>JAULSO010000005.1:0-2400000 GCA_033675105.1 Podospora appendiculata | reverse complement strand
CTGCCAGGTAGGTACCTCGCCTCGAAACGGGTATTACCTGCTACGCGTCGTCCAAGCACCTCGGGCAACAGAGGTGTCTACCCGTAATCAATCCCGTCCCCCCTGCCGAGTCCAGACTGAGGCGAGCGAATATCGATCGAGTTCTGCTTGTCCCACTTAGCAAAACCAAACGTGGCCAAACCTTATCTCGATCCTTGATGGAAGCCGGACCGAACTGAAACAAAACTCGCCTAGGCTTTCACAAATCACTAGATCATTTTGATGACAGCCAAAGAGAATGCCCAATCGTACATTATCACCTTAGGTATGGATGGTACTTTTGAATTTGACAGGCGGCCATGCGTGAACTCGAAAGTTTACCTGCCTTAGACAAAAATGCAAGGCGATTAGCGGTTAGGGGCGAAAGAAAGCCAACCCAATCCATCCATCCATCGCGTCGATAGGTGCCTGGCATTTTTTTTATTTAAAAAAAAAAAAAACACAAAAAAACCAACATAAACTTTGATCGTACAGTACAGACAGCCGAATGAACCAGCAAGCGAGCGAGCGAGCGAGCGAACACCAACAAAACAAAAGCTACTTGTCTGCACCACCACCACCAGCCAGCATGCACGCTCTGCAACGTGCCAATGGAATCCGTGTATTCCCTGAACTTCAATGTGTCTCCTAAGCGTGAGGTAAGGCAAGACAGGTGGGTTACGACTATAGTTGCCCCAAGCAGGCAGGTAGGTAGGCGAGTAGAACCAAACCAAACACGACGACCAAGTCAGCAGCAGCCGTCTCTTTCTCGAGAAATCCCCGGTTTCTGGCCAACGGCAAATCCACCAATCTATTTACCAGATAGACTTCTAATCGTACCTCTCCGACTCCCGCTCGGCTTCCAGCCTGCGCATCCTCGACTCCTCCTCCTCGACACTGACCACCTCGCCGCGCCGGCCCTTGCGCCTGCTCCGCCTCGCCTCGTCCGTCTCGGCCACATCGCGGCTCCGCTTCGACCCCGCCGAGAGACCGCCCGAGGCAACTCGACTTGCGATCCGTCGCGTCTCCTTAAGTAACCGCTCGCGGTCGCGGGCTTCACGCTCGGCTGCGTGGGGGTCTGGTCCTGCCTGGCCGCTGGGTTGTGCCTTGACCGACGACGACCGTTCCGAGGCCGCGGCGTCGCGGGATTTGGACCCCGCGCCTTTGATCTCTATGCCGCGGCTGCCTGGCACCGTGGCTGCTCCTGGTGCCCGAGGACCCGAGGGCGGGTTGAAGTCCGCGCCACCGGCGGGGGAGAGGGGGTCCATTGCCGACTTTTTGCTGCTGCGATGGCGGTGCTCCTTTTCCCGGTCTCTGTCGCGACCGCTGCGCTCCCGTCCGCCTCGGTCCTTGCGGTCCTTCTCCCTGTCCCGATCGCGGTCGCGGTCCTTCTCCCTCTCGCGATCCCTGTCGGACCGGTCGTAGTCCCGGTCCCGGTGGGATCTGTGGCTCGACTTGCGCCGGTGGTCGTGGTCGGCTTCGCGGTCGCGGTCCTTCTCCCTCTCGCGGCGCTTCTCGGGGTCGCGCTCCTTGCGGCTGCTCCGATGGCTGGATCGCCGGGAGTCGTCGGGTGATGCGGATCTGGAACGCTCCTCGTTGCCGTCTTCCCGGGCGCTGCGGGCCTTCGTGTCCTTCTCTTCTGCGTGGGAGTGTTTCCTGCGGTGTCTCCGATGACGGTCTTCTTCGGCCTCTTCCTCAGTCACAGAGTATGACCGGTGGGGCCTCCGACGGTGCGAGTCCTTACGGTCTGGGCTTCGGCTTCTATGCGATGCTTGTGAGTGGGACCGCGGCTCGTGGCGATCTCTGTCCCGGCCCTGGTCGCGTTCCCCGTCTCTGCCAGAGGCATAGTAGTCTCGTTCCTTTTCCTGCTCGCGCTGCTCCTTGGTTCTATCCTGGTGATGGTCCGAATCTCTCGCCTTGGATCCGTGGACAGAGCTACTGCGCGACCGTAGTTGATCGAGCGCCGGGCTGGGCATACCCATCCCGTTCGCGCTGGTGGGCGTCAGGGGCTTCTCCTGGTCGAGCCATCCTCGAGCCTGCAGGTGCTTGTAGCTGGTGTTAGGAAGACCCCACATCATGGCTTTGGGCCCCTTGGGCGCATTCAGGGGGACTTCTGGAGCAGCTTGCTGGGGGACACCATGGCCTCCCGAGGATGTGACATCACCGCCTTCATTCGAGCCATGCAACGATACAGCTTTGTCCGCATCAGCGCCCTGGTTGGCGGTTCTCTCGCGACTTGCATTATTGGCATCATCCTGACTAACGTCGCCGTCCACATGCTGCTGAGAGCCCTCGGCCTGGCCGCCTCCGTCCTCTCCCTCTTTGCCGCCATCATCACGCAGCGAGCGCCCAAACTCGTCGACGTTGGCTTCGGCCTTTGCTTCACCTGATTCGTGTTCGGCATAGACCCCCAGCCCGTTCGGCCCGTTCGGCACCTGACCGTTCATGCCGATGGCGTATTGCTGGCCGGCGGCGTAGTTCTGGTCCTGGTAGTGGCCGCCCCCGTTGGCGAACCCTTGGTGGTACGCGCCGCCGCCCCGTCCCTGTCCAGGACCGTATCCGTAACCACGACCACGACCCCTACCGCGGAAGCCGAACTGATTCCGACGATAGTCATTGTACTGGTTCTGGTGGCCATAATTACCTTGATTGTATCCTGTCTGGAACCCAGAGTTAAACGTGCCATAATCACCGTTGCCCATGCCAGAAGCATTTGGATGATTGAAATTATCTTGGCCGACATTCCATGATTGCTGTCCGTTCCAGTTATTATTGGCTTCACCTCCGTAACCCCCCATGCCCATGTTCATGCCGTTCATGCCGTTCATGCCCATGCCTTGAAAACCCCCGTTCATGTTCATGTACATCTGCATCGTCATCGGGTCCATGTTCATGCCTGGCATACCTGCTACATGTGTTAGCCTTTAGAATCGAGCGGGGTGACAAGTGGTTTAGACAAGAGACCTACCCATCATCGAGAAGTTGGCAAGGCCGTTTGGTGCCATGCCATTTTGCATCGCCATCATCATTTGCATCTGGTCTAGCCCACCAGCACCGAAGTTCATGCCGGGAAACTGAGCTGCCATGTTTTCAAAACCAACGGGGCCGGCAAACCCTGGGTTAAGCTGCTTCTCATCACCGACCACGTCCTCTTCCCTTACGTTCTCGATACTCTCAACAACCTCGCCGTCGGCAGGAACGGGGACGAGGGCGGTGGCGTTGCTAGCCTCGCCAGACTCATCGGTGACATCTTGCGATGTCTGGTCCTATTCGTGAGGTTAGTATGACGAGTTGGCTATAAAGAAATGACAATGGGGACCTACAGGTCGGCTACCGTCTAGTTCCAAAGTATCTGCACCTTGGCTCTTGACTTGCTCGTTGCTTTCTTGCCCTTCGGTACCCGGGGCTTCTCCTGCCGGGGGCTCGATCGAGTGCTGCTTGCCCGTAGACAGCGTTTGTATCGGCAGTTGGATGGTTCCGCTTTGTTCGGTCTTGGCTGGTGCTGCGATCGGAAGAGGAGTCGATTCGACGGGCGTGATGGGACTCGCATCCTTGGGTCGGTTTGTTTCTCGCTTCTTTTCTTCCGTTCTCAGAAATACCCTGATGGTCGTTCGAAGGGACTTGTGAGGTTTACAGTCATCGGCGGACAAGGGCGAATGTTCGCAGACGGGACACGATTGAGGCAGCGTCGATTGACAGTCCTCGCATATTGCTTGCTCACAGCATGGCAAGCGAAAAGCGTTGACGGCGAGTTTACTGCAGATTGCGCATCGAAGTTTCGCAGGAATGTCCTCTTGCGAAAGAGATCTGGGTGGCACTGGTCAGCAACAGAATGACATCCGAGGTCGCAGGAGATGAAAGACTGACTTGATCAGCTCGGCTTGAGCCTCCGAAATGGAAGAGGTGGCCGCCATCCTGTCCTGCAGTTCGCGATGGACGGGATTGCTCTACATGCGGCGAGGAGGGGGAGGTGGGAGAAATCAAGCTGAAAAGACTGGCATTGGTCGAGTGGCGCCAGCTCCGGAACACGTCGGTCGGCGGGTGGCGGGCGCAATCTGTTGTCGAGAGACGGTACGGATTAAGAAAGTGCTGATTGAAGAAACTGTAAAATGGGCGCGACCCTGGAGACTCGAGACCTTCGTTTGGTGGAAACCCCACAAAAATGATAAGGCAGCGGATTGGCAGAACTGGGTGTGAAGAAAGTCTGCTGGAGGGTGTCGTGGGGAGGAGGCTGACGGCGCTCTCTGTCCGGGTCGCGTTTTCTTGGTGTTCGTCTCGCAGGACCTGAGGACCCAAGCCTAGGGTGGATTGAAAATTTGGGCGGACCCGCTGCACGTGCACTGCCCATTTCCACTGGCACACTAAGCACTGTAGTGCTCACTGACTGCCCAACTGCCCAGTGCCCACAATGGAATTAGATCCCCTCAACCGTGAGGTGAATGAAGCCCGTCGTCTTGCCAAGACCTCTAGCGTTTTTTGCAGGTAAGTACCTGACCTTACATGGGTTTCGTATATTTCACCCTCCGTCTGCGTGTCCAAGTCAAGTACCTCAAAGTCTCGGACAGTTTGAAACCATACTCTATTGTTTCCCCCCACAGTCTTGGCAATGGTTTCCTTCCATAATCTACGGTTAAGGACAGCACAACCAAGTCCCTGGCTGGAGATGAGCGACTGTACACGATAACATGGAGGTGAATTGGCACATCACACACCTCTAACTCCTTGCAATTCCTCGCGCTTTCCCTCGATGCTTTCATTACCTTCACTCATCCTCATCTTTGTAGGTGCAACGGCCCAGGGAGGCAAGTGCGTGAACGATGTTCTAGAATAACCCAGGTGGGCGTGAATATGGCCTATCAAAAAAGCAACAGGCTAACTTCAACTCAGGATACGGGATATAGCTGTCGAATTAATTGCTTGTACAGGTGAATCATCGCAGTCGCTGGTCCGACTTCTATACGGAGAACCATCAGTTCGGTAAGAGGTGCATTTGTTAACGAAGACGATATCAGCCTCTGTCGGGCCATTTTTCTTTTCGAGTACGGGTGAATGTTGACATGTTAGCACGACATGCTGCCATTATGCACGATACTACGGGTTAACACATGAGCAACCTGAAAGTTGACACCAGACGTGATACCTAGATTCAAGAATACGAAAACTCAGCAGTGTATTACTTGGAGCAGCACCCTGGAGCGGCAAAAGACATTCCTCTCAAATTGCATTATCTACCGCAGGATGGAAATTGCCACTTCAACTTCCGGTCTTGCCATGGTCAGAACTACATTCTGGGCTGCCTCCCACTGAGGAAGTATCAAGGGCGTGGTCGGTCTGCAGTGGAAGGAAGCTTGATTAGAACATACGATTTACCGATATGGCATCGACATGATCGTTGATAGAAAAATCAACCGTTCCGTTCCCCGTGATTGTTGCCATTTGCCCCTGGCTGTGGCTTGCGGGCACATGAGTAACCGCATAGAGTCACTGAGCCGAATACAAGATCAATAAGGTAACTCTACGACTGCAAACAGCAAGACGGCTTCTGTGGCCGGATGCCAGTTTCGCACCTCTAGAAAACCTCAGCAACCAGTCAATGAGTGCTCTGCGTCAATAGTATGAAATGAAGGATATAATCGCCATGAAGGAAAAAAAAAACACTTGACTCCCGATGACCTCCCAGCCCTGTGCGACTAACCGCTCCAATAAATGCAAAGTGTCGCGGAGCAGCCGAACCCGCAAATTATCGTCATGCCTGCTCAGTCCACACCATGTCCTCACAGCCAGTCCGTATCTGAAACCGTCATCAACAAGCACACCCCTCCTTCGCGTTCGGATCTCTCGGCCCGTTGAGGTTGACCCTTTGCTCCTCAGCGCGGCTGGCCGCATGCGAGGCAGCGGCGCCCCGTGCGCTCTTCAGCGAGGTCTCGGGGATGGCGTTTGCGATAGCCGTGAACACCTCTGTGACGTTGTACCCGGTCTTGGCACTGGTCTCGAAGAACAGCAGGTTCTCTTCTTCCGCATATGTCTTGGCCTCCTCCGTCGTCACCTTCCGGGCATCGCCCGAGTCTTCCGCGCCGGCACCTTCACCGCCGCTCTCGGCGCCCTCTCCGTTCGCGTCGTTTGTGAGATCGAGCTTGTTGCCAACCAACGCAATCACGATGCCTGGGGACGCTTGTCGTTGCAGCTCGGCGACCCAGTGCTTCGCCTTCACCAGCGATGTGGGTTTCGTCAGGTCGTAGACCACCAGGGCGGCCTGCGCATTGCGGTAGTACATGGGCGCCAGGGACGCAAATCGTTCTTGGCCTGCCGTATCCCAGATCTCAAACTTGATGGTGCGTGTGGGCAGGTTGCATTTCTGGGTCAAGAAGGCAGCTGCGGAAGTCAGTAACAGTCAGCAAAACTGGCTGCCAGACACGGTCCGAGGTGGTTGCTTACCTCCTATCGTCGGTTCCTTGTTCTCCTGGAAATCGTTGTTGACGAACCGGAGGACGAGGGATGACTGCAGACGCCCATTAGCAACCTGCGAATGCCAGACTGGAGGATGGAAGACGGCGGCAGCGCACCTTTCCAACGGCAGCTTCGCCGAGAAGCACGAGCTTGACGCTGCTGCTCGGCTTCGGAGCGTTGGCTGAATCGGCCATGTTCGGATCCCGCTAAAGTTGACGTTACCGTGCTAATCCCTCCGCCCGCGATGTGGTGCAGAGGAGCCAAAAAGAAGAGGGCAGCGATAAATCGATGAGGTATTGTCGGGCTAAATTCAAGGGCGAGATTCGTGGGCGTCCCTTTGATGCGTCGTGTCGTGTCGTGTCGTGTCGTGTCTGGTGCTGAGAAGGTGGTTGAAGGCTGGAGAGTGGTAGTGACGTGATAGGTACAGGCAGCGGCAGACAGACTGAGCTCCAGCCAAGGTCCAGCATGATGGATAACGCATGGGTGCATGCGTCGACGAACCTAGACCGCTGGCGTGCACCAGGCCCGCCGCCCGCCCCTCAATGGCCAGTGCCTCAGTTGCCTCACACGAGGATAAGCGCTAGTGCCTGGATCGGTCTAGCGCATTCTGTTTGGTTTTGCCTGCCCGAGACTGTCCCAGATCGCCTGCCTGCCCAGGAAAAAGGGAATGGAAATACAAATTGGCCGGTTGGTTCCCAGGTGGTGGAACCTCTGGGCTCTCCAAAAGCCCCTGCACCCTGGTTGGTTTACCGACCTTGATGCGCCGTTCAGAGGCTCCACGAGAAGATTTCCAAGGACCCCACTAAAAAGTTCATCCTGCCTCTGGAGTGGAGAGTGGGTGTTTTCAGTCCCCCAAATTCCTTCCCTCGAGGTAACTTTTCTTCCCCATCGAGCATCCAAAGGAAAAATCGCCCAAAATGCCGCGCAAATCCAAGAAAAGCGCTCCCAAGGGCGACGAGATTATCTCCAAGAAACCCATCTTTGACGACGAGTCGGCCGCAAGCAGCGAAGACGACCAGGAAGATGGCGGCGTTGCCATTGGCGGCCCCTCGGCCAAGCTGAAGATCAACGAGGACTTTGCTCGCAAATTCGAGCATAACAAGAAGCGCGAGGAGCTCCACAAGCTCGAGGAGAAGTACAAGGGCAAGGACGACGACTCCGAGTCCTCCTCGGACGACGAGGATGAAGACGACGAGGCCTTCCTGGTCACGGACCAGCTCGACGCCGAGATCTCGGCAACGCTGGCCGCCATCAAGAACAAGGACCCCAGGATATACAGCAAGGAGGCCGTCTTCTACGCCCCCCTTGACGCCGAGGCTGAGGCTGAGGCTGCGAAGGATTCCGAGCCCAAGGAGAAGCCCGTCTTTCTACGAGACTACCACCGCGAGAGGTATCTGCGCGGCGATGTCGGCGCCGAGGAAGACGATGCGCCCGACGCCGAAGCGCCGCGGACATACACTCGCGACCAGGAGGATCTGAAGAAGACCATCATCTCCGAGATCAATGCTGCGGCGGCAGCCGGCGACGAAGAAGAGTGGAGTGATGACGATGCCTTCATCAAGCCGGTCGAGAAGAAGGAAGCAGCCAAGCCAGCCAGCAACGGCATCCACCCGTCGCGCGCCGCTGCTCTCAAACTCACCGAGACCGACGTCAAAAACGCCGACAACGATCCCGAGGAGTTTTTGTCCAAGTTTATGGCCTCCAAGGCCTGGGCACCCCCAGAGGGCTCCAAGTGGGCCGCCTTTGACTCTGACGAAGGCGACGATGACGATGACCTCGCCGATGAATTTGAGCACGCATACAACATGCGCTTCGAGGATCCTTCCAAGAGCAATGAAGTCCTCAAGACCTACTCTCGAAATGCCGCTGCCGCTCGCTCCGTCAGAAAAGAAGAGCCTAAGGGCCGAAAGAGGCTCAGGATGCTCGAAAAGGAGATGAAGGAAGCGGAAGAGAAGAAGCGTGAAGAGGAGCGCGTCCGTCTTCGCAATCTCAAGGTCAACGAGGCCTCTGACAGACTAGCCAAGATCAAGCAAGCCGCCGGCCTCAGCGGCAAAGCGCTCAAGGATGAGGAATGGACAAAGTTCCTTGACGATGCCTGGGACGACGACAAGTGGGAGGAGGAGATGCAGAAGCGTTTCGGTGATGATTACTACGCCCAAGGAGACGATGACCTCCACAAGTCCGACCTCGAGGATAACGACGACGACGACGAGGAAGATGAGGAAGACGAGGACGTCGAGGAGACCACCTCGTCCAAGAAGAAGCCCAAGAAACCAAAGTGGGATGACGACATCGACATCAACGACATCATCCCCGAGTTTGACGACGAATCCGCGCCCAAGATCTCCATAGAGGGTGACGACGAGAACGAGGAAATGGCCGACGAAGCTGCTGCTGAGGAGGGCTCGGACGAATCCGACGATGAACAGCCGGCATCCAAGAAGCGCAAGACCACCTCCAAGGACCTCAAGAACGAGGCCAAGAAGGAGCGAATCGCCGCCAAACGCGTAGCGCGTCAAGAGATGGCAAAGATCGAGGCCCTTGTCAACGTCAAGATGGAGCTCGACGAGCCCCGCGCCCTGACAAGCAAGTCCAAGAAGTCCACCGCTGGCGGCTTCCGTTATCGTGAGACCTCGCCCAACGTGTTCGGCATGACGCCCCGCGACATCCTGCTCGCGCCGTCCGACGCTGCGCTCAACGAGTTCGCTGGCCTCAAGAAGCTCGCCACCTTCCGCGACGCAGAGAAGAAGCGCAAGGACAAGAAGCGTCTCGGCAAGAAGGCTCGTCTAAGGCAGTGGCGCCGCGAGACCTTCGGCAGGGAGTACGAGCGGACTGGCCCAACGTTTGGGTTCACGGGCGAGAAGGTTGATCTGCCCGAGACCCCGGCGAGTGGGGACAACACTGTTGGCGCTGCTTCCGGCGCTCCCGTTAGGGAACTGCCTGTTGCTGCTGAGAAGGTCGCTGAGGAGAAGGCGGACGCGGTTGATGGCATTGTTGATGGCGAGAGGAAAAAGAAGCGCAAGAGGTCAAAGAACAAAGCCAAGAAGACTGCCGAGGTGGAGGCATAGGGGGAGTGTGTGTGTGTGTGTGTTTGTCCGATCTAAGGTAGTTTGTTTTGGCTTTCTTGAAAAACAGGGGTAACTGGATTTGAGGCTGCATTTACGTGGTCGGCGTTAGCGATGCATGCATCATATTACAAGAGAGAGAGAGAGAGAGAGAGAGAGAGAGAGAGAGAGAGAGAGAGAGAGAGAGAGAGAGAGAGAGACGGAGAGATTAAAACAATTGACAGTCTAATCTGGGACGAAGTAATTACATTCATGTTGTCCCACACGTATACGTAAATTATGCGTCTCGTTTGTGGGTGTCGTAAGTAAAGAGGCATGGACGACCGTCCCATTCCTAGTCCATCTCTTCCATGAATGTCAATAGAGACAACCGGGCTCTCTCATGCTCGGTATAGGCCGTACCAGGAACCGAGTAGCAAGGTCAAGAAACAACATTCTCTAAGTCTGACCCGTGTTATGAATCTCATGACCTGTTCTGTTATCAAGAGTGGAGGAGTAGACTTGTATTCCTCTTATTGGCTAGGTGGTTCTTCGCCGCTACGATACTCTATAATGGAATGATGCCTCATTGCCTGGCCATGGTCTGAGACTGCTATACCAAGTTCCAGAGCCTCTTGCTTGTCATGTTCGGGTCCATGAAACATATTAGAGCTTCTCATGTGCACTGAAGCGGAATGTTTACATCTCCCTGGGGACATGCAACAAGGTAGTCAAAGTTCAGGAATTGGTCCACGATCATCCTCCTCTCGCCTGATAGCACAGATCGCCATTACTTCCATATAATCTAGATTTCCCAACCTACGTCTCTTCTCTTGCAGTAAAACCCGCAAGCCAACATCCCCATGAACTAATTATGCCTGGCCAAACGAACGCTAACCCTCGAACCCTCAACGATGCCCCTAAACGGAAAGAAAGGGGGGATTGGATTCTTTCGCAAGTCTCACAACATCCAACTTGAATGTACAAGGATCATCTTGGTCTTGCAAGAATATATTTCGCAGTGAGTCGTACGACAGTTGATCTGATGTCCACAAAAACAACATCTACCTAGACAGCTTACATCACCAGCTGCCTAACCCAGCCCTGGAGATATATTTCCCGCGCAGCTCCAAAAGGGAACACCACGGCCACACGAGCCCAGCCAGTCCACCCAATGTAGCTGATGTAACGTGTTAAAAGAAGAAGACGTGGTAAAAAAGAAGGAAAGAGGGAAAAAAGGGAAACCCATCCGCCACCAAGACCACCAAGCAAGAAAAGACAAAAGAAAAACCTTACCCAAGATTCCCAATATATATTCAAACGACAGCCAGCTAGCCGACAACCGAGCCCTCCATACATCCATCCACCCCTCTCAGCTCGCCCAGCCAGCCAAGGGCACCTAACCTCCTCTCGGTCGGCACAGCATATGAAGCGAGGCTAGCTCGGCAGTCTCCGGATGATGGAGGGTAGCGCAGACCTACCCTGAGCTCGAGCCAAGACGCACTCTCACTCACACTCACACTTGACGCATATTGATACAGGCATACCTACCTATATACAACACGACCTCAAGAGATAGATGGATGCATAATCAACCAGGGCATTTCCGGAGAGACTACACCGACCCAGGAAGAAAGGGTCATGCATTTTTCTTCTCTTGCTCCCGTCAGGATCCCGGGCCCGAGGGCGATTGACATCTGCAGGAAGGAAGGGAGGAGGGCAGGGAAACGAGAAGAGAGCGAGCCAGAGCGAGCTCAGCGGTACCCACCACAACCACCGCCGCCACCGGCTCGACCGTCTCTCTTCCCCCGGCCCCCCTCAAACTCCAGCCTAGATCCTTCCGGGCGGCATCTAGGGGAGACAACCTCAACAAGTTTCAACCTTCCGAGGGCAGTGATTGGAGCGCGACAACCCTTCCTCTCCTGGTACGTACGCAGAGGAGATTTTCTGTGCGGGAGCTAGCGCATCGGACCCGTGGTACGGAAAGATAAGGTAGGTAGGGGGAGGGGGATAAAACGAAACATGTCGGGTGCCATGCTGCCAGGAAATGCGAAAGAGTGGTTCGTCTGTACCCCAGCTTTGCCCTCTATATATTGAGATTTGGGAAACTGTGTTGTGCCCAATGCACAGCTTGATAAGTATTACCCAGTATGATATACCCTGTACGACACATCGAGCTTCGCCGAGGAAAGCCGCCGACCAAATCAGCGTTCGAGTTGGATATGTAACCAATTATTCTCCTTTATCACTCGCGATCTGGCTCTCCACTGTGAGATTGCATGGCTGCCCCAAACGCCAAGAGACGACAAAACGGTGCGTGGACCCAGACTGGCCAGGGTAACCATAATACCCTATTGGCTACCGAGGGACGCACTGCAAAGAAGCGGAGGTGTGTGCTTGCTGCCGCTTCCGCGTGCTTCTTTCATCGCTGGCTGCTGTTACCCCTGTTGTTCCGTTGTCCATGTATCAGCCTGTTCGATTTAGCCCGGAAATCTCCCAGATAGAGGAAGCTATAAGCAAGGCATTCCGCAACTGCGAGAAGCAGAATTGCAGACAGGACACAGCGGTCTTTCGACGAACTACACTCCTGTCGTCGCCCGCAGCCTTGAGTTGGCCAGTTCATCGAGGAACGAAGCACCACACCAGGTCGGGTTCATGCGCCTAGAAAAGAAATGAGATATACTTGACTTGCTCAGCGTCTCGGACTCATGATAGCTCGCCGATGGGTAGATATTCCGGGCAGGTTTTGAGATGTTTGTTTCGAAACACCAACTAGGACGGACAGAAAATTCAGGCAGGGAAAGCAGGAAAGCAAAAGACAAAGTATGCGATGAACCATACACAGACGGCAACGCCTAGCCCAACCAGACGGACAGCGCTTCAACCCTATTTGGTCTGAGCTGGACGTGATGATGATGCATAATAGTCCATAGAATGGAAGCAGGGGTCAGAGAGGGGTAGGTACCGAGGACCTCGCGATGCAATAAGAGCCTTGAGACCGACAACGCGCTGGTCTGCTTGAGGCCTCCAAACTAGGCAGATGTATCACCAATACGGGGGCTTGATTGCAGTCAGATTGCGATGACTGTTTGGATCTGTAATTTGTCTGCAAACCGTGTCCTGGAATACATGGTAGCATTTTGAGCCTGTATTCCGATCTTGGTGGAGGTTGACGCCGAGGCCCACGTCATACCCATGCCGCTCGAGCCAGAGACTTACGCGCATAGGTTATCACAAGGAACGTTTCGAATGGCAACCTGCCATGCAAGACAATATCGAAGGGGCATGTGTAACGGTATTTCTGTGGTGAATCAGCCAGATTGGGATCTGGTGTTGGTATCTTAACAATGACAACCCGCCAGCCACTCGGCTGTCCGGGTCAAAATAGGACAGCAACCCATCCAAGCAAACGACAAAAGAATGGTAAAATAATAAAAAGGTGTCTGGTACCAAGGCGGGCGCGGGCATGCGGTGCTGGGCTGTATCCTGTGCACAGCAATTCGATGCCAGATCCACTCGGTCCGTTGATTTCTAGGGTCACGAACAGCATGGTCGAGACATCAGGTTCAGGGAATTGACCCCGACCACCTTCCTCCGAGGACAAGCGATAGATGCGGGAAGACGTGTGGCGTCCAGGCAAGTTAGCCATCCTTTTGAGTGACTGAGTGACCGAGTGCTGCGGATAATTGTCGGTTGGCCAGGCCAATATGCCACTTTGGATGGGGATAACCACGGATTGAAATGAGCCGTGTAACCCACCCACGATGCACGGTCGTAGTATCGCGACGAGCGTGGTCGGGCTTGGTGGGTTCGGTTTGCACACCCTCTCTGCGACCCTGCCACTGCCAATGGCCAGCAGCGGAAGGGCGAGGGCGTGAGAATGGTAGGCCGTTGCAGCTGGCCTTCCGCACGTCCCGAGCGCTCGAGGTGAGGATTCGATCCGGCTCGCCAAATTCGACGGTGTAATGCGCAGCGAGATAGGATGCTGGCCAACGGATGACAGAACAGCGGAGCAAAGCTCTAATATTTATCTGGCTGCGATACGCTGGTCTGGCCTGGCACGGGTGCCTGAATGACCAACGTGCATCCCGATGGACGGCAGGCAATTGTAGCATGCAAGAGAAGCCGTCGAAGAAGTTTCTCTAGTGCTATAGCGATACGGCATCCAGGCCGTCATTCATCAAGACGACGCGGCAAACATACGCAGCACGACATGGACATCGCTATCGTGGGGAAGCGGGGTCTGATTGTTGCGCAAAGTAGACAAGAAACGCCGAAAGGATGAATCGTCTCTTCTTTTGGGACTCACACGTGCAGGGGAGGCATCGAATTGTGCTCGTGGTTGGCGAATCATCTCGATGTGTGGACCACTGTCGACGAGCCTGCTTGCGAGTCTGGGCTTGGGGCTGAATGGTAAGTGGTGGAAGTTGAGGTGTGTGGTTGAGTGGGAGGGGGGGTGGTGCTTGCTTGAGTTGGAAGAGTCTGGGGAAATCGTAGCTGCGGAAGTTAATCAGAGTCCCGGGTAAAGGTTCACAGTTCCTGGCGTTGGGGCGCCTCCGCCAATTGGAAGTCTTCAGGGTCAGGTACTTGTCGGAGCTGCCTGCCTTGGTTGACAGACGTGCCTTCCGTGGCAGAGCTCACACCTCACACCTCACAACGATGGAGCATAATGGATAGGTACCTGAGGTATGGCGGATTCAAGTTGGAAGGAGCAAGCTTTTGATGGAGGCCCGGGTAGGCTGGTAGCTACAAGACCGGCCCGACGAAATT
This sequence comes from Podospora appendiculata, assembly GCA_033675105.1. Classification (NCBI taxonomy): domain Eukaryota; kingdom Fungi; phylum Ascomycota; class Sordariomycetes; order Sordariales; family Podosporaceae; genus Podospora; species Podospora appendiculata. Next base: position 2,385,721 of record JAULSO010000005.1, on the reverse strand, counting down.
TGCCAAACAAACCGTCACTGAACGCTTCAATGGAGAAGAAGAGGACAATCAACTTGAAGACCATCATGCGCGGCCAGACAGGCTGTCCAGATGTCTTGGCCAGAACCTACCTCGCTTGTTTCGCACATGCAGGAAGTCAACCTGCACCTCCCACATGGTTTTGATTCTCAGTATCTTTCAACACTACCTACTGCGTAGTGCGGTATAGGCATGCTTGGCCCTGGGTTATTACTGTACGTGGCATAGCGTTGTGCACTCATTGCTTTCGATACTTGCCTATTCTTCCGTCGCGTCCATCGAGTGTCATGCTTCACCAAAGCAGCACTATGGGCATACCGGTACTCTGTTCTCCTTGCAGTCACGACACCTCATCAGCGACTCGCGACTTCCTTGGTAGGGGTGCTAGGCCGAATCACGTCAAGGAAAGATCTGCATGGATCGAAATGTGCTCGTCGGCCAGCAGATCACCAGCGCATCGGGAGGGACGGGTCGACCAGGACCAATGGCTGTCTTTCTTCTTCTTTTCTTTTTTGGCTCGACTCCATCCTTCTCCGGATTATCGACGCCCGCTTTTGCTCACGCACTCTCACCCTCGCCGCCGCCCGCCGCGCCCCCCCTGCGGCGTATTCTCGGAATTTCCCATCAAATACTGGCCGCAACTGCTTCTTCCTTTCGGTGCGGAAGACAACCTGACGCCTTTACCTGCTGCTCGGTTCCGAGTCGCATGTACAAGTACCCCCGTGCTGCATACCATACAGGCAGCCATGTCGTCTGCCCCCAAGTTACGGGAGGTGCATGGTGGTCATGGATGACCAAGAAAGCCTCCCTCGGTCTCACCGGGCGGTGGGAGGTGGGCGGCTTTCGTTCCATCTCGCAGGCCAGACCCAGTCCCTGGCCCCAGTCTATCCAGCCATCAACCATCCACTCATCAGGCGCAGAAAACCAACCCTCCGCAATGCAGTGGGATGCGACCGTGCGCCTACCCTCCAGACGGGAGACAAGCGCCTCCCTGCCTGCTGGCCCGTCCATCATGGTTCCCCAGTCGTGGAGTACCGGGGCCTCCATCCCCCGTACCTTGGTCTGCGCTGGGGCATCTCTTCAGCTTCTGGGATTCTATCCGATATGTCTGATCTGATGTGGCTTGCTTCTCCTCACTGGCTGGCGGACCACCTCAGTATCATGCATGCGATGCGAGAAGGCTCTGACTTGCGCTTGCTAGCCTCGACGCATGCGCGGTGCATGCATCCGATGCACGTCTTGGCTTCTGCTCAACTCCATGACGACCCTTGAAGAGCAATGGTGCTTGCGTTCCATGCTGAGTCGTTGACAACCTGGAGTGTTGGATTGTCGATGCGTCCTGGCGTTGGCAAGTAGACTCGCTCGCTCATCAGAGGCTACATGACCTTACCCCAGCTCAGGGAAGGTCGCAAGCCAAGTACCTGCACCGCAAGGTGATAATACGGTAGTGACTCTCACTCGTCCAGTCTGTGTCTTCCCTTGGCCCTTGGACATGCATGCCTTTCAAATGCCTCTCCACCGCCAATCTATCTGCCCCGTACTCTGAATTTAAGCTACCCTCCTGATCCTTTCGCTCCCCCATAACCCGTACCTGTAGTCCCAATCCATCATCAGGCTCGTTCGCCGTCCACTTCTTCCCATATTGGCTGCGTCCTTTTTGTATACAGGTACCTGTATAGTTGCGGGTGGCCCGAGATACGCCTTCACTCCATTCACTCTTTGGCTCTTTTTTCTTCTTTTTTCCCTCTCCGCTAGCCCCCATCGCTTCCGTGGCGACCTGTATCTCTTGCCCCCTCCCTTCCACCCACCCCCGCCTTGCCTTGACAAGATCCAGACGCGAAGACCAATTACATGACAGGTCGGCCGATTCGGTATTGCGAGGCGCTCCCTGCTTCTTGATCCCATGGGATCTCACAGGGACAGAACCCCGTAAACCTCTCCCTAGCACCCTTTTACCCCACATTTGGCCGCCGAAAACGCTGCTTTACCTAGTCTCTGCTAGGCCGGTTCCAAGTGATCCACATCTATCCCGTAAACCAAGAAAGAAGTGAGGTTAGACACCAATCCAAATATTCCGAACCCAGTCGCTGCCTCTTCTCCATTTTCTTTCTCCCCATCGATCGACTCTCAAACCAGGCCTCGAGTACCTCAACCACAAGCAAGGGTCTGCACGACACGAAACCACGAAACCACAAACCCACAAAACCACAACACCAACGGCCGTCCCACGCGCCCAGGCCTGCCGTGACCTGCTCTTTCCCGGACATGAGAGGAGGATTCGACATGCCCCGATCCATACCATGAGATACCGCCGCCCTGCCTTGGACCAACCGACACAGCCCTGTTTGAGTAGAGAGAGGAGGCCGGTCGTGTGGGGATTCTGAATTGCCTCATTTTCGTTGAGACTGCAAACGCGCTCCGCTCTGTTGGCTCGTTGACTTGCTTCTTCCGCCATGTCGTCCAGCGACTCACAGCAGGTTGTTGGTCTCAAGAACTTCCCCGCTCTTGAGCTCGACTTCTCTCCTTCTGCTGGCGCCGGTGATACCGAAGCTCACCTCTCACAGCCCGAGTCTGCTGTCCTGCAAGCTCTCAAGTTGGAAACCTCTAATGAGGCACTGGGTAGCATCACGGCTGCCCACGACTTGGTGGACAGCTCCCACTTTGGCGATTTCCAGTTCCCCTACCAGAACTCACTCGAGAACTCCCCCATGGATGAGATACCGAACTCAAACTACGAAGACCACGGCCCCGACGTGTTCACCAACTCCCAGCCGCCCTCCATATCTCCAATCTTGGACCGGCAGAACTCGGTCACCTCAATTACCGTCCAGACCTCGGGCTACGGCGGCCCTAATGGACATGGGCGGCTGAGTATGGACGACTCCGATGAAGGCTCACCGGACAGTAACCAGAATGGCGCCAACTCACTGGAGGAACCTATGTCGGACGAATTTGGGCTCGCAACTGGCGGCCATGCGGACGGGACGGATCTGGGTGGGAAGTCTAAGGGGGATAAGACCGACACTACGCCCGCGTGGAGCGAACTGAAAACAAAGGCCGGGAAGGAACGGAAGCGTCTGCCTCTGGCGTGCATCGCATGTCGGCGCAAAAAGATCCGTTGCTCGGGCGAAAAGCCTGCGTGCAAACACTGTCTTCGATCTCGCATTCCATGTGTGTACAAGGTCACAGCTCGCAAGGCTGCCCCGAGGACCGACTACATGGCCATGTTGGACAAGCGGCTGAAGCGCATGGAGGAACGGATTATCAAGATTGTGCCCAAGGCCGAACAGGACGCTCTCGCCTCAACCGTGACCAGAGCCGTGGTCAAGCCAGCAATCCCCGACACACTCGGCGCCAAATCAGCAGCGAAAAAGCGCGGCGTTGACGAGGCGTTCGGCTCAGATCTGGATCATTGGGCACGTGCTCCTTCCAAGTCCAAACTGGACGGCCCGAACAAGCCTTCGACTGTTTTGGTTCAGGAGGCGGAAGAGGGCAAGCTTCTCCTCGAAGGGGGCGATGCTCTGCCATCAAAGGACATTCAAGAGCATCTTGCTGAGGTGTTTTTTGAGAATATATACGGCCAAGCCTACCACATTCTTCACAAGCCCAGTTTCATGAGGAAGCTAAAGTAAGTCGAACTCTCGATCCCCGGCTGCTCAGCTATTGCTGACTATGATGACCGCGCAGAGCTGGTGCCCTTCCCCCAGTCTTGGTATTATCCGTGTGTGCGATCTCAGCACGCTTCTCCAACCACCCCAAACTCAACACAAATCCAAACTTTCTTCGCGGGGAAGAATGGGCTTCGGCCGCCCGAGACATCCTAACCAAGAGATACGAATGGCCAAACATTACCATTTTGACATGCCTGCTCATCCTCGGCCTGCACGAGTTCGGCACATGCCATGGCGGTCGAAGCTGGTCGTTGGGGGGCCAAGCAATCCGCATGGCTTTTGCGCTTCAACTTCACAAGGATTTGGAGCACGACCCTCTACGGCTAGCAGGCAAGACGCAACTTAGCTTTATCGATCGCGAAATTCGAAGACGGACGATGTGGGCTTGTTTTCTGATGGATCGGTTCAACTCGTCAGGGACCGACCGGCCAACATTTATTAGGGAGGAGACTCTGAAAATCCCTTTGCCCATCAAGGAGAAGAACTTCCAATACGACATGCCGGGCCCAACCGAAACGCTCAGCGGCCAAGTGCTTGGGCCCTATTCTGATAGCGACCTGATCGAAGCCAGAGAGAACTTGGGAGTCGCGGCCTGGATGATAAAAGCAATCGCCCTATGGGGTCGGATCATCGGTTACCTCAACCAAGGCGGCAAGGAGCTCGACCCCCATCCAATGTGGAGTCCTGAGTCGGAATATACCAAACTCATTAAGCAGACTGACGATCTTGTTTCCGACCTCCCCGAGTCGTTAGCATACACGCCCGAGAACCTTCACCTCCACGAAACAGACAACATGGCTAACCAATTCCTGTTTCTACACATCTCCATCCAACAGAACATTCTCTTCATGAACAGGTTTGCTGTGTCATCCCCTAATGATCGCTCGCACCAAGATGTCCCAAAGACGTTTGTCACGAAAGCCGGGGCAAAGGCCTTTGCGGCGGCCAATCGCATCTCAGAATTGCTCAAGGACGCCGAGTCGCAGTTTATCACCGCCCCTTTCACAGGGTACTGCGCATTTTTATCAAGTACCGTGCACATCTTCGGTATCTTCTCTGGTAACTCGACCATGGAGGCAACATCGAAGCGCAACCTGGCCACCAACGTCAAGTTCCTCTCCAAGATGAAGCGGTACTGGGGTATGTTCCACTGGATGTCAGAGAATCTTCGCGAACAGTACCGCACTTGCGCCGACGCTGCGAGGCAAGGCACCCCGGCCAACGAAAATGCGGCCTCGCCCATCTTCCAATACGGCGACTGGTTTGATCGATATCCGCATGGAGTATCACAGACAGATTTCCTCGACCCCGCCGCATATAAGAAGAAGGAGAAGGGCGACGACGCAGTACTGGAACAAAAGACCGAACTTCATACAGTCGAAGAATTTTTTACCACGCTCTCACCCCACAGTAACGACGCCGGGAGTATCAACGGGGTTTCCCGTCTCGGTCATCAGCAGCAGCAGCAGCATCATCTCAAACGCAAATCCCTCGCTCGGAAATCGGGCGGCATTTCTCGCAGCGTGGGCGATCACGGACTGGATCCCATACAGACCGACTTCTCACACCATCCAGGGGCAACGGCGGAGCAGCTCCACGCGGCCCGGCTACACCACCGGTCCTTCTCGAACGCCACCAACGGGCCCCTCGGCGGACAAACCAGCGGTACTACGGCATTTAATCCGTTATCGATTTCGCAATCCGCAAATGGCGCCTCCTACCATGCCTTATCCCCGGTCTCACCCGTGACTGTCTCGCATATGGCTCATCACCATCACGGCCCACCTTCGTATTTCCCTCCGGACCCCTTCGGTATGCCCCTCGCGTCCGCTCACGAAATGAGCCAACTGGATCGACAGCTTGTATTCGGTGCCTATGGCAACAGTGTTGACCAAGGGATGACCTCGCTGGCCGGGTGGACACAGGATCACGGCGAAGATGGTCGTAATAGCGATCGCCACGGCCATGGCCACGGGCATGGGCATGGACATGGACATGCCCATAGTCATAGCCACAGCCACCACAGTCACGGCCACGGCCAGAGCCACGGAAACGGCGGCGCAGCGGACACTGCGCTGCATGCCGCATTCGGCGGCGAGTCGACGTCTGCGTGGTTCATGCCGTTCAACATGGAACCGCCCGAAATCGGCGACATGGGCGTTGGAGGAGTGGGCAGTCTCGATGGGTTCGCTAGTATGTTTGCTAACGGCGGCATGTCGACCAACGGGATGCACCATGGCGGTCACTAGGTGGTGTATCTCGCTGCCCTATGGCCTTGGTAGAAGAGATGGACAGCTTCCTGGTAGTAGTACCGGGGGAAGGACGACGACTTGGCCGCCATTTCTCCATAAACAACCAATATCAACGTGCGACGGAGGAAACCGGAGCACATATGAAGTCGGATATAGGAGATTATGTAAATGTTTTGATTTGCTTTGCTGGTGGGGATCGCAGCAAAGCAGCAGCAGCGACAACAAGGTGGATTGAAGGAACAGGCGGACGGGGCTTATGGGTAGGCTGGTTTTGGGATTGATCTTTTTTTGGGGGGGGGGGGTTGGGTGGTTGGAATCTTCGTTTCGCCCATCAGACGCATTTTGACACGGGGTTGGGCGGTTACACGGTCAAACAATATTGACTCCTTTTTTTTACATTCTCATTTCAGCGGCGGTTTTTTGGGGATCAACAACATTTGGCGTACATAAACCACACAAGCAGGCAACACATGGATGAGAGCAAGATACCGCATGGGAATTTTGGGCAGGCAGGGCGGGCGCAGGGTAGGTAGCCAGGTTTTACCCTTTTTTTTTGGCTAGCAAGCAGAGCAAGCAAGCAGGCTGTGGGCGTCGGCGCAAATACTGGGATACTTGTGATGATATCAAACGAATAGGAGGAGGGGTATGGATGGGTCTTTTCTTGGAGATCTAGCTGACTTGAGATGAATTCAAACTAGCTGAACTGTTTGTCATGCGATGCTCACTTCTGTCACTGTTATGCTTGAAGAAACCCAAGTGAGTGAATGCCAGGTAAAAGAGGGAGGGGAATGGGGGGGTTGTTTACTAAACGATTAAGACGCCCAGCGGTCTTCTTTGCTTCATTCAACTTTTGCGTTTTATGTGGCGCGCGCGTGTGTGTTCTGATTCAATATGTGCAATTCAGAATCCAACTCGTGGAGGTTGTGTTTATGTGCGGACACGAGGTCAAGTAAGTATATACAAACGAAAACATCCCAACATCCTCATCCTCAACCCGACTCAGCTAAATCTCCAAATGCCACCCTGTCCCACAGTTTCCATGCTCACAGGCACTGCGAGTAGTAGGGATTCTGGACCTGGCACGTGTAAGGCGCCTTGCACGTGAACGAGCCGGTCCACTGGAGACCTCCGCACTGTCCGTAGCGCGCATTGGGGGCGTTGGCCGCCAGCGCGAGGATCCTCTGCGAGGCCTGCTCGGCGGCGATGACAATGTAGCTGGAGGGGTTGGTGGTGGGTACGCCGGGGAAGATGCTGGCGTCGACGACAAAGAGGTTGTCGGTGCCGTAGACCTTGGTGTTGAGGTCGACGACCGCGGAGCCGCCGCTGCGGCCGTCGTCGGTTCCGATCTTGGCGGTGCCCATCCAGTGATTGGAGCGGCGGTTGGAGTACGAGACGACCATCTGTTTCAGGGGTGGTGGTTAGTTTGAGGGGGGTTGTGAGGGAGGGGTAGGTAGATAGGTATATAAGGAAGCTGGCATGCTTACGTTGTTGACATAGTCAGCAGCGCTAACGCTCGCGTTGGGGTAGTTCCAGGTCAGGTTCTTGACGGTCTTCAGGGCGTTCTGCAAGTTGACGATGCCCTGGATGACGGCGGCCTTGTCGTTGGCGTCCTTGAGATACGGCACATCGGACACGACTGTGCCGAGGTTCGGGGTGATGGTCATGCGGCCACGCGAGGTCGCGCCACGGCCAAGGTACTGGCTCATGGTCATCGCCTTGCCGTTGGGGGTGTCAAAGCTGCCTTCGACTCTGGAAGTCCACTGCAGCTGTCGGACGATGCCATCGGCTCCCTTGATCTCTTCCCAGAACATAGGACCAATGTTGGGGGCGGCCTGGGTGAGGATACCGGTGCGGCCATCTGGTGAAGGTTAGCATGTTGGCTTTCTCCAAGGGCAGCTGTAAACATACTGAGATATTTGCTCGTATCTGTAGTGTTGGGCTTCGTCCATGCCTGGTAAAAGTCATAGAAGTTGACATCGGGATGCGAGATGACGGTGTCGGTGTTTAGGTGGTCATCCAGGTTGTAACCAACGGGCAGGTTGATCCACGACGCGTTGTTGACCATGGTAGGGCCATCAGTCGAGCTCTTGACAATCGCCAGCTGATCCGCAGGGCCGATTCCACTACGCATCAGAAGTTTGGCGCTTCCAAAGGTGCCAGCAGACAGAATAACACGGCCGGTGATGCTGGTGAGATTTAGTACACCCTGATACCCGCCATTCCTGAAAGCCTCGACTTCAATACCGGTGACGTGTCCACCCTCGCGGATAACGCGCTTGACCGTGGTGTTCAGCCACAGATTGAAGTTGCTGCGGCCCTTGGCGCTGACGAGGTAAGTGGCCAAAGGTCCTCCGCGCTCTCCGTTGGAATACATGTAAGCTGTGTGCGCAAACGTGCGGTTCTTCTGGTTCGGAGAGTTGTTTGCTGTGACTTGGCTCCAGCCAGCGGTTTTTAAGCCGCCTGCGAGGGCGTTGAATCCCTCTTGGAGGTAGAGCTTGCCGTCCTTGGACGGAGTATCTGTGCCCGGGATGCGCGAGAATACTCTGCTCGTCGCCGCGGCAAGGTCGGCCGACTTCCACCCAGTCGGGAACAGGTAGTCCCAATCAAGCGTGTACGGCTTCCACCAGAGGCCCGCATTCACAGCAGTGCCACCACCGAGAACACAGCCAGCCATTTGGTCGGTGTCTGTGCAGGCTATACCCGCAGAGTCGACCCAAATCTGGTTGCACAGGCCTGGAACATCGAAACGCGTGAGGTTCGTACCAACAAGCCAGTCGGGCTTCATGGTGCCACCAAAACGCCCCGAGGAGGCGGGGCCCTTTTCAATGAGCAGCACACTCTTTCCAGACTCGCTCAACTTGTCAGCAAGAGGGATACCGCCCGCACCTCCTCCAACAATGACATAGTCATAGGTCAGGCCGGTGGGGACCGGTACCGAAGCGATGGCTGTCGTCGTTGGGCCACCGCAGCTAGCGGTGACGGTCTTGGTCGCTTTGGCAGCCCAAGCAGTGTAGGATGGGTTAGCCGCGGCGCTGTCGAACTGGGCGCCGAATATGCCCATGCCGTTGTCGTGCTGGTTCAACGTGATCTGGTTTGGGCAGGTCGGGTTGCCCGGCGACGGGAACGCTTGCACCCATCCAAGAACCATGTATCCCGCGCTCGTAGAAGCCGCGCCGGCTTGGCCACCCTGGTTCCAGGAAAGGCAGTTCTGGCACCTGAAGATGACAGAGAAATTCGTCGAGTTGATGGTCGACGAGATCTGGGTCAGCGTGGCGTTGCCAGTGTAGAGATCCGGCATGCTGTATCCTGTGGCATATCGAAATGAGGTATACACATCACCTCCAGCAGGCCATGCCGTCACGAGAAGCGAGTTTGTCATAGGTCCTCCGAGGGACACACCACACCAGCCGGTGCTGGTAGCGTCTTTGGAGGAGCATTGCTACGAGACAGTCAGTATTTCGAATGCTCTATATCGCGCCGCCTCGCCGACGTACCAAGTACCCAATGAACTCGTTCGCGTCAACCGTAAGAGCATTGGAAGGCAAAGCCACGCCAAAGGTGAAGCCTCCGGCAGTTTGCGAGCCAGCCGGTACAGGCCACGTGTTGAAGGTGATGCCGGTCCCTGCATCGGTGTAGGTCACAGGAGTCGAGCTCTGGGCAAAGGCAGTCGGCAGCACTGAGAGGCAAGCATGTTAGTCAGGGCAAGCACATGATCGCCATTGGTTTCACTTACACGAAGCAACCGACGCCAGGGCACCGAGAAAGCGAGACGAGGATCTCATCTTGCAAGACAAACAGGAGGCCGGCTTCAACTTGCAGGTGTGCGGGATGAAAAGGAGAGCCCCATCAGACAGCCCTCGGCCCCTGAGGACATGTCTCTGTATATTAAATACGGCCAAGCTACCTACTCACACAAATCTATGCCCGGCGTTGTTACCGGCCCCTCCTCCGCATCCTTGGACACTCGCGTCGACACAAACGAGGAGTAATGGTCAGCAAAAATGCCCGGTATGTGGAAACAGCGGCAACCCTGTCCGCCATCGCGGCTTGATGTAACTTCAACGATGCCTTCATGGCACAGACGAGAGGGCCTCGGGGAGAACCTGGTAGACGGCAAGGGCCAAGGAGGCAACTACGTAGCCATATTGAGGGGGGATGCAAGGGCCAAGCAGCCACTGTGATTTGGATGTGACCCCGTGGAAGCAGCACCGAGGCTCTTGCGGCTCAGGGGGGTTAGGACGGCTAGAAAGTTGGACTGCATGGAGTTTGGAAATGGGCTTTCAAGAATCCAGGACCAGACCCGGTCCGCGTGGTTGAATGACATCCCTGGAAGGCCCTTGGCCGTCATATTTAACGGCCCGCGTCCAGATGCGTCACGGATAGATGTGCCGAGGAGGTGACAGGGGACTGATTGGGCTGGCGTCCGGGGAGTTGGTCAACGGGCGATTTGACGGCTTGACCCTTCCCGCCTGCCAGTGCCGCCCGTGCCAGCATTGGTTGTCGTTCATGATATCCACCCAATGCCTACATCGACATAGAGAGAGACAGATGGATGCAAGCAATTCCAAGCGCGTTCGCTCTTGCGGCTTGGGATTGGCTTGGCTGTCAGGGGGGACTGGAATTCAGATGGGCCAGGGCTCCCGCCGTGCCGTGACCTTTCCCCAAAAGACGCGGCACGCGTACTCCGAAAGCACACATGTGCCTCCGCATCAACGTCGCCGAACCTGGAAACAGTAACAGTGGCGAGGGGGTGATCAGCGGGGCGGAAACGGACCGTATTTCATGGCATTGGGATTCGGCGATGGTCAGCTGCTCGCTCGCTGGGTAGCATCCAGCATCTAGAAGAAGGAGGTGCCGGCGGTGATGAGGAGGAATCAGGATTGCAGGGCGGCGGGGCACGTGTTGACCGAGTGAGGAGGTAGGTACCTGAATGAAAAGGAGATGAAGCTGGAGGGCGAAGAGAAAAAAAAGACTAAAAGAAGGAGACACGGAAAAACGGGACAGGACGATTCCACGGTAAGAATATCAAGAACGGGGAGGTGAGAATGAAGCAAGCCAATTTGTGTAACTTTCAGGTTGCTGTTGCAGCTCGTTCCTTCCCGTCCTATCTTATCAACCTAGGCAGTACCGAGACCTGGAAGGCACGAAGCGGCACTCGCTTGCCGGGCCGCTCATTCGAATTTCGACGGCAAATGAATGAAATGCATGCATGGACTGAACTCGCGGCCTCAAATGCATCACCGAAAACCTGCAGGATTGTGAGAATATAAAGGCGATGATGCCATCATAAATGGTAAAAAGTGAAGCTTCGACCCACGTGCGGCTCGAACGCACAATCTCCAGAGAACTGTACCGAAATCTGGCGCCTTACCATTTGGCCAGCGGGCCTAATGAGATAGTTGGATTGAAAGCAGCAGAACAGTTCTAAGTGGGATGGCCAGTATTGGGAGAAGCGAGCTTCTTGGAGATAGCGGGAATGAATTTCAGGGCCGTTGCTGGGGTTGCATTTCTGTTTCACTACCATAACCCCAACCCAGCTTGCAAGGGAGGCAACACAGTGTGCCCCTCAATTAAACAACTGTACCTGGCATTCAGCCCGCGTGGACTGCAAAGATTCACCTTGCTCGTAAAACCTTTGTCCTCAATGTACTTGCGAAACCTATATCTTCAACGCTGAGAAATAGCCGGGCTTTACTCGCCCATCCCATCCATCAGTCGATGTGGGGGCGACTTGGAAGGTGCCGTACCTTGCAATTCCTGGTAACCTTGGCAGGTACGGTGCGCGCTGAGCTGGGAATGACCAGACAACCTGGAAGTTGGAAGGAGCGGGTGTTACCTGACCTTTCGCGTTTTTGTGTCCGGCCCGAGATGGTTCTGGACCTGCACAGATTAGCATGCGCCAAGCGGTGTGAACTGACATTGACAGAGCCAACATGTTTTCGTACATTGCTGCGCTCCTGGGCTTCCTCTTGCTCTTTTACAACCCCATCGTCCAGTTCTTGTCACCTAGCCACCCCCAAATCCGGCGAACGCCACGCCCCGAGCTCAACCTCGATCTCTTGGCCCTGGAGTCGACGACCAACGAAGCTAACCAGACACGACAATCATGTGTGCCCGATGCCTACTCCGTCCATGTCTTCTCGAGGGAGCCTCTTGTTCTGTACATTGAGAATTTCCTGGCTCCTGATGAGCGAGCTCACTTGTTGGAGATAAGGTCAGCCTGTGAGATCTCTGCAGCCCCTCCCGGTGGTCCTGACACAATCAACTATCCAGTGACCCAATATTCGAACCCGCAACCATCACTCACGATGGTGGGGGCTCGACGCAACTCGATTCTACGGTCCGTGATTCTGAAGTGGCATTGGTCCCGCGGACGGATTCAGTGAGGTGCATCGAAGACCGCGCGCGAGCACTCCAGGGCTGGAGAGACGAGGTCTGGATCGAGAAGCTGCGCGTGCAACGCTACGGGCCAGGCGGCCACTATCGTCACCATTTCGATTGGAGCTCGAACCGTGGTGGGTGGGGCCGGGTGAGCAGCTTCATGGTGTGGGTTGATGACGGCGACGGCGAGCTACGGGGCGGCGGAACAGCGTTTCCCCAGTTGAGGCCCCGCCGCGACAAGAGATGGTGTGCATTTGTCGAGTGTTCTGGGGACGAGGATGCGGCATCTGGGGTGATATTTAAGCCCAAGCCTGGCAATGCCGTCTACTGGGAGAATTTCCGATCAGATGGCACGGCGAGGGGATATGAAGAGACATGGCATGCGGGATTGCCTGTCACCAAGGGAGTGAAGGTTGGACTAAACATCTGGAGCTGCGGGCGAATCGACTGAAGAGAAAATCTGTGCAGATGACAGGATGCAATCTAGATATGTTTTCAACGCCTTGAATTAATTACGTGCAGGTTCTTGTGTGAGTCGCCTGCAGCTTGCATGGTGAGTTCCTTGCCCAAGGTATTGGTGCCGTCGCAAGTTTATGACCTCCCCAGACACCACAAGGCATCGCAATGGGATGGGAATGTCAACTATGAGATACATTTGACAGCGGCCGGCTAGTAATAGACTACCTAGATATAACCCGTACTGTGGTACTTACCCCCGACTCTCAGCATTGTGCCAGCACAGCGTTCGGATCCTTGCGGCGGGGCAGGTCACTAGACGGGAGTGCATCCAACATGGAAGGTGCCCACCTAGTGCAGCAACGTTCCTGCATGCTGCAACGCACCGCAGAGACTCGAGAGTTTGATTCAACGGCCACCCACCGCCCGCATGTCTTCCACACCTTACCTGGTTGGTATCCGAACTTTGCTTCTCATTGTGTCACCGGCAAATCCAGCACCGTGGCTCGGGTACCAGGCAAGGCAGACCCATGCATACCGATATTGAACATGTTCGAATAGGTAATGTCGAAAAAACTCAAGAGGCTGCCTGATTGACGGGTAGTTGTGAGGCTGCCTGGCCTTACCTGCTATCCGTACACCGCCATCATCAAAGAAACGCTGCGATCGATCCGGACTCGGTAGTCGGACCAAAATCCTTCCGCCCAACAACTTGCGAGTCCGAGCCGCGCGCCCTCCAACCAGCAGCCAGCATGAAGAGGGGATTGACGCGACCTCAGGGTTACCAACAAGGGCCGGGCGTGGCTAAGGCAGACAACATGGCTGACGACTGCTCTGCCAACGTTGCTTCCCCATGTTTTCATGAAGCTTAGCTGTCAAAAAGCAAGACCTAAAACATATACATGTGTACCTCCTCAGTGAGGCCAGAATTCAGCGTCGCGCCCCTCGTCTTGGCTTGAACACCGAGTGGTCGTCTTTTCTTCTTCTTTTTTGGTCTCACCTCCTCTGTTCGGAGTTTTGCAGCTCGGAGTCGGAGTTGGATTCGGAGTTGAGCTCGGGATCGGGATCGGGATCGGCATCGGCCACACTCCAGGATGTCAACAAGCTCGGAAGACGGACCATTAGTGTCGTCCGAGAGTGGTGGTAGTGGCGGTATCACCGGAGCTGCAGAGGCGACGACGGGCTGCGAGTCGCTGGCATGCGTTAGCTGTCGAGCCCGGAAGCTCAAATGTAAGCATCTGCTTTATGTCCGGCACTATGTTGGCGCGCTACACTCTCCGCTAACGCCGTGCACCAGGTGACAGACAAATACCCGTATGTGTTCGCTGTGTAAAGTCGGGGGGCGAGTGCGTCTACCCAGAGTCTCGGCGGAAACCAGCCACCAAACGACGCAATGTCAAAGAGCTCGAGGATAGGCTTGGTACGATGCTGACCCCCCCCCCCCCCCCTCCCCCTTTTATTTGTTTATCATGGCACCATTTGCTCATGCCCGTATTCTACAGCTCAAGTCGAGGGCTTGCTCAAGGGCGTCATCAGGCAGCCCGTTTCTCCAGATGCTACTACTCAGCCCAACAATCAAAACCCTGCTCGAGCAAGTGTAGTAGACGAGGCTGCCGATTCGAGTTCGGATAAGTTTCCTTGCAATGACCCCCGCCAAGACTCTGCTTCCGAAGGCTATGCCGCCTCACGCCCACCGGCAGACAACCCGGAGACTGTGGACAACCCATTCCAGTCAGACGAACTACTGGGACTCGGGCGCTTTGAGGCCTTGCCGCCACTCGAACTCATCGAGGAACTGTATGCTTGAACGAAACGGCCGCCGTCGTGTTATTGCAGTGAGTGACTGACAACCACGCAGCCATGACATCTTCTTCAAAACCCAGAAGTATTTCATCCACGTTATACACCAGGGGAACTACTTGCGATCCTTCTACAACAGCGCTCCCCATATGCGTCCCCCTATGGCTCTGCAGTACGCAATCTGGACCACTGCCGCACATGGTCATGACAAGTACGGCGGGTATCATGATATCTTCTATCAACGTACCCGTCAGTATCTTCAAGCAGATGAGTTAAAGGTAAGGATGTGAGGGTGCAGACTAGGTCAAACTCGCAACCGTCCTAACCACGCGGCAGGGCTGCGGCGAACATTTCATCACAATAGCTCACGCACAAGCATGGGCCTTCATTGCCATCGACGAAGGACGTTCCATGTTATTCACGAGAGTCGCAATGAGTTCTGCGAGGCTTATTAGACTGGTCCAAATGATGGAGCTCCACCGGCTCGATGGCCCTCCCATTGAAGCGGACGACTCGCGTATGGCACCCCCTTTGGCCGCCCCTCAGACGTGGACTGAGTTGGAAGAGCGCCGAAGACTGTTCTGGGGTGCATACTGCATAGACAGTCATGCTAGCATCAGCACAGGATGGCCGAGCCTGATCGATATTGACGAGGTAGGCTGCCCCATTTGATTTCTGTCTTAATCCCAACCCTGACCTTCAGCAGGTGACGACGAAGCTTCCAGCCTCCGAGGATGCATTTAGCAGCGGCATAGAAGAAAATTCATCGACGCTGCAAGACGTTTTCCGAGGCGGCGGGTACTCAACGTTTGGCGCATCGGTGTGTGCATGTCTTATCTTCAACTTACTTATGAAGCATGTTCATAGGCCGATGCCTGGTGATCGGCCAGACGATGTCAGCCATGGTCCGTTCTGGAAAAACCACAGAGATATCGACAATATACTCTCAAACGCGTTCATGTTTCTCCCCGAGCGCTTCAGACTGCCTTCTAACCTCAAGGACCCCATTGCCGTTCATACCAATCTGAATCTGCATGCCTCGGTCATCTGCCTCCACAACGCAGCTTGCGACAAGGCAGATAAGTTTAACCTCCCGAGTCACATCAAGCAGGCTAGCAAGACCAGGTCCTTGGCCGCTGCGCATGAAATTGTCCGCATCATGAAGTCTACCAGCAGTACGACCCAAGAACACGTGAGCAGCCCCTTCTGGTCCTCTTGCAGGCTTGAGGATGTTGCAAACTAACCAATAACCCGTCTATTGCAGAAAAACCCTCTTCTAGCGCTCTCCCTGTACTGCGCAGCGGTTGTGTTCATTGCGGCAGCAAAAGAAACCCCCCAAGATTTCGCCACTGAGAACCTCGATTTCATCATTGAGCGCATGGGCTCCATCAGCCGTGAACATGTCATAAAGCGAGCCTATTACAATCAGCTATTGCTCGATATTAAGCACAGCGGTATTGGAGCGTACCTCACAATCCCTGAAGCGCTCTACGCCGACGAGAGCCTAGACGAATATTGCCTCCCAGTTCTGGCTCGCACTTCCGTGTCCCACCGCCCGGCGATGGACCCCCGCCCGTTCTCCAAGCGGACGACGGACACATTTGTCGCCAAGGGCTACTATCTCTGGCCCGGTACCATTCTTACTGCCGAGAAAGCAGCAAGAAGCCGCCTGCGGCCCTCCAAAAATCCTGACGAGAATCCTGCTTGTACATCTATCATCGGCAACCGCGGCTGCGACGAGCCCCGCACCGCAGTCGACGACCCGGAGGCTCCGAGCAGCAAGCGAAAGCGTACCGTGCCGGGCCAAGGACCAAGGCCAGCCCCGGCCCTCTCGAACACCGTGAATGCTAATACAGGCCCGTCAGAGCCGCCAGCAAAAACCTTCAACACCCATTTCTTCCAACGCGAAGACTGGTTCGCGGTTTGTGACGACAAAATGACACAATTCTCCAACACCAAACGTCTGATGGGCGATAACTGGCCCGCCATGCTGGCAAACACGCGGCACATCGACCTAGTCGATCGCACTGGCTCGGCGGCGGCGCAGCAGCCGGGGGCGAACAGGCGGCCCATAGCGGACAGCACCATGGCCGGGCAGGGGACCCAGATCTACCCACAACCGCCCGTGTTTGCCAGCGCCCTGGTCGGAGCGGGAGAGACCTCAACTTCCTTCTTGGCTGAGCTGATGCCCGACACGACGACAGACAGCAGCGGCGAACACATTCTGATGGATGGTCACCTTGATGTGCAAGTCCAGGACTTGAATAGTATCTTGCCTGGGATGGAGCAGTGGGACATGACGGAGCAGGCAACGCTTTACATGCCTGGCTTTGATGGCCCGGCGGATGGGACGGATCATTGGATGCTGCTTGCCGAGGGCGTTGGTGTGGGTAGCGCGGGTGCCTCGTGGGATGAGGGCGGCGGCGGAGGCGGAGATAGAGGAGGAAGTGGTTGATTGCGGACATGGGTGATGGTTATGATGACGATGACGATGATTCACTGATTGCTTGGGTTTGGATGGGTATTTTGTTTCCGGTATCTAGGTGGGTGAGGTTTGGTGTGGGCATTGGCGTTGTGCGGTTTGGTCAGCTCATGGGAGGTGAGCTTTTGGTAGCATGGTCCACGGCTCGGTCTTAGCCGTGTTAAATCGGTGTTCGGGAGGAAATCTCAGGGATAAAACACCGCTCATATGTATGTGGAGGGTAAGGGTCTGGAATGCCTAGCTAACCGGTTGTAATTATCATGGGAAGAGGAAGGATAAGGATGAAGGAAGGAAGGAGTGTACGATTACAGAAGATATCGGGCTGGCTGGCTGTTTGCTGATACAGGTTAGAACCACACAGCTCCATTTAGAAAATCTCCAATCTACCTGTATCATTAAAGAGTTGCCCAACGGGCTGATTTTGCGCTGTTTTGCTCGCCTGAGATGTGATGATCACAAGCATGCAGTTCTTTGTTTTGCATATCTCTGGTTGAACATCCAAGACTGCTAATGCGTGCTGAGCTGTGTATATGTATGTATGTAACAGGGTGCATGCAGTAGGGCCATGTCCCGAATCGACTGCCATTATAAGAGGAAAAGAGAGGGAGAGAGAGAGGAACTACCACTTGACACAATCCCTCCCCACTCTCCACCTCCACCACGCAAGCCTAAATGAGGATCTCAGCCCATCGTCGTCGTCATCAACAACAATAGCAATCTACAAAAACTGGCATGTGGCTTTAGAAAGCAAACACCTGGTCCTCGAGCTTGCTGACGGGCCTAGCCTTCTTGAAGCCGAGCGCCTCGGTCGTCTTCTTCAGGCCGCTGATCATGGGAGGGGGTCCGCAGAGCAGGATCTTGACGTCGTCGGCGGGGGCGGGGAGCCACTTGGTGATCATGTCGGCGGTGACGTAGCCGACGCCGCCGGTCCATCCGGCGGGGGGCTTGTCGAGGACGTAGTGGACGCGGAAGCCGGCGTCCTCGGCGGCGAGGGCGTCGAGGTCCTCCTTGAGTAGGATGTCCGAGGGCGTGACGTTGGCAAAGATGAGGTCGACCTGGGTGGTGTCGCCGGCGGCGCGGCCGCGGATGATGGCGCGCACGACCTGCAGCATGGGCGTGATGCCCGTGCCGCCGGCGATCATGCCGAAGTGGCGCACCATGTTGGGCGTGTACACGAAGGCGCCCTTGGGCCCGCGCACCTTGATCGTTTGTCCGACTGCCAGCGACGCCATGTGCCGGCTGATGTTGCCCGTCGGGTACGACTTGATCAGCAGGTCGAAGTAGCCTGGCTGGTGGTCGCCCGAGATGGGCGTGTAACTGCGCACGATCTCCTTGGTGCTGCCGTCGGGCTGCTCCAGCACCGCGCCGATCGAGATGTGCTGCCCGATGGGCAGGCCGAGGATCGCGGTGGGCGCGGGGAGGTTGAACCGGTAGCTGTGGGGGAAAGGGGGAAAGGGGAGGTTAGTTATGGTGGGTGGAAAGTCGATAGGGGGGAGGGAAAAGGGGGCTTACATGGCGACATTGTGGGAGATGACGATCTTTTCCTTCAGCTCAAACTCTTGGAAGACGTCGGGCTTGAGGACCTTGGCGGGCACTGTTGGGGAGGGAGGTTGTTAGCGAGCTGCGTGCGAAGGTATTGAAGGATGGATGGATGAGCGGCAGGATTAGTGGTGACGTACACGTCCTCAGGTACTTGATGGCGCCCAGGATAACGGCGAGCACAGCGGCGTAGAGAGTCCATTCGCGCTTGACGATGACGGTTCCAAAGACCAGCAGACCGGCGGGGATGTATATGCCGTCGATGTAGGTCTTGGAGAGCAATGATTCGGCCATTTTCCTTTTTTGGATTGTTTGAGGATTTCTCTTCGTCAAGCTTCGCGCTCGGCTGAACTGGCGGTCGCGGGTGTACAGGAGTCGGCCGATGGCTGGGAGGGAGCTGTCGCGACGCCTGGGCGATCAGTCAATCGGTCACTGGAAGAAACTTGGTGACGGTGTGTGTCGCGCAAGGTTGGGATTTTTTTTCAGGGGCCCGAATCGAAAACGACGGGGAGGTCGAGTTTAGTTCGGGTCGAGCCATCTCACGGGCGGCCGGGGCGGGTTCTTTCAGGGTCGAGTGGGCCGATTTTCGACAAGCTTGGACCGATTTTTGCCGTAGCACTGCGTACCAAGTCAGCACCGGAGTTCAGATTTCTCAACCGGCAGCGCGTCGTCCAATGGCTGTGCGCTGCGGGCGGTGTAAGTGCCTGGTTGAGAGCTGTTAGAGCTAAGGCACTGTATCGCTGCCCGCCCACCCCCCCTCCGATGCACGGCAATTGGCAATTGGGGGCAATCACCACAGAGATGGCTGCTCAACATTTTCCACTCAGTCTTGTCCAACCACGAATGCATGCCTCAAGGTCCACGCTGCGCTGCATAAGCACCAAGTCATTTTACTGCTTGGGTTGAAGTCCAAGGTCAACACTTCTGGATTCTTCCTTCTCAATTCAGTTTACCTCCTGGCTTCAGCTGCAAGACAGACGCGTTGGGTGCCTTGGCTGATACCCGAAGCCGACTGACCAGACCACACTCTCCGAATCGCGACGTCGCCGAGTCGAATGCAACCCAACCCAACCCTTCCGCTTCGTCTGATCGGAGAGATTTCCCCAGGGTCGAGCTAGCGGCTGAACTTAAACCCAACCCAGACCCCACTCTGCTATCTCCCCGGACCCAAGCGTTTGTGTCTTTCTTCCGAGTGCATCCGGGGAGGAGTTCCAGCATTGAGTATGGGGAACATCTCGGACCTCCCACCCGCGTCACCGGCAGCGGCCGAGGCACCCTTCCCGCTGACCGACGTCGACAAGTGGGTGCTCTCACAGACGGACGACGAATACCAGTGCCACACCTGGGATGACCTGCGCACTCTTATCGGTAATATTTATTTGGAGTCTCTTCTTGTGTCAACTACGGTGTAATAGTCTGCACGTAGTCCCGCCCAGCGCTAACCACCACCGGCCCAGGGACCAATAACCTGTCCGTCCTCAAGCGGAAGCCGTCCGATCTCCGGCGGTACATACAGTGGACTGCCGAGACAAGGGCCGAATACGGTAGCATTACAGACTATCTTATCGCCGCCCGCCTACCGAAAGCCTGGGGCTCGCCTCCTTTCTCGCCTGTCTCTCCCACCCCATTTGAATACCCATCCGACTACCGAGTCCTGGTAAACGACTGGCCCTACGGCTTCGCGCCAGGCATCACCCACATCGTCGTGTGGTCGCGCACCCCAATTGCCACGGATTCCGGCGTCGGTGACATGACCCCGGAGAGTAGAAAAGCGACCACCGACTTCATCCAGCGGTATTTTGTTGATAGTTTCGGGCCCGGCGGCGAGGACAAGGTGCTGTGGTTCAAGAACTGGGTGGCGCTGCAGAGCGTCAGGGCGCTAGAGCACATCCACGTTTTGGTCAGGGATGTCGACCCGAAACTGTTGCAACAGTGGACCAGAGAGCGCGAGTGGCATGTCGCGCCGCAGCAGTAGGTAGGTAACGAGTGCTCGCTTGCTTCAGACGAGGAATAGACGGCGCATTGATTTCAGATCTTTACGCGGCTCGTCGTTGCTTCCGGTTGCCGGAAGGAGGTGCCGCACCGGCGCCGGCAGCATCGCCCATCCCACTCATGCCGCCCAAGCCAGCCATCTGCTTCGCGGTGCCCATCAGGCCGTAGCCCTTGTATGCACCGTAGGCGGGCAGCACGGCCCAGACGAACCACGCCCAGTTGCCAAACAGCACGACGAGGATGGATGTTGCCCACGTGACCCAGACAACGTCGAACATGTACTCGGTCAGCCCGGGAGCCGCGAGATCCTCCCCGGCCGACTTGAGCGCCTTGGTGGTCGGGTCGAAGCTGGGGCGCCCCGTCCTCTCGAGGATGAACTGGCAAACGAAGCTGGGGATGGAGAGGATGAACCAGGCGAGGAGCGAGCGCGACCTGAAGACGAAGTGCAGGAGCAGGAAGAGGCTGTTCACTGCCAGCGAGCCGATGTGGAGGTTGTTGAGCGCGACCGCATTGGACTTGGCGCGGTCCTTGCGCGCTTTTTGGGCCATGGCGGAAAGTGTTTGTGTATTGGGTGTGTGTGTGTGTGATGGTGTGAGATATCCGATCTTGAAAAGGGGTTGAGGATGAGGTTTAAGGCGTGAGACGTGAGGCGATGACTGAACACTGTTGCTTGATTGAATACTGGAGGCGTGCAAGGGTTATGAAATCCGGAGTGAGCCGCTGTGGTCCCACTACCTGAATCAATGGTACCGATCCTAAAACGTGTTAGGTCAGCGCCGATGGTACCTGGAAGTCAATTCCCACGATCTACAACAAGAGGTGAGTGAAGAATATAACACTTGAAAATGATTTACTTGGCGATAGCTGAGATTTGCAAGTATTTTATTTTGCTTGCTGTCAAAGGCCAGCAACTCGACTACTTTGAGATCCTTGGCGGGATACAAAAGTCCGATATGCCTGGCTTACACAGCAACCTCCAAGGCAGGTACATGAAATTGACGTTACCTGCCGCAGCTAAGTCAGGTACCTACCACTCTGGACTGGAGCCTGGAGCTTGGAAATCCAGAGGCTGAAGAACAAGGCGGGAAGGAGGGGGCTAGCCAGAGGTGGTGGGTGGGGCTTGCCAGTCTCCCACACTGACGTGGAGCTTGTGGCTGGGAGCCAGCGGTTCACAATGGCAAGTTGGGTTCGTGGGTTGCTCGGCAGGCCAGCCCCCCCACAGCGTTAGGCACGCGTAGCCAATCAACGGCCCTGCGCCGCAACCACCACAACATCGCGAGACAAACAGCCAGACAAGTCGCCATTGACGCCCTTGGGTGACTTCCCGCCGACTCCCCCAAAAAACCTGCAAGTCCAAGTCGGGGACCGGTATTGCTTCCCAGTGCTTGCTCGTGGTTCCTGCTTCCTTTTTTTTGTCTCGCGGTTACAGGCGCAAGTTATGTATCCGAACTGCCAGATTTGGATTGCCATCTGAAGGTCCAGATTTCCTGCTCGGCTGTGGGTGTGTGTCTGCCTGCCTGCCTTGCATCTGCAATTCGGCATCTGCATTGGATTTTATCTTTGTTTTGCTTGACCCCGTCCCGTCTTCTGGAAACGGCAGACGCCCAGCGACGACGCCTGCCCGAACTGAGCATCTCAGCATCTATTCCTCTGCACCAACCGCGACATGGTCTAGGGTCGACACTCTGGGAATTTCCATCCAACGACGACATTTTCGATTGCTTTTGCGACGCGCTCTACCCGCACGGGATATCGGCGATAATTCTTTAATCCAACAGCTGCATCGACCATCTCTTCAGGCTCTCCGCGAGGCCCCCCGTCCGCCACCATTTCTCGGTCCAGTCCTGTACAGTGCAGGTTGCTTCTTCACGCTTGACGTTTCGCCTTCGCCTTTGCCACCGACCACCGACCACCGGATTTCTTTTCTTGGATTGGAGCGTCCTCTGCGCCATACTTCCGAGCCCTTCCCTTGCCAGGCCGGTGCTTTTCTTCGGGCTTGCTGTCAAGCTAGGCGATCCCATGGATCGGCCTCGTCGGTAGCACTTCGAACACCACCTCGCCCATCGCCATCCCGTCCGGTGCATGTATGCTGGCCCCGCAAGATGGCGCCGAACAGTGCTACCATTGCCGCCCTGCTGCGGCAGACGGTCTACTACCATCTCGACAACCTGGCCTACGACAACGCCCTCTTCTTCGCCGAGCGCCTCCTGGCTCACGACCCGCGATCCCCCGAGTCTGTCTTCCTCCTCGGTCTTTGCCACCTACGAGTTGGCGATGTTCGGTCTGCCTACGAGGTCACCAAGCCGTCTTGCTACCGGGGCTTGCACCTAGGCTGCACTTTCGTCTTCGCCCAGGCCTGTTTGGAATTGGAGCGATACAAAGACGGGATTGCTGCGTTGGAAAAAGTCCGCGCAGTATGGACCGCTAAGAGCGCCATCGGAAAGCACACGTCGTCGACCCGGACGCCATACCCAGATGCCTCGGCGGCCAACTGCCTTCTGGGCAAGCTGTACCGGGCGTTCGATGACAAGAAAAAGGCCATCCTCTGCTTTGAAGATGCGCTAAGGACCAACCCCTTCATGTGGGACGCCTTCACCATTCTGTGCGACATGGGCGTCAACGTCAGGATACCTAACATATTCAAGACCACCGACTCGTTTGCTCGCAATTTTGACCAAGAACAAAGTCCGACGACTGAGGCGTGTGAAGGCAATGTTTTCAATGGCCCTGAGCCCTTGCAGATGAAATCAGCCGTCCAGCCCATCAACCAGGAGAGCGACCCATTTGAGCAGAACCGTTCTGCTCCGTTTTTGGACCCGAGCGGCAATCTCGTATACTTCGAAGCCGGCGAGAACGACCTGATGTCGAAAATCGTTGCTGCTCAGTCTAGGTATCCGGCAGGCCACGGGAGTAAACAAACGCCAGACGGGATGGAAACACCCACCGGGGGTGCACCCGCAGTTCCGGAGCCGCATGTGTCTCGCATCGGCTACCCCTCGGAGCCACCGCAAGCCCCAACTCGCCGGACAAGGGCGGCTCAATCAGTTGACCCTGGCTTTCTCGACGCTCCGCCGAAGATGAGCTACCGTTTAGGTTCGAAGAAGAGGGAACGAATACCGGATCCAGCAACAGATCTCTCAGAATCGGTTATAAAAGGACCGACACACCCAACGGCGGCCCCCGAGAAGAAACGCACGGCATCCGGACACCCTGTACAGCCACGACCGGCTAATGGGGAAGAGCCGAGGAGGAGTGCAAGGCTCAATGTATTTCCAAGAACGGCCACGTCAAAGACGAATTCGGGAGCCGCCACGGTTGGCGCGACAGCCACGCGCGAGTTGAAAAAGGCAAGGCCGCCGATCTCGCGTATCATGCGTCCAGGCTCGAGTGGATCGAGCGTGGGGAGGGTTATTAGTGGTAACCGAAAACCTCTGGAAGAAAACAGCATGGATATTGATCAAGTCGAGGTCCCGCGTGTTAGAGAGCCGCCCGCCATGCAAGCTCCCCCGCCCAAAGCTGTGGAGCCCGAATCTTTGAAAATCGATGAGGCGTTGAGATGGATCCTAGACCTCCTGAAAAAGATGGCCACAGGGTATCTCTCATCATCACAGTTTCAATGCCAAGACGCATTAAACACATTTACATCGCTGCCCCGGAGCCATCAAGACACGCCTTGGGTCTTGGCTCAGATGGGCAAAGCGCAATATGAGCAGGCGAACTATGCAGAGGCTGAGAAGTTCTTCAGGCGCCTACGCATTCTGGCACCGACCCGCCTTGAGGATATGGAGGTCTACTCTACAATTCTGTGGCATCTAAGGAAAGAGACTGACCTTTCGTTCCTTGCCCACGAGCTGGTCGATGCAGTCTGGGACTCCCCTGAAGCCTGGTGTGCGTTGGGCAATGCCTGGTCGCTGGCCAGCGACCATGAACAAGCCCTGCGGTGTTTCAAAAGGGCAACCCAGCTCGATCCCAGGTTCGCGTATGCCTACACTCTGCAAGGACACGAACATGTTGAAAACGAGGAATACGACAAGGCCCTCACCTCCTACAGACATGCAATCTCGGCAGACAAGCGCCACTATAACGCCTACTATGGAATTGGGAGAGTCTACGAGAAACTGGGCAACTACGACAAGGCCCTGACTCATTACCATGCGGCCTCGATCATACACCCGACGCACGCCGTTCTTATATGTTGCATGGGCTCGGTGCTCCAGCGACAGAAACAGATCGTCCAGGCGCTCCCCTTCTTCATCAAGGCCACAGAGCTGGCCCCGAAAGCTCCGGATGTTCGGCTCAAAAAGGCACGGGCGTTGCTGGCCACAGGGCAACTGCAGGCTGCGCAGAAAGAGCTGATGATTTTGAAGGATTTGGCGCCCGATCGAGCACAAGTGCATTTTCTGTTGGGCAAGCTGTCGAAAACGCTTCGGGACAAGAAGTCGGCTGTTCGCCATTTTACGATTGCGTTGAGTTTGGACCCGAAGGTGAGAAACCACCTACTCTGGGTGGAGAGCTCTGTTCCTGGCTGTTGTTCTGTAGCTAACGGCCCACGACAGGCGAGCCTGCAGATCAAGGAAGCGATCGAAAGCCTGGAAGAGGACGACGGGTTGGATGACTCCATGATGCATTGATAATTGATCGACTCATGATTGACGACGATGCTTTGGTTTTCCACGACACTGTTTCGGGACCCATACTGCGGGGCAACGGCGCAATTCGAGTTTTTCTATCATCGAGTGGCTTCGAGTGGCTGCATTGAGTACGGTATCCTCCTCGCCAGTAGCAACAAAAGGTGGCCGGTCCGTGCCAGGGCCAAGGTGGATGGGCAAACGGTCTTCGTGAGAGGAAGAAGAGCTTACTGGGATGAATGGACGGATGGGAGGGGTTTTTATTATTCAGAGGGCAGGTGGTCATCGGCATCACGTTCTTGTTGCATGGCAAAGGCGTTTCTGTTTTCTATGGAGGGGCAAAGCAAGAGGTGTTATGCTTGGGTTCAATGAGCAGACGCAGCTATGGGCCTTTCGGACGGTTTGTATGAGTACCTCAGCATCGCATTGACCGACATGTATAGTATGGGTGGAGTCATTCGTTGGGATGGGAGAGCTGCCCCGGGTGGTTGGGGAGACGGTAAGAAGGACCTGGTTTCCATGGAAAGATACCTAACGGGGGAGGGGGAAGGCAGGGAAATAAAAAGGGATACAACAATGAAGAGCAACGGCATCTGCATCCGTGACGAACTTTGAGGGTAACTTCTGACCTGCTATGCGGTAGATCATGGATATAGCACAGGGGGTGGATATGTCAACAATGGACCAGCAGTCCGTCAATATAGGAAGCTCAGGACAGAAACCGAGGGATCGGATGAGGCTGGCTGAGGTGCCTGAGACGGGTGATCAGGAAGTCAGTTTGCTGCCGGCCTCCGTCGACTCATCCAGACTGCAGGTTTCCAGGTTACAAATAGGCCGAGCCTTCCTCGCAACTCTGACGGCCGACGCCCCCAGTTGCCTTGGTCCTTTGCGTGTCGGAAGTCGCGCGAAGTCGATCACGACAGCCCCACGTCGTCGCGCTGATTGGCGATTGGTAAGGTCGATTCAACCTCAAATCAGCCATGGGCAATGGTCCAAGCTTCGAGCTTTCTACGATTTTCAAAAATCCGGTAGGGAAATCAGCAACGCGCACTGGCCACTGATCAGGCAGCGCAGGACGCTCAGACCACGTGGAGTGCGTGTGCCGCGTTTCTTTTTTGGACCAACAAGAAGCCGGCCCACCCACCTCTAGGCAAAACACAGGCGGGAAAAGCGCAGCACATTGAACCGTGTTTTAGAGAACGCTTTCAAGGTCCCCAAACCGAGCTGCAAAAACTCCGTAACCACCATTTTAGAGTCCATGCTCCCAAAAAATAAATAATCACACCCACCCCCTCGCCAACCAGCAATTGTTGCACCCCCCGAATTCGGACTAGTGCGGATGTGTACTCTTTTTTACTTTGCGACTGATTGAAGTTCCCAAATCAGCAAAGCAAGTCAGTCGCAACTGATTCCGCACCTGCCGTGCACGCCGCCGCTCGTTCAGGTATTTAGTTTCCCCCCTCTTCCCTCCTCCCACTTTGCGCTACTTCTTTCTCCTCGTTCTTACTACTGCCAATTGCATCCCGCATTAAATCATCACACTTTTCCACATCATCAATCCATCAGCGACTTGTCTATCAAAGGACAAGTTACATCTATCAACTTAACTTCATCTACTTAATACCTCCATCAAGATGACTGGACGTAAGTTAACTTGCATTGCTTTTTTTTTCTCGTTGTCGTCGTTGGTGTTGGGGTTCGCACTGCGACCGGTGATGCATCAGCGTTTGTAACCGTGACGGGCGGTCGGAAGGTGGTGCATCCCCACCACCTACCCGCAACACGTCACGGTCGCGCATCATCACCTCACCAACTTTGCATCGCGCTTCACACAACTACTCAATACAGCACTCGATGCATTCTGCCCTTCAGATAGCTAACGCAATTCAATCACAGGCGGCAAGGGTGGCAAGGGCCTCGGAAAGGGCGGCGCGAAGCGTCACCGCAAGATTTTGCGTGACAACATCCAGGGTATCACCAAGCCCGCTATCCGTCGTCTCGCACGTCGTGGTGGTGTCAAGCGTATCTCAGCCAGTAAGCCTGTCCTTCCTCACCGACTTGGGATTGTGAAGCATCAGTCTGACTAACATGCAACCTTCCTTCAGTGATCTACGAGGAGACCCGTGGAGTCCTAAAGTCCTTCCTCGAGGGAGTCATCCGTGACGCCGTCACCTACACCGAGCACGCCAAGCGCAAGACCGTCACGTCGCTCGATGTCGTCTACGCCCTCAAGCGCCAGGGCCGCACCCTGTACGGATTCGGTGGTTAAACACCTTGACCGCCTTGTCCGTGGTCAGGTTGTGTGGGGAAAAGCAGAAGCAAAGAGAGCGGGCGTGTCTTGTGCAGCTTTGTTTGTTCGTCTCGGCTTTGTGGATGGGTGGAGGAGATCAAGCGCGCACACTGCTGCAGCGGTCTAGCGTTTGAGGAGAAGGAGGGGTTGGTTCGTCGGCATCAGCAGCGAGAGGATGCGATGAATCACCCGGGCACGATGGGTTGTGAACCACCCACCTGCCACCATTTGCGAGTTTTGATTTTTTTTTTACACAGTCTGGCGTTAGGGGGGGAATGGGAGTACCACAGGGAAATGACCACCTAAGGGCGTCATGGATAGGGCAGTGCGCGCTGTCGCCACACCCGATGATGAGAAATACATCACAAGAATCATTCAACTAGCATTGAGTTGATTTAACGATATGAACTGAACCATCTATGCTGCTACATGTGATTATGATGCCGGGTATAATGAAAGCTTTATAGTTTCGCGTTCTGTTTTGTCGTCTCATCTCGTATCACCATTTGTCGTGCTCGCCGCGCGATGCGTAATCCTGCATTCGTTTCATTACCTACCTGACCTGCCTATTTGCAGATCGAGCTCACCTCCCCTTCTCTGTCTCTCTCTCCGCGCGTTGCTCATCACAAGTACTTCCTCCCCGCGGCTGCCACCCTCGACCGGAACACCGGACTCCTGATCTCCATGTTGACCTTGTAAAATGGGCTCATGATGGCCTTGACGTAGTTCTCGTACACCTCGGTGAAGAAGTTCTTGATGGCCTCCTCGGTCTGCGGGCTTTGGGGGTTTGCGCCGATGGACGTCGAGTTACGCGTGGAGGTCGACGACACGGGCGTGGTGGGCTGGTGCAGCAGCAGGAACTTGACGTTGCCGGCCGTCATGAAGCACGAGATGTAGTTGTTGAAGAACTTGTCTATGACCTTGAGGTAGCTTTGGCGGGTCGTGTTAGTTGGTTGACGAGAGATAGGCGGGGGGGTGGTGGTGAAGACAGAAGACGTACAGCTGCCCGCTCGTCCACTGCACCTCCTCGACTATGTCCAGACTGCTGTGCAGAATGAACTGGTTCAGGTGCCGCGCCTGCTCGCTGAAGCGCGATTGCCCGTCGCCGCCTTGCTTGCTCGTCCCGAACTCGTACTCGAACAGCGGGTTGTCCTGCGTGCCGATGATGGCGAAGTAGTAGCTCATGATTCGTTTCTTCGTCGAGATTAGGGGGAGTGCGTGTGTGTGTGTGATGTGTTTTTTTTTGTTATCGGTCGATCATTGGCATGTCGCTCGGCGGTGGGATCTCGAGGGTGGTCCCTATCATCGCCGGAGGTAGGTAGGTATGGATGGATGGTTGAGGTTGTGATATGCCTGGCGGCCGGCTGCGCTAATGTTGCAAGTCCATGCCCGCTGGCCGGGGGTGTGTGAAGCTGCGTGCGCGACAGGCTCAGGGTCACTAAAACGTGGGAGTGCACTCGCAAAAGTGGGGTGCGGCATTGATTGGCCTTGGCTCGCCGCTGCGCCCGCTGAAGGCCGGCTGGCTCGCTGCTGGGACAGCCAGCCGCGATTTTTTGGAAACTGCTGGGCTGTTGATTGAACCTCCGATTAGCGATTGAATCCTCGCCTCGCCAGGATCCATCGAGCAACAACACGCCGACCGCCAACATGTTTGGGATGTTCAGAATCACAAACCCGCTCAGCGGAGGTCTTCTCTGGTAAGCACGCATTGCTCAATTGGTGGTCTTAAGCGCATGGACGGACGGGCGGAGGGGAGGGGAGGCACGCGGGAAGCAGCTGCGCTGACCACGGCTGGACGAATGTGCAGGAAGATCCCCTGGAAACTCTCGACACCCCAGAAGCTTCGACAACGGCGGCGGCTGCGGGCCGTCGACAACGTCGTCGCGACGGTCGATGCCGCACTCGCCAAGCAGGGCGAGACGCTCAAGGCGCTGGAGCGGTGGAAGGAGGAGATGCCGACCGAGGCCGAGATGCTGCCCAAGGACAAGTACACCATGTTCGACCGGAAAGCGAAGCGCTATAGAAAGGGCATCCACAGTACGCATATCACATTTCCACAATGTCAACGGCTGGCAGCCCGTGGGTATACATACTCGGCGTTTTGCTAACCTGCTGCGTTCTAGGACTGCCAAAGTGGACGCGTGTATCGCAGAGACTGAACCCGCCTGGATACTAGGCGGTGGGAGGACGACCAGGGCGACGAGGACGGCGATGATGTGGACGGTGGCGCCTTTCTTCACATGTATATCGCGTGTATCATATTCGAATGGGAATCAGTGGCGTTGGTGATTAGGAACCGTGTGTACAAAAAAAAAATATCAATTCAGCATCTCACAATGGATGATCGCCCTTCGCAAGTTGAGGACTTGTCAGACCGGAAAGGCAGAGAACCCCGTCAAAGGAAGAACCGAATCGATAAAGCCATCATGATGAATAAAGTACACACATGTGTTATGTGTTTGTCCCAGGGTATTTTTTTCCGCAATAGAACCTCGCCCGAGCACCTGTTCCTTTCTCTGCGCGTGTAAACGTACAACGTCCACCAAGCCAAGCCAAGCCAGTCTATCTCAGTCGGCCGTAATCGCCGTCATCCACGTCTTGCCGCTCCGTCTCTCTCAGTCGCTCGGACTGGATGGCGCGGCCCAGCCCACCGCGTCCCTCGTCGTAGTCCTCCCGGTACTCGTCTCGGACCTGGCCGCCCGACTTGCCGCGGCCGTATTGGCGGCCCTCCTCGAAGCCGGGGTCCAGATCGGTCCGGATGATGCGCTCGTCCAGCTTGGTGCCGCCAATGTACTTCATGCAGTCGAGCGCGTCCTGGTGGGTGTAGTACTCGACGAAGCAGAAGCCGCAGGGGGTCTTGTTGAAGCGGTCGAGGCCCATGACGAGCCGCTTGATCTCACCGCACTTGGAGAAGAGCTCGTAGACCTGCTCCTCGGTGGTGTAGAATGATCTGTCGTCGACGTAGATGTGAGTTATTGGGGGGGTCTCAGCAGAGATGCACCACTTTGCAGCGGCAGGCAGGCACATACAGGTTACCAACGTAGAGGGTGGTCGCATCCTTCAGCGGATCATCGACGGGCTCGGCCGGCTGCATGCTGTGTTCTTCGTCTCCATCGCGGTCGTCGCGGCCGGGTCTCCTGCGCTTGTTCTGAGGGCAGAAAGGGTATATTAGTTAGTTCGTTGCATTCGCTCGTCGGGTATCCTGAATTGGTCGTTTCAGTCGGGGGAGAGTCTCACACGGCTAGTGTAGTAGGCGCTTGGCCTATCGAGCCTCTCGACAATGGGCCGTGAGCCTGGCATTTTTGGTTTGTGCTGGTGATGAATTTCCAAGCTGTCTTATCCGGGTCTAAATGGCTGGTCAACCACCGAGAGCTAGGTTGTTGGAGGTGTCGCAAGCCGCAGTGTCGCGGGTCGGCCAGGGTGAGGTGAGGTGGGTGGGTCCGGGCCTTCCCTAATGCCCGACTTTAAGGTATCTATCCTGCAGGTTGGAATTGAGTGGAAACGCGCTGCTGCACTGACAGAACGCGCCGAAAAAGTTAAGAGGCTGATGGTGACCCCCCAAGCCGGTGCTTAGCGTGAGGCGGGATGGCGCTAAAAACCACTTCCCAGCCAACCAGGCCAGCACTGCAGCAGGTCTTGGGGAACAAAGCTCCCAAGCCCCAACTTTCCTGCGCTCTCACTTTGGGCATTCCACTCGCGACCGACCAAAAGCGCAAAGCAAAGCTCGACCGCGTAGCGTTTGTTTTTGCTGGCGTTGTGACGAGCTCCCAATTGCTTTCGTCGACGCCCGCGGAATATAATACAGCGATTTTCTTTTGCATTTCCCTACCGACCACACATAGCTCCCCAAGCACATCACAGCTGGGCACATAGCAGCGCAGACAGAGCACCTCGCGAACCACGCACGACGACCTCAGCTCAGCTCGATGCCAAAGATCAAGAGCTTTGCGCCGAGCTGGCTCAACCAGTCAGCTCCGGCCCACAAGTTGTTCGAGCTGCCCGTCGACGACAGCAAGCTTCCTGCATCGCTGGCCTACGCCAAGAGGAACAGGCCCGGCCCTCGGCGGACGATAGCACGACGGGGCACCGAGGTCTTCGTCGCTGTGGGAAAGCAGATCCGATGGGGCGATCTCGCCCTCTTGAAGGAGTCGTATGAGGCCAAGCAGTCCCGGTCTGGCGGCGGCATCCGCTCGAAGAGGGAGGGCTCCGCCGGTTCTTTCGACATCTACGACGAAGAGGCCAACGGAAGTGGCCCGTCAGAGGGTTCTGGTGAGGGATACCGAGTAAGTAGCTGGTTTGAACAACAGCCGCCACCCGTTCCGTCATCGCTGATCTCGTCTCCTCTTGCCTGCGGTATAGTTCATCAAGACGCCTGTTGCCGACGACATCCGGCAACTCATCATGTCCCCGCAGCAGGACTTCCTTGCAGTCTTGACCTCCCATACCGTCCACATCTGCCTTCTTCCGGATTCGTCACATCTCGGCGCCAAGGATACATCGCCATTCAAGCCCAAATTCTGGACGCTGGGCTCGATCACCCACGTCACTTCGAGGTCGGCCGTCGTCTCGGCCATATGGCATCCGCTCGGGGTAAACGGCTCGGCCCTGGTAACGGTCACCGAAGATGCCGTGGTGCGCGTGTGGGAGCTGTCGGCAACGGATCGGTGGTCCTTCGACAACCCTTCGCTCGCCATCGATTTGAAGAGACTAGCCGACGGAACCTCACTAGAGCAGGACTTCACTGCCTCGACCTCAACTACGAACAAGGCCTTCTCGCCCGATTCGTTCGACATGGAGGTGGCGGCCGCATGCTTCCCGGCTAGGGGCTCGGGCGGCTGGTCGTCAATGACTCTGTGGATCGCCATGGTAGGAGGGGATGTGTACGCCCTCTGCCCTCTCCTGCCTCAGCGCTGGGCGCCCCCAACCACTCTGATCCCATCTCTGTCGGTCTCCATCGTCGCAAAGATCGCGGCGATCGAAGACGACCCTCAAGTTCCGGCCCAAGATAAGGTCTTGGCCCAGCAGCAACTTGAGTGGATGTCCGATCTCGATAATCAAGATCCGAAGTTGGTGGAGGGAGCTTTTGGGGAGAATCTGGTGGAAGTGTACACGAGGCCCTCTCGCCCGAGTACCGTCCCCAGGCTCCAAGGCCCCTTCCAATTTGATCTCAATCCCGAGGACGAGCAGGACGACGAGGTTGAGCTCAAGGATATCTATGTCGTTGGAGAGAAGTTCAACGCGGCCGACTTGATGATGGGCGAGGATCTGGACTTGGAGATGGAAGACCATGAATCAGAGGGCTTATCGCTCTCCGTTGTCTGTCTTTTGTCCACAAGCGGACAGGTCAAGGTTTGCCTAGACCTTGATGGCGTCGGGGCCCAGTGGCTTCCCCCTCGGACTCTGACAAAGTCTAGACGTTACGTTGCGGCATCCAAGGCCCCGTCGCTGTTGACATTCCAAACATTTGACACTCTCAAGCCGGCAGAGCTCACGCCCGATAGCTGGCCCATGTTTAGCGAAGATATCACATCGCGCTACTCTTTCTACGTCACCCATGCAGCCGGCATTACCTATGTCTCCTTGGCGCCTTGGGTGTTTAGACTGGAGAGCGAGCTCCAGGGCGAATCGGAGGCCGGGGCGGAATTCCGCCTCAATTTGCTGGTGAAGGGGCCGGGATCTGACAGGGAGCGCATCTACACGCAGCAGCATGGCCAAGGGGTTCTCGCCGCCGCGACAGCTATAAGCGATCCGGATCTGGGCCACTTTGTCCTGTCCGCAACCCACAACGACCCCGTGGCGCTGTTCTTCGATACGCCCACAGTAGACCTTGGGCCTGTTCACCAAGACTCTCCCGAAGTGTTTACTGAGAAGGTGGAGCAACGCCACGAGGAAGAGACAGGATGGGATCCCCGACCTCTCTTCCATCCATCCGAAGCACTAGATCACGGCAGTGCTTTGCCGGCCTGGCTCGACCACATCAAGACCAGCAAGAGGCGCCCCTTGATGCAGCAGGAAGTCCGTCTATCGATAGCAACGCTAGAAGTCTTCACAGAGGGGCACCGCCTGGTCAGTTCTGAGGTGTTCCAGATCAACAATGCCGTGGCGGAGCTGTTCAGAAAATGCGAGGCGCTTCAGGGCGAACTGAGAGAGCAAATAAGCAAGGTGAACGAGGTAAAGACGCGGATAGACAGGATCACAGGAGACGACTCGGCCGACGATGAGCCGATTTCAGAGAACATGCTTGTCAAGGACCGCTTGCGCCAGGCGCAGCAGAAACAGGAGGAGCTCGGTCGGAGGATGGAGGCGCTCCGGAGGAAGCTGGGCAGGAACACGAGCCGCGAGCTGAGTGACAAGGAAAAGGCGTGGATGGATGAGGTGCGCTCGCTTGGCGCCAGCGTCCTGGGATCTGAGGCCGATGAGGCGTCATCGGTGCCGTCGAAGACCAAACCGGCGTGGAAACGATTTGAGGAGATCAAGAGTATCAAGGATTCGCTGCTGTCGCAAGCCGAGCAGCTGCAGAGGAAAGACGGCGAGGGTGGCGGTGAGGAGGCCGCCGCGTCGCCGGTGCCCAATATGAAGATCCCGGCAGAGGTCCGCAAGGCAAAGGTTGCCCAAGTCATGGGCTTGTTGGATCGCGAGACTGCCCTGGTGGATGCGGTCAAATTCCGCCTCGAGAAACTGAGCCTTGGATAGGCCACCATTTTTTCTGAACAGCAGAGCAGCCACAGCGGGAGGTAGATAGTCAATGCAAAGATGCAAGGGTCCTGGGCCCTGGGACCTGGGACCTGGAAACCGGAACTACGCCCACCCCTGATTGACTCAGACTGGAAGCAAAAAAAAAGTTTCGAGAAAGAGGGGAACAGAAAGAGAATACATGGCTGGTAGTACACTGGCCGCCTTGCCGCGTACATGTCTTGATTTGCCTTCGGAATGTGCATCTTTGCGGCGGCGCAATGTGGCTGCTGTCAGTTTCCGGGTCGAACCCGATGTGGTCGAGTTTACGGATATCCAAGATATGGGTTTCCAAGGCACCAGCCAACTAGCGGGACGACAACCACATGCACGCCTCCCAGCACGATCCCGAAGAGGAGGGGGAGGGGGAAAGGGTGTTGCATGTATTAGTGTCCAATCACAACAATGCTCGCCTCCTTGAAGGGCTGCCTTGGAACGCCCATGACAAGTCAGGAAAGAAAAACGAGACGGACGAGGCATTCAGTCAGGCAGCCTGGCGGGCGGCTGGCCATGCTCTCTGCTTGGCTGATGCTCGTTGTTCGTTGTTCGTTGTTTGTTGTTCGTTGTTTGTTGTTTGTTGTTCGTTGTTCGTTGTTCGTTGTTCGTTGTTCGTTGTTCGTTGCTTGTGCTAGGTTGTGTTGTGGAATTTGGTCTTTACTATTCATTTCATTTGTCTTTATTCTTTGTCTTTTTGCCCGTCTCTTCCATGGTCTGACAGTCCGTCCGTTCATCTGTCCGTCAGGGCGCGGGCGTGGGCCTGTCTCGCTGTCTGCAACCGTTATTGCCGTCACATCACGCCCGCTTGTTCTCTGCAGGAGCAGGAAGCCATGTCTCGCCTTGATTTCCCGAGGGCCGTCAATTGTTGAGCCCGCATTGCAGATATTGATGCTGGCCTCGCCTTGCCCTGGCCTAGCCCGGCCCTGTAAGTCTAATTGTCCGGATCTTTGTCTGCCCAGCACACACCGTTTCCAAGATTCGGCCTTGTGGCTTGCGATCACCGCCATCGAAAATCACGACGAACGAACGAACGAACGAACGAACGAACGAACGAACCCGGGGATGGGTACAGACAGACAGATACATGCACAACCTGCCACGGCGTCCTGTTATCTCGCCCGTGTCGCAGGATGCCCGTAGCCTCCCTCGCACAACAAGAGACATACATCTGCAATCTTGGGTCGTTGGCTGGCCTTTGGGTGGGAAGTGGCCTGAGCTGGGCTTGCGGTGGATGTCTGTACGCACGTGGGTGTGTGTATGTATGTACCTCACTTATGTATGCGTGCTGTACGGTGCCGGCCAGGTAAGACGCCGGTGAGCAGCAGCCACAGTGGGCGGCGGGCATGTGTCGGCGTACGACCTCCGAGAGATTCAAGTTGAGAAAGGAGGCAGGAGGGCGAGGCACGGCGGCACGCTCGCTGCTCGCTGCGTGCTGGTTAGTCTCATTATTCACCAGCGTACGTGTTGATGTCAGGCAACGGGCAACGGGCAACGGGCAATGGACCCGACATGCTCTGTTTCCTGGTTCCTATTGTCTCCATGTTTTTCAACTTCACACCCGAGCGTGCTCATCACTGAGCGCTGTACTTCACCACACCACTGCATGAGATGCACCTTCCCACGCCCCTTCTCCCCCCATCGGTGGGGGAACTCCGCGCAGCAACACGATGGGGGGCTTCCTTTTGCGTCTGCGTCTGCGTCTGCTCTCCTCTGCCCTGATACTCCCATCATTACTCACACCGTATCTGCTCACGCTCACATCGGCCGGCCCCCTTGTACTACGGTGGTTCCGTGGATCAACTCGCCGTGCAGTGCATGCCGCGTGCTGGTGCTGGTGCTGCTGCAGCCTCACTTTTCTCGACTTGCTCACAACTGTTCCTGCTCGGCTTCTCAACCCCCAAACATGCGCTAGTATTCGCCATGCTTGTGTCAGGTAAAGCTCACCCACGGGGGGGCGGCGGCGGCGGCGGCGGCCAGGGACAGGGACAGGGACAGGGACAGTAACAGGGACAGAAAGGGACAAGAAGCCGCCTCCGCAAGCAAATACAAATATGCTCTTCTGCCCCTGAGCTCTGCCTTCTCTCGCCAGACACATGCCCCAGTCCCAGCCCCAGCTCAACAAAACAACGTTTGAGTGCTCCCCAATGATAGTGCCCCTGCCCAGTCCTCTCAGTCTGTCCTCGACCTTTATCCCGACAGCTTACCCCCAGTCCAAAATGGCTCCTGCGGCTTCGTCGAATATCTATCCCCAGCTCGACCTGGGCTGCCAGACAATTGGTAGGTGGTTCTCCCTCTCGCGGTTTACACGCTGCTTCGGGTTGTTACCTCACCGCATGCAGCTTCATCATAACTAACATACAACCCACAGAGAACTGCAAGTTCTTCAGCCGGCCAGATGCATCCCTCTCGCTAGTCATTGCCAAGGAGCCCCTGGGGACCTTCAAGGCCATCGTGCTGAGGGCCGAGGATGGCGAGCGGGATGTCCTCCTGTCGGAATCCGGCCCCACCGCCAACGAGGCAGTCCACGCGCTGCACGTCAAGTCGGCCGAGGCGGTGCAGAACTACATCGCCACCAACGGCTTCGAGTTTGTCCCCATCTTGAAGAAGAGGGCATCGTCCAGGCCCGACGACGACGACACTGGAAGCGACAACGACTCGTCCTTCTCTTCCCCCGTCACCGTCTCCGAGGCCACCTCGGTCTGCGCCTCGGACGGCGAGACCGTCACCCTCGGCTCCCCAGGCAAGCTCAAAGCCCATGGCAGCAACAACAACACCCGCAAGGGAACAGCGAAGCACGCCGACAAAAACAAACCGCGAGCACGGCATTCCCGCGCCCGCTCCGTATCAAGGTCTCCATCCCGCTCGTCATCCGTCAGCATAGCCGACTCGGAAGACGACGATGACGACGACGACGACGGCGACCAAGGCTACAACCACCACCCGCCGCGCGTCATGCTCCCGAACCGCATGCGCTGCACCCCGCCGCACCTGATCCCAGGCTGGTCATCATCCGGCCCGGCGCCGTCCCATCCCCCCATGCATCTGCGCATGCCTCCATTCCCCCCCGGCACCGCTCCTCCGCCGCCGCCACCACTCCCCCCATCCACTTTCCGCTCCTCCGCCGCCATCCTCCCCGGCCCCGGCCAGCCGCAACTGCCAGCCGCTCCTAAAGCCCCCATCACCACCACCGCCGCGTCTCCACCCGCGAGCTCCGCGTCGTCCCCCCCGCCCCAGGACATCTGCCTGCTGATCCGCTGGCGCCACCACGGCGAGCAGCGCGCCCTGGAGCAGGTCCGCGTGCTCACGGTGCGCGCGGTGCAGGACGCCGCGCTCGCCTACATGCGCCGCCAGCCCTCCGTCTTTTCCAACGTGAGCGCGTTCGATGCGGCGCCGGCCCGGCTGGCGCACATGCGCGCCTCGGTGCGGCGCGTCACCGTCGGCGGCGACGAGTACGACATTAGCGGGTGGCCCGGGGATGACTTGCATCGTCTTGTCGAGTTTGCTTCTTCTTCGTCGGGTGCCGGTGGGAGGATGGCCATGATGATGCCCAGGTTCGAGGTCGATGTCGAGATCCCGGCTTTGAGGCCTGGTGCTGGGGCCGGGGCCGGGATGATGCCGCCGCTTCTTGCGCAGGGACAGGCGCAGGCGCAGGCGCAGGGGATGCATCTCCCTGTCCAGTATCTGCATCCGCATGGACATGGCCACCATCAGCAGCAGCAGCAGCAGCAGCAGCAGCAGCAGCAGCAGTAGAGTGTAGCGGGGCGGCTGTCTGTCTGTCTGTCTGTCTGTCTGTCTGTCTGTCAGTAAGCATCTACATAGGTGCCCGTATCCTCGGGTTCCGAAAGGGGTCAAAATCCGGAGGCGGGATTGGGTGGTGTCTCCGAGTCGGCAGGAGGGCGGAAGCGAGCAAGCAAGCATCATTGGGTGTGTGGGCTGTTGGGAGGAATACAAAAACTATCTCTTTTTTCCTTGTCTCTCGTCGCAAGCACAACATTGATTCATTGTCTTGTCCTGGCTTTGCCGTCATCCGTCATCTCTAAGCGCGAGTGAAAGTGAGAGTGAGGCTCTCTGCGTTGACCCATCACCCTATCACCATCGTCTGCCGTCGTCATCCGTCATCCACATCTGCGATATTATCTTTTTTTGTGTATCCGAGTGTGCCCTGTCTTCACTTGCTTGCATACTCCCCATGTACTTTGTACCACCTACGCCATGACAGCCCAAGACTTGAGAAACCTGCTCATTACTGAATACGTACTGCACTGCCGGAGCTCATCCAAATACGGACAATAAACTTGAGGCTGAAGCAGTGAAGGGGGATGGATGACTGGGTAGAAAATGGGGAGTGGCACGGAGTATGTCTCCTTGCGCGTACATTAGGTGTAATATGTATGTATTGGTTATTTACCAGCAGGTAATGAATACATTATTATCCATCCCACAGTCCGTTGCTTTAAATATCTTTTATGTAAGTAGCTCCAGGAAAATACAGACGTATGAGAGTGTCCCTTGCAAAACCCGATGTAACCCATTTGTTTCTCTCCAGAGATCCGAAATACATCACTTGATCCACGCACAACATTGTCCCGCCCCTTATCAGCAACCACACCACATTATCCCTACACGCCTACCTTACAAAGATCCAGATTCAGCAACAAACAGACGTTGCGCGGTATCTCATACTCCAACTGCAAGTCAAGTCCTAGCTCACTCGCTCACTCGCTCACTCACTCGTCCTCGGACTAGCTGAAACGCAAAAGAGCAGAAAAGCCCCAAAGAAAACGTGATACTCAAAAGTCATGGTCCTCAAAGACTAGCACTTTCGACAGCCATCACACCCACTGACAAGAAGACATCAAAACACAACGGTCCGAAATGAAATGGCGAGTAACAACACCTACATAGCGAATACAGTTAAAAACGAGTTTCAAGCTATCGACATACTCATCAACTACTCTAAACAGGTGAAGACATCCTCCCCATATCTACCTGAGGGAATATCCGTACCGGGTTGTTACCTTAATTCATCATTGCTTCTTCACCCACTCCTTTTCTCTATTTTTACCCCCCTTTAATCTAGTAGTTAAAAAAAAGAAAGCCGTATTCTTATTTCTTTAGTCTGGTAGTCCACAACATGAAAGAGAAGAATATATCACTGGCACCAAAAACACATCACGAAGCTCCCCACAGTACATACACACAACACAACACAGCACAACACAACACACTCAACCACAAACACGGCGTCAAGTCAAACTCAATCATTAGCACGGTTATAGAAAAGAAGGCTTCCACTCTAATTTAACCTGCCTTGCGCGAGCCTTAGTCTAATTATTCCCTACCTTACCCAGGTAGATTACCTACATGGCACCACATTTATACATCCCCATCTGCCTGCCCTATCTACCTGGTATCTATCTATCTATCTACTGGACACCGCGCAATTCCGTCTCCAACCAGATCGATGGATAGATGACCAGAAAAGCTACCAAGCAACGATTATCCCCCTCAGGCAAATAGTCTAGATCGATCCGGCGCCAAGGCCGCCCAACGACACCTTTTCCAATCACTGCCGCCCTGTGACCCGACCACGAGGCCCCAAAACCACCAGTCCACTGAGAATTCTTTTCTCTCGAGCTCGTGAGGGCATATAAGCAAACAGGGCGGGCAAGTTGAGCCATTTGTTATGGCCAGAGACCCAACCAGGGCTGTTCCACACCATCCATCTCATCTGATCTCATCTGATCGAGTGACTGGACCGGACTGTCCCAACCCCGCGCCGCGGCCCCGAACCTGCTTGCCTGCTTCCGCTTCCATGTCGTGACCATGCGGTGTCAAAGGCCAGAGAAAGGAGAAAGAAGGAAAATAAAAGAAAGAAAGAAAAAGAAATGGTGCTGTGATCCGTATGTCGTACCAACGACGTTTGTCAGACCGGACGGAGCAAGTATCTCCAACACCGTAACTAGAGCAACCCACGAACTCCCCTCGAGACAGCCTATTTCCGCCTCACTCAATGGCGTCTCGTCTCGTCTCGTTCCGTTTCATTCAGCAACCACAGATGCACGGCGTGCAACCGTTTCGTGCCAGGGCAAAGAAAGGTCCAATATATTCGCCACCGTCGTAAGACGCATCTATGCCGAGTTGAGTATTCACTCAATCCATCTTTCTCGGCCGGGCAACCAGTGTCGTTCAACTCTCGAGGCAGGGAAAACCACAATTCGCTTCTCGACAACGCACGCAACGCACGCGGAACACCGTCGCCTCAGACATTGGGGCAGCTGCACGGCTCGTTCCGTCTCATCGTGTCCGATAATGATAGTCGTCAAACATGCCTCGGCGATCAGGATGCATGCGCACTGTTAATGGTGTCTCGGCGC
This sequence comes from Podospora appendiculata, assembly GCA_033675105.1. Lineage (NCBI taxonomy): Eukaryota > Fungi > Ascomycota > Sordariomycetes > Sordariales > Podosporaceae > Podospora > Podospora appendiculata. The sequence goes on along the minus strand of JAULSO010000005.1, from coordinate 2,345,106 downwards.
CCGACTTGGCAGTGCCATTGACGCCCGTGGCCGTGGTGGCAGCAGCAGCAGCAGCATACCCGTCGTTCGTCAGCGTCAGACGACGGCTACTGTATCTGTTCTCATCATGATGGCCTGCAGCCTTGTCTGTTCGGTGCGTCGACAAGCGTCGAGGATCGACGGTCGTGCTTGCACCACCCGCGCCATGCGGCGGCGGCGACAGGAGAGTGCTGCTGCCCGAGGTCCACATTTCCGGCGCGGCAGCATGCAGACCGGCTGCCGAGCCGAGATGATGATTGGGAGATCCGATCGTGCTAGCGCTGCTAGGGCCGCCGATCTGGTGGGCTTGTGCATGATGCGGTGCGTGTGCTTCTGCTTGTGTTCCATAAGGCGGCACTTGAGGCTGGCTAGCCTTGCCGCCGCCAGTCACGAACCCCCCATGGCGGCTGGTGTCGTCGACAACCTTCCAAGGCACGAAGCCAGCCTGGCCGTCGCCGGCGCCGAGCCGGTGCGTCTCGTGTTGGACCAACCATGGCTCTGTGCCCTGTTGCTGGGGTGGGACGGTGCTCGTCGGAAGGAAACCGTCGCCGGGTTTGTCTTGCTGCTGTGCCGCAAAGTCTCGAGTATTCGAGATAGGAGGAAGGGGAGGAGGAGGAGGCAGTACCGTGGAGCGGGCGACAACGCCCTGTCTCAGATCATCCGGGTGCAGCCGCGCGTCGTACGAGGGCTCTGAGACGACGAGGTTGGGCCCTGTAAGTCCCCCGAGAAAGTCGGTTGAGGGTAGGCTGGCAGTGGTATCCTTGTGCAGATGCTGAGCTGTCTCCCAAGGAGGAGGCAGAGGAGATCGGGTCGTCACCGGTGGTGGTGCTGCTGGTCGCTCGGCTCCTAGTCCTGCGGGCGTGAACATCATAAGCACAACTTGTTCCGCTGTGTTACCTTATCGGGGCATGTCAGTACAGCAACCTACCGTCCTCATACATGTTCTCATCAAACCGGGCGTCGTCTAGCTGCCGGCTCGGCCTGCCGCTATCCGCCATGAGCCGTCGACTCTCAAGGCGCGCAAGACGCTCGTTCTCCTCTCTCTGCATGCGCTCTGCTATTTTCCGCAACTTCTCGGGCCGTTTCATGGCCTCCACGTCCCTCCGTCCGTCGACGGTCCACTCCTTGATCGAACCATCGAAGTCGAGGTGACGGGCAAAGACGTGGGTAGTCCGGCGCGTGATGCGCTGTGGTGCCTGTCGCTCGATAAACGCGCTGCTCGACAGTCCTAGGTCAGTACCGTTCTGCTTCTGTCGTTCTCTCAAGCTGTGTGCCACTTGGCGATGAAAGGACTGAAAAGGGGGCGCCGTTTGTGTGGCACACCCAGTCCTTTCTTTCCAAGTGTAAGATCTCCCAAAACATGAAAAAATACCACTCATGAACAAACAATGAAGGGAAAGAAGGAGAGGAAATAAAACCTACATAGCACCCTTCTTATCCTTGTGAATCCAAGCCAACAAGTCCTTGACGTCGTCCAAATCGACGTCCATTCTCAACCTCTCACCATGACCGCCTCCATTCAGCGCCTCATTCAGCGCCGTCGCGAACGTCAGCGGACCTCCAGGTTTCCGGTGGACGCCCTTGCAGATCAGGGCCAGGATGACTTGCATCTCAAAGTCGGTCCACTCGCGGCCGCCGTCGTCCTGTTGTCGGGGATGGCGATGTTGCTGCTGGCGGGTCGAGGTTCCAGCCCAGTTGGTCTTCGCGTTGACTTTCAGGCCACTCTGCTGGAGCTGGTGATATAGATCATCGCCGCCGTGATGGTCGTCGGGGAGGAAAGTGTCTCCATGGTTGTTGTGGGTGTGCTGCTGCTGCTCGCGTCCCGAGTAGTAGGAGGGATCATCGGAGCTGAAGGCTTTCATCGCGATGAGAGGTGACGCCGCGCTGTAAATCCTTTTATTCTTCTTTTCTTCTTCCTTTCCTTTTTCGGCGTGGTTAGATCTCCAGCAGATCAGAGGCAGCGATATCTCGTTCGGAAATAAGAAATCCAGAAAACAAATGCAGTGGTGATAATAAAGGGTGAGTAAATGCGTCAAACGATGGGCGCCGCCCACCGACCTTCACTATTCACTACTCTGAACTCTGATGCTTCGATAGGATATATCGAAAAATAAAGGAGAGAAGGATTCGAAATGGGAAGGAATGGGATGGGAAAGACCTTCCCTTAGCTGAGCTAGCCTCAAGGCGGAGAGAGCAGAACTTCAGACGGAAAGAGGAAAGAGCACCCGGGCCTTTTCATCCTGGCACACTCCCAGATTGAAAACAGCTTCGACGCGGAAGGAAATCGCTGGAGTTGACCACTGGCACCTGGGCAGACCTCTGAAATTAAGACCAAACCCTCCAGGTCTTTGCAAAGCAGAGCGATTGCCTCATCGCCCGGCGCCGACATTAGTCGTCAAGCAGCCGGATCACCACCCTTCACAATCCCTCCCACTCGGACGGCTTTTGAAGATGAGATGCACTACCCTCCGAGACCGCCAAGTCAGTAACGGGGGTCACAACCGTGTCGCGATGGTTCAAACAGACCGATTGATTGTACTTGATGGTGATAGATAGGAAGGAATATATATATAAAAGCTACCCAACAGCAACAACAACCGGCTACCCTGCTCTAACCGTCCTCCCAACGCCGCGCAGATGCTTCGCCTCGCCTCGCCTCACTCACATGCCAAAAACGACAGAGCAAAAAAGACCGAATCCCCAGTATCTGTGTGGTTATATCATGCCCAGGTAAGTCGGCAGCTAGATGAACAAATCGCAGCGATATGATATGACGTGTGCACCGTCTCACCTTCCGGCTCCCCTCCCTCGATGATATATCCAGACCCGAGAGCCGCCTCTATAGAGAGGTGCGCTCCCATCAAGTCTAGTATATCCCCTGTGTCCTATACTGGAAGGTATCATAACTGCCCCGCGCCATCAGTCTTTCTCCTCATCAAGCACAAGAACTACTGGAGACTCACAGTCGTGTATAATAACTGCCGAGAGCCTTGGAGAGGAGGTCTGTTTCCACAAACTGCTCCGCCTCGTCGGCGCTCAGATGCAACTGGAAGCGTTGTCGCAGGGCAGCCGTGACCTGGGCCACACCGGCACCGTAACAAGGCATCTTTGACTCTCGCCCCATCATGCTCACCAAGTCGATGATTTTGTCCGCCGACCGTCGAAGAGCTACGATATGCGTGGTTAGCACCAACAAGAAGAAGCAACAGCCAAATGCCCAGGGCGACAAAAACCAACCTTGAAAGGCCTGCTTGCACAGCTTCTTGAAGTCCTCATAGTCCGGCGATCCAACCCCCCCAAGCACTTCCACATACTCATACGTGAGCTTGAAAGGCGCGGCCTCAAACCCGACTGATCCCGGCGAGTTGGACAGCATGAACCCAAAGTCGATATGGATAATATGGCCCTCGTTGTCGATGAGCACATTCCCGTTGTGCCTGTCCTTCAGCTGCAGCACATACGAGATAACGCTATACGCGGCCAGAGACCTCTTGAACGCATCCACGCCCAGCCTGTACGGCTCCCCGTCCGGCGGCCCAAACGCCTTGACAAAGTGATCCTTCAGCGTCGCGATTCTCCTCCTCGGGTTCTGCCCCGACTCGATCGTTGCCAGCGTCAAGCTCCGCTTGATCGAGTGCAGCGACACGCCGTTCGCAATGGTCTCGATCAGGCCTGACGACTCGCCCGTCACCAGGATCCGCATCAGCTTGACCCACACCGGGACCTTGGCCTCGACCCAGATCTTGTGGCACACGCGGATCAGCTGGCACGCGAACGCCTCCTGTCGCAGGTCCGCGCCCGTCTTGACGATGACGCTGACAAGGTCCCAGTTCTTCATCCAGCCGAACGGCGATGACTTGCGGATGCGCTCCTTCTTGACCTCCCACGCTTCGCCAAACACGGCCGCGCTGGGGTCGTCGCGGTCGCCCTTGCGCTGGATACCGCCAGTCTTGATGTCGTTCTCCATCCTCGCTATGCCGGCGCTCGCGTTCAGACCCGTGTCGAGGGTCGGCGTTTCGTCTTCGAGGTCTGTTGTCACGTTGGCTGCGATGGCGGGCGATGATGCGGTGGCTTTGGCCATGATCATGTCGAATGTTGGGCCTTGCCCGTCATCAATATCAAAGCTCTGCTCCTCCAAGCTCTGCATGCTTGCAATAATCTTGGCCCTGATCGCGGCTACTTCCTGACGTGGTCGCTTGCCGCTCGTCGCTTCTAGCTGTGCTAGCATCTGGGAAGCTGTTCGCATGTGGGTGGCTAATGCCGAGAAATCCGGCTGGTCAGCCGAGTTGCTGCGGTGGTTTGGTAGGGTCATCTTTCGAGTTGGCGGGCTAGATGATCTGGAGGTAGAGGCACCCGAGCTCCGGGGGGTCGTCAGGTCCGAGGCAACCGAGACTGTGTTGGTGGCGCTTGAAAGCCGTAGGGAATGCGTGGACTGGCCCTGTTTGATCGCATCGGGCTCTTGCTCGAAATGGCTCAACATTGGCGGGCCACCTAGGTCGCCCGATGTTGGCTCGAAGACGCTGTCCATGACTAGTTCGGGAGTACGGATGGTAGGCACCTTGGGAGATTCGGACAAGTCAAATATCCGCCTCCTCGTCCCTTGTTCGGCCAACAGATTTGCGAGAAGCCTCTGATTGTCCTGCGAGTCCGGATCAAAGGTAAAATCGTCCCGTAGGACCTCCACCATGAGCAAATACGGCACCTTCTCGGCACTGTTGAGGACCGTGGCCTCTGCAGGGTTAAGCCGGACTATCCGGTGATGGCGGCTTCGAGAAGGAGAGCCATTGATAAGAGTGGGTGGACATATTACCGGGATATCAACCTCTGCCGGAAGGTCTTGAGCGATGAGGGCCAGCTCAGCGCGAAGGGCACTTAGACGAGCAGCTTTGGGCACAATAACCAAGCGATTGGAAATGTCCTCAAGCGCTTGGAGGAACGCTGTCTGGCAACGAAAATAGTTCTGCCTCAAAAGCCGCGTTTTTTGCGTCTGGCCCATGTGCGCTTGGCTGAGGAGGGTCTTTACATTATGAGAGTGCCGCCTAGAAACGCTCTCAGACGGCCGCATGCCGGCCGAAATGGGCGTTGTCGGCCTGGCGATGACATTCGGAGACCTGGGATCCGGCAAGGGGAGCGAGGATGAGCTGAGACGTGCCTCTAGACCTAGATTCTCGAGATGCGAGGGTCGCCGTGGCTCTACGGGCGTTCGGGCAGCGGGTTCGGACGGCACGGGCCTGGAGGTGGAGGACCGAGCGAGCCCGGGGGATCTCGAGGTGGTGTAAGGATGCCCCTGGACGACGGTTAGGGGTTCCGGAGCGCTCGTTATGCGCCCGTCTTTCCCTCGTTTTGACTTGGTAGTCCCGGCGGTAACGGTATGCGCGCGAGCTGGCATGTTCTTGGCGGACGTGGGTTCGGAAATGGTGTCCAGGAACGGGCGTGGTTTCCTTGCTTGCGCGACGGCCAGAGGTCCAGCCCATTGGGGAAGAAAAGGACAGGCGATGCTGGCGAGCACAAAGCTGCCGAGCACGGTGACCGGGAGTACATTTTCCGTGATCTTCTCTTGCCTAGCATTGTCGGATATGCCAAAGACGACATGCTGCACTTTGTTGTAGACCCTCCGGCAGGTCTTGAAGGCGTCGGCTTGGGGGGCGGAGGCAAGATCGTGCAGGTAGGTCTGAAAGAGCCAGAATGTCTGCAGCGAAGACGAGTCAATGGTTAGCAGGCGATCGCAACGACGGAGCGGCTAGGGTCGGAGTTGAAGTTGGAATTGGCGGACGGACCAGCAGAGCTGCCGTGACAGATTCCTCGCACAGGTCGAGGAGGAACTCCTCCAGAGCCATGGACTCATTGTCGACGCTGATTACGAGGTGGCACAGCTGAGGCAGGAAGAACTCGATGTCCTCGTAGGGAAACTGGCGCAGCTTGCTGCAAAGCACGTAGTGGATGCCGATGTGATCCGCATATCGGCTGAGGTACGAGACGGAGAGAAAGGGGTCATGGTTGAAGACGTCGCTCTCGAGGAACCGCTTCAACAGGTCCCACGACATTGGGGAGGGCGCAACACCAGGCCGGCTCGACTCGGGGGGCACTCGCGGCGATGCGAGAGTTGCGAGGGTTGCGAGGAGGAAGCGGTGGCCAGCGAGGCGGACACCAATGCAGACGCAGACGCAGACGCGGACGCGGACGCAGACGCAGGCACGGCCACAGGCACGGAACCTAGCTGCTGCTTCTGATGACGGTCGGCACCGCTGTTGCTGCTACTGCTGCTGCTGCTGCTGCTGCTGCTGCTGCTGCTGCGGCTGCTGCGGGAGTTGGGACAAGCAGCGGGAGGGCGACGAGGCTGCATGCCTCATGCGACGTGGACATTAAAGTTCGGCGTTTGGTTGAGGAGTCGGGTTTCGATTCGAATTTCGCGATTGACGAATTGCGGTTTTGAGACAGCTAGACCTTCCATCGGATTGGAATACGTAAGGCACGGAAAGGTCGAATTATGGGTTACAGGTTACAGGGGAGACAGGTTACGGGTTACGTACGGCCCGGCTCGGTAAGGTAATGTACGGTAGTCCCTTCCTTCCAGGTTCTGCAGTGGATGGATGCGGAGAGTGAATGGATGGTGGAAGTTCAGCCGGCCCGGACTACCTTAGCTAACAGTAGCGCCTTTAGTGTACTAGTAAAGGCGAGTTGGCTTTTTGGCTTCCAGTTGTTCCCGTCGCTGAGCGTGGTGATGGGGCGTGGAACGTCCGGGTGTTACGTACGTGACACTTTCCAGAAGACTCAGTACACTACGGAGAGTGTACGTACCAGCCTTCCTGTCCACGTAAGGCAGTGTAGATCCCAGATCCCAGATCCCTTCCTCCACGGAGCCAAGGAGGACACCGAACCAGTCACCCGTGCAGGAAAATGCAGCATTCGTTGGCCAATTCAGTTCAAGCGGGCTCGGGGCCTTTCCGCCAGTCCCGTCACAGACCGTAACCTGGAAGGTGACAGGGAGAAATGGAGGGGTGGGCCCCTTTGAAGCTTTCGTTCAACCGTTGCCCCACCTTTCATGCCGATTGCCCGTCCTCCTCGGCAGCGACTCTCCGCAGTCCGCTCAAGAGTCGTGGTGGGAGCGAGTTACATACCTCGTGTACCTGATAAAGGGGTCGGCGTCCAGCGCTCCTGCCGTGGCATGGAATGTATCTCCATACCTGTAGGATTTAAGGTTGGTATTCATCCAATATTCGTAGTGCACCTCCCAGGTAATGTAGGCTTCTAGTTCTTTATTTCTACCTCATGCAGAATACTTTACCTGGCCATGGTTTCGCGCTGTTTTTACAAGTGCAATTATTCCCCCATTGCCCGACGTTACCAACATCCAGTGCTTTCTTTCTTTCTTTCATTCATCCAATCAATCAACCGCAAGTGCCAACCCGCCGGTCGACAATACCCAAGTCATTTACCCCATGCAGGCCGTGCAGGTCACCATGATTTTTGCCGACTCCAAAGGATTGCGTGATGCCTAGCCGCAACTCGATAATAGTACATGATGACACCGCACGGAACGGACAAAGCCCAGAGACCTTTTGAATTCCATCAATGCCTCCACATTCTCAACGCATAAACAGGTCGTCACTCACTCACTCGCTCGCTTATTAAATAATCTAAGGATAAAATGAGGAAAACTCTCCATCACGATGAAATCACATCACCACACCGATCGTCGCCGCTGACGTTGCCGTCTCTTCTTCCTAGGCTTCACGCGCTGTGGAAAAGAAACATCAGTATGCGATCCAGCAAGGGGCAAAAAAAAAAAGGAAAAAAGAAGAAGAAGAAAAGACCAACTCACCTTGTACTTGACACGTTCGCTCCCATCAGGCATCTGCACAATCTCGTGCTCGATGCGGAAACCAAAAGCCGGCAGCACCTTGGCCCACACGAACCAATAGCCCGTTCCGATGATGAGCAAGCTTGTGCCCAGCGCCGGCACGACATAGAACGGGATGCTGTGCAGCAGCTTGTTGGGCACGAAGGGCGCCGCGAGGACATAGAGCAGCGAGATGATCCAGAAAAGGGTCAACACCGGCGAGCTGCGGAAGTTGGTCCGCTGCTCGGCCCATCGCTCCGACGGCGTGAAGTTGAGATACAGGAGACCGATGCCCAGAAAGACTGGTGGTTTTATGTCAGTACACCGAATCGCCCAAGCGCCAACGACCAGCAGACCGCGCGAGGGGAGAGAGGAGAGACAAACATTTGATCCAGTTGCCGCTGTAGATGAAGGTGTTGGTCACAAAGACATAGACGTCTTCCGTCTGCGAACTGATGATAAAGATCGTAGTGAATACCCAGTGGAGGAAGATGGCGCCTGTGCCGGGTACGGGGTTAGCCATATATCTCTTGTTTCTCCGTTGTTGGGCCTTGCTGCTGACCTGTAGGAGCATTGAACGGCCAGTCGCTGGCCCAGAAGCGCGAGAGTGGGAGGATGCCCTCCTTCGCAAGCTCCTGCTTCACGCGAGGCATGGCAAAGGACTGGGCAAAGACATTTCCCAGCGACGACAGGGCGATGAACACCGGCACCCCCCGGGTCACAAAGGCGCTCTTGCCCCAGACCTATGGCATATGAGGTCAATAACCTCAAGGACAAGCAGGGGCGTTGAAGAGACTCACATTCTCGAAAAAGGTCGCAGCAACAGTCACATCCGACTGCCCGAGCTCAAACTTTGTCATGGCGGCGAACTGTTTTTGTTGTCAGACTCGACATATCCGGTAATACAGGCAGGCTACCTCCTGGAGTTGGTCTCCGACTCACATAAGCGATGTTGGCGAGCAGATAGAGGATGGTCACCGTCGCGACAGCAATCGGTGCTGCCTTGCGCAGTGTTCTGGGCGCATCCCGGACTTCTGTCAGAACCTGGCAGCTAGTCAGTTCTGATCTAGATCGTGTCTCGCATCGCTGAATGTGGACCTACATAATTGGCGTTTTCCCACCCTGAGTACGAGTATAGCACCTTTGGAACGGTCAGCTAACGCACACGGTCAAGGCAAGAGAGATGCTAACTTGGAGGAGTGCAAGCGCATATCCTGCGCTTGTACCCGCCGAGTCTTCGTCCGGCAATCCCGTCGCGTCCGAATCTGACGATGTCGCGGAGCCCCGCCCGTTGAAGCTTGAAAAATTCCCGGGACTCGGCACCGCCATCCTGCCCGAGAGCGCGGCAAAGCCGGTGCACACGACTAGAGCGAGCAGCACAAGCTTGAAGGCGCCAAGGCCATTTCCCAGCCATATGCCGAGCCGCGGGAAGAAGGCGTGGATGAAGCAGACAACTAGAAAGCGTCAGACCCAACCCGGTATTCATCTCATGCTCGCATTGCTCGGCTTACCAGAAATAGTGGCAACGGCGATGCCTCTGTTCAACCAGTCGCCGTTATGGGACGGTTCCGTTGGGCTAGGCGGATTCGCAGCTCTCAACAAGTAGCTACTGAAGCTAATCGAGCCGCCGGTCGAGACGGAGAAGAGCACGAACTGAACTATACAGACGTCAACAAACTACCCGGCTCCAAGAGAGTGGTGTGTACGAACCGGCAAAGATACATGTCGCCAGGTACCGCGGCTTCTGGTAGACTCGCTCGAGCTAGACACAAAATTAGCGACAGCAAGCACTCGCAGATGGCATGGTAACCCACATAAACCTTCTCGCCGCCAGATCGCGGTAGCGCAGTGCCAAACTCGAGATAAACAAAGAGTCTTTGTGAAGGACAGTGTCAGTACAACGATGCATCACGTCACCGGGTTCCCAAGGTAGGCATCGAGAGTTTCAGAACAACGTACCCGCTTTGAAGAAGTCAGTCACTCAGCCAAGTTTACTACCACCAATGGGAAAGAGGTCGAACTCACCAGAAAGTCATGATACCCCCGAGGACCCAGAAGAGCAACGTGGCGCCGACGCTGTTGGTGTACCGGATGATCGACGACGGCGTCGAGTATATGCCGGCCCCCACGACTCTGTTTATGATGAGAAACGCGGTCGACCATGTCCCCAACTTCCTGTCTTTAAGGTCGTGGTTATTATCAAAGCACCAGGCAAAGCGAAAAAGGAGGAGGGGGAGCGCAGTCACACATCCATTTCAGACATGTACACACAAGCATCTACAAGGCGTGGCGCACAATGGTACACTAACAGCTTACACCGCGCAAAATAGAAGACGACCGAGTCATGGCACCAACACCACCCGGGATGAGAACGACGAAAAGAACCGAGAAAACAAAGCACAGGGACTAACCTTCAGGGTAGACGAAATCATGGTAATCTTCCAACGAATTGTCGTCCACATTGGTCTGCGAGTAGCCAGTGTGGTACGTCCTGTCCTCGTCGCCTCCGACGGCGGCTTCGGCGTCCTTGTTCCGCACCGGCTGCTCAAAGATCTCGGGCTCCTGCATCGCGGTGCGGGATGGTGGGACGGGGCGAAGCGGCGTCGGCGGTTCGCTTGCCCGTCGTCTTCCAAGATCGCGTCAGCGTTTGTCGTCGCTATTGATCGTCTTCGTCAAACTTTTGATATCGTCCAGGTTGGTTGATGATGACGACTGAATAGTCAGTCGATTGATTGAAACACACAATGGCCAACAGGGCAGGCAGGCCGATAGCGAGTTAATTCGCTACACACACCCCAAAGCTCAGCTCGGCTCAGCTCGACTCGGCCTGGGAAGGCACCGGGCGAATACCAAGCCAGGCTGACGGGCGGCGGCGGGCGGGACGGACGGACAGACACAGCAGCAACCTCACACCAATAATCAGCGGGATGACATCGGGGTGTTTTTCAATCCCGCAAAAGTGTGTAACGATCAACCGTGACCACTCCAACAACCGTCGACAACGACAGCGATAACAAAATGATATTTAGTCTTCCCCTCCCCTCCCCGGGCTACCACCAAACCTGCTCGCGTGCTTGCTTGCTCCTTTGCTCTCTCGCACGCACCGCACCACCCAGCCCAGCCCAGCCGAGGAGCTGGAGCCGATGTCAAACCAATTACCTAGGCCAGGCAGGTGAGTGGTACACCACTGCAAAGCGACTTGCGCTACCTACACTACACTAGAAGAAGCCAAGGCAGAAAAGCAACGCTGCTCCCCAGGGCAAAAACATACACCACCAAGGCAAAAGAGACCAGCAGCACCAGCACCAGCACCAGCAAGCAGCCTCGTTTCATTCATTTCATTGCGTCCCACTCTCTGCTTTTCCCCAACTTCCGGGCCCCGGGCCAAACCCAGAGGAGCACAAACGCCAGGCCGATCTGAGCCTAGCCCGCCCGTGCAGACAAGCGCGAGGGGGTTCGCCCCGTCATCGCCTACCCCCCTGTTTTTGATCGCGTGGTACAATTGGGGCCTGGCCTGGCCCCGATTGATACTTATTGTACGGCAGAGTGGCCGGCTGGATGGGGTCACCTTTGCGCTTCTGGCTTGGCGGGTTTGTTCTCATTCTCAATCTCTCTTCTCACAGGACACTTAACCATTCCACTGGGTACATACTATTAGTTCTCATGGAAAGTAATAAGCTAAAATACGGGGTTAACGTGCAAACGTGTGGTCCAGTGTTGATGATTTGTGTTTGTGGTGTCGTATTGCATGGCGGTTTTTGCAGCGTCAATTTCTTCGGACGCCCCCGAGCCCATCCATCCATCCATCCATCTTATCCTGGCGCACAGTGAACAGTGCACTACAGCAAGATAATGCAATTCATGCCAAAACCCTTTACCCCTACCTAGTGAGGTTACCATACCCTCCCGCTTACGGGTTACCCATGACGGGTTTGGCAGCTGAAAGACGTCTGTGTGTAGACGTTTGCCGTTCGTTGTCTGTTTAGACTCGGGGCGGGAGGCTTGAAATTTCAGGGGGCAGATAGGAGATCGCACGGCCCGATACGGTGGGATGCATGTTATCCGGTATTTCACAAAGACTTCACATCACCACGTTTCGTGACCTATCTAGGTTCGACGGGTTGCGTTGATGAGACGCCAAGGGTCCTGACAGGTATTTGCTCTGAAGGAGGCACAGCTATGACGAGCAACAAAGTGAAACATATACACGATAAAATACTCAAAAATCTAACCATAGCCCACCAACCAAGTCCCAGCCCGGGCATCCAGATAACGTCCATCAAATTCCAAACACAGTCCTTGCAAGTTTTCCCAACTCCATATGCCACATATCGCGAGCTCGCTAAACAATGCTACGCTGCCAGTTAAATACAACCCGTAGGTAAGTCAGGTAGTCCAGGCCAGGGGGTGCATGGCCCGCAAGGACGCGCATTGCATTGCCTCCATCCGTCCATCCCAGATCTGCAGGATCCCGCGAATCTCTCCGCCCCTCCTCTGCGCTTGCGTTGCTCGTTGCTTCCCCCGACGAGCTCGATGGATACCACAAGTTCCAGCAAGGACGCTGCGCCAACCCATGAAATCTTTGCGTTTCGTTGAGTAATTATAGCTTGGTAACCAGCAAGTGGCGAATATTCACCTCCATTGTTTGGGACCAGTACCGCTGCCGCCGCCAATTTCTCCAGCAGGTCATGCGCCGTGCCTTGCACGAACCCATAGCCTCGTTTGGACTCAGTGACACTGATCATCATCAGTAACTCGTACAGATGATATCATCAAAATCTGAGACCGCTGAGCGCCGTCCTCCCGGTGAAAACAGATCCCTCCATATCTTCTCGAATCTGGTCCAGTTTCTTCCTCTGGGCTCGTCGCTCTCTCATCACCTCGTCCCATTTCCGCAAGAAGTTGTCTTGACCTGGATGAGACATGTAAGTAACAGATCAATGTAGTGCGCAAACAAACACAGGGTGGGCTTACTAGGAGAGTTCTCAAATTCAATCTCAAATGTCTTGTAGAGATCAAATGTCGACTCGATGTCCACATTGGGCGCCTGGCCGTGTATATCTAACCCCGCGGGCTCTGAACCGTGCTTCGGTTCTATATGGGCCTTGATACCAGGCCAGCGTGACCCTTTCTTGGAAAACGCCCCGGCCTTTCTCGCCTTCAATTTGACCATTGTTTCGCCCTCGGCTTTAACTTCGATATCATCGGTGACTAAGAGAACGTCCGGTGAGTGACTGTCGTATTTCGAGCGTAAGAAGCAGGGAAACATACTGAAAACATCAATGTATTCGCCCAACCGACCAAGATAGATCATTAGCCTCGATGAGCTGGGGACCAATCGTTCACGCAGAGGCCCCGAAAGCGCCGTGCCGGCCGTGACAAACGACAAGGCATCTGACTGTGACGACTTGCGCAACTGTGCCTCGTGCCAGATCTGGAGACGGACGCTGGAATATGTGTTGCTCGAGCGGCTGTTTGCCTTGCTCAGCCTCACGAGCTTGACACTGGTGATGTCGAGCACAACCTTTTCAGCTGTGAGTTTCTCTTGGAAGTCGCAGAGCTCTGCAGAAAGGCCGTCTTAGCGTCGTCCAACAACCTTAGTAACTCTCATTCGAGAACTCGGGGGCTTACCATTCAAACGGTCAAATTTGTATATCCCACCCCGTTGCCCATGGCTCCCCTGGGAGACTTGCATATAGCTATTTTTACCCTTGTCGATTTCATTGTCACGGATGTACACGACGTTCGGAAATCTCGGGTCATAGGCGTATATCGGGACGAGCTGGGCTTTGTTTGCTTTCACTGAAGGTGTCTCATATCAGCAACTGAGACCCACGAGGCTTCACTCCGATGAGAATTTAGAGTTCTTACTCCAGAACGTTTCGGAATCGTTCCCGACTTTACAGTGAAAGCGTAGGTCGTGGGTGATTGTGTTCCTGAAGACCTTCAGCAGGCCGTCCAGAAAGACCGGAGAGGTGATTGTCTCGGCGCTTTTGACTGGTCTTCGGGATGTTAGCGGCCAAGTCATTGAGCTCAGAATTTGATCAAAGGCGACTACCGGAGGGGAGAGAAGGGGTTGGTGCTTACCCGTCAAAGAGCAGATCTTCCCCTGGCAACACATTGTCTCTGTTCGTGCTTCTGCTGTCACTCGAGGTGGAGGATGTCTGGCGTTGTGTCTGGTGCACAACAATAGGGGTCTGGGTATCAAAGAAGTTGGAAGACTGATGGTAGGTTCTACCGTTATCTACATAGTTGGGTTGATATTCCAGAGGGGAGGCTTGATCTCGGGCCGCGACAGGTCGGTAGTCTCCATGCGTCTGCACCTCCGCAAGTTCCTTTTCAGGTGAGATTGCGCCCCACGGGGAGTACTCATCAGATGGCACATGCACATATATGGGGTTGGAGTGTTCCATCAGCGACTCATAACGTGGCCCAGTCGGTGAAACCGGCTGCCTGGACATGAGAGCCTGGTAATTTGCCTGAGCCATGTAGTTCCCATAGTCAAAGTCGACAACCGGGTTTCCGAATACCGGCAAATGAGGCGCATTCGCGTCGGTATAAGACTGTGTGGTCGGAGGTATTTGGTAGGATGCGCTCCGGGGCGTCGGGCTGCTGGGACTCGTCTCGTCGTCCCCCCGTCCGGGGTATGACTCCGTCAGGGCCTCGGCAGCCTGAACGCCACCATCAGAGTGAGCGAATAGGGGCGTTGCGCTGAAGCGATTGATGTTGAGGCTACCCATCATGCTCGTGGCATCGCGGGTTAGGGCATCGGGATCCACGCCAGGGACGGCCGCACCCGCCTGTGGATCTTGCGCTGGTCGACCACCATTTGTGTATGAGTACGGACTCGAAATGGATACCGGTCTTCTTCGTATTGACGAGCTGCTTCTGTCGGATGAGTGGTCATCCAACGAGATGCTGGCGGGCGGGGGTGACTGTGACGGCGATTGGGACTCGGACCCGAACTGAAGCTGCTGGGCCTGAGCTTGACGAGATGAGGTTGGAGTCGAGTATCGAGGTGGACTCGGAACAAGAGCCGGTGCAAAATTATCATCCGGTAGGCTCTTGAAGAGGTAGCGGCGGCCATCCGAGGCAACAAATATGCTACTGTCGGCAAACTGAACTGTAGCCTCGACCGTAGCGCGATCGAAGTTTCTGTTATTGTCGAAGAGCGCAGAGAAGGGGACTGTCGCCTCGTCGACTGAAGGCAATCTCGGCGCCCCCTGGCGACCTTGGGCAGGCATCATGGAGGCCGCGCAGGTCGATCGAGTCAGCCGGCCATCTCGATAGGATGCAGGAAGCGGTCTCGTGGACGATCGAGGGAGCTGAGACGCATGCTACGGCTGCGACTGCCTCTGTGTCTTGGCCGGGTAATTTTAAAAAGAGACAAAAAAGAGACAATGCAAACAAATGACGACGAGAGATTCTATTTAGTCCAGGAGTCGAAGAGTTGAGACGGGAGGAGCGCGCGGCGGCGGTGTTGAGATGGAGTGCCCTGTCGACGGGTTATCACCAAGCACCAAGATAAGGACCCAAGGAGCAAGGAAGACTAAGACAAGGGCCCGTGGACTAAATAGAATAACGCGGGGGGAAGTGGGATGGTTGAAATACCGGGGACCTTTTCGTACCTTCCATACCGGCCTTCCATACCTTCCACCGCATTACCATCCTAGCCTACCAGCGGAAGGGACGAACGCCACTTGGGATGCACCTCGATATCTGGCCGCACCTACCTTACCGGGCCCGAGGTTCGTGATTCGTCGTCCCAGGTATCTCTTTCCATTCTTCCTAGAGACATTCCCTCCCGTCGAGATACATGGATGGCTCAGGTACAGACACTGGGGCTGGACAAATGGAACCTACTGTGTAAGGTAATGCATGCATGCACATTAGGTAAGATGTGTGCAGGTACCTCGAATAGTGGATATATTGGCGGGCACCCAAAGGTTCCGGGTTGAAACAAACAACACTCAATGCTAGGCGGTGCCCCAGATTCTCAGCTGCCTTAATCTTAAGGTAATAGAGGTAACTCACCTTGCCTTGCCTTCCAGTGTCTTGTGTTGGTATTTCATGCATACCTACCCCGGGCCTGTGTAAGGTAGTTGGCAGCAACCCGACCTACGGGCACCGGTAGGTTCCACTGCTGGTTGGCGCAACCCGCAACTCTCACGCAAAACCGGCTGGGCATCCACGGTTTGGGCAAGTGTAAGCGTGGGCTCTGCTAGCGCTCCCAGGTCCCCGTCCACTTGGCCCATCATTATTTCCACAGGCTGCTGTGCCCATCAAACATAGTGGGAATAAGGCTGACTTCCATGTCGCGTGGTTTACCGTCGATGTGCATGTGGATGCAGCACGGCGATCATCTCTCCGCTCGCTTGTGCGGTGCCACTGACCCCTCGCTCAGGGCCCGTCAATGTCTTTGAAAACCTCCATGGATTGAGCGCACCTTGTGCAGGGCGGGCATAGTTGGTCGGTTCCGTTTTGCTATTGGTTGTTTGGTGGGTTATGGAAATGTCCGGTTTTTGGAATGGATCCATCTCGACCGATAACGTCCGTATCGCCAAGGGAAGCGAGGCAGCTAAGCTAAATGATGTCGTTGGTATCCATCCTCCACAGCATCTCCCGCGCATCTATCTCTATTTAGTGAATTATTGCGGTGCCATCACCGAGTCCGAATCCAGGCACCGGCGGCTGTCTTGCTGCCCTTGGCTTCCCGTGTGGCTGTGGTCGCGGCCTCAGCTGGAAAGCCCTGAGAGCTCCTAATACTGCCTGGACAGCCTCGGCCTGCCATGGACGCTTCCCTTGGCTTGAGTGAGCAAGCAAGCATAAAAAAAGCTGGCGCGGCCTAACGCCCCGCATCCATGCCGCCCAAATACCTCCGTAGCCCAATAAACCGCCAGTGAAAACCCCGTCAGATTGTCTGATAAACACCAATTTGGGCCCTGCTGAGATATCAAACGCCGGTTTATATGCTTCATGTCCCAGCCGAAACGCCTGCCCCCTACCCCGTTCATGAGTCGTTTGCCCTTCCTAGGTACATTGGTCCTCGTTCTTCGTGCTTCGTTCTTCGTTCTTGTTGTCTGTTAATTGTCGTTCCTCGTGCTATCCGGGCCCGTCGATCCAGCCTGGAAATCCTACGCCTTCTTTTTGCGACCGGCTCTCTTCTTTTTCTCCACAACTTCCTCCTCCTCGCTCTCGCTCTCGGCTTTGGCGCGTCCACCGCTTTTTGCGGCCTTCTCTTCGTTCTCGACACGGCTTACGATCTCTCGCAAAAAATCCCATTGGTCGTCCGACTCGACAACTTGCTTGAGCATCTGGGCCGAGACCCGTTTGGAGTTTTTCTCGCGTGCGACGTCGGCGCTCTTGGTGACGAGGTTCACCATAAACATCTCTAGCGCTTTGCCCACGGCGATGGGCGTCTGCTGGGCGACCTTTCCAACCTCCTCATCTGCCTGCATAATGCGCTTGATCCGTGCCGTGGGGAATTTTGTCTTGACGGGAGATGGCTCGATGACCGGCGCTTGTGCAGCCTGGGCTGCAGCTCTTCTGGGCGGCATTGTGTTTGCGCCCGATGGAGACAGAGATTCTGACTTCGGTGGCCGTTGAGCTTGGGGGGCGGGTGCGGGGTGACCGTAGAACTGAGACTGGGCGATTTCCTGCAACTTTGCCTGTGCTGGTGGTGGTGCCTGCACTGACTGTGCTGTCTGTGTCTGGAGCAGAAACTGCTGGTGGTGGTGGTGTTGCTGCTGCTGGTGCGCTTGTTGCTGTAGGTGATGTTGCTGGTGCTGTGAATGTTGCTGTTGCTGTGGGTGCTGATATCCAGAGTCGCCGTACGGTTGGGCACTGTAAGGCTGGTAGAGTGGCTGGAGCAGGGGAGGGGCCTGCAACGAGTATACAGGCCCTGCTTGCGCCTGTTCACTGGCAGGTGTCCGGGCGGAATCGAGAGGGGGGTAGTAGGGCTGCTGTTGAGGATGCGACCGTGGTGAATAGCTGGCTCCCAGCGCGTTTGCGGGTAGGTTTTGTGCTATGGATTGCGGCGAAGTCGGAAGGTTTAGCTGGTGCTGCAGCTGGTCTGCATGGAGCTGATAAAGGTTGGCGGCGGGCGGGCCAGGAAAATAGGTGGCCGACGAAGGTTGCAGATGCAAGGGTTGCGAAGAAAACTGTGACTGAGATTGCTGTGATAACGGACTTTGCTGTGGTTGGGGATATGTGGGGCCCGTCGAATAAAAGGATGAAAGGTCCGGGGATCTGGGAGCATAGGACCCGTCACCCGACATGGCTTTGGGTGGAGAAGGGACGACGGTGAATAACGTGAGGAGCGAGCTTCCAGTTGTCGATGCTGTCAAAACTTCTTTTTGTGACGGTCCGTATGCAGCGAGGCAAAACAGGCTAGGCAAGGGCAGCTTCCCGGGATAGCCAAAAGTATCGCGCGATTCCTCTTTGATCTGCCGCCGGCGGTGGCTGCTGCAGTGTGCACTTTCAGCGTCCCTACTGTTCCTTCGCCTTTGTCTGGCGGGTGAGGTGGGGACAAGCTCGAAGCTCGAGGCTCGAGTCTGGTTGCGAACTGTCAACGCTCTTGGCGGGAAGCGAAGACGGCTAGGGCGAGTCTAAGGCAGGTGAGATGGTGGGGGGTTGGAAACAACTACAAGTACTTGTCAATACGCTGCATGGAAATCGAATTTGTGCAGACACCGGCAGCTCGAAACGAGGTAGAGAAGAGAGATGGAGGGGCAAAGGGGCCACCGCATAGTAAGTGGAGGTTCCATTTGTATGCGCATGCGGGGCTGACGCAGCTGAACATGCAATGTGCCACAATGGATGGGAGAACATGTGTTGGATATGGGGTATGTGATTGCTTGTGAGTGTGAAGGTGAAGGTGCGTGTATGTGTAAGTGTGAAACGGCGGTATACAAGCTGGACGCTCAACCAATGGCCTGTATTTCACATATATAGTAAGGGACGAACTTGGGAGGCTTGGAGGGCAGCCAGGCAGGCAACAGACAGGCAGCAGCAAGGATTGGATTGCATCCGTGACGCAACCCAACGGTGGAAGGGAACGCAGGTTGAGAGTGAAAAGAGGGAAAGTGCATGCGTTCCCGCTCTTCAAACTGCCCTGGCTGACATGAGATATGTACACCAGGTCAACAAAGTGGAATGCAGACTCAGCAAGGCTCCCAGCCAGAGGTCATCGGCGAGGCGGCTGGGCGCTGCTAGAGGCAAGGCAATGGGACGGGAGCCACCCTGACACAGCAGCTTATTATTTTGGAAGCTTTGTGGAGGTCACCAGCCATACGACCCGTGCGCGTTACACCTCCGCCGCAAGCACAAACAGTCCGCAGCGCCTGAGGCCCTCCTCAGTAGGGCGCTCCTCGAGCCTCAACTGTCCGATGCGGCCAAACCTCGCAGGAGAGAAATACAGGTAGAAAGCGAAACGGGCAGAGGTGCTTGGGTGAGCTGGAGCGAAACAAGGGAAAGAGCTGAAAGGGCAGTTGTCTAGGGACGTGCATTCCATGGGCAAGTACAAGGTGAAGTACTGCAGAACAGGTACTTGGGCCAAGGTATCTTTTGCAAGGCAAGGCAAGTTGAGGGTTTGTGTAGGAGAACCAAAAAGGACAGAGGCGACGAATCAGGATTCAGGCATAGGCGAGCAAAGAGGCAGAAACTGAGAATAACAGAAATGGGGCTAACCGTGAAGGTGACAAATGACGGACTTCAGAGAGCCGGGGAAACGAGCTTTTGTTTCGATAAAGCTTAGGTAGGAAGGAAGCTTTTCGAGTGGTGATGTCGGTAGTGAGAGGTAGAAACGCGGATTGGTGGGTTTGGCGCTGGTGGGTTGACAGTGCGTGGTGCCTGCTGGAGCTCCCTTTCTTACCTCCGAGAACAACCTGGGCGGGGGACGGGATTTCGTGGGACTTCAGTCCGTTTATATGCTGGCCAGCCCACCACGCTTCAAACGCTAGATCAACCAGAGGGGGCCCCGCCCTTGTCCTGATCGGGCAAGGGCGAAGCACAGCCTCAAAGCTCCCACCCGGAACCTTTTTTCTCTTGGACCAGCAAAGATCGTCATCGTTTTGGTCTCCGTCCTGCACTACCTGAGCTGTCTGAACATGTATTTCAACAGAATCGCGCAGCCTTTCCACTTTTCCCCATTTCCACTCTGAACACTGATATTTCGAGCCGACTCCTCAGCTGCAAGGTTTCCATGCATTTTGGTCCTTTTTTTTCTTGTTCTTTTTCGTATTGTCTAATCTCTACCTGATAATTATGCCTGCATCGCGGCGCGTTTCGGTAGGTTTCCGACCAGCAGCTCATTGATGCGACGGCAAGCTGTCCAGCTCGGCAGCCCACCTTTTCTCACCTGCCGCGAGAGCTATCGTACCTCGCTTGCCTTTCACCGATGACAATGGACCCTCGAAGGCAAGTTTACCCGCGTCTCTCAAAATCGAAGCGCTGCCTGCATACGCGTGATGACAACTCAAGAGCACCTTGACCCGCCAGAGACATCAGAACACAGCATTGAAGAAACCGAGCTTCAGCTATGGGTTCATCTCTGCTGCATACGTCGGTGATGGCAAAATTACTTGATCTAATCTGACTGCCTGCCCGCCTATACAATCAACCCCCACCCACCTCCAATCCCCGCCGTATCAAGGGACGCGTTGTCTAATATCTGCCGTCATAGCTTTTAGTGCCCTGAGTCGTTCGTCCCGGCTGCTGGAAAGGAAGATAGATGCCACAGGCCATGCATGGATCCCACCAGGCTCACATCGGCTCCCAACGTTCACGCCTGCGTGCCGCAAAACCTTGATCGAATCCTCGATATCGCGCGCAAGCAATTCGTCTTGTCCGTAATTGATTACCATGCCTTTAGATGGACTCGACCGTTTCCACCAGGACTCGTCCTTGCAACAGCCGGGCGACGCCAACGGGTTGTCCACCGAAATCTTGGTTCCTGCAAAACTCGTTCCGTATTGATGTAACGGCTGGACACCCAAAAAGTCGCTCGCCGTGTTCTCGTGTCGTATCGAAACAAGGGTCATCCAAGGCGAGATGAGTAGAGTCAGCGCTGGCTTTCGGAGGCGGCTCCGATCGCGTGTTCCCTCACGGCTGGCCTCATTGCTGCCCAGATGGAGCAAGAGACTCAAAACCAGTGTCGCGCCGGCCGAGTCCCCGCTTACACACACAATCGATGGGTCTCGAGCCACGGTGAGGACATGCTCGTAGCCTTGGATGGTTTCCTGAACCTGTGCGGGGAACGAAGCACCAGGAACAAGCGTATACTCCAGTGCGAAGATCGCTGGATTTTTATATCCAGACAGACTCAGAACCGACAGCCAGGTCAACAAAAACTCGAGGTAAAAGTGGGGTGAGCCCAATGCGAACCCCCCTCCATGCGCTGGCAGCCAATTAGCCATGATTATTCGATCCTCGAGCAGTTCAGATCTCGGAGAATGAGCGTACCATAATAGAGGACAAAGTCGACCTCATCCAGAGGTCGTCGAACGAGCCAGATGCCTTTGAGGCCTCTCTACGAGGGTGGTCAGACAAATGCACTATTTTCTGCCTCTCGACGGCGGGTCTCACCTCTCTATGCTCCCTCCAGCAAATAGGCGATCTCCAATAGCCATGGCGAATCATGCGGAACCGAAGAAACGGAAGTGATACATGCTTCAGGAAGAAAACACGTCCAATCCTTGGGGGTATGTTGGCAAACGCATACCGCACACACCGGACGACGATGTCCTCGAACACTGATGCCTTTTGTATAAACCTGGGCTGGCTCCCGCGACGGACAAGATATCTGTCCCGGACAAACGCGATGGGTAGCTGCACCACTTTGCCTGCAAGTCAGCGATGCACGACTTCAGGCCCCGGCGGCCGCTGCTTACAGAGAAATGGCAGCGCTTGCAGAACGCAGAATGCCGTGTCCAGAAAGCCAACTCTCCAGATGAGCTGCGGAGCGAGCAGGATGCAGAAAACGACGCAGTCGAGATAAGACACAGGCCCCAGGTCTAATATCATCCCATCGTTTGGTTGTCGCACTAAGACGCTGGCAGGGAATCTGCTGGCTGCGTTCTTCAAGGCCCGAAAGCTCGCGCTGCATGAGGTTTGTCAGTCATTGCACACACGCACGCACGCACGCATTGTGCTGCGCCTTTTGCAAATGCGTCCGAACAAAGTGTCACCCACCCGAATCGGTCTTTTCTGGCCATGTCGCTCGCCGAGTTTCACAAGTTGTCCAGCTTTGGCAACCTGGCGGCGGTGTCTCTTTTGGTGTGACGTCGGGGTACGGGATATCGGTAGAAACAAGCTCCTCAAGGCATGGATCATGTCATGCACTAACAACAGTTGGCACATGCTGGGATGACGATGACCACATTCTCTCAAACACACCTTGCCGAACGAATGCCCGCTTCTCGAGCTCTCTTGCGCCTCATCCCGCTCTAAGATTTCTGAAAAGTGCAAGTGCAAAGACAAGCCCGTTGGAATCTAGTCGGAGCGCCAGGCAATTACACTTGGTGCCCTGGACTGCCAAATTTCTTCAGACTACAACGGACTTTCACGACGTGCCTACCTAGGTATCTATCGGTTACCAAACAATGCATGATTCATCTTTCGGCGTTGCAAGTATCACACATCGGATTTCCCATTCCTAGGCAGCTGACTCTCTTGCCTCCTTTATCTCTTACGTGTTTTTGGCCACCTTCAAGATGCGCTCCTCCATCTCCTCAAATGCGCCCAGCACATTCCCATATTGCTGGAAAATGCCATCCCGATAGCCGTCGTCCACCTTCTGGATTGCACCCTCCTCTTTCCACCGCTTCCCGATCAGTTCGTCAAATGTCTCGCCCTCGGCGCGCTCGAAAGCCCACACGGCCTTGTACGCGCCGCCTAGCGCGCACGCGTTGCCGCCCACGTCGAGCTTGTACACGCCATCGACACCGCCCAGGACATCGCCTATTACCCGCGCGATGGCCGGGTTGAGCGACCCGCCGCCGACCAGGTAGATCCGGCGCGGCTGCGCCGGGAGCCCATTGCCCGGGCTGTGGACCAGCTTCTGGCTGCGCAGCCGCATCGACAGGGCCTGCGACTCGACGATGGCGCGAGCGTCGGTCTCGACGGGCCAGGCTTCCTTGGCCTCCTCCAGCCCGCTGCCGTCGGCGGCGTTGCAAGTGTACCGCCAGGTGCCCGCGCTGATGTTGGGCACGATCTCGGGCAGGTAAAAGTACAGGCCCAGCTTGGCCTTGTCGGACGCGGACTGGATATCCAACGGCGGCGTCGCCAAGGCGTGCTTGTTGAAATTTGCCCACGCGTCCGAGCCGTCGGGCTTAGGAAGCACATCCCGCAGCTTCTCGCGGGCCAGGCCGCCGTTCTTGTAACACAGCATGAACATGTAATGGCCCGGTGTGGTCGGGTGGTTGAAGAAGTGGTAGCTCGGATCGGGCTTGTAAATGGGCGTGATCATGAGGAATGTGGTGCTCGTGCCCAAGCTGACAATGACGTCCAGCGGGCGGAGCGGCAGGGCCAGAATCGTCGCCGGGTTGTCGCCCGTGAAGGGTGCGATCTCGCACTCGGGGCTGAATCCATACCGCGCCGTGAAGTAGCTGCTGATCCGCCCCACGCTGCCGCCGCCGTCTTGCCTGACCTCCCCAAGCTTCCTGTGCAGCTCCGGCACCCCGTCCGCGCCCGCCGTAAGCTCAAGCAGCGGCTCCGACCACTTATTCCCCGCGATGTCCCACAGGTTCATGCCACAAACATCGCTGATATCCATGGGCGCCACGGCCCCGATAAACAGCGAGGCCAGGAAGGACGAGACAAGCGATATCCGCGACGTCGCCGCGTACATGTCGGGCAGCTTGCGGCGCAGGCGCATGATCTGCGTGCCGGTGAACCGATGATGCGCAGCGCTCCCCGTCACCGCCGCTAGGCGCTCCGCGGACCCCAGCTTGGCGTCGAACTGGTCGCACTCGGCCTGCGTGCTGTGGTCCTGCCAGTTGGGCGCATACGGGTGCGAGAAGGCGCCCTCCGCCAGCTGGTCGACCAGCGACGCGTCCGCCCGCAGCCCACCCAGAAGTTCCCCGGCCTCGCGGCTCCAGTACACGCTGCCGTGCTGCTGGCACGACCCGCTGACGCCGCGCACGCGGTGCAGCGGCGTATTCTTGGCCTGCAGCCGCTGCAGGACGAGGTCCAGCGCCTCGAGCCATAGCGCCACGGGCGCGAAGACCTCGCCCTCGGCGTCGTTGACAAGCACGCCTTTCTTGATGCCGTATTTGGAGCCGAAGTCGAGGTCGAAGTCGACCTTTGCGTCTGACACGACTTGCAGGTCCGATTGTACGACGATTGCTGTCGGAGGGAGGGTGGCGCGCAAGGGGCCGGTTTGTGTTAGTGGGTGTGTGCTTCTCTTCAACACGGGATTTATACGGGATGGTTTGAATGCTTGTGGTTGGCAAAACGTGTGGAAAATCATGGGACTTGCCTTTTAGTTGCTGGGTCGAGAGGTCGAAGCCCAGGTAGAGGGGCCCGTCGCCCATCGTGTAAGGCGGACGGAGGGGATGGTAGAGAGCAGGGAAAAGGAGGCGGGGTAGAGAGAAAGAGAGCTACAGCACTGTGAAGAGTAACAGGTCTAGCAGGCTGGCTGGGGCCGAAATCAAAAAGAATTGGAAAATAAGAAAGGAAGAACAATTCGTCAATTACTCTATAGTCAAAGATGAAGAAAAAGGAATAAAATACAGTCTCGAGAGCTCCTGTTCGCGATAATCATTCGACGCGGGGCATGTCATGAAAGCACCTGGTGCCCCCCATCCTTGGCGGGGCAGGTGCATCATGCAAAAGCAGCAGCCTCGTCCGACTTTAGCCTGAATTGCCAGCGGCGGTCTCCACCAATGCCGTTCGCTGCTTGGCCCCACGGCTCCTCCCTGCTGCACGTCCGGGGAGAACAGCCCACGGCTGATGTGCGGGTGGGCAGGGCTGCGCTGCGCTGCGCAGGCGACAAGGTGTTGCTGGTCAGAGATGGCAGTCGCGATGTCGGCGCGCGGGGTTAGTTAGATGTAGCTGAAGCTGAAGCTGGCGTCCAGAGGTATCAGAAATTCTTTCAGTCTGCCGATATTCTACCTGACCTGGTATTGAAGGTGTAAAGGCAAGTATTTACACACTGATACACAACGCCTAAGTCAGGCTTTTGTTTGAATATGTTAGGTAGGTTCGTAAATCCATGAGGTAGTTTCCTCCTTTGTTTCCACGTCGAGATTCTCAACAGCGGTGGACCTCGCCTTCAACCAGGGACAGCCCACCTTGGGCAATTGTCTCTCTACAGAAGGAAAAAAAGAAAAACCCATACGCCGTTTTTTTAATATGCCAAACCAACAAACACAAGCCCGTGCCCGGAGCGTCAAGGATGCAACATGTACATATACCTACACAAGGGGGAGGGAGGACACAAAGAAACAAACCAAACATACAAAAGCCTCTCACCGTCCATCCTCCCCTTCACTTCAATTCCCTCTCAGGGCCACACACACACACACATAGGATGAGGATGATTGCTCTATCCAAGCCAAGAAGGCAAGCAAGCAAGCAAACCCAGCAGCTCTGCGACCAACACCACATTTCCGAAACGGCAATGGTATAATAAAAAAATCAAACCGGGAGAAGAAGATAAAAAAAAAAGAATAATACAAAATCCCCTCCCGACCCCCAGACAAAATGAAACCCAACTTCCCCCCACCCCGCTCTATTGTGACTTATGATGATGATGATGATGATGATGATGCTCATGCCCATTCCCATTCTTCTCCTCCTCCTCCTCCAGCTCCGGACTCGACCTGGGACTAACATCACCAGGGATAAACTCGTCCAGCGCGGCGCTCTCTCTGGCCTCAATCTCCTTGGGCACGAAGCGGACGCGGACCTTGCGGACGCCGCGGACCTTGGCACCGACCTGCTGCCTGACGGCCTCCTCGACGCCGCGGACGTCCTCGACCGTCCACAGGTTCGGCACCGCCATCTCCACGTCGACGAGGTAGTTCTGGCCCGACTTGACGCCCGTCACCTCGCGCAGCTCCACCTCGTGGCCCTCGCTGACCTCGGCGAGCCCCCTGGCCACCTGCTTGCGCACGGCCCTCTTGACCTCGTCGTCGATGCCGCGGTCCGCGAGCTCGTACAGTGCGGACAGCGTGTTGCCCCAGCCCGCGCGGATCACCATCAGCGAGATGAGCAGGCCGCCGATGGGGTCGAGCCAGGCGGCGTTCTGTAGGAAGTTGGCGCCCAGGATGGCGAAGAGGGTCACGATGCCCGTCAGGCTGTCGACGCGGTGGTGCACAGCGTTGGAGGCCAGCACCGAGGACTTGCGCTCGCGGGCGACTTTCATTGCTAATTAAGGGGGGAAAGGGTTGGTTAGGAGATTGTTTGAATTTACTCGAGAATGGGGGAGGGGCCGAGGGTTTGACTTACTCGCATGGTACAGCCACTCCTTAACCGCCACGGTGCCAGCGGCCAGCCATGCAGCGTGCAGGCTGGGGGTGCCGCCGGCGCCGTGGCTATGGCTGTGGCCATGGTGGCCGCCGTGTTCGAGCAGCTCGGCGGCGGCGGCCGGGTCGAGCAGAAAGTGGGCGTACAGCGACGTGCAGCTGTTCATGCACATGAAGAGCCCGCCAAAGAGCAGCATGCTCGACACCCCCAGCGACCCCAGGCTCTCGACCTTGCCGAACCCCATGGGGAACTTGTCCGTTGGCGGCTTCAGGCTCCACGAGACGGTCGCGAGCGTCAGCACGTCCGAGGCCAAGTCCGTCAGGCTGTGCCAGGCGTCGGCGATCATGGACTGCGAATTGAAGGCGTAGCCGCCGGCGCCTTTGGCGATGGCCATGCCGAGGTTGGAGTACAGCCCGATGCGGGTGATGCGCACGCCGGCGTCCTTCTTGTTGGTCGAGGTCAGGTAGACATTGTCGTGGTGGGAGTGGGCGTGGCCGGCGTGGCTCCGCGTTTGCGTTGTCGACATGGTTGCGGCGGCGACGGCGGTGGTGGAGTTGGGGATGAGGAGGGGCCGCCGGGGCGGAAGATGGGTGGGCAGCGAGGACGACGAGGACGACGACGGATTGGTGGTACCTATAGGAGAGCGCGGGCGGTCGAATAAGCGGCGGGCCGACAGGGTTTCGTAGGCGCGACTCGAGTACAGCTGTGCAACCTGCGGGATGTGGTGAGGTGTCCTCGGCGAGGAGGAAGGGCTAAATGTAAATGGGCGCGGCTGTTGGGTCCGAGCCCTTCTCGGATGGAGACCTTGGAGCAGCAGGTGTGATCTGCCGCCACGCGTTCGTGTCGGGGCTGTCGGCGTAGCACTGGCACTCGCGCTCCCCTTTGCACCCGTCCTGAGGCGTCCCAGTAGGCCGCCGGAGCATTGCCTGCAACTGGGAGGTAAAGGCATCAAAGGGGGTTCGGGTGGTGGGTAGGTAGGTTGGTCATGGAGGTAGGTAGCGCGGGTAGCGTAGCGGAGGTACAGGGGAAAACAAAGTAAAATAGAACAAAAAACCCAGGAAAGCTGTGGGAGCCAGGGGAGGAGAGCGAGCGTGGAGAATTGAAAAGGTACAAGTGTGTGTGTGTGTGAGGGATGCACTGCACGTCTAGAGGATTGATTGCTGCTGTACGTCGACCACTACATGCGAAAGGTACATGCGGAAAATAATCAAGAAGAAAATGCTAGTCGTTAGTTGTTTTTAGGTAGTTGCATCGGAGACAATGAGACAGACGGGATTCGAGCCGCAAAAGACATTGGATGGAAGCATCCGCTCTTGTCAGGCCATTTCCGTGCATCGATTTGCATGCTTCCAATGCTTTGCCCACCCAGGTTTTTTTCTTGCTGCGAGGCCGCTCCGTAGCGTCTCCCCCACCCACCGCGGTGCATTTCCCCGGGTTTTGGTTCTGGAGCTTGCTGAGGTACAATCCCATTCATTCCGACTTTTAGCTCCCTTACGTAGTACGTACCGGGTATCTTGCTGGTATTGAGCACGTGCCTACCAAGGCAGAGAGTCCCGTCTAGGTACTTAACGCACGGTCAGTGTTGAGGCAGCCATGTCAGAGGTGGATAAGAACCGTATTCGAGACAAAAAACCAAACCTTGAAAAGACATGGAATTATCCTGTGGATGGGTGACCCTTACACAGCTGGGCAATGGAACCGTGAGATCGAGAGCGGTTCAAGATCCGAGCAAAGGAGGTCTGTTGTCCGTCTTGGCCGCTGCAAAACCCCACTCCTGGTGTGTTTCTCAAGCGGGGTGTGTTCCTTGAACGGCCGCAGCCCGCAGCCCGAGGTGGGGGACGGCATCCGGAGGGAGGGCTGTAGGGCGGGCGGCGACTTGGAGTGATGACGAAGCTTTGCCTGCACGCTACAACGGAGGCTGCTGCCAGGGCGCCATTGCATCCGACGACAACAAAAAAGAGCACACATCCATCACGTCTCTCGTTTGGCGGGGCAAATCCAGCCATCCCTTGATGCACCCACCCACACAAGCACCACATATAGATTCATCTGCAGCGAGACAGAGACAGAGACGTGCCAAGGTGTGTACCAAGTCCAGTGCGAGGACAGAACAAGAAGGACGAAAACAAAAGAGGGCCCGCAACGGGACAGCAGCTCCGATGGGCAAACCTCTCATGCGCATCCCCTACACGGAACTGCTCCCGCCCGCCATCACGATCCCGCATAGCGCCGGCTCCGTCTCGGGCGCGCTCGCAGCACTGCACCACTTCTTCACCGCCCCGCCGCCACACGGCCTGCCCGCCCCGACTGTGGTGCTGTCGGGGGCCGGGCTCTCCGTGGCCAGTGGCCTGGCCGACTACCGCGGCACCAAGGGCACCTACCGCGTGAACAAGACATACCGGCCCATCTACTATCACGAGTTCCTCGCCAGCCACGAGGCGCGGAAGCGGTACTGGGCCCGGAGCTTTCTGGGGTGGAACAGCCTGCACAAGGCACAGCCCAATGCCGGCCATCACGCCGTGCGAGACCTGGGGCGGCTGGGGCTGGTCTCCAGCGTCATCACGCAGAATGTCGACTCGTTCCACTCCAAGGCGCACCCGGAGATCCCGACTTTAGAATTACACGGCTACCTGAGATCGACAGCATGTACATCGTGCCATCACGAGTTCCCCCGTGACACCTTCCAGGCCGAGCTGGCAAGGCTCAACCCCATCTGGACTACGTTTCTGCGCGACGCCCTCGCCTCGGGCGCGCTGGACACCGAGGACCCTACAGAGAAGCGCGCCCGCGGCATCCGCATGAATCCCGATGGAGACGTAGATGTGCCCGGGGCGCCATACAGCACGTTCCGATATCCAGCCTGTCCCACATGCTTGACCAGCCCGCCGCCCCTGGCGGATGGCACCAAGGCGATAGTAGAGGTTGACCATGAGGGGGCCTTGCGCCCCGCCAGTAATGCCGGCATCCTGAAGCCGGCAGTCGTCATGTTCGGCGAGAGTATCAGCAAGACAGTCAAGGACGCAGCGGAGGAGGCCATTGATGGGGCTGGGCGGCTGCTTGTCCTGGCCACCTCGCTCGCGACGTATTCGGCTTGGCGGCTTGCAAAACGTGCTAAAGACCAGGGGATGCCGATTGCCATTGTGAACATTGGCGGCGTGAGAGGCGAGAGCGCCTTCTTCGCCGACTTGGACCCTCAGCAGTCGGGGGCCCAAGGAGTAAGAGTGGAGATGTCCACTGAGAGTCTGCTTCCCACTCTCGTGGACGAGCTGCGTCGCTCCAACTCACAAGGGATGGATGCGCAACCCGCCGTTAGGCCGATTCGGCACGATGATGCCGTCGTGTTCAAAGACATGCTATCATAGAGGAATAATGTACCACCCCCCGCTTCGTCGTGCATCGTCTCTTGCTCCATTAGAAAAAGCTAGCCGTGGTCGGTGTTGTTGTTGTTGTTGTTGTTGTTGTTGTTGTTGTCATTGTCGTCTGCGTCTGTGATTCGTTATGCTGTGGTTCCGGTTTCGGCACTGCAACAGCTCTCGCAGCCTCCTCTTCTTGCTTCTTCTTCAGGTTTCGAGAGGCATTGTCGCGCTCAATCTCCTGGAGAGCTGTGGGAAGAAGCTCTGTCAGCACGACGTCCACGAAGCCCATCCAGCTCGAGGATGCCACAAACCTTCCAGCCATTCTTGCTCCCTCTCCGGGTCACCCGTCCCCAGCACCTTCTCCACGTCCACCTCCTCGCCGCTCTGTATCTTTTCCACGACCTCGCGGAGGAGCCCGATCCTCACGTCTGATTGCCGGAGAAAGGCCTCGGAGTCCTTCTTCAGCGAGATCATCTGTATTGACATTGATCCAACCATTAGAAACATGACGATGAAGAAAGTCGCCGGGTTCCAGTCCTTCGATTTCGGCTTCTTCCCTGCCGGGGACGGCCGGAAGGGCTTGGGAACCAGCGACTTCCAAAACGACGGCTGAGCAACCTTTGGCATGGAGCTGGCGGCGCGAGGGGCTCCGACGGGTGTGAGAGCGAGGCGCGCCATTGGCGCATGGGACAGCGAGGGTCGGAGACGGGTGGCCATTAAAAGTCCTTTTCGGAGCGCTGCGTGGCTCATGGTGGCGGGAGTTAGGGGGGTTTCGTTGCGAGTGGTGGGAAGGGGCAAGAAAGTCGAGAATAGAGGGTTGACACTTTGCGACTTTGAAGTTGCACTGCAGTGTTTTGAAATGTTGAAATGCATGCAGCGGATGGAAATCCACCTCAGCAATCAACGAACGAACGGCCTTGGCTTTGCGTGACTGCCTGCCGCAACCCAGCGTGACCGGCAGGCAATGTCTTGGCACCGGGAGGGAAGGAAGGTGCTCCATCCACCCTTTGGGGTCAAGCGTCGCTGTTGCCTGGTGAACCAGCACAGGTCCCGTTTTTTTGGACCCCCCCTTGTCAATATCATCATGGAAGCGCCCAAACGGATCCAAATGCGCCATTCAGCTCTGGAACTGCCTTACCTTGCCGACGCTGCGCTCGCTGCCTCAGCTAACCGCCCATTACCCGAACCGATATAGACACCGTACTTCTTTTTCTTTTTTTTTGCTCTTGCTCACCCTCGCCCTCTGCTGTCTCTGTCTTTTGGATAATGTCTTACGGTCGGCAATGACATGATTAGGAATCAGCCCATTAAGTCTAGACATCTTCATGGATACCCAACTCGCCCAGTCCGACGTGGTGCGCGCAGCAGTCTCGTCCGTCGCGACATGCACGCCCACAACCACGGCTCTGCTCAAGAGCCTACTCCTCCCCCAAGACGACACCCAGACCGCCGCCGTCACAGCCCCGACACCGGCACCGGGCCACAAGCGGGCACCATCGAGGGCGAAAACACCGGCAAACCTCGACTCGAGACGGACCAAAACAACAACCCCCACCGATAACACGGGGCTGCCAGCAAAGGACAAGGCGGCATTGGCGACCCAGGTTGTCAATGCGACTCTCCGCGCCCTCGGCGATGCCGCAAAACCCGCACCCGCTGCACCCAAGACTCCTTCTAGGCGACCGAGTCAGGAAGGTGAAATACTCAAGACGGCCACGAGAAATGCCCTCCGACGATCGACATCGATGCCCATGACGCCCCTGCAGCCTCGAGCTCTCAACCGCACCATCACATCGCCGATTGCCGCGAGGCGCACACGATCGCCCTCCAAATCCGGCAACTCAGCCAACCTCCTCTCGACCGTGGAATGCGCCCGCGTCGCCTTTGCCGCCTTGCGCCAGATACAATGCTCGGGCAAGATCGCTCTCCCGGATCTCCAGCTGGAGTCGGGCATGTCGGCGCTCGTGGGGAAATTGATTGCGCTGGGGCTCCACGAACAAGCCATCAAGGAATTGCGGATATTAAAGAAGCGGCTCGATCCGCCCTCTGCTTCAGAGACGAAGAAACCGACCAAGGCAGCCAATACCGAGCCCAAGAGCGCCACCCTGGCCTTTGCCGAGATTCTGGGCTTCAGCGAAGTCAAGGCGCCGGGAGCTGCTCTGTCGCTAGTCATCACAACGCAGATCCAAGCGCTGCGCATTCTGTCGGCGACCAAGAAGCCATCGTGGATCGAGGCAGCTGTTCCCCATCTCCGCCAGGAACAGGCCGCGTCGCCGACCAACCTGCTCCTGGTTGCAGCCCAAGGGGATGGTGCAGATGTTGGCCGGGTTGC
The DNA here is from genome assembly GCA_033675105.1 of Podospora appendiculata. Taxonomy (NCBI): domain Eukaryota; kingdom Fungi; phylum Ascomycota; class Sordariomycetes; order Sordariales; family Podosporaceae; genus Podospora; species Podospora appendiculata. The sequence continues at coordinate 2,313,092 of JAULSO010000005.1, read as the reverse complement.
TCGGCAAATGGAAACCGTGGCGCAGTGTCTGCTCTCGCTCACCCCCAGCGTCTCCAGCAAGGACGACAATGTCGCGTTGGAAGCCCGGCTCAGCATCGCGCCTCTTCCCGCCCTGGAACTTCAGGCACTGGCGCTAGAGGCTCGGCTTCATTGGTGGAAAATGGCTAAGCACCAGGGAGACGTCGAGAAGGACATCATGCTGCCCCTATCAAAGTGCCTCGGAGCATATGTTCGGCGAAGTCGCAACGACGGACGATCGACCTACGCGACCTGCCTCCAGGCTTTTACCCGCATCTCTCGGCAGCTCAAGACCCAGCAGCGACAACCATCAGGGGGTTCCAGGTTCCCTCTGGCTGGAATTTTCCAGACGTTGACATGCTTGGCCCGAGAGTCTGGACAGCTTGCGGATGCCGTTTCGTGGGCCGCCCAGCTCAGGGAGGGCATGGATTCGAAGGAGTCGATAGCGAAACTGTGCTCCGTGGCGGCGCAGCTGCTCTCCCTCCACCTCAAGGACCCCGCAAAGTATTTCAAGAATGAGATACTCCTAAAAGAGGTACTCGCGGGCGTACAGGGCCCGTTGAGGGGGGACACTAGCGAGCTGGACGAGCTTCTGGCCAACGTCTGCTCAGCCCGGAAATCAGTCGTGAATCTTCTGGTTTCTCGGAACAAGGCGGACGATGCTGGCGGCCCCGAGTCCTGGACATCGTCGCGGGAGCTTTTGGAGACATTCATTCTCCAGTGCCCGCGTTTCTGTTTACGGTGGCTCGGCAAGCCCCCCGAGCCCAAGAGCAGCACGAAGGACTACCTCCGATACGACCAGCGACGACGGCTGTTGCTGCAGTCGATTCAGCACATCCTCGACTCGGCCTTCATGACGATCAAATCTCGCCTCGACCAGGGACGAATGCCGTGGGAACTGACGGACTCGATCTTGCACGACTGCACCACGCTTCTGGAGTATATGGGAGAGCTGGCTACGTCTGGCTCGCCGACATCCTACCACGTCAAGATATCACACTTTTACTACCTACAATACAGCCTCCTCCGCCAACAGGCTGCGGACCCAAAAGATCCAGCCCCGCTGCGCGCGTTGCGTCGGTCGGTCGACTGCGTGAAGAATCGCTCGAAAGCGGAGAAAGAGAAGGCGCAGCTCATCCTCAAGCTCGAGAGAATGGCAGAGTTGAGCAGGTCTCTTGGAAGAGGCGACCAGGCGCTCAGTGCACTTCAGTCCATTCGAACGAGCTTGGTCGAGGATGGGGTCCTGGAGACGATCGCTCACAGTTTCGCCACGGATTCCCCTGCCATCGCCTGGACGCGCCCCGACAAAGCCGAAGCCCTCTCGCGTGCGCTGTCGACCATCTCGAGGATGGAACAGGTGTGGATCGATTGGACAGTGGATCTGTCGGAGCCAGAGCAAGCTGCTGCGCTTGAGCACCGGCTGCATTTCATCCTGCTCGGGGGCGGCAAGAACCAAGCAGACCTAACACTTGAACATCCCACAGTAGATGCGCTACTCCGGATATATATCCCGACTCGGTTCCCGATCCGACGTCTCCGTGTGCTGCTCGGGCTGCTCTGCTCGACAGTTGGCAATGCGGCCAAGGTGCCGGAGCTTCTTTCCGTCGTTAGAGACGCTGCGCAGGTTCAGGAGCATGACGCCCTGGGGGAAGACGCGGGTCTGGCAAGCTTCTTGCCGCATATGAAAGCATTCTACAACTCAATGACGGCACTCGTTGACGAGTGCCCCGACTTTGAGACATTTGACACATCTATCTCGGCATGGCGTTCGATTCTCACTTCATGCGCGGAGAAGAAGGACTTGGAAAGGGTAGTCGACGATGTGCCGGGACTCTTGGATCATCTGCAGTCGATCGCGGATTTTGCTCGGATGAAAGGCCAGGACAGCATGCTCGCAACGATTCTCGAGCTCACGGCCGATCTCGCCAGCCTCGCAGATGGACCGAGACCCGAGGACCTCATCCACCATAACTCTTGTCTGGCGCTCCAGTATACAACTCTCGGCCAGTCTTTGAAGGCAGAGCAGATGTTCTCCAAGGCACAGGAGTACGTGGGGCTCCATGCCCAAGCATCTGCGGAGGCCGTGGCGTTTTTCCATCTTTCCTTCACCGAGCATTTTCTTGCAGTCGGCAACCTCAACATGGCCGAGGATCACCTTTCGCAGGCTCGAGCTGCTATTGGCACCGAGGCCTCGCTTCAGAAGGTACCCCGTGCCCGCAGGAAAGACCTCGTGGCATACGCCTCCCATCTGCATTCGCTTGCTGCTCTTGAGCGAGGCGATTCCCACCATGCTCTCACCTACTCCAGGGAAAGCGTCCGCACGCTGTTCCTAGACTGGGCGAGGCTCGAGTCCCAGCTGGTAGCTAAGCCACCCGCAGACGAGAGCACAGCCGAAGACGCGAGCATGGACATGTCAACAGCCGACACAACAACAGCCCAGGAATCTGACGCGGCTGTCTCGGGCCCCGAGTTCTGGAAAATCTTTCCTTGGCTGTATCGCAATATCCGTCGTCTGTCCTCCATCTATGCTCATCTGGGCATGTTTCAGGAAACCATGTACTACGCCGAGCAGGCCCGGAAGATTGCAAAGAGCTCCAACTCGGAGTTCTACAAGGCCGAGTGTGCCGCCTGGATGGGCTCCGTGTTCGCCATGGCGACGAACCCGGCCAAGGCCCTCGAGCTGCTGCAGGAGGCTAAGGCGCTTCTCCCGGACGACGTGCGCTCATATGCCTCGGCGGGACTCGCCTGCCAGATCGGCTCCATGTATCTCGACCTCAAAAACACCGAGGGCGCGGATAGCATGATTACCAAGGCCGAAACGGTGCTGGACAGCCTCGCGGCGACTGTACCGACCCCGGCGCCAGGGTCCGACACGGCGGTGATTGAGGACAAGATGGCCAAGCTCAAGATCGAGAGCAAGCCGACCCGAGTCACTCGGGGAACTGTCAGAAAGGCGCCGCTGAGAAGAGCTGCTGTCACCAAGCCAAAGGCGGTTGCGACTCCCAAAGCCGTGGTGCCTGTGGAAGACGCCCAGCTCTCGAAGCTGCGGGTCTCCATTCTGGTCCAGAAAGCAGCGTCCATGTTGAGCAGAAAGGAGTGGGCGGCAGCCCTGACCATGCTCGGGGAAGCCACCCAGGCGCTGAAAGTATCCCAGCTTCTCCCCACCGGACAGGTTGCCATGGCAGCGTGTCTTTTGGGCATGAGCCTCGAGCAGATGGCTCGAGATCCCGTGTTTTCCGTCATCCAGGACTCGACCATCTCGTTCCCCGCCGTGTCGAGCTCGTCCCACGACAAGGGCACGCCCGAGCGCCATGCCTTGCTGAAGGCCTCGCCCCCGAAGAAAGCACGCGCTGCTGCCCCCCACCGGGAGGGTCCCAAGGAGAGGTCGGTCCGGACGTACGTTGAGAGCCTGAGAGAGGCCCACGAGCATCTCCTCGAGGCGCACTCGGTTGCTACGGTCAGCGGCGATGCCAGCCTCGTCCACAGAATCTCCGGCATGCTCCAGAACGTCGGCCTGCTCGTCGCCGCAACGTCATCACGGGCAAAAGCCACAGCCCAGTCTGGACATACGGCGTACTCGGTCGAGCTGGCCCGGAACCTCACCTGGCGCCGCGAGCGAAAGGCGCTCCTGCTGGAAAAGAACGCCAAAAAGACGGACGGGTGCGAGTGGCCGCCGCTGCTCGACTCGGCAAGCCCCAAGCGGACCAGTCTCGGCTTCTCGCTGGACCTGCACCGGTTCCAGCGGGACTACATCGACATCATCCCCAAGGCGTGGAGCGTCATCTCCATCTCGCTCAGCGAGAACAACCACGACCTGTGCGTCACCAAGCTGCAGGCCCACCACAGCCCGTTTGTGCTCCGGCTGCCGCTGGAGCGGGCCAGCTCGCGCGACGCGGACAACGCCGTCTTCAATTTCCAGCAGGGCCGGGCCGAGCTGCTCGAGATCGTCAGCCTGGCCAACGAGACGTGCCACGACGCGCGCGACATGACGGCCAAGGGCGCCAAGTCGGCCTGGTGGGCGGACCGCGAGGCGCTCGACGTCCGGCTCAAGGAGCTGCTCGAGAGCATGGAGCAGATCTGGCTGGGCGGCTTCCGCGGCATCTTCTCGCAGCACCGCCGCCGCCCGGAGCTGCTGGCCCGCTTCCAGAAGAGCTTCCTCAACACGCTCGACAAGCACCTGCCCTCGCGCCAGCAGGTGCGCGGCCGCAAGGCAACCTCCAAGGCCGCCTCCGCCTCCGCCTCGGCCGTGCCGGGCGTCAAGGTGACGCTCGACACGCGCATCCTCGAGCTCTTCATCGGGCTGGGCGACGCCAGCGCGCCCGACGACGGCGACGTCGACTTTGACGACGAGCTGACGGACCTGCTCTACTTTGTCGTCGACATCCTGCAGTTCCACGGCGAGCGCAACGCCTACGACGAGATCGACTTCGACTCCATGGTCGTTGAGACCTTCGACGCCCTGCACGCCTACCACGCGGCCGTGCGCGCCAGCGAGCAGCCCGCCGACGCCGGCGCCCACACCATCCTCCTGCTCGACAAGTCGCTGCACGTCTTCCCGTGGGAGTCACTGCCCTGCCTGCAGGACCTGCCCGTCTCGCGCATGCCCTCCCTCGGCTGTCTGCGCCGCCTCATCCTCGAGCAACGCGCGCCCCCAACCACGACCACCACATCCTCCTCATCCTCCTCCTCCTCCTCCTCCTCCTCCTCCTCCTCCTCCTCTTCCTCCTCCTCCTCCTCCTCCGAAGACGAAGACGAGCTCTCCAGCCCCCCCGCCCCGCCAGCAGGCCACCACGTCTCCCCCACCTGCGGCACCTACATCCTGAACCCGTCAACCGACCTAACCTCCACACAGACAACCTTTGCCCAGCCGCTATCAACCCACCTCGCGCCAGGCTGGAAACAAATCATCAACCGCGCGCCCACGGAACCGGAATTCGCAACCGCCCTGTCGGCGTCAGACATCCTGCTCTACTTCGGCCACGGCAGCGGCGCGCAGTATATCCGCGGCCGCACCATCCGCCGCCTGGACCGCTGCCGCGCCGCCGTGCTGCTCATGGGCTGCAGCTCCGCCCGCCTCGCGGATGCGGGCGAGTTCGAGGTCTACGGCCCCGCCTGGAACTACATGATGGCCGGCTGCCCCGCCGTCGTCGGCACCCTGTGGGACGTGACGGACCGCGACATTGATCGCTTTGCTGGCCGCGTGCTGGAGGAGTGGGGGTTGATGCCTGGGGGCGTGTTTGAGGAGGAGAGGAAGGGACGGGGACAGGGACGGGGAGCAAGTAAGGGGGGGGGGAAGGGCCGTGGGGGGCATACACTTGGTCAGGGGGGAAATACTTCGCTTGTCGAGGCTGTTGCGAGGGCCAGGGGCGCGTGCCGGTTTCGGTATTTGACTGCTGCGGCTGTGGCTGTTTATGGTATCCCTGTTTATGTTAACAAGTAAACTTTTGGGAGATGGGGGAGGGTGTCGGAATTGGTTGGTGGTGATGGTTTAGGGGCTGGCTGGCTGGCTGCTGTGTTGGTGTGTGTTGTGTGTATGTTTGGGATACCAGGACTTGGGAATAAGGGTGTTGGGCAGGACTGCTTGGGATGGGGTGATTACGGGCTGGTTGTGTACATCTTAACTAATGAGCTGTGAATACGTGGACGTGTCTCGACGCTCCTGTCACTGTCAATGAATCATGACACTTTGGATTATACTCTTTACTCTTTTTCTTACCTTTGAAGCTGTGCAACACGTGTGTTCATTCAAGTGTGTAAATGGATTGAGCTATCCATCTGATCTGCAATTACTTAGCTCTTGACAAACAGAAGACGAGAGCTGAGAAGCTCGTTCTTGGCTTGTTGGAAGCACACATCTATATCTCCCGTTTGTGCATCCCACAAGTCTAATGCTCCCACCCACCCACCACGTCGAGCAAACAACTCTGCAATTCCTCCCTCCTCCAGCAAATTAAGTTCCGAGACCGACGCTCGCTCCCATACAAACCACCATCCATCCATCCATCGTGAGTAAATACGTCCTACAGCAGCTTGTAATTCTCGGACTCGGCCGTTCATGCCGAATCAGCCTTCCCTTCTTCCCGAGTAGATGGGAAAGAGACGTCCATTCCAAATCCGACCTTGGTCAATCTGACCGAGAGCAAAGGCACTGAGCAGGTACCAACCAGATCAAGAGCAAAAATGCCAAAGTGGCAGTGTCCAACCAGCATCCATCAAGGTCCCGTCTCCACGGCACTTCATCCTTATGCCAGATTGTAAAAGCAGATCCAGAAGACTGAGACAGCTGACGGACCGCTTGGTTTCTAAAACCACCCCAGATAGAGGTATCTGGTATCTGGCCGGACCAAATTCCGCCAACAGGTAGATGTGTACCCTAGATTGGAAGACGACAATCTCGCCGGGTCGTTCTGAATGGCCGCATAATCCGCTCGTGCAGCAACTGCTTGCCGAACTAGAAACAGCTCACAGAAACATGTGTCGAAACATGTGTGTGTGAAAGAAAGATAGCGAACAGACTGAAAAGAAAAGGGTTCCGGACATTAAGAACAACAAGGAAAAGAAATGCGCGAGCCAGATCCCACGTTGCATTTACGGCTGCACCATATGGCAAGTGTGCTCGAAGGCGACCGAGTCGAGCCAAAACACGGGACCGTTACGGCCCTTTGGTGTTCGATAAACCGACTCGAAACGCACCTTCTCCTCAAAACAGAACTTGGTCAACATGTCCCGAACCCAGACAAGATCTGCGTCGTAGTTCTCTTGCTCCTTGGCCAGCTTCGGATTATGGGCTGCCGGAAGCTTGTGTCTGACGAAATAGTTCAGATACAGACGAAAGTATTTCCGGTTGTGGTCCTTTGGGTTCTTGTAGACAGGGTTCTTGGTCAGGTCGACGAAGTCATATGCCGTCTCAGAGATGAAGCGGGATGATACGGTTGTCAGCAGCTTGTCCAAGAGAGAAAAGCCAACCTTCTTGCTTCTATGATCGGCATGCACAAATAAGTTGACTCTTGCGGTACCTCGACTGCTGCCGTTGCCGCTGCCGGCCAAACCCGGTTCCCATACCGACAGGTATGCAAATCCGAGGACAAGGTTCTGTGGCTCGGCAGGTTTGGTGTTGTTGGAGCTGTACTGAGGGTAAACGGAGTAGTTCACGCCTCCTTGTTCGGCGTTGTTCGGAGCGCACTGGGCATATACCGATAAAATAGCACAGCCGGAGGGCAGCTTCATTTGCCGGGCCGAACCAGCCACAGCCACGAGAAAAGGCATGCCCAGCTCTTGGGCTGTTGCAAGAATCTTCTCAAAATCGTCGACAGGCAACGGAGCCGAATCAAGGGCCTGAAGGCCGTTGCTCACCTCCGAATTGTAGATGGCGGTTACTTGTTCCATGTCACCCTTTTCAGCTGGACGCAAGTAGCAAGCAATGCTCGGTGAGAAGGGGCTGGTAGCCGGCTCTTTTACCTTGGACTTGGCCTTCTTTCTGCCCCAAGGGTTTGTGTCGTCCTCGTCGTCGGAAGTGGCGACCAGGTGATGCGAGGGCGAGGGCGAGGGCGCCCGATATCGCACACGCCCAGCAGGTAAATGCTGTCTGTCACGCTGCTGTATTTTGTGCATTGCTCGGTTGACAACCAGAGTAGCAGTCCAGTTCAGCTGTCTCCAGCTCAATTCCGGATCAGCTGCCGACAAATCCGCTGTTACGAGTTAGAAATACGTCTTCCGTTATTTTCAAGGCCGTTTGAAGCTCCGACGGCGTTTTGATATGGGAAGAAAGTGCATCTAAAAAGGAAAGGGGTTTTGGGAGTTCACACATACTTTGAGTCTCAGGATAGGTAATGGCGGGAAGGAGGGTACCTGTTTCCGTATCGACGTCGCATTTCCAATGCATAGGCGTGTCTTCGTCGAGGAAGGTTGCCACCGCCTCATCGGGGATGCGCTTCATCCAATCAGCGATAACCTTAGAGAGGTAATCAGGCGAGTGAAAGATTTCATCATTGTCCTGTCCAGTGGGATTGTCCCAATTGTACCGAACCCAGCTATCACCATAGTCTAGGATGCTGTGTTTCGGCGCAATACTATTGCGAATGTCGCTGCTCCCTACTCCAACGCGGGACACAGCGCCATCATCGCTGAAGTTGATGGTTGACATCGATGGCAGGCTAGGAACTGATTGGTGGTAATTCTTGTTGGGACGGGGTGTAGGGTATCGTCCCAGATCTTTAGAGCCTCGTTCAAATTGAGATCGAACGAAGTCCTCGTGCGCTCTCTGGGCAGTCGTCTGCAATGCAGCCGCTGTCAAACGCGAACCTGAAGCAGATGGCTTACCTGGCTGCTGCATAGGCTGTCCTTTCAGAACCGGTTGCTGGGTTGGATACGGGACATGATTCTGATGGCCACTCGCGGCGGTGCGATCAGGATTCTGCGGAGCGTTTCTGGCGGATTGCACACCAGGGCCGGTATGCTTGTTGGGTTCACCTGCTCTGACAAACTGAAAGTTGCTAGCCCGTCCTGCCATAGAGCTATCGTGGTGCTACAAGGATACCGAGGTTAACAATGTACTCGATATGGAACCCGGAATTGGAGCCATGTTGCGTCCTGCTCACGTTTTGGTTGCTCGCAGGGGGGCCTGCTTTCCGCTGGTGCCCTTGGCGAAGAGGTTTTCCTGGGCCGGGTCGAGCGTTTTGAGCTGGTTTGCTGCCATAAACGCCAGCGGCAACGAGGAATGCGTTGGCCGACGACTTAGAATTGACATTCGTCCAGTCGATTTGCTTCGGGTGGCCGCCGTCGTCGGCCTCATCGCTCACTGACCAGCCGCGAGAAGTCATTGTGGTAGATTCGCCAATGCGAACGGACGGATGTCTCGAAAGTTAGGGTAGGTGGTGGGTAAGATGAAAAAGAGGGCGTTGCTTCGTGTCTCCTCCGTCGGAAGATGAAATTGAACGAGGCGGGACCGTTCAGGGAGAGCCTCAAGAATCGCGTGTCAAAGGAAGAAGGGATAGTGCGGGAGAAAAGTGGGTGGAAGAAGGTTCGGCGGAAGAAGGTTCGGCGGAAAGGAAAGGGGAAGAAATTTGCGAGCGGCAGAGAAAGGCGGAGGAAGGTACGATGGATAAGTTGGGAGGGCGAAAGGTAGGGTGGGGGGTGGTCGCTCCTTCGTTCAGATGAAAATGAAAACCCTCCACATATGGACACCGGCTGGTCGTGGCACAGGTACCTACCTACCAGTAAGTCCAAGAGAAACAGCCCCATCTCAGAAAGCAATCACTTTTGATTGCCATTTCTTGCGAAGATGTAGTAACTGGCTGGTGAGGACTGCGCTTGTTCGGATTTCGTGGCACCATACAAGTGAAATAAGAATGATATTCAGGTTTCCCAACGCTCACCGGCCACTGCCTTGGTAGCATATTTCCTCGATTCCCATGGTCAATGGTTTGTGCTCACATCAAGCTCGAGGTGGTCGCCGCCGAGTGATCAATGAACCGGGCTGCTGGGCAACGGATCTATATGTGCGGCCACTGCAAGTATCTCCAAGTCTACAAACGAGCACGGACATGAAATTATGCCAGTGAGAGTAGATGGTACAGCTACTAATGGAATAACAGCAAGATATGATGAGAGCTCGCAGGGTAACAGGGGCGATGATCATGACCTGGGCGTTGCTGGTTTGATCGTTTGCTACTTGCCTAGATACCTGATATATACCACTTGGAGGTGCTAACGTTATTGTAAAATAACAACTCCAGATTTGGGCAATGCCTAAAGCACGCTCGATCAAATACAGCCTTGGGATTCCCCTCGCAATCTTGAGCGACAAGATCATAAATAACACTGACATGTCGTGATAAGGTGAGGCCGAGGTGAGGCTGCGAATGACGTTGAAGCTCGATCACGTGGGTCTTGGGGGATGCAGATCAAAGTGGACACCAGGCAGGCGACAGGCGGCAATGCGCCAGCCTCGAGGCCATGCAAGTCAACCCGACCACAACCAACCACCAATAACCACAACAACAATATGTTGTCCATCTTGAGGAAAGCGAGGCTCAAGGATAAGGAGTTGCGCATTTTGATGCTGTAAGTTGCAGACCTGCACACCAAACGGCATCGCTGACCAGGCCCCCCAGTGGCCTCGACAATGCGGGCAAGACCACCATCGTCAAGAAAATCATGGGCGAGGATGTAAACACCGTCAGTCCCACGCTTGGGTTCATCATCAAGACCATCGACTACGAAGGGTAGGCAAAGCTGCATCTGGCCAGACGGGGACCACGAGACGGAGGGTTAATGCGTTCGTGCAGCTACAAGCTCAACATTTGTAAGGTGGTCCTTCCATCGGCTGCCCTGGTATCATCATTCATGCTCACCTATCGCACAGGGGACGTCGGCGGCCAGAAGACACTACGGTCGTATTGGCGAAACTATTTCGAGAAGACCGATGCGCTGATCTGGGTCGTTGATGCCACGGACCGGCTGCGCATCAAGGACTGCAGAGACGAGTTGCACGGGCTCCTTCAAGAAGAAGTAAGTAAGGCTCTGGGTTGCAGCGACAGTAACTGCGGTAGCGTGCTGGCCGCCGGCTGACACGGCACAAAGCGACTTTCGGGGGCCAGTTTGCTGGTGTTTGCCAACAAGACAGACGTGGAGGGTTGCATGACTGGCGATGAGATTTTGCAGGTCAGTCTCCTCACTCTACTATAACACGCACGCCCTTGGACGGGGATCGGTTGATCTGAAGCGAGATGCTGAACCGCTGCATCGACCAGGCACTCGGGCTCCAGGAGATCCGGACACATCGGTGGAATATTCTCCGCTGCAGTGCCATGACGGGTGAGAATCTCAAGGAAGGCTTGGCGTGGGTGGTTGATGACGCAAAGGCCCGTCTCTTTCTCTACTGAGGATGAAGTCTGGGGAAGTCGAGGTTGGAACGAACGGAAGCGACCACCCACTGGGCAAGTGGGCAGGAATAGTGGGACCTCAAGCCTGTATTTATACCAACTCTGATGTAAATGCGTACCAGGATCCGACCATATCCACAACAACTCCATGGCAACGGTGAGAAACAGAAGGCTGGCAGGCTAACAGTCAGGACCAAGAAAGCATCTGTGCTCGCAACAATTGAAGCCATTCCGCAGATGCTTGCAGGCGTGTTGCAGCAGCTGGAGGACCATTTGAGAAACGTGACGATATTTGACAGCTTGGCTATCTGATTACGGGTTATCTTGCAAAACAATTACGGGACAAATCAGTTGCATGTTTCGTTTCATTTCATTCCCCGGCAGGTGTCAGCCTGCCATCCATCTCAAACTGGAACGTAGGTGGTCATAGCGCAGCTGCCGTGCTGCCGTGCAACCCTAGGCGTCTGATCCAGGGTTCCGACTGGACCCGCCCTGAAGAACGACGGGAGCAGGGCGGAGCTCAAGACTGGCTGGAGCTGGAGCGGTGGAGCCCCAATCCTCGCACCAGATCCGGCGCACATGCCCCGTCGTTAGCGCAGCACTGCCCTGCAAAGTCCAAAAGACTCCATCCAAAGTGCACCAAAAGTGCCCCTCGCACACCTCAGTTTCGACGGTCTGGGTTCCAGCTGTTTGGCTCCGTTGCTTGTTGACATTCGCTACGGCCGATCAGGACCAGGACCAGGACCACCGCCATTGAAGCTCAGGACTACACTAGGGCAATCCCTCCCAAACATCGCGTGCATTTTTCGTCTTGTGCTTATTTACCCACCCAGGCTGTCATGCCCATATTGTGCCTGTGCTACCGCCTCCCTTGACCAAGCTATGTCGGACGAGGTATCAGACTTTTTGCGGTCGGTCGAGTTGCTGAAGGGAAGACGCGAAGAAGAGGACGAGGCACGCTCCCGAGACTTGGAGCAAAAGATTTTGCAAGATAAAAAAGAGCGCCAGGTTCGCCGTGCAGGTACGTGACAGTCGCAGTCGCACCCCTCCATTCTCCATTGCCCATCCTCGAACCATCCTGTCAACACCGACGCCTCATCCTCTCCCGCGTTATCGATCCGCTCTCCTACCTACTTCACCAACTAGAATAGGTACCCAGGTGCCTTGCCCTGCGTATGACGTCCACGTCCACGTCCACGTCCATGTCTCTCCTACCTGTGCCTTTGCCGCTGACCACCTCCTCCCGCCAGAGCGCGCAAGGTCAATCTCACCTCAAAAATCATCCCCGGTAAACAGCCCCTCGCCCGCGTCTCAACGCAACGTCGCCGCACTTCTCCCAGCGCTGGATAGCATGAACCTTTCTTCATCCGGCATAGAAAGCTCTGGAAGCCCGCGGGCCAGGCCTGTTCTTCCTCCTCCGTCCGATACTATGGATGGCGCAACCGATTACTTTGGCAATTCGACAACCAAAGAGAACGACTCCCCCTTTGACTCCGGCATCAAACGATCGAGCCTAAACATGGCATCGCATTCGAACGCGCCGCCACTCTCTCGCTCGCCCCTCTCCTGGCAGAGACGCCCGACCTCGCAAGCCTCGGATCGACCCAAGAGTCGGCCCCTGTCCGTGATGGCTGCCGAAAACGCCGCTTCTCGATCTTCTCCCACCCCTACCGAACCAGTCTCGGCCGAGCAACAGCCCGAATTGACGCGGGAGCAGGTTGCCCGGTCGTTGGCCGGCAAGGATCCATCCTTCTTCCGCCAAACGCCCGATCGTGGGCAGACTTCGGCAGCATACAGACGGAGCCAGGTCGAGGACCAAGACACCTCGGACATGACTTCAATGCGCGCCCAGCTTCCTGGCATGTCGCGTGACGACGCCAAGGAGCCGAGCAAGGACATATCGGACTCTCGGCCGCACTCACCTATGGTACAAGGCAGGCTTGGTTCTCCATTGCCTCTCACCCGAGCCCAGCGCCTAGAACCTCCAACCGATGACGTCTCTGCCGACAGTGTGCCGCCGTCCGCTGACCGCCAAGTGCCCGCTTCTCCCGGTGGCCGCACCTCGCCCACGAGGCCGGTTTCCCCCACCAAGGGCCTTGGCGGCTTTGTGCAGAGCGCCATGATGAAGCGCTCAGACAGCGTCAAACGATGGAGTGTCACTTCCCCAGGAGGCTTGCAGCGCGCAGACTCTGCCGTCTCCAGCAGGAACACCTCTGAAGCCTCTCAGCGGCCCAGGCCGCACTCTCGCCACGGGAGCGTGCTGAAAGACGAAATCACGACGCCTTCAAGGCCAACATCAAGCTACGAGATGGAAGAGGAGCACACGGCGATGACGACAACAACGACAGCCGCAACCACAAGCACCGCTGCCTCCACCACTGCCAAAGAAACAACCTCGACACAGGCCGAGGAGGACGAGGCTGAACACATAACTCCGCCAGCAAGTCCATCAAAAACAATGGATCCGCGCAGATGGAGTCCCAACAAGTCGTCAAGCTGGCTCGATGCGGCACTCAACAAACCCGATTCGCCTAAACCGAAGCCCACGCCACCGGCAGCCAACCAGCCAGCATGGATGGTCGAGCTGAACAAGGCAAAGGCTCATAAGACAACTCCTCTAAGTGCTTCATCCAACGCAGATCTTGCTCGCAGTCCATCTGTACCCAAGAAACCCGAGGTAAAGGTTGGTGGGCTTATGAGGTCCACCCCTATGGGCACAACCGTGAAGCCCGCTGGTCTGGGGATATTTCCGACGGCACCGATAGCCGATAAACCTCTCGCCAGTGGATTCCGCAGCGACCTTGTGAAGCCACCCTCCAGAAGGGGGAGCGAGGATCCAGCTAGTGAGAGACAGCAAGCTCCTGATCAATTTGCGGCTGCGTCCAAGGTCAAACCAGAGACACCGCCAAAGAAAGACTTTCGCGCCAATCTCAAGCCCCGCGCGCCTCCCCCTGAGACGAGCACGTCGGAAGAAGCCGCCCCCGATCTGAAGAATGTGCTGGGCACACTACGGAGGGCCAAAACGGAAAAGTATGTAGCCCCTGATGAGCTGAAGGGAAACATCTTGCGCGGCAAAGCAGCATTAAACGCCACTGGCGGGCCCAAAAGGAATGAACGAAAGGACGAGTTCAAAGAGGCCATCCTGAAGAAGAAGGAAGACTTCAAAAAAGCGCAGCAGGAGGGCCGGAGCGTCCCAAGAACCTCCAGCTCAGTCAGCGAAAAGTCGATCCCGGAAGGGCTTGCGAAGAAGATGGAAATCACTCGGTCGGGCTTCGCCTCCGGGACTGACTCCACTGCTTCTGGCTCCCCTATGGGGAGCCCAAGTTTCGCCTCAGAATCCAACCGATCCAGCTATCTGTCGATAACACCGAGAAGAGGTTCGACTGACGTTGCTATCCAACCGGCTTCGAGATTTGCCTCGAAAGCCGAGAAGGAGCCGGTTTCCAACCCGGGAGGCTCTCTCTCCCTACATAAGGAAACCAGTGCTCCGGCCCGACTACAGAGCAAGGTCGGTGGGGGCGGCCTGGCCGACCGCTTCAGCCCTGCATTGGCTGGGCTCCTTGCTAAAGGGCCTCCGGCAGCCTACAGTTCGTCCAATAACCTAGGGGCCGCGGCTGCTTCAGGGTCAGGGGTGACTAAAGAGGAGCCCAGTGCCGGGCCTGGGCCTCAGTTGACTCACATGACAAAGAATCGGGCTCGCGGACCTAGGAGGAAGGCCCCGACTTCTGTGGTGAAGTCAACAGATGAGCCCGAAGAGCCGAAGCCACAAGCCAATCCCGTAGATGAGAAACCTGCAACGCCGACCAAGGGGGAGAAGCCCGTGCCGGCACCAAAGCCAGATACCGTCTCGCTGGTGGACTCCAGGAGATCCATGCAGGGCAAAACAAACCCTGTAGGAAGCATCATCTCGCTAGTCGACGCGACTAAGCGGGAATCCGAAGAGGAGCCCAGAGCATCTGGCCAGCCTACTGCGCCTTCTTCAGTGGACTCCTACTCGGTAAAGACGCGCCCACGCTCGCCAACAAAGGTACATGAGCAGGTGGCTGCTCTAGCCGCCAGAACCCAGCAGTCGCCAAGGTTGGCGGAGAAAACCGAGGAGACTTCGTTCCCACCCACCCCTCGGGTCGACTCTCCTTCCATCAGAACCCGCCCTCGGTCGCCTACCAAGGTCCACGAGCAAGTGGCAGCACTGGTTGCCAAAAACCAGCAGCTGCCGAGTCCGACCGATGCTGGCGTTGAGTCGGGCACTCAATCTGTCGCTCGAGTTGATTCGTACTCGATCAGAACCCGTCCACGCTCGCCGACAAAGGTTCAAGAGCAAGCGGCGCTTCTCGCAGCGCTGAGCCTTCAGTCACCCAAGTTGGAAGATAACAGCGCAGATGCCTCTGCTCGCACTGACCCTCACACCATAAAGACGCGCCCACGCTCGCCGACCAAGGTTCATGAGCAAGCAGCTGCCCTTGCGGCTCTGAGCCTTCAATCTCCAAAGCTGGCAGACAATAACTCTGAGCCCCCTGCTCGCACTGACTCCCACACGATCAAGACACGTCCACGCTCGCCGACCAAGGTTCACGAGCAGGCCGCGGCTCTTGCGGCATTGAGCCTGTCATCAAAGACGGCAGACCCTAACGTAGAGACAGCTTCCCAGCCTTCTTCTCCCAGGAAACTCAACCTGAACAGAATGTCAAAATTCCTGGATGATCAAGGTCAGCCAAGTCCGAAACCCGAGCCCGAGCCCGAAAAACCACTGCCTCCACCCCCACCCAAGGAGCGGTCATTGCCCTCCTTCGCAAGCACCTCGCAGACGAAGCAACCAGCAAGTGACAAGGTTGATTCGGAATCTGTCGTGTCCGTCAAGAGTGGCTCTGTTCTATTTGGCGGTGCCAGTGGGAGTCTGACACAATCATCCTCAAAGCCAAAGCAGATTCTGAGTGACCCGTTCGAGGTTGAGCAACGGCCGCGGCTGCCTCCAAAGGGCGCCCGACCGTTACCTGCGCCGCCACCACGTTCTGTCCAGTCCCCAGAATCGTCTCCACGGTCCCCGTCCAAGTACGGCGTCGAGGTATCGTCTCTGCTCAACGACTTCTTTGGGTCCCATCGTCCCACCCGTAGCTACACGGCAGACGCAGCCGAGATCCTTATGCGGAGGCCATCGTCCGGCGCCAAGATCCAGACCCATCGCGCTCAGCTCTTCCAGATATCGGGCGACGGCAAGAAGGCCCCTGTGCCATCACACTACGAGCGCGTTCTCTTTGAGCGCGAGATGTACCTTTGTCCTCACTCCTTCACCAACAATGCCGGGAAGAAGGTGAGCGAGGTCTACTTCTGGGCAGGTGACGATGTGCCCGTATCAATCGTTGAGGACGCCCATGTGTTTGCGCAGCGCGAAGCTAGGTCCTTTGGTGGCAAACTCGTAAAGCTGGTTCAAGGCAAGGAAACGTCAGAGTTTATGCAGGCCCTCGGCGGCATCGTGATAATACGGCGCGGCTCGAGCAATAAGTACGATTCACTTGCGTCAAATATGCTCTGTGGCCGCCGCTATCTGGGCCAGGTGGTGTTTGACGAAGTCGACTTCTCACCATCGAGCTTATGCTCTGGGTTCCCGTACCTCATCACACAGCAGGGGAAGTGCTTTCTCTGGAAGGGCAAGGGCAGCGATGTAGACGAGCTTGGGTGCGCCCGGCTTGTCGGCATGGACCTGTCGTTGATGAGCGAGCTGCTCGAGATTGAAGAGGCAAGCGAGCCGGCGAGTTTCTGGGAGATCTTCGATGGTGGCTCCAGGTCGCAGTCGGCGGATCACTGGAGGCTGAAGCCGAACTATGACAAGTATTGCGGACGGCTGTTTTGCTGTACAGCTGACCGGCAACAAGTAAGTCTTTTCACTTCAGCTAGATGGTTTATATGACCAAACAGAACATTTTGAGCTAACCGCAGTTGACAGATAACCGAGATCGCCCCGTTCAAGCAGACGGACCTCCTCCCCACAAACATCTACGTCCTTGACGCCTTCTTTGAGATGTACATCATCGTCGGCTCGCGCTCGCAGAACCAGTACGCGGCGTTTCACAACGCTCTGGACTTTGCGCAAGAATATTCCATTTTAGCGGCCGGTATAGAGGACCGTCCGTTCGTGCCCGTCTCGACCGTCGTGCTGGAGGGCATGCCCAGAGACCTCAAGAGTGTGTTTCGGAAGTGGCAGGACGGGAACAGCCCTACGGTGATGAACCCGAACAATCCAACAACACCGAATCTGAAGAGGGGGAGGAGCTTGAGGATCGTGCCGCTTAATCAGGCGCTGGCGGCTGTGAGTGATCGGTGATCTGGTTTCGGGCTTCCCGTCGTGAAGGGGTTAATATATGGATGGCTATATATTTGTCGCGGTAAACAAACGGGGAAGGGGGTGGGGGCAGGGGGCGGACTGGCGTATAGGGGAATGTTAATTTTTGTTCTTGTTTTCTTCTTGCTGAATATCTTGGTGTTGAAATATTGTACAAGTATATCTCTGGCATCATCACTTGGGCGGCTCAGCGATGCTTATTGCGTGTTTGTCTCCTTCTCTCCTTTCATTGGGATTGCGTGCATTGGAAGAAGGAAGATTGGACCTGACTGGGGGAGCATAAAGAATAGGTTGCTGCTTGGTGGGTTCAGCTTTGCATTATCAGTAGTAGGCATGTGGTACAGCGCCTGCTTGCTTGCCCTTATATTCTTCGCAGTACCTTCCGGACAAGATGGGTTGGTTACACGACCCCGGAAGCATTTTGCTGTGAAAGAGTTAGGGTCACATTTCATTTTCTTTGCTCCTTATCGAGGTAAACATGGCATCGCCTGTCATCTCTTTACTATTAACTAGATGGGCGACTAAATATCTCATCTCTCAATTGTATCGCTGGATAGGTATAAGGATGAGCCCAGCTCGGTGCACCATACGTCGGCGACAGTGTTACCTGGTCAACAACTACGACAAGTGTGAGCAGGTGCGCGTGCATGTCCACTGGAGATGGAACCAAGGGTGTCAAGAATTACATCATACATGTGGCCGGCGATAAGATTGATACCGCAAAAGAATGAAAAGAAGAAAAATCCCTACAGACAACGGACTTTTGACGGCAACTCGGAGATTGTATGTGTGAGAGGTATAATGACGTTTCGAATATACAGCGCAGATCGGGCTGTCATGTCATGGGAGCCAGCAGTTCAGGGCGGAGATAAGCCTCAGTATTTGTTGCTGTGGCATGAGTTGATCCTTTCACAGCTCGTGCGTGCCATGCACGAAAGACCCGACCGCCGGCGCTTCCGGAGTCGGCGGGGGCGGCGATGGAATCTATTAATTACTACCGGGAGGGAAAACGTCATCGTCCAAATTGGATGATTATACAAGGGCAGGTAAGAAAGCCTTTGACTGGTCATCCGGGGAATATCTCCGGCTTTTTTTTCTTTCGCGGGACTTTTTTTCTCTTTTCTTTCTGGTGTGTTCTTTTCTTTTTGACTCATTTCGCAGCTTGGATCCCTGCCCCTCCCCCAGGTTTTGCACTGGTGAGGCATGCACACGCATGTAGGGCATGGGTCCTTGTTGGATCAAAATCGCGCGTGCGCGTCGTTCGTTTGTGCTTCGCCTCCTCGGCGTCGGCAATATCTGACTTTTTGTCCCGACTTATATACTTAGATAAGTAAGTCAGTCGTGGTTTAGGATTGAGCGGGCAGGGAGGCTGACAAAGCACGTTGGACAGGTACGCACGTACGCTCTCCAGTTTGCTTGACCTGAGGTCAATCGTTTCGTCCCAGTGCTTTGGGTTTGGTTGGAGGTTAAGTAAGGTAAGGTAAGGTAAGGTAAGGGACTTTGTGGTGTAATGTACACTACACTATTGGACGCATGCAATGTCAGCTTCCCGTCAGACAAACGTGGGCCGCATTGGAAGGAAGCCTTCTAGAAACATTCCATCCTTCTCCCCCACCTCACCTGCGTCCTTTTGTCGTGTAGGACGGGACCTGCACCCACGCCACAGAGCCCAAGGAGGCACAGCCTGGCACAGCAGAGGGACGGACACAACAAGCTGACAGAACTTACCGGCCTCCATCTTATATCTCTCTCTCTCCATCGTCGGACCCCGACTGGAGCCCAGCCCACGTGGAGTGGAGAGGCTGGTGGTGGTTACTGCTGACGCTGCTTCCTCCGCCCCGCCATGCTTGGAACTTTTGAATTTCCCTTTTTCCCACCCAGGGGGCGGCGCCGACGGCGTGGGCTTGGGTGATTGTTGTTGACTGGGGTAGTAGCTGTTTCTCTTTTGTTGACATCGCCAATCTCAGTGGCGATATCATGATGAAACGGATGCTACGCAAACGGCTCGATTCTGTTGTGCGTCGGCGGGTTGGCAGACGAATATGAGACGTTCAGACTTGTTACATATTCCTAGAGACCCAAGCATCTAGAGGTCGTTTTGGGGAGGTTGAATGGCAGTTGACAGGCGGGTTTTTCTTCACATCACCCTTCATGTTTAACTTGGGGCATTAGCTGAAACCTTCAAGTCGAGAATCGGCGCGTTGATTGAGCCCTTCCGCTTAAACCCCTTGTTTCCCGGGGTCTGCTGGAGGGCTGTTCCGATTCTCCTATCTGTGTTTGTGTGTCGTGACGATGCCCCTGAATATGTCAACAGACTGGTCGATCTCCTCCGAACCGGGAACTAAAATACTAAAATAAACATCTGGATTGATCTTTATTTTATACGTGCGGTGTAGAATACACAAATTGGATGCATGCAACTTGAAGCTCTGAAACAGGCACACACCATCTTGGCAACTTCTGGTATTCTTGTAACCATGAGTTGGGTTCTGGCTTCTGGAGGAGAAGCTTTAATTCAGTCCTTACCAATCGCCACCATCACTGATTATCAGACGCCCAGCTAATCTTGGTAGCAAATACCTATTTGTAGAGAAACCAAGGCAAACAGACAATTATCTCACGGAAGCATAAACAGTCAAGTCCTTCAAGATGAGTTGGAACCCACATTTGAGAGACTGGGGGTTTGGGTCCATCTTTGACAACCTCGAGGTCAACTTTGAGTAAGGTATCTGGCGCAGACTTGACGTAGCGAAGGCACCTAGGCAATAGATTATGCAAAGAGTTTCCACCCTGCGGCTCCGAGAATAGAAACCGCAGCGGCCCGCGATGTACGACGGAGCTGCCAGGAGCACGAGATTTCTCCCCAGATACGGGTTTCAGTTGATACGCGCGTGGCATAAGGTTTTTGGCGATACGGGTTTTGTGGGGCCTCGCGAACGGGTGCGAGCAGGCAACGCAATTGAACTTCGCCTGCAACGGGTGGTGACTGGCCGGCTGGCAGCAGTGGTGCCTGAGGTCCCCATATTACTGTGGTAAATTCCCAAAACCTGGGGCAAGACCCGACATTTCCCTGATGAGGCTGTAGCGAGCGATGCGATTGGTCAGAATGCGAAAACCCCTTCGTCACCTTGCATCGCTCAAGTCCGCGGAAGTTGCACACTAAGCAAAGCAGGGCAGTCAACCCATCAATCAATCAATCGCTGCTGCCTGTCTGCCGGCCTCGTCGGTTTGAGGCTGCGAAACCTTCACACTGGCTCTTGCGGCTTGGCCACGCAACGGTATCGCAAGGTTAACGTTGCGTTGTCTGTGTTTTGTTGAACTGACTCCACTCGTACCTTATATTGTTGTCGACTTCGCAATCGGCTGTGAAAGAGCGGCCACAATCAAACCACCTCCTGCGTGGCTGAGCCGCGCCTCATCGCGTACAGGTAGATAGCCAATATATGAAGCTTCAATGCGAAATCGGACTGTTGTCATCAACCCCTTCGTAGGTGTCTTGATTGACACCTCAGTTGACACTCGCAAAGGGGCTGCCTGGACCGTATACCTCAGCCCTACGGGTGGAGATTGGCCAATGGATCAGGCGGTTCGAGACCTCGCAGACAGACGGGTGGACTCGGTGCAATTCCGCACACTTCCGTCTGCCCTGGGAAAACGGAGACATTTTGAGTGAGCAGAGCGGAGCGGTCCTTATGAACGCCGTCCCACCCTGATTCAAAACCACGGCCTGCAAGTCAGACACGGCTCACGCTTCACGGTCCACGGTCGCACGGTCGCACCCGAACCCTTCCCTTCCCAACAGCGGCGCCCTTTCCACACCGCCGGTAGCCAAGAACACACGCGCATTGGATAGCTTCATCCACGGGAGGCGGGGCCATCTGGTTGCCCAGTGACTTTTTATGAAATTATTGTGATACTTCGTTTTCGCGGGGTGATTGATGATGCTTTGCACCTAATTGCACTGCACGATGCATTACCTCAGCCCTAAATGCTGGACTCTGTTGCCATAATCGGCAGCTGTTCGACTGTAGTTATGGTGTTTGGCACTGCAAAGTCAGGAGACCGAGTCGTCGTCTTCACGCTCCCAAAGAGGCGCTGCATTGCCTCACTGGCGAGGTGGACATGTTACCCGTCACCCGTATCGGTTCCCGTACAGGATACACGGGTACCGAGAACGAGAGCGAGAGGGAGACGCGCGGAGATTGCGGTGTAGGCTTGCGACGCTCGTCGTTGCCCAGCAGGTTGGCGACGCTGACCGAGGGCGAGGGCACATGGGATCGTGCACAATTGTGCGTTGGGCCGTTGGGACATTGGACGGAGACTTGACTTCCCCGGGGTGAATCACTTCGATCAGATAACCTCCATGCTGCAGCGTGTTTGAAATGTGCATCGCTTTGATTTGCAAAAAGACAAAAGAAGCCGACAGAAGTGCGCTGTAAATTACCTGGTACCTATGCGACGGCCAATGCATGGGTGCTTAACAATCAGGGCGATGCGTCAGCGGTAGACAAACCTCGGAGCGATCTTGGATCTGTCTTCCATCGGGATTAGGGATACTAATCAATCAGTCTGAAGCGGGGATAGGTTCAGATCCGCGGAAGTTTGTACACCAGGCATCCACATTTGGCCTGGGAGCACCGTGGTCCACGGCCTAACTCCGCTCCTTAAACAGCGGAGGGGAAGGGATGTACCTCAGGTCAGGTACTCACATGAGCAATGCAATGCAATGGGACATGGAGTTATGGATAGGAGTTATGAGCGAAATGACCAACGCATACGAATTACATGGCAGTGCGGAGGGGGGAGTCATACCTTACGAAACCGACAGCAACAGCGACGCCAACAGCGACACCTAACGAGAGATGGATGATGATGCAAGCAAAGGCAACCAAGCAAGCAAAGCGAACGAGAACGACGAGTGCGGACACGCGTGCGCACTGCTAATTGGCCGTCGGTTCGTGGTCACGGCCTGTGGAGACAACCCGAGGCGGCCGAGCCCTTCGGAGGAACGCAAAGAGCGCTTCACCGCCGCCGAGCGTCTCCCCTCAGTCTCCTCATGTACCTCCCCTGAGGTACCTCGAGGGCGGCGTCAGGACTTTTGAGGCGGGTGGTGGTTAAGGCCGAACCTCTCACCCGCAGGGGTACCTTTCCACGATTACTGTACATGCAGGGGTACAAAGTACCTCCTTCCTTGCCTGCCTCCACTTTGTCAGTCAGTGAACTGGAACGTCGGGTTGACGGCTTCTCGCTTTTGTCAGCTGCTGCGGATGGATGCAGCAGAACCTTGTGCTGATGACATGCCCGGCCTTCTGTCTGTCTCGAAGCCGAGAACCACGCCAACAAACGGTCAAGCACACGACAAGTTTACAAAAGGTCTTGCCTCCCCTCCTGGATTGAGCCACATCTTCTTTTCTGACCTCACAATCCATAACAGCAAGCAACACCGCAATCAAGCTTTGACAACCCACTACGAAGTCTAAACTGACCTCTTTCGTGATCTTTGATCCCAACTCACGCACCACACACCACGCACAACCCACAAAGTACAAAGTACCTCCACCCCGTACATGGTCCCTGTTGCAGCGCCCAAGGCACACACCCCACCACCCTGGTCGCTCTTAGACGCCCTTTCGTGCTATTCCGCAATCGGCTTGCAGCCTTGAGTCACCACCGAACAACGCAAAGCACCAAATATTAGGATAGGAATATTTTCCTCTCCCCCAGCTTTCCAAAATGCCTTCCACACTTCAAATCAACACCAGCACAACGCAATCGAGACCCAAGGGCGCCCTCCCCTCGTCTCCCGCTGTTGCTTCTTCATTCAAGACCACGAAGATGTCCATCACACAAACATACTACCTCGCCCACAAGGCCCGGGCCAAGCTCTCGTCAGAGGCTGCCCGCCCTGACCACAACCTCCGCCTCCTGGTCGGCCACGCCAACCTGCTGGACTCGCTCATGATCGACCTGGCCGACGCCGAGAGGGAACAAGAATCATGGTTCAACCAATCGGTCCGGGGCGCCTCCAAGAGCGAGGACAAGCACATCCAGTGGGCCGACACCGTGGTCGAAGAGCCCGAGCACGATTGGCAAGCCGAGGACGCCGGCCTCTACTCCGATTCCGACTCGGACTCGGAGAGCGACTTTGACGAAGACGAGGACGTGGAGATGGCAGACGCGGTCGCCCTCCGGAGGATACCTTCCCACAATGCCATCTCGGCCCCGCTCCCCCTCAGCTACGATGACGACGACATGGCGGATGATGACGACGACGAGGAGGACTACGCCCAGCTCGCCCTGCAAAGAAGCCCATCCCACTCGGCATCACCACCCGAGCTCGACCACGACTCCGACTCGTCAGAGGACGAGTCGATGCCGCCATCCCCACCCACCGCCATCCTTCCCACATTCTCAGAGAAGGCGAGGCAAGAAGACGACCAAGAACAAGAAGCAGACAAAGACGCATTCTATGACGAAGGATACTATCTGCCACCGCGCAACCCCGCGCGATTGGTATCGGCGATATCAGTCTACTAGAGATCCCGCCCACAACCACACTCTCGGGATCTTGTGTCTCATTAGTGCTTCCTGTTTGTTCTCTTTTTGTTTCTTGCAGCGTTTCATTCTCTGCATTGGCGGCGGCGGCGTTTCCTCTTTCTCGATTTATATACCCCTCAGGCGGTCGGGGCCTTGTTACTCGACGAAGAAAACGTTCTGGGATAGAGATCATGAGGAGAGCTTATTGCATTGGGGCATTCGCATGCCCAACATTACCACTCACATCATGAAATGGAACTGGTTGGGAATTTTTTCCACGCATACACGGTCATGGAATTGGATTGGGACCTCTGTTTTTCTTCTCTTTTTCGACGGTTATTTTTTATATATATTTCTACATGGGGTTTCATCCTCGCTCCCTGCCATGCACCTGGGGAATGGTGCATTGGTCGACGGTTGAGTGGGATGCCCGACATCGGCAAATGGGCTACGATACCATCTGTGCGATGATTATTGTAGATTATTGGTTTGGGAGGAGGCGGAGGCGGAACGGATACATAGGACATCTCCCATCACTTTGGAGATTGATTAGTTTGAGCACACAAACAAGCGAGATTCAAACTACTACTGGTTTACGCTGTTGTTTTTTTCGCCTCACTGTGACGATTGGGACTTGGACATGATGATAATGATGAGCTCTGCGATCGAAGATTGGAGCTACGTGTGAGTACTGATCATTAGGTACCTAGGTAATTGAGCAAAGATGGTTGACCACCTCGCACTACCATCCCGGCTGAAAATCGCTGGCCAGCTGGGTTGACACGGTAGGGCGTCGGCGTCGGTTCCGACCCACCGGGATGATGATTCAGGCGCGCAAAGAAAATCTCGACACTGCAAGTGGGAACTTGGCTCGGCAGATTTGGGATACCCCTGCGGGGTGAGGTTAGCTACCTAGGGACCTCCTCCCGTCCCGTAACCCGTTGGGAGGAGGCAAAGGCGGTAAGGTAAAGATACCTCGGGTAGATTAACTGTAATTGTGGGGTGGGGGGAAGCACAAGCACACGACATCAGGTAAAGCAGGTCGGTCATGTCAGCATGTCTGCTTGGTCTCGGTCACGAAATGGAGCAGAAGGACCAGAGGTACTTGTCCTGTGGGGGTTTTTCTCTCATCTTAGGACGGGCGGGAAGCCGAGGCTCCTCGCGAGAGAGAGAGAGACATTTAACTGCCCGTGGGAACCTGGAAGGGAATGAGACGACGCCGCGATAACTTATTACCTTACGCTATCAGGTACGTGGGCAGGCAGGTAAGGTGACGCTGTACTTGGCGGCACAGTCAGGGCAGAAAGGCATATTGGCGAGAAGGGGCGGACGGGCAGGCGCGGACGGGCAGGCGCGCCTTAGGTCAGTGGACCTGACCTGGTATGACAGGTGAGCCTGAGCCGTGCAAAAGCAAAAAAGCAAAGAAGCAAAAAGCAAGCAGATCGCTTCTGCCCTGGTTCAAGGCGGTCAGACTCACCATGTTTCGTCTTCGCTTAAGGTGATGATGTACCTACCTTTGTTGGCAATTGGCAAACTACGCCTGTGAACTGTAATAACACTTGACTTCACCGTCAGGCAGACATTAAAGGCACCCCGACCTGCCCTGGTTTCGACACAAGGGCGCACGCACAGCCCGGGCAGTTGGCTGGTTGGGTTGGCCGGGCACTCTGCGACTGGCGGTTGGGATTCCGGGCTACCTAAGTCCTCCATGCCCGCTTTGGTTGTGGCTGCCTTAGGGAGTTTATGTGTCCAAGGTCAGGTCAGGTACCTGAATGACCTGGTCTGCCAGCACAGAGCAGACAGCGATGCAAAACCTGAAACTCCTGACCTTAGGTCTACATGCCTCCATGTCTAAAGGAGGGGGAATGAGGAGGGGGGGAAAAGAAGCCTACAGCTAGGTCTAATTGCCCGATTCCGTTGCTTTCTTAGCCGGGCGTTCGCCGTTCGCCGTTCGCCGTTCGTTGTTCGTTGCTCAGATTTCGCGGGGGCGGCGCTGCCGCAAGACGCGCCGCGCCGCGAAGTGAAAGGTACCACAGTACATCTAGGGAGGGGTGCGAGGCCCCCGTCAGGCGTCGTACCTTTTGCAAGGGCAGGTCTACACTACGGGCTTCCCAACGGCACGGCGTCTTTGAAGGTCCACCCAACGGATTTGTTAGCTGTCTGCCTATCCGTCTGTCTGTTGCTGGACTTCCATGTTTTAATGTGACTTTTTGGCCTCTGTGTTGCATTGATGGATTGACGTGTGCCATTTTGATGTTGTCAACAATGAGACCTGAGCTGAGGTACCCCTGGATGAATTCACTCATTCATTCAACCACCAGCTGTTGTCCTTTTTATCTCGGTCAACCGCCCCCGTTAGGCACGGAGCCATTAACACCAAAAAATATGAAACCCGCCGCTTTTTGCTCCGCTGGCTAATTTTTTCTTTCTCTTCCTCTTTTGCTCCTCCTCCCGCCCTTTGAAGGTGTTGCCCGCCCCGTGACCATATATGTTCCCACTCCGTCCGTTCCATCCGTATTTAGGCCCGGAGGGAAAAGTGTGGATTCTCGCCGCCACCACCTGTTTAGAGAGATCTACGCTAGGTACGCTAGGGAACTTTTTACTGGGATCCGCGCGTTTGGTTGGAAAATAAAGGAGGCAAGGGGAAGACCAGAGCGACAAAGCGAAGCAGAAGGAAGAGAAGACAGAGTGTGATACAAAGAATACAAAGGCACAGAAAAGAAGGTTTGTGAGTTGATTGCGCCGGACCGCTTGTTAGTGACAAAACGGATGGGGTCTCTGTCTGCGCCGTTTGTTTCTTGTTCGTTTGTTTGTGGCTTTGTTTCGATCAAACTCTAAACTGGACCTAGATACCAGGTAGTCTGTGTGAGTGGGATTGAGGCAGTTGTGTTTGAGGTTCTGTTGACTTTACTTAGCCTCTAACATGACAAATGGCAGCTCCCTTTGGGCTGCTTTTGGAGACTACTGTCTCCCTACCTAGCTTAGTGAACGATCTAGAGCTGATCGGGAGGATGGTCCTTTGACACTCATCCAGACCTATCTGCAAAGAGACAACCGCCAGTAGTGTAGAGTCAAGACCGCCTCAAAAGAAATCAACAAACATTCTAACTCGGGCTACCTTTGTTGTTAGTTAGGTCGGTCGGATAGTGTAACCAACGATGACCCTCCAAGTTTCCCCTGGTCGGTGACACAATGTAGGGCTGGCTGCTTTGGCGTGTGTAGGTGGTACAAGACAGCAGGGACCGTGCATTCAGTAAAACATACGGGATAGTGGGCCACCAACGATGGATGGCACGTTACCATTTCATGAAATCGAAGGATACATTAACATTACGCTCTGAGACGCCATCATGCAATTATGATAGACGGTGAATAGACCATTCTCATAATCGTGAGTTGCAGCAATTGACCAGGCATGCCATGTATACAGACCAGTCTTGGTGGCATCGTCTCTGGCCGTTTGGGCATTGTCTACTCGCCGCTATTGGTCCTAGAGTAGGGAGTCTGCGAGCTGCTCTCCTCTACCTTTGGTGAGTAGGTTCATTATACACAGCTAACATGGCGGTCGGCATGATCTGGTTTATGATGGGGTTGATGTAGCTCATCGACTGCCCTGTGGGCTGGTGTGTAACCGCTCATCGCCATCCATGGTCATCATGGGATTCTTAAAAGTCTGGAGACATGATATACCGAGTTGTTTTCGACATTGCACTGTCCACCATTGCATGGACTTACAAATGTGATTGTGATACTTCCTCGGGTTGTATCAGTGCAGATGTCGAAGCCGCGAAAAGAAAGGGGAGCAAGTCATTGCCGATCGTTTCGTACTCTGATCCAGTTAAGGGCGCGGATGTGCTCCGGCTCGGGTCGGCCCTCAAAGTCAATGGTGCGGGAGGGTGGCCGGCATCGCAGGTCAACCCACCCTCGCGTTGCACAGGAGGTACATACTCACACATGGAGGTGAAGCAAAGCGATGGCGGTAACGGAGGGATCTATGAAACAAGCTGGGCGCCATCATTTGACCTCATCACCGAGAAAAAGAAAGAAAACCGGGCATTTCTCGACTCCTGACTCTCTCACCGGGTTCGGATCAGATCGGATGCGGTCTCTAATAACACGGTGTGTTTCCGTTCGGATGGGTGGCATGACCTGCATCCTCCGATTTCTGCCGCGAAGTCGGAAAGGCTGGCCAAGGACTCGCCAGCAGTGACCTCTCTCATCCTGGACAACGAGTTCGGAGTCATGGCACAGGACTGTACAGTGATACTTACGTAGTTCTACGTGGCTGTCGAGATGTTGTTTTCGTTCGTAGGACCCCGCGCAAGTTTTCCCCATTTTCCCCTGTCATCGTGTATGAGAGAAAATGCCGTGCTTCCGCCTGGAACTGTGGCGGCGGTGGGCTTGGGAGATCTCCCTTCGGTAGATTGGAGCGATGGAACTTGTCGGGCAGTGCAGCCATCAAAAGTGCTTTGCATATGGCCGCCAATCAGTGGGGAAAAGGGAAAAGATGGGGTAAGGTACGGGCAGAAAGCGAACGTCAAGCGAGTCCCGAGTTCCTGTCCTGCACTCCCCTCCCGTTGTTGCTTGCTTCCGCTCAGGCTCCGGCGGTCGCAGGGTGATGGCAATGGAGGGGGAGGTTGACTTAATCGGATCTGCCCCTAAGAGCCAAACGGGAGGCGGTGAGGCATGTACTGACTGCATCGCCGTCTTGGTTGTTAAGGTACATGAGTGAGCCTGTCTCGGCTCTCGATGCGGATCAGAAATCAATGACTGCTTTGACCTGCAGCTAGGCTGCCATATAATCAAAGTTTGGGGGGGTGGTTCCCTTTCTCTGTCCTATGCTGACACTTTGACGATGGGTGTGTATGACAGGATCCGACGAGCATCGCCCGGACCGGAAATGCTGCATCGTTCTCGCTTTGCCGTTGTCGATACATGAAAGCGGGCAGGTGGTGAAGTGCGACAATTGATCATGCGCAATGGGCAGACTGGAGGGATCGCCAAGTCTGAGAGTTGCCCTTGCTGGCCCCACCTCTCCTTTTCACCATCCCGCGAAAGTTACCATCAGGTATCATCAGCCTTCGTCGCTTTCAACCTCGACACCGTCTTGTTTTTGAAACCAATTTCGAAAAGTGAGTCATCTGGCCGGCCCTCGACTCGAGGACCGCGCATGTGGCTCAGTCATCGTGGGGATGAGATTGGGGAGCGTGGGGAGCTGCCAAGGCAGGAAGGACCACACTACGAGATCTCACCGACGGACAGCAGGAACCTTCCCGGTTGGGGCTCTGAAAGAATGTCACGATGAATCACCCAGCTCAAGGTTGTGATGAGAAATGCATCCAGACACCAAGATGTACTGTATAATCGTCGGGTGACAAATCCTGTGCAGTCAGTCCTAAACCGTTGGTGGACCGCGTTTGGAAGTGATTTTGTCAGGTCCCTTGTCCCTTCCCGTTTGCGCTCGCGAGCGAGGCAGGGAACTTTCATAAACTCCGCAACCAAGCTGTTATGGCCGGGCGGAGTTACCCAAAGCCAGTTGCATTGTTTCCGTGGGTGCGTGTCGCCGATAACAACCGCCGAGCCATCTCCGCCTCTCATCAATTTCATTTTCGCGGTCCTTACTCAGGTTCCCGGCACAACCCCGAGGCCGAGCGTTTACAGCACATCGCCGTTTCATGTGGCATCACAACTGGTTGTGACAGTACGGGTGTACCTTGGGCGCGAAGCAGATACGCAATGCAATTCCCCCGCACCAAGCATTCACGCGCCTAATGTAGATGTAATCTTGGCGTGTTGATGCCCTCGATCCTTGATATCAAAAAGATCCCGAGACCAACACCAACTGTAGCCAAAAAGTGTCCGCTCGGAGATATGAAGGGCCCCGCTCCTCAGTCGGCCCCGAGGGCAGATCGTCGAGATCCTGGCATCTAATCGCGAAGGTGGGGTCCTTGATTTTCGGCCAATGTCCCCTGGAGCCATGACCACCATCGGCGCCCGGCTTGGCTTCCATCCGCTTTCCGACGAGAACTGCGACACGGTCAAACGGTTCCCGTCAAGCGTTAATTTTTGTGTTGACTGGCCGACGTCACATGTGTCAACGAACGGAATTGTTCCACACCTTTGTCCCGCCCGCTCGCCTGACTCGGCAAGCTAGCAAGACACGATAGCTCCAAGCTCCAAGCCCCTACCCAGCACAAGCACAAGCACAAGCAAGGCACACGCAACCCGCGCAGGTACCCCAAACGCGCTCTCGCCATCTCGCTCACACCACACCACGCACCACGCCACATGATGCAGCCAGCCAGGATACTAGCCCGGCCAGCAGCGGCAGCCGCCGTCCTGCGACGCCCTCGGCCCTCGTCCGCCTTCATCTGCCTCGGCTGTCTATCCCGCCAGCAGGGGCAGCAGCAGCCATCGCAACCGCAATCTCAACCCCCCCGACGACACTTCTCCCGCTCCGTCCGCCGCCCGGGCCCGGCACCCCCCACCGCGCCCCCGTCATCCGGCATCGCCCAGCTCACCTCGCGGCGGCTCATCTCCATCGCGGGCCCCGACGTAACCAAGTACCTCCAAGGCGTCATCACCGCCAACCTCACCCCCTCCTCCTCACCCTCCCCCGTATCCCCCGGCGGCAGCTCCCCGGGCTTCTACGGCGCCTTCCTCACCGCCAAGGGCCGCGTCCTCTATGACGTCTTCATCTACCCGACCCCCCAAGCCGACGCGAAGAAAGGCGGCGATGCCTACCTGATCGAAGTCGACGCCGCGCACGCGGACCGCCTGGTCAGCCACATCAAGCGCTACAAGCTGCGGGCCAAGTTCGACGTGCGCCTACTCGACGCGCAGGAGCTGAGCGTGTGGCACGCATGGGATGACTCCACCCCGAGCACAAACCCCACGGCATGGGACGGTCTCGACAGCGCAACCCTCCCAGTCGCGATGCGCGACACCCGCACCCCGACCCTGGGCTGGCGGCTCGTGGTGGCCGGCGCCCACGCCCCGCAGGCCGACAACGCGCAGCTGCCCGAGGACGCGTACACGCTGCGCCGGTACCTGCAGGGCGTGCCCGAGGGCCAGGACGAGATGCTGCACGACGCGGCGCTGCCGCTCGAGAGCAACCTCGACGTCATGGACGGCGTCGACTTCCGCAAGGGCTGCTACGTCGGCCAGGAGCTGACCATCCGCACCAAGCACCGCGGCGTCGTGCGCAAGCGCATCCTGCCGTGCGTGCTCTACGGCGCCGGCCAGCCCGTTCCCACGCACCTGGTGTACAAGCCCGCCGTCGAGACTGGGGTCGACGTCGGCCCCGACGGCTCGTTCAGCGCCGAGATGGTCCCTGCCGAGCGGCGGATCGGACGCGTCGGGAAGAAGGACCGGCGCGCGGGGAAATGGTTGAAGGGCCTGGGCAATGTCGGGCTCGCGCTGTGTAAGTTGGAGGTTATGACGGATATTAGTGTCCCTGGGGAGACGGCGGCTGCCGGGTGGACGGAGGATAGCGAGTTCTTTGTCGAAGGCGGGGAGGGCGGCGAGGAGGATGGGGAGGGCGCGCAGAGGTTGAGGGTCAAGGCGTTTGTGCCGGAGTGGTTGAGGGCGAGGTTGAGTGGGGAGACGGGGCATTGAGGAGAACGAGTATGTACAGCTCACGAGCACGTGGCGTAGAGTATGTATTGTAATGTATTGTATTATGTCATATCATGGGTATAAATAACTATGTATTGGTTTACATGGCTAGTCTAGTCTAGCTGGGCGGTGCGGTTTGCACACACGCACTTTAGTATGGGAGCGGTCGATTCGGAAAGAGACCAGCAGGACGCACTGAAAGGGGGTATCATGAGCTGTGCTGTGAAGAGGATCCGAGTAACTAATCGAGCGGATTTACGGTGCGGGCACGCGAGCTTGTTCTTGTTCTTGCTCTTTTTCTTCCTGTGCTCGTCGCTTCTTCTCCTCGTCTCGCTTGGCCTGAGCGGCCCTCAGCCTGGCCATGGTGGGCGCGAAATTGGTGTAGTCTTTTGGTGCGGCGGCAGGGGCGGCGGCGGCTGGTCCGGTCGAGGGGATCTTGTCTGCGTCAGCCTTTGAGTCTGCCGTGCTAGGGTTGGTGGGGATGTCTCTGGTGCTTGTGCTTGTGCCTCCCGGTGACGGGGTTGCCGCCGCGCCGCTCTTCTTTGCCTTATTCTCTGCCTTGCGCTGCTGCTTCTCCTGGATGCGCCGTTCAAGGTCCGCGATGCGCGCGTCGTAGTCGTCCCCGCCACCCTCTGCCGTTGTCTTGGGTGGCGCGTCTGTCGTGGGGACTGGCGGTGGTTCCGTCGTCGTGTGGATTTTGGACGACCCCCGCGACTTTGGCGGTGCCTCTGCAGCCAGGGTTATCCGTTCCCGCTCCTCGGCCTCCCGCATCAGCCTGTCCCGCTCGGCCTTCTTCGCCCTGCCGCGCGCAGCCATGGCCTCGAGCTCGGCGTTCGCCTTGTGGTTCGTCTCTACCGCCGTGCCCGTCTTGGCGCGCTTGG
The DNA here is from genome assembly GCA_033675105.1 of Podospora appendiculata. Taxonomy (NCBI): domain Eukaryota; kingdom Fungi; phylum Ascomycota; class Sordariomycetes; order Sordariales; family Podosporaceae; genus Podospora; species Podospora appendiculata. The sequence continues at coordinate 2,280,819 of JAULSO010000005.1, read as the reverse complement.
CCTCCTCCTCGCGGCGGTGCAGCTCCTCGACGAGCTTGCGGCGGCGCGACGACATCTGGTCCAGCTGGGCCTTCTTCTGCAGGATGGCGCGCATGCCGTCGTCGTAGGCCTTGCGGCTGTCGGCGTTGATGAGCACGTCGCGCGCGCGCTCCAGCCGCTCGTAGAAGACCGGGTCGTAGGCGTCGCCCGCCTTGTCGGGATGCGCCGTCAGCGCCTTGCGCCGGAACCCGCGCCGGATCTCGGCCTCGGAGCTGGTTGCGTCGACCGACAGCAGCGCGAAGAGGTCATCACCGCGGCTGGCCGCGTCGCGCGCGTACGTGGACAGCTCTTGGGGGTCCATTGCGGGGGTTCTGTGGGTATTGTTGAGGGTGATGGTGAATTCGTGTGTTTGCCACCGGGTGGTTGTGGTTGTGGTTGATGCTTGGAAGGGTTATTTGGAGAGAGTCTGAAATCCAGGGCACCAAATGGTTCCATGAAATTGATACGGTTTGGTTGCACAGGCACCAGCAAGGGCAGGATTTAAGGTTATGAAGCTGAGGTCCACTTTTGAAAGCGTACTATAAGAGGAGACTACCCGACCTAGCCAATCAAGACGCAGTCATCCACTCCTGCATCGCAATTTCTCAATTCCCATCGCAGCAGGATAGAGCAATTTCAGGACGGAAACTCAAAAGAATCCTCAAAACAGGCCCACACCCGCCAAGTACCTTACTTCCACAACCAACCCCCCACTGCGTCGTCGCAGAAATGAACCACCAAAACCCCAAAACCCACGATCAATACGTCACGGCCAGCCTCTGCACCAGGTACTGTCCGCTATTGACGCCCTCATACTTTTTGTCGGCCTCGGTGGCATACGTCCCCGGCAGCACCTCGATGTAGCTCTTGGAATTGGGATTGCAAAAGTAGGCAATGCTGTACCGCGGCGGATGCACATCGCCCTCGGCGCGCGGGGGCTCGACCACGCGGTGGACGGTGCTCTTGATGGTGTCGTTGGACCACCGCGCCAGCAGATCGCCGGCGTTGACGACGCAGGTGCCCTCGATGGGCGTCGCGTCGACAAACTCCCCGCTGGGGCTCTTCACCTGCAGCCCGCCGCGCGAGTCCTGGAACAGCAGCGTGATAGAGCCATAGTCGGTGTGCTCGCCTGCCCGTACCTGGCCCGGGTTGATCTTGAACACGTCCTTGTTGACCGACGGGTAGTGCAGCAGACGGAGGGTATTGTCGCCGACGTCGACATAGCTGTCAAAGTGGCCGGGCTCAAGCTTCATGCCCACCGCGATGGCGCGCATGACTTCCACGTGGAGCTCCTTGCACTGGTCGAAGAAGTCCTTCATGGTGCTCTTGAAGCCGACCAGCTCGCCCTCCTCGGCGGGCCACTGGTTCGGGTGGCCAGCCTCGTCGTCACGGCCAATCTCAAAGCTCTCTTTGATGTCCGGCGCCGAGTTGCGCACCTTCTCCACCTCGGCAATGTCGGTCAGCTGCGTCACCTTCTCGCGCCCTGGGGCCGAGTAGCCGCGGTTCGCCTCCGGCGTCGTCCATCCGTACGACAGCTTTTCCTCGAGCGGCAGCCGGAAGAGCTTGGCCGATGTGCCAAAGACGTGGCTGCGGGTCTCGGCCGTGATGGGGATGTTCTTGAGGTAGATGAAGCCAGCAGTCTGGAAGCCCTCGAGGATCGCCTTGGCTGTCTCGAGCTTCTGCGTCTCGTCGCCGTCCAGAAATTTAGAGAAGTCGATCAACTGCACCGTTATGTCAGACCCAAGTCGCTATGCTATGTTTTGACCGAGATTCCCTACCGGGATGAGGAGCCCATCGGCTTGCACGGCTGCTTTCTCCATCTCGAGAGATTCCTTCCGTTTTCTTTTCTTTTTTCCCCTCTCCCTTTTCGTCTTTGGCGTGCGCAGTCAGTCAGTCGTGTGTCACTCTTCAGCACGGGGCAAGTTGCCAATAAAGAACAAATAACACACGGAGACTCAAAAAAGACACAAGATCGAGAGCGAGGAAAGCCGCCGCGTGCTCTTTGTTTCACGGCTAGATCAGGGCAAACAAGGGATGGTCCAGGAACGGGGGCGGCCGTGGAAATGAGCCCACTCGAGACTTTATCTCGGTGCCAGTTCCGGCAGCTAGGACCGGCGCAAGATGGCTGCATCTGGCAGGCACATAAGCTTCCTGATAGAGGATTGCTGATTACTTACTTGACGAGATAGCTATGGATGTTCTCTGAGCCTGTCGGGGGCTTCTTGGACGTTTCGTAAAGACACGACTCCACTGATAAGCAAGGAACTCCCCTCTTCTTGATGCGTAGCGATAACTAGTGCGGGGGACGTTATCGTGTTGCATCACACTCGGGACGATCTGGTGGAGGGGGCGGGGTCAGAATCCGGGGCGGCAGCTCTTGGCATGCGTCTCGGTGCGCCCCCTCCGCTCCGTTACTGGCTTTATTTACGCCGCCGAACTTCCGAGTCGTCGAGAGTACAACACAGCACAACAGTCACAGAAACAGAAGCAGGAGATACATGCCAATTCGCTTCAATTTCTTTTCCGAACCATCACAGTTTAGACAACATAACACAAACCCACAGAACCAGAATTCCCCCCCCTGGGCCCCCGAACATGGCGCAACAACAATTACCTACCAAGGCCAAAGTGGTGGACGTACACACGCACATGTACCCCCCTGACTATGTCAAGATTCTCGAATCCCGAACCACAATCCCGCTGGTCCGGAGCTTTCCTGGCTCCTCGGATCCGCGCCTCATCCTCCTCGAGTCCGAGGTCCCGTCCCTCGACTCGGCCACCCACCAGGACGGCACCCCCGTCCCCGGCCGGCCGCTGACCAAACACTACGCCAGCCTCGACCAGAAGATCCACTTCATGGACTCCCACGGCATCGACATCTCCGTCATCTCCCTCGCGAACCCCTGGCTGGACTTCCTCACCCCCGCCGAGGCCGGCCCCATCGCCGCCTCCATCAGCGCCAACTTCTCCCACATGTGCGCCCAGCACCCGGGCCGTCTATTCTTCTTTGCCGCCCTCCCCCTCACCGCGCCCCTGGACACCATCCTCGCCTCGATCCAGCAGGTCACCGCGCTCAAGTACTGCCGTGGCGTCATCCTCGGCACGTCGGGCCTAGGCAAGGGTCTCGACGACCCGGCCCTGCTCCCCATCTTCACCGCCATCGCCGCCGCGAATCTCACCGTCTTCCTCCACCCGCACTACGGCCTGCCTAACGAAGTGTGGGGCCCCCGCGCCACCGCCGAGTACGGCCACGTGCTGCCGCTCGCCCTCGGCTTCCCCATGGAGACCACCATCGCCGTTGCCCGCATGTACCTGGCCGGCGTGTTCGACGCCGTACCCGCCCTGCAGATGCTCCTCGCCCACAGCGGCGGCACCCTGCCGTTCCTGGCTGGCCGCATCGAGAGCTGCATCCGCCACGATGGGCATCTCGTTCGCGAGGGCAAGGTCGGGCCTGCTAGGCGGACTGTCTGGGATGTACTGAGGAGCCAGATATACCTCGACGCCGTAATTTACTCCGAGGTCGGGCTGAAAGCTGCCATCGAGGCAAGCGGCGGTGCGGACAGGCTGATGTTTGGCACCGATCATCCTTTCTTCCCGCCGCTTGAGAGCGATGAGCTGGGCGTGTGGGAGAGTGTTGAGACGAATCGGGAGGCGGTCGGGAGGGCGGTCGGGTTGGATACGGAGGAGGGGAGGGGGGTTATGGGTGGGAATGCGGTGAGGGTTTTGAGGCTGGTTGAGGAAGGAGGGGAGTAATGGTGGGGGTTTGGGTGTGGTGGAGTGAGCTGTGCTTTTGTTTTCTATTCGTGGTGTGTTATGATGGGTAGATGCGTATATGAAAGGGTTGTTATTCTAGATGTCAAGCAACATGGCCGGCAAAGTGTGTCTTTGACATGAAGTGTGTATGCTGGATAGAATTGGGGTTTGTAAACAGGTGATAAGCCAAGCCGGAATTCTAGAGTTTTATGGACCATCAGTGCATTCCACGACAAATAATCGTGGTGAATGATATCGTGAAAGGACGTTTAGGCAAACTCACCAGTTTGAGGTTCGAAGATTGTGGATTCAGTGGATACGGACCCGGTCACAGCCATGTATATCAAGTGCAGCATGATACAAAGACATAGCAACGTCTGTAAGGGGGGCATTGTCACTCTTCGTGACGTCGATACGTTGGGTCCCAGGTGTTTAACAGAAATTACATCTGGCGTTGTACTGCGCATTTGTGCACCTCATTTAACCCGGCACTTTCGTCCGCAAGCGTCTGAAATGATTCATCTATATCTATATAGCTAGCCAACTGAATGCTTGTATCTTTCTTTCTACATGACCAGCTTCTGCTTCGTCCTCTTCCGCTTGCCGCCAACCTCTCGCTGCTCCTCGACCTCCAACAGCGCCTCCCTCTTCTTCTCGCCCACGACCTTGAGGGCGTCCCGCAGCACGCGCGACTCGAGGTTGACGCCCTCCTCGGCCCACGGCTCGAGCTGCCGGCCCACGCGCTTCTCGATCGCCAGCACCAGGTCGACGTCTCGCTGGCCCACAAAGGTCACGGCGTCGCCCTTGCGGCCCGCGCGCGCAGTTCGGCCGACGCGGTGGATGTAGTCGTCCGGGTCGCGGGGGATGTCGTAGTTGATGACCAGCTTGACCTCGGGGATGTCGAGGCCGCGGGCGGCGACGTCGGTGGCGACCAGGATGCGGGCGGCCGAGGCGCGGAAGCGACCCAGGTTGTCGATGCGCTGGCGCTGGGGCAGCTTGGAGTGCAGCGCGGTGACGCGGTGGTCGAGCAGGCGGAGCAGATGGTGCAGGAAGTCGGCGGTGGAGGTGCGGTTGCAGAAGATGATGATGGACTTGTTGACGTTGTCCGGGGTGAGCAGGAACATGTGCAGGTAGTGCTCGCGGTGGGTCACGGGCACCTGCAGGTGCATCTGCTTGAGCGTGGCCGGGATGGCGAGTGTCTGGGTGTCGACCTCACACACGAAGACGGGCTCGCGCCCCGGCTGCCGCGGCATGTCCTTGAGCGCGCGCACCTCGGGCGTGATGGTGGCGGTGAACAGGAGGGTCTGGCGTGCTGATGGCGGAGGGAGCACGCTCAGGCACTCCTCGACGTCGGGGAGCATGCTGCCGGCGTTGCCCGAGGCGAGCAGCCGGTCGGCCTCGTCGAGTACGACGAACCGCACGCGCTTCAGCCCGCAGATAGTGTCCTCGCCCGAGGTGCGGATGTGGTCAGCCAGGCGGCCCGGGGTGGCGATGACGATGTGCGGACGGTTGGCCAGCGCGATGGCCTGCTGCCGCATGTCGGAGCCGCCCGTGATGAGGATAGCCTTGAGAGACTGCGGCGACGAGATGGCCTTGATCTGCTCGTAGATTTGCAGCGCCAGTTCGCTGAGGGGTGTTTGTTAGTCACGCCTGCCTCAAAAGGGGTGGAGGTGGATAGGGGTTCGACGTACCGAGTAGGGGTCAGGACCAGGGCAAAGATGGCGGATGGGTTCTCAGCCCAGAGCTGCAGGATGGGCACGGCAAAGGCCACCGTCTTTCCGGAACCGGTCCTGCTGCCACCAATGCAGTCTCGGCCCTTGAGGATCTCGGGGATGGAGGCCTTCTGAATGCCCGTGGGCCGCTTGATGGCCATGTTGGCGAGCGACTGCACCAGCCATGGCCGGAGGTTAAGCGACTCGAAGGTGGTGTTTGCGTCGAGCGGCGCAAGGACCCTCGATGTAGGCTCTGGTAGCAGCTGGTCGACGTTGACTTTTGTTTCCTGGGGCGGAGGTACTGCTGGCCCGCGCTTGATGCGTGACGGTACGTTGAAAGCGGTCCTGAAGGCCGACGCCTTTAAGGCGAGATCTGCTTCAGGAGACGCCTGACGCCGCTTTTTCCTGGGGGCGTCACTGTCTAGGGAGTCTGAGTCTGCGCCTGAGTCTGATCCTGAGTCTGAGCCTGACCCGACGCTTTGGTTCTCTTCGCCCTCGTTCTCATCCTCGTCGACATTGACATCGTCATCGTCATCGTCATCCTCATCCTCATCCTCATCATCGTCGTCCTCCTCTTCCACTGCCGAATCTGCAGCTGATTCGTCTGACGAAGTCACTGGCTCGAGGACCGGGGGCTTGGCCTTGGCACTGGCCCTGGCCTTGGGCTTTTTTGACGAGATGGCTGTTGGCATTGTGTCGGTTTATGCTCGCGGCTGGCTTTGGCCTGAGATTGGTGTGATGGACAGGCAGGTACCTGGATTATCTCAAATATCTCCCGTTCGTATACCTTGATGACCGCCCTGTTTGTTGGTGCCACTGAAATTTTTAGCACCCTCACCCAATCTAGCTGGTACAAGGTTTTGCGGGAGGTGAAGAAAAGCGGGGCACCTGCGCCGGCTTAGCGTTTCCCTCAAATCTCTGTACGCCAATCATGGTTCCTACCTCACACCTTACCCAGTGGAATCGCTCTAAGGAGAGAGTACCCGATGATAAGTGAAGTACCCGATGATAAGTGAATCTGGTTGACTGTACGGGTTAATTGGGATGAACCCCCAAACACGGACCGACCTGAGAAGCCAATTGAAAGTAATTCAGAATGCTCAAAATCGGTCGTAGCACACAGTTCGGTGTCCTTGTTGAAGGACCTATCTTCCAGGGTATGTATTTACCCAAACACTAGGCGTTGGCTACCAGGTGCTGTGCTTTAGTGCCTGAGGGGAAGTAACCGACCAGCCAGCAGCATCCTGTATTTGAGCTGTGATGACGATGGAAGTTGCCGAGTGCCATGCCCAGGTCAGCGTCAGACGTAACTCGTCGCTATCCACGAGACCCACTTGAACCAGACACAGCACACATGAAACACAGCAAGACTACGGGAATACCAGGTACTCGAATTGATTAATGCAGCAGTAGCAGCAACAACAACCGCAGACACTGGGGCAGCAAACACTTGGAACGCGGTAGCGCCGACGACGCTTGCACGACGGTGCAGGAGCGATCAGAGGGCGGGCGCTTAATTGTTGAGGCGTCCAGTCGGGCGCCAGCAAAAGCTGTCCAGAAACGGACCTCGGGCGCTTGGGAGAATGGCCCGGCTAGGACTCAGTGGACAGTGAGATGAGACTTCCAGGCCCAGAGAGCAGCACAACCTGGAAGCAGCTGTGTCGGCCGTCTGTCTATGTTGCCAAAGGGGCTGCTCGTCAGCTGAGGATCAAATGCAGACTCCGCCTGCAGCTTTGGTCGATCTCGTCCTCTGCGTGGAGCCCGACAAGAAGGGGGTCGATGCGGGCGATTGTGCTAATCAGGTGGGGACGCTTGCAGAGCCTACAGTGTCAGCGCCGGTGTGATATGCGATGCGTTGGGTTTGTTGTTGGTCTGTTTCTCCAATCTCCAATCTCCAATCTCCAATCCCCATCCTCTCATGCCATACCGTCCCAGGCATTCCATTTTCATTCATGATGTCCATGTCGCCGGTTGGCTCCGAGTGAACCACGGCAGCCGACTGCCTGCAACAAACAGACTTTTGCGAGATGGGGTCGATGCATGAGCTTGATGGGCTACCTACCTACCTTGCCATATCCACATGCCAGCATGAATTCGGAGAACACGTTGAGCTGTTTGAGAGGAGGACGCAAGGCCGTTGGAGGTCTGAAAGAGAGAGCCTTTGGAATTGGACCCCAAAATGCCCCCAATCAGAATCAGCAGGCGGCGGCGGCGGGCGGCGGGCGATGGGGCGTCCGGCATTATCGTCCTCGACACCAAAAGCGACGAGCAGCCAGGTTGTTATCGGGTGCAGAGGCACGAATAGGGCACAGTGCTTGTTCCTTTCGTCCCATCTAGGTACCTGACTGACCAAGGGTGGTGGGTATCTTGAATTTGGACAGTGGTTTCTCAACTCGATAGATGGGGGAGCATCTGGCTTGAGGGCGTGAGGCGGCCTGTCCGTGCAAGGCAGCTACCTTACCGACCTACATATCAGGTAGGACTCCGGTAGTTCCAAGTGCTCCTCTTTCTCACGTCAGTTTGTCAACTGTCATGCGAGCTTGCAGCACCATAAACTGCTGATTCAACTGCAGGTGCATGTTCAAAGCTCCAACCTCCCGTCGAGTTGAGTTCAGGACGTTGTTAGCTCCGGAGGTTGGCAAGCGGCGGCGGCGTTGAAAAGGCACAAGGCACAGTGCGACTCAAGTTGAACTGCGACACACTTCGACCCTCCCCCCTTGCTGGCAACTGCCCTGCTTGGTCGAGTGGCACTTTGAGGCGGCCACTGAGCGTTGGCCTGGCCCTTGGTCCTGATTCGAACCCGTGTTAGCCATGCTTGCTCCCGAATGAATCCTTTAAACAAGTTGATTAATTGCTCGTGGCTTTGCCGATTGTTCTCGTGTTTTCCTCTCTCTTTTTTCCACGCCTCTCTTTCTCTCTCTTTGTGACTTGAAACGAGTTTGTTAGTGTATCGCAGCCGCCGTCGCCGCCGCTGCCTTCTTTGAAAGCGTTCCTTGTGTTGCCTCCCGTAGTTCCTGGCGTGCCTGCCAACTTCCGCCTGCTTTGAATCAGAACCCCATCTATCCATCCCTATCCCTTTGCGCCTTCCCCGCCTTCCAGCTCAGTCGAGACCCGGCGCCCAAGACCCCCCTGGTCCCCTGCCCGTCCATCACACTGGCCAGCACTCAGCGCGCCAACCAGCAAGGCTCGTCCGCTAGGCCCTGAAGAGTGAAGAGCCAGGGCCAAGGGTTGAGTCGGGCGCCTGGCTGCGTCCTGGTGCATGCCGCCGTTTTGGAGTTTGCGCTCCTCGCTGGACTAAAGGTAGAGGTCCCACTGACCGTTCACGCCCATCCACTCCATCCCGTCAGGGTCATGGTCTTAATGTAATAAGGGGGCCCCGCGGGATTCAACTGTCAAAGAAGTCAAGGAACCTGGAAGCTGAAAGTTACGGAAGTTCGATTTCCATTCTTGCGACAATCCATAATAATTACAAGTTGCAACTCTCACACGCTCGTCCTACTCTTCACACCGCAGCGTCGTTAACCCGAGGACCTGCCAGAGCCAGAGTACCTTCCACAGCACCCAATAGGCGGTCCCTTCCCTCCGAATCGCATCGCCACTGCCAACTGAGCATCCGAGCCGAGCGATTTCATTCATCCCACCTTCCTCCTTGCTTCGTCCTGCGCTGCACGGCACTGCACTGCACTGTGCCTACAGCCCTGCTGCTGCACCGAAACAAGTCGATAGTCGCCGCTTGGGTCGTCAGACTATACCATACCATACCCTTTACATACTTTCTGGTTGCCTCATCGGCCCTATTATCACATCCAGACTTGGACAACCACCCACCTCCAGGCGTCTCTTCGTCTGCAAACCATTCAGCCACCAACCTGCACTTACCACCTGCCCTCCACAGGACCACGATAACTTTGCATTCAGCACGGTACGATATCTCGGTCTGCCGCGACGAGGAGCCTTCCCCACGCACCAGTCTGGCAGCAGTAGCCACGTCCAGGCTTCATGGTCGATTTCGGGAACCAGAGCAGTGACGCTGCTGCATCTCGCGTATGAACCCCCCACCCCTCATTCGATTCCAGCTCTTTACTATTTTCCCTGTTTCCCATGCTCTTCTGCTGTGCCTGGCGTCGCTCACTCTCATCTGCGCTTGGTGCCGGTTCGAGCACAGCATACTACAACCCGAGCGCACAAGACAACCGTCAAAGCTTTGTCTTGTCGACATCGTAGCTGACCCTCGATCTTCCAACCCCTATAGGCACCGCACCCAACACTTCAAATACCCCAGCAAAGTTCATCGCCCGTTCCCACAATGTCAGCACCCGTGCCTCTCCTCCGACCAGCCCTCCCCGGACGCCCTGGAGGCGGTAGCCGCCCACGTCTCGGTCTCGCACTCGCTATACCCCCATCCCCAAATGTGAAGCCTGTCAACTCGGCAGCGGGCCCGGGGGGGCGCCCGTCGTTGCCCGTTCTCCATCTCGCCACTCCCATGGGCAGCTATGTGGTGCCACAAGAACAACAATCAGGACGGCCATCGACGCAGGGTCAAAGCGCGAGCGGTGGTAGCGAGAGCAGTGCCGCACATAGCAGGAGCGGCAGCTTTGGTGCGCTCGACGGCCGCGGCAGCAATCCCACGAGCGCCGAAACAAATTATAGCGCATTTTCCACATCATATGGCATCGGGCGGCCGCAAGGGACTCCCGACCCTGTCTCCGCCGTCGGTTCATTATACTCGAACGCAAGCGAGAGCGAACGGGATGGCAGCCTGCACGGCTTGGAAAACTTTGACAAGCTGAGTTTGGAAAAGGCACGGACGTTAGATGTCGAGGATCTGGACAGCGATGGGTGGCGCATCGCAAGTATGGAGAAGAGGATCGTTGAGTTGGGGAGTCTTGGTGAAGGTGCAGGAGGTGCCGTGACAAGGGCTAAGTTGAAGGGCGGCAAGACGATATTTGCACTCAAGGTATGTCTGACGCTGTCGTTGATGGGCGTAGGCAGCATTGGTAGGGGGGTTCTTTTCTGACACCACTTGCAGATCATCACCACAAATCCGGACCCCGATGTCAAGAAGCAAATCGTCCGTGAGCTGGGTTTCAACAAGGAGTGTGCATCTGAGCACATCTGCCGGTACTATGGCGCGTTCGTCGACCCAGCAACTGCGACCATCTCCATCGCAATGGAGTTTTGCGAGGGTGGATCGCTGGACAGCATCTACAAGGAGGTTAAGCGCCTCGGTGGACGCACGGGAGAGAAGGTGCTGGGCAAGATTGCCGAGGGGGTGCTCCACGGCCTGACATACCTCCACAGCAAGAAGATCATCCACCGTGATATCAAGCCCAGCAACATCCTTCTTTGCCGCAACGGCGAGGTCAAGCTATGTGACTTTGGCGTCTCGGGCGACTTCGGTACCAAGGGCGAGGCCAATACCTTTATCGGCACCAGCTATTACATGGCGCCTGAGCGTATCACGGGCCAGTCCTACACCATCACCTCCGATGTCTGGTCTACCGGTGTCACTTTGCTTGAGGTGGCACAACACCGCTTCCCCTTCCCCGCCGACGGCACAGAGATGCAGCCCCGCGCTGGGCTTATCGACCTCCTGACTTACATCGTCCGCCAGCCGATCCCCAAGCTCAAAGACGAGCCGACCGCAAACATCTTCTGGAGTAACAACTTCAAGTACTTTATCGAATGCTGGTATGTTGTAGTTTTCTTCCCGCTCTCTTGCTGCTCAAGGCAACCACCGATGCTAATCTCAACTTGCAGTCTCGAGAAGGAACCAAATCGCAGAGCGAGCCCCTGGCGCATGCTCGAGCATCCTTGGGTTGTCGAGATGCGATCGAAGCGAGTAAACATGGCCCGCTATCTCTCTCAAGTGTGGGGATGGGATGACAAAGCGGCGCAGCAGCAACAGCAACAACAGCAAGAGTCAGAGCACCTAGCGCAGCAGGCGGCATAGAAATCCCGATCTGTGTCTTTATTAACCCCCATCCTGACTTGGGGCGACTACCCCTACAAGGCGGGCGGGCTCTCGCAGAAGACTGGGAGACTCCGGCCGAGAGCGGGACTGGGCAGGAGGAATCCTGAAACCAATACGAACTCACCGTTCCTTTCTCGAAGCAGCTGAATCAGCTGCCATGAACCGCATTCGCGCTGCCTCTTGGCGAGCCATATTTTTTTTCTCAATAAGAGGATGAAAAGAGCGCGGGTAGATGCGATGTGGGTTGGTTGTAGATGAAATTGGGAATGTACACCAAGTTGGAATAAGTGGTGGAAGCGGGAGAGACACGGCATGTGGCATAGGGCAAGCTTACTCAGTAGGGTGGGTTCAGAAACACAAACAAATACGTTGACGATGTTGGGATGGAAGACTACCGAGGCATAAAAGAGGGACTGAAATCAACACAAATTCAATAACCCCACCCATTTGGCTATGGGAGGGGAGTCTGGGAGAGAGAGGGCGAGCGGTTATTCGGGTTTAAACTGGGAGGGGATCGGGGATGAGAAAGCAAGGGCGAAGATACTGACAGGTACTTTGGCATGTACCGCACCGCACCACAGCTCGTGACGGTGACGATGTCGGGGTTTCTTGAGGTTTCTTTCGCTTTTGTTTGGCGCCAGTGACGTCTTGTTTTCTTTCTTCTTTCTCGCGACCAATATCTGGGTTTTTTTTTTGGTTGATCAAACATATCGACAACATTCGCTGGACTGGCTGGCTAGCAGTCGCGAGCGGGCAAGTGTGTATATACTATACTATATCTTAGTATAACAAAGGCAGGGCCTATCGATTTTCGTCCGTTGACAATTTCTGGAGCGTTCTTGGACCAGGGTCTCGCGTTGGGTGTCTCGATTTGAATGGAAAGATATTCGGAACCCTTGTTCCGTTTCGTTCCGCTTCGTTTGAGTGACTCGACGACTTTATGCATAATCAACGTGTTGAGTTTCACTCTTTCTTGCTCAATAAACAGCTCACATTTTTCACAATTAAGCACAAAGACAGTCTCACATCGACGGGGCAACATCATATGATATTTGCAAAAGCCCCTTCCTTTCTCAATAGACTCTCTGTCTGTCTGTATCAGCAGTATCTACTACTTACGACCTTTATGAAAAGGGGGTATCAAGTCCTTCATGGTATCATCTCGCTTTCCCTGTCTCTATACCAGCGCCTGCAGAAAGAAGTATTTACTCGTGAGAATGAATGACCAGATAGGTGACAAGAGGAAAGAAAGAAACAAAGAAAGAAACAAAGAAAGAAACAAAGAAAGAAGGAAAGAAAGAAAGAACAGGAAGAAGAAAAAAAGAAGCCTGCCGACCCTTGGGATGATGGACGCCATGCCATGCTCATGCTCATGCTTATGTTCATATGTTTCACATCCACTTTGCCACAAACTGGCAGCAGCAAACATGCAAAAACAGGGAAGAAAAAAAAGAAAAGCCCTCCCTTTTTTGACCATGCATCCATGCCCATTCCCTAATACAAGCTGAAAGTACCATGGAAGAAAAAAAAAAAAAAAACAATATGCGTGCGTTGCGCGCTCTTGTGCGCGGCGCATTTCTCTCTGGAATCATCATCGGAGCCAGGTTCCACAAGCTGAGCGCATCCTGCGTCCAGAACCATCTCCTGACAGCAAGAGTTTGCGAATGAGAAGGTCCAATATAGCCAGCTGCGGCACAGTTGATCATTGTGTAACAGCCAGAGACATCCTCCAGATGATGCAAATGACAGAAAAGAAAAGAAAACGACTGAAATAGAACGAATATGGCCTTCGCCCATGGCCTCGAGCCGACGACTCAGCAAAAAGCCTAGCCAGATCAGCGTCTCCTGATCCAAAGCATGGCCTTACCCAGAGAGTTTGAGGCCTGCGGCTTGCATAGGTCGTCTCCGAGTAGATTTGCGATGATCTGCACAGCGAGATAGCAGCAAGCTGTGATCAAAGACATGTCCAGGTAGGATTGAGTTGCCAGATGACTAAACATGTAGAGGAGGACCAGAGTGATACGAAGTGCAACAATGAAGTTCAGCACAGTAGTTATGCTCGCAGGCGGTATGCCTTCGAAACAGTGTCCGGTCAAGATGAAGTGGCGTATCAAACACGGGGAGGCGAGGCCGCCGTGGCACGCGTGTTATCCTCGATGTTGGAGCCCATGAGCTCTCGAAGGACAATAGTGGCGTAGTTGCTGGTCTTCAGCTGAAACTTTAAGATCACAGCAATCTTGGTGGCATCGGGATCATTGCCAAGGCATTTGGTGCAATCGTTCACCGCAACAAGTGGGTTGTCCGAGGGAGTGTGGAAGACAGGCATCACGATGGGGGCAACCTCGGCGACGGTTGGGGGGCTGCCCTCCTTCTTCTCGTAGCCGCCCACTTGGGTTGTAGGATCGACTACGGGAGGGATCGTGGGCAGGTTCGAGCCGTACCAGTTCAGGGCATCGATCGGTGGATGCTGATCTGTCCCAACGCTCGGCAGACTCGGCTTTGGCGAGGAATCCCGAGCAGGAGTATCGAGGCTCACGGCGTCAACGCCAATCGGTGTTGAAGGGATGTTGACAATATCTTGCAACGGCTGAGTGACTTGTGAAGCCAACTCGGACCCCGGTGACAGAAGCGATACTCCGCCTGGAGACTCAAAGTGCTTTACCGCCATCTGGTATTGTTGCTCGTGTCGCGCGACCTTAACACGCTTCGCACTGCCATCAACACCGGTTTCGACCCAGGTTTCGTTGGTCACAATATCAGTTGTAAGAGGCTCCTGTGAGGCTTTGCGGCGGCGATCTGATGCCAACGCGTTGTCATACTCGGCAGGATTGTTGGCAAAGTGTGCCCAGCGGGCCATCGTCGGCGCAGAGGCCTGGGCCTTTGCGGCCTTCTCGGCCCTGGCAAGCGCCCTCTTGTGGTTGCAAAAGTCGAGATCTGTAGGGTGCATCTGCTCTGTGTCGTCGGAGTACACGCGAATGGCATACTGGGGCTCGCCAATGAAGCGCCCAATGATATGGCGATAGTTGCCACTCAGGCTGAATTCCTTGTGGCGACGGCGCATGTTGTAGGGGTCAAGCCCGCCGTTCTCTTCCCTCTGCATGAATGTGGCATAGTAGTCGCCAATGTCGTTACGTGGGTACATGACATCGTAGCCAGGTGTGGGCAGAACAATGTCAAAGATTGTGTACTTGCCGCTAGCTACATCTTCAGCAGTCAGGGCGTGAGTCTGAGCGTAGAAGTTTTCATCCTCCGTAGTGGCTTCGAGCATGGTGGCATCAGGGTCCTCAGAGTCGCCGTTGTACTTTCCATTTCCAACCAGCACGAGGTCTCCCTCGATGACTCTGTCGCCGTACATGGACCAGCGTCGAGTGGCCAAGTAGTTCCAGATGTAGGACTGATATGCGTGGATGTACATCATGCGCATACCTCGGGTGATGCTTAGAAGTGCGCCCATAAAGTCCTTCGGGCTGTTGCCGAGATGGCGGATGAGGGCCCACTCCGAGCTGAATCGCTTGGGAAGAAGTTCCAGAGCTCGGGCGGCGTTCCTCGTCGTCTTCCATGTCGTAATGGCCGCAGCCCTGCCATAGTCATCGCGGTTCTGGGACTCGTTTCCGTTTTGGGGGTGTCCCTCGAGAACTTCGGCCAGGAAATGGTCCTCAACATGCAAGATGTCGTCCACGACGCCCTCGTAGTCGCCCTTCAAGATCTTCATCCCGAGGAGATGGGTTCCGATAGAATAAGTACCAAAGCGCTGGAGGCCAAAGTAGTTGATGTAGCCGTGGTGCTTCATGTACGAAAGGCCGCACTCGACCGACTCTTGTATCATCTTCACGCGGCGTTCAACTGAACAAGCGATCCCGCCCACGGGCTGGCAGTTCTTGAGGGTGATGACGAACTCGTTTCCGCCGTGCTGGCCGAGCTGGAGCGGCTCTTTCGCGTGCTTGAAATCTCCAATCTTGATGTTTGGCAGCCGAGAGTTCAGCCACATCATGTTGGATACACGTTGCCGGGCGACACTGATGCGTTGGACAGTACCAGCACGGCGATCTTTGGTGCCGGCAAAGCCAAAGTTGGACGACTTGATCTTGAGGAGTCGAGCGATGGTGTTGAGCGCATCCATTGTGTCCTTGTTCTCCTTGTACAGAGTGAAGTGAAGGTATTCGCCGCCAAGTTGAGCGTAGCTCTTGTGTTGCTCGCGAGGCGGGAAGCGGTCGGTTGAACGACGAGGCGCCAACCCCTGATTGGCGCCGCTCTTGCCACGGCTGCTTGCCGCCCATTTCGAAGGAATGGCCGTAATCACACCGTTGCCATCAGCGAGGGTCTCGACACGTCCAGAGAAGATGCGCCGGACTTCCTTCTCGGTGTTAGCTTCAGACCGGCATAATGGGCCGCGCAGTTGGACAAAACGCATACCTGGTGGATGACGGCCCGCTGTGCCCTGTCGTTCACGGGATCAAATACAACGGATTTGTCCTCCTTCGGAAGCGGCTTCTTGGCTTGGATATCCTCGTCAAGCTTGACCAGTTTCTCAGCAGCAGATTGTTGGATCAAACCCGCCAGGATTATCCGGTCGGCCTCCGGGATCGGCTGAACAGGGGGCTGGTTTTCGACGGCAGGAGCAACGGTGGGTGGAGGTGTCGGTTTCTGAGCTGAGGAAAGGTGAGCTCCGGCGGAGACATGTCGTAGCTGGAGAGACGCTGAGGTTAGCACGGAAGGTGAACGATGCAGAGAGGCAAGGTATTGAAGAAAAAGACTCGTGCACAAACCTGGTGCTCTTTTGCTGCCTCGTCCTCCTCGTACTCGCGCAGATGGATCACTGTGCCATCTCTTGCAATTTCGTAGACGAGAAAGTCGGTGAAACTAGCTGAAGTCAGAGGGGGGGGGGGCTCGAGCCACAAGTGAGGAGAGGGTGAATCGGTCGGGGAGAGCTCACCGCTTGCGAATATCGGCAGTGAAGGCCCAATTGATAGCGGCGCTGCGCTGTGTGATTCCGAGACTCTTCTCAGTCTCGGCGCGCACCGCAGGCACATGTGTGCCTTGACGCGACATGTTGCGATGTGATGGCGGAAAGTTTCAAGTCGCTGTCGGTGCGGTGTCGTAACGGGGAGAAGTTTGCGTCAATCTTTATTTCCGAATGGCAAGGCGCAATACCGAAGTGGAAGAGGTTTCGTTTGGGTGACTGGGTCGGGAGGGAAATAGAATTGGAAATGAAGCTGGAGTCGAAAACACGCCTGGCCGACGACGCAGGGAAAATGGGCGGAGGCTGCGGAGGAGGAGCTGGGCGCGCGACGGAGGGAGGAGAAAGAAAAAAAGAGGGAAGGAACCAAATCCTACGCAACCAGTCCTAGGGGCAGATCGACTGTTGGGAGGGGGGGATCCGGCAGGAAGAAGGACAAGAATGTCTGTTGGTGAAGCTCCTGACCGTTCTTGTGCGCTGGGAGGATTGATTGTGTTGCTCGACGGGAACGCCGCCAAAACACGCCCAAAATATTCTCGAGATCAAGGCGGAACGCGGGCTGGTTGCGGCAGAATAGCGGGGTTTTGTCTCACCGCCCAGCAGTTGGGGGGTGAATCCCGCATCAAACATGGTGCAGGCTTTGATTGGCCAATGGCAAAGAGGGTGGCACAGAGATGCCATGACGAGTTGACGACGGCGCTTGGGGCCAGGCCATCCTTGACCTTGCACTTGCATCAACTCATCGTCGGGGAAAAGGTCACGGAACATTCACACAACAATCGGCACCAGACTCATGTGCAAAGAAGAAGAATACTGCTATTACTACTAGGTTAACTCTGGTGTCTACGGTTCCGAACAGTATCAATGCCGCCCCCCACCATTATTTAGACCTCGTCCCAGAGCCCACCTCGACTCCCTGCCGGTGTCTTCGAGACTACTCATGAATGCACTTTTTGACATCCTCGCCGCGTTCGAGAAAGCAAGGCGAGTCAAAATCAGCTTTACAGCTAATTCGTACGCCATCTCTGCAGTGCGGAATCGAAACCGGTGTTTTCCCCTTCACACAATACCAACAATTTCTGCCGCCCTTTCGACAACCACCACAGCGAGGGTACAGAAAACCTGTTGGCTCTCCGTGGCCCATCACTGTCGATGGTGTTAGCAAGCCTAAGCCCATCTTTGTCCCGGACTCTTCTACGCGTGTCAAATTGCGTGCAGTCAAGAGAGCACTCTCGTGAACGCACTTCCGGATATCCTCCCCCTCTCCGATCCGGCAGGGGCTGTCAATGCGGGCGTTGCAACCAACGGAGATGGAATCTGAGCATCTTGGAGGCAAGCCATATCTCATCCCACTCGGTTCTAGCCAGCATAATCGGCAGCTCTTTTTCTGGTCTCCCTGTCGGCATGGAGAGCATCTCACGTGGGGGGGTGGGAGTCCCGTGAATACCAAAGATGCGGGTGAGGGTTTCAGAGGTACGGGCAAGCTTGTCAACGGTTCAGAGCGCTGGACGACTGTCTGGTTGCCGCTCCAGATCCCGTCGGGAATTATGCCGCCTTTGATGCAGTCTTGGAGATCCGAAACCTCGGCAGTGCAAGGTTGGGCAATTTGAGCCGTGCAAGGAATCGTGAAATGGTGCGTGGCAATGATCGAGAGTGGCGGCGGCACCGGCGCCCTGATCAGCACAAAACGGCACTCCTTCTGGTCATCCCGACGGCATGTCGTGCATTCGATCGTCCAATTCAGTCGTCGTGGTGCTAGTTGGTCAAGCTGTCGGAGCGCTTCCAATGGAGCTGGCAAGCTTGAGATCCCTTCAGGCCGTTCCGTGACTCTCGGCTTCCAGTGATCGAAAATCCCCTGGGGGACAACGCCCCCGACAACGCACTCTTGGATGTCTTCGGGCTTGGCCAGGCAGACGTTGATGACGGCCTCGCAGGCGAGCTGGAACGTCTGCGAACAAGAAGACATCAGTCTCAGGCCGCCTTGACAAAACTGGCACCTCTTCATGTTTCTGAGCCCCTGGCACCTCCCGCAGTTGACGTTCCATGGCCGTCCCGGTGGTCCTGGAAGCCCCGCCGGTTCCGATAGTTCCGATGGTCCCGAAGCTGTGAGTGCTGCAAGCGGTGCTGAGCCTCTGCTCCGTCGCTCAGACAAATCCTCCCATGTGAAAGGCCAGGTGTCGTTCGGGACAACCCCCCCGTCAAAGCACTGCTGGATATCCTCGGATTTGACAGAGCAAGGCTGGAGTACCATAGCCTCACAGGGGAGCTGGAATGGCCTCGAGCAGAACAGCGGCGATGCCGAAGTGCCCTTGCAGTATTGCCACCCCCTCACGGACTGGCCTCCACGCTCGAAGCAGGTGGTGGCCTGGAACTTCCATGGGAATGCCGATTGGGGCTGCGCTTCTGAAGCTGACAAGGCAACGAGTGGTTTCGGCGGCTGTGGTCTGAGTTCCCCTGAAGGCTGAAGCACTGGCACGTTCTGGGTCCATCGAATCTTGGGCACAACCCCCCCGCGAACACATGCTTGGGCATCCTTGAGCTCGGCGTGGCAGGGGTTGGTGGTCGTAGCGCTGATGCTGGATCAGCGACGATGTCTCTGCGAAATGCAAAAGAAGTCCAGGACTCGTTACATACCTGCATGGCAGGATGAATTCCCACGAACAACGACCGGTACCAATTGCCAAGCCAAATTTGCAGAACTTGCAATTCTTCCAAGCCCCGCCCTTACCATCCGCAGTGCACCAATCTTGACAGCCAAAATCCCATGGTGGTCCCCATCCTCTGGGTGGCTCAAAGCCCTTCTCAGGTGGTCCTTGTAGAACAGCCAAGTCCAGATCCCCAATAGGTGAGGCGACAATGCTGAGGGGGAACACCAGTACGAGTAACAGAGAAGAGCCGATCTGGGAGTACGTCATGTCGCCGAACAAGATGATGACAACGACGAGGTGGGCGGTGTTGGTGGGGATAAAACAGGGGGCCAGAAAATACCAACAGGAGCGTGGATGGTGATAGTAAAAGATGACTGAGCTGAAAGGACTTGCTGGCCAAGGTCTGGTGGAGTGGATGAGGTGGTTGTCGTGAGGCAGACCAAGTCCAACAAGTGGGATGGATGTTTTGGAAGACGGGAGTCGAGAAAAGCATTTGCGAGAGTCGGCGGGGGGACGGCTTTACTTAAAAGAATATCGAGGACAGAGACAGGCTGGGCGAGTTTGCCTCGCGTGCCAGCGAAGAACGTCGGCACTTCCACAATGTTGGACAGATGGGGAAGGGGCCCAGGTCATGATGGGCGTTGCGGCGGCTGTTCTTGCCAATGCCCCTTCCTGAGATGAATCAACTGGCCAGTGGCTTCCTGCCAGACCTTGAAATCAAGGAAGGTAAAGACCCGAAAGCGGGAACCTGGAAATGGCAGACCCGATTGCGTTTCCAGGTATGCACGAAGGGAGCCGGAGACGGGACCGACGGGATCGGCTCACATACAGAACCTCCATACAAGTTGCCTCATCTACCTGAGGGTAGGTACAGAAGGCAGTCACGGTTGAGAGAGCTAGACCGCCAAACCTGGAAGGCACTTGTTAGGTTGAGAGACGACTTTCAGGTTGTGTCAGAACAGCCAGCAATCCTTGCCTGCCTGGTGCTCCAGAGATGCGCGGGCAGGTCCACATGGGAGCTACAGTATCGCTCCCAGACAAACAAAAGGGGGAAGCATCTCGCGATACACGGGGTCGTCGTCACAATTCAGTTAATTCTGGCTGCGATTGGGGCGGTCGCGCCTTTTCCATCATTTCCTGACCAGGTACCTGGTACATTTCTTCATCGCAGAGAGCGATAGAAACCTTCCCTGCGGCAGGTTAGCTTCATGACTTGCCGTTCGATGGCCGGTTGGAACCTGCGGTGTTGGGTACCTGGCATTACCTGACCTGTTGCGCTCATCAAGGTAGCAAAGACGGAACTCATCCATGGAGACAGTTTACAATGGGAAAGTGTAAATGATAAGCTCCAGGGCCCAAACCGGACAGGAAACGAAGAGAAGGTGGCCGTGGAAAGTGACGGGAAGCACCAGTCAAGCTGTTGTTGCAACCTGGAAGACACCCTTGATCGTAGCCGGGGCGAGTGCGCTCGGCCGGCCGAGTTCAAGTCCCTCGTGGTTTCCATGCCATGTGAGTGAGAAAACGAAAACCAAAGGCCAACAAACTGCGCTAATGAGTCACTCGATTGCTGTTCCAGAAAGAGCATCCCGACGGCAGACGCGCTGGTCGTCTAGAGTGTCGGAGACACGGCCGATCTAGCGATAAACGAGGCTTCCTTGCTGGAGACATCGGGATTTGGTCATCGGAATCCTAGAGGAGAGGGAGGAAGAGGAGGAGGTGCGACGCGGAATGGACTTGTCATCGACTTCCTGTAGCGCTTCCCCGAGGCGAAGCCACTCGCCGCTGGCCTCCACTCGAAAGTGACGGTATGTGTTTCTCACAGCAACACTCCAGTCATTCGCTCCAAAACCATTCGCTCTATCGACCGGGGAGCTTCATCCCTAGATAGGCAGTACCCCCTAAACTCGGTCCCAGAACTGGCCCAGACGACAAGGTGCTCTCTTTTCTTTCTCACTGCATAGATACTGTCAATCGCGAAGCATAGCTGCTCGAACTACCTGACCTTGGACATTGCATGTACACCAGGCAGAATGGCGCCCCTGACCAAGCAGCCTACACACCCCGGAGCTTCCAAGGGGGGCAGGGGACGGCTTATGGATGCCTTCCACAAGAGTGTGCTGAAGGCTTTCCATCCTCGACGACGTCCCTCGTCCACCTCAAGAGCAAACGCAGAGGACCAGGAAGGTCTGCTGAGCCGCAGAAAATTCAGCATCGCCAGTGTCAGCGAGACGCAGGTAAGCCAGACCCGTGCAAGATCCCGTCCGCGGTGGTCCAGGAGGCGTGCTGGTGCTAACGACGGCCGCAGCTCCATCTCCTTTTAGCTCAGGGACGCGGGTACGATGGCAGCGACTCTGTCAGCTCGCGCCACGCCTCAAGATCAGAGGCGACCCAGAAAGCCGAGAATCCCATGAGCAAGTGGTCGAGTCCTAGAGGAGCGTGCACGTTATGCTGAGATGTGACAACCGCAGGAACCTCGTCTCGTCCAATCTCCGACACGGCCTTCTCGTACACTAGGCACGGCGTCGCCAGCATCGAATTCGATCACAAGTCTCTCTGTTGTCTTTCGGATGCAGTACGAGGCGCCATCGCTGCGAGCGGCCTCTTTGACTGCAACCTGGATACCCTGGGCTACTTCTTGGACCGAGCTCTTGTTGAGGAAACGCTGGATAACCCTACCATCAGCTTTGAGACGATCAAGAACGCCCGCCTGGACAAGTTGTTGGCGGATATCATCAACTGCGCCGAGCGGGGAACGATTGGATCGGCAGCGTCATTCGAGCTTGCGAGCGCGGCCGAGGCGCTCCAACGGTCGTGGAGAAGCCGCTACAGGGGTGAATGCTTTATGATCGACGAGATACGCACCATTGAGCTCGCAACTAGTGGCCGGCTCAAGGGCGTCTCGTTTGTTGACCCGGCAGTCGCGAAAACACCAACCGGAAGCCTTTGGACGGCAGTCGAGGTCCACCCCTATGCCTCTGAAGAGTCGGTGGGCAATCTCGGCTTCGCGCTTAGAAGGTCCGTATGATGCTGTCCCGCCAAACCGTCGTTCGGGCTGACATATATATACGTAGCTGGTGGTTGAACATTGCCTGTGCGCACCGGGACGGCCTCGTCGCGCATGAAGACGAGATGCCGACAATCCGGTCAGTTGAGGACAGTTCAGTGCTGCCCCTCCTGACTGGCAGAGAAGAGATCACCGGGGTAGAAGCTACCAACTACATTGCTACAGGGCCGTACAAGAAGATCCATGGCAGACTGGTCTCCAAGGTGGGGAAGCTCATTCATGTCTTGAGGGGATACGAGCTGCGAAGTGAATATGCGCCTGTGGCAGGGCTTCGATATGATGGCCTGTGAGTTTCGCCCTGCCCGTGATGGTTATTCGCAGTGGGCAATCTAACCAACCGCGCTTCTTCAAGATGGAAAATCACACGCCACAGCCATAGGTTCGACAACACGATCAGGGAGTACAAGTTTGAGCTCGGACTCAAGCGGGTTCCACGTCATGCGATTCCGTGGCAAATGACCCTGAAAACGCCTACGCCTTCCCAGCTTGACGATTGGCACCTGTTTGAAAAACTCGAGGTCGAAAAGATCCGGCAATCGAATGGAGAGCACAGCGCACTGGCGCGCAAGATCGAGAAAGACCAGGAGCGAATGGAACGAGAGCAGTGGCGGCGAGTGTGGAACTTCCGGTCAAGCATCTCAGGCAAGCCGAAGAGCTCCATGAAAGCGACCAATCCTCCCATCGTACAGGCGCCTGGAAGCATCCAGGCAAGGGTCGAGAAGTCGGATAATTAGCTGGGCCAGAGAGACAACCAGCACCCCTTCGGGTGCTAGTACCCCAGAGTCGACGTATTAATCGAGCTGGCTGTCAGGGAAAGGGTCTAGCGAATGCGCAGTATTGGTATATTATAACTAGAAGACAGAGCAAATATGGATGTAGCATGACTCATAAGAAGCGTATATAGATATGCAAGGCCCCTACCCAGCTAAGATAGCGGTATTTGAGGGATGTTGAACTTCGTTCTGATGCTTGATCGTGGGTTGAGGACGAGTCTCAGTAAGCTTCCGGGAGAGATTGATGCGCTTTGTGATTGAAAACGGCCATGTAATAATGCCGTTGAGAAGCGTTGTGAATGCATTTCCAAAGGTGCGGATGTAGCCCTCAAAGCCCGCCATGTAGCTCTTGGATGATGTTGGAAGGATGCGATCAAGGATGGCCCAAAAAGAGAGCAAGACAACAAATATGCATATAAAGAAAAAGGGGCGGGTCTATGCATGCATAACCATGCCATTGTAAGCGAATATCCACATATCTCAACATCCAATTGTTCCCCCCTCACCATTTGCTGAAATCCCGAACTTGACGACTGGATTAGCGGGGCAGATCCCCCCAAGCCTTTTTACACTGCATCAACATCAACAAACAACAACAAAAAAAAACAGCAAAAGATGGCCAAGAAAAAGGAGGAAAGCGCCAAGTCGGCAGACAAGAAAGGCGGTGATAGCAAAGCGGCCAAGGGGAAAGGCGCCGGTGCGGCCAAGGGCAAAGGAAGTGACGACAAGGAGGGCAAGGCCGGCGGGGCGCAGTCACTGAACGTTCGGCACATCCTGTGTGAGAAGCACTCCAAGAAGGAGGAGGCGCTGGCCAAGCTCAGAGACGGCGCCAAGTTCGACGATGTAAGTTGATTTTCTCGGCTTGTATGGAAAGTATAGGGTGGTGATGATATGTGCTGACTAGGTGGATGTTCAGGTTGCACGAGAGTTTTCCGAGGACAAGGCTCGACAAGGTGAGAGAGACTTTTAACTCCCAGCGCGCCCCTCCCCCGTTCGTTTTATTTACTGGGTGGTTGGTTTCTAGGCGGCGCACTGGGTTGGAAGACAAAGGGCAGTTTGGACCCCCAGTTCGAGGCGGTTGCATACACATTGGAGAACAGCACAACTGCGAATCCCAAGTTCGGCGAGGTCAAGACACCGTTTGGCTATCACATCATCATGGTAGAGGGGCGGAAATGAGCCGAGCCGTAGCCACCATCCCAGCCATTGCATTGCACTTGTCACGCACATCACGAGAAGGAAGTTGTCGTTGGAGTGGTCATGAAGACTCGGTTCTGATTGGTGAACCCCTTTTTTGATTCCTAATGCCAGATGCAAAGTCGCCATGTCGAGGGGGGAAGGCCCCCGACACGGTCCCATGCCCCAATGCCAGCCGGTGAAGCTAAAGTACATCGAAAGAATTGTCGATGACGCCCAGAGAGAAAGCCTCGACTTCTATGATTCCATTCCGCTTCAAAACGCCGCAAATAGAGTAGACTTTTTATTGCTCGGTCTGGAAGTAGTTGAGGAGGATGGAGCGCTCCTGCGACTCCTCACCCCAGTCCTTGACGACGACGCAAGAGCAGTTGACGACCTTGCGGGCGTTGCCCTCGCGATCGAGAACGCCTGGTAGACACACAGCAGTCAGCAAGCACGTTTCCAACAACCTCGACATCATCCAGGGAATACTCACAGAGACCGGCCCACTCGCCAAGCTGCTTTCCATCGGGCACCTTGATCAGGGGGATCTTGTGCTCGGAGCAAAGGGCGATGACAAGCTTCTTGTATGCCTCCTCCTCGCAAGACTCGTTCAGGACGCACATGTGTGCCTGGCGACGATCGAGAGCCTTGGAGGCCTCACGCAGACCGCGCGCGAGACCGTCGTGCATGAGCGAGAGCTTCAGAACACCCTTGAGGGCGTCCAGAACGGACATCTGGCCCTTGGAGGCGGCATCGGCGGATACCTCGACCTCCTCGGAGACTTCGGGAGCGTTGTTCTCTTCTACGTCCGACTACATGACCAAAAGGCAGGTTAGCGGGACCATTGCTTGTGATTTACCGTATCCCCGACCGTCCGACCGGCAGACAGCCCAGCCCAGCCGCCCCTCTTCGAAATTGCGGCACCGCGGGCTCGCGGGCGAGCAGGTGTGATGTGCTGGGCCGAGGGCGGTGGGCAGATCGCGAGGAGGAAGCGGGGAGAGCAATCGATATCGAGTTCGGAATGGAGTCTAGTCTCACCATCTTGACGATATTACTTTCAAGTAAGCTGTCGGATGATCCTCGAAGAGTGTTGGTTTGTGGTGTTTTAAGTGATGGTTGCGAAGGTCTTGGGCCGAGCTGAATTTGTCCACCTCTGGGAATGTGTGCAGCCCCACCCAATCGGCGTCCAATTGGACCTGAAATTTCGCTGCCAGGGACCCACACCGCTGGCGGCTGGTTTTAGGGCAAGAGCAACCCATGCCTTTTTTTTGCGTGGCACGGACCACCACACGAGCTCGCGGAAACTTTTCGCCAGAGGGGGAGGGGATTGCTGTATTTCAGCTCGTCCCAAGCTCTCCTCCTGCTTCCTTCTCCCGTCCTCGTTCCGCAACAGCACAACCAGGTATGTGGAAGCGACACCACCGAGAATGACCTGGAAACAGGATATGTCTTTCGCAGAGGCCGAGGCGCGCAATCAGCGGCGACATGCGACTTTGCTTCTGCGCCTGGCGCCGCTGATACGCGTGTCCTCTCCGGCAACTGAGCAGACAGAACCCTCTTGAAATACAGAGGGCACTCTCCTTGCTCTCGAGCCTCGGAAGACTAACGCTTTCACCCTCTGGCAGATACCTCATATCCTTCCCCCGATTTGAGAATCTCCGCAATACCGCAATCATGGTCCGCACTTCCGTCCTCCACGATGCGCTCAACAGCATCAACAACGCCGAGAAGTCTGGCAAGCGTCAGGTTATGATCCGCCCCAGCTCCAAGGTCATTGTCAAGTTCCTGCAGGTCATGCAGCGTCACGGTAGGTTTTTTCCCGAGCGTCCCCTCGTCAAAGGGGTTCTCCTCCGGCCGTGTGATATGATCCTCGCAGATCCTACCGTTCTCCCTTCCCCTCTTCGGCATGATAACTAGACGACGGCCTCTACTTTGCTCCACGGCTCCAGTCCTTTAAGTTGCCGATATATTAAATGCGAGGATCTTACACATGTTCGGAGAACCCAATGATGTCTTATGTTTAAATGCTCGCGACATTTTACTGACCCCGGTCATTTTTCAGGCTACATTGGCGAGTTCGAGGAGGTCGACGATCACCGCTCCGGCAAGATCATTGTCCAGCTCAACGGCCGCCTCAACAAGTGCGGAGTCATCTCTCCCCGCTACAACGTCCGTCTCAGCGAGCTGGAGAAGTGGGTTGTCAAGCTTCTGCCTGCCCGTCAGTTCGGCTTCATCATGCTCACCACCAGCGCGGGCATCATGGACCAGGAGGAGGCTCGCCGCAAGCACGTGTCGGGCAAGATCATCGGATTCTTCTACTAGAGTCGGGGTCTGGAATATGATGGGATCTAAAAGGCACAGCATTTTGGGGGAGTTTGGGCGTGAGGGTTGATACCAGTTCTATGCACATGAACAACAAGAGCGAGCATGCATTTTCGTCAGAAACCTGCAGCAGATATCACCCCCAAATGTGACCGATTGGCCATCAATCATCCTCTAACTCTGCGTGTTGAAGTTTTGCTTCTACCAGGTAATTACAGTATTATCAAATTTTGCCGAGTGAAGGTTGTGAGGACTGAGGATGGATTGCGCATAATGCATGCTTTGTCGAGGTAGACCACAGCAGTAGCGAATAGTGGGCCTCCAGTATCTTCTTCATTGTGGAAGGCAAATCCGGAAGGATGCATGCTGGGGTGGTTGACTAGACCAGAATCGCTTGGGCTAATCCTACGGGTTATGCCTTGAGTGATTCGCCATTGTCGACAGCCACCTACAATCCGCATCCCTGCTTCCAAGAATCTTGCCGAGACGGGACCAGGTTTTAAGATTCCGACTCCTATTCCCTTGCAGTAAAGTCCACTGCACTAAACTAGTAGCGATCAACATTACTCGACGGGCCCTCGAACTCGAACTCGAACTCGAACTCGATCGATCCACCTCACCATCTCACCTTCTCTGGTCGCTGCGATGCCAACTGGAGGAGACTGGCAGCACGACAGAATCAAACACACGGCCAACCCGACTTGACAATCGCCCGCCCGTCCACCCAGCCGACCCCCGACCCCCGACCGAATCCACTACCTGGCACCCACGTCATCGTCATTGGCGACGGACGCCGAGCAGGTCGCGCGGTGCGGTGCGGCGGCGTGACGACATCTCGACAATTCCCCGGGGCAGGATGCGGTCTCGACAACTGGCCGCGCTGGGGCTGCTGGTGTTTCTGGGCTTCTGCACTTACCAGCTCTTTGGCGCCTCCAGCTCGGTGCGACGCCAACAGCCGCTGAGCCCGCTCGCACAGGGACACGGACAGGGACAAGGACAAGCACAAGAGCCGCCGCCGCGGTTACTCAATGTCGAAAAGAACCCCGTCGACCGCTACCCCAAGCCGGCCCCCGGCGGGTCGCACCCGATCTGGCACCTGACGACGTGCGCCGAGCGCGACCTGGACCAGGTCAAGTCGCAGCAGTCGCGCACGCTGAAGCAGGCGGTGCGCGAGTACCGGCGGCGGT
Source organism: Podospora appendiculata (assembly GCA_033675105.1). NCBI lineage: Eukaryota > Fungi > Ascomycota > Sordariomycetes > Sordariales > Podosporaceae > Podospora > Podospora appendiculata. Next base: position 2,253,232 of record JAULSO010000005.1, on the reverse strand, counting down.
ACGGCATACCGCCGCCGCCCAACTTCGACAAGTGGTGGGCGTTTGCCAAGAGCAAGGACGTGCAACTGATGGACGAGTTCGACACCATCCACCAGCTGATCACGCCCTTCTGGGGGCTCAAGCCGGCCACGACGCGCGCGCGCGCCCGCGAGGCCCTGGGCTTCGACAACGCCCTCATGGGCGTGGCCATCCGCGGCGGCAACGTCACGCTCATCAAGGGCGCCAGCGAGTGGCAGCGCAACGCCACGCACGGCATGCTGCGCCAGTTCCTCGAGTTCCTGCCCGACATGGACCTGGCCTTCAACATCCACGACGAGCCCCGCGTGCTCGTGCCCCACGACGACATGGCCCGCCTGGTCGAGCTGGCCAAGACGGTCAACATGCCGGCCGCCAACGCCGTGTCGCGCCCCAAGAACGCCTTCACCAAGAAGCCCGACGGCCTCAACGCCGCCGGCACCAAGTTCGACGAGACCAAGCTGACGCGCTTCAACGTCTTTGCCCACCAGCCCACCTGGACCCACTCGCGCATGTCGTGCCCGCCCGAGAGCCCGGCCCGCGCGCTCGAGGAGTCGGACCGGCTCGACGACGCGCACCGGTACGGCCTCGGCGAGCTGGGCTTCGTCTACAACGCCACCGCCATGTCGGACGTGTGCCTCTCGCCCTCGCTCAGCGCCACCTTTGGCTTCTTCGACCGCCCCAACGCCTTCAACATCGTGCACGACCTCTTCCCCATCTTCTCGCAGTCCAAGATCTCGTCCTTTGCCGACATCACCTACCCGTCGCCGTGGTACTGGGCCGAGAAGGTGCCCTACAACGAGACCAAGGACGTCGCCTGGGCCAGCAAGAACGCCAGCCTCTACTGGCGCGGCTCGACCACGGGCGGGTTCAGCCGCAACGGCGGGTGGCGCCGCCAGCACCGCCAGCGCTTCGTGCAGAAGATGAACGCCGTCGACCACGCCAAGGTGCTGGTCAACGAGGGCGACGAGACCAACCAGAAGTGGACGGCCAAGGAGGTGGCCCGCGGCGATTACAAAGACATGATCGACGTGGCCTTCTCGCACGTCGGCCAGTGCGACCCCGGCGACTGCGACGCCCAGCGCGAGTTCTTCCACGTGCAGGAGTACGCCGACCAGGCCGAGGCCTACAAGTACAAGTACGTGCTCGACATCGACGGCAACGCCTTCTCGGGCCGCTTCTACGCCTTCCTCAAGAGCCGGAGCCTGGTGTACAAGTTCGCCGTCTTCCAGGAGTGGCACTACGAGTGGCTGCGCCCGTGGGCGCACTACATCCCCCTCAGCCTGCAGGGCGACGAGTGGCTCGAGACGGTGCGCTACTTTGACGAGGGCAGCAGCCCGGGCAAGAAAGAGGCCGAGCGCATCGCCATGCAGGGGCGCGAGTGGGCGAACAAGGTCCTGCGGCATGAGGACATGGAGGTGTGGCTGTTTAGGCTGTTGCTAGAGTATGTTTTCTTTCCCATCTTTCTATTTTCTTCTTCTTTTTTTTCCTCTTTCTTTCTTCGCTGGAACAAGGTTATGAGGTTCGTTGCTGACGTTGCTCAAACAGATACGGACGAGTTATCGACGACAACAGGGAAAACATTGGCTACGCTGGTTGGTTCCAATGAGAGCCATGAAGCCAAAAAAAAACACTTCTACTGAAATTATCGAGCGCAACTCCCGAGTCTCTCTGGAATACTAAAAAAGCCGGGACCAAACTTGCGCCAGCACCTCAACAAGGGCTACTCTCTCTCGCTCTCTCGCCCACGCACACACCTATAACTATACATAAACGCCGCCTAGCATCGGGAACAACCACCCGCACCCAACCAAATCCAGCGAGCAAATGAGACGAAAGAAAGGTTGGTTATCTATCTGGCTTTGATTCGGTCGCTTGCATGCAAAACGGCGGGGGCGGCAGAAGGGACAACGAAAGGGAACAAAAGACCAACGGGCACATACTTTCCAGCACAACAGGGCTAGTATGTGTGTGTGTGTGTGTCCCCTTTCTTTCGTTCTTTTCCACCATACAAGTCACGGCATGACATTGCCTTGCCTCCCTGCCTAGGCAGGAAGCAAGTGGAGGATATAATATACATAAAGGCCACAGGAAAGGATTAAGACATAGGCCGGCCTGCCTGTTTCCAACCACGCATCGGGAACGGCGTTCTTTTTATTGTTTTTTTCATTATTTCGTCTTGTTAGGTAGGTAGGTCGGTCTGGTTAGGCTCATTCGTTCTGGCTTGGTAGGTAGATAGGTACCTAGGATACAGGTAAAAGAAAAACCTGCTCAGGTAGATTTGCTGGATTTACATAGCTTGGGACTCCTGGTCTGGGGTAGGTACTCTTGTTCATAGAAGGCTGGAAATTGTACAAATCATCTATTCATCACTCATCGTCTGTAGAGCGATCGATAGCCGTTGGAACTGAGTGAGTTGGCTGCTGGCTCCTTCTTCTACGTCCATCTGCTGCGGCGACGTGTTTTGGCAGTACAATCAGGCAGGCAAGCGGGCAGGCATCAGCTATTTCAGTCTCAGAAACAAACCTCACCTTCACCTCTTCCTGTCAGTAAGTGCGTACTCAACGCCCAATTACTCACTCCTCAACGCAACCGATTCATCAACCCTCACCGCCTCGACATGGACAACCCATCACCTCTCTCTCTCTCTCTCTCTCTCTCACACACACACACATATATATCGATTTTATTTCCCCCATTTGCCTATATCAGCTGGATATCAAATGCATCAAAAAGCATGCTGGCGCCGACAAGATCTGTACTATCTATTTCCTTTCTCCCTCTCCCTCTTTCACTTCTTTTACAGATATTAATATAGACGCCCAGGCTGTCCCCCCAAACGACAAACTCCAACTCCACCCCCTTTTCATCCGCTTCACTCCTCGTCATCGCCTTCCGCGTCCTCCTCCTCCTCGATCTCTTCATCCTCAGACCCATGCTCATGCTCATGGTGACTCGCCCTTCCATTCTGCCCCGCCGCCGCCGCCGCCGCCGCCGGAGCGGGACCGGGACCGGGACCGGGACTAACCGACTTCCCCGCCGCGTGGCCACGCCCATGCTCGTCGTCCTCTTCATCGTCCTCAGGGAGGAACCCGACCGGCTGGGCCTTGAACCGCAGCAGCTCGGCCTTGAGCTCGTCGCTCGGCTCGTCGACCTGCACGTGCAACTCGTCCAGGTGGCTCTCCTCCTCGTCGGCGATCCCGATCGTGCGCGCAATGTTCTTTGTGCGCTGGCTGCGGATGGTGCTGCGCTGCATGACGGGGTAGTAGTAGACGGCCTTCTGGGCGCTGTCGTCGGCCTGGCCGCGGGCGGCGGTCTCGTCGTTGCGGTACGCCAGGATGACCTCCTCGTCGTACTTGTTGTCGTGGTCCATCTCCTTCTCCTGTGCCGTCTCGTACGCGCGCAGCCGCGGGAACCGGAAGCAGCCGTTCTCCTCGGTGGACGTGTACAGCGATGCGTCGTCGTGGTTGGGGTTGTCCATGTCGAAGCGCTTGCGGAAGTTGGTGCTGGTCTCGGTGTCGGCGGCGAGGAAGAAGTCGTAGTTCATCATGTTGGACGGCTTCGGGTGGTTGGCGGGGTCGCGCTCGTGCGCGGCAAAGGCCGTCTCGTAGGCCGCCTCCTCGGCCGCGCTGCGCTCGATGGGCTTGAAGATGCCCGAGAGCAGCCGGCTGTCGTACACGTCGGTCGAGGCAACGGGGTTGGTGGCGAACTTGACCGTCACGTATGCGCCCGAGTCCGGGAAGGCCTCGAGGTCGGGCAGGATGGGGAAGGCGTCCACCATCTTGAGGTTGCGCTTCGACGGGTGCTTGACGCGGCTGCGGTCCGCGAGGCTGGCGGCCGCAGCCTGGAAGCTCTTCTCGATCCTGCGCTTGATCCACGCCGGCGAGCCCTTGTCGGGCTCGGGCGACACCTTGCGCTTCTCGGGCCGTTTGAGCGCCGCGTTGCCCGACGTGGGCTTCAGGAACATGCTGCCGAGAGGCGGGCCCGTCTTGCTCTGTTGCGACGAGATGTATTCGGTGCGCCGGAGGAAGGATACGGAGGCGTCGGCCATCTTGGGCTTGCCGAGGGTTGCGAGCGGTCGGAGGAGCAGGCGGTCGTGGGGGTGGACCTGGGGCTGGACGGACGGGGCCGAGATTGCTGCCAGGGGGTTAGCATTCGAGGTCGATCCAAGGCGCGTCGGGTTGGGGAATGGAAGGGAATGAAAGGAAGGTTGGGGACGCACAGCTCTCGTCGCCATCAAAGATGCCCGGCATGCCGACCAGGTCCAAGGGCATTCCGAGCTCGGCATCGGCCTCAATGTTGAGTGGCTGCTCGCGGGCGAGGCGCGAGGCAAAGCCGGGGGTGGTGTATTGGCCGCTGGAGAGACCTGTGTTGGGGATGTCGAGCAGCTTGGGCGGGTTTGGCGGCGGTGGGAGCGCATTGGAGTAGCGTATCCTGGCGATGTAGTCCTGGTGTATCATGCGCTCGCCGCCACCGCCGCTTCTCGATTGTGAAGAAGACATGGTGGTGTGTGTGTGTGTGTGTGTGTGTGCGTGCGTGCGTGCGCGCGTGGGTATGGGCGTGGGATGTTGATGTGTGTTTGGTGGTCGTTGTGGTCGAGCTGCGGGAGTCGAGAGACCGAAGCTTTGATTGCGGTGCGGCGGGTGTGTCGAATGGACAGGGGTCGGTGCGAGGCGTGGTCGTGGTCGCGAATTGCTTGGCCAAAAATTGATGGACGAGACGAGGCTGAGTGAGCTGAAGATCTCTTTTTGGCGCCAGGCCAGAGAGCCGAATTCTACTTTTCTCGTACGTGCTCTCCTCCTAATCAAAACTCAATCGAGATCAAGGTCGAATATTTCTGCGGTTCGGGGCAAGATCAAAGTCGAGAAGAATTATCGCAAGATAAAAGACTGGGAAATATGAATGGCAGTCAGAGCGCGAAGTAAGTGGTTGGCGAGTGAAGCTCCATGCACATTCACCACTGCGTATCCTGTAAAAGCCAAGACAAGAAAACTGGGCCCTGCCTGCCGGTGCCGACCTACGACCTGTAACCTAGCTATTGATGCACCTATTCATCCCGTCTCCTGGGCTCTTATTGTCTTCTCCGGCCGCTGTTATTGTCAGTAACACCCTGCATATTCAACAGTAATTGCAACACATTGCAAACAAAACCAACACGAATGAATTCAACCATGTGTCCAATACGTGCGTGCATGAGTGCGTCATTCGATTTCCCGTCGAACTCGACTCGACGCTCTAAGAAAGGTAACAAGATCCTGCATGGCCGTCTCGAGCAAGAATTACCAAGCAAAAAAGCAGTCCCCTTTGCCAAAAGAAAAGACCTTCGCTCCCGCCCACCCACCCACCCATCCGCCCAAAGCCAATCCGTGGCAGAAAACCCGTCGTCCTCGTCCTGGTCCTCGTCCCACCCGAAAGGCAATGATTAGGCTTGAAACCACGGATCCCAGCGCCGCAGCCGCGAGTCGATAATTAGAAAGTGCGTAGTGATATGCCGAACACAGGACTGTCATGAGCGCCCCAAAAGTGTGTGTGTGTGTGTGTGTGTCATAATACATGGAGAGTGTTTCTGTTCTGCAGCCAGTGAGTGTGTGGGTGCGTGTGTGCTTCCGCCTTGCCCCTCAAGACAAGCCCCAAACAGCAACATCACAACTCGTTGCCCGACAACACGCCTCCGCCAACGTAATCCAAAATCATCGTCGTCTACGAGCTGTTCTTGTTGTAGCGGGTCTTGCCGAGACTGAACGGCACGTAGCGGTACTTGATCATGTGCTGGATTTGCTTCCTCACTAAAAGAAACGCATTCATGTTAGCCCCGCCCCTTTTTACGGTGTGCATACGCAAGATCAGACGAAAACATACTCGTGAGGATAAACAGCATCAACCAGTACATGACGAGAACCGGCCAGAAGACGGGGACGTTGAAGATCTCGAACCAGCTGCACACGAAGGAGATGGCGACGGCGCGGGTGGCCGAGTGCCAGAACTTGAACTCGGGGAGCCGTCTGATGAAGGGGCGGAACTCCTCGTCCTGCCGGGTGGGGAGCGAGCCGATCGAGCCGTCCTCCATGTCGTTATCGAGCGCATCGTTGGAGGGGTCGAACTTGGGCTGGAGGAAGGCGAGGAAGAGGTTGAGCAGGTAGATGCCGAGGGCGTAGGCGACTGCGAAGGCGGTGGGTTAGCCAACATTCGACCAGCTCTGGGGCGTGGTCGCAAGCTGCGTGGGGCATCACGAACCGATGTACCAGCCTTGCGCCATGAAGACGCGGACAAAGAACAGGAGCAGGGCTACGCCGGTGCCGACCCATCGGTACAGTAGATGGGGCGTCGACTGGTCGAGGACGGCCTGGTATTTCTAGCAAGGACAGAGATAGTTAGCCACGGATCGCACGCGACAGCAGGCACCACGACCCGGATGGAATGCGCGCACTCTTTGGAGCTTGTTGCTCTGGGCAGTGAAGGTGCCAAATGGCGTCGTCGGCTCCTCGGTCGAGTCCATCGCGACGGGTCTACTGGGGCTGGGGGATTGCTGTCGCTGGGGCCGCGCGGCTGGGGCTTGGGAAGCGGTGGTTTTTATTTTATTTTATCGAAAATGTCTTGGATCTGCCGTCGTGAGCGGGGCCAGGGGAGGTTGGAGGCTAGTGGGAGTCGTGTGACAGCGTTGATGAGGTGAGGTGAGGCGAGCCGTTAAAGGAGAAGGAATAATTTATTGCTGCGTGAGACCAAGACCAAGACCAGAAGCGTAGTCGAGCCAAAAGCCGTCGGTTGCGCGTTTCTGGGTGATCTGGCGTGTGAGCCACGTAGGTACCAATTTACAAGGCAGGGGGGGGAATTTTGGGTGTGGCAGTGCACACCCTTCCCCCTGCGAGTGCGGGCGGTAGGAAGGGAAAGCGGGTCCCGCCCGCGGGCTGTGACGTTGCTTGGGGTTTGGGCCGAGGATAGCCTGGCATGCGGCGGCATGACTGCTATATACAGCTCAACCGCCATTTCATGAGGAGTGAGTGAGTGAGTGAGTGAGTGAGTGACCGAGTGAATGAATGAAGCCATTGCCAGTTCTCCAGCGATCAAATAAAACCACCTCACCACCGCAGCCATGCTCAATTCCTTCACTCGCAGCCTGAGGCCCACGGCCTCCCGCCTCCAGCCGACGACCCTCCCGCGAGTGATGTCGCGGTCCCGGCTCTACTCTACACCTTCCCCTTCTGCCGCCGCCGCCAACAGCTACGAATACATCCAGGTCACCGAGCCCAGGCCCGGCGTTGCCCAAGGTACATTCATACCCCCTCAAAACATATTTCCTCCCAGAAAGAAAAGAAAGAGAAATGAGCAAAGCAACTAACACCGCAACCCAGTAACCCTCAACAGACCCAGGGCCCTCAACGCACTTTGCACGCCTCTAATCACCGAGCTCAACACGGCCCTAGCAGCACTCAACGCCTCGCCCACCATCTCCGCGATAGTCCTCACGGGGTCCGCCAAAGCCTTCGCCGCGGGCGCCGACATCAAAGAGATGGCGCCTCTAACCTTCAGCACGGCCTACACGACCTCCTTCATCGAGTCCTGGTCGCAGCTCACCAGCGCTCTCAAAAAGCCCCTCATCGCAGCCGTCTCCGGCCACGCGCTCGGCGGGGGCTGCGAGCTCGCGTTGATGAGCGACATCCTGTACTGCACGACCACCGCGAACTTCGGCCAGCCCGAGATCAAGCTTGGCACGATCCCGGGAGCGGGCGGAAGCCAGAGACTCACCCGGGCGGTGGGCAAGAGCCGCGCAATGGAGCTGATCCTAACAGGCCGATCATTCAGCGGCGAGGAGGCAGAGCGATGGGGCGTCGCGGCGCGGGCGTTCCCGTCGCACGAGGCGCTCATGGAGGGCGCGCTGGCCACGGCCGAGACCATCGCGGGGTACTCGCGCGTGGCGGTGCAGGCGGCCAAGGAGGTGGTCAACAAGAGCCAGGACCTGCCGCTGCGCGACGGCGTCGAGTTCGAGCGCCGCGTCTTCCACAGTCTGTTTGGCAGCCGCGACCAGAAGATCGGCATGAAGGCCTTTGCCGAGAAGAAGAAGGCCGAGTGGAGCCACGAGTAGTGAGCCCCATCTAGCCTGATGATATGTACCTGGTAGCTATATGGATGTATGTGTATCAAATACTAGTGCTGTGAGAGTGAGACTCGTCAAAAATAATATATAATAAAAACCTAGGCCCGTGACGTTGTTCCCGTATTCCAAGACAACTAGACCCAGCCTTTGTGTTCATCATAGAAGAAGGAGAAAACCTCCTGATTGCTTATTCTCAACATACAAGGGCGGCGTATGGTAAACGCAGTGGTATATATATCGCCAGACGCTTGCAAGAAAAACCACACGGCCGTGTCTATTCACATCCAAATTATAATCCCATGCCCCCTCAACAGAGAGACACCACCTACAGCACCCTCACATACGGCGCCGGGAAGAGACCCTTGCCACCCATATAAAACCCGTGAGCCCAATCGCCATTCTCGTCCTCAATCTCGACGACCTCGGCCCCCTTGGGGAACATCAACTCATCCTCAACCCCAGCGGCAGGATACCAGCTCCACCCAGCCACGCCCCTGGCCCCCGTGCCCCCATCCGGCGGGAACTTGGTCGTAAACCTGCCCTCCTCGCCCGCAGCCGCCCTGGTGCCCACCTGCAGCGCGACGAGCCTCTCGAGCCTCCTCCCGCCCTCACGCCATGAGCAAATCTGCATCCGCGGGTTGGCCTCGCACGGCTCAAACTGCAGCCGCCGCCCGCCGACAAAGTCAAACAGGATCTGGCGCCGTTCGCCGCCCCCGCCGCGCTCGTCGGGGATGAATTTGACCACCACCATGCGGTGGCCGGCGAGGGGACAGCGGCGCCACCCCGCCGGGCCGTTCTCGGGCGCCACGGTGCCGTTGGTGACGAGCCCCGCGTAGCAGGCTTGGCAAATGTTGTAGGTGCCGGGACGGGCGTCGGGCACGGCTTTGGAGGGACAGGCGATGCAGTGGTGGCGTGGCTCCGGGGGTGGGATGGGGGTTTTGCAGACCTCGCAGGGGGTTGTGATGGTGAGCGGGCAGGAGACTCCTCCGGCCGGTGGTTGGGTGGCCTTTTGTCGGGTTTGGACTACCGCTGTCGCGGGCCGTGACGATGGGCCTGGGCTTGCAATCTCGGTCGGGGTGTGCGGATCGACGGGCGGTGGAGGAGGAGGTGTGTAGCTCAGCGGGAGCAGGGGGTGGGTGCACATGCGGCCAGTGTTGACGCAGTCATTGCAGAAGCCCCAGTCGCCCTCGTTGCAGGCATCGCAGCGCCAGAAGCAATCGTTTGCCCATGCAAAGCAGCGGGAGCAGAAGTTGCCCGTCTGGAAGCGGTCCCGCGGGTTGTCGGTGGTCAGCGTGCGGCGGCCGTCCGCACCGCCGGGGATAGCCTTGGGGGGCGTGTAGCGCTGCGCAGTGAGGATGTGTGGAGGCGCGAGCTTGAATTCCGTGTCCATGGCTTGGCGCTGCTCCCATCGCGCCCATGCTGCGTGGCCGAAGCCGAACCAGTTCAGACAGCCTTTGCGGCGGCGGTAGCAGTCGAGGCAGATGTTGTAGTTGCCGCTATGGCACGTGGAGCAGTTGTAGTGCAAGTCGTACTCAATGTGCTCCTTTGCACAGCCCAGACAGGTTATGAAGGGTTCCCTGTAGCGCGGCAGCCGAGACCGCTGGGATGAGGGCGAGGGCAGGGTGGGCGAGGAAAGGCCTGCGCTCAGGGGCCCCGAGGTTGAAACAAAGTCGGATGCGGAGGACGTTAGCGGGAGCTCTGCAGGCCGGCTGGATCTTTTTCGCGTCGCCATGCTGGTGTCTACTGCCAGTTCCGCTTGTGATTGGGAGATGCCCAGGCCGGCAGCAGCACGGGCACTGAAAGGAAGTCCTCGTTGGGCCGATAAGTCTACGGGACTCTCTTGTGCCCCTGAAGCTGTGACCATGGTAGGCGAGCTCGAGCTTCTGGTGCCGGCACCCACGCCTACGCCCACACCCGGCCTGGTCAGAGTTTGGTCGGCAACATTCGACCTCACGGCAAGGTCCGTCTGCGAGCGAACCCCAACTCTCACCTCTGGCTGGATTGAGCCAACAGGTACCGTTGCGCTGCGGCTGGCGCTTGGGGTTCGCCGCCTGCGAGTGGGCTCATGTACGTCGAGGTGGTGTGAGCTAGAAGGAGGATAGCGGCCACGTTCTTCGTTGCTGCTGGCACTCGGCGCCCTAGAGTGCGCGCTGTGTCTGCTCGTGGGCCGGGATGCGGCGTCTCCTGTGCGGGATCTTGGTCTCGTCGAGACATCGGACTGGTGTGAATGAGAGCTCGCATTGCTCCTCCTGCCGCCGTGCTGGTCACTGCGTGCCCTCTCGCGATGTCGCCTCCTGTACGCCTCGGTGATCTTCCTGCTGAGTTCGTCGTTGTTGTCGAGGTCGATGTTGTTGAGATCCAGCCCATCAAGCAGCCCCTCCTCCTGGATCTGGCGAGCAAAGTCCTCAATCTCGCGCTCGAGATCCCTCACGTCGAGGCCATCGGCGTTGATCAGCGACCTGAGTGACGATTGGTGTTCCACCCGCCGCCTGCTTGCCTCGGAGGACTCCTCCGACTGGTGCCTCGACTCGCTCGTGCGCGCCCTCCTCCTCTCGTCGACCGGATGGTTGCTTTCCCGTGGGCCAGTGGCTCTCGTGTTATCCCGACTGGGATCTCTGCTCGGGTTCCTGCTGGACCTGCCGTCACCGGGGCGCCTCCTTGTCCGGGACGATGCGTGGGCGGCCTGGTCGATGACCTCGCGGAGACTCATTTGCTGGACCTCCTCCAGCAGCCTCCTCTCCTCGGCATCCATGCGCTTCTGCTCGGGGGTGCGGTCCTGGAAGCTGAGCCTGGGCAGCACCTTCTCGCCCTTTGTGTACTTGAGGTCCATCTCGTCGCGGTCGGCAGCCGACTTGGCCTTGTCCGGGTTCAGGGCGAGGAACATGTCGAGCAGGGTGGTGACGCGGGCGTCATGCTTGGTGTCCCGCACCGGGTCGCGGCACGAGGGGCAAGTGAAGACGGCCACATCGGGCGCCGGAGGGGTGGGCGCATTCTCGGCGCGGATGGCCTGCCAGCTGAACCATTCCTTGACGCAGGCCCCGCAGAAGGTGTGCAGGCAGTCAAGGAGCGTGAGCGGCTGGTAGAGGAGGTCGGCACAGATCTGGGGGCGTGGGTTAGTAGGGTATGCATTGGTCGTCGGCGGGTTGGGTACAAAGGCGCACAACTTACCGAGCATGTCAGCTCTGTTTCGAGATTGACCGCCGGTTTGGGAGAATCCATCCCGGCCTGGCTCTGGCTCCGGCTCTGGCTCTGGCTCCTGCCTCGGACTCTGGCACCGACACTGGCTGCAGATGTCGTCGGGGCAGGGTGAAGCTATGGTTTGGGTATTCCGTCGCGCACTCGGGATCAAGCATCAGGCTCGGGGTCGGGGTGGTATTGGACGAACCTGGGGTAGTGGGGGGAAGAGGGTGAAGTGGAGGGGAAGGCTTGAGCTTAAATACAACCGGGAAGGTACCTGACCCATCCATGAGAAAGGAAGGCTACGATGCGATGCGACCTATGCACCTTATTAGGCGCTGCAGTACACTAGAGTTTTCGTATTACCTAGAGGTAATGTCCGGGTACCTGTGGATTATTGGTGTATACTCCGAACGACTGTACCTGGTAGACGACGTATGATTTGGATCCGGGCTGAGCTGCAGCCAGCGCGGGGCGGCCGTCTTAGGCGTGGGGCACTTGATTCATCGCCGAATCCAGTTCCCCTAGCGAATCACTCTCACCTAAGGTTTCTCGCCCAGCAAATACAGGTATTTAGTGATCATTTTCAATTACTCACACTAAAGCCGCAACAGTCCTCCATCCAGCAAACCAAGATTGAAGACCCAGGAGGAGGTGAGTAGCTTAAGCCAAGCCGTCAAAATATAACTATGTAAATGTATGTGTGCTACCCATGCAAGTATGTATGAATGCGTATAAGCATGCAGCAACCGCCATAGAAACTCCCCGTATGCTAAGCCCCATCCTCCATCTCATCCCGAGGTGCTGTGTCCCAACACGGACTGACTGGATCCTGTGCGCCGTAATCTTTCCAAAAAGAATAAATAACAAAAAAACAGAATTCAAACATCTCATAACCCATGCAAACAGTTGGTTTTACATTTCGTCTTCCATATTCATTGGCCTCGGACCATCCCACTCCTTGCACATCCCGTACCAACTCCTCTGCCGACACTGCCCCTTCTTGCTCGGCTGGGATTCTGTGGGAATCGCCGAAGGGCTTGGAAGTAGGGTTGGCACCACGCTCGGTGGCGGAGTAATACTAGGCGCCGCCGATGTCGATGTCGGCGTTGTGATGCTTGTTACGGGTTCATCAGCGCAGCCCCAGAATCGTCCTGGCGTCAAGCAGGTAGTGCTGCTTGATGAAGTCGATGTCCGCGTTGCCGTCGGCACAGTCGAAGTCACGGAAGCCGATGGTGTTGTCATTGTGGTAGTGGTGGTCTTGTCCTTGCACCCGAACCAGCCCGGAGTTAAACAGGTCGTAGTGCTGGTAGTAGTAGTAGTAGATGAGGTCGTGGTAACTGCCGACGTGGTGGTCGTAGTCCCTGTACCAGTAGTCGTGGTCGTCTCGTCCAAGCATCCCCACCATCCCCTAGATTCAAGTTAGTATCTGGTTTCTCAAGAAACAAAACAGCAGGGACGCGGGTGTGCTTACGGTGTCTTGCACGTCTCTGTGCGAGTGCGGATCTTGGACGTCGAGCTCGGCGGGGCAGAAGTTGTCGTGCTCTCCGTTCCGTTGCTCTCATACATCTTCCAGTTCCCGCAATCTCTGCACTCGGGCGTGAACTTGCACTCTGGGACCGTGTCGTACTTCATGATCACGTCATGTATGACTGACCGAATCTTATGCGTCCCAATGCCGACCCTCCACCCTTTATCGCCAACGGTGTCGTAAACACATTCTTGGCCAGTGTGGCAGGCCGACTCCAAGGCATATCCTCCAAAGGAACAAGACGCCGTCGCTCCGTTGCAAGTGCCGATGTATATAGGATCAGCCGTGTGTCCGAAATGGAACGTGCCTGTGTACTCCCTGGTCTGAGGGGCGCCGGGGTCCGATCCGGGAGGAACAGGGAGCCCGAGCCGTCCTGCTGGAAGAGCCTCTGGTACTGCCTGGAACGTCACCACGGGGATACCATACGTGAGCCCCAGGAGAGAACTGACAGCGCCGCCCAGCGAATGCCCAGTCAGCCATACGTTTGAGTTTGGGTATAGCTCTGTGACATTAGCGTAAAGCTCGCGTGCTGCCTGGTAGTATCGGTTCTCCTCCTGCAAGGCCTGGACGACACAGGTGTTGTTGCACGAATAGGTGCTCGTCGCACAGTCGCAGACCTGGTGCCATGTCCAAGGGCCTTGCTGGGCACAGCAGCAGCTGAAGAAAAGGTTGTCGTTGACCTTGTCGTTTGTGGTTGTTCCATCCCCATCAAAAACGGCCGGCGAGGTGCCCTTGAGACCAATGACAATGGTCGAGTTCGTCTCGTCAGCCCACACATGGCCGCGCAGGCCGTCGCCCTCCCACCCAAAGTCGGCACTCCTGTTGAAGGGTGCGCCGACCTCTTCCCAGTCCGCATCCCCGGGCTTCTCCACATAGGCGTTAGCGGCCATCAACGCTAGGCTCAAGACCGTATCCTTGTCGGTGATGTTGGGCCCTGGCACATCGTCGAGCGTCCAGGCCTCGGGCGAGAGCACAGCGACATATCCCTGTTGACGTGCGCGAGCCACCATGGGGTCGACCACGCTCGGCCTCCGGTCAACCAGCCGCTGTATTTGGACCGCGTTGCTGTTTGCCTTCAAGGGGCCAATGCGCTGTTCTTCGAAGCCGTCCTCGGCTGCCAGCCACACATCAGCGTCCGACCGTGCTATGTCCATTCGTCGGTGGAGTGTCGGGTGTCTGTAGGTGCCATGGTGGTAGATTTGTCGGAGGGTCTGTGACGTGGCGAGCCAGCGATTAGCAAGTGCAGTGGGAGGCCGCATGCAACAACAAAAACATGGCGGTGTAAGCAAAGTACTCACAAAGGTGTGCTCGGCAGGCGCTGGGGGTTCGGGCAGCAAAGGTGCAAACGGCGGAGACTGGATCGGGACGACCAGCTGGGCATCCGCTCCGGTATGTGCATTTGCGGGTGCGGCTGCCGTCGCGGTGAGAGCGAGGAAGGGCAGCAACAGGCGTGAGGTGATGCTGGCGGCAGACGTGCACGTCGCACCCGACGTCCTCCTCCTCGAAAACATGTCGGGCGCGTGGTCGTGAGATGCGTGCGCAGTACTGTATGGTTCGAGATGGATAGATTCTCAGCGGCAGAGATAGCGTAGTTGAGATCGATAAATGAATGAATCGAGGTTCAAGTGGCTGCTGGCTGAGAGGCACTCGCGCGTGCCTCGTGCTGTGTGGCAGATGATGGTTGGCGTCGAATGCCGATTCGATGGTCGATGTCGGTGTCGATGAATGGATGACGCGGAGGTGCCCAGTCACACAGTGCCTCGAGCGCCCTGTCGCCGTGCCTAGGCAACTCGCTCGCTGATCCGATGGCGGATACCTGGAGGTACCCAGCAAGGTTCGTGGCTGCCTTATCTGTTATCCGCCCACGACCCCTCAGCTGACCGCCGTCGACTGTTAGTGGCGGGGGGATCACACTACGGTATGGACAGATAGCGGGCTACGAATCCAGCGGGACAATGAGGTGAAAGTGCGAGGTTGCGTGCCAACAAACAGGACTCACTGTGTGCACCCTGCGATCACCCACCGTCTGATCTGTAAGTGTGAAGTCCGCGTTCAGCGAGGAAATACCGTGGTGCCATGCAGTTCCCCAAAACACCTCGAAGCAAAATTCCATGTTGTTAGATATGAGTGTCTACAAGGCGCCTGTAGGTTTGCTACGGGTATCAAGAGTTAAGCAGGGCTAGGGATGGCCATTCGATTCGACGATGGTATTAGTTGCGACTGCTGCTAGGTTGTGACGGGAAAAGATTGAAGATCGGCATGTTACCTCTCCTCTAGAAAGGCACTGGTGTAAAGGAGAACATTCTCCCTCTTTCAGGGTATTTCTTTCCCTTGCCTACCACTCCTACTTGAACTACACTAATTTGCAGTCTTTCCGGCTCTGTCTTTCCATGTGCTGCGTCGGGGCTCGGGAGCGCATTACGTACCCCTTATATAAGGAAGGTACTTGGGTACATTACCTATTCCGGGTGCCTTGGGGGCCTGAAGAGTGAAGGGTGCATCCCGCAGGCAGGCGAGTTCCATTTCATGCCAGGCGGATCTGCTGCGGCCTGCCTGGATGAAGTATGATCAGATCACATAATTCGGTCACACCTCACCCATCTCTGGCCAAAACATCCTCTTCAAAAGACAATACAGACTGTCAGATTGTCTCCTGTGCAGCGTCTGTTAATTCAGGTAGCTGCGGCGGGGAAGATGCATCGTGCCCATATCCCCCAGGTTGCTGCACTCTGGAGCTTCAGCCGCTAGGAACCGGGCCTACGGTGTGGGTGACCTTAGGCAGGTACCCTGTATCCATTCTTCCCACAACCTCCACAAGTACACCCACCACCTGCACTTTAGCCCATGCATCCATGTTCATGCCCATGTGTGGTGGATGGTATAACCCGGCACCGGTCTCTTGGCTACTGTCTCACGGCTCCCCTTGAGTCCCTGCCCGATAGAACCAGTCTCCTGACGGTGGTTTCAAGATCATTAGTAGCGTTCAAGTACCATGCATTGACGTGAAGCCTTTGATAAGTTCCAGGTTGGCAGTCGACCGGCTGCTGCACCCAAAGCCACAACCAAACAAAACCACACCCGACTACCTACGGATAGCTTCATGGCTTCGAACACCACCACGGCGCACCGGTCGTCGGTCGGGCCCAGCCCGTTGCGCACTTCGAGATCCTTCACTCGCCCCGAGCCGACGCCGACCTCCCAGGAGACCAACCGGCCCAAAAGAGCGGCAACGATGCAGCCCGGAAAGACGCAGCCGTCGAGGCAGGGAAACGGGGCTGGGGCTGGGGCAGGGCCCGGACCCGGACCCGGACCCGAGGCGCCCGACACGTTCGATTCGGGCAGGATCAGCGAGGAGTCGTCAGACAACACGCCGCGGCAGTCGGTCGACATGGACGGGCTCCCTATCGAGCTGATCAGCCTCGCCGACAGCTTCATCGATCAGCTGTCGGCCAAGACTCGCCCCACGCCGCCCAGCATCGACAACCTCTCCCAGCTCTTCCAGGACTTCTACGCCACCGCCGCCGCCCACATCCAGACCCACGTCGACAGCATAGCCACGCGCCAGCGACGCGAGAGTTCCCCCGCGCCCTCCAGCTCCTCCCGCGCCTCGGCCGCCAGCTTGCTCCGCGCCAAGGCTGCCTCGCTGGGCGGCAAGGAGAAGCACAAGGCCACGCCTCCCCCCACCGCCAGACAGACCTCGGAGCAGCAGCTGCTCACCGCCGACGAGTACGCAGACCGGAAACGGGCGAGGAAAGCCCTGGAGAAGAACCGAGTCTTGCTGGAAGAAGCTGTGGAGCGGAGGCTGTGCGAGGCCATATACGACAAGATCTACCGCCACCACACCACCCAGGACGAGGCCCAGGATGACAAACTCCGGTCCAAGACGGCTGCCCTCGCCGTGGTGGGCATCGGGCTAGCCGACCTAGGCATCGAAATCACCACGGCCACGGACCCGGAAACCGCTGCCAAGAAACAAGACGAGGTTAAGAACTGGCTTGAACAGGCGCGGAAGGAGCTCGTGCTCATGAACCAGTCAAGATACCCGCTCGGGAAGCTCAACCACCTCAAAGCGGCCCACAAGAGCATCATCGATACGCTCTCGCATTTCCACCCGTCCTCGTCCGCAGACGAGCTCATGCCCATGCTCATCTACACCCTCATCACCCTCCCGCCAGAAAACCTCAACGTCATCAGCGACCTGAACTTCATCCACCGCTTCCGCTGGGAGCCCAAGCTGTTTGGCGAGGCAGCCTACTGCCTCACCAACCTCGAAGCTACCATCTCCTTCCTCGAGACCGTCGACCTCTCCACTCTCCGCGCCGACGAGGCCCCCACAGGCCCGGCAAAGGGCTCGGCGAGCTCCACCTCCACCCCGAAAGCCGAGACCTTCCCCCCAGCCTATTCCCCGGGCCTCTCCTCGCCATCCGCCGCGACGCCAACCACCAACGCAAAACACACCGCCCCGATACCCAGCGGTCTCCGTGCCGCCGTCGCGCTCCGCAACCGCCGCCTCAGCGACCTCGTCAACACGCCCGCACAGGCCTTCAACGCGGCCTCGGACGCTGTCTTCTCCACCGCCGACCAGGGCCTCAAGACCATCAGCACCAGCCTGGGCGACAGCTACAAGTTTCTGATCGGCAAGCTGCGCGACGAGCACCCCGAGGCCCTGATCACGGGCAAGACCGGGGAAGTCATGTCGCTGGAGGACGCGCGCAAGCTGATCGGCACCCCGCCGCCGCACGACGACGAGGGGTCCGCCAGCGGCGCGAGCTCGGTGCACAGCCCGGAGGAGGATCAGCACTTTCACCGGCCGCTGATGAGGAGATTGGGCACGCCGCGGGCCGAGGACAAAGTGCTGAGTATTATTGGGGGCACGAGGAAGGCATCACGGGATCACAGCGCTGATAGTGCGCGAAGCGCAGGCAAGACAGAGGGAGAAGGCAAGGAGAAGAACGCAGCAGCTGCTGCTACGAGCGGTCCTAGTGCGACCGCGTCCTCGTCGAACCCGGCGCTGATAGACTCGATGCGCAACCTGGGCAACTCGCTGAACCCGATGAATAGGCTCACCAGCTTCCGCGGGTTCGGTAGGTCCGGATCGACCACGCCTTCACCCGGCGCGGTGTCCAAAGATGTCCCGTCGAGCGCCGGGAGTCGGGGAATGCCGGCTGACGGCGGGGATCTTGCTACGGTATGTCCATAATCCATCGTTCAAAAAAAAGAAGAAGCATACACTAACGAACCTTCCTGTGCCACAAGCAGGCCTTTCCAGAACTAGCACCAGTGCTCCCGCCAAAAGAGATCCCCAAGATCGACCCGCCCATCAAGCGGTTCATGGAGATCCAGAGCCCGGCCGACCTGCGACTCGGCGAGGTGCTCGAGCTGCTGCGGGACTACCGCCGGCTGGCGGGCGCGTTGAAAGACCTCGGTGCGTTGAAGGAGTAGAGTAGAGCAGAGCAGACCCAAACATGGATGGTCTGGAACCCTTCTGATATACGAAAGAAAGAAAGGAGGGGTAACGGGGTTGTAATAGTCGGCGATGAGATGAGATGATACTCCCGGTGGGGGGGTTCAAAGCAAGGAGAGGCATGTGGAATACTTTTTTTTTTTTTTTTTTTTTTTTTAGTTTGGTGGCTGGATGGTTGGCTGGCTGGCTGGTATAGAACGGGGATCTAGACAGGCGAGCGCGTGGGCGGGTGTGTTTATGTTTATGTTTGTGTGGCATGTATAACCAGCTGAGCTGCGGGATGTTTTGGTTTCTAGTCTTTGTATGAATTTTTTTTTTTCCTTGGTCTTGTCCTGGCTTTTAGATGGACGGCATGGGCTTTTGAGGGCGGAAGGGGCGGGGGGTCGAATATCTGGAAAGACGGCGGCATTTAATCGAGTCGAGTACCTTGGTATGGTAGGATAATAGGTATCATATCATATCATATCATGGGTTTGACCTGATCTGATCTGCGAGAGGTGCGTGAGTCGACCATTTTGAATCTGAAGAGAACACCGTCCAATAGTTCGTGTAGTAGGTAGGTAGGCGGCACATGGTATTTCTCATACTCATCACCGTGCCGGAGCATGCCATGGTTTCCTGGTACCATAGCTGATAATGAGTCGTAGCCCCTTAGCCCTCTCTTCCATCGTCAGTCGAGTCAAACCAACCGCCCTCACTCCCTCCCCAGGAACATGAACATCACGAAACCAGAACTCTGTCGAATCAAGACCGGAACCTCATCAGCGCCAAACAACCCAAAGCAGCCGGATATCACCTAACGCCAGAACAGCCAAGCCAGCCCCGGGATCAAAATACCAAGCTTTCATCAATCAATATATCAACGACAGCAGCAAGACAGACAAAATGAACCTAAAAACGAATGGGTATGAAACAGATTGGCAATGATAAATGTGTATGTGTGTGTGTACAATCAGACATCCGCTCCAGCCCCGCGCTTGCTTTACTTCGCTTGCTTTGCTTGCTTGCTTGCATTGCAGAACTGTATCGCCTCAAATCGATTCCCCTCCCTCCCTTCCTCCCTCCCTGGTTCCATCCGTGTATTCCTATCCACCCCACCCCCAAAACCAAAACCAAAATAAACAAACAAACAAACAAAAAAGAAAAACGGCCGATTATTATAGTTTCTAGGTAGGTAGTTTCTCTTCTTTTGATTTCCGCGCAAAGCAAAGCAAAGCAAAGCAGTTCCCAGACTTAACCAACTTCTTCCTCCCGATCCGGTGAAGCCAGTCCATGCACGCCAAGAGAGAAGAGGAAAAAGAGTGGGAAAAAGAGAAAGGGGATGCAAGCATACATACATAGATGCATGCATCTACATCTGCATCTGCATCTGTGTATGTGTGAAATGCGGGGGGTCAGGGTATATGAGAAGACGCATGTGTTCTGAAGAAGTAACCTCCCCGGCCGTCTACTTTGCTCAGCTGAGCTGAACCTTTTTGGGGAAGAAAAAAAAAAGAACCCCAGCTCCCCTTCCCCTATATCCATCCATCCATATCCATGCTATGCTAATCTTCCAGATATGAAAAAAACCCTCCGTGTCAACTGAAAACCCCCCTGGCTCACCGCATAAGAACCCGCTTCAGTGGATGCCGTTGGCTTTGCCCATCTGCTTGGTCGGGCTGAGACTCCGTCCGTTAGTGCGGTCTTGTAGCGCGCGGCCGGCTTCCGTCTCGTCCTTGATGAGCTTCTCCATAAATGCGATATAGTCGTACTGCGGCACGCCGCGGTCTGCCTGCATGTCGGGCCCGCTATGGATGGGGATGATCTCGACCAGCTTGTCAATCACCTCGTCGGGGACAAGCGAGTGTCGCAGATCCATCTCCGTGACGTACGGCTTCCCGTCAGCGACCTCGCGGAAGCTCTGGAAGACCTGTTCGGCTGTGTTCTGGTCCTCCGTGACCTCCACCATGAACCGGATAAACTGCTCAAACGTCACCCGGTCCCGGCCGTTGGACGTCGTCTGGAAGTAATCGTGCATCTCGTCCTCGGAAAAGACGAGCCCCAGCGAGGCGAGCGCCGCGCTGAACTCGAGCTCCGCTAGACTGTTGGTATCATCCCGGTCGAAGTGTCTGAACACCGACTCAAACTCCTCGAGCTGGATCGGTGTCAGGTTCGTCATGTTGCGCGCTACCATCTGGTTCTCGAGGAAGGCGAGCTTTTTGGAAACTGAGGCCTTCACGAGGGACAGCTCGTAGCAGAGCTCATCGTACGTGTATGTTGTAAAGTCGTTCTCCTCAATGTTGGCCTCCTGGCACTTGGCGTCCACGGCGGCGATAGTCTGCAGGTACGCATCCAGGGGGGGTAGGTTATCAGCGAGTTTCCGCACATGATGCAGTTGGTCCTCCACGTCTCCTTCCAGCCCCGAGATGGCCACCTGCATCGTGTTAAGAGCCAAAGCAAAGTCATTTGCCTTGTCGGCGAAGGATTTCCGCAGAGCATTCTTGATACTGAGGGTGTTGGTGTTAGCGATGACGGCACTCTGGCATACCCAGGAAGAGGGGACGGAAGACGTACTCTCTTATGGTCTCATTGATCAGTTGCCCCCTTATCATCTCCGACTTGGCCAGGTTGCTCCATTCCCTCTCCATGACATCCAAGCTTAATTCTGCGGGCGGCTCGTAGGGCCGTAGCCGGTACGTGCCCAGCTTTGTCTTGATATTTCCCAGCAATGTCGCGAGCTCGCTCTTCTCCCCCACCCAATCTCTCTTCTTGCCTCTCTTGTATGTCGAGAAATCTACCGCCTGCGCCTTGGCGTCGACGTACGTGCCTACAAACTTGGCCAGCTGCCAACTCTCTATTTGCGTGCGGACGGCCTTGAGCAGCGCCGCCATTCTCCTCTCGTACGCGCTCTGCATCTCCCACGCGCCCTGCATGTTGTTTACAAACTTCTCGACGCGACGCCCGGCGTTTTCGACCTTCTCCATCTGCGAGAAGGCGTGGAACCAGTAGGCGATATACGTCATCAAACTCCTCTCGTCGGGCTTCGCGACGTCGCATACATCTTCTACGTCGAGCAGCTTGGGGATACCGATCTCCTTATGAGCGATATCGAAGGCCAGCTGCATGTTGCCGCGGTGATCCGACTTGTCGAGGGCGTCGTAGTCGATCAGATCGGGACGGTGGATATCCAACAAGGCGCAGAAGGCGAGGCCGTCATTCCAGCTCTGGCTGAAATCGCGGACGTCCACCTCGTCGTAGCATGCCGTCTTGCGCTGACACCACAGTAACAGACCCTCCTTGGCGGTCATGCCCTCCTCGTTGATGTTGTTGATGGTGAAGCGCAGAATGAGGGTCCATATTAAGCCCAGGATAATCTTTCGGTTGCCATCCACGACGTCCTCGGCGCCAATGTTGGTCATCTGGATGCCCCGCGACTTGATAAAGTCGAGCGCGAGGTTGGCGTTTTCGAAGCGCTGCACGCGCAGCTTGGGCTTGGCAGCATAGCGGCCGAGGGATTCGCTCGAGAGACACTCGAGCAGGTGGATGAGGATGACGCCGTCGCTCAAATCCTTGACTAGGTCCTTCACCTCGAGATCGCGGGCCTCGAGCTTGGTGTTGAGCCATTTGGTAAACGTCTTTTGCTGGACGGTAATCCAGCGCTGCTGCTCGGCAAAGGCCATCTTGGCGAGGCCCTGCTCGCGGGGCGGCTCGGTCGCAGCAAGGGCGTCGGCGGGGTTGGACGAGCCCTTCTGGAAGCGCCGGTTCCTGATTCCTTCCTTCTTGCTGTTTGCGAGGGCTAGGCTGGTGGAGCCTGAGCGCTGTAGACGTATGGCATGCAGTTGCTTCGCGTCCCGCCGGCTGCGAGTGGTGGGCGGCTGCTGCTGCTGGCGATGGTGAGGGTGGTCGTGATAGTATTGATGTTGTTGGTCTGGGAGATGCGGGTGCGGGTGCGGGTGCGGGGTCGCGGCTTGTTCCTGGTAGTCTTGGGACGTAGATCCGAAGGATGAGGCGTTGCTGCTAACGGTGCTGAGGATGGACGATCGGCGCGAGTCAAAGGCAGAATCCTTGTCCGACGCTGACCAGGTCGAGTAATATCCCGACGACGATGCAATGGACTGGATCGAGAGCGAGGACGGTCGGCCGGGAACAAAAGTGCCGCTGTCCTTGTCTTGGTGGAGTGGTGGGAGCGGTGGTAGCAGTGGTAGAGGTGGCGGTAGATTCGGGTTCTGGCTGTTCTGTTGCTGTAAACAATGCCCATGCAACCCGACCAAGTCTGGGAACTTCAGGTTGCCCTCGAGTCCAGATTTGTTGTCGCTGGGCTCCCCGCCGTGGGAGTGGTGGGAGTGGTGCCCTGAAGTCCCTGGGTAACCAACAGAGCCCCCAGGGCTGCCGGGCCCCACTGTGCCCGTTGTAAATGACATTGGATGGTGCTGCCAGGCCAGGATGTGATTAGCTGCAGGCCGGGAGGTGGGGAGGGACCTGGTTAGCGCCAGCGCAGGAAGCCGCTGTCCTCCAGGGGTCCTTCTCTACCAGGTACCTAGAGTCTTGGCTTGGGACCTAGAGCGCATTTAGGGGGGCAATCGATCTGGATAGCTTCAGTTCCCGAGTCCAGGACTTGAACGGCGCCATAACGGGCAGACGACGAGATAGGGCTGGGACTGGGAGGGCTCTAGTTTATACTGAGGTCAAGTCAGATCCCCAAACCCCCCAAGTCAGCGACCTCGGGCCAGACGCGGGTCTCATGCTCAGGCTGAAACTCTCATACCTGACGGCCCCTCTGGAATTCCCGTCGGATCTACAAAGCCAAAGCAGGTCAGCCCAAGCAGCAACCTTGGTCTAGGTAAGGCCCATCTGCCGCGGCCAATGCATCGCTAGACCACTTTGTTGTTCATGCACGTCGACCTCATAGTGACCTACCCTGGCTTTGGTGGTCCACCAGCCGCGCCCAGGCTACTACAGTTGCTGCCCAGCAGTGTCGTTGTCGTTGTCGTTGTCGTTACTCTGTTGCATGCCGCCGCCGATGATGGCACGCAACTTTTGTCGACTACAGTCCCACCGGTTGCCTCGGTCGTTGTTGCACTTCAAGTTGTCACAACCGAGCGATAGATACGGGATAGCGTGACACCTCCAAAGAACAGCAAACCCCCCAACCCCCAAAACTTAGGCACAACCCCACGCCATCACCATCCACGGTGCATGAACGTCGGGTTCCACCGTGCAAACGGGCTATGACAGCCTGTGCTTCAGGTCCATGGATCCAGCCGGCCGGGAATTTAGCCCTCGACATCTCGCAGACAACCTCCCAACTCTCTTGGTACTGGGCGGCTCTGCAGTTCCCATACAAGTGCTCCATATCAGCCTCTTCCAGGTGTAATTGCGGTGTGTCTTTAAAGGACAAGAATGTCTCTGGAAACAGCCCATCCATCCTCTAATGCCTTCCATTAGGTGCATCATGCATCATGACGATGTCCACCTGCTTAGACAGCAACATGCTAGCGATAGACTTGTGCATGTTCCTCCCACGTCCCACGGCAACGATCCAGGGGCTCCGTGGGCTGACGGACGGGAGGTGGTTGTCTCGATGCAACCCGCCTAATACCAGCAACACCCTTAGGATCTTCACAAGCCGCTGTTGAGCCGCCAGTTTCAAACTCCCGTCTTTAAATTTGGTTAAGGAAGGCAAGGCAAGGTACTCAGTCGAACAACTCAAGTCCGTGTGGCCGGTAATTCTTTGATTTCTTTTTGGTGGTAAATAATTCAAACCATGATGCATCAAATGGGTGCCCGTGAATAACATTGGTATATATATTCCGACATCTCCTAATTCAGCGACTTGTTGATGATACACAAACGATGTCTATAGAACTCCTCCACGGATTAAACCCGTACGTTGGATTCGTCAATCATCCATGATTATATCCTCACCGGCCTGACCAAAGTCCTTGCATAGACGATCAACAAGAATCAACCGTCAAGATTCGCCCTTTTGAAAAGGGGCCGTCCTCATTTCGTTCTGACGAAAAAAAGCCCAATATCTAGGGAGCCACCATAATCACACTTTCAAATACGGGATAATACGCGGTGGCCCACACTCTTCTAATTGCCACGCGGCCGGGAAGTCTCGTATCGGTAGCACATTTGTATTGTGTAGCGTAGAAGCTGACCTGGTTGAACCTCAGACGGAGAGAGCAAAGACCACGTTCATGTTTGAAGGTGCCAGTCAATGCAAACCCACCGCCGCAACGTCCACTGCACTGTTTACTTACCCCTTAGATGAGGAACCAAAGCCCCAGTAACAGCCTCTCCAAGAAACAAAGCATAGCAATCGCACCGGTGATAATTCACACCATGATAGGGGGTCTAACTACTCCTCAGTGCTCAAGTAAACAGAGCAGCAACCTACCCCTGAAGTATCTAGTGCGGTTTGAATCGCATGTGTCGCAACGCAATATATTCAACAATGGATGCCATCACATATAAACTTCATTCACATACCCCTTCTACGAATCCCCATCCCAGATCAATGCCGCAGAAACCCCTCCCAACCTCTTTTAAGTTCCCCTTAATGCGACCCCTCCATTCGTCAATCTAGTAGCTATGTAGCTCTCCCAAAACCAGTCCAGCTGAGTTCCCACCACGTCCAACTTCCCATGCACACACACAAACACACAACAAAACGTTTACCCCAAGCCCAACCACCACATCCCATCCCCCTAATACGACGCCAAATCCTGCCACTGCTTCTCCCCGACGACCTCGAGGATATCCCTCCCCTTGGCCGCCAGCCGCTCGCGAAACGCCTCGCACCACATGACCTCGACCCCGCCGTCGCCCATCATCTCATCGCCCGCCGCATGCAAGCCCAAGCCGACGTGCTGGTAGAACTGGCGAACCACGAACAGCGGCACGGCCAACAAATCCGGCTGGACCGTCGCCGCCAGCGCAAAGTCCAGACTCCGGCAGATGTTGGCCGCGAGCTCGCGCACGTGGCCGTATTTCAGCGGGTCGCTCTGCAGGGCCATGGGCGGCGGGGGCGGGGGCATCATGCCCGCCGCATCGTCATCGAGGAGGAGCGGGTCGAGGATGATCCAGTACAGGCGCTCGACGGAGGGGTAGAAGAGGAGCAGGGCCATCCAGTAGTAGATGAACATGGCGGCGGCGGCGCCGTCGGGGAACGCAAACGTGTCGGCGAAGGGCATCTGGGCGCCCATGTTGGCCACGTCGGGCTCGCTGATCCAGAAGGCCGAGCCGGCCGACGCGTACCAGTCGTCCAACTGCCGCTCCAGGCTGAGGCAGTTGTTGAGCAGATCCTGCGCCATCAGCCGGCGCGCGAGCGTCGGGTCCTGCGCCACGATGCGGTCCGCCCGCGCGAGCATGTTGGGCAGGTACACCATGATGTCGAACAGCCGGTCGAGCGCCGACTTGGGATGCAGCTCCCACGGGGTCGTGATCCACTGCGGCTCGGCGAGGTAGCTGGGTGTGCGGTTGACGAGCGCCGTGGCGATCTGGCTGGGCCGGTACACGCGCACGAAGAAGTGGTGGTTGGGGAAGGTGCGGAAGTTCTCCGGCCCGAGCCGTCTAATGGTGTCGTGTTGGATTGTTGGGTCTTTCCATGGCGGGAGGTTGCTGAAGAAAATGGACGAGTTGTGCTGTTTTGCGTGTTAGTTTCCGGGGGCTTAATTATATCGTGGGGGGGGGGGCTACAAAGGGTGAGGGCTCACTTGGTAGAGAAACAGGCAGACGCTTTCTGTCGTCGCTATCGCTTCTTCCTGGGTCTCATCGATGGGGGAGGAGAGATGGACCAAGGCTTGTGATCTCAGCTGGAAGCTTTCATCGCTCTGGAACTGCTGGACGTGTGGGGTCTCGTAGGTTGGGAGAGAGGAGAAGGTGAACTTGCCACCCCCCTCGCCGCCATCGTTGTCGGTGTCTCTCAAGACGGCCTGCAGATTTGTGTGGAGGGCGGCGATCTGGACGAGATGCTTCTTGTCGAAATTCGAGAGCGAGATCAGGTCGTCCCAGGCCGGCTGCAGTGGCTCGGCAGGCACAAGCTCCAGTCGGTCGTCCTCCTTCTTTGCCTTTCCCTTCTTGGATGATTTTACCACTCGGGGAGGGTGGCTACTGCAACGGCCGCCGTCCTCGATGGTTCCTATTATGAAGGTCGTCGGACGCTCATATCCTCCACAGACTCGAGAACTGTCGATGCATTTCCGACACGAAGGCCGCTGGTTGTCACATCTCACCCGGCGAGCCCTGCAATGTTTTGTTATTGTCAGTCCTTCCACGACGAGGTTTGTCACCAACCTACCTGCAAGTGTTGCAGCCCTGATGACAGGTCAGCATTTCATCGCCATTCTTCTTCTAGAAGCAAGATTCGCCACGCCACCGCGCTTACCTTGTACTTCCCCGGAACGCCAACCATTCTAGCGGTATAGAAAAGACTCTGTCGAGGCCGGAACAGCGGTGAGAGAATAGGGGAGGAAATTGGTCAAGTATTTTGTTCTGAAAAGATCTAACAGAAGGCTTCGCGAAGTATAGTCCCGAACAGCAGAATTCTCCACGGGCGAGTCACTCATAAAGAGCGAGGAGGGTTAGATACAGCAGGGTACAGAATATCAAGCAGTGTAGGCAGAGCCTTCAGCCCGGTTTGTGGGGAGGGACCGGCGGCCGAGTATAGTCCAAAGAGAGGCAGCCCCCTATAACCCGTGCTCTAGAATGGAGGTACTTGGACTTGGCAAGGTCCTCCTGTGGGGAGTGAGGTACAGGTGTGCCCGGGATAAATAATGCCCATAGGGAGCAGCAGGCTCTGTCACAGGGTTTGCAATCAAGCCGCCAATGACTGGCCGAAGAAGCAGCTCCAGAGTGTCAAGTGCAGCGTTTGGTGCCAGGCAGGTAGGCAAGGCAGGCAGAGAGAGTGAGGCAGAGCACTCAACACCCTCTCGAGACGAGAGATAAGCTACCCGCCAGCTAGATGGACTCCAGGATTCGGGAAGATCTGAGTAGCCGTATTGAAGCATTCACCAACGCCATTCGCCCGGACGTACAGGTAGAGAGAGTGACGACATGACGGACTGTGGGTGAAATGGAAGCCCGGGGATTTTGAGGGAACATGCCCGGCCACGCAGGGGAGATGACTGGAGTGTAAATGTGTGACTGCGAGAGTGGAAAGTGGTGACTAGTGGTAGGCTGGTCTTATTAGTGGTGTGTGGGTTTGCGGGTATCTGCAACAAACTTCGGGGGAAAAGGGGGAGGTGGGGGGAGGGGGACGACTTGATGGATGGGATGGAGATTTAGACGAAGCTCGTCGGTCGGGGAGGCTTGCAGGCACCGAGTTGCAGGCAGACATTTTCATTCTGCCTTGGCCGTCATGGCAGAGCAAAGCGAGCAACAGCAGCCGGTGGACGCTAGCACGCCTGGTAGGGCTACAGGGCTGCAGGGGTGGTGGCATCGCGCGCAGTGGAGGCTGGCCGGCTGCCCATGCATGGAACCTCTTCACCGTCCCATGCCCTCCCACTCCATCCCGGGCATCTCCTCGTCGGATGCAGACCAAGATGGCGCTCTGGTTGGTCGACCTAACGGGATTGCGTATTTGGGACTTTAGGCAGGGTCAGCTTTCTCATTGGGGGTGAAGTCGCTGCACAGTTCTTTGCGCGAGGCCGGGACGTTGCGGCTGACACATTTTGTCAGGGAAAGGTGCCCTTCGATGGTGCGGCTAGTCCGAGACTCGGGGGGATTAACTGCGCGTCGCCTTTTGTCTACAGAAGCGGAAGGGAGGTGAGTGAGAAGTAACACACCTTGGCAGCCTACAGCCTGGAAGTGTGTTTAGGAACTGGCAGTCCGACATGACGTACCCTCCGCATTGCTGACGAATGAAGAAACGAGCGACTCAGCAAAGGTGAGGTTATTCGGACCTGGTGGACGTAGGTAGGTACCAGAATCTGTCAGTGCCTGCTTCTTAACAATCTAACCAAAATGGTATCCTGGTACTGTTTTTTATTTTTGGCACATGTACGTGAATTGCCTGAAGAACGCCGCCGCCCAAATGCTGCATATATCGATCGGACTGTTCGATGTTGTCGTCCCAAGAAAATAAACAAGAAACAGAGACGG
Source organism: Podospora appendiculata (assembly GCA_033675105.1). Classification (NCBI taxonomy): domain Eukaryota; kingdom Fungi; phylum Ascomycota; class Sordariomycetes; order Sordariales; family Podosporaceae; genus Podospora; species Podospora appendiculata. Next base: position 2,224,867 of record JAULSO010000005.1, on the reverse strand, counting down.
TAACCATTTCTCTGGAGCCAAACCAACGGCACGCCTTATTGACCCTTGAATATCAGGAAGTATACCGCTCATATTTTTAGCCTGTTTCTGAGGCCCGCCCAAGAAAGGGACTGCCCCTCCGCAGATGCATCGTTGCTCTAGATGTACTTATAGGGGTTCAAGATTCCCTTTGGATCGAAATGCGTCTTCAGCCCCTTCATCAGGCCGATCGTGGTGGCGTTGCGACTGTAGCCAATATAATTCTTCTTTTGGAGTCCGAGGCCATGCTCGGCGCTGATGCTGCCCTGCCTCTTCTCGATCCACTCATAAATGAACGGCTCGAGGCACTGCTCGACCCTCTTGTCGAAGCGGCGCGTTGAGACGTTGAGGTGCAGATTGGAGTCACCCATGTGCCCGTACCCGATAACATCACGCACGGGATGCTCATCGGTGTCGCCCAGGAGACCAGCCGCATCGATCCGCGCCTTGGTATCCTCGACCAGCTGGTACATTTCCTGCAGGGGAATCGACACGTCGTACTTGTACACGCCGCCGAGGTGACCGAGGGCCTCGGCGATGCCCTCCCGCCACGCCCAGAGGGCCTTGATCTGTGTCTCGTCCTGGGCCAGGGTGCCGTCCGAGACAATGCCCTTCTCCATGACATCCTCGAGGAAGGCGCCGAGCTTCTCGCTGTCGTGGTCGGCGTTTGATCCGCTCGTCTCGATCAGGCAGTAGAACGGGTACTTGCCTTCCAGTGGTCGCCTGTTCTCGGTGACCTCTCCGACAAGAGCCTGGCTGCTCTCGTCCATAAGCTCGAAGGCGGACAGGATCTCGGACAGCTGGCCCTTGGCTTCCCGGAACGCTTGCTGGACCTTGTCGAACGACTCGAGGCCGAAAAAGGCTACGTTTTGTGCTGCCGAGCGCTGGGGGCACTGGATCGATGCCTTGGTGATGATGCCGATGGTGCCCTCGGCGCCAATGAAGAGCTGCTTGAGGTCGTAGCCAGTGTTGTTCTTCCGGAGCTTGCAGAGGTCGTCGACGATGGTTCCGTCAGCAAGAACAGCCTCGATTCCGAGGGTGCTGCCGTGTAAGCTCCCGTACCGAAGCAGCCGCAAGCCACCGGCGTTTGTCGACAAGTTTCCTCCGATTTGGCAGGACCCCTTGGCGCCCAGGTCGAGGGGGAAGATGTAGCCCTTGGTGGCCAAGAACTGGTCTGCAACCTCGAGAATGCAGCCGGCGCCAACGACTAGAGCGCCGCTGACCTCGTCAAACTCGACAATCTGGTTCATGCGGCTCAGGTTGATGACAATCTCGTCAAACACGGGGACCGAGCCACCAACCAGACCCGTGTTGCCGCCCTGGGGCACGACGGCCAGCAGGTTGTCGTTGCAGTACTTGAGGATCTTGCTGACCTCCTCGGTCGACCCGGGCTTGAGGACCAGCTTGCATTGGCCGCGGTACTTGCCCATCCAGTCGCTGTTGAAGGGCTCGATGTCGTCGGCTGCGCTCTCATTCGTCACTCCATCGATGACGGCCGAGTCGCTGCCTATGATGCCCCGGAAGTAGGCGACATGTTCCTGCGTGAGCGGGGCGAAACGGCTGTCTCTCTTGATGTCGGGGTAAGTCTCGCTGGTGAGTTTGACCCGCTGGCTTGGTGTTTGCTGCAGAGGCCTTGGGCGAGAACTACTGAAGCATCGCGCTGTCGCGGCAAGCGGGGCCTGGCCGTGTGATCTTATCCGTCCAGCAGCTGCGATTGAGATGCTTCGTCTCCCGGCCAGCCTCGCCAGGGAAGGTGCAAGCGGGTAGCGTGAGGCCATGGTTGGTGTAGTACAGGTAAGCAATCAATCAGCGCTGTTGGAAGTACGGCCGTGACCTGAAACCTGGAGTCTTTCTACGGTACGACTTTCGCCCTCTCAGTTTTGTACGCTTATTTAATAAGACTCTCGAGAATAAACCCTGAGGCTTGATGAGATGGTATGATCCAGTACCTTAGTACCACCGATCTCGGGTTAGCCCAGGTGGCGGAATCTGGTCGAATTTTGACGCGCAGCTGGCAAGCGGCCCGTTGGTGTTTGATGTGAGTCTCTGGGCACTGGACACTGTCGGGGCCCCTGGGGTGGCTGTAGCCCTCAAGTTAGCGTTGCCTAGGTATGGGTCCGAGCTCAAGGCATGAGGAGGAGCTTCAGCGGCCAGGCTTCTGGGAGCTCGCGTCACGCCGCCGCCTTGCAACAGCGGCCGGGACAGCACCTCAATCCGAACCAAACTCTCCAGCGCAGCAACCTCCGTCTTTCCACCTCGCCCCGGCCGAACTAAAGTGAAGATAGCTTCGCATTCTCATACTAAAGCGGCGATTTAAATCTCAGCAAACATGGCGTCGGGATACGATAGAGCTCTGTCGGGTACGTTCCCGCTGCAACACCTATTCCCCATTTCCCTGTCTGCCTGCCTGAATTCTGGGGCCGTAGCTAACAGCACCTTCGTACAGTTTTCAGGTCCGTCGCGATCTTGCCGATAGAGGAAATCACAGCATAGCCTTGGCTGACCTTGAAATAGCCCCGATGGACATGTGTTCCAGGTCGAGTATGCCGGCGAGGCTGTCAAGAGAGGTATGCGTCGACCAGGCGATGGAGGAAAGCTACCCAACAACACCCAGGCAGGCATCTAACTCGGGACAGGAACCTGCGCCGTGGGCGTCAAGGGCCAGGATGTCGTCGTCCTCGGATGCGAAAAGCGATCTGCGATGAAGCTCCAAGACACCCGAATCACCCCCTCCAAGATCGGACTGATCGACACTCACGTTTGCCTTGCCTTCGCCGGCCTGAACGCCGACGCCAGAATCCTGGTCGACAAGGCGCGGTTAGAAGCCCAGTCGCACCGCCTCAACCTCGAAGACCCCGTCACGATCGAGTACATCACCAAGTACGTTGCCGGTGTGCAGCAACGGTACACCCAGAGCGGAGGCGTCCGGCCGTTCGGCATCAGCACCCTGATCGTCGGCTTCGACAACGCCGGCAAGACCCCGAGACTTTACCAGACCGAGCCCTCTGGCATATACTCTGCTTGGTCAGTCTTCAGTCACCACATTTCACGCGTCTGAGCCCATACTAATACTGCGCAGGAAAGCCAACGCGATCGGACGCTCGAGCAAGACGGTCCGCGAGTTCTTGGAGCGCAATTACAAGGAGGATATGGATCGTGAGGCCACGGTCCGTCTTGCGATCAAGTCGCTGCTGGAGGTGGTTCAGACCGGCGCCAAGAACATCGAGATCGCCATCATGGCTCCCGGCAAGACGATCGAGATGCTGCCAGTCGAGGATATCGAGGGTTACGTCAAGGCTATCGAGCAGGAGAAGCAGGAGGAGGCTGCAAAGAAGAAGCAGGGCAGGACTCCCGGCCAGGGCAGCGCAGCCATCCTGACGCGGACGCAAGAGGAATCTTGAGGGGAATGCCCACCTCAACGGGGGCATTCAAGCCAGCTGCTCCTTTGGTAGATGCGGCGCAACTGCCCAATAACTGTATGATAACATCACGAGACCTTGGCGCGTGCATTTAGAAGCCTACTTCAGAACTCTGAATTCTTTTTACTCTGCGGCTTGGGTATATGTCGTCCTCTCCCCCGTGCGTGCGTGTGTGCTCCTCGCGAATCGTCTGCGTGCCTGCACACAAGCTACCTAGCCAAGCTTGTCGGCGTCGTTGTCGGGGTCGAATATCGTCTTGTACTGTATGCCCTTGATTCGGTCGTCCCTGATCATTCGGTTGTCCACTCTCACGTCTTCGCCCTCGACGGTGATGGCGGCCTTGGGCGTCTTGGCATCGATGACAAAGTGGTTGTCACAGTGCGGGCAGTACTCGTCCGACTCCTCAAACTCCTGGGCGTCCTTGCGGAAGCACTTCTTGCACTTTTTGCACGCAAAGACCATCTCGAGCTTCTGCAGAAGCGGGTGGCTCTCTTGCTCCGCGTGGCACTCTGAGCAGTCGAACCATTTCTTGCCTGTTTGTGATTTGTGGCGGTTTAGCTGTCTGGTATTTCTCCCGTTTTGGTGGTCATGGGTGGGCTATGTTTGTCTGCACATACAACATGGCGACCGGATTGAGACCTGCGCGTTCAGGATATGTTTGCTAGAAGCTCAGTGTTAGAAGTGCACGTCCTTGTGTCACAGTAATGTGAGTGAGTGACGATCCGCCCCTTACCACATGATGAATACTAGGTAGAGGACCGAGGTGTTCCGTGACCAAGGGTGGGTTTTCTGCCGTGACGGTCTGTCCTAGTAGAAGATTGAGCTTCGCACAGCAATCTGTTCGTCGTTGAGACAGACGGTGTAGGTAGATAGTGGCTGTGTGATGTGTCGATGTGAACAGGGTGTGGATGTGGATGGAATACTGCAGGTTAGGTACTACAGGCACGCAGGATATGGATCCAAGGACCACGGGCCTGGCACTGGTCGCCTTGGGAGGCTCAGCGGTGGGGTCGTGTCAGGGCGGCGGGGTGGCCTGCAACTGGCACTACCAGGTAGGTGGTTTAAATCCGCCGCTAATACCGGTAATATGTGCCCGAACAGTGAGCATTAGTAATAAGCAAACCCTTGGAGGCAGTAACCGGGCCGTACCGGAGTTAACAACCTCGCAGCACTTGACCCACGACCGCCAGTCACACGCAGTACAAAGGCAGTGTCATCCCACATGCATCCTCATCCTCCAGCGTTCCCTCTCTTGCCACTCTCACCAGGCCTCACCAATTCCACAGTGGACGACAGCCTGAACGCCGACGCAGCGTCAAATCCGAGAGTCAAAAACGCGCCCGGTCTGCGTCCTCCATCTCGAGTGCCAGCAAGTCGACTCTTTTTTCCATAGCCCTGCCTTTTTGGCAGAGGGCAAAGGCGGGAGGAAAAGTGGTAAGCAAAGGGCGAGAGGCCGACGGCGAAGAGAAAACAGGCAGGGTCGATCGACACTTCAATTGAGCAGCATGCCGCCCAAGAGGAAGGCCATGCCCGCTGGTGGCAGCGTCATCTCAAAGGCCGGTCGCACTTCTGCCATGTCGACTCCAGGCCCAGCGACGCCGCGCAGTCTGGACAGCCCGATGGTGTCGGACGTCGACGAGGACCTGATCGACGAGGACGTGACCGAGGCACAGAAGGAGCACGAGGAGCTGCTGAACAAGGAATCGGAGGAGTTTGTGAATAGCTGGGCAATCGGGAGCAGCCGCTTCCAGAAGCCGGCAAAGCAAGACTACCGCGACTCGGCGTCGCACTTCTTTGGCAAGCGAGACTTCTCCTGGCTGCAGCTGAAGCCTGACCACAAGGACTGCCCCCTGTGGATCGACCCTGAGAAGGGCACTATAGTCCTGGAGCGCTTCAATGAGCACGCGTCCAAGGCGACAGATTTCCTCACCGCCATCGCCGAGCCCAAGTCGCGGCCCCAGTATCTGCATGAGTACGCCCTGACCACACACAGTCTGTATGCTGCCGTGTCCATCGGGCTCCAGCCCTGGGACATCATCAGCACCCTGGACCGTTTCCTGAAGACGCCGCTGCCCGATTCCGTCCGCGATTTCATTACGTCGTGCACAAAGAGCTACGGCAAGGTGAAACTGGTGCTCAAGAACAACAAGTACTTCGTAGAGAGCGTAGATGCCGAGCTGTTGCAGACGCTGCTCCGCGACGAGGTGATTGGGAAGCTCCGCATCCACGGATCCGACGAGATCACTACGAGCTATGCCCCAACTATGGGCGGTCTCGTCATTCCCGGCACGCAGAACGCCGCCGGCGTCCACCAGGCCGGTCTGCGGCAGGGGGACAAGAAGGCGGGCGAGCAGGGAGAAGCCACAAAGGAGACCGAGCTCCTGGCCACTCTCAACGAAGAGGAGGACGATGAGGAGGACAAGGAGGCAGTCCATGCCTTCGAGATCCCCGATAGCGCCGTCGAGACAGTCCAGAAGCGCTGTCTGGATCTGCAGTATCCCATTCTCGAAGAGTACGACTTCAGAAATGACGACGTGAACGCGAACCTAGACATCGATCTGAAGCCCAACACTCTGATCCGGCCGTACCAAGAACAGAGTCTGAGTAAGATGTTTGGCAACGGCCGTGCCAAGAGCGGCATCATTGTCCTGCCCTGTGGAGCAGGCAAGACGCTGGTTGGCATCACAGCAGCGTGCACCATCAAGAAGGGCGTCATTGTCCTCTGCACCAGCTCCATGTCCGTCGTCCAGTGGCGCCAGGAGTTTCTCAAGTGGTCCAACATCAACCCGGACGACGTCGCCATCTTTACCGCCGAGAGCAAGAACAAGTTCACCGGCAACACGGGCATCATTGTCACGACATACTCCATGGTGACAAACAACAGGGAGCGTTCGCACGACTCCAAGAAGATGATGGACTTCCTCAAGGGGCGGGAATGGGGCCTGATGCTGCTCGACGAGGTCCACGTTGTGCCCGCGGACGTCTTCAGACGCGTCATCTCGTCGATCAAGTCGCACTCTAAACTAGGGTTGACCGCGACTCTCCTTCGAGAAGACGACAAGATCTCCCACTTGAACTTCCTCATCGGCCCCAAGCTCTACGAAGCCAACTGGATGGAGCTGTCTCAACAAGGCCATATCGCAAAGGTGCAGTGCGCAGAGGTATGGTGTCCCATGCCCACCGAGTTCTACGACGAGTACCTGCGCGCCACCTCCCGCATGAAGCGGACCCTCTACGCCATGAACCCGCGCAAGTTTCAAGCCTGCCAGTATCTCATCAACTACCACGAGGCCCGCGGAGACAAGATCATTGTCTTTTCGGATGAGCTCTACTCCCTCAAGCAGTATGCGCTGAAGCTCGGCAAGGTGTACATCTACGGCAGCACCGGCCAAGCCGAGCGAATGCAAGTGCTCGAAAATTTCCAGCACAACCCCCAGGTCAACACACTGTTCCTCTCTAAGATTGGCGACACGTCGCTCGATCTCCCCGAGGCGACTTGTCTGATCCAGATCTCGTCGCACTTCGGCTCCCGCCGTCAAGAAGCGCAGCGCCTAGGCCGGATCCTGCGAGCCAAGCGCCGCAACGACGAGGGCTTCAACGCCTTCTTCTACTCCCTCGTCTCCAAGGACACCCAGGAGATGTACTACTCCTCGAAGCGGCAGGCCTTCCTTGTCGACCAGGGCTACGCCTTCAAGGTGATCACCCAGCTGGCCAACATCGAGAAGACGCCCGACCTCGCCTTCGCGACGGCCCAGGAACGCCGCGAGCTGCTCCAGCGCACGCTCGTCGACAACGAGAAGGGCACCGAGGAGGACGTCGAGAACGACGATCTTTTCGGCAAGATCAGCTCGCGCGGTCGTAAGAAGGGCACCCGCCGCACCGCCGGCACGCTCGGCGAGCTGAGCGGCGCCGGCGACATGGCGTACATGGAGCAGAAGAAGGCGGCGAATCGGACTCTGAAGAAGAACATCAAGGCGGGCCAGTCGCTGTTTTTCAAGAAGATCGGCAGGGAGAAGGAGAAGGCTCTCAAGAAAGCGTAGAGCGCAAGGAAAGGATAAGAGGCGGGTACTCTTTCGCTTGGATGACGTGGGGTTTTAACTCTCCCCTCGAGGTTGTCTGGCTTTGGGGCAAACGGCATATATCGCGTGCTAGTTGATCTGCCTTTGCTAGCCGCTTTGCTTGCTCGGAGGAACATGTATTTTTTTCCCTTAGAAATTACCCTAGAAGCGATTGCGTTTTTGTGTATTTGCTTCGTTCGACATGGCGTTTTCATGATGGGTGGGGTGGGGGTTTGGGACGGCCTCGAGGGACTTGCCAACAAATTGAAAAACAAAAAGGTCCCCTGGCTAGTGGGTCGGTTGTCGCAATAGCGAAAGAGACTATTGGTATATAGAAAAACAAAATAAGCTTCAAACCCTGGAAACCGGGGAACCAAAGAGCGAGATCAGGCATGTCCCTTAATAATTAGTGTATGGTGGCGGATTTGGTGCGATACAGACGCCAAAGCTTACCCACACCACACTGGGCAGGTGGATTAATGCTATTATCCGCCCATCTTTCTCATACCCTCTCCAACAACGTCCTCCCTGTATCCGTCTAATCCTACCAACAACTCAAGTCTTTTCCTTTCCCAAGGCATAGTCTCAAATCACACATTAAAACAACCCAAAACCCATTCACCAAGATAACCACACCGGGGTAGGAATATGCAACCAACTTATACGAGCTTAGCGAAATATACCCCGGCCAAGATCCTGCTAGGTAACCTCGCCGTCCCAAGAAATATATACACAAGGTACCCGGTGGAAGAATAATCTACGTGAGATAGGTATCTGAGGTATGTCCATCTTTCTGGATCCCTCCTCATCCCGTCCTCCCGTAGGAGTTTACCCACCCAAGAACCCAAGACTCTAAAACTCCCAACCAACGCGCCTGCTGAAATGATAAAAAGCCATGAAAAGAAAGTAGTAAAATAAAAAAGCCTCCCTGGATCTAGTTGACAGATGTCTGCCTGTCTGCGCCCTTGTAAACCCCGTAATTTTGTGAACACCATTGCCGCCGCCGCCGTTCCCCAAAGCCACCAAAGGGCCAGTCTAAAAACGCCACGCTATGACATGCTTACCAACCTATATATAAAACTCAATCGATACTTTGCTAGCTAGCCATGCACCTCAAAAAATCAGCCGGCGTGAGCATCCGCCGTCCGCGGTCGTTGTGAAGAAAATATCGTCATTGTCCTCCGGTGGGTGACTCGCGAGCTGTACGGGCCGGGGTCCTCAGCGTGGCTGCTGGAGCCCGGCTCGGTTGTCCGCCTGTGGATTTCCGACATGGGCGGCCCGGGGTGCAGGAGGGAGCTGAGGACGCCGCCGCTTCGCCCGCTTGCTCGAGACATAGTGCGCACCATCGCATCGGCTTCTGCCTCTTCCTTGACACCAGGATCTTCCTTGGGGAGCATGATTGCTTTGTCCAGAGCGTACTGTAGCGCGTCAAGGGTTAGTACCGCCGCCAACGAGAGCCAGAAGGGATTCAGCGGGGGAAAGGATTGCGTAGATATCGCCAGTGAAAAAGGGGGGGAGAGAATTGGAAAATACTAACAGGGAGACCTCTGTGTCGGCCACTGGAAGAAAAGTTAGCGATCTTGATTTATCTATGGAAGTAAAATCATGGGGATTGTACATACCGAATCATGCAAGCCACGATGACGAGCTTGCCGACGACAGAGAACTGGGAACAGAGCGATGCGTTGACAGTTGGATAGCCCAGACTCATGCCGACAGTACCGTAGGCGCTGACGATTTCAAAGAGGATAGCAAACATCGAGATGTCGTCGGGTCCGTTTCCGATGCGCGGGCCCTCCGAGATGGCCAGGATAAAGTAGGCCACGAAGATGAGCCACAAGTCAAAGGAAAGCTGACGGCGAAGATGGGCGCCGACATAAGAAAGATCTGTGTAGTTAGCTTGATCATCGATGTCGTCCTTGTCGTGGCCATAGATCCCGAGCGACTGTTCTTCGTAGACATTGGTGCGACGGACAGAGATGGCGATCGGAAAGACCGAGATATACATCATGATCATGTACGAGACTTGGACGGCGGGGTGGAGAAGCGCGAGGTTGACGCATGAGAAACCCGCAGTTCTCGTTGACGCCGCCTCAAAGAACCCATTGAGGAATTTGAAGCCAGGCGACAGATCCGTCAGTTGGCTCGTGCCGAGCTGGTGATGGCAGTTAGCGATCTACAACAAATAAGAAGGGCGCGAGGATACGTACATCTAGTACAATGAAAAACATCACGTCGAGGCCATTGAGAATGACGAGGATCCAGAACAGCCACCACGTAGCGCCCGAGGGGAACAAGAGCGTGAAGCAGCGCCGAGGGTGATCGAGCAGGAATCTGACTTCTTCGTACAGTCCTGTTTCGCGGGGAACGACAATTGACATGATCCAGATGATGAAGCGGAGCATGATGGGGAACCCCGTGTTTCCGATGATGATGAGGAATATCATCACGAGCAGGGGGAAGATGGCCGTGTTGAAGGAGTTCATGCTGTCGGCAGTAAGAGTGTAGCCAAGATCTGTGAAAGCCGAGTTTGGGGTGAAGAAGCCCCACCAGACTTTGCTCTGTGGGATTTCTGAAACAATATCACCCCATCTGTCCACGTTGAGGATCCAGGGCAACAAGCAGACAACCCCAAACGCGGTGAACCCCCAGAAGTAGAAGCACAGTATGAGAGCAAGCGTCTTGAGAGACCGGTACTCAATGCCCCCGAGCTCTTCTCTCTGTTCCTCGTTCAGGTCCGGAAAGGCCGAGTTGCGCCCAATGGTCGGCTCCCAGCTCAAGTACGGGGTCCCGTCCTCCTTGTCTCTGGAGAATGCAGTTCGCAACGTGTGGAGGGATGCCCGACGCATTCGTGAAGGGGTCACGTGTATCTCGTCCTCCTCACTATGGAGCTTCTGGTCCCGTCGACTGAAAATCCTGGGCATCCTGATTTTGAACAACGAGAATACATGAGTGGCTGCTTTGGCGCTGTCAACAATTTTCTGCTCTGTTGGGGGCTCCTTGATCAGCCGCCGATCAGGTTCCTCAATAGTGATGGCCTGATGGGACCGTCGGTCAGAATGAGGAGACTGTGACGGGCCGTCCAGATTCGGTGGGGAGAGAAGCCCGGGCTCCTCGTCGGATTCGCGCCGGACGCGTTCAGGGCCTATGCCTCGTTCGGCATCTCTTGGGCCTGGTATTCGGAGGACTTCGTCGTCGCGTTTTCTTTGCCGCTCGAGAATAGCAATGTGCTCCTGGTCAGGCCGCATGGGCGGGAGCTTCGCGGCGTTGTCTCCCAGGCCATCGCTCCTGGTAACTGTGGCAGCAAATTTGATCCCAGGCTGCCGCCGGACCTCGTATGGGTCGGCGTCCTCGGTATCGGCATCGGCATCGCCATTGGCGCGGGCACCGAAATCGACACCGAAGTCGACTCTATCGTCTTGAGGGACAGGACTGCGACTTCCCTTATCGCCGTGGCCGGCGCCGTCCAGCAAGATACCGTCGTTGGTGATGCGGGATTTGTGGCCGCTGTGCATTACGGTGATGCTCCTTCCATTCACTCCTCTTTCAGCGTCGGTCTCGGTGTTCGTCTTGCCCTTCGACTTGGACATGGTTCCTCTCCTTAGGCGAGCCTCGCGGACAATGTTCTGAAACCGTTTCTCGAACCAGTAGAGACGGAGAAAGACGACGGACAAGTTGATCGTGATAGGGTTCGACATCATTGCCATGAGGTAGATGACAACCTGCTGAAAGGTGTTCAGCGTGCTGAGATCGACTGGGTTCAGGCCGGCCTGAGTGTTGGCCCCGCTGGCGAAGAAAAGTGCATCTATGTAGGCCAGTTCACCGATGCTCGTGTTGGAGAAGTAGATGACGATGGACCCAAGAAGGGTCAGGCCAATGATCCAAAAATCTTGTCTGGTCAGCTCCCAAGCTCGGTTCAGTCAACGGCAAGGGTATTCTTTTACCCACAGTGAACAGAAATGAAATTGAAGTGCGGGTTTTTGGACAGGAACGAGGGACGTAGGGCCGTGAGCTGCTCGGCAACCATTCCGCGGAGGTTCTCCATGGTGAGTGATGGGGATGTGTTCTCGTAGGAATGCGATTCGGAATACGGTGCGGGAAAGGGGTGGTGCTAGGGGGGCGATTGAGAACCTGGGTTAGAATCTGAAGTGGAGAGCCGCCGTGATGGTCGTTGTTGCTAGGAATCGAGAGCAGGTCGAGGTTCCAGGTCAGGTAGGTTTGCGGGGGGGGTGCTAGAAGGAAAGCAGCTGGGGGCTTGACATGATGGCGAACTGCGTAAGCCAACTGGCGATTGTGTTTGAAGAGCACTTAGTGACTGCCCCGTTCAGTGTCCCCAGTTCCAAGTGCTATTGGGAATTTTGCACGAATTCGCCAGCAGAGCGAGGGCCGAGAGGTGCCGTGCTGTGAAGTCGAAGGAAGTCAGGTAATGAGGTTGAGGAAGCTGCTTCCGCTCACCAGACCCTGGTCGAGGCCAAACACGGCCGCCGGGTCGAGAGAAAGCAGAGGTTGACCAAGGTCGGCCAGGCAGGTACCTGGTACCTTAGTCGCAAAAATAAAAATATGGAAAATAAAAAGGAACTACCGCCAGCTTATTTTATCTTCAGCCTCCGGGGGGATTAGATGGCTGAGAGTTCAGCACGGTTGCTGCCCAGAAGGTAGGTAGATTGAAAAGGAAGCAAGCAGCAGCGGCCTTCCCTGGGTCGTGGTTCGACTATCTGCCCTTTGATCGTCTGCCAAGAAAATATACCTTAACCCGTATGTACTACTGAGAAGTCGACAGGGTGACGAACCGGCTATGCAGCAAGTCTGCCGACGCCCCACAGTGGGGGTTCACCAATTGCAGGGCCTAGACCAGTCCGTCGCATCATCCCAAGCACGTGCCCAGCGGCGATAAAAGCCGCGGTTTTGCGATAAGAGTCGCGCACGTCCCTTGTCTCATCTCGATCTCGATCGAGGTAGAGATGACGGAAAGCGACAACCATGCATGTGCACTTGAGCCATTGACATCCATTTGGGAGGTTCGGTCCCAACTTGCCCGAAGCGCGCTTCTGCAACTGCAACTGCAGCTTTGCGGTGTGTTGAAACATGAAACCACCTGTCAGCGACATGCAGACGGGATGAATTTTTGGCAACATCAAGCATTGGAATTGCGTGATCGCTCTTAGTTGTTTCTTTTACACGGGGCGTAGCTTCATCATCGCTGCTGTTGCGTTGCCCTCCTACCTATCTTTTGATCCATGAACTTCCTGGTCTACCCATTGCGGATTAGCCGACCGCAGTGACTTGCAACCAGAATGCAACCTTCGCCAGACAACTTGGAACTGCTTTGAACACCACACCTTTCGAGGTGGGCAGGTATCATGCATCTGCTGCAGTTTTGATAAGTGCCTCCTGCGGTTACCACAGTCTTGCTGCTTTTTTTCTTCTTTTTTTTTTGCTTTAAATGGCTAGAGCTAGAGCCTGTGTGCTGCTGCTGCTGCTGCTGCTGCCTCTGGCTGGCTGGAATACTAGGGACAGGTAGGTTTTTATCATACTATTAAAAGCTTCGCAACTGGAAACGAGATGCAGTTATCTCATCTTCCATTGTCTTCCATTGCCTTATTTCAAGCTCTCCTTCCCGAAATCCCTACACACCACATGTCTTGTGCTAAAGACTTCGCATTTGAAACTGTCTCTCGGAAAAGTAATCCCCGCAGGTGGCACAGTGGTTTGAAAAATCTTTGGGAACCAGAACTTTGAAATCATCATGATCACCCCCTGTAAACTCAGGGTTCCTACCTTCCTCGGATGTATGATTTGTAAGTACGCCTCCGAAGGAGCTAACATGACTGCCATCAGAACACCAGGTGCATTTAATGTACTTCCTTATTTCAAAGCTTGAGATTTGTTTACAGACGAGAGTTTGGAAGGAGCAGGTAAGGTGCCTGTCTGGTACATTACCAAGTCAGGGAGGAAAGATAGGGGCACCTTGGCGGTGCGAGAGTTGGAATAGGTATACAAGGAAGCAGCAATCGGAATTCGACAGACCCCGTATGAATGCGAGACTGCGTGCCTCCTGCTATCTCTTACTTGTCCTAGGGACAGAAGTCAAAACAACGCGTCAGTTCAAACGGCCCATTTGTGTTTTTCCACGCATCCCGTTGAGGTGGCCTTCTTATCCGTCACATCAAATATGCTTCCTCTATAGCTGGCTTTGACTTTATGACAACAGCTGTTTTGGCAGACAACGTTATACGCCACTGAGGGAGAGCAGGGCGTTGGAGCTTGTTATCACCGTGGAGGCTTATTATCATCACGGCGCTCACGACATCTCGAGTTTAATCCGGCTATCCCCATTTCTTGAAGTTTTCTTAATACAAGCCACAAAGTAAAAAACGATAACAAGAAAAATCTAAAAGGAGGCTAACAAAAGACAAAAACAACCCGGTGAGCATATATAAGGAGTCCAGGACAACCTGGCTGCTACCGACCCTCTCTTCCCCTGTTCTCTCCAGCGACTTTGAAAGTATATTTCTAGGCGGAAAGACTATGCCCCAAACAGTTCTACTTACCAACGCACCACGGCTGCCCAGGGTCATCGTGCGATCAACGCACTCGACCGACAGTGAACAACGAAATGACGGAGAGTCAACATCAGCCCGGCGCTCGGCAGAACATGTCAGTGGATGAAACTGCGCGGTTACTCCTGGAGTTGAGATATGGCTCTCAGCTCCACCCGTCGCTTGCCTCATCGAATGATGACGATGTCCTCCCGAAAGAGACAGAATGGGACACGAACGTGGATCCCAGTGAATCGGGATACGATGCCGAAGTTGAGGAGTCAGAATGGGACATGGACGTGGATCTCAGCGAATCGGGATACGATGCCGAATCTGAGGAGGATGACGATAGCAAAACCGAGGCGGGCGACGAGATCCCACAACCGAACTCAGGCCAACCACCTCTGAGTATACCCGAGAACGAGCCAGAGGATTTGACCCGTGAGATAGCTGAGTATGGAATCGCCGGCTGTCATCGAGCAATTAAGTATGCCTTGAAAACAGCTAACTAACAACACCCATCAGAGCGAGAATCCTCCTATGCTCCTACACATCGGGCCCCTTGCCAAAAATGATCACGACTCTGCCCACCATGATGGTAGATCACGATAGTCTCGTCCAAGCCAGAGGATATCTGGCTCGCACCGAGCCAGACAAGTGGACGTAAGTATCTATAGGTTCACCACCCTCAACAAACTTGTCTGGTTACCTAACGTGGAACGTCCAGGCCAAAAGCAGCACTAGCTGCCACACGCGTCTTGAGCAAGTCGATGCCCGTCGGCCCGCCCGAAATCATCTTCAGAGATATCCTGCTCCCTCGCATCCGGAAAGAGATCTCGCAACGCAATACCATCAGCCACAATATCTGCCAGGCGATCAACGTTTGCCTAAGGCCTCCTCGGCTGTTCATCCGGGCCATCTTAGGCTGCCTCCTCTACGAGGGCTGCACAGAACAGCAAGTGAAGATGTTGATGAAAATCATGGCGAGGGCCCCGTTGCGTGAGAGCGATGTTGATTACGCAGTCGAAATGGTCCAGTATACTACCAAGAAGAAGGAAGAGGAGGCGCTGCAAAGGGGGGAGGAAGCCGACATCGAGTGCCTGGATATAGCCCTGGATAAGTTGGCCAGCATGTGGGTTTATCTGGGCAAGTGAACAATTCCAGGACCGAACGGTCGGTCGGGTACGCGAGGTTCTGTCACGACAGGTCTGCAGTCTCAGTTTCCGCGCGGTGTTGGTTT
The DNA here is from genome assembly GCA_033675105.1 of Podospora appendiculata. Classification (NCBI taxonomy): domain Eukaryota; kingdom Fungi; phylum Ascomycota; class Sordariomycetes; order Sordariales; family Podosporaceae; genus Podospora; species Podospora appendiculata. The sequence continues at coordinate 2,209,593 of JAULSO010000005.1, read as the reverse complement.
GAATCCGTGGAGCGTTGCAAAGAAAGAGATGGGAGAAAGCGAGGTCCACGGTGCGGCCCCAGGAGTTTGTTTGTTCGCCCAATCACGACATGCTGGCGCTGCACAATGCGCTACACAGAACAGCTTAGATAGATCAATAGGTGGGTATGTCTAGTTCGTACGCGACATCATTAGTCTATTGTGGAAAATCGAAGCGGTTGTTTTATTTCTTCTCCCGCGCATCTGACTAGAAAAAGGGGTTTGTGCGTCAAGTAAACAAAAGGCATTGTCACACTTCAACTTCCCCCCATTCCTCCTCACCCCAACCTTCAAGACTAACCAGAAAAAGAATATCCTATAATAAGCTCGGATTAGGGAAATAGAAGAACAGCTACCATAAATTCCCCGGGGATACCTCCATGTGCATGAACAAAATTCCGGGGAGGGGAAGGGGAAGGGATGAACTGACTTCTCACCGGCGACGAGCCCATTGGGATCGGCGCGTCGCGCCTAGAGTTAATGTGACCCTGTCAACTGTTTCTAACTCTAACCGCTCATCACAGTCGCAGTAAAAATGTGATCTCCAGGCAGCCCATTTAGTGCTTGGGCAAAACGAGAGTGATGTAAGCCGTAGACTTGCTGACTGACGAGTCGACAACGGGCCGTGAACCCGGGAGTCTGGTGTAGGATGACATATCCCCCCCACCGCACTTCCAAGACAGCTCTCCACATGGAAGCCTGAAATCATGGGGAACATGGCCGATATCACCTCCAACATGTTGGTGTTTGACGGGGGGCTGTAGCACTGTTCGAGGTCAATTGTCGCAAGGGTCAGGTAGCTAGCAATGTCTCCGGAGACGCTTGTCCGTGTTTAGACTCTGTAATCATCACGAATTTGCACGGGAAAGCTTCTCCTGGCAACGGGTGATAATTTCTTGTCATGTTCTTCTCACGAGAACCGTCTGAGTCCTGTATTGCTTCGAGTCCACCGGCAAGACACAAGGCCCAGACTGAGGAATCCAGTATTCTGTCAAACCCGCCCTCTAATTACGGCGTTTTGGCGAATAAAAATCACATTTACCTTTCCCAACAAAGCGAACAGGGCCATCATCTCATGAGCTACCTTACGGTGAATGTCTAGACTTCAAAGGCACAGGGGCGACGAGGCTGAGGCATCTGTTATGAAGCATGACAAAGCTTCAACTGGCCATCTTTTGCTATCAAAGTCCTTGTCAATGATATTAACCGGCCCGCAACCCACGCGGATTCTCGTGTCCGATAACTCTGGGATCAGGAGACCAGGTAAGGTGGCTAGGTCTCGGGGTTAGCCCAGATGTCTCGATGAGGGCGACCACGCCGCAGCAAATTGAGACAGTGGTCGAGTACATAAGAAACCAAAGCCACCCGCTTGTTTCTGCTTCTCGAAACCATCAACCAGCGAACAGCATCTCATCTTCACTCCTGGCCAACGCATACTCGAGACAACAAGCACACCAATCCTCAAACCAACTCATCCAAATTGAAGTTCACCCCTGCCCTCGCATCCCTCGCGTCGCTTCTCTCCCTCGCCCCTTCGGCCCTCGCCATCTGCGCCAGCGGCGAGGTCGGCGTCGGACGCTCGCAAATCTACCAATGGATCACCGGACCGGCCGGCACTGAGGGGAACCAGCTTGTCTCAGACAGTACGTCACGTCAACCTCTCTTCCGTCCTCACCAGAACTTCAAGACTTTCCTCCATGCCACGAACCAACCCGTCAAAGAGCAAAAGAAAGAAGAAAAGAGAAAACGAACAAGGCTCAAGGCTATAGTGACACATTCCACCCTTGAAAGAATGACACCTAACAAAGCCATTACCCGCAGACTGGATCGTGGTGGCCAACAACTGCGGCACCATCCAGGTATCCAACGGCGACTTCAAGGACGACGCGTGCTCAGCCGGCCCGGGCTACAGCCACAACGGCGGCGTCAGCAACTGCGACAGCAACGGCAAGCCCGGCTTCGTGTGGACGGCGGGCGGGAACTTCCACGACTGCTACAACCTCGGAGCGGGGTCGTGTGCCACTGGGCCGCTCATCTACAAGCCCATCTACTGGTGCTGCAAGAGGTGGTAGGTGGCTTCGTGACGAGGCTGGCGAAGGAAGTCAAGTCCCTTGAGGTTGTAATTACAGTGATATTAAGGGGAGGGGACGACGGATGAAGAATAGAAACGAGGTAGCAATCCATGGCGGAATTGGGGACGTTTTGATGAGTGCTGCTGAACATGAGTGTGTGTACCAGGTAACCTGTGTTTTCAGTATCCAGAAACTGTTTGATCTTGTTGAGACTGTCTCAAGTCGAGGCTGCCAGCAGTCAGTTCTTGTAAAAGGCAAATAATACCCACTTGGGTCCGTAAATACATACCCCTTAGTCACTTAATTACTGCCCTATATCAGCCAGTGAACAAAGGCCAGTGACCAAATGCATTGGCTCGACACCCATAATCTGTATTTCCCAGGCTTTGTTATACATGATACCTATACATGGCCCGCCCATATCAACCGCAACTCCCCGGCCGCAGCAGCAACAACAAGCACCATCCCCAACATCCCGTCCCTCTCCCTCTTCTATTTCCTCTTCTTGGCCGACTGTGCCCCCTTGCCGGCGCCCGGCTTGGACCCAATAACCTTCCTCGTCTTCTTCCACGCAAACACCAGGTCGGCGACGCTGCCCATGTCGTGCTTGGGCTGGCGCATGTAAGTCAGCTTGGCGCGGCGGGCGCGCTTGGCGCGGCGCTTGACGATCTCGATGCCGGCCACGTTACGGTTGTAGACCTTGTACCACATCTCGACGCCCACCTTGCTCAGGTGGTTGCGCAGTAGCACCGACGTGTCGATGCCGTTGCGCCGGATGGCCAGGCACACGCCGGCGAAGGGCTCGCCGCCGCGGCGGTGCGTCACCATCAGCACGTCGCCCACGCGCGCCGCGTACCGCGTCTTGGTGAAGAGGGCGGTGCGCGCCCCCGTCGGGTCCATGCTCTTGATCTGCTCCGCGGCCAGGTGCGGCATCGGGTCCGGCGGCGGCGCGGGGAGGAGGGTCGCTTGCGCGGCTGTCGTGGCCGGCACCGGCGGCGGCTGGGCGTAGACGGCGAAAGCGGAGCGGGTCTTTTTGGTCTTCTTGTCGATCATCCGGACTGTTGGGAAGAGGGGTTATGTTAGTGGCGGCAGTGTAATGTGAGGTGAGGGAGGGGGGGGGGGGGGGGGTTGGTGTTGGTTGGTAGTGTACGTACAGAAGTTGTGTTCGGGGAGGGCGCCCGTGCCGGCGACGGTCGGCGTGACGGTGGAGAGCTGGCGGGCGAGGAAGGCGGCGGGCGCGGCGGCTGTCGTCCGCTGTTGCCTTGCCTGGCGCAGGCTGGCCTTCAGGCAGCCCAGGGGCCGGCGTGCAAGCGGTGCGGCGTTCATGCTGGGCTGGTTGTGTCGTCGGGGCGTCGACAAGCAATGCGACGAAACGGACGAACGAACGGGACGTAATGGAAGCTTTCAAGGTGCGCGACGTTGGAAAGTCGCCCAATTGGCCGCTTCCAGGTTGGATTGGCTGCGGTGGATGGAAAGTCCCGGTCCGGTTCCACCTGCTGCGCGGCAGCGTGCTGAGACCAATCAGTGACGCCCATTTCTGCAGGGGAATTTTCGCGACTGCTCCCGCCCGTCGTCTCATCTGCACTTGCCTGGGGCTCCTCGGTGCTTCACCCGCAGTGCGCAGTGCGCTTCACTCCCGTCCCTCTCAGACCCTACCTCTATCATCGCCGACGCCAGTTTTCGCTTTTCAGTCTTGCCGACTGCCCGATTGACTGCGACCCCCTTTTCCAGCCGCGGCCAACACAATGTCTAGCAGAGCTCCCAGCAGCCTTCGGGCGGGCAGGAAAGCGTTGGAGGCGCTCTCCCACCCTGCCGGCCACGCACAGCGGAGGTATCTGTCCTCGACGGCTCCCCAATGCAAGTCGTTTTACACTCTTGTCTTTTGTCTCTCGTCTCTCTCGTGCTCGTGCTCGTGCTCGTGCTCGTGCTCGTGCTCGTGCTCGTTCTCGAGCAAGTCCTTTAGCGCCTGCTAACACAGCCGCCCGCTACAGCCTCCTCCGTCGTCAAATTCAGGACCGACAACCCGGAGCTCAAGGAGCTTCTCACCACCCTCCGCGAAAAGATCATCCTCCCGTTCTACCTGCCCCCTGACCAGCGACAGAGGGTCTTTAACGCAAAGTACAAGCAGAAGCTGCTCGATGACCCCATCACCATGGAGGTGGACGGCGAGGAATTGCGGTTCGGCTACATCGACCCCCTCCACGACCTACCCGACACGAAGAAGCTCGTCACGGAGGCCGTCGGCGCCATGAAGACGCCCACCGACTTCCGCAACCTGCCCGCCCTGCTCGAGGGCCTCCGCCTGGCGCACCGCTTTGTGAAAGACAGCGTCTACCAGAAGATGATCAGGAGGGCCGGCATGCACGGCTGCATCGACGTCATCCTGGACTGCGTCAAGCAGGTCAAGCGGACCGGCCTCAGGCTCGACAACTCTCAGAGCATCAACGAGCTCCTCGCCTTTATCCAGAAGGAGGCGCTCGCCAGCGGCTGGGACAAGAAGGAGACGGAGCGCGCCCTGAGGAGGACCCAGGCCTTGGTGGATATGCTGGAGGAGGAACCGCTCCACTGGCCCACCAAGAACCCCAAAGGGAAGAAGGTCTTTAGGGGCTTCCCCTTCTACCGCGACCCTCAGATCCTGGCCGCGAGGCTACACATGGCGGCGGCCATGGCTGTGAAGCACCAGGGCGGGCATGACGTGGACGGCAAGGTTGCCAAGTATGCGCGGGAGCTGCTTGGCCTGTGGCCAACCGACAAGGGGCTGCTCGAGCTGCACCCCGTCGAGGCGTACGCCAGCGACGCAGAGATGCGCTACCTGCTCAACCGCAACTCTTTCCTCTGGTTCGCGTCGCCCGTGCTCAACGGCCTGAGACTGGCCGCCCAGGTGGTTGAGCCGGCGCTCGCCCAGCAGTTGTTGGTGCGGGCAAAGAATGTGGAGGAGCAGATCGAGACTGCCCTTGCCGATAAAGACCGCGTGCCGGGCGGAAGAGGAGAGGAGCTGTACAACGAGCTGTTCGGCGCGCAGGGGTCGACGGCTGCATAAACGGGGCCGTCAGGTTCAGACGCAGCTTGCAATCGCTCGGCCGTCTTGTATATGTATGTTTGTGTGTGTATGTACGCTAACTAATGTAACACTGCTTGTGGTCCCAAAAACCTATGGCAAGACAATGTACTTTTCTAAGCGCTTCGGGATGGCCGACAGCAGCTTCTTTTGTTCGAGCCACTTCCTGGAGAACAGGCGGTCCGCGTAGCGGTATGCTCCGTCGCACAGCACCGTCACCACCGTGTGGCCCTTGCCGAGCTTCTCGGCGACCTCCTTCGCCGCCACGACGTTGAGCGTGGAGCTCGCGCCGAGGTAGAGGCCCTCCTCGTCCAGACACCTGTACACCATCTCGATGGTCTTCTCGTCGCTGATGGTCATGGAGCCGTCAATCAGGTCGACGTCCTGCTTCAGGTTGTCCGTGATGCGCCCCTGGCCGATTCCCTCGGTGATGCTCGACCCGGACCGGTCGATCAGCTTGCCGCCCGAGCTGAAGTAGGAATGCAGCACGCTTCCGGGCGGGTCGGCCAGGAAGCACTTGACCCGGCCGTCCGAGACCGTCTTCAGGTACCGCGTCACGCCGGCCAGCGTGCCACCCGTGCCGGTGGCGCAGGTGAAGGCGTCCACCGTGCCGGCGGTCTGGTGCCAGATCTCGGGGCCCGTGGTCTCGATGTGCGCGCGCCGGTTGGCAATGTTGTCGAACTGGTTCGTCCACACGGCGTTGTCGAGCCGCTCGGCGTGCCGCTTGGCCTGGTGGTTGTAGTTCTGCGGGTTGTCAAAGGCCACGGCCGGCACCGGGTACACCTCGGCGCCCAGCAGGCGCAGCAGGTCGATCTTGCCCTGCGACTGCGTGTCGGGCATGTAGATGACCAACTTGTACCCGCGGCTGCGGCACACGTGCGCCAGCCCGATGCCCGTGTTGCCCGCCGTGCCCTCCACCACCGTGCCGCCCGCCTGGAGCAGCCCGCGCTCCTCGGCGTCCTTGACCACGAACAGCGCCGCGCGGTCCTTGACCGACCCGCCCGGGTTCATGAACTCGGCCTTGCCGAGGACCTCGCACCCGGTCTCGTCCGAGATCTTGTTGAGCCGGATGAGCGGCGTGTTGCCGATGGCTTTGTCAGGGGGGAACGCGCGGGGGACTAGTTAGCCTGACGTTTTTTCTCTGTGCCATGATTATATGTATGTCTGTCTGTGGGTGTTTATTTGGGCTTTGCATGCGGGCCGTATGGGCGGCGACATGTCCTATCCTACCTACCTTCTGTTAGTCCCCTGGCCACGCCTTGGGCTTTCGAGACGGCGATGAGGTGGGGGCTCGCAGCATCCGCCATGCGCAATGCGCTAGTCGCAAAGGTGCGTATGCCGTGGCGGAACATGGCGGCTAAAAAGGTCGGTTGGATTTTGTTGTGCAACGGTTGTTTTTTGGTTGCAATGGTGGGACGATGCGTTCGGCGAGAGACGAATCTAGCGGGAAATCAACCTGGAACTTCTTCTAGGCGTAGGTAAGGTGCCTCGGTAGTGGCGGGATGGAGGTAAGGTCAGGTATGGAAGGAAGAAGCGGAAGGGAGTTCATGAGCCAGCACCGGTTGCGCAGTTAAAAGTGCTGGCGGGGCCTTATGGCGCAATTGGAACGCTACGGCCCCCTTGTCCATTGGATGGCGGCCCTGGCTGGCCCTGGCTCCCGGGACAAAGCTGCAGCAGGGGACCCCCTGTAACGCTGGCCGCCGGCACCGCGTCTGACACGGGTGGGTGGGAGATGTCAAAGTCGAAAGTCGGGCGTCGAAAGAATCCCGTCCTGATTCTGAACCTTGCATTCTCCACGCAACAAGTAACTCCATCACGAGCCATCACCCTTCCGCCCGAAAAATATCAACAGCACGAAATTGCGAGACCCAGCGTAACCCGGAACCTAACCCCTCCACACATGGCTTTTTAGCTTGCGAAATCCCGAAATCTTGCGATCTGGGGCGGGGCGGCCATAGCGCCCAACGACGACGAGAGCATGGTCTCTGCCCGCGACGACGAGCTGTCGGATTCTGGAAGCATAAGCGGCAGCGATGTCGACGGCGGTGCCGACAGCGACAGCCCCACGGCTGAGCCGCCAAAAATCGAATGGCTCGCAACGACGCGTGCCAAGCGCTCCACGGCCGGAAACCGCATGAAGGCCATGCTGGCCAACGAGGAGCCTGCCGCCGAAGATTCCGACCTCGAGCTCCTCTTCGCCTCAGATGAAGACGATGCCGGATTTACCGAGGACGAAAAGGATGCCGCGTCCGATGTGCACATGGATTCGTCTTCCGACGACGAGGACCAGGATGACGGCGGCGAAGACCTGACGGGCGAGAAGGAGCTGGAACGTCAGGCGAGAGAGAAGAGGACGGCACAGCGCAAGCGGAAGGCGCAAGAGGCCATCCCCGTCAAGTTCAGGAAAAAGGTGCGGATCGAGCAGCCAGCTCCTGCCACTGCTGCTTCCGCCGTCACAACCACCCGCTCTGCAAGCCCCAGCTCGACGACGGCCACCCCGCGACCGAGGCCGAAGAAGAAGTCGGAAAGACTGAGCTGGCTTCCGTCGGCTCTGGACGCCCCTACCCGCGCCTCGGAACGCCACACGACGAGGATAAGCAAACAGCAACTCCACGAGAAAATGGTGACGGACGAGATCAAGCGGAAAAAACAGCTGGAGAGGATGGAGAAGAGCGCGAAGAGGGCAGAGGCCCTGAAGAAACCCCCCATGACCCAGGCCCAGCGCCTTGAAGAGGCCGCTCTGGTGGAGAAGAGGAATTCCAAGAGTCTGAATCGGTGGGAGGTGGCAGAGAAGACGCGAGAGGAGGAGCGTCTGAGGAAGATCGCGGCGCTGCACAGCCGAAAGCTTGACGGGCCGGTCGTAACGTTCTGGAGCGGCATACAGACGCTGGAGGCGGGCCAGCTGAAGCACGTGGGCAAGATGGTCTCGATTGAGGAGAAGGCACCCCGCAAGAAGAGACAATCGGTCGCTGCTAGCCTCGCGGCTCAGGAACCGGACATTGTAAAGGCTGGCGAAGCAGCGAAGGCGCAGCCGCCCGCCGAAAACGCGGAATCCAAGCCTGTCGATGCGGCGTCGGCGACCTCGTCCTTGACGCCAGCAGTTATCAACCCGGAGGTGTCCGGCCCAGAGGTTCTGCCACCGCAGTTGGACCAAGCACCCCAAACCACACAGCCTTCACAGCCCAGTCCACAACAAGACAAGCCCGAGTTAGAAGCTCCTGTCGCGCCCGCTCAGGGGCCCATGGCTCCGCCGCCCGTCCCCCCGCCGCCAGACACAAAACAACCCCCCTCAGCGGTCCTTGCCGCCCCCATCCTCTCTCCGCCATCAGGCCTGGCGCCCCCCATGCTCGGCGGCCAGATGTCCATGGTGGGCTTCCCTGCCTCAAACGGGAAATCCAACGTGCTTGCGCTCCCCAATACGTCACAAGGGCAATCGCCCCTTTCTCTCCCCTCGGCCGTTCCACCCCCCAGCGTCCCTGCTCCGCCTAAAGCAGCAGAAATGGTCCCCGTGACGCCTGCTGTCGCATCTCATGAGACGCTCGCGCTGTTGAGACCGGTTCCAAATACACCTCTGAAGGCGACACAAGGCAAGGCACCGCCCAAGAGCCCGGCCACGCCGCAGGAAACGCCTACGGAGCCCCCGCTCGAAGGGAAGGTGACCCGCAGCGCCATCATACTGCAGAACTTTGACGAGACCGCCATCAAGGACCGCCAGGTGCAGACGCAGATCCTCTTTGGGAGGAAGATGAACAAGCTAGCCAGTGAGTCCTTTTTCTTTGCCCTTTTTTCGTGCTATGTAGTCGATGGAGATGGCTTCTCAAAAGAAGCATGTAATGGTTGAAGTCATGACTGATATGGAGTGCCCATAAGAACCCGCTCACGCACCGCTCTGCATCATCACCAACCACCCGGCCAAGTACAGAGATGTCAAGACGGGGCTGCCGTATTGCAACAGCTATGCCTTCCGCGAGATCCAGCGTGTGGCTCGTGGAGACTACAAGTGGAGCGGTCTGCTTGGTGCGTATGTCGGCAGGGGAGACTATGCTGCGCGCGGCGTACCAGATCGCTTCTTGGACCCGACAAAGAAGCGAAGCACGCCGTTGGAGCCGACGCTGGCGCCCAAGGAGGATGTCTTAATGGCGGAGCAAGGGCAGCAGAGCACGGAGCGGAAGCCGTCGGCTGAAGCGAAATTGGAACTCATCGAGCCCGCTCCGGGGGTCAGCGTCGCTGCTGAGGGTGTTGAGGGGAGTGGAACGCTGGCTTTGCCTGCACCTGCACCTCACTTTACGCCCATACCGACACCGATTCCGGCAACTATACCGGCATCTCTACCGGCATCTATACCGGCTCCACCTGCTCCAGCGGTTGTGTCTGCGGTGCCTTCTGTCTCTGCACCAGCTCAGTCAGCCGTGCCTCCGCCGCCGCCTGTGCCGGTAGCAGCGACCACAACTATCATGGAGCCCGAGGCCTGTAGTCTACTCTGAGAAGTGTAGTCATAAGAACGCTGCGCTCCGATCAGGCCGATTTGGAGGGCCTTTTCCCAAGCGAGTGAAACAAGACCGCTTTTCACGAGGGAGAATTTACGCAAGATGTGGGAATAATCATGTCCATTGAACACCAGCAACGGACTCAGTTATATCCGTTACTTAGATATCTTATGACAGCGCATGTAGAACATCAACCCATCGGCTTTTGAGACCTATCGTGCCAGCGCCGCCCATCCTAAATTTCACCAGCTCTTTAGTAGTTGAGACCCGTACTCCCTCCTTTCCATGTCCATCCAGATGACCCCCAAACGCCATTGTTTTTGAAAGATGACTAGCAGTAAATAAAACCGAAGGAAAAAACAAACCCCCGCGGTGTAGGCAAGGCAAGGTTAAGCAGGTATCATGACTCGTCCATCTCTTCCCCTTCTAACCCGCCACCACCACCAAGCACAGCAACAGCCCTCTCCAGCCCCTCGACCTCGTCCATGGCAAGACCCCGGCCCTCGCCATGCCACTCGCCGTCGCGGACCTCGCCGTTCCTGCCAAGCTCCAGCCCGCGCACGTGTTCCAGGTGCTTCTTGGTCGCCGTCTCGACGTACTCGAGCCGCTCGCGGCGCCAGCTCTTCTTCTCACCGGCGGCCTCGTCGCCCGAGCTGTCGTCGCCGTCGTTGTCCTTGCGCCGCGCCGCTAGGTCCGGCATGAGGTTGCGCAGCGACGTCGACAGTGCGCGCAGGGCCTGCAGCTGCGAGAGCGTGAAGGCCGTCGTGGTCGTCAGGGGTGTCTCGGCGCCGCCGTCGGCTAGGGCGCCTGTGCTGTGCAGGAATTCGAATGGGCGCGCGGGGCTTTCTTTTTCTTCGTTCCCTGCTGCGGGGGATGCCGTCTCCTGCTTTACCACCGTCGGCGCACCGCCACCGCTGCCGACGAGCCTGCGCACGTCGTGCAGCAGCACCGCGTTGCGCGCCTTCTCGGCTTGCAGCATCGTGTTCAGCTTCTGGCTGGCCTGCAGCCTGCGGCGGAGGTTATTCAGGCCCTCGACGGTCGGCGCGCTGTCGTTGTCGATGGCGCTGCTGCTGAAGTCGAGCCCCTCGTAGTGCGACAGGCGGATCCAGTCGCGGTCCTCGGGCCGCACGCACAGGATGTTGCGCATCACGTATAGTTCGAGAACATCAAAGTTCTTGTCGATGCTGGCGCATAGCAGGGTCTCGAGCTGGTGCGTTCCGGCCTCGATCTCGTGGCGGTGCGCCTCCTCGGCGTTGGGCAGGCCATCGTCGGTCGTGGTGCTGCCGGTCGAGTGCGTGGGCGGGCGGAAGCCGAGGGAGGCTGGGGGCGCGTTGAGGAGGCCTTGCTCGACGCTGTTGAGGGCGCGCTCGGCGAGGATGTTGATGCTGTTGATTATGTCGTCGAGGAGGCTCTGTCGTGGTGGTGGTGCGGTTGTGAGTTTGCGTTCTTTTGATTTTTGTCCTTGGGGGGTTAAGGGAGGAAGAGGAGGAGAAGACATACCACCGGGGGGTAGCCAAAATGCTCCGTCAAGAGCTCGACGTCAGACCTGGCCGACGCTGCCATCGTTCTGTCGGTTCGGATGGTTGGGTTTGGCTTCACGTTAGTGCGAGCGCGACGACGACGCGGTCTCGAAATCGGGTGGGTTACTGAGTGGTGGGGTTGCTGCATGCCAGGTACGGTACAGTACGGGGAGATTGATGCCTGAAGCGCAAGGCGGCCAGGCGCTCCATCTGCAAGGAACGGCCCTTGTCGACGATCGCTCCACTTTACGTCACAGCACTTGCCGGCCGCTAATCGCAAAAGTCGCTAGGTGGGCAGGCAAAAAGATACCGCCCGTTTTCAGGCTCCCGGCCGGCGCCCGAGATAAGGTCAAGAAAGCCTCAAATCAATCGGCAAGAGTGGAATTGCGTGCTACCACCCGTTGTGTCCAGTTCTTCCATGTGCGAGTCTAGACCCGGGCCTGGTCTCGATTGCCGCGGGTGGAACCTTCAAACTAATTACCGCCTGTACATACGTCCTAGACGAACGCAACGAAACAACTTGGGACCACACGATGGGTCCCTAAACGCATATCTCGCTTCGTCAACCAGCCCATAATACACTACACGTACATGCTCAAATTACCATCATATTCCCGGTATCCTCTGCAGGTGGCTTTCTGCCGCCCCCCCATTCTCGGGTATTCTTTTTGAGCATCAACAAACAACCACCATCACCGCTATCAATCGCCATGTCGGCATACCTGGAACGCGTCAAGAACCGCCTGCCCGGCGGCGGCTCCAGCGATTCCAAGCCGGCAAGCTCGAGCTCAAGCTCCGGGTCTGGCTCTATCTCTGGACTGGGAATACGCAACCACGTCGTACGAACTCCCCCCTTTTCCACAGCCGTCAACATTCTCCCCTCATACTACACCACGACATCCCCAACCACCCCCCCAAAACTAACACCCCGTCTCCTACTTAGAAAAGCTTCACAAGCGGCGGAAGTGACAACGTACGTCCCCCCCCCCCCCCCCCCCTAATCCTCACCAGGCGGGCAACCCCTAACAACCCTCAGAGCTACCTCGGCGCGAGCTCGAACCGCGCAGCGCAGCCCCTCTCCTCGCTCCGCGACCCCGCCTCCTTCGGCCCTCCCCCACGCCACGTCGGCCGGCGCGTGCAGCCGCCGCCCGACACGCAACAGCCAGGAGGAAGCCAGCTCGCGCTCCCGGCGCCGCCCTCCCAGCGCTACGAAGACCTCTCCCCCTCGCCCTCCTCCAACACCGACCACGAAGACACCTACTCGCCACCGCTCCCAGCCAGACGAGACAGCAGCACCAACCCCAACAACCGCCCCCCGCCATCCCCCCGAGGAGCAACATCAGCCCCGAGCCTGCCCCCGCGCCTGCCCCCGCGAACAAACTCGGCCTCGCCCACGCTGCCCCCGCGGCCATCCTCCCAAGCCGACGCAGTAGCGCATTCCAAATACGGGCTAACCAGCAACCTCAACCAGGGCGCGATCAGCCGGCTCGGCGCAGCTGGGATCTCAGTACCCGCGTTCGGGATCGGCAGCAGCAGCAGCCACGAGGCCCCACCACCTCCTCCGTCTCGCGGGAGCGGTTCTGGCTCCAGCTCAGCACAACTAAACGGGCTACAATCCCGATTCTCGCGCCTCGGCACGGGCAGCACCGCAGCTCCGTCTACGTCTACGAATGACACCTCTACAGGCACAACATGGGCGCAGAAGCAAGCCGCGTTAAAGACGGCCGCGGCGCTGCGACAGGACCCCAGCTCCGTGTCGTTTGCCGACGCCAAGGCCGCGGCGTCGACCATGAAAAACTTCCGCCAGAGGCACGGTGAGCAAGTCGCGGCTGGTGTGCAGGGGGCGAGCAATCTGCAGCAGAAGTACGGGGGCATGCTCAACACCGGGCGCTCGGAGCCGGTGGACGGCGCTGGGCAGGGCCGAGCCCCGTCCCCTGCGGCTTCGGTGGTCGCATCGCTCGCGGCGAAGAAGAAGCCACCGCCACCGCCCCCTAAGAAGCCCTCGTCCATGAGCCAGCGGCCTGCTACGTCTGGCAACGGCGGTCCGGCGCCACCTCCGGTACCACTCTCGACAAGGCCGCAGTTTTGAGTATAGGTTTCTGATTTCTTTCTTTCTTTTGGATTGTCGATGGATTTATCATGGTCGTGATTCACAGTAAGAGCATCGGGTTGGGGCGTAATCATTATCAAGTTTCTCTACAATGATGATAAGACGAGAGAGAGAGAGAGAAAAAGGGTGGTATTGGAAGAAGCTCATAGTTTTGCTGCTCTATATGTCAAAACGAACACTATTAATTCATCAGGAGCTAGGCATCCATGAGGTGGTTTGTCAAGGGCTGGAAAAACATTTTTTTGGAAGATAATTTCTTTGCGAGGTAGATTTAAACCTTCTCGCCCTTGACACCGTGCTTCCAGATGGTCACGTAGGGAGTGACACCATCCTCGCGGTAGTTGAGGAGGATGACCCTGTAAAGAATATTGTCAGTCATGTATTGCTTTACAGCCGTGGTCGAATATGACAGCAAACTTACATTCCGTCGGGGTTCATAGACTCTCCGGTGTAGAACTCGTAGTCCTTGAAGTTGCCGAGGACCTTCTTGGCGAAAGCACCGGCCTTGGTCTCGAAGTCCTTGATCTCCTCAGCGGACTTGCCCTGCTCGCCGAGGTAGGCCTTGATGGCCTTCATGTAGCCTGCAGATCAGAAAGCACTGTCAGCATCCCTCTGAGATGTCACGGCGAAGGAAGGGGAGAGGGCCACCGTACCCTTGAGGTAAGTCAAGTAGGACTTCTTGTCGAATGAGGTGGCGCTGTAGCGGAAAGAGTGGACAATGTTGTTGACCTTGACGGCAGTGTCCTCGGTCTCCTCCTCGGCCTCCTCAGCGGACGCGTTGGCACCGGTGTCTGTCATGGGGGGGCGGTTCCGTCAGTACATGGGCATTTGCGCGATCAATCTCCCCGAGCGGTCGGTTGGGAGGAGCCGGACAGAAGGATGGACGGCGTTGACGTACCGACTTGAACGGCACCCTCGGTGATCATGGCGCAGTCGGCCTCGTAGGCGACTCCATCGACCTCGGTCAGGTCATAGGAGTCCGACAGCAGCTCGTCGCCGGTGATAACATCCTGGAAAGCGAAGAAGGCGGGGTTAGCTAAATTGCAACCAGGGCGGGCGGCCAAAGCGGGCGTGATCCATGAGAACAAGGCCAGGACCGGTTCTTGCATCGCTTTGCATCCATCTTCTTGGGCTTCTGCGGACGGGAGCTCTCACTTTGAAGATAATCATTTTGACTTGGGTGACGATATCGAGGAGAAATTCGTGTATATGTTGTGGTGAACAGAAGAACCTGGAAAAAGAGATCGTGGGTCGTCGTGGAAGTGGTCGAGAAAAAAAGGTGGGAGGGGTCGCGGAGGGAGGGGCAATTTCTTCGGGCGCCCAACTAATCCAGATTAGGTTTGGTGAGTTTTGGGGCCAAGAGTGAAATGTGAATTGATCCTTGTGGGGGCCTGGAGTTTGAGAGTCGAGACGGCTCGGGGCGGCTACAAAAAAAAGGATCAGCGTGCGGGCGAGACAAAAACTCTCTCCATTCACTCGAGGCAGAGGCAGCGATAGACGACCGCGCCACAGCGGATTTTGGGTTCTTTGTCCAATGCACCTTGATATCCCAGGTATGAGATACGGTGTACACACAAGAGACTTTGTTAAATATCTTGTCGGAATTCTAACTGCACAGTCTCGAGTGTCTCAACGCGAAAAGATTTTGCTGAACATCAAGTATATCTACAGTGGTATGACCCGTGCACGGCATCTGAGTGCGCAATAGATGATGGAAAAAGAGCGGTACCTTGGCGGGTCGAGAGCTGTCTGGGTTCTCAATCCACCTACTCTTCATGGTAAAGGTAACCCAGGTCAACCATCACAGAAAAATCGGACGCAAGTCATATGTGTGATGGTAAATCAGCTTCATCAGACATTCGACATCACATCCGTACATGGAATCAACATCGACAGTGCATAATCGACCGACATAACCCCCCCTTTTTGTGGTAAGAGGAAAATAAACGAAGTACAGTTCATGTGGTGTCAAGGTGGTCATGGGCTCTATGTAAAAAAGATGTATGTAGTTCTGCCAGTCAGGTGCATTCTTCATTTCTATCAGGTACTGTGCTGCTGCTTAGCATTCAACTTCATCAAGCCAATAGAATCAAAAAGTTGTCAAATTTGAGTGACATAATTGTAGAAGAGAGTATACGAACAACTGGGTGGGTAGAGAGAGATGGCATTACCTATTAGGAATGGCAAAGCACCAACAACACTTTATCCACTTCAGACCAAGGCCATAGCGGCTCCGAGTGAGAGCGCCAGGAGAACGGCCAACCTCGGTGGTCCGCGTATCCCGGGGATGCTATGCTCAGTGCAGCTAGCTCAAACGGCGGCCCGGCGCCGTTAAGGAATGGCCCCACATTGTACCGATCTTGCAGCCGGAGCCTGGCGGATCCGAGAAGAAAGTTACACAAAAGTCACAAAGTCTGATCTACGAGAAAGCGAAAAGGGCAGCAGGGATCGGTGCAGTGGCAGAGAGCAACAGAGATTCGGTCGCCCCAGGCCTGCTGGTCCCTCGGGCTTGCGTCGTTCTGTATAATACCGCGGCGTTTGGGCTTTACACGTGGTGGATAGACCCGGGACCTGGGACCGTTTAGGGCTGTTCCGGCTGATGCTTCGAGCCATGTGGAGGTGGCTTGGAACGGGTGGTTGGTCAGCCAAGGCAGGTTCTTCCCAGATCGATCATGAAAGTCAAAAATCAGGGGGAGGGAAGGGAGGGGGAACCGTTATCTGGGAATCTGGATCCTATTGAATTGCGCCAAGCCATAATGACCTGGGGGGTTTGTCAGTCCCAGAAAAATGGAACATCGGCGTTTGGGGAGTTCACTTCTTGACACCGATCATGATGGCCGAGATGGCCAGGTGAGCATGTGATTCTGGTTCTGGAATGCGACGAGATGTTTCGGCCGATTGGCAGTAGTGACCTGTTCAGAAAAGCAGGAACCAAAACTGCGAGTCGAGTGGTCCGATCAATGGCAGCAAAACAGGAGATAATGGGCTTCAGACTGTGCCCCAATGCCAAGCGAAATTGACATGAGGGAAAAGCTTGGGTGCCTGGCTTGGCTGCCAGTGCTAGGCCACGCCATGTTGCTGCGTCCCCGTGCCGCGGGCCCGAACGCAATGCAAACAGTCCCGCCTTACGTGCAGTGCAGGGGGCGCATGGAGAGACTTTCTGGTTTCCAGCGCGCCAACGCCACCCCCGACGGACCCGACTACTAGACCCTCAATTCCACCTCCCTACCTCCCTATCACCATCTCCATTCCTCCAGTCCCATTGAAACTTTTACTTGTCCCTATCTACGGTTCTACCTCTATTGCAGGTTCGGCCAGTTTACCCACCCTCCTTTATACCATAGTGAAATCCTGCTTTCTTTTTTTTTGTCCATCCCTTGTGCGACAGCGCCGTTCTTCACACGCACCGCACCGCACCGCATTGCAGACGAGACGTGATCAGTTACCGCCTCCTGCATCACCAATCGCCCCGCCTGCGCCCGAGACGAAGGATTTCCGGCGGGCGAACCAAGGTGCTGAGTCCCGCTCATGGTCGACATCGACTCGGCCTTCTACGGTCGCGCCATGGCGAACATGACCGTCGCGTCCGACTTGCCGCCCCTCCCGGTCTTCGAGGTGCGGCCCATGCCCGACCTGCTGCCCTTCATCTCCGACTTCTGGCTGTCCCTCATCGCCCCGCACATCGCCTACTGGGCCGTCTCCCTGGTGTTCCACATCATCGACGTCTACGACCTGTTCCCGCAGTATCGCCTACACACGCCCGAGGAGATCACGCAGCGCAACCTGGCCACGCGTTACGAAGTCGCGCGTGATGTCATCATCGAGCAGATCATCCAGATCGCGACGTCGACCGTGCTGTCGCTGACCGAGCTGCGTCAAATGACGGGCATGGAGGACTACGATGTCGCCGTGTGGGCCACCCGCATCCGCCTGGCACAGCGCTCCCTCCCGTCCCTCCTGGGCCTGCTCGGCCTGAACGCCGCCAGCATATCCAAGAACATGGCGGCCAACCATCCATTCCTTGCCGGCGCGCTGGCCGGTGGGCACTACCCCTTCCTCGGCACGGTTCTTGACGCCGGCACACAGGTCCCGACTTTCGCGGCGTGGGAGCTTCTGGTCGCCAAGACCATCTACTGGCTCATCATCCCGGGCTTTCAGCTCTGGGTTGCTGTCTGCTTCGTCGACACATGGCAGTACTTCTGGCACCGGGCCATGCACATGAACAAGTGGATGTACAGTAAGTCATCAGACCACTCTACCGGACGGACTGAACAGAGCACAATTGCAAAGCAACAGCAAACTAACATGACCAACAGCAAAATGGCACGCCAGACACCACCGCCTCTACGTCCCCTACGCCTACGGCGCGCTCTACAACCACCCGGTGGAGGGCTTCGTCCTCGACACGCTCGGCGCCGGCATCGCCTACAAGGTGTCCTTCCTCAGCCCTCGGCTGGGCATGTGGTTCTTCGTGTGCAGCATGATGAAGACGGTCGACGACCACTGCGGCTACAAGCTCCCCTGGGACCCGCTGCAGCACATCACGAGCAACAACGCGGCCTATCACGACATCCACCACCAGAGCTGGGGCATCAAGACCAACTTCTCGCAGCCCTTCCTCACCTTCTGGGATAAGATTCTCGGCACCCGGTGGGAGGGCAACACGAGCGAGAAGTACGAGCGCACGCGCGAGGCGGCCGCGACCAAGACGGCCAAGGACAAGAAGGCTCAATAAAGTAGTATCTATTAATAATTTAGGAGAAAAACGGGAATGAAAAGAAAAGAAAAGCAGAAAATCAAAGAAAGGGAGGCCGGGTAGGCGGATTGACTGACTGACTGACTCACTGGCTGGATGGATTGTCTTTTTGAGTAGTCAGGCTGTTGCTGTAATACGGTAGACCATCACTACTGGCGGGAGATCGGGTTGTGGGTGATGATAGCTGTGGTGGTGGACGGGAAGTGGGGGGGCCTCCTGTATTATTGACGAAAGGCAGTATATGATATGATTTCTGATTTTCTTTTGGAGGGGCATTGGTGGGGAGAGAGAGAGGGAGAGAGAGGGGCAGAGAGAAATTTATTCTGGTTGGATCTCGGCCGAGAAAGAGATCTAGCACATCAGTCGGAAACAGCAACGCAGGACCAACACCACTAAACCGGGCGGGGCGGCGGCGGCGGCATTGGGAGAGGCGTTCTCTTTTTTCTTGTTTCTGCTCTTTTCTTTACACACTCATATATTGTTATTATTCTTGTCACTTTCTAGGGTAATCTGGCTAGGTGGCCTTCGCTTCGTCCTCTTCTTCGTCTTATTGGTCTTCTGTTGGTTGCGATGTGGACACTCGAGCACACATACATCTAACAGACTTCCTCCCTGCTGGTTGCGTACCCGTGAGACGGGATAGCTTACGAGAGAAGGAGAGAGACTGCGTGTTGACAGTGACACTCGGAGGATAGAGCAGGATATGATCGGGATATACGTTTCCACGTCGTTTTCGATGGGCCGTTCGGGGCGGTTACTCAGTGGTCGATTGTCTTTGACCAGAACAGTTCAGGTAAGGTTGTTACAGGGAGACAGATCCTCGGGACCGAGATGTGGATGGGAACGTCCTCGTCCTTCTGGTTCTTTCCTTTTCTTCCGTCGTACTTTCGATAATGGTAATACATACACGAGTCACGCACCTCACCTCACCTCCCTCAGAGGGAAACCGAGCGAGACATAACTTGTCTGTGTTTGTGTGTGATGAACCCATGTCTGACAGATGACATACGGCGGTGTCCGGTTCCTCGTAGGTAGTTTTAGATTTAGATCAACTTGCACGAGGCTAGAAGGCGAAGCTTCCTCTCTCCCTGCTGTCTCTCGTCGCCGGGACTTGTTCATATTAAGGGGCGGGCGGGAGCACCAGCCGCGGGCTTTATTTCCTGTGAGAGTTGGCTCTTTGGGTCATGGCTGTTGTACGGTAGATAAAGATCTAGCGTTCGGTGTGAGGGCCCCGAGGGTCTTGTTCATCCATACAATTGCGACGAGGGGGGTTGGACGGTCTACGTAGTGTTGACTCCAAGAGTATCATTATACCTTCCATCCAGCACATTTGACATTCACAAATGGGAGAATTCGACACGGCTGAGATGAATGGACGGTCAATCAACAGTATACCAAAAGAAGGCAGGTCCGCTCGATCACGTTCATCTCCTCTCAAACCAAGACAACGAACGACACCGGCGTTCGTCCCTTCCCAACCGCCATGTCTCTGCGCAACCTTGCACCAAAACAGCATTTGCGCACAGGAGGAGAAAGAAAAGAGCGGTGCAGGCAGGTAACGGTATGTCAGGGATGAATGGGATTTGCGTGAGTTGCCCCTGACGACGAACCCGTACGCACCGCCAACCTGGAGTGTGTCTGCCTTGTGGCGGTCAAGCGGTGTCTTACTCACGGGCAGACACGGGAGCACGACAGAAACTCGTAATTATAAATGTCTGTGTGTGTGTGTGTGTGTGTGTGTGTGTGGTCTGCGCGGTGTACTTGTACGTGTTGTGTGATGGATCATTTTCATGCCGGTAATCAATCGACGGAATTGTTCGAGAATGTTTTTTTAGTGTAAAGGGGTATGTTTTGGGAAATGCCGATGCAAGCGTCGGGTACCTGCCTGCCTGCCTTTGCCTTGCCTCTGCTTTGCTTTTCATGTCTTGCGTGCGCCCGTCGTTCTTGCTGGACGTTGGCGCTTTGGCGTGTTGGCGGCAGCACTCCGATGGGTTTCTCCCCCACTCGCTCTCCATGTGTCTCGGAATGTTCCTAGGGCACTTGCGCCGTAGGGTGTTTGATCCGATTTTCACCTCATTTGTTCGGATGCGGCGTCTCTTGGGTCGCTTCATGTTAGATGACTGACTGGGTTGATCCGGCTGGCACGTTAGGGGTGGCATCTGCGCAGTCGTGGCAGAGGCGGCCACATCATGGAAGAGTCCCGACCGAACCCAGCCGTGCCAGCCCAGGAAGTTCAAGGGCGCCGGGCTGACTGACGTTTCTGCCCGTTTCCTGCAAGCAGCCGTCAAGTTCCACCGAATGTGTAAGGCAGTTACGGCATTATTCCATGGCGCAGGCTGCATGTTGGCGGCCACACCTCAGCTGGCCCACTCTCTCCATCCTGCATGCATGCAGTCTTCTGTACCTTTCAAGCAGGTCAGAAAGCCAATCTTTCGAAAACCTGGTTTTGGTGCATCCAGTGGTTGCATGTCGTCTGGAAGGACAGCCAGCTGCAAATCCATTTTGGGGCTCTGGGACGAGTGTTTTGGTCACTGTGCATGCATTGCATGTGCATGACGACGAGCATGCCAGCGTGCTGTCCGCCAGTCAACGGCGAGGGCGAATTCGCTAGCGTTCAAAGACTCGGTGGATGTCCCGCAGCCAGCCAGGGGGCAACTGCCAAGAGTCGAGATAAGTCAGCGGCGCTCTACGTAGCACACTACCCCGGGACTTGGCTTGGTTTGGTATCACCTAGACATCATGCTGATTGTTTCCGCCATTTGATCTCTGACTTCAGGGCTGTTTATCTGTCTGGGGAATTTGATTTGCTGTGCAGCGTGGAGGCAGGACAGTTATTTCCAATTGATAGACGATTTTGGACGTCGGTTCCGGAGACGGCACACGGGCGGGAGGCGGCCCAAGCCATTGGAGCTTTGGGAACGGCAGCAACCTGCGGCTGGCTGGCCTCGCCTGCAAGGAAGCGAGAGCGGTTCGAGGCTAGCGCAACCTCTTAGCCTAAATCAGCGATCTCTGGGGCTGTCATGGCTCGTGCTTTCTGAAACATGAGGTGGCACGCACTCCATCTCGTCATCCACTAGAATTCTCTCGGACACTCCCCAATAATATCCAAGTGAGATTTCGGTATTTGACGGCCAGGAGGGAGCTGCGGGTTCCTGTTTAACTGCCGCCAACCAATTGGTCTTGTAAACCCATATTGAAAGTTATAGGCTAGGCAAATAATGCCAGCGCACTGTCAGCCCGTCCCTTCACCCCCAATCAAGTCTTCATCGGACCTCAAAACAGACACTGAACGACAAGGAAAATAAGACGATTGGAGGCTCGAGACGTGACCAGCTCACGCCCGAGACATGCTTCTCCAGCCGTGAGCGAGTGGTGCAGGGCACTGAGACACTCGCGCGGTCCGTCGCATGTCTATGGATCCGTTGCAGCATGATGGGGTCGTCCATTGACAATCAACCTACTTTCCATATTCTCTGACCAGTTACCGGTATCGTTCCTTTCCTCGCGGGCTCGAAACTGACTTGTCTCTGCCGTGTTCGGCCACCGTGTGCATCTACACGTGTACACTATCTATCTCATTGCTTCATCACCAATGCGGGAACTCAATTAGGTTGGCCGGCTGTTGGTGGTTGTTCAAGCACACGCTGCGTGCAGCAAGTGCACATTTCGTCACAGCTCCCAGTTCCCAGTCTCAGCCAGTCTCCAATTCCAATTCCTGTCCTGGACACAAGCAACGGATCCTGCCCCTGAGTGGCTCGACGGCTTTGGCGTGGCCCATTGATCATGATTCCCGATAGCTGCATTGCTAGTTGATGCTAGACAGCCCAGCGAGCCCAGCGAGCCCAGCCAGGGCAGCCCGCGCCCGGCCCTGCCCTGCCCTGCCTAGAGGTATCTGCCGCGCACCAACCAAGTTTTGGAGCTCGTTTCTTCCATCGCTCTGCTTTCAACCACCATGATTCTTTGCGTCTTTTTCTCCGCTGCACGCACCACACGGGTCTCGCTCGCTGGCTCTGATTAGCGTGCGCCCCCATCCAGCCTGCGAGCGGAGCACACACTCTCACTCGCCATGGACACCCATGTCCCCGTCAAATCATGACTTTGATCGCATCACGGGCCTTTGCTACATAAAGTGCTCGCGTTCAGTTGCACAGCATTCACCATCTCGGGCATCAGCTATCGTCCCATGTCCGTCGCCGTGGCCATCCTCCCTGCGTATACCTGGGCACCATCACGGATACATGCACCACCGTAGTGTACAGGTCACCCCCGGGTGCCAGCCGCTTGTCACTTGTCGCCGCATGGGAGGACAGGTACCAATGCGACTTTAATAGGTCCCCGATTCGATCATTTCCCCCTGGTCCACATGTCGACAAGGTCTGCCGCATGGCTGAGCCCTGGCGAGATTAGCGGTGCATGAAGTTGGCCCAATCCCCGCCACGATCCAGCTGAAGCCGTCCATCACATTGCGCCATCCCATTCGATAGACAGCTCGTCCTGGAACTGGCGGCCAAAGCGTTCAAGACAGCCAACTGAGATACTGAAATAGAGCTGGTTGCGCCGCCCACCCGCACCCACGCTTTTTGGGAATTCCAGTTTTCGGATTGGGGTCCTCGGGGTCCACGTCCGCCGCACTGTCATATCGCTGAATTATCAAACAAGATCTCTGACCCACCAGGAATAGGACGACTCCCTCTCTACAGTGCCCTATCCGTTCCTTGACATCTCCAAACACAGTCAAACAGTCGAATTTGGAGTCGCGGCACAGCTCTCGCTTGGGGCTGGTAGAGTCTTCCCTGGGCCAGACCAGAAACATCTCCGCCTGTTTACTAAACTCGAAACATCCGGCCCCTGTCATCGCCGCATCTCAACTATTAAGCGCTGTCCACTCAAATCCGGTGCCCAGCTGCTCGCTCCGTTGTCACGGCGCTTCCATCCCCGGCTGGACAACCTCATTGGCCAAGGCGCCTCCCCCTTCAATCCCAACGACAGAGACTTGCTGGCACCACTGTCTTTCACCAGATTCATCTCGATCCAGGCATGTCTGCGTTGCTGGCCGCACTACCTTGTTGAGACGCAGCCGCCGTGGAAACCAGGTCAATCAATGGTTGTCGCTTATAATACGACCTGCCCTTCCGCACACCCTCAAAGACTCGTCTGCTCAAGCGCGGCGAGTCCACTTCTTCACCTCGGCATGGATCCGACCACGACACTCTTTACCTTTATGCTGTGAGTTCTTTTTGAACATATTTTCTGTCTCTTCTGTTTCTGGAACATCTTCCCTTCTACGCCGCTTGGTTTCGGTACAACGCATCTCCCTTGCTCATTATCCCGTATACGGTCACTCCTTCCTCCTGAACTTACTCGCCCCCTTTTCTCGTTGGAAATTTCATCTGCTTTACTGTGAGTTTGGACCGCATTGGATGTGCCGCCGTTTCGGCAAGACTGGGATATTGTCTCAGTCAGTTGTCAAAGCCTCAACATGAGTGAGAGGTCATGCAAGGAGGTTGTCAAAAGGAAGTCTCCTTACCAATGACTCTACATGGCTTGCGGACTTCATATAACATCGGCGTGAGAGCCCTTGAGCTTCAATGTTAACTGAGGATTGAATGGCTATCTGATGTCGTCTTTGATCCTTACCCCGGCCCTAAAGAGTCCGCCAAGCACTTCATTTATGCCATCCAAGAGAGTCATTGCCCCTCATGAGACGAGATTAGCACCTTCTTGAGGCTAAGAAAGAACACGTTTTATGAGTGACAACTAACAGGGTTGATAGGAGGACTCATCCCTCGGTATCAGCAGTTCATCTGGTCGGATCTTGGGACAACTTTTCTCGAGCGTATACAATGGAACGCGACGTCCGACGAGACCCGGGGCAATGGCGGGGATGCTACACATTCAAGGATATCATCTGTGATGGTGATGCTGGCATCGTACCAAAACGGAACGGAGGCCTCAAGATGGGCCAGACGTACTACTACTATGTAAGATTCTTCCTGTTGTCATGTCCCGATCATTCTGATTGCTAACCCGCTCCCTACAGTATGAGCTAGACGGGGCCGCCGAGACACATGATCCAGCCATACCGTCCACAAACGCATGCCCGTATCTACCTGGTCAGACTGTCAACACGATCTGGGTTCCTGTCGAACAATCTTTGAGAAAGCGGAGCGCTTCATTGAACTCTTTGTGCGAAGAGAACTATAAGACCATGAACCCGGCTGACAAATATGTCACACCTCGGGCGGCTCCTGCGCCGCCGGAGCTTCCCAGCACTCGTCGTGCAGGCACTGCGCCGGTTCGTCTGCAACACAAACGCTCAGCAAGATCACTATCGCCGGGGTCTGGGTGGATGTTCTCCCCGCGAAAGCTCTTCAGCCGCAAAACTAGCTCGTCGTCTCTGAGAGATCTTCTCCGATCACCATCACCGGAAAATGAGCGGGCTCCAAGGTCGTCTGCAGGGATCCGATCGAGGGATATATCCCCAGAATCACTGCGCAGGTTTTTATCCGACGAAACGGTGGTAGAGGATGAGTTCCAAGGCAACGAACGGCCAGCAATTGCCATCCCGGAAGATATTGTCGAGGAAAATGAGGACGACGACAACTTCGCTACCTCTGCTGTCTCTGAAAGCGTGCCGTTCACTGGACTGTCTCCGCCACCATCCCAACGAACGGCCTCTCCTTCGCCTCCTTCTACCATCACTTCCCTTGGCAGTGGTCTGCTTGAGGCTCCAACGCGTCCACCACCGCCACCCCCCACCGCTCATGCGCCATGCCCACCAACACAGGAGGCGCTGCAACCCCTCACCCTCACAGTCCCCGGGCCTCAATCGCCCTTTTCATTCTCGAACACTACTTTCTATTTGCACTCGCCCACATCTCCGGGGTCCAGCTCATTGCCGTCCTTCTACGATTCCGAGGATGAAGAGGACGAGGTTCGCTCTGCACCAGAAGACGACTCTCTCCCACTCTCAGCAGTAGAGCCGGGCCCTGGTAGTTTCGGCACTACCATGATCAGGAATCTCAACGCCACCCTGTCGACATACAGCCTCCCCCAGTCTTTGGTTCACGAAGACAAACTAGGCGCTGTGGGACAGCCGTCTCTGGCTACCCTCGGCTCGCCAGCTATTGCCGCAAGGGAGGGCGCTGATTTGCCGACCGGGAATACTTCTTCGTTTCTTAACAACCCCATCCCCAGCTCTGGTCTAGACGACCTCTTGAGCGAGCTGGGATGGATGGCTAATGTCATCCATGGCAAGGCCGCATGACCATTTGTTTTTAAGTCTTTTTTTTAATTTCATATTTTCGACAAATTTGCATGGACGGCATAAAAACGGTAGACCGGCTAGCATAGAGGGACTGGATACAGACGATACTCTTTTTCTTTTCGTTCGTCACCCCGTCACTTATCCCGGGCGCCGCTTTTGGGTGCAGGAAAATGGGAATGTTCTCGGAGTTGTTTTTTATATCGATATGTGGCAAGGGATGCCCGGCCACGGCATGGTGGTCAATTTGAGCAGCGCTGGCTGGAGCGTGCAAGGATAAATTATTTGCTATATACCCCCTTTTCTGCAAATGGTTGGTTAGTTTGTTGGCTGATCTGGATGGTGGATGGACGGGTGTGTACATACGGACGGGATTTGTCAGACTGACTAGCTTGAGTTCTAGCTATTGACTTGGATCCGATTGATGGTGATTGATAGATAGATGAAGAATATCTGATCTTGTTCAACCCGGGCCAGTTTTGGTCTCCGATTGCAACATTATATGTCGCGATCGTCTGATATCAGATAGTATATCCTGTCGGCGCGCCCATGTTCTTATCGGATGCCGTTCCAAGCCACATACGCGTCGGCTGCAAAGAACTCAGAGCAGGAACGAAGGACTACTGGCCAGATGACGGCTTTTTGTGGGGCACTAGCCCGTTTTAGGCGGCCTTCCTTCCTGCTCACTTTCTTTGCACCGACACCAAACATCTTTTAGCAATATATTTCTGCCTCTTCTTCTTCAAACCAACGTCCTCCCATCATAACGACGGGCCTAGGTTTTGTTTGCAGCCTTTCATGTTTGATCTTTCTAATTCTTTTTCATTATCTTGGCTTCTCATTCTCAATTGGAACAACAAAAATGGTACTCCAGAACTAGCTCCCTCCCCATTTGGATGTAACGCCTCATGTAAGTCAAAATGGATACATGAAGCATGTAATCGAATCCTGGAAGCGCGTCAGACCGCTATTGACACCACTCTCATCTTTCAACCAGAACTGACTGAGGTATAGCGATTACAAGGGCTTTTCTTTCTTTTTGGCCTTTAATATGGTCGCGCTTTACCGCGACTTTTGTCAAAAATGGGCGTCAAAATCAGGTGACATGGCTTGCACTGTGTAACGCGGCTGCCTGTTTTCGCACGTCCTCCGGAAGCCTTGCTTGACCTCTTTCTCTCTCTCTCTCTCTCTCTCTCTCTCTCTCTCTCTCTCTGCCCGCAATTGATGCACCAACATCCTTCACAGGTTCCGAAAGGTCGCTCATCGCCGTTTGATTCAGCCACACTTTCCTTTCATTCTACGCCCTGTTTTCGCCATGGATATGGCGGATGTTCTAGAGAGGCTTCAGAGGGCGCTGAAGGAGGCAAAAGAAAAGTTAGCCCAAGTATCACAGGAACGAGAGCGACAGACCGAGAGAGCAGACCGAGAAGCCGAGAGAGGAGATCGAGAAGCAGCCCGGACTCGGGCAACGAATCTCTTCCAGTACCTACACAAGGTCCAGACCGAGATCTTCTCGGTCTTGAAAGTGGAAAAGAACCGAGCCAACCGAGCCGGTGATGGCGTCACGGACGTCGGGAACAAAGTCTACCCCCACAAACTACGCCGTTGGACGGAGTTCCCTTTACTCCACGCCGGCCGGTTCGATGCCTTCGCGGAAGCGTTCGGAGATTCGGAAATCTTCCCGTCTCTTTTCGAGGTCGAGACTATAAAGCGTGATCTCTTACCGACGACGAGAAAGAATGAGTTGGACATCTGGCCTTTAATACGTGCCTATGTCGAGGTGCCTGCTAGCAAGGTCTTGGGCGCCTACCTGACGAGATACCCGAACCCCCGATGCGCTACCTTCGAATTCAGCAACAACGCCTATGGCCTCAGCCGTGATATAAAGGGCATGAACAAACCGGCACCGGCAACCCGCAGCGAGGATGACCAGCAGCCACCGACTAAGCGACGGTCGCCCGAGAGGATCTCCAGCTTGGACCCGGACCGATGGGGGATTCGTGTCACCCAAGACAATGTGCGCGCAACTGCGTTAGTTGCCGAGTACAAAGCGGCTCACAAGGCGCGGGCAGAGCAAGTTTATACTCGATGATGGTATGTGCCCTTTCGACTCATTGTTTGCAGACTGCATCGGCCGCCAGCAGTCGAAACGTTCAGGTGATCCCACGGCCGCGCAGGAGACTGGGCCTTCTACGCCTTCTCTCGCCCAGGACCAGCTGATCGTAGCATCGACCATGTGCCAGGCGTACCATTACATGATTACAGCTGGCTTATTGTATGGATACATGCATCAGGCGACTGTATACTTTTGCTGGCCATTCTGGATACGCCCGGGGTTTTGTCCTTCCATTTCGTCCCGAGTTCCATGGACAGTGAAGGGCTGAAGCCTACAGCCGACGGCACGAGATGCACACCCGTTGCGCAGCTGCTGACGCTGGCGCTTGTCGGACTGGAAGCCGAAAACCAACCTCTGCAATGGATCCAAAAGGCCCTTGCCGACCTCCCGCGATGGCCCTCTACCAAGCAGACGACCGGGTCGCAGAGCAAAAGTATTACAGGCCCCTCGCTTCCTCCTCCTCCTCCCCCGCCACCCAACGATGACGACGACGACCTGCAAGGAGGCGGTCCGAGACGGCGTAAGACGCCGCAAAAACGATCCCTTGTTAAACCAGCCACGGAGGAGCCGTCATCGTCGTCTACGGGTAGCGGGTCCAAGTCGGCATCCAAGGACAGCGAATCACAGCCCATTACCAAGCCACAGACCGGCCGCACCTCCCTGCGTGATGTACCCTATTGTACCCAGGCCTGTCTGCTGGGGCTTAGCCGCAACGGCCTTCTCGACATGGACTGCCCTAACGCTCCTCTCCATGCCAAACGAGGGTGCGGATCGTAGCATTTCATATCCAAGGCCCAACTATGCTCTATCTTCCGGACCCAGCTCGCTGAGAATCTCGACTGCGGCTGTGAGTGCCTCGACAAGTACCTCATGTTCGGCAGCACGGGCATCCTGTTCAAGATCACCCTGCCCGGGTACGGGTACACGCTGGTCACCAAGGGCGTCCAGGGCGTGTACGCGGACGCGCTCGTGCACGAGGCCCGCGTCTATAACCACTGCCGCGATCTGCAAGGCGTCTACATTCCCGTCCACCTCGGCAACATCGACCTGGTCGTGCCGTACCCGCTGCAGTCCCTGGCGCTGGTCAGGCACATGATGCTGATGTCGTGGGCGGGGCCCCACCCTCGAGGCGTATGTGCCGGACGGTGTAGATATAGACGAAGAGATTGAAAAGACGGTGGAAGTGCTGAACGATGCCGGCGTTGACAACGGCGACGTGCGCGATACCAACCTGACTTGGAACGAGGAATTAAGGAGGGTCATGTCTATTGATTTTGACCTGGCGCAGATCCCTGCTTCCGCTCCCAAGAGGCCGTACGAGCCGGCCTCTGATGAGGAGAGAGAGACCAAGGCGCGGAAAGTCGGGCTCTGATACCGCTCGCTTCTGTCGTTTTTGGCTACAGGTCTGTCGTGGGGACGTTTAGACGAGAAACGAGGGATCCAGGGTGTTGCCGCCGTTAACGTGACGGGTTCACCCGGGACCCGGGATGTATGGCGCCTCAGTTTGATGCCACTGAATCTTAAAGCACAGGCGACACGGTATCTGGTGTTGTTTAATGTTGTTCTCTTTTCGTTACACCCTTCCTTTTCTTTTCTCCTGGGCTTTGTTTACGATAAATCTTTGGGTTCCGTGGGTTTGGAATGGGACAAGTGCAGGGAAGGTACTGTGATAATATGGACTCGGAAAAGAACAAAGTATTTCTGCCTAAATTTCCATGGGATATTGGGGTGCCATGGCGAGTTTGTACTGTACGTATGGAAAACAAGTGGGAATCTATACGATACAACTTGTGTAATACCGTGTCTTGAACGGAAAAAAAATAGGAAAAAGGATTATCATACTACAGATACCAATGACCCCCTCGCCCCCTGATAGTCAACATATCCCACTCTCTCTACCACATACGACCATAGGCACTTGAGAACTCGGCATCCCGTCCGCTCTGCCCTAGATAAGCAAGCGACCGCCAGACTAGTAGTTGGGTGGGTGACCACCAGCGAATCCCTGGTGTTGTATGTTTTTTTCCTTTTTATATATACCTATATATCTCCCCCCATCCATCGATCTTTTTGTATTGTTTTTTGGTGCTGGAGTTTTTCCCACTTGATTCAGCGGTCGACTTCTAGAGATAGGCGGGCTCTATGTGAGCGTGTGAGCATCTCGTGTGCATTTGGACTCCTGAAAAGGGGGTCAAGAAAAACATGCATAGCGCACAGGCCAACCTGCCTGCCCCTTTAGCTTCTACATAAATAATCATATGCCAGGGACAAAACTGGGCGCGGTATATACTAAATAGAATGATTGCTTTTCTCTACGAGGTATCATCCGTTGGCATGTTCGTTTCCGGCCTTATTTATAAGTACGCGACGCAAGAAAAATACCAACGACGAACATATCTAACCAGCCAAGCCATCACTCTCAACGTAACGCCGTCAAGGTCTCCACCACATCCTCAAGCGCCTCCTCTAGGGCCGCGTCTCCCTTGGCTCTACTCCGGAGCTGGCTCGCGATGCCCAAGATGGCGCCAGTAGAGTGCACATAGCGCTTCTGCATCCCCGGGTGCGTGTTGGCCAGCAGGGTGGTGACAAACTGCAGGGCGGCGACCTGCAGCTCGACCACGACTGGGGGCTGGACCGTGTCGGGCACGTAGCAGGCGGCGGCTTTAGTCACGATGTCCATCCAGGCGTCCCGGGTGCCGGGCTGCTCTGCCTCGGCTATGGGGAGAAGGATGCGGACGATCTCGATGCCCCGCGAGGCGTCTGCTGTGTTGCTGGTGGCGGGGGAAGAGCAGGACTGGAGGATGGAGAGGAAGTCGTCGGTCAAGGCCTCCCAGCCACCGTTGGAGAGAAGGGCTTCCACGCCATCTTCCTCGGCTGTGAGGCCCTCGAAGGCGACTAGGATGGGCCGGCGGAAGTCGAGTTTCTCGGGGGCAGCGCTGCTGCGGTAGAGCTCGATGAACATGTCGGCGAGGCCGTTGGCCTCCATGCGGAGGATCTCCCCATCGTCCTCGCGAAGCCAGATCGCGAGTGTTCTGATGGCGGCGAGGATGAGCGGGTCGTCGCCGGCCACTTCGCCGCTCTTGGCATCCCAGGCGAGAGTCAGGTGGACACCGGCGGATGTGTTGGCTGTGCCGGCCCGAGCATCGGGGTGCAGACCCATGGCACCGGCAACGGACGCATCCCATCTGTCGCGGAGGTACTCAATTGCGAGGGACATGGTTTCCGAGATGGACTTGCGGATCTTGAGAAGCAGGTCGGGAGGGACGGGCCATGACACGGCAGAGTCGTCGTCCATTGAGCGCAGGAGGTAGCCGATGAAGTTGGAGACGACGTTGAAGGCGGATGTTAGCCGCCTGGCAGCATCGATATACTGGGGGCTGTTGAGCTGTTCTAGGAGGGTGGGGAGGGAGGCTCGTAAGTCGACGAGCAGCAGGCTGATGAGGATGTAGGCAAAGGGCTTCTCGTCCTTGCCGTCGTCGACGAAAAGAAGCTGCGGGGCCGTCTCTAGGTAGACTTCTAGGAGAGCAGCGGCGAGGTTTGTGTAAGCAGCACGGCCAGCCGCGGTTGGCCGGCTGGTCACCAGGTTGCGGACAAATGCCACCAGAGGGGCAATCCACTTGGGACTGGACGGAATGAGCTCTGGTTCTAGACGGGGCAGCAACTTGGCGAGGAAGTCGAGAAGAGTGACGGCGTCGGTTCCCTTGAAGGAGGAAACGAGGCTGCTGATTGTGTCGTCGATCTTGGATCTCAGACTGTCCTTGTCCGCCGTGGCTGCCATGGAGCTGAGCCACGCATAGCCCAGAGCCTCCAGCACGAGAGGCTGCGAGGGTGCTATCTCGGTCAAGGGCGTGAGGTCTTCAACGGCGTTGAAGACACGGGCGCCGTCGGGCTGGCTGACCAGACTCAGCAGGGTCTCCAGCACCAGGCGGGCCGTGTCGTTGGAGCAGTGCAAAAGACATGCCACCAGCTGCGGGATCCTGCCGAGCACCCTGGCGTCGTTCTTGGTCTGGTCCGGGAGCAAGGCAGCAAAGGTGTGCAGGACGGCCACGGCGAGGTCGAGCATGTCGTTGGCATTCCCTGGAGCCGTGGCGTGGCCCTGCTGGCGCGAGCCCGTCTTGATCAAGCGGTCCAGGAATTTGGGGGGGATGCTCTCCCAAAGCGTGACGATGGCGCCCTCATCGTTTCTGACGTCTTCGGCATTGTCCAGGACGGTCTTGAGCAAGGCCAGGCCGACGAAGCGGGAGGTGTCGTCTTTTGCCTTGAGGAGCGTCTGGATCTGCTGGATCTGCTGGGCCACTGAGCCTGGCTCCTGCTGCTGCTGCTGCTGCTGCTGCTGCTGCTGCTCTTTTGACGGGCTGTCGCTCATGTCTGGTTGCGCTGCGCTCCGAATGAAGCTTGCTTAAGCTCGGATGATTTGTTAGTTGAGTGAAGTGACGACACAGAAATGTCCAACTGAGGTCCAGTTTCAGTTCCAGCTCCAGTCAGTCAGTCGCAATAAGCGATCAGCGGCAATAACATTCGCATATTGATTCCGGCAGATGGACGTCTGCCAAGCCAGGAATGAGGATGCCATGGATACATGGCTCAGCAAGCAATTTGTATCATCTAGAAGCTGGATGGAAGCAAGCACATGCTGACAGTGTCCGCAAAAGAAGCCTTTTTCTACCAGGGAAGCACCCCCCAAGCGCACAGGCCATGCCGCTTATAGCGCCTGCCTAGTGCACACTGCACCTGCCTCGGCCACCGACATTCAATGCTTGATAAGGGAGCTGCTGCTGCTGCGGCGAGTGAGCGATAACGACGCCCAGGGAGCCGCCACAAGCACCTGTACCTCAACAACAACAACAACAACAACAACGACGGCCGATCCTACTCCGAGCTTGAGCTTGTGTTCAGCAGACGGGCATCGCGATCTGGAGCAACATCAGGGGTCCCGGCTTACCAGGCAGTCCTGCGACACGAGATGGCAGATGCCGCGTCACTGAACCACCACCCACCATGGCCTCGTCCTCGTCCTCCTCCAGCGCGATGAACAGGAACACCAGCAAGAACACCAACAACACCACCACCACCACCAATAATCCCTACGACCACGACCCACATGCGGACGACGGCAATGGCGACGACGGCGACGACACTGACGACGACATCCTCCTCCGCGACGATCCCCTTGCCGCGCCGCCGCCGCTGTCGTTCAAGCGCAAGTCGAAACAGGGCGGCATCTTCTCCCAGCCCTCGCGACTGCTGACCGCCCTCACAGGGGGGGGCAGCACCTCTCGACCCTCTGCCGCGGCAACATCGCCGCCGCTTTCCCACCCCCGCCCTCACCAGTCGGACACAGGCACGCCCCTCGAACGGATCAACTCGACGGCCAAGGACGCCGCCCCGCAGGACTGGTACGTCGAGGGCCCCGGCAGGCGCGTCGGCTACGAAGACCTGACCGCCATCGACTGGATCTTCGAGTACACCAAGGAGCGCCAGCGCCTGCGCGTGCTCTACTTCAGCGCCACCGGCATCCTCGGCTACATACGCCAGTCGCTCGACGCCAGCCAGGTCTGGATCGTGCTCGTGCTGACCGGCCTCGCTGTCGGCGTGCTGGCGGCCGGCATCGACGTCACCACCGACTGGCTGGGCGATGTCAAGGTCGGCTACTGCTCGTCCATCGACGGCGGCGCCTTCTACCTGAGCAAGAGCTTCTGCTGCTATGGCTACGACGACCATTCCAAGTGCCCCGGCTGGCGGTCCTGGAGCACCGCGCTGGGCATCACCTCGGCCGGCGGGGTCTGGTTTATCCAGTACTTCTTTTACTTGTTTCTGGCCGTCTCGTTTGCTGTTTCAGCGGCTTTGTTGGTGAAGGAATACGCAGTCTACGCCAAGCATAGTGGAATACCCGAGATCAAGACCGTGCTGGGCGGTTTCATTATCCGGAGATTTCTGGGCGTCTGGACTTTGATCACCAAGTCCTTGGGATTGGTACGTATGGTGGCTCTTTTGTCTGCATATATATATGTATCTCTATATATTAACCGAGCAACAGGTTCTCGCGGTGGCGTCAGGCATGTGGTTGGGCAAGGAGGGACCCCTGGTTCATGTGGCATGTTGCTGCGCAAACTTGTTCATCAAGCTGTTCCCCAACATCAGCAACAACGAAGCGCGGAAGAGGGAGGTCCTGTCCGCCGCAGCGGCATCGGGCATCTCTGTCGCCTTTGGCTCGCCCATCGGCGGCGTGCTCTTCAGTCTCGAGCAGCTATCCTACTACTTCCCCGACAAGACCATGTGGCAGAGCTTTGTGTGTGCCATGACGGCCGCTGTCATGCTGCAGGCCTTTGACCCGTTCCGGTCTGGCAAGCTTGTGCTGTACCAGGTCACCTACCACTCCAGCTGGCATGGGTTTGAGCTCGTCCCCTTTATCCTCCTTGGGATCCTGGGCGGCATCTACGGGGGACTCTTCATCAAAGCCAACATGAAAGTCGCCCAGTGGAAGAAATCCATCACCTGGTTCCCGGGCCCCGTCACCCAGGTCGTGATAGTCGCCTCCTTGACCGCCCTGATCAACTACCCCAACCACTACATGCGCGCCCAGTCGTCCGAACTGGTCTCGAACCTGTTCGCCGAGTGTTCGACCCTGGTCGATGACCAGTTCGGCCTCTGCAAAACTGGCGCTGCCTCGGCCGGCACCATCGTCCTCCTCATCCTTGCCGCGGTGCTGGGCTTCTTCCTTGCCGCCATCACCTTCGGTCTCCAGATCCCCGCCGGCATCATCCTCCCGTCCATGGCCATCGGCGCGCTCACCGGACGCGCCGTCGGCATCATCATGGAGATCTGGCAGCACAACCACCCCAACTTCATCGCCTTCCGGTCCTGCGAGCCCGACATCCCCTGCATCACGCCCGGCACCTACGCCATCATCGGCGCCGCCGCTACCCTCGCCGGCGTGACCCGCATGACCGTTTCCATCGTGGTAATCATGTTCGAGCTGACAGGCGCGCTGCCCTACGTGCTGCCCATCATGATCTCCGTCATGATCTCCAAGTGGGTCGGCGACGCCTTCTCGCGCCGGGGCATCTACGAGTCCTGGATCCACTTCAACGAGTACCCCTTCCTCGACAACAGTGAGGAAATGCCCATCCCCGACATCCCCGCTGGCCAGATCATGACGCGCATCGAGGACCTCGTCGTCCTCACCGCCACGGGCCACACCATCGCCAGCCTGACCTCCATCCTCGCCGCCCACCCCTACCGCGGCTTCCCCGTCGTCTCGGACCCCCACGACGCCATCCTGCTCGGCTACATCAGCCGCGCCGAGCTGGCCTACAACCTGCACACCTCCGCCCAGCCGCCGCGCTCCCTGCCCCCCGACACCGAGGCCTTCTTCGCCCACCAGCCCCTCGCCGACCCCCGCACCACCCTCGACATGCGCCCCTGGATGGACCAGACCCCGCTCACCCTGCCCAGCCGCAGCCCGCTGCATCTGGCCGTCAGCTACTTTCAGAAGCTCGGCCTGCGCTATGTGCTCTTCAGCGACCGCGGCGTGCTCCAGGGCCTGCTGACAAAGAAGGACGTGTGGTATGTCCTCAACGGCGCCGACGAGACCCGTCGCACGGGCGGTGGTGTGGGTGGCGGCGTGGATGGCATCCACGAGTCGGGAATTACGCGCGAGAACGGCGACGGCGAGCGCGCGGGCCTGTTGAGTGTCGGTTGTGCTGGAGGCGTGTTAGATGAACCGCCTAGTCCGGGGGCGGATGCCGGGAGTATATTGTAGTGTCTTTCTTTGCTTTGTGGACCGGGCTGTTATATGGCGCCAGCCTGTGTAATGCAGTGGGCAAGCAGCGTCGGGTGCATGTTATGATGATGGGCCTATGAAATTAGCGTGGTGTTTATAGTAATTTACCTTGTTTGGATACTGTTATATCGATTGTACAGTTGACTGGTAGCGAGGATCGTTTTCCAGCCATCCATGCTCTTCTTACATGGCCGAATAGCAGTTTGTGCTTGTTTTTGTTTCGTAGCCAGGAGGTATGGTAGCTAGCCACTTTCCCTCATGAACCGACCATGCCAGCTCATCGGCCTCTCTAACGACAAGGCCATCGACGACCCAGCTCTCCTCCCACGGAAACGAAATATAGAATATGGGTGGAGTATATTCAACAGATTGGTTATACACGAGCTTTGTAAATAGCTCCCTTCGTCACCACCCGCTC
Source organism: Podospora appendiculata (assembly GCA_033675105.1). Classification (NCBI taxonomy): domain Eukaryota; kingdom Fungi; phylum Ascomycota; class Sordariomycetes; order Sordariales; family Podosporaceae; genus Podospora; species Podospora appendiculata. The sequence continues at coordinate 2,173,991 of JAULSO010000005.1, read as the reverse complement.
TGGCTACCCAAACAAAGCCAGCATGTACTATAGCTATTACACCTCCTTTTCCGTGCCCATCCCCGTCCCCGTCCACATCCATATCCATCCACCCAGCGACGACAACCCGTCTGAGCAACTGACCCGCCAGCAAAGGAGTAAAATCTCACGATAATACATTCCCGTACAACTCGGTCGCACGCCTTCCCTCTCCGGAGGAGCAAAGACCATATTAATCCCCACTCACTCACTCACTCACTCGCTAACACTACCTACCCACAACCAATCGTAACATAAAAAGATGGGCAGGTACGTAGGTAGGTAGGTACCTTCCAGTACCCCAGCAAGAAACCGCCAAAAAAGCAGAATAAAAACATTAAAAAAAAGACCGCCAAAAAAAAGTTGAGCGTTTCGACTCGACCTAAGGCGGGAATCGAACACCCCACCCGAAGGAAACCCCACACCACGACAAGTAATACGTATGAGATAACCCTCTGGCCGCACGCTGACGCACCCGCCGCTCGAAACCGCCAAACTAACAGCGCGATGGACAGTGCTTGGTTAGGATCCAGCCCAGGCAAGGTGACTTATCTAGCCGGCTCCCTGGTTCCCTCCCTCCCTCCCATCATCATCATCATCAAAACTCAGCCGAGAGCAAATTGCTTTTTACCTCTCTGCCATCTCAACATCACCATCACCACCACCAACCAACCAACCAACCAAGCGCGCTATTCTTTCAACCATGCCGAAAACAAAGAACACTCAGGTACACATACAGCACAGCACACCACAGCACAGCACAGCCCAAATCAGACTAGACCAGAACGATGAGAGGCGAGAGAAAGAGGAAAGTGGCGGCAACTCCAAGCAAATCAAAACCACAGTATCCTGTACAGGTGAATAATTATCTCCGCGACTCCATTATTACAAACCCATACCATAACACTAGGGCAAGCGGACAAGACCAAAAGGTAGAAAAATACGAATCAAGAATAAACCGTATTACAAAACAAGCACGAAAAAAAAACCTAAAATAGTAGTAGTAGCCCAGACAAAAATTACAACAAATATTCAATCTTGACCCTCTCCAGCACCGTTTCCTACATGTGCCGAGTCGAGTGAAGTGGCCCGAAATCCATCACACCAAAACTACCCCCTTTTTAGTTGGCAACCTCCTCCTCAACCCAGCCATTGAGGCTGCCCTGAATAGCCAAGCCGTACGCTCCACCCATGCCTCCGAAGCTGGACTGGTAGTGGTGCCCGCGACGCTCGCCGTTGTGTCCTTCGTGGCTGCCCTGCAGACTGTTGGGACTGGTTCCGCCGTTCTCAAATCCGGGAGGCAGAACAGGCAGGCTGACAGCCCGGTTGTGGGAACCGCGGTTGTTGGGGGCAAGGAGCCCGCCGATCGTGGTTGCGCCGGAGCTGGACCCGTTGGTGATGTAGCCGTTGGAGATGCTAGCCGACTGCTGGTGACCCGAGATGGGTCCTTGTGGTACCTCCAAAGTGAGGCCGGGCTCGTTCGGAGAGGAAGAGGCAGTCCCAAAGAGCGCCGCCTGCTGAAGCACCAGGGCGTGATTCTGCTGGTGGTGTTGTTGCTGCGCCTGGTGGGACACGTGGGTGAGATACATGGTTAATGGGTTGTTCGAGTTGTTGAACAAGGCGGGAGCAGTGGGTGGGCCACTGTTTGTGGGTGAGTTGCCGTCCCGGCTAGAGGTTTGGAGAGGTGGCGAGGGGGCCTGGTCGTTACGCGGGGACTGCTGCGATTGTGACATTTGCCTGGGAGGGTTGCCGCAACGGTCCTTGCCAAAGTTGACCTTGAACTTCTTGTACTCATCCTTGCTTCTGATAGCCTCGATGGCCTTGATCGCGTTCGCGATGTTCGTGAAATTTACGAAAGCGCAGCTCTTCTCGCGCAACGTGTTGACGAGCTCAATCTCACCGAATTCTGAGAAGTCCTGCTTCAGTCTCTCTTCGGTCCAAGTCTCGTCCAGATTGCCGATGTAGACGTTGCGCGAGGCGCCGCCGCTGACTGCCAACGCAATCGCAGGCGGCAGAGCACCAGAGTGCTTGCCCCAGCCAATCTTCAACCGGCGGTTGTGGATCATCAGACCCTGGAGATTGCTCAGCGCGTAGAAGGACGCGGCGGCGGTAGGGTCAATGAAAGTAACAAAGCAGATGTGCTTGTCGGGAATATATCGAATGTGGTGCAGGAGACCTCCGCGGACAACGTTGCAGATCTCCTCAATCGTGGTCTCCGGATGAATGTTACCCAGGTAGATGGTTCGGTTGCCCAGGTTGTTGATTCCTCCAGCCGTCGTGGCGACCGCAGCAGCAGCTACAGATTGCTGGGCCAGCGCGCTGGAGATGAGGTCGCGGTCAGCACCAGTCAACATGTGCGCATAGCCAGGGGCAATTCCAAGATACTGGGCAGCGTTTTGCTGCTGCGTCTTGGACACGTAGGCACATCGGTCCTTTCCGTAGTAAACACGACGGGGCGATTGCCACTTGAGCTCCTGGGGAAGCTGAGACACGGCCTTGATGGCATTGGCGATGGACAAGAAATGAACAAATGCGATACTCTTCTCCCGCACGATCTTAACAGTGTCGATGGCGCCAAACTTGCCCAGGTCTTCACGCAACTCCTCATCAGAGATATCCTCAGGTAGGTTTCCGAGGTAGACATTTCTCGAGGCACCAGACTGCTGGACAGCGAGTGCAACAGATGTGGGCACCTGGGAAGGCTTGCCCCAGCCAATCTTGATGTCCTGGCCCTTGATGCAGAGCTTTTTCAAGATGGCATCAGAGTGGAAATGCGTCGCGGAGCTGGCATCCAGAAACGAGATGAACGCGCAGTTCTTGTCCGGAAGCAAACGGACAGACTCAATCTGGCCGCTGCGGACATGTCCCAAAATCTCCTCAGCACTGGTGTCGGGAGGAATGTTGCCCAGATACACAGTGCGGCTGGTGCCAGTCATGATACCGGGAGTCATCGGCACAGGCGATGTGGGCTGCATGGTCATCTGCATCTGGCCCGACATGTTATTGTAGGACGCCGTTGGCGATTGAGGCGAGTAGAATTGAGGGGCGCCGTAGGCCGAAGGCGACACAAGCGATTGGTACATCTGGGGGGAGATGCTGTGCTGCACAGGGCTCGAGGCACCGTTCTGCTGCTGCTGCTGCTGATGGTGGTGGTGGTGGAGACTTTGCTGTTGCGCCTGCTGGTAGCTGGACACGTTCTGGAAGTGAGGGCTACCAAAAGCGGCCGGGGTTCCAGGCTGGAACGGGCTGCCGAGGAGAAGTTGCGACGGAAGCAGCGCAGCGAACTGCATGTCATAGCCAGTGCCAGGGGTAGTCAAGTCGGCACCGCTGTTGTGACCATGCTGTACCGGCTGGGTGTTGATGGCCGGGACGTTCCCGCGCCGTGGATGTCTCTCGCCGAAGCCAGAGATGTTGGAGGTGAAAGCGCCGTGGGAGAAGCCGGTATCCGTAGTGGAAGGCTTGGAGGCATGGCCATAGCGGCTCGGGGCGCTGGGCCCCGAGTGCGAGCCAGACATGTCCTGCATCCCAAGAAGATGGGGAGGGACAAGACTGTCCCTAGCGTGGTGAGATAAAACAGCCGTTGTGAAGGATTAGACGTGCCCGAAGTAAGGCACGAGCGAGAAGAATACGCGCGCTGGAATGTACCGCTGGATGGCTGAAAATATAATCGAATCCAAGAGGGCCGCAGAAGTATACACCGTCCCAATGGCAACCGTCAAGCTCCTCTCAACAAATGTGTCTGTTGATATCACCTAGTGCTGCTCTGAACGAATGATCCAAAAGATAGCTCGCTGGCCGGCGCGCAGGCTGGCATGTGTATATGGGCGGGTGAGGATCGAGTGTCTCTATGAACGTCGCTCGAGAAAGAGGAGCAAAAAGACGGAGGCAGCGACGCCGCAGGTCGGATCCCGAAGAAAGAAAGGTGTGTTTGGCAGTCAATGCAGACGACTACTGTCCCGCTCGCGAGCAAAGACAATTGAGTCGGGGCAAAGGTCGGAACGTGGCTGACTCGAGGACAAAGAGGCGGCGGCTGTTATTATTATATGACAACAAACGCGGTAGCTATCGAAATCGGTCGAGGGTGTATCTCAAGCGAGGGTCGAGAACTCGAAGGACAAGAGCAGCAGTTCCGCACAGGAGCAAGACGTCCGAACCGGGGTGATGTTACTCGAGTCGGTCGGCAGGCGAGCAGATCCGGACGAACAAGGCGCGTATTAGAAACGAATACTGTGCGAACGAGCGTAGGTTGAAGGAAGGCAAGCCTAATAAAACGAGGCAAAGGCACGGCGGTTAGGCCGAATATAGGTTTGGGGAGAAGAGTGCCAAAAAGACGGCGAGGGCGACGACGGCGAAGACGACAGGCGGCCCGATCTCGTGCGGCAAAGACGCAACGGCACAAGAATGGAAAGGGAATAAATATCGACGCGACGGCCACAAGGTCGAATGAGTGAGGGAGGAGTATAAGATAAAAGAAGGAGAGAGGAAAGAAAGCGAAGGCGGGTGAAGGAGTGGTGACAACCTAAGGACTGGACTGGACTGGACCGAGCGAGAAGGGAAGAAGGGAGGTTAGGTGGAGGACCTGACGAGAAGGCGACGGTCTAAAAGGGACTGGCTCCAGGAGCTAGTTTAATTTGCTGCTGGCTGGGGCTGCTGGGCAGGGTTTCTCAGGAGCAGGAGCAGGAGCAAGAGCACACGAGGGTGGACGTGGAAGTGGGCGCACCTGCCCTGGTACGTGCGGGCTATCGACCTCCAGGTTCCTTTCCCCGTTTCCATCGCTGCCGTTGGCCCACCCACGGGCCCCAGAGTGACCTGGCGCCCATTAGCCCGTCCAGTCGACTTTACAGAGACTCCCTGCCAATAATGGGGCCGAACAGACACCACCACCAGAACCAGCCTAGAGAACCAGTCCAGAGGAGGGATGGAATGAAATGAATTAAATGTTGCCCCAAGAAGGCGAGATGTGAGCCGGCAATCTGACCAAGATGAGCTCACCAACCTCAACACCAGCGACGACCAAGATCGTGGAGTTGCATGAGGCAACCGCCCCCTATTTTTATTTTTTTTGTTCCAACTCGATCCCAAGTGCCTACGGATTGCCGATGCGAGGGCGGGAGCGCGCGGGCAAAAGCGAGCGAGAGCGAAGTGACATTCTCAGTTTTTTTTTTTTTACAACGCGACGCGACCTTCCATGCGACCGATTATGCTTATGAGATGATGCCAGGACCGCCGCTTGGACGGTTGCACAAAAGCGTCTCGCTTTCTCCATGTTATCGTGAGCCGCCGCTCTCCCCCCCTTTTTGGCTCTTCCCTTCTGCCATGTCCTGCCTGTCTTTGGTTTTGGGATCTGCTTGTCTGGGCGGCCACGGCCAGCGACAATCATCATCGCCCTGCATTTACACTGATAGAGCAGTGTCTGGAAAATGCCCGAGCTAATAAACCACCCTCCGAGACTGTATATTCACCGCCCACCAGCAAACTCACTAAACCTGGACTCCTGCATCGCCTGGCATAGGTTGAAAAATCATAAGATGAGCAGTTGATGAGGGGCATCCATCCCATCCCGCCTTTTTTCCAAGTCCATCCCGCCGCGCCGTCCGCCTCCTGGAAAATACCCGGGCCATCGACCTTCACGTACCAGGTACCCAAGCCGTTTCGATCTGCTCCTCTGGATCTGCCGGGAGGCACAGCGCGCAGCAGATCTCAGAGGCCTTTCCTTCCTGGCGAGGAAAGAGAACACTCAAAGAAGGCATCTCAAGGCGATACCCACGTTGGAAACATCCAGGGTCCAGTACCATGCCATCGATCGTACCGCAGGGTCCCCATGCTGTAAAAATAGTACGTTACGGATGCTCTCCAGATGCGTGGGTGAAACCGCGCTGCAGGGGAATACCGATTGCACGACAGCCAGGCGTACCTTGCAGCAAGTCTGCTTGGTAGGTCCCTACACGACCTCCGTACCTGTAAGTACCTGATCTTACCTTTACCAGACCCCCTTCCAGGCCTGCATCGAAGCTCTATGCCGGTCGGGTGTACGATGTACCTGTCGACGGATACATGCTGCAGAGTGCACGGAGGATTGGAAAGTAATGCACACGGTACACCACCTGATTAAACTCGACAAGTATCGGGAGCGCTTGCAACACTGTGCGCGATTCAGGGAACGGTCCTTGTGGAAAAGCGCTGGGGACTCGGCCGCCGTTACAAGTTCCTAGCCCAATGGTGGAGAGAGCTTGGAGGCGAGAAATAGCAATCTCAAACCGATACGAAGGACAAGAAATGGGTAAGACGGTATTTGCTTATTTCGGCACTGTGCGTTGACGGGACAGATAGCGTCCGGTTAAGTACATGTACCAAATTACACAGTACGGTTTGGGCGGGCTACGTGCTTCACCGTCGACCGTTTCTTCACCACCACCACAACCCATCCTATCTCATCCCAACTCCCCGAGGCGCATCGAGTCTCGCATATGTCCAATGAGCTTGAGTTGCGCTGCCTCGTCGGGAGCAATATGCAAGTAGTCCCAGGTCTGCCAGAAGTCACGCGTGCAGCTTTCTGAGCGCCACATGTGGATTTTTGATCAGCTGTAAATAGTATACGTAAGATACCGGGTACCTCGCGAATGTACTTCGCAGCTTTGGAGGGCATCCAACAACAAGAGCTTCCTTATATATTATAATAGAATCCATAAACCTACCATTCCAGAGCGAAACGCGGGCCCATAATCACCCAGCTATTAATGTGTATAAGAGCATGTACCTAACCCACAAACGCCATATACGTAGTACACTACGGCGTACACTTCTACCACATTTCCCTCCGCCAAGTCCAACGGTCACCAAGTTATGCGGTACCGTTGATGCCAATCTAAGAAACTAACATGCGTTAGCTGCGACACGGAGCTGCAGGAACCCACCCTCCCCGCAAAGTCTAGTCAAAGTAGCCTGTCGCAGGAGAGATAGCCACATGAGGAAAATGCTGCTGGCCGAAATGATTCGCGTCGCCGTTTAATCTAAGGCACAATATAAAAAGGCCACCAACGGATCCGTACGGCAGCCAGCAATACGGGCGCTACCTTACTTCCACCGGTCTTTGCGCTTGGCACCACTGTCCGCCGTTGGCCGTTTGATGTTCTTAGCTAAAGCTAACGACGAAACGTGCAGAGACGAAGACATATATCCTGTAAACTGGAACATTACCGGCTAGTCCTTGAGAGTTTACCAAAGGGACTAAAACCACACCTCCATAGAAACAAACAGGAGAGCAAAGGATCCCCTCACCGCGAAAATTTTATATTGGTCTATTGGTGTTCCTAGCAGCCCAGTACGCATGATACCATCAAACTCCGTGTCCCCATCCTCCAGTCGCTAGCCCTTTCCCAACAGCATTTCCCCTATCTACAGCCTGCACACATAGTCTCGTCGAGAAACCTAAGGCTTGCAGCGGCCCATGAAACGAGGGTACAGAGACGTCGTCCGAACAGTGTGCTGGTTGGCCATCCATGCCAGGAATCTGAGGAACAAAGTTAGCATGTAAATTTCAAGATTGAAGTCCCAAAATGCCGCGAAAGAGCTTCAACTCCCTCTCGAGAATAAGGGGGACGAATGGATTCAACTTGCCTCTCTAGCCCAAGGCCATATCCGCCGTGAGGGCTGGTTCCGTACCTGTGAGAAAATTATTAGTACCCTCATATGATAGCGGTGGTCAAGAAGCGTGACAATGACTTACTTTCTGACATCGGTATACCAGTAATAGGGCTAAAACACGAGCGATTAGCACGGGAAACGATGAGCAACGTGGCGAGTTTGACAAACCTCGTGGCCGATTCCGTTCTTCTTATAAGCGGCGATCAACTCATCGTAATCCTCCATACGCATGGAGCCGCCAACAATCTCGCCAACACCGGGCATCAGGACGTCGACACTCTCAGTCACCCGGAGATCCTTGGGGTCCTTCTTCATGTAGAAGGCCTTGATCTCGACCGGGAAGTGTGTAAGCAGAATGGGCCGGTTGATGATATCAGTCATTCTGCGCTCTGCAGCTTCGGCAATGTCGTCACCGAAGACATGGGTGTTGCCCTCCTCGTTCAGAATGGGAGGATCCTGCTTGTTGAGCCACTTAATCGCGTCCTCATACTTCATTCTCAGGAACGGCAGCGTCGGCTTCTGGAAGTCGGGGTTCAGGGTCTTGATGTACTCGGATGCTACAGGGTCGGCCAGGACCTTGTCAACAACCTTTGAGATCATCTCCTCAATATGAGAGAGCAAGTCGTCAAACTCGATGAAGTCCAGCTCAGCCTCCACGTGAGTGTACTATTCGCTATTAGAATCCTTCTGTAACATCATACACTATTGTGAGCGCACTTACTTCAGAGAGATGGCGGCGGGTCAGGGACTTCTCAGCACGGAACGACTTCTCAATGCAGTAGACAGATCCCAAGGACGACAAGCATGTCTCCAAGTACAACTGACTAGACTGAGTCAGGTAACTCTCCTCGCCATAGTAATCATATTTGAAGAGAGTCGATCCTCCCTCGACCTGGGTCTGGACCATGGCCGGAGGGCTGACTTTTCTGAACTGGAGCTCCCTATACGTGTCAATGAAGGCCAGCTCCACGAACTCGCGAAGCTTCATGACAGTCGACGCGTTGTCGCCTCTCAGAACCAGGTGTCTGTTGTCCAGCATCTGGGCATCCCAGGGATCCTGCTCTCTCGACACGCGGTTGGTGATGGCGTCCAGATCGCTCGGGGCGGTACCGATGACCTTGTAGTAGTCGACTTGGAGTTCTCTGTTGTCGGGGGCCGATGCGCCAGCGGGCAGCTTCTTCATCTCGCCGAACAGAACGAGCGAGGTCTCCTGGGCAAACATCAGAGCGTCGTATGTCCGTGTAAGGTCGCTGGCCGGCAGGACGCACTGAAGCTGTCCGTATCCGTCCTTCAGAGTAATAAAGGTGGCGTGCTTCTGGACGCGAAGCCGATGGATGCGGCCAAAGACCTTGACGCGTGTGCCCTTCTTGGTGTCATCTCCGAGCTCAATTGACTTGTCGTTCAGCTTGATCTTGACAGGGGCAGGCAGGGAGGTGTCCTCCTTCAGCACAATCTTCTTGGCATCCTCCAGGTTCTTAAGGCGGTGTTGGTGCTCCTCCTCTTCCTTCTTGGAGGCCAGAGCCTCCTTGGCGAGCTTCTTCTTGTAGACGTCGATACGGCCCTGTGCCTTCTTCAATGCCGACTTTGCAGGCTCTTCCCAGGTAGGGCCATCGGTAGATCCCTCCTTAGGGGCGACGCGGGTCAGGAACGAGGGGGCTGTCTTATCCTCGAGGTGTTGGAGGAGGCCGTGGTACAGAGACTGGAAGGGCTTGGCCTCGCTGCCATCGGCGGTCTCGTCGTCTTTGCCGGCGGTGGGGTCGACATAGATCTTTGTGTCGATCTTGACGCGCTCGGCGAGTTCTTGGAGGGCCGCCATGTTGATTGCCTTGCTGCTACAATCAACTGCGGATTTAGGGTGCAGAATGGAGGTGTTGTGTTTTGGTTGCTAAGAGGGAGCAGGGAGAGCGAGACAGGTAGCGGGGTCCTGGTCCAGATAATAAAAATTAGGCGGGGCACCTCAGCGACGTCGGATGACTCACGCACAGCACTCATCAGACGGCCCAGCACCGGGCACCCCAAACGTGAATAAAACCGGGCAGTCGCGCCCGACGGGACGACCATCTAATCCAGGAGCCCAACGGGCCTGGGCCAAACTCTAAGCAGAGAGTCTGGAGAGAAGGTGCACCCTGGGTTATCGTTTCTTCCATCTTTGCACAAGTAATATTACCACGCATCGTTAACGGAGCTCACTCATCCTCAACCCGCAAGGTAGATAGATCCCTACCACCCGACGACGAATAATCACCTTTGCCATCGTGGCATAATTCTCCATCATGAATGGCATGAAGGACATGAGTGTAATCATATAGGTGCTTCACACCAAATGTCCCCTACTCATCTCACAGCTCATCGTGGCCACCACCACCACTACCTGCACCACCCGTTTTCCCCATCTCATGCATCCCCTTCTTGACCATCGAGCTCAGAATCTCATACACCACCTGCGCCCCCGCCAGCGCCGTCTCCTCGCCTGCCCCCTGATACGCCGGCGCGACCTCGACCACATCCGCACCGACAAGATTCAAGCTCTCGATGCCCCGCAGGATCCGAATCAGCTCCCTGGTCGTCCAGCCTCCGGGCTCAGGGGTGCCCGTGCCGGGGGCGAACGCCGGATCCAGCACGTCGATGTCGACCGACAGGTAGACGGGGTCCTGTGGGTCTCCTTCGGCGGCGGGCGCAAAGCTGTCGAGGATCGTCTTGATAATGCCGCTGGTGCCCATGTCGTCGATGTCGTCGGCGCTCAGGCGGACCCAGTTCTGCCGCGTGTCGTCGTCGAAGTCGTCCCAGTCGTCGCCCGAGAGGCGCGTGCGCAGGCCGGCGTGGACCGACGGCGCGGCGCTGGCGTTGGCGAGCAGCCCTTCGTTCCCTGCTAGCCAGAACATGGAGCCGTGGTTGAAGTGGGCCTGGTCTGAGGGCCAGGCTGACGGGTATTTGTCTGGGTGCCATGTGTCGAGGTGTGCTTCGAGGGGGGCAGGACGGTCAGTCTTGATAACTCACTCCCTTAAAGGGTGAGGTATAGAAGGAAACATGTGCTGGGTGAGCTCGTACCGTCAAAGTGCAACACACGCAGAGGCCTTCCATGGATCTTCCTCAGTGCTCTCAACGCCGGTAGGGCAAGGCTGTGGTCGCCGCCGAGTGTGATGAGCTTTGGCTTCTGGAGGAGAGGCGACACCGTGCCTCTCTGCCCGAGCTCGACAAATGCAACCGTCATCTGAGCCAGCGCGACAGCATTGTCCATGGGAGTTACAGGTATGTCACCGCAGTCGAGAATCGTCGCCCAGTTCTGGTACGGGTTGATGTTTGCACGGGGGTTGAACCCCCTAAATGAGGTTTGTCTGCTCGAGGCCTGCCGGATGGCTCTTGGGCCAAAACGAGCACCTAGCATACTGAATTAGCACACCATCATGTGGACTTTCCCTCGTGATGCCGGGTATACTCTCAAGATGGAGGCATAACTTGATACGTACCTGGGCGATAGGTGGTTGCTGTGTCAAACGGGACTCCGATAATGCCGATGTCGAACCGCTCGCTAGGAGTAGTCAGGCACTTAACGTGCTTGAGATGAGCGAACGAGCCGATGCCTGAGAAAGCGTACTTGAGAAAACGGGGCGTGTTAGTGAACAGCATAGCAAGTCTGGCAGTTTAATCAAAACAATATCATAATAGAAAGATAAAAAAGCAACTCATGCAACTACCCCAAAGTACACAGCTCCCATCTCATATAAACCATCACATTGCAGACAAGAGAAAAAGGACGAAAGATACATACCTCGAACCCCCATTTCCGTTCCAGCTCCTTGACCTCCTCCGCCGTCCACTCTTTCTCATGTCCATGGCCGCCCTGGCACGCACTCACTCCCACAGCAGCGACGACAACGGTCGAGAGCAGCACCACGGTCCTCATAATGGGCAAACACCCAAGATAAATCACCGAAAACAAAAAACAAAAAGCCTTTCTCAAAAACAATTCAAAGTTTTGCAGTGCACAAGCTCGAACAGAACAAAGAAGAAGATCAAGTCCAAAGTCCGTCAATGTTCACAAGCACTCGACAATCGCACCTCTTTAAACCCCAATCCCAATCCCAATCCCCCTCACCTCACCTCCCATCCCCGCACTCGTGCCCGTGCATTTGCTCAGACCGTCCAAACTCACTCACTCACTCACCCAACCCGACCCGATGCCTCTACATAGCTCAACCAAACAAAGCCCACCCTCCATCCTGATGAGGAATCCCGAGTGACAAGACTGGAGGGAGGCCTCCATGTCCAGTTGTCCAAACCTATCTGCTTCAACAACAAGGAGGTAGAAAAAAAACACCTCATACAGAGATTTTTGGGCCTTCCTCTTCAGCATCACCTCAAACTGTAGGTAACTAACACGCACGCACGCACACACACACACACACACACACACACACACACTCTAAGATGGGACAGGTTTTTCAATTCAATTCCACACGCTCGATCCAACCCTAACTGATTGCTTCCCCTATCGAAAGGTACTCCTCTGCCTGCTTTTTTTATGTTTGTCGTAGAACAATTTCCCCGCCCCCTCCCCCACAGATAGGGAAAGAAATGACGCGAACCAAGAAAAGAAGGAAAAAAAAAGAAGAAAAAAGAGAACGCACGCTAACAGGCAGATACCGAAAAGAAGCATTGTTAAGGATATGGACGGGTTGGTTCTGCAGAGTGGTGGTGGTGGCGGCGGAGGAGAAGCAGAGTAATGAAAGAAATAGGACTCGAAGACTCGAGTTTTCTCGACCCCTTCTCACCCAGATGAGAAAGTCGTCTTTAGCCATTGCGGGATACCGACAAACCGAAGCGGCGCAGGGTGCGAAAGAGAGCCTGCCCGTCCTTCCTCCCTCTACGATCCTTCGATACAGATGCAAGGCCCGGCCCAGGTGTCGTCGAATCGGCATTAGTTGTCATTTCCTGAGTCGGCACCGACTCGAGTTCCCGAATTTGGCTTCTCCTTGGTAGCCAGTCCCCGAGATGGATGACCCTCTATATCTCGCCCACCCTCTCTTCCTCTCTGCCTCTTCCCTTGACACAAATCCATGCACCAAGCGGGATTGGAGAGCACCGTACCGCATCATCTGGACCCCCATCTTAAAGAAGTCTGCACTTGTCCCTCTTCTTCTTGGGAACTGGCGGTTCTAGCGCGGCGACGATAGCCTGGTTTTCTGTCAGTCTGCGCAAAACGTGATTCCGGGGACACGGGGGTCGGCCTACCTCGTCAAAGACGTCCTTCAAGTGTTTCTGCGTCAGAGCACTGCACTCTACATACTTGACCACATTGGGGAGCTCCTTGGCCAGCTGGTCGCCTTGGTCTTTCCGTATGGGCTGCAGCTTTTGCTTTGCCAGCTTTTGCCGGACCATGTCGTCCTCACGCAGATCCATCTGCGTTCCGACAATCAGGCAGGGGACGCCGGGGCAGTGGTGTTCGACCTCGGGGTACCATTTTGCCTTGATGTTCTCAAACGAGGCCGGTGACGCAACGCTGAAGCAGAGAAGGAACACGTCGGTCTGGGGGTATGACAAGGGCCGGAGGCGGTCATAATCTTCTTGTCCGGCCGTATCGAACAGACCGAGCGTATAGGGCTCATCACCGATCCTGTCCGAGTCTTAGTAGGGCTTCGCTGGTGCTTTTTTTGGGGGGGGGGGGGGGGGGGGAGTGGAGGGATGTATGGCGGGCAGGGCATGTCGCTCAGAACAACGATGGACAGCACATACATGACCGTGACGGCGTAGTTGTCGAATACTGTCGGGACATATTCCGAGGGGAACTTATTCGTTGTGTAGCTGATGAGGAGGCATGTCTTTCCGACAGCACCGTCGCCCACGACCACGCATCTAGAAGCACAGGACGACGAGTTAGCCGCGGTTTCAACCTCGGGACGGTATTTGAAAAAGCCAAGGACACGCCACCAAGACGCGTCGGGATGGCCTTTCCGAGATGGAGCGGGAGGGCATGTTGGCCGAGTGGCGTGAACAGCCGACAGAGGGAGCCAGCATGGCACGAGCGAGGATCGGCCTTGGCTTTGTTGCAGTGGTGAAGGGGCTGACAGACTTGATTGTTGCGACCACCATTTTCACTGACAGCGCCCCGGACCGGACTGGAGCAAGGGGTGCCGCGTGAGGGTGAGAGAGCTCGTCGTCGTCGACCGCTTCAGGAGAAGCTTTGCAATCTAATCGCTCCCCTTATCGCGCGTTGTAATCTACCGGCGAGCGATTCGTGTTGGCGAGGGCGGGAGTGGAGTCGAAAGGGATGGGGGAAACAGGCGGTGGGAGGACGGGGTTGGTTCGTCGATGGTCGTGGTCTGTGGAGGACGATTGGAGGAGGATAGATGGAGCAGCAGGACGGACAGGGAGGGCGAGGATGGGTGGAAGCCTATGATGACGAAAGTTGCCGGGTGTTTGGGACCTGGACGCGGGATTCACGCAAAGCAAGGAGGAAGATGGAAGCAAACAAACTCGGGCGGGTTTTGTCTTTGGCAGCCCGCTCGGTAAACGGGACCTCAATCAAAGGCGTGCAAATTAGAGGCGGTGGTTTTGTTGCGTGCGGTGCAGTGCATCCATCAGCCTCGTAAGATTACGGGAGCTTGGAGAAACCTGGACTGGGCCTGCTGGTGTGGGAGTGTCGAGCCTTCAATGCCAGGGACGCTGGCTGGGACGGTCAGGTAGGGGACCGCCAAATTCACTGGCTCGACTGCAGTTCTATTCTGCCCTGTTCCAGTCTGGCCCGAGCCACCAACCTACTGTAGGCTCCAGCACGGGATTCCATTTGGGCCACGACCCATCATTTGCTGGAGCCCCGCCTCGTGCTGGAACCTAGGTCGGTACGGGATTCCTCAGGGCCATGTGCAGCCATCTGCGATTTCCCAATGAATCCATCCATGGGGTCCAGGACTTCAGGGTTGCCTTTTGCCTAGCGCCTTCTGTCAAGTCCAGTGACGACTGGCCGGCGGGACACAACGACCAAGTACCTGACCTCCTCCACTACGGGTTATGCAGTGCAGTACGTGCAGTACGTGCAGGCAGGCAGGGTAAGCGGGGGGTGCACCTTCTGCTTTAGTGACAACTGCTCTGGGCCTTGGCAATGCAATCCAATCCCAAGACTTGGGACCTCCATAAAGTTCTCATGCAGCCGCCAACCTCCAACAGCCAGCCACCACCAACCTGGATGAAAGGAACAATCCGGAACGGAGCCGTGCCACTCAAATACCCGACCGACTTGCATGTGGGGTTCACGCAATGTGCTGATAATTCTCCTCAAGCGAGACTCGATATCAAGAGAAGGTACAGGACAGGTAGGTAGGAACCAGGGGCATGGGCAAGGCATATATGGGCAAGGCACGGGCGCGAAAGAAATGGCTTGCCAACTCACGATCTGGGATCGCATCTGGCCGAGCTAGTGGCTTCTTTACATGCCAGAACAGGGGAATGGCTGGGTACACGTCGACGGTCGTAACGCCTTTCGACACTACCTGATGTGCTGCTTTCTGGATAACCCTGGAATCTGCAAGGAAGCTACCAACGACACGACACGACACGACAGGTCCCTGAAAAGACGCACAGAGACCTAGGTCCTTTCCATCGAGCTTCGAAGATCCACTGCATGGACTGACAACGGCAGTCGACCTGTAGAGATTACCGTCCAGTGCAACCGCAGCCAAGCACAGAGCCACTCACCAGCGTGTCTGAGGAAGAGGATAGTCAAGTCTCACAACGCCTGGAACGGAAAAGGCGAACGAGGTGCCACGGGCGATAAGACGGCTCTCTTAAGACAGGGGCCACATTCTAGAAAGCAACGATGACGAGCATCTGCCGCGCCGGCCTTTTGGGGAGCTTGGTTCGAGCCGTCTTACCTACCAGGGCGTGAGGGCGGGGCGGGTACTGTGTAAGGTCAGGTAGGTAGGAACGGTACGGTGGGAAAAGGTACCTTGGCAGTCTTCAAAGCGCGGCGCCAAGCTCAAAAGCAACGACATGGGCCAAGGGCTGTTCGTTATCTTTCTTTCGCAAGCATGCCCTGGCGCATGAGAATTGCAAGCTCGCAACCGTCCAATCCCCCTCAGATGAGCAGTACTTGGTCGCCTAGTGTACCTGTTGGTGTCGAGGACAGATTGTCGAGTGACAGCTCTGATGGGTTAGGTAGTGGAACTCGGCGACTTGTCTTGGCAGGGGTTGCATTGGCATGATTTGCGGGTTACGGACTGCACACACTTCACGAAGCAGCTTCTGTGCAGCCTCCTCGACCTGAGTTCACAGCGCGGAGCTCGGAGCTGGCATACAACTGCACTCAGCCTATCTGCTTCTCGGCGCACATGGCACTGGTGGCTGGGCCAAGTGCGTCCCGAGTCCTCCATCTGAGGCGATGCTCGACATGTTGCATCGCATGGGACCAAACGATCGCCGCCTGTTTTCTTATTTGTCGGAGCTGCCATGCTTCATGGCAGGTTGGCAACAAGACAACTGGCCGCGATTGCTTCAACACGGAACAAGGGTGGACCCTGAACTGGATGCTGATCTCCATCCGCATTGCTGAACGGGGCGGCGCTGGCTGCCTGCCTGCCTCTGGACGACGACGAAACAACCAAACGTGCGCCTGAAACGGCGCCTTTTTTCTGGACTGGAACGAACTGACCCCTCATGGGAGCACGTGAGTCCGATTGTTTTCCCCTTGGACCGGGCGGGTGGGCGACGTGTTCTGAAAAAGCATCAGATAATTAGGCCGCGCAGCTCAGGCCTAACCCGTAGGGGCCCTGGGCGTGGGCCCGGACCGAACAGGTTGAAAAGAACATGCACGGAAATGGAATGGAAGTTCACGGATGCGGGAACACGCTCGGATTACGGGTTACGGGTTACGGGCTACGGGGATGAGGTTGGTGGGGTTGCCGTCGGGGTGGAGGACTGTTTGTGATTTAGCGTGAAACAAGCAGATGAGCAGCTGCCAGCAGCAGCTGTCTGCCAAGCCGCTGTCGAAGAGAAGAGCCATTCGTGCAGGTTCAGGTACCTTTGGTCGTTAATAAACAGGGCTGGCCATGAGTATCGAAAAAGTTGCCCCTCTGACGAGTCTTCGTCTTGATTTCTGAGGAGGATATGGAATTCTCGTTGTAGATAAGGTTTTCAAGATTGGTCTTTCATACGAGTGGTGCCTGCCCACTACCACGCTTCCCTTGTCTCAGTGCAGATGTCAGCACTCGAGGTAATGCCGGTACAGGGACCTCATGTACCAGATAGGTATCTCCTGTACTTCAATTAACTCAACGGTGGATCTGTATTTGGCCATTCCACCACCATCCGCGATCGCTTCACAGCAGCACAGTAGAGGACGTAGATCCATGAACACCCTTCACCCGCCAAGTACCTGGAAGTAAACAACGCAAATTCCCAACAGCGGTCTGTACCTACCCACCCACCACAAGCAAACCATGGCGCCCACCGACGACAGCCCGTCAACAATCGACAGCCTGCTGGAGCGCTACCTGTCGCTGCTAGACGAGTATACCAAGCTGCGCACCGCCCTCAACGCCCTGCAGAGCGGCATCTACCACGACATCGCGCGGGCCAACTTCGCCGCCGAGCGGGGCATCCGCTTCGGCCAGGACTACTACGATGCGCGCATGCATGCCAGTCGCAAGGTCGAGATCCGCCTTGGCGACGGCAGCGGCGAGCCGTCTCACCAGCAGCAGCAGCATCCTGTGTTTGCCGTCATCTCATGTGTAGATAAATGCCGCGCATCAGAGGCGGGCGAGACAGAGGCAGAGACAGAGGGCGAACAGAATCCAGCCCACTCCGACGCAGACCAGCAACACCCAAGTGACAAGCCGAAGCAGAAGCCAAGCAGCGACCCCCTGCGATGGTTCGGCGGCGCGCTGAGCACGCCCATGCCGCTGCGCCAGGCCCAGAGCCAGGCCGTCCAGGCCGTCGAGGACATCATCCCCCGGCTGGCGACGGTCAACGCCGCGATGGCGGCGGTCGAGGTCGAGGTCCGGCGGGCGAGGAAGAAGCGGGCCAAGGCCGAGGCGGCGGTGGCGGCGAAGGTGCAGCAGGAGGGTGTCCAGGACGGGCACGGCAAGGGAGCGGTCGCTGTTTTGTAAAGTGCTGTTTGGTGGGGGGGTTGATGGAATGGGTGTGTTGTGCTGTATTGATGTCAGGGGATCTGGGCTTGTTAGGGGTATGGTGTGGAGTAGTGTATACTTGAAGGAGAGTATATATATCCAGACTCTTATACTTTGTCTTCACAAAATGAAGGCATATATGAGTCGATCCGGGTGGGCCGGGTCTACCCTGTGATTATATCGTGACTTGACATTAACATGTACACCTGTCTAAACCCAACCACAGTTTCACCAAATCGCATCCTCCAAGTTTGGAAATGTGTGTTTGCATATCCTACACGAGGACAATGTGTGTATTTGCGCGTCACAATATGGATTTGGCGGATGATAAAACTCATCGCGGTGAATAAACCTAGGCATGTAGGCATGTATCTGAAAGCTCCGCAATTGAATGCAACGCAGCTCAAAACCACAGCGGGCAGGGGTAAACACTGCCAAACAACAAAACAACTTCACACCCCCATCAAACAGGCCTCCAAGACCACCGGCATGCCGCTATGTATGAACCGTCGTATGCGAGCAATCCTACCGCATACCCGGTTTCCCCATTCTGCTGCTCTCGTAATTATGTACACGCGCCTCCAGTGGTGATTGTCAAGCCTGAGCGGGAGGTAGGATCAGGTAGGTAAAAAAAAAATAGGGGGTTTGGAGAAATAGGATTGACGACGGGAGTTTCGACACCCAGCTCTTGATTAGTAGCCTGCGGGCTCCGGTTCACCCTCTGGCAAAGCAGGCAGGGGGGCCTTGACGCGGCACTGTTGCCTCCAGTTCTGGGGCGTAAACTTGTCCACGATGGATTTGAAAGCAGCCTGTGAGCTATTGTTAGCGCGTGAAATCTTAAGACTTGTTGATATGGCACGCCACGTACCAATGTGCAAAACGACTCATCCCCTTCGAGGTGGTTGCCTGGCGCTTTACACCCCGGGATGGTCACGGGCTCGTCATTGTACCGCAAGCGCACATAATATCCGTCCATTTTCTTCACCTCGCCTGGCGTCAGTACTGTTGTGGGCGTGCGTCCAATGCCGGCGGGCGGTGTGCCAGGTGCGGAGGCTGATGTGAAGAGGGTGTTCCACCAGCTGCTTCTCGATGGGACGGTGGATGGGCCGGACTCTGCCGCCGGAATGGAAGACTTGCGGAACATCTCAATCGCGATATGGCTGGTGTAGGGGGGCCAAAGGTCCGTGTTGAAAGCGCCGAGGCTGGCGAGGACTGCGGCCAGAGTCGTATCGTGGCATCCACTGAGACCGAACTTTATATGCCCATTGCCTGGCCCCGTTTTCTTTGGGAGCTCGTACTGGCCATCGGCTGTGCTCTGTTCAACGCTGCCGACCATCCGGCCCACGATGTCGCCGAGAAGACCACCAATGCCGAGCATGCGATATTCTCTGGACTCCTTGTAGCCGCTGAACCACTCCTCGACCCCGATTTTCTCGATGATCTCCCGGCCCTTCTTGTCGTAGAACTCGTTCGGAAGCCTTGTCTCGGGACCGTGTGCGAGCGTGGAGTTGATGGTATCCATAATTCCCGAGAGACGCGGACGGGAGTCGACGGCCACTCGGGGACTATTTGATGGCATCCACTTTCCGTAGAGCTTGTTGAGGTATTCCATCTCCTCAGTAGCATTCCACCTCTCGGCTGTCCGCTGGGCAAACGCCCTGGAGAGCGCAGCGAATCTGCGGCAGTTGCCATCGTTTGGATAGAGAGTCTCGTCATTAGGAGCTCTTGTCAAGATGGTTGGGACTGGGAGCCGGCCGGTCTCATCGGGCTCCCGCGCCGAGGGAGGATAGATGGCAGTGAAGGTCTGGTGTAGCGACTCGAGCGCGCGGGGCACTGGCGTTGATCGGAGATACAGGATATCTGAGGTGGTCAGGCTGGGAGGCAGAAACTGCAGGCGGTCGACGTAGAGCTGGCGCAGACGCAGGCCAAGACGGGAGGTGCTCTGGCGCCCGATATCAGTCAGGCTGCCCATGTCACAGATATCGTCCAGCTCGCCGTTGGGCCCCTTGGCGACGACGGGCTCATCGTTCTCCCCAAAGGCCTCGAGGCGGCGCTTCCACTCCATGGTGTGGAAAGGGGCGTTGGCGTTGGCGCGATTGTCGTCGGCCAGGTCTCCGCCGCTGGCTAGGATTGTCGACTTCATCTGGCGCACACTGGCGCAGTAGGGCCAGAATGCTCGCAGACCTGCATTCTGGAAGCGTGCCGAGACAGGCGTGCGCTCGCCGTGGCGCATCAGAACCTGGACCAGCTGCAGCTCCAGGCCGGTGGGATACAGCTTCCGGAGCTCATCGTCCGTGTAGGGCGCTCGCGGGACCAGCGTCGTCATGGTCTCTGCTCAAGAACGAACTGCTCATGCACAAAAGGAGGACAAGGCCGGTCGACTACTTTCTGGTCTCGAGCACGCGTCTTGGCTGTTAGTTCTTTTAACAAGATGGCGGACGCGGATGGCGGTGAGATAAGGCAGAGCTGCCTCTTTGAGCGTGTCGAACAATGTATGAGGTAGGCAGGTAGGTAGTTAGGTGAATAAGTGTAGGATTCAAGTGTGCAGGCACAGAAACGAACTGGGCAGTTCCGACTTGCTTGCGCCGCGGATCGGTCGGAGTTTTTCTTCTTTTTTTCTTCTCTCTTCTTCTTTTCTCCCCTTGCTGGTCGAGCCAAGGGGCTTTCCCTGTTGGTCTGATAGGTATGAAAGGTAAATCCTGCCTGAATGGAGATTAGGAAACTTGGGAACTCAGGACAAGGACGACAGGTAATTAGGATGGTGAACCGAGGCACCTTGCAAGTTCACTGCACCGACGTCGAACTGCCTGGCGCCTTAGCTGCCACGGCCAGCGCTGCGCTAGAAGTCTCCCTCCCTAACCCGTACCACAGACGGGATATCGGTCAATGACGTCTTGTGTTGAGGCGGGATGGACCCTGCATTCTCAGCCAATCGCCCACCCACCCCCTGCTGGCTTTGGCCGCCAAGCATCGAGCCTGCATATCTCCGAGCTAGGTGCGGGTTAATCGCCGGCTGCTTCTCGATTTTTTGACGCTCGCGAAAGTCGAAACCACCTAGAGCACCCCCTCCCCGCCGCAATCGCGTCGTTATTAATGCAACATCGCGAGCTGTCCATCAATTGCAGCTTCCAGCCATGAAGGAGCTGGGATATGTCTGCCTGCGATGTCGCGTCGGGCTGCTCGCTGCTGCTTCCCGTACGCGGGCCTCGTGCCAGCCAACCCTGAGCTCCAGCAGCAGCTCCAGCAGCAGCTCCAGCAGCAGCTCCAACCGCTACACCACTGCCGCCGCCCTCGACACGCCATCGCGACATGACGCCTCTCAGCCAGCCCGACACAACAAATCTGCACCGCCGCCGACACATCGAGGGAAACGGGAGGCGAGGCCACGGTCGATGGTGGCGACCAGGACCCGGCGCGGCAATGGCACCCCGACAGACGGCTCCTCTTCCCTGGCGATGTTCAACAGCATTGTCAACAGCCCCAGGAAAACCGCGACCCCCGCCGCCGTCGATCCCACTGCGGGTTCCCCGGCGAGCAGCCCTTGGCTCGTCAAAGACGTGGCCAAGCTGCAGGACATGATCGAGCGCCACGGGCGGACAGCCGCTGACTCCTTCACCTTTTTCGAGCAGCTCATATACCCCCAGATCGTCGAGGCCGGCGACAGCGTCCCCGGGTTCGTGGTGCACCAGCTGGACAACATATTCATGCGACGGCTCTGCCTCGAGAAGATACAGAACCTCGAGCCCGCCAAGCTGCCCCCCGTGACCCGCATCAGCGAGATCCTGCTGCAGCTGGGCATTCTCCGGCCGCCCGTGTGGTCGTCCCTTATGCTCTCGCTGCTCCAGCGCATCTGCCAGCTGAGCACATCGCCAACCGACTACACATCCATCGAGGCCTACGAGACCGCCATGGCGGGGCGCGAGGTGCTCCTGCAAGATCTTACCGGGGCCTGGGTGCCCTTTCTCACGCTGAGGACCTCGGACCCGTCGCTTGGTGACCAGGCCCAGCCCGACCCTTCGCTCTTACACGCGGTGAAGCCGAGATATCAGCCTCTCCAGAAGAAGGTCGCGGCACTATATCCCAACTTCGCTTGGCCGAGCATGCTGAATCCAGCCTTGGTTGTGTTGGCAACTCACCTTCTACTGACTGACCCCGTCAACCAAAACCACTCCTTCGGAGAGCAAGCATCGCAGTACACGCAAATAATGAGCGGCCCGCTGACAGAATCCCGCCCCTCTGTCGTGAGGGACTTCAAGTACACCCTGGAACGATATCCAGAGCTCTCCAGATACCTGGAAAGCCGGCTGGTTGACCACAACAAGAGCCACACTAGCTCGAAATCTGTTTCTACCTGGAAAGCCGGCTCGCCCGACACAGCCCTGAACGTGCAGCATCAGCTGGAGGTGGCAGTCAGGGCAAGGAACCTGGAAGACATGAAAAAGGCATGGTGGAACTTCTGGGGGGAAGAAGCTGTCGCTGACGCTCCTCGGGCCCTGGAGCTCGCGAAGCATCCCAAAACCTTTGACCACTTCATCCTCGCCTTCATGGGGATCCGCCAGTCCGCCCTGGCCATCAACGTGTGGGAACGCATGCAGGAGGTTGGCCTCAAGCCGACCATCCGGACCTGGACCGCCATGATCCAGGGCTGCACCAACGCGCGAAACCCGGACGGCATCAAGACCGTCTGGGACAGGCTGGCCAAATCGGGCGTCAAACTCGACACCACCGCCTGGACGGCACGGATCTCCGGCCTCATCATCAGCGGCGATCCGGACGCGGGCATCCGCGCGCTCGACGAGATGGCCCAGCGCTGGCGCGACCGAGACGAGCCCGGCAACGCCTCCATAGCCATCCAGCCGACCATCGAGCCGGTCAACGCCGCGCTCGTCAACCTCCTCCGGCTCGAACGCCTCTCCTCGGCCCGCAAAGTCCTCACCTGGGCCGCGAAGCAATCCATCAGCCCCGACATCTACACCTTCAACACCATGCTCCGGTCCATCATCCGCAGCGGCCAGACCGACGAGATCGCCGGCGTTTTCGCCATGATGAAGGCGGCCAACATCGAGGCCGACGCCGCGACGCTCACGATCCTCCTCGACGACGCGCTGTCCAACGTGGGCGCCCAGGACCCGGCCCAGCAGGTGGCCATCGTGACCAAGATCATCGCCGACATGCGCGCCACGGGCGTGCACGCCAACATGAAGATGTACGCCAAGATGATCTACGTGCTCCTGCGGGACGGCGACGCCACTGCCGACGCCGTCAAGGCCGTGCTGGCCCACATCTGGGGCGCCGGGCTCGAGCTCACCTCGCACATCTACACCATGCTCGCCGAACACTACTTTGCCCGCGACCCGCCCGACGCCCAGGCCGTCACCTCGCTGATCGAGAACCGCAGGCTGTGCGAGAACAAGAGCATCGATCGCATCTTCTGGGAGCGCGTCATCCGCGGCTACTGCTACGCCGGCGAGACCGACCGCGCCCGCGACATCTTTGACAGGAACTTCCGCACCGGCACGACGATTACCTTTTCCACGCTGCACGACCTGCTGCAGGCGCTGGTCGAGGCCGGGCAGATGCAGGCCGCTGCGGAGCTGGTGGTCACGGCGCGCGAGATTAAAGAGGTGGATGAGCTCGGGCGCGATGGCAAGGTGCAGCCTAGGTTCTGGAAGCATAGGTTCTGGCATTTGGCGAATCGGCATGGGCTACTTGGGGATGAGTTGCGGGCTTATGCTGCTACTCTTTGATTGTGTGGTAGAGATGAAGATGTAATACTCACGTACCTTGGCTGTACGTACCAAGCATGTATATAGTGGATTTGTTTGCAATTTATGTAAGAGCTGAAGAAGTGGACTCAGAGATAGTCGTCAGTCCATTTGAATGTATATATATATATATATGTGTATATCATCTTCGAGAGCTCAGTTCTAAACAGACCGCCAAGATGAGACAGACCTAGCAAAAACAAAAGCAGACCGCCGCTCTCAACCGCCATGCCAAACTGATAAAAATAACACAGCACACTGCATTCCCCCGAGGCTGATTGATAACACTAACGTCAAACCCCCTTCCCTCCCAATCTGCAAGAGCACTAATATTCGAAATCATCATCCGCCGCCGGCCCCTTGTTCTTCGTCACGCTCTCTTGCTTCCGATACATCTCGGCAACCTGCCGACTAGTCGTCGCCTCATCAGGCTTCTTATCCTCTCTAACCTTGATAAACCGCGGGAACCGCAAGCTGATGCCCTTCTCCCCGGCCGGATCGACACCCTCCTTCATGCCGGCCTTGTACCTTGGGCTGAGGGTCAAATCGGCCGTCTTGACCTCCCAGACGAAGCGGGGCTCGAACCAGACGTCGGGCTGGTGCTGGCCGCCGGCGCTGTGCGCGTAGAAGGGCTTCGGGCGGTCGATGACGGTGGCGGCGAGCTCGGTGTGCAGCTCCTCGAGGACTGCCTCGCTGAAGCCGGTGCCGATGTTGCAGACGGTCTCGTACGTGTCCGCCACCGGGTTGTAGCAGGCCAGGAGGAAGGCGCCGTAGACGGACGTGCGCTTGCCTTTGCCGTGGTAGGCGCCCAGGACGACCAGGTCGAGGGAGTCGCCGATGCCGGAGAGGTAGTCCTTTTTGATCTAGGTTGCGGGTGTTAGCATGTTGGTGTCCTATTCTTCTTCTTTTCTTTTTTGTGAAACTGAGAGGGGATAGCGTACCTTAAGCCAGTTCCGACTGCGCTTGCTGGGCTCGTACCCGCTCTCTGCGCCGTCCAGCATCTTCACCATCAGGCCCTCGCACGAGGCCTTGACGGACTCGTCTAGAAATGTCTGGATCTCGTCCAGCTCCTGGCCATCCATGCTTGTCGCGAACGAGAACTCGCCTTCTACAGGTATGAAGGACTTGTGCATGAGGTCGCGACGTTCACGAAGGGACTTCTCTACAACTGCCTCTCCATTGAGGTAGAGGAGGTCGAATGCGAACACGCAGACCTTGACCTTGACATCTTCGACCTTGACGTCCTTCTTCTTTCTCGTCATCAGCTGTTGGAAAGGCAGAACCTTCTTCTCGGTAACCTCCCACGCGACTGACTCGCAATCGAGGACAAAGCTCTTGGTGTCCTCCTTGACCCAGGTGGCAAGTTTGGCGAGAATGTCGGGGTATTTCCGGGAGAGGTCTTCCGAGTTTCTCGAGAAGATAGACGCGACGCCTTGACCGGCCTCCTTGGCCACAGTCGACGGCAATGACTGGCTGAGACCGTCCTCGGCGTCCTTGGCAACGTAGTGTATTTGAGCTCTCTCGCCATCATACTTGTACTCGCACGTAAAGGTTTGGCCTTCAAACCGATCCAGTACTTCGGTGATAGCTTTGGTCGGTTTCGCCAACATGGGCTTGAGGGGAACACCCGGCCGGAGCTTGCAGTGATCCCTCAAGTTCATGATGCCATGCTCGACCATAGAGGGAATAATCACATCGTAGCTAGGCAGTTCACTGGATGATAATCAGCATATATACGTTCCGCGCCTGGGGGAGCGAACAAACCTGTAGACTGTCTTCAGAATTGATTCTGCTTTCTCGATCTCACTGGTGCTTGGGACGGTGTTGTTCTTGGATGCCTCATGGGCTACCATAGCCTGGGCGAGCGAAACGAGGATTGTCCTCTCGGCAAGACCGAGTCTCAGCTTGCCCTCAAGGAAGCGAACAAGGTATTTCGCCTCACTTGGGCCACCTTTATCCTTCGTGATATCCACCTTGCCAGTGGTGGAATTCGCATCAGCTGCTGCGAGTAACTTTTTGATTCCATCAACCTTTCTGCCCTGTGCACCATTGCCGGTTACGGTGGCGATGGCCATAAGACCCTTGTGCACGCCCTGTAACGTCAATGCCTTGGGCTTGAACATGGTGGGCTGCGTTGACCTAGACTTCACCGCAACGAGCCCAAGGTCTCCAATCTCCTTTTGGTCTTGCTTGATGACGGCCAGACTGCGGCCCGTCGTCTCTCCTATCGCCTTCATGATGAGAGACTCGCCGATTCCGAGCTCGATGCCGGCATAATCAGGCGCGAGCTTGTTGATCATGAGCAGAACTGTGGATAGGAGATCGCCCGGGGTGAGTCTCATGACCTGCCGCAGGAATAGGGAGCAGTGCTCCATGATTATGAGTCTCTTGGTGGTCATCTCAATGAGGGAGAATGTTTTGCAGAGAGCAGCATAGGGGACAGGCTCGCCAGGCTTCCAGTCAGGATATGGGTCCTTGACCTTGGAAGTGAGAGTAGTCTGGACAATCTTCCGGGCTTTCGCAATAACCTCAGGCTTCTCTTCCTCATCCTCTTCCTCAAGCTCTTCAATCTCGGATGCCGACTCAGAGGCTTCTTCAGCCTCTTCTTCGTCTTCTACCTTGATGGGCTTTACCTCCTTGTTCCGTGGAGCAACAGGAGCGGCAGTCTTCTTGGGAGTAGCATCTTTCTTCGGCTTGGCGGCGGGCTTTTGCTTCGCTGGCGGTGGTGGGGGAGCATCCTCGAGAACTTCATCGTCGTCTTCATCCTCAAGCACCCGACGACCTCTCCTGAGGCGCTTGCTAGCCGGCGCAACATCGTCCACATCTTCGACAACTTCAATGTCACTTTCTTCTTTCAACGGCGGCGTGGTCTTTTTGGCGGGGGACTTTGTAATCGCTTTTGATCGTGTCCTCTTCTTGGTGTCTGTCAAAAACACCCGTGTAAGCCTCAAACTTGAGTTCTCAATCCCAAAACAAGCAATAGCCAAACAACACTCACCCTTGGCCGAATCCGAGGTTTCCGCCGCCTCCTCTTTCTTCAGACTCTCCTCCTTGACATCGTCCTTATTGGCTTCCTCCTCGACGACGGGCGCTTTCGGTTTAGCAGCCGGCTTCGTCGCAAATGACAATTTCGTCTGCTTCGGCGGGGCGGGTTTCGAACCACTAGGGGTCGTGAAGAACTTGCTATTGACAACACTTGCATTAGCAAGAGCAATCCGCCAACAATTGCCGCTTTCCACACAGGACCTAGCAGCAAAAAGACTCTCGACACCCACTTCAAGGTGCTCTGCGAGGACTTCACGTACCCCAGGGTCGCCTGCTTGGGAGCCATTCTTCGAAGCAGCAGGATCCGAGATGTGCACGTTGCAAAACCGTAGAATAGCGGTTTTGACGCCAGAATTGCGAGGGAGCTGAAGAGAGATATAGATCAAGGCGCAATTGGAAAAGCAGAAAGAAAGCGTAATGACCGTCGGCTTGAGGCAGGTAGGTAGTGATGGGCTGGGTGGGAAGCAGCTCGGGAGCTTTGGTCCAATCACGGTATTGACGCGCTGCTACGCGACTGTTCGCTGAAGGCAACCGCGAGGACTGTCGCGTAAAGTGGATGGGTCACATGAGGTGGCTGGACTACCCCCCTGTCGCCGGCATTTTTTAGCACTGCACACTATCCCGTACGGGTTCCGTAATAGTCGCCGTTTCGTCGCAATCGATACTGATACTGACCCGAATTACGTACAAGTATACCGTAGATACAAGAGCGCGTAATCTGCACCAGATCCGCTTGTACGGTAAGCAATGGAGATAGCTGTTGATTGCAAGTATAACCCGCATATCAAATATTTGCGCAGATAACAAATCCAGCAGAGCTGCCGCTGGTTGCCCGCATTCAATCCACCGTCTCTTCACAGCCTCGCCATGTAAAAATGTCAATCAATTTCATGCTTTCCCGGACCTCTTAGTTTAACTACGTGGGATATTGTACAAAAAGGAAACCGGCGCTCAACAGCACCGGAAGGGGGGCATGAAGCTTGGAGCTTGCAAGGAGAATATCATCATAGGGTTTAGGCGGCGGCGGCGGAGTCTAGAACCCCATTGGAGCCGACTTAGTTGAAGTAGAAGTTCTCCTCCAGAGTGCGTCCACGAATGAACTGCGGCTCGCTGCCGGGCACATAGATGTCCTCGAACAGGATCTTGGGGGTTGACTCGGGGTGGGCCATGGCCTCGGCGATAGCGCACTCCTCGTTGACGTGGCTGCGCGCCTCCTTGTCAATGGCCTTGAGCTCATCCTCCTGGGCGACACCCCAGTCGAGGATGTGCTGCTTGAGCCCGGCGATGGGGTCGTTGGTCGACCGCATGCGCTGGATCTCCTCGCGGGTACGGTACGTGGTACCGGGGTCCGACATACTGTGGCCACCGTAGCGGTAGGTGACGTACTCGAGAACCATCGGGCCATTGCCATCCTCAGTCCATTGCTTGCCGTGCTTGACAGCGGCCTTGACGGCGAGGACGTCCATGCCGTTGACCTTGAGTCCGGGAATGTACTGTCCACGCTTGTAGTAGTCGGTGAGAGCCGAGGAGCGAGCCGCCGACGTGCCCATGCCGTACTTGTTGTCTGCGGTTCAATTCAATAAGCAACTGCGCCAATGACGGAGTCCATGACGGGGGAAAACTTACTCTCGCAGCCGAACAGAGCCGGAAGCTTCCACAGCTTGGCCATGTTGAACGCCTCGAAGACCTGGCCCTGGTTACTGGCACCATCACCTGAATCACAGCACAGTCAGCATCCTGGCTCTCCAATAACCAACTCTGCTTGCAACATACCGTAGAGGATGACAGTAGCCTTCTTGCCGCCGGTGTACTTCTGGGCAAAGGCAAGTCCAGCTCCGACAGGGACCTGGGCGCCGACAATTCCGTTACCGCCATAGAATCCCTTTGTGAACATGTGCATGGAACCGCCCTTTCCGTACGAGATACCCTCGCGACGACCAAGGAGCTCGCCGATAATGGAGCGCACGGTGGCGCCGCGCATGTAGGCATATCCGTGGCACCGGTAGGCCGTGATCAGGTCGTCCGACTTCTGGATAGCGTGCTCGATTCCGACCGCGACAGCCTCCTGGCCCGTGGAAAGATGGCAGAAACCCCGGATCTTCTTCTCCTTGTATAGCCTGTCGGCGGCCATCTCCATTTGTCTGGCGGGATACGTGGTCAGCTTTTCCTTTCCGCCCTCAATTGCCGCGCGACGGGCAGCGCATTTGCATACCTGATGACAACCATGTCGTGGTACATCTGCTTGAGCTCCTTCTTGGTCACCTCCATGGTGTAGGAGGGGGGGTCAAGCTCGTAGGTCTCGAAGCTCTCATCGCTGAGAGTGACCTCGAAGGGCTCTTCATCGGACTATTCGCAATTGATAAACACCATCGGTCAGCTCACGCGAACACCATGCATCCAAAGAAAACTCAATGCGATCGGGGATGGGGTACAATCGCAAGACTGGCGGTGGGACTGAAAACACCGCAACGGGGGGGCCGACCACAATGTCACGTACCTGAGGGACGGCGCTGTTGACCTGGGCAGAAGCGGCATTGGTGGTGACGCTCCGTCTGGCGGCGACAAGAGAAGGGATGGGAGCGCGAGGAGCAGCGCGGGCGGGCACTGCCCTTGTTAACCTGGCGGCTCGCGAGAACATTGTGGTGGTGATGGCCGAAGCGAGTGCGAGGCAAGACGATGCAAGGCGATGCGAGGCGAGGCAAGGCAAGGTCGAGTGTTTGGCAATGTGTTTTGGCAGCAGCAACGCCCGGACTCCGGAGCTCTCTTGAGAGGAAAAAAATGGCCCAGTTTTCGTTTCGGCGTTGGGGTAAGCGAAAGGATGGGCTTGGTCTTGTTGAATGGACAAGGCTAGCTAATTTTGGAGAGGACTAGAGCTCTTCAGGCGCTGAAAGAGACATGGTTGTTGGGGATTTGGGCGGAGGTTTCGGGGGAGTATCCACCTGCCAGTGTGCTGCCAGTGTGTCACTGTCACTCGGGGGCCGGGCCCGAGGAAGGCGCCTAACCTTATCTGGATAACGCTGGATCGCTGGATTCCAAGTTCCACTGATAACCCCATTCAGACTGTCAACTCCGGGTCAACAGC
Source organism: Podospora appendiculata (assembly GCA_033675105.1). Taxonomy (NCBI): domain Eukaryota; kingdom Fungi; phylum Ascomycota; class Sordariomycetes; order Sordariales; family Podosporaceae; genus Podospora; species Podospora appendiculata. Next base: position 2,144,316 of record JAULSO010000005.1, on the reverse strand, counting down.
AACGAGGAGTCGGGTAAGCATTCTTGACACCGGGCAGTTCCACAGACGGTACCGCACACACCTCCACATACATACCTGAAGCAGTTACACCATTGAAAAGTTCCGCAGGATATAAATGTTTTTTTTTATATCTTTTATTTTACCAAGCACTGCTAAATGTATTTCACCACAGGTTATCGACTGACGGACCATTCGTCGATGTCCGTCTGCACAATTCGCATCTACCTCGTGACCTCCAGTGTTTCTATTCCAGTTAGTTAGATTAAATAGACTTCACTCTTGCTCACGGATCTATGGCATGTAAGATACCTGGTAGGTACAGGTAGGTAGCTGCTGTTGAATAACCAGCACATTAGGCTAAGGACTCACTCACTCAAGCCAAAAAAGAAAAACTCAAGCAAACACCCAAACACCAGCAAATGTAACCCACGTTATTACAACTAATCCCAAAGCTCAGCTGCTCGTGGCCGGGAAAACAAGGTACCCTTTCCATACTTCCCTCCGAGTGACAGCTTTGTAGAAGCACACTACCGAGCCGCCCAATAAAAGTTCAAACTTCATCCGTTCGCATAACTCATGAATAAGTTGAGTAGTCCCCTGTGCTCCTCCCCAATGATTTGTTTAGTCTCCTGGTTTTGCCCAAACCGAATGCTTTTAACGCCATGGCAATGCCGTCCACAACAACCTCCGCACTTGCTCTCTTCGTTTTGATAATCCAGAAATGCTTGTCCTAGGTATTCGTAGGCCAATAGAAAAAGCAATCGCATGCCAAGGAAATAACACGACGATTAAGCAGCATGGCTTCGTTGCTGGGTATGTGTAAGTATGAGAAAAGGAGAGAAAAAAGATGATCGGTGCAGACAAGACGACGACGCGTGTCTGCATGTCCTTGATCAGACAACTTCTACGTCGTCATCGATGTTTAAGAAAGTTGTGACTCCATGCTGCATGTGCGTAGCGGGTGGGCCGGCGTCAGGCATCTCTTCGTCCTGCATCCCACTCGTGGAGGCTCCAAAATCCAAGGAAATTGCACTAAGAGGCCGTTCTGGAACCGGTGCGTCTAGTAAACTCGCAGGCAGCGAGTTCGGCCGCTCGTGAAGAACTTCTTCGGGGGGGGAGAAAGACCACACCTGGAAAGCCGATTAGTGGAATTCAATTTGGTCCCAAAAGAATGGCAACTTACCTCCATGACTGTGCGGCTGTTTCTCAGCGCCATAGCGACGCATTTCTCATCCTCAAAGGCGACGCGCCACACCGCTTCTCCTTGTGCTATCAGCTCGCGGACAAGATGTCCGGTCTTCAGGTCCCAGACCTTCACTCGGCCGTCGCTACCGCCACTGACAACTCGTGTGTCGTCAAATTGCAAACTTGTAACACTATTGTCGTGTGCTGCTAGGCGGTGGATAGGGCAAAACCTTTCCAACGACCACACCCTCACAGATCCATCGCTACCTCCGGTGACGAGAGTGCCACCGCGCATTTGGAGCTGTCCGACCAAGGACGTGTGACCCTGGAGAACGGCTTGGCATTCACTATGAAAAATGGTCAGCAAAGGACGAAAACATGAACCGAATGAGGACTTACCCAGTAGTGGCGTTCCAAATCCTGACACTGGTGTCAAGACTCCCTGTTGCCACTCTGAAGCCATCGAACGCTATGGCGTAGATTTGGCTATAGTGGCCTTGCAGAGTGTGCAGACAGCGACCTTGCGAGATGCTCCAGATCTTGGCCGTCGTATCGTAACTACCAGAGACGACAATGTCGCCTTTGATTTCCAGGCAACGGACGCTGGCCTGATGCCCCACGAGCACATTACGGCAAAGCCCAGTCTTGATGTCCCAGATACGAAGCGTCGTGTCCCTGGATCCGGATATCGCAGTGTTCGCATCCGACATCTTCAGACATCGGACCGTCGACGTGTGTCCACGTAGAGTATGAAGGCAGTTGCTACAATCAATCAGCCGATGCTAAAGACGGATATGTGTGGTCGACAAACTTACCCTGTCGTCAAGTCCCAGACACGGACGTCCCTATCGCAGCCACCGCTAACCAGAATATCATCCCAGGGAACCATAGCCCAGACACCCATTACGTGGCCTTGAAGTACTCGCAAGGCGTTACCTTCGGTGTCGAAAAGATGAATCTTGGCATTATCCAGGGCCACGATAATATACTTGGACGTCAAATGGAGACTGGTCACCACGCCGCCGTCTTGCGTTATGTTTTTCGTGATGTTGCGGCCGCCGGTTCGCCATGCCGCATCCACCAGATATCTCTGCTTGAAATGCGACTTGTAAGACTTAAGCCTAGGTTGTACAGTCGGTATCTGGGTTGCGCTGCCCGAGAAGTTGAAAGACGAGGTCGTCGGCAGCCCGTGTGGTGGGAGTGCACCGGGGAAACTATGGCTTGTGGAACCACCGTCGTGATTGCCGAGGGGGTAGACGTCGGGTCTGATCGGGGCGGGTAATTGCATGGACGACTGTGCCTCGGACAGCCTTCGTTGATAGTCATGTTTCACGCAAAGATTTTTCCATGTCATGTCATCGCTCAAGAGGTCCCGCCATCTGCGCGATACCTGTGATGCACGCGCCAGCACCTTGGGGTCGTCAATGAAGGAGAGAATCTGGGCATGTTAGTGTTATGGAGTCATGTACTGAACGGGATCCGACGTACTCGGAGACACAACTCGTCCGGGAGGCTGGTAAACGGGTCCTTTTTCAGGAGCGGACTAACGAACTGATGAACAAAGCTCAGCTGTTGGCTCGTACAAAGGCTCAAAAGGTCGGCAAGCATTCGCGTCCTCTGCTGGTTGTTGGACTTCAGAAATTGCTGGCGGAGTTCTGCAAGATACAGTTCATCCTCCTCCTCGGCGCCATTCCAATCCGGCTGCGCGTGAGAAGGGCCTGGAGATGCCGCCGGGGTTGGAGGTGGCGGTGGCGAGCCGGTGACCTGCTGATCGAAATCTGCTGCCGGCGTGCTCATGCTCGGGGTTGGCGGTCCTCTTGGGCGCTGTTGAGACATCTTGACATTGTGCGTGTTGAGCGACAGTTCATCGTTGAACATGCTTCCTCTTCTCTCAGAGAAGCTGAGAGGCTGAGAATATCCAGCCATTTTTATAGCTCGTTGTGGGAGTACCGAATGTAAGTTTATCAAAGGTCCCGAGCCTCGGTGAAGGTGGGAGATATCGCGCTGCTGAGCTCGTCAAGGTTCAGAACCTAGACGTCGGCAGGATGTAGCCGAACGAACGACCTCATAGACCGTAGACAACAATATTCGAGCTGAGATGTAACAATGATTCTGAGGAACCCAGGTCGTAGCGTTCTTCAAATCGTCGAGGGAGGCCGATATCCAGTCGCGAAAGCTCGGCTTGGTTCTGGTAACGCGGTGAGATGAGGTGGCGTCGGGTCGAGGCGCCGGGAAAGGCAATGGCCCAAATACGCTCGTCGCAGCGAAGCAGATCGTCAGAATGGGAAAACCGGACTCATAAAGTCGTGTTGGCAGCGTATCGAAGTCTGCTGAGGCAAAGAAGGCGCGGCTCGCAACGGGTCGGATCTCGTAGCGACTTGTAATGGCCGGCGGAGGAGTAGGCGAAAGTGGAGGTGGAGATGGATTGCGAACGTCGGCTAAGAAGGCATGCGGCATCGACGGTAGGGTAGGGGGCACGGGACTCAAAAGAGGGATGGTAGACGGGCGGACGGCAATCAACAGTAGTGCATCAAAGCATTCCAAGCGAAAGCAGCCCCAGACTCCCAGTCGCCAACGGCGTTAGCAAGGGAGATCGTCAGAATGGGCCCCTCCTTGGGACGGTTCGAGGGCGTGAAGGGTGGAGGAGGGAGGATGAGGAGTTCGTGGTGGAGTGCTGCTGCTGCTGCTGCTGCTGCTGTTCAAGGGCGGCCTGGGTTCCAAGAATTGAGAGGCGGGCGGCGGGAGGGCCCATTTTGATGGGATATGGATGGATGGGTTTGAACTCCAAGATTGGTCGAATGAGGAGCGGAAGGGGCGGTCCTGGATGACCGGGATGCAGTAATGGCCCATTTGATGCAAGGTATTGGATGGGAGGCCAGTCAGGTCAGGTACCCAGGTACCTCGCCGTCCCTCAGTCCTTCACGGCTCACACTGTCTTCTCCGGCTGGAAGCTTGGGTGAGGTGGTCCACGCAAATGTCGAAAGGGGTCTGAGAGACTGAGAGCAAGGGCTGAAAGGCGGGGCCGCTAAATCGGGAATGCTGGCTTGAATGGATGGATCCAGTGCATCTTGGGGCCTAGCCTGGGAGGGGCTCGGGTGGTCTTTCCCATCGTGCAACTGTGGACTGCAGGCAGTGGGCAGCGGGCAGTGGACAGTGGACAGTGGGCAGTGGGACTGTGGACTGTTGACTGTGGAGGGATGGGTGGCCCGATCCGGACTGGGCTCCAGAGAGACAGACAGACAAACAGACAGACAGACAGACAGAGACAGACAGACAGACAGACAGACAGACTGCAGCCCGATCCACCAAGCCCAGGGGCCGGCTAGTCAGCAATCGCCCTGCTGTGCCTCCCTGCGCCTTCACTGTGCGTTGTGTGCCGCCATCCAAGCTGCAATGCTCGCGCCGCCAGCACCTCAGCCAGCAGCAGTGGAGGACAGGTACGGTTCAGGACAAGACTGCCATCGAACCTCAGTTGCATGCCATCAAAGGGATTTTCGCCCGTCAAATGGAGCCACGATCTTGAATTCTACAGTACACTACGCACCATGCATCACGAACTGTCTCTGAGGTGGTGACTGCCTACCGGGGAATTTATGGCCTGATAGGTGCGCCGAGGAGCCTTGGGCACTTGCACCTCCCTCCCTGGTCCCTACCCACGGGTTGGAACCTCGTTGGTACGTGTAGATCTCGAGGGGCCGTTCGTTGGCGTGCTGGCAAGCATACAGGTAGGTAGTGTACAAGTGTAGACCGACTCGGGGTTTCCAGCTGGCCGGTTTGAACTGAACCGTCTCAAGACTTGTCCAGGTCACTCCGTCTCGTTCATGGAGATGGTAACAGAGTCACCTAATTATCCGAATCGTGAGGTATACATCGATGTGCATGTGGTGGGATATGGCAGCCGGGCTTGTTTAACCTTTGTGGCGAGTCGACATCACGTCAGGTTCACCGACTTTTTTTGCCCTCTCGCTTTCAGAGAATCGAAGGCGAGATATGAATGCTGCAAGAGAAGTGCATGTACCTGTCTACCTTCCTGGTCCCCCGTTGGCATGCAGCGGATAGGGTATGGATATGGGTATGGGTATGGGTATGGGAGTCTGACGTTGTTCAGCGTTGCTGCTGAGAACATCATCCATGTTGCATTTAAGACCGATATTGCCCATTAGCCACGAACGCTGGGCAAACCCGACCAACACCCACAACAAGCTGTCCGTGTTTCCAACAACGGAAGTTGGCCGCTCTTCGCCCAAAACTGCAAGTGCCGGCGGAACCTAGTTCTCAATGTCCACGTCTCGCTGCAAACGAACGAACACGCCGCCGGCTGACCCCTAAACTCGCAGACTCGATGGCCGGTGCATGAGGTGAGGTGGTTTGTTGGGCCCCCTTGCGCTTCCTTCCTCAGGTACCTCAGGTATCTGCCTACACTATTGCGGGTGTACGCTACCTACGCTAGAACTACACGTGTATGTATCCGAGGTACAGGATACCTTGACTTTTGCAGATCGGCCGGTACAAAAAATGACGATGGGAAAGCATATCGCCAGCACTCTTGTTTCCATGTCGCCAGCCGAGACTAATAAAGACTGCTCTCTGACTGCATAACGTACAACTCGGCGCGGCCGTTGATTACCGGATCCGTACCGTGCGAACCCGAGAGGAAGTTCCGGCGGTAGGCCAAGTACCGGTTACTGCCTCGATTTTACCTGCACCTCACCTGGGGCAGGCGGCGGAACGCCAGCGAATAGCTGGTGTTGAATTTCCAGGAACGACCTAGCTAAAGCAGCCTCCCGCTTTGATATTTGATGCATGTCTTACTCTCCATCATGCCTCACTTAACTGCTGCAAAAAAAAAAAAAAAAAAAAAACGAGAAAGAGATCGCGTCAAAAGCAATGGTCCCAACAATGGATCGGCTTGTGGTTGGGGCTGTCCTGATAACCATATGCACCCTCCGGCTTTGTATAGTGTACCAGGCATTGATTGTCCTCTCAATTTCGCCCTCCTTGAAAAGGCCCGCACTACCATTCCCGTGCCTTTTCTTTTTTTGCTATTCTTTTGCCGCTTGTTGTTTGCTGTCTCTGGGAGGTGCTTCTGCTTGTCAGAGTGGAACCCAACGGCGATGTGGTTTACGTAGGGGGGGACACGGGGCACTGTCATCCTTGAGACAGCAATGTATGTCTTACCTGATCTCGTTTCACTGCCAGTAGGATCAAGGGGAATGTTATCAGCGCGGCACCTATAGGTGCATTATCTTTCCAGACCGATATCGTCTCGTTATCATCTTCATTAATTGCTTCTTTGCTCGAACATACCGGTAGTCTTACGATAATGTCTGCAGCCTCGCTTTCTGAGGCTACATCTCATACACGACTGTGTAAATCCAGAAAGAGGGGGGGTAAAGGAAAAAAGAGCAAAAAGACCGGTTGAAACATTTCAACGTCCGCTAATTCCGATTAAATCCAACACTATTCACTCCTCTCTTGCTCTCTCGCTTACACGTCGTTCCGAATACAACCGTCTCTTCCCTTTTCAGAACAGAGACATAAAGGGGTAGATATGCAATGACAGAAACAAACGTTGAGCCCTCTGATTAGTAGACCCAAGAATCTCTAAATTCCACATAGATGCTGTCATGCAACGCTGAACTCCGGTCCTTTTGGACGCCGCTTCCCCCATGAGAAAATACAGAATCCAATCCCTTCCCCTTATCTAGACCTAACGCCTGCCTCGAAGGTGATGCTACAGAGTCTCAATGATGATGACCAAACTGTGTGAGGAGCGGAAGAAGCATTCCGCCCGCAGTGGCAAGTGTGTCTCGCATCTGAGGCTTCGACTGCCTCCGCTGTGAGTTGTCTGCGTATCCATTCATGCTGGAATGATGCTCATGGCCTTGGCTGTTGTCCTCCTGCATCGCGTGCATGGCAACGTACCTGCGAAGAAAGAAACCGTTAATACACTATTGCGTTCTCAACCGCACTTCTTAATACTCACAAGAATGTGCCGGCAGAAAAGAGTAGCAGCATCCCAGTCCACCACTGCCCCGAATCGCCTTCCATGTTGTCTCCCCCAATCAAGGATATAATGAGATACGTTGATAGAGCTCCAAATGGCGCCGCGAGGCTGAAGACGATTAAGTGGCCCCTGGCTGCTCGTTTCGAGAGACCCTGTTTCAACAGTACCGAGGTCAGTCCAAATGCCGCGGGGGCCTTATGGACCATGATGGCGACGAAAATGATGAGACCAAGCTTGGTGTTTGATGTTGAGGCTGACGCGCCCATTGCGATACCATCCGCTGCTGCATGTATCACCAGGCCGGTCGTTGTCGCTAGGCTGCGCGACTGTTTCGGTGTCGGGGTGAGAGAATTCAGAAAGCCTTCCGACTCCTCTTCTCCAGACACATTCGAAGTTGCTAGGTTGTCGAGGCTGATGTGCCTGGTCGTCGGCCCTCCCTGGAGACTCTCCGTAGCGTGGCGTGGCAATCTGTCAATCAGAAACATGAGGACAAACCCCAGGATGAGAGAGAAGCCGATGTAAAAGGTTGGCATGTGGACGTCTTCATGTTCATCCTGGTTCTCGTGCGATCCCGTGGCGGGTGTTTCAGTGGGCGCTTGCTTCTGCCCATCCTTATCCTCTGCTCGTTCTATCGTGACGCTAGCGGGGTGCAACTGACGGGACACAATATCAACACTGTCGATATCGCATGCTGCCCGTGCCTCCAGCTCAAATATCCCGCCGCTCTCGGCGAGCCGGTCTCCCACTTTCTCCCAGCGGACTGTAGAGCTCCTGGGCTCAGCGAAGTGTCGAGTGCTATGCGAATGCGCCGCGCCGCTCGTGGTCGCAATCGCCTCGATGCCTTCGGGAATGATGACGATGAGTGACGTCCCGACAAGAATGCCGATGCCGATGCTAGATATGAGTCGTAGCTGTGATTGGGAGAGAGTCATAGATAGCGGGAGAGCGCCGGCCAAGAAGGAGCTGTCGCAAGGTCTCGTCAGTTCGCGCCCCTATCGCCGGGATGTATTAGACCGTTCGGAGTTCGACGTACGCCAAAGCCATCACCACCTGCGCAGACATTCAGGTTAGCCGCCGCCATAACCTAGGGGGTGCGATTCCGTGATGCTGGAAATGCGTGTACTTACGCTCAGCGCAAGGAGAATCACCAAGCCACCCATCTCGAATTGTTCACGATGCCTCGGGGGTTCAGGCAGCGAGAAGATCTAGGGTAGCGGTCTGTCTATTTTTTTTGTCGGCTCATGGGCGCATACGGATAGCGGCACGTTGTCGAGAAAACGCGTCGGTCGCAGGTGGAAATGCCACTGTCACTGTGGAAAGGAAGAGTGTTCTCTTGTCGGGAAATGGCTCGAGTGACACCTTCGTCTTGTCTGTCAGGTCGCCCGGTGCCAGGCTGGAGAGACCCATCTGCATCTGCAGCCAGCCATCCACGTAACAAGTACCAGCCAGCCCAAGCTAGTTTCGAGAGCTGCCCTGGTGCTTGAGCCCCTGGATCTGCAAACCGTTGGACGTCGATTGGATTTAGCCAGTCAAGGCTAGAGCCACACTAATTGACCCAGGGTCCTTGCACGCACACCCGTACGGGTTACCTACACTGAAATCCTTACCAGTACGTATACGGATGCGCGCTACAGTAACGGTTGTAAGTCTGGCTTCCTTGGATTGCCCCATTGACGAGAGCGAAGAACAAGACAAGTAGGGACTGGAAGTCGTTCAGCAAACTTATTTCTAAGTGTATCTTCAACAAACCGAGAATAACCTGGAAATCCTCTCTTTCAAGATACTTCCGTGTTTGGGGTCGTTCAAGTCTCGCCATTACTGTCCAGTAAGCTAAACGCCACTCACCCTTGAAAGCCTGGGTGGGGGTTGATTAGGTAACCGGGGGGAGAAACTGCAGGGGACTCGGAGCGATCAATTTAGCAGTCAGACGCGCTCAAGACCGCGACTTCCTTTCAAGTCGCGAAAGCTTCAGGACAGTTGAACCGCCTGATCCACTCTTGACCGGACGCCAACACCAGCAGCCTCTTGTTTCCAGGTTGATAGCGCATAATCGTGTCTGATTTTTTCTCTCAAATTTATGACATAGACTGGCCGATTCTAATTTCTCAACAGCCTCCCTCACTGAGCCGATTTCCCGACCGATAAGTGTCGTCCGCGTCCTCTAAGCACCCCGCTAGAGTTTGCGCCGAATCGATACCAATCCGCCATGTCGACCGATGACGCCTGTCAGTATTCTCGAGGCCTCATCCCTTCCTAAGACAAGAATACTGACGTCTACAGGGACCGCGTCGTCCAACGATGCCCTCCGAATTTCTCTCGTCACCCCGTCCGCGAAGGGGCTGAATACCATCTCGAGCTTCGCCCCAAAATTCACCTACCCCATCTTCGGTGATGACGAGCAGATTTTCGGTTACCAGAATCTTAAAATCAACCTCCAGTACAATGCAAATGACATGCGCCCGAATCTTGCAGTCACATACAGCAAGAAGTTCAAGGCAGTCGGGGAGACAGAGGCGGCAGATATCCACGATATACTCCAGGATTACCTTCCTGAAGGTATGTTGGTCTAAACCAAGCCCAAATAGATTTTTCTAACACATCGAAGTTGCCTTCCAGAGACCAAATGACTTCGAGACCGCGATCAAACGAGTCAGCGACGACTGGACTCCGCCAGGCGAGCTAGCCACCACCTTCACCACCGAGGCTGGCACATTCGAAATCTGGAGGGGCAATCTGGAAGACCCGGCTGTCAAGCAGCTCGTTAACCGCGTCCAGATCCTTTCCACACTATACATCGAGGGCGGCAGTTTCATCGAGGTAGATGAGCCGGAGGCTGACCAGTGGACCATCTTCTTCCTTTACCAGAAGAAACCAGCTGCGACCGAGGGCGGCCGTTCCTCCTACGTTTTTGCTGGCTACAGCAGCTTATTCCGATTCTTCTTCTACCAAGCACCCACGCCTCCTACGTCTCCCCCGAAGGAAAATGGCGAGGCAGGAAGAGAGCTTGCGATTGCCACAGGAGACTTCGACCTCTCTGAACTTCCTTGCCGCACCAGGATTTCGCAATTCCTCGTCATCCCGCCATTCCAACAGAAGGGCTTGGGACCCAAGTTCTACGAGTTTATATTCCAGTACTACCTAAAGCACCGTCCGACGGTGGAGCTGACGGTGGAGGATCCTAACGAGGCCTTCGACGACATGAGAGACATTTGCGATCTTCACTTCCTGCGACAAATGCCCGAGTTCAATGCGCTACACATCGACACGAGCGTTGTTATCCCTAAGGACGGCCCTGCGCCAAAGAACATTGTCAACAGAGAAGCCATGGAGGCTGTTAGGCGCAAGGCCAAAATCGCGCCAAGACAGTTCGCCCGTGTTCTTGAGATGCATCTCATGTCCAAGCTGCCGGAGTCAGTGCGCCCAGGCATCTCGCCGGAGAAGTCAGCGATCAAGGCTACGAGGGAACAAAAGCACGAATACAATCTCTGGGAGTTGATGGTCAAACAGAGGCTATATCGGCACAACCGGGACACCCTTGGTCAGCTCGAGATTGACGAGCGCGTCAATAAGCTGAATGAAGTTGTGTCTAGCGTTGAGTTCGACTTCGCGCGGCTCCTGCTCAAGGCCGAGAAGCAGTACCCAGACGTGGCGAATGGAAAGCGGAAGCTTGACGAAGAGGACGAGGCCCCGGCTTCGAAGAAGGCGAGGGTGGAGGCAGAGGAGTAACTAAGCTGCTGGAAATATTGAGAGGCAGTCTTGGATGAGGGGTCTAGACGTTATCGATGTATGGTAGCGTATTGGCTGTACTTATGATTTGCTCGACTTTTTCGACTGACTTTGCGTTTCTGGCGAGCTTTCTGTCTCGGGGACGGAGCATGAGATTTGGGGGGAGACTCGAATGGTTCGGTCTCAACCCCTATTTTCGGGATATGTATTACTTTTGCGGCGTTGGGGGCACCTCGTTTGTTGATATTCACTCGCACTATACTGCACTTGACACGATAGCAGGAAAGCGGAACTGGACGCTTTCAAGCAGTCTTCCGAATGTTTTGTCTATTCATGTTCCCGTTTTCCCCAATTCTCCTGGGCAGGATAGAGAGCCCTATACTAGTCTAAAGAGTAGAGTCCTGATGCCCTATGAATATCGCAAACGTAATCGCTTGCTTTCAGACGGAACGCCACTCTCGCTGAAGAGACCAAATCATAATATTTCATCCCCTTCAAAAGCTTCAGCTCATCTGGCTGCCGCCAAATCTGGTCCCGTTGACGCCCTGCACACCCTTTCCGAGCTGGCTCGCGACAACAGTCGCCTCCCGCACAGCCCGGGCAACCGTCCCGCGAACCCGTCCCTCCTCAAGAACCAACAAGCCTCCGATCGTGCACCCGCCGGGGGTGCTGACCTTGTCCTTGAGCAGGGCAGGGTGGTCGCCGTTGAGGACCAGGCCGGCGGTGCCGCGCATGGTCTGGGCGGCCATGCGCTGGGCCTCGACGCGCGGCAGGCCCATGGCCACGGCGCCGTCGATGGCGGCCTCGAGCATGAGCGCGAAGAAGGCCGGACCGGAGCCGCACAGCGCCGTGCACACGTCCATCGTCGACGGCGGCAGGTACACGACGTCGCCGATGCGCTTGAAGATCCACGTCACCAGCCCCATGGTCTCCTGCGGCAGCGCGGGCGTCGTCACGCCGATCACCGTCATGGACTCGCGGATCAGCGACGCCGTGTTGGGCATGGCGCGCACCACCACGCACCGCTTGCCGCTGCTGCTCTCGGCGGCGGCTTCGCCGTACAGGATCTTCTCGATCTGTGCGACTGTCACGCCCGCGAGGATGCTGATCAGCAGCTTGCCCTGCAGCGCCTGCGCAATGCCCGGCTCCGAGAGCACCTCCTGCACCATGTACGGCTTGCAGGCCAGCACCACCACCTCGGCCTGCTGCGCCGCCGCCACGTTCTCGTTCTGCACGATCTGCACAGACGAGAGGTGCTCGCGGAGCGCGGCCTTGACCTTCTTAGCGCTCTCGGGCCGGCGCACGCACGCGATGAAGCGCGAGGGCAGACGGGCTGGGATCTCTTCCTGAGGGGTCGACGTGCCGGACGAGGGCGCCGTCTGGAGCGCTTGCAGCGCCGGGAGGAGATGCTTGGGGCCTTGCATTTCTGCGAGCGAGGCGAGGATGCCCGAGAGAATGGCGATGCCCATTGTTCCTGGGGCGGGCGGTGTTAGTGTGTGATATTGGGTGGGATAGTTTTGGTGGTGGGCGGTGGTCACTTACCGCATCCGATGACGGTCATTGTGAGCTCAGGCGAGCCATTGGCGGCGGTGGTGCTGGTTTTCTCCATGTTGTGCGCCGTGAAGAGTAAAATATATGTGGTTGTGTGAGATGTCTGTATATGCAGGCAGATGTGTGTGTCTCGTTGTATGTCAAAGAGGAAGTGCGATTGGGTTGGCTGTTGAAAGATGTCCTCGAAAAGCGAGTGAGCAAGACGGGAAATCACGTAGGTCAGGTATCGTCAAGTATTTGCAACTGGGCTTCAGGAGGGAAATATGTACCAGGTATGTGTGTAGATAAGGTGCAGGTTAGGCAGGTACGTATCTGTATAATACCAGGTAGATTACAACTTTGAGGTCCTCACTTCCACCGCTGTTTCCATCTGTTTTCTTATATCCATCTACACTACATGCAATACGGCACCGGGTCGGCTCTTTCCCCACGAGCTGGAATCCCCCCTCCTTGCCCCCCTATGCAAAAAAAGTCATGGCAGGTACTGTAGGCGAGAAATCACCCGAGGGTGGCCAAGGACCCCTACTCTAGGCCTCACCGCCTACTACACGGGGACTAGCGCCAGGAGCTTTGTCGCGAGAACCCTGCCGCTACGTACCGAAGTACCCAAGTACCCCTTGCCCACCTGCGCTGCGAAAGTGGGAAGTGATGACCAGCAGGGTCCCCATCGTCCCGAAATTCAGACGCAGCAAGCTCTCTACTTACTACAACGACACTGGAGCCTATCTCCATTCGCGACTGGAGGAGTTGACCTACGTACCTACCGGTAGTAGACGGGAGTTTGTCGGTTGGCAGGTGGTTGGTCTGTACGTTACCTCAACTCCATTACTTAAAAGTCGACCGAGGTGCTAAATCCATGGCGGGAGGGCCCCATTAAATAACATGGTCAAACCGTATGTTAGTGCACTAACAGTCTGTTAATGGTCCCAAAAGACTGTTGCATCCTGTTCAGGGCCTCGTTCATGCCAGTGCAACAATCTTTTTCATCAGAACGGGAGGTTTTGACAGAACGGCTAGATTGTACTGTAAAATGGCCAATTGCAAGCAACATAAGTACTATGGAAAGGCAGAGTCAGGCAGGGCGATTGAAAGGCAGCATTTTTCTTTTTGTCCAAAAAAAAACCAACCATGTTACCAGAACATGGTGTTAACAGCTTGTTGCACTGCTAGCATCCAATTAACTCTAGCAGAATATTATTAAAACAACCTATTGGAATATTCCTTCTTCATGTTGCCAAATTCCAACTTCTGTCGGCAAGCAAATTGGCAGTTGGCAAAAAAGAATGTTGCTTCTAAGGGGTTGTGGCCATGATTTCGCCCGCCAACGCTATGTTATTTTGTAACGTACTGTTCCAGGCCATGTTGTTAGCATGTTATTTGATGGGGCCCTCCCGCCACCGATTGCTCTGGGAAGGGTCTGTGCTTGCAGAGATAAGCAATAGCAGCAATAGCAGCAGCATCAGCATAGCACGATGACGGACCCGTTTGAAGTCCGCATGCGGTTTACGAACCAGCTTCGGCTTCTTAATGCATCGGTGACATCGGCGCAGAAGGCGGCCCAGTATGCCCTCAAGCATCGCGACCTGGCCGAGGACCTGCACTCGTGCATCTTGGAGCAGCTCGAGCGGGTTCGTCTCCCGTCTCCCATGTGCCCCCCTCCCGTTAAGCCAGTTGCTAATACCTTTGCCGTGTTCACAGAATAACATGAACACCCGAGCTAATATCATGTACTTTATCGAGCATTTCCTCGACATGGCCAATAAGGACGGGCATGATGAATATGTGCGCATGATGCAGCGAGACATCATCCGAGTCGTCGATGCTGTTGCGCCCGACGACGGCTCCGGGGCAGCCAATGTCAAGGTCGTCAGGAAGGTCAGTCGGGCCGGCAGATACCAGTCATGCCATGTCATCATGCCTTGCAGCCCACCAGAACAAACCAGCTGACATACGCACACCCGGCATCACAGGTACTCCAAGCACTGCAGCAAAAGAACTTCCTTGAAAGCCAGGCTGTGGTGGAGATTGAGGAGGTGCTCAAGGAGCGCGACACCGCCGCACAGGACATCCCGATGGACTCGCCCACCAGCGGCGATCTGGACATGGGAGACATGCCGCCGTCACAGACGATGCCCCTGAACAAAGGCAATGCAACCCTGAAGCTGGATAGAACACAGATTGAACAGCGGATCGAGGAGGACCGCGAGCGGCACAAGAGGCTGCGAGAAAGCCGATGGGCGGTGGAATCTGGTGAGACGGCCGGGGAATTTGCCGAGCTTGACAAACTGTGGAACGAGACAAGCGACTTGGGAGAGGACGACCACATCATGGGCGAGGAGGAGTGGCAGGAGTGGAAGGCCGCGGCGCAACATAGCTGCCCGCACCGTCGAGAGGCGCCTTCAAACGGTGGCCCGCCGCCCGCTAGCTAACGAACTCAATGGCTACCCAGCGATACGCCCTTTTTTTCTTTTGCATTATAGGATTTCGTTTTTGGGCAGGTTCGGAGGTTGGCGTTGGTGGTTCCGAGTGGATGGCGGTCATGGAGGTTTTATTGTCGCCCTTTGGACCTACTGCAGCGTGTAACTACGGCGGATGGACATGGCCTGGGTTAGACCGGGGCAAAATAAGGTAGCTTCATACATATTACAATTGCAGCGATATTTTGCAGGTATACCGAGGAATAATGTTACATGCTCTTCTGTTTGTACATGCAGCGATGCCTTCTTTACACAAAGCCCGCTCGCTCGCTCCCCTACTCCATCGTCACCGTGGCGCCCAGTCCCTTCAGTGTCTCGATCATCTTCTCAGCCTCCTCCTTGGGCACCGACTCCTTCAGCATCTTGGGCGCGCTCTCGACGAACTTCTTGGACTCGACTAAGCTCAGGCCGAGCAAGTTCTTGACCTCTTTGATGATCTTGGGCTTGGAGCCGGCCTCGAACGACATCAGCTTGAGGTTGAACAGCGTCTTCTCCGCCGCCGCCGGGGCAGCCTCCTCGGCCTCCACGGGGGCAGCCGCCGCAGGCGCGGGGCCGGAAGCGAAGCCGCCAACGGGCAGGTCGGGGATATTAAGGCGCGTCTATCATCACAGCCTCCAGGTTAGTCGGAGGATACCTGGCGCCCCCCAGGGGGGGATTGTTTGGTTTGACAGAGGGGAGTGGGAGGAGCGCACCTTCAAGCTCGAGACCAGGTCTGCGGTCTCCAGCAGGGTCAATTGACTGATCTGGTCGACGATGCCGGCGATTTTGGGGCTCACGGGTGCCGCCGCCGCCTCGGTCGAGTTGTGTCGTCGCGTGATGCGCTGCTGCTGGAGAAGGGAGCTCGACACGGTGCGGACCGAGCTTGTGGAGGTGGCGCGCAGCTGGCGCGCGCAGCATTGCGCTGCGTACCGGCACGACAGCGACATTGTTTCGGGAGACGGGAGGGGCGCGGGCTGAAAGGGACGGTGGTGATGGCGTCGGATGGGGGCAGCGTGGTCGTGATGGGTGCGGCTTTCGTCGAGGAATCCCGGAGATTTTTTGGGCCGTCGTCGAAAAGTCTAGCGCCTGAGCTTCTTGATTGGCTATTCCTTGTTCACTCAGGCCCCTGGAGCAAAATAAATCCGGGCAACTGGCGGGAGGGAAAGGTTGGGATGGAGGTACCTGCTGTACCTCGCTGAAAGCACGCTAACTCTAGCTCAGCTTTAGCGCGTGCTGGTCCCCTGTCGCCCCCAATGTTCAATGGATGGAGCATCCCGTCCAATGCATAAGGTAGGTGAGGTGCCTGCCTCCACTGCCTGCCGGGTTGCAACGGCGAGCCTGCCTGCCCCACCATTTTCATGTGCTATCAAGGCAGAAAAAAAAAGTTGAGACTGAGACTTGGAGAAAGTCAAGCAGTCGACCCCAGGTCGGCGTCTCTACACACAGCACCACACCGGCCATTTGCGACACAAAACATGGCCATGATCGATGTGAGCCGGCAGAGGGCGTCTCTTCTGGGCGATACGGCCATATTAGCTGTTTTGCCCGACGAGGTGCGCCTCATCATCCAGGACCACAAGTCGACGCAGCTTTTGGACGCCATCGCCAACGCCGCATTGACGGCCACCGACGGTGTCTTTACCCATTTTGAGTCTGTGTTTGCCGACATATGCGCCAGATGGGTCCTTTCCTACACAAAACTCGACGTCAGAGTGCTAGCCGCGTTTGCAAGGATTTTGCCCTTCGCTCCGTCCCTGTCTGTGTTCCTCACCACCCACCTGCAACGGGGCCCTGGTGGTGCGGGTGCGCTCGAGTTCCTCGACTTGACCTCATTCCGCCATGAAGACCACCTCCTAGCCGTCCTTCTTGCCTTGTGGCGGCTCAACAACTTTGGCAAGTCCACATACTCGGCCCTGTCCAGGCCGTCCCAGATCCAGGCTCTGTTCGTGCACCAGAACCCGGCCGTCAGATACCTCGCCGTCAGGATTTTCTGCCAGCTCCATGATGCGGCAGACCTCAAGGTCGAGGCCCTGCTCGGCAAGCACATTGCGAAGGACACCAGTCTCGTCGCGGACTTGGACGGGAGGAAGGCGGATTATGCATTTCTAAGCCTGTATGAGGATTCTAGGGGTCGTGAGATCCGGGCCCTTCGCAGTAGAATTCAAGCCCAGTCGGCTGAGCCTCTCCAGCCAAGCATCCCAATGCAAAATCTAACTCCTCTTGTCGTCAAATATGGCGAGACAGTCCTCCCGCGGCCTCTGGGCCCTGTGACCACACCGAGCTCGCTCGCCCTCACACCGACCACGGTCGAAAATCTAGAAACCCTCAGCAGCCTGTTGCAGCGTCCCGGCCCTGTCTTGCTGCATGGACTCTCCGGATCTGGTAAAACCTCGCTCGTCCACGAGATTGCCAGAGAGCTGGGCAAGCAGAGTGAACTGGTGACGCTGCACCTGAACGAGCAGACCGACGCAAAGATGCTGTTGGGCTTGTACACGACAGACGCAAAACCCGGTTCTTTCCAGTGGCGCCCTGGTGTTTTGACCACGGCCGTGAAAGAGGGGAGATGGGTCCTGATCGAAGATCTGGACCGCGCGCCGACTGAGGTCATGAGCACCCTGCTCCCCCTGATTGAGCGCGGAGAGCTCCTGATCCCGGGTCGCGGCGAGAGGATCCAGGCCTCTGATGGATTCCGGATGTTCGCTACCGTCCGGACCTTGCTCGGAATGAACGACAAGGAGAGCTTGCCAAGCCTCATCGGGATGCGTCTGTGGCAACCTGTGCATGTCAAGGCTCTCCCTCACAACGACCTGCGAGATGTTATTGGCGGCAGATACCCCCTCCTCCAGAAATATATCGACGGCGTTCTTTCCGTTTTCGACCGGCTTATTGCCTCCACGAGCGGCTCGACCCGCCTGGCACTTGGCCGCATGGTCATCGAGCGGCCGTTCGGCACCAGAGATCTCTTGAAGTGGTGCGGGCGACTGGATGAGATCCTGCGAGCAGCCGGCTGCAAGTCCGGAGAGGAGCCGATTACGGATACCACGAGAGACCGGATGTTCCTGGAGGCTGTCGACTGTTTTGCTGGCGGTGTCCAGGAAATCTCGACGCGCAACTTCCTGATTGCGGCTATCGCGAAGGAGATGCAGCTCTCCCCGGAGAGAGTGCAGCATTACCTGACGAGCTATGTTCCCGAATTGACAGATAGCGAGTCCAGATTGACCGTGGGACGTGTTTCGTTTGTCAAGTCAAGACGGTCCAGCCGACTGACGAAATCGAAGAGACCGTTCGCCACCACAACACACGCCAAGAGACTTCTCGAACAGATTGCAGTCGCCGTGAGGCACAGAGAGCCTCTGTTGCTTGTCGGTGAGACTGGTATCGGAAAGACGACAGTGGTGCAGCAGCTGGCCGAATCACTTGGCAACCACCTTGTCGCGGTGAATTTGTCGCAGCAGAGCGAGGCGGGTGATCTGTTGGGAGGCTTCAAGCCAGTCAGCTCCCAGAGTCTTGCGATGCCCCTGAAAGAGGAGTTCGAGGACCTTTTCGAGAAGACGGGTGTTTCTGCGGAGAAGAACAAGGAGTACCTCGACCGCATCAACAGGAAATTTGCAAAGGGCAAGTGGAGGGAGGTGTCCAAAGAGTGGCGCAAGGCGCCAAAGATGTTTGAGACAATCCTCGAGAAGGTCGAGAGCACCCAGGCCCGCGCTTCCGCCGAGATTGCTGCGGAGGTCGAGGGTGCTGACGCGCAGCCCGCAAAGCGTCGCAAGGTCGACTCATCTAAGCTCCAACGTCTGCGGGACCTCAAGCAACGATGGGATACCTTCTCGCAAAGCCTTGACCAGTTTGACAGGCAGATAATGAGTGGCCCGGGAGGCTTCGCATTCGCCTTTGTCGAGGGCAAGATTGTCAAGGCGATGAGGAACGGTGACTGGGTTTTGTACGTATACGCATTTCGGGGACAGCTGCCCCTTTATTTTACTTTGCTTGTGTATCGTTGCTAATACGGCGACTATAGGCTTGATGAGATCAACCTTGCTTCTCCGGACACGTTGGAGAGCGTCGCGGGTCTCTTCCAAACTGCTCCTTCTCTCCTCCTCTCTGAAAAGGGAGATATGGAACGGATCCAGGCGCATCCCAACTTTAGGATTATCGGTGCCATGAACCCGGCTACAGACGTCGGAAAGCGCGATCTTCCGCTTGGCCTGAGATCGCGTTTCACGGAGATATACGTCTCGAGCCCAGATCGGGACAAGAAGGATCTGCTCACCATTATCAAGACTTATCTCAATGGCAACAACAGCAGCATCGACCGGTTATCTGACGACGTTGCCGATTTGTACCTCGAGATCAAGAAGCGAGCTGAGCTGAAGATGCTGGTCGACCAAGCGAACGAGGTCCCGCATTTCAGTCTCCGCACATTAACCCGTGTCCTGACCTATGCCAACGACGTGTGCCCGTTCTATGGCCTCGATAGAGCCATATACGAGGGATTCTGCATGGGATTTACGACTTTGCTCAGCGAGGAGTCAGAGAGGACTGTGATGCCCCTGATCCGACAGCATCTGCTGAAGCGGTCCAACATTCTGACCACGCCGCCAAAACGACCTATCGATGGACGGAGCTATGTCAATTTCAGGAACACCGCCAAGGACCATCAATACTGGCTCTTGCAGGGTGCGCAGGCGCCCATCGAGCGTGATGACTACATTATCACGCCCTATGTTGAGAGAAACCTGTTGAACTTGGTCAGGGCCACGTCTACGCGAAGATATCCCATCCTTATTCAGGGACCGACCTCGTCTGGCAAGACCAGTATGATTGAGTACCTCGCCAACTACACTGGAAACAAGTTCGTACGCATCAACAACCACGAGCACACCGATCTGCAGGAGTACCTTGGCACTTATATCTCGGACTCTGAAGGCAAACTTAGATTCCAGGAAGGTCTGCTGGTTCAGGCCATGAGAGAAGGATCGTGGATTGTCCTTGACGAGCTCAACCTGGCACCTACCGATGTTCTCGAGGCCCTTAATCGTCTTCTGGATGATAACCGAGAGCTTTTAATACCAGAGACCCAGGAGATTGTGCGACCGTCAGAGAACTTTTGTCTCTTCGCCACTCAGAACCCTCCCGGGCTATACGGAGGCAGAAAGATGCTGTCTCGGGCCTTCCGCAACAGATTCTTGGAGCTTCACTTCGACGACATTCCCGAGAACGAGCTGGAGACCATTTTGCAGAAGCGCAGTCGCAACACTGCCCCCTCGGACTGCCGCCGTATCGTCTCTGTCTACAAGCAGCTCACTCGTCTCCGCCAGGAGAGCCGCGTCTTTGAGCAAAAGAACAGTTTTGCTACCCTGAGAGATCTTTTCAGGTGGGCATTGCGAGGAGCGGAGACCCGTCAAGATATCGCGGAGAATGGCTTCATGTTGCTCGCCGAGCGGGTCCGCAAGCAAGAGGAGCGCGAGGAGGTGAAGAAGGTGATTGAAGAGGTCTTCAAGGTCACCATTAACCCCAACCTCCTATATGACCGAAACGTCACCCCGGAATTTAGCCTCGCAACAAACAGTCAGGGAGTTATCTGGACAAAGGCAATGCGACGTCTCTACGTCTTGGTCAAGCATGCGATACAAAACAACGAGCCGGTTCTGCTGGTTGGTGAAACCGGTTGTGGAAAGACGACCGTCTGCCAATTGCTTGCCGAGTTTGAGAAGCAGACGCTGCACATCGTCAACGCTCATCAAAATACTGAGACTGGAGATCTCATTGGTTCCCAGAGACCGGTGAGAAACCGGGGCGCTATCCTTGACGCGCTATTCCAGGATCTCAAGGAAGCCGCGGGTCTCTTGGAGCACAGCTCAGAGTCTGTTGAAGAGTTGCAGGCATGGTATCGCTCTCTGACCCCTACGGATCTGGCCAAGCTGCCGGAGCCCCTGAGGGCTAAAATCAAGTCTGCGACCGGCAAGAGCAAGGCTCTTTTCGAGTGGAGTGATGGAAGTTTAGTCCACGCCATGAAGGAAGGAAGTTACTTCTTGCTGGACGAGATCTCTCTCGCGGACGACTCGGTATTGGAGAGACTGAACTCGGTGCTTGAGCCACACCGTAGCATCCTTCTTGCCGAGAAGGGTGTCGACGACTCATTCATCAGGGCTGTAGAAGGTTTCCAGTTCTTCGCTACGATGAATCCCGGAGGTGATTTCGGCAAAAGGGAGCTGTCCCCTGCGCTCCGCAATCGTTTTACTGAGATTTGGGTTCCGTCTCTCTCGGAGGAGGATGATGTCCATGATATTATTGTCTCCAAGCTGGATGTCAGGTATCAAGTCCAAGGCAGTGGTAAATCGAGACCTGTCTCTAGAGTCATTGTTGAGTTCTCTTCTTGGTTTGGCAAGACATTCCGACCTTCGTCGGCCACCGCCTTTTCCGTCAGAGACATTCTTGCCTGGGTTCATTTCATGAATACCTGTCAGTTTTCTTCCGCCGAGTTGGCTCTGCTTCATGGAGCTGCCATGGTCTTTATCGACACCATCGGCGCGAACCCGTCAGCGCTGATCTCCGTGGACCCGAGGACCATGGAAGCACAGAGACACCTGTGCCTTGAAAAGCTCAGCGAGCTCAGCGGCTGCGATCTCATCCCTCAGTATCTAGAGGTACCACAGATCCAGATGGATCAGCATCGACTCTCAATTGGCGAGTTCAGTATCGCACGATCGGTTCCTGAGGATGCGGTCGATGCCGGTGATGAATTTGGCGTCCCGACGACCAAGATGAATGCCATGCGCGTTATCAGGGCCCTCCAGGGCACAAAGCCAATCTTGCTTGAAGGAAACCCGGGTGTCGGCAAGACAACGCTCGTCATGGCGCTCGCTCGTGCTTGCGGAAAGCCGCTGACGAGAATCAACCTGTCGGACCAGACGGACCTGATGGACTTGTTCGGAACAGATGTGCCGGTCGAGGGAGCAGAGGCCGGCAATTTCGCCTGGCAGAATGCCCCGTTCCTGGAGGCCATGCAGAATGGCTCCTGGGTTCTGTTGGATGAAATGAACTTGGCGTCCCAGACAGTCCTCGAAGGCCTGAACGCATGTCTCGACCATCGTGGAGAGGTCTACATTGCTGAGCTCGACCAGGTCTTCAAGAGACACCCCGACTTCAAGCTCTTTGCTGCTCAAAATCCCCACAGTCAAGGTGGTGGACGAAAGGGGCTCCCCAGTTCTTTTGTCAATCGCTTCATTGTCGTGTACTCTGATGTATTCACCAAGGAAGATTTGATGCATATCACGGCTAAGAAGTTTGACAAGATTGGCGAAAAGACCCAGCGGCAGCTTATCGAGTTCATCGCGAGGCTCGACAATGATGTGGTTACCGACCGGGCATTTGGCTCACAGGGGTCGCCTTGGGAGTTCAACTTGCGAGATACCCTTCGCTGGGGCAACTTGCTGACGTCCCAGGACGCTCTTCTGGCCGGCAGAAAGCCTGATGACTTCCTGGATGTGATCATCCGGCAACGCTTCAGGACGGAACGGGACCGCCAAGAGGTCAACAAGCTCTTCGCCAATGTCTTTGAGCGGGTGCCCGAAGGTCATGGGCTCTACCACGACATCAACCCTCACCACTCCCAGGTCGGGCTTGCTTCCATTCAGCGGAACACCATGTCCCAGCCGACCCCCTTTCCCTCTATTGATCCGGTTCCCAGACTCCCTGAAATTGAGTCAATCCTAATCGCAATCGAGCAAGATTTGCCTTGCATTCTCGTCGGCTCGTCCGGCAGCGGTAAATCCTCTCTTCTGGACCACGTGGCTGCATTGGCTGGGAAGCCTCTTGTCATCTTCCCTCTCAACGCTGATGTGGATACGATGGATCTCATCGGAGGCTTTGAGCAAGCAGACCCCCATAGAGAGGTTCTGGCATGCCTGTCCAAGGTCCAGCACGCACTCCTGGAAGAGATTCTTCGTACCGTCCCAAATACAATTTGCGATGCTGCGGTGGATCTGATGGGGGCTCTCAAATCCCTGACAGGAGACGAGCAGCACTACGCGGACATCCTGAAGATGATTGAGGATTTGCAAGATGAACCTGTCACCGACGACCTCGCGGCTCTTCTGTCTGAGGCTGCTGATTTGCTCTGCAAGCCACTCACCATCGAGAACCCACGGTTCGAATGGCTCGATGGTGTGATTGTCCGCGCTGTCCAGTCCGGTGCCTGGCTTGTTCTAGACAATGCAAACCTGTGCAGCGCATCCGTACTCGACAGACTCAACTCTCTTCTTGAGCGCCCCAACGGCACTTTGAGCATCAACGAGCATAGCGGTCCTGGCGGCCAGCCGAGAATTGTCGAGACACATCCAGACTTCCGGATCTTCCTGACCGTCGACCCGCGTTATGGCGAGCTCTCACGCGCCATGAGGAACCGTTCGGTCGAGATTTACCTCGACGGCACGCCGCCGAGAACTGCCTCCATGGACCAGATTACGCCTGTCGACGGAGGTCTGCAGCGATATCATACTGCCACGAGAATACTCAATGAGGCGGCGCAGGAGGACATGCTTGTACCATTGGCATTCGATATGCTCTCGCTCAACGACACGAAGAATCTCAAGGGATTTATGCAAACGACAGGCGAAAACCAAGAAGGAGCCTCATCCTTCTCCCTGCTACATTCGCCGACCGCCCATCAGCGGTTAGGACAGCTCGTGTCTTATACGGAATCGCAAGACGCTGCTCCCCTGAGACAAGCTTTATCCAACTTATACATCTCACCACCGGACAAGAGGATGTTGATGCTGATGCCCTTGCACCCTCTCATAAACTCGCCCATGATTCCTGTCGTGGAGCAGGGCCGCGAAGGACTTGCCGCCTGGCTCGCGAGCTGCTATGAGTTCTATCTCGACATTGGATCTTCTCAAACGGCGATGGAGGCACAGCTTGTCAAGGTCAACCTTAGCAAGCCATCTTTGATGAACCGCCTCCAGAGGTCCTGGGTTGCAGACAAGGTCGCCTCTCTGTCAAGAGATTCCACTGTCAACGCTGGTCGCTTCCTCTTATCCGTTCTTCGAGAAGTCAAGAAATATTTACTCGAACACGTGGACGAAGCCGGGGCGTGGAAGGAGCGCCGCTCGGTGCTGCGGCGTCTGATGCTCTTCTGGAAGAGGACCTTTGAATCACTGATCGCGACAACTTTTGAAGAAGCACGGTTCCAGGCGCACCTGACCCAGGGGTCAAGCCTCCTACAACACAGCCTCTCGGCGCTGCAGGACTCTGGAGACCGCAAGATGCTCTCGACATTGTTTCAATGCCTTGAGCGTGATTTCGTGGTTGGATTCAAACTTTCCACTGGTCTGAGCATGGAGATCCTGTGGAACAAGCTCCGCCCCGACCCGATCCCGGATCTGAAGACCTTGGAGCAGGTCGTGGAGATGGAGCGCCTAGCAGATCGGTTTGACTCCTTGCGATGGAGAGCAGATGCATCTATATCTACTCTGCGGACAGTTCAAGATGCCATGACGCGAGCGTACTCATTCGTCAGAACTGGCAAGGGAGACGCCTCTGGCCTCGTCAAGGAGCTTGAAACCGAGATCTCTACTCTCGAGGCAGGCATCGGCCAGCATCCTGGGTCCCATCAGCCGTTCTTTGCGGCCAGCTTTGAGGCCCTGAGACAAACCCTCGTCCTTCACCAAGTGTCGCAGAACTCTTCTGTCCTGCCTGGCTCATCAGACGTAGTTGTTCTTTCTAATATGCCAACCACCGCCCTGATGCGCCTCCAGAGCCCCAAAAAGACAACCTTGCAGTTAGTGGACTACATCCTTGCCCAGAACAGCGAAGTTCATCCCTGGGCAGGCACAATGTCTCGATCCCTCCTGCTTAAATATGATGCTTCCACATCGGCAAGCCTGCAAGAACTGCGCTCTTTGGAAGTCGAGATGCCCATCATGGGCAAGGCTCTCGCCCAAGCATCGGAGGCTCTGGCAACGAACCCGCTCGCTAAGACAGAACGACTGCTGCTTGGTTTGATGGAAGAAGTCCTGTGCGCTCATGGCGATGCATGCAAGGGTCGCGTGTTGCCTTTGTACGAAGAGCTTCTGAACGGCCTCGACTTCTCGACTGTTGAGATCAGCGATGTTGCCTCGTGGCTTGAACAAGGAGTGCTTTCAGCCCCCCTGGAATCCGACTGGCCTGCGTATCTCATTGAAATTTTCAGGAAGCACTTTTACAAGGCGCTGATGGCGCTGGCTGCCGCAGAAAAGGGGCTCCGGCCGAGATCTGCATACACGTCCATCGCCTGGGTTCAGTTCTCCCTGGCTTGCGTCAAGCTCTTTGTCCCGGATAAGATATTCGACCCCCACCACCGTGCGCAAATCGAGCTAGAGGAGCACCGGGAGATGTACGAGAGCTTGCAGCAGCAGATTACTGCTCTCGAGGCATTCGAGCTCGCATTCACAGGACAGAAGACTAGCCTTCGGTCCAAGCTCCTCACGGAGGAAGTAGAAGGTCTGGGCGAGCCACCATCCGTTCAGTCGATTTACCGCCCAGGCGGCGCAGAACTTCGCGGCCTGCAGGGAGAGTTCAACAATGTCCTGAATGCGCTGGTTCAAAGCGATGTGTCAGTCTCGCACCTCCGATCAATCTCGACATTGTCTACTGAAGCCACCGAGGAGATGGCCCTTGTTGAACAGAACCTTGTGGCACTCATCGGCCGCTTCAGCGGGCGTTTCAATGCCTACCAAGACTTGACAATGCCGCTGGTCAGCTTCCTTCGCTGCCTCCAGATGGGATTGTCCGTAGGCCAAGGGTCTGTCGCAAGCATCTTGCAGAACGAAGGCGATTCCATGTCTCTTGTCGCGATCACCCCGTTCCTCAACGGGACCGCATGGAGAGCAAACACGTCGAGCTTGCCACTTAGCACACTCGAGTTCCTCTCGTTTGTCCAGGCTGTCGCTGCCGTCGAGGGGCTCAAGAACATTCCGGCTTACCTCCGGCGTTCTCTCCATGACTCTCTTGCCTCGTTCCACGAGAGTTGGTCCAAGAAGCTAGACGCTGACCGAAGGGAGGAAGAGGAGCGAACCAACTTGTTCAAGTTCAAGGGAAGCCTGGAGGACGAACAGGAGTTTGACCAGGAAGAATTTGACCAGCTGTTCCCCGACTATGATGCGCCCGAAGACGATGACGCACCGAAAAAGAAGGTTGTCCAGCGTGGAAACCGTGATCTTTCTGTCCTGGTCGCTGAGGCCCACGAGAAGATCTTCTTGACGCCACAAGATCCGCAACTCAGCATCCGCGGCCTGTGCACACAAGTCGCCCGCAAGTTTGCCCGCGAGAAGCGCCACACGCTTGTGGGCGAGCCGGAACTGGATGCCCAGCTTCTCCCTGCCACCATCTTGGTCTTCGAGGAGCAGCAGAAAGCTTTTGGCTCGAATGTCGATTCAGCCAACTACAACTTCTACACGGATGCCAACCTTATCGAGGTCCGGAAGTTGTTGACTCTCATCAACTCTATCAAGAAGCGGTTCCAGGATCTGCAGATGGTTGACGAGATTGGCCACCATCAGACCTTGGCTGATGTAGTTATGGCATGCGGTAAGGTGCTGGAGATGTCCATCAACGACCCGCTGGCAGCGCTTATCGCTCCTGTCGAGCGCCTACACTCCTTTGTGTACGAATGGCAAGAGGGTGGTTGGGCAGCGCAGGTACACAAGGCGACCGTTCTGTACGACAGGCTCCGAGACACCATCTGCGACTGGCGACGCCTTGAACTTTCAAGCTGGTCACGGCTGCTTGAGATGGAGGCCAAGAAGTGCCACGATGCCGCGAAATCATGGTGGTTCATCGCCTATGCCTCCGTCATCCTCGAGCCTTGCGAGAGGCTGAGACTGGGCGAGGACCTCAAGGACTACTCGGTCAGCCTGCTGGGGACGCTTGAGAAGTACTTCCAAGACGCAAACCTGGGCCAGTTTGCCCCGCGCCTCAATCTTCTTCGGCAGCTCAAGAGCCAGCTGGACATTCTGATGCTAGATGTCCCTGCACTTGTCACGATCCGCGACGCGGTCCAAAACTTCATCGCCTACTACAGCCGCTACGAGCGCAAGATCGCCGACTCTATCGCCGCCAGCAGGGCGCCTTTGGACAGGAGTATGAAGGATGTGCTGCTGCTCTCGAAATGGAGAGACAAGAACATCGACGCACTCCGGGACAGCGCAAAGAGATCGCATCAGAAGCTCTTCAGACTCGTCCGCAAGTTCCGGTTTGCTCTCGGACAGCCCATCAACGCCATTATCGCCCAGGGCCTCCCGGAAGAAGACCACACGAAAAATGCGTTTTCCCAGGTCCTCGCAATCTCCGAAGCCACAGCGGATAAGGAAGCAATTGCGCTCTGCCGCCAGCTCGTCTCGGGAATCGACGACCACCCTCAGTGGGGAAGACTATCCAACATTGGTACCGTTCTCAAGGCCATGTCCAAGCATGGCTCGTTGCCAGTTTCCGAAGCCGATTTCCCCGGCACTGTCGACGAATACCTCACTGATCTCGTGTCGTCGATGGTCGAGCTGAAGAAGGAAACTCCAGGCCTGCTGACGGACGAGAACAAGGCGCTTGTGAAGCATCTCAAGACGCGCAAGACGGTCCTCTACAGCGACACTCTCAAGATGCTCCGCGCCATGGGCTTCAGTCGGAGCATTGGCACCACCTCCCTTCGCCGCCAGGAGACAACGCAGCAGGTGCTGGTTGGGTCGGGACTTGTTCCTTACCTGAGCGGCTCGTCTCTGGCTGCCATCGAGTACTTTTACCACAAGACGCTCGACCTAGCCCCGCGATTCCGACTTGCTGCCAATGAGCACTCGGACGAGCTCAGCCGCGATGTGATACACCGCAGCATCGGCTATCTGGAAGGCGTCTTGTACGTCATGTTCCGGCAGCGCCAGTATCTCTCGCGGGCTACCCAGACAGAGCGCTCCCTTGACCAGTGCATCACGTTTGTTAAGGAGCTCTCGGCAAGCAATGGTCGGGCGGTTGAGTCAAAGAAGAGCCTCACCAATTATCTCCGGGTCACCCCCTGGTTGATCCAGATCCTCAAGGCCGGTATTCATTTGGCTGGCGTCCATGGTAAGCTTGGACATTCGGACAACGCAGATATCTGCACCAAGCTCGGCGGTTGGGTAGAGATCTTCACCGCCCTTGCGGGTGCTCAAGTCAAGTTGCCGCAACTTCCCGCTGGCTTTGGATCCCCTGCCCATGATCAACTTCAAGTCGACGTTGAGAGGGAACTCGCAGATCTTCGTAAGGGCTTGGACGCTCTTCTTGTAGCAAGGCCGGATATGGCTTTTGTGATCCACCAAATCCAGCTCTGGGCTAGCACCGAGATCGTGGGTGTTGCCAGCCAAGTGCATCACAAGACCGTCAACGAATTTGCCGAGTCAGTCATGACCCTCACAAGCAAGATCCTGGTTGCGCTTCAGAGCTTCCGGAAGACAAGCCAGAACCTGCCTCTCACGACAGAGGACCCCACGTGGTTCGTCAGCTACAGCGGTGGTCTCGAGAAGTCCATCGATGCCCTCCACATGCCGAAGATTGTGGAGGAAATCGAGCAAGTGATCCAGCTGTCCAAGAGCGCCGGTGCCAGTCAATTCGATGCCGTTTCACCAGCCACGGCACTACTGCGCGCCGTTCTCCCTGTCCTGGAGCAATATGCCTTCTCATGCCAGCAAAATCTGGGTCAATACGGAGAGGTGCACCGCACAGCTTGCAGACTGGGATACACCCTCAGCAACTCCTTTGTTCAGATTGCCGCCCAAGGCTTCTGCTCGCCGCAGGAGAAGGACGACGAGAAGTCGGGCGAGTCTGGCAAGGTGGAGAGCGGTACCGGTCTCGGCGACGGGCAGGGTGCCGACGATATCAGCAAGGACATTGAGCCGGACGAGGATCTCTCCGACTTGGCGCAGGAGCCGAACGCGGAGAAGAATGAGGATATGGAGAACCAGAAGGATGCCATTGATATGGGTGAGGATGATATGGAGGGTGATATGGGAAGCGTTGCTGGTGAGGATGAGGAGGAAGAGGATGGAAGCGAGGGCGAGGATGGAGATGATGATATCGAGAACGAGGAAGCGGGTGACGTCGATGATTTGGACCCCACGGCCGTTGATGAGAAGATGTGGGACGGCAGTGGCGAGGATGATGCCGAGAAGGACCAGAAGGGCGACAAGGCTGCCGGACAGAAGGACGATGAACAGACCGCCGCCGACGAGCCCGACAACAAACAGAAACAGGATGACCAGAATGACCAGAATGACAAGGGGCCTGAGGAAGGTGCCGAGAAGGGCGAGGAGGACGACGCCGAGGCAGAGGCGGGACAAGAAGCAGAAGGCGCGCCGCAAGAGGAGCTCAACCATCAAGACCAGAACGTCCAAGAGAACGACACCCTGGCCCTGCCGGAGGACATGAACATTGACCTTGACGACGACGAGTCGGTCACGGATGATGGAGACAACCTCGATGACTTGTCCGACGCTGAGAAGGAGGAGGAGGGCGAGGTGGACGATGATGCGCCCGAAAACAAGAGTGACGACGGGCGTCCCGAAGACGGGAGAGATGAGGGAACGCCAGAGATTGAGTCGGACGACGAAGAAGAGGCCAACGCGGCCGGTCAGGACGAAGCGGAGGACATGGACGTGGACGAGAACGAGGAGGAGGAGAAGGACGACGCGGAAGATGCAGAGGCGCCAGAGGACAAGGACAAGCCTTCGGCACTGCCCGAGGACCAGGCTGTCTCTGACCAGGACAACGCAGCTCCCAGCGATGTCCGCACCGGCGGCGGCCAAGCCGAGGACGACGGTGACAACATGCAGGACGAGACGGCAGAGAACCAATCTGCCCAGAAGGAGCAAGGCGCTCTCGCCCAGCAGCCGGCCGAGCAAGACAGCGCACCTGGCGAGAAGGGCGCTGCGTCGAGGTCGGACCAAGAGCAAGGGCCGTCGGGCGAGCAGGAAAACGACGCGCAGGACAGTCAGCCATTCAAGAAACTGGGCGACGCCCTGGAGCGATGGTACAACACCCAGAAGGACATCCGCAGCGCCGACGACAAGCAGGAGGACACCCAGACGCCCGCCGACGACATGGCGCGCATGGAGTTCCAGCACCTCCAAGACGAGAACGCCGAGGCCGACACCCAGGCCCTGGGCACCGCCACCGACGAGGAGCTCCGCCCCGTGGACGACGCCATGGCCATCGACACGGAGATGGAGGACAACGGCAACCAGATCATGCCCGACATGGACGAGGAGGAAGTCGACAGGATGCAAGACGTCGACATGGACGATGCCGACCCGGCCGAGACCCACGATGCGCCCAAGACAGAGCGCGACGAGACCCGGTCCGGCGTTGCCACCCGCCAGGGCGCCCCTGAGGGCGACGACGACGACATCACAAAGCCCCAACTGGATGCATCCGACGACGAGTCCGAGGACGAAAAGATCGAAGAAACCTCCACCCAGCTGTCCACCACGCACATCACGGACCCCGAGACATCCCTCCGGGACTTCTCCGAGGCGCTCGACATGTGGGTGTCGTTCCAGACCAAAACACATCCGCTGTCGCTCTCCCTCTCCTCCCAGCTCCGCCTCATCCTCACGCCGTCGCAATCCACCAAGCTCTCCGGTTCCTTCCGCACGGGCAAGCGCCTCAACATCAAGAAGATCATCCCGTACATCGCGTCGAGCTACAAGCGCGACAAGATCTGGATGCGCCGGAGCATCCCCAGCAAGCGGGCCTACCAGATCCTGCTCTGCGTCGACGACAGCAGCAGCATGGGCGACAACAGCTCCGGCCCCCTGGCGCTCGAGTCGCTGGTCATGATGGCGCGCGCGCTGACCATGCTCGAGGTCGGCCAGGTCGGCGTGCTCAGCTTCGGCACCAACGTGGCCGTCGCCCACGCGCTGACGGACCCGTTCGCCTCGCACGACGCCGGCGCCCGCGTCCTGCAGCACTTCACCTTCAAGCAGCAGGGCACAGACATGGTCCGCCTGCTGCGCACCACCATCGACCACTTCCGCGAGGCCCGCTTCGTGCAGCCCGGCAACGCGGGCGAGGACCTCTGGCAGCTGGCCCTGATCCTGTCCGACGGACTCGTGCAGTCCAAGGACCACGCCCGCCTGCGCCCGCTGCTCCGCGAGGCCATGGAACAGCGCGTCATGGTCGTCTTCATCGTCATCGACGACGCGAATAACGACAAGAAGGGCCACAGCGTGCTCGAGCTCAAGGAGGCCCGCTTCGGCCCCGACGGCATCCCCGTCATCAACCGCTACCTGGACTCGTTCCCGTTCCCGTATTACCTGATCGTGCACCACCTCGACGATCTACCTGGCGCCTTGGCCGCGCTGCTGCGCACCTGGTTTGCTGAGGTCAATGCTTGATTTGGGGATATTTCCGTCGTAGATAGGTGATGGAAAGAATGAAAAACAAGGAAAGGAAAAGTTTGGAGTGGAAAAGGAGGTTATTTGTTTTTTGTTATTTTTTTATTTTGTTTGTTTTACGCATCTTGTTGCATGGTTGCTTGCTTGTTTTGTAATTTGTTGTTTAGTTTAGGTATGGCCGCGGAGTTACTTCAGACAGATAGATGGAACGGTAGAATAGAAATGGACATTGCCATACATACATTCAATCTCTTTTCTCTGTCTTTCATTATTGACTCTCGACTGTGTCTCGTTCCAAGAGAGGATATATACACACTGCCTACCAGATGCCGCCATCACGTCAAACCAAACAGACTTACTTACCAGACGGATAATGAACGCGAATATACGGATATATGAATGTATGTATGTGCTTTGTAATTTGTGTGCTGCTTCCTTTCTTTCTTTCCAAGCCTGCATTCTATACAGGGAGGGTGCTTCTATGTATGTATGTATGTGCATATGAGATCGATCGACGGCCATATGGAAACGCAGCAAGCAACCTCGCTAGCTACAGTGAGAAACAATATGCAAAAAAAAAGCCAAAAAAAAAAGCAAAAAAAAAAGCGAAGCCATAGTAGGTGGGTTGAGTATATGTCTACGTGCGTGCGTGCAGCGCAGTGTCTATAATATACAAACTCGCATACCCGGAAGGGGACCCGCAAGGTTTTTCTTCCTTTTCTGCTTTCGCTACTGCAGCCCACAAATCAAAAGACGCTGCAGTTGCTGTCATGTTATCCATCTAGATAGATCCATCCCCGTTTCTCTGGTGCTCGCTCCGTTCGCTCCCAGTCAAAGCATAGAGCAACACCCGTCGCGGCCGAAAGCTCCTAGTCTAGCACACACCATGCATGCATGCATCGAATCCCACCAACACAAACAGTGCGTGCTCCGCTCGGTGCCGATGCTTCTCTCCTCCTCCTCCTCCCACCCCAGAAAGGAAGAGGAAAGAGACAGATGACAATGACAATGACGATGAAGAAGAGAGAAAGAAGCAGCAAGATAAGGAAGAAAACGAGAAGAAAAAAAGCAATCGTCCTTGACGCAAAATTGGCCATCATTCCGTTCCTTAACCGACCGCAACCATAGAAAAAGCAAAAAAGAAGCCGAAACCGAAAAAAAAATCAAACAAAAAGAAGCGACAAGAAGCTCCTTCCACTCCAGACACACAGACACCCTAGAGGAAAGGCCGGAATCAATCCGTCCGTCCGTCCATCCGTCTGTCCATCAAAATCCACTTATCCGCCCATCCGTTGCTGCTTCCCCCTCCTGGCGCGTAGAAGCAAAAGCCAAATACGCTTGCTTAGGCAGCAATGTCGCTCTCAGTCTCCCTCCTGCATTTTTGTCGTCTTCTTGTCCTCTCTCCTTTTTTTTGTACACGCCTCCTTCTTAGATATATGTCAGACACGGACTTTCTCAACGAGAGAAAGTTCCTAATCTCAGCCAGCAGCCATAAGGCGAACAGTGTGTCCAGAGAGGCCGCAATAGTGGCGACAAGCCCAGCGACGTCGACAGCAGTAGTTGAACCAACTACTTTCAGCCCAGCAACTGATCAGCTCTTATATGTCGATCATATTGATGCGCAATGTTCACCTCCATTGTTGGAAGGAGATATTTAGGCCTCGTCAGGCGCATCCGAGTGACACGCGAGTAGGACCACAAAAAAGAGGACGCCTGAAGCGCCTCGCTAACCTCGAGGTGCCTCAGTGCAGATAAACAAAGGCCTCGGGCTCGGGGGTGGTGGCGCCGGTATCAGCCGCCGCAGCGCCGTTCTCCTCCTCCAGCGCTGCCTGCGCTTCCTTGTCCAGAGTGCTCTGGAGCGCGCCTTGCACCAGCTCGATATCGCTGATCGTATCATTGAACACCGAAGTCAGCGTCGACAGAACCAGCATACGGTTCCACTCGTGCCGCGTCTTCCAGATTTCGTCCATCAGCTCGCGGTGGATCTGCTCAAGCTGCTCGACGCTGCAGCCGGCGGTCCTATCCGCCAAGGTCTGCAAGAACTCGTGTATCCGGCCTTCGTGAATAACAGGCTGCTGGGACGAGACACCTGAGGAGCCCGAGTTCCGCGGCGGGAATGGGCCCACGCTGTTGGAGGTGTCTTCGTTCAGGATGCTCTCTAGGCTTGTGACGTTGGTGGACTTGCGTGCGACCTGGGACGAGGTTGGGCTGGTCTCTTCACTAAGTGCGCCGCCGCCGCCTGTGAACGAGGCCAAGCCCATGCCCATGCCCATACCCATGCGGGGTTGGATAAGCCCCTGCTCTATCCCTGCTGCCTGTGAATGCGCCCATTCTTGCCCGCCGCTGGAGGCGGCCTGGCTATAGCCGCCCGACCCGCCGGTCTGGGACTGGGTGTCCAAGAGGGGCTGGTTATCTGGGTTGCTGTTGTGCTGGCCGTTGGTGAGCTGGGTGCTCCAGTTTCCAGAACCGCCACGGTTTGTCGAGGAATCTGATGTCTTTGTACCGGTGGTTGAGGCTTCGTTCAGAATCGCCGACGGCGAGACGCCCGCAGGTACTGCAGTGAGCGCCGAGCGCTGTGATACTTGTGTCCCGGCTGCTGCACGTGTAGAGTCGTGGAGAGGTCGAGGTCTTGCGCCGGTCCAGTGGATAGGCGGGCCCATATTGGAGGGGCCTGACATGGGTTGCGTGTCATCGTCAAACCCCGACATCTGCACATCCTCGCCGCCATGCCCAGAAGGGCCCGAGGTACCGTTGGTCAGCGGGTGAGAATGGGATGAATCTGTGTGACCGTTGGCGCGAGGGCTCGTGATGACCTGGAACCTAGCGGTTGTCGTGCGCGGCTCCAGGGGAGGCACCGGAAGTGTAACCGTAACAGGACCTTGAGAGTCGTCGTCGGCTTCCAATACATCAGACTGAATCAAATCAAGCATCGGCTGAAGGGCAGCTCTTTTGCGGGCCCTCTCTTCGGCCAATCTGTACCTCTGCAACTGTCTCTGATGAACCTCCTCACAGTTGACGCCTTGGGCTGCGAGATTCTGTGCGATGTCGTAGGTGTCGACCTCAACATTGGTAAGGAGTTCGTTTGCCTTCAGCATCCGGTCGCGATCTCCAAACGTCCGGGCGTCAAGGCAGAGTTTGTGGATGTCATTGTAGAAATCAACCGGCCTGGCATAGTAGCCGTTGGCCAGGCGTTCCTCAATCGTAACAATCTCGAGGTTGTAGTAGAACTTGCCAGTTCCTACCTCCAAGATGCCTCCTGTGCCCTCCTTGTCCGTGGCGAGTTCATAAGGCCGCACCACGCCTGCGTCAACATCTGGTCGAACAAAGTTTTTGTCCGCTTCCTTGAAAAGGTACTGCACCTTGTCAAAAGTAATGATGGGGACCCTGAACTTTTTATATTTTTGTTTGATTTGTTCCATGATTGGCTGCAGCCGCATCTTCAACAGGTTGAGGGAATGGAGATCAGCCTTGCGCTGGGCCTGGATCGCTTCTTTGGTGAGAACCTTGGGCGGCGGCGGCGGCGCCGGCGCAAGCTCGAGCTCCTTAAGCACACGCTTCTTGCGGTTCGCGGGATCGGGAAAGTCAGACGGGGACTGTCTCAGGTGGAAAATGATGCTCTCGAAAAACTCGAGTCGGAGCTCTCGCTCAGGGCGGTCCACCACAGCGCGGTTCCGCTTGGAAAAGCCAAAGAGCTCCTTGAGAATCTCGGGTGTGATATACTCAGGCACCGTCTCTGACGTGCCTAGGAGCAGGACTGGGTCGGCTGGGGGGATGTTTCTGAGCATGGTGGTAAAGGCAGTGATTGCCGAGTCGCCAATGCTCGTCCACCAGACGTCGACATTCGGAATATATATAACACTGGGCTTGTGCCGCCTAACCTCAGTGAAGAGACTGACAATGACTTGCTCAATGGGCTAAACGAAGAAAAGGTCAGCAATGCTCACGGAAATCTTTTGGAGAGGATTCTTTCTTACCCGTCCATCCCCAAGCAAAGTTGCCAAGTCGAAATTCTGGACATGCACGCCCTCCAGGTGGTGCAACACAGCAGCCGCCAGGTAGTTCTGGCCCATACCCGGCACACCGCAAATGAGCAGACGCGGGCGGAAAATACGGGACCGCTCAAACTCCTGGTGCATGGCTTCACGGCCAAAGCCATGGTCGGCATCCTGGTACTGCTCGTACATGGCCTCCTGCAGCGCAGTGGTTTTCTTGGGACGAGGCAGGATATTGTCGAGGACTCTGAGAATGGCGTTGTACTGATTTCTCAGCAGGGGCTCGATGGACCGCGGCAGGGGTGTGGCGGCGGATGATGCCGACCTCTCAGAGGACGGGATCATCTTCTTGACGGAGAGCATGAAGTCCGTGGCATGAATCGTAATCTCGTCGGGGTTCACGACGAGCTTCTCCCTGGAGGAATAAATCTGCGGGTACGTCCGCTGGATGGCATTGAGGGCCGCCTCAGTGCAAAGGGCTCTGAGGTCAGCGCCTCCGTAGCCCTTTGTGTTCTCAGCCAAGTTGTTCTTGAAGGCGTCCGAGATGCCCCAGTCCTGGGTGTGGATGTCGATAATCGACCGGCGGGCTTCAGCATCGGGCAGAGGAAAGTAAAACTCTCGATCGAAACGGCCTGGCCGACGGAGGGCAGGGTCAATGTTGTCCGGGCGATTTGTTGCTCCAATGACGATGACTTGGCCACGGCCATCCATACCGTCCATCAGGGCGAGCAGGGTCGAAACGATGCTGGCATGAATCTGTTCTTGTTTACTAGACCGAACAGGAGCCAGGCCATCGATCTCGTCGAAGAAGATGATACTCGGCTGGGTTCTTCGGGCTTCCTCGAAAAGCAACCGCAGCTGCTTCTCGGCCTCGCCAACCCATTTGCTCAGGGCGTCAGCGCCCTTGCGCATGTAGAAGCTGATTTTGCGGCCGCCAGATCCGACCGAATTGGCCAGGGCTCGGGCCAGGAGGGTTTTGCCTGTGCCAGGTGGGCCGTGGAACAGGACTCCACGAGGCGGGGTGACGTGGAACTTGAGGAAGAGCTCAGGGTAGAGAAGGGGCAGCTGGACCATCTCCTTGAGCTGGTCGATGTGGCCCTGCAGGCCGCCGACCTTGCTGAAGTCGACACTCAGGTCAACCCCGAGAGGATCAGCATCGGCGTACGCCTTCTGGTTCTTGACTTTGCCCACGTTGGGCACTCCGAAACCATCGGCACCGTGAGGGCCGGCGGGACCAAGGAGGCCAGTTGGTGCCGCCGCCGAGGTAGGTGTCATGCCCACGCCGCCTCCGACTCCAGACCGATGGCCCATCTCGTCGTCGCTGCTATCGGAATCGACACCACCGGTCGCGCCAGTGCCCCAGGGTCCGCCGAATACAGCTCCAGGCCCGCCGCCGCCACCAAAGGGGCCAAACGCCGTGTGTAGAGCGCGCTCCCAGTTCTGGCTGGAACCATTCTTCCCACCCTTGCGGCCCTTAGCGGGGGTGGCGGCTGGCTGCTCCTCCTCTTCGTCGACTTCGAGTGCAGCGAAATCAATCGCCGGAATGCTGTAGTTGACTGGTTTCGTGGTGCGCCGCTTCTTGGTGACGGGCTCTTCATACTGGATGGAAGGGGATCGACGACGGGTACGTCTCGGCCGTGAGCGCGAGCTCTCCCTCAGCTCCTCGAGCTCTTCGGCCATCTCATCCTTGTCAAGCTCGACCTCCTCGTCGCCCGAATCCTGTTGTGAACGAGTTTTCTTGGCCGCTCGGCCCTGACTGCGAGCGGAACGACCACGGGCAGGGGTGGGAGTGGGGCTGGAAGACGAGGTGCGTGAAGTGGACTTGCGCCCGCCTTTCTTTTTCGGTTGCTCAGAGGCAGAAACTTCGCCCTCGGCTGACTCGTCGCCCGGCTCAAAATCGCTGCTGGGCTCTTGAAGCGACTTCTTGCTACGAAGTCGCGACTGTCGAACAGGACGGCGGTTCTCTGCTTCGTTTTCCGGCTCGGCTTCGTCAGCTTCGGCATCAGCAGAAGGCGCGGCGGCGGGTGCCCGTTGCCCGCGAGTCCTCCTAGTGACCGGGGCTTCATCACTCCCTTCGTCGACATCTCCATCTTCAGCTGCCGGATCGGCAACTTCCGTGGGCTGGTCTTCCATGTTCTCATCGGCGGGGGCACCGGCTTCTTGGTTCTCAAGATCCCCGGCCTGTTCAGGCTGGAGCTCCTCACCACTGGCAGCAAGCTCATCTTCACTCTCATGCTGCGCCTCTGGCTCGACCTTCGGGTCGGTTTCTTGAGTGGCTTCCTCGATGGTGGCTGGGGGCTTCTTCACACCCTTCAAGCCCCGGGTGGCTCTTGTTGGGCGACCTATGGCCTCTGGGCTTCCGGTTCTACTCTTTGAAGTTCCAGCGGGTAGCGCATGCTTGCCCGAGGCGGACAGCTCTACCAGCGGCTCATCCATCTCTTCGGTATGGGCCCTTGTCGCGCGGCGGACGGGTGGGGGTTTTGCGGCCTCGCCGCGTTTCGGTCGCTGTGTCTTCTGGGGTTGTTTGAGGACAACAATTCGCGATGGGCGAGAGTTGGTGGACTTTTTGGGGCCGACGGGCTCTTCTTCGCCGGAGTCTCCAATCACATCGTCGTCGTCGTCGGTGCTCTCTTTGTAGGATTGATGCTTGACAGCGGCCTGTCTCATTCGTCTTCCAGTAAGGTTCAGGGGCGCGTTAGCGTCCTCCTCCTCTTCTTCATCGTCGTTGTCTCCGCCCGAGTAATCTTCGCGGTCGCTGTCCGAGATATCCTCGTCGTCTTCGATGTCCGACCCTCCGTATCTGTTGTTTCGCTTGCGCGATCCTGATGCTGATCCGCCTTTCGCTCTCGAAGCTCTCGGCTTCTTGCTACTCCGTCGAGCTGGAGGCTCGGTAGGGTCAAAGTTCTCGTCCTCTGGGTCCGACTTATTCGGGTCGAACCCCTCGAGAATGTCGCGCTTCCGTTTGGGAGCCATGGTGGTCACGCGAGGCGATGGGGAGGTAATCAATGCCCCAGTGAGGGGGTGGTTAAGGGAGTCTCGATGACTGGGGGTAAGGTTCACAATGCTGGTGAAGGACAAAATTGATAATGGCGATGTCAGGGATGGGACCTTTGCCGGCTGCACAGGAGAAGGTGTCAGCACACAATCGGATCGGCGAAAACAGAAGCGTAATGCGCGGCAGAGGCAATGCGCGGCAGAGGCAATGCTTGGGGATGCACCAAGCAAGCGACAGATCAGAGAATGGGTGGTGAGCAGGAAGACTGACAGTTCACGACGTCGTCAAGGGGGAAATCAACAGGTGGGATTTGTCACTCTGCGAGACGCTTCGGATGCACGCAGGCATTGATGAGGCGACACGAAAAGCCTGCTGGGGCGGCAAGGAATGTGTGCTATTGCAAGGTCGAAGGGGGGTGTCGAATGGCATGGATGGGATGATGTTGCTGATGAGAGCAAACACCAGGAAAATGTTTGTCGGGTCGATGAACTGCGAGCAACACAGCAACGCTGTGCCAAAACGTTGCTCTCCCAGTCGCAGCAGCGGCAGGCGGGTGGGCGAATGGGCTTGGGGGATGACCAGAAAAACGAGAGGTCGCGCGTTCCTTTCGCGGGCCGGTTGGCGCCAAGCCTGGGTGCGGCCAATCAGTCCTCGCGAAACAGCCCCACACACGCCAAAACTGGCCCAAGCGTGGCAGGCACCAGCCCCTTTGTGAATCACCTCAAGTCGCATCCAGCTGACTTCCATCTGAACCTCGTTCCGCGTCGCGAACAGGATAAATCCTATTGTAGGCCCAATACAAAATTCATTGAATAGCAATCAGCACGATAATAGCGCCGACCATCTATTGCCCCTATTGACATCATGCACACGACCCTTTGCGACATGTCAATGCAAAGTGGGCATTTGGGCCTGTCGCAAAACAAATATAGCGAAACGCGTTCGAAGCCCATCACGAAGCGTTTCTGGAAAGAAGACAATGGCGTCATAGGCCGGCTGGCAATTGAGTAAGTTCTCGTCCTTCTGTGGGGAAATTTCACGTGGGTGGTGATGCGGCTCAAAGACGACGCCAGGGGACGGACCAGGGGACAAAGACTAGGACCAACCCAACCCAGCATGCCGGCTTGGCCCAGCCCTACGAGTTCCGGTATTATGGATGCCACTCCTCGTTCCTGCTGTTGGCACGCGGGTCACCGAGGCGGATCATTCGAGGTGCTTTTGCTTCCGTCAGTTGCTGGAGACCTGGTCTGTGCAAGTCCAGCGTGGAAAGTGCAGGATCGGGACGACCTGCCTGCCCTGGCCCGGCCTGCCCTGGCCCGGCCTGCCCTGGCCGCCAGATGGGGTGCGTGCAGGGTTGTCGGAGGCTCCCTTTGACGGTGGGCGGAGGCTGGTCGGGTTACGTAGCTCATGGGGCAAGGGAAAGTCACGTAGTGTATGGAGGTACCGCAGTTGGTCGCCAGCAAATCTATGGGACCGACTGGGTTCGACATTCTGGCACCTCGCCTTGGATTTCTTATCTGGTAGTCTGTTGAACCTGGAATCATTGTGTGCGTTCGATCTTCGAGACCGCCCCTCCCTCCCCTCCCCCTCTTCACCACCTAGGTGTCACCTCTGCACTAGCCTACCTGTTCCCCCTCGTGGCCGATCTTTGCTTTCACAACACCTAGACAGCCCGATAAATACAGCAGATTCTTGTGCCTTGATAATTTTTATGATACGGTTCTAAAAACTCATGGTTTAATTCTGGCAATTACGCCGGTGATTGGTTTAACTTTTGTTCGTGTCTCTGGCGGGGCAAAGACGGCCGGGCATCCCACCAAAAGCCGCCCAGAAAGGTATCGATGTTTCCTGCCATGCCACGCTGAAGGCCCTGGCTATGGTACTTATGTAGCAACGCATACACTCCGAATGCCACCCCTCGATTTTTATATACAGCGCCCTATTCTCCTATTATAATCACTTGCGTCTTGCCTGCCGGACCCTAGGGAACTGCAGGGGCAAAGCCAGCTTGGCAATATGATCGACCTTGTCTCCATTCTTGGATTGCTTCATACGAGCTCCAATCTCCATGAAGTACTGGTTGAGCTGCTTTTGCTCGAGCTTGAGATCCTCCCTCAAATCGAACGTGTTGACCTCAAAGTTGTCGATCATGCACGCGAAGACGCAGCAGTGCGTCATCAGCAGGTCAATGTGCTGCTTGCGCATTTTCCCACCATCCGAAAATTTGCGCCGGATATTCTCAATCACCACCTCTGGCGCGGGAGCCATGAGCTCTCGCAGCTTCTCCCTCTGGCCGATAGATCTCGTGCCGCGTGCTTTTCCTTCCGTAGTCGTCGCCCAGAAAATGAGCACAAATGAGAGATATCGCATAACCTTCAACCTCTGGATGGCATCGTCGTTACCAGCCACGCGGTTGACGCGGTTCGCGACAAAACGAGAAGGAACCAGCACTTCCTCTAGGCTGTTGACCTTTTCGACCCAATCCTGGACCGGTATTGCGTGTAGAACCTCGGAGCCGATGATTTCGGCTGGAATATAGACGTCCTGGATGTCTTCGGCTTCATAATGCCCCTTGGGCACCGGCCGGGCGCCGTCGATAGTGGCCTGGAGCTCCTCCGCGGTAGCCATGTTTTTGGTGGTGTCCTTGAGCGAGTCCATGATGGCTAGCTCTCCTCGTCCCAGTTTCCCGCCGTCGGCCAACGTTATCGCATTCTCCGCCACTGATCTGATGGCCTTCTTGGCCTTCTTGGTACCGAATGTTTCGCCGAGCTCGTTCTTCATCTCTCTCATGTTCTACAATTCGTCAGCATCAAGCCTCGACAAGAAGAAGGACTAGGGTACTCACGTGTCGGACGTTGCGCTCCGCCATTGCTTCCTCATTGGCCGTCTTGGAGCGAACAACTCCCCTAACAACCATCTTCCGTGCCTCAATCATCTGCAGCTCTCCGGTGCGGGGGTCGAGCACGC
The DNA here is from genome assembly GCA_033675105.1 of Podospora appendiculata. Classification (NCBI taxonomy): domain Eukaryota; kingdom Fungi; phylum Ascomycota; class Sordariomycetes; order Sordariales; family Podosporaceae; genus Podospora; species Podospora appendiculata. Next base: position 2,103,046 of record JAULSO010000005.1, on the reverse strand, counting down.
CGATGTAGTGCTTCAGTAGCGGCTCCATACCCAGGGGGCGGTCCTCCCGAGCTGTGTAGTTCATCGATCGGTGCGACTGCGAATGCAGGAGCATTTCTGTCGAGGGCGGGGCAGGGCCATTCTTTCGGCGTTTGGAAACCGCTTTCTCTGCTTTCGTGTAGGGGTGGAACTGGATGGACTGGGAGAGGTCAAGACCTGGTGTCGTAGCTAGCTTCTGTGTCAGGATGAGGCACCCTCCGACCGCCCTCCAGATCTGCTCTTACCGATCACGGGGGGCGCAAATTGGGGATTGAGCACCGATTTGACCGCTAGGGTTTTGGGCAGCTTCTCGGTCGTCTGTGGCTCTTCGAAGTCGACCTTGTTCTTCTTGAACTGGGACCCGTCCTCGCGTCTCTTTCTCTTTTTTGCCGAGAGGTCCGCCATTGTAGTGGCGAGGTATAAGCCGATGGATAGATATATCCGCGGTCTATTCAACTACCTGTCGCGGAGCAGGAGCGTCGGCACCACACTTTGGCGGGTCTTCGATCACTTTTTTTTCTGCCGCCCTGCTAGGATGCTGATTGGTCTCACCGCCTTGAAGCTCAAACCTACATGTACCCACGTCAAAAACGCCCCAACCCGGCCTTGTTGGCGCTAGCGTGATGGCCAGCCAAGACCTTCAAGACCAAACAGACGGAGGCTGGTTGAATAACAGAACGAACCCTCGTGCTTGTTCCCTCCATATCCCCTCTAGCACACGAAGATAGATACGGATAGTTCAGGGCTTATTCGTCTCAGTTTTTGCACGCGCGTAAAGTCGAGGTCACCAGCATTCGTCCTCCGCGCATCGTTTTACCGGATCCGGATTTGCGTTGTTCAAGACGGGGAAGCCATCCAGGGCAAGGTTTATTAGGCATGAGGTAGGGGAAAACAGAGTATCACGATGCCGGGACAAAGATCACGGAAGAAAGTTGCAGCGCCATGAATTTCCATTGAAAATTCTCATGAACCCAAACTTGCTCGTACGCAATATTTTTGCCATCCTTTTTGTAGCCTGCCCACAAACGCTCATCTCACTCGCGACCCATCCGACCTTGCATGCTTGTCTAGCGGCCCATACCAAAAACCATTGCATCGTCGACGCCGCCGCGTTGCTGGTCTCCGCCGTGTGCAGGAACGGTCATGCACAATAAGGTTCTTGGAAGAGGATGTAGCGGGCTTTTGAGCTCCACCTCTTAGCGACGACAGGGTAGACAGTCCGAGCGGCTCAGAGCCTCAAACACGGTGGTCTCTGGGGTGCTGATTGGGGTCAAGGACGGGTGAGTGGATAGATCGCTGACTGGCTGCGGTCGAGGAGTCAGTACCTTAGTGTCCAGCGCCGGTGGAGCGAGGTGACGGTTGGCGACGGCGGCGACTTACATCTACTTCTTACGAGCCCGCATCTTTCTTCTCTTACGCTTCAGTCGACGGACACGCTTCTTGCGCCACTTTGCTCTCATCTTGCAACTGGTTGCTACTTAATGTCAGCAGCGGGCATCAATAAAAGTTAATTGAGGGTGCATACTTTGTCAATCAAAGAGGTTTGCTTGGGAACGAAGAGAAAGAAGGTTCAGAACGGTTTCCGGGGAAGGGGATCCCTGGTTTAAGAAGCGGAGCCGTGAGGCGAGAGGCGGGGTAAGTCAGGTGATACGGATCATGCCCATGTTTTAAGCGTGACCGGTCCAAGCTTCCATGTCGGGAGCACGCGAGCATTCAACATCGAGAAGTCGATGGAGGCTGGGACCATGGTGTCGGATGGGAGCTCCTTCCTCAAGCTGCTCAACTTCACGATTTTAGCCTGGGGAAGGCACGTAAATGGCGGGATATTCATTTTCGAATCTTGACACTCCAATTTCAACACAATGCTCCCCCACGTTCGTTTTTCCGTATTTCTCGTCGAGTGCATTTGTTCGTGGACGTGTTCGACCCCGTTGAATTTTGAGGATGGGCTCACCCCTTTCGCTATGACTGTGACTATTCCGACCATTTTTAGCCCTTTTTATTTCTTACCGAGCACATTTTACCCATCTCAGTTCCGCGGGACGCCTCGAAGAGCCCGGCCCTAGATGTCCTCGATGGCTGTGGCACAGGTGGAGTTTGAAGACAGGAGCTGCCATCCTCCAACGAGAGGTAGTTGGATGAACCAGTCCGCAGGCCCGGGATTGGTTTTCTTGTCTCCCCTCCCATTCTCATTCTTGAAGCTCTCACTAGATGCAACCACCCTGACCAACTGCATCCCAGGTACCTTCTTCATCTTCCCGAACCAGACCATCAAGATCGGGCGCGACGAGGATGTCTCCAAGAATGACGTTGCATTCCGTAACCCAGCCATTTCGCGGGGGCACTTGGAATTCCACTCTATCATGGTAGACGAAGAAGACAGGCATTGCCCTCTGGTGTTCGTGCGGGACCGGCAGTCGTTCAACGGCACATATGTCAATGATCGACTCATAGGAAAGGCACCAAACATCTCTCCGGCGAGATTACTCCAGGATGGCGACAATATTTCCATCCAACCGCATTTGACCTTCAAGTTCACCCAGCACTTCAAGCCTGAGCCGGTGTTTCGTCTCAATGCTCACCAGCGGCGAGAGCTCCTGGTAGGACAGCCGTCTTCGACCACGCCAAGTTCTCGTTCTAACATGTTACCCCAGCTGATTGAAGACAAATATGTCGTCACTGATCGCACCATAGGAGACGGCGCCCATGCTCTTGTCTACTTGGCCACCGATGTTCGAACAGGGCAGCAGGTTGTCTGCAAGGTGCACAACCTCAACATGCGACTCCAATCTTACCACCAGGAGGTGCAACGAGTCCGACAGGAAGCGATCCTGCTGAGTTACCTGGACCATGTAAGGGCCGGTATTGTGGATACCCCAATGGGCTGCTAATAGGTGCATCAGCCAAACGTCTTGTCGATCAAGTCTGCTTTCCAGTCTCAGGGGAATATGCATGTAGCTCTCGTTTACTTCATGCAATTTCATAGCTAATCCGCCAGAAGGTACATATTCACGGAGCTTGCCACAGGCGGAGACCTATTCTCGCTACTGGCTAGATACAAGGTGTTCACCGAGGTGGAAATCCGATGGATCATTCGACAAGTCGTCCGTGGTGTTGCTTACATACATAGCAAGGGCGTTGCTCATCGAGACATCAAGCCAGAGAATGTACTGTGCGCGGTCGCGCCGAAGGCTGCCTTCAGGCTGGTTCTCTCAGACTTTGGAGATTCTGCCATGACAAGTCGCGGGAGGATGAAATCATACGTGGGGACCAGCTTCTATCGAGCCCCGTAAGCCATCTCGGTTTCTTCATTTCTCCCTACAAACAATGCTAACAATCCATAGTGAGTGCCACACCCCTGAAGCAGTCCACGGCCTTTCCGTCGACATCTGGGCAGTAGGAATGCTCACGCTGCAGCTATTCTCCGGCCTGCAGGAGCTCACCGGAGTCCACAATCTAGACCTCAGTAGCCAAGCAAAAGTCGACGACTACCTCGATGCGATTTTTGACGAAATCGGTCCCTCGGGCCAAATCTCGAGGGAAGGGAAACACTTCATTCGTGGCTGTCTACTGTACGACAGCGATGCAAGATTCACGGCGCCTGAGGCACTGCGACACCGCTGGCTCCGCAGCCCAAAAGATCACCGCAATCTGTTCACGCAGTTGGAGAACGAAAACGCTTCGTCGTGGTCTCCCCGGGGTATTATGCTGCCCGTGATTGAAGACCTTGCGGATTCTTCATCAGATCCTACCAACCGTAAGAATGAAGATCTAAGAGCTGCAGCACCAGATCACGATCATGCAGTGTCACCATACTTTACGGCTGTCCGGGCTCCTGCCTTGGTTGCAGCAGTTCGGCAAGATCGCGACAGGCCTGGGGAGGCCGACGTGGATTCAGTTTCAAGATCCAGTGAGCGGAACTTGTCGACAAGTATGGCTGGCCCGCCCCAGGTGAAAGACCCAATTTCAAAGAAGCGGAAGGCAGTGATGTATGAAGAAGGATCTCAAAAACGTAAGAAACTGTAGTTGAGTTGGAGATAATGGGGGGGCTCAATGATGTAGCTGTCTTGTAGATTGGGTCACGTCTATTTTGGTCCGCTTGCCATCGACCACAGCAGTCTGTTTCAGCTAACATATTATTCTAAAATCAGCTCAGAGAAGAATAGCTAGGCACATATAGAACTCCCGCCATCCCAGGATGAGAGGATTGACACCGTACCAGGAGTGAGCAGGCAGATTTCCCCTGAGCATTCCGTTACACCCCTCTGCAATGTAAAGGGCAAGCAACCAAACAGTTCGAAAGTCTCAACGTTGACAATAACCTCTACCTATCCCTATTCCAGCTTTTTCTAACACTCAAGCGCATGTATGAGCCCCTACAACGTGCTCACCATCTCCGAAAGCGACCCATGAACCCTCGCCACCTTCCCAACACCCTTCAGCTTCTCCACCAGCTCCTTAACCTCCCCACACTCGCCAGCACCCACCAACGCCGCCGTACACAGCAGTACGCGCGCGCCAACAGCAAACACATGCTGATCCGACGTCCAACCCAGCGGACCATCCGCCTTCTCTCCCGCAAGTTGAACCAGACAGCCCAGCCCCTCGTGCGTCCACGCCTTGAGCTGCGCCGAAGCCTCCTCCGTCTCGCCCCAGAGCCCGTCGGCCACAAGGCCCTGCAAAGCTAGCTTCCAGCGCAGCGTCTCCCTGACCTCGTCGATATACAAATTCTGCTCCTCGGCGGCGAACAGCGCGTCGTCAAAGTCCATGGCCTGGCGGAGCTGTTGGCTGGCTGTGATCAGGTTCGCTGTAGTGGGAGGTGATAGTGTCAGCGCTGGTGGCTGGCCAGTCATCCTGCTGACTAGGTGCAGCTTGAATTCCTGCAGGGCACCAAAGTGCGCGCGTAAGAACGCGACCAGGTGGTCGGCGGCGGCGGGCGGCACGGCGGACCGGTCGATGACGCTGACGGCCGCCAGCGCTGCGGCCTCTCTGACCTCGTCGTCGTCGTCGACGAGGCTGTCGTAGAGCGCGAGGAGGGCGGGGAGGTACTCGGCGCCCCATGTCGCGTGGGTGCGGACCCCGACGAAGAAGGATTGCAGCGCCTGGGCGACGGCGAATCGCGTGTCAAAGTCGTTGTCAATGGCGATACAATCTGCGACCATGGCTCCCCAGCTTCTCAGTCTCTGGTCCACGTTAGGGATATCTGCCCCCTGGCTGCGGAGGCATGCCAGCACGGCCATAAGCGACCCGCTTGTCCTGATGATGGCACAAGACAAAGTCGGGTTGATCTCTCCCTCTTGCAGGTGGCTCCATAGCTGGTCGAGTTCCTTGACGCTTGGCAGCTGTCCAGGCTGCTGATCGCCGCCAAGAAGGCTCTCGAGCAGATCGCCCAGATTCAGCAATGCCTGCGCCCGGACTTCAGGCGCCGTCGGGAGACTGCAGACTTGGGCGTACAGCGTGCACAGTTCCAACCTGAGCTTTCCGCTCTGGCTCGATCCCCATGCTACCGGGATGGACTCGAGCATTCTGCATGCGGTATCTGTGTCGTTTCGTGTTGCGCTCAGTAACCACGATCGCAGTCCGTGAGTATCGCCTGCTAGAGCAGTCTCGTAGACGAGGTTTGTAGCTCGCTGGAGGCTCAGCAGGGCCGATGCCGAGGCAAAGCTGTCGGTTATAGCGACAGGGATATCACTAGGCATGAGCGAAGATAGAGCGGCTTTGGTGAGGAGTCCGTGAGAGCCGTGACTGGAGAAGAGGTTGAAGATCTCGAGGTATGCTGCCTGGAGCAAGGGGCAAGTCCTGAACGGGCTGGCTTTTTGTACAAGGCCTTCCAGGAGCGCTGTTACTCGCGCCGAGTCTGGTGCATCTCGTGTCAGTAAACGTGCGTGTTTTTTGTGTGGGATACTGCTCACCAAGCTTGATGTCGCCACCCAAGTTCGCCTTGCGTTCAAGCACAAATCTGGTGGTCAGAAGCACGCCGTGGAGTCTGTTCGCATCGTTCTCAGAGTTCTCAAGCAGTCTCTCGATCCCCGCGATCCAGTCCTCCTGCAGTAGGAAGGAACACAACGTCTTCGCAGCGATTTCGCGGACGTGCCAGATACGGCTGCCGAGGTATCCCTCAATGTGTTTCCACAACTCGGCGCGGTTCTCTTCGGGGGGACCAGCACGGCGGATGATATCTAGGGCAGGGAAGACGGCTTCGGCTGCTGCGGTGTGGGAGGCTTCGCCCAAGACCTCACCTGCCGACTGAAGGAGTCCGAGTATAACGCCAGGAAGGGTCGGATACTTGCTGTACGAGATGCGGATCGAGACGCCATCCCAGCCTGATTCGATCGTGGCTTTGCTCTCGCCTGTGCCGAGCAAGCAGTCGATTAAGCTTCTTAAAAGAAGAAGACCGCAGTTTCGGATGGCCCATACTTCAGACTTCAGGCTGTTTGCCGCAAGATGCAGGGTTGTGGCGAGAAAGCTTTCGGCCTTCTTGCTTGAGAGAGAGCTTCTGAATATCTCCCTCAGGGAGTTGAGGGCATGCACCTGGGGTAGATTGGACCCGTCGGTTTCGGACATCCGAACATCCTTCTTGCCAATCTCCTCGAGGGTGTGGAAGACCTCTTCAAACGAGGGCGATTCGGCGTTGGCTGATAGAACGGCAGCGATGAGGGACGGGATTCCTGCCGAGCGGCGGGTTGTCGAGGCCTGCGTCATGATGCAGTCTATCGCTCCCTGGTACCATCCACGGAGGAGGTTCTCGGAAGCAGCGACTTCGGGGAAGACAACAAGAAGGTTCTGCGTGAGTTGGCAGCACGTGGTGAATGTGAGAGACACGGTTGAGAAAGCACCCCGATGTCTGAGACAAGCCAGTTGTTCGAAGGTGAGTGAGCCAACGCTTTTGAAGACCTCCGGCGGCGGGAAAGGCACACCTGGGGCTGGTGTGAGTCTCAAAGTCCCTACCATGAGACGCAAGAGATTGCTTGATTCATGGATGGCGCGGAAGCTGTAACTCAACAAGTCTTTGGTGTCTAGGCCCTCGACTTCTTCCAGCTCTTCCGGCAGATGGCCTTCTGGAGAATCGTCGCAGAGAACATGCTTGACAGCCAGCCAGATACGTCCGGAACACGCAAAAACACGGCGGTGAATTTCTTGAATACCCTCCAGCTGACTATCAGAGTATGTTGTCTTGGCTAGAACCGGCCAGGCGTAGCTAATGCATTTTTGTCAGCTCACGGTTGCAATCCAGTAAAATGCGAAACGAACGAGAAGCATAAAGTGTCGACATTGTCGTTTGACACGACACCCCCTTTATTCTCGCCACACTTTCTTCCAACGTACCTCAACGCAGCAAAGTCTGCATGCACTGGGTTCTCAATGGCTGCATGGCCCAAGTCCACTTCTGCCTTTGAGATCTTGTCCTCAAGACCCTGAATGATGTTTGATACAAGATTCATTTGCAGCTCCTTGGTTGTCAACCACTTGCACAACAGTCCCTGGGCGCGGGCAGCTCCATCTCCATGGTCGGCCCGCCCAGTCCTGTCCGCCAGGGCCTGGGCTCTCAAACAAAAGTCTCGCAGACTTTCGAGAAGCGTTTTGGAGCCACTGTCGGGACCCGCTGGCGCTTTCACAACCTCGTGGGGGAACAGACCTAAGAGGACGGAAGCCGACTCTCTCACGTCGTCGAACGGGTCCATCATGAGATCCAGGAGGACACGCATCCACGTAAAGTCGGAGGATATCAACGCGACAATTTCCATGTCAATTGCGTCGTCGGCGGCCCCTGCATGCTTGCCCACTTTGAGGGCCATGAGAATGGCTTTCAGGGCTGTGATATGTCGCTGGTAAGACGCAGTGGGGATAAGCTCGCTGTTCAAGAACTCCATATACCAGCTCAAAAACGCCACATGGCGGCCCAGGACCTCATTTGCTTCGTCATCGCCCTTGTACGCAGCTTCCGGTCCGAATCTCTTTCTGGCTGGCTGTTGGACATTCTGGTTCGCGGGTCCTGAAAGACTCCTTTCAGCAACGCTAATGATGTTTTTGAGTCTTCTGATCAGATATTTTGTGAGCCCAAGCATCTCGTTACGAAGTTTTGCATCATAGTCTGCGTGGTATGTGGTGAGGTGCTTCTTGAGTAAGGCAAACGCAACATCTGAAAATGGTTTGGTGGTTGCCTGGGACGATACAAGCAGTGAGAAAGCGCTTGATCGAACGGAAAGAGAAGGGTATTCCAGAAACTTGTTCAGAATGGTCTCCGGAAGGGCCACAAGTGACGAGGTAGAAGGCTCGCTCCAATTGCCTATCAAGGCCGGGTTAGCTTTGTTCTCGTCTTTTTGTCTCCTGTTATTTTTGACTTACTGGGTTCTTCCACGAGCCCGGATTTCTTTCCAAGTTCCAATGTCGCCAGCTGGAGCAAGAGCGTCTGATCGGTCAGTTCCTGTCCGTTGAAGGCCTCTAAAAGCCTCAAAGACAGACTGCGGTCTCTGTCCGACTTGAAGATGGGCACGAGGACATAGTTTTTGATGTCGTCCAAGATATTTGGGTCCTGCATCAAGGCATCCTGAAGCCATTTTTGGCAGACTTCCATAGTAAAGCCGTCTGTTTCTGTGGTTGCATTGTTGGATGCGGCATAGTCCAGTCCTCGAATGACGTGTACAAGGCATTTCCCGGCCAGGGGTGACACATACGAGAGTTTCATCCATGTAAACAGGTCAAAGGCAAATGACCTCCACAGCGAGAGGCTCGGCAAGCCGGCGACCGACGGCTGTATCTCCCTGTACTTACGGGCAACATCATCAAGGTTGAGGGATCTCTTGGTCAAGAGGTGGTCAAGACACTGCAGACCCGACTTTGTCAGCTGTGTCGTAGATACCCGGGCCACAATGGACACAACAGTGTCGAGGATGTGCTCTCTGATCTCTCGGCCGACCTCAGGGGAGGGGTTCTCAGTGGTCGAGACTACGAGGATATCAAGAACCAGTCTCAGGGCTCGGTGAGGGTCATGCTCACACCACTCCAGGTAGAAGTGAAAGAGCCGTATTGACAGTGGCTCTGTGAAGGCCCAGTGCTTGAGGATCTCATTCTTTGACTTGGCACATTGCTGGATGAAGCTGCAGAGCTTGACACAGGCATGACCATTGCCACTGGACTGGCGCGCCTGCGAGGCATCTTCCAGGAGTTTCTCAAACAGCGCTTGTGCAATTCTAGCCGCGGTTAGTCTGGCTCTTCGTGAACACATTGTTGAGGGGGCTTTGGCCTCACTCTAGTTGGGATTCGGTGGGTTGGCTCAAGACCCATCTCGAGATGGTGTTGGCATTGACAAAAACGTCTGGGCCAGCTCCAGACAAGACAGCGGGCTCCATGGCTGGTGGCACTGGAACTCGAGGCCTAACGGTTGGGATGCAAGTCGGGCGAGGGCGGGAATAATATGCTCCCGGTTGAGAGGATATTTTTCAAACAACGAAAAATGGAGAATGAGATGGGGGCTCCTTCACGGCAGCACAATCAAAATTATTTCTCCCCGTACACTTGATGGGATAATATGTGGTGGTTTTGGCCCGGTCGATCCTGGCAACTTTCATGTAAAAACTTAAAGAATTTTGGGGGTTGTCTACCCAGTATCCCCAGGTGGAGGATGGCGGTTTCGTGGATACAATGAGACACGATAAATACACGCACAGTACAGGGAAGGTGCGCCTTGCAGCAATTCTGGTGACTCCCGTCTTTAAGTGCAAGTGCAGGGCAGGGCAGCCGACAGGGAGGTACCACACAGCGTATCTCAGGTATGGTAGGTACATCCACTCCCTTGTCCCGGCGAAGAGCTTGGAATTGGGACATGACCTGCAATGCAAATAAAATAGCCATAAGCTTAACACTTTCCATCTCCAGGTTTTACAGTACGAAGCCGCTCCCCATGACCTTATCCATACGTCAAGACGTCAAAACCTCATCGTATTTAGGTACAGGTTAGTCAGGTACGAACTCGACTTGTCAGGCAAAGCCTTTTACCGTAACCCGTACCGTCCTCCCCAAGTCTCGGGCGGGCCACTGCAACGGCTAGCGTCGCTGCGCGTCGGTGCACGGGCCAGCAAGAGCCATAAATTTTTCCTAGCATCATCAATCCGCAAGCACCTCTCGGCCAGCTTTATCGGGGCCGTTGCCGTTCGCCTCGCCTTGCACATCGACATCGACAAACTTTGGACCTTGCTCGCACGCCCTCCCTCCCTCACGCGCCCGCCCCATCCCCATCCCCATCCAACCCGGCCACCACCCCCCGTCTCCGCGCTCACCATGTCTGTCTGGGACGCGCTGACCGGACGCAAGTCGTCGTCCCACTCGTCCTCCACATCCACATCCGCGCCCACCACGACGCCCCAGGCACAGCCTGCGACAGACAGCTACCAGGCGAGTGGCTCCGGTACAGGCACCGACACATTCCTCGGCATCTCCTCCTATGCCGACCCTTCACAACTACACCCCCTCGCGGGGCTGAACAAGGACACCTTGGACTACCTCTCGCTCGAGGACTCGGCCCTCTCGGACCTGCCCGGATCACAATCAGTGCTGCCGTCGCGCGGCTTCACCGACGACCTCTGTTACGGCACCGGCATCACCTACCTGTCGGCGCTCACCCTCGGCGGCGCCTGGGGCCTGCAGGAGGGCCTGCGGAGGTCAGCAGGCCAGCCGCCCAAGCTGCGGTTGAACTCGGTGCTCAACGCCGTCACGCGCCGCGGCCCCTTCCTGGGCAACTCGGCCGGCGTCGTCGCCATCTGCTACAACCTCATCAACTCCGGCATCGGCTCTTTGCGGGGGAAGCACGATGCTGCCAACACGATCGCGGCTGGCGCGCTGAGCGGCATGCTCTTCAAGAGCACCAGGGGTCTGCGGCCCATGTTGATTTCGGGAGGAATAGTGGCCTCCGTGGCCGGAGCTTGGGCGGTAAGGCAGTTCCCGTCCCTTGTCCCCCGTTTGCTCCTCCGCTCCCGAAGCACCCAGCTGACTGACAATGTACACTAGATCGCCCGGCGGACATTTTACCCCGTCCCCGACCACCAGTCGCAGGCGCACCTCTGAGAGCAGGTGGCGTGATGCGGCTGACTTTTTAAACAAACTCAAAATACAATTATTGGCTTCCTTTTCGCCAAGCCTTCTCTATGTTTTAATCGCACGGAGAGCCCCGAAAACGCTCTCCGGGCTGTCAGTATGTGTACGTCCTAGAGGACAAGATAGATGTGTACGAATTTGACGGGGCTCTACGGTGGGGTGGCGGTGGTTGCATAGCGCAGGGTATCTCTCTCCTCACACGGATGGTGTATGTATAATTATTTGGACATAGAGCGCCCTGGCTGAGCGCATATGCATTCTTGCAGGCTTTCTTCTTCGAGTCGATGTTGGGTTTCCTGCGGTGATGTTTATGTGACTATCATCTGGGCCCGAGTCATCTCGAGTCTGGGTTTGGGGGTTGCCGTGGGTAAGTGAAGGCCGACCCTTGCAGGACAAGTCAAATTCACACGCCGGAAATATTTTGGATACTCGAGCCGGTTGTATATGGTCAGGTACATATTTATCATGTTACTGCGTTTGCCTCTGTGCTCGTCGAGTATATTGATGCGCCTCAACTCACGTCCTCTATTTCTACGTCGGATCATGAGCTTGGGCTCACTTTCCCAAGTCTCTATGCCAACAGATGAGAGCGCGCTGGAGGCACCGAATGGAAGAACCGATCATGTATGTTTACAAATCTGCATCTTTTCCCCCAGTATTTGTCCCAAAAACATTGGCCCCAGCAAAGGCACGCGCCCCTCGCTCTTCCTCCAAGACCGTTTCCTTCCTGGCCCTTGCTCTCAACACCATCTCCCCCTATATCGGGCTTGCTGCCTACGTCCCTGGAGTAACTTCCCATAACACACCCACTTTTTCCCAACACCTAATTTCTCCTTTTTCTTTCCGTCCTCAGATTCGCTAGACCTCCCCTCATCTCCCGAGCAACAATGGCGAGCCCCGTGACGAGCATCCCGTCCTCGCCGACAACAACAACAACAACAACAACAACAACAAGCATCGCATGTCGGATCAAAGAAGAATTCATCAGCCAGCGCATCCAGTGCTGGACCGCGAAGAGGCAGCCAATGACCGAAGGCGAGATTACCACGCGCTACGCCACGGCGACGTTTGTCACCCCAAAGCCTCCCGGACTCAAGCCGGGATCCTTGTTCCCAAGTCCCAGCGGCGGATATGTGTTCGTGCCCTACGATGGAGACAGCGCAGGGATTCCCGAGGCTCTTCAACGGCGCATCTAGGAGTTGGAGTGCTGGGCGTGTGATTATCGCAATTCCGAGTTACTGAAGAACATTGAGAAGCTCCTGGACGAGGAGGTCGAGGACAAGTGCTACTGGGAGTTTCGGGAAGGCGGCGATGTGTCGAGTTTGGATTTCCGTGGGAAGGTGAGCTTCCCCTTTTCTCACTTTGCCCTGAGCTACGCTAAACATATCTTACCATGGACGGCGACCAGGTTGAACTGTGTGCACAGTACCGGCTGCTAAGCAACCCAATTTGCGCTGGCCTCGACCATATAAGTGGAGGACAGTTCAAGTTCGGCGTTTGCAAGGTGGACTCGTATGGCTACATCACCATGGTGTGGCGCTACCTCGACCGGAAATGCACCCTGGAAGACATGGTCGACAAGCTCAAAGACTTCTCCCGACACTCCTCATTCCAGCCCCAACGAGTCATCCACAGACAGCTAAAGGAAATCGACAGCATCATGCAACACCTGGGGGCCGCAACAGAGGTCGTTGATCTCAAACAGGAACTCTTGCAGTTCCAGAACGAGGCTGAGACGGAGAACAAGGCCGACGGACTCGAGAATACGAAGTGGAATTTCTTCATGTGCAACAGAGAGACTGCCAACCTGGGGATGGAGAGCAGAAGCTGGAAAGCACTGGATGGCCTCGAGGGCTTCTATACACTAAAACGGGAGGCCAAGGCGTCGGGGATGCGGCCAGTGTTCGTGAACGTAAGTCTTTGCAAACAGGAAATTCCATCCAAAAGCAAGGACGGATGAACTGACTGATCTCCTCGCAGCCGTGGCAGCTACGTTTCTACAAAATATCCCAGTCCATCGAGAGCATGGTGGAACATCAACACCAGCGTTATCTGCAACACTATAACCCAGTCGACCCCGGTAGTGAGGGACTAGCCAATTTTTACTCTGATCTTGACGATGGCGGGCACTCAACCGCATGGGGTGGTGATGTCTCGCCTGATAATTAGATATCTTAAGTCAGGTAGGCGAGCTGGACCAGGGCATTGGCTGCACTGCACGTATATTTATGTATTATATCACTTCCATAAGGTAAACGTTCCTCACTTTTCCTGGGGAACTCGGAACCGTCGATGACCAAGAAGAAGCGAGAGAAAGGAAGGGCAAGATGGGCGATTGTTGGGGGGGAGGAGGGGAACTTGGAACGCTTGGGACCAAGTTAACACGGCAGGTGCGACCTGGGGAGCTCACCGTCCCATCACTATTCATTCTGATTCAGTCGAGTTTGCAAACGCGTTTCCGCGGTGACCAAAGATGGGATGAAAAGATATGGGACGATTATCGGTCAAAAAAGTCGACTTCGGTGGCGTTTTCGCGTGCTGATCTGCATTGATGGTCCTGATAAGGAGCAGGCACAATAGGGTACCTGGAGCTGATAATGAGCTGGCGGACGCGAGTTGACGCGAGCGGTGTGATTTCGAAGGTGCACAATAGGGACAATACCAGACCTTGACCACGGATCAACTGCAGGAGTGGCACTGACGGTGAAATATTTAAAGACCTGCGGGCCCCCGGGGTGAACCTCTTCCTGTTCATCGCCTTCAAACAACCACAATACAGCTCACCTGAGGGACGAGTGACCGATTCACTCAACTTGAGTGGCAAATGGACAACACTACCACAGCCAAACTCACCTCGACCGTCGCTGCCTTCTTCGATTGCCGACCTCGCCCCCCCTGTTTCTCAACCAACCCACGAGAATCGGGAGAGTCGAACGGCCAAACATGCCCCCAAGACTCCATCCGCTTTTCCTCCTTCAAACGGTCCATCATGTGCTGCATTCCATGCTTTCCGTTCACGGACGCCGATTACGAGTCGCAGCCACAAGTGTTCACTGGTCAATACCAATACGTCTGGGACGGCCAGACTTGGGTTCTCCAAGCCGTTGTAGGTCATGGATTTTCTTGTTTCTTCTTTTTCTGCACATGGACTTGCTTGAACTGGCTCGTTTACCCCGCGTAACTTGACAGCAGAGAGCGAGCTCGCGATCTAGAGGCTCTGGACCTTCGTCTTGGAGATTACCTCATCGTCGCGAAAACAAAACACCACAGGAAGGACCAACCGAACACCCCGCACCCTCGGATCGATTTTCCGTTCGAGATTGAACGCTTGAGATTTCCATTGGTCCCTTGCCCACTCGGTCTGCCCTCTGCACACACCTGGCCTGCGCTTGCTCTTTCCTCCCTTCCACTTGCTGCGGTGTGGGCCCTTCTCTTCCCCTCTTCCATTTTTTTTTCTTTCACCCTCCGAGTCCCACCCAGTTGTCGACGTGGGAGCAAATCTCACGATGAGCTCTCGCAAACACGTCCATTTTGACAAATTCGACAAATTCGACACTCCTTCCTCCCCCTCTGGCACCGCCACCCCCAAACCTGCTTTGGGCGGTTCTCGGTCACACGCCTCTCGCGAAAACCAGGACCCCCTCAACAAACCATCATCATCACGCGCCAACGGCAACCGCAAGGGGACAATTTCGCCACCTGCAAACGAACAGCCCCAACCCCAGCAGCCCACCACTCCTAGTTCTCTTCCCCAGCACACTCCCTGCATCCCCACTGCCTTCGGCGGCCAGCACGTCTTCACACACAAGATTGGAGGCGAGCATCCCGATCTTTTCTTCGCGCACCCAACCTACGCCGGCGCGCAGTACTATCCTGATACTCAAGGCCTGCCATTGCAACAAAGCCACTTCTCGGCCGCCCCAGGACCATTCGTCTATTCCGCAATGGCCACCCAGTACCCGGCGAGCTCTGTCCCCAACACGGGGGTTAACTTCCAGCCGCAGGTGCCTGACACCAGCAATGGACCTCTGCTCCATCACTACGTCCCGCGCCACGACGGCGGCCCTGTCTTTGTGCAGCAGGAGATCCCAATGCAGGTTCCTGTTCAGCAGGTGCCATATGCGGTCAGTCCACCTTGCGCTATATGCGCGGGTCTGTCAGTTGCAATCGGCGAGCTGTGGTCTGCCTGTCTTTGGGCTGACCTTTCCACCATGGATCGGGATGCGACAACGAGATCAAGTGATCTCGCCGGATCGTTTCCTTCTCGCTGCCCTCAGTTCTATCCCACTATCTGTTCAGTCGCGTCAACTTATCCTGGGGTACAACATTCACTGACTGGTTCAGCAGACTTGCACAGGCGCCCCCTACCAGCCGGTCCCGGCCTCGGTTCCCCTGACGCCCATCGTCGTGCAGCAGCCGGTCCAGCAGCCGGTCATGCAGCCGATGGTGGTGCAGGCCGGTGTGCCGCCTCCACCTGCCCCTGGAGGTCCTGTCTACATGCAGGGTCCCCCGCAGGTGGTGATAGGTAATCCTCCCACGCCCGGACCGCCCATGGGCCTGCCGGTTCACCCCGAGCCTGCCATGGGCATTGGCCTTACCCCGAACGAGGTGGACGTTATGAACAACCAGATTGCTTATGACAACATGGTGGACGAGCCGCAGGAGTTTAAGCCCGCCGATGACGACCCTTCTCGCATGTACCGCGTCCGCGAGCTGGATGGCGTGTGGACCTTGCGCAACCGATTCACCATCGACAATCTGGGAGACTGCCGTTGGTACATGGGCGACAATGGTGCTTTCTACGCCGTTCGTCTGGTGCGTTAAGCGAGGATGGGGTCCAGGGACAAAGATACAAGTTTCAGTGAGTTTGTTTCTATCACCCATGCTACATGGCCATTCTGGCTAACCTTCTATTTGTTAGGTTGTCATTCGAAGGGTTTTTCGCATTCGGCAGGAGGCTTATGTCTTTTCGATCTGGTTTGGTTTTTCGGCTTGGTGTTTTCAGGTTCTTTTCTTTCCTTGACTACTCGATGGTACATGCCTGGACGGTGTCCGGTTTCTGATTTCGCATTCTGCGATTTTTTCCGTTAACTGGACGAGGATGAAAGGTGACGTTGGGAAAAATCATGGTTGATGGGGGAATTCACGGTCTGCGGTCAATAGGGGTTGATCATCGGGTGTGATTGCGATGGATATTTCATTCGTTATTCCGATGGGTATGTCATTCGTTCATGGAGCCTTGATTCGATCATTACATTGTTCCCTGCTCTCCAGTTCATGACAAAATGACCAATTGTCTTCATGCTCTGGCGCGCATCGTGGGTGAAGAAAAGTGAGGCACGGGACGGAGTCGATGGTGGTTAAAACTAACATTGTCGTGAGGCTGAATGCAAGTCATGTCTGACGGTCTGTGAGCACAAACCCCTGGTGTGCTCGGATGACGCCACAGCACCCCTTTTCAAGCGGCGGCTGCGGCTATCACATGCCGAGCCGTTGTGCTGCTGATGAAGATGGCCGCTAACTTGATAGGGCTGATCCGTCTTGGCTGACATGGAGTTGGGAAAATCCGGGGATATCAGAGGGAGCTAAGATTTGATCAGTGCCATTTCACTCGGAATTCTGTTAGTGAGAGCGCCAAGCCTTGGGACCGCTAGCAGCAAGTTTGGAGCCGAGGGGTTCAGGGGGTGGGGTTCGCTGCCCGGTCTCGTCACCGAACCACGTCCAGCAGGGTTAAGGGAGGGTGATCTTATCCCGCTTGATTGGCACGGCACAGCACGCAAGCACGGCAGGCAGACATCCTTTATAAACCATTCACCCGTTCCGTCCGTCCGTCCGCCCCGCATCATACGATCACGACGTAGGTCGACGACGCAGCTGCATCTTCAATTCGCTCAATTTCACTTCATCGTGTTTCTGGCGGCGTGGACGATATATCAGCTATACATCAAACTTTCTTTTTGTCGTCAAATCTTTTAAGACATCCATCTCTCCGTCCTCCGCAACTACCAAATCATCCGCAACAATAAACAAAAAACCCATTATTTCATCCACCCATCCACAATGCTCCTCATTGGCCTAACCGGCTCCATAGCCACAGGCAAATCGACCGTGTCCTCCCTCCTGTCGGCCCCGCCCTACTCGCTGCCCGTGATCGACGCAGACCAGCTGGCGCGCAAGGTGGTCGAGCCCGGCACGCCCGGCTACCGCGCCATCGTGGGGTACTTTGGCCCGTCGACGCCGGACCTGCTGGTCCCCGTGTCCGAGAGCATGCCGGTCGACGGACCGGACGGGAAAGGTCGGCCCTTGAACCGCCCCGCGCTCGGCCGGCGCGTGTTTGGGGATGATCCCCAGGTGCGGCGGGACAGGGAGAAGCTGAATGGGATTGTCCATCCTGCTGTGCGCTGGGCTATGTTCTCCGCGGCGCTGAGGGCGTATCTGTCGGGTGCGAGGGCCGTCGTGTTGGATGTGCCGCTGCTTTTCGAGAGCGGGCTGGATCGGTTCTGCGGGACGGTGCTGGTCGTCGCGGTTAGGGACCCCGCGGTGCAGATGCGGAGGCTGCGGGAACGGGATGCGCACTTGACGCTCAAGGACGCGGAGAATCGGGTCATGAGCCAGGGGGATGTGAGGGTCAAGGCGCGGCGGTGCGAGCTGCGCGGGGGCAAGGGGAGGGGGGTTGTTGTTTGGAATGATGGCGGGAGGGAGGAGCTCGGGAGGGAGGTGGCGAGGGCGTGGGGGGAGATCGAGAGGGCGAGTCCGGCGTGGTGGAGCTGGGGGCTGTGGGCTTGTCCGCCTGCTGCGGTTGCGGTCGCGGTGTGGAGTTTTTGGGAGAATGTGAGGATTAATCGCCGGTGGGCCGAGATGGAGGCGAGGGAGCGGGCAAAGATTTGAGGGGGGTTGTGGTTGTGGTGTTTTTTTGTTTTGTTTTTGTTGTTGTTATATTCTTTTCACAATTTGTTGCTGTCTGTATATGTCAATGATGCATGCAGCCTGTGTCGGTAGTTGGTCCAGCTGGAGGAGGACGAGGACGAAGGGCTTGGGTTTGGGCTTCGTGCGGAAGGAGAGACCAAAATCTTTCGCCTACCCAGTCATCCCATCTCACCCACCACCACGACATTCACAGCTGCTGGGGACTCGTCTCTTCTCTGCCTTTCGCTGTAGTGGCGCACTGCTCGCATCTCTGCAATTGTCTGCCCACTTCACTTTGGTTGGTGGTGAGGCTCTTGGCATCGCACTCCTTCCCCTTCCTGTTTTCTCGTGGGTCGAATTTGACTTCGATCCGAGCTCACCCTCACCTCGATTCACCTCGACTTGACTTTTTCTTAGGTCACTTCGCAGCCCTCTCCGACACGCAACTACCCTTTCATTCCCCCGGCATGCTGCTGAATTGACCAGTCCACCCACCTGTCGAATTTGTTTCTTTTTCTTTTTCTCCCCCTTCCAGACAAGCCCACACCGCCTCGAATTGTTTCTGCATCCCGGCGATTCAGGCCCAGCAGCCACTACAATGCCTCCCCATTCCATGATGGAATGGATGGTGGGGCAGAACCTCCCACGAAAGGTCAAGAAGAAGACGGAGCAGCAAGTCGTCACGTCTGTCCGCGAAGTTTTCGGGGTCCGGGTCATCACTGACGATGAGTACGACACCGACACCGTCGCCGTGACATACCCTCGCACGAGGAGCCGCGGCGTGAGCGCACCGGCTGCACCCGCCGCGCGAAAGCCCGAGGTCAAGAAAGCAGCAGCAACTCCCAAGCCCGATGCCCTGGGGGTGAGATTCGACAAGACCGTCAAAGTCAAGCCCGCTTTGAAGAAGCTCGACGCACCCTATTTTACTGTTTCGCCCGACGCCACAGACGACGAATCGTCCGGGCCAGATCCCAGCAGCGCCGAGAGCAGCAACGACGAGGTCGAGGTCACGCTGAAGAAGATCAACGCCGAGGGCAAGGTCAAGTCCATGAAGGCCAAGTGGAAGAGACCTGCCGACTCCGACTCCTCCGAGACCGACACCGACACCGACGCCGACACCGACGCCGACACCGACGCCAGCCAGGATGGTGTCAAGCCAGACCTTAATCCCCATCCCACTTGCCCCTGTATACCTTGCGTCAAGGGACGGAAGATCTTGAAGAAAGCCGGCAAATCCCCCAAGGGCGTCATCTGCCACAAGCTCCTGCCTCCGCCATCCGAGGGCGAGTCAGATAATACATCAGATGGCAAAGCAAGCCCCAAAAAGACTGCGCAAAAGAAGAAGCCCAAGGCAAAGGCTCCGAGTGAGAGCGAAACCGAGGCATCGGAGGCAGAGGCCTCTGAGACTGAAGCCTCAGAGGAGGAGAAACCGAAACGCAAGAACAAGAAACAAGCGGCCAGTAGCAACAAGTCCAAGTCACCTCAGAAAAAGAAAGCCAATGCAAAGCCGGCGAGTGACACAGAACCATCTGAGACTGAAGCTTCCGAGAGCGAAGAAGAGTCAGAGTCAGAGTCTGAACCTGAGCCGCCGAAGAAACAGCAAGCCCAAAAGAAAGGAGGCAGTGACAAGGGAAAGGAGGCTCAACAGCAGAAGCCAAAACAGTCCGACAAGGGGAGCAAAGCCAAGTCACCTCATGGCAAGGGCAAAAAGTCTCGGACAAAGGATGAGACCGAGACCGAAGCAGTCGAGACTGAAGCCGAGTCTGACACAGAATCCGAATCCGAGGACGAGCCGGAGCCCCCGCCGAAGAAGGGGAGCCAGCACGGCAAGAAGAAAAAGGGCAAGGTGACCATCGTCGAGCCCGAGTCCCAGCCTGAGGCTGAACAGGAACAGCAAGGCAAGAAGAAGAAGAAGAAGAAGGGCAAAGGAAAGGGTGACCAGGCTGCTGTTTCGGAGGAGGAAGCAGGCCAGGGAAAGGAGAAAGAGGCCCGGCCCGAGCCCGAGCCTGAGAAGGCAATGGCGCCACAGCGGCAAGCCAATCCAGCGCGGCCCCCTTACGACCCTTATGCCCATCACGGCGCTTATCCCCCTTTCGCCCCCTTGCCCCCTTACCCGCCTTATCCCCATGGTGCCCCTTATCCCCCACCTCCACCTCCACCGGACCCCAGGTTCCCCGAGCTATTGATGCCGGTCCGCGCAGAGAGGATCCAGATTGAGCACGCCGTTGAAGACCCAGGCCAGGACCCGCGTCCGAATGCCTTTGTCGATGACGAGCACGGCGTCGCCCGCGTGTACCACGGTCCATACTGGGGCAACCCCCATGCAGCTCTGTACCCCCGCAAGGCTTCGTCTCGCCCCGTGCATCCCGCCGACATGGCGCATCCGCCGTCCAACAATAAATACAACTGGGAATCTGTGCCAGAGAAGCAGCAGCAGCACAATCAACCCTGGGTTGGCAACCACGGCCACATGCCGCCGAATCCGCAGACCGTCATCAACATATCACCCGGTGGTTATCTCTATTCCCAGCCCCCGGTCCCGCCTCCTCAGCACTTCCCGGGGTACCCGCCAGCCATCCCGATGCAGCAGCGCGAGATGACTGCTCCATGGCATCAGCCACAGCCGATGCCGCCGGCGCAGCAAGGCCCCCCCGTGGGGCTCTCTGGCCTTCCGCTCACTATTCCTCGGTCTCCGGCACATTACGCAAGCCAAAAGCAGCCCTCCCCTGTCACTGGAGGATGGGACTCTGGTAGCAACAACAATAACAAGAAGCCAGCATCGGCCGGTGGAGGATGGGATAATAACAGCAACCACACGAACAACAATAACAACAACAACAACAACAACAAGCCGCTCTCACCCAAGAATGGAGCATGGGGCGGCGGCAGCAATAATGATAGTAATAATCATAACAACAAACATACCGCCTGGAATGCCTCCAACGGCTCCCCGACCAAAGACAACCATGCTTCAAAGTCTGGAGGAGGAGGGTCAAACCACGGCTGGGGCAGCCCAACGAAGAACGACAACCCACCGTCCAACAGCAGCGGCAACATCAGGAACAGCCCCCCGCAAAACGACATCAACAACAACAATGGCGGTGATACGGGAGACTGGAACACCTCCTGGGACAACAATGATTTCCAGAATCACAACAACAACAACAATAACAACAACAACAACAACAACAACAACAACAACAACAACAACAACAACAACAACAACAACAACAGCTGGGATACCACGAGCAAGAACCACCCCTCCCCGCCAAAGAAGACCACAACCAGCGACGGATGGGACGCGATCCTCGAATCCACCGGACACAAAGAACGCTCCCATCACCACCATCACTCCCCCCCACCACCACCAACCCAGCCCGAACACGCCGCCGCATGGCCGCTCCCCTCACGCAACCCCTTCTCGGAGCACGGAACCTCAAGCAGAAACAGCCACCGGCCCAGCAATAACCAACTCCTCAGCCCGCCGCCCGCCTCATGGCACGGCCCCGGCAGTGCAAGGGGCGTCGCCTCCCCGGCCCGCAGCCACAGGAACCCCACGCGCGACATGCCCGGCCACTTCCCGACGCCGGCACCATCACGCGCGACCAGCGCCTGGGACAACGACAACGACAACGCCAACGGCAACGACAACGCTGGTGCGTGGGGCGGCGGTGGATGGGATACGTCGAATTCTCCCCCCGAAGGCGGCAAGCCGGCCTGGGGCGATCCGACCGTTGCGCAGGAGAAGGAGTGGGCGGATAAGGACCTGGTGCGGAATAAGGCGTGGGATGGCCCCGCCCCGACTGATTGGTAGGCGTTCTATACCATTGTGTGCAGTTGGTTAGCTACCTTAGTTAGTACGCAGGCTGGCTGGCAGAGGATGGAAAACACGGGGATGGATGGATGGATGATGGGTGGGTGGACAATAATCATGGAAGGAGGTTAGTTTTTCTTTCTAAGAAAAGGGATTTCGACTCTCGCTGGAATAGCATAGGCATGCAAACTCACGAGGGGAAACGGAAGGGATACCACGCCGTCTTACCTACATACCTACGATTTCATGTCGCCGAGGGGTTTCTAGGTCTGGATGTAAGTGTAACGTGTAGGAAGATAGTAGCGTAGATAGGTATATACCCCCTCATGACAACATAGGGTCCTGGGGGTCGGCGCCGGGTCGTCATTAGTAACAAATGTCTTTGAAAGGAACCTGTCCAGCTCATCCATACATGAACGACACTACCTAGCTCTGTCTTGGGAGGTAACTAGTTGGGAATAACGTTAGCAACCGCGTAATTCCTGGCAGTGAAATGTTATTGGCACACCGTCGGTGGCATAATTATGGTCCAGCATCAACAGTACAGCTGTGCTCAAGTAGTGATAGGGATGGGTATGATCCACGGTGGAGTAACGCATTCACCTCATGGAAGGAAGCAGCTTCCTTAAAAGGTATGCTGGTCCCGTCTCCAAAATACGTGAGACTTTTCACCATGTTGACGTTTGCTAGCATTCTAAGATCACATCGGCCAGCGCACGAGGACTCGAGCACATAACTTCTATGAGAGATGCGGCAACAACAAGGCTTAAAAGGGGCAAAACTCCATTATGTAAACTGCCGCACACAACTGAAACAAAGCCCAAGCATCTCACCACTCGACAAACACATTGCGCAGCATGCAAAATAAATGATTGGCATGTTCATCGAATAAAAGAACTACACTAGGACTGCCTCATTTCCAACCTGCATCCATTTTGGACCGCCTACAGGCAACATCCCCAAATGGCGTGCCGAGGACTTCCAGCCCCCCTGAATGGTACTGTGGCGAACCAAAACAGGCAACACACCTTTCGGCAGTTGCCCGCTTTGTCCCCTCCCGAATAAAGAGCAAACAAGAAACAAGATTTCGAAAAAGCAGCGCTACTTCATGGCCCGTAACCTTCAAGGCTGCCACGCCGCTCTAGGCATCAAGAATTGCAGACGTGAACCCTACTCCTCGTCGTCCTCGTCGACTTCGTCGTCCGAGTCCTCCTCGGACTCGGCCTCGGCCAGCCACGTGAGGAACGGCTCAGCAGCCTTGCGGACCTTCTTCGATGTAGAGAGGTCAACGTACTTCTTGGACGCCTTGGAGCCCCACTTGGTGACAACCTCCTCCGACACGAGATCGTTGTGGTAGTAGAGCTGCAGAATCTTGACCACCTTCTCGTACATGTCCGGGAACTCCTTGCCAAGCTGGCCAATGAGACGCTCAGTGCCGCCGAGAAGGGCCTTCTCGTGGCGTTCAGAGGTGATGACCTGGAACGTGTTAGTGATTGAGTCCTCTGTCAACGCAGCGTGTGTTCTTTGTAGACATACCTGCTTCAGCATGCTGGCGCGCTTGCTGATCTGGGCCAGAATGTTCTGGTCAAAGATGGTCTGCACAAGAACCAGAACTGTGCGGTGCTTGGCCTCGATGCCGAGCTCCTTGGCCTTGAGGTAGATTTCAATGTCGTCCACCTTGTCAATGCTACCCTTCTCCGCGGCTTGCTCCTGAATCCAGGTTCCCAGTTGATCGTAGGCGGTGTTGCCACCACCCTCGCCTTCCTCGTCCTCGTCGTCGCCGTTCAGAACGAGCTTCGCCTTGAACTCGTCCGGAAGGGACTGCTGACGAGCCTTGACGGCCTCTTCACTCATGTCCACGGCCCATTCGTCGTCCTTGACTTCAGTAAACTTCTTCTTTTCTAGGCTCTGCGCCTCAGTCTTGATCTTGCGCGTCAGAGCGTCGTCGTCACTACCGATATCGTTGTGCTTGTCTTCGCCGTTGGGAGAGGGCTGGTCCGAGTTGTCGTCGCCACCAGAGGCCTCCTTGTCGGCCTTGCCATTCTGCTTGGCCTTGCGGGCAGCCTTGCGGTCAGACTTCTCCTTCTTGCCCTTCTTGGGAGCGTTCTTCAGAATGTAGCCGGTGAGCTTCAGCGAAGGAATGACCTTGGACTGGCGACCACAGGCCTTGCAGTCAAGCAGGATGTTGTCCTTGATGTGCACCTCGGTCTCGGGGTTTTTGCAACCCTGGCAGAGAACAAACTTGGAGATGAACCCATCAAGGAGCTCCTGGAGCTTGCTGGCTTCGTGGGCGCCGTTGATAATCCAGCGGTCATCCGGGGGGTCGACATTGGTCTGGGCACCAAGCTCGAAGCCGAAGTACTTGATCAGATAGGCACCGGGGCGAGCCAGCGACTGGGCGACGCTGCTCAGGTTGACGACAACAGTCTTGATGCCGTTGCCCTTGCCCTCGATCTTGGTCTGGATACGCTCCATCTTGTAGCGGTAGAACGGGTCGGGGTTGTCCCGCTGAACGTTGACGAGAGCCATGATTGCGGTATTGACGGCGAAAATTGGCTAGTTGTGATAGTCGTAGTTGGACGTCGTTGTATTTGGGTGGATTTCTCGAGCTTGTCAAGTCGTGAAGTCTTGTGAAGTCTAAAGGGGTAGACGAATGGTCGGTATGATCATGAAGGATGGTCGAGTGGCACGAGTGAAAGAGGCGAAGGGAGCCGGGGGGTCAGTTGGAGATGGGACTTTGCGTGGACATAGGGTTGGCCTGACAGATAGGCATGAATTGGCGATGAATGAGGTGGACGACGATGCTGGAAGGGAATTCAACCGTCGGAACTGAGCTCGGTGCTACAAGGTTTTCGCAATATGCGAAACGGATGCAGCTTGACTGGGGGTGAGTGTCGGAAGACGGAGACGTGGTCGTGCTGATACATAAACAACGCTGTACTGCGTGTCGAACTTATGTGTGGTGTGGTTTTTTTCCTGGGAAAATGGGGTTGTTGTTGAGCAGGCGAACTGGTCGGGATCAGGGTGCGCGATGGCGGATCAGAAGCGAAAATTTTTGCTCTTGTCGTTCGGGAGGAGTCGAGTGCGTGGTGTAGGTGGAGGATGAACCCAAACTGGGTGGAGACGGGGGAACTTGGGGAAAATGGGGACAGCAGCCCGGCTTCTACGGAGCAGGAGGATACGGAAGCGAGCAGCTAGCAAGCTGGGGAATGCAAGAGCAGGGTGCCGGCGCGATAGACAGTGTTTGTCGCCTTTT
The DNA here is from genome assembly GCA_033675105.1 of Podospora appendiculata. Lineage (NCBI taxonomy): Eukaryota > Fungi > Ascomycota > Sordariomycetes > Sordariales > Podosporaceae > Podospora > Podospora appendiculata. The sequence continues at coordinate 2,077,961 of JAULSO010000005.1, read as the reverse complement.
TTTTTATGTGTTTTTGAAAGAGATGGGGGGTGGACGTCGATCTGGTCGGCGGCGTGGGCTTATGTAGACGTCTTGCAGAAGGAGATGTGGATGTTGAGGAGAAAAAAACTTTTCTGGATGGGGAAATTCAAAGAAAGCATTAAGGGTTGAGGAAACTCTGGCCCCCCGGAAGATGAATAATAATGCCTGCTCTGCTTGCTTCATGTTGCCCCTCCTTCTGTGCCCCTCCCTCTGCCCTCTGCGCCAAAGTCCAAGCCGGCAAAAGCAGCAGCAGCCCCGGTCAGTGATCAGAGAGTGGTTAGTGGCCGGTTGCCCTGTCAGACCCCCCCCCCAGCAGTGTTAGACAACCTGGAAACAGCCCGACCGGGCCATTTCTTTCAATACTCATGCGCCTAGGGCGGCCATTGTTTGGCGCTGCGGCCAGCTAGGGCCAGGAACGGCACGATGGTGGCAACTGGCAATGAAATGGAAGCTCGTCCCACCTTCCATGCGATGTGCCCCGCGATCTCGACCGTGATTGGGCGGGCAAGGCAGACGGGCAGTCAGGAAGGCACAGGCAGGCAGTTGCGACCCCCCAACCACAGGGCAAAGCATGAGTCGTCGATTCTTCATTGATGGAAGGCTCCCGTAAGATTTACACTTGCCCACTCGGACACAACCTATAAGTGTGTACCTGAGGTAGTGGACAAGAAAACTACTCGGTTATTCCAGGGCCTTCTATCTACAGTTGTTGTAAAGGCCACCTCGCCTCTATTTCCACTTTACATTCTCCCACAACCGATTTTCAAAACCTTGTGGCTATCTAAGGTAAAGTACCTACCTAGGTATCCACAGCCGTCTAGACTTCTACACTACGGCTCAACTTCGCGCCCGCCCTGCTTTGTCTGAGTGGCATCCATGTCCGGACGGCGGGAGCGAGCAGACTCGAAACAATAGCAACTACGCCCAACCCAGCCGCCCAACAGACGAGCCAGGGCAAGCCCGCCCACCCGACTATGCGACGCTCCATTTCCCACGTGAGCAGCTTATTGGACAGCACCCTCCACACATCAGGGACAAGGTGAGCGAGGCAGGCAAGTACCCGAGTTAAAGTCCCTGTTGTGATAACTCGTGGCCTGGAAGAGCCAAAAGTCTGAAGCAACGGTATACACTACATCAAGATGGGTGTCCTGTTGTCCTGTGCCCGACGTGCCTTGCCTGCAACCGAGCCCAGTACGCATCACCAATGCGGTGCGTACCATATATCATGTCATGTCCCATCCATACCTTACATTACCTGACCTATAATACACATACGTACATGGAGTGTAAATACAATCCAGAGCGCCAAAGCAAGCGGCCATGCCCTGCCCTGCCCTGCCCTGCCTTGTGGATCGTAGACTTTGTGGATATATGCATACTATGTCTCCACAGATTTACGCCAGGTGACTGCCTGTCAAGTCCCGGGCCCATTTGATTCGGGCCCTCCTTGTAGATGGAGTCCGGCAAGGGTGTCCCAATATTCTTGCTGGCTTCCAGAACGACACATAGGATCTTGGACGACGACAGGCGAGAGGTATATTGAACTCGTTGGATGCGATGGCAAGAATTGGACATGTCTGTACCGGCTCCCACAGCCAACAGTGAAATATTAACGCCTTGAAAATGTCAAGTACATCCATCTACACGCTAATTATAAGCACCCAACAGTGCATGCCAGTTAAAAACCAAGTTCAAGTGAAACGCGATATATGCCTTGGGTATAAATCAATGCTACATGCAACAAACAGCAAACAGTGGTGCTCTGCTCCCAATCTCAGCCAGTCGACGCCAGACAAAGAAGAAGAAAAACACCACTCCTTGGGCATCTCTACTCCCCTCGATGACCAACCGGGAGGAACCTAAGCAAGCATCTCTGCCCCGACGGACGGGACGAGATGAGCTGATCCGACATCTCCATCTCCTCGGGTTTCATTGTCTCGTCTGGGCGTGTCTCGAACCGTGAATACACGGCGCGGAGTAGCATCTTCATCTCGGCGAGTGCCAGACTATCAGACAATTAGCAAGAAACAAATCGTTGAGAAAGAGAGAGAGGGAAACACGCACTGCTTCCCAACACACCCCCTCCCACCATTAGCAAACGCAAAAAACTGCCTCTTCCTCTCGGCATCCCCCTTAGGATCCAGCCACCGGTCCGGGTTGAACGTATTAGGGTCAGGAAAAACCTCCCGATCGATCCTCTGGACAGAATACGCCTGGCAGCTCACCACGGTGCCCTCGGGCACAAAATACCCATCAATACTCCGCCCCCCTTGCGGCACATAGCGAGGAAGCGACATGGGAATGGCGGGGAAACACCGCAGCCCCTCCATCACAACGGCATCAAGATACGGGAGCTTATCGAACCCAGCCCCAGGGTTCGCTCGCATCTCCTCCCGCAGCCGTGCCTGGCAGCGCAGCGACGCCGGCCGCGAGAGCTCCCACATGAGGAAACACAACGCGTCCCCGGTCGTGTCGATGCCGGCGGCCATGTGGTCGAGGCACTCGGCCGCGATATCGATCGGCTCCATGCCGGCGGGCGGGCCGGCCTCGTTCAGGCGGTCGAGCAGCGTGAAGGCGGCCGTGTCCGTCTTTGCGCTGGTCTCGAGCACGAACTCATCCGCCAGCGGGGTCTCGCGTGGTTTCGCAAACGCGGAGAGTAGATTGCCACAGAGGCGGTACAGCGTGGGGCTGTAGTATTGGACGAGACGGTCTGGGAACGACGACGACAAAAGTGTTAGCTAGGCAACAAACAACTGCCGAGCGAGCGGGCGAGCGAGCCGTGGCGCAAAAGCTCCGTGGTTGGTGGTTGGTGATTGGTGGTTGGCTTGGACTTACTTTGCAGACTGTCGTCAAACGTGACCTCTCGCATAATCTCTTCGTCCGGCTTGTTCTGGAGCGAGTTTGCGCCGTATGGGTGGAAGAGATGGTGTGTGACGCAGTCAAACGCGTACGAATGGAGATCTGGACACAACGGAGGACCCGTCCCTCGTCAGGAGCCTAATTCCTTTTCTTCTGCTCCTTCTTCTTCTGCTGGGTGGTGCCAAGGGTTTCCCGATGGTGTATAGAGACTCACAAACCTGTGGCAGTCAGTTAGCCCTGCTGTCTCCTTTTGGCTGCCTGCCCGACATGACATGACATGTGTACGTTTCCCGAGACTCATACAAATATGTCCAGACTCCCGCTCCCGCCCCCGCTCCCGGTCACGGATTCGTGACATCGCGCAACGAAGCTGGCTGCCCGCTCCGTGATACCGTTGATTGACGGCTGGCGAACAATATTGGAGTTGGCATAGCGATCTGCCAGGATGCGCTTCCTCTTTGCGTGCTATAACAGGCTCGGATTCGTCCATTAGAAGAATGAAGTAACTCACAGTACTGCCGTGATCCTTTTTCTCTTCTCTGTTTTTTATGCAGACGACAAGATAGCACTTACATCGCCCTTGTTCAACGTGGTGAACATGGTCCTGCACAACACAACGAGATTAACCCTCACCATCCAACCACAACCACAACCACAGCCCGCCAGCCCAGGCCAGGCCCATTACCCACCTCCTCCCGTAGACGGTAAACAGGTCATAAAACTCGGTCTTGTCGTAGCCGCTGCCCCCGGAGCAGTAGATCTCCTTGACCGCCGCGGCCGAGGCAAAGGCCAGCTCGTTGGGGGCGATGCGCACGGCCGGGCCGTAGCGGCGATGCAGGCCGTGGATGTACCGGGTGCGGGTCGCCCTGAACTCGTTCCATTTCAGCACCAGCGACGTGAAGCGCGCGTACCACGGCCCGGGGAGCTTGTTCAGTGGCGACAGCAAGCTTCGCCGGAGGAGGCGGTCGCCGAGGATGGCAATGACGACGAGGGAGAGCAGCGTGAGGGAGAACATGATTCGACCATGTGATTTACTGTGACAAATATTATTTATGAGAGTTGTGAGAGAGAAAGAGGGAAACGCATGGCCTTGATGAGATGGTATCCGGTGTCATGCGTTGTGAACCGAACTCGGCGTGGGAAAGCTAATCCCGCCCGTGGTTGCCTCGCTAATCGATCGGGACGAGTCCCTTGCCTACACCGCAAAGCCGCGCACGGGGGCCGTGGTCAGTCAAAGCAAGCACTAAGGTTCTCCAACGACGGGACCCGGTGCTAGTCCCCGCATCCCTTATCTCATACCCTGAACAATGACGGGAATGCATGGGAGGAAGGCAAGGTAAAAATCAGCAACCTTGGTATCATTTCGTGCGACAAAACTATCTTCGATACCAGAACCTAGTGCAGTGTAGTGCAGGCAGGCAGACCGACAGGCAGAATTTACAACTCCTCCTTCTTCGCGCCGCCCTCTTTGGCGGCAGACGCATCCTCCTTCGCACCACCCCCGATCCAGCCCTTCAGAAACGACGGCACCGGCATCTCAAACTTGGCCTGCGGCGGGTACGAGGTGCCGCCGACGACCACCTTGGGCTCGCACGTGCACCACTTGTCCTCCGGGACGCCCGAGAAAACCGACGGCAGGTGGCTGCCGCAGCCCTTCCAGGACTGCTTGGCTGTTTTTTTTTTTTTTTTGGTGTCAGCCTTTCATCCACCCATCCTCCAATCCACGGTAAAGAGTGCAGACTTGACTTGTCACAGATAAGGGTAACTTACAGCAAGTTGGGCAGGTGGCGCCGTAACACATGGTTGGGTTGAATTGCTGGGTTGGTTTTGAGAGAGATAGGGTGTAGGTAGTTTGTTTTGAACTTTGATACGTTCAAAATTTAGGCGACAGGTATTCTGGTTGGAACTAGAACAGTGGACTGTGGATTCAATTCGGAGAACTCTCCTCTAGCCAAAAACCAGCCCAACTGCTGTGGCATTTATATACCTGACATGACCGTTTACAAATCCAAATCCTCAGATGGAATTCCCCAGATCGCGAGGTCCCCGAAACCTCAGACAATGACGGCACGAATCGCCGACCTCGACAGCTCCCGAAGCAAGCTGCTGCACTCTCCATCTCACCTGTCCAGATTGGCGGGGACCACCATCATCGACATCCCGAATTGAGGTATTAGTCATCGTGTCGCGCCACCCACCCCAAAACCAGATCCCCGATGCTTGGCAGTCGATTGAATGCCGGCCGGGCACCAAACCCGCCCCCGCCCCTCCTAAGCGATAGCCTGGACCATGCCGTCGGGACACTCCTTCCCTCTTACCCGGCGGTGGTGGGGGGGACCCCCAGTTAAGCTTCAAGTACACACTATTTCAAGCCCTTGCACAAGTTGAGAACCCCGACACTCTCCATATGGAGATCTGGAATGCAGACACCAGACACAAATTATCAACCTGGAAGATATTCTAGTGCCCGTAGTTCACAAGTAAGGTACCTAGGTAAAACTAATCCAGCCCCGCCAAAAACCTCACCACCCTCTCCGCCAACCACCCCTGAGACGTCGCATCGTCGACCCGATGGTTCGCGCCGGGAATGAGGCCAGACAGCTCGCTCACGACGGCCGGCGGCCGGCAGTAGCTCATCCATTTGCGCACAAGCGCGTCGACGTCGACCTCCTTGGGCACGAACTCGTCATTCGCCGACGGCACGATCAGCACCGGCTGCCGCAGCCGGCCCCAGATGGCCGTGACCCTGTCGTCGGGCAGGTCGGAGGAGAAGTAGTCGTCGTCGCCACTAACAACAACAACAAAACCATAGTAATCAAATCAGCAACCGCAATCAATCCAACGTAGAAAGAAAGACAGGTAGAAAGACCAAAACTCACCCAACAGCCGCAAGCGACCAAAGCCGATACGCCGAAACAGGCGTATCACCAAGCACATCCTCCACCATCCCCCTCGGCACAATCTCCTCCCCCCTCCCCTCCAGCACCATAGCCCTCGCAAACCCAGCACACCTCTCGACCTCCTCCGCTCCAACCCCCAACCCCATAGCCTCGCGGTCCGACACAGGGCCCTGCAGAATCACCCCGTCCACCCCGGGCGCCGCCGCCACATACTTCCCGGTGTCGAGATACTCCAGGCAGTCCTGACACCCAGTCGAGTGGCCCATGAGCACGACCTTCTTCTTCCCCATAGTCGCGCGCAGGTACCCGACGAAGCGGCCGATCTCCTTGACGTCCTGCGCCAGGCTGCCGTAGCCCCAGCCGGAGAAGGAGCTGGACAGCCGGACCTCGAAGACGGAGAAGTCAAGCCCTGCTTCGTGCGCGATCGTGCGCGCGATGGTCCGGACGTAGGGGACCCCATGCGGCCCGTCGCCGAGCCCGCCGATGAAGACGAGCGCGTTGGTAGCCGGGGTTGTTGACGAGACGCCGTGCTCGTATGCGTGGACGAATCGGCCGGGTTGTGCGGACGGGTACTCGTGCACAGTGACTGGGAATGTGGTGCTTGTGTTGGTGTTTGCCATGGCTCAGGCGGGCTGGGCTGCCTGTGACTGTGGCGTGACTGGAATGCGCAGATGGATGGATGGAGATTGTCAACCTGCTTGGGTGAACTGAGATAAACCAATCCGAGATGGGACCGTTCGTTGTGACGGGCGGCTTACAATACATGCAAACCTTACAAAGTGGGTTGCAGTATTCCAAGCTGCTGTGTCTGACGGGACCGATGCATCTGGCGGGTCCGCTCATGCGGGTAACTTGATGCGGTCCCGGGCCTCGCCAGATCCGTCGTCCGATCTTTGCAATAATACCTGTAGATCTCAACGCCCCCCGCAGGTATAAAAATATCAAAAAGGGGCTACTAAAAGAGAATGTATCTCGATCCCACTCCACCCTTCGGCCATAGAACATAATATCATCAAATCAAAACTCAACCAAATCAAACTTGTGAAGCATCAAGGCTTGACCAACCTCTAAGATGTAACAAACCTAGTATCTCAGGTACCCAGGTGAATATGGACGAAATGTCCACAAGGATATATATCAAGGACCGATACCAAAAACAACCAGAGATACAGGTAGCCAGTTGAATGCAATTCGACTTCCATTTCTATCTCCCCTGTTCGAAACGGCTCTCGCTTCCGTACCTGGTATCTAGCCAAACCGCTGCCCAACAAGCCCGTCAGCTAACCCACCGTTCCCACCAGCCTTAGGTACCCCAAGCATCCTGCCCAACCAATACTCCATACTATCTAATGTTTTGTAAAAACTTCAAGATATTTTTTACCAGAAACAAAAAAGAATCCTGCCGCTGATGCCCAACTAACCCCGCCACCGCTCCCCCCCTCCCCCCCAAAGCCAAGTTATATCCGACCAGAACACCCGACGATTACGCCGTCTGTCAGTGCATATATGCCCATGGTGGTTAGAAGAAATGGGAAAATACTAGTAAGAATACAACAGGTACCGACAACCCATGACCCGATCCGCAAGTGGCTTCCCTGTCGGTCCACCAAATCCAACCAATGCCCATTATGTCCAGAGAAGAATCCATAACTGGAGTGTGAGTGTCAATACGGATGTTGAATAGAAGCCCTTGCGTCCTTTTTGCCCATCAGGAAACGTCAAACCATGCCCCATCCCATATCATTCAAGCTGTCATGTAATTCTGTCGAGTTTCAACAAGCCACTTCCCAAGAGCGGCGGACAGGTCATCGGGAACCGAGCCCGTACCAGTAAGCCAAGGGAGGTCGAAAAAAAAAACGGAAGAATAAAAACGAGACTAGTATCAACACCAGACGCCCTAAGACGCCCAGAATCCTATGGTCTTCCTTGTCAGAAAAGAAAATATCCCTGTAAGTGTGTTTGCATGCGAGTCCCTGTGCGTATGTGCTTGCTCTGTGCGCGTGCTTTGTATCGAGGGAAGAATGCGAGGGCTAACGTGATTAAAATCGAGTAAAGGGGAACGCGACCGAGTGAATAGAGGAAAGGCTGAAATAGCCCCGGCTTGATCTCGTTCAGGGTTCCGAGACGATCAATACTTCCGAGGTCGCATCAGCGCCGCCGAGTTTGACGCTGACGCGCCTAGTCGACAGTTCATCGGCGCCGCCATCCGTACTCGGTGGATTGCTTGAGGGACTATTTGGCTCCGTCGTCAAGTTTGGAGTTTGGACGGCCGAGCCAAGACTGACTTGCAACGCTGGCGATCCGGCTGGTGACGTCGGAGCAGTCGGCGAAGGCGTAGGGGTGGCGAAAGCTGCGTTTATGAGGCGATCAATAGCTGCCAACTGTTTCCCCGTGCAGGTCTTCTTCAAGTGGCCGAACTCTGGCTTCATCAGCTCGACCAACGACTGTTTGTCCTGGCCCTCAAGTTTCATAAGAAGTGTTTCTGCGACCGTATCAGTACAAGGACATCATAAGCAGACGACGACACGCTAGAATGGGTACTTACGAAGGACGTAATTCGCGTACTGGTCCTTCATGAGCGATACCAGTGAGCTGTTGCCATCGCCATCTGGCATCGTTAGAAGCTCGGTAATCCGACGCCGCTGCTCCTCGGTTCCCCTGTCGATGCACTTCTCCACCACGTTCGAGGCGAACTTGTGTCTCGAGAAATAGAGAACCTGGTTTGTGACGAGGGTGATCATCTTCAATCGGTCCTCGGGCTTTCCGTGCTTGATCACATGTTGAGTGACGTAATTGCCGTACTGATCCGTGACCATGGAGCCAGCACAGTTGTGCAGCTCATTCGTGATGGCCGCCACATCCGACTCGCTCCCGTGCTCAAGCAGCCGTTGCATGACACGGCAGCCGTACTGGTGATTTCCCAGCTCATGGACCCTCCCTTTGAAACAGGCCACGATGAAGCCAATACGAGGATCACTTTTGAGCTGCTCGATAACTTTTTGAACGACATGATTGCCATTTGGGCACTTGACCACGTCGAGTATCTGCGGCTCCAGCTCTTTCACCAGCTCGGCTCGTTGCTCAGTGAGTACATGTTCGAGTGCCTAAGATGGCAGATGTCAGCTCTGTTCCATGATAGGAGGGCATGTCAAATACCTTCTGAACCACTCGGCAAGAGTACATATGTACGGATAGATCATGGACCTTGCCCTTCATTGCTCTTGCGAGGATCTTCTTCTGGACCTGGTTCCCAAACTCGAACATCTTCTGAATCACGTAGTTTCCAAATACATCTCTCATGTGTTGCACCGCGTCCGGTTCAAGTTCCCGGAAGACTTGTTCTTTTTCATCGCTGTTGGCGGTCTCCAGCTTCTGTTGGATGAAGCGTGAACCGTGCTGGTCACCGCTGAACTCCGAGATGTGGCCATAGATATCCTGCAGAGCTTGTTAGTTCTTTGCGATGATGTGATTGCAACTGGTTGTGCGTCGTACCTTCAGCTCATAGCGCTTGTTCGACTTGGCACTGCTCTTGAACTCTTCCAAAAGCGCGCTCCGGACACGTTCCTCATCCTTGCCCTGCCTGTACGGCCCAATTACGGGCTGGAGGAACGGAGTCATGGAGGGGAGAGCGTACCCAGCATAAGCCCCAGGCACCCTGAGATTTCCAGCATATGGAGTGACAGCGAATTGATCGTATATCTGTGCTGGAACGGCCTGGTAGGGGGGCGGGTTGTATACTGGCCCAAGGTACTGATTTTGCATGAACTGTTGGCCAGGGCCTCGAGGCTCAAGGTCGCGTGGTCCTCGGTGATCTCGTGAGGCTGGCCTAGGCCACGGTTCCACAGCGAGTTGCGGCGTGCCCGCATAACTTTTCGAGCTATTCAAACTTCCACGGTGGCCATTCACGGGAGGTGGGCTAAGACCGACCACGAAATCCCGTTTATGAGGTCCCGTATGATTGGGATCTATTCGAGAATCGGCCATCGTAGCCCAGGGAGTCGTCCCCGGGTTGAGTTTGAACGGCGGGGCCTCGGTGCCGTAGGACTGTAAGTTAGAGAGACCAGCTGAGCCCCCGTTCTGATAGGCTGACAGCGCGAGGTTGCCAATCTTGGCTGAGAGCTCCTCATGCTCCGCTTGATGGTCGATGCCGTGCGTATAGGCTCGGTTGCTTTGAGTAGGAAAAGACGTCGAGGAGCCTGTGATGGACGGCCGTTGCGAATGGGTCGAGTGGGCTGTCTGGACCCCAAAGCCATACTCGTCGTGTAAGTTGCTCTGCACATGCAGATCCGTCTCGGATGGCGCAAAAGAAGACATTCCAACCTCACGAGTCGTTCCGACATTATTTCGAAACGCGGCGTCTTGCAAAGATCGATTCGGCGGCGCGAAGACAGCACGTCTCTGGTCCGTGTCCTGACCTAATGAGCCGAACGCACCAGTGCCTCCCTGCTCGTCTGAGAGGGCCGAGAACGGAGGGTAATTGAACGAGCCCGTAGAGTGATCCAACAACGTGTTGCTAAGCTTAGACCTTGCTGGACCCCGCTGGCCAATCGCTGGCTGTATCCGAAGGTTCGCAGTTTCGAAATAGGGAGAACTATTCGACATGTCGAGTACAGCTGCATCTGTGCGAGATCTGTTTGGAGATGTGTTGCCGGAAGTATTTCGGGCTTGCGTTGGCTCCTGTGAGTTCCACGGCCGGCTCCACGATTCCGCTGAAGAAGACCCAGCCAGAGCAGCAGAGCCTGATGGGGCACTGGGGAACTTGTCGGTAGAATCTGCCAAGAAGATCAACATTTCTCTCCCTGATAGAGAGGCCTGCGTGTTCGCACCTCGCAATGGAGCCGCATCGCTGCTGCTGTAGAAGCTCCCAATATCGTGGTCATTCCAGATCCCGTTGCTGCGCCAGGGGTCATGCCCCGCTGTTTTGTCGCTCGCCAGGGCGGAAAGCTTGGGAGGTCGGTTGATTCGAGACTGGAAGAAATAGACTTGTCAGTCGGGGTTGGGGCAAGAAGAGTCAAGGAACCGCTTGAGCTTGGCTGCAGAGCACATCACTCGTGGGTTTGAACAAGGATTCTCTGGACAGCGCATCATCAAATGTCTGGTCGACCAGCGCTAGACACGCGACCCAAAAGACCAGCCATTTCTCGTCGGCAGAAGATGCGGGCGCGCCAAGGAAAGGAAACTTGATGGCACATACTGTGTTTGTCATGGTGATGACCGGCCTTTGTACGTTGGGAGTTGTGGTCGTCATATTGTCAGGAAGAGAATTCGATCCCTTTTATTCGAGCAAAGGGAAGAGTACGGGACGGGGATGACGCTCGACGCTCGACGCTCTGGCAAAAGCCCGACTGCTTTTAAGTGCCAGCGGGAGGAATATTTTAGGTTGCTGCGGGCGTAACGAGCCCTGTGGCGCCCCAGCCCCAAAACTCTAAGAATCGTTCGCGTTTTCTGCTTTGCTGTGTACTGTGTATCTGGAAAGATACCTCGCAGGTTATATGAGACTGTGAGACATCACAGGTCAGCGCATACTGGACAAGGAAGAACGGTGGGGAAGTGGAATGGAGAATAATGGAGAACTGGAGAACTGGAGAATGCAAGGAAACTCGGTAAGGCTGATGCTTTGACCACAGCACTACCCACCCACCGGCAAGCAGCAAAATGGGGGGTCGGATATTTTTGGCTGGAGCCAACCTCGGACCGCCTCGTCTCGTCTCTTGTAGCCGACCCAACGGGGAGCAGCTAACTGGGGGCCGGCGGAGCTGAGCCTCGTTCGTGTCGGAGAATATGCCATGCGGATGCGGGAGATGGGATATGCAAGCACTTACCACGCGTTTGCTATGTTATACCACTGTGTATATATATTTTTGTTCTCCTTGCCCACGACCAAGTTGTGTAGGCGCCTTGGTGCGAGCAGACTGTCTACTGTGTAGGCGGTCGTCGCGACTGGGATTTGATGCTTGGCTGGCGGGCTGTCGTAGCGCGTTGCTTGCAGGCTTGTCGGCCCCCCCCAGTCATGGGTTATCCAAAGAACAAGAAAAAAACCGAGTCCCGGCAAGATCTGCGATGTCCAGCCAGGGGCAATCCACAGGCCGGCGGGCGAGGCGACGAGGACGGCTGACGATAGACCAGGTAGAGGGTAAGAGGTCCCTTAGAGGTCGAAACTGTGACGAAGCGCAAGAGAGCCTGGTCTGGAGATGGCAAACAGGCAGAGGGAGAGGAGGGGGGGAGGAAGAGAGCGAGAGAAAGTGAGAGAGATGCTAAGAAGTACGCAAGAATGCAAAGGGCACGATAATGGAGGGCCGAATGGAATGAAGTCAATATCCACGACAGGCCAGGGAGAAAGGAGGGTGAGATAGATTGTGGTCGTCAAGGGATGGCGGTCTTTGTCTTTTCGTGGTGTAGGTACGAGTAGCTCGAGTCGGTCCAGCGTACCTTAGGGTAAGGTAGGCAGGCAGGTGGTGTAAGTAGCCACCAGCGGGCCGGGGACGAGGGGGCGGCTTCTTTTCTGAGATGGGATTCGCGACGGGATCGGATTTGGCGTCTTTGAACAGCTAGTAGGCTGCTTGGAACTTGGAGGTGGGTGGGAGGACAAGCTGGCGACAGAGAGGGTGCAGCGCATCTAAGTCAGAATAGATGGAACCAGGCCGACCGCGGGATGAGACGACGTAGACCAGGGACCGGGGTGGTGCAGGCGAGGTGGGTTGCGGAGGTAAAAAAGGCAACCTGGAAGCTCGCTCCAGTGCAAGGGCAGTTGGAGGCTGGCGGGGCGCTGGCCAGAATCCCCAACATTTGCGGGGGGGTCTAGTGCACCCGACTGTCCAAACTTGGACCGCTGGTGGCCTCGGGGGCGCTTTTGTTTGTTTGAACCTGGAAGGCCCGCCCGGTGGTTACCTTAGCTCGGTATGTCGGTAGGGTCGACTTAGCTCCAGCATACGGGTTACAAGGGGGACCAGACGAAGCCTACCTGGTACGGTTGCGGGTACCTTGCCTTACGGTGGGGACCTTGTGGATGGATCTCCAGGCTCCGGCTTGGACCTTCCGCGTTGCTGCAGGTCACGGGCGACTTTCTCAACAACCAATACGATCGTCATCGGACAGGGCACGAGCGACACATTCACGCGCAGCTTCGATGGGAAAGCCAGATGCTTTAGCTCGTCAGGTAAAAATGGCCGGACGCCAAAGGTCAGGTAAGGTACGGAGTTGGACTCGTTTCAGCGCCTGCGACGGCGGATTCAAAAAGCTAAAGTGCCTGCCTTCCAGGTTGAGGTGGTTGCCTGCTGCTCAGTTGCCTGATACTGCCGAGAGGAGGAAGGGCGACAGACCGGGCTGCTGCGGAAGGCTGTTGCTGTCGTGTTCTTCCTGGTTGGCCTCGACGGGGTTCACAGAAACGCAAAGCTCGCACCGAGTTTCTCGGTGGCCATGCCTGTTTGTTGCCAACGAGGGAGTCGGTGGTCCGATCACTGGTCACTGTTGGGCCCTTGGACCTCTGAAGCCTCCTGGGGAGGGGGGGGCCTTTGAAGCAGCTACCCGGGGCCGTCCTGGTGGTGGTACAGCTACCTGTGTACGGGATACAGCACAGAGCACACGGAAGACAAGAGACGCGAGACGCGAGAGCGGACGCCGGGACTGGTTGATGGATATGTACAGTGCGGCGTGCCAGCGGCTACTCAATGCTCACAACCTCCCCAGAGACGCGCACCGATCTGCTGTGCTCCCGCCCGGCATGCTGAGCAGTGCTGAGCTGTTGGCTTGATGTGCACAGGACGTGTGAATTTGGCGTCTAAGGTACTCCTGGCAAACATCAACAGTGCACATACAGTCCACCAGTAAAGGTGCGCAGTTGTCGTGTATAGTCGGTTCCCAACTTGCTTCCGGCCGAGATGGGGCGCTTTTTGCCTTGGCCTATCGACGATCGGCCGGCCGTGGCTTGTCATGGTTCGTCCTTTCTCCACGCCCCTTGCCGCCGCCGCCGCCGCACCGTTCGATCTTCCCTCGGGCTTGGGGCCCTGGGGAGCAACCTGGAAAGCTTTTAGCTCTTTTTTACACACTATCGTCGGCGGCACTTGGAGCGGCGTTAATACTGGAAATAAGGCGATAGCTGTCCGTGGATGCAATCACAAGTCAGGGCACAGGCCGGCCGATGATGACATGTGGGAGTTAATTGACTCCGCCCATCGTATGCAGGGACATCAGTGCCCAGATAGGGTGACAAGTCAAGAGCTGCGGTTTGCGACTTATAAGAAACCGGGCAGAATCTGGCGTTAGATAACACAACGAGTGCAGCAGAGTGTGTCTCTCTGGCACGGGTCGAAATCCTTCTTTGCGCCGCGGGTGGAAGTCAAAGACTGGAATCAAGCCGCAGCTGGCATGGAGCCCTTGTCGGCGAGGTGAGATGATTGGTATTGCGCTTGGTGGCACTTTAACTGCCCGAGCAGCTGGATTTTATTGATCCACACCCACCCGTCACAGCCTCCTTGTCACTTCAACGCTATGACGAAGCAAGGGATGAAGTGGACCGTTACTGTCCATGTTAACAGTTAGACACGATCAACCAAGCTGAACCCTATAATGACTGATTGGGAGAACGAGAGCTGTCCCTGTCCTCCGACAAGTAATCACAGAAACGGCCGAGAAACGCGACTCGTCCGCGCCCATGTCCCTCTGATGCAGCAAGTATATTTCTCTTGGCCGGATGACGGATCTGGGGTTGAGGCAGGCCATATCTCGCGTCACAGTTCCCAAGTCAGCTGCGTGAATGCTCAAATTGTTATTTTTACATAGTATTCTAGCATGATTCAGGTCCCGGGTTCAGTGTCCGGCTCAACGCCGTCGCATGCCTTAATCTCCACGGCTCGAGGAAGGAAACGACCGGTCGGGAATGACAGCTGCTGATGATGGTATGCCCGAATCTTGACACATGGCCTAAGTCTTTGGCTCAACGGCGGATGGAAATGATCATCAACCTTGTGATCAGTGGTCGTGTTTCAAATTTCAAGCAAGCGCAAAGGCCCTCGAGCAGTCGGGCTCACACAAGTGTGACAGTCCGCCTTACGTCTGGGTGGAAATGGGTGAAAGGGTGCCAGAGACGGGCATGCACATCGCGCAGATCGCTGGCCGGGATGTCAATCGCGGGCTTGAAGCTTGCAGCTGCTCTGGGCGATGCCTGGCAAGTTTTGGGGCGGGACATGCTGGCTCAACGCCGCCCGCCTCTTAATGCTCGAGGCCGCCCACACCTATTTCAGCATCTTTGCCCTTGATCATCGCATCCTGCAAAAAAGCAGATTACTCGGCCGGAGCCGAGTCCGGGTCGGCGCTATTTGGACTGGGTAACTCAGGGTGACATGTCTAACCCTCAGACCCCACAGCCCCTTCATACCAATGAAGACACAAGCGGAGAGTCAGATGGAGATTGAAAGGACAGCCCGATAGTCACAATGATAACATGTAGAGCCAGAGTAACACTTGATGCCTAGGCCACCCAAGTTGAGGGAGGTCTCCTTTCTTTTCTCGAGAGAGCTAGCCAGCGCCTAGTCACTGTTTCTCCTGTTACGGCAAGGCCAGCGAGCGCGTAGACTGTAGACATCCACTGTTGTTGGGTAAACAACTTCAAGACAAAGCAGCCCCTTGTGCTGTTTTCGTGCTTAATCTCAAAGCAGGCGTTTCGGGCTGTTGCTCGAGCTGTCGCGTGCAACCAGCAACATTCGCCTGTCTCCGTCGGCCGAAGTAAGATGTTCTGCTCTAGAGTCCACTCGGCTGCTTGCATGTCCCATGGAGTCGCTGCAGTGAGACCATCCGATGGCTCGCTTGAGCATCGTGAAGCGGCTTTGTGGATTCGACATGAGCTGCCTCGTCTAGAAAAAGACAGCGTCCTGTCTTCGTTTGGTTCGGCGGACAAGGAGACTGTCAGGCGCCCCGTCGTGTACGCACCTCTAGGCGTGTCCGTCGTCTTGATATCAGCGTACCAGGGGGCACCCGCGAGCTGTTGCCTCGCGTGCCCCGGTACTACTGCAAAGAACCCGTGGCACTCGCCGTCCTCGCTCGGGTTTTGTCTTCTCCGGTCAGGGAATGCGCCCATCTTGGGCCGTGGGAGCGTACAGCCCAGCGCTCGAAGGACAGCAAGACGCATATTCGGAGGAACGATAGGCTGTTTCCCGTGCGCCAGAGATATGCCCAATGCCGGACATGCTGGACATCGCTTGGCCCAACTCTGCAAGTCTCACCGCTGCTCAACACTGGCAAGATCCCAGCACACGGGGCGGGCACCAAAGAGAAGTCGAGCCCGCGTCTCGCGCGATGATAAAACAGAGGCGAATGGAATCTTCCATAACGGAGTCGCTGAGCTACCTAAGGTACACGAAGGAAGGCGGGTCTCCTGCCTGTTGAAAACCAAGGTCCCAAGCAATGTGTGTAGGCGGCGGTGGGCGGTGGACGGCGGACGGAGACCTCCCAGTAGCTCAAGTCATGGAAAGAAAAAGCAAGGTTGCCGAAAGCCTGACGGTCGGACTGGCAAAAAGAAAGCGTTTGGCTGAGTTGCAGATTGGGCAGGCGCCTTGGGGGAGGTCCAGTGTGTTGAAGCGCACCTGCCTAGTACCTAGTAGCAGGCCAATGCAAAATGAGCAACACACAGTGGAGGGACGTACTTACCTGACCTACCTGGTGGTTTCCAGGTTGCTTCCATCGGATACCTGCAAATTTTGGGGTTGCATGATGCGCTCTCCAAGTCTAGAGGGCATTGTGAATATCAGGATACGGCAAACAAGACACCATGAAGTGGGCGCAAGACATGGCATGTGCAGAACTTGGAGATAAAAACGGAAGTGATGGGACCTGAGTCTCGAGTCCCATGGAGGTTAATGTACTGTAGATCGCCACGGTAGCCTACGGCAGCAAGGCCTGCCCCACACCTGTAATTCGAGCCATGACGAACACTGCACCGACACCCAGGTACCGTACCACCTGCCCAAGAACCCCACGGCCAGTCCGCGTCACAACCTCGAATCAACAATCTTCACCTCCCTTATTCGACAGGCAGCAAATATGAGCGACAGCGACAGCGATGACTACCTTGTCGAGGAGCCCACACTAGCCGCCAATGACCCCATGCGGGCGTACATGCCAGCCTCCTTCGGCAAAAAAACAAAGGAGGCAAACATCGCCGCCCAGATTGACCAGAGCAAGCGGCAGGCCGAGAAACCGGCGGCCCAACCCAAACAGCATGGCCACAGCGAGGGGGAGGAAAACGACGACGACGACGACGATGACGATGATGACAGCGACTCGGACTCCTCGGACGACGAAGAAAAGTTCCCGGTGTCTCACGAGCTAGTTCTGAAAACGCATGAGCGCGCAGTCACCAGCGTATCGCTGGACCCGGCAGGTGGCCGATTGCTGACCGGATCGCTCGACTGCACCCTCAAACTGCACGATTTTGCATCTATGACGCCCACGACCTTGAGGGCTTTCAAGAGCGTCGACCCGTGGGAGACTAAGAAATCCGCCGCATCGTCCGAGTCGCATCCCATCCAGCACGCAGAGTTCGGTCGCCTGACGGGCAGCGTCTTTCTCTGCGTGACGGCGCATCCCCAGGCAAAGATTATGTCGAGAGACGGGGTGACCTTGACGGAGTTTGTCAAGGGCGACATGTACTTGCGAGATATGAACAACACCAAAGGGCATGTGGGAGAGATCCTGACCGGCACCTGGCACCCCACAGATCAGAATGTCTGCGTGACGGCTGGCTCGGACAGCACCCTGAGGATATGGGACATCAACAACAAGCGAAGTCAGAAAGAGATTGCCGTATTCAAGTCCAAGGCCCTTGGGTGTGCCGGGCGCACTAGGATGACGGCAGTCGCATGGGGTGCGCCTCCTCAAGGAGGAAGTCCCATGCTTGTGGCGGCGGCCCTGGATGGCTCGCTGGTCATCTACAGCGGCAACGGCCCGTTCCACCGACCCCTGGCAGAGATACAAGGCGCCCATCGACCTGATACTCGTACTGGAGGAATTGATATCAGCTCCGACGGTCGAATGGTTGTTACGCGGGGTGGTGACGGTCTGATCAAGCTTTGGGACACACGCAAATTCACCAAGCCGCTCGTCACGGTCGAACATCCGTCTACATCGGATCGGTTCCCCATGAGCAATATCAAGTACTCTCCAAATTCGACGTCGATCATTACAGGGTCGGCCTCGGGTCATCTTCACATCCTCAACCCCGGAAACCTCAGGGCAGAGCTCGTCACGCCTATCACACCCGGGGCGCCGCTTATCGTGGTAGACTGGCACCCCAAGCTCAACCAAATCGTCACAGGCTCTGCAAATGCGGAAACACATGTGCTGTACAACCCGGAAATGTCCAGCCGCGGTGCCGTCGAGGTCATGTCGCGAGCCCCCAAGAAGCGCCACATCGACGACAACCCAGCCCTTACCATGGACCAGAGTATCGGAATCTCGGCGGACTCGATTATCACCCCTGGCGCCGCAATGCAAGGTACCAAACGTGGCGGCGTCACGGCGTCTGGAAAGTCCAAAGATCCGAGAAGGCCACAGGTGCAGATGCTCACTCCCTTCATGCGGAGCCAGCCGGACGAGAAACATATATCAGACAATATCCCTCTAAGCCGAATGCTTCACGAGGATCCCAGAGAGGCGCTCCTCAAATATGCAGATATTGCAAAGAAGGACCCCATGTTTACGGGGGCGTGGACGGCAACGCAGCCAGTCACTCAGTATGCAGATTTGAGCGACGACGAGGAGCCGGAGAAGAAGAAGTCAAGAATGTAAAAAGGCTGTTGGCATCAAAGGAATGGCGTTGCTTGGCTGGGTTTTGGTGTTGTTTTGTCTTGATTTGTTCTGGTGTTAAGGGATTGATTGGCATCCCAAGGGATATGTGGGTTTCGCTTGAATGATACCAAGAGCATACTATATGCATGCTTCCGTAGGTACATGTTTGGCATCACATTGAGTGCTAAGGTAAGTTACAAGATAATCGGTGCCTTGCATAAGAAATGGCTGCACAATACCTGCACTTACAGAGCCAGATTACCCAGGCTTTTGTGCGCTCAACTGAACTGGAAGACTTACATGCAATTGGAAAATGGATGCATGAAGAGGAGGAGAATGTGTTCTTTTTTCTTCTTTTTTTCTTTTTTCTTTTTTCTTTTTTGCTGCACGCCCGAGTTTTGGAAGGCTGAATCTGCCCAGCGGGCGTGATTGACATGGACCTCCCCTACCTTTTTTTTGCGGCTAGGTTTCAGTGGGCTTGATAGCGCGCTCCGGAACTAAATCTTGTCTGTAATCAATCTAGGGAGTGGGCACTGGACGGAAGGGAGGCTCACTAGTCAGGACGCAAGAGGCTCAAGCAGCCGCCCACGACCGAGGTTTTGCCGTTGCGCGCTGGTTTTGGTGAGCCTGGCTGGCCGGGCATTCTGGCGTGTGTTGGTCGTGTCTTGGTTGGCAACCCCCCAAAGTTCCAGGCTTGTCGGTGACTGGTGCGGTGTGAGTGGCTCAATCAGAGTGGGTTGCAACTTGCGGCTGGCGACTTGCGAGCAGCTGGCTAGGGTCTTACATAAGCCGTTCTGGCCTCTGCGCGTGGAGAAACTAGCACGGGTTTGCCATCGCCCGCGCCATTCAATCTTCTCGGCTCTCTGCTTCACCTCTCCATCATTCAAAGGGTGACGGCGTGCATCAAAAAATCACCAATCTCCCCTTGCGACTGATCGAGTCCATCTGGAAATCGCCAACTCAAACCCGCACACGCGATTCTTCGCGCCTCGCACCCGGCGACCGCACTCCACGCGCCGCCTTCGACCCTCTTTGACTTTTTTCACCACGCCCTTCCACCCTCTCTTCTATTTTGCCATCGCCTTCCCTTCCCTGGCCTCCCACCCCACACTGAGCACGTCGCCCATCGTCGGCGCGGCTGGACCACTTAACCTCCATCGACTTTTGCGAGCTTGCGCCTGTTGCACCGACGCGACTGACCACCGTGCATCGCCTCCGTGCCCATTCGCAACCACGTAAGCCCCGACCGTCGTGCTCGGCACCTCGACCGATTTCTTTGCATTTCCGACGCGCTTGCGCTTGCGTGCCTTTCTCGTGTTGTCCTTTTCCGGACCCGTTTGTCAACGAGCCGCATCCGTCCCATCCACCGAGCGTTCCACAACGCCCCATCGCGACGCCCTCCTTACCGACATGTGCCGACCTTGACGGCATCACCAACAATTGAAGCCTTGTTGGCATACTGAATATACCAGCTGTCGCCATGGCTAGTGTCCAAATTCCGCCTGCGGTGCAGCAACACCATGGCTCCGCCATCCCGGCTGGTATGACCCAGCAGCAGGCTCAAGAAGTCTTCCAGGTCCGTACCAATAACATCCATCGTCGCCGGTGTATCCGCGCCGTTGTCTGTCTATCTTACTGGGAGCTAACACACAACAGCGCTTTCAGCAATTAAAGAAACAGGGCGTGCCTAGTACCGACCCCGAGTTTATGCGAACGCAATCGATCCTCTCTGCCCTCTCTCGGCAGCAGGAATATCGGAAGCAGCAGCAACAACAGCAGCAACTACAGATGCAAATGCAACATCAGCAACAACAACAACAACAACAACAGCAGCAGCAGCAGCAGCTTCAGCAACAGCACCATCATCAACAGCAACATCAGCTCCAACAACAACAGCAGCAGCAACAGCAGCAGATGCAAATGCATATGCTGAATGGCGCTAATGGTGTCAATGGAACTCAACCCAATCGCCCTGCTCAGCAAACTCCTGCACAAGCAACCCAGTCCCCCTCAAGCACTGCGCTCGGCGCTTCCGCTCTTCCGCCCACCGCAAGTACACCCACTACAGCCTCAAACAACGCACCTTCAGCTCAGGTACAGAGCCATGGCCTCGGCCCTAGCCAGTTCACGGCGCCACAGCTGGCCCTTTTGCGGACTCAAATTCAAGCCTTTAAGATGCTTGGCAAGAACGCCGGAGTTCCCCTGCAGATCCAGAAGGCCATCTATGAGCACCGTGCTCGACGTCATGCTTCACTAACCGAACAAGTCATCCAACCATCATCTGCAACCGTGCAAACAGGTGCCCCGTCCCACGAGGCTTCCAAGCCTGCTCCCAATGGCGTTGGCGCTGGACAAGATGAGGCCACTGCGACCTCCAAGCCACGTGGTTTCAAGACCGTCAAGTCTCCGTACGATGCAGGACAAGGTGGGCTGGTGCGTAAGAGCATCAACTACCATGAGCATGGGCGACGAAAGAGTCGTCTCATCATTCCGGGCATCTTTCCGACAGGAATCGACTTTGAGCAGCTGAGAACAGATCGCGAGAAAATCGTGTTCAACCGCATGAGTGCTAGATACTCCGAGCTCAAAAGTCTTCCCGGGAACCTGGCCCACTGGGATGCGTCTCAGGATACTCTCGTGGCCGATGACACGGCTAAGCGGAAGGCCATAATTGAGATGAAATCATTGGCCTTGTACTCGAAGCAGCGGGCTTTGAGGGACAGGATCGGCAAACAGATGATGCACTATGACAACCTGGCCATGACGACGAACCGGACACAATATCGCCGCATGAAGAAGCAGAGCGTGAGAGAAGCTCGTATCACCGAGAAACTCGAGAAGCAGCAGCGGGATGCTCGTGAGAATCGGGAGCGCAAGAAACATGTCGACTTCCTGCAAGCCGTTTACAACCACAAGGTTGAGATCCAGAACGCTGGCCTGGCTCACCGAAACAAGATGCAGAAGCTGGGCCGTCTGATGTACGCTCATCACTTCAACATTGAAAAGGAGGAGCAGAAGAGGCTAGAGAGAACCGCCAAGCAACGTCTCCAAGCCTTGAAGGCTAACGATGAAGAGGCCTATCTCAAGCTGCTTGACCAGGCCAAGGATACTCGTATTACTCACCTTCTCCGCCAAACCGACGGTTTCCTGCACCAGCTTGCCTCGTCCGTTCGTGCTCAGCAACGGCAGGCAGCAGAACGGTACGGCCAAGAGGACGATGTGGAAGATGTCCAGGAGGAGAGCGAGGCCGAACCAGACGAGGAGAGTGCTCGGAAGATTGACTACTATGCAGTTGCTCACCGGATCAAGGAGGAGGTGACAGAACAGGCAGACCTTTTGGTTGGTGGTCGACTCAAAGAGTACCAAGTCAAGGGTCTGCAGTGGATGCTGTCGCTGTACAACAACAACCTCAACGGTATTCTTGCAGATGAAATGGGTCTCGGCAAAACCATTCAGACAATCAGTCTGATTACGTATCTGATTGAGAGAAAGCAACAGAACGGGCCGTACCTCGTAATTGTCCCTCTCAGTACCTTGACCAACTGGAACCTGGAGTTCGACAAGTGGGCACCAGGGGTTACCAAGATCGTCTACAAGGGTCCGCCAAACACAAGGAAACTGCAGCAGGAGAAGATCCGCCAAGGCAAGTTCCAGGTGCTTCTTACGACCTACGAATACATCATCAAGGACCGCCCGCTTCTGAGCAAGATCAAGTGGTTCCACATGATCATCGACGAAGGCCATCGTATGAAGAACTCGAACTCGAAGCTCGTGGGAACCATTCAGCAGTTTTACAACACCCGCTTCCGCCTGATTCTCACCGGTACCCCTCTTCAAAACAACCTTACCGAACTTTGGGCCATGCTCAATTTCGTGTTGCCCAACATCTTCAAATCGGTCAAGACGTTTGACGAGTGGTTCAACACTCCCTTTGCAAACACCGGCACGCAGGACAAGATGGAACTTACTGAAGAAGAGCAAATTCTCGTCATTCGTCGCCTGCACAAGGTGCTGCGGCCCTTCCTGCTGCGTCGTCTCAAGAAGGATGTCGAGAAGGATCTTCCCGACAAGACGGAGAAGGTCATCAAGTGCAAGTTTTCCGCCCTCCAATCTCGTCTGTACAAGCAGATGGTCACCCACCAAAAGATTGCTGTTAGCGATGGCAAGGGTGGTAAGACGGGAGCTCGCGGGTTAAGCAACATGATCATGCAACTCCGCAAACTCTGCAATCACCCTTTTGTCTTCGGCGAGGTTGAAAACCAAATGAATCCCATGAACACCAGCAACGACCTTCTGTGGAGAACGGCCGGCAAGTTCGAACTTTTGGACAGGGTTCTTCCCAAATATCAGGCGACCGGGCATCGTGTGTTGATGTTCTTCCAAATGACCGCCATCATGGACATCATGGAAGACTTCCTCCGGTACCGCAACATCCAGTACCTGCGACTCGACGGCACAACAAAGTCAGAGGATCGGTCTGATCTTCTCAGGGAATTCAACAAGCCGGACTCTCCGTACTTCATATTCCTCTTGTCTACACGTGCTGGTGGACTGGGTCTCAATCTGCAGACAGCCGACACCGTTATCATCTACGATTCGGACTGGAATCCTCACCAAGATTTGCAGGCGCAGGATCGCGCTCATCGTATCGGTCAGAAGAACGAGGTCCGGATTCTTCGTTTGATCAGTTCTGCCTCCGTCGAGGAAAAGATTCTGGAGCGCGCGAGATACAAGCTCGACATTGACGGCAAGGTTATCCAGGCTGGTCGATTCGACAACAAATCCTCAGAGACTGATCGTGATGCTATGCTGCGCACTCTCCTCGAAACAGCAGATATGGCAGAGGTTGGCGATCAAGAAGAGATGGACGATGAAGAGCTCAATCTGATTCTTGCGAGAAGCGACGAGGAAGTTGCCGTTTTCCAGAAAATGGACGAGGAGAGAACTCGGCATCCTCTATACGGCACTGCGCCAGGTTCCAAGCATGTTTCGCGTCTCATGACTGACGAGGAGTTGCCCGAAATTTACCTTTCCGAAGGCAACCCGATTGAGGAAGAAACCGAGGTCAACCTCGGCCGCGGTGCGCGCGAGCGCACCAAGGTCAAGTACGACGACGGCCTTACCGAGGAGCAGTGGCTTCTGGCAGTAGACGATGATGATGATTCCCCAGAAGCCGCCGCTGCTCGTAAGCAAGCCCGTAAGGACAGGCGGGAGGCCAAGAGGAAGTCCGGCGGGCTTAATATGTCGATGGAGCCCTCGCCGTCCGGCAGTCGCGCCAGTACCGAGGAGGTTGAGACACCTGTGAAGAAACGCGGCCGCAAGCCGGGGAGCAAAAACGTCGAGAAACGTAAGGCGGAAGAAGGCGACGAAGAACCACCGGCGAAGAAGCGACGCGGTCCTCAGGGTCGACCAAAGTCCATATCTACCAATGGGGTTGATGGCCGGATGTCGCCAGAGATCCGCGAAAAGCTGCAGCGGAGTTTGCGGAGAATCTACGATCGCTTGATGAGTCTCGAGGTCGATGATGACGAGCCCGAGGAGAACCCCGAGGGCAACAAGGACGACGAGGACGAGCCGCCCAAGCGTATAATTATTGGTCCATTTGTCAAGCTCCCTCCCAGGCGCGATTGGCAAGACTATTACGTGATCATCAAGTCGCCGATCTGCATGACAGACATCCAAAAGAAGATCAAGAAAGAGGATTATCGCAGCCTCGCCGCCATGCGCAGGGACCTAGAGCTCATGGTCAACAATTGTCGGACCTTCAACGAGGAGAGCAGCAGGATTTGCATAGATGCAAATATTATAGAGGTACAGTCCGCGCTCAGCCCGCCCTGAAGTCAACAACGGTGACTAACAAATCCCACAGTCTTACTTCAGAGAACAGTTCGAAAAGGAGCTTGCCGATGTTCCCGAGTTGCGCAGCCTGGACGATCCTTCTTCGACCCATGATACCTCGGTGGCTCCCTCAACCCATACGGAAACTCCCCAGCCCACGCCAAGCGGGCCACCAACGAGAATTAGGCTGGTGTCCAATTCAAATGGCGCAAGCCAGGTCAACGGGGGGAGCAGCGGTGTGCAGAGCGATGACGACTGAAAAGAACGAACGATGAAAGACGAAAGAATAGGCGGTAATTTGCGCATCTGGGGGCCGTTTTCTTTTCCCTAGATCTGGCGCTGTGATGGAGAACGACGGCGTTTGATGTTTCTGTAGTCTCTTGTGGCGGCGGTGGGGAGTAAGCTTAACGGTTGGCGCTGTGTTTTTTTCTTTTCTCTTTTTGCTTTTTTCTTTCTTGCTCTTTTGGTGTGCTACGGCTGCGCCCAAAGCATTGGACGAGTGTTTCTTCCTCCGCTTGGCCTGGGGGAAGTATATTTTATCGCGTTTTGACAATTGGTTTAGGGGGAGGTGAGAAAGGAAGGAAAGACACGGCAAGAGAGATTGGGGAGGTTGGTAGGGAGAGGCGAAGCGCATAGAACTGGCTTTGACCACTCGACTATTGGGATCCCCGTGTTGAAAGGAATACTTGTACGAAATGCGGGGGGCGGCGTGACTGGCAGAATGGAGAGGGCCAATGAAGGCTTGCTCGTGTGCCCTGCGTCGACTTGGCTGCCTGGGATGCGATGTCCAGGTGTTTGATCTCTTGGGTCACTCTTCGTTTCGACCGGAGCACTGGAGGCGAAAGTCAGTCACTCGGCTGCTTTTATTTCGTCTGTCTGTCTGCAGTCTGTGGTTTGCGGGAGGCAGGCAGGCAGGCCAGCTGGTGGACGGAGCGGATAAGACAGATGCGGAATTCTGTCTAGCTGGTCTGGGTTGAAACTGTATTTTAGTAGAAAACAGGCAGGTGCAAAGAGATTTGTGATGATCCGATGTGAGCGTTTTTATACTCTTCTCTCGCTCTCTTTTTCTGTGTGGGGTCCGTTGTCCGTCGAGCTGTGAGCTGTCGTGGTGTGATGACGTGTTGCCGCTTGCCATGGGTCATGAGGGGTATCTACCTATCTTGGGCATTCTCAGGTAGGTTGATGCCCCGGGAAGATAAGATGGAGCAAGGCAGCAGGGTTGAAGCATCCTCGGTTGTGTGATACCGATCTTGTTTCCTTGACGTCAAAAATGAACTGTTGGGTGGTATATGTGGTAAAACATTAGGGACCGTGAGCTGGTTTCTCCAGCTGAGCTAAGGTAAGGTAAGGCAAGGGGTAAGGTCAGGTAGGTGCCGAACGAAGAGCAGAAAAATATAGTTGAACAGCTAGGTAAGCGAGCCAGGCTTTTCCGTGCAAAGCAGAAATTTCGCCGAATCAGTAAAAAGAGGAGGGGGGAAGGGAGACGGAAAGGGGTGATATTTATATAGGTACCTACCTGTCTTATCATATGACAACAACTGACCTAGAGCAAATGGAAGCTTGCAGATAGAACCTTCCCTGGCCCGCTGCCATCAGCTATCTGCCTAAAGTTAAGTTACCTGTCAGCCTGCACCACGCGTCGAGGAATACAAGAGGACGGCGGACCAAACAAAGCATGCATGGCCTAATCCCGTTGCCACTTCTTGGCTGCAAAAACAAAACAAAATAATTACCAAGGTAGGTAGGTACGTAGGTAATGTACCCACTCCCCCATATGAATTACACGGCCCGATAGTCACGCCCGAGACGGACGCTGCACGGCTGTAAGAATAAATTACTTGGGATTGGACGGTTGAGATTTTGCAAGCAAGAAGAAGATGAAAAAAACAGTTCATGGCTTTTGTTTTGATATTTAGGGGATGGTAGGTAGTTGTAGTTGTAGTTGTAGTTGACTCTTCTTCTCCCCACTCCGCGACGTCGGGTAGCTATACCACGTCGGCTTGTGTACATGCCCGCCTCCCCGTATGCAACGATGAGGTACCGAGAGATAAGATTTGCGATCCGGTGACCTACAGCAGGAAGAAACATACACAGTGCGACGGTTGATTTTCAGATAAAGATCAGAGACGAAGTAAACAAGGTACTGGTTCCGTGGTATATATGCGAAAGTTACGAAAACGCCTTTGGACGCCCCGAAGCAAGATTTCATGCCCCAGATGCACAAATTGATCCAAGCAAATAACACAAGGTGGAGACAAACCCGATCAAGCCGTGCCGTGGTCAAGGCGAAAGAATAGCAATCCCACCGCTTGACCAAAACCACTGACCGCATGCCTGCCTCCATCGACTAATCGATTTCTTTCCTTCGCCCTCCCCCTCCCCCTCACCTTCCGTGTACCCGTTGCCGTTGGCTTCCCATTGCGCCAAACGGTTTCGTGTAAACAAAACGCCAGAAAATAAGCTCCAGCCGCGGATAGCAAGGCATGGTTGTGGAAGGCAATAAACAGACGAAACCCGCCCAAGTCCCAAAATGGCATCGCTAACCACCCAATCCCCCACCTCCCTCCAAAAAGAAAAACATGAAAAAAGATGACGAAGAAAAGCACAGCGAACGCCAGGCTCCGTTCTTCAGTGTGTGGCCTAAGCCCGTATGTACGTCCGTCCAGCCATCCATTAGACAAAGGAAATAAAGCAGTAGGTGAATAAACCCACCGCGCACCGGGACACGATGTCGCCATACGGTCCTAAACATCCCAACCTATATGCAGAAGAGAAATTTTGAGTAGAAATATACTTGATGTCACACATCAGTTCGGGCCGCCTCGTCGTCTTCGCCCGCGACTAGGCCCGTCAGGCCGTTGCGCTAGGACGTCGCGCAGAGCAGGATCATCCTTGTCTTTGTCGACATGGTGTACCCGTACATGCCTAGGCCTCGTGTTAGTCTCTCCGCTTTCAGCCTTAGCGTTCAAGCTCGCATCCAGAGGTGAAGCAGGAGCCGGGATATGAAGGAGTATCTATCTGGACATACCTCTGTAAGTTATCCGGTCTGGGATACTTGTGTTCTCGGTCCGGACAGAAGGGACACACATAGCCCGGTGAGTCATGAACGAGCCCGTGACGGATCATCTCGTTCTTGCGCTTGAACCCTTTCCCGCCTTCACTTCTTGGACAACCGGCCACGGGACAGTAATGCGGTCTCGCCGACGAGTGCACGTTTGCATGGGAGTTGAGGAGATACTGGGTTTGGAAGGGCGCCGCGCTACAACCATCAAACTTGCACACGTAAGTTCCCTGGTGGTTGGTCAGGCCGTCGATGCTCATCCGATCCGCTATCGACGCCGATGTCGCCGGCGTCGAGCTGGCCACTGAATGATCGGAGCCTGGAGTCTCGGTCGCACTGCTGGCGTAGTCGACCGGCGACCGATGAAGGCTACTTGTCGGATAGTAGTATGAATGCACACTGCGGAAAGGGTCTGCGGGTGAGACCGGGGGAGACGCGTGCATTATCGGTAAGCGTGGCAGAGTGCCGGGGGGAGACTGCGGATAACTGGTATGTGAGCCCCGCGATTGTTCCTTGTTCGCGTTTTGCGTGAGCTGGTTGATGTCACCAAGGGTGGATTTGAGGGACGGCAACGATGTCTGGCCATTCGTCTCGGACCTTGGAGAACCCAGCATCTGAATTGGCGGGAGTCCTTCGCTATGGCTGCTCGGTGATATGCCGTTTGGTGGCGACCTCATGTCCATCATCGGGGGCGCGAGTATGGCGCCCTGTTCCTGAGGAGAGCATATGCTTCGCGGGCTGAACGGAGGTAGCGTGACTGGAGGTGGCCAACCATCTCTTCCATGCTCCTCTCGTTTTGTTGCATTTGCAGGGGGCGCGAGTCCGAGTGGAACCTTGTCTTCGGCCTCCTTTTTATCGACGTCCAGGGACATAGACTCAACCTTCACCAGCTCTGGCTGAGCGGCTGGATCGTCGACCATAAGCCCGAGAGCACCGGCCGCAAGCGACTTGAAGTCCAAGCCCAAGCCACCCATAGCTGTGTCGCCGGCGGGATCAGAGGGAAGTCCTTTCCTCTCGGGCCCGTCCTTACGCACCCTGTCCTCCACGTCCACGTCCACGTCCACGTCCACGTCCACGACCCCACCCCGGCCCCGGCCCCAGCCGCCACCTTTCCCCTTTCCCTTTCCTTTGCCCCTTCTCCCGCCAATGTGGAGGGCGCGAGGGGCGGCGCCACCGTCGGAGGAGTCAGAATCGGAATCAGACGAACAGTAGTGGTCTTCTGCTTCGGTGTCGGACGGCAGTGGCTGACGACCGGCTATGATGGCAATCTCCGGCTGTCTACCTCCGTCAAGAAAGCCGACCAAGACGGCATCGCCCTGACTTGGTTTCACCTTCATGCGACGATTAGACTTTTTTGTGCCGAAGCTGGGAGGAGGACTGACTGTGGGATCAGGAATGATGGGCTCGGGACTCGGAGACAGGTGCAGCTTGGGACGTATGGGCTGGAGGCACGGGCTGTTCTGCGGCAGCACCTCATCTGGATCGTAGTGATCGCTGACGTGAGTAAGATTCGGAGCGGCTGTCGTACTCATAATTTCGCGTGTGCTCTGTCGGTGCTCTTACTCACGGTGTGGTCGGATATTAGCTCGCCATGGAGAGCCGGGCCGAGGATGGAGTGTAGAGAGAGCGCAGCCTGACGCCGCACCTTGAGCGATGGCGCTGGCGCTGGCGGCCCTGTGGCAGAGTGGCAGGCCGAGGTGGTGTGCGCTGTCCTTGGTCTGCCCTGATCACCCAGCGCTGCCTTTCTCCTGCACCTTGAGCAACGGAGGTCCTCGGATCGGCGGTGGGATTGCAAGTCCCAGATGGCAGGCAGCTGTTCCCATGCGAAGGTGAACGGCAGGGTGCGGTGTCGCGCATGTAAGAGCCGCAATCCGTAGCCGGGGGCGGAGGGGATGGGCGAATTGACTCGGTGAAGAGGGGAGGGGGGAATTGGGGGGTGGGAGAGGACAAGGGGCGGGGCAGACCAGGCCAGGAGCAGCCACACGGTGAGCGCGCCTTGGGCGGTGTTGGTGGGTGAAAGAAGAGCGGAAGCAGCCTCGTGACCTTTGGCCGGTTGATTGATTGATTGCGCGGGGTGGTAGATTGCGGACACCTTGGAGATCGGAGCGAAGGGCGATGGGAGGGGGGTGGCCGGCCCCTTGTGGAATGCGGCTCAAGTGCACAAACACAAAGAGGCTTCGAGGCTCGAGGCTCTGACACGGCTGCTGACGCGGGTGCTGGTGCTGGTGCAGGTGCTGCTGCTGGTGGTGCTTGGTGCTTGGTGCCGGGGTGGATCTTTCGGAACGAGGGGACGCGAGGTACAAAGGGTGCTTGGTAGTCCACGGCAAGGTATGCCAGGCAATGTATAGGCGGACAAGGCAAAGCGGAGAGACGGATATGGCTTTGTGACCCAGACGGGGTGTCCGACCAAGGAATCGAGCGGCAGCAACTGCGACTGCGACTGATGCGACTGCGACTGTTGCGACTGCGACTGTTGCGACTGCGACTGCGACGGGAGCCAGCCAGCCTGGCTTTGTCTCCACAGGAACGAGGAGTCGGGTAAGGCTCAGTCAGGTCCAGAAAGTCCCTACGTTGGGGTAGCTAAAGTATCCGCACTTCGCCCGGTACATCAGGAAGGCAGCTAAAGTAAATGTGTGCTCCGGTTTGTTTCCGGGGGTGGAGCGAAACAAGAGCCTGCTGATCTTGGAAGCTTTGTTCCCGTTGATGTGGTGGGGAGGGTGTGGGTGCGGGCGTGGTTGTGGTTCTGTGCTCGGAATGCACTCAATGCGGACCCAAGGCAAGGTAGGGGTTCAGTGGGTTAGTGGCTGGTCGAAAGGTCAGGCAGGCGGTTGACGTGGTTGGCACGCAGCGCAGGTGAGGTGGGCAGGGACGCAGGGAAGGCAAAGCAGCAGAGGCAGGCAGGCAGTCGGAAGTGCAGGCGGGGCTCGATTTAAGCCGCACTCAATAACAACATGGAAGCCACTACACTACCCATGGAACCTAACCCACTGCTGGGCACCAGGGCAGGGCAAGGCAGGCGCAGGCAGGGGGAAGCAACGCGAAGTACCAGGGAGGTACATACCGGCAGCTGCCAGTACCACGGTTATGGGCAGGTCAGGTCAGGGCAGTCAGGTATCTCCAAAGGTACCTAGTATCTTGGTACCTTTGGTATCTGGTAGGCAGGAGAAGCTTCCATGTTGGGAAGAAGGGCGGGAGTTAGTGTGTCGAAGGTCCACGAATACTTGTAGCGACCACCTAGATAACTGAGGCGCGGAGGTGGGGAGGGGAGGCACAGCAGCTTTGCGCTTAAGAGGTTGGTCTTGCTTTCTTACACAGTAGATACCAAAGGTAAGGTACGTTCGCGTTCCTCACGCCTTCCCCAGCTTCCCTGCGTACCAGGAGGAAGGCGCCTTCCTACCTTGGGTAGGTGTCTACCTGACCTAAGGTACCAGGCAAGCACACCAGACCGCAAGAGCATGTTCCTTTCTGAGGTTGGGTCGTCGTGGAATGGATGTGGGCCAGGGCAGGCTACCAGGTAACATGGGTACCTGGTAGCTTGTCAGTCAGTCTGGACTCGGTAATGTCAGGTCGCTGTCTGAGCTACCTCAGCAGCTGTGGAGGTTATGTCTTGCGCAAGGTAAGACGAGCGTGCGAGGTGCTGACAGGCCGCCCCTAGTGTAAGCCAAAGATGGAACTCGGGGAACCTGCTGGATGGATTGCATCGACGAGGGGAAATGGACGCGAGAATCGAAAAAGAGCTCAGACGTCCGGGGAGGGGCTGGCCGGGATCCCCAGCACGATAGTTCACCCCGTGCTGCAACAAGTACGACAGTCGACCACCGACACAGCACGACAGCGCATCAACCTAAGCCTAAATGTGCATCTTTCTTCCTCCTACATACGAGGAGCCGGGGAGGGGGGGGGCTGCTAGCTTGAGAATTGGCGGCTGCCCGAAGCCATGATTGAGGGGATGTGAGGCTCTTTATCTCCCGCGGGGCCACCCGAGTCTCATCAGACTTCAAGGGTACTTTGGGTAACGGATTCGGAGATGAGCGTGCGAGTGTTCCGTTCTATGGGGAAAGTCAGACCGAAAACTTGGATGATGGAGACTGGAGAGTCGCCCTGGAATGCAAGCGATGATGAGGTGGACGGGAGAAGGGCGACACTACCTGGTACCTACCCTCGCAAAACAACCTACCTTGGAGGCACCTTACCTAAGGTATTGACTCCCTAGGAATTGGGCCCAATTCTGCAGGGTCACTTCGTCGCTGCAGCCCAAATGGAGCCTTTGTCAGAAACACCTTTTGTCGGACCTCGCCTGCTTTTTTGTTGAGTGGTTGGATGTAACTCGGGGGGGGGGGGGGGGGCACGATCGCCTCAGTATTGGGACCTATCGCCATCAACGCAACCTGCCCAGGCTTCCGAGGTTCAGGTACCAGGTAGTCTTTTGCCATGGTCCCTCCGTATGGCGACAACATCCCAACCCTCTCGTCCGTCCCTCGGTCTGTGAAGCTGTGGGGGCAGGTACGGGTTGAGTTGAGTTTAGGTCGGCAGGCACGTAACCCGTATCGTATTGATATTCAGCGACTGCGGGCAGCCACCCCCCGACCGAGCAATGAGCAGCCTCGCCATTATTTCTTTCATCTCCTCATCTTTGCCATCTTTCCCATCTTTCTGATCCCCTCCCCCCCTGGGCTGCGCCATTACCTCTTGGGATGGTCGGGTCGGTACGTGACACCAGCCCACCCACTGGCCTCTGAACCGTCACTGCACTACACAGTAAAAGAGTTGAATGGTCTCCCGTCATTCTACTCAGCAAGACAGACCGACTAGCGGAAATACACTAGTGCAGACTGCAGACTGCCCTGTGGAGTTTGGCGACGGGTGTGCCGGCCATGCCAGCAATTGATTGGGGCGAAGCGAGCACTCAGCCTCATACTGTACGTCCTCGATAGCGGCGTCATATTACGGGTCAGACCGCAACCCATGCATCATCCTTGTCTGCCCTCTGTGGGCGCGGGAGCACATCGAGTTTCCGCACCCAGGAAGGTTGAATCCTTGCCCCCAAAGTCAAGTGCCTCTTCGGCCACCACAGACAGGACCGAGACAGCAGAGGACCCAGGAGCATGCTGCCATTCTCAAACTGCTGCGTAAAGATCCATCCCCTCTTCCCCAGGCCTTTGTGCAGTTCAGCTCGTCCAGCAGTCCCCTCCCTCCACTTTTCTTCTCTCCTTCTCTCGGCTACCTACCTGTACCTTCCAACCTCGGGATACCTATTACACATCGGACGCTGACCGCTGCCTCCTTCTTATCAGTGCCGAAAAAACTGCGGACGCTTGGGGTGTGTGTGTATGTGCGTGTAGGTGGCTGTCTACCCATCCTCGAATTGCGACGTGAAACCGATCATGCAGGTCAGCGGGACCGTTGAAGACAAGCGCGTGTCTTTGGAGCAGCCAAGGTGACCCTATCAGAACGCATCCTCCCGTCTCGCCCCCTAAAGCACGGCACGTCTTCTGTCCTTTGGATCTATCCACTTCACGGATTTTTGAGGTCCTTTTGTAGCTGCCTAGCTACCTGAGGTTATCACTCAGGCTCATCAGCTCACTTCACTGTGCCGATACTTTACCACCAGTCCCTGTCTTCGCATCCCTCTGGTGATCAGTCTGTCCTCATCCCTGGTTTGGGCGTGGGATTTCCCTGTGGCTGGAGGAGAGCCGACCCTGCCTCGCTTGTTGCAGCCAAAACGGACGAGACATATTTTTATAGATGCGACACCTATGGCGGTGAGTTTCTTTACTTCCCTCCCTCCCCCCACCGCTTTCTCGTCCGTCTCTCCCCATCGCATCGCTTCTGGGCCCAACACACGATGCAATGTGTCACCAGGTCACCTCATCCCAGAAAGTGGGAATTCGGCCTTCGGGTGAGGCCACAGTCCCTCATCCACGTGTGTCGTTTTTGTGTCGCCGTCCTTTTTCGACTTTAGCCGGGGGCCGGATGGTAAATCTCAGCCGCGAGTAGCGGCGCCCAGCAGGTTGCGTTGCACCCCTGGGCCTCAGCGACGAGGTGGAGGCTAGAGGCAGGGAGCCGCAAGACGATGAGTGGGGCTCGATGAGAGGTCCGGTTGGTAGAACCACAGTTTTGATATTTGGGACCTCCTCCCGTCGCGATTGGCAAACCTTGTCCAGCGAATACCAACGCTCCCGAAAACGAAGGTTCCTTCTCCTTGTCGGACCCCGCTCGACGGCAGATTCTTTGGCTTCTTGTTGTCGCAGGGGAGTATCCGATACTACCACCCGCTTTCGGGGGGGGATAATGCTCCATCTCTCTCTCTGCTGGAAACATGCGCCGAGAGTGTGGTCCGGTCCTTGTGCGAGTAGTTTGTGGGATGGGTGGATGGGTGTGCTGAGCCGCCGTGCCTTTTCCCCGCATTATTTTTTATTGTCATGGAGGTGCTAGGCACGCTAGGGTACCTTGTAGGTAACCTCAGTCTGGCCGGGGGGTCCTACTGGAACTTTGGGAGGCGGTTGGGTTTCCCAGGACGAAGAGAAGAATAGCGCAGGGCCTACGGTGTACGAGGAAAAGGGAATATGGCATCCGAGGAAGCAGAGTGGACCCCGGTATGTTTTGTCTGCACTCTGCATGCCCTCTTCAACAAACCACGAGGGGATGAGACAAGCGAAGGGGCCACTTGCTTTCTGCGCGTTGAAGAAAGCTTACCTTCCCGCTACCCCTGGTTCGTTCCCTGCCACGCCTCCACTCAAGCTCCAGTGCCTGCCAGCTCGCTGCCGTCCACCTCCCCTCCCCTCTCCTCTTGCGAGGCACCACACTTTCTGCCAGTGCGAGAAGGGGACAGAACTGGACAGACATCCACGGCAAAGTTGCAGAGGAAAAAACGAGCTCTTTTTCTACACCCGCTGCCTGAGCAAAGTTGAGCAAGTGCTCGCGCGTAACCAGTGCGTCCCCGTATATAGAATGAAGTTAGCTCCAGTTGTTTTGCTTCTCTCCCGGCGCTCCTGGGGATGAATAATGCCTACACGCTGGAGCTGAAGATAGAAATTCATTGTTTTTGACTCCTAGATCCTCATCACGATGCGGCTGTTTGTTCCGCCACAATGGTATATCCGTGATTCCTCCAGCTACCTACCTACCTACCTACCTACCTATCTACCTACCTACCCACCTATCTACCTACCTACCTACCTATCTACCTACCTACCTACCTATCTACCTACCTACCTACCTGAGGCATTACTAGTAAACATATCCCGCACGCTTCGGGGTGAATAATGGCAAAACAATGGGACAGCTGCTTATCGGCCGGGCAACTACCTGGATCACAGTTGAAACCTTTCTCTCACCCATGAGTACATGTACCTAGTTTTTAGTCCCATTCGGCTTAGGCAGCATGGTAGTACCTCTTGAAATGGAGACTCACCCTCATAGTGTGCGTGCCCGGGTTTCCTACAGTAAACCAAACCAGTAATATGCCACATATTTCCAATACACTTGCAACCTCTTGCAAAGGTCCGTTGTTCAAAGGACTGGAGGTCTTCCAATTTATGATGGATACAGAGCCGAGTGAGAGTGACCTTGCCGTCAAACTCTGAACTCAGATACTCACCTCTACCTGGTAATTCCATGTAACTAAGGTACCACGTATCGTTGGCATCGAGTACCTAAGGTAGTCCCAAGCAAAACCGAGCTCACACGCCTCCGTCGTTTGTCATAATGCCAATGTCCAGTAGCCACAACTGACTTTAGTGCTACCCTGTACATAAACCATGACGCCTCATCATGCTGAGAATTGTCTCCCTGAGCATTGTCCCCGCCGTCGAGGTATCGCCAAGAGTCATCCGAGTTTGTTCAGCCCGCCACACGCAGTTCGGTAGTTAGTGGTCAGACCGGAACCTCAACCCGACAGTAATCATCGCACCAGAACATCCAATCGCCAAAAGGCACAAGTTTCACATACTACTACTATCAAAACGTGCGAATCTAATGATGTGCTTCTTGAATTTATGGTGGGGTCTACTTTTACACAAAAGCTACTAGAGAATAACGAGTCTCTTCGCATGTCCCTTTCACTGATTCCCCTCGTTCTCCCACACATTTGTCTCGATGGATGCCGACTCCATGCCCATTGTCACCAGCACCAGCCAAACACCGGGAACTAAATATCAAGCGCCACCGACAATCGTTTCAAGCAACCCCCCGCACACAAAAGATCAAGGGCCTTATTTTTAGTGCCGGCGTAAAAAAAAAAAAACTGGGAATCTATGGTATTAAAGCTCGTCATGGCTCTGGGGCTCGTCATCCTCGGCACCTCCGGGTCCACCTTGGCTGTAAAGCTTGCTAGTGATGGGGTACGCGACGGCCGACAGCTTCTCCTTCTGCTCATCGAAGTCCTCAGCGGTGGCGGTGGCGGCGTTCTCCTCCAACCAGTCCTGGGCCTCCTTAACGGCGTCAAGGATGGTCTCCTTGTCCTCAGCATCAACCTTGCCGCCTGTAAATCATAGTTAGCATGTGTGACAAGTGCATCAGGGGCAGAGTGTACTAACCAAGACCCTCCTCGTCGTTGACCTGGTTCTTCAGGCTGAAGGCGTAGTTCTCAAGACCGTTGCGAGCCTCGATGCGCTCACGAGTAGCCTTGTCCTCCTCAGCATACTTCTCGGCCTCAGCCACCATGCGGTCGATCTCCTCCTGGGTGAGACGACCCTTGTCGTTGGTGATGGTGATAGACTCGGCCTTTCCGGTACCCTTGTCGTGGGCAGAAACCTTGAGAATTCCATTGGCGTCGAGCTCGAAGGAAACCTCGATCTGGGGCACGCCACGGGGGGCAGGCGGGATTCCGGTAAGCTCGAACTTGCCAAGGATGTTGTTATCCTTGGTCATGGAGCGCTCACCCTCGAAGACCTGGATCAAGACTACGGGCTGGTTATCGGCGGCGGTAGAGAAGATCTGGCTCTTGCGGGTAGGGATAGGGGTGTTGCGGGTGATCAGCTTGGTCATGACTCCACCAGTGGTCTCAATGCCAAGGGTCAACGGGTTGACATCCATGAGGACAATCTCCTCAGTGCCCTCCTCGCCGCTCAAGACACCAGCCTGGACGGCGGCGCCAAAGGCAACAGCCTCGTCAGGGTTGATACCCTTGCTAGCCTTCTTGCCACCGAAGAACTCCTCAATAAGGGTCTGAACCTTGGGAATACGGGTGGAACCGCCGACAAGGACAATGTCGTGGATCTCCGACTTGGCAACCTTGGCATCCTTGAGAACCTGCTCGACAGGCTTGATGGTGCGCTTGAAGAGGTCGTTGTTCAGCTCCTCGAACTTGGCACGAGTCAAAGTCTCGCTGAAGTCCTTGCCGCCGAAGAAGGACTCGATTTCAATGCGGGTGGACATCTGGCTGGAAAGAGTACGCTTGGCCTTCTCCGCCTCGCGCTTCAGCTTGCCCATGGCCTTAAGGTCAGAGGTAACATCGACGTTGTGATTCTTGTTGAAGGTCTTGGCGAAGTGGTTGATGATGCGCTGGTCGAAATCCTCACCGCCAAGATGGGTATCTCCGGCAGTGGCGAGAACCTCGAAGACGCCCTGGTCAATAGACAGAAGAGAAACATCGAAGGTACCACCACCGAGGTCGTAGACGATGATCTGACGCTCGCCGTCGGTCTTGTCCAGGCCGTACGCGATGGCGGCGGCGGTGGGCTCGTTGACAATGCGGAGGACATTGAGACCGGCAATCATACCAGCGTCCTTGGTGGCCTGGCGTTGGTTGTCGTTGAAGTAGGCGGGGACGGTGACGACGGCGTGGGTAACCTTCTTTCCGAGGTAGGCCTCGGCGGTCTCCTTCATCTATTCGGGGGTTAGCCATGGCTCAAACACGTCATCCAATATCTGCTGTGATCAACCGTACCTTTCCGAGGATCATGGCGGAGATCTCCTCCGGGGAGAAGGCCTTCTCGGCTCCATTGACATCCACCTTGACGATAGGCTTCTCATCCTTGGCAACAACCTTGAAGGGGAAGTGCTTGATATCCGACTGAACATCCTTCTCGGAGAACTTACGGCCAATAAGGCGCTTGATGTCGAAAATGGTGTTTGTGGGGTTCGCAGCGGCCTGGTTCTTGGCTGCGTCTCCGACCAACCGCTCGTCCTCGGTGAAGGCGACGTATGAAGGAGTGATACGGTTTCCTGGTGATACCTGTTAGCACATTTGCTTCTGCGTACGATTGCGCTCTGTTGGAGCGGTCTGGGACTATCCGTACCTTGATCGTTGACGAGAATCTCGACCTTGCCCTTTTGCATCACGCCAACACATCTTCAAAGGAAGTTAGCCTCTCGTTCCAAGCGTTGTAGTAGTCGACGAGCATCAGAGCGGCGTTCGGGGAAGTCGGAATTGACACCAGTCACGCCAGGGCGACCCGCTGCTGAATTGAAGGCTCGTCGTTTTTTGTAGGCTCGGTTTGACTTACGAGTATGTGGTGCCGAGATCCTGTGCAAAATGCGAGGTTAGTCGACCGCGAATTGCGTCGAGCAGCGAGCCGCTGCAGCGGGCACGAGGGGGAGCTCAGCTTACAATTCCAATAACGGTTCCGTAATCCTGAACATCGTCAGCCTTGACCTGCTGGACGAAGCCAGCAGAGAACAGAAAGGCGAACAAGCCAATCATGCTGAGGCCAACGGCCCAGCTTCGTGATCTAGGCTCCATGTCGAGAGCTCTGTATGTGTGCGAAGTTTGACAAAGAAGAAGAAGAGAAAAAAAGGCGGTTGACAATGAGCACGCCTGTTGTGCTTCCTCAAACCAGTACTCTGGTCTGGTTTTGTCGGAGGGGGAGAAAACAATTAGGTGGATTGTTGGATTGGGAAAGCAAGGCGGGTGCAAGGAAGCAGAAGCGGTGTCCTGCCTTTTGAACCTTCGATGGGCCAAATTTCTAGAATGGAGATCTGTCCTTATTCTCCCTCTCTAGCCACCTCACCCTGACCACCACCACCACCACCACCGCCAAACAACCTGGAACCATTACACACGGCCGGCTTACCTTACAGGCTACCTGTACCTTCCAGCGCCATTGAATGGTTGGATCTGATCCCCATGCGCATGTAACAGGTACATGTGTTCTTTCTGGACACAAAAGCACTTTTCTTTCGGTTCCACCCCGGCCTCGCTGACCACTATACTTTGCCGGCACCCCGGTCTATCGCGAACTTTCTTTTTCGGTTGCACGCTTCCAGCGAAGCATCAGGTAGCTTCTAGGCTTTTTTTTTTTTTTTTTTTGCGACATTCAAACCGCCCGTCCGTCTTGCACGGGCCAGGGCAATTCCAATGGAAGCGCAACATTCAGTGCATGTGTAGTGCACTGCACTCAAATGCGACATCCACCTCAGATAGGCGCCTGGTATCTAGAATAATTACAGGTCTTGATACTTGCATCAACATGATGCATCGCAATTCCAGCTCGCCATCAACTCTGCATTACCAGTCTACGTTTCTAATCAGGAACCCTCAGGTCTGCATTGAACACCTCAGGTTCGGTAAGGTGGGTAGGTCGCTAGCCACCGCCAGGGGACGGAGGGGCGAACTCCACAGGCGGCAAAGCAAGGTACATATGTACCTTACCTTGCAGGATCCGGTATAGCTCAGATAACGCACGAGAACCTGGAAGAGCCTCTTTGCCCCCTGTTCCTGACAGAGTTGCCTTTTCAACATCGATTCAGCGCTCCGTCGTCGACACTTGCGGCGGTCTGATAGGTAGCGGGCTAGCTTGGAGATATGGGGGCGATGGGGCAAGCCTTGCGGGGAAAGCTCTTTCCTGCCTGCTTCCATTGGCTGCTGTATCTGGCAGGTGGCATGTACAGTGGGTTGTCACGACCCAAGGCAGGAACGCCACAGCCCAGAAGCGGGGGGCGCTGGGGTGCACGGGAACCCACAGAAGGTAGGCCGGTGATTGGGCCAGGGAAGAACCAATCATGGGGTTGCTCTGTCCTGCTCTGCACCCATTGAGGAATTAGGTGCAGAGCAACACAGAGCAGAGGAAACCTTCACTTCTATATAACGAGTAGGGTCTGGCGACATTAGGTCCCAGACCAGTAATCAATACAAGTTCTTAGGCATTCATTGCACAGTCGAGAGAACTATCCCTTTGCTCCGTGGTTACATACACACCCTTGCACTTACCTTTTGACCCCATACCGTCTCTAGGACCCTTTGGTTCTCCTGATCGTAACAGTTTTGTATGGGGAAATCCATTTGGGTTCAGACTTTTGTCGACCCACTGTACACTACGGGATCTGCGCCCCTTGAAGCTATCTTTCCTGTTGTTCCGACAAAAAGAAGACAACGTCCCCCTAACGGGCCACAGCGAAGAAAAAAAGACAGTTGTCATCATCATTTTCACAATGCCACCTACCTAGCTTGCACAGGGCAGCCAGTGTTGACACGACACTCTGGCTCTGTCTCGAAGTGCAGACTGTAGGTTACACATAAGCAATCCATAATACCACCTCCGAGGCAGCTGCCCCGAAATTCATCTTCCGTATCCCGTGCTGCTCATAAAGTTCGAGCACACCTAATTCTCTTTATTGCATCGGCAACAGAGCCTGTGACCTGAATTTTTAAAGCCTGTCTTGGTTATACTGTGCTTCGTTGTCACTTGACAGTTACGTAGCGATATCAATCAGAATGCGTCATACGGAAGGATTGATGGTGGGGCCGAGGACAGTTCCCCAAAAGTCTGGGTTGATAACAATCGAAACCAACCGCTTGATATATATAGTATGATACCTAGGTATGCACCCTGGCCTCTGCAATCCAAATACGACACGCTCTAACTCTTGCTTTGTGCGTCCGCACTCCCATGATAACAATTTCGCGCTATATACCATAAGACTGAGGAATGGCTGTGTCTTCCTCGTCCGCTTGCCTGCTCTGTCGCTCCCTGCCTTATTCTAATAATCCGGCGGCCACCGTTTCGCCCCCGCTCCTCAGAACGACCCTCTGCCCAGCCTCCAAAGGCACCTTGGAAGCCAGAGTCACCCTGATCCTCGCCACTGACGCAGGCTTCACGATCTTTGGCTTCTTCTTGACCACCGATCCCGTCACCTTATCCAAGAGCGCATCAATCGCCTCAATCTTGCCCGCAACGTGCAACCTGCCCCTGTGGACATCCACCTGCATTGGCATCAAGAAGTCGAAAGCCAGTGCCTTGAGTGTGAACGTATCCAGACACTGGATTGGCTTTGCTGGGTCGCAGATGATATCCCCCACTCGCACGTGCATGGGGTCGATATTGCTCAGGTGAATCACCACGTTCTGACCAGCCACGGCCCAGTCAGTCGGCTCCTCGTCCATCAGAAGCGATTTTATATAGGCCTTCTCGCCGCTTGGCTGCACGAGGAGTGCGTCTCCCATCTGCAGTGAACCGGCGTCGATTCGACCGGATATTGAAAGAGGGCTCTGTGGGGTACGGAAAACCTCTGATATGGTCATGCGTAGCGGTTTGGATAGCGCCCTGGCGCTGGGTTCCGAGTTCTCCAGCTCTTCCACGAGTGTCGGTCCCGTGTACCATGAGGCCGCTGGTTCCGTAGTCTTCCGAACAAGGTTGTCGCCGCGCAAGCCTGACAAGGGAACAAACGCGATATTCTTGGACTGGAACCCTGTCCCAGACAAGAAGCCATGGACTTGATGCTTAATCTCCTCGAACCTCTCTTTCGACCAACCGACCGTGTCGAGCTTGTTGACCGCCACAATAATCCTCGAGACTCCCATGCTTCGAATGAGAAGAGAGTGCTCCCGAGTTTGGCCCTTCAGGCCCGACTCGAATGCTCCAGTGCTGGCGTCGATGACGAGGATCGCAAAGTCAGCCTGACTAGCACCCGCAATCATATTGGGGATAAAGTCCCGGTGGCCTGGCGCATCGAGAATGGTGAAGGCTGTCTTGTCTGTTTCGAATCTGTTGGTGGCGATGTCGATGGTGACTCCTCTAGCTCGTTCTTCGGAGCGTTGATCCAGCACCCAGGCGAGCGCAAAGGATGTCTTGCCGATTTTTTCTGCTTCCTGCCTGAGCTTGTCCACGGTCCGCTGATCCACAACGCCTAGATCGAGCAATAGCCGTCCCATCATCGTGCTCTTGCCAGCATCAACATGGCCCACGACCACAAAGCTGGCTGTCTTCTTCTTCTTGCTGTTCTCAAACTCGGAAAGGACATTGAGATTTCTGCTCTTTGGAAGGGGTGCATCTTCGATCTTCAGCGCCTTGACTTCGCTCGTCACAGCATCGGTGGAAGAAGAGCCCTTCTTTTTGGTCTTCTTCCCAGCTGTGTCCGCTATTAGTAACCACGTTAGTGCTTGGTCTTTCCTAAAATCGAACCTTTCGCCTGGGCCGTAAGAACCACATCGTCCGGGCTTGGTTGGGAGAAGGCCTCGACAACAGACGGAGAGAGCGAAGGATAGGGGCTGAAGAATTCGGCCAGCTGAGGCTTTGGCGGCGGGGAAGGTCCAAAAAGAGTCTGGGCAAAGGCAGAGGGTTGAGCTGTTGCTATTGGCTGTCCCCTATGAGGCTCGGGAATGATGTATGCGACAGCCTCGCTCGAGAGGTGGGATGTCACCAAATCGGCGGTTGTAGTTGAGGTTTCTGGAACATCTGCCATGCGCTGGTGTGGGAGTTCGATGGTTGTCGATTCGGCATTGGCCAGGGGCATGCGGCCCTCAGCTGTCGACTCTGAGGTCTTGAGTCGTTTGCTGAATGCTCCGGCCAACGGGACGTTCTCCTTGGCTCTAGACCTTTCCCCAACGGCAAGCTCAGCCATCTTGGCGCGAGTCTGCTCAACCCTTTCCTGGGCGTTCTTTTCCTCGGCCTTTTGCTTCCTGGCGGCCGCCAGCATTTGCAGCTTGGACATTTTGGGAGCCGATCCTGATCCGCCGAGCAGTCCCCCGCGAGGTCGTTGTGGTGCGATGAAGATGGTCTCCCGGTGTTTCGGGATGTTGCCCCATGGAAGATCCCGAAAGAAGTGGGTAAAGGATTCTCGAGGTGGATTTGGTGTGACGGCATGGGAGACTATCGGTGGCGCGTACTCATCCCCTTGACATAGTGTCAACAAGGTTCGAGTGAATGGTTGTGGTGATAGCGGCGGGGCGAGGCGAGCGTCCATTGTGGTTCGACAAGTCTTCTCCCAGCACGGCAGGTCTTTGTGGGCATGGGGAGCGAAGGGTGCCGTACGCGTCTGCGTGGTAAACGGAAAGGAAATGCCAGGCTTACCATTCTGTGGGGTCTTTTTGGGCTTTGGGGCGATGAATTTTGACACGAGATAGGCAGCAGCCTTGTCGACGTCGAAGTAGTAGTGCCAGAGCGCCTCCTCGATCTGTGCTTTCGTGACCTTGGAAGCTTCCCCGGCAAGGATGGACCGAACTTCGGCAGTGCCGTTGGTCATGATAATGCGCTCCTCAGGCGTAGGCTCCGGATCATCATCGTCATAGACGTGTTCGTACTCGTCGACAACGGCATTGTAGTCGAGATTGCGTATGTCCTTGTGGCGAGACATTTTGAGACAATGGCCCGCGGAAGGGGTGCGTGAGAAAGGCGAGATGAGTTAGGAGCAGCTGCAATAAATCGCGTTCGTGTCGATTGAGGCGAGTGATTGATGCCTGGTTGGTTGGTTGGTTGGTTGGTTGGTTGAAGTTGGAGGTTGAAGTTTGGATTAGGTCCAGATCGGATTTCAAGGGTGAAGAGAAGTAGCCTTATGTATGTGTTGCGAGGCGCCAAATCACTCGACGGAAAGGAAAACCAGTCAAGAATCTTATTTGGAAAATACCGGCAGCCCGTGTGCCTATTGAAAATCTGACAAGCTTGCTCTGTTGGTTTATTGAAGAGTAGAAGTCAATCAGAAAGTCACCTCACACCTTAGCCTCGGGGTCCTTCCAGGTTATTATGGCGGGGTAAACGGGTGGGTGGTTCTGCCAGCCAAGCAGTGACCCCACC
Organism: Podospora appendiculata; assembly: GCA_033675105.1. Lineage (NCBI taxonomy): Eukaryota > Fungi > Ascomycota > Sordariomycetes > Sordariales > Podosporaceae > Podospora > Podospora appendiculata. The sequence goes on along the minus strand of JAULSO010000005.1, from coordinate 2,034,552 downwards.
ATGACTACATCGGTCAAGAACTCAAAGGCGGTGGCAGACAGGCAGCGTGTGACTGGCACTGCGACAGCATGGAAGCCCAAAGCTCCCAACCCCATGTTTGGCGAGCTGCGCTAGCTGGCAGGCGCAAAACCGCCTGGGTCGGACTTAGATTCTGCCGTGGGCCGCCCGCTCGCAGGGGGTGCCGGCCGGGACCCTGGCTTAATTTTTCGAGATTGGATTCGAGCTTTTGGCGATACGGAGGTGCCTGGACAGTGACTGGATGGAAACTCGACGTGCAGAGCTTTGACGCCCCCCATCAATCACCATCACATCCTCACCACCGCACGTCGAAACCTGGAACCTCGTCCGAAGCATCTCCTCCCCCACCAACCAACGACCCCTTGCGCAGCCCACCGGCGCAAATAAATCCCCCGAAAATGGCGATGAGTATGTCCCCGTCCCTCGCACACGCTGCGACCAGTGCAGCCAAACAAAACAAGCCCAAACAAGATGGATAGCTAATCGACCGACGCATAACCAGATCTCGATTTGTCAAATGGTACGTGACACGCCGGGCTCGACGATGCAAACCCTCCGCCGCGCATGCATGTACTGACAGTCGCACGGTGCAGCCTCGGTGATGAAGGATGAGCAGGGTCGGCCGTTTATTGTTGTTAGAGAGTTAGCCAGCCCCTCTCTTCCTCCCTCACCCTCTCTCCGCCCCCTCATCCCCTCCTCTGCCTCGCTGCGCTGCTAACACCGATGTTTCTCTAAAGCCAGGGCAAGAAGAGACGCCAATACGGCACCGAGGCCGTCAAGTCACACATCCTTGCTGCGCGCACCGTCGCCAACATTGTCAAGACCTCATTAGGGCCCCGCGGCCTCGACAAGATCCTCATTTCCCCTGATGGCGAGATCACAGTAACGAACGATGGCGCAACTATCCTCCAGCAGATGGAGATCACCAACCATGTGGCCAAGCTGCTGGTAGAGCTCTCCAAGTCACAAGACGACGAGATCGGCGACGGCACCACCGGCGTCGTGGTCCTTGCCGGCGCCCTCCTGGAGCAGGCGGCCGAGCTTATCGACAAGGGCATCCACCCCATCCGGATCGCCGACGGCTACGACCAGGCTTGCGACATTGCCGTGGCGGAGCTGGAGCGGATTTCGGACGTCATCGAGTTCAGCAGGGAGGAGTCGTCAAACCTGTTCAAGGTCGCGAGGACAAGTCTGGGCAGCAAGATCGTCTCCAAGGCACACGACCAGTTCGCACACATCGCCGTGGACGCGGTACTCTCCGTCGCCGACTTGGAGCGCAAGGATGTTGACTTTGAGCTGATTAAGGTGGACGGCAAGATGGGCGGTGCGCTGGAGGACACACTCCTCGTCAAGGGCGTCATCATCGACAAGGACTTCTCCCACCCCCAGATGCCCCACGAGGTCCGCGACGCAAAGATTGCTATCCTGACCTGCGCGTTCGAGCCCCCGAAGCCCAAGACGAAGCATCAGCTCAACATCACCAGCGTCGAGGAGTACAAGAAGCTGCAGACCTACGAGCGCGAGAAGTTCATCGAAATGATCCAACAAATAAAGGCCACCGGCGCAAACCTGGCCATTTGCCAGTGGGGCTTCGACGACGAGGCAAACCACTTGCTCCTGCAGAATGATCTGCCCGCGGTAAGATGGGTGGGTGGCCCGGAGCTCGAGCTGGTCGCCATCGCAACAAACGGCCGCATCGTACCTCGCTTCGAGGACCTCAGCGCCGCGAAGCTTGGCAAGGCCGGCATTGTCCGACAGATGGAGTTCGGCACCACGAGAGAGAAGATGCTCGTCATCGAGGAGTGCGCCAACACCCGTGCCGTCACCGTCTTTGTCAGGGGTAGCAACAAGATGGTACGCCTCCCCCCATAATCCATGATATCATACCCAAAACAAAACCAACTAACCCAAACCCCAGATCATCGACGAGGCCAAGCGCTCTCTCCACGACGCCCTCTGCGTCGTCCGCAACCTCGTCCGCGACAACCGCGTCGTCTACGGCGGTGGCTCGGCGGAAATTGCCTGCAGCTTGGCCGTCGAGGACGCGGCCGTCAAGACCCCCGGTCTCGAGCAGTACGCCATGCGCGCGTTTGCCGAGGCCCTCGACGCCATCCCCATGGCGCTGGCTGAGAACAGCGGCCTGAACCCCATCGCCACCCTGGCCGCGGTCAAGAGCCAGCAGGTCAAAGATCCGGCCGGCCGTGGCCGTCTCGGCGTCGACTGCATGGGTGCGGGCTCCAACGACATGAAGAAGGCGTTTGTCATCGACCCGCTCATCGGCAAGAAGCAGCAGCTCATGCTGGCCACGCAGCTGTGCCGCATGGTGCTCAAGGTCAACAATGTTATCGTGTCCGGGTCCGGCGAGGATGACTTCTAAAGCGCCCCTCCTCCATCCAGTAGTAGATAAGATAATAATAGATGGGCAAAGACCGAGTCAGGCACATATGTGGCCGTGCATGCATGCATCTTTTTCTCGTCCTTGATGAAGAAGATGATATAAAAAGCCAACAATACAGATTTGCCCCGTGGCAATGGCATGAACATGAATGTACATGGAAAAAAACTAGGCCGGGGTGCATGATCTCATTCTAGATCAAGTTGCCCACGCTCCCATATACTTGTAGAATCAAGCCACGCCGCGATTTCAAAACTTTGTGTGTGTTGTAAGGTTGTGCTGTAAAGTAAAAACCCGAGAAAAAAATGGCACCAGGTGATCTGATCTGCCGACCGATTGCGACTGGAGTATGTAATTTTCTGACTTTCTACATTACGCTGCATTTACCGACCAGGTATTTCGCGGGACCTGGCGTTTATATATAAATAACACTGCGCTCGAGACCTCCTTATTGCTGGAAGACTAACTAACCTGCCTACTCACCTGAGGTATACCATCCTAAATCATTTCGCTCACCACCTCAATTTTGACCCACGCCGGGCCCAGAACAAGCTAAAAACCATATACACCCACACCCAAACACATATATATAGATATGTTCCTCCTCGAAAAATTCCCCCTTACGCAAACCCGAACCCATACCCATTGCCCAGCGAGTACGACAGCCTCTCCTTCAACGTCTCCTTGTCGCTGTATTCGGGCAGCAGGAGGATGCCATAGCAAGTGTAGCTCGTTGGCAGCCTGGTGTCGTCGTCGCCGTTCTTCTGCAGGACGAACAGGATCTTCTCCATGCCGCCGACGGGGACGCGGTCGCTGGCCGTGACGAACTCGAGCAGCCTGCGCTTGGTCTCGTCGTCGAACTTGCGCACGATGCTCCAGAAGTCGCGCACGGTGTGGTGGTTGACGTCCCAGCCGACGTAGCGCGTGTAGCGCTTGAGCTCGGCGATGTCGATCTCCTGCACGCCCTCGACGATGGACTGCAGCAGCGGCGGGGTCAGCAGCGAGAGCGCCTTGGGGTGCTGGCACCGGTGGAAGCCGCGGGCAAAGGCCGAGTACTGCGGCTCGACCGAGACCGAGGTCAGGTAGCGGATGTAGTCCTCGACGTAGGCGCCGCGGTTTGCGCTGGTGACGAGCGGCGCGTTGTCGTCGCTCGCGTTGCCGGTCTGCGGGGCCGGGGTGGCGGATGCCTGTGCGGCGGTCTGGGGGAATTGCGGCCATGGCTCGTCTTTGGTGGCGCCATAAGATGAAGTCTTGGGCGAGTCGGTTGAGGGGGGGAGCATGTTCCGAGTGATTTGCTCGCCGTATACCGTGACGGAGAATTGGTAGGTGCGGCAAATCACGTCTTCGACGAGGCCTTCCTTCTCGTCCCACTCTAGCAGCTGAGTGAGACCTCTGGCTAGGTCAACCCAGCCGTCGGCGATGTGGTGGAGCTCGGTGACGGGCTCGCCGAGAAGCTTGCGGTATAGTGCCTTGGGGAAGGTGATCGGGAGGGTGAGGCCGTTGTATACCGCGAGAGAAACGAGGAGACCGGCAAGCTCGAGCTTCCATTCAGGCTCCATGGATCCGGGAACGAACCATGCCATCTGCGTCCGGCTGTCGACGGTGAAGATGCCGTAGTCGGGGTTCAGAAGCTCGGCAGCGGCTAGTCTGAAGAACTCTTGCGAAACACCACCAGAGTCGAAGCCCAGCTCGCCAGAAGCTTCGCCAAGACGGACTTTCAGCGGTCGCAAGAGCTCACGTTCTTCCCTCCGCCACAGCTGGTCGAATGCATCTTGAATTATGTGTTTACGTCGGACCTCAAGAATCAAATACTTCGTGGACGCCAGTTTTAGTCGGCGTGTGAGCACATCCTTAAAGCGCCGGTCCAGAGTTGAGCGAACTGAAACCTCGTCCATTTGCTCCCCGAGGGAAGCGGAATCCTCATAAGCACGGCTCATGCGGGAAAAATTGATTGCCCGAAAGTAGGAGACAAGTGCTGAAGGGCTGAACATGAAGGAAAAGTCAAGCAGGTGCAGGCGCTCTCGTGTACGGTCGTGAGAGAGCCAGGCAGCGGGCATCGTCACCGAGTCCAGGCGATCGGCGAAGTACTCGGCTCGAAACTGTCCATCGGCAAGAAGAAGCTCGTGTCGCCTCTTGTCTAAATACACCCATTAACCGGTCTGCTCAAGCAACAATAACAACAACAACAACAACAAAGCATCAATGGACTTACGGAGAGCTTCAATCAGAGCAAGGGCGCCGCCAAAAGACCCGTTCCCAGGGACTTCAGGGTTGCCATCCCAGTCAGTCAACATGACAGCCCTTGCCCAGTCAAGTAGCAGGATAGGCACACGAGCCTCATGGATGGCACGATCCGGGAACGAAAAGTCGAGTATATATACGGGATCCAAGTTCAGGAAATCCAGCTGCGAGAATAGAGGCGCGAGCACATCGGGCTCGTTGTCTTCGTCGATAATAGTGCGAGACTCGTTAATCTCGTCATAATAACGGCGGGCAACGATGGCGGCAAACAGACGTCTTGCCAGGCGTAGCGCAAGATCGTTCGTGAAACAGTCCTCATAGGCAAGGCAGATATGGGAAGGCTGTGTGGCCACAGAAGGGCTCCCGAGGCTCAGACCGTGGGCTCTGATCCTGGACATATCAGTGAGTTGTGGGACGGTGGCCAGCAATGGTGCAGCGGCAATCAAGGCGTGTAGGCAGATCGAGACAAGACGCCCCGCCTCCGCGTTGCTGAGGGACTCTTCATGCCTGGGAAACAACTTGGAAGTCGGCGATCGAAGGGACTGGAGGGATTTCGGTGGGGAAAATAGACTGGCAGCTGCCATCCACAGACTGTGGAATACCAGGCTTGGCGCGACTCTGGTCATCCTCAGCATACAGTACCAGAGGGTCTGGGAGTCGTAAAGCTGTCCCTTCTTGGCAAACGATCGAAGTGCAAGCCGCGGATCGCTCAAAACATAGAACAGAGTTTGCTCGACAAAGAGCTTCCACTCCAGCCTTAGCGCGCCGGGGCGTGCGACGCCGTGACGTGAGTTCCGTCTAAGTATCCTCCCCCCAATCCGTTCGTCGAGTTTGGTCATGGACGTGGCGATGGCAGGTGGCTCGAGTAGGTGTTTCTCAGCAGTGTGATCTTGGTGGATGACGTCGCAAATGAAATCCACAAGCTCAGGGTTGAGTCTCGATAAAGTCTGGGGAAGCTGGCTCTCATCCTCCTGGTCCGAGTCCGGGTCTCCAACGTGAGCAGACGCGTTGCTACAGGACCGGCTCGAAGACCCCCCCGACTCAACAGCAGGCTCCTTCAGTCCGTTAGACTCGCTGCTCCTTGCTCCATCCAGCTGCGCCAGGCCGGATTTAGTCCTCAACTCAGTACGCCTTTGCGGGGGCATCTTTTCCAGCCGGACATCGTCGAAAAAGCCTGCTGAAGACAATTGCGATATTGGCCGAGATAATGTTGAGCTTGTGGTCTTGGGGCCGCGCGAGGTCCTGTCCGAGTGGCAGCCATTAGCACGCGGAGACTTCAGCAGGCCTGAGTAAGGGTCCTCGGAAAGGGTTTCCGAGGTAAACGGGTCGATCGAGAGCTGATGTTTCGGTTTTGTGCCCGATGCCGTCCGGACTTTTGTGTTTGAATTGCGCCGCTTCGCCCCGGGACGGGGGGCAGGAGACGTTGCAAGCTGGTGCTGGTCCTTTTTCGTCCCGTCCTTACCATTGCCCTCCTTCCGTTCGATTTCCTGCTCTGGTTGCCGACCCTCGATTGGGCCAGTATACTCCAGCGGGCCATCAGCCTCAACCTCAACATACGCAGCTGAGACATCTTGATTGGATTTTGGAGTCGGTGTTTGGCCATCATCTACTGCTGTCGTGCTACCCGTGTCCAACAATCCCTGGAAGCTCTGCGCCCTCCGCGACAGCTCTTCTATAGAAGCCGGGGTCAACCACTCCAGCATTTTGAATGCTACCGTGGCAAATACGTTCGCGGCAAACGATCGGTGGTCTTTGCTTGTCGGCTCCTCGACTATCGTGAAACCTGGCCTCTGACTGGCCTTCTGGGTATGGTCATCTGGCGCGGGGCTTGGAAGCTTGCGGGCTTTCCCCGGGGACCCGTCGATGGACCCGCTGCGACTGCTGCTGGCCTTCGGCGTCCCGCTCCTGCTTGGGCTGCCCTTGGGTGAGTTTCCATGACTGCTCAAGACCTGCCCCTTGGGAGAAGCCAACGGGGGTTTGGGGCTGGGCACAAAGGCGAGGATCTTGAGGGCGGCAGGCGGCCCCTTAGGAGTCCTGAGACCAGGGCAAAGTCCATTCTCGGCATTGTCCTGGGTGGCAAGATATGTGGCCAGAGTCCTTGCGCTTGTCGTGTTATACCTCCGAATAGGTGCGCGACCAACTATTCTCTTGCGACAGGTGAAGCAGCTGGATGTTGAGCAGTGGTCGGAGCCACATCCTTCGCGGAGTTGTACAATGAACCTGGATAGGACGGATTAGCGCTGGCATGGGTGGCGCAAAGGTGGGAGAAGGTGTGTTGTTGTGACATACTTTTGAACGAGCTGCTGGAAGTTGTGGCGGCGGCTTGCCTTGTGGACGGAATACACCCTCTTTGGGTTGTCGATGTACTCGAGAAAGTCTCTCAACTCGTTTGGCGCATCCGGCGGTAGCCTCGCGAAGGGCGCCTGTTCCCATAGACCAGCCAGAACATCTATTTCGCTGATGTTGTTGGCATTGCTGCCGCTGCCGCTGCTGCCGTGTCCGTTCCCGTGGCCGCCATCGGCTGCCCGAGGAGTCTCTCCAGTCATGACATGGATGGTGGGTTGCTGGCTGGCGGCAAGTGCGAACGAGCGATGGATGGTTGGAGAGATGCAGGGACGCGGGGACTCGGGGACTCGGCGGCGTCAGCGCTGGGGCAAGCACGGGCGGCACGCGCCTTGCTTCGGCGACCCTAACGTCTGCGCCGATCAAGCGGGAGGTCAAGTCGAGATGCCTTGGGTGGTGCTGCAGGAGACTGCCGAGATCGTGAGGGCGAGCAAGCGTGAGCGCAGGACCAAAGATGCGAAATTAAGAAAAAACGGAAGACCGGCTATGTTCAGGAAACGTCGATCCGTCAGGCGGTCCGGGAAGAGGTAGTGTACGGCGTAGTTGGATGGCGGGAGGAATTTCCATGGTCTTCATTCGTTCGCGGTTAAGCTGAACCAGGCGGGCGCCTGGCTGGGCGACTTGCAGCTGTTCCATGCTATCGCGCTACAGTACATCACAGCACCCAAGGGGACCAGACCTCACCTAACCCATCTCAAGCTGAAGCTAAGCAGCCTCACCAAAACCCGTAACCGTTGCGAGCCCGGTGAGACGGCTGTGCGCAGTCACTTCTTCCCTGGTACGGACCCAAAATTCGGAAGGTAAATGTAACGCAGGTACGTACCTACATTTTAGCAAGTCCTCGGGGCGGTTTCTCGAGTCTGTGGCACCATTTTCCGTAGCTACTCGAACGTTCACTGCTGGCTGGTGCTGTACGCTAATATTACCAAGTACCTTTGCTCACCGACAAGGAAAGCACCTATATTGCTCTCCATCTAAATTCTCGAGGCAATAAAAGAGATACTCTGGGTTCGCGTGTTTGAAAGAAATGTAGATCCACCAGGAGGTTGAGACGCGGGAAAACCTGTAGTATAAGGCACCTGACCAACATGCTGTGCATGATGGTTCCAAAAAACGCTTTCACTCAGGTATGAGCATGTCAACCACGGCAGCGGGTTTGTGTTAGTCCTGGCTGTTGGCCCCTTCCCGGGGCACGCGTCTGAATCACAACTGTATAGTACGGGTTATTTATGGACCCGTCTGCCTGTACCAGGTAGAATAGAACTGTACGGATGACAAATTGGGACAATAGCAGTGGAGGCGGCCTTTGAGGCATCTCGTGCCTGCCCTACCACCCAAGGTACATTCCAGGTTGCATTAGCCGTGTGCCAGTATTCAGACCGGAAATTCTTGTGGCTGATTGCTAAACATAAGTCGACAATTTGGATAGAAGTTGTATAGATCGTACACAGATGTCGCCTTTCGAGCCTGTCACTGGAACATCATAACTAAGGTGCCCAGGTCGGCATTGATCCATGGATGTTATCCTGCAAGCACTTCTGACATGCAGCGGTAATGGAGCACTGGACTGGGCTGTGAAGGTCAAACTCAGCCAAGAAACGTCCACTCTGTTCCCGGTCACCTAACCCTCACCCGCCTGGACCCAGGCCCGAAACCAGAGCCAAGCCAGCCCAGGGTTCCCGCATGCCAAGCAAATCAAAACGAGACGGTGGCACTGATTGGGCTGTGACGTAGAGGCGTGCCTGGGTAACCCCCACCAAAGGCCCAAGGGCAACTGGAGAAAGCGAACCGCCACCAGAATTTTGGGTTTTCGATGCGATTTCCCTTCCCCGTCTTTATCGCTCTGTTCCCCTCCTCCAGCCCAAACAATCTGCAGCAATTCTCTCATCGCCCGGGTAATTGCTCACACGACCTGACCCGCCAGACTGCCAGGCTACCGGGGTCTCACGCCTACCTATTTTTCATCTCCTCCCCCTCGTGCTCTCTGCCCGTAGTTTCCGCGCAAACAAACCTGCGCCTGTTTGGAATCTGGGAATCTACCCCTCAGCTCAGTGCCGCCTTTCCGATCTCCCGACCGTTGGACGCTAGTCATCGCCCATCCTACGCTTCTCAAGAAGAAACATATGACCGTATTGGATTATTAATAGAGTGCACTACACTCTCCAAAGCGCCGCCCTTCCTTCTCAAAGGCTGAGCCGTCCGTCTATCACAGTACCTTCGACACTCGCCAGCTCTCCCCTACTCCCTTTTTTCGTTCGTCTTGCTCGCATCGACCCGACGCTCGAAGCCATGGCCACCATCTCCGGAAGCAGGGTGTCAGCGCCTGCTAATGACATTGCCCAGATGGATGTTGGAACATCGCATCCGTACACCTGTAACACATGTCACGTAGCGTTCCGCAACAGCGACCTTCAAAAGGGCCACATGCGAAGCGACTGGCAGTGAGTACTGCTGCCGAGCCCGTGTCTCTTGGGCAACGTTTCGACACTAACTCTATCTGTAGTCGGTACAATCTGAAGCGCCGTGTTGCTTCACTCCCTCCCATCTCGTCCGAGACTTTCTCCGAGAAGGTCCTACAGTCCCAGGCTGCAACGACGGCACAGGCCAACAAGGCTGGCTTCGAGAAGGCCTGCGACATCTGCGAGAAGACATACTACAGCAAAAACTCGTACCAGAACCATATCGGCAGCTACAAGCACAAGGGAATGGTTGCGGCCGCACGATCAAAGCCAAATGGAAAGGTGGACGACGCAAGCTCGGTGATGAGTTCGACATTCTCGCTGGGAGACCCTGCCGAAAAGAAGTCCGGGGATGATTCGGACGAGGTTGATTCCGACGCCGAGGAGGAATTCAACGAGGTCGTCGAAGGACTGAAGAAGACAGGCCTGAAAGATAGCACGCCCCCCGTCGACCGCCCCGCAAAGCCGCACCCGTCCGTCGCTGCACAACACAAGGAGGAGCATCCCGTCTCAGGACTCACCAGCGAGCAAACCTCGGCTCCAGCGATACCCCTCGAAGCTACCGCCCCGACTGGTCACAAGGACGCCGTGGCGGATGCGACTTTCAAGTCGTGCTTGTTCTGCAACTACGAGTCTCCGACAGTGGCTCTCAACGCCCTCCATATGGAGCGGATCCACGGCATGTTCATCCCTGAGAAGGAGTATCTGGTAGACCTGGAAGGCTTGATCGGCTCTCTGCAAATGCGGGTTTTCGAGCTGCACGAGTGCATCACCTGTGGCAAGCCCAGGTCAAACACATTTGCCGTCCAGACCCATATGCGAGACAAGAGCCATTGCCAAATTCCGTACAGCAGCGAGGATGAACAGCTTGAGATCGGCGAGTTCTACGACTTCCGCAGTACATACTCAGACGATGAGTCCGAGGATGAGTCAGACGACGAGATGACAGAGGATGGCAAGGCCAAGGGAGGTGCCAAGCTCGGTGCCAAGAGGCCTACCAAGGTCACCGGTGAAGATGACAAGCCCGCCGAGGACGACGGTTGGGAGACGGACAGTTCAGAGTCTTCTCTTGACTCTAACGACCTGCACGCTGTCCCCGCCGAGCAACACTATCACCAGTACGAGCGCCTGGACAAGCACCCTCACCACTCGCGTGACGACCCGCGTCCTCATCAGCAGCGTGACGGCTGGCATGCGCACAATCACAAACGTGCCCATGCAGTATTCTATGACGAGCACGAGCTCCATCTGCCTTCCGGTCGCTCAGTGGGTCATCGCTCGATGAACAGATATTGGCGCCAGAACTTGCACAACCATCCTAGCCCAGCAGAGCGCGAGGAGCGTGAAGAGCGCTTGGCCATTGAGGCCGCAGAGGCGGCGGAGAATAGGATGGACGTGGATGGCGAGGAGGGACAGCAAGTGGTCCAGAGATCGATGCCTGGCACACACGGCCGCTCAGTCATCAACCGCGAGACTCGCGGACTGGGAGTCAATGACATGATGATCACCAGAGAAGTCAAAGCGCTCGTTGTCAAGGGCCGCAAGAAGGAGTTCGCCGGGCAAAGGGCGAGACAGGTGGCCGGCGACAAGAGATACTTTAAGGAGGTGCATCGTAATCACGCGACATTCTTCAACGGACAGCTCTCGTAGGCGGCCATCGGTCATCAGGATTCATGGTGGGCATTTAAGTTCCCTTTTGGAGGATTTCACACTACTCTGGCGATTGGGTCATGGCGGCAGTGGTCAAAGGGGGTAGTCATTTGCATTGGGGCGGGGATTAGACAAAAGCTACGGTAGGCACAGCGGCAGCGGCCTGTCCTTTGTCTTGGGATGTTGAGGAGATAGACATTACACTGCAATAGACGAGGAAACGTTCCGCCTCTATCATCAACGCTTTCGGGTGGACTCGTGTTCGAGAAACCTTGAGCACTGTTTTGTTACATGAATGGAAAGACCCGGGTAGTTCTGTTCTCCTGGAGGCCTGGGAGGGGTGGAGCCATTATTTGCATTGTCTATCTTCCTCTTCAAATGCTCTCCAACCCCAGGGTTGGACTTGCCTAACAAGAGATGTAACTTCAAATCAGTCACCTCCTCACGCCTGGAGCTGAAACATAACTACCAGGTACCTGACCGCCGTAGGTCTACCTGAACCGATCCGAGATAACACGAGATATAACCCGGGATAGCCGGTGCCACGCACTTATACAGCCCGGGGGATCTTTTTGGGAGGTAGTGGTTTCCACAAACAATATCGTCCATCAGACGAGGAATGTCGCAATTCTCTCATGAAGGCAGGAGCGATTGAGCTAAGTGTCGTCTCCTCCCCCCTCGACACCCTTCCGCTCTTATACAATTTCCAGGTTGGAAGGCACGAGCCAGTACCTAGCGAACGCGGAAACGACCTACTGGTCGTTGTTACCTACTGCCTTAGATGTAATCGGGAGTCTTGAGGTTCAGGTTCCCCGACCAGACATCGTAGGTGCCTTGTACCTGCCTTGCCTCAAGGTGCTTACACGCAAGATTCCTCGCTGCCAGCCCTCTTCTCCTCTTTCCAAGCCGTCCTTTTACCTCCTGACACCAAGAAATCGGCTTGCCGTTTTCCGGAAAACTGCGTCCTTGCCGGATTTTCCAAGCTCAATCTTCTTTCCTGTCGTGGCCCTTTGATCCTTCTGTTGCTATCATTTTATCACTTCATCGCCGTTGCAAACGAGAAAGTATCTGGCCACGGGGGCGAATCGTGTTGGGTCTGGGCTTGCCGCTCCTGGAAGCTTGCCATGCCGCAATCGCCTGCTGGTAATCAAGATGGCTTTGGTCCTTCAGGCGAGATGTTGGGCCCAGAGGAGAATTTGCAGGATACTTTGGACGACGAATTCGATGGGGGCGGCACATTGCCAGCAGAAGTTGATCATTCTTTCCTCCCTCCCACCACCGGATCGCCAACGACGGCTCATCGTACTGCCCATGCCCTTTATCCCGAGAGACAAGCTAAGAGCAACGCTCTTGATAATATGCTCCTCGACAGGCCTAATATCTCTCGTCAGTCGGCTGAAACCCAACAAGAGTTCCAGTTTGCTCCCTCGATTACTCTCCCCCCAGGACACTTCACGTCTCGGCCGGTCAAACCTGCACCCTTTCAACAAGATAGCCGGTTTCTTCAGCCTCGGGCCCAGGTGCCATTTCCGTCAAGCCCCGAAACCCAGCCTGCCGTAGAGGCACCTCGATGGCATCAGGGTCAGCCACCATTCCAGACGAGTCCAGAAGTTCAGCCCTCGGCAGGGGTGCCTCAAAGACCCCAGCACCAGCAACTGCTCGAGACCAACTCGGAGGTTTTGCCCAGCTGCGGTCCCACTTGGGAACTCCAAGACCAGTTGCCGCTGCAGACGAATTCAACTGTCGAGCTCGATCTACAATCTTATCGCCCAGCCAAACCTTTATCCCCCAAGCAAGGGGTTCATTCTGCCGCCAGCAAGCACTTCTCACACTCTCATGCCCACCAACCCCACGAGGGGTTACCTTCTCCAGACACCCTTCGATCCGATAAGTCGCGGTTGGCAACTCAAAACAGAATCTCATTGAATGCTTCTGTAACCCCAATTGCCTCGGCAGATAAGCAATGCAGGTCTCATGGGCACCGCTCCTACACGCTCAACGAAGAAAGCCATACGGCTGGATCAACCCTGAAGGACTCCGCCACGGTCAAGGAACTCAAATCAGCGCGCGATGCAGTTCGCGGGAGTCAATATCGCCATGGCCATGAGGGCAGTTCTGGATCCCATGATGAGGGACATGGGGCAAACCCAGACATAGCATCTGACGGCGAGAGCCCTAACAGAAGCCATCACCGTCACCCCACGGGCAACAAGCAAGACAAACAAGGTTCCCTTGTTGTGCCTCGACGCGACCACAGAGGTCAAGAAAAGTCTGGAATGGTGAATCGACCATTCAAGGAGACGGGCTCAGGGAGTAGTTCGGTTGCTCGAAAACATCAAACTCGTCCAGCATCGCAATCCTCAAACATATCTAAGCGCAGACAGGCCCATACTCCAGAACGCCGGGTCTCGGGGCATCTACATGGAAGCAGCGAAACCGCAGATGATCTATCCGTCATCAGCCCCCTCGCCCAGCAACGAAGAGTCGAGATTAGTCACAAGTTCACTACCAGCATGGCCGATGTGATCAATCAGTTCACCATTCAACAGCACTCCGCACTGGAAGATCAGAAGGCACATTACCGGAAGAAGATCAAGGGGCTCGTTGACGACATCAAGAAGGGATCTGACAAGATCAGGCTGCACATGCGTCAACTAGATGCTCAGAATAGGGAGATCAAAAGCCTGCAAGATTCAAAGCTGCAAATGGCGAATCGCATCAAAGAAATGGAGGCAGAGGCCACTCTGTCTGCCGAATCTATCCGCAAGATTGAAGAAAAATATCACATATGCAAGCAGCACCTAAACTCTGCGATTGATGAGCAGCAGGATTTGTATAATCGCTCCAAGAAGCACTGGCAGAATACCATCGAGGAAGTGCGAGCGACGGAGCGCGCTCAAAACACAGCTATGGAGATGATGAGACAGAAGGCAGAGGTTATCCGAGAGCAAATGCTCGAGAAAGTCCGTCATGCCGTTGCGCAAAATAAGCACGAAGCCCGAGATTGTGAGCATCAAAGCACCCGCCGACTGCACCATAGAAATGCTGACACTTATTTAGTGTATCGACAAATCAGTGACTTGACACGACAGCTGGAGGAAAAAGATATCGAGTTGCGACAGGAGAAGAAAGCCTATGAAACCTTGTCACACAAGCTGCAAGACCTAGAAGCCGCCACTAGGGGATTTGAGGCGCTGGCGACCCAAAACAATGAAATCCTGGGTCGGCTGAATGAGCTTGAAAATCTAGCTGACGAGCAAACGAAGAAATCTGACGAGGATGCCCGAGCCAAGTAAGTCAAGAATGAATACCACCTATTGTGGCAGCACCGGCTCACCTTTCAGACTCGATGGCGTCGTTGAACGTCTCGATAACCTATTGAAAGTATCATCAGATCAGCAACAGCTGCTTTCCGGTGTTGATGAGTTTTACCACAAAAGTTCATCCACGTAAGTCAGCACTTGAGTTCCATTTTTGCGGCTTGTTCTAACCTTCGCAGTGTCAACTACCAGCTGGAGACTATCATGGAGTCTCAAGTCACGGCCAAAGAATCCTCAGGAAAACTCGCAACAGACCTAGAGAACCACATGGAAAAACTGTGGCAGCGCCTAGAAAATCAACATGAAGCCCTGAGTAACCAACTCAAGGAGAAGTGTGAAGAAAATGGCATGCTTTCTTCCATATTCAAGGCGGAGCAAGCCAAATGCCAAGAGGCCAATGAGGAGCTGAACAAACTCAAAGAACTCGTCGCTGCACAAGAAGGTGAAATGAGGCATCTGGAAGAAAACCTAGACGATATGGACGCTTCCAATCTCGAGATCAAGGAGAAGGCCCGAGCACTCGAGTTAGAAGTCCGACGCCTCGCGGAAGATCTCGAGTCCAAAACAGCGTCCGCGGCAGATCTTGAACGTAGTCTTCGGGCGAAAGACGAATCGCATCAGTCCGAGACCCAACAGTTTGCTGCCCAGATCCTCAAGCTCAACCAGCAAATGCAAGATAAGGAAACCGCTTCTAAGCTTGCAGCTAGCAAAGAACTCGAGATCGCTCGCCGCGAGGTGCATATGGAGATGGAGAAGTCGGAGGCGGATGTCCGGAGGCTTCTTTACGCTACGCAACAGGAACGGAATACCATGGCAGAGCAGTTGAATAAGTTTGAGCAGGATGCATTCAACAAGGAGCAGGCGGCGCGTCAAAGTTCAAACACAATCAACTCACTCAAGGAAAGACTCACCTCCGCGCAGAAAGAATTCAAAACGACTACAGAGGAGTTCAAAGAGCGAGTTTTGAAGCTCGAGCAGGCACACAGGCAGGAGTCGGCAAGAGTTGAGTCTCTCGAGGCTGATCTTGTTCTTAGCAGAAAACGCGAGCTGGAACTTCAGGAAGAAGCTGGACGCCGAGATGCAAACACACAAGCGTTTTTCAACAGCCTACAACTTGTGGCACAAAGAGAAGGACTCGTTGGTTTGAACAAGAGCTTGATGGATGTCTGCCAAAGCAAAGCAGGTCTGGAGGAAATGGGACAACAAATTACACAGGTTGCTGAACAGCTCATACTTTCCCGGCAACCCCAGACTATCACCCGAAGCGGGAAGCCTAAAGGCCCAACAGACGAGAGCAGAAATACAACAAACCCCCCCGTTCTCGAGGGATGGCGATCTCAAGAGCACTCAAGCAACGATTCTAGCTTGGGTCAGGTCCATGGTGATGATGGGCCTGGTACCATGCTATTTGATGAACCTGAGACACAGCCTACGACTGGAGGGAGCGACATCAACAGCCAAGCCCTTTCCTTCTTGCAAAACGAGTTGCGGCGGGTAGTCGTGTACAGCCCTGCCAGTTTCGAGAACCGCCCCAGCCCACCTCTGTCAATCCACCAAGAAAAGACGCGGAGGAGGGAGACGCTCAAGCCAAAGTCTATCATGAAGCAATCAACTCGAAGTACAGCACATGATGAGCTATCCAGGTCGGATGATCAGGAGGAGTCGGTTTGCGTTCCAGGACAGGGAGCATTCGCAAGAACAGCCAGCGTACAGTCGCTTTCTGGACATCTCGCTCCCGAAGAAGTGGGCAGTGAGAAGAATACGTCGAGAAATCTAAATACTGCATCCACAGATCGTCAAGCCGGCGAGGAGACTGAGAAGTCGCTCCCGCAACGTTCGTCCAAGCGAAGGCGATCGGAGAATACGAGAGGGCAGGGTCAATCAGATGGTCGCTCAGGAGGCTCCAAGAGACCTGAGCTGATGGGGGCCCTCGAGCTCATCTCGAGCCCCGTGGAGGAGCCCGTTGCTGGAGCCGAGAGTGTGGGAGAGTCGGTTGCAAAAAGTATAACCTCGGCTCAAGCACAGCCTCGACAAGTTTCTAGGGGGTCTAGAATGAAACGAGGTTCGACGACGGTGACAGAATTCGACCCACAATCGCGCAACGGCGCCTTGCACGAGACTCGATCTTCTGCAAATCAGTCCGTGCTCCCTAGACGAGCCAACTCGCGGACCTACGGCTCCCAAAAGGCCGAAAGCCAGATGGAGTCGGAGACACAATCTCAGTCGCAGCTTGAGTCACAAACAAGGTCGCGGTACTGGGCTGCATCGAAAGAGTCACAGGACTCGATCACGGTCTCTCAGGATGTTGGCGAGAAGCAGGATGACAGTGTGTATCTCTTTCCAGGTCTCGCGAAACCAAAGTCATCGCGATGAGTGGCTACATGCGAGATGTGAAGGGTTTGAAGGGGTTGTCTGATTTTCAACTGATTTTGTTGATCAAAAAAGTAGCTGCTGAAAGGGGAAGATCCCTGGTGCTCTGACTATATTGGACTCCCGAAGGTAATGGTGCTTGCTTGGGCTTTTTTTTTTTTTTGTTCTTTGGTTGAGATTGGGTGCTGGAGTACAAAACCAACGATGTATCTCTTTTGCTTTGCTGCCACCTAGTCAGATATGTCGTTGTAGAAAAGTGATGGAGTGATGAACGGAGGTTAATTGAAAGACTTGGTCGGGGAGAGTCATGTATGTCGGATTCTGGTGTTTGCGGTGTACATGCAACACACGACGATGCTCAATGCACTGGAGGATGGTTGACGCCAGACCACCCGATCAATCCATGGCGATTTATTCTTTCCAGATAAGCCTTCCTAAACGCCGACCCATATGTCGATACGGTGGAATCTGTTTCCTGTACAATACAATTGGCGATTCCGCAACAACACATAATCGTATACGCCACATCATGGTGCTGGAGCTATCAAAACACAAGCCACGGCTCGCTCTGGCTTGACTTGGCCCTCGTTGCCCCGTTCCATTCCGAAGGTCCGTCTCGACAGGCCTCCCCTGGCGATCCCTGCGCGAGCCCGTG
Source organism: Podospora appendiculata (assembly GCA_033675105.1). Lineage (NCBI taxonomy): Eukaryota > Fungi > Ascomycota > Sordariomycetes > Sordariales > Podosporaceae > Podospora > Podospora appendiculata. Next base: position 2,017,101 of record JAULSO010000005.1, on the reverse strand, counting down.
TCTTTGGTTCGTCTTCTTCGTTTTGTGTTGCTTTGCCTGTTTGTGTTTTTAAAGCGTGGTGTGGTGGATGCGGCGGGTGGCCTACGCCTTGCCTTTCCGCTTCTGCTCGAGGAAGAGGACCTTTCGTCGTACTGTTGGGGCGGGTAGAGGTTAGCTGTGCGCGTGCATGTGTGTTATATTGTATTCGATTGGCTTGGTGTGTTGTGTGCAGCTAGTGGATCGTTCGGTCTTTTGTTCGTTCGACGGGGACTTTTCGCAGGGTGGGCGCTGTCGTGGCATGCATGTGCATGCTGCATGCGTAAAAAGGCTTACCGATGGGGTCGTATTTGAGCATGCTCATGGGCAGCGAGGTCCTGGGACGGGTGAAGGTGTAGAAGAAGCCGGTCTGGGCCATGGAGAGGAGGCGCACAAGGATGACGCGGGACTTGGCTGGGGGGGAATTGTCAGCTGTCTGGCTGTCTGTCTTTTTGTATTGCATTGGCGGGGGTTGCAGGTTTGTTATTTCTCGTACTCTTCTTGGCCATCTTTGCTGCTGCTGCCGAGCTTTGCGCAAGGTACGGCGGGCGTCGTCGCTGTCGCTGGGAGAGAGTTTGGCGGGTTCTGGGCGGCGTGCGGCGGCGGTGGTGATGCGGACGGACGCGGGAGCTCTCTGTACGCTCTTTCGAGGTTTTGCCGGACCGAACGATTGATTGATTGATTGACCCGCCAGTAAGTCCCCGGTCACCACGGGCCACGCGCAGTGCAGTGACAGGCGGCGCGCGGCCAAGCTTGGTTAGGCCGCTGGCTCTGGTTTACTGGGGTTGAATGCGGCGGAAGGAAAGGTTGATCCACATCCGCATGTAGGTGGAAGATTACCTAAGGTACCCTCGCGCTAGCCTTTGAAGAGGTGCAAATTCAGTCGTCGGGCGACTTGGGGACTTTGAGAGATATCAAGACGATATTCAGTTATTGCGCTTTACTATTTTCTGTTTTAATTACCTATATATGAAATTTACAGCATCGGCCTGGTTTTTGTCTTGAAAGCCACTTCACGTACAGATACGAGCTCCAAACATGAGCCCTCCCCATTTACTCTTCATTCAGCCCCAAGATGATAACTACCTTCGTATACTCTTGACTGAGTTTGAACTATGAAATGCTCACGGATCGCTCAGGTACCTGAGTCTTGGATGCTTGCTGGCAACCTAGGGACGTGAGAGGTGGGCGGCTAGTCTTTTCGCCTCACTTTACCCCCCGACTGTCCACCTGATGTCCTACGATAGAGTTTCTGAGAAATAGGAAGGGAAGGAATATGAAGAGGAGGCGTTCTAGGTTGTTATAACCCTCTACCAAGCCATCCGTCCATCACCTCGATTGGCCCATACCGCCAAGTCCTTAGACCTCTCATCCAAGGCCTGGAACCTGCATTACCTTACCTACCAACCTTACCTAAATGTTTTCTTGAGATTAACCCAGGGTGACTCCGGCTGCGGCATGGAGTCTCGGTCCCCGTCCCCCGTCCGCGTCTCATCCAGCCAAGAATCCAGACGTTTCGGTTTCGACTCACCGCCTCTGCTCCATTTTTCGGAGTTGCCGCGTCGGGAGCAGATGTAATAAAACCCATCATTGGGGCTTTTTGGAGCATCATCTCGGGTTGACGAGACAGAAGGGCGGTCGCATACTCTGAAGAGCGGGCACGACGACATCGGGATCGACCGTGGGAGTTTACAGCAGCATCGCGCGCCCATACCTGGAATTCTGTCTCTCGCCCCATCGACCAACCAACCAAACGCTCACTTGCCCGACCGACCGGCGTGCTCGCTGTCGCACCTTCCCAGATCTGTCAGCCAAGGTCGCCCAAAGACCGGCTTCCACTCTTTTACCCTCCGTCTCCGAATCGAAGCCCTATCCAACACCCAAATCGGGCTTGTCAAATCGTCGACAAATGGCTGCCGGTCTGGAAAACGCCCTGCGGCTTGCCCGCCGCGGGACGGCCACGATAAATCACTCATTGCCTGTCAAGAGGAGCGCCAGCATCGTCCTGATCCCTGTCCGGTCTCTGGGCTACAGCAGAGGTAGGTGAAGAACCTAGGACTTGCGACATTTTTCTTTTCTTTCTCTTTTTTCGTGTATCACTTTGGCTTCTCCGGGATGCCCTGCCTGCCTGCGGTTAGACATGTACTGTGGCTTTGTTTCGTGTCTCTGTCAAGTTGTGTCAAACAGCTCTGCACGACTCATTCTTTAGGTGCCCCATGGCCGTCTAGCGCTGTCTCCCCCCCTGTTTGCTCCCCCAAACCACCCCCAATTCCCCAACTTGAAGGACGAGAAAGACGGTCCCAATCCCACCCTTGAATGCACATTACACATGGACGTTACCCCCATGACCGGTTTCGGCGGCAGCAGCACAGCAGTACCAGCCAAAACTGCCCTTCGTGGGCGTTCATCACCATCGCCTGACGCTTGCTTGCCGGCTGCCCCTTCCCCTCCATTTATCGGCTTTCTCCTGTTGCGTGTCGGGCGCAGATGCGCTGTCGCGGTTCTCAAACGGCCCCCCCATGATCCGATGCCCGCCCTGGTCAAACCCGTTGCGGCTGGTGTCGGGATTCCTGACGGGGAGGTGGTGTGAGAGGCACACAGCACAGTCTGGGCAGTGTTTGGAAACAAACGAGATGATGCGCTGATTCCTGTCGTCTATTCACTCCGTCGTCCATTGGATCCTGGCCTTCAGCCAACCAGGTGCAGCCGGCCTGCTCTCTCTGTTTTTCTCTCACCTCACCTTTTTGCCCTTCTGGGATGTCCCTCTTGCCATCCTCGGGTGAAAAGGAACCTTTCCTCTTCTCTTCATGAAGCTGCCAAATTGCCTCATGTCACTTCTACAACACCAACAACCTGTTGATTTCACTACTCCTTTCACACAGTCATCGTTGCACGGCCCACCCATATAAACAGAGGCCCCATCTTCCTCACTTCTACTGGTCTGTTGCCTCTCTAACGTGCCCACTCTCCTTGGTACAGACATAACCAGCAGCAACCGCTCCGCCCCGCCATCGTCGTTCTCGTCTAGGTCTACCCCGCCAAATCAAAACCAGGGCACTTCTTTTTCCTCTCTCGATCGATTCTTGCATTCGCTTCACCACCAGATCCAGACTCGCACCATGTCCTCCTCCTCGAACAGGCAGCGTCTGAATATCGACAATATCAACCAGCATGTCCGGTCCGCCCAGTATGCCGTGCGCGGTGAGCTGGCCGTAAAGTCGGAGCAGTTCCGAGCCAGTCTCGTCGGCGGAACTTCCGGCCTGCCCTTCACCCAGGTTATCTCGGCAAACATTGGCAACCCCCAGCAGCTCGACCAGAAGCCCCTCACCTTCTTCCGTCAGGTCCTCAGTCTCCTCGAGAACCCCGTGCTCCTCGAGCACGAGGACGTCCTGCTGAACCAGCTCGACTACAAGCCCGACGTGATCGCGCGCGCAAAGTTCCTTCTCAGCAAGGTTGGCTCGGTCGGAGCATACAGCGCCAGCAACGGCGTGCCTGCTATCCGCCAGAGCATTGCTGACTTCCTCGAGAGTAAGTCCCTTCGCCGTACTGGCCGGCTGCCGTGCGGCCCTGAGTTTGCTAACCTGTTCGCCCAGGACGCGATGGGTTCCCTGCCAACGAGGCCGATATCTACCTCTCCGCCGGCGCGTCGTCTGGAGTTAACACCCTTCTGCACATCATCTGCGCGGACGAAAAGTCAGGCATCCTCGTCCCCATCCCCCAGTACCCTCTCTACACCGCCTCTCTCTCCCTCCTGAACGCGACCTGCGTTCCGTATCTGCTGGACGAGGCCAAGAACTGGGGCACAGACCTGGCCACCATCAGGGAGTCCTACGAAAAGGCCACCGCTGCCGGCATCGATGTCCGTGCCATTGTCATTATCAACCCCGGCAACCCCACCGGTGCATCGCTGCCCAAGGAGGACATCCGCGCCGTCCTCGACTTTGCCCGCGAGCAGAGGCTCGTAGTCCTAGCCGACGAGGTCTACCAGACCAACGTCTTCGTAGGCGAGTTCCACAGCTTCAAGAAGGTGCTGCGCGAGCTGCAGAAGGAGAACCCCGGCAAGTACGATAGCCTCGAGCTGGCGTCACTGCACTCCGTGTCCAAGGGCATGGTAGGCGAGTGCGGCCACCGTGGTGGCTATTTCGAGCTAGTCAACTTCGACCCCGAAGTCCAGGCCGAGATCTACAAGTTCGTAAGCATCATGCTCTGCGCCCCCGTCATCGGCCAGTGCCTCGTCGAGCTCATGGTGAACCCTCCCAAGAAGGGCGAGCCCAGCTACGAGCTCTACCAGAAGGAGTACACCTCCATCTTTGAGGGCCTGAAGGAGCGTGCCACGGCCCTGCACAAGGCCTTTGAGCAGATGGAGGGTGTTGAGTGCGGTACTCCCCAAGGAAGCATGTATCTCTTCCCCGCCATCAACCTCCCGCCCAAAGCAGCTGATGCCGCGGCCAAGGAGGGCCGCACCCCGGATGAGTTCTACTGCATGCGCCTGCTCGAGGCGACGGGCGTGTGCCTCGTTCCTGGATCCGGCTTCGGCCAGAAGGAGGGCAGCCTGCACTTCCGCACCACCTTCCTTCCCCCTGGAACCCAGTGGGTCGGTTCGATCGTCAAGTTCCACCAGGAGTTCATGGACCAGTACCGCTAAGGGGTGGTGGATTGTGGAAAAAAAAATTGAGCAGCGGATGCAAAGGGTCTTCCACGCGGCGTATAGAAAGGGGAATAAACAAATTGGCGGCGAAGGGCGAATAGTGAAAATTTGGGCTGGAGGAGGCTGAGTTGCACAACGATATCCTGAAAGCGCCTGAAGAGAGCGAAGCGAGCATCCGTGCTATTTTCTCAATCATGCGAGCTAGCTAGTCTTTTTTTCTGAGAAAGATGCTTGGTGATTACGGTTACCTATGAATGAGCCGCTGCTGGTGCTGATTTTTCTTGTTTGCTAGGTTCGCTGGGAATGGCGGACGGTGTGGTATGTACATAAATTGAAGGAAGCCAAATCAAAAGAAGATTGAAAGATTGATCTGAGTTTGCTCAGGGGACGATTGTTGAGTAAGAGAGAGATGGCTGCATCGTCGCCATGGAAACGCAACATTATCAACTTTGGATGTGAGAATGACGACATGGCCCCCCTTTTCGAATCCAGTTCAAGCAACCTAGATATAACCAGGCTCGAATCTATTTCACGTTCACGAAGTTAGGCTAGGTAAACACGACCGTAACCGTATCATATCATATCATACAAGTAATTATGGTGCTTGCTTGCAACATCGGTTTCTTTTCTTGGACGCGTTGCGGGCGGGCGTGTGCGGCCCTGGATGGGAATGATCTATCTGCCAGCCTGCCATCTGACGCCGAACCGCCGCAGTCTCCCTTTCTCAAGAGTAACAAGCAAGTGTGTAGCGTAGCAGCTTCATCGGCCCATGCGTGGTGGTGGTGGCTGATCATTATCGTTGGCTACTGTCTGGGGCGAGCCAGCTTTCACTTCACCCATCTATTTCCACACCACACCCCATGGCGCGAAAACCGGCCACGCCTCCTTCCCGAGAAACTCCCTAGTAAAACTGCCAGCCCTCATGCCCGCTCACTCCCCCTCAACCGGACCGCTTGCCCGTACTTCTGCAGCTTGGTAATCAGCTGGTCGCCCTGGCGCACAACATCCTGGTACTGTTTGTTCTTGTCGTCCGGCCGGTTGGTCTCGATGACGCCCTTGCCCGAGACACGGTCGATGGTGCACGGGATGCGCCCGCCGGCGATGAACTTGGCCAGATCGCTAACACACGGTCAAGGTTAGTATTATTATTTCTTTTGGTCTAATTATCGAGAAGAAGAACGTAGCGAGGGTGGGGAGAACTCACCGATCCAAGAAATCCACAGTCACGCCAAAGTCATTGGCCATGCTGTCCAGCCCGACGACGCGATAGCTCTGCAGCAGCTGCTGGTAGGCGCGCAGGCGCATCTCGCGGATGAACCAGTTCTTGTGCTCGTGGAGGTAGCGGTCCTGGGTCAGGAACTGCTCCTCGACGAGGGCCAGGGCCTGGAAGAAGAGCTTGTACCGGCCGTTGTACAGACTGCTGACGAGCTGGGCGAGCGGGCTGAAGTCGACGGCAACCTCGGAGGTGTCGAGGTGCTGCTCACCGCCGGTGCCGAGGGTTGTGAGGTTGACGGCCATGGTCTTGGCTGTCGCGGGGGTCGCGTCCTGCATGCTTGTGTCGGTGCCGGGGCCGGCGGAGAGGGCGCCCGAGAGTGCGAGGATCTTGTCGTCGCCGTCGCCGAGGATGGCCTTGATCTCGGGGGCGTCGACCACCTTGGACTTGAAGTCGACGCGCTTGAGCGACACGGAGCCGGCGAGCACCGAGTAGACGACCAGGTTGCTGTAGCTGCAGAGCTCGTACGAGGTGAAGGTGGAGAGACTGTCGAGGAGCAGCGGGGCGGCGAGGTTGTGGCTGCGCAGCGTGAGGAGGTGCAGACCCTCGTAGGCCTTGAGCCGGTTGCGGCGGTCCCAGTCGCCGCCGCCTTCGACGAGCGTCTTGGCGCGCTCTAGGTGCTTCTTGACGAGTTGCTTGTCGCCGTAGAAGAGCCCCATCCGGACGATGGCGAGCACAATGTCAATCTTGGTGCCGAGCACGCCTGTCTTCTCGAAGAGGTCTTCGTATGCGGCAATGGATTTCTCCTGTGTCACAGGCGGGTTAGGACTTGGTTGATTGCAAGAGGGGGGTTGGTGTGGAATGGCATGGGGGAATGACGATGACGAACCTTGTCGCCGACTTTGGCCCAGAACTCGGCTCTCTTGCCCTTCGCCGCCATGATCTCGGTGTCGCCCGCCTTCTCGACCGCCTCGTCCTCCTCCTTCTGGAACTCGTCCAGCTCCTTCTCGTTCTCGGCCTGCAGCGACTGGTAGAGCGCCTCGTCCCAGGGCAGGGCTGTGCTGGACGTGGGGCTCTTGGTGGCGATCATGCCGGCGGCGCTGGCCTTCCTGCTCAGAGGCTTGCCGGGCGCGCTGGCGCTGCCCTCGCCGGCGGCGTTGAGGATCCCCTCGAGCGGGTGCGCCAGGTAGCGGTATAGCGGCGCCATCTTGTGCTCGCTGATGGCATCTTGCAGGTTCTTGGCGGCCAGCTGCTGGGCCGGCCGTGGCGCGTACGGGTTTGTGAGCGTGAAGACGTGCTGGGCCAGCGGCAGAAGCGGCCACTTGGCGTATTGAGGATCGGAACCCATGGTGGCTTAGCGGGTTGAGTGGTGATGTGTGTGTGGTGAGGTTGTCGATGGATGGATGGATGTGGATGGGATTGTCCGAGACCTGCTGGATCAAGGCCGGACTGTACCCGAATGGGCCGCGTGGGTGAGCGAGGGCTGGGGCACTGGCAAACAAGCGGAGATGAAGCAAGGCCGTCACGCTTTGTTCGTAAATAATTCGGGGAGTCGGTTCGAGATGTTGTCGCCGGCAGGATGGAAAGTTGGTGCAATGGTACAGGTAATAGTACCAGGTACGGAGCTGTAGCGGGAGGTTGTGCTGGGCTGCTAAGCTCGCTCGCTGCTGTTTAGGTGGCTCGAGCACCGTGGACACTTTCCCAGGCGGCAGAGCTCACGCGTCGGCTGGTCCAGGTCTGCGCTTGCCCGAGCTAGGCCGACTCCGCATTGAGTTAGGTGGATCTGAGCCTCAATGGTCTAACCTAGACAAGTTACCACACCCATACACCCCACTGTAATTATCTCCCTGCCTGAGTTTCCCGTACCTAGTCGGCCCACTCTCACGGGATGCATGCATGCACCACTCCATCAACGATCCAAGCAGTCTCACCCCCCGACGATTAGATGATCCATTTCAAAACCAAACTCGATTCAAGACAGAAACAGACCATGAGGGTTGTCCACATACTCCCCTGAACACGCACATTGATCCCCGACCGCACATTTTGCGAAACAAAGCAAAGACTACCGCAATCCCATACTGAGGCCGACAAAGAAGATCCGAAGAAACAAAAAGCACCGACCGTGGTTTGTCCCGTAATCCCATAGGTACCTTTCCACACATCGCCAAATCACCAAATCACCACCACCACCACCACCACCGTCGCCATGGCGGGCGACCACGACTACGACGACGAGCCCTCTCGCTCACACCCCTCCTCCTCTCCCGAACGATCCTCCAAGCCGCCCCGCCGCGACCACGAAAACGACGACCTCCCCCAGCCCTTTGACGCCAAAAAGCTCGCCCCGGCCAAGAAGCGCCTGCGCTCCGCGTCTCCAAGCGAGGCACCGCGGAAGCAGAAACGACCAGGTCAACGCGCACGCATCAGCGAGGCCGAGCGCGAGCAGATCCGGCAGCGGCAGCTCGAGCGCGAGCGGGCCACGGGCCCTGGCATCGCCGCCGCCATGCCCGCCGCCACCCTCCCCGGCAGCCTGCCCGTCAACCCGCTGCGGGCGGGGATCAACGACGTGGTGCGGGCGCACTACAACGCCGTGCCCGAGCGCGGCCGCGACTGGCGCAAGACGGACAGCCGCATCAAGGGGCTGCGGTCCTTCAACAACTGGGTCAAGAGCTGCATCATCCAGAAGTTCTCGCCAGACGAGGACCACTCGCCCGGCGCGCTCGAGCGTGGCATCTCGTCGGGAAACCAGCTGCTCGTGCTGGACATTGGCTGCGGGAAAGGCGGCGACTTGGGCAAGTGGCAGCAGGCCCCGCAGCCCGTCGAGCTGTACGTCGGGCTGGACCCGGCCGACGTGTCGATCGAGCAGGCCAAGGAGCGGTATCGCAGCATGGCGAGCCGCGGCGGCGGCGGCGGCGGCGGCGGCCGGGGCGGAGGACGCGGGGGCGGTGGGTACAACAGGCGGCCGCAGAGGCTGTTCGACGCGAGGTTTCAGACCAAGGACTGCTTTGCCGAGACGATTGGCGACGTCGAGATTGTGCGCCAGGTCGGGTTCAACAACGCGCCCGTCGCCACCGCCCGGGGCTTTGACGTGGTCAGCATGATGTTCTGCATGCACTACGCCTTCGAGAGCGAGGCCAAGGCGCGCCAGATGCTCAAGAACGTGGCCAGCGCGCTCAAGAAGGGCGGCCGCTTCATCGGCTGCATCCCCGACTCGGACGTCATTGGCACGAGGGTCGAGGAGTTCAACAAGCGCCTGGCCGCGAAGCAAAAAGCCAAGGCCGACGCAGCAGCAGCGGCGGCATCAAAAGCAGAGACCGCCACCACCTCATCATCATCCCTCGCCCCCGCCGCCGAGGACGGCGAAGTCGAAGAGGGCGAGGCCGAGGAATCCGCCGAGTGGGGCAACGACATCTACCGCGTGCGGTTCCCGGGCAAGACGCCCGAGGACGGCGTCTTCCGCCCGCCCTTTGGGTGGAAGTACAGCTTCTTCCTGCACGAGGCCGTCGAGGAGGTGCCCGAGTACGTGGTCCCGTGGGAGGCCTTCCGCGCCCTGGCCGAGGACTACAACCTCGAGCTGCAGTACCACAAGGGCTTCGCCGACATCTGGGACACGGAGAAGGACGACCGCGAGCTCGGCCCGCTCAGCGAGCGCATGGGCGTCCGCGAGCGCCACGGCGGCGCCCTGCTGGTCTCGCCCGAGGAGATGGAGGCCGCGAGCTTCTATGTCGCCTTTTGCTTCTACAAGGTCTAAGGGATGAACGAGCAAAGAGCTGGATGGGTGGTTTGTTGTGTTTGTGTTTTTTTTATGATTTTGCATTAGAAAGCGTTTCTTTGCTACTAGTGATTGGTGCTACGTTGAGCATACCTAGCCATCTAGCTATATGAGTCGACTTCTTTTTTCACCAAATGAAAGGAAAAGAAAAGAGAAAAAAGGCAGGACGCGGCGAGTTAGGCTTGCCATGGTCCGAATGCTACTGGTCAGATATACTGCACCGAGACGGGGCGATATCACCGGATAACACATGAGTCTAGGGTTTCCATGCAGGAAGCCAAGCATGGCGACACAACAGCTGCTTGCGTTGCGTTTCAACGCCGAAAGATACATGCAGTGAGTGACGGGTTCAGGCATACCACAGCGAAGGCTTGGGTGAGCATGGAGGCTCAGGAGTGCGAGCATGCCGAGATCGTGTAGAAATCCTAATCGAGTAATATGCATTCAAGTATTTCATTCATGGCGGCTTCAGATTCGCCGCCGATAATCATTGAGCATGATCCATCCGTATACTCAGTCTCAACACCGCAGTTGGTCCCTACCGAAATGATGCTTTAATGGTGAATTAAATACTAGTAGTAAGGCAGGCAAATATGTATCTTATAAGTGGGGTGGGTATCATAAATCCAGACATGAGGTGCTTGGTGGGGGAGCAAAACCCACGGGTCCCATTCGGTCACTAGGTGTAAAACTGATTGGAATAAGAAAAGAGAAAGCCCGACTCCGTCGCATGCAGCCGCTCCGATTCCACTGGCTCCTAGAGAAAAAAAAGCATTCCCCCCCCCCTTATCCAAGGCAAGCAGGCAAGCCCCAGGCTTCCGCCACTGATCCGTAACTTCCTCCCATCAGCTTGGTCGCCCAAATTCGTAAAATTTAAATGTAGTAGAATGATTTATTCTAGGCCGAGTTCGTCGACCGTCGCCAGATCATAAACGCCGCCAGAGCGGCACATGCCGTTGCTCCCAGCGCCATGTACAAACTGGCGCGGTCGGGCGAGTCTTCCTCGCTCTTAGGGAACGCGGTGCTAGGATTCGTGGCCGCCTCGGCGAGGGCGATGAACAGCTCGCTGATGCTCCCCCAGGTGACGCTGACGTGCAGAGGCGCACTCATATTAAGGGCGGCGGTATACGTGTCGGGCTGCATCTCGCTACGCTGCGTGGTCTTGTCGCGGTCGGCCTTGAGGGCCGTGTAGATGGCGGGCAGCTCGTCGAGCTGAGGATAGCGCTTGCGTAGGTCGACAATGTGCGAGAACGAGTCTGGCTCGGAGGAGTCGTAGGCGTAGCAGATGAGGTCGCATGCGTCCAGTTTGGCCTGGTTGTCCAAGATGGCGGGCTCCAGCTCGCCGAGCTCTTCGAGAATCAAGTAGCATTGCTTTCCGCCTTGGAGCTCGACGCTGTTGACGGCCCGCCGGGGTTTGATGGTCGGATGGTAGGTAGAGTTGAATGGCCGGTTGAGGAAGGCGTCGAGGAGAGACGACTTGCCTGCTCCAGGAGAGCCGAGAACGTAGCAGAGAACAACGTTGCGTTCGACTCGTCCGGGCCGACGTCTCCTCTTTCGGGGCTTGGTAATTTTTAGGGCGGCTGTTGTGAGCTCTCTCGCATTGGGCGCTTCAAAGCCGAGGTAAGCTAGGTACTCCAGCGTGGTCTTGGGTTCCAAGAAGGTTGTCATGCTCCATTGAGCAAGCCATCCTTGGAGGGTGATGTAGCCAGCGTCGTTTCGGACGGTGGACGACGGGAAGGATGTTTCCACCCATGAGGACGGCAGACCCGGGGTTGGCGCAAACAGTGCCGCCAGCTCCGCGTCGTTCAGACCCCCGTCGTTATCCTTGTCGAAGATCAGAAACAGATCCATGAAGAAGCGATAGCCGGCGGGACTGAGCTCGGCCGAGGCGTAGTCCGGGACCTCGAATCTCGGATGCAAAAAGCTGTCTTCCAAGCTCAGACTGTCTGTGTAGTGGTGTTTCCGCAGGATGATCCAGATAGTCTCGTGGCGGCCCTTCTCTGCGTACATCTTGTTGAGCTGCAAAAACCCCTGCAGGTCCAGTCCCAGCCCAATGTTGGTGCCAGGCACGGCCTTGCTCACTGCTATTTTGATATTCTCGAGCTCGTCAGGTTGCAGCGGCTTCTCAAACGACTTGGCTTGGAAGTCGTGCATCTCTTTGTCGTTCAGATAGCCATCTTGGTCCTTGTCGCACAGGTAAAATATCCTCCTCAGAGCTTCCATACATGCCGGCTTCAGCTGGCCTTCCTTGTGGTCAAAAAGAGGGGCGATCGGATGGATAACGGCCTTCTGGCACAGATAAAAAACTTCTATGACATTCCTGTGTTCCCGAGCGCTGGATCGAATGCACGAGTCGATCTCTCTGAACTCAGCCATCACAGGGAGCATCTCCTCCTCGACCACCTGCGCCGTGGTGCCATCGCCGGCAAGGTCTGACTTGTTGGCGCAAAGCACGACGGGGACATTGACGCCCAGAGAGCGGAAATATGGCATCCAGAACAGGGCGACGCGCTCGTAGCTGTAATGGTCCGAGTAGACCAGAAGGATCACGTTGGATTTGCGAATCTCCTTTCGCAGGGTGGTTCGGTCTTGTGGTCGAGCGGAGGTGTCGACAATGGTGGTGGTGACATTTTCGGCGGTCCCAAGGGTCGGGGGGATGGTGACCTGGGGGAGGACCGACTGGATCTTGTTGGCGACGAAGACGCCCTTGACGAGCGAAGCGATCAAGCTGGACTTCCCAGTCCCCTCATCGCCGCAGACGCAGATGCGGACGGCTACAGGCAGTCAAGTCAGCCAGTGGGCCGAGATACATGAAAAGAAATTCCAGCTCCATGCTCCAGGTTACATACCAGTAGCCATTTCTCAATTCTGATGGAGATGATGGCGGTCTTGGCAAATCTTTACGGCCTTTCCATCATCATCAACCGTTTGACTGGGAGGACGACGAGTTCGGCCGGCTAACTAAATGAATAGCTAGCGGAAGACGGTCGGGGTGTTCTGGCGGCGACGAGCCAGAGCAAGAGGGCGATCTGGCGATGCTCTTGTGGACGAGGGAGAAAATCGATATCGCACCTCGTTGCGTTCTCCTCTGGGCGTGGGCGACGACTGGGCATGGGCCTGGGTTGTGGTCAGTTTCTCAGCCCATGGGTACCCCATAGGCCAGGTAAGTTGTGCCGGGGTAGCTTTAGCACGGGAACCTTGGGTAGCAAATAACAGCTGGCGCTAACCATTCTGAGCTTGTGCGAGTGGTGGACAACGGGGCCACCCCCCCGGGCGGTCCCCGCCCGCCCGCCTTTCTGACGTCCTCTCTCAGGGCGGTGATACCAAGGTAACGGCGGCAGCTGCTGCTGCTGGTGGTCCGGTCAGAACCGCCCCCACCTTCCATGTCAACCGTTGATGTCAAGTGCGAACTTGGAACGAAAGAAAAGCCCCCAGACGACTGATCTCGATACCAGGTACCTACCTGGTACTGACGAAGACAATGGCCGGCTTGCCTGGCTAACTTTATAACGGTAACAGCCCAGGAAAAAGCCGTGTTCAAACAACTTTAAAAAGTGAGCATCGCAATGTTGCCAAATGGCACTCAGCTGCCTGCTTGGGTTCCATCGAATTTCCATCCCCACACTCGACCATCTCGCCCACGGTTCGAGGTAATTGGATAGGGTCCCTGTGTACACTACACTAAGATATCCATTTGTTTCATTTTTGACCGCAGCACAGAGTTGGTGGCAGACTCTATGCTAAAGAAAAGTGATGTACGCATATGTCACATCGGGTACAACCTAGGAGTACCACGAGCACGTCGTCTCGAGACACAACAGGTGCCCGAGTATCAACGTCAAAAGGAAAAAAAAAAAAAAAGCATCCCGTCCGTCAAACAGATCATCTGCAACTCACCTCGCCCAAGGGATGGGCGACCGACCGACCCCTGGGCCTGCCTGCCTGCACTGCACTGCACGTCTGGGGCTCGGGGCAGACTCTCCTACGGGCTGGTTAGCTCTGATTAATAAAATAGAGTTTCAATTGACGTTGCTTCGCTTCGCTTCGGCGGGCGGGTATGTCCTTCCATGCCAGCCTAGAAATGGAACTCCATTCTCCCCGCTCTCTCCTGCTGGGCTGGGCCGGTTGGGTGGCACGGCTATCTACCTAGGCGCAACATCGCATCTACACTATCATCGTCGTGTATCGCCAGCTTCTGCTTCATCACAAGGCTGCTTCCCGTCTTTTCTTGACTTCTCCCATGCGCTGCCATCGCACCACAGCACCATAGCACCACACGCCATTGTTACATACACAGTATTAGCCACGTGCGCCACGCCCTTTCCCATCTTGTGCATCAGTTCAGTTCAGCTCAGCCCGGCAGCTGCACCTGCCTGCACCTGCTCCTGCAAGCCTCCGTCTCCCCCAGCGGCGACGAACTTTATCGAGCCTGGCCAAGTCGCTTGGCAAGGTGACCCCCGCTTGGCTGCTGCTGCTCCAGCTGCATTTCGTGCACCTCCTGGGGCTGGCCCAGTGCACTAGACAGTAGACGCAGACGCAGACACAGATACAGACAAAGACACACCTCAGCCATGTTGTAAGACCAGCTCGTCGGCGATGAGATGACATTCCATCCGTGACATGACATGATCCCGGAAGACGCGCCAGCCGCGTTTCGTCCCAGCTCTTTGGTAACCAAGTGCCTCTCCTGCGCAGCGTCCTCCCGCCGCCGCCGCGATATCCCTCCGCGAACGCGTACAATGCCGCCCTCGGCCCTGGCCATACCACGCCCATGATCGAGACCAACAACATCCTGACAAACCCCTCGGGGCCCGAGTACCAGTTCCTGGTCGGCGAGGGTGAGTGGCCTCCTCTCCTTTTTTCTCTTGTCCCCTACGGGCCCGACCGTGAACCTGAACGCCCGTGGCCGTGGCCGTCTTTCCCCGATAGGTCTATACACGCTCAAGGAGGACCTGCACCTCGCAACGCCGCCGCCGCACCCCTCCGAGGCCCCCGTCATCAACCCCAACCCGCTTGCGACAAACCCCCAGCCAGCCACGGCCGGCTCGCGCCTCACCTTGTTCCATCTCGATGTGCGCCCCCTGCCGCCGGCCTTCTACAAGGTCGCCTCGCGGTCCATGGGACTTCACCAGAGCATCGAGGAGCACCCCAACGAGAGCAAGACGTCGAGCGAGCTGCGCGAGACCAGCAGCGAGGCCGCGCGCATCAACCCCAGCGAGCTCCCGCTCGACCTGTCCAATGCGCCGGCCTTTGGCGAGGGCACCGCGCTTCTGACGCCGCCGAACCCCAAGGACGCCAACAAACGCCGGAAGCCCAAGAACAGCGTGACCAAGAGCAACTCGTCCTTCATCTCGAGGGTCATCGTCCACGAGACGCTGAACAAGAGGTTACAGGACCGCCCGGCCGACGGTCTCTTTGCCTTTGCCAACGTGAACCGCGCTTTCCAATGGCTGGAACTCTCGTCCCCGCTGAAGGTGAGGGAGGGCTCACCTGGGCAACTCCCCTGCGCAACGCTGACTGGTGCCAGGCCGAGTACTTGACCAAGATACTCTTCACCAAGGCGCATTGTCTGTGCCACGACGTCAACACCCTTACCAAGAGCACGTCACACATTGACGTGATCATGGGTTTCTCAACCGGCGAGATCATCTGGTGGGAGCCCATCTCGCAGCGATACACGCGACTAAACAAGAATGTAGGGTAACCCAGTTCCGGATATGGCCCTTGTGAGCAATGAAGCGTCGGGAGGCTTACCGCCACAGGGCATCATAAACGGCACCCCAGTCTCCGAGATCAAGTGGATCCCTGGCTCGGAGCATCTCTTCCTCGCCGCGCACATGGACGGGTCGCTGGTAGTGTACGACAAGGAAAAGGAAGACGCCATTTTCTCCGCCGAAGAGGAGGGAGGAGGAGGAGGTGCGCATGCGCCCGGGGAGCAGCAGGCCAACGGCACCAGTGCCATCAACCACTCATCACGCATCCAGATAAATAAGTCTGTTCACTCCAAGAACCAGAAAACGAATCCCGTGGCGGTGTGGAAGCTCTCCAACCAGCGCATCAACGCCTTCGCCTTCTCCCCCGATCACCGGCATCTTGCCGTCGTCTCAGAAGATGGCTCTCTGCGGATAATCGACTATTTGAAAGAGGAGTGAGATACGCCCCTCCAATATTTAAGTAGAAGGAGATATATACTGACCGTGGATTCTTAGGCTCCTGGACCTCTTCTACTCCTACTACGGCGGGCTGATATGCGTCTGCTGGTCACCCGACGGCAAATACGTCCTCACCGGCGGCCAGGATGACCTAATCTCCATCTGGTGTCCCTCCGAGTCGGCCCTCATCGCCCGCTGCCAGGGCCACCACTCGTGGGTGACATCGGTGGCTTTTGACCCGTGGCGATGCGACGACAAGAACTACCGTTTCGGCAGCGTTGGCGAGGACTGCAGGATATGCCTGTGGGACTTTAGCGTCGGCATGCTGCATCGTCCCAAGGCTGTATGTGACCATTTTCTGACGTCCTCGAAGAGGGCATTGGTTGTCTTTATGTGGGAGACGAGAGTTCAAAGTACTAATATGCTCGCATGCAGGCTTCGGTGCGGCAAAGAGGATCTATCTCGTCCCGCCGGGCGACCCTGCAGAGGGCTGACACGACAAATACCGTTGGCGGCCGTCTGCGGTCGGACTCGAATCTTTCGGCTACCCCGGAGGCTGACAGGGAGGATAATGCGATTGTCCCGCATCCTGTTGAGCCCAGGGCTAGGACGGCCATGCTTCCACCCGTTTTGGTAGGTTCGGCTCTTTCGTCTGGCTTGCTTTCCTGCACATTCCTCTCGGGGGAGGCCGTTCAAGGGCAGCAAAACACTTAGAAGAGGTAAACATAAATGTTGAAGCGCTGACGTGGTGGATGCAGAGTAAAACTGTCGACGACGACCCGCTGTGCTGGCTGGGGTTTACTGAGGATGCGATTTTGACAAGTTGTAAATCAGGTACGGGACTATATGGCGCAGAATGACAGTGTAGGGAGCTCTAGCTGACTTGCGGATCAAAACAGGGCATGTTCGAACATGGAACCGGCCGTCCGATGCGTCTTCGCAGTTGGACGAGAAGGATGACAGTTGATGAGTTGAGTGCAATGATGTGCCCCGGTGATGGATCAAACGCAGGAAGAGGGGGGGTATGGTACCGGACTGCGGTACGTTCAAGAAATGGGATGGGATGTATATGAACGGTTTGGGTCGAGTATATGTAATGCTGTGCCAGCGATGCAGCCGTTGTGTCGACGACGTTTGGATCAACGAGGAGAAAAAAGGGGTCGAGACGCTGCGATTGCTGCGTGCACCCCTTAGGCGCTTGAACGCGATCCATAGGTAGCGTTCCGTTGTGTAATGTCCTTTATTAGCAAATGATGAGTCTCGTCCGCATCTCAACCTCTCTACTTGCGTTCAAGGCAGCTCACACGGCACGCCGTGGTTCCCAGCATGTCTTAATATACATGCATGTATCGTCTGCAGGGAGGTTACATATGGTATATGCGCAGTAGATGAGGGTAGGTACCCACCCGTGACCTTGACGCGCAAGGCACGATAGATTATTTCCTGATTTTTTGTTTCTTCGGGACATCTAGCGTTGCTGCATTTCGAGCTTATTCGCGTGGGGGTCGTTGTGCGTCTGGTTTGAGCATGTGGTTGAGATTGAGTTAAACGGACCGTTTTTCATCGTTGTTGGTGATCCTCGTTTTACCTACTGTACTACTAACTAACATGTATTTCCTAGGCACGCCACAGGATGGTTACAGATGTTACATATACTACGTAAGGTACCTTACTTTGTGCGAGGCATCATGCGCATGGTTTATTGCGCACGTTAATTATGCATGCTGATCTTTCTTGGGTCCGTATTTTTCTTTCTTGTTTGTGACGTCTCAGGGGCGGACATTCATCTCCCTTGTTTCTTTGTCACGGAGGCGTTGTGGTTCTCCTCCACATACCCTTTGTTTGATTAAACTCCAGTGGCTTGCTTTGCTTGGAGCTCGGGGGTTTCTTTGTCGAGGGCGGCAGTGGTAGGGGTAATGGTTCAGCCTCCCGCCGTTTAGATCGGATTCACCGGGAGCCTTTTGTCTACTTTCTTTCCTTCTTTCTTCTATTCAGATACCCGCTAGGCTTCGACGTTGGATCAAACGCCGCTTGTTTTCCCTGAAAAATGGCATGCGATATTTCCCGATCTTGCTTTGATAAGCGTTGATAACGGGATTTTTGGTATCAACGAGATGAATTCTACCACGTGGGGAATGACGACGAAACGTGCTCATCAGAAAGATATGGAAAATACTGGATACCGCTTAGGGACTTGATACGAAGTACGGTCAAGTCACTCTCCATGGATCGCTGGTACCAACCCAGACCGCAAGGAATCCTGAGGTTTTTTTATTCGTCTCTTGCCTGGTTTGCGCTGGCATCGCATCCATCAAAGGGCCGAACAGTTACCCATATTGGTGTGGGCCTTGCGGTAAGGCTGAAGGCGATGTCGCAGGTGTTGTCGGGAGCACCCCTGGAAGGAGGTGAGTTTGAGATCCGATTGGACGGGAACGGGCAGGGCGTGAAGGCTTTTTCTTTTTTTGTTTTGCTTTTCAACTTGCTTTGCATGAGCCTTGCCAATCGCGGGACCTTGTCGTGGATCTTCACTTTTTGGTTCACAGCCGCTCTCGGTATAGAGAGGTTCGCCTTCTGCGATAGCATCGCAATGAGTCAGGCACCGTCGAGAGGCTGGCGATGAGCCGGGTAAAGTTGCAATGCTCTGCTCGCTTGCTTATCTGCGGCAAGGATGCTTCGAGGGGCCTGTCAAAGAAGCGTGAAGCTGAGCAAGATGGCCAGGGAGTCCCCCCGATTGGCTTGATTGAGACTGCTGCGCGAGAGGCGACGCGCCGCCGGTGTTCGGAACCCGGAGGTTTTCGGGAGTCGTTAGGAAACCGGCTTTTCTGACGTTCGTCAAGAGGGGGGCTCATCAAAGACAGTGAGGCATTCATTCGCCTTCTGCGCTGCCTCGCTGCTCACCTTGTGGCGAAGACGAAGACGGTGAGCAAGAATTGGTGATGAGATAAGGGACCAGAATACGAGACGGTGCTGATTAACTCCTGCGCTGCTTCCCTGTTCGAGCACGCCATGATCGCGACGTCGGAAGTGATGCCGATAAAAAGCGACAGCTAATTATGAGCCCGTCGAGGGCGGCTCTTAGTCACTCTTGACAAGGCGTCGTGGTGTTTTCATAGGCCAGTTTGATAAGATCGATCGACTGAAACGTGCAGACTCATTTTGTTATATTTTGCCTGTCCTGCCTGTCCTGCATCAGATGGAAGGCACGTGGGAGGGAGCTTGGCACATGTTCTGTCGTCTTCTCGGTTCGAGGAAGTTGTTCGGTTCACCTCGGCGTCTTTTGCCGAGCTTTTGACGTGATGGACTGCTGGACGTTCCTGCCGCGCCCGTAGCACCAGGTCTTGACGTGCACGAAACAGAAAAAGTGGTTCTCGGGAGTCCCGTCGATCCCCGGGAGCCGAGCAAGCAGGAGCAGGGAAAGACAGCCCTGGCCATCCCAACAGCAGCAGCAGGATATGCAGGCATCAGTCAGGTAGGTGCCCGTGGTGTTTGAATCATCCCGTCACGCCGTGAAATCCACCATCCCTTCATGGCAAGTCGCAAACTTTCGGGCTAGATTTACTTTTTGGGCCGTTGGTCATGCTGATGATTGCTGACTGCAGACTGCAGTGGTCTTTGCACAGCTGAGGGAGGTGTAAGTGGGAAACAGCGGGCTCAGGCGACCACCTAATGTACCTTACCTTACCTAGTAGGTAATCCCCCATACCAGGTAGCCTCTCGGCTCAAGAGGTCCTTGAGGGTCCTTCCTTGGTGTCTCAACGGTTTTCTGCGTATCCATGTGCCATGCCGACGAGAACCTGGAACGTATCTGATCATCGATCAATGACTATCTCCCAAATCGATCAATTGCTCTTCCCAACAAATTTGAAGGTCGCATTGCCAGCGGCGTCACCAGGGTACCTCCGTCACATGAAAGCGCGGCTTCGGTTGTTTTTTTGGATGCTCAAGCTCGAGCCAGTGATGTGATTCTCTTGCCTGCTTCGAGCCGGTTGATATGAGGTGATCAGGCCGCATCCCCATTCGGGAAGGCTTCTAGACCACTGCTGGGGTGGGGGTTGGTTTCCATGAAAGGCGTGTGGCTTGATTCAGACGACAGGCGGCAGGGGTTGTTGGCAACATGGTGGTCCATTTTTGGAACCAGCACACTGCAGCCGTTTCGGAAAGGAACCAAAGGCAGGAGAGCTGAGTGTCGAGCGGTCTCTCGTACCGGTACTTCGTTCCTTCCGACTCTGAGGAATATTTGCTCCGCTACCTTGGCCGCTGCGGGCAGTTCCATCTGGATTCAAGAAGGTTCAGAATCCAGATGCGCCTTGTTTCGGCCTTCGCATCCAGCGGCAACTAATGTACCTGGGCATTGAAGTAGTGGTAATTCAAAGCTTCCCACGCCTCTCTAGTCTGTGGCTTTTTGCCCTACGCATTAGCGGATACCAGGCTGGCTTTTACACGCGTAGTTCTTCCAACGCAACCATTGTTTTTTGGCGGAACCCCACGCACCTCAAGCCCCGGCGGGTCTATGGAAAATCCTCCTCCCTTTCTTTTCGATATGTTCTCTTAGTTTGGCTCCTCCCGTTGCATCGACTAGGCTCCCGACCCGCCAGGCCGCATGCTGTTATCCACTGAGAGCTATCGCATCGCATGATAGTGATTGAGGCTACACCGTAGCTCGTACGAAGACCTGGTACATAATCGCAACCCGTGCGATAGATATCTTTTGTGTTTCTGGGGGTTGCACATTCTCCCTCAATGGCATCAATAGTCTCTCCTACCGGGAAGTACTTGTACGGCGCCGCGGGGCGCATTCATGGCTCTTGTGTCACGAACCTGGCCACGTGTTGTCCAATCCAGGCGAGACCACTTTGGGGGCCTGGGGGGGTTCTGCAGCGCATCTCGCATCTCGCATCTCGCATCTCTCATCGCTGGGAGGGCTGAACCCGGTGATGGCCGCCCGCCGCCGCCGCCGCCGCCGCCGCATGATGGCATGGATGGCCTGCTGGCATGTTGGCAATCTGATGCTGGCTGGCTGATGAGCCACCTTTTGGTCGTGTCCTGGGTTCCCTTTGTCCAATCGCATTGTCCTTTTACTCTTTGTCGTTATTAATCGCAAAGAGCATGCCACACCTGCCGATTGAGCGCATCCCAGAGGTACCCATACCCGTACTTGTACAACCTAACCTGGGCTGTCCGCAGTTCCCAGATACGCGGCCACGGTCCCCTGTATCGATCCTTGTCTTGGCACCACTTTTTTTCCGTCACCAAATGTGCACTTGTGGGCTGCCTTCGCCATGTACCTAGGTTGTCCTGTCCTTCCCTGACTCTGGCTTTTGGCCTCCCGTCTCCATCCATATCCTGGTCTCAGACCTCCTCCTCGTCCCGAGCAGAAACCAGAATGAATCCTGCCAAATTCAAAACTGAAACTCTACCACCTCGCCTACCTACGTTTACATCTTGTCATTTCTCGCCTCGGGCCCCTCTACAAGTTGGACAACGATTTCCGCCTACATCTGCCTTAGACACCTAGCTTGTCGTTCTCCCTCGACCCTCTATCACCCACCTACCTTACCTACCGTATAGTACCTAAAAACCACCCGTCACTCGTCAGACCGTCAAACCGCCAAACCTCTGCCTCCGTCTTCAAGGACCAAGGACCTCGCTCCGAGTGCGCCTCCAACCGAGGAGGAAAAAAGAGGGCAACCTTGCTTCGTGGATTCTGTGCCGTCCTGCAAAGTACCTAGCTTCGCCCTAGTAGCTTACCCGCCTCCCTCCATACCCTCCTACCTGAGGTGCCTACCTTTACCTTACCGACCCGCTACCTTACCTACCTTACTTTACCTACCTTACTTTACCTACCTTACTTTACCTACCTTACTTTACCTACCTTACTTTACCTACCTTACTTTACCTACCTTACCTACCTAATCGCCAGCCGCCCTATGTTAGCAGACACGCTGGGTAGATGACAGCAATAAAATAACGTCCCGACCCAGCTGGACCGCGCTGTTCACTTTCTGATCGTCAGATCATCTACCTGCCTTCCTGCGCAGGGCCAGAGCCAGGCAATGCCGTCCTTTAACCCGTTTGCTTCAGGGAAACATGCCTCCACTCTCTTCGAGATTCGGTGAGTCGCCGCGCCAGCGCATACTTTGTCGTGGAAACCTCGCTTGCCAAAGTAACTTTCTAACCGGCCGCCCTGCTTGCTCTAGGCTTGATGATGACTTCATTGTCCTCCGGGGGTCCGAGCATGAGTCGTCGGGCCAGCTCCTCAAGGGCACCGTTGTCCTGTGCCTCATCTCCCCGCTCAAGATCGAGGACGTCCATCTGAGATTGACTGGCACTATGCAAAAGGGGTACGGACTACGAACCTGGCCACCCGAGCTCGTTTCGAGCCATCCGTTCGAGCAAGCTAACTCGATTGCCAGTTGGATCGACTCCAAAGTCACCACCACCGGCGTCTCGAACCACAAGGTCGACAAAATCACTCAAATATTTTCCCACAGATGGGCACCCTTTGCCGGCATCGGTGCGTCAGACACGCCGGGAAGCGCCGCATCCCAGACGAGGGGCACCATCCTCAACGCCGGGAACTACGAGTGGCCATTCGAGCTCATGCTGTCCGGAGACATGACGGAGAGCATTGAGGGCCTGCGAGAAGCAAACATCACCTACAAATTGAAGGCCACGGTGGCGCGAGGGATGCTCTCGCCCGATCTCCACGCCTACAAGCGACTTCGCATCATCCGCACACTTGAATCCTCGGCCCTCGAATTCCTGCACGCTATGAGCGTCGAGAACATATGGCCGAACAAGGTTGAATACTCGATTGTGGTCCCCCAGAAGGCGGTTGTTTTTGGTTCCAACATACCACTCGAAACAAGATTCACGCCGCTTCTGAAGGGCTTGGACCTGGGCGACATCACGATCAAGCTGATAGAGGCCCATGACGTCGTTCTGCAGTCGCCCATGGGCCACAACCTCAGGGAGCACCGGAAAGAGAAGGAGGTCATGATGTGGACGATCCCCATGAACAGGGACGAGCATTGGCAGGACATGATAGAAGACACCGGCCAGGAGGGCTGGGTCATGAAGACGACACTCGACTTGCCGAGGAAGCTGGGCAAATGCGTCCAGGACGTCAACACACACGGGATCAAGGTCCGACACAAGCTCAAGCTGGTGGTGGCTCTCAAGAACCCCGATGGGCACATCTCCGAACTCCGCGCGACGCTTCCGGTCACCATCTTCATTTCCCCCAACATGCCGCTGGACGACGAGGGCAACCTGCTTCAACAAGAACCCCTCAGCACACCGGCGCAAGAGGTGAACTCGATTGCCCCGCCAGGATACGGCGAGCACGTTCTCGATCAGCTCTATCAGGACATGGAGGACACGGGCATGCAGACCCCGGCTTGCCATTCTGGCATGTCAACGCCATTTTACGGCCACTCTCGTGCGGGGTCGGCCGAAAATCTGGCGTCATTGGCTGGTAGCATGGCGATTACTCCTGCGGCGCTCTCGTCTAGGCTCCAGAGCGTGAGCATGGACCCAGCGCATCGGAACCACTCGTGGGGTTCCTTAAACGGAGCTGCCATGGCCAGCGGCGGCTCAGGGGGCGTTACTCCGCTACACCCAGCTGACAATGCGCATGTGCATGGGCACGCGCATGTGCACAATTCCCCTCCTCATACAGCGCCGCTTTCTCGGCGAGACAGCGAAGAACAGTCCTCGGGATCTAACACGCCGGAGCATATCGAAATCCCCGAGTTAGCAGTGCTGAGCAAGGTGCCCAGCTACCAAACGGCCGTCAAGTCGCCGATTCGAACCGTGAGCCTCTCGGAGCACTGCACGCTTCCCGACTACCGTACAGCGACAAGCGGTCCACCGAGTGCTCCAACAAGCGCCCCAGCGAGTGCTCCAGGATCACCGGTACAATCACACGCTGAATTGACCCCGATGGAAATCATCGCGGAGACGGATGTGCCCCAGGCACATAGTCCCCGCGACCGCCGACCGACGGTTCGTAGGGGCTTTTCTCTTTCGCATGCCCTCCATCATCACTCGGATTCAGGAGACGAACGACGTCGTTCACATCAGCTGCAAGCACGGGAGCGTGTGGCCTAGGGATCCCTCAACCCGTGCAGTCTGCATCATTGATGAAAAGAACGTGTATTATACATCCACTCGGTATTGCTTGTATATGGAGTTTGGGGCGGCGGCGGCAACGAGGACGATGACGGCGACGGGCTGTCTCGGTTGGTAGGTTTTATCATGGGCGAAACGTAAATATGGGATCGATCAAGTTACCCGGTACATATGGTGGGATGGAATGGCGTTGGGATGACATCGCCCAGCTGGTCGCTTACTTGAGAATGGGCGGTTTTGGTGGCTTCTCAACATGCTGGAGCCTTTATGTCTCGTCTTTTTTTCTTTTCAGTTTCTCTTCCGAACCTCATTTTCTACAGATATCCCAATAGAAGCCTGGAGCGCACATGACAGCACCAGGCACTTAGCATGACATATAATTATGAATGGAGCACCGTATCATAGTGCGGAGAACTCAACCTGATTCACATAGCCTTCAACATGCAGCGCTGAGTGACGGTCGCAATGACTTGCCGAGAACATGCCGCTAGCCAGACGCCATCCGCGCCCGTTGCCATCATGACTGGCTCGTTGGGCTTGCACGACAGTTTGAGACAGTTGGGTTTGCGGTTTGGCGCGGCGTGCGCAGAAAATCCAATAGACCACACCCATCGGCGATAACGCTGGAACCTAATCGATGCTGATAATGGCGCAAATCAAGCGTCGCCCAAGTTAAATGCGTTGATGGGGGACTGAGTTGCGATTTACTACCGTACTTGGGTCAGATAGCTATTACGTCATAACTGTCTTGGCTGCTACGGATATTGTGATTTAAAGACCTGGATGAGTATTGCTCTACACCGTACGCATAGAGCAAATGGAGTAGTGCTTTTGAGGACCAAACTCGAGTCAGAAAGATGTTTTGAAGGACATCAATTAATATACAAGTGTCATACGGTTTGCCAACAATTGGTCTGCTTCCATTTGGTCGAGGCATGCGATGGCTCATCTGGAACCTCGTCCTGCTGCAGTGGAATCGTCCCATGTCGAGGTCTACCCCATCTCGGCCGTCTCGTGCATGGGAGTACGAATACGTCATGCTCTGCTAAAAGCAGATCTCCACAGGGATGGAAAGCACGGGCTCGTCTTTATTCGGCGGCAGGGCGGGCTGGCTCCAGCTTGACAAGCCCAGCTCACTCGCTAGGCGGCCTGGATGTGACGGATAGGGTCCTCTCCCCTCCCTAAAAAAACCCCTCATGACTTCATCCGCCCTTTGACTTGGGACGGCCGCCGACCCTTTGGCTTTAAATCTGCCAACTTTTTCCTAGAACTAGAAACGGGGTCGCGGAAAACATCAGACGAAGTCGCATTGCATCCGTTCTTCAGTCTACAACCTATACCTTACATACCTACCGATCCCATTAACTCGTACACCTCGGCGCCTCTTCTGATCCTCACTCACTTCCCCCCAACCCCAACGGCACAAAGTACAGTACCAGCAGTCAACGCCGCAAGCCAATCCCCTGAACGAACCCCCGCCGCCGCCGCACACAGCCACAGCTTGCCGAGATTTTTACGAGATTCGGACAAGCAAGCAAGCAAACGACGCGTCGTCCCAAAAAAAAACACACAATGGCTCCGCAATCGCCGGTCGATGTTCCCTCTCGCCAGTCGACGCTGGCCAGCAACCTGAGCGATGAAGCCGTCCCCGACACCGACCCAAGCAGCGTAAGCCTCCTGCATCCCTCCTCTTGCTAGCAAAAAAAAAAGCATTCAGTCATTCATTCATTTATTTTTATTTCTATCTTTACTTGTATAACATAATTATGCTGTATTTGTAATGTCTATGACCTTTTTGATGAATTCTGACACGCTGCTTCAGGCTGCGGGTCTCCTTGCGCAGCGGCTGAGTGCATGGAAACATGCCGTGGCGTACCTGGAGGAGTACATGGAGTCGGTCGAGAAAATCCACCGAAACCAGGCAAAGGAGTACGAGAAGGTACTCAAGGTATGTCATCACCGCCCTCCCCCCTTTCCCCCCTCATATTTCCGCCTCCTGAACCACAACACCATATACTGTGTCGCATTCACTCACACCCTACCCCTTCCCCAAAACAGACAATCTCCAAGCCCCTGAAGGATGGCCAGCAATTCGACCAGAGTCTGGGCGGCGTCGCCGGCTTCTTTGAGAACATGCGCACCAACACGCAGGCCCTGGTCAACACCAACGAGGAGACGGAGAAGAGCATAAGGGGTTCTGTCCTCCCCATCATCGAGCGGTTGCACAAGGAGATCAAGCACAAGACCAAGGAGCTTGCCCACGGCGCGCAGAAGGGCGCCAAGGATGTCGAGAAGGCGCGCAACACCACCCAGAAGCACATCGAGCTGCTCGGCCAGAACACGGCGGCCTTCGAGGCCACGGGTGGCAAGATGTCTCCCCACGACGACCCCTACGTCATCCAGCGCGGCGTGCTGCACCGCCTCAACCACCAGGTCATGGAGGAGAACAACCACCGCAACGACCTGATCGCCGTGCAGACCAACTTCCAGAACTTCGAGACCCACATCATCCGCGTCATCCAGCAGGCCATGGAGGCCTTCAACTCGTTTGCCGGTGGCCAGGCCGAGAAGGTCCGCGCCCTGCACAACGACATGCTCGGCGCCGCCCAGCGCATCCCCCCCGACTTCGAGTGGAAGGCCTTCGTGGCCCGCAGCTCCGACGTCCTGGTCAACCCGAACGAAGACCCGCGCATGGTCAACAGCATCCACTTCCCGAACCAGGACCACCAGTCGACCCAGGCCCTCATCGAAGGCAGCCTGGAGCGCAAGAGCCGCAACAAGCTCTCGTGGGGCTACAGCACTGGCTACTACGTCGTGACGCCGTCCAAGTTCCTCCACGAGTTCAAGGATAACGACAACTTCCGCAAGGACCCCGTCCCCGAGCTCAGCATCTACCTGCCCGACGCCATCATCGGCGCCCCCAACGGCGACAAGTTCAACGTCAAGGGCAAGGACCGGTCAAAGACCATGAGCAGCAAGCTGACGGGCCACTCGGAGCTGGCCTTCAAGGCGCACACCGCCGCCGAGGCAGAGAAGTGGTTCGAGGTCATCAGGAACGTGGCCGGTGCCACGGGCCCTGCCGAGCCCTTCAGCCCGACCACCTCGACCATGTCCGGCCCGCCTAGTCCGCTGGTTGCGAGCGCCGAGGAGAAGAAACTGGGTGGCGAGGCCGCACCAGCGCTTGCGGCCGCACCCGCCGCGATTGCCACCGATCACAAGGCGCAAGAGGCGGGCGTCACGGGCGGCGAGACTGTCGCTAGCCCTGTCAGCGTGGTCGCGCCCACGGCTGCTACGACCGAGACGGTCAAGGGGCCCAGCGATGCCGGTGCTGTGGCTAATCCTACGGTTGTGGTTCCTACCACTGCTGATGCGAAGGAGGAGAAGGTCTAGTCTGGCGATGGGTTGTCGAGCCTTGAGTGGTCCGTTGAGAGCGAGTTGGGGCTGTCATGCCGTAGGCCACGGGCGTGTCGGTGGGCAAATATGACTATACATACATAATATGAGGCGGCTGGTCGGTTGGCTGGTCCCTTCCCAGTTTGCGCGCTCTCGCCCGGTAGGCGGCATCCTACTTTTCTATCCTATCGTTTCGCCGTTGGATCGCATCGGGTTGGTTTCCTGTTATCGTTATCATGTGCGGTTATCAGCCCTGCTGCGTTTCTGGTTTATTTTGGATATTACCTTGGCCTGACGCAACTGTTGTGAGGGGTATTTTCTCCGAGGCGGGAGAAGGACAACGGGGACATGTTTGCTATTACTATGGGATGGGGCAAAGGCAGGTCTGAGAAGGGGAAAGAGGGGTGGACCGATGTCTCAAACAAGCGATACCTATGACAGTAACTGGGGTTAATTTTTCTGTATCCATGAATGAAAAGAATGAATGGTTTACGTTACGTTGAACAGGACATGGAGCGTTTGCCCTGCTGCTGCTGCTGCTTGCGTCGGGCAAAGGATGTTTGGGTGGGTGGTGATGTGTTTGTCGGTGTGTCGGTCTATCGGTCAGGGGTTGTGTTGTGGCGGGCGCATGGCCAACCAACGAGACTACCTGACCTATGGAAACCTGAGCTGTGGCCAGGGGCGGCCGGGGATATGGGAAGGTAAGGACACGCACCGTGGATTGGACACAGCCAGCGTGGGAAGGAGGGAGGGAGGGAGGTTGGTATCCGAGGAGACATTCCCTGTTGGTGGGCTGGGAGGTGGACATGTCCGATTCAAAACGGGTTGGCATATTGCTTATTGTGACGGGGGATTTGTTTGTCGATTTGGGAGTTCCAGTTTCGATACTTGATACCAGACGACCGTCTAGTAGCGGTATGTCCATACGGATACAGGATGGATGGTTAGGTGTCTACTACACGCAACACAACCCCGGTTTGTGAATAGTTAACTCTCGGTTTATTTAGTTACTTCTCCTCCCCACCCAGCAAAATATCTCAAGATGCCTACCTGAGTATTCTGTATGATATCCCCCGAGTCTTCGTCATCGGAAGCGGGACAATGCAGTGGGTGCCAGATCTGAAGGAGCTTTGAGAAAAGGCCTTGCCATCCCCCCCTCCCTCCTTCCCTCTCTCCCTTCCTTACCCATGGACATAGAAACGAGAAACGAGAGGGACGGCAAAGCAAGAGCCATGGGAAGATACCAACTACCTGAATTACGTGAACCGCGAAACGTACTTACCTACCTACCTACCTATCCTACCTTGGTGACAGCCTCACTTTCATTTGATGTCCAGATTAGTTTCTCCACTGCAACGCCTTCTAACCGTCATCATCCCGTCCACCCCATATAATGATTCCATCCAATAAGGAACGGAAGTCTGGCTGGCAGCAGGGGGTGTGAGGTGACATGTGATGTGACATGATCCGCCGCTGGTGGACTGATTGATTGATAAGATTACCGACCCTTCCTCTCTGCCTGCCTACCTGACCGGGTACTGAGTAAGCTGGTAGGTAGGTAGGTAGGTAGGTAGGTTAGGTATCTGAGCTGTAACCGCCCCGTGTGGAGGCGTGCGTGCGGAATCTGCCTTGCGTGATGGCGCTTCCTAACGCGTTTCGGAGGGAGCAACAACAACAACAACAACGAACAGGAGGAGGAGCAAAAGTCCCCTGCCTGCCCACATGTCCTCTATCAAACTGGGCAACGATGGTGATGACAACGCAACATGCGATCACTGTGGCGGCGGGGTGTGGTGGGCTCTGTGACCCGTGCGTCGTTAGTTTTCGAAAGGTCAAGACAGTTCGGGTTGATGCTGATACGTGGTGGTCGGAACTGCCCATGGTATATGGAAGACATGTTTAGTCTGGTTTGCCTTGATATTCACTGACGAGGATGTAAAGGAGCGGTATTCGGGACTAGATGACACCCTAGACGTGACGAAGCGGGATAGATCGACCAGAGCATATCCAGAAGCTGAAAAGCAGACCAACGTTGGGAATGTGTACACAGCCATGGCGAGAAGCGGGCCGCGGGTGCCAATGCCCCTATTCTCCGCCCGCTTCCCCCTTCCCGATCGCTACATACCTACTGTCGCTGCTATGGGCTAATACAGACAAGCAAGCACACAGCTTCCATACTCTCCACGAGGAGAAAGAAAGCAGACCAGACATGACGAGGAAGGCAGCTCAAGCCACAGTAGCTTTTCCCCCTTGCTTCACCTGTGTCTCGGGCAAAGACCAAGACAGCCTGCAGTCCACAATCATGTACCGGCAAAACCGGGGCCCGTATCCGGCAGCGGGAAGCGAGCGTAGCAATCCAGTCGTCGATGCGGGTATGTACAACACAGCCAGCCCGTCTTGTCATGTGCTTGCATAGGAAGGTAGGCGCCGCGCCTTGCCCGGATTGCCGAGTTCGGGGCTTGTTTCACAGAGAGGCGTTGCCTAGCTTGATATGGTGGCGGGGCAGGGTGAGAAGGTGGTGGTGGTGGCAGCTGAGTGCCTTGGGTCAGGTAGGCACGGTATACCTTTAGATCGGGTATATATGTGAGATGAGACTTTGACAGCTAGTGTTCTGGTAGGGATACGGAGATGGACAGGGAATGGTTGCTTGATCAATCGGGCTTGGTTGATTTTAGCTGGCTGACTGGCTGCTGTTTGTAGATCCATAGCTTATTTTAGTCTTGCTAGCCTGATGATATCCGGGCATTCTTTTGGGGTAGATGGTTGACGGAGATGTCTGTCAGGTGTGCCAGATTCCAAGCTACCTTAGGCAGGCAGGCTGGCAGGCTGGCAGGCAGACGCATCTGGTGTGCATGGCTTGGCTGCTTTGCCTGAGCTGAGCTTGCTCTGCAGCTAGTGGGAGAGATGATCTTTGTGGGTGTGGAGAAGGTAGCGCGATTGGAGAATGCGTTTTGTGTGGGAGTCAAGGTTGACTTGACCTGAGGAGGAGGAGGAGGAGAGCATGAGGACGGGAATGGGAGCATGATGAGTGAGTGGGTGATACCATCATCTCGGGACCGTCCGCTCTGTCGTGACCACAACCTGGCCACACAAAGCGAGACATGCCTCGAGATGAGGGGTGGGGGGAGGGGGGGAGCTCCGACGTAGCATTCATGACCGGGGTCAGCCTTCACCGAATTGCCCGCTTCCGCACTTGAAGTAGCTCTGGGTTGCTCGACGAGGCAACCGACCATGCGGGAACAGGGCAAGCACGCCGGACGGGAGATATGAAACGGGAACCGGCCCAATCCGTAGAGAACGTGGGATGGCAGACGTGCATCCAACAAGTGTGTCCAGTGTTTGAGAGGACTGGACCGAGGGTCGGATGGCGTATAGCTCTCTGCATCGTGGCTGGACCTAGTCTTCAGCCTCATTCGCTTGTCTGTTTGGCGGCGTGGATGGAGGAGGGGGGGAGGACGCTGGTATTCGCAGCCTGGCCTGCGGCAATGGCATTCCATTGCGCATACTTTAGGAAATAAATGGAAATGCGCGTGGGTAGGCACTTACACATATTACCTACATGTACAGGTCGAGTCTGCTGCATGCCTTACATGCCTAGGTGCCAGTGCAACTCGTCCCGTCAGATAGGTCGGCCGGGAGCTTCGCGCCAGCCTCGATTCCTTCTTCCTGAAAGACACCCTTCTGCCGCCGTCGCCGTCCGCCGGCTTTTTCCCGCTTGCAATTCCACCTGTCCCTTCTCCCTTCTCCCCTCTTTCTCCTCATCTTCTCGCATTTGCTTTCCCATATCTTGGCCCCGACCAGAACCTGCATGGGCGGCAAGCCCAAGCTAGCCTAGCTTCCTAAAGCTGCAGCAATTGTGCACTTTGTCTCGCCCGACTGTCTGGCTTGGATCTAGAAGCCAGGATCTCGAGCCCAGATTTGGCTCTCGGGCCAGCTCTAGCTTTCCTGACTCTTGCTGCCTCCCCTGGGTGCTCTGTTGAGCTCCGAGAGCTTCAGTGAGCATCTCCGAGTCGCCCATCATTCTTTTAGTTGTTGACTATTTCCAGTGCGTGTGCTTCGTGTGCCGCTGGGCCTGGCCGATTCTCGAGTTAGCCATTCGTCTCTTGGCCCCCTGGCTCCTTCCAGAGCCTCGCTTTCGTCGTCGTCCCCAAAGGCCCTGCATCCTGTGGAGTCTCTGGGCCAAGTGGCATTGCTTTTTCCTTCTCGCTGAATGTTCTGGCTGTCGATTCGGCGCCATTGGCCGCCTCACCTTTCCCCTCTCTCCGTCAACCGCCGTGGGTATGATCCAGACCATTAAACAAGTACCTGCAGACGCTGCCCGGCGAGTCGCAGAAGCATGCCTGGCCGTAGAGGTTGACACGTCAGATGTGATGTGTGCCATCTCTGCTTCTATATATCCCGAGCAGCAACTCGTCGTCCGTTCTCTCCCCAGATCATAGCTCCCGCTTGGTCTGTATGGTTTCAGCGCTGCCGTAACAAGACTCCTCAACGCTTTGTTCTCGCCCCACCAACGCCCAGCCTTGCCGAGGCCACGATAGTCAAAAGGAGACAGACGGTCACGTCCCGTATTCAGTGTATCTCTGGGGCTGTTCAAGCGCGCAAGCTGGCTTCGTGCTGAGTTCGCCCAGCCTTGTTGCTGCCCCAGCAGCGCCACCATCTCGACCATGACCAAGTCATGGGAGGACCACAAGGAAGTTATCGTCCGACAGTATAAGGAGCAGAACAAGCCGCTCCATGTAGTCCGTCGATTCATGGAGGAGCAGTACAGATTCAAAGCGTCGTGCGTACCGCCACTTTCCCCACATTTCAACTTTTCTCCAGCTTGTCCCAAGGCTAGACCGCTGTGACCCCCCCCCCACCCCAAATAGGAAAATGGAAAAGCAGCCAAGAAGCGATGGCCCAAGATCTGACATAATGCCCGGCCAAACAGGACACGAGCATATAGGTCAAGGTTCGATCGATGGGGAGTGCACAAATACTCATGCCGAAAGCCCAGGAACACCACGGCCAAGTTCGGCAAGCTGTCGGCGGCCAACGAATTTCCTAGCGCCATCGCATTTCACCAGACGCCAGATTCCGAGAATAGCAGTAGCAGCAGCAGCAGCGGCAGTCCAGAATCCCCTACCATGAAGTCATACTTTGTCACAGGAGCCCAGAGTGGTATCGAAACGTCATCGGGTCGAGTCGGGAGGTGAGTCAAGCTTCGATTAGCTGCCTGTGCTGCCTAGTCTTTTTCGCAGACTCGGCGGGTATAAGCCGAGCGCGTGCAGAGAACGAGAACGATTTTGCGCCTTGGGTCTTCAGATGGATGCCGCATGTGCCCGGTTCTGGCTGACGAGATGCTTTCTCTCTCTTCCCCTCAACAGCACTGGTCTGAATCTCGGCTTCAACTCCCGGTCGTATTGCGGCCAGTTCGCCACATCGCCCACTCAGCATATGAACACCCAGCCAGTGTTCATTGCCCATCATCAGCCTCGGTTGGTGTTTGAACAATTTAACGAAAGCGGCCGTGGCCAGCATGATGCCAGGGCTGTTGATTGCTACCCACTTGATCACGGCAGTATCCAGGGGCAGCATCATCCCCCTTATCCTCACCCCCAACGAGGGCTAGTTATGCCTTTGGCAGCCGAGCCACTGTTAGACCATTATGACGGACTACCACAGCTTGGCAACAGCCCGATGACGGACCCAAAAGGCATCGAGAGTAGCCCCGTATTGTCGTCCAATTCATCTCGCCAGGGGCCGTTGTCAGGGGCGGGCGGCCGTTACTGAAATAAAGAAGATGCTTTCTTCCACCGATGTTGTCTTTTTGCTTTCTTTGTTTGTGTGGGCAGGTTAGCGAGGAAGCGGGAGACAACGAGTTTGCGTGTAGTACAACCTTCGCTTTTTTCCTCTTCTTTTTTTTTCTCTTTCTTTTTTTTGGTTTCGTGAACATTGATATGCTGTATTTTATACTTCATTAAAAGCAGCAGGGCACGACCCTGCCTGTTTGAGGCATCAAACACAGCCCGCCAGTTGGAAGAATGGGCGGAGGAGAGCACAGATGCACACGAAAGCACATCGACAGCAACCCAGAAACAAGCTAGGCATTAGTTTTGGGGAGTGTATACTCTCATCCCTTGTATATTCCTTTCCACCAGGAGGATACCGAAATATAAGTGTTTCAGCACCGGAAACATCGGCAGGCGCAGCCATCGTAGGATGCCGGGTATATCAAGACAAGATCCGCGAGGTCGACGTCAGCGGACCGTCATGGATCATCTGGCGGGTTTTCATGACCTGTTAGTGTTGACATGGCGTCGTCACAGCCAAGTGTCCGCATGGGATCGAGTCTCGCATTCGCTTGTGTTGTGACAATGTCTGACAGCGACATGCTGAGCAGCATGTCGACTCAACGTGTGCTATTACGCACTTCCATCAACCCTCGTAGTTTCCCAGCGAGTTCTGGTCCTCGGGGAAAATACGAAGCAAAGGGACATAAACCACGTGGGAAACTCAGTCGTCGTCTTCCTCGTCGTCGATAGGGTTAGGAGCTCGACGAGGCCGTCCTCTCTCCTTTTTCACGTTGGTGGCTCTCTCTTTCTCAATGAGCAAGCTCTCGCCATCGTTGTCATCGGGCTCGACGTCAGACGTGTCGTCAACATTCCGCAATCTAGCCTGCTCAGCGCGCTTGATCTTTCGCAGTATCAATTCGTCAAGATACAGGTCCTTTACTCGCAGTTCCTGTCAATGAATGCCGTGTTAGTAGACAGCATGTGCAAGGGTATTATCATATCAGGAATGTGTACCTCGGAGCAAACGGGGCACTTTGCAACGCCGCGATTGTCTCTCAGAAAGTCCATGATGGCAGACTTTTGGAATGTGTGTCTACACTTGTGGTTGCTGTATGGCTCACTCAATGTCTGCAAGGAGAGTGGGCACTTGAGATCAATGATCTCACGCTCGACCACCAGATCATCATCTTCAGCATCGGGCGCGCCACCCGTGGTAGCCCTGCCGAGCTCATCGAACCAAGTGGATGCGTCCGGCAACGGGACTTGGTCCTCGTGATGTTGGGCATCGTGCCAGGTCTTCTTGAATGAGATGTAGTCGTTGTTCAAGCCATAACGCTGGTACGCTGTCATGGCGTTGTACTCTTCTGCCTTGGCTTCCCGCACCGTCTTTAGCATATCACGCACGCCGGTCAAGGGTGGATCGTCCGCAGGGGCGAGCATCTCCTCGGCCTCTTGGTCGTCGTTCTCATCGTCACTGTTGATGTCACGCTTAGGCTTCCGGGCCTTGGGTTCTGGACGTGGCCGCTGCGCACTGATCTTCTCCTGGACAGCTTCAAAGACGTGCTTCTCGTCCTCGAGTTCCGCACGATAGTCAATGACCTCGCGTATAGCGGCCTCGGTGCTGTCGGTCAAGGCGGCGGTTTCGGCCTGCAGCTGGGCTGTGTACTGCTCCAGCTCTCTCATTTCGGCCTCCAGCTTGCTCTTCTCGGCCTCACTCTTTTCTGTCACACCATCGGCCTCCTTGTTCCGCCTCTCGATGACGGCGGCCAAGCTTTGCCGCCGAGCAAACAAGACATCGTTTACAGAGGCAACACTGTCGCGCAGGAGATTGGCGGATCGGGTAAGGTGCTGTTCGTACTTTCGTGTCTCACGGCTGTTGACAATCTCGGCCAGGGCGCGCTTTCCTGCATCGTCCATTGGAAAGGCAGGTGGTTCGTACGGCGGGAGCTCAGCAGCGGTGCTACGGCCGGCGGATGCAGAGGCCGAGGCGACGGCCGCCGGCTCCTGGCGTGGGCGGCGGGAGCCCTGGAATAGACGGGGCATGGCTATGGGCGGGCCGACGAGGATGCTAGGCGGATGGGTAGATGGGTGGATGGGTGGAGGGACGGGTGGATGATGACTAGGCGCGATCTTGGACTAAAGTAGGGGAGTCCGAAAATCGGGATGGAGTCAGCCGTGCGTCGTGTCTTGCGTCCAGTGTCGTGTCCCGGTGTCCCGCGTCGTGCCAGCCAGATGTTAGGTGCTGCTGTGTCTCCCGACCTTGTTCCTTGTCTGGCCGCCTTGCAGAAGAGCCGCGCTGGCAGGAGGAAACCTGGAATGTGGAAGAACAGAATCCCGACGGGTGGTGATTTCCGTG
Organism: Podospora appendiculata; assembly: GCA_033675105.1. Classification (NCBI taxonomy): domain Eukaryota; kingdom Fungi; phylum Ascomycota; class Sordariomycetes; order Sordariales; family Podosporaceae; genus Podospora; species Podospora appendiculata. The sequence goes on along the minus strand of JAULSO010000005.1, from coordinate 1,981,642 downwards.
TACACGTGTAGTGTGCACTTCAGCGAAATCTGAAACAGTGGACGCAGGTGTGATGATGATTGCGCTGGCGGACCGAGTTGATGGCACGATGCATTGATTTTTCCTCAACCCGTACGTGAGGTGATAGTGTAGTATATAGTCTGCGCCTTCCTCGAGACAATGACGTGGGGGAAGGAGCGGGTGTGGATTAATGGAACGCGCGAGACGCAGTGATCGGAGGGCGGTGGCGCGTCGCACTTACCATACCCTCCTACCGTGCCTCGTGCCTACCTGCACCCTGGAGGCAGACAAAGGAAATCGCAGCCTGACCCGACCGATCGAGGCTTGGCAGGCAGCAGGGGTTTTAGTGCAGGTCTAAACTAGCGTCGCCCCCGCTGAAAGAAGCTGGAACGGTTACCGGCAGCCGGCAGACGGCGATCCCCATCCTTTGAGCAATCGAATTCGACATCAATTGGCCAAAGAAGACGTAGCGACCCTCATGTCAAAGAAGCAGCCCGCCTTTCTGCTGGACTGCTTCAGCCTCAATTGTTGGATTAAACATTGAACAACTGACGACATGAAGTGCCGCCCTGCGCTTCCCACCCCGCTTGAGTATCCGTGCACTACGCCGTATTATCATTGCGTCGACGATGATGTTCCATGAAGAGGCCCAGGCACAAGGACAAATGGCCATTTAGTTGTCTTGGTCTTGTTCCACCGGGATGAGATGAGGCACTACTTTTGTGGTCCTGTCTGGCCGAGACACGGGGCAATCGGCGCCATCGCCTTCGCCTTCGCCTTCACCTTCGCCATCTCTCGGCGGACCGCTCGCTCGGGTCACTGTCGTTTTGATTTCAACCATGACCCTGGCCGATGCCCCGGATCGCAGATCGCCAGGAAATGCATACTGGTGGAGGCCGGATGCTGATTTCGCGGCGGCGTCTCCCTCCTCGTCATAGTCATCATCACAGCCCTAGGCTGTCCGTCTAGCCTCACCAGTATCGGTATCGGTATCGGCATCGGCATCAGCATCAGCATCAGCATCGGCAGCGGCAGCGGCAGCGGCAGTGGCAACAGCGGAAATGGCACTCGTGTCGGCAATGGACGCAGCTGGCAGGCTAACCTTCCCATCTGCCCATAACCCTGATTTCCCAGCCAATTCGCATGTCAGTGTGTAACGCACGAGGGAACGCGAGGTTGTGCAACCCGTTACAGCAAGGACGTGGAGGTCACAAGCAGAACCTCCTGGAAACAGCCACGGCTCTTCCAGAAGTAGGCGTCACGATGGCTTCGTTTGCACCCTCAACACTGATGATGCGGAAACGGTGCGAGCACATCCAGATCGAATCTCGCAAGCGGGCTAGCCCGGCCCAGCGCAGGTTTCGCCCATGTGACCGACACCTCCAAGCTGCATGGACCCGGACGACGGACATCTCACAGGTCGGTCTCACGGGCGGACGGGCGACCTGGCGGACGGTTTGGGACTCGGACGCACTGCTGCTGCTGCTGCTGCTGCTGCCAACAGCCACTGCCATTGCCGCTTCCATCTTGTCTCTCTTGCCGGCTGCCCGATCGCACCGCTCCATCATCTTGCTTCTCCAGACGACATTGCGTGGGGCCAGCTCAATTCTCTATGGCGGACCGGGACCCGGGGGCGGTGAGGGACGAGGAGCACGGAGCCAACAAGAGGACTGACTACCTGCAAGTAAGGCACCCAACACAACAAAAGTGCCGTGCGGCGCGAACAGAAGGATGGGTCTGGGTGAATAATCTCCCTCCCACCGCACCACTCGATGCCGTTGAGGGCACCCGATTTGGAGTTGGATGTCGATGCCTGCGATGGAAATGCTCGCTCCTGAATGGAAGGAAACAATGGGGGCGCGGTTAGAGCCGTCCAAGCCGTCAGACCAGCCGCGATGTGCTAGGCGTGCGTGCCCTGCGCTATACTGCAAGTGGAGCAGGCAGCGGAACATTGGGGTGTGTGGACCCTGCTCTTTGGCTCGATCCAGGCGGACGGCGCTGTGCCCACAGATCTGGAAAGTCAACGTTCTCACAGCCATCATCGTACCTTTCGTCAAAGTGAGTTCTTTGGCGTCCACATTCGCACAGATCTCCCCCCTGTCTATGCAGTCTCACCCTCGCAAACTTCGCGGACCGTGAGCATCGTGAGCATCGTGACCACCCTGACACCTTCTGCCAGATACCTAAACCTACTGTATAGTATGGAGAACCGCCACTGTGACCGACCTCCTTGGCCCCGCCCGCCCCGGCCAACCCGCTTTTGGGGGTTGAGGTACTGCTGTTAGCCCAGATCGGGGGGGGGCGTGGAGGGCGTGGAGGGCGTGGAGGGCCCCATAGGGATATGGGATTTGCAGACGGACGGATGAGTGATTGTCTCCTCCCGTCATCCCCCATGGCGATGCGGATCGCGGCTGCTGCACGCCCTGCCCTGCTGGAGCCCACCCCGTCCGCGCCTCGCGCCATTCCCCTAGGAGGGCCTCTAGCACCGCGCCCGGGCGTGCCATGTACATACACGTACGTAGGCACCGAGTGGAGGCCCATCCGTTACCTCAGCACTGATCAAGCGTCGACTCTACGCCTAAGTTCCGATCAGAGGGACTACCGATCCGTGGTTCGATCAGGACCCGAACTCTGACTGGCAGCACGACCACGTCAGGAAGCAGCACGCAGCACGCAGCACGCAGGAATCAGGGAACGGCCGGTGCATCGACTGGTCTGGAACCAAGCCCCATGCCGGATGGCGCTGCCCATCGTCTGCGAGCCCCTTCATCCCTCCATCCCTCCGCCCAGCTCGCTCAGGTACAAGGCTACATGCGTAGCTTATTTGCCGTGTCGCATTCTCCTCCAAGTCTGTTCGCCGAGTGCCAGAGTCTTCTGGTGGTGCTTATGGGAGATATGCTCTCTACTATCTGTCCCATGCGATCGGCTTCATCTATCGAGCCGAGGGCTCGTGTATTGTCCTTGTCTTCGGCACTCTACTCTGGAGACCAAACACGACATTACCCTACCTGATGTGACAGCAGTTCCCCTAGATCTCGATCCGGGGTTCCCCTCACACCGACAAGTGTCAAATCAAATCCCCGTTATATATCCTCTGGCCTCGTTCCCGAGTTGTTCCCGGGCTCTTCTCCTCTTTGCCTCGCTTCTCCCATCACCGAGGCTGCTGTCTTCCAATCCTGAAATCAACTTATTGATCGACGCCACCTCCGTCGTCGTTACACTGCCAACTCCCGTATCAGCCAGATCCCCAGCGACCACAACATAGCCTGACGCGAAGCTAGGCAACGAAGCCACTGCCATCTTCAAGGACGCCCTCGTATGCCGTCCCGACAGGCCTATATCAATCGTGATCCCCTCGTCCTCGGTTCCATCATGAACCCCTGGGAATTGCCTTCGTATGAGGTATTTGCCAACGTGCTCAGCTTGGGGCTCTTCATCAGCTAAACAGACACCCGCAATATCAGTCGTACGACGATCCCATGGATTCAAACCCATCGAGATTTGGTGTCTTCCACAGCGGCCTGTACGCCCCCAGCCAGTTCAACATAATGAACATTATGGTTAGCATTCCTGCCGGTCGGTCCTTGGGGTTCAATTGACTGAAGTGGCTGACGATTCAGTAGGCTCACATCTACGAGCGCCCAAACAAGCAGGTGGACCTAGGCCCAGTGGACGACAAGTGCGGCATCATTCTGTGTGACCTCAAGCAACCCGATGAACCCATTGTGTATGCCTCGCCGGCGTTTCTGAAAGCGACAGGGTATGACCTGGGGGACGTCCTAGGGCTGAACTGCAGGTTTCTCCAAGCCCCCGGTGGCAACGTCCTGCCCAAGTCCCCGAGGAAATACGTCGACAAAGACACCGTCAAGAAGATTCGTAAGGCCGTCGACAAGAATCAGGAGCTGCAGATCGAGGTCGTCAACTTCAAGAAGAGTGGCAAGAAGTTCATCAACTGCCTGACCATCATCCCCATATCCTGGGGCTGTGACGGCGAATTCAACTACTCAGTCGGCTTCATGGTTGCCAAGAAGCCGGCGAAGGATTGACAGACTCACTCATATTGGAGGGTTGAAAGACTAAATGGTGCGGCGATATTTTGTCCTTCAACAGCAAACGGATTCAAAAGGGGATAATGGGGGACGACAGACCATGGATACGATAAAACGACGAAGCAACTCGACCTACCGGCTGTGTTTTCTCTCTTCATTCCAGCCCATCTCTTTTTTATCTTTATCTTTATCTTTCTTCTTTGTTTTCCCCCTTGGAAATTTGGGTCTTTATTTGTCTCAAAGATGATGGACGATTCTTGCTGTTAGGCAAGACAATGATACCCCATTTCCCTTTTCGTCAACTCATGCATCTTTTTTGTTTTCTTTGCGCGACACATTCAGCATTATGGCTCATCATCTCTGTTCTCCTTGTCTTTTTTTTTTCGTTTCTTTGCTACAAGTGGTCTTTTAAGGGGTAACTTGCATCAACGGCGAAAGACGGAGAGGCAGGAACGGAGCCTGGGATAAGAGGCGTCAGCGGCGTTTTGAGGCGTGGGAATGGCTTCTGTATCATCTTTTAGGACAGGATAGCACATGGAAACCGACGAGCATGGAGGGTGGATTGGGGGGCCGATGTTTGGCGAGGGAAGGGCAAGCACTGGGGTCCGGGGTTCAACAGACGGGAACGGAGTGGCATTGCCATGCATGGCTTTTACTGTTGCGGTTTGCATGTATGACTTTTTTGTTTCTCTCGACATGTTTCTAACGAATATAAGGTCTTGGAAATACGGTGCCCACATACTCAGTCTTGGCTGCTGTAACTTTCCAGGTTGTGAATGCTGACAGAGTCTTTGATTGGATTGGCTTCGGTCGCACCTATGTCAGTTCTCCAAGTTTCTCAGACTTGGGGGAACGTAGACACGCACACAAAGGCTTTCCTCGTTCTATACCTAGGTAGTAACGTTAGATCAGATCTCTTCTCAGACTCCCTTTGATTCAACTCATGCATGTATGTACAAGAAGGCTATGGACATGACAATAGACAAGAGACAGCTCGGAACAAACTATAGACAATGAGTACCTATGTGCGTGCACAACAAGAACACTCAGCAACCAGAACCAGGCAAATCAACTAACCAGCTAACTAAACCAGCCTAGAGGTGTAAAGAATGCATGGATGCTTTCTCTATCAGGGGCATGCTTTGTCGATCTTTTTTCCTTTCTTTCTTTCTCTTCTCTTCCTTTCCTGTTGGCAAAAAAAAAGAGAAAAAAAAAAAAAGAAAAAAAAAAGTTTAGAATGCTACTACCCGAGTGGTGATGCTTTCTTGTTTTCTTTTCTTTTCTGGTTCAAGTAAGATATATGCTTGTTTCGTGTTTTTTTCTTCGTCCATGCTTTTCTTTTTCGCTTTTTCTTGAACACGGCCGGAACAAACACCCCTCCCGCCCTTATTCGTCCTCTCTCCCTCTGACAGCCATAACTTTGCGCAATTATGGCTGCTTGAAGGTGGAGCCGATGGGTCCGAACTTGATGTTGGCTTTTTAAAGTGTTAGCTTTTTCTTGAGAAGATGGGGGAGAGTGGGTGGGTGGGTTTGGGCAAAGAGTTGACTTACAGTAGATGACCTGGTTGCTCGCCTGGGCGGACTCGACGTCGGTCGGGACGCCGGACGAGGTCTCGCAGCTGCCGCGGCCCTTGCCGGGCGCGTCGGCGCTGGCGTCGACGGGGAAGGTGGAGTCGAGCCACAGCATGTTGGAGTAGTGATCGTCCCACAGGGACATGACGAGCACCATGGGCTTCTCGATGCCCTTGCTGAACTGGGCGAAACCGCCCTTGTCGTTGAAGGTGTCGGTGTCGCCAAAGGCGACCTTCTGGGTCTTGCAGAAGTCGGGCGTGATGCTGTTGCCGGGGTTGCCGGCGATGGTGCTCTCCGAGTTGGGGATCACCTTGCCGTTCTGCACGTAGAAGCGCTTGATCTCCGACAACCCGCTGCTGCCCTTGATGAACTGGGTCACGACCGTCATCTTCTTGGTCGTGTCGACCGTGCCGCCCGGCGCGTAGAAGTCCTTGACGCCCTGGCGGTACGAGTTGAAGTCGCATCCGTCGGGGTCGCAGGTGCCGGCGTAGCGGGTTTCGGAGTAGGTGCCGCCGCAGCCGTCGCCCTCGCAGCGGTGCTGGCCCAGGGTGGTGCAGGGGTGGGGCGTGTACGCGGTCGAGATGGAGTTGGCCTCCCTGGAGTTTGGTCGTCGTGTTAGAAATGCAGCGCTTTTTATTCCAGGGTCCTGGAGAGCTCTGTGGAATGGGAGAGGGGGGGGGGGGATGGGATCAGGCTTACCAGATGTCCATCTCAGTGCAGCAAGAGCCATACTGGCCGACACCGGCGTTCGGGTCGTTGGAGGACTCCTTCCACTGCGCAGAGTTGGCCTCGCCGTTGATGAACTTCAGATCACGCGGGCACTGTGCGTCGCAGTATCCAGTGCCGTACTTGGCGCCGGCCTTGTTGCCCGAGTACTTGGACAGACCACCATCCTCGTCCATGGAGACGAAATACAAAGCGCCGTTGAGGCCGCATCTTTTTCCCGGTGTTAGTCCGGGGTAAGACAGAGGGGTAGGGGGACCCGTGTGGTTGACTCACCCGAGCTTCGAGACGTCCACGTCAAAGGTGAACTCGTTGCCGAGGAGAGTGAACATCTGGTACTTGGTGGCGCTGGCCATGAGGTACAGACGGGAGCCGATGTTGGTGGCTGGTTGCGCATGTGTTAGTTAGTAAACCCATATCCAACCGTCCGCTGCTAGCCACCCCGTGGCCGTTGGAAAGCTATGTCTTACCGTAGTCGCCCTTGGTGACGAACTTGAGGGTCAGTGCATTACCGCTGGTCGAGGCTCCGTAGGTCTTGGCGTAGTCGGCACCATCAACGGCGCAGTTGGAAGAGCACGACTTGGCGTCCTTGCAGATGGTCGCGTTCCACTTGTTGCCGTCATAGCAGTTGGTATATCCGCTCTTCTCGTGGACCCAGCGCCAGTTGGAGTCAATGGTGACCTCTCCGCTCACGCTTGTGCATGAGCCGCCGGCGCTGCACTTCTGCCAGCTCATCTTGGGATGGGTCTCGGTGGTCTGGGTGCCGACCTGCTGGGCGACAGCCATGCCCAGAAGGGCCGAAAGGGCGGCGAACTTGGCGATCATCTTGGGCAGACAGTTTGCTAGAGGATGGCCTGGGTGGTGAAGTTGAGTCGTGAAGGTGATGCGGGGCGACGGGTTAGAATCCTGAAGAGGAGGTCCAGCGGTCTTTATACAGCATTATTGCTTCCTCGAGATCCTCAAGAGCTCCTCTCACCAGCTCGTTTCTCCACGTCCGAAAGGAGCTGTCGGTCCCGTCGCAGTCTCGACTTGCCACTCCCATCACCATGGACACTCCACGGTAAGATGGGCCTGAAATCCGGGGGCATATTCCCTCATAGAATCCTGAGATATGACGAAGGCCCTGTCGGTAAATGAAGTGATATGGGGATTCAACAGCCTGGATTCAGCATCCCCGGCCCCGGTCGGTTGCAGTCTCTCCCTCTAGAAAAACCGTATGTCGAACCTGCTCACCTGCTTCCCGCCACGGCCCCAACAAAAGACTATAATGCGGAGTAAATCATGGGGTAGCGAGACGGTCTGGCAACCTAGCAGACGCGCACCTGTGGACTCCCCGGGCTGATAGGCAGAGGTTGGCATTCAAAGTGTGCATGCCCAGCCTTAGACGAGCCTCTCTGGGGCCATGGCAGTCCGTTGCAGAGACCATGCGATCAGCAGAACGTTTCTCTCCTGGACCTGCGGACTGCCTCGGACCGGGGCAAAAAGCACCGTCAGGTCAGGTCAGGTCAGGCCCCAATCTCGACAGCCAGACAGCCAGCCAACCATATGGCCGTGACTCGACCCTCCCCCAGATTGCGGGAATGGGTTGTTTTCCTCGAACAAACGCCCATGCGGAACCTCTCGCCACGGCAGGGAAGGGCCGAAAGTCGTCGTGCGGGGATACACAGCAGCGGGGACTAATAAGATGGATGAGGGCGACTGAAGGGAGTCAGCGGCGGTCGAGCACTGGGTTGGTGAGAGCGCCAAGACTTGGAGAGTTGAGTGGGCAATATAGGAGCGAGGATAGAGTCGTGCAGCGACGCGGTAGGGAAGTGGATCGTGGATCTCAGGCCGCACCACGCCCGCACCAGGCTCCAGCGCAGCTGGCCGAGTGCCCCGAGGATGGACCATAGCATGCTGTGCCATGCGGCCCAGGAGACCCACCCTCACTCTGCTTCGACTCGGAGAGAGGCCAGTCCAGCCGTTCGTTCTCGGGGAACAGGCTAAAGCATTCGCCCGTCCAGACGCTTGGTTTGATAAAGGGAGTGGATGGACCGACAAACGTTGTGGAGAAGGAAACGAAGCGAAAGAAGGGGTGCGTCTGCGGCTCGCTCGCCAGTCGTCCCTCCCCCACACTGTGGATGGCGGTTGGGAGGGAAGAGATAGGAAATCAGGAACAAGGTCCACACCTTCCCAGAGCCTCAGATCAGGGCAACCTCGATGAACAAATACGCCGGAGCGGGGAGCCTCATCTGCCAGATCGTGTAGCACGAGATCACGTTGCACTGATTCACATATACTGGCCTCTATATAGGAGCCATCTAGACCAAAGTGCCGGGTTCTAGGGCTAACAGGTGCGCTGAAGGCTTCATCTTTGCTCGGCGGCCGTCGAATGATTGTTCTAAACCGGCAGTGGTGTGGGCAGTGAGGGGATCCCCAGATTCCGCCATGGTCGAGGGCGGATAAAAATCGTGACTGGAGGAACGAGCATCACCATTACGATTCGGGGCGCCTGCACCGCATCTGCATATTAAACCAGGTGAGGGGGCGCCAATGTCTTGATTGTCCAAGCCTCCTTGGTGGCAGGTTCCCGCCGCGCTGGGGAAATGCTACGCCGGGGACGCTGCTAGGCGAATCGGAGCCCAAGGCGAGCTAAACTGCCTGTTGGAGATAGATTAGCCAGACACGAATCTTTAGCCAGCACAGCGACAATGGAGGAACAATATCTCCACATATTAACCCCAGAATGAAGGGCCACGGAGAAATTTGAGCATCTGCTTCGAGGTCTGCATATCAGCAGCACCCGGTACCTTTTTCTGCCCCGTCGCCTGGAGCCGACAGTGAAGCGCGAGGGCCATGCCAAACCGGGGCCTGTCGTGAGAATATGCTCCCGGATTCCGGCATAGCCTTGGCGGGCCAGCCATGGCAGTTGGGTTTCGCCAGCGCTAGACGGCACTTGCACTGCAGGGCGCGGCAGCTGGTCTCGGCACGTGAACCTTGCAAGTTGTTCCCGAAACGAAACACTTGCTCCATCGGCGGCGGCAGGCTTCCGAACCTTCAGGCGAGGAATGGAATAAAGACAAGTCCATTGTTGCAGTGCTGGATCAAATAGTGAGAAGGACCAAAAGGAATACAGAATGACTGCCTTGCCGAGAGAAAGTGTAGGAAACGCGAGGGTCCTATATTGGAGTCCCGATGCTTGGCCACAAGTCTGTCTCGAAGCGAACCCCAGATTCTCAACCCACCGGCTCGCTACCGACTGAAGGCATAGCGGCCGGAGACTCTTGCGCTAGGCTGCCTAGGGACTAGACTGGAGCTTTCCCAGTCTCCAGCGTGTGTGCTTTGAAATAGCTATGCAAGGTGAAGAGATGGAGCAGGTTAGCCAGGCGGAACCAATGGTGAGTTGCGAAAACAATTGCGCATATTTCTGGGCAATGGTTCCTGGGGGAATATGAAAAGATGACCACACGAGTAGCTGTGATTGGATGGCGGTGGTGTCCGTGAGGTCCCACGGCATCGTGTTTATGAAGGGTGCATTGCAGATGCTGTGCGTCGTTTCCCCGCAGGCATTGGAGATCGACGAACCACCCAGCCAAGACGGACCACCGCCAGGAAAACATTGAAACAAATCTGCCCGCGATGCCGATTCGAGGCCCAGTCCCAGTAAAGCTGTATAAGAAAGAAGCTGCCGAAACACTCCAGGTCGGGCCTATGACCATCCGTGTCTATGAGGATGGTTCCCTGACAGAAAATCGAGTGAGCGGCGTGCTTCTGGAGGTGCCCGCTGGCAAATCCGGTCCGCCGATGCATTGGCATCGTTTTCATGACGAGCTGTTTTTCGTGACCAAAGGTAGGCTAGATCAGAGACTAGCTAAGGAACAAGCACTAAAGATAGGCCAGGAACGCTGCGATTCGTGACCCCGGAATTGGAAGTCGATGCTTCGGCTGGAGATCTTATGACGGTCCCTCCAGGAGCCGTTCATACGTTCAAGAACCCGTCAAAAACAGAAGACTGCGAATGCTACATGACGGCCACTCCGGGACACTACGTAGACTGTCAGTGGATGCCTCGGTCCAACGTGTTGATGGCCAGTACGGTGCTGACCAGGAAACATAGATTTCCGGATGCTCGCCAAGGCAACCGAGGGTGGCAAGCCACTCCCTTCGGGCGATGTCCAACATTTGATGGCATTGTTTGGAACCTTCCCACCAGAGGTTGCCTCAGAGCCGTGAGAAGGACAGTGCGAGGCCCTGCAAGTGGCATGCAAGCCGATATTGAATGATATTGGATTCGTTGATGCGTGGTGAGATATTAGCTAAGGAGATATCGCGTGGCTATGATCCGAGCTCGTATATATGTCAGGTAGTCTCAGAATCTTTTCCCGCTCTCCAAATAGCTGTCGACGGGGGGTTAGATGCCTGGGCTCCACAGACGGAATGGTGTGTTTATTCAAGGTTACTTCCCCAGGTCGGTGGTGGAGACAATGTCTCTTGGCCGTTGTTTACGATCGGATGGGAGAGCCGTGGTCGTGAGGTCCCAAAGCATCGGGCCAACTTTATTTGCCTTGCAGTCTCCCCGAACGCAGTCTTCCCACTTCTTCAGGTTTACTGCTTGCGATCCTCTCGTCTTCCGTCCCGCGACCATTCGAACGCGCATATTGTTTCTCCACCAATCCAAGCTTGCTCTTCTTAGTTGGTTTCTCGTCTTCCTCACTCGCCTCTTCCAAGCTCTTGCCGATGGAACGTGCGGAAGATGTCTTCCCTGGAGTGGTTTTGTTCTTCTTGCTCGGCTTCTCTTCCTCGCTCTCTTCGTCTTCTTCCTCTTCTTCCTCTTTGACTTTACTTTTTCTCTTCTTTGGCTGAATCTTCTTCCCTTCGCCACTACTCTTGGCTTTGGCTGCCTTTTTCGACTTCGGCTTCTCCTGGTCGGACTCCATGGGGTCTTCCTTCACGCCTGGTACAATCCGCCCACTGATCTTCTGGACAGCCGGGGCATAGCAGCTTGTTCTTCCGCCGACAGTCAGAAATGCCAGCTTCTCGCCACTCGGGAGGTGGCTGGCTGCCCCCTTAGCCCCCTTCCCCCATCGATAGTTGAACAGCCAGTGATCAGGGAACTCATCCGAGTCTCCTAGCTTATCCACGGCAGTCTCGCAAACATAACGGATGGAATCGTAAAGCTTCTTGACCCGAGTGTCATCAAAGTCGTCGCAGTACTGTTCTGGGTGAAGCTTGGCCTGATACAGAACTTCATCGGCGACCCAATTGCCAATCCCGCTAATGACCGACTGGTCAAGAAGGAGAGCTTTGATGGGTACGTGTCGCGAGCGCATTCTTTTCTTGAGGAAATCTTCGGTGAAAACATCGACATCGACGACCGGATCTGGTCCGTTCTCCACGAGTGGGGAATGCTTGCGAATGCTCCCACCAGGGCAGTCGACCAGTCGCACACGGCCAAAACGTCGTGGGTCGGTGAATGCGATCTCGACCACGGGGTCTTCAGTCTGCAACTGGAACTTCCAGTACTTTGGTGGCCAAGCGTCAAGCTCGCCTGGCTTCATCTTCTTATAGTAGTTGGTATATGCTGTCTTTTCTCCCTTGATATGGATCCAGCCTGGAGGTTGATTTAGTGACGACTCGGATTAGGGGTGCGCGGGACGTACCAGTCATCCCAAAATGCATAACCGGGTGAGGAGGTTGGTCAAGCTCGAGCCTCCACGCATGTTAGCTTGTGCGATGAAGAAACTATGTCGGGAGATATCAAGATACGAACCAGAAGTATTTGCCCTGGGTTCCAGCTGAGATGACCTAGAATCAACTTGAGAAGGCGTCCAAGAGCAGCCAGCGTAAACGCCGTGGGAAAGAGGCAGACACACCTTCTTGCCAGACAGGGCAGCTGCCACCTCGGGGCCCGTGGTCCCAACTTTTCCAAAGACATTGGCATCCTCTATGGCCGTCGCATTCTTGATCGTCTTTCCCACCAGGTGAATGCGGAGGAAATGGACAATCCGAGCAACTGGCAGTGGTGGGTCAGCAACTCAAGTTATTTTTCTCGCTCAGATTTGTGCCAACTCACTCTCAGCAATCTCGGGCATTTTGGCGAATTTTCCCTGCGTAGATCCAGAATCTTGCTGGTGGTGATTAGCAGCGACGGGAACACGCTGCCTGGGTTGACGCGTCGGATCGAAGATGGAGCTCAGTGGGCTTCGGTGCATTGTCACAGCGGTGGAGTCATTCAGTCGCGAAAGCAAGGCGGTTGCACGTGAGGCGCTAGTCCACAGTGGGTTTGGTCCCCCACCCACCAACCTGATTTTCGCCAAACGACTCCACAGTTGCAAGCTTCAAAAACAGATCGCTCAATTTTTTCTGCATTTCCTTTTTCTCTTCCATCATCAAACACTCCAGCTTCCGGTAAGTCACAGTTCTTCTTTTTCGCACATCACGGCACAGCAGCCTCCCCTTCCTGATGATAATACCATAAACCGCAAACTAGAGTCTTTGAACCTTCGGGGCATGTAACTAGAATTGTAACGTCAGTCTGATCAAGGCTGCTGTGTCCAATTGCTTTGCGCAAAACCATTTCATGGTCTGGGCGACGTCGCTGACAAGCATGCACACAGGTCTTCCTCATGATTCTTTCTGTTTGAAATCGGTCGCAGTTATTATGGACGTTGTTTAGGTGGAGAGAGAGGCGGGTGAGCCCTCGTGGCCGCCCGGCGACAGTCGCGGTCTGCCGCGACTCGAGCATCACCTCCCCCACACCCGGCGCGACGTTGGGAGCTTCTGGTTAGTACCCTTCCGCGTGAACATGCACATGCACACCCCCGTCAATATGATGATTCAATTTTTGCTTCGGCAAGTTGGAATTACCGACTGAAAAATTTGTGAAGAAAACAATGGCTGTTTCTGATTGACTCCCCCAACACTGTTTGCATACACTAGACCGTTGTCTTTTCCAGGTGCTAACTTTGTCAAAGATCTAGAAGAACCCTCCGTCGCATGTGATTCTATGTCCAGTCGGTATTGCGTGTGCTCAAGTAAGTTGACTGCTTCCCCTACCTCTCTTTGATGCTTCCCTGATGAAACGGCACTGGGCTCCGATCTACATGAGCAGATATGCCATTTCTGTGACAGGCCTAGAAAACCTCGTCCACTGATTAGCATCCAAAGCAATCACCCATCACAGCTTTCTTGCTTGGGCTCGAGCTAACATGCTTCCCCAGTATTTCTGATGACTTTGTCCGCTCGACGCATTCTATCTCGCCGGTCGATATCTCCAAGTGTAAGTATTCAACAGAGATAGTACCCCCCACCCCCCTTCCATGATGATATTTCTAGATGACGAGTCTTATTGGGGTTTCCCATGCAGATAAAACCTTTTACTACCATTCATGCCAAATCTGATCCTCTCCACAATGCACAATCACTTTGAACACTGCATTGAACGTCGGCTGACAGTCTTCAAGACAGGACATGATTTGACTCGCGCGATCTCGCTGTTGGCATTGTCTCGCCTCTTTGGTATGTACCCTAATATCTTTTTTCAACACTTGGGTTTCCTGCCTCCATCCTGATGAACCGACGAAAAAATTGACAAGCATATGTCGGAGCTCACGCGTTGATGATAAAGTCTATGTCTGATTGTTTTCTCTTGGCATCTTTTCATGATATTTCTTTCGTGGCAAGCATGCTAACCGTCCTAGTTCCCCAGTGCCATGTCGCAACGCCTCAAACGATCCAAACAAACGAAATCGTATGTCTCGAATGGTAAGCATCACATTTGTTTTTATCTACCTCCCCGCTCCATCTACCCTGATGATACAATTTTATCACGACGGTCTACATAGCTTCGGCTTTGATGATATTGCCTTTGACAAGGCACCCAGTCTGACAGATGTCATTACACATCACGCTTTTCCCCGAAACAGGTTGAACTACCAACTAACGACGGGTCTCGCAGGCAACGATTCACACCATCATTACTGACATCGTAGAAGTAAATCTTGAGGTAAGTCGACTTGCGGTTCCGTATCGCAATGTCCACCGGTAAGTGATGTAAAGAGCCATTGGTCAACCGCAATTCCTCGGTGGTTTTAAATATGAACTTTCTACCTTATTATCCGACACATGTTTGTGTGAATTTGTCAGTTTACACTTGTACATGTTTGGAGGAGGGCTGATCTCGTCGACTTCTTGTGACAACGAAGAGATGGATATTTCTGTCAGCTGCGAGGGAAGGGGGCCACTCTGGGCCTTCCATCATGTCATAATGTAACGAGAACGGTGGCAAAAAGCAATATCGCCATGATCGTTGTCCGTTCAATGGGAGCCGCAGACCTAGGAGCGGCGCTTTGCGGTGTAGCAGTTGCCGTGAATAATCCCGTGAGGGGCGACGTTACTGCTGGGCTTGTACTTGTCGCTCCCGTTGTCGGGCTCGTCGAGGTCGCGCCAGGCCAGTTGCTCGAGGCGGAATACCACGCGCCATTGATAATGACGCCTTCGCTGTCCAAGATGCTCTGTATCGCATCCGCGGGGCACGCGCTATACATGACGCGGACGAAACACGGCCCGGCCGTCGGGCTTGTCGGCAGAGCCAACGATGATGTCGCGTTCAACGGCCCGGTCGTGTTGAAGCTTGTCAGATTGACCGACGCCCCCGTGCTGACCGACGTGCCCATGATGATCCGCGCGAAGACCTGGAATGCGGTCTCGGGCTGGTACGCGGGGACGAAGTGCCCAGCTTGGTAAATTCGCGAGAACGAGAGATTGCCGAACTGGCGCACGACCCCGCCAATGTAGCTGTCGTTGACGATGATGGGCGCGTAGCCCGAGTTGGGGAATCCGACGCCGTAGACGCCGCCTGTGGTGGAGGCGACGGAGAGCGAGACGGCTTCGCCGCCGAGCCAGTTGCAGATGTAGTCGCGGTCGCCGTAGACCAGGCCGATGCGGACGCCACGGGTGAGGAGCCCGGCGAGCTTGGGCACGGTGGCGTCGCGCTCCCAGTCGCCCATCGTCTGGAAGGCGCTGTAGACGGAGTTGCTGTTGTCAGTATAGTTGACGACCGAGCCGATTGCTTCCTGGACGGAGCGGGTGTTGAGATACTCGATGTAGAAACTCGGCGGGAAGGTCTCAGGGGCCTGGTGGGCCATGTCGTAGAGACTGCGCCCGGATTCGGAGTAGGGCTCCGTGAGGGCGTTGCACGCATTTGTTGCTGCCCGGCAAAGAGAGTTGATGCTGGCTATGAGGCTGGGGTCGGTCGGCGCTGGGGAGGCGGTTGCGTTGCGGCACTGGGTGGTCAGGTCCTGGCAGCCGCCGGCCTGGTAGAAGGTTGCGTTTGCTAGACCTGCGCGGACGGGGGACAGGAGCGAGAGGCCGTAGGTGTTGTTTACGGCCATAGCGGTGTAGTATGGACCTTGGACGAGGTCGTCGACGCAGCCGTTGACGATGCCCAGAGACACCAGGTGGATGTCGAGGGTGGAGTTGGAAAGCGTTCCGTTCCGGCGCTTGGAGTTCTGCTCCTCCCATGTCTCGAAAAAGACGGGACCGTATCGGCCGCCGTAACTCTCCGCAAAGAGGTTGACCCCGACTGAGGTATTCCCCGGCGGATTGTACTGGGGAAATGTCCCGAGAAAGCCTTGGAGCATGTGCCAGACAGCTCCGGCGGCAATCTTGGTGGTGTTGGCCGTGTTGTTGGGGTTCAGTGAAGCAAAAGTGCCGTTCAGAAAGGCCGGCGGCGGACGATCTGAAGGCAGAGGCCGCGGGGGTGCTACGGCCTCTCCTGATACCAAGTCAACTGACCCATTGGTGGGCGTGTCATACGAGAAGCCCACTTGATTTGGCTATAAGAGAGGTCAGTGTACTGGGAAATTGGCCGGGAGAGAACATTTGAGAGCATGTGATGCAGCAACCCGTCCTATCCGAACTCTTACCTGGTCAATGAAGAGCATGTTCGAGGCTCTATCCCACCCCCAGTCTCTTGCGGCCGTCCCAAGCCGGTTGGCACCTCGCTCAACTACCTCGCATGGCCCATTCTCGGCGAATAATCCAAACATGGAGCTGGAGCCTGGGCCGCCGTTGAGCCATATGGTCAAGGCCGAGGTGGGCACCCGCGCGGCCACGAACCAGAAGAACACGTTGGTGGGAAACCGGCCGGGCACGTTGACCCAGCCCGTGAACTGCTGCTGGCTGTCAAAGGCCGTGGTGCAGGCCCCGTCGGGGACTTTGTACGAGATGGTGATGCCCGGATCCACGGGCGACGCAATTGTCGTCAGGTTAGCTGAGCGCGGCGAGGCGAACTGGGCGAGACTGCATGGCGCGAGGACAGGGACAAGGACGGCGACCAGGCTGACGAACAACCCAAGGCTGTTGCTCGAGCACAGCATCTTGTTGCGACACCGTCTTCATCACGTCGCCAATGAGCCGCTGCCAATCGATCGATGGTGCAGATGAGAAAACCACTGAGATCAGGACCAAGTGGGGATTACCAAGTAAGGTGAAGATGAAGGACGAGGCAGTGCTGCTTCAAGCTCCGTCTATGCAACCTGGATGGAAGTGCAAGTGCAAGGCGGGCCTAGCGGCCTGTGCCCCAGTTTCTTGGCAATTGCCGCCTTGTCGCAGCTGAAGACCCCTGCAGGGCGAGTTGCCCGCTGCATGGACTTGGCAACACGACGTCAAATATCTCCTCCGAGAAGATCGCTGCTTCCACGACGGTATACAAACGCGCCTATTTCGGCTTTTGAGCCGATATTTTCGCAGTTGGGGGAGATGAAATCCAAGAAATCAAAATTGAGAGATGGAACGAAACGGCCGCCTGCTTCTCTCTCCTCGGGAAAAAGCTTTACAGCTTACTATTGAACCTTCTAGGCCAATTTTTCTGGAATCATAATCTCTTGCTTCCTCTTTTTCCCCTTCCGCTGCGTTTTCCTTCCTTTCCCCCCTCCCTTCGTTAGGTAGGTAGGGTGGCATCGCGAGATATGCACGTCCACCACGATGCACACCACCCCGGATATCACAGACTAAAACGCCGCTATCTGCACGACCAGCCGGCTGCCTTACGGCCCTGGAATTTCTTTCTCCTGAGCAGCGCGCTCTTCCGCGTGCGGCTGAGAGAAGTCTGAGTCTTGGCATTCTTTTCTTCGTTCTTTACTCTCTCTTTTGAATCATCAATGACGATTGATGTCACTCTTTTAGCCGTCTTGACTTGATAACATCGCGTCAACGCTTCCACTCTTTTTTTTTCTTTTCGCTCTTTTTTCTGTTTTGGTCTGCCGTTGCGTGAGCCTCCGCTCCTTTGTATCTGTGGTTGCCTTGTGTACAACCCAAGTTGACCTTCCCACCATGTCCGACAATGGGACGTCCGCGACGGACATCATCACCTACATCGGCGTCCCTCTGGCCGTGCTCGGTGTCCTGCCGATCCTCTACAACACAGCAGTGACCCTCGCCGCCCTCTCCAAGATCAAGCGCATGCTGCAGCACAGCCGGCTGACAGCACTGACACGCAGCGACGTCGTCAACCGCATCATCGAAGTCGATCTGCCGCGCTACGCCGTCACGCCCTGGGACCGTTTCAGCAACCGAGCCGAGTACTGGACCCTATCGCGCCACCCGTCGAGCATCCCGGGCGGGAGCTGGACGACGTTCAACTGGCGAACCAATGTCATCGGGCTCAGCACCCAGCGCGTGGAGTATGCGGACCAATTACGACAGCCACAGGTTGAGGTCGCCTTCGACGAACTCGTCTCGTACCTCCTCGATCTCGGGGCGGTTCCTGATCCACACGGATGGCGCCTTTTGCGGTCGACGGGCTTATGGACCCCGGTTGGGTGTGCGCTTTTGCTCTCACCCGACGGGAAGGAAAAGGCCCTCACTCTTGCCCCGCTGGACGGCTCCGATGGCCATCTCAGTTTGGCGGTGAATTGGCAAGGTGGATGGACCAAACGCGACTACTCGGACCTTCCTCCATATTGGGTCCGTCTGCTGCCGCCAGTGCAGGAAAAGAGGAATGGGGATAACGGAGACACGGCGGAGAGTTCTGGGGCAGCTGGTGACAGGCTGTCTACCGAGTTGCCGGGCGACGATGCGTCGAGCCTGCAAAAGAGATCGCTAGATTCTGCACAGCGTGTGGGGGAGGCCAACTCGGGGAAACCAATAACCTGCCAAATCTCGGCGGGCGGCATCATGTCGGCTTTGACGCAAGAGGACCACTTGCAGAGCACTCTCCATCTCGACAGCCTCTACATCGATCACATCCGAGTCCGAGCGGGCAAATCCGATGGTGTGTGGTTTGCCAGCGCCGTGACCGCATTTGGCACCACGAGCCAGACAATCCTGTGGAACTACAAGGTCCCCGACGACATTCTCTCGTTTGCGCGGAAGGAAACGGTGCCCTGCGGCGTGCTCGTGCTGCTGGACGTGGTGGATGAGTCGGTAACCCCCGAGTGGGCAACCAAGCATGAGGACCACGGCGCAGCCTTGGATGTCTTTACCAGCAGAAACCGGGAGCGGATGGCTGCCCAGCAGGCCGAGGCGAGAATGACCCAAGCACAGCGTGAGCAGGCGGTTAGGGAGAGGATGACCAAGGAAAACCTGCAACGGTTACAAGACAGTGAGCTTTTCCTTCGATACGTTTTGGCGTTTATACATTTTCTGACGTGATCATCAAGTGCGCGACAAGCTGCGTCTAGATACCCAGAGGAAAGAGGCGCGTTTCATGGAGGCTTTGCACAGTCCAAAATGGAGCGCCGAAGTCGCGGCGGGACACAACCTCGCCTGGCTCAAGCGAACTGGGACGGTTTCCGAGTCAATGGGCGTGAAGGATGTCGTCGGGACCCTGCTTCACCGGATGGTGCTCGACGGGGAGTTTACCTCGTCGCTTTGCAGGATGCTGGACTTGTGGAAAAGCTGGGCCGAGAACGCGGGCATGCGGAAGTCGGACTTGAGCGCGTTGCAGGAGGACAAGGTCTCGTTTGCGTATGCTACGCTCTTGGTCTCCTTGATCAAGGATACGTCCACGGGCTTGGAGGGTACGCTGTCGATGGATTTGCAGGAGTGCCTGAACATGTGGAGACAAGTCAGGCTTGGTTAGCTAGTCGGCCCGTAGCCATGTTTGAATTCCAAGATCAGCTTGACCACTCAGTCCAACAAACGGGTGTAGATAATAAGATAATACACATATTGATATAACCGCGAGCGCCCATCTTAGGCTACGCCGACATCAATACACCCATAACTCCCCAACCCGTCCCCCCACACACGTACCTCGTAGGACTCAAGCAATCCTCTGGATCCCGAAAAAGTAATTCCCAATCTTCTCGCTCCCGCCCACCTCCTTCCACCCCAGCCCGGGCACGTAGACGACGCCCACGACCCGGGGGGCGCCCCACTCACTCTTGCCGCGGAAGTGCCCGCGCAGCTCGTCCTCGTTGATGTATTTGTGCCAGTCGTGCGTGCCCTTGGGCACCACGCTCAGGAGGTCCTCGGCTACCAGGTTGGTCGTGAGCCAGCTGGTCCACGTGCGCGCGATGGTGCTCATGACCAGCCAGCCGCCAGGCTTGACGAAGGCGCCGCACCGATCCAGGAACGCGGCGGGCTGGTCGACGTGCTCGATTACCTCGAAGAGGGAGACGATGTCGAATTGCTCGGCTGGGGATGTGGGCGTCGGGAGGGTCTCGATGCTCGCGTTGAGGTAGGTGAGTTTTTGCTGGGTTTGGGGGTCTTGGTTTGGATCGGAGGGGTTCGGTGGGATGGGGACTCTGGACATGAGGGTCGGGTCCTTTTGCGCGTGCTGCTTCGCCACGGCGAGGATCAGGGGGGATGGGTCGACGGCGGTCACGGTTGACGTGTCGAGGAGGCGCGCGGCCGATTCGGCGAAGATGCCGCCGCCGCAGCCGATGTCGAGGTAGCGGAGCTTGGGGGCGGAGGAGGGCGCGGAGGTGGAGGACACGGGAGAGGAGGAGCGGCAGGAGCGGATGAAGTCATGGCGCAGCGGGTTCATCAGGTGGAGGATGCGCGAGGACCCGTGGGCATCCCACCATGTCGAGGCCAGGGCGTTGAAGTGGGAGATCTCGTCGGCGTTGACCGAGGAGGAGGAAGTCCATCGCGCTGGTGCTGTGAGGATTGCTGGGCCCGCAGCAGAGGCGGTGCGGCTGGCTCGGAGGCCATGGCGGAGAAGGGTCGGGGTGTGCTGTCTCAGCAACCCGAGGGCCATTGTGCTTCCGGGGCAGCCGTCGGCCGGGGTGTGGAGGGAGGGAGGGAGGAGGAGGTGTCGGAGTTGGGTCGGGCTGGTTGGTCTACCGCGAATGGATGGATGGTTTGCTTATCGGCTCTTTTTACTTTGTGATGCATTGGCCAATCCCATTTGACGCGCTGGCTGCATCCTGGCTCGCTCGATCGTGACCCTCCCCCAGCCGCATGGGACGGAGCTTCTAGAACGTTTCTAGCGGCTTTGGCCGAACCCCGCAGGCTGGTTGCGCTGCAGGGGCTGACTGAGGTGGGGTGTGCCCACTATCCGCCCTGTGTTTAGTCAGGTTGGGGCACCCCCCCAAGCCGGCCAGACGCCCGTACGGGGAACCTGGAGATGGAAAAGATGGGTGTTTGTCAGCGTCTGTCATCTGATTGAACTTTTGCTTTGGCGATGAACGGGATGGTTTACGTAAGGGTCTCTGGTTCTCTAGACTATAGTATACAATGGAAACGAATTGTCTCGTCTCAGCTGCGATTGAATTGGATGCTTATGAAGCCCCAGCTCCCCGTCCGCGTCCACCCATTCCCCTCGGTTCCCCTCCAGCGACCCCATTTTTCCCTCCCCCTCACAGCGACGCCCGGCCGATCCCACTACCCCTCCTCGGCAAGACATCCCGCTACATGCCACATGACGTGACGAGCCTGAGCATCTGAGCCGAACAAACGACCGCCTGCAGCAGGGACGCCGAGACCGCATTGCCGCGACCACCCGTCCCCCGAATCTAAACTTTTTTTTGGTCGTCACTGCATTGCGTTGCATATCCATACCACAAGAAACAAAGTCAGCGTTTCGCAGCAGCCATGAGTTCCACCAGAATCGACTCGTCACAGTTTGACACCATCGCCGACACCATCGCGGCATTCCGTACGTCTATTTTGCAACCTTCCTGCCCCTCTCTTCCGTCCTTCCCCCGCATCCTTCTTCCTCTGATTGCTCTTCCCCCCCCCTCAACAAACCCTCTGAAAACCGCAGCTGGCTGACCACGGGCCTGCACCGCCACCACCCACCGCAGGAGATGGCCAATTCGTCGTGGTGCTCGACGACCCCAGTCGCGAGAACGAAGCGGACCTGATCATCGCGGCCGAGTCGGTGACGACGCAGCAGATGGCCTTCCTGGTGCGCCACAGCTCGGGCTTGATCTGCGCGCCCATCCTCCCGCAGCGCACGCTGGAGCTCGAACTCCCGCAGATGGTGGAGAACAACGAGGACCCGCGCACGACGGCCTACACGCTCTCAGTCGACGCCGCCGACCCGTCGGTCACCACGGGCATCAGCGCGCACGACCGCGCCCTGGCCTGCCGAGTGCTGGCCGACGACGCCGCCACCCCCGCCAGCCTGCGCCGCCCCGGCCACGTCTTCCCCCTGCGCGCCAAGCCCGGCGGCGTGCGCCAGCGCCGCGGCCACACCGAGGCCGGGATAGATCTGTGCCGCCTGGCCGGCAAGAAGCCCGCCGCCGTCATCAGCGAGCTTGTCGAGGAGGGCCACGAGATACCCGGCCAGGCCCTGCGCGAGGAGCCCGGCATGATGCGCGGCGAGGCCTGCATAGCCTTCGCGCGGAGGTGGGGCCTGCGGGTGTGCACGATCGAGGACATGGTGCAGTATCTGGAGAAGACGGAAGGGAAGCTCGAGGTCAACGGGTCCTGAGGTGTTGTTGCTGTTGGGGGAAGAAGAAGAAGAGGAGGACGACGACGACGACGATGACGACGTGGTGGGTGTCATGATGTGATGCGGTGGACTGGAGTCATATATATATAGACAAAAGTGATCTGAGTCCTTTTGATTTGGGTGGCGGCCTTGTGTCGTCAAAGTTATGTAAATACCAAAGCTGGCACCTGTATTGGGTATGTGTACTCGGGCGTACTGCTGTCTGCATTGGGATATTCCTTTTGGCCAGGTTACAAGAAACTGCCGAGCTGACTGGGGATAGATGAACTGATTCAATTGGAATGCATCCGTCCCATGACCAGCGGCGGATGGGCGAAAACGGTCTTTGTGTTCCCCAAATGAGATCGCCTATGTATATGTAAAGTGCATCATACAGAACTGGACGTGCTGGCGAGCCATCGTGATGACCCAATGTCAACGAAAGACTTGTTTAACATCCCAAGACTTCAAACCCACACTATTCCCCGAGTACATAATGCGCTCTAGGACCCCAGCATGTCACATACGACCACAGACACTTGAAAACTCGGCATCCCGTCCGCTCTGCCCTAGATAAGCTAGCGATCGCCAGACTAGTAGTTGGGTGGGTGACCACCAGCGAATCCCTGGTGTTGTATGTTCTTTTGCCCCTTTTTGCGTAGTTATCGACTAACTTGTTACGTAGTCGGTCGGTGTGCAGCATGGTATGGTGTGTTCTAGGACTGTGGAAGGGGACAATAAAGTCCATGCAAGGGTATTAGTAATAGACGGTCCGGACTAGTCAAGTCGCAGGAAACCCTTTCTGCAAGGCGACCACGTCAAATATAACCATGTTGGGATTTTTTGTTGGAGTTGACTTCTTTTCAGGTTGACAATTGTGCGGCAAAGGAGAACCGCTCCTAGAGAAGACGTAACACACTCAGTTGAGAACATTGACGTTGACCAAGCCGAATGAGATCCACAGTCACATGTGGTATTTGGTCACTGAACATATGTGTAAAGGCTGGCATTCAAGTGGTACACGTGGGGGCCGCATGGTTGTGGCACCGAAGCCATAACTGATGTGGTTGTTCAATCGGCTGAGCACAGATGCAGTGCCCCATTGTGTTGCCTCGGACTAACGAGAACATAAGTCTTGACGTAGAAGACTAGTCAATTATCTACCTAGGTATCTATCTCGCTATATACATACATACACACAACGCTCGCTATCATCTCCCATGTGCTCGCTTTCTTTCATCATCGCGTTGCTTCCGGACAGCGCCGCCAAATGCTGCGCTCCCCAATGATCCATTTGAACATCTTCCTTCCATCTTTTTCTCATGATAACGCCAAAAACAGAATACCCATATCCCAAAAAATCCCGTGCATCATCAGCCGTAACATATGCAATGCTCTTCGACATGTAGCATAAAAAGGAAAAAAAAAGAAAAAAACATGTCCCATATCCCATATCATATCCCATATAGATCGACTGGAACCCTCCACATGTACTCATCCCGCAGAGCCATGGTACGTGCAATCCTATATCTCCCTCAAGGGAAACAAAAAACCGCAAACGCGCTGACAAAACGCAGCACTGATAGACCGGAGCAAGCAGCCCCTGTTCAGAAAACAAAAATGAAGGGCAGAATCCAAAGATCTGCCCCCGCGCTATCCGCGGCGGCCGTCAGTGATATCGTCGCTCGTGCTGCTGTCCGACGACCCCGTGACGGTGCCGCGCATGTTCCGCCTTGCCACGCTGACGAGGTGGTAGATGCCAAAGGCTATGAGCGCGAGCAGGATAAAGAGCACGATGATGATGACGGCGATTACGTCGTTTTCCTTCATTGTCGAGGTTTTGCGTGCTCTGTTCGAGGGCTTGTGCTGGCTTGGCTCAACTCGGTTGCGTTTTGAAGAGGGACGGGGGGACTTGGAAGGGGATTTTTCTTTTGTGAAGCGGTGGCTGGGAGCTAGCGGTTGGGTGGCAGGTAAAGTTTTGGTGGTGTGTTTTGAGCGGGAGATTGCAAGGTGAGACTATGGATCCTTCAAGAGGAATGTTAGTTAATAGACTGATGTTGTTTTCGATGAGAAGGTTTGCTTTTCAAGAGAATTGGAACAGTGCACTCTCAGAGGCAAATAGAATAAACCATGGACTCACGGTTGGCAGATGTGGGCAGATGGCTGTTTGCGGGGTGAGTGAATGCGCGCGATGCCCAACTCCTTTCCGTGTAAGCTGCCGGGTGGGAGGGTGTGTGGATGTGGTGGTGGGGATGTTTGATGAATTGGATTTGTTTCGCAAAACCAACAGTGAGTGAGACAAGAGCTTGCTAAAATTCAATCAAAAGGCTTCGCTCAATTCCACAAGCTGTCAAAAAACTGCAGTGCAATGGTGATGGTGTTGTCTGGGAAGGGATGTGTGTGGAATGCAAAGTTGGGCATGTGCGCAAGAAGCAGGAGCTCCCTGAAATAAGGCAGGTTGCCCCGCCAGAAGTCAATAAAAAGAAGGCTGGCAGTTTCGCGACAGCTTGTTAGCGTGCGGGTCCCGTTGCCAACCCCCAGGAACAGCAGGGAATAGCTGCCGCTGGCAGGGTATGCACGGGCCACATTGAACAACCCGATGTCAGCCAAAGTGGGGCCGGTCCAAACCAGCCTCGCGGATTGATCCTTTCCAAGCTTGCAGGCTACCAAATCGTAAATCCCAAGTATGGTGCCGGATACTCGCCCAGGGAGATTGGTGATAACTAAAGATTTGTTGACTACCTACCTACCGACCTAGGCAGACAAGGATACATAGGTAAAGCCGACTATCGCTACAATAACGTCTGTACAACCATACAACCATGAGACTCAGATCTTCCTCCATTGTTCCCCCCAGTTCCGTCGCCTCGAAAATGGCGTGAGCCCACAAAAAAAGACCACAAACACACAACGAGCAAAGCTGAATAGTAAAAATGAAAACCCGGGTGTTGGCGGCACGTCCGTACCGCCGAGACAGAGCCGTCCTTTCCGAGACTAAAAAAAGGAAACTTGCGCCGTGGAAGCTGGGCTCCAGACGCCCAACAAGCACCAATGCAGGGTATATATGTATGTGTGTGTGTGTGTGTGTGTGTGTGTGTGTTCTCCAGACAACAAGACAGCCAACAAAACC
This sequence comes from Podospora appendiculata, assembly GCA_033675105.1. Lineage (NCBI taxonomy): Eukaryota > Fungi > Ascomycota > Sordariomycetes > Sordariales > Podosporaceae > Podospora > Podospora appendiculata. The sequence continues at coordinate 1,956,303 of JAULSO010000005.1, read as the reverse complement.
ACTCCTCTTGTCGAGTTCTGCTTAATCCGAGCCCGAAACATGGGACATCAAGCGAGCTACGCAATTCGATGTTGGGGAGGGATATCGCCATTCTGCGCCCGCGGGCGTTCAGGTTCGCCTGCCATGTCGTTTAGAGCGCATCCGATCCTGCCAGTGAATCCGCGTCGGCCTCACGCTTGACGATCTTCACGTGCTTTTCGTAAAATTGCAGCATCTATGAGCTAGTCAGCATCACCGATCACGACCGATACTGCGGGAAGAACTACCTTTTGCGGGCAGCGATTGTAAATGACGCTTGTCTCGTGCTGCGTCTTGTGCCCATTCTTCCATGTGAGGTAGACCATCAACTTATGAGTGTCTTCGTCCTCGCATGCGTCAAGCTGTGCGATGTGATCCTCCCAGCTTCCCGCTGGGGGCTTCCATGCCGCAGCCCTCGCGCTAAGAGGTGCGTCGGAGTCCGCAGGGTGGTCGGTAAGCTTCTTTGTCCGTTTTCCGTTTGCTGTCGGAGTTCCACCTGTCAACGGCCGGCCACGCTTCTTTTTACTCAACGCGTTCACCGCCTCAAAGATCTTGTCGCGTCCGCCGATGTTGCTGAAGTACTCGTCGAGGACTATGGACGCGTTCTCCCTGTCAACTATCTGTTAGTGATATATGTACATCAGAAAAGCAAGGATAGATCGTACCTGAGGTTCTCCTCGGGCTCCCATGTCCGATCTGACTTCTTCTCATAACCCTCCCACTTGACCTCAAAGAGTGGGATACCCTGATGTTGCGCGTTAGAACTTGATACACGGCCGCATGGACAAAAATTCGGACCTTGTCGTCGATCATGTGCGATATGATTTTTTCGACTACATACCTGCGGGCGGCGGGGTCAGTGATGCTGGAGCGGCCCAAGATGGGATTGTGGGTCGTACTCTTCGGGCTCTTCATCATCCTCACCACCTTCCTCGTCATCTTCCTCGGCATCTCCGTTCGTTGTGTCTTTGGTCGCAACGTCGTCTTCGTCGTCGATGTCGGGAAATTCTTCCTTGTAGACTACCGGGGCCTTCTTTTGGCGTCCAACTTTCTTGGGCGGGGGGGCAGTCGCGTTGTTTTCGGCATCAGAGGCCTCGTCGTGATCGCTGATAGCTATATACCGGTAGATTTAGCTTGTGCTTTGGCGGGAACAAGGTCGGATTTTGGAAGCCACTCGAAACCAAGCGGGGCCCGGAACGCGACGCGCAGAGCGAAATCGCAACGCTGCCAATCCACATCTCGAGAATCTGTCGGCAGTGCCAGCATACTTACCGGGAGGCATTTTGAAGATGGCGGACAAGGACTATTCGCGTAAAGATGACAGCAGTGAGCTGAGGTTGGGAAGTGGCGATGGGGCGCTAGGTGCGATCGTGAATAAGGCTGATGGGGAAGTCAAGATTAAAGTGGTGATAATCCGCCGTGTTCGCGCAGCAGTCGCGAAAGCTGGGGCCAAGACGATTGGCCCACAAGGCGGCAAGTCACATGACATGGTGTGAATCCTGCGCGTCTTGGCTCTCGCAAGAGTCTACTACTATGGCCCATGCAAGCACATGGCCAGCGTCGCAATTCCATGCATCAATTGTGGTCTGAAGCGGACTGTCTTTAAAGCAAAACAACCTGTGCCCTCGTGCTCTCGGATATAGCACCACGGCATGCACCCGCACCTTCAATTCCAGGGCAGTTTTACCATTTGTATTGGGCCTCGAAGCTTGCTGTTATGTTTCCCTGAAGGACTCAGCGAAACGGCGTCGCTCCGTTGGTTCCAGCCGCCTTGTGCTTATTGCTCCTTCCCCGATCTAGTTGTGATTGCCAGAGCCCAGAGCGTGCAATTGTGTTAAGACCAAGGTACGATTGTCGGTAATCTCGAGGTAATGTAGTGTACTGGGATGAACAGAAGTCAGTATGGATCCCATGCCTCTCGATCCGTGATCCCCACCCCACCTTGCTCGGACACTTTCCCGTTCCTGCCCCCTCAGCTTGAGCTACGCGCCAAGCCGGTGAGGTTGCTCCTCACCTCGTCAAGCATCCCTGTGCAATCTCGAACGGGTGGTGGGCTAGGACGGCCGATCAGCGCTAAGGTCCCTGAACCGAATTGCGGAACAAACAGTGAGCCGCGGCCGATCTCTTGGCTTCCGTTCCCCAAGCCGGTGCGAGGCACAGCAGTAGCCATTCAAGGACGCTCAGGATTTGGTGCCTGTGCCGTTGGCATTATCGATGGCGCAAAACCGGCTTGATCGAAAGTCAAACGGAGACACCTAATTTAACATTGAGAAGGAATGCACACTCGAGGGCGATGTGGCTAGGAATTGAGATACAGGATATGGAGAGCTTTGGCAACAAGCATTCAATGGGTCTTGACACGCGCTGCGTAGCTGCAAATTAGGCCTGCTAAGGTGCCTTGGAGATCCTTGAGGGGAGCGGGGCAGTTTGGACACATTACCGTACCTGTCTAGCAGGCCTGTAGTGTATAGGACACCCGTTCCTGTAGTAACTCGAAGAGTTAGCTGGGGAAGCAGCGAAGGGAAGGATAAACTGAGGACTGGACAGCCAGTTTCTACCAAAAAGCACATTACCTAAGAAATTCACGCATATTGTACACTGAATATCAGAGGTGCCAGAGGTACCAGAGCTGCAAAGGTACCACCCCGGGAGGGAAGGCACCGTTCGCCTGCTCCTTTCTCCCGTCTCTCGGGGCTGTAGAGTGCATGCGACTGTAGAGGGGCTGCCTGGCTGCTTCTCGCATCACCAGACAATGACTTAAAACCCTCGAAACAAAAAATCCACGCAAAAAAACAACAACACAAATTGCTTTCCTTGGTACGTGTGCGGTCCATACTGTGCCTTTCAAGCCACGGTCGTTCCGTTTCCTCAAGACCCCTGTTCCAACTGCCTTGTCGGGAATTGCACCCTCCCGTCAGACTAAAAGGGGCCTGTAAAGGGGGGAGGGAAAAAACGATTTGGGCTGTTGAGGACTGACTGGGCGATACTCTAGCGAAGGAATAGTAAAGTTCTCTCCCCTTTATATCCTCGATCCCCGATTCCCATCCCTTGATCTCGGGGTCCGCCTGCACCTCTTCGCGAATTCCTCCTACGGGCTCGGGGCTCTATGAAGCAACGCTCCTTGGAAGGAGCAATTGCTCAACCCAACCCACAGATCCACCACCGGGGTACCCTGAGATCGCCTAAGACGTCCAATTCGACTTCCTTGTCCCCCCACCGTCCCCGTCTCGCGTCCCGTCGTGACCCTGCTCGTCCAACTCGAGCATCACCGCCAGAAAGACAGTATGGCCGACACACCGAACCGTCCCGCCGACTCGAGCACCCCCAAAGCCGTCAAGGACAAAAAATGCCCCTACTGCCAACAGGCCTTTACATCATCGTCCCTTGGCCGGCATCTAGACCTATACATCAAGGAGAAGAACCCGAAACCGGCAGACGGGATTCATGATGTGGATGCCATCCTGAGGCTTCGAGGCAACATCACGAGAAGGTACCCCAAAGGTTCTCTGTCGAGACGTGGCACATCGGCATCGGTCGGAACGCCCACTGCTGCCTCTCGAAGAAGCCCAACTGCCGATGACGCAGAGTCTTCGACTTTCCACTCCCCGGCGTCTGCGAAGGAGAGCGTACCAACCCTCGGGGACCCGCGCGCGCGAACTTTTCCTTTTAATACTCCTTGGGAAGCCACGGGGGTTATCAACGACATTTCGCCAAGGGATAGCGAAGGGACTCGGGCCAGCGATGATGGCACTCGAGAGGCGACGAAACCGGCGCCGCCTCCTCAGCGGACCCTTGACCGACATGTGATGAAGCAACAGCTGGACGCGAGACAGAAAGTTCAGGATTCATTGGATACAGCGAAGGCCGCCGAACTCGCGCTGCGCGAGTTCATCAGCTCGTGGAGGGCTGCCAAGTCTGTCTTTGTCCCAACCTTGGTCAGCTATCGCCGCTGTGTTTTTTTGCTGACTCCTGTGGACAGGCAACAAGTAAACATGGACTCAATGCCGTTCGACTTCGAGCCTCTCTCGCTCGACTTTCCGGCATTAACCCTACAATGCCTCGAACCACCCCCGACACTATACTCCTCTACTCAACACCCGACCTCAACATCGTGGTCAGTGATGCCACCAGGAGCAAAGCAATACGAGGCTCTCAAGCTGTATTTTCAAGAGGAGTTCAGAAAGTGGAAGATCACGTGTGCTGCAGCCACTACAGCCGCCCGCGAGGACCTTACATACCCCCCATCGGATGCCGTCTTCAAAGAAGACACAAGAGACATGGTTCGCAGGGCGGAGAAGGCAGCAAACAATCTCGAGAAGCAGGTGCAGGAGCATATACAGAGCACGTACTACGTCTGGGAAGGACTTGCGCAGCTCCAGCGCGAGAGTCTGTGGATGCTGGAACTGGCACGCAACGTTGGACGAAAACAGAAAGAGACGACTGCTTTGAAAGAAACCCAGCATATCCTGAAACAGGAGAACGCAAACCTCAAATCACAGATCGAGCATCTCAATCGACTACAGCAACCTCGAGAATTCAAGATACAGACGCCGATGACGATTCCAGTGGAACAGAAATTACTCAATTACATGGTCGAGATGGGGGTGACACAAGCACAAACAGGCATTGGCCTCAATATTAATGATCGCAACCTTGATCTCGGCACCATTGTTTCAACGGCTATTGATCGGTGGAAGAAAGTCATTGTGTCAACGCGCACCGGCCCTCGTCTTCAAGGTCAACGGCCCCTTGGTGAAACGAGCACCGAAGAGCCCACATCCAGGCCGTCAAATACCCGTGTCCCGCATATCAGGTTGGAGCAGGGGCAAGCTCAGCCGGCGCGAGCACCGCAAGACCGAGCAATTCCAAGCCCTCGGGACCCTCCTCAGCCGCGTCAACAATCTACAGCCACGATCAACGCTACGGGCAGTGCCTCTTGCACCACTTCAGCCATAGGACCAAATACACCTTCCGCCGCGATGACTACAAGCGCTCCCGGTGTTGCACCATCAGTCAGTGCCGATGCAGACGAAGATGCCGAGATGAGTAACGAAGAATCGGATGCCGACGCTGACGCTGACGCGGATGCGGATGCAGATGCGGATGGTGATGCCGAAATGGAAGACGACGCCGGCTTCTCCACTAGCACTTCCGCGATAAGCACCGCAATCCCGAATGCTCAGTCTCAAAGTCATGTGCAGCAGCAGCAGCAGCAACCAGGGCCACACCGGTCCAACACCCTGCATCTACAACCGTCGTCACAGCAGACCAAACGGGTCGATATCTCGCGGGCGCGAGGCGCGGCTCAGCAGTCCCGTTTCGCCTTGCCGAACGGCGCTGGCACAGGAAACGAGCGAAATGATCATGCAATGCGTGGCAACGGGAACGCGAACCGCGTCCGCCAGCAGAACCACCTTCACGGCCTAGCTGGCCATGGCCAAAGTAGGGCTGCAAACCTCGAGCTACAAAGCGTCTCTGGCGGCGATCCGATGTATATGGACTAGCCCGCCAACCTAAGAAGACGCGCGGAGACGATGTGAAACAATTAGAGAGTGTTTAGTTTAACTCTGGGTTGGCGAGTTTATAAGTGAGCACGAAGCCATATATGCAAGGTGCCATTCTAGCTTTAAGCACAATGACGAAGCTAAGCGTTGCACGTAATTACTTGGCGGGATGTGGAGAATGAGAAGCTTCATTATATGTATTATTTAAGCTTGCTTGGGCTACGAGTTATGGCCATCCATCTCGGAGGAATATCGTGTTTATTTCGGTGCATTTACATCTGTGTTAATATACATACTATATACATGACCATACCATGTAAATGATTCGAAGATACAGATTTGTTTCGTGTTGCTCGCATGTGCGATATCGCCTTTGTCGTCGCCATCACCACCGTCACTTAAATACTAGGTAAGGTATGAGTCCAGTTGTGATTGCCCCTGAACCCCTTTTGATGCCAAACCTTCCCGAGCAAGTCTGTTTGTCGCTGTGGGGCTCCCCGCCATTCACCCAGCCCCGGACCGCTGGCATTCACCCATTACAGGCCTCAGCCACGTACCATCCTTGCTGCTAGCCACACTTCCACGGCCCGGCACCCCGCTGAAAGGAGCGCTCTTCTGGCGGACCCGACGTTGACTCACCCCTCCATCCGTCTGGGTTGCCAGGACACAAGCCGCGGATGGTGACTCGAAATTTACCCCGCTGTGGGTTGGTCAATTGGGTTCCAACGGCGTCCTACCAGAAAAAAAACCTTGACTCCTGCACCCTGCCCTGTCCTGTCTGTCCACTGACACACCTCACTGTCACTGTTCCTGCCACTGCCATTGTACTGCAGACGAAGGCAGCATACATCAGCTACCATGGCCGACTCGACTGCCCCGGCATCCGCGCCCGCGCCCCCCACCGAGGAGCTCGCCAACCTCCACCTCGACGAGGTCACGGGCGAGCGCATTTCCAAGACCGAGCTCAAGAAGCGCCAGAAGAAGCGCCAGAAGGAGGCCGAACAGGCCGCCAAGGCCGCTGCCGCGCCCCCCAAGACCTCCAGCAAGCCCAAGAACGCAGCCGGCGAGGAGGAGAAGGACCTCAACCCCAACCAGTACCACGAGATCCGGACCCGTCATATCAACGAGCGTACGGGCACCTCATATCTTGACATGCTTGTCCCACGCCCGTTTCAGAGGCAGGCGGCAGGGGCAGGGACAGGGACAGCTTTGCTAACTCCACGCCTCGTGCATAGTGCTCAAGAACCCCGAGACCAACCCGTATCCTCACAAGTTCTCTGTCACTTACGACGACTCCAAGTTCTTTGAAGAGTTTGGTCACCTCAAGTCGGGCGAGTCGAACGAGGACAAGGAGATCCGCATCGCCGGCCGCATCTACAACAAGCGCCAGAGCGGAGCTAAGCTGATCTTCTACGGTGACTGACACCAAAACCTTGTTGCGCCGACCGATTTTGCTAACCGGCCCAAAGATATCCGCACCTCGGCCGACACCGTGAGCATCGGCACGCAGCTGCAGGTCGTCTGCCAGGCCCAGCACGTCAAGGATGGCGGTCTTTCGTTCGAGAAGCAGCACGAGAATATCCGCCGCGGCGATATCATCGGAATAATAGGTCATGCTGGACGCACAAACCCCAAGAACAAGCTTGCCGAGGGCAAGGAGGGCGAGCTTTCCATCTTCGCGTCCGAGATTGTCCTCCTGAGTCCCTGCCTGCACATGCTGCCCAGCGTCCGCTTCCCCTTCGCCGATAGCGAGCAGAGAGCCCGCATGAGATATCTTGACATGCTCTGGAACGACAAGACCCGCGATGCCCTGTGGCAGCGGAGCAGGATGGTTCGCTTCATCCGCGAGTTCTTCCACGAAAGACGCTTCATCGAGGTCGAGACCCCTATGATGCATGCCATCGCTGGTGGAGCTACGGCACTTCCCTTCACCACTCACCACAACGACTTGGACATGGACATGTTCATGAGAGTTGCGCCCGAGCTGTTCCTCAAGAAGATGATTGTTGGCCAGTTCGGAAAGGTATTTGAGCTGGGCAAGAACTTCAGAAACGAGGGAATTGATCTCACGCACAACCCCGAGTTCACGTCTTGCGAGTTCTACTGGGCTTATGCCGATGTTTTCGACGTCCTGGCCTTGACCGAGGAGTTGGTCTCAACCCTCGTCAAGGAGCTTACCGGCTCCTACAAGACAAAGTACACCACCCAGCATGGAGAGGTCTACGATGTTAACTGGGAGGCGCCATGGCGCCGGGTTGAGATGATCCCCGAGCTCGAGCGCGCCACCGGCGAGAAGTTCCCGCCCTTTGACGAGCTCCACACCGACGCCACAAACGAGTTCCTGCGCGGTGTATGCAAGAAGATGAATGTCGAGTGCCCGCCGCCGCTCACCAACGCCCGTATGATTGACAAGCTCACCGGCGAGTTTATCGAGAGCACCTGCATCAACCCGACGTTTATCCTCGAGCACCCGCAGATGATGAGTCCTCTGGCCAAGTACCATCGCTCCAAGAAGGGACTCTGCGAGAGATTTGAGGCATTCGTTTGCAAGAAGGAGATCGCCAATGCGTATACCGAGTTGAACAACCCCTTCGATCAGAGACTCCGCTTCGAGGAGCAGGCCCGCCAGAAGGACCAGGGAGACGACGAGGCACAGCTCGTTGATGAGAGCTTCTTGAATGCGCTCGAGTACGGCCTGCCCCCCACTGGTGGCTGGGGTCTGGGCATTGACCGTCTTGCCATGTTCATCACAAACAACTACTCGATTAGAGAGGTTCTGGCTTTCCCCTTCCTCCGCGACGACAAGCAGTCGCCCAAGGAGAAGTTGGCTGCCGAGATCGTCAACGTGGAGCCTCTGCCCGTGGAGAACGTCCGTGAGTGTTTATCCTTCCTGCAAGGTGATTTTGTCAATGCTAACCCCAGTCTAGCTCGCAAGTAAAATATAGAGACCAACCCGGTAAGGAAATATATCATGACGGTTACAGTTGCTGGCCGAATATTCTGCGGGGGAGCTTAGCAGTATCAGCGATGAGATCTGAAAGAGGCCATGCGCGCGCGGCCTGGTGGCGTTCAAAGAGAACGGTAGAATATCATGGTATACGAGCACACCTTCGATATGAGTATGATGATTGTGACTCGGGCATCCGAATTGATGCACGATTTTCCCCTGCTGGCCGTGCACAGTATGCCCGTCGCTGATGGGTTAGATGGTTGTCATGATCAGGAGTGAGGACATTAGCCGCACCAGCCTCTCGGATCCTACCAATTAATTGCTCGAAGCCGGGTGCTGGGCTGATTGCTGGGCTGATTCGAGACGTTTTTTTGCCGGTACGTAGGAACGAACATGCACGTATCTCATCCCATATGTGATGATGCAAGGTGATAATAGATCCTTCAATTTCAGTATCTCGTACCGTGCTACGTAATTGCACAAGATCCCGACAGGTTGTCCGGGTGCCGTTGATGGACGGCAGCACCAGCGGATACGAGAAATCCGAGGATGCCGAGGACTGAACGCTACGCTGGGGCCTAGTTAAATACCCAACTAGGGTATGCAGTGTCAGCACGGGAAGGTCGCAGTAGCCCCGTGGTTTCTTTCCTTGACGCTAGGCGTTGTTTTTGTCGTTGTCGGAAAGCGATCCGTCAAGCCCCTGTCATGGAAATCTGCTGTTGGTACAGGGAATATCGACGACGACAGGACATATTCGCGGGCATCCAAGGCTGCAAATATCAGTACCATAACCCGTATGTGAGTAGGCCATACACAGTACAGTATATCGTCGAGAACGCGCGTCTCTTGTGGCTTGCTACCTATCATGCATTCTACAATTCGGTTGCCTGCCAGCACCTGCGTCAACTCAATCGCGCTTGTCAAGCAGCCCATCGCGTGGATGCCACCATGCGGCAACTCAATTCGTGATGACGGAAGAGAGAGCCAGGAAAGATGGGAATGGCGTGCAGTGTTCCATGTGTTTGGGGCAGTGCTGGAATAAACCCGAAGTGAGGTGATCAAGTCTGGGTGCGGGGAGCGGGGGTTGAAACCTCACGGTAGGTAAGGTACATTCATTGAACAGGAAGTGCGGGTTACATACCAGGTACTGATCCTCCGACCCCCCCCACCCCCAAAGGACGCCTTGCCGACTGTCCAGGCTCTCCCGACACGGTCTCAGGACGCAGACGCAGATGATCCGAGATCACACCTTCGCGCCTACTTTATTCAGCTCAGCCCAGCCTAGACCGACCCAGTCTGCGTCCAATTCCCGTCCCCCATCTACCCACGCACCCACTTACCCGACCAATTAGTCCCGTCCCGTTGTGTCGGAGTCGAACACACGTTTGGTCTGTGTCTGTCGCTTCTTTCGCAACGTCAATTGGAGCTCCATACTGTTTGTTTTAGGTCTCGGCTGCCGATCTACTACTTTTATTTATAATTATATGAAAATGGGTCGTCACTCCTTCAGCAACTGACCTTTGTTTTTTTGGGGGCCCCTCTCTTGGTCTTGTACAACTCGAAATCCACGCCAGCCAATCTTCTGAACAACGCGTTGTTCTCTGTGGGGTTGGCCGGGAGTAGTCGTCTTGTTGTTGACTGAGCGAGCGAGCAAGAGAGCGAGACAGAGAGAACCTCGAGAACTGAACTACACGCTCGCGGCGTCCTCTCTCGACTGCCGACGACGACTTCCGAGCCAGGGATCAGCACTATTCTAGTGCCTGAAACCGGGAGTTGAGATTGGGGATTGGGGGGATCGACCAAGAGGCACAGAGCAGAGCAAACGGCAAAGAAAATGGCGCTTCTGCGGCAGACATGGACGCTGACGTCCAAGAACATTCTCATCATTCTTGGGCGGCACGGTTTCGCTACGGTGCTCCGTGCCCTTGTGCTCCCCATCTTCCTCATGGCATTTCTCAGTTTCATGCGGAACCTGTTCGTGCCACCGGCTGTCTATGGTTTCAGCAGCCCCCACGCTGTCCGGTCGTTGGCCGACGGGCTCGCGGCCACCAGTGGGACAGGTCGAGATACGGTTGTCTTCGTCAATAACGGACACAAGGGCGGCGAAATCGAACGAGTTATCGGCGAGCTGGCAGCCATTGTCGCCAAGGCTGGAAAGACGGCCACCGTACTGGACTCGGACGCTACCCTCTCGATCACTTGCCGCGCGTCGCTTCGCGGTGTCACTCCGTGCTATGGCGGAGTCGTCTTCTACTCCTCGCCCAACGAGGGCCATGGCGGTTACTGGAACTACACCTTGCGGGCTGACAGTGCCCTGGGCCTGGGTCGGATCAACGTCGACATCGACAGCAACGACGCTCAGCTCTACACGATACCGCTGCAGCATGCTGTCGATTCTGCCATCTCTGGCAGCAACAACAGCCAGACGAACGTGAACGCCCTCCCTTCCAACATCGACGAATATCCCTTTACGCCCCTCACCCAAAACGAGCGCGCCGACAGGATCAGAGTCCTGTATCAAGCCGCCATTATGAATTGGCTCGGCGTGACATTCTTTGCCGGCATGATCGGCATCTCCTACCACCTGACAGGCTTCATGGCCTCGGAGCGTGAGTCGGGCATGTCGACGCTGATAGAGGCCATGATGTATACAAGGACGGGCTGGGAGGCACAGGCTGCAAGGCTCTTGTCGTACCATTTATCCTTCTCAATGCTCTACCTTCCGGGCTGGGTCGTTGGCTCCTTGATCCTGTGGAGAGGCGTCTTTGCCCACTCGAATGCTGCTCTTGTCTTGATCTACCATATCCTCTCTGGATGCGCCCTGGCGTCCATGTCGATCTTTGGCAGTGCCTTTTTCAAACGATCGCAGTTGAGCGGTGTGACCGTTACCATCGTGTTCCTTGTGCTGGCCATCATCGCACAGACAGTCTCATGGCCCAAGACCGCGACGGTTGCCATTCTCAGCCTCTTGTTTACACCTTGCAACTACACCTACTTCATCTCCCTGATCGCGCGATGGGAGCAGGAATTGCTACCGACAAACCTGATTAAAGTTGCACCAAACAGCCCTTGGAAACTGCCTGGTATCGTCCTGTGGATATTCTTGGTTTTGCAGATCATCGGGTACCCCATCCTCGCGGTTGTGGTGGAGAGGTATCTCCATGGAACCACAACGTCAACTCGAAACATTGTCGTTGGAGAGAAACGAGACGCACTCGGGCCAGACACCGCCGTCCAGTTGGAAGGTTTCACCAAGATCTATAAGCCGGGGCTCATTCGTCGTTTGTTTTCCTTCGTCTCGCGACCCAGTGACCCTGTCCTCGCCGTCAACGGGCTGACGTTGACGGCGCGCCGGGGCCAGATCCTTGCGCTTCTGGGGGCAAATGGTAGTGGTAAATCTACTACGCTCGACTCCATCGCCGGCATAAACAAGCTCAGCTCGGGAAATATCACGATCGACGGCACTGGCGGGCTCGGCATTGCTCCGCAGAAGAACGTGCTCTGGGACGAGCTGACGGTCGAAGAGCACGTTAGGATTTTCAACAAGTTGAAGGCGCCAAATGACCTTGCGACCAAGGAAGAGACCCGCGTGTTGATTGTTTCCGTCGACCTCGAGCACAAGATCAAGGCCCAGTCAAAGACGCTCTCCGGCGGCCAGAAAAGGAAGCTTCAGCTTGGAATGATGTTGACTGGTGGCAGCGCTGTGTGCTGTGTCGACGAAGTTTCTAGTGGGCTGGACCCCCTGAGTCGCAGGAAGATCTGGGATATTTTGCTGGCCGAGAGAGGCCGACGGACAATCATCATGACGACACATTTCCTGGACGAAGCAGACTTGCTCGCTGACCATATCGCCATCCTCTCAAAAGGTACCCTGCGCGCCGAAGGCTCGTCCGTCGAGCTCAAGGACCGACTAGGCGCTGGCTACAGGATTCATGTCCACAAGGCAAAGCATTTCCAGATCACGCCCGATATTGCTGGCGTCGCGAAGAAGTCATCGTTCGAGGAGGTTACCTACATTGCGACCTCGTCGAGCCTGGCCGCGACAGTAATCAAGGAGCTCGAGGCAGTTGGTATCAGCGACTATCGCTTTTCTGGGCCTACCATCGAGGATGTATTCCTGCAGCTGGCCGAGGAGGTTAGGTCCGAGGACGGTTCCGGCATTTATCAGCAAAGCGCCCCTGGCTCCCGAGGCACTGGATCAGGACCAGGGTCAGGGATAGGGACGGAGAAGAATCTATCAAAGGAAGCCATTGATGGTACGGAACAGTCGACAAATCCCAACCTGCAGCTTCTCTCGGGGAAGCGCATCGGCTACTTTCGACAGGTGGGCGTCTTGTTCTTGAAGAGGTGTACCATCTTCAGACACAACTGGTTCCCGTCGGTGGCTGCTTTCGTCATTCCCGTCGCTGCAGCCGGCTTGGTGACCCTGTTCGTGAGGAACCAGTCGCTCGTGGGCTGCGACCCTGCGTCGCAAAACACGAAGAACACGGCGGTGAACATCTTCACCAGCAAGTGGGAGCTCTTCATGGTGGGCGGGCCATCAGAAAGGTTCTCACAGTCGACGCTCCTGCGGCTCCTCACGCCGATATACCTAGGCTCAGTGACCAACACGACCGGCACCGGCTCTAATAGCTCCTCTGCCGCTGCCATCAACCCGGCCGACATCTTCAAGAACTTGACACTGGTCAACAAATTCGACGACTTCAACAACATGCTGGTCCTAGATCGCAAAAATGTCACCCCTGCCTCGTTCTGGCTGGGCGATGACAACTCACGTCCTACTTTTGCCTACAGAGGAACCAACGGGGAGCTCGTCAATGCATGGTTTGGCCAGTGGATCACGAATATGCTCCTCGCCAACACGACCATCGCCTCAAGCTTTGTCAACTTCGACATCCCGTTTGTGCCGGACACGGGAAATTCCCTGCAATTGCTTGTCTATATCGGCCTTGCCCTTGCCGCGTATCCGGGCTTCTTTTCCCTGTACCCCAACCTCGAGCGACGGAGGAATGTGCGTGGGCTCCAGTACTCGAACGGCGTGCAACCGACCCCCTTGTGGGTGGCTTACACCGCGTTTGACTTTTCTATCGTCCTGTTCTCCAGCGTTATTGTCATCGGCCTCCTTGCCGGCCTTGCCAGCCTCTGGTATCACATAGGCTACATGTTCCTCATACTGATTCTTTATGGACTGGCGTCGATTCTTCTTGCATACAACATCTCGCTCTTTGCTGGGACGCAACTGTCGGCCTACGCCTTTACCGCTGCCAGTCAGGTCTTCATGTTCCTTATTTACCTGCTGGCTTATATGAGTAGCATTACTTATGCCCCCGTCAACAAAATCGACAGCTACCTGCTGCTCGTCCACTTCGTGGTGGCAGCTTTTGCGCCCATCGGCTCAGTTGCCCGCGCACTCTTCTTGGTTCTCAACCTGTTTTCCACTTCCTGCGATGGCGACCAGCTCGCATCCGACCCTGGTAGCATCCTCCGTTACGGCGGCCCGATCCTCTATCTGATCTGGCAATCCGTTTTTCTTTTCCTTGTTCTCATCTGGCTCGACGGTGGCAACGCAGGTGCTAAATTCAAGCGCCTATTTACCTGGTGGCGACGCGCTCCAACCGCTCCCATTGAGGACCCAGCCATCTCCGACGAAGAGGTCGCCAACGAACTCGTCCGCGTCAAGAGCACTGCCACCGCGACCGGCCATGAGCGTCGCAGTATTGATACGGATGGCTTGCGGGTAGTCAATCTGACCAAGTCCTTCGGCTCCAACACTGCCGTCGACAACGTGACCTTCGGCATCAAGCGCGGCGAGGTCTTTGCCTTGCTCGGACCCAACGGTGCAGGCAAGTCCACCACCATCAGCGTCATCCGCGGCGACATCAAGCCCAGCTTCCGCGGAGGTGACGTCTTTGTCGAGAACGAAAGCGTCACGCGCCACCTTGCCGCCGCACGCACCCACCTTGGCGTGTGTCCGCAGTTCGACGCCGTGGATGTCATGACGGTGCGCCAGCATCTACGCTTCTATGCACGGGTGCGCGGCATCCCTGATATTGACCACAACGTTGCGGCGGTGCTGCGAGCCGTCGGACTGGCCGCGTTCAGCGACAGACAGGCACACGCCCTGAGCGGTGGAAACAAACGCAAGCTATCGCTCGGCATCGCACTCATGGGCAACCCGTCGGTGCTGCTGCTCGACGAGCCGAGCTCCGGGCTCGACGCCGCGGCGAAGCGTATCATGTGGCGCACGCTGGCGGGCACCGTGCCGGGCCGCAGTATCCTGCTTACAACGCATAGTATGGAGGAGGCGGATGCGCTTGCGGGCCGCGCCGGCATCCTGGCCAAGCGGATGTTGGCTATGGGGTCGACGGAGCAGCTGAGAAAAAGGTTCGGCGACGCGCTCTATGTTCATCTGGTCTGTCGAGGCGCGCCAAGAACTAGCGATGAAGATGTGCGCCGGGTGAGGGACTGGGTCGCGGCGGCGTTCCCTTCTGCCAGGGTCGAGGAGAAGACGTATCATGGTCAGATGCGGTTCAGTGTCCCTGCCGGGACGGGGGTGGCGGATTTCGGCGTGGGGATTATTAGCACAAACCCGTCTGATGTCGCAAGAGGGGAGGAAGATACCATCGGCAATGCAGCGGCGCCGGCGTACGAGATCAAGTCTACGCCGTTGTCGATTGGGAGGCTGGTGGTGTTGCTGGAAGAGAACAAGGAGAAGCTGGGCGTCGAACACTATAGCGTCACCACGACGACGCTGGACCAGGTCTTCTTGGAGGTGGTCGGCAGGCATAATATCAAGGAGGAGGGGTACGAGCCACCCCCGGCGAAGAAGGCGTGGTGGAAGTTCGGGAAGTAGAAGAGTTGTGATTGTGGACGAGGAAGGGTCTTTTGTGGTCCATTAAGCTATATTACGCATTACACTGCACATAGCATGGCGTGGAACGGGTAGAGGCGCATGTA
Source organism: Podospora appendiculata (assembly GCA_033675105.1). NCBI lineage: Eukaryota > Fungi > Ascomycota > Sordariomycetes > Sordariales > Podosporaceae > Podospora > Podospora appendiculata. The sequence continues at coordinate 1,940,874 of JAULSO010000005.1, read as the reverse complement.
TGAGGCGTGATGGTGCATCTTGTTGGGTATATGTATCCCGGTATATACATGTAGATTCGTGGATATAAGGACAGGAGTGGAGAATGGTAGATAAAGGAGGATAGATCGGGTGCTTGTCGCGCCTATATACATATAGAAGCTGCGGTGGCCAAGAGGGGGAAGAGCAAGAGTTGGTACAGGGAAGGAAGGCAGGGAAGGGGGGGGTGGTGGAGTTTCATTTGTCTCAGACGGTCTTGCGATGTAAAGCGTTTATCGATACCAAGCAATCTCTGTTTAGTTGTTGTATATTTACGACAGCGTATCCTGCATTTCATTTTTGGCTTTGTTCAACCAATTGCAATTCACCAAGAACCGTGATGGGTTAAGTGTATATCTATATACATTTCGTGGCAGGTGTGAAGCCGTATCCGCAAGCATCACCTGCGTTGGGGGCGAGCCGGAAAGAGAAGCGAGTCAAGTTAGACAGAAGGGGTTGGTTGATTGGTTGGTTGGTTGGTCCTTTCCCACACAGCACAACAGAGCACAACAGAGCACAACCTAACACAACCCAACACAACACTCCCCGACTCCTCTAGATCCCAATATCAGGAAAAAAGAAACCGAGGGGACAAGCACAGCACCGACGGGGGGCAAATCATGAAAGCCAGTTCGTCTCGTGGGTCACATTACCCATCCGTACCGAGCTAGCCAACCGGCCAGCTAGCCATCTTGCCCAGGCCACGCGAGACAGCAGCTTTGCTCCAAGTAAACACATACAAACAATGGATACTGGGCCCGTCCAACCACGCGTCCATCCATCCATCCATTCATCCTAAAACCAGGACGTTCTCAAGACCTCCTCCCCCTCCCCTGTCAACAGAAACCAGCGTGTTCCCACGGTGAGGAAGCCATCTTTTTCTACGAAAAAAAGAGACCCGGTGCTGACATTGTGCACTCCGCGAGACTGAAAACAGGGACCAAACAACCAAGAACTGTGCCCACTTGGTATCCAAAAAAAAAGCCCCTATAACGCCGTTAACCCCACACATTATTACCGCCGGCGTACCCAGAATATACAAATGAAACAAAATAGACCGGGCATATTTTCCCGCGCTATCTAAGTGGGGTAGTTGCTTCGTGTCCAACATGCAAGGAAACGCTGCGCGATGAAGTCTTCTTTCGAATAATGTCGTCGTCAACTGTGGGCGCTCTTCTGTCGCTCTCGCTCTCGCTCTCGCTTTCGTTTCTTTCATGTGATATTATGCGCGTCTTCATCTTCTTCTTCCTCCTCTTCTGCGTCATGATCCTTTCATTGGTTAGCTCCCGGACAATGTCGCGATTTCTCCGATTCCGTAAGGACGAAAATCAGCCCTTTACGTGCTGAGGAGATGACGGCCCTGGTGCGCCGTCCGGCGCTGAATTGGCTTTGCTAGATTCATTCGGAAGTCCCTGGAATAGTTGATGTTCCTCGATATACTGCGAACTGTCAGCTAGTGGACGGTTGATTTCCAAGGACGACAAAAACAAACCTCTACAACTGGGTCCGGAATCAGGTACCGCACACTTAGATCCTTCTTGAGAAAGAGTCGGACTTTGGTGGAGCTGAGGCTAGGGTTAGCCATTTCCCATGCATGCAATGAGCCTGCGAAGTGACAAACCTGATATCATTTTGAATGACTTGGCTGATGACCCAGATGTTGTTCTCGTACTGCCGGAGGGAAGCCAGCGCCTCATCGACGTCAGTCCCTGAACGTTCCACAATGAAAGCGCCGTACGACCCAAGGATGACGTCCAGATCGGCTGGCGACCAGAGTCCAGGTTCACCCATGGACATGACTAGGTCGGCACCTGCAAACAGTCGAAATTAGCAGAGCTCTTGGGATATAAAAGTGGGCGCCGAAGCGGGAATATCCGTACCAGCAAGCAGCGCGATTCTGGCCTTGTGCATCTTGCCGTCGGTCCCTTCAATTCCTCCAAGGACGGTATTGATCTCGTGGTCGAAATGTCGTAGCACTTGAGCTGTAGGCACATATTCGGGCTGGCCATCTTTGTTGCATTTTACCGTCTCGAAGGGATCGACCATCAGCCAGGGCGATTGGTCGACAGCTCTGGAACACATTTCCACTCGGTGGTTCCCTGGCGCGAGACCGGCCTTTTTGTATGCGTCACTGACCTGTGGAGGATGTTAGACATGACGGCGCTCGTGGGAGAATAATTGGTAGCCCAGACATACGGGCGAGAGGTAGCCGGCGCAGACTTCGAAGTCGGTATTGAAGCGGACAAAGTCTGACGCCATCTCGAACATGCGCAGATGGAGGAACGTGATGGCTTAGGACGGAAGAAGAGTCAGTATACAGAGCGCCTCACACCTCCGAGGGCAAATTTGAACATTGGGGCCGTGACTCACGTGAGAATGACCCGCAAGCAACGAGCACCAGCGGTGTTTTTCCTTCTTGCGTTTGACGCTGCTTCAACTTTTGGCGGGGGAAGCTGTAGGGGGCCAGGGTGGCGGCAGTCGAGGGGACATGCTCGGGGTCGGAAGTCGGCGAGGACGGGCTCGCCGCGCCGAGAGCCGGAGAGGTCATGGTCGCTAGCGTCTGGCGCCTGGCGTCAGGGCTCTGATGTATGCTCTCGTTGGAAAAATGGCGACGTTGGTTGCACGGTTTGGCTGCGCTGGCGACGCAGACTGTTGCGATTGATAGCGGGCGTCAGTCAGCCCCGGCTGCGGGGCGGAGGCAGTTGGTCGGAAGGCAAGCCGAGCGGCAGCACTGGCAACGCTGCAGGCAGGTCTCGCGGACAATGTCAGCCGAGCGGGAGGAGGGGGAGCGAAATGCGACCGGATTCGGAGTACGTAATGATTGCGGAGGCGCTGGACAAAAAATTGGCGGGATGGGCGGCGCGCGTCGAGGGAGGTCCGATATGATATGGTATAATTGATATGGACTGGGCTTTTTGCTTGCAATGGCAAGAATGAGGATGGATGGTTCAAGAACTGAGAACTCGGAGCTTCGGGTGTTTTCTGATCGTGTTTGGAGAGGGCGGGGGTACCTTAATAATACCAGGCAGGCAGTCCAGGGGACGGAGTGAATGAGTGAGCGAGTGCCAGCCAACGCGGGGTGCGGTCCAGGTTAGCCCAGGCTAGAATCAGATAGCGAGGGTGTCCACACTCACTGCCCGCAGGTGCGATCGCAGCGATCGGAAGATGGACAGAGTTTTGGCTCGTGGTCTAGGGCCCGAGAGGCTTGGCTGTGGTGGATTGCCCCTGTCGGGCGGAGGGGGGCAAAACTGCTTAATTGCTCACTCAGTTCAGTGAACCTCTCACTAAAAAGACGCAACCCACTTTCCAAGTCGCGAGGGCTATGGCGCAATGGGGGGTACATATTGGTGTGCAAAGCTGACCTGGTGTGAAGCTCCAGGACCCTATCGTTGATCCGCGGGGCAATCAGGAAGCACAGGGCGATCAATCACCTCGAAGAATCGATAGGCAACAACGGATGCACTTGAAGTAAGGTAGCACAACAGATGAAAGATAATGGAACTGAAGCAATAAGAGTGTGAGACTGATCAAACCAATGGTCTGAGGTACTGTAAATCGACTATTCAACCCCAATCCTTATTGACAGAGAGATGGAAGGAGAAGGCGCAGAAGGGGGTGGGGGTATATTCCGTACGGGCCGAGCGATTACTGAGAGAGAGTCGAGTAGGTAGGCAACTGGTACCCCACGAGGAAGGAGTAGCCGGCCATTGGACTTCAACCAATGGAAGACATATCACGCCTACGAATTTCGGGCTCTTCACTCTTATGGCAACCCGGGGGAGAGAACAGAAGATTACCCTAGTCGCCGTCAGCGTTGGATAGAACTGGACTGGAAACTGCCCGGCCAGTCTAGGTACGTGTACCTGACCTTAGCGAGGAAAGTGCGTAGATCAGGTAGCCTAGACCAAGCAAGACTCGACCCCAACCCAGGCCTATGTACGGGATAATCCACCGAGAGTTTCCCACTCGCTCCCGTCACTCCATACTCTTTGTTTTGTGAGTCAGACAACGGACTCATCGGATGAAATGGGAAGCCAAACTAGGATCCAGAGCAGAAACCCCTATCAGGAATCAAAAGCCACCAAGCCATCGCATGCACCCCTCCTCGGATCCTTTTTCGTCTGGCGTTGCAGCCGACCGTGACACCTGTGCGTTGATGCAGGGTGCAGGGTGCCCGCTTGTGCAACTTCGTCATAAGGCTTATCATAACCTGTATGTGGCCGGTAGAGCGGCATGCTGCTGCTGGAGGCCTCGAAGGAGAAGAAAAAAACGCAACGGGCGCCATGCATCCACCTGTCTCACGGTGGGCGGGCTTCAAAGCAGCCACATTGCTGCACCCAAGCCTGTGTTGCATGCCGGTCACCTGGAATTTGACTTGGCGGACGCGGGCGGGGTAGGTACCTTACTACGTACCTGGATCTTCTTGCACAGACGCATCTGACGGACGCTGAACAGTAATGACGATGGCGGGCGGGCGGGCCAGGCCAAGAGCGGAAGCCACCACGCTGTTGTCACTTGGTCAGACTTCCATGTCACTTAACACGTCAACTGGAAGGCTGCGACACTCCTGTAAAAATCTGGTGCATTTTGTTACAGACAAATTCCGACTTCAACTATCACCCTCTTACTAATAATTGAAGCTCTCAGATACAACCTCTTCACCTTGAAGCCAAGACTCCAAAACCCTGTGCAGTTCCGGGCCCGCACACAGGTAGTATTTTGTTTGTGTCTGGGTCCCCCCATTGTCGCTCCCCGTCGAACCGCCGAGCACATCTTCCCGCGATATTCTCCGAAGGACCACAGCCTCGGCCTCTGATTTCTCCAACATGCTTCGCAGTGCGTCCTCGTCCGCATCCTTCCCCGTGACGAATAACCGCGTTACCTTGGCCAGCCCCGGGATTTTCTCAAACGTGTCGACCGCGAGTGGCAGGTCTTCTGCACGTAGGCTCCACAGCAGCGCAAGGTCTTGGCCCCCTGCTAGAACACCTTGAGCCTGTGCCAGTAGCGGCGTGATCCCCACACCGCCGGCGACGAAGATGGCTTTCGTCGTCGGATCACCGCCCGCCGCCGCTATCCGGAAGCTCTCCGCCCCGCCAAACCCAAGGACCGGGAGGTGCAGTGGGACTCGAGTGTTGTGTCTCCACAGGAACCCCGTCGCCGGGCCGTGCCGGCGCACTGTGAGCTCCATCTCTGTCCCGCCAACAACACCCCCCTCCTGCCCCTTAGACTGGGACGGCGGCGGATTCGAAACCGTAAATGTCCTCACAAAGTCATCATTCAGACTCTGCGGGTCGTCATCACGCATGTGGCTCCAACCGTGGTCCAGCTCGTCGCTGAAATCGAGTGTGACGTGTTGTCCGGGCTTCCACATCCCCAGCACGGGCTGCCTCCCCTTTTCTGGATGTAGTTGAAAGGTGAGCCTCGCTATGCTCGGGCTGAGAATCTGCCTCCGTACCAATGTCGCCGTCGCCAGCGCGGTTGCTTTCCCTCCCTGGCCCTCTCCCTGACCAGGAACAACAACCCCCTCTTCCCACGCCAGTTTCCTCACAGGCGGGTTATACGGGCTCATCTCCCCAGCCTCCCCGACAAACGGCAGTCCATCCCTCACAAACCTGGCCTCGCGCACCACGACCCTCACAACCAGCTTCGCATGCGGCATTAGCGCGATCGCCGCCTCCCCAACTAGCAGCTCCGTCTCGCCCGTCAGGTACAGCACATCGGCCGTCTCGAAATCCGGAATCACCAGCCCAACCCTCGGGTTCAGCCGCAGATTCCCCAGCGTCTGATACAGCCTGTTTCCTGAATACTCGGGATATGCCAGCACAACGGCGCCGTCCTCGTTTCTCACAACACGCACGAACCCCTTGGGTCCCCCGCGGTGGTTCGTGTCCATCGTGTTGCCATCCGTCGACGACAGAAAGAACATATCCGCCTTCTCCACCACCCCGACAGCCTCTCTCCCCAGCAACACACCACCCCCTTCGCCCCCCTCCCCACTAACACCCCCTCCCACCGTCCTTGGGCTCGGTACATGCACCTTGACGTCCTTCTTATTCAAATACTTTGGGCAATTTCCCAAACTCTCCTCGACCCTCATAGCAATCTGCACCTCGCCCACGCCCTCCCCACGCTCAGCCAGCGCGCCGACCAGCATCCTCCCCGCGATCTTGACCCGGTCCCTCGTCGACAGATCAATGCTCAGCCCGCTCATCATCTTTCCCCCCTCGGGCCTCACCACGGCCCCATCCGCCCCACCACCCCCTAACAACGCCCCAACAACAGGATCATTGACGCAGTCCACGAGGCTCTGCACAGCGAGGACATTGGGCGCCACCATCCTTGCAAACCCCGCCTCGCCGGCCAGCAGCGTCGTCCACGGCTGGCCTTTCGCGTCGAGCGTGCCGAGCGCGAGGATGTGCGAGGCCGCTACGCGGTAGGCGTATGACGGCGGCAGGCCGGGGGACGTGGGGTTTGCGCCGCGCGTGGGGACGTTGAGGAGCGCGTGCATTGCGCGCTCGCCATTGTGCCATGCCGGGGCTTGGGGGAAGCGAAGCTTCGCCATGTTTGAGTTCCAGTCGGGATAGACTGTGGATAGTAAGTAAGTGGTAGTAGTTGTTCAGCTAGGACGAGTTCGCGGAGCTGGTGGTCTTGTCGTCGATGGCGATGTCAGTAAACGCGAGTGCAGTGCCGACGAGCAGCGATGATATATGCAGCGCGTGGCTCTTGATATACATCAGTCAGTTAGTAGGTCACTCCAGCTGGATACCGTGCATCAGCTTTTCCATCGTCGGCTGAGACGTGCAGGAAGGAAGGATGACGAGAATCCTTGGTAATCGCTCCCAAGAGATGGGAAGCCTGGGTATTTCCAGCTCGAAAAGAAACGCCCGAGGAGATACCCAAACCCGTTTGGATATGATATTTTTTGTGGTTACATATGTCCCGTCTCAATTGTACATCGCCTGTTGAATGGAGGGCAAGCAATGACTCGGGGAGCCTGACAAATCAGCAAGTTCCTGGTAGTTACTGACATGAAGGGCGCAAACAGAACAATGAAATGTTGGACCCCTCCATTTTGATATCCCTTAATTAGTCAGTCAGTAAGCAACCAACACGTTAGGGCGGGGAAGCTGCATGCGTCCATTTGGAATTACCTACCTTGGGTCGTATGTTCAGGTTGGTTGGTATCTGGTAGTGCTGTCAGCAGCCAAGCCCATGGGAACTGTTTCTCCGCTTGAGAGACAGGTCATGGTGAATCACTTCGGTACCCCGAGACACATAAACCACGCATTGCAAAATCAACGACAGAGGGTCCTAGAGTCCGTTCATCAACCCGTCATATAATATGCATAAAGTACAAAAAAAAAAAAAAGGGCCACATGTGGCACCGAAAATGCCATCCCCCCAACCCCAACCCACATGGCCAAAACCCGGTCCGGGGCATCATCGTCATTGCTTTGACTTCCCAGCAGGTATAAGTGAAAAAAGGAAAATGTCGAACAAGTGTCGACTCTAAAAAAAACCCACCGCCGACCGACCAAAAGGACATTAACGGAATAATGTCGTCCATTATATGACCCCTTTTACATCCGTCAGGCAGGTTGTAGGCCCGCCAGAGAACCCGCCCTGGTCAGAAATGCCCAAGGCGCCTAATATCTCGGACCGCTTCCTCGTTCCACGTCCTGGTTCCACCCATTGTTGTTCCCATACCCCCCATGAGGAGCCGTCCTCTGACTGTTGGCCGTCATGGGGCGGCTGGGGAAGCCATAACCATCGCCTTCCTGCGCCTCCTCGTCGCTGAATCGCGGCCCAGGACTCTGCTGCCTCTGGGGAGGCTGCATCCGGGACTGCGGAGGACCTCTTGGAGGCATTGGGTTTGTAGCGCTGCGAACAGGGTAGCCATCAGGTCCCGTTCTTTGAGTGGAAAGTGGTTCCCGTTGAGACGTCGAGTTCGTGTTACTGCGCATGGGATACCCGCCAGGCCCCGTTTCCTGAGGGAAAATTGGACCTCTGGAGGGCATCGCGTTTGTAGCGCTTCGCATGGGATATCCATCCGTTCCCATCTCCTGCGGACCTCGAGGGGGCGGGTTTGTGGCACTACGCATGGGGTATCCGTCCGGTCCCATCTCCTGCGGGCCTCGAGGTGGTGGGTTTGTAGCGCTCCGCATGGGATATCCATCCGTTCCCATCTCCTGCGGACCTCGAGGGGGCGGGTTTGTGGCACTACGTATGGGGTATCCGTCCGGTCCCATTTCCTGTTGGCCCCGAGGGGGCATCGGGTTTGTGGCACTCCGCATAGGGTAGCCATCGGGGCCCATCTCCTGCTGACCTCGAGGTGGGATCGGGTTGGTGGCGCTCCGCATGGGGTAGCCATTGGGTCCCAATCCAGGAGGAGACAGAGGCCCGTTGCGATATGTGCTGGTCGATGGCGCGGGGCTAGCACGTCCGTTCGAGAACTCATCAAAAGGCCTGTTACCATCGTAAGGTGGCCTGCTTCCCCCAGTGTAAGATCGCGCAGGCGCCTGATTCGACCTTGGACCTCCTCTATACCCGCTGAGACCAACATTAGGCCCGCCATCAGGACCGCCATTCTGACCACCGTTGGGGCCCCCAGTCGGTGACCTAACCGGCGGTGGAAAAGCCGGCATTGTCTCGGAGCCGTACGTTGCAGGGCTGGCGGTGTAGCCATTCCCCGTTGCGGCGCCATTGAACGCCAACCGCTGGAGCTGCGCGCCGGGACCATAGGTTCTGCTCGATGCCGCGGTTCCAGGTCTTACTGGAGGGTAACCGTCCAGCTCGGTCGGCGGCAATGTTGGCGTTGGTGAACCCGAGCGAGCCATGCCGGGTGCAGCAGCTCCACCGAGAAGCGAGGTAGTACTCGAATATTGGGCATTCGAGAACTGACTTGTCGATGACGCGGTGGTTGCCGTGCGACTGGGCAGCGGTCGTTTCTGATCAAGCGTGTTCAGCTCGAAGCTGCCTGGGGTGCCGGGTCGGGAAGTGTAGGGCGGTAGCGTGGTCATCGTGTCTGCCCTGTTAAGTGCGGGCATCTCAGGAAGCTTGTCGTCACTCAAATGCGGCAAGGTCGCTTGCATTGTCATCGGCCTGTCCTCGCCGTTCTTCATCGCCGCCTTCTTTCTCTTTCGTTCGTCCTCGGCCATGGCTTTGTTGATCTTGACAGACACGATTTGCTTCAGACGCTTGTTGACCTTCCTTTCGCAGAATCCAGTGAGTCCGCCATCAGCGCGAGGGATATAGTGCCAAAGGAAAAAGACAAAGAAGAAGGCAGCGAGAAGCAAAGAGAGAAACGAAAAGACCCAGATGACAAGGGTAAACAGCATGCCACATAGGATCACGGCTTGTCGATAGTCTTCCGTCGCGAGGATCCTAACCTTGTCGAAGAAGCTTACTAACGAGTGTTCGAAATCGTTTCCATCAGCCGAGAGCTTGGCCTGGAAGACCGACCACAGAGTGAGCGCATTGATGACCTGTCGAGGCCCAGAGCAAAGTATGACCCGAATCCATGCTGAGCCTGGTTAGCAAAAGAACAACAGTAGCCGTCTTTCCGTAAAGCCTTACATTGGAAGCTGAAGTACGTGAAGAGCGCCACGTACTCGGCTCCTTTTTTACTCTTGGTCAGCTCTGCGAAGACCAAGAAACGCCTCCACCCGCTGCTCTTTCCCAACTTGATACTCTCAAGTCGCGCAGCCAAGCTGTCAAGAAAACATTCGGCGACACTTCCTCTTCGCATGATTCGCTGGGCACGGATATGCTCGAATCCAACATTGACGAATGAAAGAATGATGCAGATCGAGAAGATCCATTTTGATACGTCGATCCTGATGAAGGGCTGGATCTGGCCTGACCACCTGTTGAAGGCCAGGAGTTGAACGGCGGTAAAGGTATCGACGGCGTAGACGGCAACCGAGATAAAGAGCGATACCCAGAGGGAGACATACGCAAACGGCGTGAAGCAAGAAGTAGATTTGAAGTCGTTGAGACTCTTGAAACGCGCAGCTGAAGTTAGCCCTGAACCATGTTCACGTCTGTCGAGATCAGGTTACCCACAATGTAGTCCCATTTTTGTTCTGGGTGAACCTCGACATGACGTCGGCGGTGGCTCATAAAACCCATCTTGTCGACCTTTCGCAGCGAACGCGAGGACGAGCAGATAGGGCGAGGCGGGAGAAACACGATCTCGACACAGTCGAGAATCGGGCGCAAGGGAGTCGATGAACACAGTTCACGCTGCCATTAGGCTGTAGTATGAATTGAGTGTCTGAAGTGGATATTAATTCGGTCCGGTATGGTTTGCGCAAGTCGTTCCTCGCCAGCGATGAAGTCGACTGCGCCGATGTCGACCAAGGAGTGGTGCCGACAGTCGTAAAAGGTAGGACCCGGGAAAGAGAAGGAAGTGAACGAAAGAAGCGTCGGAAAGCGGGTACTTGGTGGCTGCTGCTTGACGAAGACCAGGTGAGCAACGTCGGCCGCAGCTAGTCCCGCATATTGGACTGCAACCGCCAAGGTGATCAACACAGTGATGGGCAGGCCGCTCTAGTTCATCTGGCGACGAGGCGGCTCCCAGCCGGTCGATGTTGACAGAAGGAAGAAACGGTTTGAGCGGCGCTAGGATATGCGGCGCGACTTGCTTGTGGCAGTCGTGGGAATCGCCGAGTGAAGACGAGGGGAGAAATTCTCGGGTTTGATCGCCTTGGGACAAGATATGCGACAAATAAGGAGGAGGTCCTCTTGTCGGGTTCGCGATTGGGCGGATTCCAGATGTAATGAGTAAGGGGAGGTATCCGTGGAGGCACAATAGTAATGGAGGCGGCAGGGGCGTCCTATTGAAGAGAGGGGCTGGTATTTGCGATAAAGAGTATGAATGAACGAATGAACAAATGAATAGCTAGACAATCGAGCGGAGCGTCCTTAGACGCCCAAAAATGATCGTCTGAATGAGGCAACCTCTGTCAATTGGCGAAACCAGGGAGAACGAGGGGGAATCTGCGACAGCAGCGGATGTAAGGGGAGAGAGCACGGAGAGGAACCACCCAGATGCAGGGAAAGTGCTTGGAGTCGTCGGAGTCTGAGGGTCCCGGCAAGGTCCCACAAACGGCCTAGAGACCGCCTTGCGAGTGGGGATTGGCTGGGGAGTCCACGAGTCTTGGTGTGGGGGAAAGGGGCCGCTACAAGATTATGTTGATCATCACAGTGCTGAAAGCAGTCCAGGGAACAATCTTTTGTATCGCTGATACGCTAGCGCAGGTACAGTGCACCCGCGTACGCCCTTGCCGCGATTTGGGCCCCATCGGGTTTTAATTGGCCAATCTTTGATCAGGCCCAAGCCCGCGACTGGAATTGCAAGCTCGTCACTGGCCGTGAAACAGAGCACCCCGAGGACTGGCTGGATAAATCGGACACCGACGGTTGAAACACGGGGGTGACTTGGACAGAGGAAACGATGGTTGAAAGCGGCAAAAACGTGGAGCAAAAAGAGAAGCACCAGGAAACGCCATCAAATGCACGCCGTTCCCACACAACATGGACATCAATTGTGATCGAGAGAAGCTTACCTACACTACGGGTACCTGACCTTACTTGGCACGCGATCGTTGCGGTTCGAGGATATCGACCACTCTCCCCTGTTGTTCCCATGCGGACGGACTGGCGAGTTTTTGATTCTCGTTCTTCCTTCCTGATGCTGCCAAGCGTGAGCCTGCATCGAGCACTGTGACCTAACACCATGCTGCGACGGCAAAGGCAATTTGACGGGGAAGAATCGCCAGATCCGTTTCCATTTCTGCTGTGCCACCCACCCACACACCCCGAAAACGATTATCCAGTGCACTGAGGACGCTTCCGACGCGGAATCATCTGTAAGGCAGCAATGGATGGCAGACGGCGGCTAGGTGCGATTCTGGAGGTGCTGTGCCCTATGCTTTTGGCAACAACGGCAACTGCCTGTCTGCTTGCCTTGTCTGGTTGCAGAAAGATCTGCACATCGGGTGTCTTGCCTGATGACACAAATACCCGTCATGCACACCGTTTGGACTTAGACATGTTGCAAACGCGTTGACAAGAATGTGAGTTTCGGCACCGAGAATCCAACCAGCATTACCGCGCGCTTCTCTGCGCATGTCCCGAACAGCATCGCGATCTTCACGTTGCGCATCTCAGCCAGTTTCCAAGGTGAGTCTGTCTATGTTTATTATTGGTCATCATGATCTATCTCATGTCTCTTCGTCTAGGTATGTAGTCCGACAAATTGCTCCTGTGTATAACCACACTCATGTTACCCCCCTTCGAGTTTACCTTGTCATAAAGCCGTTATAGCCGACGACATCAGCGGCCATCAAACAACCCACTAAGGGTTGCGGTGGTCGCTACAACTCTTCCGTTTCGTCTCTTAAGGCCCGAATCACCTGGCTCGGCAAACACTGTTGTGGTGGCAGCTTGCAAGCGCCGCCCGATTTCCCGGCCCCAGCCATCTAAGCATCCTTCTTGGGGGTCGCATCTCCGAATATCTCCTCGATCTTGCTTTTCACAGCGATCCTCAGCTCCATTTGTTCCGTCGCCGTCAAGCCTGTAGCGCTGCCCCTCCGCCGCCTCCAGCTCGTCTTCGTCTCGCGCAGTGACGCATCAGGGTCCGCCCCAGTTGGATCGACGAACTCGTAAGTTCTGTATTCGCAGTTCGCCCAGCCGGTTCCATACTGGGGGTTCATTCCATCGAAGTCTTGGGTGAGGAAGTGCAGGAAGCCGCCGTGGGTCACAGCAGCGATGTGAGTGTCACCCTCGGCATTCTCGGCGCCGAGTTCCCTCAGCCACAGGCGGGCATTCTTTGCGCGTGCCTCTAGCTTTGCCATGTCCGGCACATACGGGCTGCTGGCGCTCGTCTTGTCGTTCCAGTTCGGCGTCATGAGGCTGAAGTCGACCTGCTCGGGCTCGAACTCGGCGGTCAGCCGCTTTACTGTCGAGCCGACATCGCATGGCAGGTCAGAAACCTCCTGCAGGTCCGGAAGGGCGATGACCGCCTTGCCGGCCTTGGCCTCGGGCTCGAAGGACAAGAGGCATGTGTAAAGCGTGCGTCGCATTGGAGATGCGACCAGGTGAGTGATTTTGTCGTGGAAGGGGAAGGCCTTGCAGAGCTGGGCGCATTGCTCCTTTCCAAGGGGTGTGAGGTCTGGGTCAGGGATCTGGTGATTTATCATCGACAGGTTATGGAAGCCCTGTGCGTGTCGGACGAAATGGACGTAGGTCGGCATCTTGGCTGGTTCAACGAGGAGTTGATATCCGCAGACAAAGAAGTGGAGGGCAAATAGGAGCAAATGGCTCGATGACTTGGAAAGTTGCAAGAGAGGTTGTTTTCTCTGGTTTGTAGAGCAAATTAGTTGCAAAGATTCAGCTCAGGGAGGAGAGACGGGCGGTCGATCGAATTGGGAAACCGTTAACCACGGCAAGAATCTTGGAATAAGTTTTGATTTCTGGTTTAATGAGTCAGTCGGGCAACAACAGACAATGGCCCCAGGCACGATACGTCACTTTTGTTGGGCTCCTAGGACCTTCCATGCTTTCCAAATGCTGGTCTTCTCATTTGCTGCTTTGCGTTGAAAGAAGCGGAGTCGCTTCACCCGCATTCCAGTACCCAGCGGGCCAGCGGTGCCGGAGATCTTGGTCTTTAGTCACCCGACGCTGTGGTTGCGACTTGCGAGAGGGCCCCCGAAAGGCGGAGCGGGCCATCCCCTGTGGTCCCTGTAACCTGACCGCACAGGCGGGGCACCTGCAAAGCCCGGGCTTTGCAGTTTGACTGGATGAAACCTGAAAGGAACTCGCACACGTGCCCACGCGACAAGATGTCGATTTTGATGCTGGTACAGCTCATCAACCGCGAGACGCGTAGCGAGAAATACGTTTGGCTACAACGCGACGATGGCATGAACAACACAGTCGTAACGTGTGAGTGAGATCCACAGCACCTAACCTAGCAATAATTGCAAGAGAGATATTTGGACTGACAGACATGTGCAGGGTTGCAATTCGATCTCACGGCCTTCCAGCGGCGTCCCGTCTGCGCTTAAGATGCGAGGATGGCCGCCGTCACTGAGACTTTGGCGCGTCACCCTGCGGCTGCAGAGAGCAAACAGGTTTGCTACGCCTGCTGCTCTTTCCTCCAGGTCATACAGCAGCGTGCCTCTTGTGCAGAGGGTTAGGGTCCCATGTGCATCGTCTGGTGAAATTATCGTGAGGTAGGTACGGAACTGAATAATCTCTTCAGTTTTCACAGTCTCTCAGTTTTCACAGTCTCTCAGTTTTCACAGTCTCTCAGTTTTCACAGTCTCTCATCTCTAACCTTCTCGAGTCTCTAATCATGAAACGAACCCATCTGACAATCTCCACAGCCTCCACAACCTCGCAAACCACGCCCCCACGACCCCCCTGATGATCTGGATCCCGCCCTTCCCCCAAGAGCCCGGGAAAGAATACAGCCATCCAGCCGCCCTCCCCTCATGGCTTCAACACCACCCAGCAGCCATCATCAACTACAGATGGGCCGGCCAAGCCCCAAATCCGGAGAGACCTCACCGCAGCCCAACCCCTGAGTCCGTCATATCCCCGTATTGGCCCATCCCGATCCATGACATCGTCTTCGGCTACTCCTGGATCGTCCAGAACCTCGGTCCACCCAACCTCGCCCGGCGGGACATCTACGTGCACAGCTCGTACCTAGGTGCCAGTCTCGCCGCTGGCCTGGCCCTGACCGAGACACACTCGCACCAACCCACCGCCGTCCGAGGCCTGGTCGCCTACAACGGCATCTACAACTGGACAGCCTTTCTCCCGGACCATCCCATACACAAAGCCGTCCGGGAGGCCGCGTCAAAGTACAACACCAGCTCTGGCCCCGACACCCAAGAGGAAGAACGATCCCTCTTCCACGACCTCGAATCACGGATCCCCTCCCTCTTCCGCACCCCCGCAGATCTCTTCGACCCCTTCGCCAGCGCCTCTCTCTTCTTCCATAGCCCGGGCCTGCACGTCCCGCCTGACTTCTACACATCCTACCTGCCGGAAACCGCCTCATCCTGGTCGTTCGCCATCTCGGCGCTCACAGGCGAGAACATGCACCCGCAAATGACAAGCCTGGAGCCCGGAACCGAGACCGCCGCCACCATGAACCTCAAGCCACCGCGTAAGGGCTACTACGCCTTCCCGCCGCGGGCCTCAACGCTCAAGATCCCCGAGACGCTGCTTCTCCACGAGAGCCCTCCGGCGGTCGAGTGGCTGCCTGGCGCGCGGAGGGGCAAGAGGAAACCCGCGCCCGGGAAGCGGAAGGGGGAGAATAGCTTCCGGGTGCAGGCGGAGGAGCTCGGCGGGCTGATGAGGAGGAGCATTGAGAAGCTGGAGCTGAAGGAGCGGATGAAGTGGGATGAGGAGTTTGGGAAGGATTCGTGGGAGAGCGAGAGCTTGAAACGGGTGAGGGTCGTTGATGTTGGGAGGGATGTGGATGGCGAGGGGGAACAGAAGGGGTTGGGTTTGAGTGGGTTTGGGAGGGAGGTGGTGGGCGATTGGTTGGAGGAGAGAGGCGGACGAACGCGTGGTAGATGATGTGGATGATATTACTTGAGGATTGTGGTGGGTAGTGTGTATGTGTGATTTTGGTGTATTATACTATATCGCGTATGTGTATATATCACGGCGGTCTCGACCGGACTCTTTTTGCATATCTTCCATTGGATCTATGCATCCTGGTGTTTGACTCGATACGTCTCGGTGCAACCCGGACGCACCGACCCGTCTGGGTGATTGCCTAGGAGCCTAGGTAGCTGTTGCCGTTTGAGATGCACTTGTAACCTTTCCCCAAGCAATCTTTCTGTCTTTCTTCAGGGACTAAATGTTAGAGATTGCATGCCCCATCCTGAGAAATTTGTTTGAAAATGTTAGAAAGGCTGTCGCTGTTGGGAATAGACCAGGGCAATGTTAGGTAATGAAATGGTCCCTCCATGCTTTGGAACCAAGACACCTACCCACCCACCCCGCGTTGCCCCACGATGGAGAATTTCCGCCCGACCTGCGACTGCGGGCAGTTGCAAAGTGGCAGCTTCAAACAACCGAAAAAATGGGATTTCATTATTGCATTGCCTTGAGTGTTAACATGTAAACCATCAGCCGGGCAATTGATTATTGAGTCCTTGCATAAGCAGCACAATCCGTTTTAGCAGTTCGTCCCAGTGTATAGTTTCGAGACCAGGCAACGACGTCAACGGCCTGCATCACCAGAGCTCCAGAACCTACGGTAGTAATGCGGGGAAAAGAAAGCCGCAATAAATTATCCCACCTCCTCGCAGCGTAGACCCTTGCAAAGACTTTATATGCATACCACCCTTCTCGCCGCCACCCACAAAGCCTGAATGACGCCAACGAAGCCCGACTCTCCCCAAAAGACCCAGAACCAGAAACCCCGTCGGTATTTCTCCTTGCTTGT
The DNA here is from genome assembly GCA_033675105.1 of Podospora appendiculata. NCBI lineage: Eukaryota > Fungi > Ascomycota > Sordariomycetes > Sordariales > Podosporaceae > Podospora > Podospora appendiculata. Next base: position 1,924,381 of record JAULSO010000005.1, on the reverse strand, counting down.
CCCTTCCCTCCTCATCGTAATCCTGGCCGTCGTCCTCCTCGCCGCCAAACCCTTCTTCGCCCCGCAGCGCCTCACCCTGCTCGCGACCCACCTCACCCCGCGGCCCTTCACGACCACCACGACCACCACAACAAGAATAAATCCCACCATGTCTTCCTCGTTCGCCAAGGAGCTCGAGGTAGCCCAGCTCGCGGTGCAGCGGGCCACGATCCTGACCAAGCGGGTCTTCCACAACTCGGCCAAGGGCACCGTGTCCAAGGACGACGCCTCGCCCGTGACGGTCGGCGACTTTGGCGCGCAGGCGCTCATCATCGCGGCGCTGCAGGCCAACTTCCCCGGCGACAAGATCGTGGCCGAGGAGGAGTCGGACACGCTGCGCAGCAATGCGGCGCTGCGCGACCAGATCTGGGACCTGGTGCGGACGACAGCGCTCGACGACGCGGCGGCCGAGGCGCTGCTGGGCGGCGCCGTCAAGGACGCCGACGCCATGCTGGACCTCATCGGCCTGGGCAACAGCAAGGGCGGCGCCTCGGGCCGCATCTGGGCCATCGACCCTATCGACGGCACCAAGGGCTTCCTGCGCGGAGGCCAGTACGCGGTTTGTCTTGCGCTGATGGTGGACGGCGACGTCAAGGTCGGCGTGCTCGGCTGCCCGAACCTGCCCGTGGACGACGCCGCGCCGCTGACCGCCGACATCGGCACGGACCAGACCGACGAGGGGGGCAGCCGGGGCGTGATCTTCTCGGCCGTGCTTGGCCAGGGCGCGTCGAGCAGGCCGCTCGGGACCGGCGCGCTCGCGGAGGGGAAGCCCATCGCCATGAAGCCCATCACCGAGATGGCGGCGGCGAGCTTCTGCGAGAGCGTCGAGGCCGGCCACTCGAACCAGGGCGAGTCGGCGCAGATCGCGCAGAAGCTGGGCATCACCCGGCCCAGCGTGCGCATGGACTCGCAGGCCAAGTACGGGTCCATCGCCCGCGGCGCCGGTGACATCTACCTGCGCCTGCCGACGTCCAAAACGTACCAGGAGAAGATCTGGGACCACGCGGCGGGCGACTTGATTGTGCGGGAGGCCGGGGGCCAGGTCACGGACACGACGGGGAGCAGGCTGGACTTCAGCGTGGGCCGGACGCTGGCTGCGAACCGGGGCGTGATTGCGGCGCCGGCGGCGGTTCACGGGCAGGTGCTGAAGGCGGTGCAGGAGGTGCTTGGACAGGCAGCATCATGAAGTCTCTCTTTATAATATTTCCTCGTAGCAAACGCCCAGATAATGTACAGATTATGGCACAGATGCGGCCACGGCCGCGGAATCGGGTGGGAATGGCCGGGCAGACTAGATGTACAAACACAACAACACGACGCGCACAACACACGCCAACCCGGCGGTGGTTGCTGGTCATCTATTTGATCTTCTTCTGCTTGAGCTTGATGGTCTCGTCGTTGACAAAGACGCCCTTGCCCTTGTACGGGTCGGGCACCCGCCACCTCCGGATCTTGGCGGCGAACGACATGATGACCTCCTGGTTGATGCCCTCGAGCAGGATGCGCGTCGGCTGGGGCGTGGTGGCCTTGACGCCGAGCGGCACGCCCATCTCGACCGGGTGCGAGAAGCCCAGCTTCAGGATGACGAACGGCTGGCCCGGATACGTCTCGAGGAGCGGGCGCGTGTCGATGGTAGCGCGGTAGCCGATGCCGACCAACCGCAGGATCGCCGTGTGTCCTTCCGATACGCCCATGATGTACCTGTTGAGATACGCCCATGACGTCCCTGTTTGGCGGTTAGTTAGCGTTCAGGTGTCGGGCCCTATTCATCCATCTATCTCCGTGGTGTTGTGTTGGGGGGGAGTACGTACCCCACATCTCCCGCTGCTGCTTGACGCTCAGGTCCTTCACGCTCAGCGTGAGTCTCCTTGCCGCTGTGTCGTGGTCGAGGTTGAGGTACTCGGGTGTCTGTAGGTCGAGTGTTCCTAGGTGGGCGCAAACCCTGTCAGCGTTCTGGATCCTCCGCCCGTATGGCTTGGTCTTGTCAATTGCGGCCCGGCACACTCACCCAACGGGCCCGACACGGTGACTGTCCGCTTGGCGATCTTGAGATATGTGGTCAGGTCCTTCTTGACCTTGGGCTCGCTGATCAGGATTTCGACGCCGGGCGGGATCGAGATGGGGGTGCGGCCGAGCTTGGACGGGCGGGCGGTCGAGGCGGAAAAGGACCTGGCTGTGGAGGGAGCTGTCGCTGTCGCTGTCTGGAAGGCGGGCACGAGGAAGCCAGGCAGTGTGACGAGGGAGGGCGACGCCATCATGGCCCTCTCCAGGGCCCTGGCTCGGCTGGGGGCGGCGAGCATCGTGGCGGGATGTTTTTCTCTTCCTCGAAAGTTGCAAGTAGTGCGGTTGGCGATTGCGATTGCGATTGGCAAACGCGTCGCTCCTACTCCGGTCGATGCGATCCGTCAGTCCGTGGAGTCGCTCGAAAGCTCCGAAAAAACATCAGCCTTTCCTCCCCCGTACCCGGCCCGTGCGGCACAGCATGGCACTCTAGTGGGACCCTAACCCTTGCATTGCATTGCCTTGCTCACCCCATGTCGATATCTCTTGGCGAGCGAAACAACCGCTCATCATCAGCACCTAGCATTGTGTGTTTTGGAATTATTTCGTCCCAACTGCTACGCAACGAGGAGAAGAGCTCGGATTGGAATGTTCGTCTTGTGGCACGAAACTTGAATTTTTTTTAGCAAATAATGAGCAAGCGAACACAACTTTTCCCGTCGTCGATGGTCTGGTTCTTGGCCGACCCACACCACCTCCTACTGTCAACCAAGGCAGGAGACGCTACATTGCTTCAACCAGTGCAGGGCCATCAATTTGAAGATTTGGGTCCATCAAAATATCCATATAGTTCGGCGATAAATCTTGAGGCGTTTACAGTGATTCCCACAGTAAGGGCCATGTGAAATGGGTTCCGCGTGGGCGAGGCGAAGCGGCCGCGAGGAGTCCCCCTATGGACTCGGAAAGTGACATCTACCATATCATCAATCTATGCCAGCTTTAGCAAAGAGGTACCACGGATTGTTAAACTCCCACTGCAGACTGATCGGCACATCCTCGTCTTTTTCACCGTTTGCTCGCCGTATCATCAGATCTCCTCTGAGCTTTCCCGTCTCGTGGAGGTCATCTGAAGTTGCTCGTCTCAACATCGCACCTTCCCTTCTCGCTGTTGAATCTCATCGCTTTAAGAGACTTCACTGGCCGCCCACCTCATCCACAAAAGCCTCTCCTTCCACGTTTCGTTTTTTCTCCCCCATCGCCAAACTTATTCCCCGAATTATTCCAAGTTATCTCCCAGCTTCACTCCAACCTCGCTTCCACCTCGCCGCGGTCATGCGCATCCTCTCGGTCATCTTGGCGCTTTGTGCCATATTTTCTCGCGGCTCTCACGCTTTTTCATGGAAAAGCGAGAAATTGGAAAAGGGTATGTCCGAATCGGCGGTGCGATCACAAACGAACATCTTGATTTGACTTCGCTGTAGCCATCGCCGATCAAGGAGCCCGCGGCACCCCCTCAGAAGTCAATCCTCGGCCATCCCGTCGCCCAGACTACTTCGCCGTCGCATTGAGTGAGCTCCAAGAACTCGAGTCAGAGCCTCTCTGCCACCGCGTGGCCGCTCGACTTCTGGTAAACAACTGCCAGCTAGTCGACGGCAAGGATGAAGCAAGCATCCTCACCGACAGCGGACGCAAAGTCCGGGATTTTGTCGACTCGTACGCCGCAAGCCTAGCTATCTGCGACCTAGAACGAGGCAGTTTCTCCATCCCGGAGGAATGCTCAAAATTCCGGGAACGCGCATTGAGCCAGATCGCCATGAGAAATGAGCCGCAGCTTCATGTGAGCCCGAATGAAATAAGCCTTTGCCTCTCGTCTCTTGCGGCCTCAGATGCGGCGTGGAGCACATGGATAAGCTATCGGCACAAAGCGTTGCGCTTCTGCGAGGCTGCGCGGGTAGACAACGATAAAGGTATTATTGCCTCAATTGTCATCACAGCCTTCGACTGCTGATCGACGACGTGCAGACCAAAGTATTTTGCTCTACCAGCGACTTACCAAGATCATCGCGAAACTCACCGAAGGTGTCGAAGTCGAGCTTCAGAAGCGCATGGATGATCTCGACAACCGCGCCAGGCAGTCGGTCGAGAATCTCGAAAAGCTCAACCCACAAGTCGACAAGCTGCAACAAAAGCTGGTAGAGGTCAACAAATATCTCTCCGCGGATCTCGAGACGACTCTGAAAAGCTCGTCCGCATCTATGAACGATGGTTTCCGTAAAGCAGAAAGTCTCCAACAACTACTAAGCGCTCTCCTCGCCAATGTCCTCCAGAACAACTCTCAGCTGTCCCGCGTCCACGAGCAGTCACTTCAGCAGGTATCCAGGAGAACAAACGATGATCTCGGAGCTCTGGTAGCAATTGTCGCTGCAGCCGCAGCCTCTTCCACCGCCCTGCAGCAACAAATGGTAAAAGCTCCTTCTCCTGTCAACAATTTGCCAAAGTCTAACTGACGAAAACAGGAGGTCTCAAATGCTCACGCCGCCGAGCTCGCAGCTCGGCAAAACACTCTCGAAAAGGGGATGGATCAACTCCTGGTCCTCGGCGAGCAACTCTCTCAGCAACACGCAATGCACACAAACATGCTGAAATCGGCCGCAAACCTTACGAGTGACATCCTGGATGTTTTGAAGGAGACGGCTTCTGCGGCATCATCAGTCAACAAATCCTTGTTGGAGGAGGCGACATCAGGCACATGGTGGCCATATTTCATCTGCCCCACGGTCGCTCTCGTCATGGGTTCTTACGGTCTTCCACCGTCAGCTTTTCGGAATCTTGGGTTGGTGGCACTGGGTGAAGTCATTGGGTTCGTTGTCTCATACTCTAGCACAATCGTATCTGCCCTACCATCATTTCCGCCACCGGCGCACAACTCATCCATATTCGATAACACGACATCCGCACTCTGAGGTCATGATGCCTTGTTTCGGTCTTCTTTTTAGTTTTATTATTAGCACTTGGCACGCATTTGAAGGCGGCATAGCCACGGGAATCTGGGAACCCCGGGAGTTGAAGCGAAGCTGGGGCAATTGGGCGAAATCGGCGAGGAATTCAAAGCGCCCGGGGCTATCATTTATCACCGCCATCTGGCGTAACACACGAGGTCTTATTGCTAGCTAATTCCCAGGTACATACGAATCAAACGGATTGGGTTGCTATAACGGATTCGACCGTGATCACGTTAGATATCTCACCCAAGCAGCCAACCCCTAATCATTATGAAGGATGATTAAATATAGAGGTAAGGAAGCTTCCCAACGAAACTATGCAAACTTGAAAATGTGTCTGTCCGGTGCAGATATTCACAGATCGCCAGTCCGGCAATTATCGTTTATAGATGACAATGTGGCCGTGATAATGAATTCTTCCAACTCCAATGAGGCCAGCAAATATTGAGAGTCAAGAGGTAATTACTGTTCCCTGATGAAACATGGCAGTTACGTTGGGCCGTCCTTTGTGCATGGGAGGTTCAGGGACCAGTCCCCCCATTCCGGGCTGCATTGCTCAAGGCATCATCTCTCTGTATGGGCATGAAGTTGCGTGAGTATATGTGGCTTGTTCCGCAAAGACATAGGCAATGAAATGTCCAAAGGGGCCATGATCCCCGCAAAAGTTGGAAATATTCGGTCATGGGTTCCCAGTAAGAACAAGACACGATATTATGAAAAAGTTGAAAAACGAGATGTTTCCATTGTGTACATGAAGTCGCTGCGGAGGACGTGACGGGAGGGTGTGGGATTTGAATCAAAAATCAAAATGATGGGCATGGGGTAGGCAAAAAGCATATCATGTTTTTGACCCTGACCCGATTTGAACGGATAACCTTCAGGTCTGGAATCTGACGCGCTACCGTTGCGCCACAAGGCCATGTGCTTATTCAGCGGATGTTGTGATAGGAACGAGATTCCCGCTATGTTTGATTGTTTGTCACGGTGGATAGCACTGCTGAAGGCGTTATGCATAGAAAGGGTGCGGGCAAGAGGGTGGATGTTGTTTGACGACCACACCCGTATGAAAACGTGCATTTGTATAACTTGCTCGCTCGTACGTGCTACTCGGCATTTGTTTTCCTGCCACCTGGATTTCTTTTGGAAAGATGTTGGACCGGATAATCATGTCGACGGATTGGGCTACTATGATGGTATGAGCATGATTTGAACACGAAAAAATTCATCTGCTGGAGAAGCTCTTCTCTTGTTTAACTGATCATATTGATACCTGCTATTAAGATGTCTATGTTTTGTCAGTGAATTATATCGACACCGCTCAATATAATTCAGAGTTCTTCTCCATGAGAAATTAGAATTACACTACTTCCGCCGTCTATTAATACACACCTGACAATCTTGAACTTGCTCAGAATAGTACCAATATCCTGCAGGTATTCAGACCTGCCTGGTAGGTCAGTAGGTAGCTATGGCATTATTGGGAGATACTGCTTGGCCAATAAATGGAGCTTTGAACCGTTTGCAGCTTGCTTCAATTTTTCGATGGGCAGGTGCGTTCTCGAGAGTCAGTGGTCTCCTTTCCCTGAGTCACGATATTCCACGTTAAATCTCCATCAGAGTTCGTGTTCAACTTCAATTTGAGCAAACCGATCTTTAAACGTTTGCATCTCCTTATTTTCAACTCACCTTCGAGTCAAACTAGAAGGTGCACATCTTGAGACTGGCACCGCAAGAAATCGGCTATCTTGATCTCAATCGGAGCTGGCTTGGATAAGCTCAGATCGCTCCTGCCCCATTTCGCTTGATATCCAATTGACTTCCAGTGGAGGTCATCAGATTGAAGGCAAATGTCACAAACTGGGCGGCAAGAGCAACCGGCCAGGGAAGTAGGACTTCGTTCCTTCCTTCCTCAAATTTGACACCAAAAGATTTTCACCCAGACCACAAACGACAACATAAATACATACGACCCCGCCCTTCTCCTCCCTCACATTTTCTTTCCCTCTTACATCTCGCATTCGTGAAGCTTGACCGTCGGCCCACCTGCGCTTTTCTCTCACCCGGTCAGGTCGGTACACCGGGGTTCCATGGTCTTGGATAGGCCCGCCAAAGGCACATTCATTTTTTCCTCTTCCTATTTGCAGTGCTTCTCAGACAAGTCCTTACTAAATTTCTTTAGGACACCCGATTCATAGGTATATTGGTACAAGTATTTCCCTAGAGCTTTTCCTTCGCATTCTCGTTTCACAGAATCAACCTAGATTTCTACCTGAACCTACGAGCTGACTTGGTCATATTTACTAGGGCCGAAGCACAACACGGTCTGAACCAGCCCATCATTGAATCACCCTCGTTCCTCGACTGCCAAATTCGAAACGAAATGGCGGAAATTGCATCCCAGGAGCCTGACGCACAGCTCAACTCCGGGTTTGCCTGGTTCAAGTGCTACAACAAAGACCTCCGAACTCGCGTCTTGGTAAAACAACAAGCAGTCGATGATTCCTTCGAGTATGGCCGGCAGATCTGTGGCGAGCTTCGGGCCCGGCTAGGCCAGATTCCTTCAGATGATTTTGAGGCATTGGACCTCGTTGGCAGCACGTCAATCCAAGCTTGGATTGATGAGATGGGTAACGAGCTGCCTTGCACACCCTTTATATGTGTTCTATTGTCAAAATACTGACACCAAGATGGCAGAGGGGCTTGAGATGTCGAGCCGTGACTTTGAGATCTTGATAGGTGTCGCGGGAGCTACATGAGCAGGAAAGACATCCCTTCTTAACGCGCTCTTGGAGTTACCCGAACTGCTTCCCTCGAGCAGCACGGAGGCCGCCACTGCTTCTGTTTGTCGTGTTGCTTGGAATTATGACAACAGACCGGGGCATGAGTTCCGCGCAGAGGTTGTCTTTTTGCTCAAGAGAAGACGTCGCAAAGGAGCTGGGCGAGGCCTTAAATGCGGTCAAGAAACGGAGAGAGCTCAACGAGGAAACCTGTGAGAACGAGCAGGAATTCCAAAGCGCAATTGAAGAGCTTACCGAATCCATCTCCAGGGGTATGGACAAATTCGGTCGAGTCTGGGGCTTTGACGAGAACGAGATTGAGGAGCTTGGATCGACGGCCGAGGCCGAGACCATCATCAGCATGAATCCAGACCTCGCTAGGCGACTCGGCATAACAATGCTGCTATCCTCCTCGAATGCAGAGGAGTTCGCTGCGGAAGTCAAGCCGTTCTTGGATTCAACTCCGAATCCCCAGGGCTACATAGCCTGGCCGGTGATCAAAGAGGTCACGATGTACGTCAAATCAGACATACTGATGCATGGCATCACATTGATCGACCTTCCCGGCCTCTCCGACATGGTTGAGAGCCGTTCTGCAGTGGCAGAGCGTTATTTCCAGAAGCTTGCTCTCACGACGATTGTCACACCTGCTATTCGCGCCGTTGATGAGAAAACGGGTAACAGATTGATGAGCCAATATCAGGAGCTCCGAATGAAACTAGATGGGAAGTTTCACAAACGGGGCTTCTGTGTCGTCGTTTCCAAGGCTGACGACATGGACTGCGATGCCTACTGCAAGGGACCGAAGGAAGCAAAGGAGAACCCCGAATTGCAAGCCGACGTAGCTGAGATGAAGGAAATAACTGCACAGTCTCATGAGAAAGATAAAGAGCTCAAGGCTGAGAAAAGGAAATTCGAGTCACTCTCCCGGACTTGGATCGACGGAGAAAAGAAGCTGGAAAGGCTTCGACGGTGACTCGGCGAGGGACGCACCAGTCCTCGAGGTATGGACTTGCCTTGCGTGCTCGGGTTCCGACATCTCAATTTGAAAACAGTACTAACAAACTTTCTAGATCTAAGAACGCAAGCGAAGATTGCGGAACAGCGGGAGAGGCAGACTCAACTTGTCGCGGACCGGTCCAAGCAAGCTCTTGATGTGAAGAACATTGAAAAGAGCATTGCGCGGATTGAGAGCCACAGGGTATTCTTAGAAGGCCCGATCAAGTACCTCTGTATGAGAATACGGAACAAATATATCAAGGAGCGAATACAAGCGGACTTCACGAAGCGCCAGAGCAGACTACTGGCAAGATGCACTCGCCAGTACACCGGATCAGTGGATATGTTTCCGGTATATGCCCAGGCTTTCCGTGAGCACTTCAAGGATCAAAAGCATAAGCCCGTCGGATTTCCAACAAAGGAGTACACTGGAGTTACTCAGCTTCGTCAGTGGCTCCGTGACTCAACTCTCGAGGCGTGGAAGCAAAGTCTCTCCTCAACGCTGAGTACCTTGCAACGTTTGTTCCACGCCATGAAAGGCTGGTCTCGGGACAACAGTGCATCCACTGTGAGCTTCTCGCGCCAAAACATTGAGGGCATCCTTGAGAGCAGCCATACCAAATACAAGATCGTGAGTAGACGGAGACTGCGCTTGCATATGTGGAGGTCGTGCTAATACGGTCTTGAATTCTTTTAGAAACTTGATGAGGAACTTGATAAAGGAGTAAAAGAAGCCAAGAAGCTGAACCCCCTATGCAACAAAGACAAAAAGTCGATGCCTGCAAGACAAGGTCCTTTCAGATCGTTACCCGATGGGTCAACAAGTACCCCGAAAGCGCAGTATTGGTCAATATGTCACACATGACATACTCAGCCATTCTAAGACGTGATGGAGGCCCTTACACGGGCAACGCCAAAGGAAGACCTGTGTATGACTTCCCGCAGTCGCTGTAAGCCATCTTCTCCTCCCCATCACGTCTTGTTTCAACAAACCTAACTGCTAGGTAGAGCGGCGCCTCTTCTCGAGAACATACTTGAGGATTGATGAAATCTGGGCTCAGTTCATCCACGAGATCAAGACACAACTTGAACATGTTGCTTCAAGTATTCTTCCTCACTTCAGCGAAGCCAACATCACGCTCAACAACATCAAAATGCGTCTCCTGTACCATATAATACATATTTGCGAGCCCCATTCAGGCAAGGGCCAGTTCGCCAAACGGCAAGAACTCATCCTCGCTGAGCCCCAGCGGAGGAATCGCCAGCAATTCCTTTCCGCATATGAGAAGATGGAAGACCGGTTTTTGCGACAAATCGCGATGCTTCCCTATTACTTCGCAGCCGTGACGGGTGATGCAATGACTGCGGTCAAGACACACATTGGCATGCTGCTCAACAATATACAGACCATCAAGATCGAAGACCAGGCGGCATTGAGCATGAAGATTCAGTTGCAGAAAAAGGTTCAAAGCCTGATGATTGCATGGGCAGCCAAGTGGCGGGTTCCACAGCACGATAGTATCTCGATCGAAGAAGACGCGTTCGAGATTCCCAAGTGCTACGTTGAGGAGGAGGCCAAGTTGGGAGACGAGAGTGACATCGACGTGCTTGCGGAAGAGAGCGACAACGACAGTGATTAGTCGATGAAATCAACTTAGTGATCGCGATTTGTCATGGCTTGGTGATCAAGACTGATCTTACGAAACTTTCGGCGCATGCATCATACGATACAATTACGGATTCTTCTCACAGTTCGATCAAGAGCTATCTGAACGCATTTTCTTTCCGTCACCTACCTACATTCTCATGCCCTCTACCCATCATATACAGTGTAAATAGCGTTGCCTTTTGGAATCTCTGGGCATTAGACATTCTACCGCGTCCTGAAACATGAGGTGCTCGTAGCAGGTGTTTGGGCCTCTCAGGGCAAGGATATGCGGAAGTTACATCAGGTTTCCAGCAGGCTTTATCGTTAAATAGAGCATCTCAGAAGTTCATACATGGTCATGAAATCCTTTTATTATCTTTCAAGGACCGTTCCTTGTTTGTGTTGCAGACCAAAACACATTTGAGGCCATGTTAAGGAACACTCCCGAGCCGGTCGACCAGCTCCCGAACCCCCTTCTCTTGCATCTTGTATATGTGCAAGACAGACAAGATCCGCGCCACACAGAATCTTGCCATTGACGGGCTACAATAGAGGAAACGTAAAGCCTTACCCGGCTTTCTTCTGAGTATAGGGGCAAAATAGGAACCATATAAGTGCAGCGAGACATGTCGTCAGGGGTTCCCGTCCTGTCAGATGTGCACGCTCACGGACTCCGAGATGCACCGGGCCAGGTCAACATCGCGACAAAAAGGAAACATATAGCTGATATATAGATATATATACCAGCTACAGACCGAGATGACCAAAGAAGGTTTCCTGCCAAAAGGCTCTTTGGAAAGGAGCATTATGTGCCATGATCCACGTGAAACAGCTCTGGAAATATTGCGGTCCACTCAGATGAGCTAATTTTCGATCAAAAGGGACCGGAAAAGGCGGCAGGCAGTTTGTGCAAAACCCTCACCAATTCCGCTTTTCCCACTCGCCACCTTTAGTCTCTTATAGGTTGGCATTCAAGCTCCAACGATACGAGGGAACAGATGCTGTGACCTTGAAAGCTACCTCTCTAAACATAACGCTGGGATAAATCACACGGGAGTACCTGGACAAACGAAAAGCAACCCCTTTCTTAAGCGCCATCGCCCTAGCAACGCTTCATATTCCACGAAACCAAACATCTCGACAAAAAGACAAACCCAAAACCCCTCTGCATCCGTGCCTATGACCACCTAGAGCCATTGCCTTCCAACTTAGGGGTTCCGACGGCGTTGCGGTCGGCAAACGGATCATCCTCATCTTCCTCCTCCTCCTCGGACTCCTCGTCTGATTCCGGCTCAGGCTGCTTAGGCACGCGGTTCAACGAGAGGTTGGGCTTCGTCGTTGCCGAAGGTCGTGGAGGCGGGGAGGGCCGAGGTGGCTGTGGTGGAGGGCGCGTGTTGAGACTCAGGCCCGCCATCCCAGCGGCAGAGGATCTTGGGCTGGTGGGCGAAGCAGGCTCTTTACCTTTGGCTCTCTCGGTTGCCACTTTGTAATGTCAGCGCTAGGAGCTGGTGTGGATTGGCACAAAGAGAGGGGGTCCTTACTGCGATAGGCGTGTGCTTGCTCAGCGACTTCATCGTCTGAGTCGCTGTCCGCGTCAATGGACCGGTCCAGCTGCTCGAACGTCATCAAGGCATTAACAAGTTCATCGTTCGCATGCAAAAGGCTCCCGAGCCACTGCTCGGACTCGACGAAGTGGATCTGTATCTGTGTGAGTGACCACGATTTCGTCGAGGGCTGAAGGTGGCGACTTACGTATCGCAGAATCTTCTTACGAAGCTGCTTGCACAGCTCGAAGCGCTCGACAGCTACGGCGTTCTCCGAGATGCGCTCTTTCTCGCGATTGATCGACTGGAGAGTGTTCATCAAGTTTATCGCTGCCATCGAGGCCTCTGCAATATTAGCCTTCATGTGATCCTTCTCAGCTTCGAGGTCGAACTGCTTAAGTTTCTTATTCTTCTTGTCCTTCTTCTTCTTGTCCTTATTAGTGAAACTGGTTGAATGACCTGTTCCCGTCGTTTGCGTCGCTATCAGGGACGATGTTCTGGGACGCGGCTCGGGCCTAGTTTGCTGGGATATTGGCAGTTTGGGAGCGGCAGCGGGAGTGGAAGTACTCGCTTGGCTCGAACTGCCCTTGTCTTTATCTTCTTCGTCCTCGTCGGCAAAGGGGTTTTCTGTCTCCTTGAGCACTTTTGACTTTTCTTGGGTCACGACATGCTTGCGTCGAGGGAGTTCCTGGCGAGCTGTCAGATATATGCTCTCAAGTCGGAAGGCCTTGGTGCTGGGCAGTTGCCTACCCTATATAAGCTTGCGACACGCTCCATTCCATGCGTGGTTTTGTAATCAGCAGCCCAGCTGCGGAAGAGCTCGGCGCATTTCTTCTTGACTTCGGGATCGGAGAGATCAGCGGTGCCGCAAAAACGGAGCCGTTCGAGCAGGGGCTCGTCAGCAAAGCTCCGCTGAAATCTTGGGCCAGCATTTTGAATGAGTCCGTCCAGGAGAGTCAAGGCACGGAGTTGGCGGTGAAGGTTGCCATATTTGAGCTTCTTCCTGATGGCACGGGCAGCCTCGGTGGGACCGGTGTCCTGGAGATTGACGACCTCGACGAGATCTGGGATGCCACTAAGATCATTCTCGGGATACGCTTCACCGGTGAGACGCTCGATAGTCACGGTGACCGCAGTGTATGGCTTCTTCTGTGGGCGAATTAGTGCTGGCTACTGCTCGGCGGTCCGCGAGGATGTCTTACCTGAGAGAACATGACGGCTGCGGCGCAGTGACTATTCGGAGAGCTTCTCTACCAACGGCTCTGCTTTCCGAGACAGTGAGTTCCCCAAACTCGAATAAGATCACACCTTCCGACAAGCTGAACTGACCTTCAACACGGTGAGATAGCTCGAAGGGGTGGCAGCCCAAGCAATGAAAACAAAACACTCAGCGATCCCAGTCGGGGAATAAGATGTTCTTGAGGAGTCGGAAGGGAGACCGGGCTGCAGCTGTTTTTCCTGTAAGAGTTGAGCTTCAGAGGAGATCTTCCAGGCTCATTGCCACGAAGGTAATGTCATGGACACGTTCTGGGATGGCTCATGCGGCCCAGGTGCGTGTTTGGGTGGGCAAGTTACCTGGAAGTGAGCGATAAGATAAGGAACGAGCTGTGATGTGACACGCAATGGCGGGGTAGCTTTGTCGTGCCAGGCTGTCTCAGACAATCAATACAATCGATGGGATGACTTCTGGCTTCGTTGCACACTCGCGTAATTCAACAATATTGGCGAGTGACGAGGACTGGTTTGGCCAAACAAACAAAAAATGGCAGCCTCGAAAAATGGTAGCTACCCAGGCTGGGGTTTCATGGCTGCGGTTGCCCCGCCGCAACATCACCTCGCATGAGGATCTCCAAAGCCTCAGCCCACAGTAGGTGAGCAGCAGTTGCGACCCCCAGCGCCAAGCAGCTAGACCTCGGCAGTCGGCACCCAACACTGACGCAACTGGTCGCCAGCTGGTGACCACTTGTGGCGGCCGGCTGGCTGCGCTCAAACCCCCTGGCTGGCGACCGGAATGGGAAGGAATGACTTACACGGCGGACATGTCTTGAAGTCACCCACACGTCCCTCCCCAATCTTTGGCGGAGACTCACGGAACGCAAATGCATCTTTCCTCTAGATTTCTGCCTGTATCTGAACTCTTCCTTCCTCCTTTCTTGTTCCTCCCCCCTTCTCCCTCTGCCACCCTCGCGTGGATTCGGAGCTGGCACGACTCTGTATCGGAGCGCTCTGGTGAAACTGACTGCCTCTGTCCTCTGCTTCCGGTTTTTAGGGGACAGTCTCTTTGCCTTGAAATTTCTCTGACCTCCTGCAGTCCCGAATGTTTCATTTTTTTTGTCTTCTTTTCATTCCGAGTCGATATGGACGTCCTGCAGATCGATCGGTTACTGCGGGAAGAGGAGGAAGGAGCTAATGGGTATTAAGTCGGCATTCTCGTAACGTCTATGGCCTCGAAGCTGACATGTCTCCCAATGGAGGACCCAAAACGGAATTTTAGGGACACATGCACACCATTGATCTCACCCGGACGGTCGGATGTCAAGGATTTCGATCAAGGGTCCCCGAGTCTCGATAGACAAGCCTCCGACATAACTGATGCATCGCCAGTTCGTGCTTCGCTCAAGCGCCAGAACATATATGAAGAACGTAACCCAAACAAGCGCCAGCCTGGTCATTCTTTTGAAGGAATCAGGTCCTTGGACTCCTCTTCTCTTCTCCCATCGGCTCAGGCACCCAAGGAGCTTTTGAGGGCCAGCAGCAAGAACCGGCGGACGAGTGTGCCCTTCCAGGAGGAACCTCTTAAGTATGTCCCACAGGAGCCATGCTATCAGCCAACGCCGCCGCCCACTCGGCTGACTACCTCGATTTACTCGCTTCCACAAGCTTCGTCGAGTTCAACTGTTGACAATGCTGAACCTGAAGTGACGATGTCGCGGTCCCAAACTGAACGCCATTCATATCAGCAAGATGAATGGGTGGACGAGCATGAGCGAATTCGTCAACTTTCAGCCTTACATGAACCCAACAATTTTCAGGAGTCCCCGAACCGCCAGTTTCACGCAGAGAGACCCTATCCACTGGCTTGTGAGGGAAGGGAGAATGGGGCAGGATGCCATCTAGACCAGGATGGCCCGATTGCTCATGGGCCCCCAACACCCGACTGCAGCTTCAAAGTCGAAGGAATCCCACCACCAACACAGCACAGCTCCAACTCCACGGATTACGACGACGACGAAACTTTGGCGGTCATGCAAAGTCTGGCCGGTGTCGAGGTCAAACTGAAGCAGGAAGACAGCTATTCAGTCGCGCCATCCGACGAAGAGGATATGGCAAAACTGGTCGACTCATTCTCGGCTGCTGTCCCGCCTGCAAGCGTGATGAAGGGCATAGTCTATGACTCAGCCAACGAGGCATTTGATTCAACCCTGCGAGGATCATCGCCTCGAGATACACCTCCAGAGGGCTTGATACTTGCCAGCGATGGCAAGCCCTTTGTAAAGGCGGAGTCGCTAGATCACGAAGTAGAATGGGATGACGTTCTGGATCTTTTGCCTTCTCTCCCCAAGGATCCGTCTCTTTCGAACCTGCCAACAGCAACGGCTCCTGCAGTGGAAGCAATTGCGGGTGAGCCATTGGTAGCCCAACCCAAGCCGGTGAGACCAACAGGCAGCCACCAAAGGCCTTTCAAACGCGCACCGTTCCCAAACCCGTTGCTGGAAAAGTCGCCAGTGGTAGGTCTCACAAACACCTCGATTCTACGTACCTGCTTCCGGATTGGTGAGATGGTCAACGAAGGCTGTCGACGCTATAACTCCCAACAGGATGTGATCTTTGAACTTTATGCTCGTGTCACATTCTCGTCACGGGAAACAAGCGGGAGAAAGCAGAACTTTCAGTTCATGGACCTGTTCAAAGAGCAACTTCCATACCCAACTGGCACCTTGACCGGGTGGAGAACGGGCAGTCTATTGGACCAACAGAGTTCCGTGTTTCTCGCCGTGGGAAAGGGCCGGATGAAGATGTGTCGGTGTATCTGCAGGCTTGACCGGAATCGGAAGGCTGAGATGGGCTGGGCCGTTGTCGTTTTGGCGATCCGGGAAGTTGACTGGGACGAAATCGAGATGATGAAGATGCTTGTGTGCCAGGAGTGAAATCTGGGTTGCGTTACGAGTGACGGCTATGATGGAACCTGGAAGCAAGTCAGGAGGAAATTGCTGGGGATGTTGAATGGTACTGTTGCGGAAGCACACTCATGATATGTGGAGCGCATCTAGAGCACCGTCCGCCCACAATACCTTTGCTATGCCACTCACCCTGGCGAGTTTGTTATGAGCTGGCTGATATGATGTTGTTGAGATTACATTTTTCTGGCCTTCATTTGCCTTGACAACAAGAAGGAGGAACAAGATGTCGTTTGATTGGCGGCAAGAATTCCATCTCGGGCTGGTTCTGCATCCTGATATCTACATCGATCATCAGTGGTTGCAGGATCGGCGTGGTTACAGACTAGGCCTGGGGAATGAGGCCTGAATGGAGGCTCTGTGTCACGAACGGCCTGGCTGGCCCGGAGTAAGACGCATCCGTACCTAAAATCTGGCTACGAGAAGTCGACCCTAGCTCGTCCCTGGTTACAACCTTGACTGAGGTCTGAAGATGGGCATGAAACGGCCAAAAGATTTCGACCTGAAGATCTAGAGCTGTGCTGTAATTAGAACATCAAACTTAGGCCGTCGACAATGTATTCGACTGTTGCAAAGGGTGATAACCACGAGAGGCGACAATGTTCCCAGAGAGAAATGAATGGACGTTACCTCGGGCATTACTGCCTGTGCTGATCTTGTCAGGCAACTTGGGTACATGGACACTGATTCGTTTGCAATGTCAGCAAATGAACTGTAGACTTACAAACAACAAGATGTTGTCTTCTGGAACGAATGATGTTAACAATGGAATTGCCTGCCCACTGCTGACTGACTGTATGCAAGTGGCACATACACAATCTAGGATTCCATCCACGACACAGCCTGTCAGCGACATGATCCTCCGCTCGATTCTACCTACCTGTTCCTTGGTACCTAGTTGTGTAAGTAAGGTAGGGAGCGATAGATAACATCTCGAGTGATGGCTCTAGAGGGGGGTATGGTTATCAATCACGACTGTGCCCTCATGCATATGAGCACAGGTTAGCTCTTTGCAGAATTGGACGGGTTAGGCAAAGAATGGAAGTTGTGACAGTTGCCGCCCGTCTTGTGGGAGATATTGGATCTGGTTCTGGATGGTTGGTGGTACAATTGAGCATGATACGTCCCGACTGCCGAGTACTACGCTACACCTCGAGGCGCCGTGCTTGTCATCGCAGAGGGACGGAATGGAAACATCACTCACTCACTCCCGTTGCCGATCATAAAGCCAACCACAAATCCAATCCGCTCCAGTCCACCATACCTACCTCGATGCAATATGCAGGATGCAGCAGCTCCCGAAAACGAAAAAGCACAGGATAAGCAGATCCTCTTGCTGTACCATGCCGTGCCGTGACGTGACGAGACGAGAAATGCATCAAGCACAAAAAACCCTCCCCAAAGCGAGCGAGCCGCTGACAAGCAAGCAAGCCAGCAAGCAACGGAACGAAACCTGGGCTGGGCTTTGCATGCATGCGGCGCCATCCAACGGCAGAGAAAGCCACTCAACAGGGGTCAAGGTATCCGCCCTCGGACCCCTGAACCACCAAGCACATGGGGCCGGCGCTTCGCCGATCGCTCCGAGCCAATCGCACGGCGCCGAGGCGGGACAACAGACTGAGAAGACTGAGATTAGAGTAGGGGTTTCGAGCTGGCACGGCTCCGGGCCTCCAATTGCAGGCCTGCGTTCCGCGAGCAGGGTCCTGGGGCGACGAGTCTCGCGCCAGTATTTGGCTGCTGGATGCGAGTGCCGAGACTGTGCTGGAACATTGGGAATCACACAATGGGCTTGGGGCTGCCCACTGAGAGAGGTCGGCACGTACAGTTGCAGTGGACTAGGTAGTAATCCATAGTAAATAGGTAGGTACCTTGCGACTCTAGATGTGAATACCGTAAGCAGAAGAATGCCCGTCCGGCATGGCGTGTTGCGGGGTTGACGAGAATCTCTTCTTCCTCCTCCTCCGAGTCTGGTCTGGTCCCCCCCCTTAATATTCAAAGCATCCATTCAACCTATTCTCCAAGCCACCTCGACCCCCAGCCGGCGCTTCTCAGCGGCGCGTCACCAAAATCCCACCTTGCCTTAACTTGACCCTACGTCCACCCACCCACCCGCCTGCTCAATACCGCATTTCCAGTCTCCCCGTTCTCTAATATATTCCCGTCTTCTTGCTCTCGCTACTCCTGGTGCGTAGCGCTTCTGTTCCCGGTCCTATCGCTCATCGCCCGCACACATTCAAGAACCTTCTCTCGTTCCTCGTCCCGTCGATTGCCTTTCTCTCGCCAGGCTGGTACCACGGCAACAACTTTTCACCATGACCACCACGACGTCCTCGGCCTTTGCCCTCGCCACAGAGAACCCCTACACCGGCGCCGACGGGCCAGGAGCAGGATCATCAAGCGATGGCACCACCGAGGGCGCCTCTGGGTCGAGCTCCGGGAACGTCGAGATCTCCCGCGGGGGGCTGATTGCGATAATCGTCGTTGTCAGCTTCGTTGCCGTCTTTGGCAGTGAGTAAATCCCCCAGTGTCTAAACAGCAAAGATATTGACCGGCTCCTAGTTGCCAGCGCTGTCTTGTTCTTCCTGGCCAAGAAGCACGAGTGGAAAGTCAGGGAGACCATTCGGAAATCAGCGAGAAAGGTCGTCACCGCCTTGACACCCCGGCGGTCCGAGTTCCCCAAATCAGTCAAACAGTCCGGCGGCCGCGGTGGCCGGTTCAAGCTGAACGATGTTGACGCGGTCCCACCAACACCACGCATCAAGCCCGAGCACCTGGACCTGGAGAAGGCTCTGGACAAGCCCGAGAAGAAACGCAGCAACTTCAGTCGCAAATGAGGCGGGGACGCCATGAGCGATAGCGAAATTCGAGGCTGGAGCAGTCGGCCGGGGGCTTGTACTGGCAGGTATCCGAGTCAAGGACTTCTCGGCATCCACACCCACTGAAGCGGATTCCCTTGGGTCGAGAAGTTGAATGAGGCTGGGGTTGATTGGGTCGATATGCGGGAAAGGATTGGAGCTAGAAGATACCACCGTTTTACATGTATGATATAGGGCGGAACTGAATGGGATATGGCGTTTATTGTTTCCGGAAAGTATTGGTGCTTGCGCTTCTTCGTCCATCCAGGCGCTTCTTCTCGGGAGCAGGCGCTTCCGCCTCCTTCTTCTTGGATTTCGGTACAAAGGTAACTTGCTTCTCTCCGTTAACCACGCCCTGCCTAGCCTTGGAGACTGGTCTCGTCTGCGGCACCCTGGAACCGAATGCGGTGTCCTTGACGTGGCTGCCCTGAGCCCGTGAAGACGAAATTTGCATGACCACCTCGTCGCCGGCTTCCTTGTCGTTGTTGTCATCCTCGTCGTCGCTGCCCTCGTCGCTTGACGCGACATAGCGGGTCGTGGGATCGATGTATCCGTTTTGGCCAGGAATGAGCGTGCTGGGGTTGAGGTTGCGGAATTCTCTGCTGGTCTCGTCGACCTTGAAGTCCTCGTCCTCGAAGAGCTTGCCGAAGCGAGAATCGCCGAGGATGCCGGCGTTGGTATCGACCTCCTCTCTCTCTTTCTGTTTGAGGAGCAGTTTGTCTGCCAGCTTCTGGTTGACCTTGACCTTCTTGACGCCTCTGATACGACTGGCACGCTCCTTGTCAACCTTCTCCTTGACGCGCTTGGCGCGCTCCTCCTCCCAGATGTAGGGATTGGCGATGAGGCGAGCTTGGTCGTACAACTTCGCAGCGACAAAGTAACCGTGCATGTATGGCCGCAGAAGGTTGGTCTTTCCGACCAGATGTGTCAAGCTGAGTGCCTTCAACTCGGGCAATGTCAGGAACTTATAGTTGTCGTAAGTCTCGGTCTGAGTCTCGTTCTCCATCTCGTGGACCATGTTGTCCAGGAAGTGGCACCACTTGGGTGCCAGACCCAAGCTGGGAATAAAGAAGCAGTGCATCTGCTTGCCCTCGTTCGCGGTCAAGATCATGCCAGAGTCGGGGCAGTGGGCCACATGGTTGATGTCAACCATCGGCTCGATCGACGTCCAAAGATCGCCGCTCTCTTCGTCCCACAGCTTAATGATGCGCTTGTCGGCCGACAGAAGCTTGCGCTCTCCAGTCGGCGTCTTCAGATGGATCAAATTCTTGATGGGGAGCCCCATGCCCTGGTCCTTCTTGAAGATGGGGCGCGGGTTTCTCATGTCGTATTTCTGGATCTGGCCATTGCTTGTTCCCAGCGCGATGGAAAGCCCATCGACACTAAAGTCCAGAGCGGTGATCTCGCCGTCTTGGCCGCCGAGAGTAGCAACGCGCCCCTTGGTGCGGGGATCAAAAAACTCGACTGTTCCAATCGACGTTCCAAACGCGCACAGGCCGTGGGTGTATTCTGCCACGGTGGCAACGTTGACTGAGCCGACGTTGATACCTCCCTGAAGGCCGCTTGCTTCGTCATCGGTGCCAACATCGACCTGCCAGGGTCGGAGGTACTGGCCTCTCTCCAGGTCCAGGCGAAAGACCTCACCAAATCCAGATCCGTCGGAGCTCAAGCCAACGGCTGGAACGAGGACCTCTGTGCTCTGACGAAGGTAGGCCAGGTCGCGACCGAATCTGGGGAGGCGGGTTTCGTAGTGGCATCCTGCGGGTGTGTGGAATTCCAGGGACCGGTCGTTTTGCAGGTGCAGACTTTTCGAGTAGTCGGGGCTGAGCAGCAGGAAGGTTGTGTTCTCGGATTTCGTGTGTCGTGAGAAGGACAGGGACAGCTCCTGTGTCGAGTGGACGTGGAACTGGGGCTTGTACGTCCCCGAGCTCATGATCCAGTTGCCATCCTCGCTCACTCGGATGCAGTTGCTGGCTGTTGTGACCACAAGTCAGTATCGGATGCCTTTGCCCGGAGAGAGCGATGGGGGCGCGCTCCCGCCAATTTTCGACGGACCTTCTTCGAACTCGAAGTTCTGCAGCAGCTCAAAGTTGTTGACATTTTCCGGGGAGTGCTTCTCGGATCGATTCCTTCGGCGTGCAAGCCAATCTGGAAGAGGCCTTGCTGTCGACGGGCCAGCAATGGTGTACCTGTTTGGCGGTCAGTACAGTGTTTCTTTTGTTTCCTGTTTTGCCCATTCCTTGCTGTCCCTGGCAAACGTGTTTTATAAAGAAAAGAAAAAAAAGAAGAAGAGATGCACGGAAGATGCGAGCCGAGGGCTACTCACACTGGCACCGATCCTGGGTTAGAGAGCTTCATGGTGGGCGTCTATGCAGCAGCTGGTGAGATTGACGACGACGGAAACGATCAATCCAGTCGCATTCTTGCAGTGAAGCTCGCTTTAACGCTGGGGGGGCCCTTATAATTCTTGGCGGGGCAGAAAATCTAGAAACTTTTTGGCCTCCGACTGGATCAGGCAGGCGGGGAGCGAATGCAGCACAAAGAAAGTGGGTCTAGGTAGCGTCGGCCTTGCTGGGGTCCAAGATCCGCAAGAACCTTGATTGTCAGGTGGTGTGAATAACAGCCCAAACACACAAGCTGCGAATGACAAGTACAAGTTGCCGGTCTTTAATTCACACTACCTGATAGGTCCCGATCGACGTTCCGGGAAGCTTTTGGCAACTCAAAGGTTAAAAATTAGTTTTATGATATCTTCCATTTCATCAAGTGGTCCACTGTTGTCACCCAGGTGACATGAATAGAACACAGAGCACCCGTACTCGGTATTTGTAGGTAGCCTGTGTGTTCGGTCTTTTGCTGACTGAGATCAGGAACGAGGGACCACTGGTTAGGTGGTCCAGATAAGCGAGGCTCCTAAAATAATGTGCAGGACCTGTTCAACATGATGGATCACACTGCTAGGGATTCCCATACCGTCACAGGTTCAATAATCATCGCCCTCCCATTTCCGGGTGGTTTTCTGTGTCTGGCCACGAGGTTAAGATTGTTCTTCTTGAGAAGTTTGATCGTACTCGCTCCGAGTCCTTTTGGAGAAGAGGGAGGAACGCCCAGAGCCTGCGCTTACTATAGACAATAAATACATCACCGTTACCCAAAACACTACTACCAGCCCGGTATCATATAATGTCACTACAAGTGCATTGGTACGCGGAATGGAAATCTGGTCCAAGTGTCGAAGAAAAATATTGGAGTAAACAGCTCAACCTGCAAGTTGCAACACCCTATCCCGCCTGCAGATAGCTTCGATCCGGTTTCCATGGCCCCACACACACCACACGCTACGACCTCTCTGTACCTATCTTTACCAACGTACCTTACCCACCACCCGCCTGCCCGAGGCACTCCCCCAATGCTCCAGCCCGCTTTTGTCTGCCTTCCATCTGCACATTGATTCGACCGACACTAGGTTTCCTCTTCTACCCATGCCATCCATGAGCTTGTCGCATTGCGCTCCGAACTCGAAGTCGACAACACGTTAATTACCAAAGCTGCACGCGCACATACACCGCACACGCGCGCTGGCATTCACCACGACGGGACTCGGCAAAGCAGCAAGAGGAGGCCTGCACCGGCCACCAACGGCGACCTGAATATAGTGCCACGGGCCAGCATCCCCCATCCACCACCCAACGCCCAGCACCCGATTAGTCGACCGATCCATCTTTTCTGAATGTCCCCGTGGCCGACTCGACTGTGATTCGCGCGGCGGATCGCGGCGCCGCTTCCATGGAGCCCAGCACACCAACGACACATAGCATACGACAAGCCCGATTCATGCTCCTTCCCGTCGTCCCAGACCAACAAAACACAGGCACAGGCACGCGCACGCGCACGCGCATCCTCGACAACGAGTAGCAGCTTCCATTGCCTGCCCGCCCGCCGCTTCTCGAGATTCGCCGTCCCGTTCTCGGCCCGCATGCTCTGGCTTCCGACGACACGCCCCGACCGACTCCCGGCCTCGGTGGATGACCCCCCGATCCTTGCACTTCCGCCCAGCGCGCCATCACGTCCGATATGGATGCTGGCGAATATGGTACCAATACTCTGTTAATTGTATGCCCGACTTTCACCCCTTTCCTCTCTTGCGCTCGTGCTGACAGTCTCGCCGCCCAGAACAATCTTTCCTCCGTTTCTTACCGTATCTACGAGCCGGTTGCCTCCCAATCCTCGACCTACACCTTTGCCGCTTCGATCGTTGAAGATGCCTTGCGCAGCGATGGCCATCTCGTGTATATGGACGCCGTTCGACGTGGCATATGGTGTTTCTATCTCTCGGGCAAGGATGCCGCCTCGTCTGGCCACCCCGAACAATGCGGTCTTACCCATAGGATGGAGGTCTGTGGGTACTTGCTAGGTCTCGTCGAGGAAGGGAATTTCGAACCCATCAGCTTGCTCAGGAACCATCCTTCCGGGACGAATCCCATCACGACCCCGAGCAGCTCGTCGTCCGCAGGGTCTGCCATTTTGGACGTGACAGCGCGAGGCGCACAATCGTTCAACCTACCATCGGGAGCGACACCGAGCAGCGGCCCCATGATCACCGACGCCAGTATCCCACCGATTCCGCTCCAAGAGTCGAAGGGCTATGGGTCGGTTCCCGTCAGAGAGAAGCACGAGTTCTTTATCAACGCTGTATTATCGTCATTATCGACATCCATCTGCCATCAGATAGGAGCAATATCGCTGAACCACAGGACTATTTTGCTCCCACCGCAGGCTTTCCATCCCGATGATGGTGATTCTGGCCAAGCGCTCCGGACGTCAGCTTTGGCCACCTTCCGTGTGTACTTGACCACCACTGGCTCACTCATCATCTCCCTCTGCGTCTCGTTGCTGCAAGGCTTGGTGTCCTCGGCTGATATGCTGCGGTCAAACCTGCTCCCCGGGAGCCCCGTTGTTCTTGCCGCCCCGCTCGGCGCGTTTGGGGCCTTGCAGAGCATAGTCGATGCTGATCTGCATATGCTTGACAACAACTTCGGCCTGTCTCCAGACACTCAAATGGGCAGGTTGAAACCTGACCCAACTGACAGGTTCTCCCAATGGAAGAGTACCTGCTCCAAACTGCTCCAGATGCGCGGTATGTCGCCATCCCTGTTGGACAGTTGCTCGTGGTTGAACATCCACTTCCTTCAAAGAAAGCCATACGAACAAAAGGCCGACGGGAAGAGAACACCCCTTCTGAACCCTGGCCCAACAGCGCCGTGGCCGTCTGTACTCTGCTTCCGCAAACCCAAATTCGACGCGATACTAGAAAAACGGCTGCCAAGCGCACCGTTTGTAGAGCATTCGGATCCAATAAACTACGCAAAAACATGGTGCCAAGGGCATACTGAGCGTGAAGAGACAATCACGAAGAGGAAAAGGGAAAAGGAGGCGGCACTGTCCCGTGAAGCCATCAATGGGGACGTAAAGAACCAGCAGCTTCATGGCTATTCGCCTCTTGCCCTACGGCGCACCAGTCACGGTGCTGCCGGAGCAGCGGTGGGGGCAATGTACCCGACACCCCCAGATGGGGTTCAGGTACTTGGCGTTACTCCTTCGTTCGACACGGCAGTCACAAGCCCAGCGAATCAGCCTCCGGTAGCCATAACGGTCGATATCAATACGTCGATGCATCATGATGTTCACATGGGGGATAGCTTTAGCGGCGCATGGGATGGAACCGATCCAAAGCGAGAGCATCAAGCCGCGGGCTTCCTTGAAGGCGACAACATGTTTGGCGATCTCGGCGAGGACATGTTCGAAGGCAACGAGCTCACAGAGGCGGATTTCAACTTCTTTGACGAGCAGCCAGGAGCCGATATGAGTCTTCCTGAGCTCCCAGATATGGAGGCTGCCATGAACATGTCGGCAAGCTTGAGTCATGCAGCCAACGCCTCCTTCAATGCTGCCGTGAATGCGGAAAAGGAGAAAAGGAGCAAGGTCTCAGCAATGCCCGAGTTCACCAAACCCGAGCTCAAACATGCGCGCAGCACGCTCGGTGAGGAAGGCCGGCAGCTCAACTCAGAGGCATATGAATTTAACGCTTCCATGGGCATAAAGCGCCATCGAAGCCCGTTCACCCCAGATACAGTGTTCAAGCGGGTTCGGGCTTCCATCCACCCGCCGCCCCAGACAACCCAATCCCAGAAAAGCTTGCCTTCACGGCGTGGCAGTGTGTTTGAGAGAGTTGATTTTGATCCCTCTCTCTCATTGGCCAACAAAAAATACCAGGAGAGCGGGCCCTTCAACTACACCATACCTGCTCTGAAAGACAAGGAAAACAAATTGCTTGGGACGGGGAACCCCCTCAGCACTGGGGCGCTTCTGGCAGGCCCTCGGCATCGCAGCAGTCTCAAGGAATTGCCGTCCAACATTGGGCTTCTCTTGGCGAAAATCACCCGCGGTCCGGAGAACAGCCCAGCGGGACGCGACGATGCGGATGCATTCTCCAACTCGGACGAGACGAGCTGGGCATCGGATCAAGACGATACAAGCGATACGACCGGCGAACCTTCCTCTCCAGCTAAATCAAGCGTGGTAAAGAGACGCCCGGACGACGATACCATATCGATGGCCGCCTCGTTTAAAGACCTGGAAAACGCCTCGGCAGATTCTCCAGCATACGGGTCCATTGACCTGTCTCGGCTGTCTGTCCCCGAAATTCCCGAGCTTTCCATCACCAGATACTTCGCCGACCCGGAACCTGTGCCGCTCCGCATCTCGTGCTCCGACGATGACTACGTCACGGCTGCGCAGATTCTTACTGAGCAGGCCGCCTCTGGCTCGTTGAGATTTGCCTCGCAAAGCCCTTACTTGGAGAGTCGAGAGGTACGTCGGAGCTTTGTGAATGCGATTCGGTACACAGTTGAAGGCTTGCAAAGGGCTCTCCCACGGTCACTGGCGAGCGCGGCTGAAACTCAGCTTCGACCTTTAATAGAAGTCCAAGATCTACTATCACCCGGCGCACGCCTACATCCCAAAGAGCTCGTAAAGCCAAGCATATTCTTGATCCCTGCTCCCCATCTCGACCTCCGACGCTACGAGACCCAGCTCTCGGTGCTGCCATCAGCGGTTTTGTTTTGGGAAGCCCTCGGCCTCGGGCCTTCTCAAGGCCCAAAGGACATCATATCGGTCTGCGCATTTCCTACCATGGATGGAATACAAGACAATGTTGTCGCTTTTCTGGATAGAATTGGCAGTGCATACGAAACCTTGAAGCTGGGGTCTTTTGACAGGCTGCCTACAACGAGCAATGGCATCACCGACGGTCTCGTTCCATTCAGTAGTGACCAAGATATGGCCTCTCCTGGGCGGGGTCTTGGCCGGACAGGCTCAGGGCTGAGTGAGCAAATGGCAACCCTCGGACAGGCATTGGCGGCTTCGTCATTGACCGAGAAGAACTTCGTGGTGTACTGTGTCTACTCGTCGGAGAACCCCACCTCCGCTGTGGAGTGTTGCGCATCCTTCCGGGAGCTCTTTGAGCATTACAAGAGGGCGATGGTGGACAGGAAGAAGACGATCCTGAACGATCTGGTCCTCCAGCTCGTTCCACTGGATTATTTTGTCTCGGCGTCATCCATGCCCATCCCGACCCCCTCGGAATACGCCAAGCTCTGTTTCGAGACATATGACCGCTGCACGCTTTTCGGAGGCTCCATGCCAGCGCCCGCGATAGTGCTTGAGCAGGCTCTACCGAAGGTAATCGATTTTGAGCTGATAAAAGACCCGTCACCGAATCTCCTACAAGAACATGCGTGCATGCATATTGCATATGCGCAAAGCGTGGACGAGCGTTGGATCTCGGCAGCATGGACAGACAACCGCGGCAGCAAGCAGATGACAGCGTCCTACTGCTTAGGAAGGAGAGGCGGACCAATAACGACTCAGATAGCGGACATCGCGCATGAGATATGGGAGACAACCCACGACTTGATCCCCCTGGCTCATTCCAAATGGCGTGTCATCGTCACTAAATGCGGACCGATGGATGACCAGGAAGCGGACTTGTGGATCAGCCTGGCTCACCCGTATCGAGAAAGAGTCGCCCTGATACTCATGACGGTCGACACAAACCCCTCGCTACAGCTCATCCCACCGGCGCCCAAGATACCCGTCACGGCCCCATCAGTCTTTGCCATCACCCCCGTCTCAACGCCGCAGGCGTCCATCGTCTCCCCCGAGCAAAGCGGCGGCAACCCGCCCACGCCGATAGGCGCAACAAGCAGTGTTGGTGCAGCCGCCTCCGCCACCACACCGATAGGCGAGCCCAACGGGGCCACGGAACCCGAGGCCGACGTGGCACTCGTCGACATCACCGACACGACATGGGCGGTGCTCGCCGCTCACCGGCTCAACAATTCGACGTCGCTGACGGAGTTAAACCCCGCCATTGCGAGCGGGTATCTTGTCAAGCGCGGCGGCACGAGGATCGAGGACGCGCCCGTGGCGATGGAGGTCAACTTGATACACGATTCCCAGCCGAGGATGTACGATTCGCACCTGCGGGAGATGCTTGCCAACTTTCGAGGGCTGGGAACGCTGGCGCGGGCAAGGGGGCTTGTTGATCGCGAGACGGACGTTAGGCCTTGGCATGTCGCTGCTGCGGAGAAGGCCGTCCGGGCGCTTTATCAGCTTATGTGAATGCGCGTTGGGTGGGATAGGTAATATATGCGGGCGAGGGTGTGGGTGTAGCAAGGTCTGTCTGTCCCGCTGTGTTGTTGGGTGGGAGGCGGATTGGTAGATGGGATTTGGTTGTGATTATGGAGTATTTCGAGTGTGTAGACAAGCGAGCAGGCAAAAAGGCCTACTTTGGTGTCTGGCGCAAAGGGCTCTTCTTTTTTTCCCTCTCGCTTTTTACCTATTTCCGTCTACATATCATATTTAACGGTTGTTTCTTTTTGTGTCCTTGGCTGTCGAAGAAACATTTACCTCGTCGTGTTTCACGTGTGCTTGGCTTGTGGGCGTGTGTGGTTTGTGTGTGTCTTTATGGATACGATACCAACGGTAGAAACAAACACGGGGCGCATGCATGGTCGTTGCAATGGCTCGATGGCGGATATAAAACAATGGTTAAAATATATTTAGTCCGTGGGGAGGGAGCGGTTTTGCAGCGGTAAGTGGTTTACTGGGTGCGATGTGATGTGATGTAATGTGATGTAGTGTTGATGGTTTCATTCAAGAGGATGTTAAGAAAGGAGTGGTTGGTTGGGCGGGTTTGGATTCGTCCTTTGATCTTGTTCCATTCCATATATGTAGGTAGTGTGCGCTACGTCCAATGCTTCGGGTGTGGCTCACAAATGGGTTTGCTGTTCGATATATCGAAAACATCCAACAACAAGAACCAGTCAATCAAATTAATCAACAGAAAGAAAAGAAGAAAACCGAAATACCGCCCCCCCTTGTTCTTCATCACCCCCCGGCCCTTTTTAGTTCTCCCAGAAGCCAGGGAACAGGTACTCAATGTTCTTCATGGCCTGGGGGTCGCGGCCCTCGGGCTTGGTCATGAACTTGACGGCGCCCTGGGCGCTGCCCTCCCAGTGCTTGGCCAGGACCATGTCGGTGTTCTCGAGCTTGCACAGCTCGTCGAGCACGGCGCCGACCAGGTTCTTTGCGTTCTTGCTGTTGGCGTCCATGTACTTCATGACCATGGCGACGTCGACGTCGTCGGTGGTGTGCCAGCAGTCGTAGTCGGTGGCCATGCAGATCATCTGGTAGGCCAGCTCGGCCTCGCGCGCCAGCTTGGCCTCGGGCAGCGCGCTCATGTTGATGATGCTCCCGCCCCACGAGCGGTACATGTTGCTCTCGGCGCGCGTGCTGAAGGCGGGCCCCTCCATGCAGATCACGGTGCCGGTGGCGTGGAGGACCACGCCGTCGCCGCGCATGGCCGCGCCGCACTTTTGCACCACGGCCGCGAGGGACGCGTCGAAGGGGTCTGCGAAGCCCACGTGGCCCACCACGCCGCCCTCGAAGAAGGTGAAGGGCCGGATGCCCTTGGTGCGGTCGATGATCTGGTCCGGGATGACAAAGTCCATGGGCTTGATCTCCTCGCGCAGGGAGCCGACGGCCGAGAAGGCGATGATGGTCCGCACGCCGATGGACCGCAGCGCGGCGATGTTGGCCCGCGCCGGCACCTCGTGCGGCGCCAGCTGGTGGTGTAGCCCGTGGCGCGCCAGGAAGGCGATGGGCACGCCCGCGTGCTCGAGGATCATGATGGGCGACGACGGCGCGCCCCAGGGCGTCGTGGGCGTCAGCGCCGCGACCGGGACGTAGCCGTCGATCTTGCCGAGGCCGGTGCCGCCTATTACGGCGAGGTGCACCGGGCCTGGGCAAAGGGGGAGGGCGGGGCGGTGGTTAGTCTATTTCTTTTTCTTTTTTCTTTTTTCTTTTCTTCGGTTTTGGGTGGAAGCTTACGGTCAAAGTGGTTGGGGAGAGCTGAGGCCATCGCGGGAATTTATGTGGGTGATTTGGGGAATATGTTTATAGAAGAATAAGTTTTTTGGTCTCGGAGGGTGGTGTCTGGTCTTGGGGAGGAGAGAGGGCACTTTTAGTTCGGTTTTCGGTTCACGATGCGAGACGGTTGGTTGAGAGTCGTTCCTCAAGCAGGCAGGGTCCGTCTGTCCTTCGGGGACGATTTCCACTTTTGTGTTTTACAGTATTCCTAGGGATACTCTGCTGCTACGGCTTTCCAGGGCCATTACGAGACGGAACTATGTCAACGTGCCTACTGGGTTCTGCTGTTTGTCCTGTGGCATTATTCCATATGCAATCGCGCAACTGCTTGGTCAGATAGGTTTTACATTTGATCCCGCCGCGGGGTCGCAGCTCACAAGTCGCAACCAAGAAATTTTTACCCCGCGGTCGCGACGACGTTGAAAACGCTCGTAATGGCGCATCCTTGCCAGCCAACCATGCAGGGACCCCATGCTTTTCTTTTTGCACCAGGGTTAGGGTAATGCAATGCAATGCCTTCAATCTGGCTAGACGCATTTGTCATAATTCACCACCTGAGAATGCAGTCCAGTTAGCAGATCCAAGCCAGCAAGCCCACCCACACTCGAAGGTCCCTAATCCGACCATGAGACTTTCCATTGATGAATGGACTCGATGATTTGATACGATACCCGCCAACTTTATTTCTCTCTGAAGCATAGAAACATACATTTTTCATTCGTCATTATACCAAGGTCGTCAGGTCGATCGGTCGGCTGCGCTCGGGATTTCCACAGCATTGCATCGCAGCCTATTCGGCTTCCGAGCTGAAGTCCTTTTTCTTCTCCGTTTGGCATTGTCACAGCCCAACTCTTCACTTTGCATGTGAACACCCGAGCCACGAAAAGACAAAAAAAAAACATCGGCGGATCGCGGACAAGGGGAACCGATTCTTATATCTTTCCCATTGACACACAGCAAGAAGCCCCTGGCCTTTCCGGGCCCTGGTCGGGACATGATGGATTCCACTGCAGCCAACCTGGCGGCGCTCGAGGCCGAGGCCGAGGTCGAGGTCGATGTCGAGGTTGACGAGGATGCGCACAGCCTGGCCGCTGTCGGTCGCCGTTCCCTGACCATCGAAGAGCTGTGTTTCTCCTCAGCCATGAGCTGCTTTGAGGGCTGGCTCAAGCTCGATCCTGCCATCGGTCCTCGCACCATGGCCTACGTCACAAAGTTCATCTCCAGGACGCTCGAAAAGACACACAATCTCAAAGACGTGAGGTGAGTGCTGCCGGCCGGGCCCCCTCCGCCCCAGACTCCAAGAAACTTCCATTCTTTTTTCTTCTCTTCTTTTTCTTGCGCCCCCTCTGACAGCACTGCCAGGGAAACGCTATCCAGGAGCGTCGAGCTGTGGATCTGGCTCACCAAGGATTTCGCCGCTGCAATCCCCAGCCTGACCACCCGCTCCATCGGGCCCCTGTCCACGCTCAACGACCCAGACAAGGGCGCCACGCCTCAGGAGAGCACCGCTTTGATCACCAAGAACTATGCCTCGCTCAAGGAAGACCTGCAGCTCCTCATCAAGCTGATGCACATTGCGAGGAATCTGCTGGTCGTCCCCGAGCCAGAGATCCCCCAGGACCTGTGTGCTGCCGCCCACTTTGACCAGATGCTCTACCAGACCATCATACTCTGTGTCAATGTCACCAGCAAGGCCTATGATGGCGATATCCTCGAGGAAACCGCCCGTCTCAAGCTCAGCGAGATCACCGAACTATGTACGTTGCCTTTGTCCCCAAGCCCAAGTGCTGTCGTGCTGTTTATCTGTCTACCCTTCGTTGCTGACTGCCAGCCACTGTCAAGACAAGAAACTGTTGGTGACATGCCTGCAGCAGGCTCACAACTGGATTGCCAAGAACGACCGAAACAAGATGACATTCTGGTCCACTGTGCTCTTTGACGAAGACGCCATGGCCGACGAGCAGGACCTCAACGTCGGGCTTGGCGACTTCCGTCCAGACATCGCCAAGGCCGAGGTTCAAAACTGGATTGAGCGGAACTCGAGGTTCTGCGACAAGGCCCGAGATCTGTTGATCCAATACGAAGACACCATCGCACCCCGGGAGCTGCCTCCAGGATATCTCGCTCGCATCTCTCCCCTGGCATGGAACTGGCTACCCGAGGGAACAGTCCAGGTACGCGCAGATGACGACAAAGATGACTCCAAGATCACCCCTCACTGGAGGGAGGACGAAGCCGATAAATTCGAGCAGGACCGTGCCTATGGCCGTGTCTCCCGCGAGGTCGACACCTGGTGGCTAAAGGTTCGCGATCCCAACTACGACGACTGGGTTGTCCCCATGCCCTCGGTCGAATTTGCACAACAAAGAACAGACAACTGCAAGGCGAACCTTGTAAACCGCTACGCCACCTCATACCGGACAGACGAGCACGAGGGCTCTGTACACTCTGCCGAGGGTGCTGCGCAGCCGGAGGGTTCCACAGAGGAAGAACCCAAGGACAGCCGGCCCCCTTATATCCACGATTACAACGACGAGATGATTGAGGAGGAGGATGTTGACGACGACGACTCCTATGGCGAAGGCCCCATGAGCGGTCTCCTCACTGAAGTCCCCAACATTCTAGACCCCAAACAGATCGAGGCGTTGCACATGATCGTAAAGTCCTGCATCCTCGATAATGCGGGCCTGGCGCTGAGCCGTGCCGGCGAGAACCTGCAAAAGACGAGATGCAGGATGTTCTTGGCCCTGGAATGTGGAAGGAGTCTGCTTCGAGAGATTCTCGTCTTTATCGCCGTATGGGAGAAGAGTGAGCAGTCTCTTATTTTCCAGCTCACAACCCAGATCGTCGAGGCCATCCACCACAGCGCCATGATCCCTTACGCATGGCAATCGCTGCGCATCCCGAAGGATATAATCTCCCCAGCCCAGACCGTCCTGCTGCGGTTGGTCAACAACATGTTCCGCGCCAGGAACGCCGACCCTCCGCCTCCCGACTCAAAGGAGCATCTACGAGACGTCAAGCTCCTCCACTTTTTATTCATCCAATTCCGCACCCGCATTGTGCCCGAGTGTGCAGCCCTCATGCACCTCCAAGCCCAGATCCGCGGCGATCAATGCCAAGCTTCCGACTTCCCAGTTGACAGCTGGGACATGGAACGCGCCAAGGACGGTCTCCAGCAGTTCCTTGAACTCCTCACCACGGTCAACGAGCACGTCGAGACTCGTTCCTACCTCATCGAGTGGGAAGCGGCCTACGAGCTCCTTGTTCTCTTGAAGGGTCTCGAGGCTGGTGTGCCCAAAAAGCCCCTTGTCGACCTCGCAAACCGCACAGTACAACAGCAACACCACCATCAACAGCAACAGCAACAGCAACAACCACAGCAGCAGCAACAACCACAGCAGCAGCAACAACCACAGCAGCAGCAACAGCAGCAACAGCAACAACAGCAACAGCAGCAACAACAACCTATCTTTCATCAACAACAGCAACAACAGACCCCTAGCGAACACACCGTCGCTGCGTCCGTCGACTCGGACCGCGACCACGAATACGACTGCGGCGACCCGCCCCCGCCTCCGCCTCCCCCAATCCAAGAACACGCACACCAATTCCCGTGGGCCGGCATCAAGGGGCAAATCCTGCACATCCTCGCGGGCCTCCTCCAGCCCCCGCCCGGCCGCAGCAGCCCCGGCAACCCCGATGTCCAAATGCAGATCATCCGGCACAACGGCATTGTCAGCCTGCTCAACTGCTGTGTCTACGACGACCACAACCGCTACGCGCGCGAGCGCGTTCAGGTCTGCCTCAAGTGGCTCATGGACGGCTCCGACGCCGCCAACAACTTCCTGCGCGAGCTGGTCGCCATGTCACCCCCGCCCAACCTGCGGCCCGTCCCCGCCGACGACGGTGTCAGCGTCCCGGCCGTGCCCACAGCCAGCCTGCGCGTTGACGGCATCGGCGGCGAGGTCAAGGTCCGCGTCAAGAACGACGTCCCAACCGCTGGCAGCATCGCCAACAGCATCACCAGGCAGGCCGGCAGTGGCAGTGGCAGTGGCACCGCCAGCATCGCCAACAGCCTCACCAGGCACCTCGGCAGCGGCAGCGGCAGCAGCAGCGGCAACGCTACTTGTCTCCCACTGCCGTCTCTGGCGTCGACTACCGCCGCGCTCCGGGCCGATGATTTCAGGAACGTGGCCAACACGCTGCCCCCGATCCAGTCGCAGGCCGCGGCCCTGCAGGACCTGCACGACATTGCGGCTACGTATGGCCCGCCGCAGTCGACGAGGAGCCGCTCCGAGGAGCTCTTGAGGGATATCATCACGCTGGCGGACGAGGCCGCGCGCCTGGCGATTGGACGCCGACAGGACGCGTCGGACGAGACGGAGGAGGAGGACTTTATGTAAAGACAGTCTGTCTCTCGGTTTTCGGGCTTCTTCGTCAATCGGTCGGTTCGGCTGGGTTAGAATGCATAAGTATGGCGGAGGGGATATAAGGCAACATATTCATCGTCGTGGGCAGAGGTGGGTGGTGGGTTGATACTGGATGGGCGTTTTGAGATTTGTGTAGAGTGTCATCGTCAATAGGACAGGAAAAATAAATAAAATTAACAAGCGAGTTTGACATTTACAAACCCCTATACCTGTGTCGAGTAACGCGTTCGGGTTCGTCGATGATAATTTGTTTTGGAATTTGAGTCAAGTTTAAGGTCGAAAAGAATGATAGCTTACTCGAGCTCTCCAGCGGACGAACCGTATCCATCCATCTGTTTGCTTGTTTGGCATCATCTCAAATACCTAACCCAAGAGCCCTGCGATTTGAAACTGTTTTCTATGGCTGTCCTTTTCTTTTCTCTACCCTATCTTTTTTTTTTTTAGTTCTGACCGCACTGTCTGACTTACATGTCCAGCTATCCGAGAAACAAAATTGATCCCACTCGGGTGTTCCTTTCCCCCCTCCCATCCCATCTCTGGCCCCATTCCATGTGCGCACTGATGGTAGCCTTATATGAACGACGAGGAGGGCAGATGGCGAAGGTGGATAGAGTGGAGAAATGATTCCCAAATCGAACGCAGAGTATATTCTCAACACACAAATCCCCCAGCCGAGCATCGATCGTCGGAAATGCACACCTGTTTAACAAACCAGAGGCACATATCGAGTGAAGAGTAAAAGAAGTCGCCGAAAATCGCGAATTTTTCCCGTTCCTTCAACCATTTCGTTTTATTTTTCCCGTCCCAGCGTGCGATACAACAGCTAATGCAGAGGTTACCCCAGGGATATTCTCAGTCCTTATCACGTGCAATATAAATTAGATCCCCCCTCGTTTCCCCCACATCGTACAGCCAAGCCTTTCCCACTCATATACCTACCGCCTCGGATCAAACGCGGGCGTGAAATTAGAGCCCCAACAAGAGGAGTCTTTACTCATCGCGGGGCGATCTGTGATCCCTGTTATTGGCGCCATCGCGTACGGCGGCCAGAATGAGCTCGCGAGCCTTCTCAACGCCTTCGGCAGTGCCGATGATCTCAATGGCCTCGCCCTTTGTCGAATCACGGGGAACGGTAATCTGGCAGCCGCTCTGCTTGCGGATCGAGTTGACCTTGCTGCCACCTTGGCCAATGATGTGACGATGTGTCTTTGGGTCGGGCAAGACGAGGTAGCCTGCAGTCGTCTGCTTCTTGGCTTGCTCAAGCGCCGTCTCAATGGCCTTCTTGGCTTTCTCGATGTTCTCCGGCGAGCCGCGGAGAACCCACGGGATCTCACCCTCCTCGGTCGAGGTGAGTTCGACAAGGTTCCACGAGTGGACGTCAGCGTTGGCGTCCTCATCATCCGTGATCAAAGGGAGAGCAGCAGCACCGTTGGTGGGGGCGGGAGCAACGGGCTTGGCGGGAAGGGAGTGTCCATCATGGTCAACGGTGACATGGTGATCTCCCCTGAGCCTGCGGAAGAACTGGCCATTGTTGGAGACGGCATGGTGCAAGGCACGGGGAACCTGAACGGCCTGTCCTTGCTGCTCCTTTACTAAGGACTGGATGTGAGCCTTGGCCTTCTCCACATCTGCGGACTGGCCAACAATCTTGACACCAGTCTGGCCGCTGTTTTGCCGAGGAATATCGATCGACACCTTGAACTGGGACTCGAGCCCTCGCTTGACGTCACCGCCACGGCCAATCAAGACCCGGTGCTTCTCCTGGGGGACCTCGACGACCTCGGTCACCTGGCTTGAGCGCTCGAGCACAAAGGCCTCAATCTGCGCAATGATCTTGTCCACAATGTCGGTACGGCCTTCGACCTTGATGACATTGCCATCCGTATCTTGCTTAGGGAATTGAATGGTACGTGAAAGCTCTCGGCGGTCATCAGAACCGCCGGCCTTGAGCACGATATCGCGGAGGTTGGATCCTGGGTTTTGTCAGCGGCCAAACACAAACGCGGATTTGAGACAGTAGCAGCTTACCATTGGCGCCAATGAGGGTCTTGTGATACTTCTTGTCCACCTCAATGTTCTTGACAACCGTGTCATCGAAGATCGCCTTCTTCTCTTCCAGAAGCTTCTTGGCAGCAGCAACCTGTGACTTGCCGCCCTTGATCTGGATTTCGACCATACCGTCCTCAGACACCGACTCTCGGCCGTGGGGAATATCAATTCTTGCTCCGGTGGACTGGCGTAGTTGGTCCAAAGCAGCACCTCCGGTTCCGATCAACGACGGCACTTGCTTTTGCTGGACCGAGACGGTGGCAGTGAAAGCGTTGTCCCTGAGATACTGAACAAGCAAGAGGAGCTCTTCACGGGCCTCATCGGCACCCTTCTTGGGTCCCCGAACGATGACCTCATCAGCAGCTTGCTGGCGACGGGGCTTTCCAGCATCGCTGGCGCCCTCCGTGGCAGACTCGTCGTCCTTGTTGCTCTTTGCGGTGCGTGGGAAGAAAATATGGACCTTGTAACGCGTCTGCAGCCTGTTGATCTGGCTGCCTTGGGCGCCAATAAGCTCCCGGTGGAACTGAGGCTCGATCTTGAGGGTATGGGACACTTCGTCTTGCAATTGGCGACCCAGAGCAAGAATGTGTGTTTTGGCCGCCTCGGCCTTGGCCTTGGGGCCCTTCAACTCCACCTTTCCATCCTGGACCTGAATGTCAACATCGAACTTCTCGCGGAGCTCCCGAATGTTGCTTCCGCCCTTGCCGATCAGGTGGTTGGCAAACTTCTGCGCGAACTCGAACTCCAAGGTAAAGCCACGTTCCTTCTCGTCCTCCTTCTCCTGCTCGACGAAGGCACGGCACTTAGCCGCGATGGCTTCAACATCAGAGCTAAGACCCTTGAATGTGACAGTCGTGCCGTTGCCGAAGACGCGAACAGGGATCTGGATTGCGCTCCGGTTTTCCTGTTGCTCCTTCTTGATGAACTTACGGAGCTTGTCCTGGAACATCCGAGGTACCTCGAGATCTTCTGACGTGATGGATTCTTGCTGGTTGACCAGGTCCTCGATGTGCTTTTGGGCCCCCTGCAAAAACTTGGCCATATCACTGATATCTCCCTGGCTCGGCTGGTCACGCGGAACCTCGTAAGCGTCCCCGGTTGCAGCGCCCTCGTACACCAACAGAACAGGCTCGTCAATATCTGAAGCATCCGGCACAACAAGGCGAACGCTATACTCCTCTCTGACCCGGGGCGACACCTCGTTGCGGATATAGTTGTGGAAAAAGGGGTCGACTGGGACCGAAGCCATCCGAGCGGGAGGATGATTATCTACCAGTCCTTTGATCTCGGATTGGGCCCTGATCGCATTTCTGCCATCACGGGAGTAGAGCTCCCAGGGGAGCGCACCGCCGTCATCGGAGGAAGGAGTGTTGAAATGTACGTTGTACAGCTTTTCCAGGCGTTCAAACTCCTTGCGCTCCCGCAAGTAGCGGGTCACGTTGCGGGCATGGGCCGCAGCGCCGCCAGGTGCCTGGCGGTGGAAACGGGAGATGTCGATGTTGGAACATTGCATGCCCATGGCCAGATCCATCGCCTTTTCCATGCCGGCCTGGACTTGTTCAGGAGGCCCAACGATGGTCACCATGTCGTCATCTTCATCATTGGGCAAGATAATGATACATCCGGTGTCCTCGAAAAAGTCGTCCGTTGGGATACCCCTTTCTCCTATGATGAACTGATGACGGCCCCGCTGGATAGCCAGCTGCTCGATCGTCAGTTGCCGACGAAGTTCTTCAGCAATACGCTCGATCTCGCCCCGAGCGGCCTGGACAGAAGCACGGTCACCTGCCAACTCGATAGGATTGTCAGCGGGCGAGGGGGCGAACACTGGGCGCTCCCCACGGGCCGGTTTGTTCGGATGCTGCGACGACCAAGCTTGATGAGGAGGCACGCGAATCTGGACGCCGTTAAGCTCCTCGAGCTTTTGCACGTTGTTGTTTTTCGAGCCGGCAATGAAGGGGTAAAACGCGGCGGGGATACCCTTCATCCGAGAGTTGACGTTGGAGGCACGATCGCCGGCGATCTTGAGGATGAGGTCGCGCGCTGTCACAGCGGATAGGGCGTTGCCTTCGACAAGGACGTCAATCATGTCCTCGTCATCGTCGTCCAGTGGCTGGCTCTCGTCCACCTTGGGAAGTTGGATTCTTGCGCCAGACTTCTCCTGGATCGATTTAATGGTTGAGCCGCCCTTGCCAATGATGTGTGCCTTCGCCGATTGGGGGATTGGAACTTTCAAGGTTTGCTGTGTACACAATTCGTTAGCCTCGGCTGTCTGCTTCAAGGAGCACGGACTAGAGAGGGTCTCCAACCTTGGTGCCAATCTGATGCGCTAGATCCTTCAGCGCTTGTTGGGCAACGTCACGGGCACCATTGGCCTCAAATTTGTAGCCACCGTTGCCCATCGTGCTCATGGTGATGTTCACCCGAGACTTCTTGTTCAAGTCCTTGAGGATATCGGGAAGGGGTCGCTTCAGCTGGTTCCGGGGGAGGACATGGTTGGAGTCCATTAACATGGTCTCGACATTGCGACCCGGGATCGACAGAGATGGCGGCCCCTGTAGTGCTGGGCCGGTAGGGGTGGTGACGCCCGATGCTGGTGTCGAGGAGCCATTGGCAGTGGGGGTACCGTTCGTCTTGCCATTGACAGACTTTGCACTCCCCCAGATGGGCGCAACGCCAGCATTGGCCTTGGGCTTGGGCCCACCCAGTGCTGGGAACAGCTCATGGGACGCGGTATCCAGGACCTTGGATTCCTGGGCCTTCTGCTTTCCAGCTGCCTTGGCAGTCATCGGCTCGGCCCACGAAGGCTTGGAGTCGCTGGGAGGTGCTTCCACGGCAGTCGTGGCCACCGGCTTGTGTAGCGGGAGGTCTGGGTCCTCGGCGTCCTCAATGGTTACGTGGTGGGCGTGGGCGGCATTGTGTTGTTGCAGGAGCTGGCTAGCAGCAGAAGGCTCGGAGGAGGTAGTGTCAGCCATGATGGCGAGCGGTCGAGTTGGATCCGAGTTGTCGAGATCAGCCGCTAGAGAGAGGATGCTGGTTAGTTACCAAGAACTCGACTTCAACCTGGCCATCCGATGAATACAGAACGGAAAGGCCGCCGCACGGACAAGGAACTGGGCAGGATGGTGGAACTGGGCTGGGGACGGGGCTACCTGGAGGGACGTGGTGCCCAAGGCGTGAGGGAAGTGGAAGTGAGCGAGCAACTAGGAGAGCTTACGGCTTGGGAGAGAACGGCACGGCGGATTAATTAGAAGAGGTGAGGGTTCAGAGAGCGGAATAACGGCTGGCCGTTTTGGTGCAAAGGTAAGGTTTGCCGAGTGCTTCCAGGTTGTAGCCGCGCTGAGGTGTCCAGTTGGCAATCGCCAGGAGATGGTGGGCCAGGATGGAGTCTGGAGGCCCGAGGACAAGGAAAAAAAAAACTGGGGAATCAGAAAGTGCACGCTGCAGACGATTCGGCGTAGGTAAGCAGGCTCAGACAGCCCAGGGTACGGTAAGGCAGGTGGTATCGGGGTAGGTACACTGGAGTGTCAGGCAAGGCAGCGGCAGCGGCAGTGGGAAGGAAGAATAAGGCGGAATCTAGAACGCGATGCACTGGCAATGGCGCAACCTGGGGAAAGGTGACTGCGGTCCCGCTTGGTGTGGGTGGTTGACAAATGGTCAGGCAGAGGGAGGTATTGATGGTAATATCAGGCGGTACCTACCTGCTTGTTTTTGAGGGTTTGCAGAAGAGAGACTGTAGGTATGTACCAGGCAGTGTACGGATGAGGATTGGCCGGATCCGCAGGGAGAAGAGGCCAGACAAGCTGTTTGATGGAAGTTGCTCGAACTCGAACTGGGCCGTTGTGATTGCAAGGAGCAGGTGGAGGACGCGGTGGAGCTTGCCTTCCTAGCTTGACCAGAAAATTGTCTGTCCAGACGCCAGACCTCTACGGAATATTTGCATCTGGAGTCTCGACCTGGAGAGGCTAGCAACCTGAAACCTACGGGGACCAAAGGTACTGACTGCAAGCCCTGCAAGCCCTGGAAGGTCACAGGAAGGCCCCCGGGACTGGGGCCCACTTTCGATAAGCGCCTCAGATAGCCGATACCTCTTACCTTAGGTAAGCATATACTACACGTGTATAAGGTGTACGTGTAACCGGCGGTACAGTCAGGTAGCGGTGCGTTTCTTATGATGTCGTCGTCGGCCAGGCTGCCCAGTCTGCCAGCTGCCCGTGCCACAATCCAACCCGAGCCCGCCAATCTGGGTTCCGTTCTGGTTGATCTGGCATGGGAATGGAGGGGCAATTGGGTCTCCGGTGTGCCCTGGAAGGTTGCTCGTGCTGGATCGGTCCAAACCTAAGTTGCACGGCTGCATCACATCACGTCCCTTGCCACGTGCCGGGCTAGCATGCCCTGTCGAGCTCAACCGCCGCCCGTGGATAGGAGCCTCGACACCAGCATCAAATTATGCCACCAGCTTCAAACCGTTAATTCCTGGAAACTCCAGTCACAGCGTGCTTATTAACACTGCAATTCAAATCGTGGAGTTTCCCAGGTTTTCTTGTACTCATTTCACTCTTACAGCCAACGAAATGTTTACCTACAGAACTGCCTACTACGCAGGTACCTGGCTAACGCGTTTAGGGAAGTCTGGGCTCGGACAACATTCGCAAATAGACGGCTAGCCTGGAGTCGGTGGAGAGAAATACCTATCAGGAGAGGGATGTTGACTTGACTGAGTGCAGTTGGGTTCGATCCGGATGGCTACCCGTGCTTTCGGTCCAAACTTTTTCTTTCTTCGTAACCCGTACGACTTTTCGTGAAATCAGGCGGTCCCAGTCGGTGGCGCATGTTGTGTGCAGGAGGCCCGTCCCGACATGCGCTTCTTCTGCTAAGACACGACCAAGCCGTTCACGATCTTGTCTCTGTGAGACAAGATCTTTTTTTTATTTATGCTTTCCTATAACGGGGGAAGCGGGTTACGGAAAACTTGGAGGTATCTCGCGCTAGTGAACGTGTACTGAGATGTCAAAGAGATCAGACCAGGAGTTTGTGGCTTTTGGACCATTTTCACTGAACGAATCCAGTAGATTACCATTGTCCACTCTTTATTGCAGCGGACAATGAGGTTGGCTTCCGTGAAGGTTCTGGAAGACACGGCATTGGACAAAACGGGGGAGGGGCAAACTGGCGTCCAAAAGCAGACGCGGAGTGACGATGACGAATTGCTGTTGGGCAATTGACGTTCTGCAGCAGCACCTCCCAGATCCGCAAACCTGCAAACCGCAAACTGCCCGCCCTGGTGTCCTGCGTACATGGCACGCGATTGGATCAACCATTCAAACTTGCAGTTACAGCACATGAGCAGGACCCTTGCCGACAGTCAAACATGGCCGCGTGTCTGTTCGAGAATGGACACAGAAACCTTCGATGGAGATGAAGGCGCCCGGAATTGGCTGTCGTGTTGCCATTCGGCCCTTGGCTGGCTTAGGTGCGTCTAAGTACCAAGTCAAGGTACCTTCAGGGACGCAAGGGACCAAAATAGACGTCAATCGGTGCTGTGGTGCTCCAGTTCACAATTCCAGCTTCGATTGGAAACGGTCCGTAACTCATCAGGGAACGGAGATAGACCAGGTTAAGGTAGTAGGGACCAGTTTGGCATCGCTGAAAACCAGCACTGTGCATGTCGTCAATGCGGGGTCAGGATTGGAGAGTCTTCCAGTCAGTCTCCAAGATTCCGTAACAAGGTTCCTAACATCCAGTATTTCATGAAGAAAGGCAGACGGAGGAACAGATAGCAAGACATCGCCCGTGACGACGAATGGTTGATGGCAAGTTCAGTCACAAAGGCGCGAAAGGGTCTGGCGGCATTTCAGGTTGGCTGAAGTCTGCAGCATGACCCCGCAGCTCAGAGTTTGACGGGCCGAACAAGCATCAGGTATGTCGTTATTAGCACAGTACGGGTAGTCGTCCCATCATCAACGTCCGGCTGTAAGAATGGAAGATCACATATGTGTATATCAGGCCGCTGCGAATTCCTCACACGTACATGCAGTGCGATGTCATTACAAGTGCGTAGCGGCAATAAGGGGGGCTTCCTTCCACCCATTATTTTGGTGAAGTGCCGATAGCACCTTGATGATGGACGGCTTCCATGTTGTGAGATACCCATACGTTACCTACTCGATATAGGCGAGCCTATGTGTCCCTCTTTTCAGTCCCATTTATATTCTGTAGCGCCCCCTCAGTCTCCTACCTAGGGCTGCGTCTGCGCCGTCATGACGCATCGCGAAATTTACCGTGCTTATGGGTTCCATAACCTTAGATGCCTGTAACTACAGGTAGGAATGCAGGTATCTAATGTACCTAAAGCCACCCCGGGTCTCCGGCTCGATTCCAGCTGGCTGGCTTCAACGGCGCAGTCAAGCTCAGTTGCCAGCCCTGGAGGAACTAGCCAAACAAAAGCCCTCCCTGGATGCTCACACATCGACAAAAGGTTACCAACCCAACGGAAATAAATTCCTATCCCCAAATAAAACATTCAAGCATCCAATTACTTACATCTTACCTTGCCTTGATGATGTACCTTACATAAGCCGGGCAGAGTCCACGTAGTATCATGAATTGATCGAAGCTCCACAGTGCAAACAGACTGGAAGCTGACCTGACCTCAAGTACCTTCTAGGTTCCGGAGCCGTGACACCTTTGTGAACTTTGCCCTGAGCTGCCTCAGTGCGAGCCTTCCACGAGTGAACTCTATCTTGCCGAGCTTACTTCCAATCCGATGACAGCAATGCATGCGGATGCGGATGCACAAGCACATGCACAGCCTGGGCCTGGCTTCATCTGATTAGGGCAGGAGGTTGGCTTAGTGAAGAAGTAAAGCCACAGGCGGCGATGTGATATCACAAGCCTGTCTCTGGTTCCCGTGAGGGCTGCCCCATCATAAAAAACACCGACACCACACAACACCACACCACCTCCTTCCCCAGTCTCCATTTCCTACCATACCTACCTACCTGACTTGCCCAGACTAGGATAGTTTCTTCCTGGGCAGCGACTACGTCAGTCGCTCATGCTGTCTGCTGCGCCGCTGTAGGATTCATCAATCAAAACCTACTACTTCAAGTCTTCTGTTGAAGAATCGATGGAGGAGGCGCCCGCGATGGAGGTGACCTTGCTTGCGCCGGGGACTGACAACTCGCCTGGAAAGCGATGAAGCTCGATTAATGTTAGAAAACTAAGCAGAAATCCTCAGGTCCCAGACCTCACGGTAAAATACATTAGTTCCAGTTATCTTCGCAGCGTGCAACCAGAGTTGCACAGCACAACGACAACGAGCATGACGAGGCATTCATACAAGAGGAAGGAACATTGGGCCATCAATGAAGGTCCCGCCGCCGGGTCCCCAAGTCCCCAGTTCCCTGTCGGGTCTGAGGTGCCCATGATTCCGCCCGAGCACCTAGTCGCACCACCAATACACCTGCCGTATCGATGATGAGCTGAGGCAAGGTGGGCAGGTACCTCTACCTGGTTTGAGATAAGGCAATGGCGGACAAGGAAGGCGCGGAGGGTAACGGGCAAGGAGGGCCAGGTACGCACCAGGCCCGGCACTCCCACCGCAGCGATTTAACCAGCAGCTACCGCAGCGATTGTCAAGAGACTGGACGAGTTGAGGTGGCAGCCTCTAGTCCGCCCGCCAGCCGGGCAGACCTGGGACCAGCCAGTGGGTGCCAGTGGTGCCAGTGCAGCCATCCATCCCATCAGCCAAGCAGAAGACGAGATGGACCGAGAACAGCCAGAGGTCCAAACGCCAATTTCCAATCTGCTACCCTCACTCCCGCCTCAATTACTACCCCGTTTCTTTCAGTCGCCCATCCGGCTGCGACGTACGGTTCTTGCGATTTTCTGCCTTCGTATCCCAGGCGCAGAGCTTTGGTCGGACCATGGACAGCCCGACTGGCCTTTCGCACGGCATTTCGCAGCGTCGACGACTGACAAAGAAACCGCCTCCGTCGCATAGCAGTCCTAGCAGCACCCATCAACACACTAGCTCGCTCAGCAGTGCAGTCGACGGCCAGATTGACGCCCAATCTCCCGTGCCTAGACACTTAGTTGAGAGCAAACGGAGCTCGGCCACCAGCAACAACAATAATAGCCTGCTACGGCGAACCCCAAGCGCTTCCCCCGCCGCCGCTGCCCACGCCCACGCCCACGCCCACGCCCACCACTCAGGCGCTCTCGCCCTCTCGTCCGCGCCCACCACCACCACCACCACCTCCTCCATCTCCACCTCCACCTCTGCCTCCGCCTCCGCCTCTGCGGCCAGCGCCAGCGCCATATCCAACGCGTCGTCCAGCAACACCGGCTTCTCGTCGACGCTGTCGTCGCCATCGCCGTCGCTGTCGCTGTCGCCGCGCTTTACCACGGCACCCCCCAGTTTTGCAAGCCGAACCCAGCATCCGCCCGCCATCCCGCCCGGCGGCGAGTTTACGGCCTCGTCGCAGTCGCAATCCCAATCGCAATCGCGGGCACAATCGCTGTCCCGGTCGCTGTCCCAGGCCCAATCGAACTCGCCCTCGCACCTGCCCCTGCAGCCCCTGCCGCCCTCGTTGTCGCAGTCCACCGCCACCACTGTCGGCCCTCCTCGTTGGGACGCACAACCCATCATCCCCCTCCTTCCGTCCTCACCACCTGCCGCCGTCAATACCAGCAGCGCCCTCAACGGTCGGCCACTCGATTCTAGGACATCGGACGAACTTATCGGCGCCCCCTTTGACGGAACAGCGATTCTTAGTCGCATCGAGGCGACCAAATCGCCGGCGCACCACCAACGGCCCACTCCACGTCCCGCCCCTCCCCCGCTATTGCCAATGCCCACGACTGCCGAAGCGAAGGCCATGGGTC
The DNA here is from genome assembly GCA_033675105.1 of Podospora appendiculata. NCBI lineage: Eukaryota > Fungi > Ascomycota > Sordariomycetes > Sordariales > Podosporaceae > Podospora > Podospora appendiculata. The sequence continues at coordinate 1,879,476 of JAULSO010000005.1, read as the reverse complement.
CACCCTCTCTCCGCCAGTCGGGGAGCTTCTCGACGACCGACCATTCAGCGGGAAACGAGAAGCCACCGCTCTCCAGAATGGAGACCTCGGCCACCTCGTCAAAGCGATTTTCGGATGAGACCAAGGAGTCCAAGATGCCTGGAATGCTGAGGAAGAAGTCAGGCTTCTCGGGCTTCATGAACAGTCTGGTTGGTTCGCCAAAGAAGCCTTTGATATCGGCGCCCGAGAATCCTGTCCATGTAACCCACGTTGGTTACGACAGCTCCACCGGACAGTTCACGGTACGTCATGATGGCCTTGTTGCTGCTGTTTGCTGCTCACTGTGGTCAATTCCCGCCGTCTCCTCCTCCCATCCCCCGCCTGCCCGTCTGACTGGTCAACAGGGACTGCCCAAGGAATGGCAACGGCTCATCAACGAGAGCGGCATCACAGAAAAGGACACGAGGGAGCACCCACAGATTCTTGTCGACGTCTTGACATTCTACAAGGAGACGACGGAGAAAGCTTCGGAAGACCAGCAGTTAGAAAAGTTTCACGATGCGAGAGCAGCAGAATATCGCGGCCTACCAACGAACCCCCCATCATCCTTAACCCCTCTTTCGCCGGGCCTGCTGCCGACTTACAGCCCCATCTCGCCCATGATCAGTCCACCTGCGAGCCCGAGGTTTCCTACAGTAAACCATGAGGGTAGCTTTGAAAACCCTCGCGCCCCGCCCCCCGTCCCTCTCAAGGGCCCCGGCCCGCTCCCTGCAAAGGACCTCAACCTCATGCCCAGCCGACCGGCTCCGAAACCCCCCACGGCCGGGCTTCCAGCGAGAGCCGCGCTTCAACCTTCATACCCAGCAAAGGATTCCGGCATTGGCATGCCCCCGGCCGGTGATGAAGCGACAAGTCCTTCGTATCTCCCCCCCAAGGACAATGTGCCCATGCTACCCGAGGAACATAGATCCAGGTCGAATTCTCGGGCTAACGGCTCCTCCCCGTTCGTACCTACCCAGCAATCTCCTTCGGTCTTGTCGCCCGTAAACCAGGCTGCATACCAGCAGCAATTGATGCAGCAGCAACAAGAGCAGGCGATAGCCCAGGCCCAGGCGGCCATGGGTGGCCAATTAGGACGGCAACCGAGCAAAAGACAGCAACCGACGCCCCCGTCCTCACAGCACCAGCACCCCCGCCTCCAAGAGAGCAATGGATCGGTTCGGGTGCTACCAGGGCAGGCCGGTGTTCCACAGGTCGGTTCACGACCCCGGCACCGGCCACGACAGAGCAACGGCATTGATGTGGTTGCATCCCTGAAGAGAATATGCTCCGAGGGCGATCCGAGAGATGTCTACCGTGGATTCACCAAGATTGGCCAAGGCGCTTCTGGTGGTGTGTACACTGGACACGAGAGGGGGAGCAACAGGCTGGTGGCCATTAAGCAGATGAATTTGGAACAGCAGCCCAAGAAGGACCTCATTATCAACGAAATTCTGGTGATGAAGGAGAGCTCACACCCCAACATCGTGAACTTCATCGACAGCTATCTGTGCGGAGGAGAACTATGGGTCGTGATGGAATTCATGGAAGGCGGCAGTTTGACAGACGTCGTGACGTTTAACATTATGACTGAAGGGCAGATCGCTTCTGTCTGTCGAGAAACCCTTCGGGGCCTCCAGCATCTACACTCAAAGGGCGTCATTCACAGAGATATCAAGTCGGACAACATCCTCCTCAGTATGGAGGGCAACATCAAGCTGAGTAAGTTGGCATCCTGCTCCCCCCGTGTCCCGTTGCATTCTGCAATGCGCCGTCGCTAACCAGTTCCTGTGATTGCAGCCGACTTTGGCTTCTGCGCAACCATCAACGAAGCGCAGAATAAGCGTACGACGATGGTCGGGACACCGTACTGGATGGCACCTGAAGTGGTAACGCGGAAGGAGTACGGGCGGAAGGTCGATATCTGGTCGCTGGGGATCATGGCCATCGAGATGATTGAGGGCGAGCCGCCGTATTTGACCGAGTCGCCTCTGAGAGCGCTCTGGCTAATAGCGACCAACGGCACGCCACACATTAAGGACGAGCAGAACCTATCGCCGGTGTTTAGGGATTTCCTTTACTTTGCACTCAAGGTCGACCCCGAGAAGCGAGCGAGCGCTCATGATTTGCTTAGGGTAAGCCAAACCCCCCCCCCCCCCCCCCAAAACGAAGATCGTGTAGATGTTCTGACCGTGCATTTGCAGCATGATTTTATGAAACAATGCGTCGAATTATCGACGTTATCCCCGTTAGTCCGAGCTGCAAGGGAAGCTCGCGCCCAAGAGAAGGCAAGAAAAGGACAATGATCTGCATTTTGCGTCACACAACAATAATAACAACAAATCCTACGCCAAATCTATCAACTCTTCTCTATCCGTCATCTTTTTCTCTTTTTCTGGGTTCACAAGCTTGAATTTATCATACCAAAGAGTCGTGCTTTTGCACCTCTCTCTCCGGATATCGACCCCATTTCACCCTAAGGCGGCAGTTTCATGCATTCGGTTTATCTTTTTCTTGGCTTCATGAGACCTTTTCTCAAAAACCTCTACCTGTAGCCCGACGACCACGGTTTTTTTTGTTCTGCTTATTGTTTGATTTGACCGGGGGAATAGCGAGGGACTGGGAGGGAAGAAAGATCTGGATTCATATCGTGCTCGAGAAAAAGCTACTTTCCATTTTTATCCCCATGCAATTTTCTCTTATGGGTGCACATGTTTTGGGAAGGGGGGGAGGGAACGCACAGTGAGTGGACGGGAACAGGGGGGGAACGGGAGAAGAGCGGTGGTTTGGACCGGACCGATCCGGGCGCGTGTGGCCACCACCGGGCTTCGCATCCAATACGAGGCCCTACGCACATATCCGCCTCCGATATTACGGAGCCTGGGTCACGGACATGGAGAGGCACAGAACTCTAGTGGTTGGCGTTGGTGAGCTGATTTTGGTGGGAGAAGCTTGAGAGACAGGAAAAGAAGATATTTGTCTATCTAGCTGCCTAGCTGTGTCAGATATCCATCCATCTGTTGGGTGTTTGAGCAGAGGTTGGGGAAAATCCACACCCAGCTCCTATCGTGACTAGGACCAGACGTTCAATAGACGGGAATTGAATTTTATCATTTATTGCGGGTTTTACCTGAACGAGCAAGTACCTGAGGGGACAAGAGACGAGAATCATCACATTGCACAGTCCATCCATCCACCCACCCTGAAATCACTCTTGGATCGTTGAAACTATCACATCGTTCCTTGGTTGCGGAACTATCCCTTGAGCTGGAATACCACGCGTTTATCATTGAAGCATGACGACTTGGATTGTTGAAAGGGCAAATGCCCCATTGGCCTTATTAGATGTAACCAAATCAATTTTTGACAATTTAACAAAGATGTCATGATACATAAGCAATAGGTAGATATAAGACTCAGGGGTATATACGATGCAGCAGAGCGAGCCAACAGCAGGCGTGAAGAGCCAAAAGGGGGTGGGTGGTGAGGCACAAAACAAAAGGAGGCCATCTCCTGACACGCACGTCGCTCAAAAACACGCAGAGCCATGCCAGCCATCACGAAATCCAAACAGATAAATCAGCAGCAGCAGCCTTGCAGAGAATAAAACATAAGAATGATGAAAAGCAATCAATTTCTTTTTGTTGTGAAAGATCAACTCCATGCGAGGGGCCATTTTCCCAACTAAGTATCCGTGACCATATAACCCCAAACCTCAAGTCCAACGCCGTTTTCCCAATTCGTCGCAGTAACACAGCGCTAACCGCAAGAATCAAAAGAGAAATAATCAGGAAGCCAATGTCCACCCCATCTAGAACCGTGTCCATCCATCTACAAGTACGCAAAAGAAGCAGAAACCGTTCGTCGTCGTGGCCTAAGATAGGGGGGCCTTTTCCTATGCGATTACATCTCCAAAAGAAAAAAAAACTGGAGATCGCCCGCTGATCGACTGCGCGCGGAGTCTGCCTGGGGTATCAATCCGAAGGTGTGTCTGCGTAGTAACTCCAAAAGCCAAGCACATGCCGGCTTAGTAGAGGGTGTATCCACCGTCAATGATGACGTTGGAGCCGGTCATGAACTTGGAGGAGTCGGAGGCGAGGAAGACGCAGAGACCGTTGAGATCGTCTTGCGCGCCAAGACGATCCTGGGGAGTCAGGGACTTCCAAATCTTCTTCTGAGCGTCTAGGGCGGGGACCTTGTTGAGCGCGGTGTCCATGTAGCCGGGGGAGATGCAGTTGACACGGATGCTGTGCTTGGCCCACTCGGCGGCAAGCGACTTGCCGAACTGGATGACGCCGGCCTTGGAGGCGTTGTAGCAGGACTGCTCCTGGGGGTAGTTGACAATTGTGCCGGACATGGAGGCGACGAGGATGATGGATCCTGGCTTGCCGGCGGCCATCATGGCACGGCCGACGGCTTGGGACATGAGGAACGAGCCGGTCAAGTTGATGTCGATGAGACGACGGAACATTGCGGGGTCGTATGTCTCGGCCTTGATGTTGGAGTCGGCGATACCGGCGGAGTTGACGAGCACGTCAGGGGCTCCGTAGAGATCCACGACGTTCTGGACAGCGGCGTTGATGGCATTGCCGTCACGGACATCGACCTTGAAGAACGAGACCGGGAGGCCCGACTTCTGGTGGAGCTCGGCAGCAGCCTCGTCTCCGAGGTCCTGGTTGGCGTCAAAGATGACGATGGCCTTCGCGCCAGCCTCGGCGCAAGCCTGGGCCATATGGTTTCCGAGACCACGAGCACCGCTACAAGAGTTAGCTTCTGTTGGGAAATGCGAGTCGTTCGGATGCAGGAAACGCTTACCCAGTGACGATGATGACCTTGCCAAAGACGCTCATCTTCTGCATGGTAGGGGGCATCTGCTTGTAGACCTTTTCCTCGAGGGGAGTGATGGTCTCTTCCTCCTCGGCAATGGGCTCGGGCGCCCGCGAACCAGACTTGACTGGGATGCTGAAGTGGTCCGAGTTTCCAGAGGCCGCGCCCTTGGAGTCTGGGGTGTAGACCGAGACGGGAACCTCGGTCTCCTTGATCACCTCCGACTTGAAGCGACGGGCCGACATGGAGAGCGCCACGCGGTGTGCGACCGAGGGAGCAGCATGGCGCAGGAGAGAAGCGCGAGGCACGGCGACGAAGTGCGTGGCCATGCGTGTGGTGCGGATGACGGAAGCCATTGTGAAGTTTGCGAGTTTTGCTGGCCTAAGAGGAGGTTGTGTAGCCGTTTGTCCACTCTTTCTCTCTCTGAGCAAAATAGGTGCTCGGAAATGCACCGTTATTGGCCGGAGAGGTAGTGGTAAAGCGAGAGACTCGGAGAGAGTGAGCGACGGAGAGCGGACAAGCGACTGGGAAGGGTTTGCAAATCAAGGTACTGAAAAAGTACCAGGGCTCCTCAATAGCGACCACAAAACTGCTGGATAAGTTCGGAAGATGGGAGGAATTTGTTGAAGGTTTGGGTTTATATAGGAATAGAGTGGATTCTCGAAACGGGTGGAGTCGCGGCGTTAGTGGAGGGGTGGTTTGGCAGGTCGCAGGGCCAGGGGGGGGGGAGGTCGGATGAGGCGAAGTGGTGCGGGGCTCGTCTCCAATTTCTGCTGGAGTGTGAGTGGGGGGTGGGCGAGTCGAGGTCCTCTTTCTGCACTCCAAGGTTCAGGCTGTTGGTGGTCTGTCGATCTTCGGCCGTCAGGTAACCTCGAGGTCTCCACTGTATCCGCACAGCCGCAGAAGCCGATTGAGCCAGGAGGAAGGACTGGAAGAAGAGAGCTGCAGCACTGAAAAATAAGCTTTGGTCTAGACGCTTCTCGGGCAGGCGCTGGAGGGCACCGGAGGGCCACTGGAGGGCGACAAGAACGCTGTGCAACACCCGGCTGTCACAGAATGGAGTGCACCTCGTCTAAGGTCGGCATTCCGCGGAGTAAGTGTCACACTGTCCTCGATGACTGCGCAAAACTGTGACACTAAAAAAAAAAAAAAAAAAAAAAAGGAAAACTACAACGGGCAGAAGCGGAACGGGCAACGGCAACGGCAGCGGCACGGGCAGCGGGGACGAGTGACATGCCGCGATCTATCCATACGAACGACCCGAGTTACAAAGCCAGGTAGCGTAGACACTATTGTCCCAGGAACTACAAAGACCTCGCTCCCGCATCCATGTGGTGGGTAACATGGCGTGTCGATTCGATGTAGGTCCGGCACAACTCGGCACATGGCAGCCTCAGGGCTGGGCTGTCCACTGGGATCGGCCTGGCTGGACGGATACCACTGGCACCACTGCCAGCTATGCCATTGCCATTGCTCAAACAGAAATGCACTTTCTTGTGGATCGGGCATGAAGGAAAGGCAGGCATCTCATGAGAGGTCGACATGTGTGTGCTGAATGTGGGATGTGTGGATGGGTAGGTAGGTAGGTACCTTACTGTAGGCACACGACACAATCATAACACACCTTGGTTTTCTCTTGTTTGTTTGCAAACGTCGGTCGGCAACAGACGAGTTGGATTGGGCAAGCTGCTCGGGCTGATGGATGTCTTCTTCCAGCAGTGTCTCTCGCTCAGGCCACTGCCTATTTATTGGAAGCTCTGGGCTCCTAGATTGACAGCTTCTTCTTCCATAGTGAGGTGAGCGTGCTCGGCCCCCCCGCCATTTGATTTCCCGCTGCCGTCAGCCGGCGACCGCAACCCGTAGGCGGTGAGCAGCTGTGGGACCAGGAGATTGGGAAATCATGTCACAAGACTGCCAGGAATTTCCCTTGTTGGGTTCTTTCATTGGTTGAGAACTTTGCCCAGAAGAAGCAATTCTCATCCTCGTGGGTACGCAGTACACGTGTAGCTCGAACGAATCGATGTGGGGGTTGGTGTTGGATCAATGGCAGCTCCACATCTTTGGTACCTGACCAGACCTCTTTGTCGTTCCAAATGTCGAGTGACAATCTACTTGTTCCTTTCGCTCTCGTCAAAGCTTTTTGAAACAGAAACTTTCAAACACTCCCTGCTAGATCAAACTTGATCATACTGCCGTACATGTTGTCGGTCAGTCAGAGCAAGAAGACCTATACGAGGTGGAGGACAATGAAGAAAGAGTCGTACCTACCCCGTTCCTCACTTCCAGGGCGCACTTTGTGTGTGTAAAACAGGGCTGCTGGATTGATCCCGGTTAGCGGCTTTGAGACGGGAGTTCTCCATCTTTGCGGGGTATGCCCAGACTTCCCGTGTGGGTTGCAGTGCAGGGGTCCGTAATCGGCGGGCCCCGGCCCAGTGGCAAACTTCCCACCATCAGCATTTGGTGGTGGGGGGCCACCTTTTCTCACAATCCCATTCTTGAAACATTCCCTGTCGAGGCGCTTCTTGCCTGGTCATGATCCATTAACCCATTGCTGGATACTGGATGCTGAATGCGGGATGGATGGTCAACCATGAAAGCTACGATTTTTCTACATGTACACGCGGGTACTTCCTACACAGCGAGCTTCCACTAATTATCACGCTGCCTTCTGGCTTGGGCTGGGCTCTGCATTAGCGGGGAAAGAATAGGACGAAAACTTTCACCTCAGAGCTGCACCTCGGTGAAGCTAAGCAGGTATGAAAGCCTGCACTTTGGAGATACATATCCTGTAAGTGTAGCTCTCCACTATCTCCGTCCAACCGCGAGCATCAGCCGTATCTGGTGTGTCTGGCTGCCCGGGGACTCCCCTTGGCTCACTACCTGATCTTGGGTACCAGGTAGGCACCTACCAAAGTCTCGCGGAGATGGTGTCGCGCAAAGAGCAGCTCCACAAACATCTGGCCATCACCGAACACTTCTTTCAATCCCGGGCTTCCCGACTTATGCACAGAGAGCTCGTCGGCTGCCGCGTTTGGGAATAAAAATTCAATGCAGGCAGGACCAGCAGGTTAGGAAAATCTGGACGGTCATGTACCCAACAGCAACACGATCTGATGTGCTGCTTGACTCGAATTATGGAACACTGCATGCAGGCAGGGGAAGGAGCAACGACCGGGAAGGGTTTGAGCTTCCCCCGTTCGGCCTGCAGTTTAGTTGAGAAACCCATGCGACAGCGAATTACCAATAACCCATCCGACTCGAACCGCGGCAAGTCTGCCGACAGCTCTTGGGCGTTGAAACACCGCCCCTCCCCTTCTCCCCACTGATAAGGGCTCTCTGTCGATCACTTCTCCCCTCCCCCCCTGGCTGCCATGCCTGGACGAAGCGTGAACATCGGAGCAAGCTCGCAATCTCTACACGTGTTGTCTTTATTGAGCTTGCCGAGGAGGTGATGGTGTGGACGAAGAGAAAATTTAGATGGCCATGTCGATCACAGAACATCCCAGGCCCGTCCACAGCCGCAAAACGCCTGCCCGTTTTGTACACTAGCTGTGTGACGCGTCACGCAAGACCACATTGCCCTCGAGTTAGCGAACTCGACGAGAGTCGAGAACGGATCTTGTCATGCCCTACGGGCTACACTGCAGATTTGATGTACGTGTACGGGTGCGACGATCTCGAGATTCTTCCTAGACATTGGGCGTCACAGAAATACACGTCACTCCGTGAAGCCACCGCCTAGCCTAGTCCCGTGTCAACGCCCAGAACTACGCCTGTCGCACTGAACAACGCCCCATTGATACGAAGAAAGTCAGGTGCCACGCAAACTCATTGACCCCATCTTCAAAATTGATCGTAATTGGTGTCGCACCAAGCCGATTCTATTTCGTTGCGAATTGAGTTTTGGCCCCTGAGTTCAGACCGTCCGAGAAAGATGAAACGAACGTTGCTCGCCTCCAACAAAAAAAGAAAGTTGCGTGGCGTGTGCGCATTGAAGTTCGCGAGTCAAGTGTGGCGAAACGTTTGATTTCCCCTTTTTTTTGGCTTCTTCTCGAAGATGGGTCAGGGTTCTTCCCAAAACCCGCCCGCCAGCTCGGTAACGGGAAGCCGGTACCGTGAAACAGGGAGAGGGTAAGAAAAAAGAATGACCCGTTTCCCGTCCTGCACCCCACAGATCTCACGATAGCCTCAGCCTCAGCCGCAACCGTCCAGTTTTGCCACGAGCTAGCAACCCCTGTGGGAAGGAAAAAAAAGCTCGGGCCATTACTCAAAACTCTCGCTCCCGCTTCTGCAGGGCAAAGCTGTAAGGCAGGGTACCGACATGAAGGAGGCTCACGATGCTGCTGGCCGGTTAGCTAAGGCAGGCACCATGTAAGGTACACTACCTACACGACACACGATGTTCCCCCGTCCCGACCGTGTATGTTGGCGGGAACTCCCGGAAAAACAACCGTGTCGAGCTCGATGCAGGGTTCAATGCTACGCTGATGAAATATCACAAGACACAAACGGGAGCAAGGGAGAGATGGCCCGTCCTCACTTAGATCCTGACCTATTCTCATGTATCCCATCCACGCATGCACGATCATTTACCTCCCCCACCTCTCCTACCTCTTTCACGTAGGGAACAAACAGCTCGACACGGCAGCCATATAGGTCGTCTCAAATAACTCTTAATAGCAAACGGGCTCCAGCCAAAACAAGAACCCGCCAAGCTCGTGAAAAAGATATGGACAAAGTTGCTAGCAAAAGTGCCTCTCCCCCGTCCTATCCCATCCCATCCTATCCCATCCTGTCCCCACCACCACCACCCCTGGATGCCCACGCCGGAAAACGCCGTCAAGGCAAAAACGGTCAAGTAAATAGGGGGTATTATCGTACATGGCTACCTAGCAAGTGCCTACCAAACAAAAAAAGAGTAATAGCTTTCTCCGCTCTGCCTGCCTGGGCCATTTCCTTGTTGTTTCTCAATATCGACTTTCTTCCATGTCAACCTCGTACAACACCGACCGAGAATTCCTTTTCCCCCTCCCTCTTGCACGTTCATCCTGTCGGAAAATGAATCCATCTTATTCCTTTTCCCCCCTCCCATTCTTCTTTTTTTTTCGAGAGGGACGTACAGACAAGAAGGGGAAGGGAAACAAGAACAAACGCTGCCTCAACCTGGGCATAAGATAACAGGTAAGGCGGACGGTTAATTCCCACACCAAGATACATCCCCCGGCCTCGGTATCCGAAAGAAAAAAGAAAACGAAGAAAAAAGCAAGCGCAACCACCAATGCGTACACCCGATAAAAGATGAACACTCCAATCCCCTGCCTGCCTGCCTGCCTGCACCCACAACGCCTAGCTCAACTCGAGCAACTGAAACAGAGTCGACAGGTACGGCGCCAGCAGGCGGTTCTCGATAAACACCTCCCACAGCCTCTGCATGACGGGTCTGAACAGCCGCTCGTTCCACCCGCCCATGTCCGCGCCCGCGCCCGCGCCCGCGCCGGCTGCATGCTGCAGTTGCTGTTTGAGCAGCTTCTCCTCGGCCTCGGTCTTAACAATGTTCCGAGCGATGTTGCGCAGGATCAGCGTCGCCGACAGCGGGATGCCCGCGGCCTGCGGCAGCGCGTTGGGGTTGCGCTCGTCGCGCACGTGGGCCGTCTCCTCGTAGGTCAGGACGATGGTCTTGGCCGGGCGGATGACGCGCTTGAACCGTCTGGCCGCGACGGGGGAGGGCGGCCCGTCGCCGTTTTGGTGCGGGGCCGCGGCGGCGGTGTGGAGAGCGTTGTTGCTGCGGTTGAGCGCCTCCTCGGTCTTGAGGTGGGTCTTGACGTGCAGCATGAGCTGGTTCAGGTGCAGCTGGGTCGGCTGGCGGTACTTGGCGCAGCTGTCCCAGGCGCAGACGTAGAGGCCTTCCTTGTTCTTGAACTTCTGGTCCTCGGTGCTGCGGGCCTCGCTGAGATGGTCGTTGAGGATGTGCTCCCACATGGTCTCGGTCGACAGGTGCCAGCTGCCACACTTGGCGGGCACGTCAGGCGCGCGGGACCATAGGCAACGGAAGTATGGCCGGCCTTCGGGGTTGATGGGATACGGGCGCGGGCGGATTCCCCTAATAATGAATTTCTGCACCTCGCCCGTAGGTCCCTGGTCCCTAACTATCTGCGCGCCGGCCGTATGGTAGACTGTACTGATATTTCTGATGAAATCAGCCGCGTTGATCATGCCCCTGTTGGTGCGCTTGAGACTCTCGAGGAAGGCCGTGTTGTATGCTTGCCAGATGGAGATCTGTGTGATTTGGGACTCGGCGTCCTCCTCAAAGAAACAGCGGAGCCATGCGAAACAACGCTCGGGCTCTTCCATCGTGATCAGCCGTTCGAGGAGGTCTTTTGGAATCGGGACCACCTGCTCGGTCGGTGGGTCAAACACAACGCTGGCTTCGCTCAAGACAATCTCTTTGGAGCCCCGTTTTGCGCCGTGAGAGAGGAGTCGGACAAGCTGGGTGACCAAATGCTCCACTTTGGTGTTCTGGATGAGGTTGTCTAGGTTGGGCACGACTGCCGTGTATTGGTAGAGGAAATCGAGGCAGGCGTCCATCAGCTCGTCGTCGTTCAGAAGGAGCCAGTCCATGAGATTCCGGAGGACAGACGGCGGTACGTCGCTGAGCTTGTTTGTCTCGGTGGGGTGGCTCATGGAGATGCGGCCAATTGCCCGGAGCGATGTGAGAATGGTGCCCCGGTCGTTCGAGTTGAGCTGAGCGAGCAGTGTTTGGTACAGCGGGTCGTCCGAGTCCAGGACCAGAAACGGTGTGATTTGCTCGGCAATGTCGAGAGCGAAATGCTTCAGCTCAACGACGACATCCAGATCCGGAAGGTGAAGCAAGATGCACAGCAGATCCTTCATTGTCGGATAATCCGACAGGAACCATGCGTTGTCCTGCAGCATCACCATATTCCGGATTGTCAAGACCGCTTCGGTGATCAGCGTCAAATGATCGGTAAATTCTGCGGACTGAAAGCTGTCCTGGATGTCCTTCCGCTTCAATTGCGCAATTCTCTCGAGGATGTCGGACGAACCGTTGGTACCGTCCAGTTCACCGATCGAGCCGTCGTCAAGCTCGGGATCGTTGGAAACGGTCCAGTCGACTTCATAGAACAAGCTTCCCACCTCGAGAGCGAACTCGGTCAAGCCTTCGGCAAGCCCCATAAATTGCGAGAACTTGTACTTGTCGCCACGCTCGTAGGAGATCTTGACCAAATGATTGAGGCCAAAGGCTTGCTCGGCCCGGAGACCGGAACGAAGAGCCAAAAGACAGCGTTCATAGATATTGGGGCCCTCGAGACTACCTGCGATATATGTTAGCATGTGCGCAAGTAGAAGAAGGGGTGCAAAGGCATATTGATGGGGTATCCTTGCCTGGAGGAACAGCACTGCGGATGAGCGCCGCCGTGTTGGTCGCCGCAGATGGACCAGGCTGTCTTAGAAGGCGCCGTTTTTTTGCGAACATCTCCGGGTTGCTTGTGGGCGTGTCGACAATGCGGAGCTGCAATTGCTGAACGGGAGGTGGCTGATAGCTGCCCACGGAAGGGCTGCTCATTTCCATGGCGGGGGGGTTGAACATGTGCGAAGCACCGCCTCGGTTTGGATGCGGATGGGGTTGAGGGTGCGATTGGCCGTGAGCCGGAACTGGTGTATTGCTCTGGGAGGGCGGGAGGGGCGACTGCTGGGTTTGCGGATGGGATGGGGTGTTGTTGGAGGTGGGGGGAGGTTGTTGGCCAGAAACATGTCGGGTTTGGCGGGATGAGTTGGTGTCTGGATGAAAAATAACCCGCGGGGCGGGGGCCTCCCGAAGACCACGCGATGCGCGTCCAGAGCCGGGCGTCTCCTCGGGGCGACGTTCTCTGCTAGGTGTCCCGTCGTCGCCGGACTCGTCCTTGTCGGCCTTGTTGCCCTTGGCGGTGAAGTTCTCCATTGTTCTCGACAGCAGCGACCCTCCCTTGGCAGTCGTGAACTCGAGGATCTCGGGCGGCGGGGGGTCTCTTTTGTGGACGGTTTTGATCTCGTAAGCAGCCAGCTGTTTGTAGAAGATCTGCTTGAGCGTGTATGCGTCGGCGGGCGCGTTGTGGCGCATCAATCCCAGGCCTTCGCACATCTTGCGCCACATAAGTTTCTCGTCCGAGACCTTGTCGTAGCCGCCGTTCTCCACGATGAAGTTGAAGAGCTTGAGCAGGTCGACATTCACGTTGCCCATCTTGGGTTCCGGATCGAAGGTGGTGCCGCGCTTCTCGTGGAAGACGCGGAGGTCCTCGATGAACTTGTCATACTCGGGCGTACGGTCGATCGTGTGCTCGGGGACGGGTTTCGGCGGTGCCATTTTGGCGCATTGAGCCGCGCGCGGCGGGCGACAGCGACGAGGTGTCGACAAATAAAATGCCCGTGGTTGCGATCGCCAAAATCAATGCCACTGCTGATGCGGGAGCCAGCGGCAGGCGACGCGTGTGGGTGTGATGGCAGCGCGGCGCACCGTGATGGATGTCCCGGTCTGGGTTCGCGATAGTCTGGAATTTGGATTCGTGAAGCGACGCGAGGCTACCGACGGATAGATCGAGCTGAATGGATGGATTGATTGATGGCGTGGGAATTTTTTGGCCGGGGATCCGCGTTGGCCAGACTGCGTGCACGGCCCATCATCCCTTTGCCGTTGCGTTGGGCGTTGGGAGTGGGTTAGGGTTGTTCTAGAAAGCTTCAGGGGCTGAGGGGCTCCGAGGAAAGAAATCCAAATGCATATAAACATCCAGTGCAGATTCCTTACTCCAGGTACATCATGCATGTCATGTCATCTAAACCCAGAGCGACGTCAGGCGATCCCGAGCGGGAAAGAACCGAGACGCAAAAAGAATGCAAAAGTAATGACTGCCAGACCGGAGTCTGGATTGAGCACACTACCCCGACGATTCTTGGGTTCCAAGAATCGTACCACGCATGGGCTAGAACCGTCTGACCTTACACCGGTATCTGCCATTTAAAGCTGCTAGACTACGGTCAACTTCACAATGCTTGAGGTTGAGCTGAGATCTAGAGGCTCGGATCTATATAGGTCTAGTAGGTTCCTCGAGGAGGTAGGTGCGATACCTATATAGTGGGCGTTCGCTCCTTCCCTCCTCACATCGGTGCCTAAGGTTAGGTACCCAGCCTTCAATTTTAAACACACATGGGTTGCCCGACATGAGTCTGCCCAAAACTTGGACCGTTCCCCATCCAAATCGCTGGTTGAGATAGGCATTGTCCCCACGAGTCTGCTGCTCAGCACCAAAAGCAAACGCAATGGCCCCCTCCAAGAGCGCAAAGAATGCCAGAACTCAAATCCGACGCTTTTCTCTGCAAAGCATCTCCATCAACGATGCCATGAATGGATACAAAACTCCCCAGATGGTGTTGAAGACCCAGGTCGACCCTGCACCCCGCATGCCCTATACTGGATCACGAACACGGACACCTGTACTGCGTCACTTGTTGATGATACACGTGAAAGACAAAGCAGATGAGCTGGTAGGTCTTGTATACTGGACCCTGCGTTCATGACAAGCACTAACTCGACGCAACAGGTGAAACTAGACCTGGATATCTTTGCGGCATCATCCAAGTCTCGAGATGGGCCCTCGCAATACACTGTCGATTGCGTAACATCAGACCGCTCCATTACCTTCCGGTATCCGAAAGGCGAGGAAAAGCGTGTTGGTAGCTGCGTCTCTTAATCGTGAGAAGTTAGACTTGCTGACCGCCAGGTATTTTTTGACCAGGGACAGCAAAGTCTTAAGATCACGTTCAACGATCCATCCGACTTGAACTCAGTCCTTGGGGAACTGGCAGAATCTGGCTTGGAAGTGAAGCGGATTTTGAAAAGTCACGGATTTGGCATTCCACATAAGCAGACAACGCTTCGGTATTGGGCAGTGCCCGGAAACAACCCTCTCCCAGTGCCCGCGCATCAGTCCACCGACTACCGAGAGCTCTATCATGAAGGGCCACCGCTTCCAACTCCGCCAAGCTCACAGGGTCAACATACTCCCTACCAGGGAAACTATATTTTCCACCAGGTGGCTAACCCTCCATTAAGCCTACCCGTTGGCCACACCGGAAACCTCCCGTTGAGCTGGCCATCCTGGTCGTTGCCACCACGACCAGCAACGACGATCGGAATACCCGGGATGATAGGGGAAGGCATCTACAAGATCAGCAGAGTGGGCCCAAGGCCTGCAAGCCGAACGAAAATGAGAAAGCTTCCGGTGATACCAGAGTCTCAGGATTCAACACCGAACACACCCTCAGGGCATCTCGATACAAGCCTACGCCCACATGCATCCAGAAAACGGTCACTCCAGGACGAGGGAGTTTCGTCCTCGCAAGAAAACAAGAGGGCCTCAAATATGGCCATCCTTAACCGACATGCCGATCTTGTTAGTCGTCTGTCAAGCACCGAAAATGGAAACGAGAGAGAAAGGCCCGAAAGGTCTTCCCGACTACACGCCCTTGAATCTCTTTCGAGCACTACGGACCACTCCGCAACGTACCCCAGGTCACATCAGCAACTCAGAAGCCATTCCGACCTGGTTCCCGCTTTCACATATACCACCTCTACCATGCCCAGCACCAAGACAGCATCGGTGCCCAAAAGATTGTTATCGGCAAGGCGCATGCTCCCTAGCCTGAGAGGGGAGTGTGACAACCAATATTCTTCCCAGTGCGGAGAGGTATTGGCGTCCACGAGCATGGACAGCGGCACATGGACGAACGACGCCGCGGTTGAGCACCAAGACAAGCATGATATTTCCGAGGATTGGCTTCTTCAGCTCTCGGTGATTCAACAAGGAGGACTGGCCGAGGCAACGAGAATCTGGGACGAGCTCATGACAAGAGGTCAAAAAGAAACAGAGTCCATTATTAACCTGGACAAGGCGTGCAAAGTCTGGTCAAGTCACAGACAGGAGTGGGAGCAACGTCTAAACAGCGTGGCATCTGATACTGTTCAGAAAATGAGAAGAGTAAAACTCGAAGGAAAAGCGATCTAGACGGCCATAAGCTCATATGCCAGATTTTCTGGTATTATGTGACAAATTGCTGGCTACACTCTTGTTTGCTTGCTTTGCTAGGCAGGTGGGTGTAAAAATTCGCCCCTTTGTATTCACGTCTGCTGTCTGTGTTGCGCCCACTAGAAAGAACCCATACATCGCGAGGGCGTTTGGAAGCAGTTGCCGTGGTAGTGGAACATTCAATCTCGGGATTTCGCCTGGGATGGCCGCGCCTATTAAGATAGTCCAGCCAGGAAAATGCAAAAGGGAAGATACCAAACGGGTGCCGAGCGTATCAGCACCAAAGAGGCAAGCCTCTACGATGCGCCTAAGAGGTAGCGTACGATGGAAGTGTGTGTGGGGAACGCCATGTCCGAGTATGGGATGGTGGTGGAAGCGGAAGCGGAAGCAACGTGCGAGCAGCCAACACCCAGTGCCATCCCTCGACGACCGGCCGTCCACTCGTCCATAGAGAGACGCTTGTTTCACACAAAAAAAAAAAAGATAATGTCAAGTTTCTAGTTAGTCCCAAGATGCCTCCTTGGCAAAATCTGCTTACGAGACACAGCCACTTTGACACGGATGCCCTTTTCCTGGCAGAAGATGAGAAATGATAGGTGTTCATGTGTTGAATGATGGCCGTCCCACCACCGCCCTAGCGTCTAGCGTGCCGCTTCGCGTCAGTTTGTCGTTCCGCGAGACTTCGACCGGATGCTTCGGAGACAGAATAGCAGGGAGGTGGCAACCGTAAGGAGGCGGATGTCCAGAACATCTCGACAGGCTGTTGACAAGGCAGACGAGGGCATCCGGGTAACGACGTATTCGCTGAGCCGAAAGAAGAGGGTGGGGGGGATATGTCCAGTCGATTAACAAGGCAACCCGGTTGCCGTGCAAGGCGTTTCCTGTGGTTTGATCAGTCCACTCCACGTGTTACACCTCTTGCGGGCTCTCACCCGCAGTAGCAAAGACGCCACGGAACGAGGCAGGACAAGGCGGCCATGAGCAAGTGAGATTTACATCGAGACAGCAGGGGGGACAGGCGGGAGCCTAGGAGGGCGTAAAACGGCCCGGTCAGAATCTGGACCTAGGGCATCCGTGACGGTGATTTGACACACAGGTGTGTTGTGGTGTGCTTCAGCTCGACCGTTTCTCGGATGCGAGCCGGTCGTATCACATGATACGAGCCTTTGTTGACCATCGTGAGGGCTGGTTTTCTTATATGAGGTGGTTAGCCTGAAGAGGGAATTGGTGTTCTGGGGCACCACCCGGGGGGGAGGTTTTCTTTGCCTCGTCATGCCATGTATACCTGAGAGTGACGGCTTATGACCGGCCTGGACTGAGAAAAACAAAACTGCGGGAATGGGCCCGGAGCTAGAGATAATACAGCTAGACTTCCCTATTCGACTTTGCCGTGACGCGGCCATGTCGTTGTTTCTTGTTGGCTGTGTTGGTGATACGTGTAGTTAGTGGTGTCTTTTGGTCGGTCACGTTCAAGCACAGAAAAGGGGGTTGGTCCTAGGACGACATTAATTTGGGGTGTGCGTGAAGAAAGATGCCACTTGCTGCAGTTGAATGCGCAATAAGAACTGAGCTTGTTGTAAGCTCTCCAGTCAGGTCTATTTCATTAATTAGGTGCACGATATTTTGACCGTCACTGCAGATTGCTGACATTGGTATACGCCCCTTCCGGAAACACGACACACGCCGAGAAGCGAGAAGAGATGTCTGAAACGTAAGAAAAACATGTGATACTCGCGAAGAACTAGACTCAAATGAAAGCCCAGAGTAGGTAGGAAATCACGACGTCGGACCAGCCCTAACCAGGTTCATGTCCTTCAAAGGAGCGAGTTGGGAGTTGGTGCCCAGACTATCGCATCGCTCGAATGATCCTCCCGAAACCACCTCTCAACCTCCCGGTTCCACTTCCATGGGCTTAACTCTGAAGCCCCCTTGCCAAGAGCAAAGGGGGCTAGTAAGGATCGGAGAAGCGTGGTGTCTCCCGTTTTCTGGTATTGCTCGATCGCTTCCTTCTGTTTTTGAAGTTCCATCTCATCTAGGAGCTGACGCTTCGACCTGAGGTCCTCATAAGACCCATTCGATGGTACGCTGTGAGCGATGGTGCACTGTGGATGATGAACAGCTTCAAGACTGACGTCATGCTCATCGGCCGGATCATTCGAGCAATGTGATGGTGTTTTGATGTCGTCACTTTCGTCCGTCCAATAGTCCTCGGTAGAGCATTGGTGGCCTTCTGTGTCTCTTGTGCTCTCCGGTCGGTCCAAGTTATGTGTCTCCCCTTGGGCGGTTTGCTGGCCCCTTGCTCCTTTACGGTTTCCTCGTTTGTGTACTCGGTCAACTGGTTGTGTTGATAACTCTCCAGGGCGCTGTATCTCTAGTGATCGAATGGCTAGAGCACGGGAGTGCTGTTTCGTGTCGGAATTGGTCGAGAGGCGAGCCTCAGTGACACGACTGGCTTTCAGTTGTTGCTTCTGCCGTCGATAGCTGGCCCTAGAGAGTCTGCTCATGATGCAGTCGGGGGGACCTTTGACAAGGCAGTTACTGGGGCATGCACCATCAGCCCGGACCAATTGAACGGCGTGTTTCGTCCACAAAAGGGGAATGAGACAGATATAAACTTACTCGGGTAAGCTGGGACAGAAACATTAATTACACTGGGCTGCAAAATTGGGAGAAGCTGGGCGGGAACTTCTTCAAGAAGTTGGACGCGTTGATGTAAAGACGGTCGAGGCGATTGGGTGTTATTTACATCAGGAAAGGTTGCAGTCAACTTCAGCTTGAGAAGTCAGGCTACAATCTGAGGCTGTTGTAGCTCCCCGGTTCACAAGCCGTTGCTCAAGTGACGAAATGAATAGTCTCGCCCGATGAGGACGGCTCCCAATAACGATGTAGCTTGTGGTGAAGCAAGAGAAACGCCATAGTTTGATGGTGCAAGACAAGGAACGAATGATCTCACTGGGATGGAGGAACTTGAGGAATATAGTCAAGAGAAGAAATAGTCGCCCTACAACTTCTTCGGTCAAGGAAATGCATGAGGAGGCAGGTGGTCGCATCGATAGCCGCCCGGGCGCCTCGCTAGGCCGCATTTCATGACACCTCCCCAACTTCCTCCGCACTGGCACGGTGGTGAACAAGGCTCTCGACCGAAGACAGAAATCGGGTTGTAATGCTGAGATGACGATATATCACACCCTCTCCACGGGCAGTCGGTGGGCAATTAATTTGCAGGGAATGAAGGCGGGCCATATCCTCCCTCGTGCAGACCGCAGATATTCACAGCTCCTGGAGTTGCCTTGGGCCCATTGCCACGGTTCAGATGGGGAAGTCGAAGCGACTCAGCTGGGTCTGGTGGGTGTGCAGTTTGGTGAGATGCGGGACGGTGATGGATGCATTCCTGCAGCCATTGCAGCCGCCCAACGGCCCAGCCGCCCACTCGAGCCTTTTCAGCTGTTTGAAGACATGGACCATACGAACGAATGAAGAATTGGTGAAGGATTTAGCTCACAGCACAGATGGATGTAAGGTGCTGGGCTGGAGAGTAAGGCACCAAATCACCAAGTGAAATAAATAGAATAGGGTATGCGGGAGCTCACCTCACGACCTCACCGTGACCTCCTCCTCCTCCTCCTCGTCGAATTCGCCGGTTGGTATCTGGGTTGCCCGTATCTGACCTGAGGCGGGGTGTGCATGGAACAAAAATACCAGGTAGCCTTGATCTGCGCTCTACCTGGTAGGTACTCTGAAAAGGAACGGGACCAACCTATTAGGGCAAGAACAAACGGTGTCGAGGCCAGTGTTGAGGGTGAAGCGCAGGTCCAACCCAGCGGCAAGAACTAAGGGAGGCAAGGCAGGAGCGTCGGGATAGCCCAGGTACTGCCGGTATTAGCAGGTGCATTCCACTTGCACACAAGTAGGCACTTACCTGGTAACCTTACCTAATGCATCGAGGTTAATTCAGGTTCCTATGCTGCCCAAGCACACTCGGTTGAGACTTCCGTCTCTTGTCAATCACCGTACCTACCTTACTTACTTTACTGCAGGCGTCCAAGGCACCCACCTGACGATAGCGGATTGTGGGCGGAGAGCTTGCTTGCATTTCCAGTTCTACGTACAAGGAAGGTGTCTTTTTACCGGTACAGCGCAGCTCCCCGTCTTCCAGTCTACCAACCTGGCAGGTTGATAGGTCCCTCCGACACTGCCCTTTCACCGCTGCATCTTCCACTTCACCGTGGCTCGCGACCAAGACCCCCGAGAGACGAAGACGCCTTACCTACGAGATCGTCCAATGCTTTTGGTGTAAACTGACGAGCATGAACGGCGGACCATGTGGGATGGATGTACTTCGATGATGTCCAGTCACGGTGGTTGGCTCCGCCGGAGTACACTTGGCGCGGTGCTCTCAGCGGAGCCACATCACCTCCCATGTTTGCTGTCATCGGGCCTGTGCAAGGTAGGTATCCGGAATCTCTTTTCTATCCCCACTTCAGACATGCCACCTCAGTCAACTGGTTCAACCTCAGCAGGGCATGGCACAAGGCACCTCGGATCCAGTGCTGTAAGTTGCTCTCCTTTTTCTTGGCAGGAATGACATTCGTCGCTTGAGGGGCCAGCGCCAGCACCAGCACCAGCAGCTTTTAACCTCACGACACGCTCGCGGATGAGTGACACATTATCGACCACACCTGGACTTCCCGGGTTGATCCGGCTATCACTCTGCCTCCGTCAATTTCCATCACCCCCATGTCTCCTCTGGCTTGGAATGTACCTATCACATCTCCTGTGGATAGGTTCCTCCCATTGACAAGGACTCAGTCTACAATCCATACATAACCTGTCACCAAAGGCTGTGCTGTCTCTCGGAAAACCTAGTCCAGGCCAGGGACTTTGACTCTCCAAGTCTTCTGTCGGCTTCAGTGCCTCAGTCCCAGATGAATCAAGCCTCTCTTTTATTGATCACTGGCTATAGGAGAACGCACACCCATCAGGAACTATATTCCTGCTTCCCCCTTTCTCTCTCTAGCGGCCCATAAACCCATAGACTGGTTATCGATACATCAATACCCGGCTCCGACTCACTGACAAACCATTTTTACCTAAGACCAACAACAAACAAGCACGAGGCTGTCAACCACATCTTTGATTCGATCACTACACAAATGTACTCGGCATAGTTAGGGGTTACCACGGACTGGCGGCATTTAAGCTTGACGCGCGTCCTGAGCCTCGATACCTATTGTTCTGACTCTTCTGCCGTCGCCGCGGCAAGCTGCTATCCATCGACTACCTTGAAATTGCCCAAATCGCCAAGCAGAGCACCGGATCATTAGCTACTAGCGCCCGCGTGAGTGGCCTCTGCATGAAAACGGCTTGTTATCCATCGTTTATAGACTGACTCCTAGCAAGTCTCGATCCGATCACTCTCAACCCAAAGACGGTAACAATGTGCAGTCAAATCGAGTAGACTCCTGCCTCAATAGTTTAATTACTGCTAGAAGCATTGTCTAGTCAGCTCGGCAGTGGACGGAGAGAGTCAGAGAAACACTCAACGGCCCCTGAGAAACGCCCAAACGAACGACAACATGCTTCCATCGGGTTCAAGCGTACGTGCAACTCTGAGGAGGAATCGAATACAGAGTCTTATCGAAAACCAACAAGACTCGGCTTCGCGCAGGAGAATGGCAGTTTCGATCTTGTCCTTGCGCGACGGGGAGAAGCATGCCTATTTAGCACTTATTGTCCCCGGTCTTCGCCATCCGATGGTGCACCCAGATATCCTTCCGTTTCTGGGCATGAGGTGGTTGGAACTACCTCCGGGGCATTTCTGGGAGCCGTTCATGTCTCCTATCGGTATCATCGACCCAATACGTTTTACGAGGCTTTCTTTGGAGCATAAACCACGCCAGATCGGCTTCATGTGTGAGAATTTCTTGGTCCTGCCGGACGAAGCTCCAAAGAGGGACATCGACATTTATATAAGTGAGGAGTTCTTGACGAATCACATGAGCGCAGGGCCGCCGTATAACCCTGGAGGCAACGGCCACGAATACGATCCAGTGTCTCGACAAATTCCGACAGGAATCTCGAGTCCAGCCCCCGGACCAGACGCGGCCAACAGCAGTTCACATGTTTTCTCACAGCTTCAAAGTAAGTTCAGGTTGGTTACCGGTCGAATGTTGATAGCCGAGAGAGATGGAATGGCAAGTGTCATAGGCGGGTTTTCTACCCAATAATTAGCCTCGCTGCATCAAAAGTGGAGGGAGAGAGGTCGTTGAAACAGTCTCATGGCCCACAGCTGAGCCTCTCCGGGTGCTTATCCCAGCCCTTTAACCTTACCCGTGCTCTGCAATGCTAACGTGCGTCATCTCAGGTCAGCAGCTGTCGGCAGCGGGATGGCACCCGTACTATCAATATCCTGCGCCAGAGCCACAACCCCCACAGCGCTCCGTTTTTCCAGACGAACCCAATCGTGGCCATTCGGGGCTGATGTGGAACGCCAATCCAAACCATGATGGCGATAACTACGTCTACGACGTGACTGGAGGGCAGAGTTTTGCGGATCCTGACGATTGGATGCCGCTGCCGCATCAGGGCGACCTGGAGGATCAGCATCAGTAAAACCAAGAAGAAAAAAGAGAGCAAATAGCGAGCGAATGAGTAGGTTATCCGGTCACGGTTTTTCCCAAGCACGACAAAAATTTCCTTGAGACGCTCGTTACAAAGGCGCAACGACCTGTTGTTAAGGCTGCCAGTATCTTGTGTCAGGTTCCTCGCTCTTCCGTTGGGCTTCAGTTTTCCCCACATACCACGAGCCCATTGATCCGTTTTCATTAGCGTGGACGACACAACTGGAGGCACCACACCGGAGTTGTATTTCAATTTTCTTTTCATCACATTTCTCCTCGTCTACAACCCGCGTAGCATCACAGAGCTTCCAAGTTCGGCAAGGTCACAAACAAGCGGCTCTCTGAAGCACCAGAACGGTGCGGATCAAGGCCTTGGGAGCGGGAAAAGATGTTCACAATCCCTCTATGGGGTCTCTCTGGTTCGAAACAGCGAGTTGAGCGGCTGCATACTTACTGTGCATACAATAGCCACCTCCTGGCTGTCTGACTGAGGCATTTGATGAGTGGGGGAGGGTCATGTGGTGTCGGTTTTTGTCGGTTGGGTTCCTTTCGTTCTTCTGTATTTTCATTGGCTCGAAGGTGGTTCTTCCCTCATCTGTTCCATTGGAGGCAGAAGTGAGATTGTTATTTCCTGTTGGTTGGAGGACGGTAAGAGTTTCCCTCTCTTTGTTATGGTTTCTGCTGAATATTGGACGATATATTTCCCTGAAAGCCTACCTGCTGTCCTTGGCTGTTGATAATGTCTTTCGCTAATGTCTGTAATGATGGGACGGAATTAATCCAACTGTTTGTCGCTCCTTAACAAAGTTCCTCTTGCGGGGCATAAAATGCTGCGTGCGAGTTGGTGCAGGCTTGACGGGTTTCCCAGACTCTCTGGCCTGCCGACGTCGCTCGGGAAGAAGTATACCTGCGCCAGGAAATTTCAGCAGAGGACATGGATATCCTGTCCGCTCAATCTTTTTGAAGTGCGGTGGAGATGTCAGCCGCGCAATACCGAGTCCGACGGTGTTGGGTGACATTGTTAACGCTGTTGAACGTGTTGCTGGATTCTGTTACGCCCTCGTCAGGGGTTCCAGTTTGGCTTTGACCTTGCTGGTGGAGGTTTATGAATGGATGGATGGCTGGCTGGACTTGATCACGTTTATTCCAGAGCTGATCAAAGAAGCATGATAGAGGGGTATGGAGTCGTTCCCGGGGACTTGGATAAAGTCAAGTTGGAGTGTATGTAAATGTAGGTGTATGGACGTACCGGGAGCCCGGGGGCCCGGGGGGGGGGGGGGGGGGGGGGGGAGCAAAAAGATGGTCTCAACATACTGGGTCCACCTCAAGAAGTCATCACGGACAGGCATAAGGCATTCCCACAAAGCAGTGGGTTATCACCAATTTTATTTGTATATTTAACGTCACTCATCGGTCGTACCTGTGCAGTGTAGTCGGCTGCTTCACCCCCTCGGTGTGACCCCGAGTGAGTGGCACGACGCATGACGACCTCAGCCTCGAGCTTGTATGTATGAGGCATGCATTGACACCTGATCCTGGCCTGACACGGGTCTGAATCACAACACCAGCATCGGCGCAAATTGACCGCTGTGTTGGATCCAGCTCATTTTCACCTAACCACATGCTAGCTATCCCCTGTTTCATGATCTCTCAGCCTGTGATCATGATCCCATACTTTGCTCTCTCTCGAGCTAAGCTTTCCTAGACGATGTTGAGAAGTCTGGATAACGGGAGATTAATTCCTTTAAAAATCACATACACATACACATATAAACTATGTTCTAGCTAGTTGTTCTGAAGACAAAGCAGCGGTGTAGAGAAGGTCAAAGTCGTTCAATAATAGCTGAGCAAAAGAAACGAAGGGAAGACACTAATAATGAAGACGCGAAAGCCTTCCAGCCTCCACATTTCCAGTTCTTCTTCTCAATAACCGTCCCATTTATTATTACTGCTACATTGACGCATATCCACCTGAAAGTGTGTCTTGTTTTGGTATATCGGTCTCCTCGCAAAATGAAACCAACCTTGTCTGCGGGAAGCGTCTCCACCAATGTTCGCTAATTATGCCACGAAGGGCCCATAGCCGTGGATGAAGAATAAGAAGGCTCCCAGGTTTCGCTCTGGAAATATTGCTGCTCCTCCATCGAGGCCATAACAGCAAGCATACCGCTAGTGTCGCCGTTGGATGCGAACAAGTCTAGAGCGGCCCTCTTCTGCTGCTCGGATGCTTCTGTCTGGATTTGTTGCTGGACCGTGTAGTTGCCCATCCCCTCGTCGTCGTCGATGTCGTCGTACTCCAGTCCGGGAGAGAACTCCAGACCAGGAGAAGACTGCCTCGATTCTTCCTCCGAGAACTCAGACGAAGTGGGGGTGGCAAATGTGTTTGGGTTTGGGTTTGTGTCGTGAGTTGATGTTGTCCAGGTAGACCCGGAGTATGTTGATGTCTCGTCGTCTGCTGATGGCGGAGGCATGAAAAGAGGCGTTGATATCAGGTCCCATGGGCTTCTGGGACAGGACCCAAGACAAATCTTGTGTTCTGATTGTGGTTGATGCTGTTGTGGTTGTCCCATATAAAATAGGTTCTGAGAAGGCAGCTTTTGCCGTTCGTTGATGGCAGGAAGTTGCCTTTGTGGCAGGATAGGGATGGTCTGAATAGATGGCGAGGCGACTTCAAGAGTCTGCACGTGCCTCCACAGCCGAAGGGCCCATTCAAGTCCGCCGCTGAAGCTGATCTGTGCGGTGTCGTCTGTTACGAGAAGGTGCCTCGTGGTGAACTTTGGATGCCTGTAGTGAGGAAACATCCACTCCAGTTTGACAAAATAGTCTCTGGTGCTGGCCCAGCCGAGAAGACTGTCTATAGCGCAACCGCTCAGTATAGCGACGAGGTAAACAGAGATCGTGTGCATTCTCCCTGGCTCATGGGCTGTCGCTTTCACAGAGAACTGCAGCGAGCTGGCCAGCACCTCGCCTGTTCCGTAGAACGCGAGGCTCGTCACACATATCGTGATTGCTTTTTCAGTCTAATCTCGGGTTTAGCTTTGGGACTCACAAACGGATCAGGACAGGGAGGTACGCACGATGTTTCCACCACCGGACAGCTCAGCTCCAGCGAGCGCGGAGGACTGAAACAATCCTCCGAGGGGGAGCATCTCGTCGCTTTGAACGTTGTGGGTAGAGGGTCAGAGGAGTTTGACAGCTCATAGTCCTATTCAAGACAGCGCGAAAGAGTGCCGATGAAAACACGGAGTAGTGATTGGGAGTGAGGAGGAGAATGTCATATGAGTTGGGAGGGAGAGTGTGTATATTAAGGTCCTGAACCTTCTGCTCATTTTGCTACCGGATGATAACATTGACAATGGACAATTTCAGCTTTGCCCGATCATTGCTATGCGGAGTTTGTGCCGCGACGAGGCTCTGGGACTGTTTCTGGTCTGACTGCGAGATGGTACTATTTCGGACACATCGTGGAGGCGGTTAGATCGGCAAGGGTCAAAGCCGTCATCCATGACCAGGCTGCATGCTTTCGGAATGAAAGTGGGAGAGTGCGTAGTAACAAATAAAAGTATCGAGCTTACTGGTCAGGATGAGTCGAGTTGGTCCGACACACCGGTTTGGGCTTGATTGTGCTGTCCACAGAATGGACGAATGTACGTCGGCCTGAGTCCTGGAAGTTGAGAGAGGAACGGGTCTACCTCGTCCATGTTAGCGATGAGTTATGCGCTTTACCGCTTTGGGGATTTGGAATTTGGCCAAGGGTCTCGAGGAAGGTGACGCGCGAGAGCTCTGATTGACGCAAATCGAAAACGAGAATGGCGGGGTTGCGTTTGGCCCCCTCAGGCCTACGCATTCATGCAACTGCTGTCTCTCCCGACAGCCTCCCTCAGGACAACGTTCCAGTTTACCGTGTGAAATTATGACCTGGAACGTATGAATGGAATTCATGGCATGGATGTTATGTTTCGATTGTGGAGGGAAAATAGCCGAGTGATGCTCATGATCGATGCACCTCCCCGAGAGAGGAAAATGGAAGGAAACACAGAAGGCGCGAGCTGAAAATGCTGAGCCGGCTGGGGAGGCATCGGTCAAGTTTTGTCCAATCAATGCGCATGCGCTTCCCAGAAAACAAACAGGCCTTTTGGGCGGACTGAAGGAAGGAACGAAGAACCCCCTCTTTCGAGCAAGCACCTACCTATACACAGTAGTGTAATAACCCGTACCTCATCACCTTATCCCTATCCATCTCCCTCACACCTTTTCCCCCTCAAGCTGAACGACCCACGATGCCATGTGGATCTTTGCCGAAACCACTTTTCCAATTCCTCTTACGAGACCGACGTCCGCTCCAGCCTGGAGGTCACATGTAACAACCAGGGACGCAGGCAACCAGCGTCCAACACAAGGCTGGTCCAGAGCCCCCCATCCGTATCCGACAACATATCCAGACTCAGCAGTTTGGGCACCTCCCAATGACCCTGCGGAACACAGCCCTGAACAGTCCCCCGCCAAGAACGCGCACTTGCTCTCTTGGCTGCCCGCTATTATGTCCAGCTCAATGTCGCCCACACCGCAACCTCGCCTCTGCCCTCGACTATTTCCGAGGCACGGGAGCAGGTAAATAATACTTGATAGTCAGCCGAATCTTCCGAGTGCCGCGACCAACCTGGAAGCTCAGTCCCTAGCATGCTCGCCTTGGTTGTTTGCCTTGTCGCTATTGTTCGCGCACGGTTGTAGGTGCCAGTTAGGTCGTCGACACCAATTCCTCGCCCCGCGGTGGCACGATCTCTTAACAACTCCCCTTCCTTTTTTTTGTCAAGCCTGACAAGCCCCCCTCTCCTATTTTGTGGTCTCCAACGAGGGCCGCTTGCATTGTGTACGCCACCTGTCCAATCACCTGTGGTATTTGCAAGGCTGCTCATCAAGCATCCTGTGTGCTCTCCTCCAACTCGAGTGGCATCAAGCGGCACCCATTTCCCCCGTTTTGTTGCGTGTTGACAGGTCGATCGAAGCTGCCGCTCAGGTTTCGCTCCTCGCTGCCTAAGACTGTAACGCTATTATGAGCTCGCCCTTCACGCAGACATCCCCGCCGGACTTCGATCCACTTCATCTCATACAGCCGTCGGAGGGCAGTTAGCGCAAAAGCTTCTGGTGCGGCTCGAATGAGCTTGCTAGGAGGAGAAAGGGACGCGCAGAGGCGTCGCCGCATCGGACGGCCTCCAAACGCACCACGTCCGTAAGTTTGCCTATAATCCCCATCCCGACAGTTCTCAACCTCCACCGCCCGGATCCATTGCCATCGTGCGGTTCTCGGCGTGTTGCTAATGGTACGCCCGAACAGACCGCTCCCAGAGAATCCCATTCAGATCGCACCGAGACCCCAGAGCAGGCGAAACTCGAATGGCGTCGCCGAGGATCCTGCCCATGAGGATACCGAGTCCGGCCAGCACTCTTACCCAACCCCGCTGGTCGCAGCTCAAGCTGCGCAAGCTGCCCCGTATATCTCCGAAGCAGCCCAGCCCATCTCGCCGGCTGCGATGTCGGCTCGAATTCATCGTGGGAGCCGGCGGGGCCGCGGGCCCCGACGAATCAACCTGAACCAACTTGCTGCGGACGAAGTTTCGACAGAAGTCACCCTCCTGACTGCCGATGGGGACTGGGTTACCCTCCCCAGCGCCCTCATAAGCCCGCACTACCCCCAATGCTTTATGCCTGTTCGGACAGCAGAGCTCCTCGGGCACCGTCCGAGGGACTTGATGGGGGCCAATGTCGAGACGTTTGTTACGCCCCGAGGTCGGATCCAAAGCACTCGCGCCGTGGTACTGTGGTTCGAGCTCCAACAGCTCCAATTGCCACAGTCACTTGTTCCGATGCCTGTTCT
The DNA here is from genome assembly GCA_033675105.1 of Podospora appendiculata. Classification (NCBI taxonomy): domain Eukaryota; kingdom Fungi; phylum Ascomycota; class Sordariomycetes; order Sordariales; family Podosporaceae; genus Podospora; species Podospora appendiculata. The sequence continues at coordinate 1,851,058 of JAULSO010000005.1, read as the reverse complement.
CGATGGTGACGATCCCGGGGTGTCGATCATTCTTGGGAGGCCATTCATCGAATGGTACTTTGGGCCATACTGGGCCCCATCCCAATACGTTGAGCCAGATGTGGCTCTCTCGCTCTATAATGGCGATTTCATCTCGCCTGAGATTTATGATGAAAGCACATTCCTGCCCATGCCCATAGGCGACGAGATGGCGGGTGTGGACATGGCTGAGCGCTACAACATGCCGGCCATGTGAGTCAATGTACGTGTGTCGTTGAAACAAGAACGAGCCTCAAATGTTTCCTAGCAAGCTGACCCATGTTTATCGTTCAACAGCGCCGAGCTAAACAGCCGGCAGTGACGGCTAGGCACATGACAGTGGACACAATAGCGCACTAAGCAAATCCTTTGTTTGTCTCACCACCGCGAACGACTTTGACGCCAGAACGGCGCACGGTTCATGCCTTGGGTGCAGACTCCCGTGTGAAACATACCGTGCAAGCTGAGCTCTCACTGGTCCTCACCAATTCCACTTCGGACCTTGTTCAACGCTTTTGAGCCTTCAAAGACTGCAGGCAAATATAAAGCGTCGACAGGGTTACGCGATCTTCGACCCACGATCTACGAGGACCTTTGTGGAGCCCAGGCTTGGCACGGACATTCCCCATTGGACAGAGTGTGTCCCCGGTGATTGATAGGGACAGCATCTTGGCCTCGCGTTAACACGAAATGCGATGAACCGATTGTCTCGACTGTTGGAGGTGTTCCCCTTTTTTGATGTTAGTGGTGGAGGTTTGTTTATGTGGATGAAAAATTATTGTGTCTGGGTTCCATTATTAGTTGTCAAAATAAGGTACAGAATGACAGGATGCGGCACGCGGGTACGACTACGGCACCCGCTGGTATATTACGATGTGACGTCACCATTTTTTTTGTTTATATCTTTTGCGATTTCTCTTGGGTCATTCTCTCCGCTCCATTATCCTCCCTACACCAGAAGCAGATTGAACATTTTAGTGTAATGTTTACGATTGGGCATTGAATACCAAGCCGTCCTTCACAAAATCTTATTTCGTAACCCAAACACTTTGGTTCTATTCCTCTGGTTATATTACATCATTGGGCTATTGAAACTTCCCATTGCGGTGATTAGTTCTACTATTTGCGTAAGTCTGAGCCGGTGGTGTATAAACCTGGCAGTAAAGAACAAGCTTCTTGTTCCAATACGAGTACAGTTGGAATGATCTCGGGTCTGTCTTTGCGAGACTTTTCAAGACTCCCATCAAACGAAACGCGAAGGTACAGTGAAAGTCGGCGCGATCGCCAGAACCCATGTGCCGTAAAGGGGAACAAAGATAGTGGACAATTGAGAGAGGAGATAATGGAGAAATACGTCGTTCTTGCCTGACTGGCGTTTGTGTGGAGTAAGTAAACGTAGCCGCTTGAACTCGAAACAATGCACGGATGTCCTCAAGAGATACATGGTATTATTTGATGCCTGCGCCTCCGAACAACTTTAGAAATACAGGTGTACCCCTTTAGCTACTTGCTGTATCATCGCGCTTCTGGCGGACCAAATGAGTGTGGTTTTATATGCTTTTAAGGAGAGTGGGTATCGATTAGATCAGATAACAAGAAAACGACAAACAGAGATGCGAGGAAAATGCACAACCAGCAACATGGACAAATCGGGAATGCAACAGTCAGTCAAGGTGAAGAGCGCCACATCCTGTGTGGTGGGTTCCAGCATCCTGGCTTGTTGATCCCTCCCCCCCTGATGAGGAGGCATCTCGGCTGCTGTTGCTGGGTTGGGGGCTGTGATCCGAGCATCCGCTGAGAGAGGCTCGTGGTCTGGAGGAGCTCGCTTGTGTCCCCAGTCGTCCTGAAGATCTCCTCGGCATAGCTCCTGTGTCTCTCGACAAGCTTCTGCGAGCACTGGCGCTTCTTGGTGTCGTGGATGCTGCTGCCGCCGCCGCCGCACCTGTCGACCTCGGGTTCCACAGCGATCTGCTCCTCGAGCACCAGCCGTACGGAACGTGCACGCCTCCGTATGCACTGGCTGCACCCCCTGCTACTGTTGCCGCAGCACGCCGCCAAGCGACTTCGTGGCTGAGGCTGCGTCAAGTGTGCGGCGGTGGCCAGCTCCCGCGCTCGGGACACGGCGTGGATGTGCTCGGCCAGGTTCTGTGCCCAGTCGAGGTTGCCGGCAAAGACGACTTCGCTGCTGTCTGGTTGTGCGTCGTCCGAGGTCAGGAGGTGTCTGGTCCTGAAGACGGGATGAGGCTTCTCGTCTAGTCTCCAGTCCAGGACAATGTGAACGGATCCGGACTCTGCCCACTTGTGAATTTTATTGGTCTCCATGTTGGTAAGGTGTTGGAGGAGGGTAGCCGGCACGGAATTCTGGTGGCCAGATGGGTTGATTGATGCCGGGACAGTGAGGTTGGGCACGGTTGTAGTCCCTAACGGCGTGCCAGGGAACGATATGGCTTGAAGCCGGATGGAGGAATGTGGGGTGGTTTGCTGCAAACGGTTAGAATACCCGGGGATCAATCCTGTCTAGTGTCTTTCAAGACTCACGCAGCTGTACTGGTATGGTGGTTCTTCGGGTTGCTCCTCGAGTTTGACATTGTGCATGCGGGCCTCCATCTGAGTGACGGCTTACGTAGCTACACGGTAAATGAGGAAGAATGGGAGGATGGCTTGGTTGTGTGCTCGCTGGCGTGGTGAAGTGAAATGAGGCCTGGAGATGAGACAAGAATAGCGGCAAAAAGCTTAGTTTGAGTCTTGCAGGATCGAGTGTTTGCTATGATGGGAATAGGAAAGATCACACAAGTTTTCAAAGTTATATACCCTCAGACGGCCAACCATTTTCGAAATCGTGAGGCTGCAACGTAGTCTACAATCCGCAAATGTGAATTGATTTGGAGAGATCCGGTGATTCAATAAAAAAGATACCGGGCAACCACAAGCTCGCCCGTGGAGTGTGCTGTGCTGGTGATAGATGACCGACCTGAAAAACCAGTCTTGAGTTGCCATCGACAGCCCTACCATCAACGATTCTGCTGGCAAAACTCCAGCTTAACTTGACTCAAACTGGATACACCGAGTGAGCTCACCTGTAATCGACATGCCGCAGACTGAAAATTCCGTATCTGGTTTGGAAGTCGACGAGGTCAGATTTTGCAAGCCACAGCAAGGTTCGAATTCTCGGTGAGTTGTTGGGTGCTTGCTAGTCGCTTCAACTGAGCCTTGGGAGAGGATGGCGTCACCGCATTGCCTGCCTAAGGTAACTACACTAATGACTAACTGCACTACGATTCCTCAGCGAGGCTGCCGCAAGCTGCAACACGACCGACCGCGTCCTCGCCCTCGTCCTCGTCCTAAGGTCTCCTTATCGCACGCGTTATCCCAACCTAATCATGTGGCAGGTGCGACGCTGTGTCGTGTGTGCGGGCGAAGGTGCGAAGAACAGGTGGGAAGGAACGAGCGATCGAGCGGGGGAAGCAAGCAGCGGCGAAGCGGCGAGGGCGATTCTGCCCAACCGAATCAGCTCATCCCCGCTTGCGTCAGCTTAGAGAGAATATGATTCCCTCCTCCTCCAATTAGCCCTTAATAATACCAACTCTCCTCTTTAATTCCACCTCCGCCCTCGACGCTGAACTTCCACACCCGCTTGTCATCCCTTGTCCCGCCATGCATGGCCCGACACGAGGGTGGGCGCGGAGCGAGGCTTCACGCCGAGCTGGCGCCAAACTCCAGCCGGCCGTCATTTCTGCTTCGTCTGCGTCCCGGTTTCCCGTTCACATTCAGTCAGCGTCGGTGGATCGCCCTCTGGACCTTTTGCTCGCGCCTAGTATTGCGGGCTACCTACACAAGTTCCCGGGCGGATCAATCGTTATTACACTCGTTCAGGTACCGGGTAGCCTTATTGTGTACCTGTGAGCTCCGAGGGCGCGAAGGTGAGCACGACCGCACTCGACGTACCACACCCGACGGCATTTTTGGTAGGTACCTCGCCTGTTCGTCCACACGCCGCCACGCCCGTACAACAACACAACGCTCCACGCCTCAACGCTTCACGCCTGTATAACGCGCCTTCAAGTTGGAGTCTGGCTGCCACCTGCCTGAGGTACCCTGACCTGCCTGACCTTGCATCTAACTCACACTGCAGTGCGCGCACCTTTTCGGCTCAGATTTGCAGACAAGGGGTGCCTGTTACGCTGGAATTTGCGCCTCATCGATAGATGTCCGCTTCATCTCTTTCTCTTTGGGTGTTGTTGCTCACTTGTCGCAGTTCGGCCAACCCACCACGGCTGGATCGGACCAGACAGACAACCATCAACCGCGCCCCCTTCTACTACCCCCCTTGGCTCGCCGTCGACCCTCTGCTCCATGCGCAAGTGCCCAAAGCAATTACACGGGCCTCAGTGCCACGGGCAAGGATGACATTGGCAAACGAGGATCAATCCTGTGTCTGGACAGGCAGTTTGTATTTCCTTTTCGGGTAGATTTTCCGAGAGGATATCTCTTCGTCCTCCTTATGCCACACGAGCACGAGGCGGGTCCCACATACACTACTTGCCTCACCTTGCAATGCTGCTGACCTCCCGCCTCCGTTATCCGTTCGACGCTTTGAACGAATACCTTGCACCACGATGTTTTTATCTGTGCATCTGTGTTTTGATACCTCGAATGGTATTTCGAAAATACAAAATGATTCTCGCACTCCGGCACCTCGCAAGGTCCTCGCTCGCAAGGTCCCTGTCCACCTTGTCTCCTTTTTTCCCCATATAACCAACTTACACCCTCTTTTCCACGACATCATGGAAATACCATGAGTCCTCTCTGATCCATTGTCATTATAATTTACACTCTCTATTCTCCTTGACGCGGCCATGGACTTGTTCAGAGGAGCAAGCTTCACGCCGACTATAACTTCACAACCTGCTCCTGTCTTGCATGCACCGGGTGCTTCCACTCGCGGCTTTGCAAAAAACAAATCGTCAACGCCACGTTCGCATAAGTCTGCAAAAAGAGGCAGGGGACGGCCAAAGAGTTCCAAGGCGCCAGTTCGAGATTACAAGAATCTCATACACCTTCTCCCCTGTAAGTGGTCTCGTTGTATTTGTATATATGGTTTGGCCCAGCCGTGTTGCTTCTATTCCCTCTCTGCCCTTTGGTTTTATATCTTGTGCTCATCATCGACCTTGCAGCACCTGGCCTCATGACTGCCCCTCGAGCACACCTCCCCGCCGGCATGGAGGCCGATTCCAATGATCAAAGTCTCGATTGGCCTACAACCTGTTCGACATCGAGGTGGAGACGGCCTCGGAGAATGATCGACAACACGACGATCAACCATGAGACGGAGCTGATCACGGATACTCCTTTCTTCCTCACAGCCGGAGGCAATTGGACCTCGCTTGGGAATATACTCGTGTCCAGACGCTACTACGCCTCATACATCTACGAAACCTTCCTCAATGCGCTTGGCTACCGCGAGATCAACACGCTGCCGCAACATGTCGAACCGTCCATCAACCCCCGCGGCGGAATCTTCAAGCCGATTGGGAAAGCACCGCTATGTGTGTACTTTGCGAATGGCACCACCCCTCTTCTAGAGTTCTATGTCTTGCCCGGCGAGCCCGAGGCAGGCATTCCCTTTATTTTGGGCGGAGCGGATATCGGGATTGCCCTGGGGGGCAACTGGACGCCTCAACAGAACGTTGCGAGCTAGGTCTGTGGCCTCGGATACGTTGGCCTCCCAGCAGCTTCAGGTGAACGGCCCCATGACTACCGCTCTGCTCTAGACCACCAGCTAACTGAAGTATCTATCAGGCCTCGGCAGACGCCACATGGTCCTTTGGTATCGGGAGATGTTTTGGCTTCTTGTGATCTGGTGTGTAGTAGATACCTGTATTGCGTGTATGATGGAGCTTTGACAAACCCGTTCATTCGCCTTCGGGACACAAAAGCGTTGCAAATACCTGTAACTACATGGAGAGTTCTCATGCATGCATATGGATACCCTACCTAGATGGTCACTTTTTGTTTAATTATTTTGCGTTACTGCCTTGTTTCAACACACTCGAGTGATTTATTACGCGTGCTTTCTTAGTTGACGATACATGTATTGCTGAGGATGACGAACTTGGAGCTGCTTAGACGGGTACTTACACCTTGGTGTATTTTTGGGTCGATGACAAGGCAGTTGAACCCGGCAAGATGTAGTAGGTAGGGTGTCATTCCGAGAAAAGCACCGCTTTGGGCGCCAACAACAACAAACCGCGCTGCAATTACACGTACAGGCGGCGGCACACTCACTACATGTACCTACCAACGGATTACCCAAGCAACTTACGGTAGTAGTTTCCGACAGCCGGGAAATTGAGGTGGCGAGGAGATGATGTGCAGAGCCTCTCTCCGCATCGTTTCAAGGTCTGGGGAGGGCCCCCAAACCCCCGTCCTGTCAAACTCTCTCCAGTTTCCCCTCGGTAATTAGTGGTTACCAGGTAGTATAGTGCGGAAAGATCACGTATGTCACTACTTGTAGGTCAGGTAAAGTCGTTTCTCGTGTTCCTCACACCTCACGGCGTTAGCCACCACCACCACCGCCATCCGTCTGTCAGACGTGCGTTGTTTCATACTTTCTTCGCTCTCCCGCCCCGGATGCGCCACCGCCAGTTTGCTCTATCTGGTATCCCGCGGACGGCCATTCTTTTACTAGCCCCCAAAGGGAAATAAGGAAAGTGAATCACGAATAAATTGATTCGATTGGCCAGAAGGAGGCCAAGGTGCACCCGACTTGGCGTGCGATTGTTCAGAAAGAGAAACACAAGGGAAAACGAAACATCAAGTACCTAGACGTGGCGGTGGTGGTGGTGGTTCGAGGCGGAACGATGCTTGGTGGGTTTTGCCGTGAGGTGAGGTGAGGGGGGTTCAGCTTGGCCACTTTACTTTTCAGGGTTTGTATGCCTCACGTCAACTGGAGCGTGTACATGGAGATTTTGGTATATAAAATTTCGTTATGGTTATCGTGGCTTGGCGAGGGTTGGTGTTGTTGAAGTCATGTAATGTCGGTTCGTTAGTCAGGTCCTTCTGACCTTTTCCTGCACTTGCATTACTTTACACCATTAAAAACCTTGAAGAGGTCCATAGGCGGCGGTTACGCACGCAGGTCAGCATTTTTATTCTCAGTCATGGCATGGCATGTCCGGGTCTATTCCGTGGAGGCAGAACGTAACGTCGGGGAGTAACCCGTAACGCGTAAGTTGATAAGGTGAGATATAGGTAGCTCCTGGGTAAGATCATTACACACTACTACGATGGCAGGACACGACTGACGGACAAGCCCGACGTAACTGTAGTAGGTAGTAGTTAGTGTACAGGATGGATGGCCACCAGCACGACCGTGTCCCTTCCAACACCGTGGATCAGGTAGGTCGGTAAGGTAGGTTCCCTACCCCCTGCTAGCATCCATCCTCCCGCTCCCAGCCATCGGAGTTTAGTCAATGACCCATGCTTAATCACGAATTCGCCTCTTTCCGCCTTTCGTCCCATCACTAGGTCGACGCCCCCCGCTTTGCCCCTCCGTTGTCATTTCAGTCATTTGTTGTTTGCCTTGAGTTATTTTCTTGTTGACTTACCTTATCACCCAGCCAGAGTGGACGGACGGACGGACGGGATGGGATGTTCGTGTGATCCTTTTTCGATTCTGCCTCGTTTTTTTTTTTTTTTGGCTGTGTTCGCCTGGTTATTCCTCCCTACCCAAATCATGCTCCCTCCTCATTTCCGAATCCTTCCTCCCAAGGGTGCATGCCATTGCCATGTTTTCTATGCTTAAACCTCACTCTTTCCTTGTTTGGGCTCTTTGTTGCGCGCAGCAGAGCGGAATGGATTGCGTGGACTTTGTGACTCAGGAGGCAATTGGAAGGGCAAAACTTTGGAAGAAAAGCCCGGTACGTGACCTGGCTCGGTGAATTACACTACATTACCTACCTACCTGACCTACTGTAGGTACCTCGGCCCCCTTATCACCAAGGGTATATTCAATCTCTTGGAAATTCGTTAGCGTTGAAGGAAAAAAAAGATGGTCAGGTGAGTCCGGGGGGGGGGGGGAGTGATATCCTGTACATGAGATATACACGATGGGACCTAGATTAGGTTTCGCGTGTGTGCGTCCGGGTCTGGTACAACGCATTGATGAGGAAGTATCCGTCCGTTGGTTCGATGTAAACATCCAATGCCGGCAGCTATACAGGTTCCCGTCATTGTTGGTTGGCAAATTGCTGCTGCTGCTCTGCTGCCTAGCAGTTCAAGCATATCTAGCCGCCGCTCCTTCCCCCAAGCCACTGTTTACCCGACCTGACATTGATTCCATCCCCACCTTGCCAACGGGCTGACTTTTTCTTTTCCAAGTTTATTCAGACATATCATGCCTAGGGAGTAATGGTCCCGCACGCACGTGTAGATTTATGAGGTATGTAGCTTGTTTCACGGCATTGATCGTGGCCGGTTCTAGATCCAGCGAGCTCCGAAACAGAATTAACCATAAGCGCCTTTCTTGCTCCACCACATGTGTGGTGCGTGTGACGCGATGCCGGACATTCTGACTTGCAGAACCGGGTCAGTCCCTTTGGTCAATCGAGCGCCAGCCGGCAGACGATGACATTCAGCCAACAGACGATCGCCAGCAAATCCTCCCCCAGCCACCACACAAAAATACAAGAAAATAAACGAACAATGTAAAAAGAAAAAATCCAAGCTTGCTGTTTCTTTTCCAAACCCGAGCCCCCGAGTTCGAAAACCCAACCAACGCGCACCATCACCACCACAAGCCACGCCATCTCTCACCGAAAAAAATAAACCGACGACCAATCCTGCAATGCAATGCAATGCAGAAAACCCAACGAGCACCACCATCTTGTAACGATGCAAAGCCGGGTCACGAACCTGAGCTGATATGCGAGCAAGCCTCAGCCCATTAGGCCACACCCAAGCATATGCAGCTTGCAAAACGGTCCCCTAATTAGAAAAGAAAAACAAGCTTTGCCCTCTATCATCTCATCTCATCCCATCTCATCTGATCTGACGAGCGGCCTCCCTCCAGCCGCCCCAGACATTGCGCCTGCCTGTCTGCCTGCCCGCCAACTCGTCATTGACAAAACAACAAACCGACCGATTAACAAGCAACAGCAGCCCAACCGATTGTCTCCAGAATGCCCAACCCAGGCAGCCGATGGATGGGAATGGGGTGGGGAGGCAAAAAGAAAGTCGCAATGCATTCAAGCAGTCACTCGCGACGCAACAATCCTCATTTCCGAACAGCAATCTGGATGCCTCGTTTCCATCGCGTTATATCCGACACCACGAAAGAGTCCGGTCCTTAACCCCGTACACACCGGTGCAGACGGAAGGACCGAGACTAGACATTCCCGCCCCGGTAATTCCTACTCACGTCCCCGGCAACGCCCACGCCCGCCAGGCCCGGCGCATTCCCGCCCTCCCCCGGCGGCGCATATCCGCCGAGCGCAGTAACCGACCTCGCAAAAGCCTCCCAGAAGCCGCACGCCGTCCTGCCAGTCTGGTCGTCGCTGACCGTCCCGAACCCCCAGTCGCCCACATTCACCACGCCCTGGATGAGGTCCCCGCTGCCGCTGCCGCTGCTCACGGGGTGGTTCCACTGCACCGTGGGCGGGAAGTTCCACACCGCGCGCTTGGTGTTGGGGCTCCCAGTCGTGATGTACGACGCAAAATACGACTGCATGGCTGTGCTGATACCAGCGACGAGGGGCGCGACCACGGGCACCATCAGCAAGGCGATGCTGTCGAGGAACGAGGAGCCTGTGATGGCGCTGGTGCTGTAAAAGGTCGGGATCAGGTCTGTTGCGTGCTGGCCCGGGAAGACCGAGTATTGCATATTCCAGACTTTGGCGTCGCCCAGGGCGGCGGTTAGGTCTGAAGGGGTGTTAGTGTCTGTCTGTCCATCCGTCGTTAAGGGGTGGGGCGAGGGTTAGGGGGTGGAGTGGGTTGGCGTGGCAACCCCCCTGACCTAACGATGGGAAGAGGACAACGACTTACATCGCACATTGCAGGTAAAGCAGCTGTCGCGGAGAAAGGCCGTCACCCGCGCAGTCTGGGTGGAATACGTCGACCTCGCTGTGCTGCCCGTCAAGGGGGGGTAGAAGGCCTCGACTTTGGCGTTCACGCCTGCCGAGCGCGTGTAGTTGGGGAACACAGCACCGAGGAACGACGTGAACTGCGCATCATTCTGAATCGATCCACTCACGAAAACGCTCGCCTCGTCGGCCACGTGCGAAAGAATCATCGACTCGATGGGCCAGAACTTGCCGGAGCTCAGCTCGAGCAACGGGATCTGGCGGATGAAGGACCCGTCCGGAGTTGGGCCGACGGCAAAGGTGCCGGACACCTGCTTTTGGTTCAGGGCAACGTTGGCTTTGAGAAGCGTCGCCGGGTCCGCTGCCCGGAGGCAGGCAAGGCCTTTGCCCTGACACCCCGCCAGGGCGGCAAAGTCCTGGAATGTCGTCTCGACGGCGCCGGCGCGGTCCCACGTCATCTGGAAGGCCGGCGACTGGAGGATGGCCTTGGAGAAGAGCGGATCCAGCCCGCCGCCCTGGGCAACCAGATGATGCATGATCGAGCTGGCCCCAGCGGATTCTCCCATCGCTGTCACACGTGTAGGGTCGCCGCCGACAAGGCCGATATAATCCCGGACCCATTGGAGCGCCGCTCTTTGATCGTGCAACCCTGCGTTTGGCAGCCCCTCGAGCTCCATCGTCGTCCCGGCAAGGAAGCCGTATGCACCCAGGCGGTAGTTCATGGCGACGAAGATCATGTTGTTACTGGCTTGGCCCATCATGCCAGAGCCGTCATAGAACGGCAGCTGCGGTTGCAGGGTGTCCTTGCTTCCGAAGAGGTAAGCGCCGCCATATATCCACACGACGACAGGCAGCTTGAGAGACGGGTTCTTGAGGGCCTTTGCGGGGACATAGATGTCTAGAAAGAGACAGTCTTCGCTGCCACCCGAGAAGAGCGGGATGGGGATTCCTCCCAGACTGAGCTGTTAGAGTCATGTTCCTCACAGGAGGCCAGTGAGATGTGAAGCCACGTACAACTGGTTGAGGGCAGCTCCAACCGGAGAGGCGTTGCCTTTTCCAACAATGTTCAGCCCGGAGGGGGCAGACTGGATGCACTTGGGACCATAGCTGCCGTCCTGCAGAGTCGTGTTGGTCAACGGCGGAGCAGGCTTTGCCCAACGAAGATTGCCGACTGGCGGTGCAGCATATCGGATGTTTCTGAATATGTATCTGACTTCGGTTCAGCCATAGCAGATGGCAGCGTGGCAGACGGACAACACTCACATGTCACTGGACGCACGGTAGGTCGCAGCTCGGTATGAGGCGTAAGGGAGGGTGAGGATGGGCAAAGTGGCCCGCTTCTCGAAATTGACGCCAAGCGGAAGGGGAGAACAGAGAACGACAGCAAGGTGAAAGAAGAAGAACAAAAAGAACGTAAGTGACGACGACATCGTGTGGGAGGAAACGGGCAAGATGTCCTCAACTGCCACAACTCTCGGGCAGTGGCAGGGCCGACTGAGTTCAGGATCCAGGGAGAAGTGTGCCCGTCATATACGATGCAGCTCAGAACTCGCAGCCCGCAGCTCCGTGGATCCGAGGTATGCTCCAATGGTAACCGTTGTGTTTGGCTTTCTCCCCCAGCTCCCAGCCATGAGCTCCCTCCACTCGTAACCCAGCCATGCTATGCCATATGCCATCTGATGCTGACAGGAAGCTCCTCCAATATGCCATTCCTATCCACCTCCCGAGCCCATCTCCGCGCCGTCGAGCAAATAGCAACACGGAGCAGGCATGGGGCCGGTGATTTGCAGAATGTGCCGTCCTGAGCCGAGCCGCACGATTCTGGACGTTCGACGCTATCACCGGGGCAAGCTATCTTACGCAAATGAGGTGTGTCGTTGACTGGTGCAACGGGGAGCTCGAACCGACGAATCATGGGCCCCAATTGCGCTGGGCGAACATGTTCCTGGGCGGAACGGCCAAAGTGCGAGGATCGACTCGGTGTTGTGGCGCTAATGGCTCTGGCCAATGGGGCGGGTGAGACGGGCTGTGGAAGATGGATGGATCGTCGTGGTCTCAGATGTGATTGATGGAGGCGTTGGTTACAAATCGCGACGGTGGAGATCCTTTGTCCCTCGTCGGACTTAAGATCACAAAGCCATCTTGTTCTCGTTGAAAGAGCAGAGAATATTGTCTAAGTTGAAGAGGTAAATCGCGACTGCCTGGGAAATGGCCCGCAGTTCATACAAACAACGACTTTGGAAAGTGCAGCCCAAAGTCTACCTTCTCTTGGCAGTCACCCAGACCCTAACCCCTCCTAGGCCGGTAACTGACACATACAAGATAAGGTAACGATCAAATAGAATCCAGCCTGGACCAAACCAAGTTCCATCCAGCTTTCATCCGACCTCGGTCTCAGCTGCTGGCTCTCCCTCCCCCAACTTCAGTCATCCCATCTTTTTGCCCCATATCATTCAGGGACCGGCATCCGGCATCTTGGGGGGCGACTCCACATCGAAGGGACGGACCGTCATTGCAGATGCCAAACCGAATGTCGTGTAATCCTGCACTACAACTACCAGGCTACCTGCTGCAGCGTCCATCCCAGCGGTATCTTCACAACAATCACAATGCATCGGAATTCGGAACCCGCCGTTGACGCCGAGCACGTCATGCTTGTTAACTGAGCTGGGGCACAAATGTGCTCGTGTGCGGGAAAATCTCAAATTTCCAAGAAGAGTTTTCTACCTAGCTACCGCCAGGCCAGCAGAAACCATAACCACCAGTCTCTCAGACGAGGAAACGCCTGCCAGACAGAATACATCCACGATCCCAAGTAAGCCCTCGACCATCACCAACCCGCCACTCCCGCCAACCGAACTCGACCCCCCCTCGCTTCTGCCATAAGTAGCAAGGTAAACGGTTGGAGAAATGAAAAGGAAAACACGTTCGGTAGAAGCGGTATTCGTGCGTGTATCATCCTAGAACGCCAATAACAGGGTGGGCAGCACCGGATAGATTGCCATGCATTCATGTAGATCAACGCCCCAAATCCCGCACCTGTCTCAACACTTGTCTGCCCGAGCATCCACACTCTCGACTCCAGAACCATCATAAGAATAATACGAAAAGACATCACCCCACCAGCCGGTAACCCTGCCAGGTAAACCGCGACTGAATACCGTCAAGTCGGATCGTAGCAACTGCAATTACGCGTCGGGTAAATACCAGAGTGGGATGTCCTACTCCATGCCCATGGCATCACTGTCGGCTAGGGATTTGCGTCCTTGTTTCACGCACCGCGCAACGATCGCCTGTTTTAACACATCACTCCTTCATCTTGACATAATTGCTTGGGAAAATGCCGTGTTTTGTGCCGATCATTCCCGTCCTGTTGGATCATTAGCAAAAGCCTCCAGGGGACAAAATCCAAACATTGAAACATACCACCAGTCGTTGTCGCTCTCCGTCTTCTTCAGCACCGTTATGATGTCGCCCTTCTTGAAACCCAAATCTCCCGGCTGGTCTGCCTCGAAGGTAAACAACGCTATGGCCTCGTTCTTCTTCATCAACGCCTGCTTGCTTGCAAAGTTCGGTTTCGGGGCAGCCGGCCGCCCGGGGCCGACCTTCTTGTCCGCCCCGTAGGTATTGCTAGTTGGCGACTGCTGGCTTTGCCCACCGTAACCACCGCCATTGTCGTGAAACGTGTTGGATCTTGAACCCTGGCCGAACGATCGGGGCTGGTCGTACGTGTCGTCTTGCCATGTGCTGGATCGCTGAGGTCGCCCAAATTCCTCGCGAGACTGCCCACCGTTAGAGCCAGAGTCCCGATTGTGCGTGTTGTTGCCCCATACCACGTTGTCATGATGGTCATCATAGACCGGAATATCGTTGTACATGCTGGTGTCCACCGAGGCCTGCGTGGCCATGCCGGCAAAAATGCGGGAGTTGAGAATGCTCATGAGCGGAGCTGCGGCAGGTGGTGGTCGCTCAGCCCCCGTAAGGAGCTCGCGCGCCGAGATCGGGCGGCCGTAGAGCTTTGTGTTCGCATCTTTCCGCTCGACGATGACTGAGCCCTCGAGCGAGACACCAGCAAACAGACCCTTGGTTTTTGAGTAGCTGAAGATACCAGCCACGCTCCGCAGAGATGCCGCGCCAGCCGCCTCGGCGTTCCGGCCCACGGGCCCGGCTGCGATTGACACATTTCCGCCAAGAGTGAGGGAGCCGGCTTGGGAGAATGTCTTGACAGCGCTGGCGTCGTTGAGGATGAACACGAAGTCGGTAATTTCGACGCCGATTTGACCACCGAAGCCTGCACCGCCAGTGGCAATGGCTGTGGGGGCGCTCCAGCTGCCATCGGGAAGGCGGGCGATGACGAGGCCGCTACCGAAGCGGGCGGAGCCGAGGAATCCGGCCTTTATTACTGTGAGGATTGCGAGGCCCTGTTCAACCCGACGATGGCGTGTTAGTAGCTGATACTAGCCGGTGCAATCGTGATCGGCGGCTCTCTTGCGTACCTTTGCGTTGGCGAGCACTGTCGGTGGAATGATTTTGTCGGGGCTGAAGGCTTGTCGGGGATCGATGAAGGATGTCAGGATTTTGCCGCATTTCTTGCACTCCGCTGTGAGCCGGGCTGTCAGCTATCTCGGGCGCTGGGCTGTGGAGGTCGTTGGGTCGCCCGTGAATTTCACGGGACAGCTGGAGGGAACCTACACGCCAAAGACGACGGAAGGGGATTGTTGAGGCCCATGGTGCAGGCGTGGAACTCTCGGGACTATGCAGCGCGGGAGGACGAAGGTTGGAAATGACAGGCGTTGATGGGAATGGGTGAGGTGAGGTCGATTCGTCGGAGACGGCAAGGTGGCATACCCGGGTGGAGCGTGAGCGAAACGACAGGTGCAGGGTGTAAGATGCAAGACGAGAGGGAATGTTGGAATACGCCGTAGAGCAGACGTGAGATGGTTGTGAAGGGAAGCAGCCCGTAATCCGTGATGCGTGATTCGGGTTAGGCTCCACTCTGCTCACGGGTGACGGGCGACAGACAGGCACGCAGGTCGAATCGAAGGCAGGATGTGTGATGCTTCGGCAGCGGGCTTGGCTTGACGATGTCACGGCTATCAGTGCCGCAGAAGGCTCTGGATTTATTTCTGCTCTTGTCCTTGGTCTTTCTTGCACATACAAACAAACACGTAATCAAATGAAATACCCGCAAGGATAACAAAAGAATGATCTTCTGATGATAAAGCTGCCACGCGTCAGGGGGCTGTGGGATGAAGGCTGTGAGCTGGAAGACGAAGGGACAGGACAAGGGATTGAAGTGTTCGGAACTTTTTGTCATGGTCATCAGCCAGCCATGGCGGCGAGAAATCGCGGGCAGCCGACCAGGTGCCGCGGTGCAGGCAGGCAACTTCCCCGCAGTCACAGTGGTGTCGGAGGCCGCCCCGCCACAGGCAACTGCTTGGTTGTAGCTGGGAGCTCGACATCAAAGTGTATTTCATAAAGCCTGTCAGCAAGCGCACTTTGATCGTCGTAGCTATATAGGTCAGATGTACTGGATACGCTCCCAACTTGAAGCTGTGCAGTTGTGTCGTGGCCAAGCAGTAAGCGTTTGGCACGATAGTGGTATGGCCCAGGCCAGAGGGTGCTAACTCATGCGTGGTATGAGTCCCAAGCACCCTCGAGGTAATGAGTTCCGACCCACTATAGGTCGGGGACGGACCATTACTTTTGCATTTTCTTTTTACCATGCAAACTTGGTTTTAATTGTCTTCCTTTTCTTTTTCCTCTTTTCCTCCTTCTTTTATCGACGTAGTAAATGTTATGTCGGTATCTAAAGTACCTTGATAGGCCTCGACCTCTCCAATGCTGGCGTAGAAATGCTCCCGCTTCCAGAACACCATCCTGGAACCTGGCCCAGACGTGACATCATGGCCTTTCAGCCACAGCCAAGTACCGGCTAGGTGTGGCTAAGCACCGCCTTCACCTGTCGGCGTCGTATCGTTCCTCTCAAACCACTCGCCGCGTCGTCTGGCCCATGCGTCGAGGCCCCCTTTCCAACGCTTCGCTACGCTACTTAATTCCCAGTCGCTACGTAACCCAGGGCAGCCGACACCAAACCAAACCAAGTCGAACCCCAACATAGAAGACCTCTCCCGAATCGCCATTCCGAATCCACGACACTCTCGCGGCTTCGACGAAGCCCGATACGTAATCACAACCGAACCGAGCACACACACCTGCGAACCGAACCAACACGTCGTCTCCTGCGATCGCGATCCCTCACTGCCTCCCGCCCACCACCACTCCCAACACCTGAAACGCCGACACTCTCTCAGGACCGCTCATCCGAGGCGGGGAGGCGGTTGGCGCCGAAAAAATAAAAAACCAAAAGAAAAACCACACATCGAGCGAACGAAACAGGCAAACCCCCCCATCCGCCAAAATGTCCGAATCCTACGAGCGCGAGCGCCAAAACAACGCCCGCCTCGACGAGCTCTCGGCCAAAGTTTCGGCGCTGCGCGGCGTGACCATCGACATCTATGACAACGCGCGCGCCCACGAGGTGATTGACTCAACCGTACGTTTCCCCTTTCCTCCCCTTTTCCCCCCTCTCCTATCTCACAACCCAAAAAAACAAAGAGAAGATAAACGAGAAAGAAAAAAATTAACCTCCCTTCGAACAGTCCGAAACATTCTCCTCCATGGGCACGCAACTCAAGGGCTCCGCCAGCCGGCTAGGTCGCATGGCAGCGTCGGGCAACAAGGTCGCCATCTTCAAGCTCTCGGGCATCCTGATCGGCACCGTCCTGGTCCTGTACTACATCTGGCGACTCATGTTCTAAGTTTCCATTCTCTCCTATCGTCTCCCGCGAGGACGACAAAAAGACGGATGGGAAAGGGACAAAAAAAAACCAGCAGGAACTACAACAAACGCCCAGGGAACAAACAGGCTGGGAGGAGAATAAGAAGGAAGGACGACTCGGGACCGTCACGGCCTCCCGTCCCCACCGATGTACAGTAGAGATGGTGTATCGATATACCCTGGGCTTGATTAGGCGGAGAGCAACAGCAACAACAACAAACAGGAGAGAGAGCAAAGATTCACAAAGTGAGAGAGGCTGGGAGCGGAGCAAGCATAGCACGGCGTTCAACGGTTTGTCAGCGGGGGTTTGGGTACGGCAGGCACGACGTTTATATTTAATCAAGTGAAATTACCATCATCGACAACAACAAACAGTTGCAAGGCGTACATATTTTAAACCATTTCTTCCATGTGTCTGGGTTGCATGCAGTCTACAAATCACGAAAGCCGAACAGCACCGATGATAACTAAGAGCCTGCCTAGCTTTTATCTTCTCTGCTATAACCATGCAAAAGGAATAACGCCGACAGGAGTTAAGGAAGAGCGACAGAAAAAACAACAACCGCGGTTCCATGTGTTTCTCTGCACGGCCCAGCTATCTGAATCGGCCCAAGGCCATCAGCTCCTCTACCCAAACCAAGTCCGGCCACTCTCATCCTCATTCTCCTGTCCAGCCACCTATTGCCAAACATTCGAAAACAGATCTTCGCTGGCCCCGAACCCAGCCGGCTTCGATGCACCACCACCGCCACCAGCACCCGCGCTGTTCGTCGCGGGCGGCGCACTGCTCCATCCGCCAAACTCCTCGTCCGCTGCAACCTTTGGCGCAAACCCGCCCGACGCGCCCAGCACAATAGGCTGGGACGCAAGCGACGAGCCTGAGGGAGCGCCCCATCCTCCAAAGTCCGCCGCGGTCGACGTCGCCGTCGCGGCAGACGTTCTGTGCAGCTCTGGGCTCTTCTTGGGGGCCGCCGCCGGCTCGGCGGTGGACCAGGCACTGCTGCCCCACACGTCGGCGCCAGAGAGGGCGGTGGAGCTGAAGGTGCCCAGGGGGTTGGAGTTCGTCGCCGATGACGCAGCGGCGGGAGGGGAGCGGTGCTGCTGCTGCTGGGTGGAGAGGTTAAAGACGGAGCTGGGGGAGGTTGTCTGGACTGGCGCCTGGGCGGTCGGTGCGGCGCGGGGCGGGGATGAGGTGGAGAAGTCAAACAGGTCGCCGAGGGCGGAGGATGCGGACTGTGAGACAGCAGGTGTGTAAGACGGCTTGGGGGTGGCGGCGGCCGGTGCCAGAGATGACATTGCGCCGAAGCCCCCGAGGGGACTGCTAATGGACTTTTTGGACTGGTGGGTGGCGTGGGCGGGGGCGGGCTTGGATTCGAAGAAGCCGCCGCCGTTTAGGCTCGAGAAGGCCGAGTTGTTCGAGGAGGGCGCTGGCCGGGAGGATGAAAAGCTGCCGAGGTTGGAGAAGGCGTCGTTTGTCGGGCTCTTGACGGCCGGAGGGCTAGCGAAACTGAGGTTGCTAAATGCGTCGTTGAATCCGCCGAACGAGGACTGGGATTGGTGGCCCATGCCTGAGGGGGAAGGTATTCCACTCGACTGGCTCGAGGGGGCATACGAGGCCTGCTGGGGGGGAACTTGCTGCTGGGGGCGGGGAGCGGTTGCGTAGAGGGAGAGGATGGATTGCTTCAGGTCGGGGCGCGACTGAGTTCCGGCGCCGGGTGTGCCTGTCGTGCTCGCTGGCCGGGGCGGCGCTGACGGTTGTGTTCCCAGGAAATCCAACCCCAGGAGCGAGTCCTTGGTGCTGGTCGCCTTGGGCGGGGCCGGCTCGGCCTTGGGAGGAACCTTTGACGCCGTCGGACCGGCGGAAATGGCTCTCTGGGGGATCGGGTCGCCTCCCATTAGGTCGGGCTGCGGGGCGGATGCGACCGATCGCGGGGCGGCGGACTGGCCTACGGATCCCTTGCGGACTGACTCCCTTCGCTCAATGTTCTTCTTTTCCTTGATGACGCTCAAGGGGACCTCGTCGTCGGCCTCAGCGTCCAGCGTCGAGGGGTCCGGCATGGGTCCGTCCATGACCCATCTCTTGAGCTCATACTTGGTGCGGATGAAGTTTTCGATCTTGGATTCGGAGGGCATGTGGCCCGGCGCCAGCTTCGCCTCCCAGTACTTGTTCGCCCGTGCATTTCCCCAGTTCAGGATGCTCTGCAGCTGCTCGTCTGTCCACGAATCGAGGTCGACCGACTTGACGCGACTGATGTGGGTGCCCATGCCACGGTGGATGCCCGAGCATCGGATGCAGACGAAGACACCGAGGTTCCACGAGGCCCACCGGGGATCTGCAGTGAGAGACACCAAGTCAGCGCAGTGTTGGGGGGCTTGCCAGACGGCGTGGCTACGCAATGTACGGAGGGAGGGGAATAACTCACGCTTGTTGCGCTTGCAGTCCGCGCATATCTTGTTGGCTTCGAGCTTGAGGAGGCTCTTAATGGTGAGCTGGTTCTGGGCCGCTCTTTCGGCGGCGGGGTTGGGCGGTGGTCGTCGAGACATGGTCCTAAAGTGATTATTGGATCAATCCGTGTGCGTCTTTCGGTGCGCTCGTTCGGTGGTGCCGTAAAAGCGCGCTTCAACGGGGAGTGGAGGGTGGCGATTCTGGCGGGCCAACGTAGGTAAAGGTAGGTAGGAATCTACGGCATGGGGTGAAGGTGTCTCCGCAGGTGGTAGGTAATGTGTATTTGAGATTTGGCACCGCGTGCTCGCTTTCCTTGGGGTGCCCGCATTTGAGTTGCCAGCCTGGCGCTGCCCTGGAGGTTACTTTGTTGCCGCCTGAACGGCCGCTAAGCTCAAGGTTTTACTAAGCCGGCTGGCCCACACGTGGCCGTTCCTTCTCGACCTCGGTGTTTCCAATTTCCATGTACCACTACCGTACTTTTGTAAACTTTACCGACTTGACTTGAACGAGGTCTGCACCTGGGCGTTGTATACAGTAGGTACGTCACATTTTTAAACTCCAGACTCAACACCAATCAAGATACCTTAGATTATCCGTAAGCTATACCATGTAGAACTCGAGACAAACTGTGGAGAGTGCAACTCATCATAGATGTCGGTTTATAACAATATCATCCTATTCCGACACTCTTTCCCTGAGGTTCATACATGCCTCAGCGAACAAGGAGGGTGGTTGTTAGTGTTTGTGTTCGAATAATCTGGGGCGGGGCTGCCACAATCCTCCCAGCAGGTAAGGTAGGAAAAGTGGACCTCAATTGCCCAGGGACCAAGTCTCTGACGCAACCAACTCCAGCGGCCACCTCCTTCCACTGATGTGACGGCCCATGCCCGATGAGATGGAATCCCTACGGGATATTCCAGCGGTCTTCACTGAGAGTGGCTAGAAGCGAGCGCCGCGATTGCAATGATTCCAAACCCGCACCTCCCATCTGGGCTTTGTCTCTGCAGATTCACAGCCCCGGCCGATTCCATCCTAACCTGGAATCCAAGAACTATTTGTCAGAGGATATAGCGCGCATTTAACTTCTCCCTCATAGCGTTTCTCCAGGCGGGCGCAATTCAAACGGGTGCTGCAGCTTTCTAGTCCCGCTCTGCAGAACAGAAACTTATAAACCTTCCACTCTGCCCCTCCGTTGTTGATCGTGACAAGATCAATCTCTCAAAGATCAAACTCGACCTTCATGCGCCTCCCTCAGTCTGCATCTCTGCTTCGCTTCCTGCACACCCTGTCCAGCATCTCCCGACGTCCCCAGGTCTTTCAGCAGCTCCCGTCCCGAAACGCCGCGCTCCTGCAGTCGTCTATGCCGTCCATCCCTTTCCTTGGCAGCTTGTTCGGCTTATCGGCCCCCTCGTCCAACATGTCGTCGTCGTCTTTCCCCGACCAGAGATCCAACGACGAGTGGCGTGCCGTGCTGAACAAGGGTGAGTTCTTTTCTCCTTTTTTTTTCAATTTTTCAATTTTTCCTTTTCTTTCACATCCCCACACTGTCATCCTGATCATCATAATCCTACATGCAACTCACACCAACCCGCGCCCAGAGCAATTCCGCATCCTCCGCGAAAAGGGAACCGAGCCCGCCGGCACGGGCCAGTATGACAAGCACTACCCCTCGCACGGGGTGTACGCGTGCGCGGGCTGCTCCGCGCCGCTGTACAAGTCGGACCACAAGTTCATGTCCGGCTGCGGGTGGCCGGCCTACTTCGACAGCATCCCGGGGGCCGTGAAGCGGCACGAGGACCGCAGCTTCGGCATGGCGCGCACCGAGATCGTCTGCGCCAACTGCGGCGGCCACCTGGGCCACGTGTTCAAGGGCGAGGGCTTCCCCACGCCCACGGACGAGCGGCACTGCGTCAATAGTGTCAGTCTCAAGTTCTCACCCGAGGATGAGCAGCAGCAGCAGCAGCAGCAGGCTGCGCAGGCGGGGGAGAGCAAGGTCTAGATCGTGGATGGATGGGTGTGGGTCTTGTTGGTTTGGTTTGTGTATGTTTTTGTATGAATGACAAACGGGATGATGACGACGTTGCTTTTCTTCCATGTTATAAGGTTGCGGCGGATGCTAGAACTTGGTGTGATATACTAAAACACACCCACCCTTCACAGCTTCATCGTGTTCTTGCAAAAGATGGTCTGGGTATTTCATATAAGTCATGCAGCCAGTCTACCTAAGCTATGCCGAGAGATAACCCCTCCGGATATGTCCCCGATCACGCACAACCCACGCGAGCGCCGGCATTGACCGAGACAAGCGAGCCCCCCGGTTACTCCAAGAGCCCGCGATAGCAAGGCCGGGCAAGCCAGTCTCGAGACACTAAGCTAGGCGGTTAGATATTGTCCCCGTGCCGGGAAAGGCATGGGGAAAGAAAAGTGCTGGTTCAGTTACACACGGATCTCCCTCTCTGTCTCTCTCTCCCCCTCTTCCCCACTCGTTCATCTTCCATCGGTAGACCACGTTAGCCTCTATTTCAGGAAACAAGAGGTTCAAAGGGTACCCGGGGCGAGGCAAAAGAGAAAGAGGACAGAGGAAGATGAAAAAAACCAAACTCGTTTCCCAAAAACTCTCGGAAAAACGCTGGTCCCACAATGATATCGACGACCCCTGAACACCCTTGCAGCTTGCCCCTGCAAGAGCATCCGTGACTGGCGATTGCGTTCCGTTGCGTATCGATGACTTGTCTTGTCTCGTCTCGTTTCTTTTCTCTTGTGTGTGTGTGTGATGTGTGTGTGTATGTATGTAGGTGTGTGCGTGTCTGAAAAGAGGGAAAACCAAACGTTAGTCATTTCATCAGTCCACTTCTTCGCTAGGCTGGTAGACATGGCGGCTTCTCGTTGGGTCCTTGCGCATGGCCTGGCCCGAGCCAGTGAAGCCGACTGTGTATGTCGCAGACTAGATTAGCAAGAGTCCTCAAAAACACATTCTGGCACGGAATGAACTCACCTCGACCGCGCACGCCGTCAGGCGTCCTGAACATGCTGTCCTTCTTGACACTCTTTCCCACCTTGCCCTTCGCATTGAACTCTTGCCACTTGTTCTTTCCCGCCTCCAACTCCTTGGTCGCCTTGATTTTCTTGAACTTGGGCTTCGCCTTGTCCTCGCTGTCTTTGCCCTCAGCCACCAGGGGCTGGGGATACAGATCAGCCGCGGCGCTCAGGACGATTCCGTTATTCGCCGAGGTGCTGCCAGTCAAGGGAGGTGCGTTGCCGCTCCCGCTCGCTCCGGTAGAAGACCCAGCCACAGCCGTGCCATCGGCCTTGCGCTTCGTCGCACTAGCCGCAGCCGCAGCAGCAATGGGCTTGATATCTTTTGACCGCAGCGTTTCCACTGTGTCGTAGCTCTTGAACTTGACAGTGTAGACAGGCGCCGTGGTTGAGCCGGTCACGGATGTGATGCGCGCCGGGTAGAAGCCCTTGTCGCCCGACAGCCACTTCGCCAGCACGGTGTCGTTGACCTGGTACGAGATGATTTCCGGTTCCTTTTCCTCGGCGGGCGGCGTGGGGGCGGCGGCGGCGGCGGCCTTCTTGAAAGCGGGATGGTTCTCGCGCGACCACTTTTGGTCTGCAGGCGGCGGGGAGGCGATCTTGCTTGGAACCGCGGCCGGCGCCGAGGCCTGTGTCTTGGGTTTTAGCTCGGCGATGGAGTCGTCGATGAGCTGGATCATCTGGTCCAGCTCGCTTTTGAGGCCAAGGAGCTCGGCATTGTCAGGGTCGTCTCTCAGGGAGGTGATGACCAGTTCGAGCTGGGAGTGGTTTGGTTAGTTTCGCTTTCATGCGTTCTCAGGACACGGCAGGACGCGAGTATCTTCGTACCTGGCTCTCGAAGTCCTTGCGCTCGGCTTCTAGTTGGGCGCTCATTTTGGAAAGACGAGAAAATGTCGTCGTTTTATAAAATCGTGTCGGGTCGCCAAAGTCGCGAGCGAGTTGTCGACCGTAAACCTCGAAAGCGAAAGCGATGAGAGGAGGCGGTGGGGTTGGCGGTATGGTTGATGTTAGATTGATAAAACGGAGAGGGTCTTTCCCAAAAGCTGCCGCGTAGTCGTGACTGTGGGGGTACGGGAAGGTACCAGGTATGAATGAGCAAGGTACCTGTAGATACCTACCTGATCCAGTCTGTACGGGTTATGCACGGACGACACGCCGCTGGAAACCGTCATGGTCAGGGTTCTCCACAGTTCCAGGCTCCTGGCAATGCGCACTGGCAGCAAAGTGTTCTGGCACCTGGGCCGCATTGGGTTCCATCAAAGTGCCTCGAGTGCTTTACGAGAGAAGGTTCCTTTGCGTCGCGCATCGGCATCGGCAGCCGAGATCGACGGGATGCCATGTCTCACACAACACACTCTTTTCGGCAGTCGTCTCAACGTGAAAGATAATGCAGCTACAGTTTTGAATCACAATCCCTTCGTTTTCCGTTGAAAATAGTATTACGCTCATATAAGCAGGCCAGAGTGTCTCGTCAACTCCCATTAAAAACACTTCCTCTCTCGTTTCAACGGTCTATGAATCCCTTCCCTATTAATGCAAGGCCATGAGCCAAGTCATCACCTGTCTGGCTTTTGTTTTATTTTCCATGCCAGGTTCGCTGCCTAGACTCAATGTCTGCTCTTATCTTCTACCGAGTCATCCCATGTGTATCCATCGAGCAAAAGCACAGAGTCCCCGTTCCAGCTGCTGCCGTCACGAGGACATCGTGGCACGCCTCCGCCGTACCAGAAACGCCATCAAGGGTGATAAGAGGAGCATCGTAATTCGTAATAATCTCTACTACGCGCCCGATATCAGCTGTCGGAAACGTCGCCTAATTCTCGCATACCAGCGAGGCCGGAGGCTCGCAGTCGTCGTCGTTGTTGTCGTCATCATCGCCGCAATCACCGGGTAACATCGTCTTCTGCACCTCCCGCCCGGTCTCCTAATCCTGGCTCGCACTCAGATCCATGTTCTTATCCCAAAGGTTGCGTAACAGCGCCACTGTCTCGGCGTCTTCACCTCTGTCCACCAGGCTGGCCCCGCTAAGGCCTTGCCGCTCGTGCATCCTGGCTGCTTCCTCGCCGTTCTCGTAAGCCGCAGTGCCGGTCATCCCAATAGATGAAAAAGCCCTCCGTGGCGTGGGCGGCCGTCTGCCGTTTGATTGTGTATTCATCAGCGTAGCAACGCTTTGATCGCGATCACGGACGATCTGCTGGCTGGGTGCCGAACGTCCATCCCCAAAGTCAGAGCCCCTCTTCGAGTGTGCCGTTCCTGACCTAGGAATCTGGCGGTTCTTGTTCACGCCGGGCAGCTGGGCCACGCGAGCAAGGGACCGAGCCACGGGGTTCTGATACCGCCGGACGACGAGATATTCTGTGCCCGTTCTCTCCAGAAGCTTGCCTAGTCTGGGATCTCTGGAAACGTCATAGCCAGAGCCACCGACCAAAGGTCCGGCAACTGGCACTCCTGCCAAGCCCATTCCCATTGCGGGATGAGGGTGTGCAGTTTCCAGACTAGAACTAGCACGTTGCAGGTTCAGCTTCTGCTGAGTTCGGTTCATGTCTTGGGGTGTGGCCAGGGCGTGTCCATTTGAACGTCGTCTGCGGGCTCCGCTCGAATATCCGGCGCTGTCGGGATCTTCGTCGTCCGTCAGGTTCTCGCCCTCGGGTCTCTGCGTCCCGTCGCGTTCCCGGTCCTGCATTTGCCCGAAACTTGCTAGCGATCGTGGTCGACGTGGCGCGTTGTTTTCTGCGGTGCCGTTCGCTGTCCGTGGGAGGACCCCATGAATGGCCGACGTCAAGAAAGAGCCGCCCGGCATGCGAGAGCCAGGCTCTTGACTGTTGTTGCCGACGAATCGCGACGTCAACTCTCCACCGCCGCTGCTGCCAGATCGCACGAGGTTCGCCAGTCGAGGTGTATTCGAGAGGGTCGAAGCGCCATGGCTCCCGCTTGAGTCTGGCGAATGCTGTTGCGAGGACCCAGGGCGAACCGAGACGTTTTCTGCAGACATTTTCGGAGGAGCACTTTGTGAAGGGGTACGCTGAAGGATGCGGGAGGTGAGGTACTGTTTATGGTCGGTAATATCGCGACTTATACTCCGGGAAATGCTATGCGCGATTTCGGCGGGTGCGGGCGCCGCGGTGTGTGCCTGCTCGTGATGCGACGACGGTGACGGCGATAATGGCCGGGGGTTGTCCGCGGTCACGGATGGGGAGTTATCCTGCCCCGTGGCAGCGGCCGATGATCTTCGGGAGAGGAGAGGCGAGGCAGAGGTGCTAGCATCGACCCACTCGTCTTCCTGACCGTCACCTTGTCCGTCGTCGTCGTCGTCAACTTCGTCGTCGCCCAGATTAAAATGGACCTTGAAGCCGGCAGCCCGGAGCTTGTGAACGGCGGGATTAGAGGAGGACCGTTTTAGATTCGTTGTGGACTTTGTTTTCTTCCCCACTTCGACTTGCGACCTATTGCGCTTGAGGCTCGTCTGGGACGCGTTCTTCTTGAGGTCGGTGAACGAAGAGTCCCCGGAGATTTGGTCGGAGGCTGCGCGACGGTGCAGGGACGCGAGAGGCGTTTCTGTTGATCGATCGGGCGACGGCGAGCCTTGTCTGCGATTCAGTTTGGTGGTAGATGCCGACACATGGTGCTTGTGTAACCCCTTTGATGATGGAACTCGGGCATGGAGTCGTGTGCCGCCGCCGACGACGTGTTTCTGGCCTTTCGTACGATAGCTGACCTGGGAAGAGCTGCTGTCGAGGTGTTTCAAGGCCGGCCTTTTTGATTGGCTGGTGCCCAATGCATCACCTTCTCTGTCCCTCGCCATGGCGCCGATGGCAGGTCACGTCTTGTGCACCTGGATGGCTGGCTGGCTGGCTGGCTTTAGTGGTTCGGAGCCTTATTCCTCCCTAAAACGCACGGCGGTGGCCTGAGTCGTTTTCGTCTACCTACCTCCCAGCCGGGGGATTACCATGCCGTGTCCCAGCGCTCGAGACGGATCTGGTCGGTGGCGGTGGATGGCCCCGATTTGTCGGCCAGCTCGGGCTCTGGATTTTGGGTGACTGCGGGCGCTGCGAGCAGATTGGACGAGAGGCAAAGCCCACTGTCTTGCACGCTGTTTGTTTGGGACCCGTCTAGTTTGAGACGCGGGGGGGCGCACGACGCAGTGGCCGGTTTGGTAATGGAAAAGCTGCGAGAAATCGATAAATGGAAGGCCGTGTAACCAATCGACAATCCTTGTCTCGCCTCGCCTCGCCTCGTCTCGTCCACCCGTCGTCGTCCTGGTCGGGAGGAATTCGCGTCTCAATGGACGATATTCTGGATTGAGAAACTATAAAAGGCGGGGGGTGTTGCTGAAATGGCAGCTGTCGAGGGCAAGGGTTGCCGGGAGAATTGGCTGTGTATGCGTGCGCAAGGTGCAACCAAGTAAAAGGTAGTGAACTGGACTTGACGGATAAGAGGCGGCGGCGGCTTTCATGAATGCGCTTTCTGCTTTCCCCCTTCCTGGTGTGGCCCGGCCCATGGAGGACCGATGATGGAGCACAAAAGCGGTGACGGGATCTCCAGGAATTGCGGGCTCGCTGATTGGCTATGTTTCCAATGGCTTCCCCACCTCGATCAGATTCTTGGTTCCTGGGCCCGGCCGGTGAATGCTCCCGCGAGGTACGAAACCCCCACATGACTGCTGAGCGGTGTCACTGGTGCGCAGGCAGGTGCTATGTAACCGACAAGAGACCGAAGAGTCAGAAGTGCCAGGGGTCCGCGGATGCGACGGGCCTTGCCCTTTCCATTTAACTTTACATCGCTTTTCATCGGCAAGAGAGACCAGAGCTTCCATGTCTATTGTTCGTCGACTGCACACTCAGGTGCATGTAGTTCATTCGCGACATCAAACCACATCAATCAAAAGTCAGGTAGATCAATGTATGTAAATACAATACTTCACTTGAAGCCTGAAAACAGACTTGGAGACTCAAGGGTGAGATCATCGGTTGCGGAGGTAATGTCGGTGCCCGAGTTGCGCAATGAGTCAAGTCGCTACCACACCAAAACCAGTGTGTGCTATCTTCCAGATTGTCTGCTACGGCACTACGGAATATCCGACGAGAACAACTGTACGCATGCTAAAAACAAATAACACACCGCCCCATAAAATGATACGCATAAAACAGGAATCCAAGCAATGTGGCAAATGATAAGCCGTCAAAGGTGATGCTAAAATACAGACAGTGACATACATATCATGATATAGAAAACGAAAATCCAACCAGCCTACATTTTTCATTTTACCCTTTTAACAAAAAATGCACCCTTACTCCGCAACCCAGACAGCGGCCATGCCCATGCCGGTGCCGATGCACATAGAGGTGACACCGATCTTCTGGTTCCTCCTCTTCAGCTCATAGAGCAGCGTCGACACCTGTCTGGCACCGGTGCATCCCAGGGGATGACCGAAGGCGATGGCGCCGCCCTTGGGGTTGATCTTCTCCTGCGGGATGCCGAGCTCGTTGGCGCAGTACAGGCACTGGCTGGCAAAGGCCTCGTTGATCTCAAAGATGTCGACGTCCTCCTTGGTGATGCCCGTAAGCTCAAACACCTTGGGGATGGCCTTCCAGGGGCCGAGACCCATGAGCAGGGGCGCGACGCCGACGATGGACGCGGCGACGAACTTGCCGAGGATGGTCTGGCCGAGCCTCTCGGCGGTCGACCGCTTCATCAGCAGCACGGCGGCAGCGCCGTCGCTGACCTGGCTGGCGTTGCCGGCGTGGATGCTGCCGTCCTTGGCAAAGGCGGCGCGGATCTTGCCCAGCGACTCAGCCGTGACACCGGGGCGGACTCCGTCGTCGCGGTCAACAACGATCTCCTTGGTCTCGCCCGACTTGGGGTCCTCAAACTTGACCTTGAGGGGCATGATCTCCTCCTTGAACAGGCCCTCGGCCTGCGCCTTGGTCGCCTTCTGGAAGGAAGCGGCAGCAAAGGCATCCTGCTGGGCACGCGATACGCCGCGGTCCTTGGCCATGGCCTCGGAAAGCACCCCCATCGACACCTTGCAGTTGGCCGCCTCGGGATGGCTCTCGAGCAGGTCCGAGAACTCGGTCACAGCGCCGGGGCCGTACTGGGTAGACATGGACTCGACACCGGCGCCGATGCCGACCTCGATCATGCCGGCCTTGATCTGGTTGGCGACATCGACGCAGGCCTGCAGGCCCGAGGAACACTGGCGGTTGAGGGTGCGGACGGCCGTGGTGTCGGGGAAGCCGGCGACCAAGCTGGCAGCGCGCATCTCAGTTGCGCCGCCGCCGGGCGCAAGAACGGTGCCGACGCAGATGTCCTCAACGAGGGCAGGGTTGATGCCTGACCGCTCGATAATGCCCTGGAGCGCGCCGGCCATCAGGTCGGCGGCGGGGGTGTCCTTGAACTGTCCCTTTCCACCTCGTGTAATGGCTGTTCGGAGGCATGCTGTGACAACGATCTGGAGGGGGCGCAGAACCGTCAGCGCAATGATCTTTCGGGGTAAGGGATGGAATGACGGATGGGAAGTGCTTACATCGTCTGCGTTCTTCTCGAGGATTCTGGCCTTGCCACCGGCCGAGCCGGAGAGCTGGCTGCCCAGCGCGGAGAGTCTGTCAAGAGCTGCAAATTCGCGGCACTTCAGTCAGTCTGATATCCGGAACAACTTGCATCTGAGAAGAGGAGAAAAGGCTAAGCAAGGCATGCTTACCACCCATATTTGTGATATTTATTCTGTTCGGTCGCAAAGCGTAGACGGAGGGAGGTATGAAGATGAGAGTTCGTGATATTAACGAGAACAATAATAAGTCGCAAGTATTTGTGTCTGAGAGAAAGGCCGGCTCCGGTGGTGTTGTCAAGCAGTTGTTCCTGAGGAATGGGAATGGGGAATGGATGGGATAGATCTGGACTCTTTAGAAGGAGTCCAGGTCATTCATCAGCACGCCGGCCCCGTCCCAGGTGATGTCAGGCAAGGCCGAGGCATTGCTGGTTGGGGTTTAGCGCGGCCCCTCGGGACTCGGGCGTTACATTTCACGCTTGGGGAAGGAGAGGGTGCCCTTTCACATGCTTTTCCGCCTGCCTAAGGTACCAGGCACGTACCATGCATGCCGCCTGCGGAGCGAGAACCAGAGAACCGCTCGCGATTACTCCAAACCAGACAGCCTACCTGATCAATTCTTATTGCAGGCCAAGGGTCTTGTTTCTTCCATAAAGAACACCACGAGGCAGATGTGATTACTATTCCAGGTCAGGTATTTAAAGGCGTCCGCTCGGTTTCTCTCACTGTTAGCCATTCAGATCCAATGTCGTTTTCAGCCAGATCCATACAAAAAGTGCTCCATGAAACTAGGTACGTACCTGGTGGGTTCCAAGCAGAACCCAGAACATCTCAGCGCGCCACCTCCTTTCCTACCTGTTCTTGTACCTGACTTACCACTTCCATCCCCTAACCACCAGCGTCTTCAACAATTGACGCCGTCAACATCAACACAGTTTGATTAATCTCTCTTACCCCAAGGTACCTACCTGCACGTAATCAACCAAGTCTCCTACCATCAGGCTACCCTCTCCTTGTTATTTCTTTGCTCAAAATCACTTTCATTCGACGAATTGTCACTTGATCGACGGCTTACAGGATATATTTTTTTCCATTCCCCTCATCTGTATTATCCCGGGCGAGGTGGACGAGCGCACTACCGAGACTCCGAGCTCCCCTGTCGAGAGCGAAACCAGACAACGCTTTTTACCCCATAAATCACATGCTATGTCTCCACCGCACAATCCTTCCTTCCAGGTTCCCTTTTCCCCCATCCACGCTAGGCCCAATCAACGCGTTCCGCTTTCAACGCATCCCAGCAGCTTCACCAATCACCAATCACCAATCACCATGGCGTCAATCACATCGAGGTCGACATCTCCGTCAGTATCGGCTTCATCGGAGTCCACTACAGGTGTATGTATGCCTACTTTGGTGGCGTCGACGAAAGAAGATCCCCCCCGACGGTGCGATTCATGAACGTGCAAGATCTCTTCGACGTGATAAATTGCACTACTACTGGAGATTTCCTCACCGTGACTAATGTAGCACCATCCTCTGATTTCAATCGGCATTCAAGGGCTGCAGCTATGTATACACCTATGCAGAGGACGTCTGGGCACTGGTCAAATGACTGGCTGACTTTTTTTTGAGGTGTATTTATTAGACTAGCCAATCAGAATATCAGCATACTTGAACTCCTTCTCACCCTCCCCTCCCTCTTCCATCATCAAACCTCACTTGTGAAAGGCCTTGACCTTCTCGATCTCGTCGTAGCTGCCCATGAAGATTCCAGCCTTGTCGTGGATCGTCTCGGGCACCACGTCCAGCATGCGGTTCATCTTGCTGTCCACGGCTTGGCCACCAGCTAATTATCATGACGGGGGTCAGGGGTCAGCAAGCCATCGAACAACAACAGCAACAAGCAACCGCAAGAGAAATCCCGAAGGGTGGGGGGGGGCATACCATTCTCAAACACCATGGCCATGGGCGCGCACTCGTACAGGATCCGCAGCTTGCCCTTGGGGCTCTTCTTGTCGGCCGGGTAGGCAAAGATGCCCCCGTACAGCAGGGTGCGGTAGGCGTCGGCCACCATGCTGCCGATGTAGCGCGAGCTGTAGGGCTTCTTGCCGTCGGGGGCCTGCTTCAGGCTCTCAAAGTAGTCCTTGACGTTCTGCTCCCAGTAGAGCGAGTTGCCCTCGTTGACCGAGTAGATGCTGCGGGCCTTGGGGATGCGCATGTCCGGGTGGGTGAGGATGAACTCGCCGACGCCCTGGTCGAGCGTGAAGCCGTTGACGGTGCCGCCCTTCATGGTGATGACGAGCTGCGCCGACGCGCCGTACATGGTGAAGCCCGCCGCCACCAGCTCCGACCCGGGCTTGAGGATGTCCTCCTTGGTGCCCGCCGACCCGTCCTCGAGCTTGTGGATCGCAAAGATGGTGCCGACCGACACGCCCGCGTCCAGGTTGGACGAGCCGTCGATCGGGTCGCACGCCACCGCGTAGCGCGCGTGCTTGCTGTCGCGGAAGTAGATGACCTCGTCCTCCTCCTCCGACACCAGCAGCGCGCACTTGCCGCTCGACCGCATCGCCTCGATGAAGAGGTCGTTGGAGATGACGTCGAGCTTCTTCTGCTCGTCGCCCGTGATGTTGGACGACCCCGCCAGCCCCGTGAGGTTGACCAGCGTCGCCCGCCGGATGTAGTATGCGATCGACTTGAAGGAGAACTGGAGCGCGTGGCAGAGGAGACTGTGAGGCGGCAAGAAAGTCAGGGGAATACGTTAGTTCAAGATGCTTATGAGCTTGCCCTCATGGTAGAGATGTCTAGTGGGATGAATGGGCTCTTACGTAAAGTCTCCGGTGGCCTCCTTGTGTTTTACTTGCTCCTCCGTGAGGAAGCGTGTGAGTGTGACGATGTTGGTGTTGATCTTCTCCCCGTCGCTGCCATCGCCGTTGCTTAAGTGTGTCGTCATCTTTGGGCTGAAGGGGGGGTGGGGGGTGGCTTGCTTTGAGGGACGAACGTAACCGTGGAGAGAGATAGAGAGACAGAGGAGAGTTAAGTTTGTATGGATAGAATTAAATTATTGAAAAGAGGAAGAACACAAGGGCGCCAAAGAAGTCTGAGAAACCACGACAAGTGTGAGGTAAGAGGCGGGCAGGTAGTGCGCGCGCTGGTCACGCGGGTCGAGAGTTTCGACTTATACGCAAACGCCGCTTACACAAGAACACGCCCGGACGGGTGGTTTCACGCTGGGCTGGCTGGGCTTGGGCTGGCTGCAGGCTGCAAACTGCGGAACGAGACGGGAGCTGTTGGGAGAGCAAGACCAACAGGACGGCAGCCAGGTGTGGAAGTGGAGCAGAAGACGACGAGCAGAGGGAAACACGCTTGGGAGTTGGAACACGATAGGAACAACCATGGGCTCGTCGACCTTTATTGTACCTGTGGGCTACGTACCGAGGGGTCCAATGACAGACGTATTTGGCATGTAATGCCGCTCGTGTCCAGCCCCGTAGCTCGCCGCGTTGTAGTCCCGCAACCAGACCAATGCCCCTCCTCATTCGGCCGCCATCGGCAGAAGAGCGGCTATCGCATCGAGGGGTAGTTCCTGGGGGTTCTGGGGTCTGGGGTGCTGCTGCTGAGTAGGGTTCCTGTTGGCGACGAGCGCTGATCCGGACTCTTCTTCTGCCTCTCTGCCTGTCGCTATCCAGCAAGGTACCACCGCGGCATGTTATTTTGACTACGACAGCCAGGTGCTTTAATTAGGTCCCGACCACCAGCAGAGGGAGCTTCATTTACGACGTCTTTCCACATTTCCGTTCCAACTGGCTCGCATTCTTGGTGGGGGGAGGAGGGGTGATCGGTTTTACCATTCCGGCCGACGGGAAGCGTTCAAAGGGGGAACTCCTTCGAGGGGCACCCGCAACAGCAAGGAAGGATCCGTGGGGCGAATGCTTGGGAAGGGGATTTCCCGGGACGCTTCCGCATGCAACATTGTACCGATTCCCGAAGCCTTTGCCATCCGTCCATACTGTGGTGCAGAAACAACCCAGAGTCCGGCAAATTGGGCAGCCCACATCCCGCTGCGGGTTGAATCGCGTTGCAGAACTACACTGTGTATGCCATGTGTCGAGGATCATCCAACGTGATGGGAAAGGGAGCCATCGAGCACCTGACCTGAAGATTTGGCTCATTTTACGTCAGCTTGAGAGGATGTCTTCCCAGCTTTTCTCGTAAGCTTCCCTCGTGACTTTCTTTCCCCCTGGAAGAATGCGGGGCAGCGCTCGCAAGCTCAGCCATTCCCCGGATCCGGCACCTGCAGTTCAGGGGCCCGGGCATTTCGATGACTCGCTGCACTGACCCTAACCCTGCATGCGCCAGTTAATTACCACAATAATACCCTGACGAAGACCCGATGACGTAGGGAGACTGACTCTGCCTCCAACCGTCTCACGCGAAGCTCAGTACTGTAAAGAAATGGTGTGTACCTCATGTGGTAGGTGCTCATAGTTCTTTGAATATGGTATAGCCGCTATAGAATGCAAACGATAGCAACCGGGGGAAAGAGGGAGGCTGGCGCAACGACTTCTACACTTCAGGAAGATAGTCTTCTGGAAACTGGTATTGGCTATCGAGTCGATGATGGCTCATCAGCGGGTCACAGCTGTCGACCTTCACCTCCCGTGCGCGTGGCTGCCACAGGTAGGGAAATCGGATGGCTCTATCGTTCTGTCGGAAGGCATAGCCATCTCCTGTTTCCATCATCGACGCGCCGAGTGGTCTCGAATCATAGCCAGCATACTCAGACGCTCTGGCGCTCTCGGAACTGGAGACCGAAGTGTAGGCCGTATTTGCAGAAGGCGCAACACCGCTAGAGATGTGCAACCCATTGAACACGGAATTGAGATCGTTGTTCATCATCCCGGACGCCTTGTCGTCGCCAAAGGGCTCCAGGCTTGCCTCGATGATACCCCCTGTGATACCGATATAGAAGTTGGGTGAGATATCCGATGGTTTCGCAAGTGACCAGATACCACTGCTGCTGTACCTGTGCGGCAACGCCTTGGTCAGGAAGAAAGTGACGTTGGGTCGATAGTATATGTGTCGTGAAAGGTCGTGCCAGCGACAACGAAGCACTAAGAGATGATTACAGCGTGCACGGCCAGCCGAGCGGTCGATCTGGGGCGCTTTCAAGAACGGCTGTGGCGGCTGTGAGAAAGGGACCCTGTCCATGCACGGGAGCCCTGTGGTATGGTAATAGTCTTTCGTCCACCGGAAGTCGAAGATCTTGATGGCTGCACCGTTCATACCACCTCCAATGAACCGCTCGGTTCCGTACGTCATCAGGGTCTCCATATCAGCCCAGGGATCGACATTGTCCTGATAAACGGCATCGAAGGGAGACGAGGTTCGAAGATCTTGGAGTCTGCAAGTGCCGTCTCTCCAGGCGCTGAGGAGCAGATTTGTTCCCCCTTTGCTGCCTGCATGCGGCTGAACAGGCTGCAATGAGCTCGGGCAGATGTTCCCATAGCCGATGTTGAACTGGTTTTCGATTTCCAAGTTCTTGAAAGCCGCTTGCTGGGTCCATTCGCCCGATGGGCTGATGGAAAGATAACGAAGAGGGTCCTTGCAGCCTTTGAGAGCCAACGCTACCACTTCTCCCTGGCCCATCCACTTGGCATGACACAGCTGTGTAGCTTTGGATTCGAAGACCTTGCGCCTGAGGTCAAGGGTCGCTAGTGGAGCTGCTTCTGATGCGTCGTCCTCGGGAAGTTTATAGACCATCACGCTAGTCTTTGTAGCTGCGGCAATCAGGCTCTGTGAGCCAGTGTATAAGACATCCAGAGAATTGATCGTTTCTTGTCGGTCCTGTGTTCGTGACTGTCCAGGAGATCCATTTCTCGAGTCATGCTCAACAGCAGGGGCTGGGCGGAACTGGGTGAGACGTTCACCAAAGCGGTCAGGCTCGGCGGATAACAGGGCAAGCTCCCCGTTATCTCGCCCGGCCAAGATAGCCCGACCACTTTGATGTCGGTCCTTGACGATTGAGATGGCCCTCACGTCGTCGTACCCTGCCGTGAAGCCATGGTCTTTGCCGTCGGAACGATACCATGAAGTCTTTGCAGCCTGGTCGCTAACTTTGCGGTCCCGATAGCGTGCAACAATGTTCTCGCCGGCACCCCACACGACGATTTCTTGCTGTGTTTCCGGATCGTAATGCGCATCAATGACGGGCTGAAATGGCGCCTCTCGTCTGCGTTGATGTTCCCTCCCAGGGCCGGGCCGAGGTAGCAGCGCGTTGAACTGGAGCGCTCGCTTGTCCCAGCAACGACTTTGCCAGGTGAGAGACTCGGCCAGATTCCTCCAGCCTGCGCTTCCGCTCGATGGAATGGGGACAACCAGGGAAGGAAACCTGCTCCTCACAAAGACCCGCCATCCCTCGGTTGCGACGAGGTGGTTTAGTCTGTGGCAGGACAAGGCAAGAGCGCTCAGGTCGCGGGCGCTCTCGAGGCTGGCTAGGACCAGCAGCAGGACATCGTCGGGAAGGTCTGCCAACGTCTGGCTCATGTTTAGTCAGATATTTATGCTGTTGATTTTAGGAAACTTTATTTCAAAGAAACAAAAAAAGTATTTTGCGAGAGTATAAAGATAAGGTACCTTATGCAACAGCAGCTTTTTTAGATGTTGAAATCAAGCCCCCCCTGTTCCTCGGGCTGTCAGTATTTCAGGCAGGGGCAAGGTACGGATGACGTCTGTGCGCGACCTGAGTGCGCCTTCTCGCCCTGTCGAAACCGACAATCGTTGACTCAGACATGAGCTGGAATCCTTCTTGTGAGTCAACCCTACCAATCCCTGCGTGCGTCGAAACGGGGAATGGCCCAGTTGAGCGAGTCCATAAGTCACAGCCATATACCGTTCAAAGTGGTATTGGCGTCCTGTAAGACCTGCGGGCACGATCCAAGGCACCCGACACCAGCCAAATCCAGCTTCACAACCTCACTGGTCGTACACGCACTCTTCGCTTTCGATGCAATTATTGGAGCTCAAATCAACTGCTAGCCGTCTGTAATAATGTCAGTAGGGCCATAAGCCAGATATTTCACGAAGAAAATTCCCTTGAAGCCCCAAACAAAGCTCAACGATGCTTGCCGACGAGGCGTCCCCAGGGCTGGCTATCGTCATCCTCGCCGTCTTTCTTGCTTTTCGATACCTCCTCTACCCCACCTTGCTCTCCCCTCTCGCCCGGATACCAAACGCGCACTGGTCGTCCCCCATCTCACGGCTCTGGATTCTTGGCATCCGCTACACCCATCGAGAGAATCGGATTCTGCATGCCCTCCACCGCAGTCTCGGCCCCGTCATTCGAGTCGGCCCCAATGAGCTGAGCATCAACGGTATCGACGGTGTCCGCACCGTCTATCAAGGAGGATTCGAAAAACCAGACTGGTACTCTGTCTTCGACAACTATGGGTAGGTATGGAACCATGCCTGCAGATAAGTGCACCTACTCACTGGTTGATGAAGCGTTCCGTGCATGTTTTCGACTCGCCCGGCAGCAGAGCATTCGGCGCGAAAGCGGTCCATCTCGAATATCTACTCCAAATCTTACATCCAATCGAGCCAGTCCGCTTCCGCCCAGGGCCGCGAGATCCTCTATGGCCGACTGTTGCCCAAGCTTCTGGACTCGACTTCGAAGATGCAAGTGCCCCATGGTATCGACATGTACTCTGTATTCATGGCTACCACCATGGACTTCATTTCAGCCTACATCTTTGGCATAGAAAACGGCACAAATCTCCTGCACGACGAGGCACTCCGAGACCATCTTCTCGAGCACTACAAGGCCCGCAGTGACTATAGCGTCTTCGATCAAGAGCTTCCTCGACTTACATGGCTTTGCCGCAAGATTGGCATCCCCTTTTGGACCGTGGACGCAGCTAACAAGGAACTCGGCGAGTGGTGTATGCGTCTCTGCGACGTCACGAAGAAGGCATCCATCATGAATAACCCGTCCGCAACAGAGGCCTGTGATGAGCCTGTTGTCTGGAATGCCCTTGTCGGTGGTCTGGCAAAGGAGACGAAGACATCCGGTTCTTCCTCGGTTCTGTATCCTACCGCGCTAACCAATGTCGACCTGTCCGTGGCCTCGGAGCTGTTCGACCATGTTCTGGCTGGCCAAGAAACTGTCGGCATAACATTGTCGTATATCAGCTGGCGGCTTTCGCAGTCGATGGATCTCCAAGCCGACCTTCGAGCTGAACTGCTCAGTCTCGCCCCAAACATGCGACTGGATCGAGATGAGTCGGCGTCCATGCCAGATCCCAAGCAGCTCGATGCACTTCCCTTGCTCCATGCCGTGGTTATGGAAACACTCCGTCTCCACGCGCCTATCCCAGGTTACCAGCCCCGGGAAACGCCAGAGCTTCCATGCCAGATCGGCCCGTATCTGGTCCCAGGGGGTGTCCGGATAGCGGCTTCAGCGTACAGCCTCCACCGTGACGAGAAGGTATTCCCAGAGCCCGAGGTTTGGAATCCCACGCGGTGGCTTTCATCGGATGGCGATGGAGAGGAAAGGAAGAAGCGGAACAGGCAGTTCTGGGCCTTTTCCTCGGGGGGCAGGATGTGTGTTGGGTCTAATTTTGCAATGCACGGTAAGGATGGCTTGCTCAGTCTAACTGCGCTGCGTTACATTTTGCTAATAATTTGGGACTCGCAGAAATGAAACTAATTATTGCTGCTATTTACTCAAATTTCACAAGCCACATTGTGGACGACGCGGGGATGTCGGAGCAGTCTGATGGATACACCGGGCGGCCAGTACACGAGAGGCTCTTCCTGCGGTTCGAACGGGTGGTGTGAACAGGGGCTATCGTTACTTCGATTTTATGTTTTTCTTTTTCTTTTTTGAATTGGCACGTTGACAATGATTTTCAGGCTCCAACCTCCGTCCTCTTTCTCTTCACTTGTGGTCTCTCCGCCCATGGCAACTGACATGTGAAGGACGCCCGTTCCGATTTCAAGGGAGTTTCACTGGGATCTACGCGGCTCAAGATACCTCGCGTATCTACTCGATCCACATACAAAGAAGGGCATTACGCACGCCTCGTCTGAGATTCCCTTCTTATTTTCGCCGGTATAACGACCAAAGTGAGAATCTCTCTTGAAATCACGACTGTCCTGAGTAGATTATTATCGGTAATTGCCGCACGTCACCCTATCAGCCACAGCGTAAACAAAAGTCCGGTCTGTGGAACTGTTCAGGACTCGAGGTCGGATTAAGAATTGCAAACTTGTGGATTATGTCCCTCCCTGTGTAATGCAGCACCACTCTAACTCGAGTAGCCTCGAGGGGGGGGGATGCGCCGTGATTGGCCCCATTACAACCCATCTGTGTGGTTGAAAAGCGGCTGACTTGAAGGTGGGAGAAGTGAAATCCAATACACCATACCGCATGTCTCAGACGATAGGTCAGATGGGCAAACTTCGATACCACCTTGTTCTCGATGCAGATTTTATGCATGTCTCTGAGTTCTGCTGTGGTCCTCGGTCAAGGGTCCAGGAATTACCAGCAGCAAGTTGGAACGGTGATGATCGACACGTGGGCTGGTCGTGGCCTTGTCATTGGGGTTTGGGGATTACATACACCATCATCTCATACCATAACAGGATGGAGTATCTCGAGAACGAGAAGGCTTCATTCATCCTGCGTCATCTTCAGCCGTGATGCAGGCTCATAAGCACTCATTGGGCGGCTCGTAATACAGTCCACGTCTTGGTACATCAAGGCGATAGTAAGACCCCAAACTCAGGACGGCTGAGATGGGGGATATCCTCACATTCACTAAAATATACCTACACGTACAGTACGTAAGTAGGTAAGCAGGTGCACGCGATCTCGAATTCGATGTTGGAGCTCGAAGCTGCAGCCAAGAGATTTCATACCTTTTCCCGCTAAAACACCAGGCTGCCAAGGACCGACTTGGGTCGCCCGAGGCGATGGCGTCGACAGGGATGAGCGGCTTAGCTTCGGCGGCCGGCTTAGCTGTTGATTGGTCACCAAACCGACCCTGGTCGAACTCGGTCAGTCCGACAGTTGAGCTTTTGCAATTCAAACTTCGGCATCGAATGAAAGACCAGCTTCTAA
This sequence comes from Podospora appendiculata, assembly GCA_033675105.1. NCBI lineage: Eukaryota > Fungi > Ascomycota > Sordariomycetes > Sordariales > Podosporaceae > Podospora > Podospora appendiculata. The sequence continues at coordinate 1,811,974 of JAULSO010000005.1, read as the reverse complement.
TCAGCGCCTGGTATCTCGCGCACAGCAACATTTGGAGACAATCGCGCATCTCTTGTGTACATGATGGTGGACACAGCTAATTGTGAAAACGAAACGACGGGGATATACACGAGCGAGCGCATCATGGACCACCACCCACCCATGTTCCGGGTGTGGCTTGCAGGGCGCCTTCTACCGAAAGCCAAAAAAGCTTGTCCCGTTACGGAGCTATTCCCTACATTGCGCTTCATGCATCACAACGTCACCTGCTGTTTTTGGTGCCGTGTTTGAGAGTCTGGGTCGCATGCTAATAGCGGCCATGGTTCGCCTTAGCTCCCATCTCGCCTGCTCCTTCCTGCTCCTTCCTGCTGGCTTGGCATTGCTCCGACTTCGATCTTGCTAGACGGAAGAGGGCATGGTTGGTTCAATGGGCGTCGTTCGGCAAGGTACTGAGAGTCTGTCTACCCGAGTTGGGGAAGGCGAGGACGCCCAGTGACGTCGTTGACAACGTCTTTGGGAGATGCCCTGGTGCACTACAGGCACTCAACCATCTACTGAACCTCTCCAAAGAAGCAGCCGCGCTTGGGGATGGATTGAAGAAAAAAAGACGAAAATGAGATGGAAAAGACAGAAAAAAAGCCCCCCAAGGAGAGCTCCGTGGTCGAGCCATTAGGTGGAGTGGTAAATCTGCAGACCGACACCCATCAATCGTTCCGGGTTACACTGCACGGCGAGACACCGCCTGCAATAGTGTTGGCTGCAATAGCAACCCAGGCTAGGTACTAGACTTGGACCAAAGAGGCATGTCCAAAAAGTCGGCGATCCTTGGAATTGGCTTTCCGCCCACGAGCCCACGCGACGCTCCCACGCTCCCACACATTGGTCCCTGCAGCCAATCCGGGATTTAAGTCTGGATACCTTACCTTTCCTTACTTGACTTGACCCGTCCCCTCTCCCTTCTCCCGCCGATGCGCGCGAGCTTGGTCTTCCCGTGGACAGCAACTACCTGAAGGTTTGTCTGAAGGTTTGTCTGAAGGTTATTGCGACGACTCCCGCCGACCTTAATCTCGCACCGCCTGACTCCTTCCCTCCCCTGCCATTCTTACATCTATCCCATTGCAATCTACCGCCTCCACAGGTATCTACACACACATACCCACGCCATCTCGGTTGCCTCTCATCTATCACACTAGATTTATTGCCCAAGAAGAAGAAAAAGAAACGCCGGGGCTTGCCTCCTCGGCCACACAAGATGTTCGGCCGACGCAAGCCAGATGTCGAGACTCAGCAGCAGGAGTTTGCCAAGGAGCCCGAATCGCAGCAGCGGCAGCTGGTGTCAGACGGCGGCGCTCCTGCCCTGCCCGTGCAGCCCTTCTGGCGTGCCATCATACCCGTGATAGCGTGCGGTGCTGGTCTGTTCTCGGATGGCTACATCAACAATGTGGGTATTCTTGAGGCCGTGTGGAGTAAAGTGTATGGGCAGCCAGCTCGGGGGACTGACAATTCCATCTTGCAATAAATAGGTCATCGGCTCTGTGGTCGCGATCCTGGCTCTGGAGTACGGCGATGTGTGGAAGACCTCGAATGCTAAGCAATATGTCGGGGCCATTGCCTTTGCCGGCACTGTTCTCGGCCAGCTCATCTTTGGCTACCTGTACGTCTGACGGGCTCCACGGATATCTCTGCGCCGTCACTGACCAAAGAGCAACCCAGATCGGACCACTGGTCGCGGACCAACTCCCTCCTCGTCTCGACTGTCATCCTGGTTATTTTCACTGCCCTTGCTGCCGGCTCATACTACCAGGGCGACACCATTGGCATGTTCAACATCCTGACCGCCTGGAGGTTCTTCGTATGTTGCTGCCTTTGAATATGCTACCCCGTGATTAGCATATGATCATACAATTCTAATAGTTTGACACAGGTCGGCATCGGCATCGGAGGAGAATATCCAGCTGGATCGGTCGGGTGCGCCGAGTCAACTGGCGAACTCAAGGCCGGCCAGAGGAACATGTGGTTCATCCTGTTCACCAACAGCATGATTGACTGGGTAACTAACTCCCCTCCCGAAACCGCCTCAACTCCACGCCCGCGATCTGATCTAAAGAGCAGGGATTCGTTGTTGGCGCCTTTGTCCCCTATGTCGTTGCGGCAGCCTGCAACAACGATCACCTCAGCACTATCTGGCGCACCAGTCTCGGCATTGGCGTTGTGTTCCCCATCAGTCTGTTCGTTATGCGGCTGTTCATCAAGGAGCCCGAGGAGTTCCAGAGAAACTCGATGAAGTACGCCAAGACTCCCTACGCCCTCGTCCTGCGCTTCTACGGCTTCCGTCTCTTCATCGTCAGCTTGATCTGGTTCATCTACGACGTGAGTACCCACCTCTCAAGCCATTCAAGACTTATCCTAACAAAAAAATCCCCTTAGTTCTCCTCCTACTCGTTCGGCATCTACTCCTCCACCATCCTGGCCAACATCTTCGACAGCAGCACCGCGTCCCTGACCACCATCTTTGGCTGGAACACCGTCATCAACCTCTTCTACATCCCCGGCACCATGCTCGGCGCCCCGCTCTCGGACCTGATCGGCCCGCGGTACGCGCTCGCGCTGGGCGTGTCGCTGCAGGCCATCGTCGGGTACATCATGGCGGGGTGCTACGACAAGCTGGCGCAGCCGGGCATGGTGGGCGCCTTCGCCGTCGTCTACGGCATCTTCCAGTCCCTCGGCGAGCTCGGGCCCGGCAACAACATCGGCCTGATCGCCGCCAAGACCAGCGCCACGGGCGTCCGCGGCCAGTACTACGGCATCGCCGCCGCCGTCGGCAAGATCGGCGCCTTCGTCGGCACCTACGTCTTCCCCTACATCGTCAAGGCCGGCGGCGACTCCGAGACCCTGTCCGCTCAGTACCCCTTCTGGGTCTCGAGCAGCCTGTGCATCCTCAGCGCCGTGCTTATCCTCGCCTTCCTGCCCAACATCGAGCAGGACACCATCGCCCTCGAGGACGCGCGGTTCCGCGCCTTCTTGGAGGCCAACGGCTATGACACCCGCCAGCTGGGGCTCAAGAAGGGTGAGACCGTCGGGTCCGGGTTGGGCTCCGTCGAGAGCGACGGCGTCAAGACGGTGTAGAAAGCTGGATAATGTCGATTTTCAATCATCTCACGTTGGTTGTTGTCTGGATCGGCTGATTCTCAGGTGTTGGGCGCCGTCTTGGTTGGTCTGGCTGGGTCGTTGGGAGACGTCGAGGAGGAAAGTAATGATTTTGCCAATATTTCATTTTCCTGTCCGCATTGATACCACGAGTCTACATATATTATATATACATACATCCACGCAGCGTTTTTATATATAAAGACGACTTTGACGTAGGAATTAGCAAACCCTGGCTATTATGACGTAGATGTTACGAAAGTCTTGCTTGCACCTTGACGTGTGTGTGTCAATCATATTCACATTTGCTGAGGCTGAGATGTACAAGAAGTATCTGACATTAGCCAAATGGCCAAATGACAATAAAAAGAAATGAAAGAATGATGACACACGTACGTACATACATACACACACACATGCATACATACATACATACATACTATAAATCCCATCTGTCTACACAAAAATCGGTGGCATCCAAGGCCCCTTGCTGCCAAGATGCATATTCCCAATCCGCTCCTCAAAAAGATGGCCTTGCTCGATTTCACACACCCGCTAGGGAGCATTCTATACCCAAAAACATTGACGCCCAGAAAAAGACCAAGGTATGGTAGGTATCTCAGTCGAGCTCGACGCTCTCCAACGCCTCGCTAATGAACAATGCTCCCTCTTCTCCCGCGTCTAACCGCGTCCGCCCGACCTCACCCGCCGCTACCGCCGCCGCCGATCGGGTATCCGGTTCCTCCTCCTCGTCCTCCTCTTCGCCGTCCTCGCTTGGCCCGCTCGCCTCACTTTCCGTTTCAGGCGGCGTTTGCAGCCCCGATAATATACTATTCCCGCCCAAGCGCGTCGCCAGATTGCGTTTGAGCATGCACATCTCGATGGTGATACCCGGGCCGAAGGCGCACCCCACCACGTACTCCCTCACCCTCCCCCCGGGCGCCAGCGCATCCATCTCCTTGGCGCGCAAGCGGTCCATCACGCTGAATATGGTAGCCGAGCTGCTGTTGCCATGGTTGATGTATGTGTCGTAGCTGGCGCGCATGTGCTCGGGGGAGATGTCCATGGCCTTTTCCGCCCCGGTGAGGATGGTTGCGCCGCCAGGGTGCATGGCCCAGTCGAAGTCGGAGGGTAAGCGGTACGCGAGCGGGAGCGGTGGGACCGATTCCAGGAGCGAATGGTAGGTCGGCGCAATGACTGACTGTGTTAGTTTCGGGACCCTGGGCGTGAGCACGACTTTCCACCCCGAGGGGTCCACGTCGAAGCCCAGATCTTGCTCAGTGTCGGGTATGACGCGGTTCTCCCAGCCCAGGAGCTCGTATACGGGCTCTGCCTGGTCGCCCAGGCCGTTGCTCAGCACGAGGGCGCTGGCGCAGTCGCTGAAGAGGGCAAGGCCGATGCGCGTCTCTTGGAGGGCGTGGACGCTGTCGAGCTCGCTGCGCACCATTGTCGTGCTGACCTCGAGCGCGACAACGAGCACGCGGGCGGGCTTCCCTCGCATTGCGTGGCCGAGGCAGAGGTTGGCGGCTGTTCGTAGGGCCGCGAGACCACCGCTGCAACCGACGCCGTGGAGGAGGACCTTCTCGACGCTGGAGGAAAGCCCGAGGTCCCTTGCCACGTAGTGGTCGTAACCCGGGTTCGCTGAGTCGGTGCATGTCGTCGAGACCATGTGCGTGATCTGGGCCGCCTCGACACGCGCTTCAGCCAGTGCCTTTTTGGCGGCAGTTACCGCCATCGGAACGCCATCGGACATGAACACCTCGTGGAGCTGGGCGACGGTAGGCGCATTGGGCCCGTTCACCACCGGGTGGTCGGGGGTCCCTATTGAAGACCGCGTGTCTATGCCTGTGTACCTGTTGATGGCAAGGACCTTTTTCATGCTACGGGAGGGGGTCAGCTACAGCCCCTGCCGGCGCAATCTTCAGACAGGGAGAGAGTGCAGAGCTTACGCTGGCGAGTCTGGGTAGAACCGCTTTGCCAGTGTGTCTATCGCGTTGAGCGGCAGGCTATGGGGAGGGTATTGGGTGCCCAGGCCCGTGATGGCGAGGCCCAGCTCGCCGGGTCCAGCTGGCGCAGCCATGATTGCTGGCCGTACAGGGAGAGGCGGACGGGGAGATGCGTCAGGAGGTCAATTGGCGCGCGGGGGGGTGTTCAGGGCTCTCTGCTGTGCTGTGAGGGTGTGTGGGAGCTGTGAGGGCTGAAGAATCAAACCGTCCTGGATGCGCACGTGGTGGAGAGGAGAGCGTTGAGGCTTGCGCTTGTTTTGATGTCGATAGACACAACAATCGCCACGACGGGAGCTTAAGACTAACGGCTCAGGAGTTCGTCAGGTGTACGGCGTCGGTCGGACGAAGCTTCAATCGTGGCAGTCCGGGTTGAAGAATGTTGGAAACCGTTTGAACAGTCGTGGCAGGTCGGAGGGGCGGCAGGCGGTGGACAGGCAGGCACAAGCAGGGCAGGCGCTGCGGCAAGCAGGGAAGGTACCTTGGGCGGTGGTGGCTGGATGGATGCTTCCAGGTTGGAACTGAAACAGGGACCCCGAATTGCATTTATAGCTTGCAGTCTTTGTACCTGAGGTACCAGCCTGATCGACCTTCAAGATGGAATGTCCACCATCCATAAATGCGATGGACAGGATGTGCGCAGGCAGTGCACGTTGAACACCACGCCGCTCGGTTTTGGAAGGTAAGGTACGTGTAAACAGATCTCCATCGCCATTATCGGGGCTGCGTCTTGGCACCCCGAGCGTGTAAGTGTTCACGTAGGGCTCCCGTCAGGTATGGTGGTCTGAATAAACGATGCGTTACAGGTACCTGTAGCCACCCACATCTCGCCCCGCTGCTTTGAACCAGGCGAAGGAGGACGTATGGAATCCTGCCTGGACAAGTTCCTGCCCTGAAGCAGTCTGGCTTCGTTCGTTGGGGTCCGGGCCCGATCTTCATGTCATGGCTCCGCAAATCCCATGCATCGGCATCGTCCCTATCTAGAGGCAGACAGACCTATAACTGGCTGGGCATTGGTCATCCACTTCACCTGCTGGTAACAGCCGTCTGTCATTCAGTCGGGTGTGTGAAGGGCTGAGCAATGACCAAACATGCCGCCGACTTTTTGCGCACGCGACGACAGTCTTGGCATGGACGCTCGTCGCACTTGAATTGACCTCAATTGACCTCCACCTGTTTTTCTTCCCGCCCTTGCGTGGTACCTGCCTGGTGAAATCCGTACCTTGCATTCTTTCATTACCTGTGGAATACACAACGGCAGATCCACAATGTCTTCTTGAGGGGATTACCCGTGTGCCTGAACAGCATCATGAATCATAGACTTTTGAGATTGCCAAGCACAACTGCATGTTTGCCCTTACGCAGTAGGTAGAGATCAACGGCAAGCAACACTGCCGCCCGTTTTTATCCCCAGGGAACTTGGAAGCGGGACTTTTAATCACCTTACGTCAGCGCCTTTTCTTTCATCTTCTTGCCCGCCACCACGGAACTCTCCGATCAAGGTACCATTGACGTTTTTGCCTCGGCTTGTTAAGCTCAACCTTGACGAATTAACATAGCATGCTTAACTCCAAGCAGTATCAAGAGGGTTCTACTGTATCAGGGTACATTGCGCTAGGCAGTGAGAGCGCAGTGGCCAAGTATCACGCAGGGAACTTTGGATTTCGGGACGCCCTTACCCATCGGTCCAGACCCCCCCTCCGATTTATGCTTGGGCTTTTCATCGTCCAACTCAGCCACAATGTCATCGTCGCGTCTCGGTCACTTGATGTTTGAGGCTGAACCCGGAACGTCCACGTCCGAAATATTTCAGCGGCTTTGATTCCAGTGAGTTTTCAATGGACAGTGCCCGCGCATCTGGGGAACTTTCGCAGGGCCGACCATGGGATGAACTTTGAAGAATCCGGGGACCGGGAGCCGGGAGTGGGGTGGCAGGGTTGACGTACCTATGTGCCGCCCCCGTGGGTTGAACGCAAGGCCCGGCTGGGAAGCCGGGTTCGCGGACTGCCGCCGGTGAAGTCGCCAGTGGTTGACACCTTACTCGGATCCATATCAGTAAAATTAGGTATAGAAGACAAGGTATCAAAAACCAGCATTCTGCCCTTACATCCTCGCGGAGAACCGCAGTCAAAGACCGTACATAATCCGACATGTCATGCCTCGCGGAGACCAATAAAAAATCGCAATCTCCAATCAACGCACCGGCTTTTCGATTCCATATCAACACATCTCAACGCATCCTCTAGGCTCTCTGAACCCCCGTTAAGCCGTCTTCTTCCACTGCATGTAGACTCCAATCAAACTGCTCACGGTGCCCGCCAGACCAACAAAGCCGTCATCAAACTTGGTCCAGGCCAGAGCGGTGGCCGGGATGGTCAAGTCGCACAGATCCGAGGTCAACTGGAGCCGGCTAGCAGAGCGCTCGCTATTAACACAACAGGTTAGCATCGTTCAGTCACACCACATTGCGCCCCGACCAAGAGTGGGATAGAAAAAGAAAAAAGAAAAAACTCACATCACAATCCTCTTGCTCTCCACAACGCCCTCGCCCTCCTTGCGATCAACGCGGGCCTCCCTCTGCCTCAGCTGGCGGAGCGTATACGCCTGGGCGACAATGCTGCACAGCAGCCCGATGGCCCAGAACCGGTACGCCTCCTGCTGGAGCCTCTTGGCGTTGGGGCTCTTGCGGATGCCCGTCGCATCGAGCAGCGTCGCTAGGTCCAGCGACAGGTAGCCGGCGTAGCCGAGCTGGCGGCCGACGGCGGCGTAGCGCAGCACGGGGTCCATGGTCTTTGCGTCGGCCGCGACCGCCGCCGCCTTGAAGTGCTCGACGTTCTTGCCCGCGCGGAGAACCTTGCGCACGAGGCCGAACTGCTTCTTCATGGCCTCCCATGGCGCGATCGAGGTGGCCGTCGCGTTGGTGCGCAGCAGGTACCAGGCGTAGAAGCGGGCAAAGTATTGCAGGGTGCGCAGCAGCTTGTCGCGGCCCACGGTCGTGGAGGCGAACTTGAGGTAGTGCGCTACCGAGGGGTGGTAGATGACGGCGTCGGCGACCATGGTTACGGCTGCGTATGGTGGTGGTGGTGGTGATAAACCGGGTGTGGATAATCCTTGTCGGTCTCAGAGGGCGGCGATGCGATCGACAGGGTGTGGTCGGTCCGGAGTTGGGGGCTTCAATAAATCACGTCCCGTTTGATGGTGGTGATGAAAGAAAGTGGTGCGCGCGCGTGTGGGTAGCGGTGCGAGATCGATCGTGAAAGGGGTGATTGGTTTGATGAATGAATAAATGGAGGAAGGGATGGGGTGGACGGATGGCCGACTTGGCGTGGCCTTGATCCAGCCAGCCAGCCAGCCAGCCGTCGCTCGGCAGGAACTTTCTGGAGAAAGCACATGCCGAGGTCCTCCCTCGCCCGCATTGCGCCAAATGCAAGGGCGGGCATTGTTCAATAGCCGGCAGAATGGCTGTTACCGTAATCCGTAACCCGCTGCGGGGCTTCGAGTCATCTTGAGGGGAAACCTAGCGTTCCTGGGGGGTGCTACGGGTTAGGGTTAGAGGTAACGAGAGGGGTGATCAACCGAAGATCCTTGAACCTGTACGGAATAATCTGCAGAGGGCGATCGATCCCTGCGCCGACTGTTCTCGACAGGTCCAGACCGAGCGAGGTCTGCCCTTGAATACACTATATAAAAAGGCCATCGTCTTGCTTGCTTTTTTCGACCAGTTGGCTTAGTTGTACACTTAACAGAGCGGCGCTGATGCAGAAGCTGCAAGTCACTCGCCGCCTACGAATTATGTTATCGCGCGGGCAGGACATGAGGCAAGTGTGTACAATACAAGAGGCTAGCAGGCATCCCGTATCCGAGGCCAGCCTTCCCCTGCGGGCCTGGGTGTGACGTCGTTTTGTCACATGGGATTGAGTCCAAATGATCACGTACTTCGCTACCCCGTACCCCATACACTTACCCCGTACCCCGTTCCCCGTTCCAGGTCCGAAATCCTCATTAGAGGGAGGCGGGCACCGGCGGGTTACAGAGGAGGGCACGTGAAGCGGGAAATGTAATTATGGATGGAATGCGACGGCTTTTAGGAATCACATCTGATCGGCCCTCCACACTCCTCCACACCATCCCATATCATATGAGGACCCGTTCCCCGGCGTCCCGTTCCTTTGTTTCAAAACCCTTTTGTTTTTTCTTTTCTTTTTCCTTTTTGGCTGCCTTATATTTACTACTGCGCAGAGTCGATCCACCCCGACTAACTCTTTCAACCACACCTTAGCACCCACCCACCTAACTTAATTCTGTGGTTTGGTTTGCGACGCGCGCGGGACTGTCGAGTTCTTACCCCCCAGGCTCTCAAATTTTAAACAGACGCCATGCCGTTCAATACGGAGCTCACCCGGCGCCTGGGCATCCGAGGTAGGCCTTCGATTCGCTCCCAACGTTCCGGACTCGGCTGACCCGGCCTTGTGTGCCACGTACAGTGCCGGTCGTGCAAGGCGGTATGATGGTAAGTTGAAAGCTTTGCGCCCTCCCCCTCCAATTGGCCCCTCTCCCTGGGTATAGAGTTGTCGCTGACGTGGGCCGTCTCCGTCACAGCACGTTGGCTATGCCGAGCTGGCAAGCGCCGTGTCCAATGCCGGCGGGCTGGGCTTAATCACGGCTCTGATCTTCCCCGATCCGGAAGGGCTCCGGCAGGAGATCCGCAAGTGCAGGAAGTTGACATCCAAGCCGTTCGGCGTCAACATCACCTTGCTCCCGGCCCAGATCCCTCCCAATTACGATGCCTACGCCCAGGTGGTCGTCGATGAGGGCGTCAATATCGTCGAGACAGCGGGCGACTCGCCGGGACCCGTTATCATCAAGCTCAAGAAGGCAGGGTGCATTGTGCTCCACAAGTGCACCACCATCAGGCACGCGCAATCTGCCATCAAGCACGGCGTGGACTTCCTCAGCATCGACGGCTTTGAGTGTGGAGGGTAAGTCGGTGTCTGCCTTGGGTATCTGCCTTGGTTATCTGCCACGCCGCGCGCAACAGCTGACAGCTAATATCCTGCAGCCACGTTGGTGAGTCGGACATCACAAACTTCATCCTCCTCAGCAGGGCACGACAGACGCTCAAGGTGCCCTTTATCGCCTCGGGCGGGTTCGCAGACGGCCAAGGCCTCGCCGCCGCGCTCTGTCTGGGCGCTTCTGGCGTCAACATGGGCACGCGTTTCCTCTGTACAGTCGAGAGCCCCATCCACATCAAGATCAAGGAGCAGATCGTGCGCGCGCAGGAGACCGACACGACGCTGGTAATGCGCCGGTGGAAGAACACCACGCGGCTGTACCGCAACAAGGTGGCGGAACAGGCCGTCAAGATCGAGAAGGAGAGCACAACGGGCGACTTCTCCGAGATCCTGCCCTACGTGAGCGGCAAGCGCGGCCGCGAGGTCTTCCTGAACGGCGACCCCGAGTACGGTGTCTGGACGGCTGGCCAGGTCATTGGCCTCATCCACGACATTCCCACGTGCAAGGACTTGGTTGCACGCATCGAACAGGAGGCTGAGGTGACGCTGAAGGAGAAGGCGGCTCTGTTTGTCCCGGAGGCCAAATTATAGCCCCTACCGTTGTCCAGGATCCTTTAATGCGAAGCGATGTACGAGACTTTATAGAGTTATTTTTGGATTAGCACGGTAGGTAGAGGTAGATACCTGTAATACCTGTATTCCTAGACCTGGGACCGCGGTATCCAGGACACCACGTATGGAGGCTATCTGGAAACTCCCATCTGTTCGCTGGCGAAGAACAACTTTCTGCGTAGCAAGTCAGGGCGGGCAGCCATGAAAGGTTCGCTTTGACCACGGCTCGCACCGTTCTTTCTCCAGAAAATCGTGCCGAGGTTCCTGCCCAGTCAGGATCGGTGTCCGGTGACCGCCGTGTCGGACGCTGCCAGCTGACCCCCGCAGCTGACCAAGTCTTCCAGGTTGCAACTTCCCATACACAGTACAGGTTACACCTTAGGCGCGGCGACGCGAGGTACGGTACCGGGTACACATCTCAAGGAAAGTGCGAGTTACCTCAACGGCCAACGGGTACCTGACATCAAATCGAACCAAAATCTCCGAAAGTTTTCTCCGTGGACAATTATGTCTTCTTGCCACTGAATCGCTGCCGTTTTCTTTCCCTCCGCCACAGATCAAGTTGATTCCCCAGCTGTCCTCCCCTTGTTCCATGCAGGTCCTTTTTCAAGATGCATCCCTCGACATTGACGTTCTGCCCCGCCACTCGATGTTCGATGTTCGAGACTCAACCTCTCACCCTGGCTGTTTTGAGCAAGAGCAAGTACAGCTTCCAGATCTGGTCGGTGGCTTCTGCGTTCTCCACCCTCAAAAGACGCCCCAGGTAGCGCAGCGATTTGTGTCACCCACAGGAGCCAATGGCGTATAACGGGAGGCTTCCTGGTGGCTCCTGGTGGGCTCATGTTGTGCAAGGACAACATGCCCGGATGCGGAGGGAGGGAGAATATGTCAGAGATGCTCGAGGTTCCACGAGACATCCCTCAACTTCCAGATGGGTTGTTGCCAGGGCCGCTCAAAGGGACAGCAAAGAGCTCGGTGTGAAGCGCTGCCGCGGCCATCAAGCAGTTCATCATGCCGCGATCGAGGTCCATCTTTGTCGGGGAGCAATCGACAAATCCCTCTTCGCCCATCACTCCACGCTTGTCTTCGCTTGTCATTGGCGATTTCCCGGCGGCTGGCTCCCCTTGCCCCAAATCCGCCCCCCGACCCAGGGCGATCCGCTTTTTGGGGGCGGTCGCACCAAGTCAGTGCCGGCCAACGCAACGCAAATCCACTGTGATGTCTCACGATATCAGGTCTCCCGCTCCCGCTCCCGCTCGCCGGATGGTCTGCAGCTGCTGGGCAATAAACTGGGTTGACCTATCGGCGTCCCCTTGAGCCGTCCGCCTTCTTCAATTCCGCCATGCTGTCGAAAATTGGACGAAGAGCAGTCTGCCAACGCATTCGAGCCCAACACTCTCAAAGCTGATCTCGGGGTTGAATGACGAACAACTCAGTCGTGTTGTTTCAAAACTCGGCCCTTATCATGCTCCTCTGTTCATTCTCATTCAACTGGTATGGGTACCATAACATCGAGTGGTGGCCTGGCGGCCACATGTCTGGAAAGGTGGCGGGGGCATGTTGCTTCTTGTTTTGATCTGATAATAAATAACCCGCAGCCCGTCAGCTTTCCGCCTCCTTGAGGTCCTTTCTTCTTGACATGTTTGTCTTGAATATTCCCCGGCCTCGTAGGCCCAAGCCGGTCTCCGGGTGGTACGGACAGGCCGCGCCGATCAACATCGGGCGGCACTGAATCGGGCCACGGCAGCTGTCACAACTTTCCTGAAACGCTAACAATGGCTTGACGTGGTACCGGCATCTGTTTGATCTCCCCCGCCTGGACTCTCCCAGCATCAACATCCGTATTTCTCCTTATCTTCAACAGGGCAACTTGTGCCGATTGGAGCTTGATGAGCTTATCGCTCACTTTCCCGTAACATACCGCCGCACTCTGATACCGAAGGCAAAGGATTGGTCAGTTACCTCGCACCAAATCTTCTCTTACACAGATTGGCCTTTGTTTACACTCCTCACTGCAATCATCCGATGGGATCGTGGGCCGCTGCGACTGTTGCGACCGTTGCTCTTCTAGCAAACACATCATATGCGACCGGTACTTTGCGCTATCGCTTCCCGGGGACATTCGGCCTACACCGGTGTATCGAAGACCAACTCCAGGCCGGACGTGAGCAAGCTCGCCGTGTGTCAGCCCGCAGGTTGGTCGTCCCACCCCCCATCTCTGCCCTACATGCTCATGCGTACATGCTGCAGCGCAAGTTTGGCCCAGAGTCCGCTGAAAGCACCTCCCCTTTATCACCAGTTGCATAACGCCACGATCCCGAATAGGCGAGAGTGTGCCTCAAGAGTCCAACTAGAATGGGTTAGGAAGCAAGCCTCTTAGAACCCACGATTAAGCCAAGGAGAAGCTTTCAGCGAGATAGTGTTCCCGAACTCCCAGGGTGCCATTGATACAACCAGAAAAGAGATATATTGGTCGCTGATCGAGCACGCTATGCCCTGGCATCTGTCCGGCAGGTCGGGTTAACACCTAGCCCCCACGTGTCGTTCAGCTTCACCAATTCCAGGCGCGCGGTGGGATGATAGATGCAGGGCATTGTTATTTCGATCTCGACTTTTCTTCAGTGAGCATACGGGAGGAAGCACGCAATACGCGGAGTCCTTTATTTGCGCCTTGGTGCGCTAGCCGTCGGGTTCCCGTCTCTTTGATTAGAGCCTGATGAATGCCCACCCACCACTGCACAACATGCATGGCATCACGATTGTGGACACTTACTTGAGGCTCCCGACGAACTGGGTACATTAGCATCCGTCGAAGACAAGAGGTGCTAATGGGGGCGGAACCGCCATGTCACGCTGTCTCTTCCATGGTATTCTTGATCCTTGGTACCGTTGATCCTTGGCTCGGTACTCTGGCACTCTGGATCCCACCGCATCTTCAACGGACCCCGGTCTGATGACTGCACATGCTGAGATGCAAACATGCAAATAAATGGAGCCCAATTCCGTTAATATACTATATCGGAGACTACCGAGCCCATTCATCTCGTGTGTTCAGACGGCACGAGACAATGCTAGACTACCCTCACGCAATGACAGGCACGCAACGTGTTCATGGCACGACATGACCTTGAGCAAAGACCTGACCGACGTCTATCTACGCTACGAAATAGGACAGCTTTAAGCCAAAAATAGCCGATGGACTGGCAACTAAGACCAGACAGGTGTCTACTCTTCCTGCCCAATTCCCGGTTCTCTCAGCCCTGCATTACGATGAAGAAGCCCCCCCCCCCACTTGTGCGCCTGTGAGGGGTTGCAACAGTTCCATCCTGAATGATTGCCGTCAAGACAGACGACTGATGACAGCTCACAGGCCTGTTGACATAATCTTGGCACCCGAGTTCCTTCCAGGACCAATTTCTGCCCAGCACTTTGCAGATTCTTTGCATGGCCATTATCGTCATCATCAAAAGGCTATTCTGTGTACGATGACGATTCTGCCAAACCTGCCGGGCCCATGATATTTGCCAACCCAACCTGCTGTTGTCTTTGCAGTTCCCGGGGGTTGCGTTAGTGCGCTTTGGGTCCCTGGTCGGTGGGAATCCGAGTCTTGGAGCCGCCACCACCCCCCATCCCATGGCTCATCACATTGCTTTTTCCACCTTCTAGTCCCTTTTCTCCTTGGTCATCTTCCTGGCGGCCCCATACCCCATTGTACAGCATGGTTCTGGCGCTGGGGGGGACCGTGTACATGTACGCCGATGCTTGGTGCAGGCAGTTTTTATGCAAAAGAAAACAATCAACTTTCAGGTATACACGTACACGCAGCTCTCGGGGTATGCCGTGCAGTGGCCACTTTATGTCACGATGTCCCCTAGTGTCATGGCTTCTTCAGTCCCAATGGATATGCTCCCGGAGTCTCACCAGCCGCTTTTCTTTTCTTTCCAGAAAGCTATGACCTGGCATCGAAGTGCATACGGAAGTACATCGGGGGGCTAAGAAAAAGGAACCTGATCCAGGGAAAAAGAAAAGAAGAAAGAGGCCGACACACAACTAGGTACGTTGCTGTTTTTGACCTCCGGTCAGCCAATGCCCAAATCGAGGAGGGACACCTGGAGGTACCTGCCCTGGTTATCTCCCAAGAATAAGTGACCACCCATTCCCTCTCTCTCCTTCGCTCTCTCGCCTGACGCTTTCTCTCCCCAATACAATATCCTAAGAGGTTGCTCCCCGTCGCCCAAGATTGCTTCAAGAGAGGTAGAGAGGGAGAAGGGCGTTCCCCGTCCCCGTCCCGTCCGTACCCCTGACTTGTGATGCATCATCCCGTCAGTCGCCAATAATTTCACTTTGCTTTGCCGTCCTGCACCCTTGCGAGCGAACAAACTACCCAAAGGCCAACGAAACACTCGCGCCAACAAGAACCGTCTCAAAACATAAGAGCCGCAGAAAAGACAAACGGGCAGCCCAATATTAACAGACAAGCACCTACCCTTCTCGCCATATCTCATCCGTCAGAGCTTCCCGTCAGCCTCGAATACTTTTCGGCCACATCAGTGTCTCTTGTCACCACCCAGCTCAGTGGCCCCGAGCTTCCTTCGTCACCTTGCGTCGAGCGTCAGAATTAGAGTATAAAAGAGAAGAAGAGCCATCGCCTTACCGTCCGCTTTCTTCTCGTTCTTACTCTTCCTTCCCACCTCATCTTGACTCTCGGACGCCCATCTTACTGTTTGCTCTCTCCCACTTGGCACAACAACGACACCAACCAACGCCCTGACACATAACATACTAAACGCGAACCGATATTCTAATTACTCGGACAATATCATTGTCTGTGTGGAAAGAAGCATCTCGACTGTTCCCATCCCTCTTTTTTGCCTATCTCGCCCCATCACACAGACAAAATGTCGTACAGAAGTAGCAGCAGCAGCGCCTACACCCCCTGGCAGGACAAGCTCACAGGTACGTAGGACAAAGTCTCCGTCTGTTAGACTGAGCCTCCACTGTACATGGGTACCTAGCTTTTGCTCATGTGACTGACACGCCAACCAACCACGATAGATGCTTGCACGGAGTACGCTATCGCAGCTCCTGTATTCCAGATAGTCTCGGACAGGCGAGGTAAGCAGTAATCCTCTTCTTTCTCCCTCGTCGTTTCTATGGCGGGCCAACCACTCGTCGCTAAAGCCAACTACAAGCTGACCGCACCCCTTCCGCTTGCCCTTGACATTAATTAGGGGGCCGTACTGCTTGGTCCAGCCGAGTCACTGTCCACGGAACCGTCCATAGTGCACGGTTCTGGTATGACGGAAAGAATCTCGTCAATGCGAAAGAAGATGCGGCCGAGGTTGCCCTGAACTGGCTCACCGGCTCAAACCCAAGTTCGCCCTCGACCAGCCGGAATGGCCGCAGCAGCGGCCGGTGAGCCCCCCGACTTCACCGCCACCAACTTCGATACCGATGTCTCCACGATCACTCGTTATCGGCTTTTCCCTATTTTCCTTGTCTCGCAACTGCTTCTGCGGGCCCTGTCCCGTGTACGATATCGATACCACCTTTGCCTTGCTCTGGAGTTCGAGGGAAATCGGTTATGCCACACGGCAAAGGGGGGACATCCATGGATTCGGCGCACAAAAAAAAGAGAGAACCCCCGGTCACCATCGTTTTTTTCTTGTTTCTTTTCCTCCAATTTTGTTTTATTTCTTCCTTGTCCCGAGGGTTTATGGTTGGGTTGTTGCGTGTTGTCAACAATTCCACCCAGTGTGATGATTGGCTCCTCTCTGTATGAGCAATGGGCGGTCAATGGCGCTAGGAATGGCCGGGGTTGGGAACTGGGTTTGGGACGGCTGGGCCTGGTTTGGATTTTGATGGTGCCAGCTCGATGCACCTAACCATGTCTAGGAAAGGATCAGTCGTGTTTGCTATTTTCTTCTTTTTCTTTTTCTCTTTGGGTTCTTTGAATTTCTAGGGTTGTTGTGTCGGCACAGAGACTTGGTCAAAATGTCTTTTGAATCATCGGATGCTGAAAAGATAAGACTTGGAAGGAGGCGATAGACATACGAAAGAAGGAAAGGAAACGCATCCCCCGAGAAGCCTTCAGCCATACCTATCTGTCAGCCCGTTGGGGGATTTCGGCGAAGCAGACCGGGAAGGCAACCTGGACAGCCTGTGTTGGGTAAGGTACCTTAGTTATTAGGCGTTTTTTCCACAATGGAGGTTGGAATTGCCGTTTTCCCTTGGAGTCGCAGCAAATTCCCACACTTTGCCTGTCAAGGTCCCATGTCTACGTACCAAGAAGATACTAAGCAGTCCGTTCCCGCACGCAGCTAGTGAAGTCGGATGATAGCCCTCATGGTTGCTTTTTTTGCCGACCAGCATCTCGGTCACGCGGGACCCTACTAATGTATGAGACAGCGAGCTGGCTGATTTGTCTCTCTGCTATTCTTATCAAGGGAAGCACGAAAAAAAAACGCCATATCGTATGTTGTGTCGCGCTCGAGCTGAAAGTCAAAAGAACTTGCAGGGTATAATTGCTGTTTCACCGTCGGGTCCTGAGGGCGGTTGGGAGCCCGGCATTTGCAGATTGGGGGTCAATTGAGTCTGGGGTGAGCAATTGATCAACAACGTTCCTATCCCGCAGGTAGGTCTTTTTTTTTATTTTTCTCGTAGCTCGAGCGTGAGTGGACTCGCCGACTTACACCTACCTTCCCTGGCCCTGGTAGTGTATCCACTATCAACGCAAGGGGAGGGGAGGAAACGAGAAAGGAGAAACGATTCCCGTGACCAAGCCACTGGGCTCAATGTTGCCAAAAGAGTTAAAAAAAAATAAAGGGTGGTCCCGGGGACTGGGATCAGATTCGCGAAAGCTGACCATGCTTCGAGGCGGCTCTTGCATGAAAGGTGAAAAAGAGAACTAGCGATGCAAAGACGGGCTGCTGGGACGAATGGGGGAACTGGCAATTAGAACAGCAAGCATGGGACAAGCACGGCAGTGGGGAGAAAAAAGCGGGATGGATGGATGGATGGATTGTGGATTGTGGATTGTGGACAGGCAGGCAGGCAGGTGGGTGGTGTGGGTGGCAGCCCAGCTGCTGGCTGCAGACTGCAGGCGTAATAAATGGGCTTGAAAGTTAAAGGACTGGCAGGTTCACTGCACTGCACTGCAATGCACTGCACTAACGACAGACAGGGCAAGAGCCACGCCCCCGCGGCATTGAATGTCAGGTGAGCCACCTACCGGGTTGCTCTCCATGCGAATCTAATATGACGCAAGTGTCAATCAGTCCCGGAAGCAGAACGAGGTGTGGTTGTTGACCCCCATTTACTGCACATTGGCGAGTCAGTGCGGGCTGATTGGGGTGTGTGTGGGATGATGTCGTGGGTGAGAGAGTGTGTGTTGGTGTGTGTGTGTGTGAGAGAGAGAGAGAAATGGTGAATGTATGGATGTATTATTATCGGAAGCAAGAGAGCAGCGGCCAGGTGTCTTGCAAATGCATCGAGTTACGCCGAAAAGATCAGAAAAAAAAGAAATCAATGTGGTAACACCCGTTGAAAGGGTGGTGATTGGGGTAAGGGTCAATGGGGATGGAGGCAATGGACGAAAGGAAGAGAAGAGAGAATCGTGTACAGTACACGTTATCACCGTAGCATCGCGGGACCGGACCGCGTGCGCCCGGTTGAATGCCGAGCAGATTTATTAATTGATTGATAGTCTGGAGACCGGAGCCGATCGAGACGCCAAGACCACCGCTCTGCCAGCCCGCCTCCGCCATCCACCATTGCATCCCAGCACGTGCCCACCTGCCAGGCTCGCTCGAGTCACCCAGCCAGGGTAGTTCTCAACTCAGCCAGTCGGCCAGGCGCCGGCCGAGCGGCAAAACTTCGGGCAACCCTACCAATTTTCTTGAGATCCAACCCAACAGTCGGCCAAAACCACGAGGCACGAGGCACGAGCGAGGGCGACAACCACTCCGAGGCGCGACAGTCGATCCCGTCTCAACACACATCACAATGCCTCCACGACTGAACCTGTGGCCGACGTGCCGTGCCCTGGCCTTCCGAACCAGGCCTGCAAACCAATGGTCGCAGCCGTGCATCGCGGCGCGGGCCCGGAGTTTCGCAGACAGGACCAGCAACAACAACAACAACAACAACACCACATCGTCGCAATGGCCTGAGCACCGGAATGCAGACATCGCCGCCGGCCTCCCCCCGTCCATGCTCTCCAAGTCCACGACGCCTGAAGAGATCGATGCCGCCGGCTTCACCTCCACCGAGAACGAGAAGGCCCTGAGCCAACTGCAGCTGGTCACGTACGGGCTGAATCCCTTCGACCCGGCCGTCGACGGCCACAAGTACGGCCTGCCCGACCTGCCGCTGCCGTCCGAGATGCACATGAAGCATCGTTACGACCCGGCCATTGTCCAGTTCACCAAGCTGCTCATGCAAGACGGCAAGCTGAGCAAAGCACAAAGAGTGCGTAACCCGCCTGCACCTGCACCTGCGTGAATGGATGCCCCGGACCGAAGTGATCGCATCGCTAACAAGGCATGTGCTCACAAACAGGACATGGCCATCATTCTCAACTACCTCCGATCCTCCCCGCCGCCGAAAATCAACCCCGCCAGGCCCTTGGTACCGGGCTCGCCCCCAGCCTCCCACCTCCCGCTCGACCCGGTCTCGTACCTCACGCTCGCCATCGACTCGGTCGCGCCGCTGATCCGGATACGCGCGTACAAGGGCCTGGCCGGTGGCGGCGCGTCGCTCGACGTGCCCATGCCACTAGCGGCCCGGCAGCGGAGGCGGACGGCGTTCCAGTGGATCCTGGACGCCGTCAACAAGAAGAAGTCCAAGGGCAGCGGCAGGACCATGTTCCCGCACCGCGTCGCTGAGGAGATCGTGGCGGTGGTCGAGGGCCGGTCAAGCGTCTGGGATAAGCGCCACATTGTGCACAAGCTTGGCACGAGTGCCAGAGCCAATCTGAACCATCAGGCTTTCAGGAGGAGATGAGTTGGGTTTGGAGTGGCGGCGGTGGTGGTGTTGGGGAAGAGGGGGTTGGTTGTTTGTCATGTCGTGGGTCTAGGACCTGATGCTGTACACTATCTGTATGGGTTGCTCTTGCCGGGGACACTTAACGTCTTGTATTGACACGGCGAAGAGCTGTATATTACCGTCTACATTACCCGCTACCGTTGTGGCCCTGTCTATGCGGTTAAGCCTTATGTTGAGCGATGGGCGGGCTGCACCAGCTCCCGAGCACAAAAAATGGACCATGCAAGTCTCGAGAACTACCATGCCTAACCGAGCGGGTTGGCTGAGCGATGGGAAACTCGGATGTCAAGTTGAAGCTCTGCAACAAGGTTTGGCTGGTGCATGGGGAGACGAGGATAACATGACTCTCTTTGGTATAATTGCGGAGTACCTATGGAGCAAAAAGTCGTGAGGGTCAGCCGGGACGATGTTGGCCGTTGGCACGTGGTCGGTTCGTAAACAAAGCCCTCTATCTCCCGACTTCCATCGATGTGATTGCGGGCAATTGATGTTCGATGCGCGTGGCTCCATCACGTGGCATGGGAAGCGGTTGTTCAAAATGAGCAAGCGGCCCGCTGGTGGTGAATGTGATAAACGACGGGGCGGCACTGCGGTTGCCATCCGGAGTGGTGCTCCTGCAGCGAATGGACCCCTGGGTGGATGGGCGGAGAGCTGGCGGAACCGCTTCTGGCCTCTGTCGTCAGGGATAGCTTTTAAAGAACAATGTTGCCAATCAGAGGCCGCGGTCTTGGGCAGAAGTGAGGTTTTGGGTACCGACTGTGGTAAGACAAAAGCTCCGCAGCCCCCACCCGCGCGGAGCTCAGTGCGAGCAACTCCCCCCGCATGTCTAGCATCAGCTCATCCTAGCTTGTCGACCTTGGTGCAATGTCCAGGTCACACTTTTGCCTTAGACTGCAATGCGCAAAGAGCAAAGCTCAGCCCAAGAGCCTTATCCCGTTCCTTCCATTCCCTTGCCTCACAGTATCCACCACCAACCACTTTTGCTCTGTTGCATACCAGGCCAGGCTTGCACCACACTGCACTGCACCGCACCTCTGTTTGCAACCCATGGAACACTAGATAATTGAGATCGCCCTCGAACCAGACATCCCGCTTGTTCAGGCCGTACCTTGGGTATCATTGGCGTTGACTTTGCCCGGAGCGGCCTGCGACCCGTACCCGGTGCCGTTCTGGAACAATCCATGCTGCGCCCGCTTCGAGCTCGTCAGTGGTGTCTTGGCAAAAGCTGCCCAGACTTTGCTCCTCCTCTGATCGGCCGGCTTGGCAGCACGAGGCACGACAAAAAGCGGAAGCAGCCTAGCGAAGGGCCCCGCCATGGTTTGAACAAGAAGCCGACCAAGGACCCTCGTCAACTTTATTATACTCCCGCACCACGATGCTGTTTCGCCAACTTCGCATTTGTCCCAGACTGGCCTCAGATCTCCCCTCCCCTGCTGACGCCAACACCACACCACACCACCTAGTTCCAACGGCGACGTCCTCCACAGTTTATACAACTGCCCGAGTTATCTACCTCACCTAGGTAGCTGGCCCAAACGAAGAAAACGCCCGCGCCAAGCACCACAGCACGCACCCTCAACTCTGAGCCACCAAACCTCCACGCCAGCCCAAGCCTGCGCTCTGGAGAAGCTCCGTTGGCCGACCCAGAAGCTGCCCGAACGCCCGGCTCCTGCTGGACTTCTCCTCCTTACGCTCCTCCGCACCCGACCATAGTCCGAGCACCGCGCCGGTGCTTTCGCCCACCATGGCTCGGCGTCAGCCCATGTCGATGGAGGCCATGATGGACGAGGAAAGAAGGGAGGTTCTTGCGCTTCTAGAGGGCGTGCAGCCGACCCGCCCAAGAGCTCCCAGTCTGCTCGAGGGGCGCTCGCCGTCCCCTTTCACGACCCCTCGCTCCCCCGTGCGAAGCATGCTTGATATTGGTGATGACCCTCCATCTCCCACGTCTCCTCGGTCCGTCGGCGTGAATGCCCATACTAAACAAAGATCCCAATCATTAGCCCCGGTGCGAAGCATGCTCGATGTTGACAGCCCGCCACTCCCGCCAGTTCGAAGCATGCTAGTTGTGGACAGTCCACCCCCTTCCATCTCTAGCCCCAGGCAAGCACTCAGTCATCCTTCATCGCCAGTCGAGACGAATTCCCGCGCCTATGCCGCCAACCAGGCGCTGCCCCCTAGAAGCATGTCGGACGCCGCCATGAAACCTGCCGATTTTGGACCGAGGTCCTCGGGCTCACGCCTGGACCCTACTGACTACCAGTTCGGCGGCATTATCACGCACAGCTCCGGCCACACACTCCCCAAGAGGGTCACCCAGGGAGGGAAGCGCCAAGGGCCCGGGTCTTCCTCCATGGCCGAAGTGATGAGAGGCAATGACGTCTCCGGCCTTGTCCTCCCTGGCGACAAGGGCCGCCACTACCCTCTGGGAGGGGCGCCCCCAAGGATTCAAAAATCCAAATCAAAGTCTCCGCATAGTCGCCTGAGTTTGCGCTCCAACTCTCCACACATCAACCTCCCCGAGCGTCCGCTAAGCCCGGCGGGGCAGGCTTTGATAGCCGAGACTATGAACTATGATAACGCATACAGACGCTTGTCCGATGCTGCGCTTGCTAGATCTGGAGGGAGCCTGTCGGAACTGGGCCGGCGGAAGAGGTCGGATGACGCTGGCAACGGGAGGCTAGCTAAGGACTATCTGAGCCCCGACGGTGATCTGCTGGTCGAGGACAGCAGCGAAGACGGTGGGAGCTCATCCGAGGACGAAGGCGAGCGCGGTAGAAGAGCTGCTCGCAGCTACGATAGGGTCGGTGCCGGCCACGGCATAAGTCCCCAGAGCACCGGGTCCACCTCGCCCGAAACGAAGAAAACCGCCCAGAGCTTGATGGCGGCGGCGGAGGAAGAGCGTGCGTATAAGCCCGAGCTGTTGGATCTGCGCTCGCTAACATCATGGAAACAGGCATCCAAGTTGCGTCCCAGCAGCCAGCTTACCATTATAGATCACTGCTGGACGAGCCCGAAATAACCATCACGGGTCCTTCCGGCGACCGGGTGAGGCACGCTAAGACGGGCATTCACCCAGCCACCAGTTTTGACCTCTCGCCGTCCGGTTCTCGCACTCCTGTCGATTCAGACACAGAAGCCGATATTACAGACATCAAGAGAGCACAAAAGCTCGCCTTCTCCATGACGCAGATTATGGACACCCCGGAATCACACCGGACGATCCAGATCATCACTCGAGGTGAATACGCCAAGCTTGTTCAGGAAGGTGAGGAGGAGCATCGACGTCCGCGCAAGTATCTTGTCGCTACCGACTTGAGCGAAGAGTCTACCCATGCTCTGGAATGGGCTATTGGAACGGTCCTGCGTGACGGCGACACCCTGCTTGCAATATACTGCGTCGATGAGGAGACAGGCATAGTCCCCGGGGACGGTGTGCCAGATGAGCCCAAGGCGATAAAGGAGCAAGCCACAGCCATCGACGTGATTACGACGAGTAAAATGCCAATCACTCCAGGGGGCACGGTCCTACCCCTACACCATAAAATCTCCCCGTTGTCGTTCGCGGGAGATGGTACAGGCGCCAGTGTTTCGCCAGCCCCTTTTGGCAAGGAGCGGAGCAAGGCCCAAGAAGAGCGGTACCGAGCTGTGCAGGATATCAGCGAGCGTGTGACAAAGCTTCTGCGCAAAACCAGACTTCAGGTCAGGGTCATCGTCGAAGTCCTACACTGCAAGAACCCGAGACACTTAATCACAGAGGTGATTGATCTTGTGAGCCCGACGCTCGTGATACTGGGAAGTCGCGGTCGGAGCGCCTTGAAGGGGTCAGTCCTTTTTTTCTTTTCTCCTTTCGCATTCTGTACCACCGTTGCAAATCTGACCACGAAGCTGACATGTTGTTTTAGTGTCATCCTTGGCTCCTTTTCCAATTACCTGGTGACGAAGAGCTCAGTACCAGTGATGGTGGCGAGGAAACGACTAAGGAAGCAGACCAAGTACAAGAGACTACCGGCCACTCACCAAGTCAACAACATTAACAACCCTACGGCCCGCAGCCTGGCAAACGCCAAGATTGACTAGAGACTATACCCACAAGCTCGTGTCAAGCCGAGGTCGAATTCGACATGGGAAGGGGCATCAGTTGCACGACAGAGTCCTGCTTAGGCCGGCTACGTCTCTTCCCTCAGTTGACTGACCAGCTAGTGATGCCCAGGCCGTGGGAGTCCTGCCTTTTACTCTACGGACGCAAGGGGCGGATTGGTTTCGGGATGATAGAGCAGGCTGCTGTCCCATATTATCTATTACTATTGTAGAAACAAAAGTGGTGGCAGCGGATACGACTTGGAGTTCTAGTGCTGTACATGCATGGCGCGATACGTCCACACATATGCGTATCGTGGAGAAAGTGGTGCCGTTTCTCTTTCCGGGGAGCTTACATACGACATTGATGATGAGAAGAAAGTAGGATTATACGTTTGTTCCTTTTATTCGGGATAGAAAACGGCTATTTGAGGTTGTTTCTCTTCTGCTTCTTCTTCTTCTTCGTCTTCTTCTTCTTCTTCTTTTACAGAGGGGACAGCGGTTTGGAGGTAGATGACTAGCTAATATCTAGCTAGAGCGTATAAGAAAAACAAAGAAAGAGATCTTCTCCTAGGTTTTGGTTTGTAAATGTTGTGGTGGTTTTTATGTTTCGAGATCGTGCCGCTTTCAGCCTGTGGGATGGATATGTGATTTGAACAACTTTTAATTGCTGTACACATACACTCGATAGATGTCATCCTTCCAAGGGGGAAGCCCCACAAGACCAAGGGTTAGGGGAGTCGATAAGGTCTGAACTGCCGAGCAAGGGTCGTGACAAGACCCACTCCCGAGGTTCACAAAGCATCCCGCGGGAAGCAACTCGCTGAATGAGTAAGCTGAAAAGGCGACAAAAGGATGGTAAACAAAAAAGCCATGAATGGATTGCCTGTCAGCCCCCGATCTTGATTATATCGAAACCCGCTTCCATTATGATACCCAGAGATGGATATGTCGTCTCGCGCGGATTCGTGCAATTGATTGCCATGTCTTGGGAGGAGGGGTCAGGTCAGGCTGCACCGCACGGACCGGGCTGCTAGCTGGGACAGGGACGCGGGAAGGAAGCAGGTGGTTGGCTGTGAAACATCGAATCCCTTGCTCGCTCAACTGCTGGCCGTCTCCCAGCCTCTCGTTTATGCCGTCCGGGTACCTATCAACCTCCGCAGCAGCAGGAGGCCCAATGGTCCCAATGGGTCACGCCTGCCTGATCTATGGGTCTATGGATCTAATGCTTGGATAGTGGTCGCCAGGAACCCAGGTCGTCGAGGAACGACTTCAAATCCAGCAAAGACAGAGAACGCGCCGCCGCCCGCCTGGTGGTGCCCTTCATCCCAACCCGTCGCTTCGAACCATTTGAAGCCGTTCTCGTACAACAACCCTGTCTCTCTCGCGCGCAAAAGCCGCCACCGTCTGTTGTCCGATGCAGTCGCTCTTCGCGGTCTCGGTCAACAACAACGTTTCGTTGCTCACCATCCATATTGCGCCGAGCGCCTTCGTCGCATTCCTCTTCGTGTCCCTGTTCTTCCTGTTCCTCTACCTGCCGCCCTTCCCAGCGATTCGATCAAGCATATGGTTCTTTAGGCGCAGCCGCACGCCTCGAGAAACCGCCCTTGTCTCGCGAACGGACCACCAGGAGGAAGAAGCACTGTTCGAGGACCGCCAACGACGGCTTCGGGAGATCGCGGACAAGCCGCTACCACCTCTGATTGAGTACCGACATCAAAGCGACAGCAGGAAGGAGAAGCCGTCGTCGAGTCGCAGAGAGCGCACCAAGAGGATCACCGACAAGGGAGCCGACCGAGAAAACGCAGGCATAACCTCGACCCCGCCCTCCGTCGCCAACAAATATGGCCGCGACAGCGACAGCGAGAGCCATCGGACCGCTCGATCCGCTCGAACATCTCGATCAGCTAGACCCTCTCGACATCTCTCTGGAGGACTTCGAGCCGTCGATTGGCAGTCGCAGTCGCAGTCCGCCAGCGTTCGACTACCCGTCAGTACACTCGGGGTTCCGGAGCGACGAAGAGGCGAGCGAGATGGACGATTTGGATTCGGAGGTTTCCGCCGGTGGCTACAGTCCTCCGGCCTGGAGACGCCTCGGCAACGGCGACCGCAGCAGCGGCTTCTGGCGCAAGAGTGATGACATGATGGGAGGCGCGGGCTTTGCCGGCGGCGTCGACGACAACTACCACTGGCGCGAGTCGAGCGCCGAGTACGAGAGCATGGACGAGCAGGAGCTCATCCTGGCCCGGGCCGCGCGCACAAGGCTGCCGACGGGGAGTGTCTCGCCCGCCAGAGGGCACAGCCCGGCGCCTTCGGAACACAATGGCCTTGCGCGACAGTCCAACCTGATCAGGCAGGAGCAGAATGCGCGTGGTGGCGGCCTGCAGAGACGGACAAAGGGGGTGCGGAGGCTAGAGGATGCTCCCAAGAATTGTAAGCTTCTTCGTCCTGATGAATACAAAGCTATCTATATAGACAATGCGATGCAAGTTTCTTTCGGTCTTGACTAACACGCGGCTCAGACTTCCGTCTCGCGCTCCGAGCGCAAGTCCAGCAACGGGAGCCCGTCGAAGCCGTCACAAGCTTTATCCGCTCAAAAGTGGGCTTCAGAACCGGCTCATGGATCTCCATGCTGCTTTCCGCCGTTTTCCTCAGCATATCATATTCCGCCATCCGGTCACTGTTCCAGCCAACGACCACTCTCAGACCCGTGCCCGACCTGGTCAAGGTCGCTGGCGTGGCCCGTTCATTTGAGCCGCTCATCTACTACTCCGAAAACGCCGTCTCGCAGGTTGGCGATCTGCAGGCCACTGGGCTGGCCGTATGGGACCTCAGCGAGAGCATCCGATACAGCGACATGGCCAACGCGGCCGGCATCGTGCAGGAGCTCGACGATCTCAGCGAGAGCCTCAAGGTCCTCGCTCTCGAAGTCACAAAGTTCTACGCCAGTGTCGACGGCGACATCGACGGCATCCTCATCGTAATGCAATGGGCCCAGCGCGAGCTCAACCAGCTGCAGCACCGCACCACGCTCCCGCTCTCCACCGCCTACGACAACATCTACAACCTGCTCTCCAACACGGGCCTGCTCGACGACCCAGTCGCCGGCCAGCCGACGCGCCTCGGCGCCGCCGTGGTCTCCGTGTTCGGCTACGCCAGCCCGCAGCGCGAGCTCAAGACGCTGCAGCGCACCTTTTCCGAATTCCTCTCGGTCCTCGAGGAGGCCATCAACAACGAGCTGCACAATTCGCTCGCGCTCTTCAGCATCTTCGAGGCCATCGACCAGCGCTTCGCCAACCTGGCCCGCATGGTGGTGCGCGAGGCATCGGACCAGGACAACGCCCACTCGGACCTGCTCTCGTCACTGTGGACCGTCATCCTCGGCGCCCGCGCCCGCGACCTGCGCAAGTACGAGAAGAACCGCCTGCTCCTGCTCAGCGTCCGCGAGAAGACGGTCAGCAACAAGGGCATCCTCGTCGAGCACAACCACCGCCTGCTGCTCCTCAAGGCCAACCTCGAGACCTTGCGGGAGCGCCTGGTCTCGCCTCTCGTCAGGTCCGAGAACGGGAGCACCCTCAGCGTCGAGCAGCAGGTGCGCGGCCTCGAGGAGGTCGCCGATCACCTCGAGGTCGTGCGCCGGGGCCAGAAGACGAAGATCATGGAGATTCTGTTTGGCGGGAGCGCCGCCAAGAGGGTCGAAGGGCAGCCGGGGATTGACGGGTAGCAAGTGGCTACGGTGTTTTTTATTTTCCATTTTCTTTCTTTCCGTCGCCTTCTGCCTCTCCGGTGTTTTTCTTCTGGGAGGGGTGTGTGGATACGGGAGAGAAACAGGCAAAAGTTTCTGTGATGCATTATTTTTCGAATCGGGTGTTTTCCTCTGCTTCGTTGCGTTTCGGTTCTCGGCGTAGACATACATGTTGCTGTTCAGGGGCTCGTGGGAGGGGGGGATAGGGTGGATCGAGGGCGCAAACGAATCGGCTGCATACAAACATAACATATATGGGTAGGGGGATGGATGGGTGGGGATTTACTCATGAGGTCGGTTTCCGTTTGCCTGTTTTCTACGAGATCCTGCTGCACTGCACTGGGACGGAAAGGGGAGGATGTTAGCTTTGGCTGCAACGGGGTGTGGTGTTTATGGGGTGTTATTGTCATTTTATTATCGAATTAGTTCCCACTGGTAGCAACTTGTAGTATACTTACGTCTTTCTTTTTTCTTCCTGAGATGATGTTGGTGTTTGTAGACTCTGGTGGTTTTGCTGCTTGTGCTAGGTAGATGCCCAGCCGGGAGGACATTAAAGACGAAGAAAAAAACACCTGAGCGGTGTTGATTACCAGGTTTGTTTGTTTGTCCATCCACCAAACCAGCCTATGTATGTGCTCGTTCATCAACACAAAATCCCCTGACTGAATTTAGAACCAAATAAATGGGACACCGAAAAAAGCGACGGAATTAATTGAGAGGGGGAGGGGGGGGGGAACAAAAAGAAAAGAAAAGAAAAAAAAGAACATTGATTTCCGGAGCGGGGAATCGAACCCCGGGCTATTGAGCGAACAGATCTGCGTTGTAAAGGCAGGGATATGAGAGTCAACAATGTTACCGCTACACCACACCGGATTTGTGTGAAGAAGTCAATGAGAACTCTCGTGGAGGAGAGTCCCGATTTTCCCTGAGAGGATCAGGCCGTAAACATGACTACGTATGCTGGGTGGGAGCCGCAGATGAGCGAATAAAAGAGAAGAAATTTGCGGGCGTTTTGCGTGTTGCGGGTCAGTTGTGGATATCGTGTTGTGGAGAGAGAGATCATACGGTAGTACATCGTGGCAACATGCCCCCGGATTGGGTAGGCGAAGGAATTGAGGAGGATACATGTAAAGGAGACCCTTCAAAGGATAGCCGGGAAAACCAGAGGTTATCGTTGTCGAAGGATTATTGATTTGCTATGCTTGCTGGACCGTGAGACATGGCGTAGAAAGGGGGGCTGGCATTTGAGCAGTTACATACCCCGTAGGTACCTTACACAGAAGGAACAACGTATGAGAGAGTCTTCAAAACAACAGCAGTCGAATGAACGTATCACGTCACGACTGCGAGTGTATTTGCAAGACCACCTATATACAAGCAACGATGAAATATTTTCTCCAGATAATGATTTCCGTCACATTCCTTCAATGCGACATTCTTAGCATCTAATACTCTAAAACAACCTGTTGAATATTCCAGGATAATACGCCAGATACGAATCTCCATCCCATTATTTCCCTGCCCCTGTTCGATAGGCAATATCCAGCTTGTGATGCCCACGTCCAGCACAGATACCTCAAGAAAGAAAACCAGACGGTAGCTGTATCAAACCCCGAAATCCCTATCCTACATGAATACCAAAAATAGCAGAGCCATTCGGGATAAAAAGTCGCTTCGACCTACTTTGACCTTGCTGTTATCAAATCACTATTGCAAGAAGATGAACCATTAATCAATGAAACTCTAGGCTTTTTCCCCTTTCATGATATCTCAACCAACGAGCTCAAGATCAAGCCCCGACAGCATTGACCCGTGCGGCAGGAGTAGCCAGCTGCTTCTGCTTCTGCGTCTCCGGGGACGGTGTCAGGCGCGGCGCGAGATGCAGCTCGGGGATGCGCGACCCCATACGATCTGGGATGAAGTCGATGTCTGGTGACACGGAGCGTACGGGGTACTCGGTAGCGGGTGTTGTTTGCAGCAAGCGTGAGGTTGTAGGCTGCGGCGAGTCGATAGTGGGAGAGCTGGACTGGATCTCGACGGCCAGAACGGCTTGTGGCTCTGGGGCTGCTGGCCGTGGGGGTCCCGTCCGGACCTTGGAGGGGAGGACCTGCTGGAAGCCTTGGGCAAGAGCAACCTTCTCGATGCTCTTGAAGTACTTGACAGTTTTGACTTGCAGTTCGAGGGTTGCGTCCTCGTCGCAGACAATCATGGGGTGAGGGTGCAGCTGCAGGCTGGACAGGGTCCACATGTGATTGACGCCCTGCTCGATGCATCTCTGCAGGGCTAACGCCTTGCGTGCGCCCAAGATGATGACGACAACCTCACGAGCCTCGAGAACAGTCTGGACGCCGACGGTCAGGGCCATCTTGGGGACCTTGTCGAGGTCGTTGTCGAAGAAGCGGCTGTTGGCCAGGATGGTGTCGTAGGCCAGGGTCTTGACACGGGTGCGTGAGGCGAGGCTGGAGCCGGGCTCGTTAAAGGCGATGTGGCCATCCTCGCCGATGCCGGCCAGGAAGAGGTCGATGCCGCCGACGGCCTTGATCTTGGCCTCGTACTCGACACACTCGGCCTCGAGGTCGGGGGCGTTGCCGTTGAGGATGTTGACGTTGTTTGGGTGGATGTTGACGTGCGAGAAGAAGTGCTTCCACATGAAGGAGTGGTAGCTTTCTGGGTGGTCCCGCGGAATGCCGATGTACTCGTCCATGTTGAAGGTGACGACATTCTCGAACGAGATCTGCCGGGAGACGTGTGCGTATTAGACAGGTTCAAGTGCCATGAGGCGGGCGCTGGGTAGTCGCGCTGCTTACCTCGCCAGCCTTGTACTTCTCGACAAGGTTCTTGTATACACCTAAGGGACTAGATCCGGTGGGAAGGCCAAGAACAAACGGATATTCTGGTGTTGGGGCAAAGTGCTTGATCCTGTCGATGATGTAGTTGGCAACGTAGGAGCTGGACGCGTTGGCGTCGTCTCGAATGATGAGCCTCATCTCGTTGGTTGTGGGCAGAGCGGGAGTAGAGCCGATGAATAGGTGATACTTGGGTGAGGTGCGTAGCTTGTAAGTGGAGGAGATGTGATGATGCGAGGTTTATAGGAATGCCGGCTGTGTTTCTGAAGATGCTTGGAGGGAGGGAGAGCGAACAAGCAAAGTTGGGGACGTAGGGTTTGAACCTCGTGGAGAACGGTCTGCACCGGCTATCTGCAAAGCTTCCAGCTTGTTGCGAGGCGCCTCACCTTAACCTAAACCTCACATAGCAAATCAGTGTCAGCAGCTACGTCCATCTCACTCAGCAGTCGGGGTCATTGCAACCCCCGTGGCATCTGGGGTGGCCGGCAACGGAGATGCACGTCATGTAGGTAGGTGTGAAGTGTGACGAGACGCGAGGTGCGGAGCGTGGGACGCGGATACCAGCGGTGACAACGAGGAATCACATGAGCTCGAGCTCGAGACCGGGTACGGCCCGGGTACCTGGTTTCCAGAAAGGTAGGCCATAATGGATGGAACGTGTTGTGTCGTGCCTGCCTGGTTTACTCTGCCAGGCACAGTGCTGCTCTTTCCTTCCCTGCCTACTACGTTGTGCACCAAGACGGATGTCGCGGGTGCTCGGGCAAGAACCGGGAAGGGGTCTAACGGTAGGTGATATCCAGCGACCTGCCTGCCCTCCTCCTCCTCGCTGCCCAGGTAAGGAAGGTGATGAACTGGCGATGGTGCAGTCGAACCCAGCATGGCCTGCCTGGGGTTAGGTAAGGCCTGGGAGCCGGACTAGTCCGTACCCTGCAGCTGCCGTCAAGATGCGGCTGACACTCCAGTGAGCCTCAAATATTTCCAAGGATGCACATCGACAGGTACTTACCTAGGTAGGGTGGTGAGGTAGCATAGATAAGGTACCTGGCTTGACCTTTCCGTGGGCCGGGCAGGCGCTTCATGTAAGTCCCCCACGCCTGCGAGGCCGGCAGCATGACGGTGGATAAAACCACGGGCTGGCTCTTGCCGAAACGGCACCTTATCCATCCCGAACCTCAGCTTTCCTCAGCTGGAGGGCGCTTGCTTAACGAAACAAGCTTTAGATCAAGTTCTTGGCTCGTGCTCCTTATGCCCAGTTCATCCGACCTGTTAAGCGCCAAGCATCAGTTGTCGTTCAAATCCAACTCTGTCTCCTCTTCTTCCCCACTTCCACCATTCAATTCGAGGTTGACGGGCGCACCTCAGCCATTTGCACCGGCATCACCACCACCACCACCACCACCACCGCCACTACCAAACCAAAGCAACGTTACCTCACCACTTGCCTAGGTACCTTCCTTCCATCCTCTGCGTCAGCGCCCGCAACCCGCAAGCAAGCCCTCCAGGACAAAACATCCATACCTTACCTACTTCGTACGGGCATTTGCAAGCAACATTGCCTTGGCTGTTTTGGTCCTTCCTGCTGGACGCCGCAGCGGGGTGGGTGGTGCCTGCATCGGTATCTCATCGTGCGGATACACAGTACACGTGTAGAATGCGGAGATGCAGCAGCCCCTGGTTCCTTCTTTCACGTCCCCTCCTCCCTCCCTCCTTTTCCCATCCTCGACGTGCCGTTTTTGCAGCAAGCTGAGGTGCTCTGCATTGCAACGACGCACACACCCGGTCCGTCCTTTCTACACGTAGACCTGCCCGTCGCTGTCTCTCCCTTTTTGGCTGTGGGTCACCGTCTCCTGCCCTGCCATTGGCCACAAAACAATTATTGTTGCAATACGGCATACTATCGCGAGATCGCAAGATCGCCCACTTCACTCCACTCGCTGGCTCCATTCCCTCAACATCCAGCCACAAACCCCACCCCTAGGCAAGGCAGTTTATTTTTATGTCTGTTTGGTTTTCATGCAGGGAGGTCAATCGGCCTACGTAGCTGGCTCCACCGCTGTTGTTGGCAGCACTGTAACGGCTGTTGGGCGTTCTCGGGGGATCTCTTCGTGCTGTCTTGTTCTTCTCCTTGAACCTTGTCCCTTATGCTTGTTCCCCCCCTCTCCCCTCTACCTTGCCTGACACTTCATAAGGATTTACGTGCCGCTCATGGTGCCCGTCTTTTTCTTGCGAGAGTGCGAGATGGGATTGCGAATCCTGTGCTGCTCACCACTTACACGCCCTTCTGCAACCTGCAGTTATTGCCCCTGACACCCTCGAGGTTCCATTTCCATTTCCTGGCAGCCACCTGCTCACTTACTCCATACACGTCCCTTATTGCCTGGACACCTTCGCTAGCTTCCAGAACTGGACTACTACCGACCCTATACGACGGGCACCTTAAGCCATTGTCCCGTAACCCCAAGGACAACTGGCACCCACGGCAGGTTCCATTCTGCCGTGTCAACCCTTTGGGCCACCGGGTAGTGGTCGTGTCGTGCGTGGTTGGTCGAGTGGACGGACAGTCTTGCTAGGCAATAAGAAATAGGCGAATTGTTTTCTTGTCGCTGCTGTTCTGCCTCCTGCCATCCATCCCTTCATGCCGCTCGTATTGGTTTTCTGCTGTATGGGAACCATGAACTAGCAGTCAACCCCAAACATACATGCGCCGACTTCTCAGATGATTTAAAGACCTTCCTGTGTCGCTTACGCTCTTTGGTGCTGTACCATGCGGCCCATCATATCTGCCATGACATCGCTACGGGAGGCTCTCGTCGCCGCCATCAGGTCGCTCTTTCGAGGCAAGTCCTTGATACAGGCTATCCTCGCCTTCTGGATCAGCCCGACCACCCTCAAGGACCAAGATGTAGCGCCAAGAAAGGACTCGAGGAGGACAGCCGCCGACTTCCTCAAGGACGCCGAAAGCATGTTTCTGGGGCCCGTCGATGGGGTTGGACTGAGGGAGTTCTCACGAAAGCTGAAACAGCAGTTTCTGGAAGGCTTGCGTTCGAACCCGGCTTGCATGCTTCCGTCCTACAATCACCAATTGCCCGGCGGTCACGAACGCGGCCAGTACCTCGCCCTGGATGTTGGCGGGTCGAACTTGCGCGTTGCCTTGGTGGAGTTACGGAGCCGCGGAGCGCAAAGCGACAAGAGCGCCATTGTGCATATGGACACCTTCAAGATCGACAACGATATCAGAGCTCTTCAGGGCGTCGCCTTTTTTGACTGGATGGCCGAGAGAATCTCTCAAACAGTGGCTAAAGCTAGTGGGCAGAATCACACAGCAGATCGCCCTCTGCTTATGGGACTAGCATGGAGTTTCCCCATCCAGTATGTTTTCTTGCCACGGTGCTCAACGACGAGGGACCTACATGTAACTGACCGTGATAGGCAAACGTCGGTAAGGGGGGGTAAACTCTGCGGTATGGGGAAAGGTTTCCTAGCAGCAGACGGTCTTCTTGGTCAAGATCTCGGAGACATCATTGAGCTCGCTTGCAAGAAAAGGGGGCTTTATGTTGAATTGTCTGCCATCGTGAACGATTCGAGCGCCGCTCTACTTTCTGAGGCCTATATCACGGCTTCCACACGGTTTGGACTAATATTGGGAACCGGTGTCAACATCGCCGTCCACCTCCCTGTCACCACCATCGGCCAGCCAAAATATGGGGACAGACCCGACACCTGGTACGAGAAAGCAAGCCATGTCATAGTCAACACGGAGCTCGGCATGTTCGGTAAGGATATCCTGCCGTTGACTAGGTGGGATAGATTGTTGAAGGCGTCCCATCCCCGACCCGACTTTCAGCCTCTGGAGCATCTTGTCAGTGGCTTCTATCTCGGCGAGGTCTGTCGTCTGGCCCTGGTCGAGGCCATCGAATCAGTCGGCGTATTTGGCGGCATTGTCCCGCCAACATTGATGGTTCCGTACGCTCTCGACACCGAGACCTTATCTGCAATAGAGGCGTAAGTCAACCAAAACCAGCCCGGCGAGAAACTTTACTAACCTGACCAAACTCAGAGACAATAGCGCCTCCCGCGAGGCTGGCCGCAAGATATTCGTATCTCGTCATCCCTCGCCAGTCGATCCCACCAGTGACGACATCGCTCTGCTACGCGCTCTCTCCTCTTATATATCCCGCCGCTCAGCTTCTATCGTTGCCGCTTCTCTCGTTGCCTTGTGGGAACTCAAGGCTGAAGCGGAAGCCGAGTTTCTCCGAGGCTTGCCGGCAGAAAGATCGCCATTCACCGAACACACCGAGGCAGAAATGCAGATATCACAGACGATGGTTGCCTTCAATGGCTCCGTGATAGAACACTACCCCGGGTACCAGACCAACCTAAAGGGGTACATCGATTCTCTGGTGGCCTCGTCGGCGACTCTTTCTGAGGGGGCGTCGATAGACTTGGTCGCGGCCAAAGAGAGCTCCTTGCTCGGTGCTGCCGTCGCGCTTGCCTCTCTCTGAAGTAGTAGGGTGGATGGCCGCTTGGTCCCTACGATTATGCTTCCTGGTTCCGTGTTGAACAGACGGCATAATTCATGCAGCTGCCTATCTGTGACAGGAAAGCTCCGCGGGTAAAACAAAACCTTGCATAAGTGTTGATCGTGTGAACGCAGGTCGACACTAGTCTTGGGGATGAATGTTTTGGTTTTGTTATTTTAGAGAAGACGGGAGCATTTTCACTCCCAGATGTAAATATCTTTTTGAATCGAAAGAATGCAGCAGCCCTTTACGCAACATCTCGACTGCCCGATCTTCTCCAGGTTTCTATCGTGTTGTATCAAAGCACCGACGTCTGACCAGGTCTCTTTCCGGGACGGCTTTTTCCTTTCTTTTGTCTCTTGTTGACTGAAATCAAGCGGAGGCGGCGTGTACTATAGGGACGCTCACAGAAAAGAGGGTGTTGACGGGACGGAGACTGGAAGGTGGGGAAAGCGTGGGTACTCACACATTGCGGGAACACTCCCTCTTTCATTCAGCACACACTAAAAAGCGCAAAGTAAGTACTATAGGTACCCAGACAGTTGACAAGAAACCTCAGAATAACTGCTGGGCATCATTTCTCCTCTCAGCACGGTATAATCTGTTTCATAACTACCAGGTACATTCCTACCCACAATTCCGGGGCCCAGGGGCGTGGTTAGCTTAGTGGCTCGTGTGGCCAAAAAGAAAAAAATACAAAACACCAATTGAACTAGAGTAAAAGGCACATGTTTGCATCAGTAAGGTGACCGTCGAAGGAGTAAAGAAGAATGTTTGTGTACGTAGAAAGATGAACAAGAACAGAAACCCTCCCCAAAAAATCAAAGAAAGAAAACAACATTCCAGTAGCGGCCTATTTGCAACATGCTCGCTTGCTGCCCATTCCAACACAGATGGAAAACGCCAAAGTATAAAAGCCCAAATTCGTCATCCCCCGTTATTGCCAGAGGTAGGTAGTTAGTAGTTTGTTGCTGTTTGGTATCTGTGCTATGGTTCCCTGCTGTAGATGGTAGCATGCATATGGTGGTGGTTGATATCTCCGCCGGCTCCTTATTCGGCCGCAAAGTACCTCTTCGTCTTGCTTTTTGTCTGTTGCGCCTTGACCTCGGGCGGCACGATGGTGTGGTGCACGACGTGCGGTCGGTAAATGGCGTCAACAGGGGGCATCCTGTACATATTTGTTGCATAGTCAGTAAAATAATCCTGTCGAACAAAGTTGCCGTTTCCATTCCCGAGCTGATGATATCAGGAAGTAACTCCTCAACTTAAAAAATAGAATACAAAAAAGACTAACCAATCATCCAAGCTAAGTGGAAAGTACTCGTACAGCATATCCGCGGTCTCGAGCGGACTGCTCTCGCTCTGGCGCTGAGTCTGTGTCTTCCCGCCGCCCTTCGCAGCCTTCATAGACTTGTTGGAGTGCGGGCTGCCCCCCTGCATCATGTCGGCGCCACTGGTGCTCGACTTGTTTGGGCTGCGCTCATCTTCCGACAGCGAGAGACTGATGGGGAGCGTAGGGACGGCTGTACTTGCCCATTGCTTGGGCGGTAGTGATACGACTGGCGTCGACAGGTCGGGAAATTTGCTCCTGGATCCAGAGCCCGAACTGGCACCGATACCGTCGGAAGACGCCCAAGATGGGACTGGTGGGCGCGTGAGGTTGGGCGATACGGCCATCTTTTTGTTGGTGTGTTGTTGTGTGCTCGTTGGCGACGGGAAGGGCTGTGGTGTGGCCCAGTCGTTGGACTGCTAATAAGCAAGGCGCCAGTTATTAGCATCGCCCACCATGAGTCTCCATGGCATCAGAGGAAGCAAAGAAAGGGAAAGTGGGACTATGGCGCCCAAACATAACATACTTGCACATTCCCAAGTGAGTGATAGCGCTGGAGATTCTGCGCCAGGTCCTGGCGCTGCTGCTTGCTATTACTTCCACCAGCCCCGGCGCTTCCGCCAGTGCCCGACGACGATGCCGACACTGATGTCGACGCCGAAGGCTCAGTGCTTTTCCTTTCGGGCTTCTTATCCCCCGTCAGAGGCACATCCTTCCGACTGTCAAAGTTCCGCGGGCTGCGGCCGCGCACGATGACGGGCCCCGACTGGATCTCGGCAATCTTGATATCCTCGCCGGTGCCGGTCCTTGCCAGCAGGCCGATCTGCACAACATAGTGCTGCTGCAATCCCTTGCGGCGGCCGTTGTTGGCGGTGGCGTGTTTGAACTGCAGTCGTTTCCAGGACACGGGCACCGAGATGCGGTTCCCATCAAGCTCCTGGCCACTGCTGAGGTCTAGGGGCACGTTGGGCGGGGCGGCTGCGACCTTGGTCTCATCCCCTGCAGTGGTGCCGCCGGGGGCCGGGGCGCTGCTCTTCCAGGGGATGGAGATGATCTCGGTCGGCTTGCCCTCGATGCTCTCGATGGCGGTGATGGAGGCCGACAGGTCGACGACGGGGATCTGGCGGCCCTGGTCGTTGACGCAGTGGGCGATGTGGCGCGGCAGGGTAATCTGGCCTGAGCACTGCCAGAGGTTGCGGCGATAGCACGTCAGCTCTAGCGGGCGACCCGTGTTCTCGCCGCCGAAGACGTCCTCGGCCACGAAAAACATGCCGTACAGCTCGGCTGTCATGTTGGGCTCGGCGAAGCGGGCCGTCTCGTCGACGAGGGTGGCCTTGCCGGGGATGGGAAGGCCGAAGCCCAGCAGCTTGTTGTCGAGCTCCTGCGGCGAGGCGGATTCGTCCTGGAAAGGGCCTGCCTCGGCGTCGGCCATGGCCACGACATCGTAGGGCCGCACCTGGTATGAAAAGGGGTCCTCGAAGGTGGAGCTGAAGGCCTCGAAGTCGTAGGCGGTGGGGGTGAAGGGGAGACCCGAGAGCCCGCTGCCGTTGGCGCTGGCGTTGGTGCTGTCGATCAGCGCGTCGTCGAAGCCGAGATCCGGATCAAACATGTCCATGCTCATGTTGATGCCCGACATGCCCGCACCCATGCCCATGCCCATGCCCATGGAATGACCCTGACCGTGACCGCCGTGGCCCCCGAGGGCGTGGACATTGGCGGCCGATGCGCCCGACGAGAGCGCCGGCAGGGAATTGAAGCTGGTCATCGCATTGTCAAGTCACGCCTTCTTGCTGTGGCGGCTCATTTAGCTGGGCTGTCCTCCCTCCCCAAGGTAGGTATGTATCTGTCTGGTTGTCTCGGCTGGCTGTCTGTCTGTCTGTCTGTCCCGGCGGGGTTTGTCTGCTGTCGGGTCGTCGTCGTCGTCGTCGGTCTCGCATTTGGCGTGCAATGCAATCCAAGGTTTCTGGCAGGCATCCGTCATGGGCGGTCGGTCAAGCGATGCGACCAGCTCCGAGGTAGCATGGATGGGACTGACTGACAGACGGATCAGGCCTGAGTCTTGTCTCTCCCCCCGCCATATTGTGTATGTAGGTACTGTACTGCACGTGCAATGCGGGAAGGGACGGTCGGTCGGTTTACAGGGCAGCACCCCCGCCCGAGCGATCGTGGATGGCTTGCTCCTTCCTTCCAACCACCTTCCTATCCCAATTCCCAACCCTCCACTATCCACATCTCCCCAAGATATTATCAAATGTGTGTCTAGGTACCTATCTTATCTCGTATCTACCTTAACTTACCTGCACTTCATATTGATTGAGATTCCAATGGACACCCAAACTCACATAACAGACGCTCGCCTCAGTTTCTTGCCCAAGGACGTCGTGTCGTCCAGGCCGGGAAATCCGGGGGCTTAGGCCCGAAAATAAAGCCGGAGGCGCTGCGCTACGCCTCTCAGGGACCTCCAGACCTCATCAAATAACCCCAACGAGCCGTGTTAGTGCAGAAAGCTATCCCGTATGTGCT
This sequence comes from Podospora appendiculata, assembly GCA_033675105.1. Lineage (NCBI taxonomy): Eukaryota > Fungi > Ascomycota > Sordariomycetes > Sordariales > Podosporaceae > Podospora > Podospora appendiculata. The sequence goes on along the minus strand of JAULSO010000005.1, from coordinate 1,773,135 downwards.
TGGCTGCCGACGGGTAGATCTAACGGTTAAGTTGACTTGTGGAGCGAATCAGACGACCAGGCTATCCACGACCCTTGCACACGCACCCTCGAACCATCAGAGCGACTCAATATTTCCTTCTCCGAAGCCAAATGTAGGTGATCCGATTCAATGTCCAAGGCCGGAAATCTCTTAACATTTCGAGATTACGTATACGGAGGGGAAACAAGTCAACGAAACAAATCCACATCCACCAACACACAGTCAAAAGTCAACAGCCCTCCCAAACCTCAACCCAGCCCGGACCACTATTGAAAAAGTCAGCCACATCCCAACCAAACAAGAAAGCCGACGCCCCATCAGCCCAGATCCTGACCTACATTCTCCGGGGTGTTCGTGACCTCGTCAAAAGCCTGCAAGACATCAAACCCCATAGCCAGCAACGGCTCATACATCTCATCACACACCCAGCTCAACACGCTCCTCCCCGACTTATGCGCCTTATTTTGCCTGGCGCCCATCAGCGCCAGACCCTGCAGTATCAGGTTCGCCTGCACCGTCGACGGCACAGTCGGCGCAATGATGCCCCCGATCAGCTCGCCCCCGTTCGGATGCAGCGACGGAATGTAGTTGGACAACGAGCTTCCAGGACTACAAATGATGACCGTGCCCAGCAAGCTGTCGGCCGCGCTCTTGGCCCTCACCACCCCGCATGTCTTGGTCTCCTGGAGGGCGTACTTGTACAGCTCGAAGACCTCTGGGTTTGCATGCGTGGCGACGTGGTTGAGAACGCTCTCGGCGTTGTCCAGGCCGTGAATGAGATCAAAGCTCATACTCGCTCGTTGTATGCTTTGGAGTAGGCCCTCGGGAGCACTCCAGTTGTTCAGACTCGTGATCACCATGTTGGTGATGCGTTTCGGAAATTGAAGGTCCCAGCCGCTGGTTGCAAACCAGGACTTGAGGCCAGCGCCATCATCCACAGGGATTCCGGGGAAGACCCCGGGATAACACATTCCGAGTTGGACTTTCTTGATACCGGCCCGTTGAGTGAGGCCGCGGAGGGCTCTGCGGTGGAGAGACCTCCCGATCGATACATTGCGCTTTACCGGGTCGACGAAAATCGCTCCCATGATTCCGGTTCCCTTGCTGTAGTAGGTTGCACAAAAGCCGTAGAGAGCTTGTGTGCTGCTGTTCCGGACGACAAAGTGCGCCTCCTCAATGCTGGGGTTGAAGAGCTCAAACGCACTGGCACTTGTGGTTTGCAGGTATTGGTGGTTTGGCGCACTGGCTCTGGCAAGCGCCTTCAGGAGGTCGTCAAGCCCCCTGTTGTCGCGGTCCGGGTTATATGCCTCAACAAGCCAGTGTTGCCTTGACTTCAGAACCTTTTTGCTCTTTCTCAGAGTGCCTGGGAGCGTCCCTTGGGGTTTGAAATCGCCAAAGAGAGCCCGCACCAGGGCGAACATGGCCGTCTCGGTGAAGTCAAACGTGCAGACATACGTGCCAACCGATTTGTCCATGGCGAAATCGTAAGGCGAGCTCACGGCGACGACAACCAACGATTTTTTCTGGCCGCTGGCCTTGAGCATCGAGCACATCATAGCAACATGCTTTGCAAACCCCGCTTGGTATAGGTTCCGATTGGCGTCTGCTGTCACGATGATGATACAGGATGCTCGATGAATAAGATTCTCATGCACTGCTCTGTGTCAATAACAAAAAAGAAAAGAAAAAAAAAATGGTAACCAAGAGACGAGACATTGAACTAACCTGGCCTCACACCGTTCGCGGTATACGAGGTGTGAAGGAGTTTACCGTGCCTAGCACGCGCCAAAGATCTGCCCAGCTCTCTGAACACTCCCTCGCCGCTCATGATGGCACCACGGTCGCGATGTATCCATTTATCGTGCAATGTCGATGTGCTCTCCGACTTGCCCTTTGATTCAAGGATAGTCTTGGTCATAGACGACGCGGGGAGAGGCTTAACCAAGGGAGTCAACAAAAGGACCTCCTCCTCCTGGTGCATTGACTCGTTTAACGGCAGCAGTTTCTCGTTGTCTCGCATAACGGTGATGGAATCATCGTAGGCTTTCAGGGAAAGCGCAAGATGGCTGGGGTGTATCTTGGACAATAGAGAAACACCGGGTGGGTTTAGTGCCTTGGCCCAGGAAGTGCACGAGTTCTTCATACGCAGAACGCGCTTCAGGGAGGTGTAGACCCGCTCTCTGGTGAGAAGCTCATTCTCCACCCCGAGCTTGAGCCCAGAGATGGCTTCGAGCTGGACATCGTATGCGCGGCAGAGCAAGACCAAGTCACAGCCGGCTTCGACGGCCATGACAGTGCCGGTCTTGACGCCGATCTCCGTCCGGAGTGCCTCCATTTCAAGGCACTCGGAAATCGCCACACCATTAAATCCGAGCTCATTCCTGAGTAGGTCGTCGACGACTTGATCGGACAAGCAAGCATGGTTTACGTTCATGGAGGGGTTGGCAATGCCGCAGCCACCGACAAACATGGCATCCAGATTCCCCGTGGCGATGGCATTCCGGAAGGGGACAAGGGCACTCAGGGAGAGTTCCTCCAGTGTCTGGGTGATGATGGGGATGTCCAAGCTGGAGCCGAGAAAGTCCAGATTGCCGTAGGAGGGGAAGTGCTTTCCACACGTGGCCAAGCCGGCGTCCTTGTAGCCGTTCATGGCGGCAATGCCGTACTGTGAGACCTCCTGCGGGTCGTCGCTGGTGGCCCTGACGCCGAGCGGCTGATAGCGCGCGTTGGTTAGGACGTCGAGGACCGGGCCGAGTATCAGATTGACGCCGACGGCCGACACCTCGGTTGCGGTGGCCTTGGCGACGCTGTATGCCAGGTCGGCACTCCCGGCGGCGGCCTGGCCCATGGCGCTCGGGAACTGGCAGATGTAGTCCTCGTCAAAGAGGCTGTTGACACCGCCATTCTCCTGGTCCAGGGCAATCAACAGGGGCTGGAGGTGGCCGGCCTGGTGGGCAATGGTCTGCAGCTCCTGGACGAGCTTTGCCGTCTGATGGGCAGCTGCGGCGAGGAGGTGGTTAGCCTGCACCGGTCAAGCTTGATTGCACAACAACAACAACATTTGAGATTCTTGGCCGTCAGGAGAATGGAGCCAATGTGGTGATCCTCGATCAGATGGCGGATCTGAGGCGTGACCTCGGTGCCATCCCATCCCATAATCAGCATCTGACCAATAGCCCTGGACCGCGCCAACAAAAACAGCGTTAGCCCCATGTCAGCATTCGATACCAGGAAGAGGCAGCTTGGAGGAGAGAAGAGGCAATCAAGGTATCCCGTACGCACCAGTCCAGATCCTGCCAGAGTGGGTCCAGATCCCCATCCAGTTTCGCCATTGTCGCTGTTATTCTGCGCTGAGAGAAGGCGGTTGAGGGTGCGTGTGTCTCACGGCTGTCACGTTATGGCGACATGTCTGGGGGTGGTGGTGGTGAGGATGGATGCTTGGGTACCAGGTCAGGTAGGTCGTGGATGCTGTTGCCGGCGCTGCTGTCCTATCGATTGTCTTGTCTGATTGGCCAGAGACATCCAGGGTCGAGACTTGGAAACTCAGAGGAAGGAACGGGTCAGACCGTTGTCGATGAGGGAAACGGCATCGCAGCCACAAGCACAAGATTCACGCCTAACTGTATCAGGGAGGTGCCGCCTCGACTTTGAACCCGTGCTTGCCTTTCGCTCCTCTGTTGTCCTTCAACTGAGTGAAGCTGCCGCATCATCCGGCAACGTTGCATTTTCACCCTCCAATTATCCGTGAAGTACCTCACAGTACACCATCATTCCTACTGGCCCAGGTCATGCAAGCCAGCGTCCATTTGGTATCACAGGGGGGACCAACCACCACGACCACCGGCAATTTTAAGCCGCCTCGAGCCTCGATAACGCCAGCCAGCTCTTTTGGCCGCGCGGTTCGTCACAACGAACTGTACCAGGCACCCGGTTTTTGTTACTGGGCTCTAAGCTCCATGTTACCTACTGTACCTTACCTGGTACCTCACCACACTCAGCCTAGCGGTGCGAGGTCGGGGTGCTCTTTCCTTCAATACCTGCCTACCTGATCTGAAGTGATGTAATGCGGTGGAACTGGGCAGTGGCAGCATGTAATCACCTGTTCAGCAATCATGGAAAGGATGGAAGGCCTGCCTGCCTGCCTGCTGCTGCTGCCGACTGTTGTGCCGAATTTATGGAACTTCACATCAGCTAAACCATCAACGTTCACACACCAGAACCGATGCCGTTGACTGACCATGTGGCACTCTTTTGCATGTCTTGGTGATATATGGCACACCAACGCTCAGGGCTACCGGTGCGCATACCAACTAATTATCTTCTGGGGATCCTCTTGATCTTTCCTTTCCCAACCTCGACCCGCAAGGTCCATCCATCATAAACCATGCCGTCGGCCGACCATGACCGCGACCACGACACACCGTCTCCGCTCCCGGAGAACGGCATGACCAAGCTGACCAACTGCCGGCTCGTCCGCGGTGATCGCCTCGTCTGGGACGATGTCTGGATCAGCTCGGCCACCGGCAAGATTCTCCGTAGCCAGGCGACCTTCTACGACGAGCTCATCCTTCCAGACAAGACCATCGACCTTGGCGGCCGCATCGTGTCTCCAGGCTTCATCGAGTGCCAGCTGAACGGCGCCTTCGGCTTCAACTTTTCAACCCTCCTGGACGACGAGGAGCAGTACGGCGAGAACGTACGGCAGCTGAACGAGAAGCTCATCCAGACGGGTGTCACGTCGTACATCCCCACCGTGACGAGCCAAACGGCCGATTTATACAGGAAGGTCTGTGAATGTCCTCGCGCTCTCCATTACCTTCACCACTGCATATCATAATACATCCTAAACCTGCCCAGGTCCTTCCACATCTCGGGCCATCAGGCGGGCCGCGCGTCGCCAAAGACGGCGCGGAATCCCTCGGCGCCCATGTCGAGGGCCCCTTTCTCAACCCGGGCAAGAACGGCGTGCACAACAAACAAGTCCTCCGGCAAGCCTCGTCCTTCGCCGACCTCGAGGACATGTACGGCCCCACAAACATCAACCCCGCCACCTCCAACCCGATGCCCATCAAGATTCTCACGGCCGCGCCGGAGCTCGGCAGCATGACACAGCTCATCCCTGAGCTCTGCACCCGCGGCATAGTCTACTCGATCGGGCACTCCGAGGCCACGTACGAGGAAGCCTCGGCCGCCGTGGCCGCTGGCGCCACCATGATCACGCACCTCTTCAACGCGATGCGGCCGCTGCACCACCGCAACCCCGGCATCTTCGGGGTCCTCGGTATTGCCGAGAGTCTGCCGCGGCCCTTCTTCGGCGTCATCGCCGACGGCATCCACCTGCACCCGACGACGGTCAAGATCGCCTGGAACGCCCACCCCGAAGGCTTCATCCTCGTGACCGACGCCATGCACATGGCCGGCCTCCCCGACGGGACGTATCCGTGGACAAACGGCGAGGGCGAGTTCTTCATCACCAAGAAGGGCGCGGTGCTGCTGCTGGAAGGCTCCGACACGATCGCGGGAAGGTATGTTGTGATATGTATTCTCTCCCACGATGTCTAGTCCAATGCTGGTCTGCCTGCTTGGCAACGTACCCGCTAACACGACCTGCGCAAGCTCCATCACCCTGATCGATTGCGTCAACAACTTCCTCAGCTGGTCGGGGGCCACCATCCCACAGGCCATCAAGGCCGTCACCACCACCCCCGCCGCCATGCTGCATGTGCAGGGCATCAAGGGCAGCCTGGATGCGGGCGCCGACGCCGACTTGGTGATCCTGTCTGAGGAGAAAAGCGAGGGCCGTACGACTCTCGTCGTAGACGAAGTGTGGAAATTTGGCGCCAAGGTGTTTAAGAGACATGCTCCTCCCAGTGTTTGAGCATCCACATTCACATTCACATTCACCAAAGTAGACCGCGCCGCTTCCAGAGGGGCGATAGCGAGAGTGACAATAATTCAATATCAATCCAAACATAGATAGCGGTCGGTCGGTTGGCGTACAAGCGGCCTGGGGAGAAGTTGAGTTTCACTCTTGAATAGCATAGTAATGATGTAGTTTTATAGAAGAATAGGGACACAAAGACCAGGTAGAATATGAACTACGAGTAGCTAGCTGAGCGCTTGATTTAGACGGTACTGTGTAAGTGGTTACCTCAACTAGCGAGGGTTATATCCTGAAGGCACTGACTGAGCCACATCCAAGTTTGTCTGCGGGAAACAAAAAGGGAAAAGTGTGCTTTGCCGTACAAAGTACGTACGTAGACTAAATAGTATCTGTACAAAAACAAGTGTGTAAAGACTGTCTCCCTCAGGAGAGCCGCGCTCGAAGAAAAAGTTTGCCCACCGAAAACACACGCTCATGGCTACGGTACCCATCAACCGACCACTATCCCTGCTCAAACATCACAACTCACCACACCCCCTTTTTGTCACTTTCTCTTCACACCTCCATCTCTCCACTTCTTCCATCGAGGGCATCAACCGCGCCCTCAAGTCATTTCATTCATCTCTTCTCTCCTCTCTCTAGTATCGTAGCATCACCCTCCCCATCTGCCTATTCTCATTCACCCTCAACCACTCCTTTCCCCCGCCCTTCACAAGTCTCTTGTGCGCACCACGAACCCACATCCCCTGTCTCTGATACTCAACCTCTCCATCAACACCAGCCTCAATCGCGGCAATTTTGGCCAAGATCTCCGCGTGGCGTTGCTTCTTCTGCTTTGACCTGCGTCCACGAGCAAGCCTTTCCGCTGCCTCGCCGTCCTCTCCCATCGCCGTGACCAGACTAGGCGTTGATGAGGAATTTGGCCGTCGAACAGCCGGCGTCCACATCCCATTTGAGTCTACGGAGACGAGCGCGGACTTGGCAGCCGAGGACCACAGCAGCGAAGTTGATTCGCCAGAGGTTTGCTCAACCGCCGAGGAGAACCAGGCTGGTGCCTGCACTGCAGCCGGCGACGCAGCCATCGGAGACGGGGGACTAGTCCACATCAGCGACTGTCTGATCTCGGCCTGCGACTCCAGGTGGCGCTGCAGATCCTCCATCGTCCTCACGCCCATGGCCGGGTTATGCCAGTGCCTCTCCGCCGGCACCGGCTCCGGCTCCTCGACCAGCGGCTCGTCGAGCACTATCTGCAATGTGCGGCGTCTGTAATCTTGCTGTGCAACTTGCTGAGCAAACATCTTCTCCTGCTCCAGGGCCTCGATTTGCGCCTGGATTGCCGGGTGGTACATGGAGAAGACATCTTGCTCGATCTCCGCCACGGCTGGGACCTGCGGCACCGGGGAAGTCGCAAGAGTGCTCTCTTCCTCGAGGGCACGGATTTGGGCCAGGATCTCCTCCTTGCGTAGGCTGCGGTTGCTGCCGGAGCGGCTCAGGCTGCGGCCGCTGCTCGATCGGCTGAGGCTACAGTGGTGCTTGGAGCGTTGGCGCCGGAGCTTCTTGGCTGCGTAGGCGGACATGGCGGGGTGGACGGCTTCTTCGGGGCAGGTGATTGCTAGTGAGCCAAAGAATACCGGATGGACATTGGCTACGTCGAAGGTGTAGCCTGTTGCGGCTGGGTGGAACCACTCCGAGCGCGTGACGAGAGAGCTTGCCGCAAAAACGGGATGGCAAGCGGCAGCGTCAAAGGACTTGGTGGAGGGCATGGCTGCCCAGCGAGAGGCAACAAGAGCCTCCTCGAGGGCAGCTCGCCATTCGGCCGGCGTGGCATCGATTCTTTTGAACCTCTTCTGCGGGTAGCTAGCATTGATTGCTGCCCGCAAAGCCTCCCCCCAGTCGGCAGGACTCACAGCGTGGTGGTGATGATGACGGCCCCCCGTGGGCTTGTGGCCTGTCCAGTGGTGCTCGCTGGGCTTGGCAATAGTCTCGTGGGTCCAGAGGTTCGTTGAGGTCAACTGCGTCAGCGGCTGTGGCTTGATTGGTCGAGGCTTGCGATCCATTCTCAGCGTGGCCGGCTCCTGGGTAGTTGTACGCGTGATAGGTCGGCTGGAATCAAGCATGAACAGGCCGTTGACAGAAGCCCTTTGCTTGAGTGATGCACGTGGCCTCCACAATGTCTTTGACTTCTTCGCTGTCCAGTGATGCTCACCCTTCTCGGATACGCTCGCCGCAGTCCAAAGGCTCCTCGACGCCACTCGCTCTAAAGACATGCGTTTGCTCGATCTTGGTTTGCGAGTCATTCTCAACGCGGCCGGCTCCTCGGCGGTCGTGCGGTAATTCGTTCGGCTGCTGTCAAGAGCAAACAAGCCTCCCTTGAGAGACGAGCGTTTTGGAAGTACGGGAGCGTCCCAAAGAGTCTTCGGCTTCTTACCGGTCCAGTGCTTATCACCTTGCTTCGTCATGATCTCAGACGTCCAAAGGCTGGTGGATGTCAGCTCTTTCAAAGGCTTCGGTGTGGTTCGACGGTGTTTACGGTCCATCATCACAGCAGCAGGCTCTTGGGCGGTGGTACGATAGTCCGTTCGAGTAGAGTCAAGCACAAACAGTCCTCCGTTTGAGTTTGAGCTCTCAGACAAGACGGGGGGTTCCCACAGGCCGCCTGGCAACTGCTTGCGGGATTCCCTTGCTTTCATGATATCGCCCGCGGGGCGAGGGATCTGAGAAGGCTTGGATGCTTGTTCCTGTGCTTCCAGTGCCACTGGCTCAACAGTCACTTGAACGGCGCGAGGAATTCTCGACGTCTTTGACTGCGCAGGTCGAACGTCTTGTATGGGCAGTGGGTCCTCGGCCACGGCCTCGTTTTCCAGAGTCCAGAGGGTGGTGCTCTCGAAAACGGTTGATTTCTCGTGGGGCCGCTGGTCGAAGAAGAGCTCTCGTGTTTCCTCAGCTAGACCAATCATGATTGACTGCTCCTTGGAAGGGCCTCCCTCGTCATCAGACGGCAGCTCGTCCATATAATCTTGCTCGACAGAGCGCGAGGATGGCGGGAACATGCTGTTCTTGGAGGGCACGGCGTCCGACTTGAGGAGGCTGGCGATTTCCCAGAGCGTTGTCTCGTCGAACCCGTCATCGCTGTCATCGCCATCCTCAAAGTCCGAGTTCTGCGCGTCAGTGTCGTCCTCATCATCGTAGTCGTCGAAGAAGGAGGACGAGTACTCAGCGGACTCGAGCTGTCTGGCGCGGGCTTCAAGAGAGCCGCCGTTTGAAGGGCCACCAGTCGTCATCGTGCCGGGCATCGCCATGAATACGGTTGACCGTGATTGAACCGCTGCAGTGTCTGATCGTTCGCCCCATGGGAACTGGAAAATCCCAAGAGTGCCTCGTTTATCTGGCAAGGGCTTGGGGCTTTCAAGGATGTCGGGCAGAAGGGTTACACGCTTGTTACGACGTGGCGGTCGTTGGGTTAACGGACGTGGGGCCCTTTGAGACAGTTGTGAGGGCGATTGTGAAGACGATCGAATGTGATCGGCGGGAGGCGCGGCTGAGGCCCACGCCGGCCGCCAAAGCCCGCCGTCCGTACGCCTGATCTTGCTATGGGGCTTACGCCAGAGCTGTGAGCTTTGCATGTGAAGCGGTGCGAACCCCTTTCTCGACGCTGGCCGAACAGAAAGACCAGGGAGCGGGACATCAGCCATCGGGCTGGCTCTTGGAACGTGTGCCCATAAGAGGCTGGTTGGCGCAATCGACGGATATGGCGTCGGTGTCCATAGGCTGGCGCGCTGAGGTGACCGCGCTGACGGCCGAACGATCGCCACGCTAGACTGTCTTGCCGGATATGGACCATCCTCGTCGGATTGGTCGGATTGTCCAGAGTTTGGAGGAGTAGGGCTCCCTAGCTGAGCCATTGACAGACGCACCAAGTTCGAGCCGCGCTTGCGAACCAAGCCCGTTGCGGCGTCCATAGACTCAACTGTTAAGTGCTGCTGCCAGCCCGTCATTTGTTCGGGGTTCCGTGCGGAGGTCCGGATGGGCTTGGCAACGCCACCGTTTCGCAGGAGAGAGCGGCGTGAGGCTCTGCGGTCCGCGCCAATGCTCAACCGCAAAGACGACTCGTGTGCGATGTTGGCAATGCTGGCCATGGAGTCACCGCGCGAGCTTCTTTTGACTGGCGACATGGTCTGGATGCTGGACAGTGAGTCGCGGCCCAGGTCATGCTTCATCTCTTGCCAGTGGTCTTCTTGCAGGCCCATCTCTTTCTCAAGGTTCTCCAAGAGTGCTATCCGTTGTGTCTGGCTGTTGGGGTAATCTGCGTCCGGTTCCTCAAGCTTCTGCAGCTGTGCTTGAATCTCCCTCAGCGCATGCTCTGGGGACTCAAGCGGGGATGGCTCAGCCTGAACGATGATAGTATTCTTGCTGGTGATGGCGATGGCGTTCAATAGAAGAGGTGTAGGGGGCGGCATTTTCCTGGACCGTGCCTTGGCCTTTCTTCCTGAGAAAGTCAGACAATCATCGCCAACACGTCGGTGCCATTTGCCCGAAGAAGCGCGTTCGTTCGCAAGGGCGGTTTCGTCGTCCAACGTCTGAGGATCCTGGACGCTGGACTGCTGGCCCGTGGCGGTTCTGAGCTCTCTGCTGTTGTCGTCGCCAAGCAAACGGGTTCTGTTATTGGCGGCCACGGAAGCCAGGCGGCCGACCTTCGGGATAATCGTTGACTGAGCGGCTTTTCTGGTAACCGGCATCCCAACAGCCAGCTCCGGGGAGTGCTCGGAGCCCCAATTTGTTGTTGTGTCATCATGAGTCCGAGAGCCAGTGCTCTCCGTCCACGCTGAGCTGCGGATGGGGAGGACAGGAGACGATGCCCGCTTACCACCTGCTCCAGTCGATGACTGGCTAGTGTGCCCCTTGTTGCTTGTTTTTCCGGTGGAGATACTGGGCATCCAGGAACTGCCCACTTCGTCTGAGATGTTCGGGTACGTGTCATGGCTAAGCTGGTTTGCCTCTTGGGCAAGCCTCTGAGGAAGCTCATCGACGTCGAAAATGCTACCGGTTTGGATAGATGTCCGTGTTGTTCGGTTGGAACGTGGGTAGCCATTCGCTTCAGCTGGAGAAGTCAAGTCCACGTACGATGCAGGGATCCGTGGTAGCTCAGGAACTGAAGATCTTCTCTTTATCGCATTTCCGCTTGCAGGGCTCGGGAACAGAAGAGTCATCTTCTCATTGAACGTCATGCTCTTGGTGTCATTGGGGTGTGGCCGTGCCATGCCACCGGCGCTCTTTGGAGGCGGAGGCAGCGGTGGAAGCTGAGTTGGGCTGCCCGCAGTTGATGTGAATATAGACTTCCTGGAGAAAGAACCTCCGGACTTGCTTCTCCTGTGCATCATCAAGGGGATTGCTTGGGGATTCGGATCCGCAACCTTCCTTGGAATGGGACGAGGCCTATTGACAACCGACCGAGCACTTCCCGGAGGATCAGGAACTGGTGCGGCTTTCGAGGCACGCACATTAGCGCCATCGATGATGTTCTGGACAGCATCCGGATTGTCGTATACGATTCTGTTGACAAACAAAACCGTCTGTGAGCCTGCCTGCTGGGTTACCTTCAACCCCCGCGCTTTTGGGTTGGATGGGAGACCGATAGTCGGGCGTCTTTGAAGAGGGGTTTTGGTTGGCTCGGGGGATGACGGCTTTGGAGACGGAGGAAGCTGCCTCGAAGGTCGGATCTCGAGGTTCGGGACGGGCTGTTGGGGGACGGTACTCATGGCATGGGCAGCCTGCTGAGGGTGAAGGGACTCTGGCCGGGGCATCCCCGACGCTTCTACAAGCTGTGCAAGTGCCGCTGCTTGATCCTGCGATGGCTGCCGTGGGGATCTTCGCCGAACTTCATCGCCGGCTGGAGATAGCTGTGCTGAGGTAGTCGAGGCAAGGGTCTCGGGCTGGAGAGTAAAAAGATACGTATCTGGCTGTAAGGATACCGAGGCGATTTCCTTCCTTTTGACACTCACAGACCGTTTCAGAGCTTCTTCGGGGCTCACGCTGGACGGCTGAGGAACTGGGCGGTTAATTACCGCATCCGACTCTCCTTGCGCTCTTGCTCTTCTTTCCCTTTCCGCCTTGACAGCATCCCGCAAATCCATGACAACGATCTTGTTGAGCGGATTCTGAGCATCGTTGTCCTGAAGAATAGGATTGCCTATCACCGGTCTCCCCGCCGGAACAGCGGCTCCCTTTCCAAAGTCGAACATGCGCCTCTTCTGCGAACCCGAACGCTCAATCTTCCGCGCACGGCCTTCCTCTACAGCCGTACCTGTCCGAAGCGGAGGAAAGAGCTGCCCCTGAATTGCGACTCCCCCAACCCCAGTGACCCCGGTGATGGGACGAGAAATCGTGGGCAACCCAACACTAGTTTCGTCCTTAAGTCTCGGCGCTTCTCTTGGATTGATAAACGTCGTGGAAGACCGAATTGCCGCTTCCTTGAGGTCTTCGTATCGGGTGGGTGGGTAGTCCGAGTCGGAGGTGGAAATATCGCGACTGATATTCATCCGCCTCGGTGAGGGCGCCTCTGGCGGGCTAGACTGCGTTCCTCTGGGGGTCGCCAATGTGCCCGCACAGGCAGTCACAATAACTGGTGGTCCCGTTCAGCAATTACGATCTCAACCATAGAAGGGGTAATTAACGTACGGAGCAAAATTGTTAATCCTCCAGCAGGCAGAGCGGTCCTTGGTACGAGAGCTATGTTCTCCATGCCCAACATCAAGGTCACACTGGTCTTTATGTCTGTCAGAAAAGCACAAACTACAACCTTTGAGGGGAGGGCGGGCTCATACCGCTGTCCAGATGGCGAGACCAAGCATAACGAGCACCAATGACTTGCTCCGAGCCGCACTGGATCCTTTGTGTTTCATATTCGCGATGAGACCTGTTGATAAGGCTTTCGCTGTGAGGAGAAGGAGAATAACGGCGTCCAGAGCGATGACCATGATCGAGACCGGGAGGGCAGACGATTTGGCTACGCAGAATGTATCGGTCTGGGGCCTCGTGAATCCGCTGAACACTGCTCCAGCGACAAATCGCCCCAGAATCAATAGCTGAGGGATCATCTGCCACGCGGAAACCTTTGCGTTGTTGCCGCTCATGCCGTTCATATCCCACAGGATGTACTGCTCAATCGAGAACCGTCCGAGTTGGTCGAATATGGTGGCGAAAATGACCCCTATCTGGCATGGCATTGGAGACGTCGCGACATCGAGCAGGACAGCAATGAAATCGATTTGTGCCCACAGGGCGGCGCTGATGAGAAATAAAACGAGGACCAGCCTCGGGCCGTCCCGGAATATTGAAGAACCATGACCCTTAGTGTAGAGAAAGAGAGCCGCCGACGCAGCGTTCACCACGATTCCGCTGCAGATGTATGTTAGCCAGCTGCAGTTGCTCGCATGCCCCCGGAGGGAGGGGCAGCCGTTGAGTCGCTATGATGGAACTGACAAGTTGAAGGCCGCGATCAAGGCCTGGGTGGCACCCAGAACCGCCATGATGGGCGGTGCTGGTCAAAGAAGGAAGATAACGGGCAAGAAAAGAAAGAAGAGCCCAGTCAATGGGGAGTGACGAGAAAAGGAAAACGTTATGAATTATGAACAAAAGAATGTATTATTAGATCATATTGACGGACTCGGCGTCGCTATGATGTCGTGAATAGCGGCAAAAAGGCATGTCCTGACGATGCCATATCGCGCAACCAAACAGAGTGTGTAAAGGAAGAGAAACGACCGTGGGAGCATACGGGTTAGAGTCTGTCTAGATTGCAGACTGCCAGGGTGATGGTGATTGCCAGCATGCCCATAGGATGAAGGAGCAAGGAACAAGGAGGAGGAGCAGGAGGGGGGGAGAGGTTAGAGTTGCCAAGACCCAGCTTGTCACGAAACAACATATGGACGATGGAACCCTCCCAGCGGCCATGGTTTGCGCAGTCGAGAGAGGGAGGACAGCCCACTGGGTCTTCCCAGCATCGCGAGTCGTCGTTGAAGAGGAGCGGCGACCGCACATGGGCTCGTGGGATGGCGGGCGGCGTGCTCAAACAGCAACCGTGCAGGGCATTGTTCGAGATGTCGCGATTCAGTCTTCATGCCGGCCACGAGCGGCCATGGTGATTGGCAGGCATGCAAGGCTGACAAGGCCAAGGCTCTCGGGCGCGCCTGGGATCCTGGTCGGCCTGTTTCAGTTGAAACCCAGGATGTTACATCTCGCTTGCAGAAAATTCGACCGCCGTTGACGAACAGACAGGAGGCAATCATCTCCTCAGCTTCCTGCAGTACTCGGTCAAGAAAAGACAGATGATCGCCATAACATGCGGCGAGGCAGAAGAACGTGGCCAAGAGCGGCCGGTGGAAGTCGACGGATGAACTGACCATCGAGGCAGCGGTAGGATAATTGCCCAAGTCCGAACATTCGATAGATTCGATATCTAAGGTAGGTTGATCGACAAACATGCACACCACCTCTTTCATTCCATATTCGAGTCAGGTATCTCAAGAGAACAACAGTTTCTAGTGTATTCCCGTGGTGGTGGGGTGGTGAAGGGAGAAGGCATATGAGGGGAGAAAAGGCACGCAGGGGTGCACGTTGTTAACCTCGAAATGGTTAGGTGGGAGGGTGGTGACATGCGTCGATCGATAACGAAGCCAGAGTCCGATAAGAGCTGTGCAGTCTTTGAGAAAATAAGAAGCACAACCTAGACTTGGACGTCATTGACCGTGATCAAATAACCGCGACAGAAGAACAGATTCAGTCGGTCAGTGCTTTGGGTCGTCTGGGTGCATTTCTGCGGCGACGCCCGGCTCCGCTTCGTTTGCTGGGATATGCAGGAAATCGCAGCGAGGAGTCTCTCAGTAAAATCACTTCCCCCAGACCCGATAAGCTTTTGGACGTCCCCCTTGGAAGGTGGGGTCTTGTGGTGATGTGGGGGAACTCCTTGCAAACCCATCTGCCACCGCACCCACCGTGCCTTCTATCTCAGGAGGCGTCGAAGAAAGAAGCTTCGAGGCGCCTTGAACTTCCAGGAAGGAACGAAGGAATGATTAACGGGAATAGCCAGGGCAGTTTGAGATCTCATCCTCTTGGCTCTTGCCGCCTGCAGAAACGGCAGTACCTTCAGCCAACGGTAATAAGGTCAAATCTAAAACGCCAAGACAATCGATCGCCAGCGGGCATTTTGGTGTGGTATGCATCCATTTCGGTCTCCCACTAAAGTCAAGGCTTTGATGGTGACAAACCCAAGTCGTGGCCGGCCCTCATACTGAATTACCTAAGGCATCTACCTACCTATCAACACATAACTGCCTGTAAGTACGTGTAGCTCATGGAGGGGTACCCGTGTGTACACGAATTCCCTCACGGTTGGTCACTGGTCGTCGCAAGGGTGCATCGCAGCAGGACTCCCCAACCCGAGGTGGAGAAAAGACACGCGATGCCGGCCAATTCAACGTGATGTACCTCAGCCCACCGGTTCTCCCCGGCCGCCGGCGCGAGACTTTTGTCAATCGTCCCCGGGGCCAGCATCCCGATGAGGCGACGGAACATATGCAGACTTCAATTTGTCATTCCCCCCGCTGTCCCGACTTGAGATTGTGCGATGACCTGAGTGCCCAGCGCCCGTGAGTCACAAACGCCTTAAGTCACGACACAACGATATACGAAAGGGTAGGACATGCAGAGGCTCCGAATTACATCAACTAGGTATTCTTCCAAGGCTTCATCCCAACCCTCTGTCGACCTCATCGAGACTATCATACAGTCAGTCATCATATTTTCCCCTCGCCAATCAAGATGCCTCGCCACGAGCTCGAATATCCAAAGGAGCCGTTCAGCACGGTCAAGAGACTAAGCGATCGAGGTTGGTTGCTTCTCTCTGCAACACCCACACCCAGCCTTGTCACTGGCATGATCATGGTTGCAAACAAATACCTAACCAGCCTCGACCAGGCCGCTACAACCTCGAGGGAATCCATCGGATTGTCAACACCGCTCCCCTGCTGCATGTCTCCTTCAGCTCGCCAAACAGCCCCTTCCCTGCCATCCTGCCCATGATTGGGCAGATGGGCTCGTTTGCGCGGCCCAGCTCGGACCTCGGCGATGTCCTGGACCTGTATCTTCACGGGTTAGTGATATCCACACTCATCGCACCCTCTTCACAACTACTCTGACGCTCCCAAAAGATACGTCTCCTCCCGCCTGATCAACCTGTCCCGCGACACGTCCAAGTCCGACGAAGCGACCATAGGCCTCCCTGTCGCGGTGGCGGCCTCGCACATCGACGGCCTCGTGCTGGCCCTCACCCCCAACAGCCACAGCTACAACTACCGCAGCGCGGTGCTCTTCGGCCACGCGCAGCTCGTGACCGACGTGGCTGAGAAGCTGTACGCGATGGAGCTCATCACCAACAGCGTGGTCCCCGGCCGCTGGGCCAATTCGCGCATCCCGCCCAACGCCGCCGAGATGCAGAGCACCAGCGTGCTCCGCGTCCGCATCGCCACCGGCAGCGCCAAGATCCGCAGCGGCATGCCGCACGACGAGCGCGGCGATCTGGAGGACGAGGCGCTGCTCGACAGGGTCTGGACCGGCGTCGTGCCCGTGTACCAGACGCTGGGCGAGCCGGTCCCCGGCCCGTACAACAAGGTTGCCGACGTGCCCGCTTATCTCCAGCAGTATGTGATGGAGGGGAACGCTGACGTGAAGAGCGCGGCTGAGGAGGCGGCGGTGACGGAGGTGGCGAAGAAGGTGAGGGATGATGAGTGAAAGACTACATGCAAGGGAGGATGGTGGTCGAGCCGTTGGAGGTTTCTCAACACCCGTGCTGCGCTGTTAGAAGCGAAACTTGGTGAGATGGAGACTACCTAGCGATTCTAACTATGAAAGGGGCAAATTATACCCCAATACATAAACGAAGAGAGAACGCAAGCAGGTGTATATCATATGCGGCTTCAAATACGACCACCGCCATGTGAGACGTTTCCATCTATAAAATATATACAGTACCGTAATCTGACACAGCCATGCACATGACATGAACGTCACTAAGGTAAGCAGGTGCCGTTTGTATCATTTCGCCGACGTTCTTTTGTTGAACCTAGACGCACAATTTTCACACAGCATACAAATACAACCAAATCCCGCACTCCAGAGTCCGCAACATGTTGATTCAAAGGAAAAAGTAAAAAGAAAGAAAAAGACTCCCCACTAACTACAGCATACCCAAACTTACAACCCGCTTTTGCACCAATGACCTGCAACCCAAAACTGCCCGGCCACACTCACCACGCCTCCCACACGACAGACGGCAAGACCGTCCTCATGACCGTCCAGTGACCCAGCGCACTCGTCTCGTGCCATTTGACCAGCTTCTGCGTGTCGTTTCTCCTCAAGACGCCATCCTCCTCGCCCGCAATGAAGTCCGTATCCAGGACCTCGTACTTTGGGAGCAAGAACGCCTCCCTCGACGGGCTGTTGAGTAGGTCACGGGCGGTCGGCTCGCGAAACGAGAGCTCGCGGTGGTCGAGCTTGGTGCAGAAGACGACCATGTTGATGAAGTCCTGCCCGGCCTTGTCGACGTCCTCCTCGACGCGGGGGTGCTCGCGGAAGGTGCGGCACGAGGGGAAGACTTTCTTGATGGTCTGGACGACGATCTTGGGTGGCGGAAGGGCAAAGTCGCCGGCGTAGTTGATGGCTACGACGCCGCCGGGCTGGAGCAGGGCGTCTAGGCTCTGCAGGAACTCGAGCGTGAAGAGCGGGATGGGCTCGGCGCCGCCTGTGAAGACGTCGTGAATGATGTAGTCGAAGCGCTGCTGGCCCTCGGCTGCCAGCCTTGCCGTGTAGGCCACGGCGTCTTCGATCACGGCGGTGTGGTTCTTGGGCAGCTGGAAATACCGCGAGGCAAACTGGTGGACGACTGGGTCGATCTCTACCACTGTTGTGTCGATCCCATGTGCTACAAGAGCAGCTGGGGTTGTGCCGATGCCCAGTCCACTTGATACAATCAGCTTGCTTCATTCGTGGTCATGGAGATTCTTGGTTTTGGAGAGACTTACATCACGAGAGCTTTCGCTGTGTTGTCGGGGATGGGCTGGGGGACCTCGACTAGCCTGACGGCCTCCAGCATGGCAAACACCCCGTAGATGGGCTCCGCGACTTGGTTGCCCTCGAAGCGGCCCTTGCCGAGGAACTTGACCCACTCGCCGCCGAGAAGACTGTGGTCACATCTCATGACTCGGAATCCGTCAGCGACACTTTCAATAACAGAGATGTATCCAGTCCGAGACTCCTGCCGGTCCAGGATCATCCACCCGGCATCGGCAAGAGTGGTGTTCAGCGAGGCGAGGGCCATGGGCGTCGGCACATGCGTATTCAACAACGCAGTATGGAGCAGCGCCGGGACCGTGAACAGTAGCAACTTGGACGGTGCGAACAGCGTGTATGAGGCCGCCAGAGCTATCTGCATGCCGAGCCTGGTGTTGAAGAACGACATTCCAATGTGGCCATCGATGAGCTTGCCAAACAGGCTCTCGGCGGCCTTGTAGTATGCGTATGAGCCCAGGCCGGGTGCAGCATCTGCCGCCCAGGCGGGGAGGCTGCTGAAATCAGCTCCATCAAGATAGGTAGCAACGCAAGCCACCGAAAGAGTGACGAGCGGGAACAGCGTGAGGGCCTCGGTGACCAGCGGCCCCCAGTAGGCGGTCATGGGCCCACTGATCTTGAACAGGAAAAACTGGACCGCCGGGACGTAGATGGCGATGATGGGCAGCAGCAGCGCAGGCTTGAAAGACAGGCTCCGGCCGATGAACAGATTCGACGACCAGCCGGTGAAGATGGCGGCCATGAGCAACTTCGAGTGCCATCGTGACGACGGAATCGAGCCGTAGACGGGCGACAGAGACAGCTGGGACACCTTGCAGTAGATTGCTACGAGAGTGAGCAGGGCGATTGCCCGGAGGTAGACAGACGCCTGCTCGGCGGCGAATCTGGACCATGTCTCCTTCTTGGCCTTTGCTGCGAGGGCCTTGAGCTCCCTCTCGAAGCTTTCGGGGGTGAAGGACGAGTTGGGGTCGATCTCGGGTGGTACTGCTGGCTTCGGGTTTCCGGGAGACCTGGGTGCATTCCCGGCGGCTTTCCTTGGCTTGGGAGCCATGGAACAGACGGGACTGTGTAAAAGGGGGAGGGGTCAGGCTTTGGCGGATGGATGGCGCTGTGGAACATGAGCTTGAGGGCGTCACTGTGGATGAGTGGAGTTGAATTGGCGCGGAAAGGTAAGAAACCACGGACGGGTAAATCGCCACTCAAAATAATATAAATCAAGATAAATCCGGTTCAAGGGTTAGCATTCCATTGAGAACGAAAGGGATAGCCTATCACCCAACAGCCAGCTGTTGAAGCTCCAAGCTGTCTCTCTGTTTGCGTGGTCCATGTTCTCCATCTGCAATCTGGTCTCTGAGGGGTTCCATAGGTCGGTCGTTTCAAGTGAAGATGCGACAGAAGCTTGGGCCCCCGAGGGGCACATGCTAGCGCCTAGCAAAGCGTCTGGGGTCGTGGTCAAGACAGGGATGGCTGTGGAGAAAGCGGTGACGCTTCAGCCTTCAACCCTGACCAGCCGGGTTTGTGTTGGGGGCGCTCTCCAGTCTCCACCGCTAGGTCCACTCCTGTTGCGGAGGAGCTTCCCTGGGCTTCCATCTCGACAACAAGCCAAGCTGCCACTGCTGTCCTGCCCACGGCTTTATTTTGCTCCTTTTTTATTTATTTTTCCTTCTCTGGTTCCTCTCGCTCTCGATCCCGCAAACCCATCGCCACGATGTCTTTTCTTCAGTCGTACACCCACCTGGTCGATTTCAGCCAGAAGAGCTTGCTCTGTACGTCAAAGTCCGACCACATCCCTGGCCGCATCGAGACGCCTACCAACCCTTGCTGACCGCAAAATGCAGTGTCGGCCTGTGCCATTGCGTTCAACCCTACTGCCTGGAAGTAAGAACACCTAGCTCATCTCCGAACTGCTATGGGCGCCAGACAGCTAACAGTTTGCCGAAAGCATCGTTGCACGGAAAGGTTCGCTCCGCCTTCAACAAGCCTGCCCCTTCGCATACCGTCCCGTCGGCTAACCCACGGCCGATAGAATATCGCACGAGGTTTCTCACCAAGTTCTTCGGCAGCGGCCAGGCAGCTTGCTATTTCCTGGCCATCAGCATCTTCTCCCTCGGTCTCGTCCGCGATTTCCTGTACGAGCGCGCCCTTCGCGCCCAGCCCTCGCACCAGCTGCTGGAGGGAACTATCCCGACCTTCGCCGGATATGCCCTCCTCGCCTGTGGAAACATCTTGGTCATCTCCTCTACATGGCAGCTTGGCATTACGGGAACCTTCCTTGGCGACTACTGTGGTATCCTGATGGATGACATCGTTACCGGCTTCCCCTTCAACATCACCAACGCGCCCATGTACTACGGCTCCACCATGAGCTTCTTGGGAACCGCTCTCCTCTACGGCAAGCCGGCGGGCATCCTCATCACAGCCGAGGTCTTGCTGGTGTACCTGATTGCGATCCAGTACGAGAACCCCTTCACTGCGGGCATCTACGCGAAGCGCGAGCAGGAGAGGGCCAAGGCCGGCGGCAAGAAGGTCGAGGAAAAGAAAGAGCTGTAAAGCCATGAGACATGGTTATACAAAGCAAACTCCCGGTGGCTTTGACGAAGGACACACCGCGTCTGCATCCAGTGAGCAGAGGTTTGGCCGCTTAAGACGAGACATCTGCCTTGTGCACAGCGGCGACCGCAAGATCCGGTTGAAGGGAAACTGATCAGGAACGATGAACGATCCTGGCAGTGACGGTCAACCAGCTCTCTGCGTGGATAGCGACCATGGGAGTTACAGTGCGTGAAATTACTGTCGGGGCTGGCCGTTGTTGATTTATTCAAGCGGCGCCCGAGTGGCTGGTTGACATCGTTGGTCACTCAACTTGGCCTAACGAGCCGAGAACAGAACAGAATAAGTTGAGCATGAAGAATAGGAAGGTGTTGCAAAGCCACATAGCCGCATGTAATTGCTAATGCTTAAAAGGGGTTCCGCGCTGAGCACTGCCAGATAACTTAAGCACAGCCCAAATCTGATTTTGCTTGCGACACGATGAAGAAATGCACCTGGACCTGCCGGAAAATGGCGCGCATGCCAAGAGCATCGTTGGAATAAGCATCCAGCCAGATTTTGGGCGGCTTTTGGCTGCCGTGATTCACCCTGTTTACAATAGGACACCCACCAGGTGTTATTGTGAACCTAAACATTCACCTCCAAGTGGGTCTGTGCCCACACGCTCCTGATTGGCATTCGCACATTGGCCAGCCATCCGATTCTTATTGTTCATCGAAGATCGTTTCTATTCTTTTGCCCATTGACCTCTCTTCACTTGGCTCTTGTTCATCAATCCGTGGCCACCTCACCCGACGCCCGCTGAGTGCCTTTCTGCAAATTTCTTTCCTTAACATTGCACATATAAAGGCCAGTCCCGATAACCTGCTTCGCTTCTCCACAGCACAACTACCCCAAGCAAATCAGACCCTCATCCATCTCCATCAACGCCAACCTTGTCAACGACGGGTTAGCTATCTCGACGCTCCTGTCGGCTGATTCTTGAATTTCAAGGCACGCGCGCTGGCTGAGTGTGAATCTTGGTGCTGGTCTTGCAGCTCTCCTGCCCCCGCCCAGGTGACCGAAGTTGGTGCAGGAAACCAAGGCGATTACCGACAGCAAACAGGGACAGCAAGCTACGAGAGCAATATTTTGGATCAGTCAATTCCAAGCAGACGGGTATCTTCCCGGACCACACTGTGAGCTTGCTAAATCCATCAACCGAACGCTCAAGTCGACCGGGACAGCTAACGGTCCTTAGCAAGGGTGGAGCACGACGACTGCAAGATATCTCGCTCACATCTACACCGTCCGCTGTGCAGGGCCGTGCTTCCCGTCCATGTTTTGAGCGAAAGTCCGTCTCTAGACCCTTCTTTTTTTTTCACAACTCAAGACCAGCCACTTAAGGGTCGTTTTCAGGGGGTATCAATGACCTGTCCTGGCTATCCTGGCAACCTTAATCACTGAAGCGCAACAACCCAATCCTTCAACCGAAAATTATAATCGCCTCGCCTTCTCACCCTTCCTTTCCCGAAATAACTGCCCGGGCAGGACGACGAGAGAACAAAATTGGAGGACAGTCAAGACCTAATTGTCATCCCTCTCCCTCGCCAGCCTCATCCGGTAAAATATCTAAAGAAAGGGACGACAGACTACACCCTGCACGTCATGTCCTCTGCGGCAGCGACCACCTCATCCACCCACAACATGGCTTACACTGCCTCTCTCATCCCCCGCACGCTTGGGCACAGGCACGATGCTCTCCCCCGTGCGCCCACTGCCGCCAACCTGGCTAGCCTTCCTCCCTTCACTGTACCATCTACCAGAGCCACCGTCAACACCCCTCCATCAACAACAAAACGATGCATGCCAGATGATGAAGGCACCGCGAGCACCAGCGACGCGAGGCCGACCAACCGACGCAAGCTGAACGGCCATGACCCAGAGGCATCACCACCCACTCCCCACAGTCAAGATGCACATGCACCATACCAGCAACCCACACCACCAGAAACAGCGCCATCACCCTCACCAAAAACACCACCACTCCGCCCACAGGCTTCGTCGCCTCCTCCTCCTCCTCCTCCCCCAGCCCAGCCGCAGCGATTCGAAGCCGAGCTCCGCAGAGCCGCAATCGAATGGATGACAGCCGAATACGCCGCCACGCCCAACGGCATGAGCATCTCCCCCCCGGCTTGGTTCCGCAGGAAGCCCGGCAACATCCGTCCGGTGGCCTGGATGAAGGACTGGGCCACGGGCGCGGTCCGGCCGCGCTGTCTGCGCGATGACCTGGTCGACGGCTGGAGCGAGGCGAGGCGAGCGGACTGGGTCCGGTCGCAGTCGCCAGAGTCTGGCAGCGAGAGCGACGAGGACGATGAAGATGAGGAAGACGACGAGGAAGCCGATGAAGATGAGAAGCGGGGCTTGGGATTCGAAGCGTCACCGGTGGTGGCCCGGACGCTGGGGCCGATGGTGAGTAGGGGATGCCGCATCTTCTCGGCAGGTATGGGGTTCTGATGGCGCTGGGAGCGGCGTGCACATGGCGAATTGGGTTCCATTTGAGACATGCGTGATTCCGGGCCTTTTTGGCTTCCTTTTCTTTTTCTTTTTTTTTCTCTTCAACGACGGTAATGATTGTACAAGTAGCTGTATGATTATTAACTAGCTACATGGCGGGCATATGGAGAGAGCAGATCCGGTGATGCGGGAACACCTACCAGGCGCGGGATGAGGATTGCGGAACGGGGTTTAGTTACGGTAATGCACTCACTCCCTCGGAATGGAGGGGGGGAACGGATCGTGGGATGAATGATATGGAGTCTCATGCATAAGACGCAAGTGAGCCCTGTATGCTGCCTTTCTGCCATGCATCTTGCCCCCGACGGTTGCGGAATGGAGAGCATTGCTGGCTCTTCATCTGTGACTGCAAGTGCCTGCTGCTTGATCAGTTCCACTTGAAATAAAAAGACTATCGCAGACTTTCAAAACGGCCGCGAGACACAGGTTTCTCCCTCTAGCCAAGCCTGGGTTGGTTGACATGATCACGAATGAGCGGGAGGGGCAGGAGCAGTTGTTGTCAAGATGGACCGACCCCGTTGAATCTGCGAGAATTGTCAAACAACGTTTTGACTTCTTCGTCCGAAATGACTGAGAAGAAGAGTGACCTGAAGAGGATGTGTGGTAGGTCGTTCAATTGGGTGGTAAAGATGCTAGCTTTGGTTGCAAGACGAGGGAGCCCGGCAGGCGATTACAGGTAAATACAGGTTTGAACCCCGCTTATTTCCCCACTTGCCCAGTAGTGACTGCTCCTGCCCTCTCAGACCTCAGTTGACTGGCTCCAAGGTACCGCTCAGCAAGGCAAGTTGAGCGCTGGATCCATCACCCAATCCGTGCGCACAACACGTCGCGCGGTCGGAAACTGGATGGTGACAGCGATGGAGGAGATGGGTACAGGTAATCACAAGACACACAGACAGGCGGGCGGGCAGGTGGAATGAAATGACTACCTACCTGGTAGGTATGTACCTAATTACTACTAGGGGGGTTCGTTTTTAGGAAACCGCTCGCACGGGCCCCAGTCACCAAATGCCTACGTAGTAATATCACGCTAGCCCCTTGCCCTTGGTTGTATTACATAAGCCATGTTTTGTTTGTTTTGTTGCCCCTTTATGCGTGTGGTCCTCGTCTGTGTTGAAGTTGAAGTTGAAGTTGCGAGGAACACAGTCGCCCGAGTCTCCAGAGATTCCACACGTGCCTCCCCACATCGACGCCGTTCGGCTTATAGTCACATCGAAGGAAAAGGCTACAGAATGACATGCATGCCATGCCATCAAGCGACACTTACTATTACCACGAGCCAAGATGAGCCAAGGTGTACCATCTGTTTCAAGACTCAACTCTTCGTGACACATGATGGATGGACAGATATCATGAAACATCTGATTATGCAAGACCCCGAATCCATCCATCAAGCACCCCTCAATCATGGGTATGCCATGGAGATCACCGAGCACCTTCTCCATATACCACTGCGGTTTATCCTGTCCCGCTAGCATGCGTTGCAATCCCTGCGTTGCCAACTGTCTAAAAAACATGGGAAACGGCCGGATGAGCGGGAAGAAAAACAGGCGGCTTACCATCCTCTTCCTTCCCGTCTCCACGCAAGCTCGCCTCGGAAGCTTCAAGACGTGGAACTTCATGTCCTCGTCCACCACCATTTCGTACCAATAGACCCGAGTTCGCACTCGACCGCGTCCAAGGTCAGATCCGGGAGTGTCTATATCCGCGTCAAGGTGCTCAGGCAAGCACCGAGAGTGTACGCCCGACGCTCTCTTGCCGTGCACAATGCAAATGGCTGTGCTGGCATGGCGGTCGGCGTCTCCTCCCAGAACCCACAGATATAGCGGGAGAGGCCGCCTCGCAGTATGGAATCTCCCAGGCAGTCTGTCCAGATGGCCGCCGGTGCTATTCGGCACAATATATATTAAACACCCGGCTCTTGCACAGTGTATCCATCCGAGCCGTGATGGGCGGTTCGGGCGGGGGCATAGTCTGGATGTGGGGTGCCTCGAACGTCTCGGCGGCTATGACTACTGTGATGTCGGTATCTGTATGGTCGAGATTTGCGATAGTGCACGAAACTGCGATCTCATCTATGTTGCGCGGAGAAAAGTAAGTTGCTTGGGACGCGGCCTGGGCTACGCTGTTGTATGAGAGTTGGTCAACTGATTCTATGGGGATGATTCTGGGTTGGCGGATGGAGCTGCTGGGAGAGCCGGTCGAGATGTTGCCAGTACATGGACTGTCGGTACTGTGTAAGGAGATTATCCTGCGTTGGCGAATAAGGCTGCTGAAGGAACAGGTCGGGTTGCTGCTGGTACATGTGTTGTTGGTCTTGTTCAGTGAGATTGTCCTGCGTTGGAAAATAGGGCCGTTGCAGGAACTGGCAGGGCTGCTGGTAGTGCATTTGCTGTTCGTCTTGTTCAATAGGACTTTCCTGCGTTGGAAAAAAAGGCTACTAAAGGAACTAGTCGGCCTGCTGCTGGTACATATATTGCCGGTCTTGTTCAGTGGGTTTGTCCTGCGTTGGCAAATAGAGCTGCTGCAGGAATTGGTAGGGCTGCTGCTGGTACATGTATTGTTGGTCTTGTTCAATGGGATTGTCCCGCGTTGGCAAAAAAGTCTGATGGAGGAACTGGTCGGGCTGCTGCCGTTCATATTGCTCCACGGAACTGTCCCATGTAAATAATTGGGACCGCTCCATGGAGGCATATTGGACTAGTGGTTGGGGCTGTTTGGTGGTATTGCATTGGCAATGCTGTTGGTGAGAAGCGCTGGCAGGTTGATGCTGCTTAGGAACACTGGTGGCCTGGTTGGGTTGGGCGGAATTTCGGTGTTGGGATGCCTGGCGTAGAAGGGTCTCAATTTCCTTCTGTCGATTGTCCAAGTGTTCCAAGATCCTGTCGAGAGTCGACTTGCTCATTGTGGACACAAAATACGCAGAGGACAAAGTGGTAGAAGCACGACAAGTTAACGCATAAAGAGATAGAAAGAACGGGGATTGTCAGACAACAGTGAAGAAAGATTCGTGTAGATCTGTCGGCAGAAGGGTCTCCTATCTTAAAAAATGTAGAAGAGAGGGGGAATGGACGCTCAGAGTGCTGGGTGGCCGATGCGAGGGTAAGTATTCTAAGCCATCAGCAATCATGCTCGGGGTCGGTCGTCCTGGTCTGCATATTCGAGAGGTATGGCTTCCACATCCGCCTCGCTGATCGCCCACCATGCCGGCGACCGCTCCGTTACTGGGCTCAACAGGACAGAGCGGCCGTCCATCATCCTTCAAGCCGGCCCACCCAAGCCACCCAGATTCGGCAAAACGATATAGCAAACCTCGACTGGGCGATCGCGCACACGGCTCTAGCGAGGAAGGTCCAACCAAGAACGATACAGAAGTGATTCACGACCGAGATGAGATGAAATTGGACCGTCGAGATGAATCAGGAGCCACTAGGCAGAGCTGCTGCAGAACTTTGCTTCCCCCCCTGGTCTTCGCATTTTCCGCGCATTTTCCCCACATGCGCTGAGAAACCCCCGCGCCACTCTCCTGCAGTACCAGCCAATAAGCCGTTTTCTACGTCGTCTGGGAGTCTGGCGAGGCAGTGGTCGAGGGTGGAGGCTGGAAGACAGCTACCGCTTCACTCCCGGCTCGACGGTGATAGTTGCTGGAAGTCTAGCTCGGATGGGGTACTTAAGCCTTTCTTCCTGGTGTACTTCGATGCCTTTCCCCCCCCCCCCCCCCCTTCCTTTCGCCATGCCAACGGACACGCATCAGGCCTTGTTCCCTTTGGCACAAGCACCTGCTCCATCGGCATCGACGCAAACGTGCAAACTCGCTTCGACCTACGGGATATTTCCACTTGGACCGAAGATGCCTCCCAAGCAAGCACGTAATGCGGCGCACGTCGTCTCCCGAGCAAGGAAAGAATATCCCGAAAACAAGCCCATCGACTCGCTGATTGCGGGCAGCGTTCTTCGTCTCTGCACCGAGACATTGAACTACCTCGGTAAGGAAACTCCTCCTTTGGGCTGATGACGGCCCCTTCGGTCTACCAGGCGTATTATTGACGTAGAGGCAGTTCAGCAGGGCCTTCTCACCGCTGAAGTTTATGAGGATGTTTTGTCGCTTCCGCCGGACTATGATGGTGGAATAGAATACCGGGACATTCATTAACGTTATGAAGGAGCGTTTTGGAAAGCTGCCCCAGGACTCTTTCGCAAGGCGACGAGACTCACTGTTGGTGCTGTCCTCGCAGTCGCCGTTCAGAGTCTTGAGCCGAGATTGTACCCGCTGGGCAGTATGTATTGTAGTGGCTTGGTTGACAGCAGATAATTTCTCCGATGCTAGTGGAGCCATCTGGCAGGAGATTCAGGAGTCGCTGCCGTCGGGATTCCGCCTTCACAGGACGGCAACGCAGAATGAATGGGAAGATCTCGCGAGCAACAGTATTATGCGCAACTGAGCTGCGGTACTGTTCCGGTTTCATAGCTTCCATAGCACGAGAAACCGGCCATTGAGAAGCAGACGTTCATACACACATCCACATACACGGCAGGGGAGAGCCACAGCAAGACGGAAGCCGCAGGAAGAAGAGGAAGAGATTGAAAGATTGGACGAATACCTAGGTAGACTTTGTGACCGGATAGGGAAGCCACAGCCAGTCTACCTACCTGGGAAAGGTATATTGTCCCCCTTCGAGTAGTGCCCTGGGTCTTCGACTGTCTGACTTGCAATTCTGCTCTTCAAAGCCGCACCTCCCTTGCTCAACTGCACCCATTTGCATGGAGAAGGAGAAGGAGAAGGAGAAGGAGAAGGAGAAGAAGAGGAAGAAGGGCTGTGTCTGCAATCAGTAGCCCTGGTGGACTGGCCGGGTGGAGGCGCACGCGCGCACCTGGCGATGTGGCTTAGATTGACGAATTTTGAGGGCTCTTGTAACTTGTTGTGTGAGTCGAGACGCCAAGGAACAGGTGATGAATTGGAATCAAGATCTATACGTGTATTACACTCCTGTGCAGTCTACACTAGGGGATAGGGACTAACACAAGGGTGGCTGCCCATTGGGCCAGTGGACAAATAAGCGGGGCCTAAGATGCATGTAAAGGTGATTCAATCGCCCTCTGGACAGGAGCAAGCATGTTGATCCCGGTCGTCAATCCAATGGCCCCCACCATACCTGCCATTAAGAAGCAGTGGATGCCCCTCCCTCCCCATGTTTAAATGCAGCTTCCTATCAAGACTTTAACCGACCCTTTCCATTCAAGGACAGCCAAGTGCCTTGTGCGTTTTTGCGGAACTTTGTCAACCAGCTACGTACACGCCAAAATGTACCGCAGGGCGCCTGCGAGATCTCGAAAATCACCAAAAAAAAAAAAAAAAAAAAAGAGAAAAAAAGAAAAGAAAAGAAAACGAAGCTTGGTGCAGTCTGCTTACACTTTCGCGTTTCCCCCCCACTTACAACAACGGTAGCTGGACAAACGCCTGGTAGGCAACGATTCAATCCTCGCCGACGAGAGATTCCCGTCCTTTGAGGACGGCGATACTTATACCGCAGCTACCCCGCAACAGCACACGGGGACCTGCTCCCACTCTCTTTCTCTCTCTCACGTAAAATGGCGCAACGACTCCGCGACGACTAGCTACATAGGAAAGACCATCTAAGCCAGTAGCACAGGACGTACTCGAGCCAAGCTCTCAACTTGCTACAACAATGCCTGAGGTGTGGTAAAAGTAGCCGAACTTTTAGAGACAGAATCTAATTTCATACAGGTAGAGCAAACGGACAACGAGGATTTCGAATACATTAGCTACTACACATTCGGTCCGGTCAATTACGAGAGATCCATGTCATGGCAGGCTGGAGGAGCACGTATATTGATTGGGAAGAAACCCTCCGACGGACAGGGCTATAGCGGGCGGCCTAACAGCACACAGGTAGCTCAACCCGATGTTAAACTTGCCCAAGGTCAGCTGGTGCTTGTGATTGAGACCACGTTCAAATTGGTGCCCGCCTAGGAAGACAGCGGGAAACAGGTGGCAGAACCATCTCCTAGCTTGTGAGGGACTATCCTAGCCAGTATACTTCCCCTAACAATTGTCCTAAAGAATAGGAAACAGTTGAGAGAATAACTCATAGCCCATCGCGAAACATAGCACTATCTCAACTTTTCGCATCAGAATTGCCGTCGCTGCTGCTCCCAGGGAGCACTTGCACTCCTGTCCCCCCTCGCTTTCTCCAGTTGCTCGCCTCCATGCCGGAGTAGAGACGTTCGGGCATCCAGTCCCGGGGCGGCGAGATGCGTTCTGGTTTTCCAAGAACTGAGGCGCAGACTGTGACTTATAGCTTGCATTCTATGTTTTCCCGAGGAAGAAGGAGCCGAATCGCAGCAGTAAACTCAGATCCACGTGCGCTGTTTCTCGGATTTCTTGCTTCCATGTCTGCATCCAAGACGGGCCCTAGGACGACCTTGCTCTCTTCCGCCAAGGCAATCTCCGAGGTCACATGGGGGGCGGTCGACGGGAAGGCGTCTTCTAGCCAGGCTGGCGCTGGTCCCGGCAGCAGCTGAGTACAGGTGAGTGTCAACGGGCTTGGTATGCCCGGCGATGGGGTTGAGAGCGAGACCGACGACGACGGCGACGGCGACGTCGCGGGGTGCCGCGGGGACGGAAACTGGCAGCGGCTGTTTCCCTGGGAGGGGGGTTTCGGTTGTGAGTTCAAGGGCAGGGGATGTGGTCTTGCCAACTTGAGCGGGTCCTCCCTCTGGGATTGAGGATATTCGACAACTGCCACTGCTGTGTTGGCTGGCCCGGGGATAATGACGGGTTCGATGGCAGTGTCTCGAAGCTGTCGGTGGGTGATGGCGGTCCCAAGTCGCCCCCCTCGTGAAACTCGCCGGTGACGCTTGGCTGATCATCGCTGGAGTCTGCAAGCAGGAGCAGCAGCCTGTCAACACTAGCCGCTTTCCTGGTCCTTGGATACGATTCAGTCTGCTTACCATTACTTGGCTTTTTTCTGGGCTGCACACCATCATCCGCGTCATCGTATTTCCGCTTCTGGCTATCGGCCTGGCAATATATCTCCGTAAAGGGCCGCCAGGCAACTCTGGAGATCTTGAGCCTCGAGTCAATTGCCGGTTGGCTCTTGATGTGCCTGCTGAATGCCTGAACGTGGTGCGCTTTGAACGACTTGAGCTTCTCAATTCCCTGAAAAGAGAACGAGATCGATAAAAGCTGGATGCCGGTCCTGTCCAGTTTCTTCACCTCCTCGAGGCAGCTCGGATTCTGAACAACGTACCGCTTGAACATTGATATTTTGGCTTGCGTGTGATGGCTTACTTCGTTCATGTAGATCATCTCTTGAGCCGCGGACCCGAAGTTTCGTACCATGTCCCTGTCCAGATATCTCTGGCCAAGCTCTTTCGTAATTTTTCCAATCTCCTCGTTGATTCGATCAAGCTCGTCCTTGCAGGCTCGAGCAAGGGTTTCTTGGAGTGTTGATTTGTCATTTGAGGTCATTATGCCACAGATCTTTTCGAGACCGGTGGGAAAGAAGGGGGTGGGGACAGTAAGTGGACGACTGGAGAGCAAAAGTCCCGCGGGAAAGCAGAAATCTCAGCGGGGAGTCAAGTTCTTGGTGGAAACCCAGAATCTCAGTGTAAAACCGGAATCTCAGCGGAAAACCAGAATCTCAGCGGAAAACCAGTATCTCAGCGGAAAACCAGAATCCCGGTGGAAAAGGAAAGATCAGGGGGGGAAGGGAAAAGCGACGAGTCGGCAAGAGTGCATGGATGAGGTTTTGGGGGCTGCCATCTGGTGAGATATGGTTGGCTGCGCATGTTAACCACCTCAGCCTCAAAACTCCTTTCCGCACATTTGTTGAGTTTCCCTGAAACAGGCCGGGACTTTCCTGGAAAGGGAGAACAACCTCGGGAACTCCGGCCCTGGCAGTTCACCAAGCCCGGTTGGGCATGCTGGCAATTTCGGGGGTGGGGGGGACTCACCACACAAGGTGATGGTGCCAGCTGGAGTATGCCATGAATCCCGAGCCTCGTAAAATGTCATGGAGAACGTGTACGAAACGCATTGGCGGCAAGTGTCTGTCTGCAGCTTTCCAGGCGGAAAAGCAGCACAAAAGATGGTAAGGCGACAGTCGTTCAACGGCAGGAGCATACATCACATTAGCACGAATCTTTGAGAAATAGAAATCAACAATACTTAAGCCGCAAAGACAGTAGCCTTATCCGTATACCGGGTTGAAGATGTTTCTTGTTAGACTTGGTACTTTCGATCTCGATAATATCGTGGTCGGCTAGGTAGGTGAGTCTTGTCGTCGTCGTCAAAAGATGACTGGATTTCTTCGATATACCGGTAATGCAGGTGGTACTGGTTCGAAAGACTGAGTGGCTGATACTGCGGGAGAGCACCGAAGAGGTTTCTCAGCGCATGTGGGGAAAATGGGTGGAAAATGCGAAAATGGGCGGGAAATGTGAAGACAGGGGTGGGGGTTGGGGGAGGTATGTAGTAGGACACCAGTAGCCGTCGGGTTTCGCACGGTGTCGTTTGTTTACTTCCCCTGAAACAGCGCCCGATAAGTTCATGTAAGGCTGCTGTCCAAGGGCCGTAACCCACATACGCTTTTCTCGCAGGACACGGCGGGGAGCGACGTATGCAGCACCACAGCCCACGCCGACGACCAAGCCGCGGGCCCGCGACCCCCACCGGGTACGACCGCCGGAGCTGCTCAGTGCATGGATATGGACGACTGGACACACATAAGCGACGAAAGCTATGAAATGAAGGTGTGAGGTGATTGATGTGAGGCACACTACGGCTTATCAGCATAGAGTATTCAGGTAGCGCCCAATTAAAGCGAACCGCGTGACGGGAAGACGCCAAGGACGGGAGTTGCGTGCGAGGCTGGGAGGTCGAGGACAGAAGAAGAAACGAAACTGGCGGTGTACGATGAAAATCGCAGTTGCAAGGAGCAGGAGAAACCACCAACACTATGAGTGGCCGCCGACGGTGATACCATGGAGGTCAGTGCAGGTACACGCCTAGCACACGCGTGATTGGCAGGTGCGGGGCACACACTCATTCTACACTATCACTGCAAGATCATCCCAAGCAAACGGAAACACAGCAAAAAAAAGCGGTACAAGTGAGGTGCTGGTGAAGAGCAGGTACACGTGTACACGTGTGGTAGCAAAGGACCCGACCACGCGATTTCTCCTGCATCGGTTGTGCTTTCCTATCCCCTCTGTTGCTGCTCGTTTGCGCTCCATTCCTCACTGAGCCGTCGCATTGACTCATCTGAGAGTGCTGGACTCGCACATGCGTGATGCCTACTGGCAGCCTGGCACAGCAGACCGATTTGAATGGAGGCAGCCCGATACCACGCTAGGCACCATCCAAAGCTCTTGAGGCCGTTTGTCACACAGCTTAGGCTCTGTAGCCATTTCCCCGGCCAATCTTTGGCTCACTTTTCATCCCTAGCGCACCCCGTACAACAGGCAGATGGCGGCCTGATACATACATGGACCTGATCTTCGCTGGGAATGTACCACCGACCTGTAATCATCACGGTGGGCCTCAGTCCCAGAACCCCTTCCAGTGAATTTCAGGTCATCTACGGGTCACAAGTTCCAGGTATGTCATGGATCACTCCCGTCCTGTCGCCTCTTGGTCCAGACGCCGGCACGCCCTCCGTTTCCATTCCCATACGTCGAGTTCTTTGCCTCCTCAGTCCTCACCACTCACGCCCTTGTCATCCATCCACTTTGAGGTATCAAGTGGAGTCTTCTGGCACTCGCTGGTTCAGGGAGATTCTTTGGGACGGACTAAAGAGCTCACATCCTTGCAGTCAAAGCTGGGAGCTGTCTCTCGCCAAGGGTACATACAGCTGGCTTCCCGCCTCACCTTCCCGACCTCTTTGCTTGCACCCTCTCTTATCAACCAACCACATTTCCGCAGAGCTTTCCCTTTGCTCCAGCTTGACAGAGCTGATATATCGAGGATTGCCTGTGGATTGCTCCCTATTTTCTCTTTGAAAGCTATCTACCTATCTTACCTGAGGAAGCATCAAGGCGTTCTAGCGTCACCATATCCCACAAAAGAGGCTCTATAAATACACCCTGGCAAGGTATCGATAGGACTGCACTCTTTTTTTCTCGAAATCTTTATCGCACATACATACACAGCATTTCTGCTTTTCCCGAACTCATTTCACCTCTACAATCATGTCTGAGCCTCGCGGTCGCGGTGGAGGCAGAGGCCGCGGCAATCAGCAGCGTGGAGGGGGAGCCGAGGGCGCCGGTGGTCGCGGCGGCGGAGCCTTCCGTGGCGGCGGCGATCGAGGGGGCCGAGGTGACTTCCGCGGCAATGACAGAGGAGGCCGGGGAGACTTTCGCGGTGGTCGAGGTGGAGGTGACTTCCGAGGTGGTCGAGGTGGAGGCGACTTCCGTGGAGGAGGCTACCGCGGCGGCGGTGACCGTGGAGGCCGTGGAGGAGGTGGTGGTTTCCGAGGAGGCCGTGGCGGTTATGATGGAGTTGATGTTTACCGGTTAGTAAACAAGAGCATTTGCCTTGGCATCCGTGAACCATCAGATACTAACTACAAGCCAGACAAAACTCCCCCATTCCGCCACCCGATCCGCAGATCACAGCCTTGGAAAACAACTGGGTACAGGGCCATGGGGCTCCCGTGGGCCAACTGACATCCGCACTGAGCAAGCTCTCTGTCGCTCCCTCAGATTCCGACTCGTCGACCGCCTTCTTCCCTAATCGTCCCAGCTTTGGCAATCGAGGCATCGAGGTGGTGCTATGGGCGAACTCGTTCAAGCTCAGTATTTCTGCTTCCTCGCTGTTCAAGTACATGCTTAAAGTCACCCATATCCCGACCGGGGAGGAAGCTTCCAAGCCCAAGAAAGCGGCGGGAGGAGGTAACAAGGACGCCAAGGAGGCCAAAGGGAGGAAGCTCACCATCATCATCGAAGAGGCCCTGAAGCAGCTGCCCGCTGGTTCGGTGGTCGCTTCGGAATTCAAAGCTCAAGTGGTCTCCCTCAAGAAACTCGCTCTCCCTGAAAACGGCACTGTTCGCGTCCAGCTCAACGACCGAAACCGGGTGGAGACATGGGATGTTCGGTTTAATGGTCCTGAGTCCATCAATGTCCAACAGCTGATGGGGTATTTGAAGACCCTGAATGACCCGGCAAACAATACCAGCTTCCCAAGGTACCCTGACGAGATTGATGCCATCGGCGTAGTGCTGGGTCATACGGCTCGCGCGGACCCGAATGCGGCTGCCGTTGGACGAAGTCGGTTTTTCGCAATCGACGACGCACGAGCTGACCCTGCCAAGGTGCCAGAGGGTGCCATTTCGATCCTGCGTGGCTACTTCCAGAGTGTTCGTCCAGCTACTGGTCGTCTACTCCTGAATACCAATGTCACGCATGGCATCTTCCGTCGGTCTATCGGTCTGGACGAGCTATTTGCGAGGATGAACCTCGACAAGATGGACCAGTTTCATTTGATGGCCCAACATATGCAAGCGAGGTGCTTGGGAGAGCTCAAAAAGATGCACAAGTATCTCGCCCGGTCTCGTATTCGATGCAAAGTTCGGGACGAGCAAAATCAGCAGTGGCACACGATCGACAGATCAATTGCTGGTCTTGCCACCAGTAAAGATGGCAAGGGCGAACAGAATGGCAATGCCCCCCAATTTCAGCCCGGTTTCCAATTCGGCGGTCCTGGAAACGTCAAGTTCTATCTTCGACAGCCAACATCGCCATCGAGCACGGCGCCCTCGACACCAGGCCTCAGCTATAACTCGTTTGTCACTGTCGCACACTACTACACGACCAAATACGGGATTTCGGTCAAGATGGGCATGCCCTTGATCAATGTCGGGTCGCCCGGCAAACCCGTCTATGTCTTGGCAGAGCATTGCACCGTCATCCCTGGTCAACCCCTGAAAACCAAGCTGACCCCCAAGGAGCAGGATTCTATGATCCAATTTGCATGCAGACCCCCGCCAAGCAATGCCGTATCGATCACCACTTCGGCAAGAGCTGTGTTGGCACTGGACAATAACCCACTGTTGAACAGGTTTGGCATTGCGATCGACAAGGAGCTCGTCACAGTCAAAGCGCGTGAGCTCGCGCCGCCTTTGCTGACCTATCGTAACTCTGCCGAGACAGTCAGGCCGGACAATGGCGGGTGGCTCATGAAGAACGTGAAAGTCGCTAAAGCCGGACGACCGATCAATTCCTGGACCTTCCTTTACATGTATAGCCAGAACAACGCTACGGCAGCTGTCAAGGAGGCTGCCGGGAAGTTTGCCAAATTCATGGCTAACAGCATGGGCATCAACATTCCACGGGAAGCAAAACCACCCAACGGTGTCACAACACAGCTTCCAAGCCCAAACTCTGAAGCAGAAGTCGAGGCGGCCTTTAAGAAACTGGCGAACCTCCAACCGCGCCCGGAGTTGGTGCTCGTTGTCCTGCCCGAGAAGAACACAGTCCTTTACAACACAGTCAAGAAGTTGGCGGACATTAACCATGGCATCCACACCGTCTGTGTAGTCCAAGAGAAGATCCTTCAGGAGAAAGGGCAGCTTGGGTATTTTGCCAACGTGTCGTTGAAAGTCAACCTGAAGTTTGGTGGAGTCAACCACAAGGTCAATGATGACGTTGGATTGTTCAAGTCGGGCAAGACAATGGTGGTGGGATACGATGTTACCCATCCTACCAATCTTGCCCCGGGGGCTGGCGACGATGCCCCCAGCATGGTCGGTCTGGTGGCCAGCGTCGACAGCGACCTTGCCCAGTGGCCAGCCGTAGCGTGGAACAACCCCTCAAGAGTTGAGATGTTGGACGTCACGCTCGATAAAGAGTTCCAAGGTCGCCTTCGACTTTGGCAGGCCAAGAATCAAAACCGCCTCCCAGAAAACATCATAATCTACCGGGATGGCGTTTCGGAGGGTCAGTTTGCCACGGTCTTGAAGGAGGAACTGCCCCACATCCGCGCGGCTTGCACGGCGGTGTATAAAGCGCGCTCGCCGCCTCGTATCTCTCTGATCGTGTCGGTCAAGCGTCATCAAACGCGGTTCTACCCAACTGACCCGGCACACATCCACCAACGGTCAAAGAGCCCCAAGGAAGGCACGGTTGTAGATCGTGGCGTGACCAATGTCCGGTACTGGGACTTTTTCCTTCAGGCACATGCCTCTCTTCAAGGTAAGCAACCAATTTGATGCTTTGTCGTCTCCTTGGTAGCAATCTACTAACCAGTGTCGATTTAGGTACCGCTCGGCCGGCTCACTATACGGTCCTCCTCGACGAGATCTTCCGGGCGGATTTTGGTTCCGAGGCGGCCAATGTGCTGGAGAAGCTGACGCACGAGATGTGCTACCTCTATGGACGCGCCACCAAGGCAGTCAGTATCTGCCCGCCTGCGTACTACGCGGACCTCGTTTGCACCAGAGCCCGCATCCACAAGGAGGAGCTGTTCAGCGACACTGAATCTGTCAGCACCGCTGCGGCCTTGACCGTCGGCCAGCGATCGGTTCATCCAAACCTGAAGGACTCCATGTACTACATTTGAAGCGATCCACTTGCGGAGTAGTAGGGCGTGCGAAGAGGAAGGCCGTTCTACGGTGATGATACCGGTTTCGTTGTGGATGGGAACCTGGCTCTTCTGTGCTTTGCCTCTTCCTCTGAAAGGGGAAGAAGGGCGAAGGACAAGCAGGCTGAGCGGTTTGCCTCGATACTTTTTCCTTGTTTTTCTTTTCTCTTCGACTGAACAGGTTGCCCAGTGTGGTTATGGATCTTTTCAACATGAAAAGCACAGACCGGGTACAATCAGATAGGTATATTGAGGGGGGATGTATACGTTGAGTGTTGCAGACCTTGGGTTGTCTGTCTCGATTGTTGCCGGAAATAGCTTCTTCCAGGTTGTTGGGGATTTGCTTGAGCGATTCGTTGATGCCATGCAGCGCAAAAGCGAGAGGACCAAGTTGTTGACGTATTCTTCCTCTCATAAGTAGTACCCTCTAGCCATAGAAAAGTTATTCGTTGCTTTATCACTATCTGGCAAAGTTCCATCTCTCATTGCCTACGGGATAGGTAAGGTCAGTACTAATACATACATTTTCGACAAAGTACCCTTATTGTGAAAGGAGCTCCTTTGGGATATTCACTCATGAAGTCATACCTCCGCCCACCCTGACATAACCCGCGAGTTACCGGCAGTCGTCCAACACAAATGCGGGGGTAGCATTCGAGGAACACGGCACCCGCAATTTTTCCGTTGATAGTACAGGGGATCAGCTTCCAGTTTCACTGACCCATGCGGAGAGCTGCGTCGGAAAAAGACGGGGGCCACTCATGGCCCTGCACGTGACTCTACTGGACGTATGTGTCGGTGCGGGCCCGTTCACCGGCGGGCAGAAGGGGAGCAGAGGCATTCAATTTGACCAACCAAAAGCAGCCAAAGCAGCAGCTCGCTCAGTTCAGCCAGCCGCCACGACCCCCCCAGCCAGCCAGCCAGTCAGTCGTTCAACTTCAATTCAATTGAATCGAACCGACCTCCCGCCCTCAACACCCGCCACCACCACCACCACCCTTGTCCCGCAAAGGGAGCGACAGCGACGACGAGCCTCTTCTCGCCAATCGAGTCGAGCGACAGAAAAAGACAGACAGACAGACAGACAGACGGAAACCGACGCGGTTCAGCATGCCCGCCCTCCGCCAGACCGTCGCCGGCGTGCGCGCCCTCACCAACCGCCGCGCTGCCTCCGTCCCGACGACCTCCTCCACACTAGCAGCAGCAGCTGCGCGCCTGTTCTCCACCACCCCGCGCGCCGCCGGCGCCCACGGCTCCGAGTTCGACCCCCCCACCGGCTGGCTGTTTGGCGTCAAGCCCGGCGAGAAGTACCAGAACGAGGGCTGGGAGGGACCCTTCTTCTACGGCTTCTGCGGCAGCTTGGTCGTCTTTACGATTGCGTATGCCTTCAAGCCTGATACCTCGTGAGTGTTTTTTTTTTTTCCTTTTTGCTACTCTGGAGAGATGGATGGTCTGTTTGGAATGCGGTGGATAGACTCCCGCGCTTCGCGCTGTGTGTGCCCTTTCGGCGGTTTTTGCAAAAGCGTGTTTGGGATGAATTGGTTCCCACGCGTGCCATGGCCATGAGCGAACTTACGATGTACGGCGTTTGCTGTCTGTCTTTTGGCATCGCGGCAACGAAGCCATTTGCCACGGGCTGATGATGCGCCCTTTTTCTTTATTTCTTTCCCCGTCATCCACGTCACACCCCTCAGTGAGGTATTTTTTTTTTATATACGCCTCTGCACCCCCCGCACCAGCCAGCTAAACCTTGTCCTTCTTTTCTCTAGGATACAGACCTGGGCTCTCGAGGAGGCGCGCCGGAGATTAGAAGCCGAGGGCATCCTGGATGATCCCGAGAAGAAGTGAAGAACAAATTCAGAGGTATCACAGAACGGACCGACAGACAGACAGACACACAGATCAAGCGATATATCAGAATGGTTTTGGGGATGGGGGTGGTAAAGGACGCGAGAGAGAGAGTGTGTGTCTATGTGTGAGTGAAGGTTGGTTGGTTGTGGTCTAGACAACAAATGACCTGGGTAGACGATGGAATCACTCAAGAAAAGATGTGTACATGTTTTTTTTTTTGCTCGGCTTCGTTTCTCTTTCTTTCCTTTTTTCCTTTTTACATCTCGCGTCAGCCCAAGGAAGGGATAGAGCCAACTTTGATAGACGGCAGACATATCTATCTATGGTGTCGAACTAGAGCCGCCGCAATGCAAGTCGTACGCACTACGTGATTGGTTCAAGGTAGTCAATATATGCCACCAAGAACTGCTTTGGTCTGTTTGGTCTTCATTCCGTCGAGCTTCGAGTTTATTATTGATCCACTCTAAAACATCCCGGCGGGGTGGCCTGCATCGGCCTCTCCCCATCTCGCTCGCTGTGCTTTGCCTCTCCCGCTCAGCTCTCGCTCTCGTTCTTTCCTGCCCCGTTACCGAATTTACGGGCTATATACATTATCTACAGTCCGTTAATAAGCTCCCCAACCCTTGGTCGCCTGGCTAGGTCGCTATCTTCTCAGCAGTGGTAGCTCCACTCGTGCTCGTCATCGCCGTACATGCGCGCCTCCATCCAGTCCTTCATCTTGAGGGCGAGCTCGCCCGACTCCTCATGGTCCTTCAGCCCGCACTTGATCGTCTTTCCCTTCCAGCTGATGGTCCGCACGGGACTCACAATCGCGGCCGTGCCAGACCCAAACGCCTCGATCAGACGGCCCTCATTCGCGGCATCGTCCAGCTCCTTGATGGTGTACTTGCGCTCGACAATATTCCAGCCCGCGGGCACCAGCTTCTCCTTGGCCAGGCTCAGCACCGAGTCGCGCGTCACGCCGCCCAGGATGGTTCCGTCTAGCGGCGCCGTGATGAGCTCCTTGGCGCCCGTCTCCTTGTTCTTGATAGCCACGAAGAAGTTCATGGTGCCGACCTCGGTCACGAACTCTTCCTCGCCAAACAGCCACAGGTTCTGCTGGAAACCGCGGCTCATGGCCTCGCGCTGGGGCACAATGCACGGCGCGTAGTTGGCACCGAGCTTCTTGTCGCCGACACCGCCGGGCCAAGCGCGCACGGCGTAGTCGGTGGCCTCGAGCGACACGGCCTTGAAGCCGGTGGGGTAGTAAGGTCCCACGGGCGAGGCGATCACGTAGAGCAGGGCGGAGCCCGGAGGGCCGACGCCGAGCGTCTTCTGGGTGCCGATCATGGTCGGGCGCAGGTAGAGCGAGTAGCCGCGCTGGTCGGGGATGAAGCGGCTCTCGAGCTTGGCAAAGGTGGCGATCAAGTCGATCAGCGCGGTTGGGGCAAAGGTGGGCAGGGCGATGCGCGCGGCCGACTTGTTGAAGCGCTCCATGTTGCGGTCGGGGCGGAAGAGGCGGATGCCGCCCGCCTTGTCCTTGTAGGCCTTCATGCCCTCGAAGCACTCGAAGGCGTAGTGGAACACGCAGGTGGCCGGGTCGAGCGACAGGTTCTGGTAGGGCTTGATCTGGGGCGCGTGCCAGCCGGATGTCTCGTTCCACTCGATGGTGAGCATGTGGTCTGGTTGAGGAGGGGGTCAGTTCTCGGTCTGCGGGCGAGGTTGTATGTAGATCAGGTAGGTAATAGGTGGTATAGTACCTGTGAAGGTGTGACCAAAGACCAGCTCCTCGGGCTTCAGCAGGGCCTTGGGCGAGGTGTTCTTCTCAATGGTGAGCTTGGCAGTATCGATGTCCTTGTGCGACGAGGTGGACGCTGCCTTGGCCTTGATGCTGTACTGGCGTGTGGTGTGCTGGGTGGCCGTGGCCTGCCATGAGACGGGGCTCATGA
Source organism: Podospora appendiculata (assembly GCA_033675105.1). NCBI lineage: Eukaryota > Fungi > Ascomycota > Sordariomycetes > Sordariales > Podosporaceae > Podospora > Podospora appendiculata. The sequence continues at coordinate 1,732,625 of JAULSO010000005.1, read as the reverse complement.
GCGGTCTGGAGGCGGCAGCTCGGAGGCTGGCAGCGCTCGCACTGCGGGCGGCACAACGGGTGAAGACCGGCCGCAACATGCTGGGCGGAGACGAGCGTTCACCTTCAGGTCCAAGACGATGGGTGGAAAAGGGGCCAATTGACTTTTGCAGCCTGATTCCTCTTTTCTCTGTTTTTTGACCTGAGGGGGATTGGTGAACGACGAAGCCACGCGCAACAATGAAGTGGGGGGTATATACGGGTATCAATGTATGTGAGTCAGGGGGGAGTGACTCTGAAGGGGAAGGAGGTGGGTGATGGTTTTATTTCCTTCTACAGGCCGGAAATCAACGGTTCGTCGCGGCGGATTGGCGAATAATACCAAGCATCTCTGTAGGATCGGAGTCTTATCGGAGCTGCTCCCGCGAGTCCCGTTGCACCTATGTTGTAGTTCTGGCGGGTTTGAGCCAATCAGGGGCGACATGATTTCAACGGCAGGGGCCAGTTTCCTTCCATGTGCCTTCACCTCTAGGTTGTCATCTAGAGTGGGGTGCTTCTCGAACCGGAGCCTTGAGTCTTGTCGCTCCAGCCAAAGTGCCAAGCTGCCAGGGAAGCTTTGCTGCCCAATCAGCCATGCATGGCGGCATTACGTGTGCTGCTCTACCAAGCTTCATCAGCCTTACGGGCTATGCTGTCGCAACTCTTGGCTGTTGATCTGCCCCCGACCCCAATACCTCGCGCAATGCGATGTGCACGAGCTAACAGCAGCGCGCCGTCACACCTCTTGAGTGGTGGTCTCTTCCAAGAGCAATCATAATGTATGCAAACCTCTTTTTACCAAGGCACTGATTGATGAATGTGAGCAACCCAGCGCATGCCCGACCTTGTATAAAAAGAAAGAAAAACAACATCCCGTCCGTCCCTCCGAGTTGGCGACGACCCGAATCCGAAACCCAGTTCGAGTCTCTGTCTGACCTTTGCGCTTCTCGAGCAACTAGAAATGAAAGCCAACAGCTTGACAAGCATACATGCGCCTACTCCCCCCCGAATACCGTGTTGAACCATGTTCGCCAACGCGCTGAAGTCGATCTCGTCGACCAACATCAACTCCAACTACTCCATCTCCCCCAACCTAACGTCGACGGCCGGCCCCTGGAAGATCTATCCCGCGAAGAAGAAGTCCACCGGCAAGGAGTACTCGGTCTTTGTCTTTGACAAGAAGTCTCTCGAGGCCCACACCAGCGGTCTCAGCCGGTCCCATGCCACCGCCTTCAAGAAAGTCGCCGAGGAGGTTGTCGAGCGGCTGAAGAAGGAGGCCTCGTCGCTAGCCAGGCTGCGACACCCGGGCGTCTTGGAGCTGGTCGAGCCCGTGGAAGACACCAGAGGCGGCGGCCTGCAGTTTGTCACCGAGGCAGTGACGGCCTCTCTGGCCAGCCTGCTGCAGGAGAAGGACGACCAGGAAAGGTCCGGCGGCGTGGGCGGACGATCCAGCCGATATGTGACGGAGGATGCTGACGGCACCCGGCGCCGGCGGGAGCTGGAAATTGACGAGCTCGAGATCCAAAAGGGCCTGCTGCAGGTCAGCAAGGCGCTTGAATTCCTGCACGAAAACGCCGGTCTTGTCCACGGCAACCTCACGCCAGACGCCATCCTCGTCAACGCAAAATCGGATTGGAAGATTAGCGGTCTGTCGTTCTGCAGCCCAGCCGAGGGCTCGACAAAGCCCACATCGATCCAGCCCATCAGCCTCTCAGAAGCGCTCCATCTCGACCCTCGGTTGCCGCGTTTTGTCCAGCTGAACCTGGACTATACTTCGCCCGACTTCGTTCTGGATAACAACTTGACCTCGTCCGCCGACATGTTCTCCCTGGGCTTGCTCTGCATTGCCTTGTATAGCTCGCCCCATCGATCGCCGCTGGAGTGCAACTCGAGCCTGACCACGTACAAGAGACACTTCCAGTCTGCTCAAGGCGTGCCGTCGCCCACAAACAACTACATGTGCTCTCGCGAGCTCCCAAAGGAGCTTGTAAGTCGAGTTTTGCCACGGCTTATTACGCGCAGGCCGGCTCAGCGAATGACCGCGAAGGAGTTCCAAGAGAGCGAGTATTTTGACAATATCCTCATCTCAACCATCCGTTTCTTGGATGGCTTCCCTGCCAAGTCCCCAAATGAGAAGTCGTCGTTTCTGCGGGGCCTTATCAAGGTCCTGCCATCGTTTCCCAAGTCTGTCATGGAAAAGAAGGTTCTCCCGGCATTGCTGGAAGAATTGAAGGACAAGGAGCTCATCTCCCTGATCCTCCACAATGTCTTCAAAATCATCGAGCTGCTGCCCTCGGGGAGGAGGGCCTTTGGGGACCGAGTCCGGCCGAGCTTGAAGGAGATATTCGTCACCAACGCGAAACAGTCACAGGAGAAAGACGCCGCCAGGGATGCGGGTTTGATGATTGTTCTGGAGCAACTGCCTGTCATTGTGGACAACTGCTCAGGGAAAGAGTTTAAAGATGGTGAGTTCTTGCTTTCTGCTGTTGTTGGTCGTCGTCCGTCTTACTAGGATACTGCTAATGATGTTTTCTAGACATCTTGCCCATCCTCTTTGCGGCTTTGGAGTCACCAACCCCCACCTTGGTCGATGTCGCGCTGAGGCGTCTACCAACCGTTCTTTCGGTCCTGGACTTCAGCACCATCAAAAACGAGCTATTCCCCGTCGTGTCTGCCATATTCAGCAAAACAAACAGTCTGGCAATAAAAGTGAGAGGACTGCAGGCTTTTGTTACGCTCTGCGGCGGATCACTCGACCCTGCCGACGACGATGGGCTGGACGGGATCGGGGGAGAACGGAAAAAGACGTCCTCCTCCACTGCCCTGGACAAGTTCACCATGCAAGATAAGATCATCCCCTTGATCAAAGGAATCAAAACCAAAGAGCCCGCCGTTATGGTGGCTGCGCTCGGGGTTTTGAGGGTCGTCGGCAACGTCGCCGATGCCGACTTTGTCGCGATGCAGATCCTCCCGATCCTGTGGAGCATGAGCTTAGGCCCTCTGCTGGATCTCAAGCAGTTCCAAAGCTTTATGGACCTCATCAAGACGCTATCAAGGCGAGTGGAAGAGGAGCAAACCAAAAAGCTCATGGAACTCTCAGGTGGCGCCAACGGCTCTGTCACCGCGGTAAACGACGACTTCATGTCCTTTGGCACCCTCGCCGGGTCGACCCTCGACTCCAACGGAGCAGACGAGGACGATTTTGAGCGCCTGGTCAAAGGGAAGGTGAGCGGCGTATCAAGCAATCCAATGGATGCCGGCTGGGACAGCATGGCACCGAGCGCAACCATCGCATCGCCGGGTCTCAGAAACACCGGGAAGGCCACCCCGCCGACGCCTGCCTTCTCCTGGTCAACCACGGCTCCCCCAGCAGCTACATCGTCATCCCATGGGCACCTGGGCCCAGTTAAGGCCCAGCAGCCAGGTTTCAGAACCGTCACCCCAGACCTAGCCCGCTTCGAGGCCCTCACGCCCACCTCGACCCAATTCTCGCAGCCGCTCCAGCCAAGCAACATATCACCACCCGCCTCCCAGGCAAAGCCAACTTCCACCATCAATTGGAATGCAGTCACGTTCCCAGCATCCACCAACGCCTGGGCGACTCCAACAAACACCGCCACCTCATCAATCTCACAACCGCCGACGTCGTCATTCGGCAACATGTCCCTCGGCCAGATAGGCCACCAGCAAGCGACGTCTTCGTTCTCCCTCCCGCCGCCGCCGTCAGCTGGGGCGGGCAGATCGGGCTTCAGTCTTGCGCCCCCACCGCCGCCGCCGGGGGGTACACAGCCGCTGCGTCCCCTGCTTAACAACGTCAGCCTGGGCTCGGCTTCGTTCGGCAGCACGGGCGGCATGGCGATGGGCAGTAGCATGAACCGGACTAGCTCGATGGGGGCAGGCATGGGCATGATGAGCGGGTTGAACAATATGAACATGAACATGAGCATGGGTGGGATGGGCATGATGGGCCAGCAACCACTGCAACCTTTGCAGCCTCAGCAGCCTCAGCAGCCTCAGCAGCCTCAGCAGCAGCAGCAGCAGCAGCAGCCACAGCAAACGCAGCGATCGGGCTTGGATAAGTACGAGAGTCTTTTGTAGATGCAATATTCCCGGCCGGATTGACAAGTGGGCCGGTAACCAAAAACTGGCTTGCAATGATTTATTTTTGTTTAGGATGGTCACCCATGGTAGCGTAGCATGTCGATGGTCCCCCTGGGATTACGACCAGATGAACAAGCGGACACGATCTGTGTTCATTCTTCTTCTTTTCTTTTGTGTGTCAGGCCCACGCGCTCATGACGTGCTTAACGTTGCTCTGTGTTCGGCGGGAGTTCATTATCCGCATCATATTTCACGTATTCTGTGGGCTTGTTTTCGTGCCTGTGTGCGTGCCTGCCTCCTACGTGCGTGCATGTTTGTCCCCATCCAGCAGCACCTTCCATATAGATCAGACTTGCACAGCGTCCAGACATGTTGGAAGCCTGTGCACCTGCCGTAGTCAATCGGTAACTAGCCTGGTGACAAGACTAGAGAGGTCCTATAAAAAACCTTAACCAAAAGGAGGTACCGCTTGGGGGGTAAATGGGTTCAAACCCGACTTCGGTCGGGCAGTCCGCTGTTAAGCGACCTTTTGTCGGTCGCTTGGTTTTTTTTTCTTTCTTGTTTTCCTTTCTTTCTTTCTTTCTTTCATTTTTCTTTTTCATTTCTCCGCATGTTTTAGATAGGTAGTCACCCGTTGACTTCCTGAGACGGGCGCGCGCCCGTGGGCTTGGATTGGAAATCCGATTGCGGCTCCATTCCTTTCAGTTCACCCGGGCACTCACAAGCATTTGGGAGTTCCCAGCTAGTGTACCGATGGCTGGCTTGGCCTCTGTCATGTGCGCTGACGTCTATGTAAGTGACGCGTGGTTCCAAACGAAAGCCCTGGACTTCAGATTCTCATAGTAACAGCAAACTGTCCAATCGACTGAAAGGGGTGGATTGGTGAAACTACTCAACAGAGACATAGGTTTGCATTTCTTCTAGAGTGCGTTTGTAGACGTCTGTCTTGTTTGATTCTTCGACGCAGAGTGCGAGGGAACGATGTCTATGTAAAAAGTTTCATATTTCCCTCGGGGATGGGGGCAGAAAGATAAAACACAACGCTGCTACAGATAGAAATTGAGGGAAAGATAGAAGCAACATTGATGTTGCAAACAAAACGACACACACAAGACAGGCAAACAGCCCTCGGCTGTCCACACGCAAGAGCATCGGTCTTTTTTTCTTTTTTCTCGGATTCCCTATCTTGCATTCACCCTCCTTCACCAAACAGTCTAGAGTTGTTCCACCTTGGTCGGCTCCACTTGCTGGTGCTCCTCGTCCTTCTCGACAGTCTCTTGTACCAGCGTCTCGCCGGCTGTGTTGGTGACCAGTGACTTGGTTTCTTCTACCGCTTTCGCAGAGGACTCTTGCGTTTGTGTTTCTTCTGGTGCCTCGGGTTCGGACTCGGGCTCTTCAGCCACATCTTTTTTGCCTTCTGACGCAGCGTCACCGTTGTTTGGGAGCTCGATATTTTGTGCGTCAACCACCTTCTCGGCGGCCTCCTCGGGTTCTTCTCTAGGCTGTTCCTTGGGCTCTTCGCTGGTCTGAATGACCTTTTGCGCATGACTTTGCTTCCCAACCTTCAAAGTACCTTCCTCAGGGTCGACGTCAAAGACGGTGACTGTCATGGAGAAGTTGAACTTGGGTGCTTCGTCAACTGGGGCCGCAACGGCAGGGCCAGGACTAGCGCTCTTAGCCGGGGCTCTCCTCTGGGGGCCCCTTGCGCGACCTTTCCTAGCATCACTGAGAGGTGCCTTCTCCTTCTCCTCGGCCACCGGCTCCTCGGCCGCGGCCTCCTCCTTCTTTGGTACCTGTGGGCCGAGACGTAGGCGGTTGTTGAGATCGCTCATGAACCCAGCCTTCAAAGCTGCAATCTTGGAGCCCGCGGGCCGAGTGGGGATTGCGGGCTTTTGGCGTGGTGGTGCTGCGGCTTCGGCCGGCTCCAGACCACCGGATGTGGGGCCCGCCTTGGCAGGACGAGCCGGCACAACGGGCTTAGGCCGGTCGGGAATAGCGGGCTTTTCAGATGCCAACGGACTTTCCGGTTTCGACTCGACAGGTGATGACTCGTTGTCTTGCTGTGGTGTCGACACGGTGGTCTCCAACCTTAAGCTTTCGGGCGCATCTTCCCAGACATCCTGGCTGGGAAACCTCTGTGACATAGCTGGGCGTACAGAACTCTCGGAAACGAGGTGCGTTTGATGCTGGGCCCACACTGGCTTTTGCTTGTTGCGGCCCGGGACGAAGCCCTCGGGCCCCTTTTCCTGGGCTTCTCTCTCCGCCAGCTCCTCCTGGTGGCGAGCAAAGGCCTGGGCAGACGTTTCCCCGCTTCGCGCAGGTGGTGCCACCGACGAGCTGGAATTTGACTGCTCTTCTGAGGGCTCGGGCGTGGACACCTCTGCGGTGTAGTGAACACTGCTGGGGGCATCCTCCCACACATCAGAACTGGGGAACCGCTTCTTGTGTCCCGCTTTCGCCTTGTCCTCCTCCGCAGTAAGCTGCTGCTTAGACTTCTCATTTTCCTCCTCATTAAACAAGGGTTCGTATTCTTCAACATCCTCCAAAGGGGTGGAACGCATCTCGAACGATGACTCTTTGTATATGCTTGCGGGCCGACTGGTCGGGCGGCTGGTAGACTCCTGAGGCTCCACTGCCGGCTGATAATCGTATGGTGCTGGATGTTTGGCGACCTCGTCTTCGGCCAGAATCGGGGCTGTGTAGGCCCGTTCCTCTTCTGCCTCAGTGCCCGATGACTCTCCTTCGCCGGTCACCGACGATCGAGAGTTGGGGTTACCGACATGAATCACATCTCCATCCTCCGAGAGACGGCGAGCTTCTCTGTCGGGTTCCGATACACTCAAGGTTGGCTTGAACTCGCCGACGCTGAGGCGAGGGGAAGCGACACGCGATGTGGATTCCTCGATGGCTTGCCATCCGATCTGGTCGCTGGGTGTGCTATCGTAGTTCTTGGACGCTAGAGAACCATTAAGTTAGCAAGGATGATTCAGGGTGTAAGTTTCGCAACAGAGTACACGTACCAAGACCAGACCCGCGGCTCGCTGTTTCTCGGACAATCTTGTTAAGATCATCCTTGCTCAACGAAAAGTCTTTCACGCGATCATGATGATGCGGAGTGCGCTCCTTCTTCAAGAGGTCGGGGTGTTTCTCATAGTAAGCCTTGTCGAGTTTGTCCTGCGACACTACGCCGTGGCCATGCAAACCATAGCTCCCGGGAGGCAAGATTCCACGACCGGAGGTCTTGCGGGTGTGGTGCTTGCCCTTCTGGGCGTCGGCGCCCGGGGCGGGAGATGGAGCTTGTACGTCGCCAGCATTTTTATACATGGGGACCTGTTGGCCGATTTCGGGAATGCCATGCTCGTCGTCGATGTTGCTTTCCGTTTGCGACAGCTGACTGGTCGTACTGGCCTTCTTCTTCAGGCTACGGTTGGACGGCAGGGCAGGCGTCGAGTCCTCATTGCTGCTGGGGCGGCCAATGCCAAACGAGGCGGCCCTGTCGCTGTCGGTACGGGTGACCGTCATGACGCGCTGCTTTGCGCTGACGGCAGGGAGAGACGGCTTGGGGGCGTGAAGCTTAAGGTCATGGCCGACAGTGCGTGTGTGCTCAGGGCTCGAGTTCTGCTGTTCGCGGGCCTCGCTCAGCTCGGCGGCGGCCGCCAGGCCGGCATATTCCTTGCCCTCCTCGCCGACCGAGGGCAGGTCGACGGATTTGGAACGATCGATGGAGTCGCCATTGCGAGCGTTGGCACCGAAACGCGATGGGCGAGATTTGGGCACGAGGGGGCTCTCGTTCAAGGGCGAGGGAGCGAACCGGTCGGGATTCGGGCTCACCGAGCGCTCGACACGGCGATTCGTGGGGCGTGGAGGAACCATGGGCATTGACGTCTTGTCCTGATTCCGGGACGGTCTCGGGGGGACAGCGGGGGGTTGTTGTGTAGCCGTGGCAGACATAGTGGCTGGTCGAAACGAAGGTGGGCTGGATTCGAGGAGGTCAAGAAAGGAAGAATGTTGGCCGAAGATGACGGAAGGGGCGCCGCGGCCAAATGGACGAATTACAAGGTGCGGGAGGTACTGTGGTGTAGTTCGGTAGGAGTGAAAGAGCGAAGTCGCAGCGCAGTGGGCGTTTGCGGAAAGGCCCGTTCGTTCTCGAGGCTCCGTAATGGTTGGTGAATGTTTCGTTGCGATGGTCTCCTTCTAGCACCGGAACTAATACTTGGTTAGCCCGCGCCGCTGCCAGCCATGCCATGCACCTGCGAATGCAAGTGCAGAATAATCGGTGAGCAGAGATAGTGCGAGTATAACATGAAGTTTAAGCCACCGAGCCCGATAAGTCCATGTGTGAGTGTGCCTAGCACGGCAGACGATCGGAACTCAGGCAAAGCTCTGCCGAACAACGATGCGACCAGGGGTGGTGGTCAGACACTCAGCTCGGGGGCTGCATCGTCAGCTATCTCGTAGAGCTCCATTCGCTTGCGTCCCGCCCAAGGCGACTGCAAGTTAATCCAGGCCTGGGCCATGAACCTGGCTGCCCGAACTGAGCAGCAAGATAACAGCCCAAGTTCGTTGACCTCGTCCTCGTTCTTGTCCCGGTTTCCGTCGCCGCCAGACCAAGGCGATTGCGGTAGCGGGACGATAAGCAGAAGACCGGCCAAGGAAAAAGAAAGGAAGGGGAGATAGAGATAGATCGCAGATAGCAAGCCGGAGTCAGTCATGCCATTACATGACCGGAAAGCTCTGCCCGCCTGGCGCAGGTGCTGGTGCATTGCGTGCTGGCCTACTCTGGTGCTGAAGATGCAGCAACTTGCTATCATGGGAGGAAGGCTGCAATCGCACCTCCGACCCCGGCAGCGATGCAGCAAGGGAAGAACTGGGAAGGCGGGTATTTGAAGGTGAGGGCATATCATCCAACCGTAACCCGACAATACGGCCCCAACGGGCATGCTGTGTGCTGGTGGTCTTGACTGGTTGCATCCTGTACAGGAAAGCACACCTCAACGAGGCGGCAGGAACGGCTTGATGAGACCGGTGGAAGGAGATACACACAAATTTGGGCAGGTACACACGTAGGCAGGTAGAATGCTTACTGGCTAAGTTAGGTCAGCTACCTAGGTAGGGTAGGCACGTCCGTCGGTTGTTGCTAGGAGATGGGCTAGGAGAAGATGTAGTTGGTAGTTGAAGACTCGTTGAGGAAGGGACGAGGGAGATGGAGACGAGAGGTGGGGTGTGGGGACTGAATTGAGGAGCGACACTTTGAGGTAAGAAAGGTAAAGGGTCGGTAGGTGGTGAGGTCGTGCGTAAGGGAGACTGGGCAGGTTCGTGACGGGACCTTTTGTGAAGCTTTATGATGAAACTGGATGTGCTCGAGATGGGGCGGCCTGGCGGCCACTTATATCACAAGGTGTGGGCAACAATGAGGTGCCCGTTCTTCCCGTCGGTCGTCATCCCCTGGCTAAAGCTAGTGTAGGGTACCTACACAGTAAGGAACAGTTCATTATTCCAATCCCCATTCCCTTCCTACCGTGTACATATTGTCGTTGTGTACAACTACCTACCTGTACTCGTCGGCCAGTGGAGCGCTTTGTCCAGCCGTACTGGAGTGTACCAGCGCAGCGTCGAAGTCACCAGAGACATCAGCGTGTCAACTGTCGATGCGGCAATGCTCCAACGTGTACTTGGAAACAGGGATCTCGTGGTCCTTTGCTCGCCTAATCAGGCCTAGGACAGCGGCCAGTGATCCAGCAAAGACCTCGTGTAGTCCACTGAGCAACCAGCTTTGCGGGAAACAGCACGGGGCGAGTGTACCTGGCTCCAGTGTTGCAAGCACGCACATGGCGTACCTGCTTGTATCTTCCGTCAACGGAACCTTGAAACCGGAGAGCCAAGGTACAGCGCGCAGGAAGTTGTATAACGGGTACAAAGACTACACAGTCCATCGAGGTACCCAACCACTCGTCCCCTTTAGGACAACTTCCATCCTATTCCTGGCTCGAAGACCCGTCATTACCTCACCACTCTCCCCACCGTGCAGGCGCAAACTCGTCTGCTAAGTGCTAAACTGCCTGGCTTGGCCGAGAGCTCCTTCCAAACAAGAGACATGGGGCCTACAAGAGCCAAGCTGAATCGAGTGTGGCAGGCGCTCTGGAATCTGGATCGCGGAGGAAGGCGTGACACGAAAACTTTGCTCGTGCCCAGGAGCGACAGCCCAGTTGTGAGAAACTAGTGCACCTAAGGTCACGATGATTCCCTCGTAACTTACCAGGTAACCCGTACCTTGACGGGATATTAGGTCAGGTATTCGTTCAATGTCAGTCTGACTTGCTGCACGCTCGGGCCATCACTGCATCAAGTCCAAAGCCTTGACGGGGTGGGGCATCCGATCTGACCACCACAACCCACCACATGGCGGGGTTCTTCTGGCGTGCAGTCAGCTTGCGTTTTTTTGCCAATTGCGACTCGCGAATTGCAATTCCCAAGATCGCACACTTTACAGTCCACGGCCCTGGCGGTCACCCATAACGACCAGCACTGCGGACTGTAACTGTTTGTTGGCTGGCGGTCCCCCTCACCCCCTCCGTCCTCTCAGATGCCGTGGCTGTATACATGCAATGCAATCCGTTCCAACACCACCTCCGTCTCTTTGCCCGCAATTCGCGCCAGCAATGGTTCATGATCGAATAGAGCAAATTTATCACCCAAGTTCCCCAAGACACTCCTCCAATCGCGGCCCACCCTCCTAGCGTCAAACCACCCGACGGTGACCGCTTCTCTGAGCAAGGGGGGTTGCAGCGTCGGGAGCTCTGGAAAGAAAGCTACGAAAGTACATCCACACACCACAACACCACTTTGGAGGGTAGGAGGCCTGCGCAACGGCTCTCGACGGTTTGTTGCCCCGTTGGTCGTCGCCAACTCGTTCAAGTCTCTTCACTTCAGACTGTTCAAAAGACCAAAAGGACACTTTCATTTGCAAGACCCAGCACGCTCAATGCCCCAAGCTGCACAGCCTCCACATGGAGGCAGTCTCCTGAGGTTTGACCGCTTCTGTCAAGAAAGAAATCCCTCAGCAATTATTATGACGCAATGGCTGTTCATCACGGCCTTGCTTTCCTCTTGCTCAACGCTTTTTGGTGGCAACCACATTAGCAAAGAGAAACTCGCTGATACAGCATCTATCCATATGATCTTGTGACCTGGGTGGTCCTCGCGGGTTCTCGATGCTGTGCTTGCATGCTGGATCCCCTCCGCGGTGCCGTGCAGTAACCAAGGTACGGGTTACTGTACCTCAGATGAGCAATAGGATGTGTAAGTCGTCACCTTTTGATCGAACAAACACAACAACGATGGAACAAAAAATGAGACCAAGCTTGGACCGGCGCTAGCTACGGATGGACCACAAAGCAGGCTGCTAAACCGCAGCAAGTTAGCCCAATTGTTTCTCATGTGTTCTCCCAGATCACGGGGCTTTCCTGTCTTTTCACGTCCCCCGGGTACGGTATGCACAACATTGCGGGGGAGCCGTTATAGCCAGTAGCGGGGCCGCCCATGCCTGTGAAAGACTCGATATTGGTCTCCCAGACCGGCGATCCCAAGCAGCATCGATGGATAGAGAAGGCAGATGATCTCGGTAATTAATCACAGGTCTATGTAATATTCAAGTGCAACGATACTTTCAGGCTAGTAGGTACATCCCCCTTCAGGAGGACGGAGGCGGGCAGGACGGGAGTCGAGGTACTTGGGCTCGCACCCAGGCGCGTTATTGATGCCTACATGTTGAGCCCCTATTCGCCATCATAGCATAGCTTCGGGACCTACCTTGGCTACCTTACCAACGTTCTGGTTTATTTGGTCCTAACGTTCTGGGCTCTTGGCCATTGGCAGACAATGAACAAAGGGAGTGCTCGACTTGTACTAATTCTCACTGCTGTTACGATCAGGAGAACCAAAGGGGTCCTAGAGACGGTAGGGGTCAAAAGGTAAGTGCAAGGGGGTGTATGTAACCACGGAGCAAAGGAGTAGTTCTCTCGACTGTGCAATGAGTGCCTAAGAACTTATATTGATTACTGGTCTGAGGTCTAATACCGTCAGACCCTACTCGTTATAGAGAAATGAAGAATGTCCTTGCTCTGCCTGCTCTGTCTGCTCTGCGCCTGCGCCTGCGCCACGAAGCACACAGAGCGCCTGCTCACTAGTTCCCGAGGATGACCCACATGCTTCCTGTTTACTGGCTCCCTTCAGGTCCTATTTCGGGCCACCCCTCTTGGTTCGTGACATTTTTGTCTTTTTCTATACATTTTAAACTTCAAAATTAAATATTTCTAGTTTATATTTAGTATTATAACTTTTCTAATTCATAACAATCATAATTTTACCCAAGAGCTGTAATCTGAATTCAGCTAGTAATAAGCGAGTGAAAAGTGGAAATCTAGTGGGTTTGTATGGGGAAATCCATTTGGGTCCAAACTTTTGTCGACCCACTGTAGTAGTCGCCACAAATAGACCCATGGAGATCAACCCTTCGACACTCCTGGGGCAAAAAATGATGATGTCCTATTTCCCTGCCTGCCTGTCCTAAAACTCCAAGCTTAACCCAGGTAGATTCATAATTACCATCTCAATCGTAGCTCACGTACTTGTAGACCACAGGAGCGACACCATCATCCGCAGCCTAGCCAACAAACAGCCCGTGGACGAAAAAGTAGTTCCCGAGAACACATCGGAACGTAGCTCACCTATCTCCAGAAACAAACACACACACGGACACACAAACACACACACTCGGACGCGCAGTAGGACACAAGGCAAAAGAGAAACACATGTATGTATAAACACCAGCCAGCCCCCCGAGTCCTGCCTTTCATCAATGAAGCCAGCCAGCCGGTGGACGCCATAAGAAAAAACCCGCCAGTCCCACTCCCCCCCCTTGCCGTGATTTCCCAAAACAAAATCAATGCTGGCTTTCATAAACTGATCCGTGCCCTCCACCTAGATAAAGAGTTTCTTTTTCGCGAGTAGCGTGCGTTCGTTCGTTCGTCAGTGGAAGCGCCTTTCGTTTCTCCGATGCCGCGTACGCCACGTTGAAACGCGAAACCAATCCCTGTTTGCCAGCATAATGGTCCGGTATCTCAGTTCGCATCGTGTCACAGAAAAACAACCCGAAGAGAGTCGCGAAGCCCCCCGCCTCTCTCTCTCTCTCTCTCTCTCTCTCTCTCTCTTTCTCTCTCTTCATCTCAAGCATAATCTCATCCTCCTTTTCTTTCCCCCACGTCCCATGTCACCACCGCTCTCACCAGTGATAGGGTACCACATCGCCCACTCCTCTGCTGCCGCGCCCCAAAATTCCATAGCCTAGTATGGTCATTTATACAATCATCTGCGCGACACCGGCGCCGCCAAGCGTCTTGCTCCCCACAAACGCCTGGCCCTTTATCGCCGCGAGGAGGTAGCAGATCGCGGTGATGCTCAGGACCACGGCGGCGGCAATCAAGCTCGACGCACGTGAGATGAGGGACAGCCACTGCACGATGGCCATGATGGCGTAGGCGCTGGCGCGCATGTAGTTCGTCGAGATCTTTCTAATGTTCGCGTCGAAGGTCGATGACGTCGGGCAGATGCGTAGCAGCAGGGGCACCTCAATGAAGAGGATGACGAAGGAGCCTACACTATGACGCGGGAAAAAGAAGCGTTAGGGAGTGCGCCTCTGGGCAGTTGTGGAATCGGCGGGGGGGACGGTGGTGTTCCTGGGGATGGGCAGCCACTTACAGGCATATGACGGAGAAGATGATGATGGCAACGTTGATGGTGAAGATGTTGGCGATGCCTAAGGCAAAGCTCAGAATCATCGAGAGGATGCCGAGCCTATGTCGGTCGTGGTTAGCCTTTGCTTCCATGCTGGCTTCATCCTCGGCGGACTGCAATCGCAAAGCCGGGCGAGATTTGGTGGATTCTTCCCAGGGCAGCGCATTGCGCAGGACGTAGGAGTGCTCTTACCATTGGCCGTAGATACCTGTTCATCAAGCCAGGTCAGCATCAAGTCACCACAACAAAGAACGTGTCGGCAAGCTACTAGGGAAGGCATACTGAAGTTGCGAGTCGCAAATTCCTCTTTCAACGTCATCTTGACGGTATTCGGCCGGAGCTGTTTTCTTCGTTTGCGTGTTTTGTTTGTCGGATTGACCGGGTCGGTGGCTCGGAGCGGGACTGAGCAGGTGTTTTGCGTGCCAGAGAAGGGATGTTATTCACGGATGCTCGAAACGTCGGCTGGATGAAGACAGGTGACGAATGCAAAGTTCAGAAAAGCGCGGGACAGCTTGTCAGCCGTGCCGTGGCTAGCTCGGAAGACAAGGGCAAGGCGGCGGGATTGTTGATTGTTCGGTGCTTGGCCAAGGTATGGATGCCAAAATGATACCAGAATCCAGGCTTCGTCGTCTGTCGTCGCCGCAAGGAACGGAGCGCAGGAATAGTGAGATGTCCTTTTCGGTCTCGTGGTTTGGGCAGTCGGCAATGGATGCTAGAGTTTGTTGAAGAATGGATTCGGGAAGCTTATTAGAGGTTCTGTCGACGACAGCAGCTCGAGGCATGGAACAGCCTACAGGCAAGCTACGGACGGTGCAGGCCGCGACAGAGGCTCAGAGGGTCGAAGCACGTTGTCTTTTCGCCCCGGGTGGAGCGGTTGGAGGGGTGGCTGTGCTAAAACCCTCTGTAAGAACAGGTGATTGGCGATGGGCCACTCCTCCCTTGCTCACCAGCAGCGTTCACCTGGGAACGTTCGTCAGCCAGGAGCAGGGGTGTGGCTCCAACGTGCGGCATGGCATCAGGCTGCTGCCCTGTCGCAGACCAACTCCGGTCTTTGGCTATTGACAGCTTTCTGGGAATTTCAGAAACAGCTCTGCAACAAGGCCGGATTGTGCACCGTTGAATGTGTGGTGGCTTGAGCACAGGTGCATCTTTTGCCGCAAAGAACCCAAGTCGACTCATCCATCAACTCAGTATAATGAAGCGCATATGCATAATAATATTAACTCAATCAATGATCGCCATGCGCCCACATGGAGTCCTTACTATACAGCTGCCTGGCTTTGCTTCTCATTCGGCTGACGTACACAGCTTAAGTTTGGGGCGTACGTGTCAGTCTCCGCGGATACGGGGTTCCATGCTAAGCAACACGCCCATGGAATTCGCCTATGGACTATAGGTATGGAATGCTTACATCTTGCCGCGACTTGACCTCCAAAGCACCTCGGAAATTCTGGTAGATGTAAGCCGTCGCCTGGGACTAGATATGGAGTGATATTAACCCATAAAACGTCGTCACACGCACGGAACCCCCGTCGCCATTCACTAACCCTCCAGGCTGTCTACCCTACTTCATCACGCTCGCCGAACCCTTCACCAGCTCCCGACAAAACAAGGCGCTCAAAAAATCCAGTCATCCCTCCCCAGGCCGTCAAATCCACGCATTTCGATTCAGGGAAACCCGGCAGACTCCCAAGCGAGCTTAGACAACCAGGTTGAAGATGTCGTTGAAGATGAACCACTGGCCGGCAGCGTCCTTGGTGAGATGGAACGCCTGCGAGTAGCCGAGAGGGTGCTCGCCACCGTCGACCTGAAAGAAGAAATCACACAAGGTCAGTACCCGCGGTGTGCATGTGTGTGTGCTGATTCGGCGCAATGAACAAGGGGCCCTACCTGGAGATGTCCAGTGACGAGGATTATGATTCCGCCGTTGAGCGTGGGCTGGGCATCGGCCCCGCCATATTGGTGCTTGACCGACTGGAAAGGAAGGTTCTGCCACGCGGGAATGTAAGTTATTTGCTGCTTCTTCTCTTGAATACCGGCGTGTCTCGTGACATGTCAGATGAGCCTTACCACAAGCTTCTCAGCGATCGCGGAAACACCGAGGCATTGGGACGACTGGAAGGTCAACATGGAGTTCTCCCTCTAAACCGCCACACACAGATTGTCAGCCAACAAGTCCCGCGCCCGCGCGCGTCTCGCGCCATGATAGGTGGGTGCATCGGGCGTACGTAGAGTCCAGCGAGATTCTTGCGGTCGGTATCAAAGGTGTTGTAGTAGTGCGCCACGAATTGTGCTGTCGGGCGCGGCAAAAAGATGCGTTAGATCTCTGAGAGTCGAAAGGCACGAAACAAATATGGCGTGCGGGATTCCGAATCCCACCAGGCTCCCCCGCCCGCAGGGAAACCACTCGGTCGATGGGAGAGGTCTCAAGAATTCCTGCCCGACATGGCGATATCGGTCGCAAACCCTCTCGAAGGTGTGGATTCACTCACTGGCGATGCCCTGGAAATCTGTCCATATCAACCGTTAGCCGTTGTGAGAGTTGTGACGCTGCGAAACGAGCAACCTGGGGGGATCGCGGGGTAGCCCTGGAGATTGGAGGCTGGGCAAGGGCAAGAAAGCCGCTGTTTGTTCGTGCATACCTTCGGCCATTTTGACGGTGTGGTGTTTTCTTTTTGAAAAGCTTTTGAGAAATTTGCTGCCGATTCGGGAGAATATCAAGGGCCGAAGAGAAGGTGGCTCTTTATAGAAGTGAGTGGTAGTGCTTTGGGTGCTGGGCTGAGGTATGACTGTAGAAGTTTGTAGATACCCAAGGACGAGCGAAGCGCGCAAAACCCATGGTGGGGTTAATTTCCCTGCAGCCTCAGGCACATACGGCCGACCAACCTTAGCTCCGTTGCCTGCTTGCCTGCCTGCCTGCCCGCCCGGGCCCAGGCCTGATAACGTAATGGGTGCCCAGCTCGTCCCATAAAATAAATTCCACAATTTTCCTGGAGAAGCCGCAAGGTTGCTCCCTCCTCCTTCTCGATGTTTCCCGTCGTTGATCAACGCATGCACTGTACACGGCTGCGCGCGTCCCCTAGCCAAGCTGTTTTGTGTCCCTGAAGCTGGTCAATCTTGACCGCACACATTCCCAAGTAGCTTTGTTATAGGTTACTACCACGCATTATTTCATGTCCCAGGTAAGACAAAACGAGCGAAACTGTCCCGACACATTTCATGATGACCACTACTTCCTTCACAACAACTGAATCCTCATGTTGAATGAAACGAATCTATCAAGCTCAACAGTCTGACTTTTTCCATTGCCCCGTTCTCGCGCACCACACAACGCCTATGAACAAGCTGGAAGGCTAACCAACCGATGTTCATTCAGTTCCTAGAATAAATCCTCCCAACTTCCCCTACCCCAGGGGCTGGCAAATCCACCCTCCATGCCCCCCAGCCCTTTGCAATTTGCATCGTCACACGGGCAAACGATTTCCAGCCGACTTACGACTCCCTACAAACTTGACATAAACATGCCACCTAGCCCCCTTGTTTTGGTGTTGACAATATAAAGCCACACGTGATCAGGGCAGGCAGGGCCACTGTGTGAGCTTCGGGGGTTTTCCACATGGCCATTATCCGGCTCATATTCGCTCAGGTAGGTGCCCATAGGCAGTTGGATTGCTTGAGCAGTGAACATCCACGTGGTGTTGAATGTTGATTGCATACCTGCGATGTGCAGCGGCGTGAGTGCGTGAGCGATTGTGACCCTCCACCGCTACCTTGCGTGCCCGTATATGCAGACGCCGATCCTCTCTTGTAAGTATTCTGGCAGTCATTGCTTGTCTACAGGTGGGTATTCATTTTCCTGAACACGCACCTTTGCTTGTATCCCTTCTCCACGAGGCGTTTTTCGAACCACCTGAGCTGGAGATATCAACCACCCCGTAAGCAGGTTGCTATGTCAAGTGTAGGGGGTAACCTCCCTTCAACGTTCACGATTGACAGCAACGGACCAGAAGAAGGGACAAGCAACCAGTAATTCATCTAAATAAAGGTAGGTACTCGTACCATTTCCGCTTTGCATGTGCTATGAGGGGATCGAGCCCAACTAGCCAGCTACAGCAACAACTATGGCCAGAGCAACGGCTACCGCACAACCCGAGCCGCTCGCTTTCTTTGTATTTATTGAATTTCGACAGCCAAAGCCTGAATGCATCAATGTCTCTCCTCAGAGGGCGCACGCAGAGACCTTAAATGTTTCAAAGTAGTCCAGTCCAGTCCAGTCAACTCCAGCTCTAACTCCCGAGCGCGCGCCTCCCTTTTTCCTGCTTTCTATCGCCAGGACACCGACATACTGTGGCCAATGTGCCTCAAATACACCAAACCCGCTGTGGTAGAAGGAGGAAGTGAGGTGACCCAGGATGGTTGTAATAAATTCTTGTACGTCAAGCTCTTCAGCTGACGACACAGCAAACCCCGACTTTTGTTGCCAGGCTGTCTCGAGCACTCGCCAGCGTAACCTTGGGACTCGTAGGTGGTCAAGCCTGACCAAACCAATAGTGCCAGCGTCGCAGCCAACGCTCAGAATTGTCACACGGCTCCATGTGTTGGTTATAACTCCTCCTCGGTCTCTTCCTTTACGGTCGGCGAATGTTCCTGCTTCTTATGCGGTGCCTGTGCAGCCTCTGCCTTTGCGAGTATATCCCCGAGTGCAGGTGAGAAGGCTGAGAGACCGGGGATCTCGCTGATGCTGGGACGCGCTTTCTTCAACGGGCTGCCAATGACATTGTCCTCTGGCAGATTTCTCCCGAACAGTGTAGTAGATGACATACCACCAAACATGGGCTTTTCTCCCTCGGGGGGTGTCGCTTCTCCAGCCAGAGGCCCGGCGCTAGGTGACTTCCTTGAGCTGGAGGCACTGTCTGGCTCGACAGAATGCGCTCGCTTAAGCTGTGATATTTGTCAGACGAGTGGACAGTGTGTGATGGACAATTTTGTTCTTGAAACATACCCGGATGCGGTTGACTCCGTCGGCCAGCTCACCAGTGAACTTTGCATCGTCAGGACCAAGTTTGGACTTGTCGTACTTAGCGTCAATGTCCTCCAGCTTGTCGAGAATCGCATCAGTATCATCTTCCTCGTCATCTTCCTCGTCGCTATCCTCTTCCATGGGCCCCCCCAGGCTACCGCTACTCTTCTTGCGTGACTTTCTCCGCCTCGACGACTGGCCTTCGGTGTCACGGAATGTCGAGAAGCCAACGGTGCCGCTGGTCTTTAGGGGGCCGAGATTGGAAAAGTCAAGCTGGCCGGATCGCCGCTTGGCAGAAGTCGGGGTGGCTGCTTGGGCCTTTGCAGGTGCCATGACTCCCATTTTCTGCAGTTGGCCTGTGAGCATTGTAAGTATATGGGACAGAGTATTATTTTTGCTATCGTGGTGCAGCAGTGACTCACGTTCACCTCGGTAGAAGAATGTGAATGTCGCATAGGGCTTATCTGGCCCATCGATACCGGTGACTGTCTGTGTGCTGATTGTCTTGGGATCAAGCGTCTTTGGCTTAGCAAAGCTGGTGGTGTGCTCGACATCTGCATCGATAGCTCCGTTCGCAGCAGCGCCCTTCTTGCCGCCTTCCTCTTCGTCGTCATCGTCATGTGCGTCGAATTGCGGCGAGTATTCACCCTTTTTAATCTCGCCCGAGGCAATGACACGGAACATGGCGACTTTGATCTGACCGGTGGCCTCCGGGGGCTCATCGTCGTCAGACGAGGAAAGCGAGTCCTCTTCGTCAAAGACGGCCTCGACAGGTGACTTCTCGTCGGCTCCATACCGGAGAGTGCCTGGCGATTTGCTTGACTTCTCAACGTCCATTCCCGTGTCGTTTTCGTTGATGGCCTTTTGCCGTCTCCTGCGCTTCTCGAATTTCTGCCTCCGTCGCTCGAGCTTCTCGGCAGCGTCATGTCCTTGCAGGTCCAGCCCGTTGAGCCATCTCTCCAGGCCTACCTCGCGGAACAGGAACTCTCGCTCGGCCAGGCCGCCACCTTCGGAGGTCGGGACTTGGACCCATCGGCTGTTGACCCACGTCTCTTCGCCGGGACGCAGCAGAGTGGCCACCTCTTCCTTTGCTCGGCCGTCAAAGTAGATGTAGGCAGCGATTGTTTCGTTTTCGCTGTTCGTCATGGGTATGTAGGGGCTGACGACACCATGGTACTTTCCCCGCTCGCCTGTGCTGGAGGGCAGATGGCCGACGAACTGGGGCTTCGGATAAGGGTTCGACTCGGTGGCTCGGGGGGTCGAGTACGGAATGGCCAGGCCGGGGGTTAGCAGCGTGATGGAGATGGCAAACTTGGCGGCCTCGGGCTTGTTGGAGTCGCCGCTGAGCTGCGGCTGGGGCACGGGGATGTAGGTGTTGATCCGTGATACCCGCGACTGCTTCTGCACGCCATGCTCGGGCAGCGGGGCTCCATTCGCGTGGATGCTCACGGCAATGCCCTTGAAGCAGGGCATGATGGCGGACGGCTTGGGTCGCACGAGCCGTTCGCTGTGGTAATGCAGTGATTTTTTTTTCGTTTTGATCAGGGCGCCGTTGAACCGATCGGGTTGGCGGTCAGGGTGTAAGTACCTTTTTTTCCCTTTGGTGGAAAAAAGGCAACGAGGTCGACAGGTGCGGCGGGGGTTTGCGAATAGGCCGTTGCACAGACAGCAAGCAGCGCTTCGGCCTCGTCGAAGGAGCTGAATCTCCCACGGAAACAAAATGTTCGAGAGGATTCGTGTGTGTTCTCTTTGCTTGTCAACAGCCCGTGGCAAAAAGTCGCGATGGGGCCAGAGAGTCACGTCGGTCGAGGCGAGCAGGGCAAGTAAGAGGCATGCGTGTTGTCCAGGTCTGTCGGTAGCTTCCTGTTGGGAGAGGGACCTCAATTATAGGGAGGCCCTGTCAGAGAGAGAGGGGTGCGGGAGGTTGGGCCAGGCAGTCTCGACAATGGCAAATTACTTGGGGCGGGATCGAGCTGGGTCGAGCCATCAATCGAGGTCAAACGTAGAAATGCGTAATATTCCTGTCGCCAGACTATTGGTAAACGTGCCCAGGTCTGCTCAGCTGGCAGCACACTTGTAAGGATGGCGACCGGATATGAGGCTGCGGGCAGGATGATTCCCCGAGTGGAGATGATGTGCTGTGTGCTGCGTAGGTTCCAGGTTGGTAGACAGGTAGATTGACAGATCGAGGTCCCCTCGGCCTGCAAGTCGCCGCCAGTCTCCGGCATATACAGTGGACCGGGCGATCCAGTGCCAGCCAGCTCTGGCACTCAACAAGAACTCAAGGAGGGGCAGCGCACGGGCCATCCACGCTCAGCTCCTCATTGCTCCAGCCATCCAGCCAGTCAGGGCCAGCCAGTGCCAGGACTTGGACATGGAAAGACTCGCTCCAGTCTCCACTCACAGCGTTCACTTTCCCAGGCGGGCGCCGGGCCAGCAACGCTTCGACCAAGGCACACCATGGCCAGCCTGGCCGGTGCGCTGGGCGTCAGGCCGACAGCGCCTGAATGACCTGGCCTTGGCCGGCGGTTTTTTGGGCAGTCATGATGAACGAATGGTTTCCAACCTTCACCTACGCACCTCTGAGGTGTTCATGGACGTTATCACCGGGCCGCCTACGGGTTACCACACTCTCTGTTTCGAATCCGATCGCCATTTGCACCGAGTCCAGCCTTTTTTCTCGCCCCCCGGCCCAGCAATAGCAATAGCATATCCTTCTCCGAAAATTGCCATAAAATAAGTACGTACAATTCTCAAAAGGACGCCATTCATTTCGTCCAGGGTGCAAACCAGGGCGTGTAACCTCCCAGTTTGGCGTTGCCAACCTTGGGTGCTTATCTTGGACTCAACACATAGTAACCCGCAAGCACACGACCGCCACCATCCCTCCATCATGCCCTTGCATCGCGCATTAGGTCAGGCACCCAAAGGTCAGGGTACCTTACTTTAGGCATGCGAGGTACCTACATGCCCTCGGATATCACCTGTGTAGGTCAGTAAGCAAATTAATATGACGCTTTCCGTTCCATGGATGTTTATATGTCTCTGCTTCGAGGAAAGCCAGGCCGTCTCGTTGGTACCAGGGGTGCCTGCCTGGTCGTTCAAGTCCTCGACGTTAGTTGATGTGCTGGGTCGAGGGAACCTGACCGGATCCTTAGCCATGGAACAATCTCAACGACCATCTCCCTCGTGATGACTGTTCTTCTCGTGAAAAAATGGTTAGGATATTAATGCCAATACCAGGCCAAGGTCGCTCGCCCTAGCGCAACGTGCCAAACATAAACCGGAAAGTAATCGCCTATTCATACAAGTAAACACCCAAGGTATTGTCGTTCAACCATCACGCTGTATCCCCCCCCTAGAAAAAAGGAGTCATCAAGGCGGGTAAGAAAAAAAGGAAGAAAAACAGAAACTCCTTGCCCCTGATCCAGCAAACAATAAAACGCTAACCACCCTCCTCCTCCCAATCACGCCTTCGACGACTGCCCGCCCCTAGACTGTCGTCTCCTCGCATTCCCACGGCGAGCATGATCGCTATGACCCGTCCCGATCCCCGAGTCCCTCCACCCAGACCCAGACGCCTCCCCGGCCGCCGTCGGCTCCTCGTCATCCTCATCGTCCGCGTCCGCTCCGGCCACAGACCCAGACCCAGCCACAGACCCAGCAGCCTCGCCCACTGCAGCAGCCCCACCCTCCAGCTTGGCCGCGTTCCCCTCGTACTTCAGCGGCGGCTGCTTGCTTGTGCTCGGAAACGTCCTCTCAGTATCCGACAAGTCGTCCTCGACTTTGACCTTGACCGCGCCCCCGCCATCGACGCCCGCGCCTTGATCTTCGCACCCAGCCTCGTCCTCGAGCGACGCACCGGTAAACAGAAGCCGATGTATGGCCAGCCACGTGAGCGCCATGAACATCACCTCCACAGCCCAGAACGTCCCCGTGAAGTAGATAAACGCCGTAATCCGGTAGTGGTACATGAACCAGCGCAGCCCGGTCAGCTGCGCGGCGAACGTCACCGATGCGGCATACACCTGCAGCGACTGGCCGGCCTGGACCTCGAGGAACAGGCTCGAAGGCACGGGCCCGCCGCGCCCAAAGGCGAGGCGCTCGGCCATGGGGACCACGAGTGTCGTTGTCTCGGTGTGCGGGAAAACGAGGTAGTAACCGAAGAAGAGCACGCGCGAGGCGAGGGCGGTGAGCGGGTGTGTGTACGGCAGCAGCGCGGGCCGCGTTGACGTGTGCAGCACCGCCTTGTCGGCCAGGTAGGCGAACGGATCGGGCTCAAGCTTGACGACGGGGCTGTTGGCGGCTGCTGCTGCTGCTGCTGCTGCCGCTTTCTTTGGCTCCGAGCCCCGAAGACGCGCGAGCGGGTCTGGCCGAGGCGGATTGGGGCTGGGGCTGTCTAGCAGCTGGATGGCCACCATGAAGTTGCCGCGCTCAAGATTAGCAGGCGAGCGGGGGAGAGAGAGCGAGACCGAGATGTCGTATGGCTGCTGGTCTTTGATGAGTCCGTAGTCAAGGGACGAGACGCCGTAGGGATTTGCCCAGGAGCTAGAGACCGGGGGGCGGAGGGGGGAGACGGTGTTAGTTGGTTGTGCTTATTCTCTGGCTGCTTGGTTTGAATATTCGGAATGCAAAAACACACCCATATTGAAGATGCACCGGCACCGTTGTGACTTGGTCGGGGAGGTATTCGTGGTAGAAGAGGAGATAGCCAGCGACGGCCAGCCCATAGAGGAATGCAGAAGCGATCACGGTCTGCACCATGTTCACCAGTGTCCGCTGGGACGACCTGGACGCACAGAGATTGTATATCTGCTGCGCGCAGTCGGCCAGCGTCTCGTACAAGGGGGCCTGGGAGACGAAACGCAGCATGTCAGTGCCTCAGTTGATGATGGGGGGGGGGGGGGGGGGGGCTCGGGGTTTCGTTTCCTACCAGGTCTTTCTGGATCCCAGAGACGAGATCCTCCAGCGGCGATGGTTGCATCATCTCTGCTGTGTGTTGGTGATATTGCTTCGACGATATTGGTTATGACTAGAAGAGGTCGAGAAGGGAGAGTTCGTGGAATTGCAGTGGCGTTTTCTTTGGCAGCCCGGCTAGGGTGCTCCTGCCGCGGCCGCGGGGAGCTCCTGGAGCTTTGCCTTGTGGACTGGAACTGATGTCACCCCGCCTTGGCACTCACTTACAGCCCCTGTGGGCAGCGGCAGCGGCAGGCAACCTGGAAGACTCGCGTCGCGTTGCATCCCTGCCCTTCCTTACCTGATATCCGAGACCCGCTCTCCTTCCAGGTTTTGGCATATGCTTCAAAAGAGATGTAACTGATACTACCTGCTACTTTTTATCCATTCCCATATATCAAGAAAGAGCAGCTCACTGTTGGGTAGGCACGGTATTTGCCTTTGATGTTTTTTTGCCCTGCTCAGTTCCCATGCTCTCACCAGCACGGTCCGTCTGCCCCCCTTCCGTATCCCTTTCACCACATAAGGTATCTCGAGGGTATGTACATACTATACAATCACAACAAATAACGTTACCTGTAAAGCTGTACAAAGTACAGTAGGCCACGCATAATATTCCACGCCAGATGGGTGCCAAAAATATTGTTCCCCCGTCGACCAGTGGGATGAGCAAACATAAAGTCCGCCCGGAGTTACCATTCACCCCTATCCCAGTTATTTCAACACAATCAAATCATCATCGTCGTCATCGTCATCATGCAGTACAACCCGCCTGCCCATCTTGGCCGCCGCCGACAGCGGCTCGCCTAAACTCTCCCGCCCAGCCTCGCGGATCCCCTTCTCCGTCACGAACCTCGTCTTTTTCCTCACCGGCGACTGGCTGCCGTTCCTCCTCGCCGCCTCCCCAGCAGCCAAAGCCGACGCCGCCGCGCTTGCAAACGCCGAGGAAATGCTCGGCTGGCGCGTGTTGTCGACTTCAAAGACAGAGCTCTTGATCCCATCAAGGCGCTCGCCCTCCTTCATCCTCCCGAGCTTGTTGCTCAGCGTCGATCCCCATCCCAGCGCGCTCTTCCGACCCATCGCCGACCCAGCCCCGCTCACCGTGGAGCTTGACGCAGACGATTCGGGACGCTTGCGCTTGGCGGGACCGAGATCGACCTTTGGCATGTCCCCTTTCCGCCCAACAAGACCGAGTGCGCGCGCGTCCCGTTTGAACGGCAGGTTGTCGCCGCCGCCGTCAATGTTGGACATACTTGTATTCCGGGACGATAGCGCGGACGCCGACGCGGAGCCCGACGACATACTCGATCCAAGTAACGCTTTCGCAGCGCGACTCATGTATTCCTTTCCGGCACCGCCTCCGATCTCGCCCAGCCGCTTGGCAATGTCCCGCTCGCGCTCCTTCTGGGCCAGGCGCCGCTTCAGCCCATCCTCGCGCTCGACTCGGTCCGCCATGCCACCCTCGCGCTCATCGTCCATCAGGTCAGAGGCGCTGCGGCTGACGAAGAAGTGGGAATGGTTATACCGGTCGTAGGAGCCGCGCTTGAGCTCCTCGTCGGTCTTCTGACGAGACTTGCCGCAATTCTTGGGGCCCTCACCACCGCCAAAACTCGTGCCGTTGAGCTCCATGCGGGTTGACCTGGTTTTGCGGATGGCCTCGTTGGTGTGGAACTCGCAGTGCTCCGAGTGGCGCGCGTTGACCCAGCTCTTGCATAGCTGGCCGTCTTTCTTGACGCTCTTGCAGTAGCCGAGGTCGCGCGCATTGCCAATTTCAAGGATCGTGTCGGCATCGCTGTTGATGACGAGCCCGAAGCGGTTTGTTGCTTCGCGTCCCGGTGGTGGCGGGAGGATGGTTGGGTTGAGAATGGCCAGCACCGTGCCGGGCGTTAGCTTCCAGAAGCGGTCGAAGCCGGTGTTGAAGAGGAAAAGTTCGACTTCGTAGCTGAGGTCGACGAGTGTGAGTACCATGTATTTGCCCCGGTCTTGCTGCACTTTATTGTTGGCGATGGCGGGACCCGGCCGGTGACTGCGCGGATCAGATTTGCCGGCGATGATGGCGAACACGACGATATCCGACTCGACGTCGGGGAGCGACCAGTCAGGTGCCTTGACATGGCGAAGTAGGTCCTTGAGGACGTAGCATTTCTTGCCCGTGATGGTTCGAGCGAGTACCTTATGCGGAAGGATCCGTTTCGAGAGATGAAGCCCTGAGTATGGCTCAAACGATGCTTCTGAGTCAGGGGCGTCGGCGGAATTTACTGGTATGGTGGTTGACGACTCGCCCCTGTCTATTAACTGGATATCTGGTGCAGTCTTACTTCGGGGTATCTGCCCCCCTGAAGCGCTTTCTACTGCGCCGAGAATATCGTCCCTCGAGAATTCCTGGGGCCTATATGGTAAGTCGGAGAGCTGGACTGCCTTGTTCTTATAGTCCTCCATCTCTGCTTTCCCGACATTGAATGCTGTGGTTCGTATTTGTTGTATTCTTTGCTGCCTCTCCTGGCGACTGACCTCCTCCGCCTTTACCGATGCCAGTCTTTCGTTGAACGTCAACGGGCGCGGGTTTTCCACTTTTTCTGTTTGGCCGTTTAATGGGGTCTTTAACCGCCGCAAGTAATTGCCTTGCTGACCAAACCGATCCTCTTGCGATGTTCTCAGACTTGGGGCTCGTTTGAGGGACATGTCTGCCGCTCTCCTCCCCTTGTCGATTCCCAGCAATATCCTTTGGGGTGAGGTCTGCAGATTTGCTGTGTTTTGTTGTTTCCTGACTGGCGACGCGGGAACCTCGATCGAGTGTGACGGTGGCCTCTCAATCCGGTCTCGTACTGCTGCGAGCTTGGACTGGACAGGAAGTCCCCTCATGCCTCCTGAATCCACGGGAGCAGACTCTGGTCGTTGCCCACCAGCTCCAACGGCAGATCCTGGTGCGGACCTTTTCTGTGCTTTTGCCGCCTGAAGCTTTTTGAGTTTCATTTTCGCTTGTATCGCCTGGAGTTTTAGTTCCAGCATCTCCTCGTCGTCCTCATCTTCGTCGTCGTCATCGTCTCCGTCAACCATCTCATCGTCTAAACTTTCGCCAAAACTGCCTCCGCCGCCGCTGCCAGCCCCCGCGAACCGTGCCGAAGTGGTGGACCGTGATTTGGATGGAGATGGGGTGGGCGACCCCCGTTCGGCGAGGCGTCGCATCCGCTCGCGGCCTCCAGGAGTACCAAGAAGGGCCTCGCCCGGCGATCGAGGGGGCCATTGGGAAGCCATAGCTGTCGGAATGTCAGCAACTCCTTCAAGGTCTAGCAAGGAGGGCGATCTGTGTATTACCGAATTAAGAGAAGGGGTTTCTTTTTTTATTCCTTTTTTGTGGGGTGATTTTCCAATGCGACCTAGGAGAAAACACTGACGGATGCCAAAGCCTGTTTTGTTTACGATGCGGGCGCAAGGAGAGAGCGAGAGTGCCGGCCCAGAAATGCAACGAGAGGGATGTGTGCAAGGTTCCTCCTATTACAGCCAATTAATGTGACACAGGGACGACATCGTCCGCGGGAAGCTGCAGTTGGGCATTCAGCTTGGAAAAAGTGTGGATTTTTTGCGAAGTCGAAGGGTCGGGATCTGTGTCGAGCTGTTGCATCAGCGGCGCCCGCATGCGCAATGTTGCTTTTCAGGTATGCAGTTTCCAGCGGGATGGAGAGACGTAATTGAAGGACTGCCCAGTTGACGACGAAGTCAAGAATTCGGGCGCGATAAGCCCCGGTTTCCGACACGATAAGGCCTGGCTGGCTGGGGACTCTGGGGTATGCGCGTTTCAAACGCGGTGCCAGGGCAGAAGAAACGCGTGCCGTTGCTAGCGCGACGCGTGAAAGTCGCGGCACTCTTCCAATGCGGCTCATCTGGAACGTAAGGTACCTCGAATGCGCAAACTGGAACCCGTAACCCGGAATGCGTACAATTTCAACTCACCAAAACATCTAATTGATTTTTCGTTGGACGAATTTATTTGATTACTCATTAATTGAAGGGCAAAAAGAAGCCTCCTTTTTGGAGATCGCGAGCACAGTTACTTTCCAGCCATGGCCCGAACCAGATTAAGCTCAGCCAAGGACAAGAAGGGAGGAGGAACAGCCGAAAAGACCAACACCAACACCACCACCACCACCAGTAGTACGACCACAAAATACCCTTTACCGACCGAATCCCCAAATCCGCCGAAAGTCTTCATCCTCCCGAACAAAGCGACTGCCGCCGCACGAATTGTGACTCTACCAAACCCGCGCTACTCAAAACCAACGCGGTTCCTCGTCTGCCCCGAAGCAGGCTTCTTCGAGTTCACCAAGATCTCTGCGCCCAAGACAGCACCGCGTAGTTGGCTGCTCGAGACCGCCAGCGGAGCCGTCGAGAAACCACACGAAGATGAGGAGGACCACATAATAAGCAGCAGCGACGGATTCGATGTCCACATCACCAAAGGCGCCGAGCTCTACGTAGCGTCGCCGCTCGATCCCCTCTTTCTGCTCTTGCCCGCGCTTGCCGCCGGAGCAGGACAGGAGTCGAAATCCACACCAGCGCCGAAGAAACGCCTGTTTCTGTCCAGCGACGACCACTTCGATGCCCTCTCCCAGCCGACCAACCATGTATCCGAGATCCTGACATGGCCCGACCTGCAGCGCAGCCTCGAGCTGAGGCTGGCAGCCGTATGCGACACCGTGGATGCGGGCGACGAGCAAATGTTCCGGTTGAACGAGTCAAAGCTCCTGGACGAGATGCTGGCCAAGGCGAGACGAATGGCCGAGCACGCGTTTCCCAAGAGCATGGAGGAGAAATTTGTGTCTAAAGCCCTCGAGGCACCGATCTTGGGCGTCAGGAGCCAGCCGACTGCAGTAACAGAGCCTGATCCAACGACAGCGACAGCGAAGTCTCGGGAAGGAAGCGCAACTCCCATGGAGTCTGTTAATCCCCAATCTACTATTCCGTCATTAGCGACGTCGGCAAGCTCACTGTCTGAAGCGTCTGCGCCAGCCACGTCAGGATCGATCGACTCAGCAACAAATGCAGACAGCGGCGATGTTGTCAATGCCATGAGTGCACCAGAAGAGGCGATCAAGCTACAACGGCTCCGCGTTGCCTTCAACTTCATCTGCTCAAGCTACATTGCGCCGTCTTTGGCTGAGCTCCTGAGGAGCCACTGTGTTGCGGCAAAAGACAAGGTCGACTTTGGCCCCTTGGACGACTATCTCATCAAGCTTACAAAGATGCGCAATGATGCGGCGGCAGCGCGGACGTCAGATTACTCGAGGAAGCGCGGCATGGATGAAGAGGAAGACGAGCGTGCCGAGAAGAGGCGCAAGAAGGAGGAAGAGGACAAGGTGAAGAAAGCGAACCAGAGCCGAGGTGTCAAGAAGCTGGCCAAGGTGAACACGACCGGTATGAAGAAGATGAGTGACTTCTTCAAGAAGAAGTAGCGCTGGGTTGTTCTCGGCGATGCAAATCCAGAGAGTTGGGTCGATAAGATGTACACAATATCTGCACTTTGGAGGCGTGCGGTGGTTGGGAAAGGCGTTCAGGTCCAGGATCGACATGGTATCATTGGGTACATAGCAGGGACGGCATAATGTGAAGGGTACTCGGCGCGTTCAGCGGGAGCTATTTGGCGCCTCTTGCCCGAGCTCCTCGTGTGCTCCCGATCCCTCTGCCTATCCCCGACGTGGTTCGAGCACTGGGGATGGAAGACGAGGAAGAAGCGGCGCCAGAACCATAAACCGACCCGCCGCCTCTGGCCAGTCCTCCTCTGCCTCGCACCCTGCCGCCACGTGCGGTGCTTCTTGCAGGCGGCGGCACCGATCGCGGCCTCTCGTCCTCCTCTGCCTTCCTCCGGGCTTCTTCTCGTCGACGCTCGGCCTCGGCGGCGCGTCTTTCGGCCTCCTGCTGCTTCTGGAATATCTCGTTCTCGGCGTCGAACAGATCCTGGGTTGCGCCCTTCCAGTTTGGATTCAGAATCAGCCGCTGGTTGTGTTCTGTCTGCGACAGCATCCGCGTCCACGTGTTGAGCAACGTAGAAGCATTGTCGACTGTCTTGGAGACAGTCTAGCTTGGCAGTCAGCAGATGGCCCAAGGACTGGAGGAGGGAGGGGGGGTGTGGGGGTGGTTGGGTTTAATGAGGATGGAGACATACACCCATGTTGCCTTTAGCCCGCTCCAGGGTCCCGATTACACCCTCAATGACCTGGTTGATGTTCCTGACCCCTTCCAGCTCCCGGCGCAGTGCAGCCTCGCGCGATTCATCAGTATCGAATCGCGAGCTCTGATTGGCCCCCGGGGTTTTGGATCGCTCTGACTGCTGTTGCTGCTGCGCGGGGCGAGCTGCAGCGGGTTTGGCGGAGGGTGAGGGGGAATCAAAAAATTCATCATTGTCAGAGCTGTCCATGTTGTTAGCCATGGCGAGGGTGGAGAGCGCTGCCGTGTGCTCTGCTTCGCAGAACTGGCTGGGCAGGTCTGGATGTTTGTTGTCGCTTCTGAATCGGATGACGTTGATCGTTTTGATTGTTGTCCTTGCCCGACCCAAATATGCGCTGTTGCGACCGGATTGGTGGGGCGCGCGGGCAATCGAGACGCGACATCCAATTAACATGTGTGGGGTTTTTCGCGTTTTGGCGTTGGGCTAGCGGGATTGTGTTGACTGTGCATGGCATGACCGCCCCGTGTGCAGGGGTCAGGGCCCCAGGGGAAGACCGGAAGAAGCAGCAGTCACCGGGGGCCCAGAAAGGGAGGCTGGTTGTGCGACCGCCGTGCAGGAAAATAGGACCTGACCGCCCCCAGCCCCTTCCCTGCCTTTCTCCCCCAACATCGCACTCCATCGTATATCACCAACCTCGACGTCGTCTCGGTTGTTTGAGTAATCGCCATCAAATCTCTCTCTCCCTCAAGTTGAAACCACTCGCCGCTTCAATCTGCTCTGCTCTGCTCTGCTCTGCCTGCGAGCCATTCGAAATTTGATTGCTGTGCACTTTGTTTGGTTTGCCCCTGGAAGCGCGCGGATTAAAGCATTCTTTTCGCACCGCGATTCATCGGCCTCCTTCCGCCAGGTCGGGTCGTCCTTTGCTCTTCTCAGCCTATCACGATAGTGTTTGGATTATACGCGTCAAACCCCTATTGTGTTGTTTGTTTGCCATTGTCAATCAATAGGCGGAACCCTTCGAAAACGTCCGAGCTCCCTTGGTTGCTGTGCCGGCTTTTCAGATTTTGGTCAGTTTGGTTTTTGGATTGGCGAAAATGATGGAAGTTTTGGGCACCCCGTCACCGGGTCCGTCTTCGGACATTCACACCCCGCCTGCACCTCACCATGGCTACGAGGACTCCTGGCAGCCTTATTCCACCCGTCATTCAGCTCGCCTCTCACAACGCGCAACGGCGAGAAATCGGACCCCATCGCCAAACCAGTCAACAAGACACAATCCCGATCAGCGGCACCATTTGCTAGGCTCGCCTCGCTCGTCCAAAAAACACCCGAAAGCGACAATGGCCTCACCAGCCATTTCGCCTCAGAAGAAACAACTCCCCACGATGGAGTCATCCCGTCTTGCTCCGGGCGCTGTGACGGCCGAGGGCGCCGCGAACGCCGCGGCATCCCTTGGACTGTCGCCTGCCCAACCGCCTCGCCCTATTCGCTCTGCCATCTCAACAAATGCCGGCATGCTCATCACGCCCGCCAAAACCCCCCAGAAGCCGCCTACCGACCAGAACAAGGCAAAGATCAACTCGATTGCGCGAAATCTCTTCAACGATGACACCGAGGTCATGCCTAGCCCCAAGAGGACGCGAGCGCAGAAGTACACGCTCGATAGCTTCTCGGCCGAAGATGAGGTCGAAGAGCCGATCGAGATATTCACCGACTCGCATGAGCGCATCCCGGTAGTGGATCGCAGCGCCGAGAATCCCTTCTACGGCGAGACTTCCAATGCCGCCCCAGAGCCGCCCAAGCGTCGGAGCAAGCGGCACACGGTTACCATTCCGGGCGAGGGTAGAGTGTCGGTAGATGAGGCTATCCGCCGGGATGACGGCATGCTGATTGTATTGTAAGTAAATTTGAGATGTACATCATTTTCTTGTCAGCTTCTTTTACTAACACTCCATTCCTACAGCCGAGGCAAGAAGCAATTCCGCAAGTTCTCGGAGAACGAAGATGCAGCCAGCAGTCGCGAGGCGCTTGATGGAGCCGATGGTGGTCTTGAAAGCGTGGTTGAGTCTAGCAGACGCCCGTTGACCCGGTCCGCTGTCAAGCCCCGGCTCCTGTTTCCCACCAAGGCAGAGGTCATTGTTCATGACGACGACGACGAAGAGGCCGTCACAGATATTGAAGACCACGTGCTGGCCGGAAAAGACGAGGAAGAGCACCCGATAACTCCCTTGGAGTTGGTGGCCGATGGCCCCAACACGCCCGAGGCACCCCGATTTGCACCTGCTTCTCCACCCAGCACCGCTCGCACCACGAGACTCGGCAGCAAGAAGGCCGCTGGAGTCACGGCAGCGAAGCCTGCTGCGCGTGATAGGCGCAGCCTCTTCGACAGCTGGGCCCGCGTTAAGAATCCCTCCAGCTCCGAGAGTCACAGCCACAAGCGATCGGGCGATGCGCTCTCAGACGGCCCTGCAAAGCGGACACGGGCTTGAGCTCTCTTGGGGTTTCGAAATGGTGCGATTATGACGTATTTGAGGATCTCGAACTGGTTTGGGCTGGCTTTGGCTTTGGGAGTTGGTGAGAAGATCACAGAATTATTTTGGCACGGTTTACTCTGGCATGGCGGCTGGTGGCGGTTTGAAGCAATTTCTTTCTTGTGTGTGTTTGTGTGTGTTGCTTTACGAGCCCGCCACCGGACCATAGCTATTCTCTAGGGCAGAAGAGTAGAGGGAGATTGGGCATGTCGATTTCCCTCGTCGACAACGGTTGGGATTCAGTCAGTTCGTTCATGGCAGGTCTCATCATTCATGTAGGCATTCATAGCCGGGCCCCCTAAGGGCTTTTGGTAGCACGAAATATCAAAAACAGTATATAGATGCAGCACCCGTCGTGATCCGTGGTCTTGGTTTATGCTTGGTGCTTGTTTGTTTGGTTTTGTAAGGTAATACCAGGTAAGGTACCTGTAACCCGTAAAGGTCGCGGTAAAGGTATTACTTGATTTTAGCTTCGCCCCTTCGCCCCTTCACCCGTTGCCCTCCTCACTCCCTTCAACTCTCTCCGCTTTCCGGCCCCGCCCCCGCATTATAGTATGGAAGGGATGGAGGGGCCCCAAAACGTCAACGGGGGGGCAAGATTCGCAACGGGACCCGAGCATACCCGTTTCCTGGGTCCAAGGAAGCCCAAGCCAGGTACCTAAGCCGGAGGTAAGGTATCAACGGATCAACCACCCGCTACACTGCCAGTCGCGCACCTCTCAATTCATATCCTGACAAAAGAGGAAAACCGCGAACCAGGCCATAGCATACCCAGACCAGCCCACAAATACCATGCACATCCTCATCGTCAACGACGACGGTCCGCCGTCGCCGCACTCGTCGCCCTATGTGCACTCCCTCGTTCGCGAGCTGCAGGCGGCGGGACATGTCATCTCGGTCTGTCTGCCGCACACGCAGCGGTCCTGGATCGGCAAGGCGCACATGATCGGGCAGACGGTCAAGCCAACCTACTACCGCCCGCCCCCACCGTCCGCACCAGCCGCCGGACTGACCATCCCCTCGTCGACCGACGACGACAACGACGACAACCCGAACTCGCATGGCACCACGCACACGCGGCCCAGCAAGCGCCCCGGCGTCGAGGAATGGATCCTCGTGGACGGCACCCCGGCGTCGTGCGTCCAGATCGGGCTGTACCACTTCTTCAAGCAGCGCGGACCCATCGACCTGGTCGTGAGCGGGCCCAACTACGGCCGCAACACCACCGCCGTCTTCGCCCTCAGCAGCGGCACGCTCGGCGGCGCCCTGGAGGCCGCCGTGTGCAGGCGCCGCGCCATCGCCCTCAGCTACGCCTTCTTCACCCGGAACCACGACCCCGTCATCATCGCCGCCGCGAGCAAGCAGAGCGTGCGCGTCATCGAGGCCCTGGCCGCCCAGTGGCCCACCGACGGCAGCGTCGATCTGTACAGCGTCAACGTCCCGCTCCTCGAGGGCCTCGAGAACGGCAAGGTGCTGTGGACCGGCATGCTGCAGAACTACTGGGGCGACGGGAGCTGCTTCACCGAGGTCGAGGGCAGCATCGACGGCGAGGAGGAGGACGAGGAGCGCATCCGCGAGGCAGAGGGCCAGTCTGCGTCAGAGGCCGACAAGCCGACGGCTGGCCACGACCACAAGCACTTCAAGTGGTCGCCGCGCTTTACTGACGTGTACAAGAGCGTGGATGAGGCGCCCCCCGGAAATGACGGGTGGGCAGTCAAGGAGGGCCACACGAGGTACGTTCTCGGTTTGTGTGACCAATTCATGGTTTTGGACGGCTGGCTGACTCTTTTATCTTTCTTTCTTTCTTTTTAACCGTACACAGCGTGACACCGCTCAAGGCCAACTTCTGGCACCCCGCTACACACTTGCACGGTGGCGAGCTGCAATTGTAAGTTCCAAGTGTTGCCCCTTGGATGAACGCGAAAAAAGACGACGTCACGATATGGTTACGATGCTCTGAGAGAAAAAGACGACACGGTCATGATGAACTGAATGTCTCTCTTTTTTTTTTGGGAGAAGGCGAAAGAGAAAAAGGTGACAAAACAAAAAGCATCATCAAATAGAGCATAAGAAGCAAGCCATCTAGAAATAGACAAGAGAGCTGCTCTGGGTCATGCGGCATGCAATCCTTTCCATGTGCTCGCGGTCCCGTGTCAAGCGCAAACCAAGCAGCAACCCATTCCAAGGAGACGGGAGAGAAGGAGAGTGAAGCATCCCGTATAGTTTTCTTACCATATTTGGATGTTCCAGGACGGCCCCTGAGCCAGCAGCAGCCACGCCGGAAACTACGCAAACGCTCCCCATCCGTCATAGCGCATCGGAGAAAACCACCACGGTAGACGATAAACCCAGCCTCTACGCTCTCATCGACTACGGCGACACCTACGTCCAGCCGCTGATCCTCTCGGCCCTAGAGAAACTCCTCCCAGCCAACAGCTGGAAACTGCTCACACCATCACCGCCGCCGCCATCGTCCTCTTCAACAACATATGAAGTCTCGCTAGCAAGGCTCCTACCCAACCCCGACACGGACAAGATCCTTCAGATCGGCCAGTACGAGGAGCTCGACTTTGACTTTGCCGACGCGCACCCCGCCACATGCCTCATCAACAGCTACGTGATCCGCAAGGCGCTCGTGCGCAAGCACTTCCTCTCGGCGACGGTCGAGAACTGGACCGCCAAGCACCCGGACTCGGTGCTGCGCACCCACGTGCAGCGCAGCGAGGCGTTCGAGCTCGACTACGCCGAGTTCCTGGACGACGCGCTGGTGGAGGCGTTTGATCTGCGCGCCAGCCTGGAGCGGAACGCCGCTGCTGCTGCTGAAGAAGGAGGGGAGAAGAAACTAGAGTGGTGGATCCTTAAGCCGAGCATGAGCGATCGCGGGCAAGGGATCAGGCTGTTCAGCACGATGGAGGAGCTGCAGGCGATTTTCGACGGGTGGGAGGCGGATCTGTTGGATAGCGAGGAGGAGGAGGAGGAGGGCGACGAAGATGACGAAGGCGGAGCAGAGATGACGGCTGCTGCTGCTGACGAGAGCGCGCCGCGGTCCATGGACGACGCCATCAACTCATCGCACCTCCGCCACTTTGTCGCCCAGCCCTACATCGACCCGCCGCTGCTGCTGCCCGCGCTCGGCAACAGAAAGTTCCACGTCCGCGTCTACGTGCTCACCGTCGGCGGCATGCGGGTCTACGTGTACAAGGACATGCTGGCGCTGTTCGCCGCCAAGCCGTACCAGGCCCCCGGCTCGTCCGAGTCGTCCCTGTCGGCTGGACAAGACGACCTCGCCGCCCACCTGACCAACACCTGTCTGCAGGGCGACGAGGACGAGGCCGCCAAGGCCGACGCCGTCCACCGCTTCTGGGACCTGCCTCTCCCTGCTGCCGACGCCGTGTTCGAGCAGATCTGCGCCGTCACGGGCGAGGTGTTTGAGGCCGCGGCCCGGGGCATGGTGGTGCACTTCCAGCCGCTCGAGCAGGCGTTTGAGGTCTTTGGGCTGGACTTTTTGGTCGACGCTGCCGGGGTCGCTTGGTTGATGGAGATCAATGCGTTCCCGGACTTTAAGCAGACGGGCAGGTTGACGGGCGTCGTGGCGGGCTTCTGGGAGGAGGTGCTGCGCCTCGCTGTCCTGCCGTTTGCGGGGGTCGAGGAGGAGGAGGAGGGAGGCCGTGTTGGGAAGGAGGTCACGGTTGGTCAAGGCCAGATGGTGCTTGTTCGGGAGGTTGATCTTGGCCGGAGGCGGTGGGGGTGATGGTCAGGGGAAAGGGGGGGGGGGGGGGGGGGGGGAGGGGGGGTTGTTTGTTTGTGTTTGTGCCTTTCGTTTGTATCGCCGCCCCTGTCTAGGCTAGATACCTTGACCTGCTAGCGTCCGTACAATCTATCTGCTGGTTCGCAACTACGCGGCTGTGCCCAAGGCGGATGGCTGGGCTCTGATGCGCGAGCCCTGATGTCGTCGGGCTTTGACAGGTTGCGTGCGGTGTGTGAGTGAGCGGGTTTGGGGGAGGGGGCTTAGTAGTTCAATGGACCGTCTTGGCGGGGATTTTGGGCACAAGGTGGAGGGAAAACAAGTCAAGCACGTGGCTCGCGTATAACGCGTTGCGTATGAAGGTCTGTCTGTTGATGGTGATGGGGAAAGGAGGGCGTGTGACTATCTCCTGTTGGGATAGCGAGCGTAGTGTAGGCCTGCGGTGAATCTTTTACATGGCAATGAAGTCTACCAGGTACCTTACCACCTTACGTACCTGCTACGTGTGTAAGCGGGAACTAGATACACAAGGCAAGTCTGCTTACGACCTACCTACTCACCTAATTACGTGTGATTATTCTCCAAACTACCACGAAGCGGAAGCCCGGATGGTTTGGGATCAGGAAGTCTCGGGGTTGTTGGGGGCGGGCTACGAGTTGATTTGAGGGTTGCAATCATCACCGACGCGACCCGTCCCCGAGTCTCAGTCGGTCGTTGGATTCTCTCCCTTCACCACGCACTGCACTATGCGACTACCTGATGTATCTGCCGTGGAACATTGTATCTGCGGCCATCCATCCATCCCATTCACGTGCCATTCTAGATCCGTTGCCACCGCAAGGCCAAGTTGCTGCGCCTCCATGCCGGCGTTGTAGACAGGAGTCGTAACTCGGACCCGCATGACTAGACGGCCAATATTCTGATGCTTGAATGTCTCTCGGCGCTGGGCTGGCTCCATCAGAGTTGACTGAGCCAAGACAGGGTAAAGTCGAGGCAGTTGTCTGTCTGTCTGTCTGTCTGTCTGTCTGTCTGTCTGTCTGTCTGTCTGTCTGTTAGTTTAGGTAGGTCGTTCTTCGCGCCAAGCTCTCCCGGCTCCGAGTCAAGTCGAGTCAAGTCCCACAAGAAGCAAAACGACTGGAGGTTGCCAGACATGCCAAGCTGCATTGCCTTTTGCACAGCCTCGAACTTGCCGCCTTTGAGCTTTGTCTGTGTGCACTACACGTACCATGTGCGGGAGTTTTTTATTCCTCCGTCTCCTTCTTATGGACAGGCAGTGTCAACTTCCATCCCCAACGACCACCCAAGGTATCTTAGTTTGGGAATGAGCGGGTCGATTAGCGGGATTTCCGCATTCTTGCCAAGCCCGGCCGCCAAGCACCGCGACATTGGCTTACCTACCATAGTTGTCAGGAAATCTTCGATCTGTGAGTGAGTGCAGATCGGAGGTTGCAATCTGGAATCGCAAAAGCGGCCGAGTTGTACACTATTACAATACACGTGGACTGAGAACAAGGGGAGCCTTTGATCGATGATGATAACCCGCTAGCCAACCACAGCAGACCACATCTAGTTCCGGGTTGCGGTTCTTGCTGTTGGAAACTAGCCCCAAGCGGCCCCCCTTAAGTCATTTGACGGTGGTGAGATGTGTGGTTACACTTTTTGGCTTCCTGAGCAGACTTTGGCACCCTTCTCCACCAGCCCACAAAGTCCTGCGTGCTGTATGTACACTTACCTTGGCTTTTGTGCACTTCAACATATGGCTGTTATGCATGCGTGCATATCTAACTCGGGCCAGCTAGTGGTTGTATTGCATGTCATCTATTGCATGGACATGAAATGTTGACATTTTCCCGACCTGGAATTGCAGATTGCGATGGCCGACTGTTGATATAATGTAGGGGTTCTTTGTTTACCAAATGCTACCTTCCTCTCAAGGAAGTCCGTGACGTCCTCATATTGTTTGCCAAGTGCAACTGACCTCCTCAACGACATTGAAGGATGCAGTGCCGGACAATTGGACTGGGTAGCTGCCTGTTGCGAATCGTCATCGATACGAAAATGAGGGAGCAAAAAGAGATTATCCGACGCGGCGAGGTCTGCTTCGGAGTGCTTGCTCAGCAAAATTGCTTTGCATCGCGTGCCTTGTAATCTGTATCGATCGGCCTTCTGGAAGCAGAAATGGAAAGCCGTCAGCGCCTCGGTTAGCCTACCCGTGCTCGGTACGATGTAATTACGTTACTTAGCACTGTGATGATATACATGTGCATGCA
Organism: Podospora appendiculata; assembly: GCA_033675105.1. Lineage (NCBI taxonomy): Eukaryota > Fungi > Ascomycota > Sordariomycetes > Sordariales > Podosporaceae > Podospora > Podospora appendiculata. The sequence continues at coordinate 1,694,030 of JAULSO010000005.1, read as the reverse complement.
ATGCAAAGACACACGTGTAGAGCCGCCGATATCCCAGGATCACTCGGTATACTGAGTTTAAGACGTCATGCTGGATCTTGTGGTTGCCGCCCGTGTCGTGATTCGATTTGTGCAAGCGAGAGGACGACCAATGACCTCTGCCAAGCACAACTGATCTTTCTTTGATTTCGTACCATTACTTGTTGATGGCACAGACCCCACCAATAGACAGACTGGCCCCAACTGACCACACCTACTCATCCATCTGATATCAAAAGCACAACGCCATCATTGTGCATCAGGGGGCTGGGTGGTTGGTGACCGTGAGGGGTTCAAGCAGATTGCATGATCATCGACTTGTGCATTCTGGAAAACCGTCGAGCCATCGATTTGAAAAGCCAGCACACTTGACCTTCTTCTTTTGGTACCGGTACCACATGTTCAGACGAGACAAGAACCGACCAGAGGGGGCCAAAATACCAGCATGGCGGTGCTCAATCACGGCCAAGCATTCTTGACCCATATCGGGACTGCTATTGGATACGTAGGCAGTCTGGGTTCCAATACGTCGGAAAGTCTTTGAACGATGCGCGTGGGGAAGAAGCAAGGAAACGGGTTTGTTTCGTAAAACATCGAAGCCCCTGGGGATGGGAGCCAAGGCTCTCGCTAACAAATGAGAGACTCTCATCACACAGGAACGGCACGGTTCGTTTTGCGAGAACTGCCTCACATATCAGACAGAACAGACTCTTGGCTTGAGACCGAGACCGTTCGGCGGCAAAAAGGCCGCGAGTTTGAGAAACGCTGCGCCCCGATTTGCCGTTGGCAACAGGCTGAGCAGTCCATACACCGCGTAATCTGATACCGGCCCCGTCGTGGGGTTTCTTGGCCGCGCCGGAAGAAGAGGAGAGCGAAGAATCGCGATTGTGATGGAGGCCGCCGTTGCGCCGAGAGGCAAAAAAACGGCTGCGGTTGGCGGGGGACAATGCCGAGACAAAGACCAGACAGCATAGCCCTACTTCACTCGGCCTGATCAGATAACACGGCGCCCCTGCAAGGTGACAATTTCGCTGGCGCGCTTGGGCCTGGACCTCCTCGGGGCTAGTTTGGTGCATTGCAAATGTTGTTGAGGCTTTCCAGCGTTGGAGGTTTGGATGCGGGGAGGTGCACGAAAAAAAGGCTAGGTCGGTCGGGTCGGGTCATGTTCACGTTGTCGTTGCCCCAGCGCGACGGCGCACGTTTGGTCTGGAACAGTTCGATCCGCGCGAGTCAAAGCCTGGGCTCCACTGCTAAGGTTAGGTATAGGTATGTACGTAGTAACCTGGAAGTATCTCAGGTACCTGAGCCCGCGTTCGATGGACCAGCGTCATTCTCAGGGCGTGTTGTGTGTGCTGTCGCTGCGCTCGTTTGATGCACTGAGTTTGGACGGGAGCTTGACGGGGAAGAAAGAGTCGCTGGCTGTTTCTTGGCATTGGACAACATGCCCATGCGCCAATCTGGAACCTATTGTACTGTGTAACAGTACCCACGGATTCGCCTCATTCATGATTTAAAGATTGACGGTAGGGGCAGACGCTCGTGGAGGGGTGCAGCTTCCTGCAGATAAGGGGCACAGCTCGCTGTTGACGGGAAGCTGACCGGGGCCTCCATCCACATGGAGTGAAGCTCCAGCATGTACCTGTACCTACCTACCTGAGTAAAGTCTCTAACATATTCCGTGCCTGCTCCGTACCTTCCTAACCTCGAGTAAGGTATCAGGAAGGTGCGTTATCTATAGTAAACCAAGCACAACAATGTCACCTCAACGATTACTACGTCTACTGTGTAATCTACCTGAATTAATTTCTGTATACGTACTTTAGCAGGCCAAGAATTCGCCAAGGTTTGTAAGATGCGTGCTTGGCTTTGCACCGTGATGCACCGTTGGCCATAACCGCGCGCTACTCGGGATACCTCCCACGACCGCCCTTCCATCGTTGGACATGAGGTGTCCGCAGGTAGCCCGCACACATATGCATTCTGCCCAAGCGGTGCATAATCCACATTGGAGCTTGCGCATTGCGAATTGCACATTACCACCGATTTGCCAATGGTACAATACAGGCCACTGTACGGGTTAGTGTAGCTCGGATTCGAATACCTTACGGGATACACCTACCGGAAATTTACTGCTAAGACGACACCTCATGTCGCCGCTCGCCGATCCTGGCACATCTGGGTACCTGATCTCAGGTACCTGACCTTACCAGCCTGGAACCCACAGGGAACCAATCGTCGGCCAACGGCTTTGATTCGCTTGTGGCCGCTGCACAGCCTCCCTTGGCACTGCGGGAGGAGGCCCAACTTGAGCCAAACTCGCATCCTTTTCAGTCTAGGTCGTTGTCCAAGCCAGGTGCCAATCCTCCAGTACTCCAGCAGATTCCCGGGGGATGGGATTCTCTTCTTGCGCCCTTCTTCTTCGTGTCTCTCGCCTCGTTGCAATTGATGTGCACTGTGCAGGCGATTTTCCATCGCTGATCACGTTGACGCATCCCGCTTCTCACCCTTCCTGGGGCCTGTTTTCTTTTCTCTTTCTCCCAGTGCCACGGCCAATCGATATTCGGCCATGCCTCTTATGATCACACCCTCCTCCTAGTTTTGACACCCTCGCCCTCGCCCGGCTTCTTTTCATAAACTCGCGATTTTCCCAGCTGCCGTTCCCTACCACGAACAGAGGGGCCTTCACTTTATTTTTGTTTCCCTCCCGTCGAGAGTACCAAAGGATCCAGCATCCTGATCCGAGCCGCCGTCGCCTCAATACACGCGCCGCTCTGGAGTGCACCCCCCCGCCCGTCTGCAGTGCCCTCCATCCTCCTGCCTATAACCAGCCAGCTGGCACGTCCAGTGTGTGGCTTGGACAAGGCAGTCCGAAGCTGGGAACCCTGCATAATCAGCTTGCTCGACCGAGTTCGCCTTGACGGGATAGAGCCTCGTGCCCATAACCACACAGTCGTGAGTGAACCGTACCGCCAACCAGGGCCATTACTGCCTTGTCCGCCGTCCGTCCGCGGGCTGTGCTGCTCTCGCCTTCGCTGACGACTTCCCAGCACACCCTTCAGCTACCATGGGCGAATCTGGCGAGGAGCACTCCGGCGAGGACCATCGAGATGGGGCTTCTGTGCCCTCCCGGAGACCGAGAGCGTATGTTTCCTCTACATCATCGGCTTGACCTGTCAAGCTGCTGTCGACATGTCACCATAGACCTGACCTGACCTTTCCCCAACAGTCCCACCATCACTATTGACACGACTGCCGTGAATTCGAACCCCGTACCACTATCAGACGCAGAGGCTGGCTTGCGACCAACATCCAACTCGCCAATATTACGAGAAGAGGACGGCTACAGTCCCTCCACCACCGACGCGATGTCAAGTAGCTGGGCTGGCTCTCACCAGCGAACGTCGTCCGGCCAGAGACCAGAGATGCAGGGCTCCAGATCTTTTGACAGGGATAGCCGACCAGCCAGCCCCTACAACAAGCTGCCCAGTCCCGCAACCTCACGGGGAAACAACACGACAGGTTACTTGACGATACCGAGCGCCCAGAGCAACCCTCAGAGATCCAGAAACAACTCGATCAACTCGACCGCCACCGATGATTACCGCTCAATCACGTCGTCTCAGGGAGAGACATACATCGGAGGATCAGCCCTCGGCGAGAAGGGCGGCCGCTCGCTCGCCAGCAGCTCCACGGAAGCCGACCAGATCATGAATGATGCAGATGCCCTGAAGCCTGATGCTGGGTCGGAGGAGGATTTCAAAGTGGAGAACAATCAGTTTGCCTTCACTCCGGGCATGCTGAACAAGATGCTGAACCCGAAGAGCTTGTCAGCGTTCTGGAAATTGGGTGGTTTGGCCGGGCTGGAAAAGGGACTGCGCACTGACCGGAAGAGCGGCTTGAGCATCGACGAGACCCATCTTGATGGTTACGTTTCGTTCGAAGAGGCCACCGCCCGCGACCACGGTAAGGCTGTGACCGAGGGCGTCGCGGCTTCTGGACCACCCAGCCCCCCACTCGTCCAGACCAAAAGCCAAGGGTCGCATCACCGCAGGAGACATGACACGGAGCACCAGCCCTACTCTACTCGAAAACACGCCTTCAAAGACAACAGGCTGCCGGAACGGAAAGGAAAAAGCTTGTTGCAGTTGATGTGGATCACCTATAACGACAAGGTGCTGATATTACTGTCCATTGCGGCTGTCGTCTCGCTTGCCATCGGCCTTTACCAGACATTCGGGACGTCGCATGCGAACGGTGAAGCTCCAGTGGAATGGGTTGAGGGTGTTGCGATTATCGTCGCCATCGTGATCGTGGTTGCTGTCGGGTCTCTCAATGATTACCAAAAGGAACGTCAATTCGCCAAACTCAACAAGAAGAAGCAGGACCGCATGGTCAAGGTTGTCAGGTCTGGAAAAACCATTGAACTGTCCGTTTTCGATGTCTTGGTAGGCGACGTCATGCACCTCGAGCCAGGAGACATGATTCCCGTTGACGGTGTTCTTGTCGAGGGCTTCAATGTCAAATGTGACGAGTCCCAGGCAACTGGCGAGTCCGACATCATCCGAAAGAGGCCTGCGGACGAAGTCTTTGCTGCCATCGAAAACCACGACGACCTCAGGAAGATGGACCCTTTTATACAATCTGGCGCGCGCGTCATGGAGGGCATGGGCCGATTCATGGTCACTTCAACCGGCGTTTATTCGAGTTACGGCAAAACCATGATGTCTCTCAACGAGGACCCCGAGATCACGCCTCTCCAGTCGAAGCTCAATGTCATTGCCGAGTACATTGCGAAGCTCGGTGGTGCCGCTGGTCTGCTCCTCTTCATCGTCCTATTTATCGAGTTCCTTGTTCGGCTACCCAAGCAGGTCGACGTCGCTCCCGCCGAGAAGGGACGGCAATTTCTCGATATCTTCATTGTGGTCGTCACCATCATCGTTGTTGCTGTTCCTGAAGGCCTTCCTCTTGCTGTCACATTGGCACTGGCCTTTGCTACCACACGCATGTTGAAGGACAACAACTTGGTTCGCCATCTGAAGGCCTGCGAAGTTATGGGCAACGCCTCGACCATTTGCTCCGACAAGACCGGCACTCTGACTCAGAACAAGATGCAAGTTGTAGCCGGCACTGTTGGCACCAGCCACAGATTCGGCGGAACTGGCCACGGAGGCGAGGTTGCAAAACCAGATTCTAGTAGCCCTACCGATGCGGACATCAACCCCAAGGAATTCGTCACCATGCTCAACCCGGCGGTCAAGGACTTGCTCCTCAAGTCTATCTCGCTCAACTCCACAGCGTTTGAAGGCGAACTTGATGGTGTGAAAACCTTTATTGGTTCCAAGACCGAGACTGCGCTGCTCGTCTTCGCCCAGGATAACATGGCCATGGGCCCCGTCAGCGAGGAGCGAGCCAACGCCAAAATTTTGCACCTCTTTCCCTTTGACTCGGGACGCAAGTGCATGGGCGTGGTCGCCCAGCTTGAGAACGGAAATGCACGGCTCTATATCAAGGGTGCCTCTGAGATCATGGTAGACAAGTGCACACAAATCTTGCGTGACCCCTCCACGGGCCTTGCTCCTACTCCGCTCACCGACCGAAATCGCCAGACCATTGGCAACCTAATAGAGGTGTATGCAAACGACTCTCTCCGGACCATTGGAATCATTTACCGCGACTTCGAACAATGGCCACCCAGGCCTCCCCGTCGATCTGACGGCGACAAGGATGAGATTGACTTTGAAGATGTGTGCAAAGACATGGTCTTTGTCGGCATAGTTGGCATTAAGGACCCTCTGCGCCCCGGCGTTGGTGCGGCCGTCAAAGAGTGCCAGCGGGCTGGTGTCGTTGTCCGTATGGTCACCGGCGATAACAAGCTTACCGCTCGGGCGATTGCTCATGATTGCGGTATCCTCCAGCCGAACAGCATCGTCATGGAGGGGCCAGAGTTCAGAAATCTAAGCAAGGCCCAACAGGAAGAGATAATTCCCCGGTTACACGTCCTGGCGCGATCCAGCCCTGAAGACAAGCGCATCCTCGTCAAGCGCCTCAAGGATATGGGCGAGACTGTTGCAGTCACGGGAGACGGAACGAACGATGCTCCAGCCCTGAAGATGGCTGACGTTGGCTTCTCTATGGGCATCGCCGGAACCGAAGTTGCAAAGGAGGCCTCGGCCATCATTCTCATGGACGACAACTTCAACTCCATCGTCAAGGCGTTGAAGTGGGGACGGGCTGTCAACGACGCAGTAAAGCGCTTTCTTCAGTTCCAGCTTACGGTCAATATCACTGCCGTTGTCCTGACTTTTGTGACGGCTGTGTCAAGCGCGACGGAGTCGTCCGTTCTCACTGCTGTCCAGCTGCTCTGGGTCAACCTCATCATGGACACACTGGCTGCATTGGCACTGGCGACAGATCCTCCACAAGACAGTGTGCTGGATCGCAAGCCTGAGCGGAAGGGTTCCTCCATGATCTCAACAACCATGTGGAAAATGATCATCGGCCAAGCCATCTATCAATTGCTGATCACATTCCTCATCTACTACGGCGCGCCCGATATCCTGCCTGCTTACGACGAAAACGTCTCGGATGACCAGATTCAGACTTTGGTCTTCAACACATTCGTGTGGATGCAGATTTTCAATCAGTGGAAGTAAGTTATGATTGAATTGAATTGATCCATGTTTGTCGATTATAGCCACTAACACATTGAAGTAACCGTCGGCTGGATAATAAGTTCAACATTTTCGAGGGCCTGCTGCAGAACTGGTTCTTCATCGGGATCAGCGCCGTGATGTGTGGCGGCCAAGTTCTGATCGTCATGGTTGGCGGGCCTGCTTTTAGCATTGCTTCAGACGGCCAGACACCTGCGATGTGGGCTTATGCCATTGTCCTTGGGTTTCTTTCGATCCCTGTCGGAGTAATCATCCGCCTTATTCCGGATGTGCTGCTTGAAAGATTGGTCCCGAACTACCTCAAGCGCAGAGCCCACTCCAAGGTTCCCGGCCTGACCATCTCGGACGACGAGGAGCGATTTAGTTACTACCCCACGGCGCTTACTGACGTGCGAGATGAACTGTCGTTCCTCAAGCGTGTCAAGGGCGGTCGCATCAACAACCTGAAGTTCGCCATGAAGCATCCCCGCGAAACCTTCATGCCCAAGAAGAGTCCATCCCACAGCCGAGAAAACTCCAAGTCTAACTCGATCCACCGCTTGCCTCAGACACCCACCCGCCAAGACAGCTTTGGAAGTCACTCTGTCGCGGGAACTCCTGATTCGCGGAGGCGGAGCAGAAGCATGCGTTCGAGATCGAATAGTGCCCTCGGCGCGGCCACGGTGATGACGGGTATAGTGGCTGGGAGTATTGCGGCTGGGTGGTCCCCGATCGACCGCCGCAGCGACTCGGATTTCGGACAATTTCCCAGGCCCTCCCCTTCCGGCCACTCGAGTTCTCAGTCAGACTCTCAGCCGTCTCAACAGTCCGGCAAGCAGCCGTCTACATTTGGCGAGCAAGGCCTGACAGACGAGCCACAGGAGATCACGGAAGAGTCATCGACGAACCAGACCTTGAATGTTCCCATGCTCAGCATCCCGAAGCCGGCCGAGCGAAGCTGATCATCTACTGTCAATGTTTTATGAAGCGCTACGGAGGACTAAAGATACGCGGACCTGTTTTCGCTGAGAGCCTTGATCAATACCAAGAGCTGCGAATCTGGACCCTTCCCCCACCTTGCAGGCATATCCGCCTAATAGCATCCCCATCAGGGTGATGAACAAGCAATAGCACTTCGAGGTCCTATCGCTGCGTCGTGTCGACTCGGGGACCATAATACATCCTTCCTCAATTCCTTTCATGGGATCACCGAAGGACGGCGTCACATTTGTACAGTACTGAAAATAAGAGTGCGGTTGACCATGGGAGACACCCCAAGACGCGGTGATCTAATGCACAAAAACAAAAACATTTACGTTGGCCGGTTGGTGAGGATGATTTTCATCGGTGGTAGCACGCACATATACGTGGCCAAACATACATTCGTTCAGGAGTTGGGGTTGGACTTGGAGGAAGGGGAGGTGGCGGTCTTTTTTTTTTTTTTTTTTCGTTCTGTACAATTACCTGCTCTCTCATCGTTTCAGATTTTTGAGCGGGAAAACATCCAGGGACTATTGCAGGCGTTGGGGCGACCAAATTAGCTAGATATCCTTCTGGTGTGGGAAAAACATCACACAGCTAGCTTGTTCTGTTAGCTTGTATCATACCTAGGCGGGCGACCTTTTTTTCTCCTGTTGTTCTTCTTCTGGCTTGGTTTCCAGGTTCCCATCTAGATGCTCGGTACGTTATACACCTTAGGAGAGAGCGAAAATAAACTGGGTGCGCTAATTGTGAATATCTTGATCATCTGGGCAGAGGACCAGCGTCATGGCACGACCATGCTCAGCAAAGACGGTCAAGGAGCAGTTGCTTGACCCACTTATTTTTGGTTCTTGTTTTGCCTTCCCGTGCGAGATGAGATGACTAAGGAAAATAGGTTCACGAGTGAGTGAGTAAGGTAGGTGTGTTCGTCTGAAGAGAGGCATGATGGGATGGATAGATTGGTTAATGCGTGATAGGGTCATCTGGGCGTCCGTTATTTTTTTCTCTCTATTCTCTGGTGTATCGTTGGTGGTACTTCTCTAGGTACTGGGTAGGTACCTGCCTGGTATGGATATCATAATGTTGGCATGTTTGAACTGGGGTGTCCACGGCAATCCTCTGTTCTTTCCTTTTCTTCACTTACTTTACCTGAGGCAGGAACAGCGGCTTGGTTTAGCTCACCGAATACACCTCTGGCTCTTTTCCACCTACAAGTCCATTGTGCCTACCTTACCTTCCAGGTTCTTGATCTCCATTGCGGGCTCCACTGTTGCATCACCGCTAGGTACGTACCAAGCACCTATGGTAAGGCAACCTGGAAGGTAAACGGCGAAGGGCGGCTTTTGTTCCTCGCATAAAGACAACGGCAGCGGTATTAAGTTGTTGCTCGCCTCGAGTAGGTCATGAAGGTGGCCATCTTAGACGCAAGTTCAAAGTGATGGAAGCAAAACCCACCTGCCTACCAGATAGGTACCTACCTACCTGAACTTATAAATAGATGCCGATTGCTGCGGTTCTACTGTGAATACCTCGATTACCGGTTTAATTGCTGCGCAAAGGATAGGGCCTGCTCTGTGCTGTTTCATCAGATGGTAGTCTTCAAACCCCAGCTTTGGTCAGCTCTAGGTTAGGTCCCTCGGGTTGGATTGGGGGTTCCGCCTGTCGGTGCAGTGGTTCCTCATTCCACTGCAGCACCCTGGGCAGGGCAGCACGAAGCACGACCTGGCATCAGCACCTGCCAGGCAGCACCAAAGCAAGTGATTGAGAACCTGGAACGCTCTCGAGTCTGGACTCGGAACCCCCAATCCATCCCAAACTCGCAGGTTGCCATTTTCCTCTTTCCAGTCTCCCTTTCCTCCTTGCGCTACCACCAACCCAGCAAACCATCCAATCCTCGCCCGCCAGGCCAACTCGTCAACCCGGGGCTTCCTGAAAACTTGCAACTCTCAACAACCAACGGAACTCATTTCAAGACACATCTTGTTCCTGTGATCGCTGCATAACTTTTGCTTTTGGGCTCTGCATCCCCATTACAATCGACAACGTCGTCGTTGGCGCTCGAAAGCACACCCTTTCACTTTCAGAGAGTACCTTAGCCAACCCACCCCAAATTGCCAACCTGACCGAGATCCCATTGCTTTCCGGGCTCTTGATTCATTGACCCCCGTCTGTCCGCTTTTCCTCACTCAACGCGAGTCTTACCGCACTTTTGCTTGTCTGACTGCCTAGCACCCGTAACACAAACGTTCCCACCACCACCACCATCACCATCACCAGCAACAACAACCAGAAGAGGCAGCACCAGCACCTTCTTTCTTCCCGCAGTCATCTTGCCACTCAGCCAACCTCGAGTGATTCGCTCGCTGCCTGCTCTCGAGTATATTGCTTTACCTACACACACCGACCATATCATCATTTTTCTTCCTTTTATTTTCTTCCTCTTGACCCACTGCCTGAGAGAAACCTACTTCATACTGACCTCACCCCGCCATTGTCAATTCCCCATTTCTCTTCCTCCTCCACCTTTCGCCCACTTCCTCGACCCTTACTATTTTGCTTTCATCGTCGCAGAGCGCAGAACAGAATCAGAATCAGAAACAGAGACCAGCAGCGATGGATTCCTCACGTCGTGGTGGCAAGAACGGCTATGTGCCGAAAAAGTCGAGCGCCAGAGTCAAGGAGCTGGTCAACTACGACGAGAAGCAGCACATGTCGGATCTCAAAGAAGACATCCAGCATGGTGTTGCTCACCGGGCTCTGAACGAGCTCGAGGAACACGTCAACGACCTCGGCGAGTCGTGGGAGACCAACTCGCTGTTTGAGGATGCGCTGGAAGATCTTGCCGAGGACAAGTTTTTTGATGGTATGCATTCTTGTAGCGTTTGTTCCCTTTTTTTTATTCTTCTTGCCTTTTTTCCCCCTCATTTTTTTCGTTTCTTCTGTTTCTCTCTCTCTCTCTCTCTCGTGGGGTGCTGTGCCACCCTGAGTTTCTAGAGCGAATGGAGTTGTGGTGACACCACAACTGCCAGTAGCCTATGTACCTGTTCATCCGCGCAGCATGGGTGCTGACTTGGCTAACATTCTCAGACCCAGAAGCCTGCACGCCCGAAGAGGCTGTGAGGTATCGCCAACTGTTGCGGGCTGTCGGGCCCGAGGAGTTCTGCAAGAGGACTGTCGATGCTGGCGTGATCTCAGCCCGGAAGCTTCTCACCGCTTTTGGCATCCGCCCGCCCGCTTTTCTGGAGGATGCCGAGGACGATGCCTACTTTGGCCTGCTGAGCCTGGCTCTCAGCCGTGAGCTGTCCAAGCGGGCCAAGATCCAGAAGTACAACACGGTGGACGACGCCGTCGACCTGCTCAAGTCGGCAAAGAACATCATCGTCCTGACTGGAGCCGGCATCTCCACCTCGCTCGGCATTCCCGACTTCCGGTCCAAGGGCACCGGTCTCTACTCCAAGCTCGAGCATCTCGGCCTCAGTGACCCTCAAGAGGTCTTTGACATTTCCGTCTTCAAACACGATCCCACCATCTTCTACTCGGTAGCGCGCGACATCCTGCCCAACACGGAACGCTTCTCGCCGACCCACGCCTTCATCGCGTTGCTCCAGGAGAAGGGCAAGCTCTTGACCAACTACTCGCAGAACATCGACAATCTCGAGGCCAAGGCCGGCATCAGCCCCGACAAGCTGGTGCAGTGCCACGGCTCGTTTGCGACGGCCTCTTGTGTCAAGTGCGGCTACAAGGTCGTGGGCGACTCGCTCTTTCCCGAGATCAAGGCTGGCAAGATCCCGCGGTGCCGCAAATGCGCCCAGGGCAGCCGCACCACCAACAACAGCCGCAAGCGCAAGGTGAACCGCGACGGCACCGAAAAGAAAGTTCGTCGTCGGCCAGGCGAGTACGATAGCAACTCGGACTCGGAATTCGACCTGCCCACCACCTCGTGCGGCATCATGAAGCCAGACATCACCTTCTTTGGCGAGCCGCTGCCCGACGAGTTCTCCAAGCGTCTGACGGAGCACGACCGCGACCTGGTCGACCTGGTGATTGTCATTGGCACCAGCCTGAAGGTGGCCCCTGTGTCCGAGGTCGTGCCGTTCCTGCCACCGCACATCCCGCAGATCTATATCAGCCGAACCCCTGTTTCACACGTCAACTTCGACGTCGATCTCCTCGGCGACTGCGATATCGTGGTGTCGGAGCTCTGCCGCAAGGCCGGGTGGGACCTGAAACACGACATGATCCCCGAGGGCCAGGTCATCGAGACCAAGCTCGTGGACGGATACCCCAGCCGGCATGTCTTTACCCAGGTAAAGCCGGGGCCGGAGCCGGCGGCAAAGGGAGAAGAAGACAAAACGGCCACGGCCAAGACCAAGGCGGCTTGAATTCGGGGAGGGGAGGCCGGCCAGAGAGAAATATGATTGTTTGTTGTTTGCGTCGAAGCTGTTTCCATTTCAACCAAACCCCCGTGTGAATGATACCCGGTTTTGTTGATTCTTCGCGGCCGACGTCGTCCGAGGACCAGTTCTCTTTTATACCTTTTATTAATTACTTGCTGTAAATTTCACATCCGTTTTCTATGCGGGTGGGCAAAAATATGAACTCCTCCATACCTAGGTACCTACTTACCTGCTTACCTATCTTTCCTAATCGTCTTCCTGTATAGATAGCGGTGGTTCCTGATCTGGCCTAGTTGTTCTTTTTCTTCTTTTTTCTCTTCTTTTTTCTCTTCTTCTTTTCTTTTCTTTTTGCTTTTTCTTTTCTCCTTGCTCTCTTTCTCTCTGTTGGCGCAAATAGCCTGCGAGCAAAGCAAAGCATATGGAGGTTTTACACTTGTCATATAGGGATGAATGGATGAGAACCATCATGGCACCGAGCGACGCGTTCTAGAGCTACCGCTGTTCGTTCTTCTACCTGGCGGCTGAATAAAGGATGTTTTCATAGAATCGCCGTCAAATGGAACCAGTTCCCATCCACTTGTCTGTCTGTCTGTCTGCCCGTCTATCTACCTCATGGGACGGACGGGCTTGATTATCCGGGTGTTTGTTGTTGGGTCGTTTTTTCCGTCTACGATCTTCGCTGTCCTAGGAAACAGCATGGACCGGCCGTTTCTGCCACCCACGCACGCCACGGGACGACTGATCACCTAAACGTGCAGTACCTTACCTATGAAAAACACTTTCCCAGATGACACTCTCGACGAGAAAGAACCACCCGCGTAAACAAACAAAACATGACAAAATAAAACAAAACATAACATAACAGAGTTGAAACTACTACTTAACCCGCATGCATCAACTTACACCTTGTATCAATCAACCATCAAAGCTTATCCCCAACCCCATCCTCATCACCACCAAAAGCCGGCACCCAAACCAGAAACCCGTCCTTATCCACCCGCATCCCCTCGGTCGGCACAACCCGCAGCACCTTCTGGAAATACTTATCCCTAACCACCAGCCCAGGCCGGATCCAGCACCCGCCGCGGCCGCCCTTGCCCGGGTCCGTGAGCGGGAGCAGGCGGTACGTGGCCTTACGCCGCGACACGGGCAGGACGTGCAGGGTGGTCTGCTTGGGGCCCGAGAAGGCGAACTCCTCGCTGGGCTCCATGGCCAGACCAAAGGTTAGGAAGTGGTTGGACGCGTTCTCGATGACGATGGTGAGCAGCACGAGGCGCGGGCTGTCTGGCGCCGAGGGGGGCGGGTGTGAGACGGAGGCGAGGACGCGGGGCTCGGTGCCGAAGATGGTGAAGCGCGGGACGGGGAGGGTAGTGGTGTTGATTTGCGATGGTGTTGTTGTGGGGAGGCGGGCCCATTTGATGAGCAGGGCTAGGTCGAGGGGCGACGGGCTGCGGTCGTCGAGTGTGGATTTCTGCGCGACGATGTCGAAGGAGACTTCGCTCATGGTTTTGGGCTTGATAACGGGCTGCGCGGTGGTGGTGGTGGTGGTGGTGATGGTGGTTGGGGTGCGTTTGGTGGTCTGGCAGCGGACGGTGGGGGAGGAGTGCAGGACTTGGGTCTCGATGGAGTGGATGACGAGGTCTTCTGTCGCGAAGGAGGCGTAGCGGGTTGTGAGACACCATGCTTGGGAGAGGCCTTTTGGTGTGGCTGGTGGTGGTGGTGGTGGTGGTGGTGTTAGTGGTGATGGTGATGGTGAGGTGGCAGCTACGGGTGTATGGTCTTGTGGTTGAATGCCCTCGTAGTCAAAGAGGCTGGGCCATGGGTCCGGATGGACGCACGGGACGAGGTCGTAGTTGGCCTCAAACGGGTTGACGATGTTGAGCCGGAAGACTGCTGTCTGCGTGATGGGCGTGCCCGGGTTGGTGGAGAGGTGGTACACAACGCGCAGCGTCAGGTCATACTCGCTCGAGCCGTCGACTGGGAGCAGCTGGAGGCGGACCATGCGGGACTTGGAGCTGGCGATGGCGCCCAGGGAGGCACCGAGTAGCTTGGATTCTTCGTCCCCGACTGCCTTGGAGGAGGACACGTCATTGTCCCCGTCCATTTGCAAGGCGAATGGCAGGGGCTCCTGGCCCGCGATCACAACATCCAGCTTGGCAAGGGCATCGACGTCCTCCTCGTTCAGGATCTCAAACTCGAGCTCTATCGGCTCGTTTCTGTAATACTGGTCTCGCAGGGAAGGGTTTCTGATCTCAATCTTTGGAGGCCTCGGTAGCACCCGGATGGAGAGCGGTCTCGCGCGGGCAATGCGTTTGCTGGCGGTGGCGGAGATGTACCAGAGGTTGCTGAGGCTGTTCCCCTCGTGGAGACTCAGGGACTGCTGCAAGTCAAAGGCCTCGGTTGTGAGGTTCATGGCCAGCCACACAGCACTGGTCTCCCCGGGCTCTCGCAGGGGGATCTCCATGCCAAAGACCATGGTCTGGCCGGGAAGCAACACCAAGTAGGCCTCGCCTTGCAGTGTAGCCTTTTTGTGGACCTCGCCAGAGCCATCCTTCTCGGAGGAGGAGGAGTCCTCGTCGGTTTCTTCTTCCTCTCGTTCCTCGGTGGCATCTGTCAAGGAAACGGTAGCGAGGAAAGCACTTCCGTGGCTCTGCTGGGTTATCTTCGCATCTGCTTGGTGCCGCAGAATCACTTTGTGGATGCTGCCACGGAACCCGACCTCGAGGCTGCTGAGGACGATGGGTGCGGATCCATGCTGGGCGTTGGACTTGATGGACAGTTGGCCTTGAACGCTCTGGCCGGCCTTGCCCTCGTCGTCTTTGAAGAGGAAGGTGGCCGACACAAAAGAAACGATCTGGCCGTCTCCGATACGAACGACGGGTCTAGACTGGGGCGTGATGCCTTCGAGTGACCGCGTGATGTTGTAGTGCCAGTTGGTCCGCCTGGTGAAGCCTAATTCTGGGTGTCAATGTGTGCCCTTTCCGACCACAAAGGGGTTTGTTTGGTTGACATACTTCGGTCGAGCAGCTCCCAGTCAATAGCCACAACCAAATCGGCCTCACCGACCATGGCGGCGGCTGTTCGGAGAGTCCAGCTCAAGTCCTCGGCTATCACCACCCAGCCCTCGGCCCTAAAGGACATGCTCCTCCACAGAGTGCGCAGCAGCTCCACAATGCTGGGCCAGTCTTTGATGATGGCAAGCTCCTTGGCGCACTCCAGGGACAGCTCGGCGGCAAACCGGATCTGCTGTCGTTTGAGAAACTCGGCGCGGGCTCGTATTAGACAATCAACTATCATGCTACTATGATCTACCCCCTTTTCGGGGTCCGGGTTTATGGGGTATTCCTCATGGGGGTCTGGGCACATGTATGTGTCGTACGTGAAGGCTTTGCTGGCGACGTAGGATGCCGGGGAGGAGCCCGGCGGCCTCCTGTCGTCTTCGGGCATGGCGCGGGCAAAGGCCCTGCGAGCGTACAAGTGCTTTGCGGCCAAGCGGTACCAATAGCCTCGGTGGTGCAGCAGTTCCCATGGCTGCAGGCGCTCTCCCATGACGCTCTTCTCGGGGTTGAGGTAAATTGTCAGAGAGGAAGGGGCAAAGTCCGGGATGTCGGCCTTCTCAATCAGATCCGCCATGATCATGGCCCAGCGCGCCTCCCAGGCCTGCCACCCGTAGTTGCTAGTTCCTCGGCCACGACGGTCGACAAAGTCACTTATCCTGTCACGATGGAACTGCCATCGCCGCGAGGCTGCGCTATGGTGGCCGTTCCACAGCAGACAACGGAGACAGCGCACAGCGATAATGTCGGCGAGAAGGCGGGCTTCGTTCCATCGGGGGCTCCAGCTGGGTATGAGCTCCATGAGCTCGGAGCTCAGCAGGTTCTCGTAGCACTGCTCGTAGGACCGCAGCGCAGTCTCCATTTCGAGGCGGTATTCTGCGAACATGGCGGATTTGAAGTCATAGCGGACATTCCACCCCGCAAGCGAGAGGGTCTGCGAGGTGCCAGACGTTGGCGGCACTGTCGGCTGGGGAGCCACGCCCCTGCTCTTCTTCTTGCGGGCATGTCTGCCCAGGTCCCGGTAGTACTCGAGCGCCACGGTCTGCAGGTTGATCAGCATGTTCTCGGCCATGCGCTCCAGCTCCTCCTGGGACTCGCTGGGCGGCACGAGGAAGAAGGACTTTGCGTCTATGCCGCAAACCCTCTGGATGTTGTTGATGCGGTCCTGGATGCCGTCGATCGAAGCCGAGAGCTGGTCGCTCAGAAGGACCACGGCCAGCCGCGTCTTGTAGCCGGACTGGCCGAGCAGGCCCCTGATATTGTTCACATCCGTCTTGATCTGGTTGTCGCAAAGGGTGGCCAGCGTCGGGTCGGAGGCCAGGGTATAGAAGCAGAGCAAGACGCCCGGGATCAGGTCTTGGTGCTTGCGGATCCATCGTGTGTCGACCAGGCCGTTGGGATAAAGGGAGGACGCGGGGCTCAGGGGCGAGAACGGAGAGTGGAGCACGGCGGGGGTGGAGGGCGACGACGTCTCGAAGCCATCGGGGAGGCGGGCGCGGCGCGGCGGGAGGAGGAAGGACTATGTACATCGCGGCGGTCAGACGGTAGACTATCTTTTGTCTGGGCGGGGGGGCAGCACCTACCCTCTCGGCCGTCCTGACCCGGAACCGGTACCGCCTCGAGGTGTTGTCTGCCTCGTTGCAGGGGATCTGGGACGCATCGCGGTCCTGGATGTAGCGGAGGAGGGCATGCGCCTGGGCGGCTTCGAGGGGCGGCAGCTCGGATCGGATGAGGATCGCCTGTTCCTTGAGCGCGGGGCTCAGCGCCGAGGCAGAGTCGTAGGTTGCGCTTCCTGACACGCCCACGGCGAGGAGGAAGGGGATGTTGTGGTCCAGGCTGTAGGGCGGGTATTCGTCCATCTTTGCCCAGCTAGGTACCTGCCGGGGCGCTGTCGGGTGGTGGTCTTCTGCAACACACAAAAATAAACCTAATATTTAGCGGCAGCCATGCGGTTTCAACCTTTCAACCGCTCATCAACCCAACACACCTCCAGTCAGCCAGCTAGAGCACTTCACCTCGGGTAGGCAGGCAAAGTAGGTTGGGAGATGTACAGTATGCTGGGGAGGGATGTAGGTGTGAGCTCCGATGCGGTTTGCTCAGCGGCTGTGACGTGCTGGGAGATGCCTACAGTAAGCTCAGGTACCTAAGCACTCTAAGGTAAGGTACCTACCGACCTGGTAAAGCACCTCGGGTCCCACATCAGCCTTTGCCCACTGAATGAATGATGACCTGGGATGCTGGTGCGCTTTATGGTAGTAGCTTCATGTGGGCCGCCCACTGCTGTATGCAGGAGGATCCGTGGGGCTTATCTTATCGCGGGTCACTTGATGTTAAACTGCCACTGGTGTCGCGGTGTCACGTCGACTGTATTAGTCAATAATGGGCTAGGCACGCGAAACGCGTCGGGTCCAACTGATCGATCGCGTCCACCTAGGTACCTCAAAACTCTCAATTTAATTCATTTCACCAATTCCTTCCCCCCGCCCACTCGCTACCCCATTCATGCACATCATCTGCTCTCTTGCCTCCATTGCTGGTCCATGGCTGCCACCACTTTTGCTCCAAAGTCATCCGGGATTAGCACCGCCATCACCATCATCGCCATCACCATCATCACCACCTGATTGTCTCACAATACAGGGTGTAACTTTGACATATTGGAGTGTATGGTGTATTGGGCGGTGGCACCTCTCAACACGTCGTCATCGACCTGAACGATACAAATACACACAATGCCTCCCCTTCACAAGTCCTTCTCGGAGCAGAACAGCCCCACGTCCAAGGTACACAACCTCCTTCTCCTCTCTCTCCCCCCCCTCTCCCCCTTCCAGCTCGGCATTGGGTGAAAATGACAACCCCGGCTGATTCCCCCCCCCCCCCCCCAACAACAGCGTGCACAGCCTCAATGGCAAAGATCCAAAAGCAATCCCATGGCCAAGGTTGCCCCACCAAAGCCTCTTTTGCCAGTCTCGGAAACCACCCGAAATAAACTGCATGCTTTCCAATTCGAGCCTCAGCCGGAATCCGACGACGTCGCCCCAAAGGCCCCTGCTGCTGTCGCTGCCGCCCCGCCATCGGGCAAAGAGAACATCAGCCCCCCAAGACCACGGAAGCCTTCGCCCTCAAACAACGCGCACATCGCGACGACTCCCGTCACCCGGTTGACTTGGCAGGACCTGCTTGGGAACCAGGGACTTCCCAAAGAGGAGGACAAGGACGTATCTCCCAGCGAGAGAATCCTCTGGCTCAACGACCGAGGCCCCGCCTCCATGGCAATGTCGCCTATGGTGGCCCGAAAGGGTAGGAAACGCGCCAGGAGCTCGTCTCCTATCTCGTCGCCCGCCGCCCCCAAGTGTTCGCCCAATATCGACGTCAAGGGCCTGACCCGCGTCCTGAAGACCCCCCATACCGACCCCGCCCTCGAACTCTGGGACCGATTCTCTCTCCCCGGAACCGAAGGCAGTCCCTCCGGCTTGACAAATCCGCTCCTGGCCCATCTAATGATCCCCTCTTCTCCCCGCCCTTCCAAGGATGGCAGCGCCCCTCCAAGCGAGCGCACCCTCAGAAAAGCCATCAGCTGCGGATCGCATTGGCCCAAGCGTCGAAAGACCGAGCGTTCAGATGCAGCACCAGGTGCTATTTTGGAAGGAAGTCCACGGCGAAATGCAAAATCCTCCATGGTCTCCGCCTTGCTTGAGACTGTCGACGGCGAACTCAGAAAGTCGAAGTCGGTCGAGGCACAAGTGGAGCAGCTCAGATCTCCGTCGCCTCAGAAGCGACCGCCTCCCAAGAGAAAGACGGATACCCCCAACCAGTCCAGGCTGTCCCCGACCAGGGAAGAGATGGAGGACGACGGTGTGGACCAGGGACCAGAAGCCACGAGTGCGGGCAACGTCTCAGATGCCGGGAAACCCGGTGCACCAATTGAGATATCGTCGTCGGACTATGGCGACGATGACTTCGATGAAGACACTCTCGTCGAGCTCGATGCCACGTTGCAGATGGTTCAAGGCCACGTCACTGCGGCCCCTGTCCTCGAGCCTGCCCGGCGTCAACCTAGCCCTTCAACCGTTGACGAAGACTTTGGTGACCTGGACGATGATCTTCTTGACGAAGCGGTGGATCTGATAACCAAGCTCGAGGCCAGCCAACCATTGCTTGGTCTCTCTCAAGCTCAACAACAGGGCAAGCTAGCTGCAGGCATTGGGGGAGATGACGATGATTTCGGGGACGATTTTGGCGAAGGCTTCGATTTTGACGCGGCTGAACGGGCCGCTGCGGTACAACCTGCCGCTCGGGTGGCCCCTCCTTCAACACATGTACGCACTCTCCAATAGCCAAACGAAACCAACGAGAGATGCTAAAGCCCTTGGATAGTCCAGTCAGAAGCCCAAGGCGATTCAGAGATATCGGATCACCAATGTCCTTGATGAGGGTTTTTATTTGGATGATCGTGGTCATGAGTGCCAAGAAACGGTAGGCCCAGCAGCTCTCCTCCTCATCAAAGGGCCCTGCTAATTCATTCCTAGATTCTGATTGTACAGTCGGAAAACCCAAACTCGACCAAGACGCTTCATCTCAGGGGCGACTGGTGCGATCGCACAAAAGCCGTCGTCAACTCCTATGTCCACGTTATCGGCGAATTCGAGGCATCCGGCCGGTGTATCATCGACAACAATCAAAACATGGTCATACTGCATCCAGACCAGCTGATATCTTCGACCGTCGTCGCGGATTCCTACAGCTGCCTGCGCCGTGCGGTGCTCCAGGACAGAGTGAAAGCCACTGGCGAGGCATCACCCCCTATGGTATACGGCACAATTCTCCACGAAATCTTTCAGGAGGCGTTGATGGCCAATAAGTGGGACATGGGGTTCCTGGGGTCTGTTATCAACAAGACGCTCGAGAAACACCTTGAAGACCTCTACGTCATCAAAGTCAGCACGGAGGACGCGAGAGCCCACCTCTCATCCAAGATGCCGGAGCTCAAGAGCTGGGCACAAGCCTTCATCTCACCACGTCCGAGGCCCGAGGCGGTGGTCCAGGGACGAAACGGCGAGAAGGTCAACATGTGTGTTAGCAAGCTCCTGGATGTCGAAGAGCACGTTTGGTCGCCCATGTATGGCCTCAAAGGCAACATTGACGCCACCGTGCAGGTGACGATGCAAGACGGCAGTGGCTCCAAGACGTTGACTGTCCCATTCGAGGTCAAAACCGGCAAGAACGTCAACCACAACCACCAGGCACAAACCGCTTTGTACAATCTGCTCCTCTCAGACCGCTATGATATCGAGATAGCCTACGGCATTTTATATTATATGGAAACCTCCCAGACCATACGCATTCCAGCAGTCAGGCAGCAGATTTGCCAGATGATCATGCAGCGAAACGAGCTCGCAAGCCATGTATACGAACGAAGCGTCAAGCTGCCGCCCATGTTAAGGAACAAGAATGCCTGTGGCAGGTGTTACGCCCAGTCGGCATGTTTTACCTACCACAAACTCGCAGACGACGGGGACGGCGAGTCGAGCGGCCTAAACGAAAAGTTTGACGAGCTTGTCAAGCATCTTAGTCCAACACACAAAGAGTTCTTCCTGAGGTGGGAGGACCTCTTGACCAAGGAAGAAAAGGAGACGCGGAAAATGCGACGAGAGCTCTGGACCATGCTCAGCACAGAGCGTGAGAAGGTTGGGCGTTGCTTTGCGAATGTCGTGATCAAAAAGGGCTCGGCTTCTGAAGACGCAAACCAGGCCAAGATCAACCGATTCTGCTATACGCTTGTCAAGGAGAAGCCGTCACCAACGTTTTCGTTCATTGACTCGCAACTCTCAGTCGGTGAGCCCATCGTCATCTCTGATGAGCAAGGTCACTTTGCCCTCGCCCTCGGCTACATCACCGCCATCACAAAACTACGGATCAGTGTTGCCGTGGACAGAAGACTGCATAACGCGCGGATTCGACAGCCCGGGTTCGACGAGGTCAGCAATCAGGTCTTTGCGAGTATCATGGAGGCGGTTCCCAAAGGGGCAAAAGCTCAAGCGGAGGCCGAGGACCCCGTGGTTCGGTATCGGTTGGACAAGGACGAATTCAGCAACGGCATGGCCACTGTACGGAACAACCTGGTGCAGGTCATGGCCAACGGTCCGTTCGGGTCCAAGGAAATCCGACTACTGGTCATTGATCTGGTGGCGCCCAGGTTCAAGACTGTCACTACCCAGTACGCGATTCCCAACGAGCATGGGTTGAACGTTGACCAGAAAGCAGCAGTGACAAAGGTCATGAGCGCCATGGACTATGCCCTTGTGTTGGGCATGCCGGGAACGGGCAAAACCACAACAATCGCGCACATTATCAGGGCTCTGATCAGCCAGGGGAAGACTGTCCTGCTCACTTCGTACACGCATTCTGCGGTGGACACGATCCTGCTCAAGCTGAAGGACGATAAGATCCCCATCCTGAGGCTGGGCGTGCCTGCCAAGGTCCACCCCGAAGTCCAGGGTTTCGTGACCATGGCTGGACTCCCGATGGGTTCGTTGGAGGAAATCCACCGAGCCTGGAACGACACGCCGATCGTGGCTACAACGTGCCTGGGTGTCAACCATCCCATCTTCAACGAGAGGACGTTTGACTACTGCATCGTTGACGAGGCCTCTCAGATCACGCTGCCCATCTGCATGGGCCCCATCAGGATGGCAAAGACCTTTGTCCTCGTCGGAGATCACAACCAGCTGCCTCCCCTGGTCCAGAACGAAGAAGCCCGCGTCGGCGGCCTCGACATATCCCTGTTCAAACTCCTCTCGGACACGCACCCGGAGTCGGTTGTGAATCTGGAGCACCAGTACCGCATGTGCGAAGACATCATGACCCTTTCCAACACGCTCATATACAGGGGCCATCTCAAGTGCGGCACGAGCGCCCTGCGCTTTGCCAAGCTGTGCATCCCCAACATGGATGCCCTGCGCCAGCGGCACTTTGATGCGGCTGGCTTCGTCTCCCATTCCCTGTCGCAGCAGCGCATTGGCAGTCCCACCAAATCCCCCAAGCGAGGCCCAACATCCTTCTGTCCGGGCCCGCAGCAAGGGACATGCTGGCTGCGCGACCTGCTGGAGCCAGAAGCCCGCGTGCGCCTCGTTAATATCGATGCGCTGCCCGACAGCCGCGAAGAAGCCAAAGGTAACCGGATCGTCAACCTTTGTGAAGTGCGCGTGGTCGCGCAGCTCGTCGAGGCCCTGCTCGCCGTTGGCATCTCGACCTCGGACATCGGCATCATGACGCACTACCGCTCGCAGCTGCAGGTGCTCAAGGACGCCCTCCGCCCGCACAACGCCGGTGGGCTCCTCGAATTGCACACGGCCGATCGGTTCCAAGGGCGCGACAAGGAGGTGGTGATCCTCAGCCTGGTGCGGGCGAACGATGCGTGCAGCATCGGCGAGCTGCTGAAGGATTGGAGACGGATCAATGTGGCGCTCACGAGGGCCAAGACCAAGCTGCTTGTGGTTGGCAGCAGGAGCACGCTGCGGGGGTGTGGCGGCGAGGAGATGCTGGCCAAGTTTGTCAAGATGATGGAGGAGAGGGAGTGGATCTACGACCTGCCCGCTGATGCGCTCGAGGCGCATGTGCCGTGCGGGGTGGGCACGCAGGTCACGGCCAGCCTGACCTCGCCTGTCAATCTTGGTGATGTTATCTCGAAGCGTGGGAAGGACGCGTCGGTCTCGCCGAGCTCGCAGCGGAGTGCGGGTCGGCCGAAGCAGGTCGGGGTGAGGAAGATGAGGCCCGAGCCGAAGAAGGCGAGGATAGGTGAGAGGGTGCTCCTGAAGGGGAAGCCGGTATTGAGGGACATACTGAATGACATGATGGGTGGGTATTGAGGACGTTGGTCGGGGAATGGTTTTACGCAGGGAATGAGGAGTGGTGACGAGCGTTTCAGGGGGCCATGACAGCCATGATGATATTGGAGTGTTTGGTTAGCTTTGGGATATATGCATATATATATATGGATACTCGTTTGTGGTTTTTTTTCTTCTTCTTCGTTTTACCGGGCATCACATCACTGGGTCAAGCATGTACAGAGATGGGTTGGATTGATGTCTAGGAACCTGGAAGTTATCGGCGCGAGGGCTCTTGTTTGGCGTTATGGTTACTCGTCAGCGTCACAGCCTTGGGTGCATGTTAGCGGATGGCGTCGCGAGTTTTCGGCATCGTCTTGAGCATTGATATGGAAAGCCTCATATATTCTGGTAATTTGAAATACACGAGAGGATGGAGTGGAAGTGAAGTCCGGAGAGATTTTCGACCGCTAGCCATGATCACAGTGCTGCGCTGGTGCCTACGAGCTTTTACTTTTCAGGGGAGTAAACTAAGGAAATGAGAGTAGCCCCTGCATGAATGAAACCACGCCCTGCGCTGCGCTGCGATGCGAGGGCTGAATACTTTTTTTTTGCTTGAGTCGATCGACTCTGCCGCCGTGTGTTGCAGCTTTTGCGACAATGGGTTCATAACACCGCCGGTCAAGTCGAGTCGTATTTACTCTTGCTCGCGACACGCCCATTTCATGACATCTCATGGTATCCATCGCTAATAATGACGATCCTTGCGATGAGGAGCTAATGTTGCCGAGACCACGCTCTTCTTCCGGTCGCGTCGTCATCGACAAAAGCGAGGGCGTCACCATCGAACTGTCGGCTCTCACCGTGGGCAATGCAACAGCAACGCGCTCCCGCTTCGCAGCGTGCAAGACCCTCCTCACCCGGTCCGAGGACGAGAAGCGGTATGCGCACAACCTCGGCCTCGACGCCACGCGCGAGTGGCTGGCCTACCTGATCACGCCGACGCTCGCGATCGGGGTGCTGGTCACGGCGCTGGTGCTCGGCGGCGTGCACAGGCAGATGGCGCGGGCGGGCACGCAGGTGGTGTTTGGCATCGGCATCGACGAGGACCTGCAGATCGCGATGCTGGGGCTGGTCAACAAGCTGGTCGACCTGCTGGTGCTGTTCTCGCTCGAGAAGATGGCGCTGCTGTACGCGACCGTGTGGATGGTGCAGCCCGACGTCGGCGCCACGGTGCAGGATGTCGAGCAGCTCAAGGGCGAGCTCGCCAAGCCGTGGGTCGCGCTCAACGCGCTCCGCAAGCGCCGCGGCGGCGGCGTCGTCAGGTTCCTGCTGTGCTTCCCTGTCTCCGTGTGCGTGCTCTTCCTCGGCCTGGGCATGAATACCCTCGCCTGGCCCAAGAAGCGGTGGTTCCCCGACGGCGGCATGACGGTGTATGCGCCGGCGGTGGGCGTGGACCGCGTCGACTGGGCCGAGGACATGCGGCTGGCGCTGGAGATGGTCGGCGGCACGCCCACGCTGGACGAGGCCGGGAAGCCGGTCATGCATGCCGGCGCGGCCGATGAGCTAGCGGGGGGGTTCTCGGCCGGCGCGGTGCTGGCGGCGATCAGGGGGCTGCCGTTTGCCTATACGCGCCAGCCGCGCGACTGGTTCCCCGTGGCGGACTCGCCCGCGGCGTTGACGGGGATTTACACGGCCGCCGGTGGTGGTGGTGGTGGTGACGATGGCGCGACGCAGAGCATCTCGGTGCAGACCAGCCAGATCATGGACCTGTTCCGCTCCCAGCAGGCGACGGGGCCGTCGGTCGCCCGCGGCGCCATCGGCCTGACGGGACACATCATGCTGACCATCCCCATGCTGACGACAACCTGCTTCCCCTTTACCACAAAAAACGCAACAACCGCAACCGAAAACTCCCTGACCATCCTCCCGCCATCCGCCAACAGCAGCGCAACATTCACCATCCACCTCGGCCCAAGCAGCGGCCTCTCCTTCCCAGGCACAGCCTGCACCGTCGCCGTCTCCCAAGTCCTCTTCCCGGTCCAGACCTGGATCGTCGACAATGCAACCACCGCCTATGCGCAAATCCACGATATCTCGGCACCCGCCTCCCCCGTCCCCTTCTCCTCCCCCTCCTCGTCCTCCTCCAACGAAAAAGTCGCAGCCCTCCTCGCCACCCACGCGGCCGCGATCCTGCCCAACCTGCACGGGACAGTCCCCTCCTTCGGCATCGTCCCGCACCTCCTCCTCACCGCACGCCAACTCCATCTCCCATCCTCATCATCCTCACCAACAGCAGGCCTAGCCCCCGTAATCGCCATCCTCCTCCAGCACCAACTAACCACAGCAACCTGGACCACAACAACCAACGCATCCCAAACCCAAACCATGGTCCCCTCGTCCCCAGTGCGCTGGCAAATCTACGGCTCCGGCCCGCGCCTGGCATGGGAGTGGGCGGCCGCCGCGTTCCCGGCCATCGTCGCGCTATCCATGCTCGAGCTGATCCGGCTGGTGCTGACGCGCCGGATCGCGGTGGGCCGGTTCCTGAGCATGGGCGGGCTGCTGCGCGCGGCCAACGCGACGGCCGAGATGCGCGGCGTCCGGCGGGCGCGGGAGCTCGGCGCCGAGGCGGAGGAGCGCATGGATGCGACCGTGAAGGTTGCTGTGGTCGCCGGGGAGGGAGAGGGAGTGGGAGAGAATCAAAGGTTTTTGTTGCAGGAGGTTGGGTCCTCTTCCTGTTCTTTATCTTCTTCGTCTGAGGAACGGTTGTTGAAGAAGAAGAAGAAGAAGAAGAAGAAGGGAGCCGCTGGGGAGGTTTGACCGGTTAGAGGGGTTAGAAATGGCACCACGACCGCCGTCTGTGACTGTAACTGTAAACTTGGGGAGGGGTTTGTTTATTGGCCACCTAGTTCTACTTGTTTGTGAATAAACCAGCCAGCCAGACAGATCGTAATTACAAGACAGGCAAGAAGCGCGTCACGTATAATGTACGATGGATTTGAATTGAATACAAACAGAAATTTGCAATTTGCTTCACGCACACACGCGCCCAACCTAACCATCGAAAACGAAACTACTACTATCCACGACACACGCACATCATCATCTAGCCGTCCCATCCCCAGAGCAAATACAATCAAATCAACAAAGCAGACCCCAAGCAAAGGACAAAACAAACCAAACCAAAAACATGCAAACCCTTCGCAAAGGGAGCAGCAGCAAAGCAAAGCAACAAAACAAAATACACAACCCATCAATCATCCCCCACCAGAAAGAAAACAACATAACGGCCCTAAAAGAGAAATGAGAAATGAAAAAGGGAAAAAAGAAAAGGGCATGCTGTCTAGCGGTAATATAAAATAAACTGCTGCAACCCAAGTCTCGTCTCCGAGCCGTCAGTCAGCCCAACTCCCCGTTGAAAAATGCTGCTTTTTGCTTTTGCTTCTTGATGCAAAACAAACAAGTAAAAAAATCGAAACAAGAAAGGAAAAAGAAAAAAAGAAAGAGAAATCCGCGGCGGGAGAGCGCTCCCTCATTCTCATCACCATGTCTTCTTTCAAGTTCATCCATCGCTCATTCTTTAAATCGCCTGCAGGTAATTGCTCGGCACCAACCCGACCTGCCCGTTCCCGCCGTGGACCGTCGCCTCCCACCAGCCATCGTCCTGGTGCCGCAGCACCGCCATGAGATCCCCCTTGGAGAAGCCAAGCTCCTCGGGGATGGCAGCCTGATACATGTACATGGCGCGAGCTACAAGTCATTGTACAGATTAGCAAACCGAGCCCACACACACAACTAACCGTCTTTGGGAAATAAGAGACGTACCAAAGTGCATAATCGGCCTCCCGTCCCTCGTAAACTGCCTGCCCTCCGCAGCCACGCTCTTGCTCCTCTGTCTCGAGGCAGTGGCGGGCTGCACCGCGCCGGCGCCCTCGTAAAAGCTCATAGCTCTCGAGTTGCCGCTGCTGGTCCCGGGCCTGGCGCTCCCGCTGCCGCCTCTCCCTCTCTGTGAGCCATAGCCACCGCTGCCATCGTCCGGCCCGGGCGCAATCTGCACCGCCATATCCATGCTGCTGGTCGATCTTCCGTAGTCTCCTCGGCCGCCCGCGCTCCCGACGCTGTTGCCATACGGGTTCGGAGACGCCGACCTCGCCATCTCGTTCGGGGAGTTCTGCCGATTATAATACCCCTGATCGACCGACCCGCGCTTCGGCGTCATCGCCATCTGCGACTGCGACTGCGACTGCGCCGAGCCGCCCCGCTGGCTGCCGCCGTAGGGGTTAGGCGACCCCTGGCCGCGTTGGCTGCCGCCGTACTGGCTGGGAGAAGCCGCTCCGCGCTGGCTGCCGCTGTAGGGGTTAGGCGAGGCCGATCTGTGTTGGTTGCCGTACCCTTGCGGGTCCGCGCGGGATCCCGGTCGTGGCGAGGCGCTCCGTGGGGGCGCGGGAGAGGCCGCGCGCGGCATGTCGTTGCCTCCTCTGGTTGCTGGGCGGGCCTGGTAGCCGCCTGCTCGCGAGCCGGGACGCTCAGCTGCTGTGGTGGCGGCCGGGTTGAACATTGTGCGGGTTTGTTGTTGGAACTTCTGCGAGGATTCTTTCATGGCCTTGGAGGTACAGGCGGGCGGCGGGACTCCGAGTCTCTGAACCTGTGTGTCGTAGGAGGGGGGTGGACCACCGCGCATAGAGGCCGTGAAGGAGTTGTTGTTGCTTGATGGCCCTGGGCCGGACCGAGAGGGTGGGTTGGATCCCGGGGCAGGCGTGGCGATTCCGTGGTAGTGGTCGGCCGACATCCTGGAAGAGGATTGCTTGCCGGACTCGGTGACGCCGCGGAGCTCGGCAAGGGCCAGCGCAATTGGATCGTCGTCTTCGGCAGGGACTTGCGCGGCTGCCTTCTTTTGTCTCTCATGCGCCTCAACCGGGAAGACATTCTGGCCAACGTTGAGTGCCAGGCTGGCGTTAGCAGCGATGGGATCCGGGCTGGCAGTGCGGTCGGTGAGGAGGGTCTGCTTGTTGTTCTGGCTGGACAGGTTCTGACTGGACAGCGGGGGTCGGCTCTGGTTGTTGGACGGGTGCCAAGTATTTCTGTTTGCCGGGGCTATCTCCTTGGTGCTCTTTCGTCGGCCGAAGGGGCTGTGGTTCTGGAAGAAGCCGCTCTTCTTCTTCAAGACCTTCTTCTCAGAGGCCGGGCCCGTGGCCGGGGCCGGCGCCTCGGCGGCGGCGGGAGATGGGAGTTCCTGCTTCACGGGGGAGACCGGGGGCTCCTGGCTGGAGAAGGACGTCTCACTGTGTGAGCCTCTGCTAGAGGGTCGCGCGGATGATGACGACGGCGCCGTGCTCAAATCCGAGGCAGTCGGCCTGCACAGCATGGTCATCCCATCCATAGGATAGGGGTCGTGGGGGACAGGGGCGAACTCCTCGGGATCGAAGTCCACGTTGTTGGCCCGGGGGGGCTGGTAACCACGCGGAGGCTGCTGTCGTGGGCGCTGCTGGCTCTCCTGCGGCGGCATGACGGGTACCTTTTGCGGTGTCATCGTTGCTTCCCGGCTCTGCGGGGTCCCGGTATCGTGAATGAAGGCTCGGGCGAGCGATGAGTTGGGGTCGTGATGGGACTCGTAAGTGGAAGGCTGCGGCGACGACGAGCGGAACGCGGGATTTATGTTCCTGGGGAACTGCGCGACTGAGTAGCTCTCGTCCTCGGACGCCTCAGACTGCGAGTCGATGTCTCCACGGCAGAAGTTGATGTACTTTGGCGGGTCGGGAATCTCCTGGCCCGTCCCCCGCTCGGTGATGAATGTGATGATGTCCTTCTCCACCTCCATCTTCTCCAGAGACAGGCGGATCTTCTCACAGGATGCGTCGTCACTCACGCACACGGTGGATGCGATGTTGGCAAACGTCCAGAGGCTGCTCTTGGTGAAGTCGAGCCGCTCCTCCTCGAGATCCTGGAACTTGTCGGCGGCCGCCTTCCACTCTCTGTTCCAGCGAGCCGTGGTCTCCTCCAGGGCCTTGACGGCCGCCTCGTATTCCGTGTTGGACGTGGCCAGAGTGATCTGCGTCTTTTCGAGCTTGGCCTTGTTCTTCCTCTCCTCTTGGCCCATAACCATGTGGCCTTGGGCAAGGTAGCCTTTGATCTTTAGGCACTCCTGCTCGTATCTGTCTCGTGTCTGCGTCTTTGTTAGCAACCAGCTACATCTCGAGACGCACACCCAGCGCGCATGTGCATGCAGCCACCGACCTTGTTGACCATCTGCGTCTGCTGGACCTTGATCTTGAGAAGCTTCTCGACCGTGTTCTGGATGATCTTCCGCCTCTCCTTCATGCCTCCGGCAAAGGCACCGAGCGGCTCCTCCAGCTCGCTCTTCATCTGGGCCGCGATGATCTGGTGCTGCTTGGCGATGGACTCGACCTCGCCCCGGACGGTGTCCAGCGACGTCTTCAGCGTCCCCATCTCCTGGGACCCCAGCGACTTGCGGCATAGCGAGAGCAGTTTTCGGGCATAGTCGTCCTCGATCGACGAGCGGGCTGTCGAAGATCAACAAACAGGTTAGCCAGGGCAACCAAGCACAGCCAAGCAAGCCCATTGGTCTGGCGGGAATCTCAATCTCAATCTCGACTCTGGGAGTGGGTGCGCACCATTGTAGAAAGCGCGCAGCTCGTCGCATGTCTGTTTCGCGCCATGCATGCGCTCCAGCATCGGTCCCACGCCAGCATCGTCCTTGCCCCAGAAGTTGTTGGCGACTGCATCCTGTTAGCCACGCATCCATGCATCCATACCTTTACCTTGTAAACATGCTGGGAGCTGGGATGAAGCTTACAGGAAAGGGCGACGCCAGGCCCATCACTCGTAGCGGTGGGCATTGCGTCTCACACAAACACAACAAAACCTTCTTTTTTTATAAAAGCACAGACAGATGCAGCTTCTCCCGTCGTGCTTGCGCAACAGTGACGATGCCGATGACGGCCAGTGACAGGTAGATAGCCTAGGGGAAAGTACGTCTAGACCAGCCCCGCTGCGGGCAGTGGAGTCCAAATAATCAAAAAAAAAAAAAAAAGGAAAAAGCGATGCCTTGGGGAAATAGGATCAAAACCGCAATCGCAATCGCCAGCAAGAAGCGATCCGGGTGTGCAACAGGCCTCGACGATTCGAGGGCGTGTTTAAGGAGTATATATGTCGTGGACAGAGCAATATGAAGCGGCAGGAGGTAGGTGTGGCGGGAATTCAGTGCGAACAATGGAAGGTGACAGGTAGGCAAGGCAGGCAGGTACGTTCGGAGAGTTAACGGATTACCAGGATAGCGATGCGCAACCCGTTTGTTGACCTTCTGGGTTCCTCCTTCCTGCCTTGGGTGGTTGCGCCGTTGCGCGGGGCAACCGTGCTAAATTTGGGGGCGTGCACGCACAGCGCTCCCCGCATGACGAGGCCATTGGGTGCACGGTGGGTGACAGCCCGTGCCGGACCCCGCTGGAGCGCCAAGAGCCTGGGACTCTCACTGTAACAGCAATTAAAATCCCGGGCGGCTCTGATGTGTTGAATGTTGAAAAGGTTGAGTGGCTTGTAGGTTGAAAAGATGAAGAATGATTGGCTACCTCGACGGTGAGGTTCTCACATTGTGCTTCCTCTAGGCTGTATATAACAAGACAAAAACGAAACAACAGCCTCTCTCGTCCATGTGTTTGTCTTCTCTTGTAAACCGTGTAGTTGGATATTTTCCAGTAGATCAGACCAACTACTCCCTACCTGCCTAATATAATATTCACACTCGAGACCATGAAACCAGCTCACTCATCCAAGCACTGCCATACCCGCATCATCATCAGCCCCATGCACGCACGCTTTTACTCCTTCCTACGCAAGTCCAGTATATCGCGTAGCCGCAGTGTCCCCTTTGCCCCCCAGCCAGAGGGTCCGCTATCAACAGCCGGACGCACGGCAACATACCACGCCCATGCTCTCCGGTCCAGCTCCGCGACAGTCAGATGGTCCGCCCAGCTATCAAAGACGAGCCTCAGGGCGCCCAGCAGAAGGCCTAGGTTCTCCTCCTTCTCCAGGTCCAGGGCCTTCTGCGTGGGTTTCTGCGTCTTCTTTGTAGGAGTAGATGGAGATGTATCCGCGCCAGCCTGTTCCTCCGGCGCGGACAAGAAGCTCTTGAGAAGATAATTCCTCGCCGTTTCTGGCCTGTGGATCTGCATGCCCACGACACCTGTGCTCTGATGCTGGTTCTTGACTCCGCCACCATAACCGCCGCCGCGGGCAGCGGACGACGAGCTGGTTCTCGTCCCTTCCAGGTCAAGACCCCAAACAGCCTCGCCGCTCAGCGATGTATCGATCCCGGTCTTTCTGAGTCGCTCGCTCAGAGCACTGTTCACACAGTTGCTCATGATGCGCCATCGGTCGGGCCCCAGAAACACGCCGCCGAACCAGCGCGTTAGCACAACCAACGTGTCCACTGCGTCTACCTCTCGCATAACTTTCAGCATCAAATCTCCGCAGCCAGATTCGCCATCGTCGAATGCCTCCTCTCGCCCCCTGCCTTTCAAGAACCCCTCGGGAGGGCGTAGGCGATAAGCCCAGGCATTGTGTGTGGCGGTTTTGAGATTGGGGTTCGCGTCGAGGAGAGATTCGATGAGCACCTTCCTCTGGGATGCATCGGTGATGCTGATTGCACGGGCAACAAATGTTGAGGACTTGAGTGAGACGTGCTGACTGACAGCCCATGTGCCCTTTTGTGCGAGATCAGAGGAGGTGGCGGGCGGTCTCTGAGTCGGGGTTTTTGTCTGCGTCTGCGTCTGCGTCTGCGTCTGCGTCTGCGTCTGCGTCTGCGTCTGCGCCTGCGTCTGCGTCCTGACATGAGTCTTCCCATCCTGCTCATCGCCAACCGTCTCCTCACCACGCCAGTCATAACCGCCACGCTTGAGGACGGCCACCTCCCGGCCCATGACGCGCACTCGAGGCTGCCCTGCTCCCCAGCCTTCGTCGTCGGCGCTGGCGCCCTTCTCCAACCCCAAGCTGACAGCTTTGGACCGCGAATTGGCACTAACCACCGCCTGCCCCAGACTCAGACGGCTGGACAAGGGCTGCTCCGGCATGGTATGCCTCAGCAACTCGACAGCAAAAGCCAAGACGAGGGGTGCTCGGTTAGTCTGCAGAACCGTCTCGGCGATGCGGGCCTCGTCGGCAGATATCGGGAGCTCCAAGGAGCTTTCCAGCTCCTGCGGTGTCATCTCCACAGGGCCTCCCCTCATGAACTCGTTGGCGTCCTGTTGCTGTCTCGCGATGCGTTTTGGCGAAGGACCGGCGCCGGATGCGTCGGTGGCGCGTTTACTTCCCGCTACTCCTCCAAGCTGGTCCCCTCGCTTGAGCACGGCCTTGCAGGCAGATTGCAGTGACCTCGCCGCCTTCTCGTCTTTGATGGCTAACTCCACAGTCTGGAGGGGTGATTCTGCGATTTGCCTGATGCTGAGTCCAAGCAGCAGGCGAGCGGCACGCGCCTTTGTGTGAGCCAAACATGCCATAGTATCAGGCTATATGCATTCTGGTTTTTTCTTGTTGTTTTCTGTATGCGACCTTCAACCGACGTACCTTCGGAGCTCGACTGCCTGGAGCGCCTTGATTTGGGCCATTGCCTGCATCATGGGGATCTTGCGCGAGACCGTGAGAAGGCGCAAAAGCTCCTGGAGATCCTGCTGCGTCGCCATTCTGTCTGATTGGAGGCTTGTGAGAGTTGGGGTTGTTTCTCAGTCGGCAGCACGGGTTAGGTGATGGTGATGGTGAAGTGGAAACAAATCCTGGGATTTGGGACATCCCTGCACCAGCTAGTACGAAGCTGCTGCGGGCTTATGTAATGTTCGAGGTCAGGGAGTCTTCAACGCATCAATCATCCTTGGCACCTCTCACGTCCTGCTTCACATGGAGCCATCAGTTATCATCTTGCGCCACGGCAACAGTCAAATCACAAAACACCAGCGCATTGTACAATAGATTCTCCTTTAGCTCGCGACTCAGTCAGCAAGAAACTAACATGTCTCCAAATTTGAGGTGATTTCTTTTGAGTCTTTCAAAGCCAGCATCACCACTCACCACACACACTCACCACACACACACACACCACACACACACACACCACACACACACACACCACACACACACACACCACCAGGGCCCCTCAAAGAGGCAACAAGCAGCCGGGGCAAGGAGTCAAGGTCCAAGGGCGAGGGTCCTTCCCTGACGACTCAACCATGGCCTCCAGGATGCCATTCAGGGGCGCGCAGCTTCCCCGGCAAATAAGGACGGCCAGATGCACCATCAATCTCGGCCTCAACTCCGTCCGGTCAACACGAGCCGTCAATTTCTCCCTCTCGACATCCGGAGGGCTTCAAGCAAAGCCTCCCAGGCCAACCAGAGCCACCAACGCGCCAACAAAGCCCAAGCCCCTGGAGAAACCTCCACCACAGACCGTCGACGAGCTCTTCCAGCAGCGCAAGTGGTCTCTCATGGGCGCGGGCATCATGGCCCTGGGCATCGGTCTCTACGTGAGCATGCTGGTAACCTCCCACCTGAAAGAGCCGTCTTCACCAGCCCTCGCCCAGCCCCCCCATCACTCTGCCCCCTGCACCCACCTCTCCCACATCAACAACGAACCCCTCCCCCCAACCGGCCGACCAAGCGCCGTCGACACCGCCCTGGCCGCGGGCCAGACCCCCGACGAAGTCCGCCAGTCGGCCCTCCAATTCGACCTGGGCCTGGACGTGCCCGAGGCCTTCATGGGCCTGCTCGCGCACCGCAAGTTCCTCGCCTCGCGCGCGCGCGGCCACGTGCTGGAGGTGGCCGTCGGCACAGGGCGCAACCTAGCCTACTACGACTGGACGGAGCTCGTCGCGGCCGTGGCCAGGGAGACTGAAACCGACACCACTACCACTGAAACAGCCGAGACGCCCGCCGACAGCAAGCGGGTCGTCAAGCTCCTCGACAGCCTCAAGCCCGGCAGCGGGACCAAACTCAGCGACGAGACGCACAAGGGCAAACTCGTCCCCGGCGGCATGGACGGCGAAGTCCTCAGCTTCACGGGCGTGGACATCTCCTCCGACATGATGAGCATCGCGCGGACGCGACTCCGCGAGACAGTCCCGGGGCTCGACAAGGTCCTGCGCAAGCGGCGCGCCGAGCCGCTCCCGGACGCAGCCGCCGGCGGCGGCGGCCCCGCCGTAATGGTCGACGTCCTCAGCAGCCGCGTGCGCCTCGTCGCCGCCGACGCGCAGCAGACGCTCCCCCCACCGCCGCAAATCGCCCCCTCCCCGCCAGCCAAGTACGACACCATCATGCAGACCTTTGGGCTCTGCAGCGTGGCCGACCCCGCCCGGCTGCTGGCCAATATGGCCGGCGTCCTGCAGCCCGACACAGGCCGGATCATCCTACTGGAGCACGGCCGCGGGTGGTTTGAGTGGGTCAACAGGATGCTGGACCAGTACGCCCCGCGCCATTTCCAGCGGTACGGCTGCTGGTGGAACAGGGACATCGAGGGCCTGGTGAGGGAGGCGGCGCGGACGGTGCCGGGGCTTGAGGTCGTCGCGCTCAAGAGGCCTGGGCTTTTGCAGTTTGGGACCACGCTGATGATTGAGCTCAAGGTCAACAGCCAGTCGCTACCAACGGGCAGCTAGAGCATGGAGGGTGGAAAGAAGGCGTAGAGCGTACGGCGTTGAGCGTGGGTAGTGCAATGTACATCCTGTATAACGCGATGGGCTGGTAATTCCAGAGTACCAGTGTATAAGCCATGTAGATTGCTTGGGGTCATTCATGTGATACATAGCATTTCGCTTCATTTCACGGCATGACAAAAGATTGTGTATATATGATTTCTTAATTCTCTACTTTTCCCATCCTTTTCTTTTTTTCTCAACCATCCATAGTCTTGTCTGATAGACGAGCAAGAGCGCCGGAGGAGCTGGACGAAGCCAACAAGAAACAGGGGAAACACACGAACGGAAACTCCCTCTAGACCGACCATCCATGGTATCACTGTCCTCATGCTTCTTCCCGATGGTATCACCCCCTACCAACCCCAAGCTATGACATGACCTCTGGCGATACGTCTAGGATCCCCAACACATAATCGAGACCAAGAAAAAGAAAAGGCGACAGTGTCTTTTGACAGCAAACAGAACCAAGTGAGCAGAATAAGTGTTGTTACATGTATAAGCCGGACCAATTTCCCCGGCAGCCTTTTCCCATTTGTTGCGAAGCGAGTCTAAGCCAACAAAGCCCGCCGCGCCCAGTATAAATAAAGGCCATGACCATCGTCTACTTACCCCCCCAGCTCATTTTTTTTTCCTTCTCTTTAAACCAGAACGAGGAAAAAAAGATCTAAACCGTGCAGCAGCGAGGCATATCCTTCGACCATGCGATGCTGCCGCGGGCGGGGCCACTCTAGACTCTCTCTGACACGGGGCAAAATAAATGATAATAAAGGTTCCGCAAATATCAGAAAACCCATCCAAAAAAGCAAAGAAATAGGTATCTCCAAAACACCATTCCATCCCAACCTAACCACCAACCCAACCACCCCAAAACAAAACAAAAAACCAAACAACGGCCCATATCCGCTAAGTCAAGAAACGCCAATGACCCAGCTTCGTCTATGGGAGAGGCAAAAACCCATTGCCCTCCTTTTTACCCCCGCCGGAACCCAACCTCGCTGACAAAGAGAGAGAGAGAGAGAAGGAGCAAAGCCAACAAACACCAAGCACAACAGCCGGACCAGCATACTGCTGATCACCCCGACTCGGCATCAACATCATCGTACAACCAGTGCCATGCGCACCCAAGGTTCAAACCGAACCTTCGCTGAAAACAAAACAAGAAAATTCGAACTGCGATCGCTTCCGTCTAGTAGTCATTCAAAAGGCAATCGAGCTCGTCGAGCTCGATATTCTCCGGGCTGCGGTCCCACTCGAGCATATTGTCAAGCTTGAGCCAGCTCTCGGCCTCGATGTCGCGCTTGCCCATGTTGTACGGCAGTGACATGGTTGACGGCCGAATCGTGGGACTGGTGAGGAACGACATGCTGGGGAGGTTGCTTAAGCTCGTCGTGGACGTGAGCATCTTCTCACCGAACAGGCCATTGTCGTCCTTGGTGCAGTAGTCGAGCTCAGCGTTGCTGGCCTGCTCGGACGAGTTCGTCGCCGAGAGCATGTCGCCGCTCAGTTTCCGTTTCTGTAGGCCGTCTGCCGTCTGTGTGAACTCCTTCTCGTCTTTCTCGAGCGGCGGTGATGCAGCCCGGTGGTTGCGCCCCGGCATTCCTGTGCCGCCTAGCGAGTGATTGAGTTGCGACCCTGTGAGCCCGTACCCGCGAATCGAGAGCGACCCGATCGGAGTGGTGGGCATCGCGATGTCGTCATCCATCTCGTCGAGCTCGGGGCTGGACAGGTCAACCTCGGGACTGGGACTGAGCTCGCGCCGCCTTTCCATGTCGGTGTCTTCCGAGTTGGAGGCCGCGCTGGACAGGCTGGGCGAGATGATTGTACGGCTATGTGCCAAGTGGCTAAGAACGGCTGCGTGGGCTGGGTCGGGGATCGGAAGGCGAGGGCAAGTGGTCAGGTAGAAATAGGTGCGGCGCGGGTGGACGGACTCGAGCTCCTTGGCCAGTGGGCACGGAGCCAGCGCGGTCCAGCAGGGCCGCTTGAGGTAGGTTGCTAGTCGGGACGAAATGATGGCGCAAGGATTCGCGGACCTGTGGAGGAGATGGGGTCAGTAAGTTTGGCCGGTGGCGATGGGGGAGGGGAAGGGGGCGCAACATCGGACGAGAGGGGCCTTACTGCTGAACGATTTTGAGTTGGAGCATGAGGATGGCGGCCAGCTCCTTGACCAGATGAGGGCGGTTCGCCGAGTTTTGTAGCTGGACGATGACGGCCTCGACGATCTCGTCGTTGATGCCTTCCAGGTCGACTTTCCTGGGCACGGCAGCGTCGTTGTCGTCCATCTCAACCGAAGGCTGCTCGAACCCGGGCGACGGGGGCGGCGTGTTGTGGAACTTTATTGTGTCGTCGCGCTTCTTCTGGAGGGGCTGTTCGGAGGTGAGGGCAGTGTCGTCTGTGTCTTCGCGGTGCGACCGTTTGAGCTTCTTGGTCGGCGGCGCATACTCGCGCGAGAGGGAGGATGGCGACGCCATTGATGCGGGTGAGTTTGCGCGGGCACTGGAGCTGTTGGGGGAGGCTCTATTCGCGGCGCGGGCAGCGTGGCTTAGAGGAACGTGGATCCCGAGCGATGGCAGAGAAAGCGACTTGCGGCGGGTGTTGTACGGCATAGTTGCAAGAGCAGCGCGCGCAAGCGAAGCGGAAAGTGCGAGGCTTGAATGATTTACAGTATGTAACGGGCCTCGGATCTGTCTTTCTCTTCTCTGCTATGCTTCCACTTGTTGGGGTTTAGGCTGCGACTTGTGACAAGCACAAGACAGGAATCGGAGATCGGAGATCGACAATGCTTCAGATTGGAACAGCGCCAAGCAATTCTCGAATGTGCACGACAGGACCCTTGCACGCAACCCTTCTTTCCCTTCCAGCGGTTCTAGACAGCACAAACTGAAAAGGGATGAGACAAGCAAGCGAAGGGAGTCCCAGGTACAACCGAGTGACCGCACAGAGATGGAAACGTAGAGGGAGGCGGGCAAAAGTGGTCGGTGGAGTGTACTGTGTGTGTGCAAAGATGAAAGCCGCCGCCTGTAACTTTTTTTTTGGTCCTCGCGTGTTGCTGTTTGGGAGTGGGAATGTCGGGGAGTGTTTGGGATGATGGAAGGGGGGCGACGGCTGCACAGCAGAGATGCAAGACCCGAGCTAAGAGCCAAGACTGGCGGACGGGGTGCGTGGTGCGACAGGGGGGCAACGCAGACCGGGAGCCAAGGCAGGGATGATGGAGGCGAGCCGTCCAAAAAGGCGGTATAGGTCCACATGTGGGGTACGAGCTCCAGATTTGTGTGGGCTGGCAAGGCAGGGGGAGCAAGACAGGGAAGGAGCGAAGCAGGGGAGCTGGCAGGAGCCAGGCAGCCTGGTGTGCCTGGTTGCACCACTGCTGCACCGTGCACACACCACCCGACACCATCTTGTTGACCTCCCGCCCAAGCATTGGCTGAATTGCACAGCTCCAGGCAGTAAAAATAATAAATATCATGGGTCAGCAACGAGGCAGCCTAGCAACGAGAAGCAACCACCCACCCGGCAATAAAAAAGCGGTGATGCGGTTGGATGGGGTCTGTCTCTAGCTGTCTGACTTGCAGCCTTCCTCTTCCCTTCCAGTCCTCGACACCCACATCTGTATCAAGTTCACGACAGTCCACTCCCACCCCATAGAAAACAGCAGGTACCGAGTACACTATCCACCCGCAGCAGGCGAACCTACCATGCCAGACCAAAATTCCCATCCAAGCCTGCCTTTTGGCCATTGGATCATGAGGGTCGCAGCCTCCCCAACATGGGGCGAGACGGCCAATCGGGAAGCGAGGAAAGGCTTTCCAGCCCGGGTCATCCGCCTTGCTCCGAGGGCCAAAAAAAATGGCATGGCGAGGTGACTACAGAAAAAAAGAAGGATTGAAACTGGATGGCGAAAACCTTCTCGGAGATTTCGCATCTGTTCCGCTTGGCCAATCAAGTCTACCAAGCCATGCGACCTTTTCTTTCATCCTTCTCCTCCAAGCTCCGTGGATTGCCTCATCACCGGTAGACCACACCCAGACGGGCTGCGATTTGCCATGATGTCCATCTTGCAATCAACTCCTGCTGATCGTGACATCAAGCGCAACACTTCTCCACAGTTGGAGACTTGTCCGGGTATCTGCGCAATAAGCGACCTATACATGCAGTAAGCCGATATGGTGTCCGGGTAAGTACATAAGGTATTCAGCTCTCTTGGCGCTCGAAGCTGGGAGGTGCAGCGAGTGACACATGAAGCGCAAACAATGGGCCCAGCCCTTGGAAGGGTTTAAGCTGCCTCCCACCCCACCCCACCCCCCCAAAACCCCAATCCATCTATCCATCCATCCAGACCGTAGCAACCGCGGAAAAAGTCATTGCGCAAACCCGGAAGGAAAGGGGTCGCGTGTGTGTGCGCGCAATGGAGCATCCTAGGTTCCTTGTCCACTCAGCCCACCCCAACTCACGTCTCAATTCTCAAGGAAGTTCTCAACCCCTCCTGGATCGAATTCCCGAAGGGGGCACTGGGGGCCCTCTCCAAGTTCCCCACAGGCAAATTTATACCTTTTACCCTCGCATCTCCAAGCCCCGCAGCCGCCGGAAAGTGTGTACGACGTATCCCGTACGACAGGATACACTGTCCCCCGACGGGATGGAAGAGCAGAAATAGAAAACTTGTTAGAGGCTCCGCCGTTCCGATGCTTGTCCCTCATGAAAGAGGGCTGTTCTTTTTTTTTTTTGGCGGGTTGGATATGTGACAGGTAGGACCATTCCATCTTCACGACTCGCGCCGCCGTTCATCGGTCAGTTTTGTCGACATTTTGGGCTCCCCTTCCCCCCTTTTTTCTAGTCTTTTTTTTATGGACCAACAAGTCTCCCGTCTCGCTCACAACCTGGAAGCTCCTGCTCGGCGGCCGCTTCGGTGTCGACCTTTCGACAAACGGGGAGCGGGGACCATGCTACCGGAATGGTGATAAGGTAACCAACCGTACACTACCAAGCGAGGAGTGTCGCACGACCAATGACGACCTGCCATCCGTGCCCGATTTTGCTTCTTTCGGCCGGCCGGTTCTGGTCTTGTCAAGTCAGGCTGGCATCCACGGCATGCACCTTGCTTCTTCCTCCTCGTTGCTTTTTCTTCACACTTTCTCGTGGCGTCTGACCCCTTGCATTTCGAGTCAGGAGACGTCAGTAGGTGCAAGACAACAAGACAAAGACAAATCATACGTATACAGGTTACGACCATCCCTTGATATCCCTTTAGTTGAAGAAAGCCGTGAATAATTGGTCCCGGCTTCTGAGCCAAGATGCAAGCTCCATGCAAGTGAAGGGGGTGCGACACAACATGCAGTTGAATCCTTTCTGAAATAGGAAGATATGCCTGCGTTAGAACATGCACACCCCTCGGCATCACGATAATGATTTATATACGGGATATAGTAATGACGATGATGATCACGACCTCCCGATAGTTAAACTAGATGTGCACCGTGCAGAGAGTGAGTGAGTGCATCGAGATTGGCTTGTCAGCTTGT
This sequence comes from Podospora appendiculata, assembly GCA_033675105.1. Classification (NCBI taxonomy): domain Eukaryota; kingdom Fungi; phylum Ascomycota; class Sordariomycetes; order Sordariales; family Podosporaceae; genus Podospora; species Podospora appendiculata. The sequence continues at coordinate 1,653,893 of JAULSO010000005.1, read as the reverse complement.
GCACGGCGGGCGGGCGGGCGGTATGTGTAAATGGTGATCCCCCTCATCAATCTCGACAATCTCATCCAATCTTTCAGCGGTAGGACCGTTGGCTCTGTGTGTGTGTAATGTGAATAGGGTGGTGTCGCGTTTCTGACCACATCATGTTTCTGTTTCTGTTTCTGTTTCTGTTTCTGTTTGCTCTCTCTCATTCGCGACATGCATTCCATTCGTGCCCTTTCTGCCCTTCCCCGCCGCTCTGCTGCTTTGGGAAACATGGGGGCTGGTGGTTGGCTGGCCGCTGGTCGCCGTTTCGGTCGCCTGGACGCCTGCCGCGCCAGAATGGAATGTGCACTTCCATCCATCCATAGCTTTGCACACTTGCAGGAGCAGAGCTGTGCAGTGACCCTGTGCAGTGACCGCGCAGGGGGTCATCGTTCCATCCCCCGTCGTCAACTAGGTTTTTTTTTTTCGTTCCTCCTTCTCATCCTTTCCGAGTCCCCCCAAATTTCCCCCCTGGACACCCTAACCCGTGTCGTGACGTTCCCACCTACGCTTAATACCCGCAGCCAATAGGCGGCCCGCCCTTGGTGTTCTTTTTTTTTTCTCTGCTTCGTTCTTTTTCGGCGTTCCACATGCACACTAAATTTGACACACCACTCCTACCGCACCTGCATGCATCCCCTGCCATCCCACACCCCGGATTCAAAGCGTGAAGTACCGCGGTCTTTTCTTTTTCTGCTCTTTTTTTTTTTTTTTTTTTTGCGTTCCTTCCCATTTTCTCTCGTTCCTGTTTGCATCACTCCACAATCATTTTCTTATCGCCCTCACCGCCTCGGCCGATTAGACCTGACTCGGTTTAGCAGCATTTTATGGGTTTTATGCGATAGATCTGCTCATGCATTCATCCATCATCATTGTCGGATTCATAAGCGTCAAACTAAACCAAGGCAGCATTGCTACCCTGTATCCAGTACGGGCTACTATCTGTCTACCTAGGTAGGCACGCGCGCATTAGGCGGCAAACAAGACAAGCCGGAAACAAACAGGCAAAGAAAAGGAGTTAACGCAAGAGATAATGCACCCACCAATGCGCAGATCGCATCATGATCACCATCGTCGTCGCCGTCGTCATCGTCATCTTTTTAAGTATTTTGCTGAAATGATATGATATGACTTTGAAGCGCAGTAAGGTAAACCCGTTAAATCACGCTTTCATCAAGGCACAGCAGCGGAGCAAAATGTCAACATTGATGTCATAATGCCGATTCTCCCCCTTTCACCGCCTACCACCCAGGCAGTGACCCTGTTGCCATGGCGAGCCTAACGGGAGAGAACAAAACCACCCGCAAGAAAAAAATAAAAATAAAACCACGGTTACGATATTTTCTTGGCTTGCTCGGCCTTTGAACCAGCACGGTTCTGAATTAAAAAAAAAAAAAAAGCAAGGCTAAGCCAAACTCTGCTCAACCCTTCCCCGAGGCTACCGCCGCAGTAATTAGCTCAAAATGGGGTGTTCGCCCTCGGGTCTCCACTATCCACCTCCCAGCGAGGTTTCCCAAACTCCAGCTCGGTCGGTACATCCAAGTTCCATGTGGAGTTTTCTTGATCCAAAGTCGCATTTTCCGCCGCATGAACACCCGAGGCCCTCATCCTCTCCTCTGGACTGGACCACGGCCGACCGACCGACTCAGCCATCCCATCCTGGTGTGGCTCCATCAGTCAGCTGTCCTATCCGCTCGAAACACACGGCTCCGTGCTAGGTGAAATTCCGCAAGGGAGTGAGTGAGTCAATATTGACTGCCAGGATGCCGAGGGGGGGCCGCGCCGAGCCAGCGGTCATGTGGCGAGACTTGGTGATGGTTGGTTGGTGTTGACTCGTGAATGTGAATGAATCACGCGCCTGATACAGTCGCCTGATACAGTATTCATTGAAGTTGAAGGACAACCGAAAGTTGACCTTACTTCGAGGATGGTTCGACTCACGAAGCAACTTTGATTCCGCTGTTCAGCCCGTGTCCCTCAAATTCCGAGTAGGTAGTTTCCACGTATCTTTACAATATTCGCAGAGTGGGTGAATAGCCGACGTGGAATGAACACAGAGGTGGTGAGCTGGTGACGTCGATTTAGGACCCAACAACCATGGGCAGTATTTCTGTAAAGCTTCCCTGGAAGTTGTGTATGGATACGTGTATGTTGTCGCGACCTACAAATAAGAACCGGAAAACTGAATTGATCCATGGATACTTAAATAACTTTAGCAAGTCATTTGTTGTCCTCCATAATAGAGTTGCCGTGGTTGAGAAACCTTCAGGCAATGGCTTCGAACGACGTGACAGTGACTTCATTCTCGAGCAACCATTTCGGTTCCAAGCTCCAACCACTGAAAACCAAAGTTGAGACAGATAGCTCGAAAATGAAATTATGAATTACACCACACAAACACCTTCAGTTTCTGATAGTTATAGTACAGTACATGAACAATACTCTGCTCGAGTATCCGCTTCGTTACGGTGATCGTGACGGTGATCAGCTGCGAAAGCCTTCCACCCATTCGATAACTTTTACTCTCCCCCCCCTAACATCCTCAAAAAAAGCCCATACCCCCAGGCCGCCAAACGCCATCCATTCCATGATATATCGTCTAAGCGTCGGAAAAAAGCATCTCGTGATCGAGCACCCGGCGCTCGACAGTGTGAATATGTGCCGAACGCTATGGCTAGATTCATGTGCGAGCCCTCTCGAATTGGCGCGCTATTTAAACCCTTCCCAGCATACAAACATGCACACTTCCATCAGGGGGACCCGACCCGTTTGAAATAGTTCCAGGTGATCAGCGCCAGACATGCTGAAGACCCGCCCTTGGACGGCCTTCAGTCGAGCTCTTACTCGCCCGCTCATCATTCAATGTTCTTCACGATGCTTGCTGTTCTGCTTCGAGCCCCAGCTGTCTTAACTAGGCTCCATTTTCGGAGGCCAAGATCGCCGCGAATCGTTCAGCGACCTATTGGAAGGCATTAGCTTTGTTGATTTTATCCTCGAAGAGTCGACGCACTTCTGGGGCCGCCTTGATGAACGGCAGGTCGAAGAAGAGATATTTCTCGTTCTTGATCAGCTCAAGGACGGTGACCATTAGGCCCCATGGCTGTGGCCAGTACCCGACCAGTCGCTCCAGAAGGATGCGCACGATCTGTTGTCGGACTTCCGTCTCTTCAGGATCCGACATGTCATGACCAAAAATATCGAGAATGGCCTGGCTGAAGTAGTTCGTGTGCACGCTTGTGAAGCGAAGGTGGTTGATCATACTGCTGAGAAGATAATACCTCGCTTCAGGGGACAGCTCGGTGGCGAGCATGTACAACGTCTTGCTATCCGAAGCGCCTGGCACAAATACACTCGATTCAGCCTTGGAAGCCGCTCGGGCGACAGCAAAGTCCCCAATGTGCGCAACCACAGCATCAATGACCCGCCGGTTCACTCTCACGGGCATGTAGCCAAAGGTTGAGAAGTCGCCCTCGGCCTGATTGAAGGCATGGCTGATCTGGGCGATCGCGTCTTCTGATGGCCCCTGCTCCAATGCCTGCTCCAGAATATCGAGTAGTCCGGTCTGTTGAAGCTGCCCGGCAGGATCGTAAGAGCTGCGGGCTGCCTCCTTCATATCCGGGATTCTTTCAACCTTGAGGCCAGGCTGGAAGGGGTCAGCCAGCTTCGTAAACGAGGTGGGGTTTGCCGCAAGTATCATATTGAGCAGTTGGGTCGCATGCGGTGGTAGACTTTCGCATAGCTGGATATGGTTGGCGGCGAGGTATGCAGGGAAGTCGTGTTGCACAATTACCAGCAGTTTGAGAACTGCTTGGTAGATTTCTTTGGCGAGAGGGGTAACCTCGAATGGTTTGAGGAGATCGCCGAGGTACAACAACAAATGCTGGAGGAGAGTGGTGAAGGGTACCCAGCCCGCTTCATTAGCCATGCGAAGCATCGACGGCAGGAAGACTCGGTGCGAAATCAGTGAAATCCAGCCGAAAACGAAACCTGGATATAAAGTTGGGCGGAGGTCCACGAAGCGCGCCGCGAACTTCAACAAGATTCGGTCCCGATCGGCTTCTGTGAGCTGCTCTGATATGGCGCCTATTTCATGCAGCAGCAGCGAGAAGAACCGAGCAAACACTCGTTGGTTGAAGTGTTCTGCTCGCTTGACGTGATGATTGTTCAGCACCAATACACCAAGAGCCAGGATGGAATCCAGGAACGAAGCGCGTGTCGAGTAGCCGTGGCCACCATCTTCGTGAGACTGGAGGAAAATGGCGATCATCTTGACCAGAGCGTCGATTGCATGATAGCCCTCTCTTGGGCTACCGCCAGAGTGGATGACGTGCTCAAATCGCTCGACCGACTTGTCCATCGCTTGGCGTGCAAAGATGAAGAAATCATCCTTGTTGGAAATCACACGCCGGGAATGCATTTGCTGCACAAAGATCATCGACGCCTTATTGGAGGCGCTATGGTTGTTGCAGAGATGGATCCATTCCTCAAACACGTAGTCCATCTGGTCCAGTTGAATGGCGCTGACCTCCTCGGGCGCGAGGTCTGAAGACGTATCAAGTGGCGGGGCCAAGACCTTCAGCTTGAACTGCCCCCCCCCGGGCACATCTGGGTCGTCTGTGATCCATGTCCATGCTGCCTCCAGGCTGCGTACAAAGTCGGCGTACAGCGCAAGGGGGCTGTCGTTGAGCAGCGTGAGATCCATGAGCTGCTCGAGGAAAGCGATGGATCCCTCTTTTCTCTCTTCCAATGCCGTGGACATTGCCATGTCAATGCTGTTCCAGTCGAGCAAATCTGTCCCGAGCAGCGCGGCAATGAGGGGAAGGTTGAGGAAGAGATTGCCGGGGTGCTGGTGGAATAAACTGCGGATTTGCATGCTGGTCGCAGGCCCAGCAATTTTGCGAAGGGCCTCGAGAACGTGGACGAGGCTTTCCAAAAGCAAGCTACCCTCGGGCTGCCGGAAGAGGATTTGAGCGATCTGGTTTGCAGCGTACGAAGTGACCTCTTCCGAGGTTTGTTGAGTCTTGATGATGAACTGGACCAACGCGTCGATGATGTCCAGCACGTTATGCGGTCGAGGCAGATCGTTGAAATGCTCCTCTTGTGCAGTTGTGGCCGCAGTGGTGAGTTGCTCGAGAAGCTTGTTGACTCGGTCAGCAATGCTCCTCGCCTCAGCCGGGCTGAGCCCCGTCTGTCGTCCATTCGGAAGTCCATTGTGACCTTGAGGATAGTGCTGATGCTGAACGCCGATATGGGATATGGATGGTGTCTCAGCAGGCGTAGGGATACTCGGGACAGGGTTATACTGATCACCGAGAACCTCGTTCGCAAGAGATCTAGTATCTGACGCCGATGGGAGGTGGGACGGCGTTACCGCCGCGGTCGTTATCCTTGTCTGGCGGGCAAAATCATCGTATATGGCCATCTGCTCGGAGTTCAGGCCACCTAGGCTAGGACCCAGCTTGTACGGGTTGGGAATGGTCATGGCCCAGCGGCTTAATTGAGGATCCATATACGGCTCGGATGGTCGCTGGAGTCGGTGGCGACGACGAACCTCCATCTCGTTTTCGATCATATCCTCTATCTCGGGGACGGCACGTTCCTCCGCCGATTTCTCGATGATGCCTGAAGCTAGATCAAGGTTCGAGTTCACACAAAGCATAATTATCCCCTCGGGTAGACCCTGTGGGAGATCGGTAGAGAGGTTCCGAAGATAGTTGACGAAGTTGGCGCGCAGCGGCTCTTTCGATGTAACAAGGGCCAAGCTGCCGGCTGTGGACTTGACCATATTGATAGCCGCATTCCGCAATCGGTTCTCATCGGGCTCGGTAGCGAAGTCCTTGTGAATCATATTTTGCGTCGAAATGGCAGCGATGGTGACGGATCGATCTACAACTGGTTGGATGATATCTTGCAGGGCACGGGTCAGTGCTTGGCGGACGATTTCGTGTAGCTTGGCGGCGCTGGTGGCCTCCGTTTGGGGAATCGTTAAACTGGGTCCGAAATCGGGAATTGATGGGAGCGGGACATGCGCCGACAGGGTATTTGTGACACTCGACATCCCATTGAGAGATAGATTCTCAAAGGTCTCGAGCGCCTCCTGCCCGACGACGTCTACAACTTCTTCAACAGGGGCCCTGTTAAGAATCTCTCCAGATGGCTCGATGCTCTTGTGGTCGAGGCTCAGGCCTTTGCACAAAACCTCGATCTCAAATTTGAGGTTCAGCTTCAACTCAGCATTGTGATAGAGCTCAATCAACAGGTGAATGATGTCCATCAGCCAGGGATTTGGCGGCCGGAAGACATTTGACGTCGCTCCCTGCAGCAAAACTTTGCAGACGAACGGAATGACGACAATCAGGCGTTTAGTGTCGTGCGCTTCCATCAGCAGCTGCTTGAAGGCGATGTTCCTATGCTTGATCGGCTTGTCTCGCGCAAGGGTCAACAATCCGAGCCAGCCACCTAGGTTCTTGAGGTGTGCCCTCTCCGTCGAGTTTTGCAACGTCAACTCGGAGTTCAACATCCTCGAAACACTAACGTAGGTTTCTCTCAACACCTCAGTCCAAAGCGCCTTATCCTCAAACTGTTTGACGAGCTCGAGGTAGACTTGGTGGTAATTTGGTTGCATTTTGGCCCGTTCTTCGACCAAGTGGCTGGCAAACCATTGCTGGTGCTTCTCGTCCAGCATTTCTCTCAGCTCCCGATACATGGATAGCAGAGTCGTATCCGTGAGATTGTTGAGCACGAACTGTATCTTCCCTTGGGCATCGCTGCTCGGCTCTTCATAGACGGCCCCGATCTGCGGTGGGTCGACATTGATCGAGGCAAAAGGAGGCGGGTGTTGTTCCGAGGCAAGAGCGTCTTCCAAGCTGCCATTTGTCAACATTTCATTGCCCATGATGGCCGAGTGCGCCATGCTGCCGCCATTGCGTGACAATGCCAGCTCGTCCTCGTGTTCACGAACGACTTCCTCGGCCTTCTTCCACGCCTCCGTTCCTCGAAGTCCCGAGATCTTGAGAAGTTGCTTGCAGAAGCCGGGCCACTCCCGAAGCCGGGCGAACAGCTGCATCAAAGCCTGTAATCCGAACTTGTACATTGATTCGTCCGGGAGATGATCTCTCACGGCTTCGAGAATCATGCCCAGCCCGATTTGAAGTGGAAGATCTGATATCAGCTTGTGGGAAATTATACCGCCAAAGAGTACAGCGGTGGTGGCCAGAGCTTCTAGAGGGTAGTCCAGATAGTGCGAGTACTCGTCGAATAGCCCATGCACCATGCAGGCAAAGACATCTTGTTCAAGCGGGTCTCTGGAGTGCTTGTATCGATCGAGAATGTCGACAATGTCGCGAACTTGCATTTCATCGCCGTACATCTTTTTGTAGTGCTCCTCCATCTTGGCATTGGCAGCTAGAGGCAGCGCATTGCCGGTTCGACCGTTCGCGTCAATAATGTCGTCGAATCCCTCTCCGTAGTTGATGAGCCTTGGGTAAGCTGTAATACAAGTCCGTTGAACAAGAATCAGCTCTGGGACCGGGTTCTTGGGCAGAAACTCTTCCAAAATCTGGAGCAGCGCTGAAACGGTTCTGACCTGCAGAGTGGTGCTCATCTTGACAAGATCGTGGTTCTCGGAAGGGCGCTGGTATTCCATCTCGAGGCCTGCCTTGATCATCAGGAACTGGAGGAGTGCCCGAGCCATGTCCGTGCTTCGGTCCGCATTTCTTCGCGCCCATTGCTGTATGTCGAGATACCCCTCTGCATGTGCCAGCGCCGTGAGATCAAGGCCGAACCCGTTGGGAAGATAGACAAGCTCATCAAGCCAGTTTTGGCGAATTGCATGATCGAAGATCAGTGGAAGGTTAATGGGCTTCTGAGCATGGGCGTCTATAAGCCTCTGTTTCACCCACTCCTTGTCTCTCCTCCACAGACTGTTCATGACAAAATCGGCCTCGTGGGACTTGGTGAGGAACCCGTCGAAGAGAGATGTGAGGGTATCTTCGGCCATTGTGGGCCACGGTTTTGGCACTCCGAATGCCGAGACAACAAAGATTGCTAGATTAGGCACGACGACGTCTTGGAAGAGGCGCTTGGCTTCGGTACTTTGCGATGCATGGGTAGAATGAAGCGCCACGTTGAACACAGCAGAAAGAGCGGCTTCTGATACTAGGGGGTGCTTGACGGCATATGCAGCTGTTTCCTGAACTGACTGGTGCGCTTCTGCATATTCCTCCACCGTGAATGTGGGCTTTAGACCTGGGATAGTGGTGGCGTCTAGCTGTTCCGGTTTTAGGGACGCGAATGCGCATATAAAGGACAGCTGGGTCTCGGGATTTTCCCATTCGCCGCCCCACAGACGCTGAATGTTGAAGTTGGCGCTGTCGTCCTGTGCTATCGGTAGCAGGGCATTATACAACCGCAAGAACTGAGCTGATGTGACGCGCGCCCCGCTGTGGTCGAAGTAAGAAATGACGTCTTGCCACCTGAAACTGTCTGGTAGAATGCGCCTAAGAGCCGCGACGAAGACGGAAGGGTTGTGTCGTGGGGTCTGGCTGATGGTTGTATACATCAGCGCAACAGATACCTGCTCTTCGGTGAGCTGGGTATTCGACGGTCGGTTCTCGAGATAGCCGGCACATGTCGCATTATCCGAGGTGAACTCGGACCCCGTTCGGTGGATATAGAGTGCCAGGGCATTCGGTGGTTTGTCAGCCAGAACGCGGACTAAGTCCAGCGCGGCAAGCACTTGCGAGGGGGGCGGCTTGGAATCTTGCGACTGGGTATATCGGCTGAGTACTTTGTGTTCCAGCTCCTTTTTCGCAACCGCGTTGAAATTCGGGGGGTGAACCTGGATGAAGCGGTCGAGGAGTTTGGCAATGAAGTCCGCTTCGAGGTCGGCATGTTCTCCGCTTAGCCGGCTGAGTATGTTGACAAAGGTGGGGAAGTTTGTCGAGAGAATCGCGTCGGCTACATGACGAAAAGTTAAAGTCAGCGGGGGCAAACTCAGAGGCTGGCTTGGCACCGATCAATGTGCCTGGCAGACACGGGGAGCTAACCTTTTGTCTTCAGATCCGTCCTTGGCCCGAGCTTGAAGGCGAGTGCTAGCACGGTCTTCTCCAATGCATCCAACTTGAAGTGCTCCATGAAGGATGACAGGTCGAAATTCTGAAAGATGTCCTCTGTGCCGATCTCGATGGACTCGGCAATCTTTCTGGCTTGGGTAAAGTCTCGGGGCAGCTTCCGCATCTCGGCGACAAGAAGGTGGTAGTTTCCAGGGTTGGAGGGGGGCCTGTTGGGGCCAGGAAATATCTGGCTGGCATTTTGGGCGACCAGTCGCGTGAAGTATTTTGAAAACACATCCATGCCGTGTTCATCGATAAGCTGATGGGGAAGAGGGGCGACGTTAGCGCATCTTCGTCTGCACATATACACACACACACACACACACACACACACACACTTGGTGGGTAGGTAGGTTCTGAGCCGGGGAGGGGAGGTGAAGGCCGGGATGTACCTTTCTCAGGGATTTGGCTTGGGCGTCCCACTTGTGAGGATCGTCTTTGTCCTCCTTGATGGCGTTGAGGAGAAGATAGATCTGGGTGACTACAATCTTGGTCAGGGAGCTCGACCCAGTGGGGCTGCTGGTACTGGGGCTGGCACCCGCGCTAGCACTCAGCGCACCAGCGTGGGAGGACTGTGAAGGGTGGTGGTGATGGTGGTGGTGGTGGTGGTGCTGTGGGTGGTGTGCGAGGCCGAGGCCGGTGTAGAGGGGCGGGACTGATGCTGGAGGAGCTGGAGCCGGAGCTGGAGCTGGAGCTGAAGCTGGAGCTGGAGCTGGAGCTGGCGAGAAAGATGCCGGTCTGGGTTGAGGGACCATGGATTACCAGGTGGAGGTGGTGGGACAACAGGAACGTCGGCGCTGCTATCCCCTGGCGGACAGAGCCACTTCCTCTCTATCTCTCCCCCTCGAGACTCTGTCGCTTGCGGCGAGGTGAGCAGAGCGCGAGGCGCGAAGAGACGGCAGGTGCAGGAGGGAGGCTCTTGGTCGCAGCGGCGGAACGGTCCGTGGCAGGCAGCGGTGGTGGCAGTGGTGCACGACGGGAGGACGAGCGAAGCAGGTATCGGACGGGGGGGCTGGAGGGTTGAGGGAGGGTGAGGTGGGCGATCTGCGCGCGACGGAGGTACAGGTAAAGAAGTGATGGGGTCACAAACTGTTTGATGGATTGGACGTCAAGGCGGCGGCCGTGGTTAGGCAGGTAGGCAGGGAGGTATGTAGGTAGATGTGCTTTTTCCGACGTGTGAGGTTGATGGAAGAAATGGGTCCATGTGTCTGAGCTAGCCTACCTGAGCACTTCTTGGGTGGCCAGGCTGGAAAGGCTGGAGAGACAACGAATCGCTAACCTGAGGCCTGTGCGTCGAGGATGTGGAGAGGCGGCTTGTGGTGCCTGATGCGGGCTGATGGCGGGGGAGCATTGTGGCCTGGAAGATTGGGCAACAAACCGTCGCGTCCAAGGCAGCCGCTGCCTACCACCGGGCTAGTCCCCGCATTAACTTTCACTGCCCCACAAGGTGGATCCCCTCTTATCTGAGATGGGTTCAGCGACCTCGCCTTTGCACTAATCATTACAGGGTAATTACCTTGACCTTTGGTGAAGTATCCCGTACCTTACCTGATATTTACAAATACCAACCTGGAACCTTACCTACCTAATTTTGTAGCCTCTCTTGCCTTGCCCACGACAATGGGATTCCTCTCGCCGTCGAACGGCCTCGCTCGTCAGTAACTCACGACGGGAGGGCGCTCACAAGCCACCGACCGGGCAGACAGAAACTGACAAACGCAATGGCGGCTCCAACCACCTCGACCCGGCTAGATCGGCACGCTGGGAACGGGACAGACTGCGGAGGATCGCTCGTGTCGTTTGGGGCGCAATGCCAAATCACGGGGAGCCTTGGCGGGCTCGGCTTCTCAGAACATCACGGCCAACCCAGCTCGCTGACTGCCCAACGCCAATCACAGTCGCTGAACTGCGTCTCCGTAGCTAGGTAGGTAACAACCCCGGACCGGCCTTCAACCCACGCGCGCTCCGATGTTTGTGGTGTAATGGGATGGGATGGGCATGTTCCCCTCAGCCTGGTCTTAGTCTTGGCAGGACGTGAGTTTGACGGGATTTTTAAATCAGAAGGCGGTGTCTACTTCGTGGATTTGCTTTGCCTTCTTTCTTCTGCTTTTTCTTCTTCTCTCTCTTGCAATTCATTCCATCGTGGTCCTTGTCGTTCTTTGTCTGTGAAAGAAGCCTTCCAATGCGCAACACAAACACATTGGTGTCCTCTGACGCTGCTGCAAGCTCGGTTTGAACATGGAAAATCGCGGCCGGGATGGCTCCGCCAGCAAGACTGAGGCCGAGAGCCACGATCGAGGTTCGTCTCCCAGCCAAGCTTCGCAAGCTACGGCAGTCGACCGTGGGGTTCCAAAAGAGCCCCAGGGCAGGAGCATCGATTTCGACTTGGACGCCCTGAAGCCGGACAGGGTGGGCAACCCCTGCCATGCGGACAGCGATCCAGGATTCGCGCATGTTGATGGAGACGTCGACGGCCCTGGCTACAACGACACCAAGGTCGACATCATTGCTGTGCCGTGTCCTGGCGCCGACCCGGTGCAGACTTGGATCCGCGATCCACTGCCCGATCACTCGTTCGACTTTCCAACTCCAGATAACGCCGGGCTCCCCACCGTGGCCAAGCTGGCCGGCAAAGCGATACTAAGCCCGGCCGTGAGCGGCCACTTCGCTAGAGCACCGCATATGTGGGCTAGGCAAGGCATCCGCGGGTTTGTCAGTACGGCAAGAGTAATGCTGTACAGGCATCGGGCTCTTGCAGACGGAATAGATTTGGAGGGCTTGGCCATGGACTTATTGGACCAGATCCAGCAGCTGCGGCAAGGAACCGTAAGTAGATACAGTATTCACCCATGTTTCCATGTAAGCGCCTTTGCTGATTTCCATAGGGTCGGTCCCGGCCTCTGTTCTTCATAGCACATAGCATCGGTGGTCTGGTAGTTAAGCTTGCCTTGGTTCGGGCAACTCAGCTGGTCCGTACCCTGTCTCTCGTCCCAGAGCTGGAAATAGGTCAACTGACTAACAGTAGCGTATCTGTACAGGCTGAGTACCGAGAGATCATGTACAATTGCCACGGCGTCAGTTTCTTTGGTAGCGGCCACCTCCCAGTCCTCAGCGCATCATCATAATGCTAACAAGGGATTAGCCACCCCTCACCGAGGATCTAGTTACATGTCGATGAAGAACCTTAGGGAAAGCATCAGACAGCTACTCCATTTACAGCGGCCACTTCCCGAGTCTCTAGTTCGCGAGCTTCGTGTCAATAATAGCACGCTTGCAACGATACATGAAGACTTTGTCGATATCATGTCTGAGCTTCGTGTCTGGACATTTTATGAGACCTTGGACTCCCAACTCTCCGGATACGGTGCAGGAGGTAGCGCTGGCCTGGGCGGTGATAGCGAAGTCCAGTTTGGGGCCCCGTTGGTTTCAATCAAATCTGCTCTTCTGGATGTATGGGAAGAGGATGTTTTCTCGGTTGAAAGCGACCACGCCAACATTGCATCCTTCGGGCCAAGAAACCTCAAGACCATGACAACATATCTCAAAGACTTGACCGCTGCCATCATCAAGGCTCAAGATCTGAGCGACAGGTACACCCACACACCGCTCAAACTTAAGGATCACGTCAAGGTGGAACTGGTAAGCTTTTACGAGGACCCAGATGCAGAGATGGAAGAGTCAACAATCCGTCTCTACTCAACGAAGACCCATCTTGGTGACTTTCTCATCAAAGGTCCCGAGCGTTGCCTGGAGGAACGCCTAGGTCGGGCCCCTTCAAGACAAGGGAGTATCTTAACGAATAGGCCCTCGGCTTTCCCCCATTCGCCAGACATTGTCGTCACAGGTTCTTCAGCGAGGCCGTCTTTGGAAATGGAAGGCGGTCTCAATGTTCCCCATGTGATTGGCTCGCCGGGCCAGGCTCTATCGGCCTCCAGGAATCATCCCTCTAGCTCTGGAAGTCAAGGCAGTACCCGTACCTTGTCAGAACCGTCGCTCCAGCTGGGCGGCGCCGATGTTACTAGCTCCTCCGGGACAGAAAGTAAAGACTTCCAGCCGGGATCTCATAGCCATCCAGCTGAGCATCTGAGCAGAGCATACGCGCTGCAATATCTCACTGCCGGGTTCTCCAGGCCTAATCCGTCCCTGAAGAAATTCATGTGGATTCACTTGCCTTTTACAAATCCTCTCTGGGTCAAGGTAATGGTCATTCCCCCTTTTCATCATACCGGAATTGCAGTCTCTAATCCTCAAGTTAGGAGATTTTTGGTAAGCTCGCCGAGACGCAGGGCCAAAACTTCGAAAAAGTCTTCTCCAAAGAGAACTGGCTATCAAAACATATACAAAGCAGAGATTCCAAATCGCAACCTTCTTATGTCAAGCCCTCATGCAGTTACATTCCTGCCGAAATGGCCCCCTCGCCTCGGACCTCTCTGGCTTCCCCTGGACGAACCAATGCCGGCAATAGCCCCAACTGCTTGTCTTTGTTTCTTCCCTATCTCCACTTCGATACTTATTGCAACATCATCAGGCGCCGGGACTTCATACACCATCGCCTGAAACACGGCAGATCCAGCCCGGTTCCCGAGGACGTCGCGTCGTTGGAGTCTTTGGAGATGCGGGTTATTTGGCAACACCTAGGCTTTGATCCTCCGTTGAACTGTCGTCGGACGTTGGATCAATTTGGGTATCCCTCTCTCCACGATACGAATGCCCGAGACGACGATCAGATGCTTTACAAGCTCACCATGGAAGATGCGCGGCCGCAGCTGAAACCCCGAGATCGGCGACCAAACAGACATTCATTTTCCTCCATTAGAGCCTCTATCAAGGGGGCTTATTCTGAAAGCTCATCCGACGGTGACTCGGAGTCGGAGACGGAAAGTCATCTTAGAGACGGGAAGCTTCTTATGGTTGATCAGCTGTGGCTGTGGGCTCTTGATACAAGTGAGTTTCGTTGAGGCAACGGTTTACATAGAGTTGTGAGCACGACTTAGAATCCTGACTTTATCTAGCCACCTTGACTACTTTCTTTCCCAAGCGAGAGTCATCTCTTAAGGAGGGGACTTTGTTTCAACAGGCAGATCTGCGCAACAGCGTCTACAATGAGTTGAATGGTGATCTTACAGGAAGGACGCAGAACGCTTTGGGTATGTTCTGAGCTACCCGGAGTTGGCAAGGAGGATAGTCACTAATTAGCCCTCAAGACCTCGCGGCCTTTATCGCTCTTCACGCGGTTACGGTGTTTCTCGACAAGTCTTCTCACCCCGACCTAGAGATATTTCGCATCTTCGATGAGGCAATTGGAATACTGGTGAGATAAAGCTCCGTCCCGCGTTCATTATCCTGTGGAGCACTTCTGACAAAGGTTCAAGGCCGAGCGGATGACATCAAACATGAAGAAATTCCGCTCTCAGACCTTCACCACGAAGGCCGACGACAGCCTCTTCGACGAACATGACCCTGAGGGGAGCAACATAAATTCTATCAAGAAGCGGCACAAGCGGGAGCTCGAGAGGGCAGAACGCGACAATAGGGAGAACACGTCGGCTCTTCTCGAACTGCGCGATATGGAAGACGAACTGACAACACTGCAAAAACTGTTCGACACACAAGATTCAACTATTCGAGTGATGCAGGGGATTTACCTCAGGCCGGAGCTTCACGGTGCCACGACGGATGGGCGGCGATATCTAGACGAAGCCCTAGAGCATTTGTCCGAGTACAAGCAGACCACCACCGACATGCTGAAGAGAGTGGATACGACACGGAAAGATGTAAGTCGGCCACACAACCCGGAAAAGGGACACGGACTGATTCTAACCATGTGCCCTCCCCCCAGTACGAAAAAATGCTTGAGATGGCGCAACGTCAAGCTCAGGTGGACGAGGTGCGCTGGTCCCGGCTCCAGACAGAGCTCGCATCCAGTCAGAACCTCTCCGTCATGATCTTTACCACCTTCACCGTCGTGTTTCTCCCGCTCGGGTTCTTCACGTCCCTCTTCGGCATGAATACGGCCGAATGGGATGGCGAGGGCAATATCCCGTCGCTGGGCACAATCGGGGCCATCTCGCTCCCATGCTCGATTTTCCTGATTTTTGCCTCGCTGGTGGCGGCCTACAGCTCGCGCATACAGGGCGTCGTCAAGGCGACATACAAGAACACGAGGAAAATGTGGAAGGCTGGCCGGTCCTTCATGGGCAAATTCGAGACCAAGAAAGCGAAGCTGGCCAAGCAGATGCGCAAGGAGGAGCAGAGGCGGGAGAGGCGGGAGAGGATCGCCCGGCGCCAGAAAGAGAGGACGTATGACCTCTGGGCAACGGTCAAGGAACAGCGGAGCTTGCAGTACGAGATCCCGGTCCTGAATAGGAGGAGGTCGAAGTCTGGCAGGCAGGGGGTCGTGGGACGGAAGTCGTGGATGGCTATTTGATGATGATTGGATGTGCATTAAATGTGTTTATGGCTCAGGGGAATTGCGAAGAATCAAAGCTCAAGCAGCACCAAAGTGAGGACCGGTACTGCAGTTGCACCGTGTTTACGAAGCAAAGGGGGTGTGTGTCGGGTCTCACGGACTTCCGACGACGGGGCGTACAGTACGGCTCTTGGTTTCTTGACACGACTTACTAATAATTCGATCTGTAGATGTACTTACGTTATGTGTACTATATGTGCACCTCTTTTGGTTTGCATTAGATGGTTTTGGTGCACGATGTGATTGACATGTGAATGTCATTGTCCGGGTTAGGTACGGGGCGAGTAGGGCATCCGGACTCGGAGCTCGTTTGGTGCAGGGGTTGTCTCGTCATGATCATGACTGCGATTGTTGCTCGTGACGGCTGATGGAAAACCCCCAATGACTACCGGACTGGAACCACGAAATTATCTCAGGTACGCTAGATGGGTACTGGAAATTTATCTGACCGAGGACGGGGAGACGGAAAGCTCCCGGTCCCGTGTAAGTGAAGAGGTCCACCGACTTGAAACCGAACCTCCATGACCCTTCAAAGCTCTCCGGCTACCCTCGGGTAACGCCTAGCATGGGCGAAGCGATACACCCGACCAGGCACCCGCTCCCCAAGCCAAGTCCCCCTCGAGCCGAGCTCGCACTAGGAGGCCAGGCCGTTTTCAAATGCCAGCGAGTCTATTGGCCGGTGCCGGCGCGAACGTCATAGAGCCGAGCCCGTCCATAAGTGCGGTGCCGGAAAAAGCTTCATTCAATTCATGATCAATTGCATGATACCTGCCTCTGCTGGGTTAGCTACCATACCTTTGTACCTGACCTTACCTAGGCGCCATAGCTCCGCGTTACGTTTTCCATTCCATTTTTTGACGGCCTAATTGAACGATAATTGGTTTTGTTTTCACCGCCCAAAGTTCACACTCACACCCACCCCCCTCCCCGCCGCCGGGCAGGGCATCCAGAAGAGGGCATCCAGAAGATTTCCCCCGAGTGCGCGACATGTTGCCGCCGTAGACCGGAAAAGAAAAAAAAGCCACAAATGTCTGCCTCCACACGCCTCACCACCGGCCTGTGTCGCCGGGCGGCTTCGGCCCCTCGTCGCACGGCACGCGCCCCCCATGGCCTGCGCTGCCTCTCCACCACCACCACCACCACCACAACTCGACCAACCACGACGGCAGCGCCCATAAGCACAAGCAGCTCCTCCTGCCGACCTCAATTGAGACCCGAAGCCCGCCGCCAGCCCCATCCCTCAGTCGTCCCCAGCACGCCGAGGACCTTCTCCACCACGCGCCCCCGCCGCTTCGCCAGCGCCGACGAGTCGTTCGACCCCGCGAGCATCGAGCGCGAGAGCGACGAGGTAGATGTGTGCATCGTGGGCGGCGGGCCGGCGGGCCTGTCGGCGGCAATCCGGCTCAAGCAGCTGGCCAACGCGGCCGGCAACGACGACTTCCGCGTGCTGCTCCTCGAGAAGGCGGGCGAGCTGGGCGCGCACATCCTCTCGGGCGCCGTGATCCAGCCCGACGCCATCAACGAGCTGATCCCCGACTGGCTGGCCGAGGACAACGCGGCGCGCTTCGACGGCGCCACGCCGGCCGGCAAGGACTCGATGCGCTTCCTGACCAAGACCATGGCGCTGCCCGTGCCCACCCCGCCGCAGATGCACAACTACGGCAACTACATTGTCAGCCTGAACGAGTTCACAAAGTGGCTCGGCGAGCGCGCCGAGGAGGTCGGCGTCGAGGTCTACCCGGGCTTCGCCGCCAGCGAGGTGCTCTACAAGCCCGACGGGAGCGTCAAGGGCGTGGCCACCAACGACCTGGGCATCGCGCGCGACGGCAAGCCCAAGGACACGTTTGAGCGCGGCATGGAGTTCCACGCGCGCATCACCCTCTTCGGCGAGGGCTGCCACGGCAGCCTGACCAAGCAGGTCATCAAGAAGTTCGACCTGCGCAGCGAGAGCCAGCCGCAGACCTACGGGCTCGGCATCAAGGAGGTCTGGGAGGTGCAGCCCGACAAGTTCAAGAAGGGCGAGATCCTGCACTCGATGGGCTACCCGCTGCCGCTCGACACCTACGGCGGCGCCTGGCTGTACCACTTCGGCGACAACCTCGTCAGCGTCGGCCTCGTCGTCGCGCTCGACTACACCAACCCGTGGCTGTCGCCCTACGGCGAGTTCCAGAAGCTCAAGCACCACCCGGCGTACAAGTCCGTCCTCGAGGGCGGCAAGTGCATCTCGTACGGCGCCCGCGCCCTGGTCGAGGGCGGCTTCCAGTCCATCCCTAAGGTCGCCTTCCCCGGCGGCGCCCTGATCGGCGACTCGGCCGGCTTCGTCAACGTGCCCAAGGTCAAGGGCACGCACAACGCCATGAAGTCGGGCATGCTCGCCGCCGAGGCCGCCTGGACGGCCCTCAAGGACGGCGACGCCGGCTCCGTCTTCCTGTACGACTACGAGGACACCCTCCGCAGCTCGTCCATCTGGAAGGAGCTCAAGGAGGTCCGCAACATGCGGCCATCCTTCCACACCCCGCTGGGCGTCCTCGGCGGCATGGCCTACTCGGGGCTCGAGGCCTTCGTCCTCAAGGGCCGCGTGCCCTGGACCTTCAGCCACAAGGCCAGCGACGCCGGCAGCACCAAGCCCGCCGACCAGTGCAACAAGATCGAGTACCCCAAGCCCGACGGCAAGATCTCGTTCGACATCCTGACCAGCGTCTCGCGCACCGGCACCAACCACGAGGAGGACCAGCCCGTGCACCTGCAGGTCGCCGACTGGGACAAGCACACCAGCGAGACGTGGCCCAAGTTCCAGGGCATCGAGAACCGCTTCTGCCCCGCCGGCGTGTACGAGTACGTCGACGACGCGACCAAGAAGGAGGGCGTGCGGTTCCAGATCAATGCGCAGAAGTGAGTCCTCCTTCCTACCTAGCCCATTTTTTCTTCCCAAGTGGCAACGGAAAGATAGAGATAGAGAGAGAGAGAGAGAGAGAGAGAGAGAGATGCTGACGTTTTTATAACCACAGCTGCATCCACTGCAAGACATGTGATATCAAGGCCCCCAACCAGGACATCAACTGGCAGGTGCCGCAAGGAGGCGAGGGTCCCAAGTACTACAAGACTTGATACAAGACAAAGCGAGGCGACAGAACCTAGAAGTGTAGGGCAGCAGAGTGAGAGGAAAGTAAATTGTGATGCGATCTGACTTCAAATATATAATTCGTGTAGAATGGACGGTACGCAGGACAAGAGTTCATGGCGGCCGGTGGGTACCTGACGTACGTAGTACGGGTAGGTAGTTTTGGCTTTCTATGCTGCCACGGGTATAGACGACAGTTTAGAACGGAAGTCGAAGCGAAAAGTGTATATCAAGAGTTAAAATGCTCCAGAAGACTCTCAATCTTGTGAAAACGATACATGCAATGCAGAGCGTGACGTCGCGATACTTTTTTAATCGTGCGTGCATATGTTCGCGACGACGCGAGCCGGTGATGTGCACCGTGCACGCCCATAGCAATTTATGAGGCCATCCCGCGGTGGCTGGTATATAACTCGCTACCTAGTAATAGTGGTATAACTCGTTACCAAAAAGGAGTGATCCTTGGGTAATTAAGATATATTTCCCGTTACGTGTTGGCACCTATATTACCATGACTTCGCGCCAACGAGTCGCGGCACACAGTGCAACCATCACGCTGTTCATGTTGCTTGGTGGCGGGCCGATGCACTGTATGGGGGGAAATGGGGGGCACAGGCACGGCCAGATGCGACCAAAAAGGGGCTATTGCCTGAGGCTCCAAGTGTACGAATGCAGGAGGCAGCCTAGCTGCACGAAGCAACCTTCACACGTCCAACACCAGGCAGATGCGAGGCTCTGGTTGTTTCCATTTTTGCGCTCCAATGATATGCAACCGCGCCAGCAACCAACTGAACGACCATGGATTGCTTTCTGGCGGCTTTATCTTCTGACGCGGACATCCGAGGTATGGGCTGTTTGTCTGTGATAACTGGTGACGGGATGGATGGAGTTGGCGGCGAGCCACCAAACCAAGGAAGTCGATTTTCTCGTCGGCATGAAAATCGGTGTTTTTCCTTGGGCTGCGGTGGAGTCGTCGCCCAAGCGGGTTAAGAGAAGGGAGACGGCCGATGGGAGGAGAGGGGGAAAAGTGTGAGTCATAAGTGAGGCTGGTGGTGGGAAACGCAATAGCAAGGATGATGCGCTTTGAAGCGCCACACGGGCCAATCTCCCTTTCGTAAGGTACCGGTACTTGCATGCGGCATTCACCACGTCCCTTGCGGCCTGACAAACGGGGCGAGAGCACGCTATGCAATGCATGCCATTGGATAGCAAGGTCAAAGCGGGACAGAAACGATGGGCACCCACCTATCGAGCTTATCGCGGATATGGCTCGTAGCATGTGTGTTAAAGAGCCGTCGAACTGGGACGCAAACATTACCATAGATTCGGCTGTCAGTTCGCTCTTACAACCTAGGTAGGTGGGATTGCGACCATAGTTTCTGATGGCTGTCAGACGTCGGATATCTAGGTTTGATGACGGGCTGTGACTGTTCTGGCTTTTGGTAACATGCTAGATGACTGTCGGTTGCCGGCTGCAGTGTTCCCAGCGAGTCAGGCCAAATCTAAGCGTGAGTCGTAGAAATGTCGGCATGTGTTGGAGCGAGCAAGAGGTTTTATACGAGGCCCAAAAGCTATTGCAGCTGGGGTCACGAACCTTTTGAGGCAGTGTTAGTCCATCAACTTTATGCGTTCGCACGAAGCGAGGAGACAAAACATACCGCGTATGGATTCGTGCATCAATCTTCATGTCCGTACGTACCATGAGGATGAAATCAATGCACAGTACGTAGATATCGATGTTAGCGATGATGAAAAAAAGGAAAGATGTGCACGTAGAGGAAAAGAACAATGACCAAGAGAAATGATCCATGGGTGCCGAGCAAACCCGGCAACGGCGTCTGGTTGTTGGGTGGTGGTCTGAGTGGGGAAATTGCCCGGCTTGGGAGAAAGGTGCCACAACGCGACATGGAGGCAATCGATCGCGCGCGGCGCAACCGCGTCAGACAGACGGGGAAAAAGACGCGTCCGTGAGCTGGCGAAAGTGTCCAGGTTTTCCCGAGAGATGAGCCTGTTGGTATTGAGAATGCACAATAAAGCCGAGCAGGATTTTGGTGTCCGAGAGCGCGAGAGAGAGTGAGAGAGAGGACGTGGGATACAGGATAGGTGTGTGGTTGAAAAAGCAAAGACGAAAATGATGAGAAAGAAAACGAGTGGCCTGGAAGGTATTCGGGTTAGGCTTCAGGACTCCTGTGGTGACTTTGGGGCGCTAGCAAGCACCTGCCAAACAGCAAGCTTCCAGGTTCAAAGCTTGCGGCTGCGAAAGAGCTGAAAGGAATGACGCGGAAGGAGACCGGGATGGATGGAAGCCTGGAAGCGCCAGCACCTGAACGCAGGGCCCGAATTGCCTTGCGGAGGGAATTTGAATGCGATATCGGGTCTCCCAGCGACGGAATCGTCGGCGATGGCCTCTGGGAGGAAATGCTGCAATTGTCTTGGGTTGCATCGCGATCAGATGTGAAGGAGAAGAAGAGCAGCAGGCATCAAAATAGGGGAAAGGGGAAGATCAAGGTGTTTCATGAGATGCGTGTGGCAGCTACAGTAGCAGCAACTCTTGGCTGAGATTGCGATGGAAAGTGCAACGCCTAGAGTGGAGCGAGGGGACGGGACCAGGAGGGTTGCTTCAGCAAGTACCGGTACATGCGTGCCGGTTTGCATGGTTGCTCAGGAGGCGGGCAGAAAGGGCGAAAGGTGGGTGGTCGAGACGGAAAAAGAGAGATAAAATCCGGGCCTTCGGGCAGCTGATTGGCCGCGGCGGGCTCTAGTGCGCCTCCCAAAACATCGAAGGCCAAGGAACCCGCCGCCACAGAGCTAGCGTGGATGCCTCAGGCAGCTCAGTGCTCGCTGGGCGAAAATTATAAGAAGCCCGCGCTCCCTCCAACCCGTCGATTGGGAATCTCGCGCGGAAGTCCCGACCGGCCCTACGTATCTGCTACCTCGTTCGGCCTCAATTTCTTTTTATTCCCCACCACACCTCACCTTCCTCACCGAAGCTGATCAACAGCACCCGCAGCTCAGTGTCCCTGTCGCTGAAGTGCATCTACTCTTTTTCTCTGCAAAACCAGCGTTGTGTGGGCGCATCTCTCATTTAGGTTAAGAAGGGTTAATCAGTTGGCCGACAGGAGTTCGATCCTCTTCTGGACAAAGGATCTCGCCGAACGTCATCGCGGCACGGCACCCTTTGGCTTCGAAAAAGAATCCGACCTCCTCTGTCGCCGTCAACCCCCAAAGATATTCGTCGAGGACAATAGAAGATCCATTTGCACAGGTCACAGTGCAGTTTTGCTATTTATCCCGGACGAACAAGACATCTTGCCCGTGAGCTGAACGTGTGGTCCGTCATCCTCCACACGGAGTGTGCTGCGAACCGCGTCCGCGTCCCTTGTCCACAGTGACATAAGGCATCGCCGTCGGTCGCCTTTGACGAGCTACCTCCATCATTTCGAGCGGCGCATCATCGTCATCGACGAAGCCATCGACCAAAGTTCTCGACGAGACCGAGACCTGCTCCTGGTGGTTGTTGATTGAGACATCATCGACCGTCCCAAGGGTGTTGTTCGCTACGAGCAGCAGTGTAGGGGAGACATTAAGTTGTTCATCTCCAACATCTGGTAAGACTCCCTTCGTTCGACAACCTATTCAGCCTGTCTGCCCACCTTGCATTGGTGTCTCGCACCTCATCCTCCCACCCTCCCATCCTCACTTCACCCTCACCGCATCACTGTCGTCGCTGCTGCCGTTGCCGCTGCAACCAACAAGAGCCTTTGCCACCCCACCAACCAACCCCGCCCCGCCTATAAAACTCAAAAATCACCCGCAGCTGCCAAGCTTCCCTCCTGCAACCCACAAAACCGCATTGCTAGTCCTGGCCTAACATTACTCCTCTGGCTGCAGACCTGTTCGAGAAAGGGAACGCAATCCTGATCTTGCGATCACAAAATCCTCAAGATGGAAGCTATTCAGACGCATCCGTCGAACGCTGCCCAGGCCAAGGCCTTTACTGCACCTGGGTCCCTCTCATTTCCTGGCGCGGTTGGTGAGCTCACGCCACCCTCCACGGTGAATGATAAGGGAACCGCAGTGAACGGGGGTCATCTGCTGGATGGCCAAGCCGCGAACGGTACAGGGGTGACTCCCGCGACCCCGGCGGCTACTCCTGGGGCTCAGCCAGGTGGAAGTGGATTAACGCCCACTCTCCAGTAGGAAACCTCTCCGGGCATTCAAGAGGCTGTGGGCTGACTCCTTTCAGGAATATCGTCGCGACGGTGAACTTGGATTGCCGTTTGGACTTGAAGACCATCGCGTTGCACGCCAGGAATGCTGAGGTATGTTCCTTGTGGGCCGTCCTCATGGTGGAGCAGCATCGTTCACACGGACCTGTTCTGACCCCCGTGACACAGTACAATCCGAAGCGTTTTGCAGCTGTGATTATGAGAATCCGCGAGCCCAAGACAACCGCTCTCATTTTCGCAAGCGGAAAGATGGTTGTTACCGGCGCGAAGTCGGAAGATGACTCGAAGCTTGCCTCTCGCAAGTACGCCCGCATCATCCAGAAGCTCGGGTTCAATGCGAAGTTCACGGATTTCAAGATCCAAAACATCGTTGGCTCTTGCGACATCAAATTTCCCATCCGTCTGGAGGGTCTTGCTTCCAAGCATCACAACTTCAGCTCCTACGAGCCCGAGTTGTTCCCTGGACTGATCTACCGCATGATCAAGCCGAAGATCGTGCTTCTGATCTTCGTCAGCGGCAAGGTGCGTTACATGGGGCAAGATTTATGGCCGTCGTAAACTGACAACTCGCAGATCGTTCTCACTGGTGCTAAAGTGCGTGAAGAGATCTATCAAGCCTTTGAGATGATCTTCCCCGTGCTCCAAGATTTCCGGAAGACTTGAAAAACCAAAGTCCAATCCAACTTGGCAACGCACCCGCCTCGCTATCCTCCCCCAAACCTCACATTACGACAAACTTGTATACTACCCTCCAACAAAACTACCCACGTCATGATCTCCACGACAACAACCATACCCTACCAAAAAAAGCACCCATAGCGAACGGCAGCTCTCCATTACTGAGCTTGCGTTCCGTTGTATCATTTTTCTTTCTTTCTTCCTCTTTTTACAGCATTGCATCGGCGTTCCGGACGGAAATTACAGCAGGAGAAACGGGTTTCGCCTCGAGGTTTATCGCCTCCTATATTACATAGATTGCGCATGGAGTTGACGCAATGCGCACGACGGCACTTGCGCAGGTCGATTGCCGTCCTAATTTGCAGCCCCAGAGAGGGCCTTGCATAGAGGCTGGAAGTTGTTTGGCCAGCCCTGGTTGAGAAGGACTGCATCTGCTACTCCCGTCTGGTTTGGCCACTTGGTTGGCCGTGCCACTGGGACCAGACATTTGCAGAAGACGGTGCATCAAGAGTGCGAGCGTCTGCTTGCTCGTACATTTTTTTTGCAGCGGAGGGTTCGGTGGCATATGATGCTCATCTACTTTATCGCGCTGAGATTCGTGACGGCTACTTGCCATCAATGACCTTGCTAGGCCGTGGATCAGCATACCACGGTCACGAGATCACGAGATCACTGGCAGCTGGTGGTGGCCTTTGGACTTAAGCGTTCTTTAGTCGTGGCTTGAGCCACTAATGCCACCATTTATTCTCATCCACTGTCTCCCGTTATCTGTCTCACCTCGGTGTGATGGTACTTACCTCTCATGTCTGACCAAATCCGTCGCTCATGCCTCATGCCGTCTGCAGTGCCGTTGCCTTGGCCAACTCTTCCTCCAAGACAAGACGCCGTATCCCACCTCGACTGCCATCCTCAGTAACGACAGACCCTTTCTTGAGAGTCTCACCGCTGACATGTTTCCATGCCCACTTGTCCTTGAATGCAGAGGGACAATTGCCCATGATGCAATCGGCAATTTTCTCGCCTAGAACGGGGAGGAATTTGAAGCCATGACCGCTGTCACCGGTGGCGACAAAGAGACCTTGCCATTCCGGGTGATAGTCCACAATGAAGTCCGCGGTTGGAGTATCCTGATACCAGCATAGACGCGTCTTGATGAACGGCCGGTCCTGTAGCCCGGGCAAGGGAACCATCTCCTGCAAAGCACGACGAAGGTCCTCGGCGCCCTCGGGAGGAATTGATAGCGTCGGATCCGACATGTGAGTCCGCGGGAGAGAGATGTCGTGTGTAGGGGCTGAAGAGAGGGGTGACGAGGGAAGGGGTGCCGTATCCAAGGTCTCCGGGTTTACGTATCCGTACGCGTGACGCGCGACCTTGAGTATGCCCTTCGACGGAGGGATGACAAATAGACCGGTCGTCAGGTTCAAGATGATTGGCATCTTGCTCAGCTGTTCTTCCTCGTCTTGTGTGATTTCCAGGTATCCCAGCACCTGGCCAGTGGCTATCGCCCGCCCCGATATGTCAAGCAGACCTCCAGTCCAGGCCCCGGCAGCGAGAACCACAAGGTCGGCCGACAGGAAGCGCCCATCGGCAAGCCTGGCACCAGTCACAGTTGACCCTAAGCGCTCCAGACGATTAACCGTGCCAGCGACGAAGGTGATGCGCCCGGTCTGCTGGACCTGGTCAACGAGCCACGCCATGGAGGCGGTGGCATCAGCCCACCCGCTACCATGATTGATGTAACCCCACGTCCCAGACCCGCCGCCACCTGTTCGGGCAGCTTCGCGGATGGCGGCGGCATCGGGCAGCTCCCGAATGTGGTTGGCCAGTTCAGGATCGTCCGACGCCAGAGACAAGACATTAGCCCAACTGAGTCGAGCATAGTCCATGCCCGTCAGCGTTGTCTTGTCGACGGCCACCGCGGCAGGTGGTGTATTGGCAGGCGGCGGGACACCATCAGCGACGAGGAGCAAGCCGCTTTCATGGTACCGGCCTTGGGCCCCGAGGTCGGAAGGGTTGGCCTGCTTCCGCCATTGAGCCTGGGCGTCAGCAGCCAGAGAAGCGTAGGCAGCATCAGGATAATCAGCCCTGATGATCCGGCTGCTGTCGATGCTAGCGGCGTCGCAAGCAGGGAAGAGGCCTGACTGGGCCGGGTCAGACCTGTCGACGACGGTTATGGAGCATTGCGAGAATTCATGACGACGGGCGAGAGCCAAGGCAGTCCCGAGCCCAAAGACGCCAGAGCCGACGATGAGGATCGATGAGGGTGGGGAGAAGGGCGAGGGTGAGGATGAGGGCGATTGAAGAGGAGCAAGGGAAGGTAGTGGAAGAGGGGAAGAGGAAGATGCCATTGCACAGGACAAAAATAAAGGGAAAAGGGCTCAACAGCAGCAAAGGGCGGGCGAATAGGCAAGGGCCGGATTTTAGGGTTTGAGTAAGGTAGGGTCGCGACTGTCGGCCGCGCCCTTGTTCCAGTTTATGGAGAACGCCGCAGAAAAGCAGGACTGCCTAGAAGCTTCCGGGCGTGTGTTGCCTTGACCACTTGTTGTGCTATTGAATGGATGTAGGGAAACCTTATGCAGACACGAAAGAATTGCCCGCCTTGATTTGAGCCTTGGCCGGTGGAGAGAACTGAGAACGGCTTTCCACCAAGCCGGGCTCGGATCGTGGGGACGACCTACTTGTACCTTTGCTAAATACCCTGCGTGGAGAACGATGGAGGCATTATCTGCAGGATCGAACGACGAGCGAGAGAGCCGGCCTCAGTTCCCGTTCCAGATCTTTGTCGATGCCCAACAAGAGGCGGAGACGAAGACATCCAATGTAACCCGGCATCACTCAGATCCCTCCTCCCGAGCTCCACACATTGCGGGTTTCTAGTCCGAACATGGAAAAGCGCCAACGTTAATCGGTCAGGCTAAACCCGCCTTTGGTGCTATTCGTCACTCGCGGAACAGGAGGTTTTGCGTGTCTTGCGCCCTTGAATAAACCATCCGATAACATCCATCCAGTGAGTGAAAGAGTGTGAAGCAGCAGCTGCCCGGTGACACGGAAGGGCGCTGTTCTCGGCAAAGCGGAGGCGCCTTGCTGATCCAGGGCGTGTCATTTACTTGTCTCGGGATTGGAATGAAGCACAGCAGCGCGTTCGCTATCTCGGGGTTGCCCGACTCAGAACACCAGAGCCAGCCATCTCATGCCATGTGCTCCGTAGCATATTTCTTGTTTTTTCTTCTTCTTCGTGTGTTGCGAGGGAAAGGTGAGTAAGGTGGTGCCCTGTGATAAGAGTGTTGCTCCTGCCGCCTCATCTTGGACGAAGCAGGCGGATCTACACATCTGTATCTTGACCCCAGAAACATCACATTTACGTGCAGAGGGTACAGGTAGGTAATCGGTGCTGGTTGCCTAGGTACATTAGGTAAGAAGAGCAGTTCTAATGATGTGCTCGATAGACGTACAGGAGTCTGGCTGCCCGTAATCCGTAGACCTCAGCTCGGGCACTGTATCCCGTGCTGCGTGTAGATACTATAGCGCCCGAGGGGGGGTATAGAAGTCAGTCTTCTGGACCGTAATCCAGTCCAGAGACGGCTTTGGCCTGGTGACGGTACCACTCATTTTTCCACTCTGCATTGTATTCAGTACAAAAGGGGTCCTTCAGCTATTGGACCGATTCAGGATACAATTTGTTTTCCAGATGGGGGAGCGTTTTGGGCTCGAATCCATCCCTGAGCCAGGGGTCCATCTTGGAGCGGGCAAACCGTCTTCCAGGCAGGGCCCCCGTACAAAAAAGTAGGTAGGGAATGCCTTTTCCTGGCGCGCCCAGCTGTTTTCTGGACGCCAACCCCAAATCAAATTTATTGATTGTATTGCACGCGCGAGAACAGAACAAAAGAAAAGCATATAAAAGTCAGATTCGAATCTACAGTCTAGAGTTTACAGATCTACAGTTTACACATTATACTATACAGTCGCTTTCAATTATACCTTCTTCGCTCCAAGAAAGTTAATAATATTGGGAAACCGCCCGGGCGGGTGTCACGAACCAAGAGGGGTGGCCCGCAACAGGACCTGAAGGGAGCCAGTAAACAGGAAGCATGTGGGTCATCTTCGGAACTAGTGAACAGGCGCTCTGTGTGCTCTGTGGCGTAGGCGCAGAGCAGACAGAGCAAGGACATTCTTCATTTCTATATAACGAGTAGGGTCTGGCGACATTAGGTCCCAGACCAGTAATCAATATAAGTTCTTAGGCATTCATTGCACAGTCGAGAGAACTATCCCTTTGCTCCGTGGTTACATACACCCCCTTGCACTTACCTTTTGACCCCTACCGTCTCTAGGACCCTCTGGTTCTCCTGATCGTAACAGCGGGCAGGGCAGGGCAGGGCAGGTGCCGGCCTGCGCATCTGTTTGCACGTACTCTGGGCAGGAAGACGTACTCTAGGCAGGAAGACGTATTCTGGGCAAGAAGATGGGCTCTGTATAGGAAGACGTATTCTGGACAGGAAGACAGCCGCCCAAGCCAAAACACACCTCTAGCTCGATGATCACTTTTGGTAGAAGACTACTAGGAGGACGGATTCCGGGCCCAGGGACAGTTTATTACTAGAAGAAGGCTTGTAGCCGAAGACTCCCCGGCTTGCCTGGGATACTTTGGGCTGGGTGACTGCCGTGGTTACTGTCTTGCCTGTATAGGCCCGTCTTTTTCTGTGCAGGCTGACCTGCCTGTGCAAGGCCGTACCGAAGACAGTTTTTCAAATACCCGTGTGCGCGCCATGGTAGGTAAAACTTAAAAGGGGTCGCGAGGGATCCCGGACTGGGGGCCGTGCTGCAAATGCACGGACCATCATCGATTACAGCGCTTGGCTGAGGTGCCAGAGAGGTGCACACTCACGACTTGCGACAGGCATGTCCACGATCACTCATCCACGGCTCTACGCAAACTGGCCGCCCGGCACCAACATGTGCGGCCGAAGCCTATCCACCAAAAATGTCGTCCAACAAGAAGATCGCCGAATTCCCTGACGTCGAGGCCAAGCTCCAGAAACCCAGCAAGCAGTCGGCATTTGAGAAGCAAAAGGCCGAGGCCGAGGCCAAGCGTCGCAGAGAAGCCGCCGAGACGGCCGCAGCCCTCGAGGACTTTGTCAAGAGCTTCGACAACGACAATGACGACGACGGC
Organism: Podospora appendiculata; assembly: GCA_033675105.1. Taxonomy (NCBI): domain Eukaryota; kingdom Fungi; phylum Ascomycota; class Sordariomycetes; order Sordariales; family Podosporaceae; genus Podospora; species Podospora appendiculata. Next base: position 1,625,089 of record JAULSO010000005.1, on the reverse strand, counting down.
AACCCGGCAAACAAGCTGCGCGCGGGCTCTTCGCAGTCGCGGTTTGCCTCGGGCCACGGCGAACGATCGCCTTATGGCGCACAGCCGGCATTTGGGGGAGGTCCGGGGAAACGACACTTTGGCCTGTCCTCGGGCGGCGGGACCGTGAAAAGCGGCCCCGGCAGTCTTGGACCCCCTCCACCCCCGCCGTCGTCGTTTGCGAAAAAAAGAACCTTCGATGGGCCCCAGTCGAGCCATCAGAGGGACAGAGGCCCGGACGAGGGACGCGGGAGACTCGGCTTCGACGACCGAGAGCCCGCCTTCTCGTCCGTTTCCAAGGCCTTCGATGCCAGCGACGAGGAGGAGCCGGCCACGACTGGCGACCGCGCCGAGGAGAAGGCCGTTTCGAAGCCCACCTTACGCCTTGCAAACCTGCCCCCTGGCACTTCGCCTGCCGTCATCAAGGCCTTGATCCCCCCGAACCTGACCGTCGAGAACGTCAAGATCGTCCCGCCTTCTGGCCCCAGCGGCACCGAACGAAAGTCCATCGCCGCCATAGTCACGCTGTCCAAAGAATCCCCGGCGACCGAGATCGATGCTGCCGTGAGCTCGTTGCAGAACCGCTATCTCGGCCACGGCTATTTCCTATCCCTACACAGACATCTTTCCTCTGCCGCCATATCATCGGGCCTGACCGCAGTCCAGTCCTCGACAGCCATAGCACACCCCTTCGACGCAAAACGGGTCGAGGAGTCGTCGAGGAATCAGGGCCCGCAAGCTACGAGCTACGGCCGCAGTTTTGCGCCTCCGACATCGTACGGCCCTCCCATGGGCGGCCCAGTCGGCCGAAGCGGGCTTTTGTATGTTCCTGTCCACCCCCCGCGGGACATCAAGAAGCTACGCATGATCCACAAGGTCATAGAATCGGTGCTGGAACACGGCCCAGAGTTTGAGGCGCTGCTCATGTCTCGGCCGGACGTGCAGAGGGAGGAGAAATGGGCATGGATCTGGGATGCGCGCAGCGAGGGCGGAATCTGGTACCGCTGGAGGTTATGGGACATCGTGACAGGCTCACGGTCCAACAGGGGGAAGGGCAAATATGTGCCGCTCTTTGAGGGGAGTCATGCGTGGAAAATACCCGACCGGCCACTGGCATATGAATACACCACCGCCGTTGACGAGTTCGTTTCCGACCCGGAGTACAACTCGTCAGACGAGGATGACTTTGAGGACGAGCAGGCTCGTCAAGCCGAGCTCGGTGCCGGAGCCACCGAACAGGAAGACACGTTCCTTGCTCCCCTCGAGAAGTCCAAGCTAGCGCACCTGCTCGCCCGGCTCCCAAAAACCTTGTCCAAGGTTCGGAAAGGCGATATTGCGCGCGTGACGGCATTTGCCATCACGCATCTAAGCCGGGGTGCCGATGAGGTAGTAGACATGATTGTCTCCAACATCGAGTCACCCTTTGTATACACTACAGCGAACCCAGATCACGAGAAGGAGGCCAAGGAGAAAGACGGCCAGGACGAGTGCTCCCGCGGCACTTCACCGGCGGCGGCGGCGGCGGCGGCGGACGATAAAACCGTCGCTGACGCCGTTGACACGAGCGCAGCACGTTTACTTGGTCTCTACGTGATCAGCGACATTCTGTCGTCGTCGTCCACCAGTGGGATCCGACATGCCTGGCGTTACCGGCAATTATTCGAGACGGCGCTACGGAGTCGCAAGACGTTCGAAATGCTCGGCATGATGGCGGACAAGCTCAACTGGGGCCGCCTGAGAGCGGAAAAGTGGAAGCGCAGCATTGGCCTAGTACTCAGTCTCTGGGAAAGCTGGTGCGTTTTCCCCGTTGAGACGCAGGAGTTCTTTGTCAGTAGCTTCGAGAACCCGCCGCTTCTGAAGAAGCAGGCCGCCGAAAACGAGACGGAGAAAAAGTCCAGCCGGTGGAAGACGGTCGAGGCCCCGGCAGTTGACCGGGCCAGACCCAGCGGGTTCCTACCTGTGTCGGCGGACCAGCCGGCTGACCAGCCAGAGCAGCCGCTCAACGATTCGGAGTACATCGCCCGGATGCTGGAAACGGGCGACACGGACGGGGAGCTGTCATCGTACCCGCGGCTGCAGTATTCTTCGGGCGCGGAGGAGCTGTACTCGGAAGAGGACCTGGACGGGGAGCCTGACGAGGCCTTTCGCATCCTGATGGAGAAATTGTCGTCCACGGGGGGCGACACCGCGATGGTTGACGTGGCAGAGGCAACGGCAACGGCAACGGCGCATCAGCCAGCGACTGCCAAACAAGAGGTCAAATCCATAGGAGGATTCCGGATGTCGGCGATCAAGGCTGCACCGTCGAAAACGAGAATGCGCGCTGTCGACATGTTTGCCGGCTCCGGCTCGGACGATAATAACTAGCTGGGGGCTATGTTACATGGTGGCGAGCTTGTTTGGGGGGTTGGTTCACGACGAGCTAGCTCGCTCTGGTGTGGCGACGGGGCTTGACTGTTTGACTGGACAAATGCGAAAATGTCAGATAATTATATATTTTCTTAGTCAAGAGAAACCAGCTTCCCGTGGACTTCGCTTAGGGGACAGGTGGACTGATGGACGGCTTAAGCAGACTTTGATGTTGGAAGCCTAGTTGAGTCACGCGTTTGCGCCTGCATGCATGACAATTCACATTATGGGACTCAATACGGGTGTGTTACGTGTAGGTCAAATGCTTCTTTCTTTGTGCTGTCCCATATTCCAACATCCCGGGTTTTTTTTTTTTTTTTTTTTGGGGGGTTCTTGCATGGACATTTTTGGGCGTCATTCAGATCATGACGGCGTTACGGGTTGCCTTGCTGAGGTTGTGTGACTGACAGCACGGGAGGAGGCTGTCCAGGGGTCTTTTGGGTCGCGTCCAGTTCCAGTTCTTGGGTTATTGATGTTTGCAGCCAATCAAAACTTGCTCAGTTCCTCCGAGCACGCCGCACCCCACCTCCCCATGCATGCGCCGCACCTCTCTGCACTGCAATTGAGCATTGAACATCCACCATCGAACCTGTTCGAGACGAGGCCTGTTCAAGGAAGGTGCCCCCCTGGCCCGTTCATGGTCGTATCAAAATTCGAGACTGCACTGCACTCACTGTTGCTGTTCAGGTTGTCGCTCGTTGGTGGTCTGCTGATCCATCCCAACTTCTGTCTGCGCCGCTCCTGGGATCCCGAATTCATCAGAATCCCAAGTTCCAAGTCCCCAGTCCCAAGTCCCAAGTCCCAAGTCCCAAACCCCAGAGTCAAGCACCTCGACCCGCCATCCACAGACCACCCACTCGTCCAACCCATCCGTCATCCCTAGCAACCGCGGCACCGGCACCACCAAGGACCAGGAACCTGGACTGGACTCGCTGGACTCGCTGGACTCGCTGGACTCGCTGGATCGTCAAAACACACAACCGCGAGCGACTTGCCCTGAAAGAAGCTCTACGTCTAAGCCGTAGTCAGAGCCCTAGTCCCACTTCTGCTCCTGGTCCTGCTCTTCACACAACCCCCCGTAGACCTAAGTGCCGGTCTGCCGCCGCCCACGCAGAGCTGAGCAGAGCACAGAGCAGGACAAGCGACACAGCCAGCCGCCGACCCGCCCCTCTTTCTTCTACGCCAGAACCGCGCCCCGTCGTCCGCCTCGTCACATCCCAGGAAAACGCAAGAGGCTCTGTTTCGGACTGAACTTGCAGCTGGCCGTCGGTCTGCCAGCACGCTCGTCCTTTCGTTCTATCAGCCTCCGGCTATACTAGGTCTGCGGCGGCTCATCTTTGCCGTCTGCCATCCTGACTGCGACGCCGGGCGCCCTGCGAGCATCCGTTGCTTCTAGCTTCTTGAATAGCCTTTCTAGAACCTTGTCGTCGAAGAGGGGTTATCGACAAGTCTTGAGAACCAGACAGAGACCCGTCCGGTCTTGGTGCATGGAGCGCAAGCGCGGTATATACAGTCTTTGTTTCTCAGCTCGGTCCTGGGATTCCACCCTCGTTACTCTTTGGTGACACCCGACGGCTGTCAACGGTTTTGCTTCGGTGGACAAAACACGCCAGGTCTTGGACCCGGTTGAGCGAAGTCTCTCTGATCGATACTCTCGTCTACTTCGCTGCTGTCTAGTCTGCCAGACTCGCATCCATATCGACAAGGTATGGGCTGGACGACGATATACACGCCAAATCTTGAATAGTTATCCAGACCTCTCACAGAACTCCCGAGCCGAAGGTCACGGCGAGCCTTCTGTTACGCCTCTTCCAAAATGCCAATCATAAATGGCCAGAAAATGGCCTGGTACGTCACCTGTCTCATCCTCCTGGGTTGTTCCTCTCTCTCTCTCTGCCCGTTTCTGTCTCCCGGGTACCGGAGGCTTGTGCGTCGTCGCATTTCTCGCGCACCGGAAGATAGCATGGCGGCCCCCCCATGGCTTGTAGCTGACTCTTGGATCACTTTAGCGCGCCGTGCATTCGTGGCCATCGCTCGACAAAGTGCAATCACTTCAACGACCGGGTGATGTGTCCTGTACGGAAACCCGGCCGGCCTCTGAGCACCTGTCCCTGTGCGCCGGGGAAGCCGTGTGCATGCGGAGGGGTCAAGGTCGCAATTCCCCGAAAACAACAATGCGGATGCCCGTCAGAGAGCGAGCAAGATTCGAACGGGATTGAGCAGGACCACTCCCCCACTGAGAGTCAAACTTCACCAACGCGGCCCTCGTTCCGGGTCCAGAAGTCGAACTCTAACTCACGATCGAGGAAACAGTCTTTCGACCCTGTGAACCTGGGCAGAATAGACCCCATGTCTATCAACTTGGTAAGGCAGCAGAATAGCAGCCTAGACGCAAACGCCACAGCCATGATCGGCAATGGCACCGGCGCCAGCAACGGCATAGCGACGCAGGTCGCGCTATCCAGCCCGCCGGGGTATAATGTTGGCATCGGGTATGGGCACGCGGGAGCCGGCAGCGTGTTCACGCACCCTAGAAGCTTGAGTTATGGGCCTCCTATAACTTATGGCATGGATACCCGGTATGCCCAGCCGCAGCACCAAATTCCTTTACAGGTGGTGAAGACAGAGGAGGAGAGCTTCTCCTCATCTCAATTAGGGGGCTTGAGTATGCCACTGCCCCCAACAAGCCTCCCTAGTGCCACCAGAAGCTGTTGCTCGCCGCCTCTAGCACCCCCACCACCGCCCGCGGAGCTTCGTGTGTCTTTGATGCCAAAGCCCAACGGTACAGCCAACGGCATCGCACCCAGGGCTAGCTGTTGCGGCGGGGGCAAGGAAGATGTTGCACCCAAGCTGGATTCAGACACATCACCCGTGTCACCCTCGGATTTCGATAAGCTGCTCATGTCACAATTCCAGTCTCCGTTGGACATGAAGCACCAAGCTTTCTCGCCAGCATTTGAAACTCCAGTTTTTACATACCCAGCGAATCTCGGCTCCTGGCAACAGCCAGTAAACCAGGAAATGTGGCAGCAAATCGCGTCTCAGCCGACGCTGTCACTCAACACGTCGCTACCCACTCCTACAAACGGGCACACGGGGGACCTGGTCGGCACAAGCCATCAGTGCAGTTGCGGCCCAGGCTGCCAGTGCATCGGGTGCTTGGCTCACCCCTTCAACGAGCAGATGTACCGGTACGTCAACAATGCGTACACGAACCACGCCACTACCACAAGCACCACCAACGGCCATATGGATCTCGCAGCGGGCGTCTCTGCTGGTGCGACTGCGGGCGGCCCCGGTCAGTCTACGGCATATAACGGCGGCGCGGGGTACGAGTCGCCACCGGAGGCGCAGACGCCTAGTGATACGTCGGCGCTCAGCGATGAGCAGAATCTCTCGACGTTGGACTATTTCTTTGTGAATCTACCGATACAGCATGATGGGACGTGTGGAGGGTTCATTGGGAACTGCCCGTGTGGGGATGATTGCATGTGCCCCGGATGCTTGGTGCATCACACTGCTGTGTCGCCGAACTAACTAGGCAGGCTAGAGTGAGCGTGTCGAGTATTGGCCGCCCGTGCGTGAAGGCGTTATTGTCCGCTGCTTGGCTGGTGTGTGGATGGTTCTTTTGCCAGCATATATCAACGGATCTTGTACAAGAAATGGGGATCATACCCATGGCGTTCTGTAAGGCAACCCATGTAATGTATAACGTTGAGATTCTGCTGGATAGATACCACGGGACCCAATGGGCTGCGAAAGGTGTAGGGGAAGCTTGGATTGATACAAATGAAGACCATTGGTTCCATCATTTTACTCCTGCGATATGTAGATGTTGCGTTTTGATCGATTTCAGTGTTGACAGGGGGCAGGAAAGGGAAGGGAAAGGGAGGAGGGGGGCAATGAAAACTTGGAGAGCGAGGGCCTGTGATACCCTGATAAGAAAACGGGCGAGAAATTGCTATTGCTTTCATGCTGGAATATGATTGAGAATTCTTGAAATGAGCGTTCTGTTTTGTTTCTCACTTTGGTGAGATGCGTAAGTGGTAGGAATACCAGGTAGTCGACTACCTTACCTTACCTTACCTTACCTCAGAGAAGCTGGCAAGGCTGGGCCTGGTGGCTGTATGTACACGTGTAAGGTATTCACCATACCCTGTACAGTATGATACCGTCGGTGTCCTGGGGCTGTATGGTTAGCGCGATGCAGGGGTTCTATATTGACCACCTAGACCCCACTAAATGTTCCGAGTGTTGCGACGATCTAGAAACTGGCCTGTCGGTAATTCGTAGGTACCTACCTAGGTAAGCTTATCAACTGTCTTCATCTAATAACACCATCATTGTCATAAACACAAACCTACTTGAGCCCACACTCTGAACTATACTATACACGGTGTTTGACTGCTGATTACCTTACCAGCATCTTCTCTTTCTTGATGACACATAATTGTCACATAGAAACCAATCTTTAGCAGCACCGCTCGCTGCTCACCTGGATCTATCCAAACCAGGGTTGCTCGGTTCATACCACGTTCGCCACTTCTCACCAAGGACCAAGAAAGTATCATCATCTTGAGTTTTCAGCCCCCGGTCAACCATGACATCCGTCGACGACACACGGCAGGCCAAGTCATCCCGCATGTCTCGATCCTGCTCCCCTCTGCTGGACTCGCGCACGAGCCGGACAAACCAGCCGAGGACAAGATCCAGGTCAGCGCTCCGCGCAGCAGCACGGGACAGCGATCGAGACGGCGACAGGGACAGAGAAAGGGACAGAAGTGAGGACCGAAGCCACTCGCGCCGGCATGAGCACCACCACTCCTCGCGGCGCCACCACCACCACCACCGCGAGGACCTTCACCCATCCTCCCACCGGTCCTCACGCCACAACGAAGGCCGCCTCACGTCCTCGTCACACGGCAAAGGCCAGCCGCGGCTCTCCACCAAGCACTCGCACTCGGCACCAAAAGCAGACACAGACAACGCACCCAGCGATGCCGCCGCCACCGTCGCCGTCCTCCCGTACGGGGCGCGCAGGCTGACCAAGAGCGACTTCGCCGCCTTCGAGCCGCTGCTGGCGCACTACCTGGAGCTGCACAAGGCGCTCGACGTGCGCGCGCTGGACGCCATCGAGGTGCGCGGCCGCTGGAAGAGCTTCATGGGCAAGTGGAACCGCGGCGAGCTGCCCGAGGGCTGGTACGAGCCCGAGCTGTTCCTGCGTGTGGCGCACGACCGCGCGAATGAGGCGGAGGAGGAGGGGGAACAGGAGCCTCGGGCTCTGTCTGCCGAGGACGCGGATATGCTTGACCATGGCGACGACGAGGAGACCGTGGTCTCGAAATTCCCGCCGACGGGCCGGCCCTCGCAAGCAGCCATCGAAGCCAGCCGTCCTACACCGCGCCAACCGACAACCACAACCACAAACCCCAACTCGGACTCGGACTCGGACTCCTACGGCCCCTCCCTCCCGCCCATCCCAGGCCACCGCCCCGCTTCCGCCCACCACGCCTCCACCACCTCCCGCGGCACCCCGCACGGCCCAGGCATCCCACGCCTCGACGACCTGACCCTCCGCGCGGAACTCGACGCCGCAGCGCACGCAGACTCCGTCGCCGCCCTGCGCCAAGCGCGCAAGGCCGACCGCGCACAGCAGAAAGAAGCCCTCGACGAGCTCGTCCCGCGCGCGGACCCGGGCTCGCGCGAGCGCATGCTGGAGAAGAAGCGCGCGGTCAACGACAAGATGCGCGCCTTCCGCGAGCCGTCGCCCGGCGGCGAGGTGCCTGAAAGCGAGCTGCTGGGCGACGGCGACGGCGGGCTCAGCGAGCACAAGAGGATGGTGGCCAGCATGCAGCAGAAGGTCAGCGAGCGGCAGCTGCGCAGGGAGGAGGCGCGGCGGGCGAAGAATGCCGAGCGCGATGAGAGGATCGGGGCGTTTCGGGCGCGGGAGGAGAAGACGATTGAGACGCTGCGGGAGCTGGCTCGGCGGCGGTTTGGGTAGGTTGTTTGGGTTGGGGTTGGAAGGGAGGGAGGGAGGTGTGATGGAGATGGGTGTCCAGGTACTTGGATGTGCAGCCAGTCACATTACAAGCAAGTTCGGACCTCGTCTCTGTCAGTACCTAGGTAGGGTATGCACGATCATAAAGATTTATTCTCTCGCGAAAAAGGGTTCTGGCGTTTTGCATATCACCACAGCCCATGATTACCTGCCAAGCACGAATTCATAGGGGCCGTTCGTTATGATTACAGTGCATCGACCCTCTCACTCATGCGAGTTTTACATGGCTAAGAAATACTGCCCGTGCATGTATTTCCAAGACATTTTACTGGATCCTTTCGAGATTGTAGAGTGAAGTGGGCATTTCTACAGGTGCCTTATAATACAACCTTGGATTTCTGAGTCGGCTCAGAGAGAATAAGAAAAAGGGCCAAATATCTTCATCGTTCGAACAAACAATAACCTTGATAACAAAAATGATAAAAACAAGCCTTGATCCTTCGAGGGTGCTTCTCATGGTCATTGTTGGGGTGGTCACATGATTGCTCGGCAAAAGGGTTCTGGGCTGCAGGCTTCATTCCTAAGGTAAGGCATTTTTTACAGCGTTTGGATGGAACCTTTCAAATTCTGCGCGCGCGCCGAGGTTCTGACCCGCTTGCTTGCTTGGTGCCTAACCTTGAACCATTGCTCACAACACCCGCATTCATTATCTGACTTTCTTCCAACTAAACTCAGCCCACTCACTCATTAAATACCTGTCGAATTACTTATATTATAATCGCACTCACAAGACGAAATTAAGTGGCAAACTCCCCACCGCTTATACAGGCCGATTGGAGAGAAGGAAAAAGAAAAAAAAAAGAAGAAGAGAGAACCACAAAATGGACTCAGGCTCCGAGTACGAGGCCGAGACGGGCGGCATGTTCGCCGAGCCAACAGACTACTACCCGCCGACGCCGCCGCCGACGGTAGAGAGCTACACCATGAAGACCGGCGCCGCCATCACGCTGCACCTGGTGGGCCACAGCTCGCTCGAGGCGCACACGCTGTGGAACGGGGCGCGCATCATCTCCGACTACTTTGAGACGCACCCGGACCTCGTCCGGGGGCGCACCGTGCTCGAGCTCGGCGCCGCCTCGGCACTGCCCAGCATCGTGGCCGCCGTGCTCGGCGCCAAGCGCGTCGTCGCCACCGACTATCCCGACCCGGACATCGTCCACACCATGTGGAAGAACATCCGCGGCTGCGAGCTGCTTGTGCCTGACAACGACCACGACGAGCTGTCCATTGTTGCCGACGGCTATGTCTGGGGCGCGGATTCTCAGCCCGTGCTCGCTCACTTGTCCGAAGAGGACAAAAAGGCCGGGTTCGACGTCATGATCCTGGCTGATCTGCTGTTCCGCCATTCGGAGCATGGAAACATGGTCACCTCGATCGAGAAGATGCTGCGCAAGGGCGCTGACAGCAAGGCGTTTGTGGTCTTTACGTCGTACCGGCCGTGGCTGCAGCACAAGGACCTGGCATTCTTCGACGTGGCGCGGGAGAGGGGGTTTGTTGTGGAGAAGATCCTCGAGCTCAAGACGGAACGGGCCTTGTTCGAGAACGACCCGGGCGACGAGGAGGTGCGCAAGACCGTGACAGGATGGGTCCTGACGTGGCCGAAAGAGGCGTACCAAGAATCGAGTACGTGAGCTTATACGGCCTTCGGCTGGAGGCTGTTGGTTTCTCTGGTTACTCGCGACGAGGTATGCAAAACTACTATCAAGTCCGCGCGCTTCGACTAGATCTCCGACCTGAAAACGCCGGGTATCAAGCAAGAAAAAGACGCCAAAATTAAGTGCCGGCAACCCTTCGCGTGCTTGCGCGAAACAAAATGCCAGCCTGTACATAGGCAGCTACTCGCTGGTCGTGATTAGGTTATGCGTTGCAAAGGCTCGCTGGGCGGCTGCTGTATGGGGGCAGGGTTTCCGCTTCCAACGGACGGAAACCATCCGATACGAGATAGATATCAGGGTTGATAGACGACGTGGTTTCTTGAGACGCACGGCCTTCCGGGACTTCAAACATGTCGGCGCGAAAGTCGTTATACGATCCTCCTTGGTTTTGGGAACTGGGAACATAGCGCTGATTTACGTCCACCCAGGCGCTTGTCGCAGAGCCAGATGGGATCGGGACAACCCGTTGATTGCCCGACGATGCTGGGGTCCGCTCTTGGTACTGTTGAGATGGCGGAAGTGGCCGAACGATCTCCCGTTGGTCCTCTTGCTGAACCATCTGAGTAGGAATGCCGCTCTCAGCATGATCTGCTGGTCTCTCCATTTTTGGCCGATGTAGCTGCAGAGCCGTCAGGGCGATGGAAAATGTGTGAGTGAAGCTAGAGGAGGGTTGGTTAGTGTCTGACCTCTTTAACATATAGAGGTAATATTTAAACAGTATTGCCTACATGGAAATGATGCACAGGGCGTAGACAAACATAGGCAGACGACATTTCAAGTCATGGTGGCTAGTGTTCTCTCCCATCCAGGCGCCAAAGTCAAACTTTGCATGATTTGCCTTGAGATGGCGCATATCGTGGTTTGAAAAGACTGAGAAACAATGAGTATAATATCACATAAAAGGTTGGGGTTCTGGCCGAGACTTACAGTTGGAACTTGATTTGCCGTGGCAGGCGGCCGGGGCGTTGGAGATGCTGATGCTCACGATGTCCAGACCCATCATTGCCAGGTCACCGACCAGTGTGGCCGTGGCAAAGAATCTCCATGCCGACGACTTTGGTTTCCTGAGCAACCCGAGAAGGCAGAGGACTGCGATGTGGTAGACCAAGGCGCCAGGACCCTGAGAGGGTTCCCGGGCCTCCCGCTGCCAAAAGTGCCGATGGTGGTGGGAGATCAGGGCGGATGAAGCCAATATGATGGACGATGATATCAATTGCCAGAGACGTAAGACGGCGGCGCCCACGTCAAGCGCGTTCCAGGGTGCCTTCTTCTCCCCATCGGTGTGCTTTTCGTCGTCGATATTGCTGTCGGCCGCCGTTTGGGCCCGCCAGCGACTGAAACGCATAGCGCCGGGCTGTTGTGGTATGTCTGTCGTGCTGTTGCTGTCCGCCAACCTCGAGAATCCTGGATCCCACCTACGGGTTAGGCCTGCTCACCAAGCGATGCAATGCGATTTCAAAGATGCAAGTGATGGGCAAAGATGCAGCAGATGCAGATAGATGTCTTTGGTTGAAACAAGCTAGGTGATCTCGGAGAAAGCAAAAAAAAAACAGTCGAGGAGATGCTCATGGAAGTCAATCTGTCAGGCTGCCAAGGTGTTGCTGCAGGTCATTGACGGTCATTGTCCGTGTCTTGTATGATGGAGGCGTTTGGTCTAAACTATCCAGGCTAGGGGTTAGGACGTGCATCTGCCACAACACAATTGGCCAATCATGAGAAGGGTGGGTTGAGATGGCCTGCAATCGTGAGGCAGTGCAAAGTCGTAGGGTCTGGTAGCTGACGCGTCGTCATTTTCCGAGTGAGGTTAAAGATACCAGGTACCCGAGGTACTTGGCCCGCAAGGTAGGAAGGAGCCTGGGCTGAGCCTACACAGCAGGAAGGAACGTACCTTAATTGTCTTTTTGTACATCAGTCACCTCACCACTGTCGATTGGTTCTTTCTCATCCCTTCCTGCAGGCTCTGGACGATCACGGCTCTCAAAACCTTCCAAGCCTCCAATGAGTGGGCATTGCACAACCTAGACACGATCAGCGTTGCTCCAGGTCCCGAGCCGTACTTGCCAGCTCGCCCAACAAACCTGCGGGTCAGATCGTGCCTTCCCATCCATGCATTCCTTGCCCTCAACATGGCAGCCTGGCACCCCTCATGCCCCTCCTCCTCCTCCTCGGTGGGACAATCTGACAACTTTCCTTGGCAGAGGTGCAGAAGTGGCACAACGCCAAACACAAGATGGGCTCGCTCTGGCAGATACCTACCTACCTACTGCAGTGCGGGCCCCAACCCGCGGACACAGCAGTCTCGTGTGCGCGAGGTAGCATCACATCTGCCGCCGAGGTGCCTCTGGGTCTCTCTGTAATCCCCGATGTCAATTGGCGATGGGATGGGGTGGAAAGCTCCATCAATCAGCTCAGCTCGTTCTCGCTCTCGACTGGTTTCGGGCTAGTTTGCTCACAAGAAGCACATACACAGTACACAGCCTCCATGCTTCTCGTGTCTCTCTCGGCTGACAGTTCTGGGCCGTTTGTGTGCTACTGCCAGGCCAGTTGGACAACAAAAGGCCAGACACATCCCCACTCGTCGGCGGCTTTGTGTTCTGCTGCTTCTCGAGCTGGTCGGACCGTCAGGTATTTGCTGATCTTGGTTCTTTTGCAAACCCGCGCCCCAATCGTCTTGCCAAGACTTCCCCAGAAGGGGAAGCAGGCGGAAACAGACCAAAACGAAACAAAATGGCATGGAAACTATCCTCATGGCTCATCCTTCTCCGCACCTTTCAGCTCATCGGCGCCCTGGCGTGCGGCAGTCTGAATGGCGTCCTCATTGCCATCATCATCACCAGGCATCTGGGTCTCTCCAAGGCCATGACCATGCTGGAGTTGCTAGTATGTGCGGACATGGCTCTTCAACATCACTTACTACCTAGTACTTACTGCCTCACTGGGAGGGAGCTGACAATCCACGCCAGATAGCAACCCTTCTGGCCTGTACAGTAGCTGCGCTTATAACACAGAGCACAGGCGCGCGCCACAAGAGCAAGCCGTGGCTCGTCTTTTTTCTCGTCATCGATGCCGTCTTCTGCGGAGTGGCCATCAGTATAATCTCTATTCTAGCAGGCACGGGTCTACCCACAAACTGTGGGGGACTGACACGCTCAGACTGTCAGTACTTGTCCTGGATTTTGACGGCTACATCTCATTGCACCACAACGTTCCTCACACGTGAAATCTCTTGTAGTCAGCGGCGATGATGCCCCCAACAAGCCCGCATACGGCTACACCACCATCCGCTTCAGCGACCAGGAAAACGGGCATAAAGGCGAGCTCGACAGGTTCTGCGCCTTTGAGCAGTCGTATTACTTTATCGCCGTTGGTCTCATGTCCGTGTCTCGCCCACGACGCCCTCGGGCTGCTGTCGGTCTTATTTACTGACCCCGTTGCTAGCTTCACGTACATGGCCAGCATAGCCATCGCCGCCCTGCTCATCTACGAGCAGAAGTATGCCAGTAACGATAATGAGCGGCTCGACCTGCTCGAGCGAGCTCTCGCAAGCGAAGACAAAATCCTGGAAACCCCATCCCCGCTTAGCCAGACCCCGAGACTCCCAGTCAACATGCCGCCGCCGAGTGAAGGCATCATCACTCGCAATACATCAGTACGCAGCAATATAACGACTGCGACACAAGGTCCGGATTTCTTCCGGCCGAACATGCCCCCCCGCCGGCCAGTCGGCCAAGCGCTGCTGCCGCCGAGGAAACCCATGCTGGGCCCTCACATGAACAACGGGCTTGGGTTAGTGCACAGTGGGTTTGTGCCAGTGCCCTTGGACGAGGAGGGTGACGAGGCTGGGATAGTAGCGGATGGGATGCAGCACCACAGCCGCCATAATATGCAGCAAAGGGAGCTACAGCCACTTCAGCCTCTCCACCACAGCCACTATCAGCAATACCAAGGGGAGCAGCAGCCAGGGAGTTCGCAGCAGCAGCAGCACCAGCACCAGCGGATGCCGATGGTGCCGATACTAGAGGATCAAGCGGCAGACTCAGCCTTGGTCTCGGACGGCATGCGACCATCCGAGCCAATGCTGCCCCCCTACCAACCTGGATCCAGCCATATGCCAGGTCATGGACCAAATGACAACGACTTGCGGCTGAGCGAATACGTAAAAGGGGGGACACGGGCGCAGGACATGAAGGACAACGGGGAATACTGACCGGGTCGACAAGTGCCCAAGCATTAATGTTGTAGATGACCAAACTTGCAAGTGAACGGGATAACATGAAACAAGGGAACGGGAAGGTTAAGATACCATTTGTTAGCACGGCGTGTGGGGGGAAGTGCAACTTACAGTAGCGGAGCGGGACTTGGGAAAACGGCCTGGCTGGGGATATTTCGTCTTTCTTTGACGCAATACAAGTTCAATTTTGAACTAGTGAGCAAATGTGGAGTTTTTTTTTGGTTTGATTGGATAGGGATGGACGGAGTGGTGATGGGAATCATATTAGTCTCCTGTGGGTATCTATCTGGGTTGTCGTTTCCTTGAGGTTTTTATTCCGGCTCCTGATCGGCCCCATGAATATAGTTCACCATGGGAGTCTAGACTAAAGTCGTTTGTCTAACAAAAATACTACACTTTGAAGACCCCCTACCCAAGACTCTCCCCCCGAAACAAGACTCATCCCAGCTTGAACGGTTCTAAACAACCACAATCCTCCCCGCGCCCTCCCTGCGCCTGACCACCAGCTCAACTTGACCCGTCGGCTCAAGAATATGCACAGGCAAGACCGCGTCCTTCTTCTCGGGAACGACGACAACCCCCCCGCCATCGACGGCCTCGAGCTCAAACATCAGCACCACCATCGCCACGAGCACAACCACCTCGCTCGTCGCAAAGTGCCGCCCGGGACAGAGCGTCTTGCCGCCGCCAAACGCCCGGAACGCCGCCGGGTGCACGTCAGCTCGAACACTCCCCTGATTCCCACCCGCTTGCTTCTGCCCCCCGTCGCCGCCATCGCCGTCGTGTGCCAGAAACCTCGCATGCGCAAACTCGTCCGCGTCACTCCCCCACACGCGCCGGTCCCGATGGACCACCCCGCCCGCAACCTGCACCACGCTCCCCTGCGCCAGGAACCATTTCCCGGCTAGCACCGTGCTGTGCGTGACGAGTCGCGTGGACAGGTTCTCTGACGTCGTGCGCAGACACTCGCGCAGCACGGCGCGGAGGGTCGGCGCACACGCTGCGTCGTTCAGCAGCTTGTCTAAATGAAGTCTAATCACCCCCTCCCCCTCCTCCTCGGTATCGGTATCGTTGCTTTCGTGGGTATGATCAACAACAACGGCCTTGGTAACCTCCCCCCGTACGAGCTCGAGGAGGTCTCTATCCGCAAACACGCGCGCAAGCACCCAGAAGCCCGCCATAGCCGAATTCACCACCGCGGCGAACAGGAACGAGACCTCGCTGCGCGCCGCGGCGTGCAAGCTCAACCCGTGCCGCTGCGCGGTGTCCACGCGCTTCCGCACCAGCGGGGATGCTGCCGCGTGCGCGTGTTGATTGTCGGTCAGGTATTGCGTAAAGGCGTCTGCCAGCGCCTCGCGCGCGAGAAACGCTTTGCGCGCCGTGAGGCATGGGTGCGGGCTAAGCAGCAGACTCGGAATCCCGGCGTCGAAGGCCCAGAGCGCAGATGTCAGGGACGGGGTGGTGCGCAGTGGGTTCGATGGCCCGTAGAGGAGGCCTGCCGTCGCTGCTGTGACGATCGCGCGCGTCCAGGGGAGCAGGGAGATTTGTTGCTGTTTCGAGCCTTCAGGGGTAATAGGGAGGGTCTTGGCGAACGTGCTGATCTGGGTCGCTAGCTCCGTTGCCGCGGAGGATGTGAGTGAGGTAAGAGACTCGCCTGGGCCGAGAGCGGTGTAGACGAGGTCGTGCATGTCTGACAGGAAGCCACCTGTGTCGAGGTTTTGGCGGACGATGGCCACGGTCGCGGCGTCGAGGCCTAGCACGCGCTTGGTCAGGTCCGGCACCAGGGGCGTGAAGGAGAGGGTCCTCGAGGCGCGCTGGACGGCCGCGGCGAGGGATGGGTCCGTGACTATGTAGATGCGTGAGCGTGGGCTGATGGGGAGCGTGAAGATCGGCTTGTCTGAGTTGCGGGCTCTAAGGGGGTTTGGTAGTGTCAGCTTGCTTGTTTGTTTGTTTATCTTCTGATGTGTAGTAGTTGACAGCATTGTGAAAGACATACCCGATGCTCTTGATATATCGACCGCCCCAGATGGCCATGCCCAGAATATGCCCGACAAACGGAACAGGAGAGGCGACGATGGGGGGCTCGTCGGGATGTGCTTTGCGGGTCTGCATCCAGTATAAAGCGAGATACACACTGATAGCGACAATAGCGACAGTGATAGCCGTCGAGGTATTATCCCCCGAGTCGAAACCCAGCCTGAGGCCGGCGCTGGTGAGCATCCCCACCATCACGAAAGTCCCAAATAAACGCAAGACGAAAAAGGACAAACAAGTAAAAGTATTTGGTATGTGTGTTTGTCGATTCGATTCGAGAAAGCAAAAGTCAAGACTTATTCATGAACCATAACAAAATCAAAAAGTATGTCCAAGTTACGTGGTAGACAAGTGATAGAACGAGGAAAGGGGCCGGGGTGGATATGTCGAATAGGGACAAAGCCAAATTTTACCCGCCCAGGTTATATCAAAGTGCCGGCGAATCAGAACGTATTCCAACCTCGACCTCGAAATGCGTCACGACAGTCCTCCCAACCTATCAGGACATGAGTTCCCGGGAGGAGAAAAAAATGAACGTGAGAATCCCGCACCGGACGGATGAGACCACCCAGTACACAAAAGAAAGAAAAACAGTCCAAACGCGCCCCTCATCTACGTGCAACACAACCCGCCGTCAACCTGTACTGATCTATCGTGCTCGTTTGAATTTCAACTAGCCACCACGCTGTCTACGCTGTCAAATCCAAGCAGATGACCGCTATGAATATACATATATAAACATGTACCATCGACACTGCAGCGCGCGTCTCAATCTCTCATCGGCGACGCCCCCTTCCCGGCCCCAGGCGTGCTAAACACCGGTCTGACCACAAACCCCCCTCCCCTCTTCCCCGTCGCCGGCGTCGGCGTGACTGGCCCCCCGCCAGGCCCACCCTCTATAGGGAGCGGCGGCGTCAATGTCCTCTGCACGACCTGATCGTCCCGCCTCTGGGGCTTGAAGTTGGTGGCCCTGCCGGCCCGGTAGATATCCTCGAGCATCGGGTCCAGAATACCGGCATCCTCAAACTCCAGATACTTGCGGTACAGCTTCAGCGCCGTGCGCGCGTCCTCGATCGAGTCGTGCGTCTCGAGCTGGATATCCTCCTTCAGCAGATACCATGCCAGGAAGGCCAGCGACAGCTTGCGCAGACGCGCCTTGAGGTAGAACAGCTCGATCGTGTCAATGATCTGCGCCCGCGGGACCTGGATATTGATGACTCGGAAGTCCTGGCGCAGGCCGTGCCCGAGGAACTTGCAGCCGAGGTTTAGGAGGACCCAGAGCTTCTTGTAGGCGATCTTGAGAGACACGAGGTTGTGCTTCGTCGTCCGGGGATCCAGATCCTCCGGCGTGATGCCCGAGTACAGCGTCAGGTAGTTAACGATCGGCTCGCGGATGGCAATGTAGTCGTCGATGAAGGCTGTGCCTTCCTCCTCGCCCTGGCCCCGGATGACCGACACTCGAGCGAGCGCGTGAGACATGGGCCGGATCGTCTCCCGCTCGCCGTCCGAGTTCATATGGATTTCGGGCTGCTTAAGCGACACAAACTCGGTATCGAGTGCGATAATCGACTCAGGCCCGGGCTTCTCTGTCTCCTGGTTGAGCACATGGTATGTTTTGGCATCCGACTCGGACCTGAAATCGGTGAACAGGATCGACGTGTCCAGGTTTGCTTTCCAGTCCATGCTTGACTTGTTGTTGGCCGTCTTGAGATGGTACATGAGCACGGAGGGTGTCTTCCAGGTCGCGTTCAACGTCAGCGCTTCCCCAGTCGAGACGGCTCGTACCGTGAAGTCGTTGAACATGTGCCAGCGGCTCTTGTTAGGAGGTGCCGGGTCAGAATGCGCAACATTGATCATGCTCACGAGATGCGACTTCAGCGGCTTGCCGCTCTCAATGTTGACCACCAGTCCCACCAGCGAGTAGACAGCAATGTCGTGTATCCCCCTAAGGAGGTGCAGTTGCAGATCTTGGCCCTCGTAGCAGAAGAACTGGCCCTGATCAACGATAATGCCAATCTCCTCGGGCAGCCATCTAGGCGTTGCCCAAAGTTTCTTCTGCTCCGGGGTTGTGATGGCCGTGTTGAGCGCAAGCACGGCCGGCACACTCTTGATCGTCTTGCGCGTCTGCAAGGTCTGATATCGACTGCACCGATTACACCAACCCTTAGTGGTAGTCTCTCGTTCCACACCCATCTTGAGCACCTGCGAAAACGTCGTCTGTGGGGCCCGGACTCCTCTAGCAGTGGGCTTCTGGACGGGGTACATCAGGTCATTGTAGCACGTGTCTCCGGGTCGGCTGGACTCGCTCCTGCAGCTCGTACACTTTATTGCCGTAACTGCCGATGTCGTGAGCATTCTCGACACCAGATCGTCCGGGTCTGGAGACGGGTCAAGGTTGAAGAGGCTCTGTTCAAGAGCGGTCGAGGCGGCCGGGATGCTCCGGTACTCGTGGCTGATCCTGTCCAGGAGAAACTTAGACAGCTTCTGGACCATGGCCGCCAACGGCTGTCCAGAGCCCTCGTCTTCGAGTAAGTTGTTGGATGACGCTTGAGGAGAGTGGACAAGGGCCTTCAACATGTTTGTGGCCTGACATGTTGAGCCCTCGGCCTTCTGGAGCATATCAAAGACGTATCCCAGCTCGCACAGCAGACAAGGATCGACAAGACAAGCCGTCGCCGCGTGTTGGAGCGCCATGTTTCGTAGCAAAGGGGTATAATTCATGAGTTGTATGAGCGAGTTGGCATACGAGTTCGACACGTTGTTCTCCAGCCCTGCATAGCAGGTCTGGTTATAATACCTATAGATAGACAGAGTAAGCATCGACACGGGGCATGGAACATGGCTGCTAGAGCTAATAGGGGCTCCTCACGCAAAGTCAAAGTCGTCAATGCCGAACTTGCTGTACTTGATCTCGCAGTTCCAATACATAGTTGGCGCCTCGTGCTTCAGGCCTTCAATCTCGCTGTTCAACTTTTCCGATTCGACATCCGACATGGCCCTGGCCGAAGCGCTGTTGTAAGACCCAGACGACGTTTCCCGTGCCTTCTCGCTCAGGAATTTGGGAGGCTTCAGGGCGTTTGACGCCTTGCCCATGGACCGCGTGTCTGCAACCTGGTTTCTCGGCTGGTTTTTCTTGGGGTTGGGACCGTAGTAGCCCCACTCGGCCTTTTTCAGGGTCGCAAGGAAGGCTGGGTCAACCTGCGGCGGAGGAGCGCCGACGTCGGAAAGGAGGCCGGCTGGCCAAGCCGAGAA
The DNA here is from genome assembly GCA_033675105.1 of Podospora appendiculata. Taxonomy (NCBI): domain Eukaryota; kingdom Fungi; phylum Ascomycota; class Sordariomycetes; order Sordariales; family Podosporaceae; genus Podospora; species Podospora appendiculata. Next base: position 1,605,432 of record JAULSO010000005.1, on the reverse strand, counting down.
CAAGGGCTCCCGATAATAAGGCATCCCCACGGAGCTCAGGGGCGTATCGGGCGACCAGTCGAGCGCTGGCGGGCGCTCTTCGGGCTCGGGCAGCTCGGCGGGGACGCCCAGATCGGTGAAATGGATCTTGGACGGCGACCCCCAGAGGTGCAGCTGGCACTCCGAGTCGACCAGCACGAGAGCCTCGCCCGACGGCGCGATCTCGAACATGCTGAGAGGCGACGAAATGTTTGCATACCGCACATTGCTCGTGTTAGGATTCATAAGGTCGACTACGTGCATCTGTGCCTGCTGGGAAACGACAATACTGGTGGTCAGCATTCGCGGATGCAGCCTGACGTGTGCCGCAAGCGGCGGAAACGGCATCGGCTTCATCGAGGCCATGTTCTTGAGGTCGAACACGTTGACGTAGGGGTCCAGCATGTACACCTGGGCAGCCTGTTGCTTGACCGAGCCGCCACACGTGACGATGAAGTCGTTCTGGGCGTCCATGTCGTTGATATACGACAGGTGGGCTTTCCAGGTCTTGGCGACTTTGAGGGTGATGGGGTCGATGATATCGACGATGCCGCTCCTTGTGGCGGCGCAGATGTATCGGCTCTTCTTCATGGTGTTGTAGTGATGCTCGGCAGGGACCGTCTTGACCACCTCGCCCTTGTGGACGTCGATCACCAGCATGGTGTCCTGCCAGCCGGCGACGACGATCTCGGAGGCGCCCTTGGAGGTGAAGCTCATGCAGCGCAGGGCCGTCATGTCGTCGTGTCGGATGTTCCACAGCGCCGGGCCGCGCCGCATGGCCATGTGGACGCTGCGGCTGCCGAGGGCGATGACGCCCTTGTCGTGGAAGAGAAACTGGTGCACGGCTCCCTCGGACTCGGGGTGGATCCGGAAGGACGTGTATCGCTGCATGTCCCTGCCCGAGAAGGACGTCACGCGGCCCATCTCGCTGCCGACCCAGAGCAGCTCCTGGGCGACATCGAAGGCGACGGCAGTCGGGCGTCGAGCGTAGCCATTGCTACCTGGCGGCGCCGGGAAGGCGACGCAGGTGGTGACCTGTTTGAAGGCATCCGGGTTAGATAGGTTGTCCATTGCACACGTTGCGAGGATCGATGAGGTGTCGCCGACGATTCGGGCGTCTGTCTCCAGGAAGCAATCTGGGTGGATACCAGCTACCCGAGGTAGACGTGAAGTGAAGCCTCCAAAGCCAATTCAAACGCCAAGTCCAAGTCCAAGTCCAAGTCCAAGTCCAAATCCAAATCCAAATCCAGGCATCCATCCAACCGCACCACACAAACAAACACTGGCTTGCTTCCGTCCGATTGAGAGGCAGCGGGGCAGACCACCTTGCCCACCTCGCCTTCCAGCCCGCCCAAGGTACCCAACCTTACCTACATTGCCGCTGAAAGGGAAAGCATAGGTGGAAATCTAAGGCCCGTCCAGGCCCCGCGCGCACTGCACTGCACAAAGGCAACGAAGATGGGAGAAACAGCCTGGGCACACACCGCGCAGCCTGGCCAAGGGAAGGCTCGGGTGCAGTTGGGCGCCTGGAGTTGGCGAGGGGTAGCAGGAGGAGGATGAGGACGAGGACGAGGAAGTGATTGTGGTGGTGGTAAGGAAGGGAGGCAGTAGGTAAGGAGCAGGGGGTTGGTCCAGGCGCCCAGGCATCTATCTATCTTTTCGTCGCGGCGAGGGAGGGAAGGAGGGATGGAGGGGATGTGCAACTTGCCTGTGCCCAATCCGCATCCATGGCTAGCCGGCCTCTGCTCACATCTTCCAAGTGCTAAATACGGATATGTGTTTGCTTGTCCAAGAACCGGTGACAATTGAAAAAGGCCCAAGGTCGTGTTCCCAGAAGCTCCCCCAAACTGACAAAGGACGTTGCGAATCCCCACACTTTTCCACTCTTCCATCTCCCACTTCCCACGTCAGCCCTGCCTCAGCTGAGCCTAGCCTCCCTGGTTGCATGACAGGGGATCTGCCTACCCTCTTCCACGTCTAACCCGCACTTACCTTTACCCCCGGACGGGAACCTATAACGCCCGGGCCAGACGATGGCCCGACGTTTCACCGCGTTGTTTTTTATCCTCGGATAACACGTATTACGCATCTTCGTCCGGCAGCGCATCTGCGAACTTACGATAATTGCACGAAGTATCAAAACACGAGGAACCGGACGCACTTTCATTTAGTTGATTTCTCAACACTATCTCTCTGTCAATTATTCACATTTCTCCCTCAGCATGCATCACACGAAACCCTCAAAATACTGCTGCGATGGAACAACCCATACTCTCACTCACACCTAGACTCTCTCACAGCGAGGCTTCCAGTTATTTTCATGCATATTGCTTAGTGATATATAGTATCTACCAGGCCTCGTCTCGCGAGACCTGTTCCGTGGTATAGACAGACAATCATCCATCCTCCAAAAGGAAAACCCGCGCCCAAGGCCAATGGCCAAAGGCACCATAAGACAGACTCCGAACATACCTGTTATGCGACTCTGCACAAGACATGGGTACAGCAACACATGAACAAAACGACGAGAAAATCAGCACGGGATCATACGCAAACAATCGCGGCAGCAGACTAGCTGGTGAGGAAGCCCAGATAATCAGCGACGATGAGAGTCACCATCCTGCAGGAAAACGTTAGCAGCGGTTCACAAAGTCGAGAGCAGCATGCACCCGGCCAACTTACGCATGTGGTGCTATGCGCACGTAGTATGTGCCGAACCCGCGGTAGAACCTCAGGAGGCCCTCCTGCTTGGCTACCTTGGCGAAGCAATCTGCCATGCTCTTGTATGGTACTGTTCCGTCGGCCGCCTTCTGCTGTTTTTGCAGCCGCGTCTTGACAAAGTCAAAGGGCAGGGAGAAGAAGGACGCGAAGAAGCCTGCTGCTCCGCTTGCCGCCATCGTCTGCGCGTTGGAGGACCAGTTCGTCCTCGTCTTCAGTTGCGCCTTGGCCTCGCTGAAGAAGGCCAGCTGCCCAAAGTTGAGTGCCATCGCTCGCGCGACCGTTGGTGCAGCTCCGGACCACAGCGCCCCGATACCCTCGCTCTTTCGAATCGAGCTGAGGGCCTCGATCACTGACTTGTAGTTCTTTCGATCAGCCAGCGGTTTGAGTCCATCGCTTTGCATTCGAATTAGGGCGAGGTCAGCCGGGTTGCCGATCATGGCAGCGAGGCCGCCAGCCGCAATGCCCGCTCCCGCACGCTCGCCAAAGCCAACTGTCTGCCCCCTGGCATCGGCGCGGACAGCTAGCTTGCCCATGATGGTGTCAAAGATGCCAAGCCGGGCCGTGGTGTACACTGCTTGTCGAAGGAGGCCGGCAGATATCCCGGTGTATAGGTCGAGCGCCTTGCCACTGGCTATGATTTCCCGGGTTACTGACAGCGGTGTCGCCTTGGGGCCTTTCGCCGAACCCTCGCCCGCGAGCTGGATGCGGACCTTTACCATGTCGACAGGTTGGATTACTGCTGTGGCGACCATGCCGCTGAGTCCTCCGTTGATAAATGGCAGAGCGGCTCGCATGAAGGGTTTGTGGAGGAAATTGTGGACTGTCCCAGCAGCGTCGTCCCCTAACGACTTTGCCGTATCCATGACTTCTGCTGATTTGTTTCTAGCCGATTCAGCAGTTTGCTTGATAGTGTTGGATCGAGACATGGTGATGATCGGGAGGTGGCTTGGGGGCAAATCCGGCCGTGTCGACTGCTCGACCACAGATGTCCCAGTAACGTGGGCAACGTGGGAGCTTCCAACGTATAACGGTAATTGCGAACCTGTGAAAGCAGCGGATTGACAACCTGTGCAAGACACCTACACGACGCAAGCATGTTAGCGAGGCTAGGTATATCCATCTCCCCGGTTCGCATCGGCGCAAAGGCACGCAGGCTAGCTAAAGGCACGGTGAAACCGCCTTGTTATCGTCCAAGCTCCCCAGGCCCGCTGTACCAGGGCCAATGACCGAGGTGCACTTTTCGGGACTTCAATCGGCACCAGAAGCCAATGATCACAATCTTAGGATCGTAATCTGGCACGGCCGTGCTGAGCCTCGAAGCATGCAAGCGTGCACGGATTGGGGGTGGGCGTCGGGATTTGCAGGCTCGAGGTAGGCCACCCCGGGCTGCATGTGGTGGCCGGGGGGGGGGTTTTGGGGAATCGCTTCGGCATGGAAGCGGGGTGAGTTTCCCTGGTGGAGCTTCCCCAAGTTGATGTGCCGAAATCAGAGTCGCGATAGGGACGAGCGCGAGCAGCGAAAGGGCGAAACCATCGGATGCAGCGAAAACACGCCAACCTGAACTCTGCTAGAACCGAAAACACATCATGACACTTACCAATGAGATTTTGAGGTGGGATGGAGCAGAACTCCTTTGAACTTGGCGATGGCTGCGTCGTTCTTGAGCCTGGTCTTGGCTGCCACCGTAGCGGAGTGACACTGCTCTCTCAGGTTTGCGGTGGCGGTAGCGTGCCCTGTCAGCTACCAAGATACCTGCCTAGGTCCCGCCCTAGGTTAGGAGGAAGGGTATGAACCTGGTTGGTAGAGGCAGAGAGCGGGGTCGCGTGCCCAAGCAGGTCAGAGGGTCTGAGACAGGAGGGGCGCAGAGTTGGAGTAAGGCGAGGTGAGGTAAGGTCCGGGTAAGGTAGGATGAAAAGACGACAACCGGTTGTCGACTGTGTGGTTATCAGGAATCGGGGTGTAAGTCGGGGATGGGATCAAAGAAAACGGCACAGTGTTTATCCTCTCCTGGCTTCCGAGCACAGGAATAATAAAGCACGATTGCGTTTCGATGGCTCTTTTTTACGCCACTTCAAGTCGAGGACGGGAATTTACGCGATGGAGAAAGAAACCCGGAAGGCAGCTTGCTGTAGTAGGGAGGGGAGATAGGGATGGAAAAGAGTGTTGCTAGTCGGACGAGACCAGACGGGACAAAGAACGGGACGGATGACCAAGGGCAAGGTAATTGTTGAGCTTGAAAGGTTGGGAAAAGGCGATGGGCGATATTTATGGCGGGCAAGACATGGAATGGTAGGTTCATTAGAAGGGACGAAGGTGTGTGTAAGGCAGGAACGTTTACATGAACTTGCCGGCCGTCCACCCAGACGCCATCCCGTGCCTTCCACAGCTAAGGTGTGAATGTACCTTCCACCAAGGTCATGTAGGCACATGTAGTTGCCTGGCGTGACAGGTAGGTACATATATGGATGCTGTTCCATCCAACAAAGTGAAAGAACTACATGCATGCATCGATATCCCATTCGGGGCTCGGGAATCGGGTTAAGAAGGAGAGGGGCCAAAAGGCCTGGGTACTCGTCCCCAAGGTAGAGGTAGCTAACAGTATTACACCGACAAGGGCATGGTCACTCTTTCTCTCTCTCTCTCTCTCTCTCTCTCTCTCTCTCTTCATCCTGCAGCGATGATCTTCGTTCAACTATGCGAGCAGGCATGCAGCATGCGCGGCCAATGTAGCGGCCTGTACTTGTTGATGAGGGCAGTCCCAAGGTCTTGTTGACAAACAAGACGGAAACAACAAATAATACTGCCGACACGAGATTGGGACTACGATCCGAGATAAACGGGCTGCTCACCTCGCCTCTTGGTCGATGTACGACGGCTGGCTTGTCGTTGGCTTGTCCCTGGGTTACAGCGGTTCGTTTCGTTGGTTAGGTTAGGTTGCTATTCTTGCTCATGATGGGCGGCATCATAGCCGGAGAGGAGAAAGTGAGAGGGTTTGTACATCATCCATCTCGCAGAGCGGGGTCATGGTTCGGTAGGTCGAGCGCCACCTTGATACCTGAGGTGACCGCGCGTGTTGTATTTGAGTATGTGTGTGCGTGTGTGCGTCTGTGTGTGCATCCCGTCGTTTGTTCAGACCAGGAGCCATCAAGCAGAGTGGGAGACGGGTGCTTCTCTCAAGAAAGGATGTTTCATGCTGGATGCATGCAAACGTGCAGGACGGCATTCGTATCTGCTCGAGAAAATGAAAGTGATGGGCGAGGTCGGATCCCAACACAATCAGCAGGGGAATAGAGAATGGCAATGAATGAGTGGGCGGCAAAGATAGGAAACCCGACGATCTCGATTCTCGAGATGCGGCGCCAGCAGCGACGCCCTGCCAGGCTAAGGAACCAGTGGGAGTGTTTCGACGCCATCTTGACGTGTCCGCGCGTGTGCTTCCCATGCGCCGTGGAAGTGGTGGGAGAGAGCGTGGAAATTAACCTCGGGTATCCGAGGCTAGGTGGCTGGGCTGGAGTGTGCTGGATGGGCTACAGCAGTCGGGTGCGAGTGCCCTTCTCCATTTGTTTGAGACTACAGATACATGTAGGTAACAAAAGGGAATGGTAGCGTTTTGGAATCCCCGTCGCCCGATACACTCCAAGATACGGGACCTGGAGCTTCCACTGAGAGGAAGGAAGGCGCGGGTCGTACCCAGACCCCCGGGAGGACGGATCTAGAAACGATCCTGATCGTTCCCCTTTTGGTTTCTTCTCTTCCCTTCTCCAACAGAGGAAGAGAGATTGCCAGGTGAGATGGGTGAGCTTGGATCTGGTGGCTTGGGGCTGCGCGCGTCAAACCTTACTTGGAGCAGTCGTCATCTTCCCACTACTAAGGAGTGTCAGCAGTCGGGTACCTAACGGACTTGGACCAAAGCAGAGAAGGTCGGTCCGCCACACATGCCACCAAGAGCGCCCCGTAGCTCGGCCGTCGGATTCCGTCCGACGTCTGGACAAGCCCGCTGGCGAGGCCCACTTCACCGCCGGAGACGTGCTGAAACCTGGGGACCTACGGGTTACCTACGGGCTAGGAACACTTTACCCACTTCGTACCTGAGGAAATCCGCGCGCTAGCTGCCGTTTCGCGAAGCAATGCGCTGGTAGAATTGTGGGGTGCTCATTGCCTATAATTTGCTGCAGGCATCGCTACTCGGTACAGCGATATCTAGCACGGACACTACATACCCTTATGCCAAGACCTATTTGAGATAAAGCTGTGTATGATCGGGCAGTATCCAAGATCCCTGAAGGCACGTTGGATTTGGAGAACTAGAAACCTTCGTCCATGACAAGGAACGGAAGCCACCTACCTACACGTGGAACCTTCTTTCCTTTTGAACTGAATTCGAGGAGCTGCCTCTATTTCCACCAGCGCATACGTGGAGTCAAGTGACGTCAGCACGCACTGAGTCTCCGAGCCCCGTCTAACCCGTAGCCTGGAAGGTCCGCTCGTTATTTCATCCGTAGGGCCTTGTCTTAGCTCCCCTGCGCAAGGAGGTGCGTGAACCGAACGTCGTTCATTCATCGCACCTCGCAACCATCTTGACTGAGACCGAAGAGAGCCATACAGCTCTGCTTCGACCCTGCCAAGCCTCCACTGTCAAACGCGTCAAAAACGGCCGAACATCCACAAAATTTAGCTGGTTGTCGGTCAGGTCCGAGTGGGGGGGGGGGGCCCAAAAGGACATGTCTGGTCAGGTAGGCGCACGAGATGATCCCCATGATTATCGGGTCTGAACAAGAACCGAAGTTTCGAGCGCCCTACGTGGGCACGCTGGGATGACCTCAAGTGTAATGAGTGCTCTGAGCGCTTCTGATTTTCCGACTTTCTGAGGAATCGCATTTGATATTGGGGGAGGAGGATGGGGAGGGGGACATCCCCCGCTTAGAGCCTGAACGGTCCGTCCCCTTTTCTTACCTTGGTGTCGTTTGTGTCGTTCTCAAACTTGGAATCGCTGTCTGAGGTGGTCTTCACCAGATCCCCCCTATTCCAAAACCTAAACCCGGACAGTGGCTACCCATGTATCTTCTTTTTACCATACCGTCTGTGAACTTGTGGTCCATTCCTTCCTTGAGGTTACGCAAAGGGAAACACCACCCACATCTGGTTCCGAGAGCATGGCCGAGATTCGGGGGAAGCCCGGGATTGTAGGCCTCCCGTCCCTATCTCGTATGCCACGGGAAACTGAGGCTGTGATACGTCCGGCACTTGTGGCTCACCACCTACCCGTGGTCCAAAGGAGCAGGTTGACTGAAGCAATGGAAGTCAAAGCACCATCTCCCGTGAATGGCTACTCTTTCTCGTTTTCCTAGTTGTATCTTGGGTCTCTAGAACAATGCATCGTCCCCATCTACCCCTATAAACATTTGTCTATGAACTTGCGTGAATGGAAACCCCCATGAATCGCAACTCAACAAAGATCCAGCCTAGTGATGATCATAGATAGCAATCAAGTTTGAACTCTCTGTCACCAACACACACCCGGCCTCGCTCCCGTCAGTACCCAGTGCTGGGAAAGTTGCCCAGCCTGCCGCCGTCCACCACAATGATGTTGCCGTTACAGTAAGCCCCCGCCCGCGAGGCGAGGTACAGAATCTGTCCCGCCATGTCGGCCTCGTCGCCCATGCGGCCCAACGGGACGATGCTCTTGTCGACGGGGATGGCTCCGCCCGCGGCGCCGCCATTCAGGGACCCGCCCGCCGCCTGGACGATGGGCGCCGACATCTCGCTCGGGAATACTGCAGGGGAACGAGGCGCCGTATAAGTAAAAAAGTAAACTGGTGATTGCAAAACGGGATAGGGGGCAAGGAAATAATGCGACTTACATCCAGGGCATATGCAGTTTGCGCTACACAAAAGTTCATCAAATCAGCGTCCGTCTCATCTCATACCATGTGTCGGCAAAAAACAAACCGAAAGAAAAGGGGGCAAGAAAAACAGTTAGAAAGAAAAAGAAACAGAAACAGAAAAAGAAAAAAGAAAAAAGAAAAAAGAAAAAAGAAAAAAGAAAAAAGAAAAAAGAGAAAAAGAACAATACCGAATATTCCACGTCGGCAACACAACCGCCAGCTGCTTGGCAATATGCGTCGCAGCCGCCTTGCTCGGCCCATACGCCCACCCGCCGGGCGCCTTCCTATTGAACCCGCCAATACTGCTCGTGACGACAACCTGGCTGCTCTGCACCACATTCCCCCTCTTATTCCCCTGGTCCAGCAGCTTCAGGAACGCCATGGCCGTGTACCACACACCCGTGGCGTTGACCTTGAAGGTGTCGGTGAACTCGTTGAAGTCGGTCTCGAGCTGGCGGTCGCGCCAGGCGTCGATGGGGGTGTCGGCGTCGGGCGCGGCGACCTGCGGGCCCGCGACGCCGGCGTTGCACACGAGCAGGTTGAGGAACCCGACGTCCGTCTCCACCACCGACACGATGCTCTGCAGGCTGATCTTGGACGCCACGTCGCAGTACAGCGGCACCACCACCGTCGGCCGGTCCATCGCCGCCGCCGCCGCCTGCAGCACCTCGACCCGCCGCCCAACAATGTACACGCGGTGCGCGCCCGCGTCCGCCAGCGCCTTGGCCATCATGAGCCCGATGCCTAGATCATGGGGGTTTGTGTGTGTCAGTAAGTACTTGGTTTTGGATAGATGACAACTTGTAACAAAAACAAAAAAAAAAAAAACAAAAAAAAAAAGAAGAAAAAGAAAAGAAAAGAAACGAACCTGAACCGCCGCCTGTGACGAGCGCCACGAGGCCTCGCACGGAAAACAGATTTCCCACGTCAATTGGAGCCTCCATGTTTGAAACAAAGTGGGTTGGTTATCTCTGTGTGCTGTGTACCGTGATCCCGGTTCTCGAGAGCCCTCTCATATAACCAAGAAGAAAGAAAGAAAGAAAGAAGGAGAACAAGTTGAGGAGGAGGAGGATGTGGCGTGTTGCAGCAATCCAAACAGAAGGACAAGTTCAATCGGATGATCTGCCCCGTACGTTCGTATTTTTGCCCTCTTTTCTTGTCGCAACCAAAAAAATGAATCAAATCGGAACTCAATCAGTCTTCACTTCAGACCCGATATATATGTATGATTTATCTGAATCGGTGTCGAGCTCCGTCCATGTTGATGTGTAAACCACCTAGGTAAATGATGGCTGCCCCGGGAACCCCACCTCTCCTCCTCCCCCATCCCTCCTCTGTCATTGCTGCCCCGCCCCGCCCTGCCCGCCCGCCTGCCATGTTGATTTTCATGAGGGGTTATTCATGCGTTGTGGCATCCCGCCTTGATTTATTTCCTCTGCTGTACGGTAGCCTGCCTGACTGCCCTCTGCTTGGGTAATGCCTACCATATTCACGCCCACGTGGAATAGATCTCATTCCGTCTACAGCACGACGTCGTTCTTGTTATATGTCAGCTCCAATCTGACGCCCACACCCCGTCGCAACACCAAATGTGTTGCCGAGGCCAAGGACATCATTGGATACACGACAGGATCACATTCAAGACGCCCCTTTTCGTAGGAAAACAACATGACTGTCAAGCAAGCATCCCTCCGCCCGGCCAAGAACAAAAACCAAAGCAAGTCTGGAAGAGGGCAGCTCTCTTGTCTCCTCCGTCTATTTTCCCTTCTTCGTCTTCGTCAAATAAATCGAGTCGACCATGCTGCCGTGGCTTACGGCCAAGATCAGATCACAGTCGGCGTTACCTCGTCTACTTGTGCTATGGATAAGCAGTAACCAAGCTCCTTTCTCAAACCACGACAATCGAGGTGACCCGAGGAAGCCCTCTGCGAACAGATTCCCAAACACCAGTAATTTAAGCGCTCTCATTGTTGATCAGCTTGGTGATCTTACCAATGGCAATTGTTTGACCCTAGCAAGCAGCTGTTAGCGACTGACCGAGTAAAATCACGATATCGACTCGACCAGACTTACTTGATCACGGAGGGTGAAGCGGCCCATCTGGGGATAGTCCTCGAACCTCTCAACGCAGACTGACCCGGCGCCGCCAATGATCTCCATACGAGCAATGATGCTGTCGCCCTTCTTGGCATGGGATGGAGGCGCTTTGCTCTTCCGGTTGGTTCCCTTCTGCAGCTTGTGAAGCAGGGCAGCGAATGTGACCTCCTCAATGGCAGCGTGGACGTGGATCACGCAGTTGAAGCCAGCTGTCAGAATGCTCTTGAGGTCCAGAATGCGGATCTGCGCCTCGAACGTCGTGACGTTGTGCACGAGGCGCTTGGGCGAGCAGAGAACGAAACCGGGCATGATCTCCTCCTCTTCAACGCCGCGGAGGCGAAGGCGCACCTGATCACCACACTGTGCGATGCTCATCTCATCTTCCGTCTCGCCATAGACGGCCGCGATTTCCACGTTCTGCTTATTCGGCATCATGGTCAGGGTCATGCCCTTCTTGACCACGCCTGCTTCGATCTTGCCTTCGATCATGGTGCCCATGTCGCGGTACTTGCCAGCAACCGCCATCATGAATGGTGCGTTGACCTTGCGCTCCAGCGTCTTCATGTCGTCGAGGTACTCGAGAAGCGAGGGGCCGTCATACCAGGGGCATACGTCCTTGGGGATGCGGTCCTTGATGCCCATCAATTGCTGTGCCGCGATTGGCATAAAGAAGACATCCGTCTTGAGGTTATAGCCAGTTCCCTTGAGGAACTGAGCAAGCTTGGTGGTGCACTCCAGATAACGCTCGTGCGACCAGTTGACTGTGGCGTCGTCCATCTTGTTGATGGCCACCACCAGCTTGTTCACTCCTTGGGTCTTGGCGAGCATGGCGTGCTCTCGGGTCTGGCCGCCCTTCTCGAAGCCAGTCTCGTACTCGCCCTTCCGCGCGCTGATGACCAGGATACCGACATCGGCCTGCGACGCTCCTCCAATCATGCTGGGCACGTACGTCTTGTGTCCGGGCGCGTCGAGAATACTGTATCTCCGCTTGTCGGTCTCGAAGAAACCACGTCCAACCTCGACCGTCTTTCCCTTGGACCGCTCCTCGGATGTCAAGTCGAGCGCCCAAGAGAGATACCAGGACTCACGGCCCATATCCTTGGCTTCCCTCTTGAACTTGTCCATAGTTCTCTGGTCGACCATACCGGTGGCGTAGAGAATGGAGCCTCCGAGGGTGCTCTTGCCGGCATCAACGTGGCCGATGAAAATGATGTTGACGTGCTCCTTGCCGTAGATCTCCTTCAGCGTTTCCTCGTCGACGTCGGCCGCCTGCTCCTTCTCGACAGCATCGACATCACGCACAACGACCTTACCGGCGGACGGGCTGGATCGGCCAGACGAGGGCGCCGGAGATGAGCTACCACTGGCACTGTCAATGGCCTTGGCTGCAGCTACCTTTGCGGCGGCTACCGGCGTGTTCTCCTTCTTGGCCTCCTCCTTCTTGGTGTCCTCCTTCTTCGGCTCTTCCTTCGCGGGCGCAGTTCCACCGATGCTCAGAACCTTGGTCTTGGGCTTGGGTGCGTCACCACCAATGCTAAGAACCTTGGCGCCAACCTCCTTATTAGCGACAGCTGGCTTTGCTGGTGCCGTTGCCTGTGCCTGTGCCGGTGCATCAGTCGGCCGCTTCACGATCTGGGGGACGGGCTTCGGGGCGTCCCGTTGGGCTTGCTGGGTCTGAGGAGCGCCTGGCTGCTGCTGGTAGCCCTGATATTGGTTATATGTCTGGTTATAGCCGGGCTGGGCGCCGCCGTAGACGGCTCCGTAGCCACCTGGAGCGGGAGCCTGGGCCTGGGCGGGTGCGTACTGGCCGTAGCCTTGCTGGCCACCATACTGGGGGTAGTAACCCTGGGCGCCGCCGTAGTACTGCTGCTGCTGCTGCTGGTACTGGGGCGTGAAGCCGCCGCCGCCGTAGGCCTGGCCGGGGTTGAAAGATGCTGCCCCGGGCGTGAAAGAGGCAACAGCGGGGCGGAAAGATGGTTGGGGCTGCTGGGCTTGCTGGCCACCAATGTTCATCTGCTGCTGAGTCTGGCGTACCAGGTTGTCGTCCTGGGCAGCCGGGTCGTCTTCCCAAGAGTTGAGGTCGGCCATTTTGAGTCGGGCGGCTGTTGGGGGGGATTCGGGAAAAAAGATGGCCGATAGCTATCGGAATTCGCGCGGAGCAAAAAAAGCGGTTGTCGAGCTGGGACCCGCGCCGACCTACTTTTTGGTTTTAGGGGGGGTTCGCTTCTTTGTCGCTGGAACTCGAGTTGAAAGAGACTAGGGACAATACTTGTGAGCAAAATCAAGGGCAGGAAGAAGGAAAAAGCACGGCCAGGTATCGCGAGCTGGTCGGTGGATGCATGCCTTCCTTACCTTGATAGATTCTGACTCGGCCTGTTGCTACCGCTTGAATTTGAGGAGACAGACACGGAGACGGGAAGATTTGGCAGGCAAAGGCAAGGGCTGCCCCACCATCGACAAGTGGCGGGGAAAAGAGTTTCGTTTTGTAACCGTACCGACCGATCCAGGCGGGCAACCCAAGTGAGGCACGGTGTGACTCAGGGGTGATTTCGCACAGTCATCTACAGGGTTGTCTCGGGCGATTTCCAGAGATTGGGCTCGACGATTCGGATACCTGACCCCCCCAGGCACCTGTCATCACCTCATTCGGATGGGGCCCCACCGCTGCCTTACGTACAGTGCGGAACAGCCCAAGCAGCAACTGCCACTCCAGTTCGTCCGTCCAGAGACCTAAGGTAGACTTCCGTAGGTACCCGTCGCGCTGCCTGCCCGGGCGTGCCTGGGTGACGTTTGGGTGGATTGGATTAGGTTCAGGTCAAATGAGACAGCAAGACCGCGTGCTTGCTTCTGCCTCTGCCTTCTTGTAAATTTACCACATTTTCAGTCTGCGTCTTCGACATTTTTCTCGAATACGTGCTCGAGAATGGACGGTCGGCAAAGACCATGGACCTCCTTTTGGCAAGACTTGGAGTCCAGGCCCTGAACTACGCCATAAGATCGGGCATCAGGCTCACGTCGGTCTACGCCGTGCAGCAGTGTTCGAGGCTGCTGAAGACGGTCAACGACAGGGCAGTCTACGTCGAGCTCAAGGCGCTCCAGCAACTGCTCGACAACAAAATCAAGGTGGGCGGGCTGTCCCATCACCCAAGCCGTCTCGCAACATATTAATGTTCGTGAACAAAAAAATTGTAGATCCTCTCACCCGCCATCGACCTGATCGAGTTCAAGTATTGCCCCCCCCCCCTTTCCCTATCTAAGTACCTTGCCTACCTCGCCAAAAACACAGACTGACAATCTCACCTAGGTCGAGCCGTGGAAACGTCTTTCTCGAGTCTGCTGTGCCTCTTGCCAAGTCTCTGCATCGCGAGATCGTGCGTCTCGGGAAACGCCTCGATGATGCTGCCACGGTCGAGGAGGGGTCGCGCCTCCGTGACGGCAAGGCTCACATATCCGAGGCCCGGCATGCCGAGCTACTGCAGATAATCCGTGACATGCAAAGCCTGCTGGCACGAATAGACAGAGAGATTCCTCTCATCCAGCTTGCCATTTCTGCTTCTGGCGAAAAGATGACGACGGCTCTGAGTCCTGGCATCTCGCCTTCGAGATTGATGCAGGCGAGCACCTTTCTCTCCTTTGGAGATGCACAGTTCTCCAACGACCCAACCCGGCCAGTCCAGGTTGGGCCTTCCTTCACACTGTCTCTATACATGCTTTTCCTCGGCCATTCCCAGCCCGCGGGCCAATCGGGTAAAGACGAGACCTTGCTGTCTACTCCAGAGCGGTTCCATAATAAGTCTCCCCCTAAAGAAGAGCCTTACGGTCTGGAGGAAGGCGAGAGAAAGCCTATTTGGCAGGAAGTGATGCACAAAGCCCGGGTGCGACTATGCCGTACACCATTGGACTGGACCTTTGACGGTACACGAGGCTTCTGCCCAAATGGCACATCTAATGTGCAGCTAAATGGGAATTCCGCCTTGATTTCGGCAACTGGGCCGATGGGTCGACCGGACGAATATGCCTACCATTTAGAGATGATCGAGGACCTCGACGACGGGCGAGTTCACGACGAGCAGGGCGCCAAGACAGAAGCATTCAACGACATAGCCAAAGCCGGCATACGTGAATCCATCCCCATACATCAGATTGCCAAGATCTTTTATACGGACACGGGAAGAATCTTGAATATCGGCAATGCGGACGAGGGAGAAAATAACCCGGTTCTGCTTTTAAAGCGAGATGTCAAGGCCAAAACATCTATCAAGCTTCGTCAAGAATGGCTTGAGGGGCCGAGTGACTCGGATACCGACATCGACACCAAGGCTACGTCTTCTCTTTCTGATGACCAGGCCGAGATTGACCGTCAATTGCTAGAGGAAAGCCAGCCTGCTGGTGTGCTGGCGGGAGCACAAGCAGGTTCGAGGAAGGACTGCTTTCCTCAACATCTGGACCCCGAATGGCTGGCGCTGGAGGTCTTCATGGAGTACCAGGATTCGGAGGATTCCGAAGATGAGGACGATATGGGTGGCGGCAAGATTGAGCAGCTCTCCTCAGACTCGGGCAAGAAGCTACTTCCGACGGCCGGGTCCACAAGGGCACGCGACAGGTCATCTATAGACTCGAATCTTGCAGCTCAGATTCGCAACATCTCTTTGCAGTCTCCCTCGCCTGCTCGTGTGGTTTCCCGTCTACCGCCAGGGGACGTGGAGAAGGAGACGAGTGAGCCGCCCGAGTCATGGGTTACGAGATCTCCGTTCGGGTCGATCGTGTCGTCCTTGTCTTTGCTGGAGATGCTCGTGCGACTTACGAGTCTGCAAGAGTTTCAGCAGACGTCGCATCTCTCGATCCCGGACCACATTCTCACGTTCTTCTTGGAGGAAACCTCGACGACAGGTTTGCAGGGCGAGGCGCGTTGGCAGGTACGGAATGAGGCGAAGCGGCGCATGGGATTTGATCCTTACACAGATACCCCTACGAAGTAGTCAGATTTGATAGCATTCGGTAGACTTGACAGCCAGACCAGCATCCCATATAAGCCAAAGAGAGGCATTGTGCTCCTTTCTTTTCCTTTGTTGACTTGGTCCAGGGTTGGGGTTGCGTACTGTACGTGTGCCCCCACACTAAATATCTCGGCTCGTCACTGGTGCCTTGGTCTCCTCGGCGACGCCTAACGAAGGGAAAGAGAGGGGTGAGGTGGGGCAACAGCACTTTAAGCACCTGAATAAACACATCGGATTAGGTACACATGGACACGGACGCGCCCTGCTATAGAGGACAGGAGAGCCGTCGCGCCACGAGTGAGTTTTAGCATCCGCCCCAACGACCTGAGACATCGACAACCCGAATTACGACCTAGGCTGCCCGTTTGTGCTGGCAGTGCACAGAGATAGCAAGCAGTACTTTTCGTCGAGAGCGTGGCCGATGAGGTAAAACCTCCAATTCACGGCCTATTTATTCTAAGCACCGCAGTGCATCAAACTGACCGAGCTGACGTGCTTTGCTGGCGCAGAAAACCCGGCGATCATTTTAGAGTCCAGCCAAAGAACAACCTAGCATCCACTGAGACACCGCAATTTGGCACGACAGAAACAGGAGCGGATAACAGAGAAACTGGAACTGGAACTGGAGCAGGGGAAGGAGCAGGAGCAAGAGCAAGAGCAGGAAGCAAACGTCGCACAAACAAATCAAAGGCCGAGCTGCGCCAAAGCTTCTACGACCTGGTGCAATTCACCACCATCACCTATCCAATGCCCCTCTCGCGCTCACCGTCCTTCGGGGACGACGACCTCGAATTCATCAGCTCCCAGACCGCCAGGATGTCTATCGACCCGCGCCAGGCAGACAGAGACAGCAACACGCCCCTGAGGCCCGTCACCAACTCCAGCCAAGAGGTCGTCGACATAACCGACAGCCCAGCCGCCGTGCCCTCGACTGCGACGCCGACCTTTGGCCGCACCACCCAGCTGCCGGGACTGTTCAATAGGCGGAAAAACGACCCCAACAATGTCTTCATCCACCGAAAGGACCGCCCAGAGTTCCACCGCGACCTGTATAGGAATTCGGGGCCGTTGAAGCGAAACGGGCCCAAGAAATCGCCCCCGCTCCAGATGTTCAGCTCCATGGCCGACACCGCCCAGCCCGTCAAGCAGTACAGCCAGGTCTCGGCGCCCTACAGCGACCAGGTCCTGTATACCGACCCCACCAAAGCCGCCGCCGACCTCAAGGCCTTGCTAGAGGGTGGTCTCGATGACGACGACGACGGCGGCGGCGGCGGCGAGAACGACAACGGCGAGAGCAATCCTAAGGTTGAGGGCGAAGAGAAACACAAAGAGGAAAAGTTCAACGACGGCACCCTGGATGGAATCAACGTAAAGCTTCTTCCGCATCAGGTAGAGGGCGTCGAGTGGATGCGCGGGCGGGAACTAGGACCCGTCAAGAGGGGAAAGGTGCCCAAGGGAGGCATTCTAGCAGATGACATGGGTCTCGGCAAGACCCTGCAGAGCATCTCGCTGATCATAAGCAACAAGATGCCCACGCCGGACGACAAGGGATGGAAGAAGCACTTTGAGGAAGTCAAGAAGGCCACGCTCGTGGTTGCGCCGCTGGCCCTGATCCGCCAGTGGGAGGCCGAGATCAAGGACAAGGTGAACAAAAGCCACGCCATGAAGGTGTGCGTCCACCACGGCCCACAGCGGACCAAGGATCCGACAGCCCTGAGCCGGTATGATGTGGTCATCACGACCTACCAGATCCTGGTGTCGGAGCATGGAAACAGCAGCGAGGATCCCAGCGGCCACCAGGCGGGCTGCTTCGGCGTCCACTGGTACCGCATCATCCTGGACGAGGCGCACAGCATCAAGAACCGCAACGCCAAGGCCACAAAGGCTGTCTGCTCCCTGCGCGCCGAGTACAGGTGGTGTCTGACGGGCACGCCCATGCAAAACAACCTGGACGAGCTGCAGTCGCTAGTCCACTTCCTGCGCATCAAGCCATATTCCGACCTGGCCGAATGGCGCGCAAACATCGACGCGCCCATGAAGAGCGGCAAGGGCCATATTGCCATCCGACGGCTCCATTCCATTCTGCGGTGCTTCATGAAGAGACGCACCAAGGACATCCTCAAGGAGGAGGGCGCTCTGGTGGCTGGCGGAAAGGCGGCCCTGGATGCCGCTACGGCCAAAGCAAAAAGGGATGGCAAGGAGCTGGTTGCGCCAAAGTCGGCCTTCAAAATCACGGAGCGGAAAGTGGTGACAATCGAGACTGAGTTCTCGCCTGCCGAGCGCGAGTTCTACGACCAACTAGAGGAGCGCGCCGACAAGAGTCTCGAGAGAATGATGGAAGGCAAGGTCAATTACGCCAATGCCCTCGTGCTGCTGCTTCGGCTCCGTCAAGCATGCAACCACCCACGCCTGGCCGAGACCAAGATCGATAAGGACAGAGATGCGCTGGCTGCAGACACAGCCGTGCGATCAAAAGCCCGCGTCTCCAATGCAGACATCACGGCGGATATTGACGACCTCGCTGACGTCTTTGGCGGCATGGGCATCCAGACGAAGCAGTGCGAAATGTGCCTAACTGGCCTCTCGAAACAAGAGGTTTCCGACGGCTACTTGCGGTGCACCGGATGTACCGAGGGCTTGGCAAAGCTGAACAACGAAAGCCCCGTGCGAAAGAAGCCGGCCAAGAAGGGCAGGCGAGTCAGCGTCGTCAAGGAGGAAGTCAAGCTCGAAAGGGTCAAACTCGAGAAGCGGAAGCCGCGCAATCGCAAGATCATCACCGATAGTGACGATGACGAAGACGAGGAAGAGGCCGAGGGGAGCTGGCTCGTCCCAGAAGACCAACGTGGCTCACTCCACCTGGGCAAGGCTGGGGGCTCAGACGACGAGAACGCAGACGGCGGTGGCGACGACATCGGTTCCGAAGACTCGGACCACCCATCCGAAGAAGAACAGCAAGACAGCCAGCTCGACAGCTTCATCTTCAACGATGAGCCCACCAAGCTCGACGAGGCCGGCTCCGATTCGGAAAACGACACCTTCGTGTCGGTGTCTAAGATCCACAGCCAAACCCTCCGAGCATCACCGGCCGAATCCCCGTCGTCGGACTCGGACCTCGACAACTCGGGTGGCATTTCCGCATCCGAACTGCACTCCGACTCCGACTCCGACTCCGACGCCTCTCTCAGCAAAACCCACCTCGGCGGTGGCCGCGCAAGGGCCAAACACGCCCCCGCGGACCAGAAGAACCACGTCATGGTCTCGGCCAAGATCCGCGAGCTGCTCAGCATCCTCCGCAAGGAATCCGCCGAGCACAAGTTCATCGTCTTCTCGCAGTTCACATCCATGCTCGACCTGATCGAGCCGTTCCTGCTGACGCAGCCGGGGCTCAAAGCGGTCCGGTACGACGGCAAGATGCCCAACGACGCGCGCGAGGCGGCGCTGCACGCCCTGCGCACCGACCCGCACACGCGCATCCTGCTGTGCAGCCTCAAGTGCGGCTCGCTGGGTCTCAACCTCACGGCCGCGACGCGCGTGGTCATCGTCGAGCCCTTTTGGAACCCCTTCGTCGAGGAGCAGGCCATCGACCGCGTGCACCGGCTCACCCAGACCGTCGACGTGGTCGTCTACAAGCTCACGGTCGCGGGAACCGTCGAGGCCCGCATCCTCGAGCTGCAGACCAAGAAGCGCCTGCTCGCCGAGGCCGCCGTCGAGGGCGGCATGCGCAAGAAGGACAAGGGCGCCCTCAAGATTGGGCTGCAGGAGATCCTGGCCCTGTTCAAGCACGACGCCCGCGCGGGTGACGCGGGTGACAACAGTGGCGAGTTTCTCGATGGGAGGGTCGTCGGGCAGGATGCCGCTGCTGTGGCGGCTATGATTGGCCGGAAGAAGCCTGTCGGCGCGGCGAAGAAGGCTGAGCATCAGGTCTATGGCAGGCGGTGGTAGGACGTGTGTCTTGGTGTCGTAGACTTTGTCCGCGCGTGTCTGCGTGCGTGAGTGTGCTTGTTGCTTTTGTGTTGTGCCGTGCGTGTAGTGCTGTTCTGGAGAAACGGTCCATAAAGGGAGTTTGGGGTTAGACTAAGCTGGGCTGGGTTGCGTGTACATACATACATGCGATGGGAATGGTTTTAGACTGGCTGGGCTGGCTGGGCTGGCTTTGCTGGATAACGGCGGACATTTATAAGAGGGGGGGGAATTGCAAAGGAGAAAGCGGGTCAGTAGTTTGGTTTGACTTGGTTTGGTTGATGCTCTTTCTTGGAAGAATAATAATTATGACGATTATTGTTATTATTATTTGTTACTCCTATTTGCATGCCGGTTGTGAACTTTTATGTTGTTGCTTTGTGGGTTTTTGTCTACATGGAAAGCTATCTATTGTGTCTGGGTTGGTTGCAAGTTTCTCGTGTCAGTATGGCCTAATGTGTATTCAAATATATCACAACCAGAGCGTTTCTTATGTTTACAGTGCCTATAGGTCACTTGCGTTGTTTCACATATCATGCCAAAAGGCGCAACATCCGCGCTAATACTTCACGAACAAGTAATTACCAGGTAGTAAACAGACCCAGCGTCCGTCAACCTGATTCAGTCACAAGATTCTCACCGAGAAGGCATTTGATCTACCTAACCTGCTAGGTCCATTTGCTATCTATCTATCTATCTATCTGAGGTAGGGACCTGGCTACCTGATGCTAGTTGCTAAAAATTGTTTGTGTCCCTTCCATCGTCCATTCTACCACAGCCCACAGCATCGTGTGGCTTTCGGGTTATTTCCGCCTTTGCCATGTATAGCTCGCTCAACTGACGACAAATAGGGGTGAGAAAACACTAAATATAAATCTCTCTCCCTGCTCTGCTGCCTGTCGATGCCATCCATCCGTCCAATCCATCCATGCTGTGACATGGAATTCAGCCATTCTTCCTCACTCTCATCCCTCTCCCACAGAAAGTCCAACTTCAACTTGGAAAAACGCAATGAAGACTTTCGCTCCACGCCCCTTGCCCTGACGAGACAAAAAAAAAGAAACGGAAAATATTTTTACATGCTCTGTTCGTCGAACCCCTCTCTTCCTTCCTTCGCAAACTTTGTGCTATGCCCTAGCTAGCATCCCGATCCTCTGTTTCCTACCCTCGATTCCCCTCCCTTCTTTTTCCCTTTCAGCGAACATTGCCCAGCGCCCTCGCTCTCAGGTACTTGACCCTGATATCCTCAGGCAGCAGCCCATACAGTCTCTGCCCCCCAATCTCAGCCTTGATCAGCTCCTCCGCCATATCCGCGATGGCCGCCTCTTGCCTGACATCGCCGTGCGTCTTTGCGCGGAGCGCCGCCAGTCCGTCGACAAGCTGCCCGTCCAGACGCTTCTCACGCTCGCTCGACGGGCCACGCCGTTGTCTCCTGCCTTCCAGCACAAGTGGATACAGAAGATACACCGCGGCCGCGGTGTCCCAGTCCGGCAGGCTCTTCCGCACCTTAAACAGGAGCTCTGCAAAGGAGAAGAGGCGTTTGAAGTCGCGCTTGATGACCAGGTCCGGCCCAACGCGGTTTACAAATGCAGTGTTCGCCTCGACGTAATTGCCCGCCCAGACAAGCGCCAGGAATTCCTGCCGCGAGTCCTGTCTTGATCTGAAGTCCAGTGCCTTGGCCTCCCAGATCCAGTCGTCCGGAACGTGGAACTTCCGCAACGCTGTAAATGGAGACGAGGGACTGTTGGGGTCCTTTTGGAACGGAGACCCGATGGCGTGTGCATGACGGCCGAGGTGGTCGCGAACGGCGACCTGGACCGCGGAAAGTGAGGAAAGGTGTAGCAGGACAGCCGTGGCAGGGACCCACTGCGACTGTGCCGTGAGCGCAGCGGCATACGACAGTGCAAGTTTGTCAATCTTTTCAAACTCGTCCTCGCCAAAGTCAATCGTATGCGTTGCCCAAACAGCCTTGGTAAGCAGCCAACCGAGCCGGGGCTCCGACCAGTCGAACTGGCGCAGTGCAAAGCTCTTCAGCAATGACCAAAGCGGGCTGTTGGGCTCCGGCTCCTTGTCTTGCTCAATGTCGGCCTGGAACGAGATGATGGCGTCGGCGACGCTTGCCCTGCTTCCCGCGTAGAAGAGACGGAGGCCAAAGGACTGCATCCAGTCCAACCCAAAGCGCTGCGAAATAGTAAAGGATTCAACGCGGTTCTCCAGGGGAACATTTTTGACGCCGGCGCAGACACACGCATTGCCGGCGAGCAGTTCGTAGAGAGCGCGGATGGGCTCAGGGATCTCGGCGAGTACATTGGACTCTCGCCAGTCCTTGAGCTGAGTTCGGATGTCGTTGTTTTGGGTTCCAATGCAAGAGACGAGGTTGGCTAGGCGAAAGTTCCGGCTGGCGAGGAGATGGCCGCAGGCATCTGCCACACGGTTGCCAGAAAGGCAAACGATGGCCTTTTCCTCTTGGGTTGAAGCTTGACCAAGCGCGAAGTCAGTGGCATCTGAAACAAGCTGTCTCCAGAAGGAGGCCAGGTTGGCGCCGTTGTCGTCAAAGAGCAGGGAAGCCAATTCCCACACTGGATCCCCTTGGGCTAGGTCCCGAAGGCTTGGTTCATACGAATCTCTGTCAGGCGATGAGACGGACGAGATGCTTTCGATGTATTGCTGGAGCTGGGAGAGCTGCTTGTTCGTGATGGGGGGTGCGACGTTGTCGTCGACGGGCTGCATGGTTGTTTCTCCGTTGTGGGTCGTAAGAAGTACCTCATTGGGGCCCCATCGAGGTCGAGGAAGGGGCGTATCATCTTCAGTGTCAACTTTGGGGCGTTTCTGGTAAGGCCACTAAAGGAAAATAATGTCTTAGTTTTACATTCATGGCATGTAGGTACAGGAGGTATTTGACGACAAGCAGTAACTAAAATTGGAGTGAAAAACATATCGGGAGTCAAGCTAGACACCAACCTTTACAAAGCCTCTTGCCGGTGCCGCCTGCACAGACTGGCTCGGGCCTTTCGCCTGCTCAAACAAGGACTTCATCAAGTCAATGCTCGTCGCGAATCCAACCCCATCCTGCGCGCTCGTGTTTTGTGGCGCCGGACTTCCACGATCCTTCATATCCCAGACAGCTCCAGATTCGTTGAGAGCCCGGAGGGTGGCTCGATCCACAGTCCTAGGTGCTCGTACGCTGGCTTGCAGAATATGTGTCCAGTCATCTCCACCTGTGACTTCGATCTTCGTGGGCGCTGTCGATCTCTTCACGGCTCTCATACGAGCTCGCATGATGCCAGCGGGGACCTGACTGTCGTTATTGGCGAAGTAGGAGCGAGCCAGATCGTCCTGGCCATCGATCGAGCCAAGCTGCGATTCGGAGTCCTGTTCCATGAGATCGGGCTGGTAAACGTCCTGTCCATCCACCATCATCTCATCTTCGTACCACTCCTGAGATGGAATCGGGGCATCGGCCCCCTTAAGGTCAGGAGAGGACATACCCTGCGGCTGAGCGTTATCAGAATGCTCTTCTTCGTCTGACAAGGCGCCCTCGTCAAATGCGCCAGGAACAGCACGCCGACTTCGCTTGAAATCGAAGGTATCATCAGGGTCGATCGGAGATGAGGTGGAATCTTCCTGCGTGGCTTGGGAAAGTTGGGCGACTTGGGCGACTGCGCTGGGGAGTTGGGGGATAGTTGTTTGCATGGGACCGGCATCTGTCACATCCGCGTCGTCTACGTCATCGTCGTCGAGGCCATAGGTAGTGAAGTGCTTGACCGAGAAGGTCCACACACCAGTCTCCCTGTCGTAGTCCTCGAATGTCGTGTCAACTATTGCTGTCCTGAGCCGCTCGATGTGTCTCTCAAGGCGTCTGCCTGATGTCGAGGCTCCGCCGCGAGGAAAGGAGTGCTCCAGCGAGATCAGCGCAGGTACGTTCAATCCCTTGCCCTCCGCAGGCTTCTTTGCGGCAATGGGGTACACCGTGGCCGACCGGGGTTCAAGAACGACAATGTTATCGAACAGGTGATCGAGGTCAATGTTGGTCAGATCGACAGGAACCTTGAAAGACACACTTCCAACATTCTCACGGCCAACGACAAAGTTGGCAACCTTCTGACGCTGCACTCTGTTCATAGCGCGAATCTCATCTGCGGTAGGCGACATCCAATATGCACCTGCCTCGATTTGCTGTCCCGGCTTCTTCTCGGAAGAACGGACGGCCACGGGCGATTCTTCTTCATGAACAATTGCAAGCTCGTTACCCTTGACTTGCTCCGCCTCGGGGGTCTGATTGCCAGGGCTTGACTTGGAACCATTCACGCCGTTGGTGGCTGGGCGGCTGGCTGGTCTCAGATAGCCGGTATCGTCGGCGGTGTTGGAATTGTTCTCTGGGGAGTCACGGGGCGATCCACGCGATCCATTTTCCGGAGTATCAACAACTCTGGTCTCAAAGCTTACACGCTTTGTCAGCTTGCGGGGGCCGTTGGTCGTATCCTGGACATCCTTGGCCTTGTTCGGCGACGTGAACAAGTCACTCCGCATGTCTCTGTTGATGATGAGCTTCTTGTGGAGGCTTGAATTGCCAAGAAGGCGAGGCCCGGAGCTGGCGGAGAAAGCACCCGGCGTAAGGATGCTGTCCTCGACGTTGAAGCTCCGGCGCAGGTTGCTGGCCGAGATGCTCTTGCTGAGACCACGGTTGATGCTACCAGCAAGAAGGCTCTGCCCAAGACCTCCAGGGGTGCTGGCGGCACTCGAAGGACTCGAAGGGGTGCCATAGGTACTGTACGAGAAGCCATACCCCCTCTTCTGAGGAGTGACCAGGCGAGAAGCGTTCGCAGGGCTGAGCTTGTACATAGGCAGAATCGAGCGGCTCTTAACCTTGTTCTTGCCGGAAAGAGGCGTGGCGAGAGGTCCTAGGTTCTGCATTTGGTTCTCCGGCACGTTGGAGAAGAGCGTCGCTGAACCATAAGCCGAGATGTCGTTGATGCTCGTGGAGAACGACTGTTGTTGCTGCTGATTGCCTTGCGAGTTCCCGAATAATGAGCTGCCTTGCTGCTGCTGCTGCTGTTGTGGTTGTTGCATGGAGTTGAACAACCCGGTTTGCTGCTGAACGGGCTGCGTCCCGAAAAGACTGCTACCGCCCGTCGTCGGTTGAGTACCGAAGAGTGATGGCTTCGCTTGGTTCTGGCCGCCCATATTACCGAACAGGGACGATTGACCTTGCTGCGCGTTCTGAGTGGAGGCTCCCAGATTGCCGAAGAGACCACCAGTGCCAGTGTTCGCAGCCTGCCCAGCTGTGCTCGAGCCAAACAATCCCGTGCTACCGGCCGGCTTGGCACCACCAAACAGGCTGTTGCCCGTAGGCTGAGCTGTATTTGCTGTACCAAAAGGAGCAGCCGCCTGCGTGTTACCAAACAAGCCACCAGTCGCTGCAGGTGCTGGAGTAGAGCCGAAGAGACCCCCTGCAGGCTTAGCCTGGTTGCCGAACAACCCTGTGCCGGTATTTTGCGCCGGCTGCTGTTGAGCAGCACCAAAACCAGTGCCAAACCCAGTGGCCGCGGGCTGCTGCTGTTGTGTATTTCCGAACAGGCCCCCGCCAGTGGTGTTGGTCTGGGCAGTGTTTCCGAACAGCCCGGTGCCGGTGTTTGTTGCTGGTGCCGTAGTACCAAACCCACCTGTCGATCCGGTGTTGCCAAACGCATTCTGAGTGGTGCCGCCTGTCCCAAAGCTAAAACCAGTCTTAGCAGGAGCAGCCGCGGTATTTCCAAACAGACCACCGCCTGTAGCAGGAGCAGTGGTTTGCCCAAAAGCGTTGCCGGTCGTGTTGGACGTGGTTCCGAAGCCGCCGCCCCCAAATAGACCGCCACTTTGCGCAGGCTGCTGCGTCTGTGGTGTTCCAAAGAGACCAGTGGTAGCTGGCTTCGCAGCCCCAAAGAGACCGCCGCCACCGAACGCTCCGCCGGTGTTGGATGCAGCCGGTGTGCCAAAGCCGCCTGTTGCCGGCTGTGTGGTCTGGCTTCCGAACATACCACCTCCCGCGGCAGCCGTGCCAAACCCAGGGGTCGCCTGTGTGGTTGTACCAAACCCTCCACCAAAGCCGGAGCCACCAAAGGCGCCTGTACCGCCGGTGCCGCCCATCTTTCTGCCTTGGTTGTAGTCGGCCAGCCTCAATTCTTCAGATGACCACTTTTTGTAGGCATCCATGAACAGGATGTTCTGAAAGGAGTTGCTTTGCGAAGGATTGTTGGTCTCTTTCTCGATAGTGGGAGTAAAGGCCACTGCAGCGGTTCCGGGAGGGTCGGTCACATTCGTGCCCAGTCCAGGGTTGTTTGTGGCGCCAAAGGCAGTCCCGACAGTCCCTGTGTTTGCACCTCCTCCAAAGAGGCTGGTGGTGGCAGGAGCTGCGCCAAAGGTGGTACCGCTGCCGAACCCGCTCGTAGTGGTGGCGGGCTTGCTTCCACCGAAAAGACCCGTGCTGCCAAATCCTGAGCTCGCGACAGGAGTGGCGCCGAAGCCGGATGTTGAGCCAAACCCTCCAGTGTTGGTCGTAGTCGCAGTCGTCGAGCCGAAGAGACCTCCACCTGTGGTTGTGGGTGCCGCTCCAAAGGCCGGCTTTGCAGCTCCAAAAGCACCGCCTGAGCTGCCAAAGCCGCCCGTGGTCGAGCCAAACGCACCTCCAGCCGCCGGGCTTCCGAAAAGACCAGACGCAGGGGCAGCGGCAGTGTTGGAGGCGCCGAAGGTATTTCCAGATGTGCCAAAGCCTAGGCCAGTTAGTATCGCGATGTCGAGAGCTCAAGCTGCGACGAGGACGAAGCAGCAAGGCCGGCACGGGATAGATATAAGAAAAGCACCTGGCTGAGCCGACGTACCTGTGTTTGTGTTCGTATTGGTGCCAAAGCCGCTGAAGCCAGTCGATTGCTGCTGCTGATTATTCTGGCCGAAGCCAAAGCCACTGCCACCGAACGACATGATGACGATGCTGGAATTGACAATGCGAGAAATAAAGGTGGTGGCGGTGGTGGTGGTGCGGGAGGGAGGAGTCGCAAGGACGAAAGCGCGCGCGCGAACCCGAAAGGTGAGCCAGGCAGGAGGAGCTGAGCTTCGCCTGCAGCTTTACGCGTGGATTGTCCGCTGAAATCAATGCCCGCGTCGTCGCCCGGGATCGAAAAGAAAAAGGGAGGAGTTTCGCTTGTGAAGGATAAAGGTGCCTGGGCACCCTTTTGCTTCCTTCGGGGGTTGGAAGGCGCGATGAGGATGGGCTCAGTGAAGTGAAGACACACACCCACGAGAAGTTGCTGGACCTGACGACGCAGAGAGGCAGTGAGTGGGTGGTGCGAGCAAGGCTCAAGTTTTACCGAGTCTGGAGCCCAATTTGTGGGTCACGCGGCCAGGAGCTTGCCAATGAAAAAGGACGCGACCGATTTTCTGGACCGTGCGTCAGCTCGCGCTCTTTTGCTGGCTGCTGCTGCCTCTGACAAGCAAAGCACGACACGCCCAGAAATGATCTCACAGGCGGGAAGGAGCTTCCCGTTCCCAACCTCTTGGGGGGCTGGTCCGTTTTTTCTCTCTCTGAACAATTGATTGCAGGGTCCACAAAGCCGCCCACCTAACACAAGATACGGGCGTACACGGTGTCTCTAACATGAATGACCCTTTTGTATGAGCTATGCCCATTCTGCCTCATCTGAGTGAGTCTTTTTGCTCAATCACGTGGCCGATTTCTTGTTTGCTGCCTAATCAGCCAGGTCCAATTCCTTCATTGTATTGGTGGACCTGAAGCGGCTTTCAACTTGAGGGAGGTGCAGTGTCACTTGCATGGGATCTGCCTTTGCCGTGTCTGCCTTATGCCCAAGATACCTATGTAAACAACCTTGCCAGCAACGATCGATAAAGCTGAGTAATGCACCTTTACTTAAGAATTGGAGGAAGAGGGTCCATGACTCGTTTGTCACCTACAGTAAGGTACCCAAGGTCAGGTGTCGTCTTTAATGCAAGGTACATTGCGGGTTAAGCTTGGCATCTTGTGGCCCAGTTGCCATCGAAGTGGCAAGAGCCGTCTTCTGGATACCTGAGATGCGTCATAACCCATCGCTTCTGGGTTATACTGACCTGGAGTTGCTGATTAATTTGGCCTGAGGAACTTCCATTCTCTGGATTCAATACACGTGCCTCACGGGACTATGCTGTGTCAATGAGCATAAAGTCCAGGCATTTCATCGTTTCCATGGTGAATAATATATGTGTTTCTTTCTTTCAGCGCCATCATTGGAACTAAGCTGCCCGGTCTTTGCATTATTGGACGGCGAGAAGAATGGGAGGACATGCTATCTTGGTACCTGGTATCTGAGCCAACAGCTCCACTGCATACTCGTAGAACCGCCGTCCTCGCTTCTAAACCGTCCAGACCATCACATTTGTCAAATCTTCAGAAATGTCGGGATGAAAAGACCGAAAGTCTTCCGTCTCTACCAGAAGAAACCCCCATTTTCGATGGCTAACAAAATCCAACCAGCAAACCTTGGGGGACCAAGTCTGCATCATATCGCCAGGCAAGATGTGCATTTCACCGGCCCCATCTCCCATTGTCTGTGCAGGTGCTTTCTGTCCTCAGTCTCCTCCGTTTCAGGGATCACACACACGCAACACTTCACATATACGCACATCCCGATTTTGCTTCCTGGGTATTGTATCAGATATCAGAGAGCCGAGGATTCCACCCCAACTCCCCGATGGAGAAGAAAAGCGAGAAGGGAAAAATGGAAAAGGAGGAATAGAATAAAGCTCTCTCGCGCAAAGGGGAACATACAAACGTCCGTCGCCGCCGCCCCCGCCGCCACCCAAGTCCCATTCTCCAGCACCTCACGCCGTTACCTTCCACAGCCACAGATTAACCAATGCGACCTTGTTTTGTTCGGAGGCCTCCCTTAGAACTGGATCAGATCCCCCTGCCCATTTTGCTGCTGCGGTCGCCCAGCGAATGGATTGTTTGTCCCCTGCCCCGCACCATAGCCATTCATGCCAGCCGGCCCGGTCGCCGCAGGCATCTGCTGGCCTCCGTACGACACGGTGGGCATGCCCGTGAATTGCTGTCGTAGAAACGGATTGTTTCCTGTCGCATCGGCCGTCATTCTATTCAGGCCCGCACCAGCGCTGTTGACGAAGGTGCCCGGGGCGGTATGCTGTGCCGGAATACGGAGATTACCCGTGTTGCCGAACGTGTCCATGCCATCGCCGCTGGCGAGAAGGGCATTAAGCCTGGCTTCGTGCTCGTTAAGCTCCTTCTGGGGTTGCTGTTGCTGCTGCTGCTGATATTGGGGCTGTTGAGCCTGTTGAGGCTGATAATTGATCTGGGGGAAGGTAGAAAGCATCTTCTGTTCTGGGAGGCTACCGAGAGACGGCATAGACGGGGCCTTGTACGCTTGTGGCCTGGCGTACGATGATGCCTGCTGTTGCTGTTGCTGAGCGAAGGGGTTATTAGAGCCAGTGGGCATTGGTTTAAGCGACGATTGTGTGTTGCTGCTGGCCCACGGGTTGTTGCTGCCAGGATTTAGGGAAGAGTCTTGGAATTGGGGCTGCTGTTGTTGCTGGGGCTGTTGCTGCTGCTGGGCATAAGGGTTGTATCCGGTCGGCTGAGGTTGAAATGATGGTTGTTGCTGCTGCTGCTGCTGCGGGATCTGCTGTTGGCCGAAGGCATCGTACCCTGTTGGCTGCGGGCCAAACCCGTTCGAGTAGTTGTTTGGGAACCCTGTAGGCTGCTGCGCCTGGAATCCGGCGTAGGGATTGGCCATATACCCGGTAGGTTGGGTGTTCAGTTGACTCTGGTCAATCGGGTTTGCGAGCCAGTCGACAGCACTCCCCTGCTGGTAGCCTTGGTTGAACTGGGTGAACTGTGGCTGAATCGTAGTTGGTGCCGGTTCGTCATCGAACAGGGATGACACGTTGCTCTCTTCGAGCTCCCGCCGCCGCCGCTCCTCCTCCTCCTTGCTGAGCTTGATGGCCTTGGCAAGGTCATCGTCATCCTCCTCGACTCCAGACCTGCTTTCGCGCTTTTTCCTGTCTTCCTCCTCCTGATACTTACTTGCCTCGATCGCCAGCTTATACTCGGCATCCTCTTCGTCTGCGTACTGAGCCCGATGCCGGCGCGGGGGAGGGGGGACAGAGGATTGCGACTCATGAGAATGATGAGGGCCATATTCTTCCAAGCCCGTAACTCGAGACTTCCAGGACTTCCTGTCGCTCCGCTCTGCGCGCAGTCTTTCCTCGTCAAGGACAAGCGAGGTCAGCTCCTTGGCGGCAACACGGACTGGTCGAGATTAGCCGGTGCATTGCCACAGAATCGACGTCAAATGCGCCTACCGTTTTGTCCAACATCCTTGCCATCCTCGTCGATGTACTGGAACTCGCGAAGGGTCTTGATGATAAATATGTTCTGCTTGGCCCATGTAACCACTAGCTCGGATCCTTCGTGGAGACAGTAGTCCATAACCTTCAAAGCCTTCAGGACGTGTCGCCAGTTCTTGCCCTTGTCGTTGAGCCGCTTGTCAATCATGTCCATGATCTCGTAGAATTCGGTTGATCTAGAGGCGGAGCGAGCGGTTAGCACCAGGACTGCGACAATGCCGATGAACCCGTGCGGCTTCGATAACGATCGCGCGGCCCAGGAGGTGGCACTTACGAATTGTACGTCAGCTGGGCGATCTCGCTCATCTGTGTTCCCGTGGGACCCCATGGATCGTTGCTCGTCGCTGCAACCAGTCAGGTCAGCAAATCTGGTATGGGCATGTGAATCCGGCAATGCGCAATTCGGCAACACACACCTTCGCGCACCTTGACCTGGACGCTGGAGTAGCCCTTGGTGACATTCTTGACGCTTCGGATAACCTTGGACATCTTGGCGGCTGTGGGAAGGCGATGGGGCGAAGGCAGAGGCGGACGGCGATATGGATGGTGATGAAGCTGGTGCAAGCTGGCTTGGCCGCGAGATGATTCAAAGGTTAGCCGGCCCGAGTCAATCTGTCGCAAGCGATGGCGGAGTTGTTTGTGATTGGGACCTGGCGGACCGTTTGGTGGGTGGGAAGGTACCTGGTAACTACGGTAGAGCGTCAAAGGCCGCGCGCCAAAGTTTCCCGAGCGCTGCTATTGCTGGATCGAAGTCTGGCCAAAAAGACGGCGACGCCAGCAGTTTGTAGGAACGGGAGCGTAATGGCGGCCTCGCGTGCTGCGGCGGTCAAACTGGGAGTGAGAGGGCCTAATGAGGCAGGCGTGGGGAAGGTTGGGGCGTAGGCGACGTCGGGAGAGTTGGTCGGTGATGGAAGGTGGGCGAGGTGAAGAGAGGGGCGAAGCTCGGTCGGCGCCCCAGGCACGGATGGGGATGGATGGATGGGCAATGCGCAATCACGTCGGGCTCGGTAACGTTATGTACTGCGTAATCTGCGGGTTACGCTACACCCGCGCCCTCCAATACCAACCATACGGGATACGCCACAAGCTAACCCGCACGTACTTCTGTGACGTGAAAGCCGGAAATTTCGAGCACTTTTTTTTTTTGGCGGGATTGCATGGACTGACAGCTGACTGACCCAACAGGTATACTAAGCCGTATACCGTATACCAACCTCATGTAAGGTACAGGTATCTTTCCTCACCTGGGCCTAGCTGGTTGCGCCGGCTAGGATGATACCTTCCATGCTGCCTTACACCCTTCTAGAGTGTACTCTGTTGGGACGCCTCATTGGATGTGGATATGCAGTTACAGACCGGTTGGGATTTGGGGGATAATCATGGGCAGGTGGGAATGGTGAAAGGCAACCTATCTTGGGTTATAGTTGTACGATGAGCTCCGCTGCATGCTCGACTGTACTTTGTATCCAGGGAAAGTACAGGTACCAGGCAGCTACGTCAATTGGCAGTGCCTCACTTGACTTACACCTTCCTCGAGAACTGGACTACTTCCGTGTTAGTGCAATCACAATCGATCAAGGCCAACGAACTCGTGCCCCACTGTCTGGAGTTGTATATCTCTGAGGGAGGAATACAATGTCAGGCTGTTGTGTTCCATTCTTATCGAGAAACCGAGAAGGATGTCAACGCGCTGGAGTCGCTCGCAAAGGCTTACCGTGACGAAGCTCTGGGGTAACACAGGGTGGATCTTACTGAAGAAGGTTCCAAGTATGGTGTGGATCAAGGCGCATCATCACCACCACCGCCCGTCTTGGGGTTCCCGGTTCAGTGAGGTGAACGGTAGGTGATATGTAGACGGGCCTCAAGGACTGTCCGCTCGTTGTGATATGCCATCGACAGTGCAGCGCAACCAGCTTAAGAAAAAAAGCCACTGATCTCAATATAATCCATAGATAATCACTTATGAGGCTCAAACTTTCAGTCTCGCAATTCACAACATGTCACCCAGATCATGATCGCATGCGCAGGATGTATGTTGAACATAGGCACCGAGAGGTAAGGCAAGTAGGGGGTCACTT
Organism: Podospora appendiculata; assembly: GCA_033675105.1. Lineage (NCBI taxonomy): Eukaryota > Fungi > Ascomycota > Sordariomycetes > Sordariales > Podosporaceae > Podospora > Podospora appendiculata. The sequence continues at coordinate 1,573,287 of JAULSO010000005.1, read as the reverse complement.
CACTCGTCATCCACACCCATCTACCAGGTACCGACCGACAAAGCATTCCAACCAACCACTGTCCATCTGTTAAATACATATCCTCACAATTCGCTCCGAGGGAACTACGGCTGGCGCACCCTCCTCTAAGATGTTCTTGCTGATAAAAAATCCCCAGCCTAAAAGTCCATACACCTCGAAAAGGAAAAATTCCATGAAAAACACCAAGAGATGATTCTCCCCTCTCCCCCCTGCAGCACGCTTATCGCAACAACAGACGCATGGGGTATTATTCAGTGCCTTGCCCCCGTTTCCTGCTGAACACTTTGCTCAGTCGTCCCCGTCCTCGTCCTCGTCCTCGTCCTCCCCGTCGCGCCGAGCATCCTCGGCGTCTGCCATGACCACATCGGCTCCAGAGTTGCTGGTATTGCTATTATTCTCCTTGCTCGATAGAGACCTGCTCGATTGTGACCTGGGCGACCGCTTCCCCTTGCTCACGCTTCCTTCGCCGCTGGACCCGTTTCTTCTTGTCGAAGCAGAAGAGGAATCGGCCACTGACTGGCTCTTCGTTTCTTTACCACTGGGTGCCAGCACTTGCACCGTGTCCTTGGCGTCGGCGCCATCTTTCTTTCCTCCTGTCAGAGAGGCTGCCCTTTTCTCGAGCCATGCCGGAGGAAGTCCCGGTCCACTGTCCGCATTGCCGTAATCGCTCTTCTTGGTGCCCTTGGGCCAGCGCCCAGGGCCACGACCAGTTCCACCGCTCTTCCGCTTCGATGTGCTTTTCGGCTTATTGGCAGCAGAGGAACGACGTCCGCTGTCTGAGCGCTTGGGTCTCGGGCGGGAAATGGAGCTGGCAGTTCGGATGACTGGAGGTCGCGCTACGGTGGTGCGAACTCGGTCGGCTCTCCGAGTGCCGGCAATCGGCGGGACCACTTCGAATCTCGATGGGGGAATGTCCTTATACTGTGATATCCAGTCTTCGGACGCGTCCTTGCTGTTCTCCTCGGGATCTTGCGCATCCTCATCGTGGGCGCCGTTGCCTTTGCCGTTGCCGTTGACCTTGGCAAAAGTGCCATTTGGCTTACCGACCACTTTCGGTGAGGTATTGTGGTCTGATGCTTTCCCGGTCTCGTTTGGCTCCGTAGACTCGAGAACACCGGGGTCGACGTCCACCTTGACAGGTTGGCTGGTCGCTTCTGTCTTGCCAAGCGAAGCAACACCATTGCCATTGACCAACGTTCCTACTGCGGGGGCAGCAGCCTTTTGCTCGTCGCCGTCCTCTCGAGGAGCTATGGCATTGATGGCGGGGCCCAACTCGAAGTTTGTGGCGTTACTCCTGCCCATAACATACGGAGTCCACGTCAAAGCACTCGGGTTGAGCTGCACATACTTTTTGGCCTCCCACGTTGCGACATACTCGCGGCAATATCGTTGGTCGACACGGAACGCATAGAGGTGCGTTTGCGGGTCCCTGACTAGACATCTCAGCCCTTCCAACGCCGATATCACATCATCGGGCGTTAAGCCGGTGTCGTCTGAGATGTTTTTGATGCTCAACCCTTTCTTCTCTGTCTCGTTGTCAGAAAAGTGCTCCTGGAGGTAGCGACACATGACTAGTCGCCAGTAGTTGCGATATGATACGAGGCCCATGTCGGAGAGCGGCTTCTCCGGTGAACCCGTCTTCTGTTCCACCCTTGTGAGGAGATATGAAAAGTCGATGAGGAGATTGCCATACCCCTTCCGCTGATGGATGGGCAACGTGAGAATGCAAGACACGTTATTCTGGCTGCTGGCTCGTTTCTCCTTGGAGAAATAGCCGACAAAGTGGTAGCCCAGATCGTCATACTCACATAGGACGTAGAACAGAAACGGTTCCACATCATAGTAGAGCGTTTTGGACCCCAGGAAGAGCTTTGCCAATAGGCAGAGATTCTGGCAGTAGACTGGGTTCTTGCGACCATCGACCTCGAATACGGATATCGAATCGTGTCGGTAAATCTCGTCTCCTGGCGGGTGTTTGGCCGGGCACTTCAGCTTGTGCCGCCAAGCCACGTAGTCAGAGTTCATGTACTTAAGGCAGAACTCGCAGATATAGAGGACCCTGTTCCTGCTGTACTCCTCGGGATAGGGAGCAGCATACCAGGTGTCGATCTCCCAGCCACCAAACTCGATACACTCGATTTGGCTGGCTGGCCCTGAGGCCTTTTTCGACCGTCTTGCTGCCGGGACTTCAATCTCAGCCTGCATCTTCAGGAGTCGCTGCCTCCACTCCTCCTCGGCCTTTTGCTTTGCCTCGTCGAAGCGACGGCGATCATCGTTTGTCGGGAGAGTTTTGGACGTGTCGGCCTCGGCTTCTGTCAGTATGCCGCCGTAGGGCTTCCCTTTCAGCTCATCGGTTTCCTTATCGTAAAATGAGTAGAATGGCTGAGAGTAGCTGGTGGCTGCAAAGGCGGCCGATGCCGACGGGGCGGACGCTCCGGTGGCGCGTGAAGCACCGGTTCTTCTCGACCGGCCGCCAGCCCTATCCGACCGTTTCTTCACCGTCCTCGGCTTCTGCGTGACTATCCGCCGAAGCTCGGTTGGCTCCACGCGCATCCGAACAATAATGCTGGTACGGGATTTCCTCTGGACGGATACAGGGGGGTTCGAAATCTTAATACGTAGAGACCTGGAGGAAACAGGTCTTGCAGCCTCGTCGTGGCCATTTGTCCCATCATCGCTCTGTCCATCTGCCGTGTTCCTCCGCCGCTTGCGGAGTGCCATAAGATTATCGTCGACGTCGACCGAAGATGTCTTGCGCTTTCTTAGCACACGAGACCCATCCATCGGGTCTTCGTCGAGTACTAGATGGTTGAAGACGGAATGTGAATCCGGTTTGATGGCGCCCTTTTGTGGTGGGAGCAGGTCCCGCGCGAGTTTGGGCGCAGTCGCTCGCCGGCTGCTGCTGGGGGAAACATCAACGTCGCGCATCCCGTTCGGCTCGCCATTATCAGCATCGACCCTCGCAGCTGTTTCTGACCTTTCGCCAGTGCAGTGAGGGCATTTCCACTCCGCCGGACCTTTAGACATTAGCCATCGAACGAGCCAGCTGATGAAAACGAGAACTCACTTTGCTGGCTTGACAAGGCATCTGCCTCTCTTGCGCATTGCTGATGGGCTAGAAAGTTCTTGTCAGCAACTGCGGACATGGTACGGCAATGACACACTTACCGTTATCGCCGCAGCTAGAGCAAGACAGGTATGCTTCAAATTCGACGCCTGGGTCATGGTCCTCATCCTGTTTGCAGAAGATGCAAACATTGTTATTGGCATTTTCCGACTCATCGTCGTCGTCGTCGTCCTCATCCCTGCCATCGTGTCGTTCCTTCTTCTCGGGTACTTCGTCCCAACCTTCTGAGACTTCCGAGTCCACATCGCTGATGCTTTCCGAGTCCGAAATCGAGCTCGCATCGCTGTCATCCTCGTCATCTGTTTCCCCTGGCTTTATCTTGACTGCGCCGACGCCTTCATCTTCGTCGTCGTCGTCGTCGTCTTCGTCGTTGTCTTCTTGCTCGTCTCCTTCGTCTTCTTGGCTTTGGTTTCTCTCTTGCGGTTGCGGGGCACGAGAGTCGACATCGTCGTCGTCTTCTCCCTCGGCATCGTCGTCAAAGCCGTCTTCCTCATCTTCCTCCTCCTCGGAGTTGTCGCTGTGTTCTTCCCCTTCCAGACGTTCGTCGTCGTCGTCGTCGTCGTCGTCGAGATCCTCGTCTTCGTCTTTGCGCCTGTCGTATTCTTCCTCGTCTTCTTCATCGCCGTCCATATCCTCGTCATCGTCGGCTGGAGCTTCGACGTCGATGTGGTCGATGGTAGCCGATGCGGCTTCTTCGCCATCCATTATCACATCCGCAACGTCAGGATCCTCTAGCTGTTCCGCCATCATGACGCTCTGCTGAAGCTCCTCTTCCATAAGCTGTGCGTCTGTCATTTTGTAGGATTATCGGTGGTTCCCTCCCGGCTAGTCGGTAGTCGGGCAAGGATTCACAAGCCTCGTCAAGAACCGGCAAGGCAGACGCATGCCAACACAGTTTGAGTTGATGTTTCGAGGTATTTCATGCCCGGCGCATGGTTTCTGCGCCCGGGCTCAGGCCTGGTAGAAAGTCGAGCAGTAAGTAATGTTGGGGGGCGCGGGGGTGCGAGGCGCAAGGCATTGAGAGGTGGTCGAGCAACCGCGACAGGTGAGCACGCCAGACGCGCAGCCCGAGCTGGAAGAAGGTGCGGATCAGAAAACCACAGATCGTAGAATGTTGAGCGTGATCCGAGACGCGTCAAAACGAAGCCGTGGTGATTCTGGCTGGTCGTGGGGTTGGCCAAATTTAAATTCTGGCTTGTCGCGAGGTCAACTTGGTCGTTCGTTGCTGGCCTCCTAGCCTCCAGTCGGGAAACCACCGAGCCAATGAGCCGGCCACCTGTGGCCTGCTGCAGTTGCGCGAAACATCGAGCTGCTTAGTCAGAGTATCCCTGTCGTCTTTCACACGCAACTGGGGGTCTTGAGGGGCGGTGGGGCTGACAGCTCTAAGCTCGAGCCAAGCTAGCTCCAGACTCGGGTGGGGCCAAACCAAACTCCAAACCGCGGGATCAGCTTCTTGTTGGAGACTGGCACGACTGGGTGTCCCGATTGCACTCGCTGCCTGAGGCACATACCCGGCTGTCACCAATTCGCCAATTCCGACCGAGACTCGCGATCACCTATCCCATCTGAAGCGCCGCTTGCTTTGCCAAAGGCGAGACATTTTCAAGCAACCAGCGTCGCACAGGGCCTCGTGTATGACTCCTCCAATGCTTCTCCTGAATTCATACCAGACCGACTGACCCAATTGAGCAGGCCGAGAAAGCTACCGCGATGCCTATCCCCTTCGAGTCCCTCATTCCCTATGGGATCATTATCGCCGTGAGCTCCACCGACCGCCGCCGCCGCTGCCGCCGCTTGGGTTGTTAGAACTAAACGCTGACGGGGGCCTAGATGTTCGGAGTGACTGGAGCTGGTCTGTCCAAGATCAGAAACATGCAGAACGGCGGAAAGCGTCAGAGACGCTCGTTGGACCAGTGGGATAGAGTAGGATGCCCCCCAAACGACCATTGCTGTGATGAATCGGCGCTAACTATTGCGCAGCAAAGTAGGAGCCCAATCTCGACCTAATCTTCGATGCGCGATATCCGAGACAGAGAAACTGACGATGCGCCATAGTGATGGACCGCGACCGGAGACTCACAGGCTACTTACGAGGGCAAATAGACAGTCCAGTGGCGCCGCCGGGATACGAGTTAAACAACCCATGGAGAGTGAGTATCAGCATCCCGGCCGGCATATATGTGATGATCGGAGCTGACCCATGATTTCAGGTTGAGAAACGGATGTCGTAAGGACCGAAGAGGTCGAGGCAAATCGCTAGTCACCACAGGTCCCACGCCCCTGATTGCTTTAGGCAGCTTCTACATTCGCCGAACCACGAAACTTGACAAGATGGAATACATATCGCAGTCGCACCATGGACTGAATCATCGGCGTGTTGAAAGTGTACAAATTGATCATATCTGAATCTGAGGTCTATTCTTGTTCAGGCCTTCCAGCAGCGTGCAGGCCTGGCATATCTCCTGACTCGACATGTAGCCGCAGCGCTTGCAGTTCCCCAGAACTTGTCGGGTAATGGGCTTGGAGCTGGGGGCCTTGTTGAGGCTTCTGATAGCTAACTCCCTTGGTCTCTCCTTTTCTGCTTCCTTGCCTCCAAGCGCGACCTTGGCAACATCGATCTCCAGCCCCTCGGCCGCCTCGTTCTCCCTGAGCTCTTTCTCCATGACAGCCATCTCACCCCCGGGACTTTGCCCACTCTGTGAGCCACAGCCGCCGCCGCCATCGTCTAGGCCGACGGGCATGGCGTCGGATTTGCCCCTGCAGTCAGAAGACGACGAGGCTTCTATGGGCACAAGTCTTGCCATGTCCTCGCCGCTTCGAACGAGGTCCAGAATCGCGCTTGGTCGCACCCTCTCGAGCTGCTTGATGAGGGCCCTGGCACTGCCACGGAATGCCTCGGGGCTGTATATGCATTCAGTGCTGAAGTAGTCGAGCTTTTTGTGATGGGCATATAAAACGATTTCCTTTTCATAAGAATACTTAAGGGGCTTGCTTCTCTTGACGTCGGACTTATTGTCCCCCGTCACAATACTCGTGCTGCGTGAGAGACGCGACAGGTCGCCGCGGAGGAGGTTCATGAGAATCGTCTCGGCCACGTCATCGGCGTTGTGTCCTGTCACAACATGCTTGATGCCGAGCATCTTTGCGCCACGATCCAGCGCCTGCCGTCGGAAGACGCCGCAGTACGTGCAGTTGCCCTTCTTCCCGATGGTCTCGACAACCTGGTCCATCGTCCAGCCGTATAGCTCGTCGTACCCCACAATCTTGAGAGGCATGTCATACTGGGTGGCATTCCGCTTGACGGTCTCTAGCGAGTCATCCCGGTAGCCCTTGATGCCTTCGTCGATGCTCAAAAGAACAAGGTCCAGTCCGTAACCGTGGCGCTCGTTCAGCGTCTTGAGAACTGAGGCCAGCACAGTCGAGTCTTTGCCGCCCGAGGCCCCAATCGCCACCTTCTCACCGGGGAAGAAGAGCTGGGATGAGGTGATTGTGTGGTGTACCTCGTCCTCGAAAATCGTGATAAAGCAGCCTTTGCAGAGCTTGGCATGGTTCTTGGGCCGCTTGATCAGGGCGCGCTCTGTCTTGCAGATGGCGCAAAGAGCGGGAGCCATCCTGGCAAAGTCGATCGGGACCCGAATTTGCTTTGGCGGGATAGTTCTAGCAGCAGACCAGAAATAAATCTTGGTCTGTTCAGCTCGCTAAATAGTTAGGTATGAGCACGGTGACGGCGACGGCGACGATGACGACGATAAACAATGCAAGGGTTGGCCTAGGTTGAGGTGTTCTAGGCTCAGATATCCTGTACGGTACAGGATATCAGGATATCCGTTGACGGAAATACAACCGACTGTCAGTGAGTCAAAGTGGATGTGATCCAACCACATCCCGCGTGGGCCTAATGAAATCGACGACGCTATGACCATTTTCTTTTTTTTCTGGCTCCTGGCCCCACTCGCTGTTGCCGAAGTTCTTCCGGTATGCCCTACGCACCTTCCCCCCACAGCCTTTTCTGCTCGCCAGCCGGAATTTCTGGCCTCCTAAATTTCTTGCACCTCAAGTCGATCGTCAGATTTGAGAGCAACACGCCAACCGACAAAATGGTAAGCATACGACTGCAATGAACTGATCCGCCACAGCGTCGAGAGACGCACATCTGCTACATGCTCTTGGATTTAATTATCCTCGAGCTTGCATGATTTTCCGCCCGTCGGTTGCGACCGCGGGTGATGAATGGCTTGAGCTGGTTCGTGGTGGGCGGCAACGCTCACCCGACCGCTCTTTAGAGATCAAGAAGACTGAAGTCAATGGCAAACATTTACTGATGTCTTCTCCTCAATGATAGCCTCCGAAGTCTGGAAAGAAGGCCGCCCCGGCCCCCTTCCCTCAGGGAAAGGCTGGCGCCAAGAAGGTTGTCAAGGTACGCAGCACCCCCTTCCCCGCGGAGCACTCACCCTCCACGTACCACCTGGGAATGATGTTGTTGGCTGACATGCAAACAGAACCCCCTCATCGAGAAGCGCGCTCGCAACTTCGGCATCGGCCAGGACATCCAGCCCAGCCGCAACCTGTCGCGCATGGTGAAATGGCCCGAGTATGTCCGTCTTCAACGCCAGAAGAAGATCCTGCACATGCGCCTGAAGGTCCCCCCTGCGATCGCCCAGTTCCAGCAGGTTCTCGACAAGAACACCGCTGCCCAGGCTTTCAAGCTCCTCAACAAGTACCGCCCTGAGACCAAGCCCGAGAAGAAGGAGCGTCTCCTCAAGGAGGCCACCGCCATCAAGGAGGGCAAGAAGAAGGAGGATGTCAGCAAGAAGCCCTATGTTGTCAAGTACGGTCTCAATCACGTTGTGGGCCTGATTGAGAACAAGAAGGCTGCTCTTGTCCTGATCCCCAACGATGTTGACCCCATTGAGCTGGTCATCTTCCTCCCCGCCTTGTGCCGCAAGATGGGAGTCCCCTACGCCATCATCAAGGGCAAGGCCAGACTCGGAACAGTCGTCCACAAGAAGGTACGGCACCCCCTTGTTCCACTTGTTTGATGCGACTGTTGCTAACTTTCTCTGCTCAGACTGCTGCCGTTCTCGCCCTGACCGAGGTCCGCTCCGAGGACAAGACCGAGCTCTCCAAGCTCGTCTCTGCCGTCAAGGAGGGATATCTTGAGAAGAACGAGGATGCCCGCAAGAGATGGGGCGGTGGCATCATGGGTGCCAAGGCCAACCACCGCATTGAGAAGCGGAAGAAGTCGATGGAGTCCACTATCAAGATTTAAGGAAGCATTGGAACGGTCGGATTGGCGTGGTTGCACTTTCGGATGGCGTATGGAAATACCAAAACCAGGGCATGGTGAAATGAAACTGCCTACTCTCCGCCACACGCGGATGACTTCTCCAGACTGTGCACTTGATTCCCCGAGACAGACAGGTCCAGTTTCAGTTGCTCCTGAAAGCAGCCATGTCATCAACTACCAGGCACCTGTACCTGACTTTGCCGGCCCGTGCATGCTGTGCGATGTGATTGCTCGTAATTGCGCCTACCCGTTGCTGTGGGCATGACGCAGGCCCCCGATTATTCAGACGAACGGCAATCACTCCTCCAGAGGATGTCCGCTTGAACTTGGCGGCGGGCTACACGACCTCGACGGCGAAGCAGCGTTTTGAGTTCTGCCCGGAGCTCATGCGACGCCGAGACCAGTGAAGGATCGCCATAGTCAAGGCTGGGTTGGAGGCAAAGCTATGGCTAATTTCGCCGGGGTTTGCGGCACGAGCGAGTCACGCGGGGATGAGGAGTGGAATCAAAGGCGATCATGGCGACGCTGAGGCTTGGCTAAGGTGTAGTCGAGTTTCCGGGCGACAGCGCCGTGGACGGAGACAAGACAGAAACCGTGAAGGGGGAGGGGGGGGGAGGTCCCCCTTTTTCGTGGCTTTCTCGTTTCTTTTTCTGTCGGATTTGTTTCGTTGGAAGGGTGGATGTGTGAGGCATGGTGTTTCGAAGCATCGGCAAGAACAGCCAACTGTGCGCCTACCAAGTGGAATATGAGCGGGGGAGGAGAGGGGGGTCGGAGTGCCGTCAAGCCAAGGGAACCTCCCCCGGCTCAAGTCCCACTGTGCAGGCCCCAAGAGATGGAGGCTTCCTTGGCACTTTCCCCGGGCTTGTCGTGCTCGGGCCACGCACTCCGGCTGCTCTGCAGCTTCAGTTTCATCGACGGTTACGGCCAGGTCCTCACGGCAACCACCCAGACAAGCAAAGAGAAGTGGGAATGTCACGGGAAATTCGCCCAGAATTCATGGTACAAACCTAAAATCCCATGCTGACCAGTCGGTAGCCTGCAGAACAATTAAAAGTGTATTTGCAGGTCGATAGCCGCGTTCGAGCATTGTCCCACAGCGCCTCACATACCTGCCGAACACCTGGGGCCTTACATACACGTCTGCATCACCGCCCGCCCGCTCACTTGTCCCCGGCTCTGGAGATTAGCTTGGGCAACGACCATGTTCGTTCCTGCCTGGTACCCCATATTGTACCTGCCTCCCATACACCAAGTGTGAAGTGAGATAATCTCTGTCTCTGTCTCCCGCCAGCAGGTTTCCCATTTTCTTTTTGTTCCTCTCGTCCATTTCCTCTCGGCAGCATCGGCAACCTATTTAAATCAGACTCGCCCTCGCGACAGATCCCTAGAAAGTGTTGAGAAGCAACAGACGAGCCTACCTCGCTCCCTCGCTTCGACTCGCCCGCCAGCCAAGCAGCCAACAAGCTCGCCGCAAAGCATTCGACCGGATCCCTCTTGGCGTCTCCCTTGGTCCTTGTCTGGTCCTTGTCGGTCGCTCCCGGGCCCGTGACTGCCCACCTGCTCCCCACTCCCAGCGAACTTCAACAGCAAAACCGCAGCACAACGTGTGGGGGTTGCAGCGCTCGCACGGTCTCGGACCGTTCGGGACATTATCAAGACCACTCTCTTGGTTGCTTCTTCCCCCCCTTCTGCTCCCGCTGGCCGGCGCCGCCCCCTTCCCCCCCCCCCCCTCTCCGACTTGCCCAGGAGTAAATCCCGCGTGTGTGTCTTGATATCCTTATAAACCGAGGCCTGCTCTTCTCGCTCTTCCTTTTGCTTCCAGTACACGGGCTTTTACTCTATATCACATACACGAAACACCGACAAGATAGGACTTGCGCCGCTTTCTAGAATGTCACAGGATCGTGAGTGAAGATGTGGCTTTCTGATTGGGCACGCTTGCTTGTACGGGGCTGACGCAAAGAGACAATACAGAAGACAGTTTTCTCTACGCGCTGAGCTCCAACAATGCTTGGGCCGGATACAAGGCGCATCAGAATCCCAACTTCTTCTCAAAGCTCGCCAGCGGGCAGACACCGCAGATTCGTAAGTGAGACAGTCAACATTGCCTTCACTACGCAAGCCCATCCTTCCTCCACGGAGCTCCGCCGCTACCACTCCCACCGCCACCACCATCTCCACCATCGCCCACCAACTTGAGTGGACGTGTCTTTGACAAGTCATACTTACCCACTCACAGTTTGGCTCGGCTGTTCCGACTCGCGCTGCCCCGAAACCACGATCCTCGGCCTCCAGCCCGGCGACGTCTTCGTGCACCGCAACATCGCCAATATCATTTCACCAACCGACATCAACACCTCGGCCGTGATCGAGTATGCCGTCGTGCACCTGAAGGTCAAGCACGTTGTGCTCTGTGGCCACTCGGCGTGCGGAGGCGCCGCAGCTGCCCTTGGCGATACCCGCGTCGGCGGAGTGCTGGACACTTGGCTGACGCCGCTGAAGGCGCTCCGCCACGCGCATGCCGAGGATCTCGATGCCATCAAGGACACCGGAGTCCGTGCAGTCAAGATCGCAGAGCTGAACGTCGAGGCCGGTGTCAAGGTGTTGATGGCCAACTATTCGATCCAGGATGCGATCGAGGAGCGCGGGCTGGAGGTCCATGGGTGCCTGTTTGATATCGCCAGCGGGCGCATCAAGGATCTCGGGTTCGGGACCAAGGGTGGACGGGGCGTGGGAGCTGATGGGTCTGGGGAGAATGTGGTCAAGGGGAAGCATGCGCAGCTTGTATTCAGGGGCGGGAATGCGTCCATGACGGTCCGGTGATGGAATTTTGGATACGGTACATTATTAAGCTACGGAAATCCGCACTGCCAGCGCAGCGGGCTGGATAGGATTGGATGGATGGATGGTTGGATGGCGAATTTGAATTTGAACAACAAGCGGACAATACCTGGGGCACGTTTTTTGAGTCTGGTTGGGGGAAACGGTGGGTGGGGGAATTTGCAAGTCGGACGCAGGAAACTGATTCTGTTGCGTGGATGGAGTATGGATAGGCGGACAGGCGGACAGGCGGACAGGCGGACAGGCGGCCAGGCGGCCAGGCGGATTGACATGTTGGACAACATTAGTCTATGAGTTTTTTTTGGGGAGTATTTTGTGATATGATTGGATTCTGTCATTCGTCATTGTGCATCTGGCATGTCCCTTGTTCTTGGAAGTTGTTGATCGAGTCAGTCCACTCTGGCTCGAGTCCTGAGCAACAGCTCGGTTTACCAAATGCAGCTCGGGTTACTGCCCTCAGCCCCTCACCCAGGCACCACGAAGCAGGCCATTTCTATGCAGGTAAATTGAGAAATGACCTGCTAACGGTTCCTCATTGCCCTAGTGAAGGCTCGAATGACCAATGTTCTCGGGTTAATTTGGACGTATTCCAGCGAAGATTGAATCGTTGAATCGGGATCTTGTGGCTGGCTTCCTTTCGTTACGAGATTGAGGTTCACGCTCTGACGTTCACTCACTTACAAAAGGACTTTTAACAGTCGGACTCAGGAAAAGAGTACTCCCTAGGCTCGCTAAGGTTAGGTCACTTACCAGCGACCAACCAGTGAATTAGCGAGATGGAGCACGTGGGCCAGGACCCAATTTCGTACTGTGTGCTGCGTACGGGATACCTGGTCGTATACGGGTTACGTGTTACAGGTTACGCGTTACGGCTTACATTTACGTTCCGAGAAATACGCCGTCCGGGTTATTAGGTACATTGGGTCAGCTCGTCAGATCGCGGTTGCACTTACAAGGCCAAGCCGCCGACATGCGATTGAGGGGTGCAATGGCGCCGTAACCCGTTGTGGTTCTTGCTATAAACTTTGGAAGGCCCGATCAGCAACCCCGCGCGACAGACATACAGCGCCCAGAATCTAATGCTTGGCTTTCACACCATCCATGTTGCCAATGCTTCACTCAATCGTTCCACTGTTTTTTTTTTTTTTTGCTAATGCCCAAACTCAGGACTCTGCCAAGCTGCCTTAGGTAAGGTAAGGAAGGTTCTGTCGAGGTGGAAGCGCCCCAATAGAGAGAGATGGAGACGCCGCCTCCATACCGTACCTCAAATTCAGGCACAGGAGGAGGCAGTGGCATTCAGCAACCTTATCCGGATCCTTGATGTCGACATCTACCACCTATCACCTACCTCTACCAATCTCTACCTACATTACCTTGTCTGAATGAGCCGGGCGACTTCATTATATCCGTTCCTACCGGCTTGGTGAGAGGGTGCCCAGACACGTCACGGTTGTTTCGACTCGGCCTTATCGCCTGACCCCTCTCCAACGGAACCTCGCCAATAATCAAATCACACCATTCGCCCCCGCGACCCCCATCATGGCGCTCACCGTGCTCACCGACGACCAGATCCGGATCCTGCTCGAGAACCTGACGGTCGACGAGCTGGAAAGCTTCCGCAACGACCTCAAGACGGCCCTGCACGAGTACTCGACCGGCACGCAGGTGCCCAGCCAAGGCGCAATACACCAGCCGGAGCGCACGTCGCTGCACAATGCCGAGACCGGCGCCACCACCCTCTTCATGCCGTCGTCCAGCCCCGCGGGGCACGGCGTCAAGGTCATCACGCTCTCCTCGGCAAAGTATCAGGACAACCCTGAGACCGTCATCAAGCCCACGGGCGCTATCACGCTCTTCGCCCCGCAGGGGACCGTCCTGGGCATCCTGCATGCCTCCACGCTGACGGCCTTCCGCACCGCCCTGGCCTCGGTCTGCCTTGTACACAAGCGCGACTCGATCCGCGAGCTCACCGTGTTCGGCTGCGGCGAGCAGGCCTACTGGCACGTCCGCCTGACGCTGCTGCTGCGCGGGTCCACCGTCCGCCACGTGAACTTTGTGAATCGCTCCTTCAGCCAGAGTTGTAAGGCGATTCTGCGCCGGTTATATAATGTTCCGGGCGCCCTCAAGGCCCGCGAGGGCTGGACCGAGTGCACCTTTGGCGTACTCACGCCCGGCTATGGAGACTACGGGCGGCTGCTGCGCGAGCAGGTGCAGGCGGCCGACGTCATCTTCTGCTGCACGCCGTCCACGGTGCCGCTGTTTGACGCCGAGTACCTGACGGACCACGAGGCGCGCAGAAAGGGGCGCTTGATTGTCGCCATCGGGAGTTACACCCCTGAGATGAGGGAAATTCCCGTCGAACTGATCAAGCAGGCGACCAGGATTCACGAGAAGGGACACCGGCATTTCCACAAGCATGCGCAGGAGGGTGGAGTGGTTGTCGTTGATACCCTTGACGGCGCCCTGAAAGAGGCGGGAGAGCTGATTGAGGCGGGGCTTGAGCCAAAACAGCTTGTTGAGTAGGTTTCCTCCTTTCCTGCATCCCGGATGACGATCATGCTGACAATATTGCGCGACCCAGACTCGGAGAACTAGTTATGCTTCACACCCTGACACAATTAGAACGGGACGATGAAGACGAGGACCTGCCCGAGACGCCCAGCATCACCAACGCTTCCGACCTCATGGAGAGACTGGATATCAACAGCAGCACCTCCTCTTTGGGCGGAATCCGCTCAGCCATGTCGAGCGTCTTTGGCGGGTCGGACAAGAGGGGCTCGACGGCAAGCGATAGCAGCAGTAGGACGACTTCGCCGAGCCGCCTGCGGCCTAAATTTCACATCAGGACTTCAAGTCGCGGGTCCGTCGACATTTCGCCGCCGTCGCACCATTCAAAAAAGAAGCACGAAGACGCCGAGCATCTGGCAAAATGGCTGCAGACGGGCAACGTGATCTACAAGAGTGTCGGGTTAGGGTTGATGGACTTGACGGTTGGGCTGCATCTGATACAGTTTGCCAAGGACAGGGGTATCGTCAGCCATCTTGAGGGGTTTTGAGACTGTGCTGGCTGGTGGGATGGTTGTTTTGGTTGGTGAAAAGGGGGTGGGTGGGTGTACTTTACGAAATTAAGAGACGTGAAAGCCTTGGCATGGTGTTGCATGCGTTGCCGATTGTTATGCAGAATGCAGGCGAATGTATATATGTATGTGGGTCTGCCATTTTGTATGAAATAGCGCTAATTGTCGTGAGTCCCTCATCTGTCTTGCGGGTGTTTCTTTTTATTTTCACGCATGTTGAGATGATCACTGCCCAGGTGATGGTGATACCGGGCTGATAGACACCTATGGAAGAGAGCTGGCGATTCTGCCATGACCACGTTTTAGTTGGCGTGGTGAGGATAGGGAGGGGCGAAACGCTGCACACCGACGTACCAGAAATCTCACCTCAAAAATGCACCTACTTTTTCGTTCTCACAACTACAACAACTGCCAGTTTATTCGTACAACAACCGGCCGTCTACGCATCAAAATCCGATACCCTATACATTAACCTTTTTATCTTCTCAGCTTGGTTACACAAAACTGGAGGCCTGTTGCGTTCCTTCTACGTGTACGGTTGAGCAAGTGAGCGAGTGAGTCCAGCCCTTTTTTCACTGCGGATATTTTCTCAGGGGCTTGCATGCATACCTGCCTTGTGAGTAAGGTACCTCTACCTTTGTCTGTCCATGGAAACACAAACACAGCAAGAACTACATGTAATTATATACCAGTTTCAAATGCGGCTCTTTCCTACGAATCTTGTAGTCTCGAATATTTCAATTGAAGTCTAATTACTCTATGAAAAGGACAGCAAACAAAGTATTCCCATCTCGGCATTGTACCACAAGTCGGCAACAACGCATTGGCCGAACCAAGACCTTTACAAGACAAACGCCATATACCCGCAGGCGACACCTCACCTCACCAAGGAAGAAAAGAAAAAAAAAAGAGATAAAAATCCAATGGCCATGTTCCAAAAACTCTCCTTCCTTCTCCACCTCCTCGTCGAGACCGGCGCAGCGCTCTCCTTCCTCCTAACCCCGACCTCTCAGCTCCCAGGCGCCTCGCCCTCAGCCAGGCTGATCCTGCGCAACCTAGGCGGGCTGCTCCTCTCGACCAACCTGTTGTGCCTGGTCTTCCTCGCGCAGCCGGGCTTCGACGCGACCGCGGGCCAGGTGGCCCTGTGTCTAGGGAGCTACCACGTGTGGCCCATCTACCGGGCGTACGCGCGGCTGCGTTACGGGATCGGGATGCATGGGGCACAGGGCGGGGTGTTTGGCGGGCCGGCGGTGCATCTCGTTGCGCATGTTGCGTGTCTTGGGGCGCTGGTGGGGATGGGGTTGGTTGGTGTTTGGGGTTGAGTTTGAGATGTATTTGGATATATCAATATATGTGTGTGTACGAGTAAAATGGCTTCTAATTTGCTTTTCCGCCTCTTCTATGTTTGTGTGTGTGTGTGTGTATACAAGATCGCGTTGGGGATATCCACTATGAAACGATAACACCAAGAAAGCAATCGGATCTAGCTGCGGAACAGCTTCAGGCCATCCTCCTCGACGCTGGCGCCGCCCATCTCCTCGTCCGAGGCGTCGTCCTCCTTCAGCTCCATCTTCTGGCCAAACATGGTGCCGAAGAACCTGTCGATCGCGTGCTCCTCCCACTGCCTGCGGTCCTCGGGCGCCATGAAGTTCTGCAGCTTCTCGTGCACCGTGTACCGCAGCTTGCGGCCCTTGCTGGCCTTGCGGTCCACCAGTTTCCGCGTCTTGGCCTCCTTGAGCGCGGCCCACCGCACCGTGGCCACGAACTCGCCCGGCGCCGCCACGTCCATGCTGCGCTGATCGACGAGCTCCTTGAGGAGCAGCTGGTAGAAGTCGGCGTCGTCATAGATGTCACGGTCCTCCTCCACCTTCTTGGCCGCCTGTACCGGCGCGCAAGAGCGCGGGGTGCGCGCGCGCTTGATCAGCCGGTCGGCGCTCATGAGCTGGTCGTCGAGCACCGAGACAAGCGACTGCGAGGTCGAGTCGCCTAGTCTTCTGGTCTTGGTCGCTGCGGCCGTGGTGCGCACGCGGGCGGACCACTTGTCGAGCACCTTGCGCCTGCGCGAGACGGCGGATTCCTCGATCATCTCCATGCGCTCCCATATGTTTTGGCTTGATGTGTCGGCGCCGACGTCGCGCTTCCGCTTCTCGCCGGCCTTGGCCTTGCTCTCGGGGCGGAAGCTGTGGCGAACGCTGTCGATGGTGTTCCAGAGCTTGAGGGCCGCTTCCTCGGCCGCCTGGTACGGCTCAGTGGCGTCTTGGTCGCTATCGACGACGCTAAAGGTGTTTGCCGCCACAAGAGCCTTCTGGAGTCGGATTCGGAGGTTGAGGATAGAGTCGAAGGCTCGGCGCTGCGCGCGAACGGCAGCGCCCTTTTCCGCATCGGCCTTGGCTGCCTGGGACATGGTAGCCACGATGCTCTTCTGGCCTTCGCTCATGATTTTCCGGAGCTCGGCGCGCTCATCGTCACTGTTGCCCTCCGCCTCATCTTCATCATCTTCGTCATCTTCATCGTCATCATCGTCCTCCTCTTCTCCGTCTTCGCCCGAGAGTAGAGCGCTATTCTCGCCTATTTCAGAGGGCGCTTCAGAGTCGTCGTCGTCGTCATTGTCGTCCATCTCTTCATCTTCATCCTCGTCCCCGTCCTCATCCTCATCATCGTCGAGCGAGGCGCCATCTTCTTCGCCGTTTACACCTTCGTCTTCCGATGAGGGCATGAAGTCGGCGGCGGTGGGCCTTTTTGCGAGACGGCTTTTGGGCGCCTTGGGCTTGGCGCTGCCACGGAATGTAAAGTCCTTCAGATTCTCAGAATCGCTCTCGGCCAGGGCATCGTCGCTATCGATCTCGGCGTCGTCGTCGATATGGTCGGCTTCAAGGTCGGCGGTGTCGGGATCAGCAAAGTCCTCCGACCCCGACTCGTCGTCGTCATCTTCTCCTTCCTTGCCACTCGCCTCTTCCTCCTCTTCATCATCCTCGCCGCTGCTTTCGTCCAGGGCTTCGCGGGTGACACGTGTGCCTCTGTATTCGGGCCCCACGGAGATCTGGTCCTTTTGTCGGAGTTTGCTCTTTCTAGACATGGCATTAGACGCTCGACCTCGTTGCAGGTTTCGGGAGGGGGTCTGCATACCCTACGGCGACATAGTGCTCTGTTCCGGCAGCCTCGGCCTCGCTGTCCTCGCTGGCGCTTCCGTCGTCATCGTCGTCACGAGTCTCATTCTCGGGATCGAAGTCTGTAGCAAATTGCAAATTTAGCGATCGCCTACGTTGCACCCCCCTTGGGCCAAGGCGGATGGTGCAGAAAAGCAGGTCGGATGCTCACCCTTTTTCGGCTTTTCCTCATACTCGGCAAAGCGCTTGGAGCGCATCTTCTTAAGTGGCGCTGGCATGTTGTCTGTTTGCTGGGGACGTTTGCCAGAAAGTTGGTGATAGAGACCCCACGCGGGAAAATTTCACGAGCCTGGGTTCTGTCTTGGAGGGAACTTTGAAAACTTTGGCGGTAGCAAGCGGCAGATGGGAATTAGAGCTGCAAGGGTGCTAGGGAGCTGCACGGTCACCTGTAGCTTTCGGGACGAACCCAACGGCAGTGTGGAGCAACGCGTCTGTGCTGCCCTGGTCAGCAACCTCAGCAGTGCTCAGGTCCCTTTGGATCGCAGGCTGGGGACCCGCCAAGAATTTGCGGGTTGCAGAGGGCCATGAGATGAGATCAAAGCTTCATCATCCACCATCCGCTGGTTGGAGGAAGGGCATCAAACTTATTGCTCTTTCAATGTTTCTGTCACGACACCAATTGGCCCTGCAATGAATGATCCTTACATGCCAAATCCACCATGAGACCCAGCATCCCGCGCCTGATGCAGGCGTCGAGAGTTCTGCTTCATGAAAACCCATTGGTACGCATCCGTGAGGTTCTCGTCAATTTTTATTGTACCCGAATTCACTAATACGATATCTAGGGGCTTCCCCGGTCCGGCACGATCCCGCGCATGCAGCGCGGTCTTCCGCAGAAGCGTAACATCAAGAATGTGGCCAAGGTCATCGCCGTCTCTTCTGCCAAGGGCGGCGTAGGGAAGAGCACCGTCGCGGCGAACCTGTCTCTCGCCTTTGCGCGGCTGGGCTACCGGGCAGGCATCCTGGACACCGACGTCTTCGGGCCCTCGATCCCGACGCTCTTCAACCTGAACGAAGAGCCCCGGCTCTCTGCCAGCAACCAGCTGCTGCCCCTGACCAACTACGGCGTCAAGACCATGTCGATCGGCTACCTCGTCGGCGAGGAGTCGCCGCTGGTCTGGCGCGGGCCCATGCTGCTCAAGGCGGTGCAGCAGCTGCTGCACGACGTCGACTGGGGCGGCCTAGACGTCCTCGTGCTGGACCTGCCGCCCGGCACCGGCGACACCCAGCTCAGCATCACGCAGCAGGTCATCCTCGACGGCGCCGTCATCGTCACCACCCCGCACACACTCGCCGTCAAGGACGCCGTCAAGGGCATCAGCATGTTCCGCAAGGTCGACGTGCCCATCCTGGGCCTGGTCCAGAACATGTCCGTGTTCCGGTGTCCGCACTGCCATGGCGACACCACCGTCTTTGGGTCGAGCGAGGGCGTCAAGAAGGCGTGCGAGGACCACGGGCTAGATTTCCTGGGCGACGTGCCGCTCCATCCGAATATTGGCGAGGACGGCAGTCGAGGGAAGCCGACGGTCGTTGCCGAGCCAGAATCGGACAGAGCTAGAGTCTTCATGGACATTGCCACGTCCGTTGGGACAAAGATTGGTCTCATTCATTAGGGCCGTGAGACTGCGTGCTGGTATGTCCTTTGAAAATTTCCTGTGACAGTTATTGTATATTATTGTCGATTCACTTCATGTATATGGCTTTTTCTGTGTTTCATCTTCACCATATCGATATGCTCATAATCTTCTACGTCACAAAGTTGGTGAATGATTGTCAAAGCTGCTCTTCCTAGACCAGGCGCTGCTGAAGGTAGAAGACCTCGTGCGAACTACAGGCGACGCTCCCGAGATACCGGCCTTGTACGGAACCGGGGCGAAGACTGTAGACAGGTGCCGGGAGTCCATCAATGACTTCCGAGAGAGGATACGCAAGTATGACGGCTGTCTGGCCGCGCGCGGCGGGAAGCGGCAACCGCCTGATGGATGCTGCGAGAATGGTGCAGAGGAAGGCGTCCGACAAGCAGCGAGACAGAGACAAGTTTCGTGTGGAGCTGACTGGATATACCGACTTGCTGAGTCTCCTCCTGGCCAGGCCCTGTGGTGAACGAGAAAGAATTTCAAGCCGTCATGAAAAGGTATCTTGATATCTAGTCTGCAAGAGCTGGGCAACTTTGCACATACGACCATAGGCACTTGAGAACTCGGCATCCCGTCCGCTCTGCCCTAGATAAGCAAGCGACCGCCA
This sequence comes from Podospora appendiculata, assembly GCA_033675105.1. Classification (NCBI taxonomy): domain Eukaryota; kingdom Fungi; phylum Ascomycota; class Sordariomycetes; order Sordariales; family Podosporaceae; genus Podospora; species Podospora appendiculata. The sequence goes on along the minus strand of JAULSO010000005.1, from coordinate 1,553,523 downwards.
GACTAGTAGTTGGGTGGGTGACCACCAGCGAATCCCTGGTGTTGTATGTATTTTCTTTTTGGTGTTTCGATATCGTTATCGGTGACAGTATGGTGGAGCTTTTGTGGTGTTTTGCTACAAATGGGCCCCCCCTTTTGATAGCACAACCTGGCAGGGTTAGGGTTGGACTGGACGATAAGAAGACAAGCTGTGACGTAACCCGGTCAGTCTTTCAGGCATCTGTCAGGGACGAGCTCATCAATTAAAAGCCTGTAAGCGAGCTCACGTGCTTACGCGACGGTCTCTTTCAACTTACGCCGATGATTCATCCACGACATCCCAGGCCACAGCACGCGCAGGCATAAACACGATCGGGACGTCATGCTGCTGCTGCTGCCTCTTGTCTTGGACATTCTGATCTGATGTTCCTTTGAGATCTAAAAGCGATTTTTTTGACTGCGGGTCTCGGAGGCGACAATCTTCTATCCCCGGGCCATTCATTGATTGATTCCCTTTCGCAAAAGCTTAAAATCCCGGCCTGGGGCTGATGGCAGGTCGAAAGCGCAATGCCCCAGGCGACGGCAATCCATTTGCGAGAACCACGCGCGCCACCGTGGCGTCGCAGAGGTCGCAGAGAAACGCAGCGGCTCGGAGTGCCGTCCCAGATGTCTACCGTGAAATGCTTCGCGAGGCCAGGGCAGAGGTCGTTTCCCAAGGTCCCAGCTCCTCTGAGCGACCGCTGAAACGGAAGCGGCCTGGCGAGAAAAAGAACCCAAACGCTGCTGCGCCCAAGGAGGAAGCACCCAGGTCTGCTGCTTGTCCTGGAAATGGCGATCACCACGACGACAACGGCGACGACGATGGCATAGAGTTTGAGGATGTCGTTCTTCCTCCTGCCACTGTCCAGACAATGGTCATGCCGTCGGATGACGAGGATGACGATGATGCCATGTTCGAAGACGTCGATATCAACCACGGAGTAACATCCGCGGTGCCGGCGGCCAGTGAGTCTCGAGAACTGACTCTGAACCTGACTGCCCAGGAGGCCCTGATGGCCCCGCGCCGCTCCGCGGACAGGCGGAAGACTCTGGGCAAGGAGGAGAAGGAGCGTCGCGTTGAGATCCACAAGATGCATCTGCTTTGTCTCTTAGCTCACGTCGAGCGCAGGAACCGGTGGTGCAACGACCAGAAAGTCCAGGACCTCCTCCGGCCTCTGCTCTCCGAGAAGATGATCCAGTTTCTAAACCCCCGGGCCAGCCTGACCCAGTATGGACAGGCCGAGTCCCTAAAAAGCGGCATTCATGAAGCTAGCATCATGTTCAAAACAAAGTTCAAAATCACGGAAAGGGGTCTACGGAGAGCTCTGTGGGCGGAGGATGAGGAGCAGCTGAAAAATGTTTATATTCCAGCCAAGATTCCCTTGCTTGTCTGCAGCTAACCCGCCGCGCAGTACCAACTCCCAGACGACATCGAGTCCACTCATGACCAGCAAGACTTCATCGAGGCAGCAAAGACCTTGTCGGGCTCACGCGATGTCGGTGCCCAGTTGTTTTGCGCTCTGCTCCGGTCTGCCGGCATCGAGACGCGGCTGGTCTGCTCGCTGCAACCATTGGCATGCGTGCCTGGGGCCCCTACGTTGCCAAAACAGCGCAAAATCGACAAGCCCTCGAGGCCATCCAAGGGCGAGGTCTATGCTGCAGCAATGGCAAAGTACGAAACAAAGGCTCCGGACCCCGGGGCCACACCATCTCCCCGGCGGCGGCTTGGCCACCCGCTGGCTGCTGCTTACCACGTCCCGTCGATGGCCGCACCCTCGCCATCCCCATCAAGGCCGGAGATCCCACAGGTAAAGCGAATTCGCGGAGAGTCTCCGTACCCGATGTACTGGGTTGAAGTTCTCGACCAAGCGTACCAGAAGTGGCATCCTGTCGACGCTCTGGTCACCGGTACGCAATGGAAACCTCGCGCGCTAGAACCCCCTGCGTCTGACCGGGAGAACTGCATGACATATGTCGTTGCCTTTGAGGCCGACGGGAGTGCACGAGACGTCACGAGGCGGTATGCAAAAGCGTACAATTCCAAGACCAAGAGATTGCGAATTGATGGGATCTCGACCTACGGGAACCGCACGAGCACTGCTGGCAGTGGACTAACCGGCGAGCGCTGGTGGCGGAGGGCAATGCGGAAATATGCCAGGCCATGGCCGACAGACCTTGATCAGATCGAAAAGACCGAGCTCGCCGCAGAAGAAGCAAAAGAACCAATGCCTCGCAACGTGGCAGACTTCAAGGACCACCCCGTGTACGCGCTAGAACGTCATCTGCGGCGAAACGAGGTCCTCGTCCCGGGCGCGCAGACCACCGGGACTGTGGGTGCAGGAAGCAAAGCGCCCCTGGAGCGGATCTACCGCCGACGGGATGTGCGGATTGCATGGTCAAGAGAGAAGTGGTATCGCATGGGGCGCGAGGTGAAGCCTGGAGAAGAGCCGGTGTTGATACTCCCGAAACGGATACCAAAAAGGCCGGGCTTTAATGACTATAACGACGACAACGACGGGGAAGACGATGAGTCCGACAGAGGGGATCTGTTTGGCGATGGCGCGGCCGCCGCAGCCGGAACACCGATTTACACGGAAGAACAGACAGAGCTCTACCAAGCACCGCCCGTACGGAACGGCCGCGTGCCGAAGAACAGGTTTGGCAATATCGATCTATATGTCCCGAGCATGGTTCCTGCTGGCGGAGAACACGTCGCGCACGAGCGCGCGGCGCAGGCGGCGTTTATCCTCGGTGTCGACTATGCGCCCGCGCTGACGGGGTTTCAGTTCAAGGGGCGGCAGGGCACCGCGGTGCTGCACGGCGTCGTGGTGCCCAAGGAGTGTGAGGAGGGCGTCTGGGCTGTGATTGAGGGTCTGACTGACCTCGATGCTGAGCTTGAGCGGGAGCGGAAGTCGAGAACGGCGCTGAGGATGTGGAGCCGGTTTTTGAAGGGGTTGAGGATCCGGGAGAGGATCTGGGCTGGGGCGGAGGAGCAGGGGGAGGGGAAAGATGAAGCTGTTGTTGGGAAGGGAAAGGAAAATGCGGCTGATGATGGGGGTGGTGGTGATGATGACGATGTGGATATGGCTGGGGTTGAAAGTGATGTTTCAGAGGAATACTTTATGGGAGAGGACGAGGAGGGAGGAGGGTTTCTCATTGACTAGTTTCGAGGGCGGTGCTTGTTATATTTTGGTGGAAGATGACGATGGACATCGGTGGCTTGATCGTCAAATCATTCTAGATCATGGGTATTCATCGTGGGCCAGTTTCGACACAGCTTGTATGCTCGGTGGGTCGGGCCATTTAGGGGGTAAGACAACTGAGGTCCTGGAGAGGCCACCACCCAAACACCGCGGGTTTCTATTCGGAACTTATGATAACGTTAACGTTATACGACTTTGGATATCAACAAGTAATACTATTACTAGTAGATATAACTTCCATATATGCTACAATACCTAGGTTTGTAGACTGAACAATCCGTTTTGTGTGGGAGACTCTACAAGCCGGCAAAAGTCCGGATATCAGGTATCCAATGCTCGATAAAATGAATCGTCGCTGGCTGCCCCTAAAACCGCTGTAGCAACCCGTAAATCACGGTTTTCCGGCTCATACCACCTGAGTCTGAGCTGCACAACGTCGAGACAGAAACAAGCGCATTGAATCAAGTGCAACCTTGCCTACTTACCTGAACAAACACTACCCACTTGAAGCCATGGCGACAGCCACAAGAGGAAACGCGACAAAAACAATAGCAGGAGGCAAAGACATGCCCCCGCAAAAAACCCCAAAAAGCTGGCCGTCTCACATCCCCTACCTGTCGTCGCCAATCTACTCCCCACGCCTCACGCCCGCGCAGCTGGCCGCCATCCGCACCCGACCATCACCAGCGTCTCTAGATCCCACCACACCGTCAGCCGTGGTAGACGAGATCCCGCACGACCTACAGCCCGGCCCATGCCCCTCGGTCCGGGTCACCCCCATCACGGACGCCGCGCACCCGGCCCACGGGCAGTACGGGCTATTCGCGGCGCGCGCCCTCCGGCCCGGCGAGCTGATCGTGCCGTACCTGGGCGAGGTGCACGTTGGGACGCGACAGGAGACAGGCGAGGGCGAGGGTGAGGGTGATGACGGCTACCGCTACGACGAGTCCGACTACGACCTGTGGCTTGACCGCGACGCCGACGTGGCGGTCGACGCCGCGCGCGGGGGCAACGAGGCTCGCTTCGTTAATGACTACCGCGGCGTGCCTGGGCTCAGGGAGAGGCGGCCGAATGCGGAGTTTAGGGTCGTCTGGGATCCGCGACGCGGGGAGTTGAGTATGGCGGTTTTTGCCCTGCCTGAGGGGAAGAAGGCGCGGTTGAAGAGGGAGGCTGTTGCTGCTGCGGCGGCGGCGGCGGTGGTCAAGGGTGGGAAAGGGAAGGGGAAGGGAAAGGGGATAGGTAAGGGTGGGCTGGGTGCGAAAAAGGGGGATGTGAGGCAAGGTGGTGGGAAGAAGAGCGGCATTGCTGAGGGAGAGGAGATCTTGGTGAGCTATGGAAAGGGGTTTTGGGATGGCAGGAGGGGGGAGGACGGGGATGCGGGGGCGGGGCAGGGGGAGGGGGAGGACCTGGATTGAGGGCTGCCGTGCACCAGCGCTAAAGATACTGTAGATGCAGCGGGCGGGGCCTAGCACTTTACTGTCTGCCCCACAGTGACGACCGTGGGGTAAGGTACCTGGTATTTAGGCCGGCGATCTCTCCTTGACAGGCACCTCGACTCCCACCCGTACAGTACATGCATCCATAGATGGAGGACAAGTAACGACTTGTAGCCCGGACGAGTTCAGCTTTTGCAACCATCACGATGGAGCCTCCAAAGACTTCCCCCGCCACGGCGACAACCTCAGCAGCGCCGCCGCCGCCGACGTTCCCCAAGCTCGAAATCCTGGACCCGTCAACGCCGCACCGGTTCCTGCGCCCAGTCAAGCGCATCAACGAAGGGCCCGACGTCGCGCGCTTCCTCACGTCCCAGGCCTACCGCGACATCGGCATATTTGTGCTGCAGCTCAACCGCTCGCTCTGTCCGAGAAAACCACCACACCCCCTCGACGCCTCCTGCCGGCCCCCTGGGATCTCGAAAGCGCTCTACGGGGTCACGACCTTCCCCACGAACAGCTACCTCCACGGCAGCGCAGTCCCGGAGCCGGTCGTCAAGCTCCAGCGGATGCTGGACACGATCGAGGCCATCATCGACGAGGCGCCGCCCGACCCCGGCCCGCGCCGTTTCGGAAACGCCAGCTTCCGCACGTGGCACAGGCTGTTGGAGGAGCGGGTCGATGCGCTGCTGCGGCAGTTTCTGCCTGCGCATGTCTTGGAGTTCGGACAGACGGATCGCGACGAGATCCCCGGCGACCAAGATGAGGGGACAGAGACAGAGGAAAGCGAGGCTGGCCCGCTCGATGAGCTCCGGGCGTATTTCCTGGGCGGGTTCGGCAGCGCACAGCGTCTGGACTACGGCACGGGACACGAGCTGAGCTTTGTGGCATTTTTGGGGTGTCTCTGGAAGCTGGGATACTTCAAGGAGATGTTCTCGGCGGCTGACAGGCCGCTCGACGAGACGGAGCGGTGCATCGTCCTGGGCGTGATTGAACCGTAAGGATCCCCCTCTTCCTCCCGTCCCCCCTTAGACACACACATACACACACACATACACACACACACACGCCCACAACCATGTCCGTCCTAACCCGCCCAACTGCAACAGCTACCTCAAAGTCGTCCGCCGCCTCATCCTCACCTACACCCTCGAACCCGCCGGCTCCCACGGCGTCTGGGGCCTAGACGACCACTTCTTCATGCCGTACATCTTCGGCTCGGCCCAACTCACCCGCCCGATAACCGAGACCGAGCCCATGCCCGTCGAGGGCTCCCTCCCGTACGCGCCACCGCCGTCCACCGTCGCGACCGCCGCGAAAGCGGACAGCCACCGCGCCGAGAACATGTACTTCTCCGCCATCGGCTTCATCAACGACGTCAAGACGGGCCCCTTCTGGGAGCACAGCCCGATCCTGTTCGACATCTCGGGCATCAAGGACGGCTGGGGCAAGATCAACAAGGGCATGATCAAGATGTACAACGCCGAGGTGCTGTCCAAGTTCCCCGTCGTCCAGCACTTCCCCTTTGGCTCGCTGTTTGCCTGGGACGCAGACCCGAACGCGGCCGTGCCGACCACGTCGGTGCACATGGCGAACCAGCCTATTGCGTCTGCGGCTGCTGCGGCTGCTCCGATGGGCACGTCGGCGCCGTGGGCGCAGGCAACGCGCATGCCGGGTGCCGCGGCGGGGAACACCACCACCACTCCGGGGATCCCGTATTCGCAGGCCCCGTGGGCGGGCGGGCGGAGCAGCGCCGGCCCGGCTTTGCCGAGGGGAGGCGCTCCAGGGCCAGTGCTAGTGTCTGATCCCAGCCAGATGACCCCGGCGACGTTCTCCAGGGGCACGCCCGGCACGGCGAGTCACCAGTTTGCTGTCACCAAGGCGCCGTGGGCCAAAGACTAGCTACATTCTCTGTTTTTGTTCTGGTGGGAAAATGTAGATGAAGGGAGGGAGGGAGGGAGGGAGGCTTGGAGCTTTTTGGAGAGGAAAAAAATGATACCCAGCGGAGGAGGGATTGAGAAAAAAGGGGAGAAGGTGTGGTGTGCATAGAAAGCCTTTCTGGGATGACGTCAAATACAGAGGGCGTCACTGTCGATAATGTTAGTAGCCCGTGTTTTGTCTTGCCCTTTCACGCTTCCCATATACATAGACAGAATAAACATATGCCTGTTCATACCCTATTCAGACAAGTCGTTGTGTATAGACTAGACTAATCGCGCCTGCTGTTTACTATACGCCCACATATCCAAGCGCAAGTTACAACTATGCATGCTTTGCCATACAAGACTTTTACTAAAGTATATATCCGAACAAGATGCAAAACATGATTATACCTACCTGACCTACCTACATACACCCCGCGATCCAAAGAAACAATAGCACCAACTACTTCCACGTCGCCGGATCATAACTCGGCGGCAAATCCGCCTCCCCGGTCCCCCAACTGCCCTCGGTCTCCGCAACCTCGAGCTCCAACAACCCCCCCTTGAGAAAAAACTCATGCGTGATCCAGTTCCTGGTATACCGGCGCCCGTTCAGCGTCGCGCTCTTGATATAGATCCGCTTATTCTCGGGATCGAAATTCCGCACGCGGATCACGGCCCACTTGGTCTTCCCCTTCCCCGTGGCGGTGGCCTTGATCCTGACCTGGGGGAAAAAGGGCGGCGTGAGCAGGTAGACGTCCTGGCCGGCGACGGGGAAGAAGCCCATGAGGGCAAAGGCGCTGAAGGCGCCCATGGCGCAGTCGTCGTTGCCGGGGATGCCGTTGACGCTGGCGTTGAACTGGGCCGGGATGTACCGGTGGGCCCAGTAGCTGCTCAGGGCCGGGCGGGCGGCGTAATGGAACTGGAAGACGGACAGGAAGGCCTGCTCGTTGCCCATGTAGGCGATGCCGCTCTCGTGGAAGTAGGTCAGACGGTCGACGAAGCGCTGCGCGCCGCCCATGAGGCTGATTAGCGCCGCCATGTTCTGCGGCACGAAGAAGCTGTACAGCCACGGGCTGCCCTCGTACGTGTCCAGGCCCGTGTCGTAGTAGCAGCTGTGCTGGTTGCGGATCGGCGAGCACGTGCGCGTGTTTTGGTACCGGAAGCTGCCGTTGGCTTCGCGCGGCTGCATGAAGCCCGTGAAGGCGGTCGAGACAACGGAGCCGTCGGGGGTCTCGCGGTAGAGGTCCTTTTGCGCCGGGTTCCAGTAGTTGACCCAGTTGCCGCCGCGGGACGAGTACTTGGCTGCGTCGTCGGTGTGGCCCAGGGCCGAGGCGAGCGACGAGATGCAGAAGTCGTCGTAGGCGTACTCGACGCCGCGCGAGATGGTGCGGCTCGAGGGGCCCGTGCCGTTGTTGTCCACGTCGTTCCATGGGATGAAGCCGAGGGAGTGCCAGCTTACTAGGTTGCCGCGGCCTTCGAGGCCCCAGTTGGCGGGTTCGACTGGGGTTGGGAGTTAGTGGATGGAGGGATGTGAGATTATGAGGTTTGGGATGGTCAGCATACCTTCGGCGTCAGAGACAACAGCCTGGTAGGCCGTGTCCCAGTCGATCCCAGCCGTGAGCTTCTTGACAAAGGCGTCGGCAATCACTATGTCTGCGTTGGAGCCTCCTTGCGTGAAGCCCTTGCAAAAATGCATCCGGCAGTCCGGGAGTTTGCCTAGAGTTGCGGTCAGTATCTATCTATCCCTGAAAGTGGATATGTACAGTAAGTATCACATACCCTCGTGCCTGTAGATGTCGATCAGGGCGCGCACCATCTGGGTCTGCGCAACAGGGTCGACGATGGTCAGCAAGGGATGTTGAGCGCGAAACGAATCCCAGATACAGTAGAACCTGCGGGCAGGGGTTAGTTACTAGTAGTCTGTGCAAAGTGAGGGTCTTTGCTCTTGTCTGGCAACTCACGAGTCAAAGTAGGGCTCGGTCGAGTTCCACAAGGGATTCTCTCCCGTGTAATTCTGTGGTGAGAGCATGGTGCGGTAGAGACCAGACCAGAACGTAGTCTGGAGCTCCTCGCTGACGTCGGCTGCGTCGATGTCAATGACTGACAGCTTCTCGGTCCATGCCTGTCGAGCCTCTGCTTCCACTCTCTCGAACCCAAAGTCGGGGATCTCGTCTTCGGCATTTTCACAAGCCTTGTCGACGGATATAAATGAGAGTCCCACTCGTGCGTATATGGCGTTTGCTTCGGGCTTTTCGAACTGGAGCCAAGCGCCCGCGGACCCTGACGGGATATACGTTCCTGCATCGCCGCTGTTGAGAAATTTTGGCTCCTCCTTGGCGGTGTCTGTAAGAAAGGTGCCCGTCTTTCGCAGCTTGGCCCCTTTGAAGTCGGCGCAAAAGAAGGCCTGATAGTGGCCAGAGCCAAAGGATGGGCTGTATTGGCCCTCGCCAACAACGCGACCCGTCTCCGGGTACACTTGGATACCGCCAGCGCGGCGGCTGTTCATGAGATCAATCAGATCCACCACAACGACGGGGCTGTAGGGGACATCGGCCATGGGCGGATCCTGGACGATCTTCACGGTGTCGGTACCCGGAAAGGAGAAGCGGTAGAGGGCGGTATGCTGGGTGACGGTCATCTCAGCGCGCACCGAGTTGGTGAGGTTGAGGCTGAAGTAGCCAGCAGAGGCGATGGCCGAGCCAGGCACCCGCTTGACGGTCCTGAAGGCATACTCACACTTGGCAAAGTCATCCTCGGGACAGCCCGGGTGGACAAACAAGGGGAAGTTCCCCATGGAAGGCTGGCCGCCAGTCCCCGAGTCGTGCATGTGGGAGAAGCCAATGATGTTGCCGTCGTCAGACACGTAGCCGGCAGCATTTTCGGCTGGGCTGTGGGTGTCGGCGACGGCCTTGGCCATGCCGTATGGCAAGCTTGCCCCCGGAAACACATGGCCTGGAAAGAAAGAAGCACAGTGTGTCAGTCAGTTGGTTTCCGTCTCACAAGCAGTCGATCAACGAGATAGAGAGAGACAAACCTCCGTTGGTCGTCCCAATCAAGGGATCAATAAACTTCAAAATATCGGCGGCCGGTGGCCCAGAACCGGTTGGTCCGCTGGCATCGTACGGACCCGCAACATCGGAGCCGAGCAGAAAAAACCACAAGGTTTTGCCCAAGAACTCACGCCTGGGCAGCAGCAGGATGAGGCAGACGCAGAAGCAGGCGATGACCAGCACCTTCCTCCTCCGCGGGATGCCCCTGAACTGCACCGGCATCCTGGTGGCCTTGCGGTACGGCGATGCGTCCAGTCGTATTCTTTGTTTCATCATCTCCGAGGTCCCGTAGAGTGAAGAATGAGCAGGGCTCACAGGGAAGCCAAAATATCAAGGTTTTTACTTTGAATGAAGTCTCATGTTTCACACAGGGACGGAGGAAGACGTTTGAACCCTGGGGGGATGGTGCTGAGCACGATGCAAACTTGAAATGCTGTCCCAGCCCTGGCTGTCAGCAATAACAATGGATAAAACACAGATAATAAAACAGATCCACAGTGGCTTTCATGAGGCTATCCGCATGTCAAATGCATCGACATGGCCGGGTCCGTTTGTGTGAGCCCGTGTGTTTTTGGTTTCAACGAAGGAATCTGACGAGTCCAGCAGCCAGCTGGGAAGCCAGGACGTCCAGCAAAGACCAGCTGGAAAACGAGCCATTCTGGCGTTCCTGGGCGCGTTACTGCCAAGACAGGAGGGGAGTGTTTAGTAAAAGTGCCAAGCTCCAGAAAACCTGGGGTGCGGCAGGGGTTGGAGGATGGCAGCTGCCTCGAAGCGGAAAAGCGCCAAGGGCTGCAAGGAAGGTGGTCACGCTCGACTGGTCCTGCCTCCTTTGCGACTGAGCTCGAGCTCGTTGTGTTCAAGAAATAATTGGGCATTTCGGGACAATTACGGGGTTACCACGGGGTTACAAATGGGGCGATTGGGATTTAAGCTTATCCAGGTCACAAGCAGGGCCTCTCGTTGGTCTGATGGAGATGCAGCCACTCCGTTCTTTCCTGAGTCAAAAGGACCCGGGACATTCGTTCTTGACGAGTTGCTGGAATCGATCAGTCTTTCAGCAACTCTTGAACAGATATTCCAATTGCGATACCAGCAGAACCCGTACACCTTAATTTCCCACCTCACCTACGACGCAATTGCCGTCCTTGGTGCCCAGACAATATTCAGCCAAATTTGTTCACATCCCCCCTCCCCTACCCACCCTCCATGCGACGTGCATGGCAATGTGTTCGTCTCCGCAATTGCCATGCAGATACTACCGGGTCTGCGTCTGCCGTTTGCTCGAATCGGTGCTTTTTTGTTTTTACTACCATGGCCCGTTTAGTCACGGCAACTGGTCGGTACCGATGGGGGAAGGGAGACGATCGCCCGCATAGGCAACGGACAACAGCCCAATGTAGCTTTGCTTCATTGACAGCTGCCGTGTGTGTGTGCCAATTAATTACAGGAACCTATCCTGCACTGCCTGGCCCAAGACCTCGATGAGTTCGGATTCTCGTGACATGTCCGAATTCCTTGGTTTCCTGGTTGGCCAGATATTCCATCAGTGTACTACTTGGTTGAGTTGCGGAGGCGTGATGTCAATGACGATAAGGCCCCTCTACCGTTAATTTACTGTATTCTTCTCAATGACGCTGGGTCACTTTCGCTCCTTCTTTTCTTCCATCTCTTTTTGAGATCCATGTCTTTGTTAAACTGAGGCTATTCCCACAATGAAAGCACCGACCTGGCTGTGTGCCATCCCGGTAGCGTGGGCGTTCGGAACATCCTTGGAGAAACCCCTGGACCAAGACGCTCCTTTGCGATGCCCGGACTACTCATCCTATGCCTTCCGCCGACACCCACCATTTTCAGCAGGGAGGTTCGAGCTGCCTTACCAGCGCCCAGATCCAGCATGCCGCAAGTTCACCCTGTCCGAGGTCGAAGAGACCATCCGCAGCATGAAGGCCGTCGTGAAAGACCCCGATCTGTTCCGGCTGTTCGAGAACTGCTTTCCCAACACTCTTGACACGGCCATCGCCTGGAAGGGCAAGGCCACAAAGCCGTACGGCGAGAAAGACGAGGATGTAAGAGATGCGATTGCAAAGAAGGCAGAACTCGAACTCAAAAGACTAAAAGGCAACGCAACATAGCTAACGCACGCCAGCTCACATTCATAACCACGGGGGACATCAACGCCATGTGGCTTCGTGACAGCGCGAACCAGCTACAGAGCTACAAGACTCTCCTGAAAGCAAACAAGTCATCCTCCTCGCTCGCCTCCCTGTTCCGTGGCGCCATCAACCTCCAGGCGCGGTACATCCTCGCCTCGCCACACTGCAATGCTTTCCAGGCCCCCGCCGAAGCTACTAGCCTCACGGCCGAGTACCTTTTCGGCGCCGGCACAGACTACGTCGTGCCCACACCCGAATCCTCCATCGTCTTCGAGTGCAAGTACGAGCTCGACTCGCTCGCCGCGTTCCTCCAGCTTAGTCACGAGTACTACGTCGGCACGGGGGACACGACCTTCTTCGGCCGCCACCGCTGGGCCGACGCGGTTGAGACCATCATGAACATGACGTCGGCGCTGCTCGCCGGCACGTACAACGCCGACGGCACCGTGGCGCCCTCGCCCTACCAGTTCCAGCGGCAGACGACCACGGCGTCCGAAACGCTGGGCAACGGCGGCGCCGGCAGCCCAGTCAGGAACGGGACCGGCCTGGTGCGCAGCGCGTTCCGCCCGAGCGACGACGCCTGTCTCTACCAGCTCTTTATCCCGGCGAACATGATGTACTCGCGCTACCTGGGCCTATGTGCCGACATCATGGACAAGCTGGACAGGAGAGACAAGGCGAGGCAGATGAGGAGCTTCGCCGACAGCATTCGGGTCGGCATCGAGAAGTACGGCAGGGTCAACCATCGGCTGTTTGGCAAGATTTACGCGTACGAGGTGGATGGGTATGGGAGTCATAACACCATGGTATGCCCACCCCCTATCCTATCTCTCAGCAATGTCACACGCGCTAATAGACACAAACCCCCTCGCCCCGAAAAAGGACGACGCCAACATCCCCAGCCTTCTCAGCTCCGCCATGTTCGGCTATGTACACCGCAGCGACCCGATATACCAGAACACGCGGCGATTCGTCCTGAGCAGGGAGAACCCCTATTTCATGTCCGGCCCCGTGATCAACTCGTACGTGCCTCCCTCCCTCCCTCCCTCCCTCCCCAGCCAGCCAACCAAAGTTAACCTCGTAGAACAGAACCGGCGGCCCCCACGTCGGACCAGGCATGGCCTGGCCCATGAGCCTGATAGTCCGGATCCTGACGTCCGACGACGACGCCGAGATCATCGACTCGCTCAAGCAGATCCTGTCGTCGACGGACGGGCTGGGATTGATCCACGAGTCCGTCAGCACGCAGAGCGCATCGATCTGGACAAGGCAATGGTTCGTTTTCTTTTCTTTCTTTTTTTGTTTTTTATCTACCCACTCTTCTTCTCACCCTTTCTCCCCTACCCTACCCTACCCTACCCTACCCTACCCTACCCTACCCTACCCTACCCTACCCTACCCTACCCTACCCTGCCTACATACGGTACCGCATCCACCGCTGAATCCGACTATTCGCTGACCTGAATCAGGTTCTCGTGGGCGAACGGCCTCTTTGGACAGATGATGCTCGACCTGCGGCAGCGGAAGCCGCATCTGCTCGCATTGAGCTATCAATAGCTAAGGTACCTAGTCACGTGCTAGTGTAGGTAGGTAGCTCGTGGTCCCAAATTTTCCAAACTAAAGCTACAAAAAAAAAAACCGACGCAAGGTACTACACCTAATTGAACACCCAGCCCAGCTACAAGAAAACAAAACACCGTGAATAACGAGTGGCTTGGTTAAAATGGAACAGACGTAGTAACTTGGCTACCCTATGATACCACCAACTTTTGGATGAGCATACACCGTAGCAATGGGTAAGCATGGTTGATGTAATATAGACTCGCGGAAGATAATATACGTGAGGTGTGTATATATACTCTAATGTCTATCTAAGACCGTAATCAACGCACCGGAATTCGGTTTTTAGCTAGAGCACCTACATCGGCATGGGCTCGCAACGCAAGGCGGCGGGCGGTACGAGCAGTCGACGTCTTCTTTACAGTACCATCACAAACTTCCCAGCCTTTTGCTTCTTCTTTTTTCATACGGGAGTATTAAATAACTACAAAGAAAACCAAACCCGCCTCCTATTCCGTTGACGCCATGTAATGTCTCGCCAACCACCCACTCAGCCGTTCACAAGTAAATATATCTACCTGGTAGCTAGGTACCTACCTCCTTTACCGCCACCCCCCCCTCAAAAAAAGGAACCACACCATCCCATCCCCATCAGCTCAGCTCAAATCAAATCCAGCCCCGCTCGTAACGGCATAAAGCAGCTTGCTCTTCAGCACCGCGGCGCTCCTGTACTGCGGCAACTTGAGCAGATTGACACAGGTGCTGGCGCTCGGCAGGCGCTCCTGGTCCTGGCCGCCGTCGCGGATCGTGAAGGCGGGGCTGAGCTGGCTGAAGCCCAGCAGGGGCGCGCGCGGGGTGCTCGTGACATACTTGAGCACGTCGCGCCGCTCGTTGTCTTTGAGCTGGTGCATGACCTCCCAGAACAGCTTGACGGTGGGGTGCTCCTCGCCGTCGTCGCCGATGGCGTACACGCCGCTGTACTCGGTGTGGCGGCGGAGGTCCTCGACGTTGATCTCGGAGCTGTCGCCGCCGACGAGGCGCTGCAGCTCTGTCTGGTTGAACATGGCGAGCCAGGCCGGGTCGATGATCATGCCGAGGCCGCGGAGGAACGCGCGGGTTTGCGCGTAGGGCTGGACGGCGAGCCGGTGGCGCGCCACGTAGCTGATGTAGAGAGGCCGGTTCTCGTTCGTCACGAGGATGTCCTCGCCGTTGGGTATGAGATTGCGCGTGACGGTCCGGACTGGACTGTTGGGGAGCGAGACTTGGTCGGTTATGGTAAAGTCGAGCGCGAGGTCAGACACGTTGCCCGTGTAGTTCTTCAGGCGCAGCATCCCCTGGTAGAGCTCCTCGTCGAGGTCGTGCAGGTCGTTGATGTTGGCGCGGTACGAGTCCGCGGCGTTGGCAGAGGACCACTTGAGGAGGAAGAAGCCGGCAAAATTGATGTCGATCAGGATGCCCTCGTACATGCACTTACCGATGACGCGGCCGAGGAACTCGTACTGCTTGAGCAGGTCGTTCATGCTGTCCCGATACGTCGCGGACTCTTCGGGGATTCCAGCCTCGCGGAGCGCTTCTCTTTGCTGGTCTATGGCGCATGGGTTGGGGTAGAATGCGTTCTTGTTGTTGGTTATGAATAGTCGCTGATCCTGCGTGAAGGACTCCTTGGTCACGCTGGTGAGGAACTCCTTGGTCACTCCGCCGCCATCAATGCCGGCTTCTTGAATGTCAAACTCGTCCACAAATGTAATCTGGATCGGCTCCTTCAAACCGTCGCCGAGATCCCAGAACTCGTTCATGGCATCTCTAAACACTTGGCCTCGCTTGATTTGGGCATGGTGCTTCGTGAGCAAGCTTCTCTGGCTGGCCGAGTTGGGGTCTAAACCCCCGGCGCTATTGAGAAGGCGCATCCTCCAGATGTCTGGGTCCGTGTCGCCTCCCCTTCTTTGCACCTTGTCGAGGCGGATAAACTGGCGAAAGATTTGAACCCGCGTCTCGAAGGGAATCACGAAAGGCATGTGTCGGAGTATCTCGAGCTTTGGCCCAATCGCCGCCAGTAACCTCTGCCGGGCTGCCTTTTTCTGCTGTGCCCTCAACTGCTCCATCTGAACATGACGGAATCGGGTTTGCCCGGCGAATGTGAAGTTGGAGTGGTATTCTGTCTCCGTCTCATCTTCGCCAGCGTTCTCTCCGCCTTCATTGTCCGCCTCCTGGAGCTCATGTTGTCTCTTTTGCTCGAGAACGACGGCCGAGAGAAACGCCTCCATGTCAAATTTGGAAGTCATGAGCCAGTGACGCTTTGGCAGGAACGGTCTCCGCGAATCTCTCTCGTATAGCATCCTCATCGCTGCGGCTACAAGATCGCGGAAAGCATTAAAGTCGATTCCGGCCGTGATGACAAACGCCGGGCCTCTGTCGGTTTGGCTCACATCAACCGAGTTTCGCTTCTGGGTAGACGGTTGAAAAAGCCCCTCTCTGCCACTCGTCTTTTCGGAAAGACCTGTGGCAGCCTCGAGCAGCTTGGCGGCATTGTAGTAAAGAGTAAAACCAAGGTGCTTGAGAAAGAGGGTGAGCCGTTTGAGCGACTCCATAGGAAGGCCACTTGACCGCAAACGCGAGACTGGTTGTAGAGCACCATCTGGCGGACTGAGCTCACTAAAGAAGTCGTCATCATCCATCAAGCGGAGGACGAAGACATAAAGCTCAAGGAATAAAAGAATAGTCCGCCATTCTCGGTGCCATTGGGAATCAGCTCCGGCGGTGTTGGATTCGGACAGGGATCGCTTTTGCAGCAGGACGTCCAAAGTGGCGTCTTCGTTGGATACAATTACAGAGAAGATTGACGTTTTGCTCACCGCGCTCCAGAAGAACTTGATCGCGGGAATCGGGCCCTGCCGGGTGGTGATATCGGCCAGGTAGAGGCGCATCCGGATATCGTCGCCTCGAGTGGGGAAGCAATATATGAGCGTGAGAATATAGCCAGCGAGGAAACTGGCATCGTCAAACTCTGAAAATGAGGTTTCCCCGTGATCCGAGGTGAACTTTTCGAGAAGGTCTGATATCTCGACTTTGTCAACGAGGGAAGCAAGTTGGCTTGAAGTGTACGCAGGCAACGCCTGTTGCGGGTCTTGGTCGAACTCGCCATCATCTCCCGCGCCTCTGGGGTCACAAGCGGTGAAACGTGCTCGAATGGGCTTGGCCAAGATGGAAAGCAGCAGGTACAAGGCATTGGGGTAGAGCGAGTGGGCCTTTTGCTGGTTCTTGGTCTTCTTGAGCGCAATGAAGTGCGCCAACAACCACAGGAGGGCGTCCTGGGCCTCGGGTGTCTTGGGTTCTCCTGGAGCGGCAGCAAGAATGGACTCTGCGAGTTGGTCTATATCCACCTCGGGGGAGAAGCATTCGGTATTAGACTCCAGCACCGGTATGCCTGGCTGGGTCAGAAACGAAAGGGCAAACTCGCGGTATGCCGATTGCGTAAAGGATCCTGTAAGAGTCAGTGAGAGCCCACTGCCAGCGCCGGGGCCAGAGGCGCGAACGAGCACCACACCACATACCAGGCACGGCGGCTGCAACAAGCGGTGCAACCACAACAGTCCGAAGAAGCTGCAGCTGCAGCGACGGGGGAGATGGTCCAATCTGGTGACAATACGTCCCCAGCGCTCTGTAGTACTGTCCCAGGAGAAGCGCTAGTGATTGCGGCCTTGACTTTATAATCGCATCCAGAGCTTCCAGGAAGACCCGGGCCTCGACGTTTGTGGAACCGGCGCCATATCTGCCACAATCTGGGTGTCAACATGCCCTGACTTGGGATGAACAGTTTGCGGGTCTCTCACCTTTCGAGAGCTATAATAAACAGCCGGCTGAGCTTGTCCAGTCTCGTTGCGTCCACGGCACCCGACGTGAAGGCGCCGAATTTGGTCTGCAAGAGGTCATGGGCAACCCGGGCGAGTCTGCCGTGGTCCTCGAGCTGGGAAGGCTGACATGCGGCCAAGACCAGGGGAACCGCCCGCGCCGACCTCCGCTCCGTCGTGTCCATCGCCGAATCCGGGGTCTCGTACATCTGGTCGAGAACCTGGCGACACGCAGACCGGAAGTTGCGCCTTTCTCGGGCGCCCCGCCATGTCTTTTGTATACAGAGTGCCGCCCTCAGCCGATCCCTCTCCTGCTGCCTCTGCTGACGCTCGACCTGGGCATGGGCTACCGTCTTGGACGCTCCGATGGCCGCGCTGGGTGCCCACGAGGTGCTGGTAAATGGGTTGGTCGTCTTCTGGCCGCTGAGGTTGACGTTCCGCGACCGGCGCGAGCTGCCCGTGAAGGTCGGGAACATGGTTTCGCTGGTTGGCGATGGCCGTGGTAATGGAATTATCTCGGTCGGCGTCGGTTCAAGGAGCTCTTGGGGGGTCAGGTCCCAAGGCGGCCCTGGCGGGGTTCTAGAATACCTCAGGTAGACTCTCGAACGAGGATGCCCGGCGGTGAAGCAGAAGCAACCTGAAGCACCACGTCGAAAAAGAAAGAAGAAGATAAGGTCACGGTAGCACAAGCCGGGTTTCTAGGCGGGCTGTGTGCTTGGGAATGAAGGATACGTAGTATGTCTTCTGGATGATGTGATGTCGGCTCGGGGTTGAGAGCTTGCCTCCTTCGCTAGCTACCCGGTACCTGGGCTTGGATCAGGTCCGACTCCCAATCACCACCGCCCTGGACGTCAACCTGCGGTGCACCGCCCACGCCCACCGCGGCCCAAACGGTCCAGTCTTCCAGAAAGTTCAGCGCGAAAGCTACCCGCCTTGTTTAGTAATAAGGCACTTACCAGGTACCTGACCTACCTAGGGAGGCAAGGCGGCGAGGGGGTAAGCCTGAGGTGAGGTGTGCAGTCGATGCAGTCAATCATTCAGTGCCTGGTCTGAAGCGAGCTTGATCCAGCTTGACCTGGTTGGTCTGCATGAAGTGCTGCACCCAGACAACAATTGCAAATTTACCGATTCGGTCACAGGCCAGCATCCGGGCCTTTAGGCTCAGGTCACGAACTGTTCTGATGGAAAGGAAATACGTAAGGGTTCTGTCAGCTGCGGAATGGAGGGGGATGGAGGTGCTGTTTGCATTTGCCATCATCCCGTCTGCGCTCCAGCTCTTGGGTTGCTAGGTCCCCACCAACCCACCACCAGGTATCCCGTGGGGACCCTCGGGTCACCCAGTACTTTCCGCGTGCCCCGCCTCTGGCCACCTGCTTTTTATATGTTCGCCTGCCGCTGTCGCCCGCCAATACACCGTAGGTAGGTGACTGGCTTCGTGCCCCACTGATAAGACGATAAGGTGCGGAGAGGCTACACAGTAAAGTTGTCTGGTGTGCACGGTCCAACAGGACCCATCCTCGGAAACAGGCCAGGCAGTTTCCATATCTCTCATGTTAGCGCGCTACTTGGTCACCAGGGCCAAGGCATCCTATTTCACATGGGACCTTTACACTTCTCAACGATAAGGTTGTATCGGAAGAAGTCCGGTTACAGAGCATGATAGAGGCAATTTTTTTTTTTAAAAAAAAAATCCAGTTATTTCACAGACAGTGATCACCTATCCGCCAATCTTTTCCCTAACGTGTACCGAGCTAACACCGGACAGAAGCCTACAGAGGACATCTTTTACGTTAGGTCTGCCAAGCCATGCCACCGAGGTTCTCCCCCCCAAAAAATAACCGTAAAAGCCATTCGACCTTTCGCTCGGTAGGTAGGATCCCGGCTTTGTCACAGACACACAAAAAAAAAAAAGAGAGCGTGAGGCACGGGTAGCCTTTGACATATTCCTTGATCTCCAAGCTTTGTCGCCTGCTTCCAGAGGAGGGACAGTGTGTTTGCATTGGCGTTTATCTGGCCTGTGGCTCAACTTCGACTGCTGCGAAGCGGCGATAACAAACACCAAGGTACCTGAAGGTTCACATGTACCTTAGACAGCCTGCCTCATGTAGGTCTTGGTGTACCTGGATACTAGGGCACGAGCTTGAGGGTGCACGATATCTGGCCTGTTTCAATCTGCATCATCAAACAACAAACAGAGCCGTATGCGGCGGGAAAGCCGCATGTTTGAATGCTCTGGCATCAGGACTTGGTGGATAGATGCACATGAATCATAACGCGACCAAGTTCGCCTTGCTATAAGGTCTCCAGGCCAGGTACGCCCACCACGGCCGGGCTGCTGAGGACTTCCTTGAAAAGTGGAGCAGTCTGTTGAACTAAAAAAAATCTGCCACCATCGACCTTGCCTTTTTCCTCTTCCTTTCTTCAACCCACTCCAAACTCTTTATCTGCCAGACCTCACGAAAAACACCCAGAAAGAAGGAAAATCAGAGCGATACCATTCATGCGTGGTTTTGGTTCTGGTCTACTTCTTCTCTGATTCTAATCCACAAAAAAAACTCGGAAAATACAAAAAAAAACCAAATCCCGACAATCCCAGCCATCATCCATCATCCATCACCCACCTCCCACGACATTATCGCGCCATTGCCAGACAGTAGCCGATCCGACAGACAAAGCTCGTTCTTGTTAGCCGTCGCTTCTCTCCGCGCGGTACTCTGCTCCACGTCGTCCAACGACCTCTTGAACCTCACGTTTCGGTACGTCGACCTCGCCCCCCAGGTGAACCCTCGCCTCGTCTTGACCGACAGTCCCCAAAGGCCAGAAACTGACATCGTCCAGTGTCTCCAGTTCAATCTATCGCCATGTCTGCTACCACTGCCCCCGGCGCTGTCGATCAGCTTGCCGCTGACCTCGGAAACGCCAGCCTCAATGGAGGCGAGAAGAACGCCCCCGCTGCCATCAACACCAACGTTGCTGCCAGCGAGTTCCAGGGCGAGGACCTCGACACTGCTGGTCCCACCCCCAGCTCCGCTGCTCCCCACCCCCAGGCGTCGGCATCTCTCTATGTCGGCGAGCTCGACCCCACCGTCACCGAGGCCATGCTCTTCGAGCTCTTCTCCCAGATCGGCTCGGTCGCCTCGATCCGTGTCTGCCGTGATGCCGTCACCCGTCGCTCGCTGGGATATGCCTACGTCAACTACAACAGCACCTCCGATGGCGAGAAGGCTCTCGAGGAGCTCAACTACACTTTGATCAAGGGCCGTCCCTGCCGCATCATGTGGTCCCAGCGGGACCCCGCCCTGCGCAAGACTGGCCAGGGCAACGTCTTCATCAAGAACCTCGATGTCGCCATTGACAACAAGGCTCTGCACGACACCTTCGCTGCCTTCGGCAACATCCTGAGCTGCAAGGTTGCCCAGGACGAGCACGGCAACTCCAAGGGATACGGATTTGTCCACTACGAGACCGACGAGGCTGCTTCGGCAGCCATCAAGCACGTAAACGGCATGCTTCTCAACGAGAAGAAGGTTTACGTTGGCCATCACATCCCCAAGAAGGATCGCCAGAGCAAGTTCGAGGAGATGAAGGCCAACTTCACCAACGTCTACATCAAGAACCTTGCCCTCGACGTCACCGACGACGAGTTCCGCGAGCTTTTCGAGAGATACGGTGACGTGACTTCCACATCTGTCGCTCGCGACGAGAACGGCAAGAGCCGTGGATTCGGATTCGTCAACTTTGTCACCCACGAGAGTGCTTTCAAGGCTGTTGAGGAGCTCAACTCCAAGGACTTCCACGGCCAGGAGCTCTACGTCGGCCGCGCCCAGAAGAAGCACGAGCGCGAGGAGGAGCTTCGCAAGTCGTACGAGGCTGCTCGCCTTGAGAAGGCTAACAAATATCAAGGCGTCAACCTCTACATCAAGAACCTCGACGATGATGTTGATGACGACAAGCTTCGCACCATGTTCTCCGAGTTCGGCCCTATCACATCGGCCAAGGTCATGAGGGATAGCGTCACCGATGCCACCGAGGATGAGACCAAGGAGGCTAAGGATAAGGAGAACAAGAAGGAAGCTGAGAAGGAGAGCGATGAGGAGGGTGCCGAGAAGAAGTCGGAGAAGAAGGGTGACCGCAAGCTGGGCAAGAGCAAGGGCTTTGGCTTTGTTTGCTTCAGCAACCCTGATGACGCCACCAAGGCTGTCGCAGAGATGAACCAGCGCATGATTAACAACAAGCCGCTGTACGTCGCTCTTGCTCAGCGCAAGGATGTGCGCAAGAACCAGCTCGAGGCGAGCATCCAGGCTCGCAATCAGCTCCGGATGCAGCAGGCCGCCGCTCAGGCTGGAATGCCTCAGCAATTCATGCAGCCCCCGGTCTTCTACGCTCCTGGTCAGCAGCCTGGCTTCCTTCCCCCTCAGGGAGGTCGCGGTATCCCCTTCCCCCAGGGTGGCCTCGCCATGCCTGGTGTCCAGGGTGTCCAGGGTGGCCGGCCGGGACAGCAGTTCCCCGGCTACGCTGGTCAGCAAGGCGGTCGTGGCGGCATCCCTCCCCAGCAGATGCCTCCTAACATGTTTCCCGTTGGCCAGTTTCCTCCCGGAGGTTACCCCCAGCCCAACACTCCCCAGTTCATGGCTGCCATCCAGCAGGTGCAGGCACAGGCTCTCAACAACGGACGCGGTGGCCCCGCTGGCCCCGGAGGCCGTGGTATGCAGGGCATCGCTGCCATTCCCCAGGGAATGCAGGGCCCTGCCATGCCCGGCTACCCCCCTGCCGGTAGACCTCAGAACGGCAACCTTGGTGGCCGTGGCGGTGGTGCCTCTGGTCGCGGTGGTGCTTTCGTTAACGCCGGCCGTGGCGTTGCTGCCCCTCCCGCTGGTCCTCTGCCCACTGATCTCAGTGCTGTCAGCCTCTTGCAGTCACAGCTTGCGACTACCCAGAACCCCCAAGCGCAGAAGCAGATCATCGGCGAGAACCTCTTCCCCAAGATCCAGGCGATCCAGCCTGAGCTGGCCGGAAAGATCACCGGCATGCTCTTGGAGATGGAGAACGCTGAACTTGTCAACCTTTTCGAGGATGAAGCTGCTCTGAACGCCAAGGTCAGCGAGGCGCTGGCTGTCTACGACGAGTATCTGAAGACCAGCCAGGGTGGCGAGGGAGAGGCCGAGAAGCCCAAGGAGGAGAAGGCCGAGGAGAAGGCTTAAGGTTGAAAAATCCGATACGAAGTTTCGGAGACGTGGTTTTTGCAGCGACGGGGGTTACGAATGCTCCTCTTTCCCACTGTTCTTTCGGTTCACTACGGTGGTTTCTACAACTGGGTCCGGAAAAGTTTTTGGTACCGGCTTCCTCTGGCGGCAGCATCATCTATTCCATCCACCACGCAACCAACGGGTACATGGAGGATTTTGACAATATTTCTATGAGAGATCAGAGGTCTCTTGCGATGACTTGGCACAACATCTTGCTATGGCATCCGTACGTCAACCTCATGTACTGATAGACTTGCTTCTCGTTGATTGGAATCTGGGTGCTCAGGTGGTCATCTCTACGGACAGGGGGTGGAATTTCATCACCAACTCGGCGTTTTACGGTTACGGTTCTCACGAGGTGTCCTACCAAGCTGGTTCGGGGTTTTTCTTTTTCAAGGGTGGGGTGGGCGCGCTCTACGACACAATACCCCCGTTCATTATGATGATCAGCAGAGGCCATCATCACAAAGTGTCTTTGATGGGACCACATGGGCGTTATCCTGCAAACAGGAAGATAGTCAATAGACATATGAAAACGTTCTTCATTGAATCACTTGCAGCATGTGACAACGCACACTGGATCGAATCGCGGACAGTTCAACTAGATAGCTCGAGGATTCCATCGGCGGGCCGGAAAATAAGTAAGCACTCTATACTTTAACTGCCAACACCTTCCATCACCCTTTGGAGGAGTCTTGGCCATCCGCCCCGTATGAGCAAAGAGACATTTCACATTTCCGATCCAAGATACCTACTGGACATGCCGTCTTATATTAACAACGTCGTTTATAAGCTACCACTGACCCCTTTGGTTACAGCGAATGCGATCTACACTTCCTCCGCAATGGAAGCGAGGACCCGTTGATGATCCAAAGACAGGCAAGCCTACGATGGCACCCTGTAGAAGGCAAGGAAACGGAGTTTGGCTATTTGCCTTGTGTTGCATGATTTGTTGACGATGGATGCATCGAATCATAGGGGGGCGGCGGTGTTGGTTTCCAGGTGGGAAAAGGGGTCGGGTAAATAACACCAAAAAGGGGCGAGGGAAGGCGCAAAAATAAATAAAAATACATACAACACCAGGGATTCGCTGGTGGTCACCCACCCAACTACTAGTCTGGCGGTCGCTTGCTTATCTAGGGCAGAGCGGACGGGATGCCGAGTTCTCAAGTGCCTATGGTCGTATGTACCATATTGCTGCGGGAGAGCATGCTTTGTACCGACCTGGGGAAAAGGGATACACCTCCACGCTTTGGTGGAGACTGGGAGTGAGAGATGAGGATTTGAGCAGGCAGGATACGTACGGAGACGGCCGGGTAACATCCGTGTATCTCTCCGTGTCTGTCGTGCTCTGGCACTGGCACAGGCAGAACGCAGTGCGAGGCAGCTGACTGGCGTTCCCGATCTCTCGTGCTTCCTCACCCTTTCATGTGCTTTGTGCGCACATTGGCTTCATCGTAATATATGAGCAGCGATGGAGAGAGAGATAGAGAGAGAGAGAGAGAGTGGGTGAGGCAGGTGGTAGCCGATGCGGTGCCACGCCGCGGCCTCCGGCTGCAATGGAGACAGACGGAGGCGGAGGTCAGCACCGTTGCGTTTTGATGTACTGTGCAGGTGGGATGCCATCCCCACCCCGTGCTCTTTCGTTGTCTTGTCTTGTTGTGCAAAACCTTGGGGGTTTGGGGTTGAACGGGGAAGTGGAATTGTGGTGAGGTTGCTCGCTTGCGTATCTTTCTTCTTTTTCCTTCTTTTTTTTTCTTTTTGGCTGTTGCTGCTGCTGTTCAAGAGACAAGACACAAGAGACAGGCTTGCGAGATAAGAGATGCAGATCTCCAGGGCCAAGGCAGCTTGCGTGACCCGAGGGACGAAAGGCTAGAGCTAGGTCTGTCTCTGAGGAGGAATCTTGTGATTACCTGTGCTGCAATAGCAGCCCCAACAAGAAGCATGCGCCTGAACAAGCATTTGCAGAACACCATATGGGTACCGAAGGGAGGGTTCTTGTGGGCAAAATACCTGTAGGCATTAGGTGACGGTACTGTGGTACTCAGGCCCGACAAAGACAAGGCGAACCATGATGATGTCTTTCGAAGTCGCACGCGAGGAACTTATTTCTTCTTCTTCTTTTTCCAATGAGAGGCTGAGAAGATGAAGTCATTTGGTCCCGAGAAGCAAGTTGGGAAGAGAAGGAAAGGGATTGGGAAGCAACCAAACTAAGACACGAGCGTCCTTTTACCTCTGAGACATGCTCCGAGACAGAACAGCGAAGAACACCACCTTTGGTCAGAGAGGTGGGACTGTGTCGTGGTTAAGGCGCTGTTATAGAAGTGGTGGTGGTGTTGGTGGTGGTGGGCATGGGGGTGTGACAATTTCTAGAATGTATAACATGAGTTTTTGGGTGGGAAGGGGGGTTACGAGAGATAGAGAGAAAAAAAAAGATAAATTCAAAAATCCATTTGATCTCAAAAAATCGAATACGTTGGGCAACGCGGGCAGTAATACCACGTGCACTGAAACGGTCACCGATTCGGCGGCGTGGACTCAGGCGATGGATGCAGCCTGCGATTGCTCCGTTCCTTGGCCTGTACCACAGATGTGAGGCATGCATAGTAACCTGAATGAATACCAGCAGCTTCCAATTGACTCTAGACGTCGCCTTGCAGGCTTTGGATAAGGCACGGCAATGCTGAGTAATTGGAGGTCGAGTATGTGCGAGCATGTTCGATCAGCATTATTGGGAGGCCATGAATGAAGAGGCGGTATACCGTACGAGGGCAGGAGATCCAGGGGAGTCGCAAAGGGAGCAGAAGTCCTTTTTGCGTTATCGGCGCGTTTCTCCACTTCTGCCATGTTGACCTACAAGAGTTCAAGTTGTTCCTTCCTCAACAACACCAGGGCCTGTGGGAGGAGCATCGCAGTCTCAGGTTACTGGGCTCCTGCACTAATAAAAATAATTGATAATGATAAAAAACCAACAAGTTTTTCTCATTCTATTTTCTTTTATCAGTTTCTTTCTCATCAGAAACATCCCAAGGTATCGTACCTGACCTACCTCCCCATTTACTTGCCTTATCAATGCTATTCTCCTCAACAAGGTGCTGAGTTCCATGTCCCATCCGTTGCGTCACATGCACTTGACCCGAGCGCCCCGTTTATCCCCCACCGTCCCGCCCCTCCTCCAACATCGAAACCTCTGGTCGTCCACGCTCGTGGAGGAAGTGCAGCATGGTGTGGTGTGGTGGGCTGCCTGTCCTCGCTGCCTCGGACATGCATAGAAAATGCTGGTCATCTGCCCTGGCCGGCCGGACAGCGATTGCCAACTCATCAATCCCCCGCCAGGTGGGTAAGGCCATCTGCCATCAAACCGACCTGGAAGCGACCACCATCCCGCCGCCAGGCTGTGAACTGAAGCCTTGGCCCTGGATCGTCGAGCACCAGCCATGCAGCACCCGAAATCAAGATATCCCATCAATCCTTTTCATTCGTCATCGTCATCGGCGATGCAATTGCGCGCCCCTGCTACGACTCTGATCGGGCGTCGTCGGTCGGTCTGACTTTTGCACTCCCTCGGCATCGTTGCAGACCACTGGCACGAACCTGGAATGTCCCGCCGAGGTGAGAAGTGACGACAGCGGACAGCTGGCAAGTCATCGGACGACTGACTGGGCTTCCCGTGCTTCCTTGGTCGTGGTTGGGCCCTAACCGACCCCAGAGCAATCGCCCGATCGAGGCCCCCCTTTCCTCGCTTGCGGTGCTTCCCGGGCCGCGACGACGGAGACATCTGGTGAGTTTCTGGGGTTCCAAAACTGACTGGTCTATACGTCTTCTCCTCTTGCCGTGTCATCCTACATGTCAGAAGAAGTCCAGTCCATGCTTGCCTGGCCTTGTATCCCATTGAACCATCGGCCCCCAGACTGCCCGGTCCCCATGCATGGCGCATGTCGTGCTCCCCTTGGCATCTTCATCATGATCGCGCCAGTGCGCCATCGTCTCTTCGTTGCGTGTCGTCTTAGTCACGTAGCCAATGGAAATCTGCGGCTCGAGGCTGTTGATAGTACTTGATTATGTTCCGTTATCTCGTTTCACCCCTCTACTTCTGCACATTCGCATGCATCACTTGGTCAGGCTCTTTTGGGGTCTGGTCGGCTCGATCTGCTGCTCAGCGAAGCTTCTGACTTTAACAGCCGCCCTTCTTTATTGTACGGTTGTTTCTGTTGTCTCACGTGGAGGTATTGCGTCGTTGGCCGGCTTTCATACCGCCACAATATCTCAAGTGATTGCTCAGATTGGGCTCGGTGAGGTATGAGGTACCGGCGACAATTCCCTGAGGTATCTTGACAGCGTGTGGTTCACAGTTCTAGTGGACGGCAATACAAAACTTCTGCCTCATCTTGGGCAGATTTGGGCGAGCATTATCTCGCCATTCCATTACGCCGCTATCACCAACTGCTCGAGCCTGGCATTATGACTTGAATTTGTGAGCTGGTGACTGCTGAGGTGCACGCGGACATATGCCACCCCATTCCGATGTAAGCCAGTGGGATTCCGCTCAAGGGAGGGCTCTGCTATTTCTCTGTCTGTTTGGAAAACTTCCTCTGTGAGGAGACGAGTCTATATGTAACAAACAACCTAGTGAAGTCTGTTACATCTCTCTCGTTAGAAGGCCAGCCTTATTGCATATACGTTGGACATATTCTTTTCATTCAGATGGGGAAATATGCCAGGTTCACGATGAGCGTATGCCGGTGCTAAGGGAGATAAACTCTCCAACGTCCCTTTACGCCCCAGAACCTAATGTAGTCTACCTGAAGAGGTGCATTTCAGTGCCAATTCTGCAGGGACTGCAGACGCCTCGGTAGCGCGACTTCTTTTCTCGATAGGTCCAGAATACTTACAAAGAAGAACTCTCTTGCCAGAATGGACGAGCTTCCTCGCATGTGTAAGGTCGCATCCAGTTACCTTTGGTCAAACCCAGTAATGTCAACCTGGTGCCGTAATTATGCCAATGATGCAGAACTGAGTGGCCTTGAATCATGGATTTCTGAGAATATGCATTTTTCTCAGCTACAACATTAAAACGTTCAACTGCAAACACGTCGGCCAGAAGTTCAAACCCATGTCTTCTTTGGACATGTACGGGGCGGTAGTGTCATTTTAGGCAAAATCAGGGGATATCGGGAAGCAAAAGCCCGGAGACCTGGTCAGCCGGTCGCTCACAAGACGGGCAATCACGATACAGCAGAGCGATTATTGTGCCGGATGCCAAGCTCGGTGTCTTGTTGCGGGCCGTTTATTCATGATACCGGGGGCGGTTCGTTCGCCTGTGGCAGTCAGGGGGCCTCCTCCCCCGGCATGGCGTGGCCTGATCGGCCCGCAGACGCCTTTCCGACCCGGCCAGTTTATATTATGAAGGAAGTCCACCCATCCATATTACTTCCCGCCTCGGATGGGCGGTCGAGCTGGCGGGGCAAGGGATCTGGAATTGGGATGCCAGACGGTAGTACACTACACTACCGGTAGACGAAAACGCGGATAAAGCACCCGTGGCTGTTTTTCGCCCACACTTTGGTCAGCTGGCCACGTGGGAGGGGCGCGGGGTGATGCGGCTTGGGATATTTCGCGTATACCCCCCATCGTATGGGCGTGCTTGCGAGATGGTGTGGGAATATATTACTCGGTGAGCGGTGTTGTGGTGGCACAGGCCGGTGGTGGGGGGTCGGAGGTGGGGAAAGGGGGTTGTGTTTTTTTTGCTTTTCGTCGCTGAACCGCCATTGTTGGTTTGATGGCACGGGGGAAGAAGTGAGTGAAGGGAATTATCCCGCGAGTCGAGAGGTTAGATTTTTTGGAATTGAAAGATGCAGTTCTAATGTTTTAGTAATGGGGGTACATAGTATGGTTCACCTTCATGATTGAGGGGCGATTGTACGGTTAGTATTCAGGGGTTCATTTACATTGAGGGTACTGCAGTGGGGAGGTGAATCGACACTCGTCGGAACAACACAAAATTTCATCAAAGTGTTTCTGAGAGATCTGGGTTTGTTTACAAGAGGCTCTCGTGCCAGCCATTTGAATAGCTATTTCAGTAATTACTTGACATAGAAGTAGCTATCATACATCAGGTTTCTTATAATAGCAATGGAGGTTGCTGTGGTGAGCGAAACCATCAGGTAAAAGGTACTTATACCTACGTCATTGGTGGTCTGTGCGTTCGTGACAGTGAATCGCGTCCAAATTGACAAATTTCCCGGCCACTGTCAGGCAGTCGCTATCCGCATTTGGTGCTGGATTTGCCTCCATCACGACATTGCATTTCCAACTTAAGAGTCTGAGTCATCGACAATCACTCTGAATCACCACCGCTTGAAGGCATTTTTTTTTACACATAATCTAAGATACTCGTTCGCAGTTTGTTTACGGCAGGTCCCAACTGTGCTTTGTTCAAGTCATTAGTTTCTTCCCTGCCTTTGGTGTTTTTTCCTTTCTTTTTGGCCGGCTGGTTATCTTCAGCTCAAAATCCACCAACAACTCAACAAGGGAAACGCAAAAAAGAACACTTCGTGGCCACCTAGGACAAGATGCTTCCCATCCGACCAGCAAGCCAAGGTGGGCCTTCGATACGAACGGACAGACAGGCTGTCCGGGAGGCTCCGGCGTCGCGGGTGGTGCCGAAGCCGGTCCCCGAGCGCCAGAAGGTCGACGCAAGAACGTATCAGATCGAGCAGCTGAGGCGTCGGTACAAGCCCAAGGAGTCCGTCGTTGAGCACGGGGACACGTCCTTTCTGCTCAACCTGGCCCCGTCTGACCCTGATTTCCCCTTTGACCTCGATCACCTGAAGTGCGATCTCCGGGTCCCGGCCGGGTACCCCAAACAGCCGCCACGCCTGGCTGTCAAGAACACCGACATCCCTCGGGGATTTGCCATCAACATCGAGAAGGGCTGGGACGCGTTGGTCAAGGAGAAGCGAGGGGCCACTCTGCTCGCCCTCACCAACGCCCTGGACAAGCGACTGGAGTCTCTGCTGTCGGAGCAGAAGGCCGAGACGTTCAAGCTGACCACGTTCAAAGACACGAGGCACATCCAGGAGGGGAATCCCTCTGTTGCTGTTGCGCAGCCTGCCGTGAAACCCGCCTTCTCTGCTCCGAAGCCGCCAGCTCGCAGGCTATACGTCCCCGAGGAGTCGTTCACCCGGGAGCAGATTGCTCAGGCCAAGACGAGACGGGCACTGGAAGTGCAGCAGCTTGAAGCGCGCATGGGCAAGATGCCGTTTTATCACAAGTCGAGCGATGGCATCGTGTATACGCTGCAGCTCGAGCCGAAGCGCAAGCTGGATCTGCCGCTGGGGCTCCGTGCAGTCCAGTCCGCGCAGCTCATCATCCCGCTGCTCTACCCCCTGCAGCCGTTGCGGATTCTCCTCAACGACGTCGAGTCCAGGGATGCGGAGCCGGTCGAGGAGCTGTTTGCGCAAAAGGCGCGGGAGCATAAGCAGATGACACTGTATGCTAAGGGGCACCGCGAATTTGTAAATCTCGTGCGAGATCACCGCTAACTCTCTGTCAGGATGGCGCATCTGAACTATTTTGTGCAAAGTATCGCGAGCCTAGCAAACCAGGCCCGGGCGCCTCCATCCAAGAAACTAACTCTGCCAGCAGTGCCGTTCTCAAAGGAGGTGGCACAGGAAGCTGAGCAGCCTTCTGTGATAGATGGCGATAAATCGCACATACATGTCATTCCCAGACCTCCCGAGTGGGCCCTTGCCAAAGGCTCAGACTCAGAATCGTCAGACAGTGACTTTGACGAGGACGACGGCGGAGTTGCAATCG
The DNA here is from genome assembly GCA_033675105.1 of Podospora appendiculata. NCBI lineage: Eukaryota > Fungi > Ascomycota > Sordariomycetes > Sordariales > Podosporaceae > Podospora > Podospora appendiculata. Next base: position 1,523,270 of record JAULSO010000005.1, on the reverse strand, counting down.
AAACAAAAGACGCGGACGCGTCTTCCGTGCTGCCCACTCAGACGGCTGAAAGGGGAATTGCCATGTTCTTCCCCTCGGTCGAGCTTCACGGCATCGAGCTGCTCCAAGTCCCCAACCTCAGCCTCAGCGTGAAATGCGAACGCTGCAAGACCTTGAACGAGATCACAGGGCTGATGAACAATCACGAAAAGACCGGTAGCTGCAAGAAATGCGCCACTAACTACACAGTCAGGTTCCGCCAGGAGCTCATCCACCAGAACTCGACCCGTGTCGGCTTCATCGATGTCACTGCCTGTACGGTGGCAGACATGCTTCCCAGCACCTTCATCCCGACATGTTCTACTTGCTCCACGCCCGCGCCCGGTATCGTCTCGGTTCGGGGCGAGACGACCACAAACGTCTGCCGGGAATGCCATGGCCGCTTCACCTTCGCCGTCCCCGAAGTCAAGTTTCTCGCCTACGCGCCCGGCAGCAGCAGCCGTCTGCCTCCCACGACGGGCCCGAAGCGCAAGCAGGAGAAGCTCGGCCTGCACGCGGGCGAGCCCCTGCCCGACCGCGGCGCCTGCACGCACTACAAGCGCAGCTACAGGTGGTTCCGCTTCTCGTGCTGCAATAAAGTGTACCCGTGCGACCGGTGCCACGACGCGGGCGAGGAGCACGAGAACGAGTGGGCGAACCGCATGATTTGCGGCTGGTGCTCGCGGGAGCAGAACTATAGCGTCGAGAGCTGTGCGTTTTGCGGGCGGAGCGTCATTGGCAAGCGCGGCAAGGGGTACTGGGAGGGAGGCAAGGGCACGAGGAACCAGGTGCTCATGAGAAGGGGGGATAAGAGGAAGTATCGGCGGATTGGAGGCGGGGAGGCGAAGAAAAAGGACACGTGAGGGTGGTTACCTACTTGGTGGGCAAGTCAGACGATGAATGGCCTTTGACAGAATGGTCTGAACGGACGGAGGCATGCCCATAATGCAGAGCCGCACAACGTGGCCTGCAATGCTCGATGTGTTGTTTGACCGCCAAAGGGAAATTCCGTTGTCCGCGGCAGAAAAGGGGCTGCGCATCCAGCCAGACAGTCCTTAGCCCCGAGTCGGCTGTGTATTCATCAATGGATCGTGTACAAACAACTACAATGTCTTTGAAGCAGCTGCACTGGTCTGTTTCCGCTCGCATCTCTGACACGCGCCCATGGTGGAGACATCCCAACGGGTAAAACATTATCTAGGTTGCAACCCGGCGGCAGCAGCAGTCCAAGTCGAGTCGCCGGAGAGCAGCAAGCGGGCAAAGAAAGCAACCTGGCCGCTCGTTGGACGGGGTTGGAAGAGGGTTGTGATATATTCCAGCTTTTCCTGGGAGGTGTGGTGTGTCGGCGGATATGCGGTTTCCTTAGGACGACGATGCGAGCAAGATATTTTCCGTTCTCGGTCGTCTTCACTACCTGAGGTAAGGTACCTTGTATAATACATGGAAGTCCAAAATAGGCGCCGACCAGCACCGCGCCAGATGTCTACGCTTTGGCTCGGGCGGCAGTGCATGCGCCTACAGCGCGCGCATCAGGCTGGCAAGCAGGAAGGGATCCGAGGGACGACGATGTTTGTCCCGTTTCGCATGCATGCGTGCGTCGCTTCACTCGCTACCGCTGTGGTGGGTGGGATACTTTCAAGACTTCATGGTGCATTTTTTTATTTATTTTCTTCTGTACTCGGAGTCGGAAAATATGCCCTTTTCTATTCTCTTCTGGGTTCTGTTTCGAGCGGCGCTTGACACGTGTGGTGCAAGTGCCCGACAAGGCTCGCGGCGCCAATGCTCTTGAAGGATCAAGCGCCGGGTGGGTTTGGTGCCGTGATGGCTGGCTGCATGTCCCGGTAGACGCACGCACGCACTGTCACACCCCTCATCGTGACACACACACACCCACAGCCGCTTCTGGGACCTGGTTGTGGTGGTGGTGGTGGGCTTTGGCTTGTGAGAGGTTGTCGGCGTCGGGACTCGGTCACGAACACCACACATTTTTTGCACTTTTGCACTCATTCACCTATCCCCTTTTTGTGCTGGACTCTGTCGTTTAACCGCGCTTCGTTTCTTGTGTCGGCAGTTCAAGATGCAGTGTGTGCGTTGAACCAACTGGGCCGGGGGGTAGCCAGGGGGTGGGTGAGTAGGAGAGGATGCGTGTGACAAAGGGTCGACGTCGATCGGCCTGGAGAAGACTAAAGAATGCCAGGAAAATACAGAATAGATAAATTGAATAAAATAGTTTATCGCCCATGGCATGACCCATGACCCATAGCCGCGTCGAAGATCATGAACATGACCATGACGTAAATTGTCGGCCGTGTATATATCAAAGCACTTGTGATTAGATGTCCCTAAATACATTCCTGACAGGTATACCACGCGAAGCCCGTTCCGACTATCAGCATGGATTTGTTCGGATTAGGTAGGTGCATGCTGGGGAAAAAAGAGGAAACAAACGACGGGTAGAAAAAAAAAAGCCCTGTTCTCCTTTCACACCGAGTGACCATCCTCTGCCGTCTGTCTCTTCTTTTATTGCTCCATGTTCCAGAAGAAGGCCTTCTCTGGGACGCGAGCCCTGGGGATCCAATCAGTAGCCTTGCATCGGGGTGTGTCTTCCGGGGAAAACGGCGAGAGGTGAAGGACCGGGAGCGAACCGGGGCTGTCAGTTGTCAGGTTTGTCAAAAAAGTCGCTGACAGTGACGGCGCTCGGCTCGCGGGACCGTCTGCCTAAAATGCTTCGAATAAATCCCTGCACGGCCGGGGGGTTCGAGGAAGGGTTGCACGGGGAAGAAGTGCCCTTGTCTTCCGGCTCGGTGGGCTGGGCTAGGGGAGATTGATGTGGGGGAGGGAGATGTGGAGACTGTTACCCCATCCCACACTCAGCTTCGGATGACAGTTCGAATTGTGGAGCGGGAGGTCAGAGGTCGGTCAGCTCCGTTTGGGACTTCCTTCAGACTGCCGTTTTTTGAAGATCAGATCAGAGCGCAGGGTGTCTCCGTACCTCATGGCCGCAGTTGAACTCCCTCGGTAACGCCCCTTCTTGGAGATGATTGACTTTAGCTGTTAGGTCGAGATCGGCGCTGCCGTCATCGGGTTTCATAGCTTCTATCCTCGGTAACATAATTTATGGGTTGGGTGTGGTGATGGTAACGGTGATAGGCCACTGAGCAAAGACCGAGAACAGCACTGGTCGAGATGAGGACGAACATTGTCGACACCGTAACTAAAGCACCCCGGTTGCGAAGGAAATTAGGAAAAAAAAATCGAGATAATAAAATAATATAATTTTCTGCTTCTTTATTATTCATTAGTGCAGGGGGGATCGCTTTGACTGTCTTACTCTTGACGGCATCCGATGGATGGGACCTGGATCTGGATTGAATTGGATGTCAGGTGCGCCTGCCGTTCAGCGGCCCCGTGCCCAAGCAACCGAGCTCACGGGCGCCATGACTTGCCATGCCATGCCGCTTCCCAGGTCTGCCTGCCGCCAACCAAATCACGACAACGGCTCGCCATGCACGGCGGTTAAAAAAAGAATGCGCAAACCGTCCCATCGCATCGTCTTGACGCGGTCCTTCCTCCAGGCCGTCGTTTGGGACGCGCTCAACCGCGCTCGGGCAGAACCTGGATGCAGAAGGCGCGATGAAGCATTGATCCTCTCTGGACAGTCTGTGCTGACAACAGTACATGACCAACTTACCTAACGACGGGAAGAGTTGCGTTGACCGCCAACATTATCCATGCCCTCAGTGTTTTCCAATTCAACGACCATGGAGCTCACCTCGGCAGCACGCCCACCTTGATTGACACAACACCAGGGTACAAGTCCCTTGTCGTTTGAAGGTGGGTGAATATCATTTCGTAAAGACATCACGTCTTCTAGATTTTTTTCTAGCTCAGGAAAGACCTCGTTCTAGAGACAGACTTGTCGAGATTGATTTCATTAGTGTCTTTTCATTGACAGGGGATCTCAGCTATCAACCTTGCACTGACACTTCGACTACCAGGTACTTACGAAGCGCAGTTCGTAGTGTAGTTCAGCAAATTCCAATGCCTTCCACGATGGCTTCCAGAAGAACCAACCACGATGCCCGTGCACGCCTCCCGTGCACGCCTCACGATCTCGCCAAATGATTGAATTAAGCCCGACTCGGCGTCGCTGTGACCCTCTGACGTCGGCCCGTTGTCCTCTTTTGCGCTTTTGGAACAAATTGCTGCTGGAACATGGAGGGCCTTGCCCAATGTGGCCTAGTCCAGAGGTAGCGCATGGTCTTGCAAGCTGGAGCACCGCCGAGATGGATAGGTAGGAAGGAAGGCAGGGGATGATAATAATTGCGGACCGTTTTTATTATTTTGTTCTATGTTTTATCGGTGTGATATTTTATCATGTATGCTTGGATGAATTTCCAGCTGCTGCTTTGTATCTGATCTACTGGATACTTCAGATTCCCACCGTTTCACCGGATGACAGCCAGTCTCATGGACCGGGCATGGATGGACGTTCATTATCCAGGCAGGTAGGTACCTGATGTAGTATGGTACTTGGCAGATTAGAAGGTACCTACCTGGGTGTGGTAGAGCAAAGCAAGGCAGGCAGGTACGTGGTAGGTAAAAGGCGGGATCGGAAAGGACGAGGCAGGAAGCTCTTTCCCCAAGTATACGTATGTAACGTGTAGAAACCCAAGTCAACCTCGATGCATCATGGCTGTTTAGGTACGGGACTTCTAAGGCAGCAACAACCATCTATCTCTCCCTGCCTTTTTTGAAAGTTGAACGCTGGCATCCCTACCTGTAGGCTATAGCTGCTGCTTGAGTCAGAGTGTTTTTTTTTTTTGCCCAGTCTTTGGATCGGGTATACCTACACTGCCTGCACGCGCCCACTTTATCCTCGCCCTTCCCGATGTCTTCCCTTCTTTTTCTCGCAGGAACGTAACCAATCGATTGGGGCGGTATAGAGGATCCGTTCTGCACCATCACCTGCACCTGCGCCTTCGCTTTCGTCCTTCGCCGAGCCGATGGTGATCTTGTTGCTGTCCGGCTCCTTTTCTTCACATGTCGTCCGATATGTTCGTCGTTGGGGCATCCAAGGATATCGATGTCGACTGCTACCTAACCCCTGCCACCGCCGCCGTCCCGTACCCCGCAGATTTTCAATCCCAGACCCAGCCTCAGCCGCCTCTGACGTCGACGCCCGTCCATCCATCTTCAACATCATCCCATCTCAGATCGGTCACAGCTCCTCATCACCTGGCTTTCGTGGGACGATCTGATCGCCATTCAAGACCTGCAAGCACCTTTGGAGATTAGTAAAGCCCCAGGCCAGGAAATTACCCTGATATTGGTGATATCGAATCGACGTCAGCGTGGGAATGCAGGCGGGGCATGTGCAGTCTCCAACACCGCGCCCAGGGCAAGTGATCGACAATCGACTACATCGCCGGTGGAAGCCGGGAGGCATTGTTTGGAATCCGCCTCCAAGCATTGTAACATCTATCATGAGGTATCTATCGCCGCTATGTGAACCATATGCACTTGTCTAAACGCTAACATGCACCAAAGAAACCTATTGCTTCCCGTTTCCTAGCGTGCCTTGGTATGTTGAGCATGCCGACCAGCTCTTGCTGTCCCTATTCGGCCACCGTTATGCTGCCTTCATTGTGGCTCTGATGGTCAAATATCATCAATCCGTCAAACTTGCCGATGCTGATACGGATGCTGAGCCTTTACCGGACCGCTGCTGCTACTTGTCCTGGATGTCCTCGACGTCCCAATGCCACTCAGCACCAAGGTCTGCTCTGTCTCCACCTGTTCAGTCTGCTGTCCAGTCTGCAGTTCAGTTGCCGGTAGTTCCAGTAGTGTGGGGTATTTGCACGACGCGCACAGGAGACCGACCACGGCCGAAAGGCCACAACATATCGCCCAGAGAATCCTCAGCGTGCGCACAATGGCGTCCTGGCCGAGCGGGTCGTTCTTGACCTCCTTGAGCACTCGCAGTAGTGACTCGGTCGTCATTCCGGCGTCTTCGATGTTTTCGAGCCGGTTTTCCATCTGCAACGCGAACACAGCCGTGCCGATTGCAATGCCCAGGCACATGCCGGCGGACTTGAAGAGCCATCCCATGGCCATGGCGTGTCCGTTATCTTCCTTCTTGGTGGTCGCTAGCACCGCCACGTTCAGTGAGGATGAAACCACGCCTGCTCCCAGGCCGACACCCGCATTGATTACCATCAGAGCAGCGACTGGGGTTTTGGCGTCGAGGAAATAGAGGAGGCCGATTGATATCGAGGTTAGCGGCCATCCCACGAACATTGCCCAACGAATGCGGCCCGTCTTGCGCATCGTAAGCCCACAGGCTATGGCAGAGAGTGGAATGCAAACTGTTTCGGGGAGAAGAGCCACGCCCGTCAGGATCTCGTTGAAGCCACGGACTCCTGACCAGAAGACGACAAGATAGTAAAATATCATGTTCAGGCAGATGCCGAAGACCCCCAGCCCCATGAAGCAGAATATTGTAACCCAACGGGAAAACAGGCTTGCTCTAAACATCGGGCTCTTGGCGATGTGCCGCTGGTGAATAGCCAGTGCTATCAGCCCGCAGATGCCCAGCAATAACGGCAGGATGGCTTTCCAGGAATGCCAGCTGAAGAAGATACCGGCCATGGTAAACGGAACAAGGACAGCCACTGCTGAGGGCATGAAGATTAGGATGCCCACCCAATCGACCTTCTTAAGACTAGGTATTACACCAGCTTCAGGACAATCAAACCCAAGCAGGATACCGAGTCCAGCCGCCGAAGCCGCGATAAAGGGGAGGTTGATCCAAAACAGCCATCTCTGCGTATTTCCGTCAGTTCAAAAGCAAGGGGCAACTTGTTTCGGGTACGAGGACCACCAACCCAAGACGAGACTTTCAAGAGACTTGCGCCCACAAGCGGACCAGACACAAGGCCGAGAGCCTGGATGGCGTTCTGCACCGACAACCAAGTGGCTCTGTCGCGGAGGTCGATGAGATCGGTCAAGACAATGGCCGCCAGCACTGAGCCCCCTGAAGCGAATCCTTGCAAAGCGCGTCCAACCAGGAGGGCCGCCATGTTGGTTGCCGTGGCGGCCACAATGGATCCGATGGCAAAAATTGCCAAGACCAGGAGGAAAGCCGGCTTCCTGCCGACGACGTGCGATATCTCGGCTACCGGTTGCTGGAATATGGTGGCGCTCAAGGAGAAGACTGTGCCCATGCTGAAGACGGCTGTTCTGCTGGCGTTCATCTCCCTCGATATGGTCTGGCTCACCCAAGTGGTTAGTTAGCACAGACTGTCCTGCTGGATTGAGGCATAATTCTCTTGTCCTTCTCGTACAGGCAGAGCCACGGCGACGGAAGTCATGTCTATGGCCAGCAGTAGGTGCACCAGCAACATGAAGCCATAGATTGCTCGCGCCCGTGGCCGAGAGACACGATGGGTTGTGTTGGGGGGGATAATCTGGGTTCGTGACTCCACCGGCCGTATATGCTGCAACAAGACGTTGCCGTCGATATCCTTGAGGTTCGTGGCCATCTAGGCGATTGACTTCGATTTGGACAAGGCAAGTTCGATGGGCAAGACAGCGCGCGGGCATAACGCAAGTGGCAGGGTGGTATATCTGCTGGGGCCTTCTTGGGGCCTTGCTTGGTTCTTGCTTCGACGTTTCTTGGTGGCGACCCTGGCGGTTCATGTTGCAATCGCTCACCATTTGAACGTACCTGACCCATCCTATCTCAGCCCGAGTGGAGAATGGCTGAGCGGCTTGGGGTTGCAAAGTTAATCGGGCATTGTGCCCTCGGATCTGTAGGTTCCTCGAACCGGCGGCACACCACCACGCTCAACAAGGCATTGCCGGCGACAGACGCCACAAAGTTGCCGACTCCATCTACTCGTCTACGATCAGGCTGGAGACGGGCTGGAAGAGGGACGGGGGTTTTGCAGCGGCATTCGCACCGGCCTTCTTGCTTAGGCAGCATGCAGTTACGGCAAAAAAGGGGCCTGGTCGTTCTCACCGTGGACAGTCTATGTACACCGATCACTGCTGGTTTGCAGGCTCTGTCTGACGTGAATCCTGGACAATCACTTAACATTGAAGCAGAGAAAACCGGGTCTTTTTGGTCATAGGTGGTGGTTGCTAGTCCTTGTGGACTAGTCCTGCCCAGGCGGGGGTTGCCGGTTGAAGCCGTCATGCGATCAAGGAGAGAGAGCAACAGAGTTAACCCCAGCCGCCACCTTTGCCCGGTCTCGCCTTTTACCGTCTTGCTGGTGTCTCTTTTTCCTATTCCCCTCTGCACAGAGTGGATAGGGAATCGGCATATGCTGGGAACGGATACAAAGGGGTTCCTTCCTTACCTGGGCCCTGGGCTCCTTCCCTGAGCGGCTGCTTTGCCCGACATTCTACGTCCATCTTTTCTCTTCTCCTGCAGGCAAAGATTTTCCCAGCCCTTACGGACAGTAAGCAGGTATTCGCATTGATATTCGAGCTTTGCTTAGCATCTGATGCTATCCCTGTCCGTCCTCCCTCACCCCCTGACCTAGTATATATCGGCATTGTTCAGTGTGTACTCGAGACTCCCGGCCGTGGGCAGATATGGAGGACAACCCAGCCTGCGCTAATCGGGACATTGGTATCCCCTTCGTCCCCCTCCTGGCAGGCCTGACGTTATGGCCCTTGCTGAAGATTGCCGGCGAGTACATCGTCAGCCGTGTCAACCCCCAGTTCTTCGACGAGCTCAAGCTTGATGTCCGCAAGCGTTACGACCTGTACTTTGGCACCTGGCTCGGCTCCATATTCAAGGTGGTTTCCATCACAGCATGCGCAGCAGCCGTCATCACGACGCCGGCCGAGACCGATATCATGGGCCTCGTGCGCCCCTTAAACCAGGCTGAGCAGTGGTGCTGGGGCTGCCGCACCGTCATCTACATCCAGGAGATCCCCCACATCACCAGCATCCCCGAGCTTGTCATTCACCACATCTTGAGCATCGTTGCCATGATCGCCATGCTCGTCTTCAACATGCCGCGCCGCCAGATGTACCTCGCCTGGGGCAGCCTGTTGAGCGAGTTCATCAGCAACGCCCGCCGCCTCATCAAGATGCACGGTCGCCTCACGCCACGCCTCTCTTGGTGGCTCACCACCCTCAATGTTGCCGCCATTCTGCTCTTCCGTGTCACGAGCATCTTTGTCGCTCTCTTGTGGGCACTGAACAGCGGCATCTCCAGTATCTATCTCATCGTTGATGTTGGCGCCTGGTCGATATACTTTGTGTACATGATCAAGGTCTCGGCTGGCGAGCTCGCTCGGGCGGGCTTGCTTACCGTGGACTCTGGTCGCCCTGCCAAGCTTATCGTCTACAACAAGTGGCATGTCGACATGTTTGGCATCATCATGGGGCTGGGATTGGTGTTGACCAAGGTCTTGTTTTTGATGGTCTATGAGGCGACCGCCGAGCGTCTGAGCTCAGTGACCGAGATACATAGCATCGCCTGGGCTGTGCTTCAGGCGGTCGCCGCTGGGTTGGTGGGCGCCTATATCACCGCCCCGATCTTGCGGTTGACCATCACCACGAGCGACCCTGGACAGAAGCCGTCGAAGCTGTGTCTCCATGGCGGGTTCTTGTTCGCGGCGGTGGCGCTGCTGTCCAGCCCAACCATGGCAGGCAGTGTCGACAAACAGGCTCTTGTTGCATGCATGGCGGTGAGCTTCCCGCTCATGAACGCTATCGACTGGGTCGGCTGCTACTATGCTGGAATCGGATCGGGGACAACACCGGGGAGCATTCACGTCTTGGCCACCGCCTCGCCCAATGAAAAGGGGCTTCACAAGGCCGCGCAGCCTGGCGGGATTGCAAACATCGAACTGCCAGCATCGACGTCATCGCCTGTTCTCTCCCTACAGCTCATCGCCAGTCTGCTGGCAGCCACCATCTATCTCTCGTCGCTGGCAGCCTGCCTCACGGGCTATCTCGACCTGTACCACGCGGCCGGACTCGCCGTTGCTCTCCAGGGAATCGTGCGCCTCAACATTGAGCCCCGCCGCAAGGACGTCGTGCTCAAAGTCCTGCACCTGCCCACGAAACTGGTTTTCGTGTGGGCCGATCTCCTCTCGTTCATCCAGGTCGGCCTCGCAATGGGATACATCTGCTACCTCGACGTGGTGGCCAGCACGGGCGCCCAAGCTGGCTGGAACGAGCACCTCCATGCCGCTACCGCTGTTTCCTCCAAGTACCTTGCGGGCCTCGCCGCGGCATACTTTGCCGCCGATGGCGTGACGCGTCTTCTCTCACGCACTGCACGCGAGACGGGAACCGGAGCGTTCGTCTCGTTGCGGGCCCTGAGCGTCATTGTCACGATCGGGCTGGTCTCGCTCATCGGCGTCTCGGTCATCAAGGAGGGCGGCTTGCCGCATCAACTCTCGACGTTTGAGCAGGCGAGTCTGTCGATACCGAAGCACGAGCTGTGGAGCGCGGCGTCGTCGTGGCAGTTTGTCGTTACCACGTTGGGCGTCGGCATCTTGCCTGTCATTGCCACGCAGATGGTCAAGGCGTTGTGATGGGATGGATCTATCTGAGATTATATTCGAAGGTTTATACACCTAGCGGCAATCTCGCGCGATCTCAAGCCTACGTACCTTGCAGGTCGTTTTCTGTTCTTTCTTTTTTTTCTTGTTCGTCTTCGAGGTTGATCTAGTTACCTGTTGAGATGTTGCTTTGATCTGTGATTGCGAGCCAGCAATCACCCCTATGTTGTCACAGAGAGCATGTCACAGGGGTATTATTTCATGAGCTGGACAGCGGCCTGTTATTCCTCTGGGGAATTTGGGTGGTGGTCTGGAGGAGGGAGGAGTTTTCAAATTTGTAGAGGGCGTCGGGAGGAAAGCAACATGATTGAGTACGGTCCGTCATTCAGCAAATGATTGGTTTCCAAGGCTGGGTGGGAGATGTCGGTATGTTTTTGTGTGGTGGTAGTGGTCTTTGTTGGTGTATAGGTACTCGAGTATGGCATGGCAGGACGGCATGCTGTTAAACACGCACAGGGACGCTGGTGGCGTGATAATGATAATGACATGGAGCATGGGGCGGACAGCAATTTAATTGCATCGATAATAATAGCCACGGCATAGGTCACAATCATAGCCGTTATATTTAATAGATAATAACAGCAGCTATAACTTGGCGGTGCATCTACACTAAAGCCGGCGTCGATGTTTTGAGCAACGGGGACTTGGGGTTTCGAACACACTACATCCAGCTCTGAAGCTCGCAAGCATACCGTATGTGGATAACTTGAGCTTGAGATTATGTTCGAGTTTGTCAGTGAAGCACGCCACGACGTGAGGCCTGCTCGGTGAGGTTACCTGATATCATTCTCCCGGAGGTCAGGAGGTGAGACCGGGTGTTTTGTCACAAGATGTACGAGTATAGAAGCGTGGTAGTAATTACTTGACTGCGTCTCATTAGAGGGAGATTGTAATCTGCGTGCGCTGTATGCTGTAGGTGGCCATGGAGATTGGCTCTGATATGTTCAACACACCTACGCACATGATGAATCTATCATGGCTCATCGAAAGGATATTCGCGACAATAACGAATCTATCATCTACTTTCAGTTGATAGGCACACATTGATATAGAGCGACAAGGACATTCTCGTGAGGTAGATAGGTAATTAACACATATGGTTTATGTTCATAGGGTACAGGTATAGTTTACTTACAGTGATTCCTATAAACCTCAGTTCTCCGTGAGGCTTCTCTTCTCCCTCTCAACGAAGTTGCTCGTCTCAGCTAGTTAGAGGGAGGAAGGTAGATTGGTGTCTTGGAATCTCAACACAGAACAGGTCAATCGGCCTTTATCACTCTGGCGTTCTTACCTAGTCGTTACATTTCACTTCAGTTCCTTCCTCCTTCTACTACTGCCAAGGATACGTCCATAGCCCTTTTCTTTTCTTTGAGTACCTCCAACATGGATGTTTATCACCGGATGGATAGGTCCCTACCTACCTACCTATTGATGATTATCATGTAAGATAGATACCCAGGGGGGTAGTCGTACACACTGCGTGCACATGATGCAGTCTCATCCAACCAACCTGCCTAATTATTCCTCGCGCTTTTTCCCCTTCTTTTCCGTCTACGGGACATTCGGGATACGGAAACAGGAAGAGGTAAATAGGATAGGATATCATGGAGGACGCCTCGTTGGAGGTCAGCCAAGCTGACCATGGTGCCACCTTGAGGTCCCCACCCTTATCTCCTCTCTTTGTCTGTCTCTCTGTCTGTCTTCTTTCTTCCATCCCGCGTTTCTTCTCTGGGTAAGAGAAGGTTATTTTTTCACTGATTATGTCGATTGCTGACGCGGGAGGAGGAGGAAGGGGGGGTTCGGAAGTCTTTGGCTTTATCCACCAATCGCGAGTTATCTGTCTCTATCTCTGTCCTCTCTCTCACACACGCACCTCTTTCTCAGAAACAACTAGAGAGAGAAAATGTGTGTTTGCATGTGTGTGCAAATAGGGACAACGAGGTGAGAGAATGAGGGGGGAACTTAAAAGAGAAACGCGCTCTTTGCGAATTGTCTGCTCTCTCTCTCTCTCTCTCTCTCTCTGAGCAACGGTACAGCTACAATGACTAAGAAAAACGGCAAAGGGAACTGGAGGACAAATTGTACAGTGTCATAATTAGTGAGAAACGGGAACGCAAGGGACTGACTAACTGACTGACTGACTGGTTTGCGTTTGCTGGGCAGGGTGGATCGGAGATATTGCTCACGCAGACAGCGCAGGCAAAGATTAAGCAAGGGTCCATTCATATTCATATTGCGTGACTTGGTTCGAAACTGGGGTGGCAACGCATCTCATACCGCATACCGGGGGAGGCGGTGAATTACCAGTCCGTTTTTGGGTCCTTTCTACGCTGAGTCCGTGGGCGAATATGTTTTTTCTATTTTTTTTTTCTTTTCTTTTCTTTATTACATATAATCAAATGAAAAACTCTTTTACTTTCTTGTATCCCGTTTTCATTCTCTCAAATTCCCTTGACTCTTCTACGCAAGGTCGTGGTTTGGTTGCTTCGTTCGTTCCCTCGATCCGGGCTGAGCTAACCACCCCGGGTACGGACACGATGTCACAGAAAAAAAAAACCGAGATATCTCATCAGCTCTGGGGAAAACATCGGGTGCTCTGTCTTGCCTGTCTTCTGTGTTGTTTCTCGTTGAGCGGGTTCAGGAACTAATATATTGCGAGGGTGGGTTGTTTCCATGACGGTCGTTGCGGTTTCAGAGCGCACGCAACCCGTGACAGATGATGTGCAAAGTGCTGATGGCCAAGCAAGCAAGCTCCGGATGGGTCACATCAGGTAGCATTGGGGAACAAAAAAACAGCATATCACAACTGCCTGTAATTAAGGGGGCGCCAAACTCAGGTATCTGCTACAGTAGAGTAAAAGAAATTCCCCAAGATAAATTACAGCGCCTCTTTTCCGTGAATCAACCCACGGATGGAGAGTACATTAGGCCCCGTCCGCTGCTGGAGATATCAGCAGGCCAGCACAAAGCAAATCATCCGCCTAGAACTAGACGGTCAGTCAGCCCATCCAGCACCGGCGAAGCGGGGGGAGGGGTGCGTGCGCTTCGCGGCTCGCGGCGCTTCTAGAGCCATTAGCGAGCTATTAAGAGTCCATCGCATAGCAGGGTAGCAGCCAAGTCCCGCGGGCCCGGCTCCGGCCCCGCCGGTGGAGGGGGGATGGAGATCATGTCAGCAAAGTGAGGTGAGTGGGTGTGGAGGAGGACGTGGTGTAGTGAGATGTACCCGAAAAAGAAGGAGGTGTGTGTGCCATGGGTTTCATGAACCTCCAAATCTCTTACACACCAAAAAGCACGTACACACATACCCAGTACCCCCCTCCCCCCATTCTGTGTTAAAGACGGGGACCCCGCCTTATGGCGATGGTGTATACATCTCACGTGGGGTTCGTTGATGCCTGTTTTCAGCTCCTGGTTACGGGGGGGAAATTGAAGAAATAGGGGGTTGGGGTAAACAAAACGTGAGCGGCGGCGGCACATACTGCCGAAACGAGCGTGGCCGATGCATAGATATGATACGCAGACCACAGAAAGTGAGAGAGGTCGAGGAAGGAAAGAAAAAAAACAGCAGAGGCCCATTCATACGGACGGGCAAAACGGCGGCGCCGGATCCATGGGCGAGCAAGCAAGCAAGCAGCCCCCGGCGCGGCACTATACCACGCGTGCGGCGCAGGAACGGGGCCCCATGCCCGTTCCCTTTCTGCCCTTCCAACACAACAGAAAGGCGTGTGCAGTGTGTGCAGTGAAGAAGAGCGGCACTGATAATCTTCAGCAAACGCCACCGGCGGTCCAAAGTACCCTGCAGACAGACAGTCCGCATGTTCAGATCGCTCGCTTCCCTCGTGGGACAGGGCGTGGCAGGCGCATTCAAGTACTGCGCAGTCAGTCAGTCAGCACCATCATCATCATCATCATCGTTCGCTACCTACCTGCCTGCCTGGCAAAACGCCACGATACAGACCAGACGCCTCATCCTGTTCCTCTTTCGAGTTTGTCCTTGTCAGCAACAAAGCAACAATAACAACCCAACCCCATCCCAATACGGCGAGATCGGGGGACAAACGAAGACACACAGACTCACAGACACACAGACACGAGCCAACACACCCACCCACCCGCGTCCCTGGATCCAACAATGGACGAGGAAGAACAGCTACGCGGCATAGCGTTGCAGCAGCCACAACTCGCTGGGAGGAGGAGGGATGTGGGAGGGGGGGGCACAGTTCGCACATCACGCACCACCACCGCGCTGGCTGTCAGGATAGGATGCTGTTGTTCTCGGACAGTAATTAGGTCCCCCCCTCCGGTGGGTTTATTGCAAGATGTAAGGTCGTTTGCGAGTTGGGGGCAGGGCGAAGGCGGTGTTGAAACGGAATCAATACCCCTCTCTGCCCCCTATCACATCCACCCAAACACGTCCGCCTGTCTGCCAACCCAGTCCAAGCATTAGAACAATTGCAGCAAAGATCCCCCAGCTGCCTCCCAATGACCAAAGCACGTGTCCCTGATGATATATCGAGACGACGACGAGGCAAGGCGAGGCAAGGCAAGGCCAGTGCTGGACTGGGCGCTCCAAGCGCCCTGCCTCTAGGGGTCCCCAGCAGGCATATGCAGAGCCCAAGTTACCGGCAACTGCTTCCCCCCCATCCCCCATTGCGCGATCGTTCCCGCAGCCCTCCGGCTAAATTGTCAATCCTGGGGAAGAGAGACAAGCAGGGAGGCCAGCCTCGAACCAACCCAGCGAGTCGGGTGCCCTCCCACCCACCGCGAACCTGGTGAATGGGGGGGAGGGCTCATTTATCCGGCCACTTTAGCCTGCGCGGTGCGGAGAACAGGTGCGCCTCCCTCGGCCTAACAACCTTCGAGACCTAGGGCAGGAAAGAGGCGGTCAACAGCAAACTCCTCTCACGGCCCCGTATCGACACTGGATAGGGAAAGGAACGGGAATGAAACATTGGCGATGCATGCATGCAGGTAGTTTGTTGTGCAGTAACGTATGCGTGGGACTTGCGTGCTCGAGCGCCCCCCGGCGAACAAGCGAGCGAGCAGGCACGTTAGCCGAATTACCGACGGTGGGAAATTATGGTGTGCTTTTCCTTGTTACCCTCTGCGGACTCGGGAGTTTGCAAAGCAAGTCATAGGGCAGACAGACGACCGACAGATAGGCTTCCGATGTTGCCTTGGGGGCCTGTTTGTTGTTCCTGTTGGCTTTTTTAGCGAGCTCCTTCTTCTTCTTCTTCTTCTTCTTCTTCTTCTTCTTCTTCTTCTTCTTCTTCGCCGCCTAGTTACTTGATGAGTACTACCTTGATGTTGGGGGACTGCAGCTGACTGAAGTGACTGAGGCCAACGGCGCCGTTTCGAGTGACTCGAGAGACAAGCTATCCTGGGTTCTCGGAACCGATGCCTTGGATAGAACAGTGTACATGCCGCATGTTCTCTCTCACACATTTCTTAGAGGACTTGAAGGTAAGGCGATCTGTCGCTTCTCATTTCCCAGACTTCGGGCTAAGAATTCCATCAGAGCATCCCAGTTGCCAGGATGAGTGCATCCATGCTCAAAGTCTACAAATTAGACTCTTCGTTTCCGTTTCGTTGAGGCTATGGGCCCACGTTTTGTTGTTTTTGAGACTTCTTTCTGGACGACTATTGCAAGGAAACGGATGAACTCAACGGTCAGAATGTCATGGGTCAAACACAGTGGAACCCATGGTGCAGTGGTGATGATCATTTCCAATATCTCTCTGACAAGCTCACTTGAAGTCTGGTCGAGACTCAGCGAGGACCACCGCGGCTTTCAGGGGACGTTCCCATTGGCCAGAGAATGGTCATTTACCAACCACTGGTGTTCGACAGACAGGAACGAGGAGTGAGGAGCGTGTAGCTAGCGTGCTAGCTAGGTTCACCGAATCTCACCATCTTGCTGCCCTGTGCCTCATGAGTGCGTAAGTCTGACCAGCCCACGGTATTCGCAGATCATGGTGGGATGAAGGGTAAGAAGGAACGGACCGAGACCACTAGACTAGTGTAGGGAATTGCTTCCCCGGAGACGTGGCTGAGGTAATAGGCAAATTACTCCTTGTTCATATTATTTGGTATGTAGACTGGCTGTTGACACCACACTATACCTGTCACCGCTTCGTTGATATTTGCAACGATGCAATGTATGCTGACAGGAGAAGGCGGGGGGTGAAGAGCTGTGCTGCAGGCTACATACTATAGTACTTGTCGAACCATGGTCAAAGGGATGCATGTGAGAAAAGGGCTTCCCCATCCGACAACTTGGTTACAGTCTTGATGTGCAGGATACACAACAGAAGCCAGAACATCGTGGATGCGACTATTCTCGGACATTGGACGTGACGACTGGCTGCCTGGGCATGTGTGCCGTTAGATTATCTCAGCGCTGTCGTCGGGATGCTGCCCATCTGGGTTGCGGTCTGACACGCAGCATGATCCGGGGGAGGCATCCGGCGTCCGTGACCCGTATCATGTACACAGTATGCGCAAAGCAGAATACAAGAGAAGGGGCCCGCCCCCCACGCCAGAAAGGCAGTCAGCTATGCGGTTGGACACCGGCGGATGGCAAGCAGGTCGGCGAGGACGGGAATCAATAGTCCTGCGATTGAGCTGGCATCGTGCAACATATCTGACCGCGGTGCTCGTAAAGCTGGCAAACGGCGACCAGCACGGCGAGATCTCACGAGATGGTGTCGATGAGGTTGTGCGTCCCCAGGGCTCGGTGCTCGCTTCCCCACTCGTGACAATGGCCGTGGTACCCGTGACACGGAAATTGATTGTGAATGTCGTGCCACACTGGCGCGCAGGCCAAGTGAAGGCAGTTGATATTGGGCAACACCAGCGCTGCGCCATTGACAGCACGATGCAGCAAACACCTGTGGCTATAGGATGGGGGCCCTGAGACAAGACAAGGTTCGCCGCCGAAGTTGATGTTGATGTATGGTGGCAAGTGTAGCCGTCACGACTCAGGCAAGCAAGTCGAGGCGACGCGGGCGAGGCTCGTGTCTCGGCCTTTGCTCACCTCGGCCAAGCTTCCAGACAGACTGTGCTGCCGTGGCTTCGAGACAGCAGAACGGAGCAGAGCACGAACGAGGCCCGCCTGACCAAAGTACTTGACCGGTGAGGTATGTCAACTCGCAGTGCCACTTCCAGCATCAGGCCACTCTGCCAACCGCGTGGGCAATCTGTGACACCGTCGTCGTCGCCGTCAACGTCATCTTCGTCCTTGATCCTTCGGAGATTTGAGTTGGAGGTGAGGACAGTCGTGTTGGCAATCCTACGCCGTCCATTGGGCCATATGAAGGTGAGACGCCGGACGGGGAGCTGATGCTGTGGAGCTTCCTTCACGGGCCAAAGAAAGAAAAAGGGCCTTGGCTGCCGTTGAGTCCCAGGGGCCATCGAACCAAGCGGGTGACTGCGTCGAGGAGTGCACAAGTGACGCAGAGGCAATATAAATCGCCAGCCCTCAAAACAGCAGGCCGGGACCAATGGGTGGCCGATGCGAGCTCACGCGCATCTTCAAGAGCCTCAACCCGTAAGCCGGAAACAGATCTGGCTCCGCAGTGGGATGCTTGGATGACGATGATGACGATGATGGGATTTTGCTTATGGTCTCGCCGCCGCGTGTGATAATTTATTTCGATGTGCTGTGCCATTCAGTCCGGGGAGAGCGAGGCCATCTCGTGGGAGAAACAGGAGGAGAGGCGACGCAGTGTATCATACATGGCTGTGACAGGAGGCCGGCGCCAAGGACCAGGGGAAGTATTGACCTGCAGCTGAATGAGAAACCCCCAAAGACCCTGGCTGACTCGCCGGCTGGCATCCAGGTCATCGATCGATTGCTCTGTCGCTGGCTGCAGGTGAACGTTACAAGGCATTCATTGACTCAACCTGGTATTGGCCGGTCTCCGACGGCATACCGCTCTTTTTGATATTCGCGCCTTGGACTTGGACCGTGGCGAGGGCGTGGACGAGACACGCAGGTTGGGTAAGGTACCTCAGGTGACAGACAGATGGGAAAAGAAAAAGAAAACACAAACGCCAGTCGATAGATCGGAGCAGGGGACTTTAGAGATATCCGAGACTTTTGAGACAGATAGGTACCGGGTAGTAATCAGTAACGTGGAATAAGGGCACATAGTGAGTTGCTCATGTTGGAAGGCTTCAGCTGGAAGTGACAAAACATTCCAGGTTCCCAATTCTCCAGTTGGCCCTTGGCCGTACCTGCCCGTTCCCCAGTATTCCCCACCTTCCCCACCAATCGACGCAAGCGCCTTCCTTCACTTCCCCAGATTCTGCTTTGGGAGATGCGCTGGACGTTCCAGTTGACATCATCGGGTGCATTGGGGCTTTCCCCAGGTTCCGATCCGGACTCAGATTCAATCTCGCCTTTCCTTTCCTTCCCTTTCGGTTTCTCATTCCAGCGCAGCCCGAGTAGAGAGAGAGAGAGAGAGAGAGAGAGAGAGAGAGAGAGACAAACATTTCTTCTCTCTTTTTTCTTCTTCTAGCAAACAACCAAACGGTGAACGAACACGGGGGTGGGAAATCGGCCCGGCAAACGCTCCCACTCCCAGGTCTCACTGCCCTGCGAGCCAGAAGAAGAAAAATGAGCAATCTCTAGATCCGGCCATGGCCGAATCTATTCCGTTAACATTTGTGCCATGAGAAGCGCGAAGAGGTTACGAATACCTTCTCGGTGTCGTGTGCCACGTCTTCCGTTTGACAGACAAAACTCGGCCCGTCCGTCCACGGCCATATCTCACGTCTGGTATTACCTGGGGTTTATAGCAGCAACCAAGAACGAACAGAAGAGAAAAAAAATATATATATAAATACAATAAAATCGAACTGGAGTACCATCATCACGGCCAGCTATACAATAATATATCGCCGCCACGTGGGATTGTTTCCCAAAAGCTGGCCAACATTAACAGTGCAGTACCGTCATCAGTTTAGGATCATTTCTCATATTATCACCAGCAGCAGGAATACCCGTCCGTCCGTCCTTCCGTCCACCCGCCCTCTTCCCTCCCGTCCCTTCCGTTTTAGCCAGCACCTCCTTAAACAACGAGCCAACGCAATCTCGATTTTTGCTCATCGGCCTCAATTCTTTGAAAGGATAGTTGCATCTCTCTCGACACCCTACACCCTCTTGCAGCCTTCACCGCCTTGGGTATTGATGGGTGATGATCGCTGCTCACTGCCACTGCCACTGCTGCTGCTACCCGTCTGACAACAATCTCGGGATTTCACCTCAGCAACTTCCTCAGGCTATGTCATCGTATGGTCCCGCGTCAGCAATGCAAATAGTCATACCGCGGAAGCAAACCGTTCGCTACCGCCACTGCTGACTCATATTGCCTGACGATAAGCTGCGGTCTTTTTTTCTCTTTATCATTATTTTTCTGATTGTCAATCATGAGACAAGATCCCTCTTGTCTCTGGCTTCGTTCTACCTGCAACGCAAACGACTGGTCCGGAATCGATTTATCGTTTACCAACGAGGGGTGCACATTCGAGTGAGATGAGCGGGGGGGGGGGGCGCGGGGCATGTGCGACGAAAGCGATATAGGTGGCTGGAGTCACGAGAGCCATTTTGCCTGACTGACATGGACTTGGTGTTTGCTGAGGCGGCCTCGGTGAACTCGCACCTATTAGCACCTATCTACTACAGTATCTACCTTATCCTGTGGCAACGACGGCGCCAGACGTGTTTCCAAGCTTCCTCATCAGGCACCCCGTCCCGAACGATGCGACTTGATCTTTCTGCGGCACCGCGGCGGCCCTTCAATGCAAATCTGCACACATGACCGTCCCATCGCCCGCGGGGGACGGGGACAGGTTTCAATGCGGCAGACAGCCTGACGAGGCAAGGAAAAAAAAAAGACTCCAGTGCCGCGTGTCAGGTCAAGCCAGGTAGGTAAAATGAAGTAAGTGTACATTCCAACACCGTGATGGACAGCCGCGCTGGTCTTTCTCATGTACACTAGGTACTTAATTACCCATTGATCGACCTACCGCCTAGCCGAGAACTTGAAAATCTGGGGTAAAATCATTAGACGAGAAACTCTCTTGTGATCCCGAGGTCACGGTTTGACTACCTCGCTGGCTGGTCCGTCGGGCGGTCGGCTGGCTCTCGCCAACGCATCCACAGCAGTGGCTTTCTCAGTAGCAGTCGGCGCATGCACTGCCGCAGAACTGACTGCCTGACTGACTGGCCTGCTCAGGAGGTATGGGGGCCAGTCAACACGCGGCAGCCTCTGTAGGGCTTGCTCAGGGTCCCCTCTGTCTCAGACGTTGGCCAACGAGCACACCCTCACCCTCACCTTCATCCCCAGGGAAACTAGTTCTAGACCCCGACGAGATATTCTGTCGTTGGTTCCCATCTCGACAGACACGACAGGTCAGAGCAGGTGAGGTCATCTGTAACCGCGCAGGCGGTTGACTCAGATCATCGCGACCTCGGGAAGACGGACTGGATACCTCCCCCGTATCTCTGAAATCTTGGAGTGTCAATCATGACTGACTGCACATGGCGTGATCAGCGAGGAAGGCAGACGAAACGACAATGAGACGAAGTCCCAAAGGTTGAAAGCTACGGGGGCACGGGACTCACTTCCAACCTGAACACCACAACAAACACCAACAGGCAGCTAATTAGCTGGATTGACGATCATTGCCCACTATGCTTATTAGACTAGGTCATGCCCGTCTGCATGTGTATTTCGGGCACAGGGCTGAGAGACAAACAACAGCACCTCGTGATCCGGTGATCGCGACTGAACCCTGGCTCGGCTATTCTCCTGACTGCCGACCAACGGCCACAACGGCGACGCATTGGCTCGTCGGTTGGTTGAGATGGGGAGGCAGGCACGTAGGCTTTAGCGCCCAGCCGAAGGGACTGCCTTCCAGCATGCATGCTTCGCTCAGCCCCAGCTTTCGCAGCGCACGCACAACAAACGACAACCAACTACAGCTGAAGTGTGGCTCATGCCCGCTCCGGGATGGCAGGCTTGCGGATCCGGGGCGGACGGACTGGGCACGCAGATTGGGGGATCGCGGTTGGGACGTAAATATAGTGCTTTTTCTTCATTGGTCCGCCCCCCCCCCCGGCGTGTCATTGGACCATGGCCGGTAGTGTCCTGGTTTTCACCGTCTCTGTTCCGCTGTCACGATGGCAAGTATCTCCCTATGGAGCCGAAGGTAGGCAGTGCACACTCATTATTACTCCATTATACTATTGTGATTTTCTTTTTGTTCTGGAACTTCTCTTCTGGGGCAGGTAGGCAGGGAGGGAAAGGGAAAAACGGGCCGCTTCCGGCTACTTGGTATTGGCTATCTTCGCCTCAGTCTTCTTTTTTGCCCGTCTTGGGAATTGAATGGCCTGCTCCGTTTGGTGTAACGTTGTTGGGGCGGGCAGACACAGAACATAGAAAACTTATTAATGTCTCTATTATTTCTAGGATGATCAGCGTGCTATTGTTATCATGCTGGCAGCTCGGACCTAATACCTGCAGAAAGACACCGTAAACACAGAGGGAGGCGCGTGACCACCGTGGGACTCAGCCTGCCTGTCCTTGCCTGGGCACTGAGCTCGGAGAGAGTCATATCTTCCGGGTTGGTTTGTTGTCTTGTCTCTCCATGTGAAGAGGGGTTCCTTCAGTTCCCGAGACGAGATGCGGGGAGACAAGACAAGACAAGATTCATATGATCCATTCCCTTACCTAGCATCAACATTCTGCAGATACCTGAAGTGGGGACCTTAACGGCTCCTCGGGCGGGGGTTCTATTGTGTCGATGAAGCCAGATAAACAAAATAAATCCCCGAGTTTAGTGGTTGCGAACTAGTTCTAGTTTTAGTGGCATCGGATTCAACCTCGCCGTCCTGCCGTCACAAGACCAGAGGCGGCCAGCCCAGCCAGCCAGCCGTGATGTTCTGATGGACCCGAACCCGATCTGATCCGATCCGAAGCGGAGCACACCCCCCCTCCTCTCCATCGACCCAAAAGCCTTCCGGCAAACTCGTAGGGCAGGACAGGGACGTTGACGTGCGGGGTCGGGCCCTCCGGTGATGAGTCGGGAATTCAACCCGGATTTTCCAGCCATCCAGGACTGTCCTTGTTGCTACAGGGAATTACCCAACCGTACTGTCAATCTAGAGAGGGGGGAGAAAACGGACAGAGTGAAGGACATGAGAAGAGAAGTACGTACGTAAGTGCATGAAAGACAAGAAGAAAAATTAAACAAATAAAAGAAAAATGAGAAAGAAAATAATACCTTCATGCACGGAAGTGGTGACAAGAGCCGGCGATCATCACTTGGCAAGGCTGGCCAATGGCACACTGTCCATAAGTCATGTAAACGCACTCCACTGACCGTGCTGTGAAGACTCAAAAGACACTGCAGTGCAAGGCTCAAACCGGGAGTGCTGAAGACCCGCGGTTATCTCGAGTCTCGAGTCTTGATACTTGTCTCGTCTCGCAAGCGAGCACAAAAGACTCAGTCAGCGGCTTGACTTACCGCGGGGAGGCAACTCAGAGTTTCCAGAAGCAAGCACATGACGAGAGCCTTCCGTTTTCCTCTTTGTGGACTTTTTCCTTTACGATCTTGTCGCCTCCCGCCTCCCGCCCCGCCCCCTATTGTTTAGTCCAGGTCGGCATCGTGAGTGACTCGACTCCCACGTTCCCCCGCCTGCATGACAAAGAGCTTGCCGGTCGAAAAAAAAAAAAAAAGACAAAGGGGCCTAGCCACGTTTTGAGTCACGATCACAAGCCATCTTGTTCTTCTTCCTTCCTTCTTTCTTCTGTTTCCTCTTCTCGGTCGCATTGGGCAAAAAAAAAAAGCACGAGGCAGCACAAACACATGTCAGTGACGACCGGCACGTGGAAGACAAAAAACGCGGTTTTTGGGGGGGCGCCGGTTTCGTGACTCCGGCGGGGAAAGGTGTGAGTGGTGGTTGCTGCTCGGTTAGTTTTTTAGGTCGTCACGGGTACCCTGAATCGGGAGAGAGGGGGGTTTGTTTGGTTGCCCAAATGCCTCAACCAACTGAACTTCAATCTTTTGACGGAAAGTCTCTGCACCAAGGGTCCTCTTGCTGCCACCGGCACTTGCCGGCCTGGGGTACCTGGGCGGGGGGAGGGCAGATCACAGTGTTTTTTTCTTCTTTCTTTTCTTCATGTCTCTTTTCTTTCGGGATATCCACCCGAGGTGTGGAGTTTGGACCGAGGATATGGGCTTTTCGTATTTCCCCATGTACCGCGCGGGACGGCGAACGAGAAAGAGGGGATGAAAAAATATCAGACGTGAAGAGGAAAAGAAAAGCGCGTCTTTCACCGGTGTGGGGTTTTCTGGAGGCTGGTTGCATTGACGACGTTACGTAGGAGACAACTGTAATATGATATTTTTTTTCTTTTACGGCAGTACACGAAAGCCATGCGGTGGATCTGATTATTTTGAAGTGGAAAATAACCATAGTACCTTGCGAAAGTCAAATCTAGAGGCCAAAATATTATCC
Source organism: Podospora appendiculata (assembly GCA_033675105.1). Taxonomy (NCBI): domain Eukaryota; kingdom Fungi; phylum Ascomycota; class Sordariomycetes; order Sordariales; family Podosporaceae; genus Podospora; species Podospora appendiculata. The sequence continues at coordinate 1,499,134 of JAULSO010000005.1, read as the reverse complement.
TCTCCACAAGGTACTTGTGTCAGCTCTGTCTGGGCTGCCTCCGTTCAGTTGCCACGTCCTTATGGAATACCTTCCGCCGAGTTAATGGCCATATATCACAGTAACTCCTATTGTCCACCGCAAACAACACTGCAAGCCAAGGCATTATTTGCTCCGGATATGGGTCATTAGCCAGTGTGTGGAGGTGGCGCTCCCCCGCCATTTACATAAACAGAAAACCGGGCTGGTTCAATGAAACTCCGTCGAACCGCTTGGGCGCTGCCCACGTGCCGATGGTGTCGCAAACCATGGAACAAAAAAAAACGTCTAATATCCCGGACAAGCACTTGCTTTGGTAGCGTACGCTGGTTGACAGCTGCTAGTGCCACAGGGAGGCCAAAAACCGTGCGCCGCGTTGCTTCCCCTAAATGCACGTTTGAACCGGCGGATCTCGGGAGCTGGCACTGCAACCGGATGAATTGCCTGCTAAAAAGAGACGATGCGACAGTCGTCCCCCTTGAGCCGAGAACGGCTGCCGCGCCACCGTTGCCGTCACCGTCCGCGGAGGAACTTCAATCCCTCCCTCCCATGACTGCTGGAAGCCCGGGTGCGCGTTCCTTTCTTCTCGTCCCCCTAGATTCCATCCAAGGCTCCATCCCCATCCAGGCCACGGGTCATGCACGGCGAGCAACCAGGAAGCTGGGACGGACGGAACGGACGCGCGACGTTGGCGTTTTGACTCGTAGTGTAGCTCCTCCTTGCTCGGCTAGAAGGACCGAAAGGGCGATCCATCCAGATTCCAAGCCCCCAGTCTAGAGGCCTGTATTGGAACCTCGAAGCCGCCGCCCTTGGTACAAGTAGTTGTCCGTCGTTTCAAGACCAACAGAAAAGAAGAGACGTGCGGAGTTGGGAGCAGCTGGAGGTGGAGAGAGGGAACAACTACGGGTTAGGCGGTGCTGCGACTCCGAATGACGACGACCCAGGTCGAGGCTCGAGTCGAGCCTTCCCGCCTCACATCTCCAACCAGAGCTGAAAAACGGACATGGTGAGGCTGGTGCTGGCTTGGCGTTTGCCGGGGGCTTCGTATACACGCAGTCTGCGGGTTACATGGCGTGACATTGTTGCGGGTAAGTGGTTTGGGGCAAATCAATGCCGTTTAATACGGCGCACGTCAGTGCCCGTCGTTTGGTGGCACGAACCTTTTGGAGTTTGCACCCAGGCTAGCAAAAAAGGCAACCCCAACCGGGCCGACCGTTCTCGGCAAGACTCGGCCGACGTTTTGCTTCCCGTCCCAGTCTCCATCCAGCCGTATCTCAGCCGAGCTGCACTCCCAGCACTGACACTCAGGTACACACGCTAGGCTGGAGACCCACGGACGTCTCTATCACTTCAACGCCAATCTTCAATCGCGACCAATTTGACGTGTACGACGGGCTATCCGCATGATACTCAGCACTGTCTCGGGGCGCTACCGAGTCTGCATCTGTTCCGAACAAGACAAACATCGTCGTGTCGTAGAGAGTCGGGCGTATGCACAAGCGCAGACGCGGGGAGCCGATAAAACTGTAGGTGAAAGAATATATAAAATATATGAAATCACTAAGAGAAACCACCACGCGAGTTTCTGCATGTTCCATCAATCACCCCCTTGACCCATATTTCTTCAATCGTCGCTTGTCCAGGTCCCTCGCGAACGGGTTCGGCATGTCGCATATGCACCTTCATGCGGTGCAACATGCGGGGCAAGAAAGATTCACGACGCCAGACGCCACTGACAGCACCGGCCATGGCATTGGCGAGAAAAAGCCTGGCAGAGAGGATGGACGCGTGCATGTGCTGCGGGACGGGGACCTGTACGTGCGTAGGTCAGGCTGGTACCTTTACCTGGGAAAGAAGCAGCGATAACCGATGACATCAGGAGCAGGAGTCAGTTCGAGTTTCACAAGGCCCAGTTGGGGATCACACGAATCCAACGTGCTTTCCCAGACAGGAGCGCAACGCACGTACAGATACGGGTTGGAGGTTGCGGGTGCGACCCGGAGCTCTTTGGTTCCAAAGCCAAACTGCCTCCTGGCCTGGACTCTCCCATTCCCTGCCACGGCATGGCATTGTCGCCGGCGAGGACTTTGCGTTCAAGTTCGGGGTTAGGACCAGAATACACATAGTGTACTCAGGTAGAGTACAAGTATCACGGAGCGCGACTTTTTTTTGGTCCCAGCCGCACAAACGTGCATGCATTCGTTTCAAAGATCGCCAGACAGAGCGCATCAAATGTTTCAACACCCGTTTGGAGATCATGTTCGCTTCCACAGCTGTGTGAGATCTAGGGCTGTAGTGTAGGAGAAACAAATCCCCCACCCCTCAGCTTATTTTTAGTGTTTCCTCCGTGTTGTTTGCCGTTGCTTGCTTTTCTTCATTCCCGGCCGAGCGCAGCTGCAAACCAAACCGGGTTCGCATGAAGTGAACAAACATGGGGGGGTGGTTTATCACAAACCACTCGCTGATCAGGCGGGGACCCAACCTCAGATTCAGCGAACTTGGAAGGTACTTCATCTGAGAAATAGACAGGGTTTGGAGGCAGCCAAGCAGTTGTTTTTGGACAGGTATCGAAATCAAACTTCTCACCTCAGCGAGAGCCGCGCCGGGTTGCTCGATCGTTCCGTCGGTCGGGTTCGCTACCAGGTACCTTACGTGCTGTAACTGAACAAGCACACCAAAGGAGTGACTGGATACCCCCACACCCCACCTGCCCCGGCCAGGAAACCAGTTGAACGGCTTCCGCCGACCGACCGACCGAACTCCTTTTCCGTTCTGTTCGTCACTTTGCCCCGGGTTTTCTCACAATTCACCAACGAACGAGAGCGAAACAATGACGCATGTGGAGATTGGTGTCGGTCGAGTTCGTCGCCGCCGCCCAAATTCGAGATTTGATTAACGAGCGGGGGTCCCGTCGTCCTATTCAGATCCTTGGGAATTGGGCGGGGGGGAAACCGCAACTGCACCACGCGACGCGATCAATCAACGGCAGGGGTTTCCGGGGAAGGGGAACAGATATGATCAATCACGTTGCACAACAACTCTACACAGTACGTGTACACTATAATGCGCGGGAGTGTGCGCTTTTCACCTGTGTTATCCCGTATTGCTGACGATGGTTTGTATTTCTCTCGTCTCTCATAGAGATGAGCCCCTGGCAGTGTTTCTCTCCCATCGCTTTTTGTCACACGCGCATTACGTTTTTGAATAGAAAAAAAAGGAACATGTCAAATCTGACTGGTGGTCCCATAGTTTGGTCCTGTGATCGGTTTCGAGGAAGGTGATGAAATAATAAACTCGAAGCAGGTGAAATACCAACGGACGCAGGCATATCCCGTAAAATGGGTTCATTCCAAGTCAACTTGGGCCCTTGTCTCCCAACTGCCCTCGCTCCCCGCCTCTTAAAGTCGTGTGATCGACTTCTCCCCGGTCGTGTTGGAATTGCCAAACATTCAACCGAATTGCAGACACGTGAGAGGTCTTCTTTTTCGAAACCCAGGGCCAAGGCATTGAGAGAGGGGGTGGGAAGGCAATTTAACCCACGTGCGCCTGCGTGAAAAAGAGGCTGAACAGGATGGGGGAGAGACTCTCCATCGTTCCTCTTCCTAATTACCCCTTTCAACGTGGCCTGCTGGAGTTTGGGCATTGGGGGGTAATGGCCAGACGTGGTGTAATTAATGTATTGGGCGGGCGAAATTCGCGGGGGCGGAGATGACATCGGGGGAGCGCGTGGAAGCTTGTCCCTTCGAGAACAATACTGGACACTTGCAAGAAGGGGTGTGGTCGGTGGGCGGTGTCCCCGGCTCCCCCAAACCAGAGGAACGACGCCGAGGCCACTGCATGTGAAATGGCATTATCAGTACACATGTAGAGTTAAGTGCAGTGTATAGAGTGCATTCGTATGTGTAGATGCTACAACTACCAGGTGGTAGTCAGATTTTACCAAGTTTGTTACCGAAGGTTGAAATGATATCACCTGGCCCTTGCAAGACCACCCAATGCCGTAACCGAGGCTCCGAAACCACCACCACCTCACACACAACACGCACCCAGCAGCCAGGTCCTTTGGTCGATCACCGACTCCCGATGTGAGGCAAACTCCGTTGATGCGATGCAGGGAAGGGACGCGCAAGTGGCGCCAGAGCTCGATGCCGTTCTGGCACGTTGCAGCCAACAAGGTAGCGAAAGCGAAGCGCGTGGCAGCGTGCAGTGTGCGGTGTTGTTGTGTACACTAAGGTGGTGTGCGTGCATTACCTTACGAAGTACTGGAAGGGAAAGCTTGAATTGTGCGGGCCAGGTCCCCCTTTTTGGCTACCTGTACCTATCTGAATGCAGTGAAGTACCTCACATCACCCTGCAGCTCCAAAATGGCACAAGAAAGGCAGGTGTGGTGACAAAAACCTCCCCGCAACAAGGGGTGTCGGGTCGGGCGTGGGGGTGGGAAACCGAAAGAGAGGGGGAAGACAAAACCCCACTGCCCACGTGCGCGGGGGTGTCCGTTATGGCCGCTGATTGGCTAGTAACACCGGACGAGCCGGGCTCACGTTTCGGTCGGGGTTTGCGTTCGGAGGGGTGGGCTTGATGGAGCAGGTGATGACATGAGATGAGATGGATGAGGACGGATGGATGGGTTTGATATCGGGGACTCTGGTGGAAATCAAAACGGAGCTTTCCTTCCCTGGATTCATTCTGAATGCCAGCTGCCCGGTTACGGGATCCGGGTTCCCTCCCGTCTTGTTGCTGGGCTTGTCATATTCTCGTGCTTTTGATCACATTGTGGCGTGGAGGGCGATTCAAGACAAAGCCACCCGATCCCATCCCCAGCATGAGCGAACCACCGATCGAAGTCCATGACCTGGATATTGCAATGGCAACCCAGCTTGTACGGGTACCCGCGGCGGCAGTGAGAATGTGAATTCGCAAAAAAAAAAAAAGATGGAGAAAGAAAAAAGAAAACTTTGCGACAGCGAGCAAACAAATTGAAATTGAAAGCGCTGCGCCACGGAAAAGAAGCATGTAGGCCTGCAAGATGCGTTTGCTGGGCTTGCACTTGTGCGACCCCGACTTGATGAATTGAGACGCCTCGAACCTGAGATGTGAGGTGGGGGGACTTGGCTGGCGTTCGAGTTTGGATGGGATGTGTGTGGTATGGGAGATGGGGGATGCATTTTTAACGTCCCGGCTTCCTGGGAGTGGGGATCGACAGGCCAACCAGGAGGCTGCCAATCCCGAGTGGCAGGTTTAGTGTTGCCTTCCAGCATCCCTGCCCACAGTTGAGCGCACTTTGCACACCATCTGGAATGGGGGGGGGGAGTGGGTGTCTGGAATGATAAACCGCAGTCCCGCCGTCCAGCAGCGACGGTCCGGCCCCCTTTCCCCAGCTTCCCCGGCCCTGGGGATTCAGCAAAACACACACACACACACAAACACAGCAAAAACATGGCATCAATGTATTGACGCATGGCATGGCCGTCTCCCTCTCCTCTCCCGAACCACAGCTCCAAAACCTGTTGCGTTTGCGATGTAACACAAGGCACTTTACACATTTGCTCAGCTGAGATGCCAGTTCGAGGCTGTTTTCGGTCTGTTTGTCTGGGCCGGGCGGGGGACGAGAGGGTCAGCCGAAGACACGAGAATCGAAGACACGAGAATCGAGATGCCCGTTCCGTCGCGCCTGGGCCCAACTGATCAGCTCCTTATCGATTTCGACCGCGTAATCGGTGGCACCCGAGGCCCGTCGCTGGACGCCGGGTGAGTTGCACCAGTTTGCCTCATACCAGCCACCGCCGCAACGGACCTCGCAATCAGAAGCCGAAGGACCATCAGCCAGCACCCAGCACCGGGCTCACTCACACCTTCCATTCGAGTACAGTGCCGCCAAATGCTACCCTTCCAGAGGTGCTGTTCCCGGGAGGACGGGGGCCAAAATGCGATCTTCAAAACGGTCTCATTTGTATCCACAAACATACCGAGCCCAGAGAGAGCCAATTTCTCTCCAGCGACCCAATACCACGGGCTTGAAAGGCGATGTTGCATCAACCGTTGCGACGGTAAAAGGAAGGGCATAGAGATTGGGAAGAGGTGATATTGGTGAAACCAAGACCGCGAGACCTTATATTTGTCCCGACCTGGCCAATCAAGGACAATCGGACCGCATTTGGAAAAGGATGTTGGTTACGTATTAAACACAACCAACCGCTTCAGGGAAGGCTACTCCCGCAGTCCGGCGGTGGCTTGAGATCTGGGGGTCATCCGTCTCGTCCAGCGGCAGGCTTCCGACTTTCCCCTAGAGTTGTTTGGGCAAGGTGAGCACTCCCGTGATGGCCACCCAGGGTTGTATCCCGTTTTCGAAAGGGAACACTCACAGTTCGGCGTGGGGTGTGTGGTCGTGTAAATTGGCCCTCGAGCCACGAGGCTAGCGAGAGACTGGCCGAATGAGCTTGAGGGTCAAAACAAGAAACGAAACCATGTCCTGGACGGCGAGACGAGCTGGTACCCGATACTGGTTGCGTGCCTCTGTGTCGTTGTTGGAATGACAAGTAGCATGAGACGACTGATGGTTTGACATTATCCCGGAGCCGGGTTTGGGCAACGCCAATTGCGACGTCTCAAGACCCCAAGGCTCCAGGGCTGGGAGGCTGAGCTCCCGCCACGAAGTGTGGCTGGCCAACGCATCAGTTCACAACTAGGTCAGAAGAGCACGGCAGTTCTCTGTGGCCCATGGCAATGCTGTCATCCGTCCTCGGGCCACTGAGAAATGGGGGCGATGAGTCTGATGACAGTGTACGGGATGGGGGATACGCTCTCACGATCCCGCTCACGGTGAGTAGGGTAAAACTAATGAGAGAAGGTGGATGAATGGAAAGTGCGGACTTCCTTCTGCCTGCGTCTTTCTGCCTGGGCGGCCCTGTTGCCAAAACCAGCACTCGCTAGGAGCGTGATATCATCTCTCATGGATGTTGCAATGCGACGGGTGGATTTTAAGGGTTGGCCGCGGCAAACGGAGCCCAGCCGCCCTGCCCTGTGCTGCCCTGTGATATGGACGAAACCGATCACGAGGTCAGCTGGCACAAAAGGGAGGGGCAATGCTCAAGCCAGGCCCTTGCTTCCCAGCCAGCGCAACCCGGGGACTCAAAGGTGGCCAGTCACTCATCGCAAGTCACAGCTGTGTCAGCACAGCACAGCTTGCCGCCACCGATTCGACCAGAGGCCACCGTGACCGACGAATTGGCCTTTGGTTCCCGAGGGACTATTGCGAGTCACGATTCCAGCATCGTCGCTAGCCATGCAATTGGCGACCTGTGAGTCTGTGCAGCCGCGCAGCGGGTGACGAGTGACGAGAAATGCGTTGCCGACTTGATTGACGGCCGGACGTGGAATTGGCAATTCAATGCGCCGGATAGAGCGTGACTCGTGCCCTTCATGCCTGGCCGTGTGCGAGGTCTGGGTTGGCATGTTGCCTCTTGTCCGGGACGAAACAACCAAGTTGGACGAACCGTGGCATTCTATTTTGATGAAGCCAGAGCGACGGGAGGGCAATTGGGCGAGCTCGTGATCGCGGGCTGATCAACAGGAGGCCCGCCCTCGCTCCAAGCCCAAGTCCACCCAATCGAGGCCCGTCGACCGCATTGGACGAATTGAATTCGGGCCAGTGATCCGCTGGAGACAGAAAAGGATGGAGGGCCAGGCTTCAGGCTTTCGGCGTCAGGTACACCACAGGCAGGCACTGGCAAGAAGCGAGCGTGGCGATTTGCGGGGGAAAGAGGCCTGGGCTTTTTCCAGCTGGGACACCTGACATCTGGGGAGGCGGCAAGGCTTTCCTCCTGACTTGACGGCGGGGATTGATAGGTCCAGGGGCAGGGAGTCACGGCGTTACGACGCGACGGCTCACGCTTCCCCGGAAGGAGCGCCGTTTTTTGATGAGCTGGCCCGTCAGCCGTCACTTCGTAACAGGTCAGGTCCAGGTCAGAGCGCTGCGCACTGCGACGGATGGGGGCGTGGGCGCGGGCGCGGGTGTCGCAGCTCAGGGCGGGTGCGAGTCAAACGTCGCCTCACGGGCTACCTGACGGATTGCGGGCAACGAATGGGCGCAACCGACGTTCAGGTCGTTTGATAACGCTGCTAGGTGAGAGCGAGGAGAAATGACCGACAAGTGTGGCTTTCCGGGAGATTTCCCCCGGACAGCCAGTAGCCTCAGCGATTTTGACCTCTTCGAGGCATTAGTTCCCTTTATGGTGCTTGGCGGCGCGCTAGTGTGACCATCATTCCTTTTCAGGCACTTGCTAAACGCTCTGGGCAATTTGGGTCAGCGGTGCACCGTTTCCGAATTTCTTGCGACGGTCGCATGATTCATGGAGCCGAAAGTGTTCCCGAACCCCACAATAGCTTGAGTTCCCAAAGAAGGCTAGAGTCTTCGAAACCCACTATGCCGCTTTCGGTCCACTTGGGTGGCTTTTAAGAACAACTGCCGTTTGAAGCAAAGCGCCTCGGCCCCAGTCCAAGCCTGATTTGACCCGTTTGCGAGCCCTGCTGCCCTAGTGGCCTGCTGTCCCGACAATCCTGAACCTCCCTGTGAAGCTTCTTGCAAAGCCCTGAACCTTGGGCATCCTCCACCCGCAGGAACCTGACGCAGCAAACCTGTTCTTTCGAGAATCAAGCGCCGCTGATTGTTTGCATGCCGCCTTCATTGCGAGGCCTTTTCTGCTCGACGGGTACCTGATGTTGCGCGCCCTCATACAGCAGTTTTCGGAGGTATGTCTGAGCAAGTAGGTAGCCGTCAAGATAGGTCGGGTAAGAGAAAAGAAGCATATACAGCAACCAAGACGGGCAGAGAAAGCCCGAGAAAGGGTGAGCAGGTACCAACGTAGACGGCAAACGGAGCAGCTCCAGTGTCTGAGGCGGGCCTCGCTTCCAGTCCCAGGGCAGGGCAGTTGTGCCTGCCTCGCGAAGCGAATTCGCACAAGTCCTGACCGGTACTTTCCCCACCCCTGCAAGCCCATCTCCCCTGCCTTCCAGGTTCGTCCACTCCTCAGTCTCCTCCGCCACCACCCTCCAGCACGAGTGCCCCTGTCTGGTACGCCAGGAACTCGAGCAGCGCTTGTACCTGTACCGGAACCGGGACTAAGCAGGGTGTCGATGTCGCGAGTACCCAAGCGGAGGTCGCAGGTAATGATTTTATTCACCGCGCCTTCTGCCTTAGCCCACATCCCACGCTGGCCCTGGTCCTGGTCCAAAGCACCACATCGCACCGCACGTACCGCACCCCATCCATCCGTTCACTTCACCCAAGGAACAAGTCCCTAGTCCCCAAGTCCCACTTCCACACACCAGCACCACACCCGGCCTGGGCCTCCGCACAAGTTATACATCAACATCCGCTCCCCACCACCACCTGCCTTCCCTTTCACTCCTGAGTCTGCAAACGAACCGCTGCTCAACCTCTTCGCCATAATTAAGTCTCCCTCGACGGCCGCAGAGTATCCCAGCAGACATCGGCATTGACTCGCATATCTGTCGCATCCCGCATCAGCATCTCTTCCCCAGATTAGCATATTTCCACGTCTGCGAGGCGCGCATGCCATCTCCAACCGCAAACACCCTAGCCTAACTGCACCACTGCCTCGAAGCGTATACCAGACAGACTTCACCCCGAGCCAGGGCCGCGACGACCAAGCTTCGGCCGACCGACCTAAAATACTAGGCCCAGCACAACGCTCGAGTCCCGAGACGGCACTACCAGAACTATTCCAGTTCAACTTTCGGTGAAGGGCAGATCTCCGGATCGCATCAGCTGGGCGCCATAACCCAACAACGTATTTAGAGGCAGAGGTCGACATTCGCGATCGTGTCGCGAATACCCAACCCGCAATTCGTCCTGACTGCATTCACCACTATGCCTCTCTCTTTAGAGACGCCTGTCCTGCAGGTGGACGCCAATGTCATCCACAAGGTCGACACGACAAACCCTGAGAACCTTTTCGGCATGTGGACCGGTAGGTTTCTTGGCTGCTTCGTTGGCAATTCAGCTGCTAAGCCCAGTTTTTAGTTTTTGCAAGGTGTCGTGACTCCGTAGCCCAGGGCAGACGGCTAGAAAACCTGAGCTGGAGGCTTTGGACCAGAGAAACTTTCTGTGTGGAGAACGGAGAGGACCACCTGCAGTCTTCTGCCACCAGCCAACCGAAGGACATTAACCTGAGCCGGTATTCGATCACAGACGACATGCCTCAGCTCTCGGGCAGCGTAGACTCTGTTGTCGACGACGAGGCCGTCGAGTTCGCCGCCGAATCAACCCCGCTGGACATTTGGCGACCACGGATACAACGACAAGATTCGTGCGCCAGCAGCCGTAGCCGCGGTCGGGAACGGCACATCACCTCGAACCACCTCGAGAAGATGGTTGTCGACATCATGGACGGCAAGTCTCCGCTGAACGCCCCGCTTAGCAATACCTACTCGACAAGCCACATTTCTCCCATCGCTCCACACCAAAAAGAAAAGCTATCTAGCTCCCCCGAACCTGAACACACGGGCTCTACCACGACAGAATCGCTGTGCAACAACTCGGAAACCCCTTCCATGGAGTCGCTCCAGAACGCACCGGTAGCCTCCCCTGAGCTTGGCTCCCGCACAATTGTGGTGTGCGGATTTTCCCCGTCTCAGATCCCCGTCTGCCGCATCACATCCCAGGCCTCCAAGTCCCCATCACCGAGTGCCATTCCTGAGCCCAATGATGCTCCTGCTGCCAAGATTGTTCCGCCTAAGAAGCAACAGGCGAAGTTTGCACTCGGCGGCTCGTCTGGCTCGGGCGACGACTCGTATACAGACCGCAGCCATGTTCTGGAGACGCGGAAACAGGCTGTTCCCCCGCCCAAGCGGAAGATGTTTGAGGTTGGTGGTTCGTCGGGAGAAGACTCCCTGAAGAGTGCGATGCACATGCCGGCCAGGCCTGGTTCGCTTCTTAACCCCCAGAAGAAGACGGCTTCGTTCAACAACCAAGTCGTCACCGAAACCTACCCTTCCTCTGCCATCAGCGATAACGAGCAATCCGAGACGGATTACGTCGACGAGAGCGCGATTGACGACGACGACGATTCTTCGGACTGGGAGGACTCGGTAGAGGAGAGTGGCAAGTCCAGCGTGGATGAGAAGTTCAACTTCCAACGGGTGGACTCCAAGGCAAATCTTACCTCGCGGCGATCGCTCATCACTCTGATGCTGGCGCGAGATGGTCGTGCCCAGAAGCTGGGCAATAACGCGTCGCAGTCTACGTCGGCCCTACCTCGCGCGCGAGTTGCAATCCACGGACCCTCCATGATGGCTTCCCCCAACGACTCCGATGACGCGCCCCTGATGATGAAGAGAGGCACCCGAGCTCCCCCCATGCGAGCTATCAATGAGATCCCGAGATCGACAGCACAACCCATCAACGCGGTCGCCACAAACATACATCACCAAGCCGCGCTCTCTCCGCGAACAACCAGGCGCAACATGCTCGCCACCGAGCTGACCGAGTCGCTGCGGCGGCAGCTCCTCTGGGAGCGCTCCCAGAAGAGCTCGACTGCCAACGCGGTGCTCAAGCGCCGCCACACGTCGCTTGACGTGGCCAACCTCAAACAGTACCCCGACAAGCCGTGCATGAAGGACACCGATGTCAATGCTACGAGCTGGGATCAGTACTTCAACAAGAACCCATTCACCGGCTACCACGCCGAAGGCTGGTAACAGCCTAATGCCCATCCGACGTTGCGACAACCTCCTCATCTGCATATAATCCGTTTTCACTACTACCAGAGATACCCAAAGGGGAGGCGAGCTGCCATGCATGCATCTGGCCTGTGTATACTTGATTCGAGTATCGAGAGCGATTACTTTTACGACGTAATGCATCTCGACTGGCGTTTATTACATTCTGGTTTCACCACAGCAATGCCTTTGGCCGGTTCGCACATTGCATCCATCAATTGGGCCTTAATATCCCGGTTGCTTAAGGTCAAATGGTCTGTGGGTCACAGTCTGGGTTGACTGGCCCTACATGGACCGATGTTTACAATGGCGGCATCAATGCCTAATCAGCTGAAGGGGGTGGCTCATCCTCCATCGGTTGACGTCTTTTTTTCTTTTTCTACATGGAGCGGCGTTTTACCACAATGATACCATGATCTGCATTTGCCTTTTTCGTCTTTTTTTTTTTTTTTTTTTTGCATGGTCACTATCAGACCAGTGCACTTTCACGTGTTCTCAAATTAGCTCTTAGGGCTGCATCATCGGTCCCGCACTCGGGAGATCACGGCTGCGTGTATTCTAGGCTGGGCGCAGCAAGGGGTTACCAGGACCGAGGTGACCCGGAGGCGAGGTTCACAATGAACCTGGCCGTGACTTTTGGCAGGAAAAAGTGTCGTGGGCCTGCAAGAAAATATCAAAAGGATTGGTCTTCGTTGGGTAGTGCATTGTTCAGCACGCGTTCCCGGAAATAACACAGCACCAAAACAGATATGGCTGGCCGTGAGGCGCACCATCTGAGTCAAAACAAGATGGTGGTGATGGTGGTGGAAAAGACAAAACGGGACAAATAGGAAAAACAGACAAAAAGATTCTAAAAGCCATGAATGAAAAGGCATTCTATCAAACCCTGCTATTCCCACTCAACTGTGACTGGATCTGTGATTTTTTGGATCCTTGATGAGAAGGCAACAGTTGTCAAGTTTTGAGAAGGTCTGACTGATTGCTTTCTTCCCCTTGGCTGATCATCCTGGAGGCATTTGGCAGCGAGGATCTATGCATGTGAAGACGAGGCGGTGATGATTGCCGGCGGGCGGGAGATGAGCGCGTTCATCCATGTCTGCGGGTTACAGATAGGTGCATGTGTGATGCGTGATGCGTGATGCGAAAGGAGGATTGGGGCTAGGCCCGCGATCTCCACGCAGATCTCGAATGGACTTGATTGTTGTTGGCCCTTGGAGCCCCCTGTGCGCATCAAAGCACCACCGAAGAAGCAAAAGGTACATTACCAAGGTCATCATGTACGAAGGGTCGATCAGCGGGCGGGCGGTCCAAACTCTAATTGCTCAACCTCGACCTCGACAGGTACAGGAATTAGAACCGCTGTGTCTGTGGTAAAGCCGAAAGCTAAGGTACCTCACCCTAACCTTACCTTACCGAGCTTACCTTACCTGCCCGGCGGCTGCTTTGGACTGCATTTCGTTCTGTTTCGCGATTCCAGGTTGATATTCCGTGTAGATCATGTGTGTGTTGGCGCAGGCAGGTAGGTAGGTACCACCAGTAAGTTCGGATGATGAGATGGATGGATGGATGGATCTACAGGGCTCTTCGTTTCCACGGGTTAGGGTGTACGTTCTGTCACTCATGGCGCCTCTCCAGCATCATCCATTCACCTCAATCCGAGCGGGAGTTCTTTTCATCCCTTGAATTACTTTGCATCAAGCCCTCACATCACACGGATGCAATTACTAATTCTGTTGTTTTGCTATTCCCCTTTGGCTCGACCTATAGCCGGAGTGATGAGATAGATGTGTTTACATGAATTGTTGCGGCCAGCCATTTCTTTTTTTTTTTTTTTTTTTAAAAAAAAAAAAAAAAAAACTTGCACATCTGAACACTTGGCGGCTGGTATCATTTCTTCTTCCTCAGACGGCAGCAGCGGCGGCGGCGGCGGCTGCGGCTCGAAACAAGAAGGCTGAGATTATTTCCGTGGAGTGGTAGTTTCATATTCCGGTTTTCCTCTCTACACGTACTATTTTCCTGTTGTGACCGCAAGGCGTTGAGGGGTTGTGGAAATTGGCATGCATGCAATGCCCGCCGCCACTGTCACGAACCCTTTTCCTTTTTTTTTTTTTTTTTTTATTTTATAATGTGCCTTATCACCGATTGACAGCCGCGATGCCGCAGGCAACGGTATGGTAGGGAACGGAACGGCAGATGCGCCCACACTCCCCCCTCCCCCCTTCCCTTCCGGCCGGGAGGGGGGTGGCTGCGTTGGGGTATCTTTTCTTGGTGGCAGAGACGGAAGAGAGAGGGGGGGAAAACAAATAATGGGACGGCCCGAGCTTACGGGCTTTGCACTCCTTGTTTTACTGTTGGCTTACTGCACGTCCTGTAGTTTTTGCAGGAAGGAGGCGTTTTTCTTTCCTGTGCTCGATACGGTGCCGTTATATCTCGCCTTTGCCCCTGATCTGAGGCGCTTTTGGCGTCTTCTCTTTTCTTCTTCGTTTTCCGGGCTGCTGTGCTTCGCGGGAAGCGTTTCGCGTCGACTACCGAATTTCTTCCCTTCTGCGCCCGCACAACACTCCACTGCTTGTGTCAGCGGCGTGGGGGAGGGGGAAAGGGGAACAAGCAGATGGGGTTCGAGATTCGAGATGATGCTTTTTTTTTTTGCGGATATGATGGAAAGCTGGATCCCAAAAGAGGGGGGAAGGCTGCCGATTCCGGAATATCGTTCCGTTTCTTTTCGCTGAGGGGGCTTCGGTCGGTGATGATGCGGCGGGACGGGACGGCGTGATTCGGCGACCACTCTGGCTTGATCGTGTTTCCTTTTCTTCTTTCTCTGTTTTTTTTTGGTCTCCCCGCCAGCCTCGGCGACCTAACGAGCGCGCCATGATAGTACAATCTGACGGATGATTATCAAATCCACAACCACAACCACGCTTGGACAAGTGATGCCTGATGAGGGCGGGAGGGGTTTCTCAAATCTCATCCCGTCTGGTTGGGCGGCGACATGCCATCGAACCCACGGCTGCGGGTAACTTGCTAGCTAAGGTAGCGTTGGTCCATCAGGCGTGTGGATATTTCCATCGTCCTTGTTCATGTTGGTTGCATGACATGTTGTTTCCTCTCCTCTTCTTTGGTCTCCATATGTGCCTGGTATGCAAAACATAATGTCGACCAGTACACTAGTGGCATCGAGAGAAAAAATAGGGTCTGATGATCTGCACACCCAATCTTGCGTTGGAACCCTCCCTTGTCCTTGTCCCTTGCGTGGGATGGTGTTTTTTTTTTCGTGTTAGTGGCCTGGCCAAAAGTTCACGATGCCCTCATTCGTCCCCCGCTTGATCGCACGACATTGCCCTTGGACAGACTGCGAAGAAGCCACCGAGGAATGAGGGGTCGAGTGTAAGAGATTTTTTTCCTCCCCCTCTTGCGACTTACGTTAAACTACTAGTACTACTTACCGGTACCCTGCTGTGAGAACGTTAGGCTAGCACTCGACTGGGCTGTTGAACTACGAGCCGGGAGGCCGGACCGTCAGATCGACATTGCTCCGCTCGACGGGAGGGGGATGGTGGTCGGTCCAGGCTACGGACTACGGAGCCGAGGAAATGGACGAAAATCTTGGACACCCTACCTCGTAGGTAACGCACGGGATAACCCAACCCATTGACTGACACTGGCCGGGCATGATGGTTTTGACCTTCACCGCCTGCCTAGGTACCTAAGAGCTTAGGTACTCCCGACCGCTGACGTAGTCGACGATGGCGGGGTAGGTGCTCCTCGGTACCAGAAGATTGCCTGGTATGTAGGTAGCTTCCCGCCCGCCGCACTGACGGGGAAACAACCCAAACAAGACCATGGATCAGAACCTGGGAAGCTGCTGTAGCAGACAGAGCGCGCATTGAACACATGAAGAGGAAATGCTGGCAAACAGTCGGTGTGAGCTGAAGAGAGAGGTAGGTGGGTAAAGGTCACCGCTCTGCTCCCGTCTGTTCTGCGGCAAGCGAGCAAGCAAGCAGCTGGACACGAATGGGCCTCTTCAATTGAAAACACGAAAACACACACCCCTCTTCCCCCCCACTACCAACAAACGTCGGCTGATTATCTGCGCTTCTTCTTTTGCCCTCTATCTCGCATCCGGCGGGAAAGACGACGACACGTCAGTCGGCCGGTCACCTCAGTCCTTCATCCATCTCAGCCCGCGGGGAAACCAATTTTTTTTTATAAAAAAATAAAGAAGTGAGATAGATAGTTTGGGGATATTCTCGTGTGATGGTCGGGCGGGCGGGCGGGCACAAATCCAATGAGGACGGCCGTCACACCGTGACGACCCCGTCGGACCTCCCTGCTTTGTCCCCTAATTATTCTGCCCCCGCCTCCATCAGCCGCCGGGGATTCGTGACTGACACTTGTGCTCGTTGTTGACGAGGCCAGCTACCTGACCAGCGCGCGCTGGCCTTCCTGTCACGTCTGTCAGGTAGGTATCCCCGCTGGCTTTCCGGCTAGGAATAATTAGGTCTGAGGTTCGCTGCCTTGGTCGAAAGGTGAGAAAGAGGATAGGGCGGGGTTATTATTGTTATTATCGTTAAATTCTCCGACGACAGATCTCCCCGTCCAGCCAGCCCTAGGTGAAATAATGGGTTTTGTTTTATTTTCATTTTATTGTGAAAAGGTCTGGAACGGAGGCTGATCTCCAACAATACAAGCTCCCCAATCCAAAAACGGCCAGCGTTTCCATGTCCGTCTACGGTGCTCCTCACGTCATGTGCGGATGGCTGGATATGGAGATGGCGGGGTGGAGATGGTGCGCAACACTGAAAGCAGTGGACAGACATACGGAACGGAGTGTCTAGCTGTGTGGCTTGCAGCTTCCCGAGGAATACACGATATGATTATTTCTCTTTTATCTCTGTCTGCACCGTTTTTATTTTATCTCCTCGTGGCCAGTTGAACATAGCGTATGTTGGTAGTGGCTAAGGTATGTAAGGTAGTTTATTTTTCTTGATTTGTTCGTCAACAAACAACCTAGGAAGTAACCCGTACGTACGGCTAGTAGCAAGAAAAAACTGGCTTTCCAATCCACCCTCCCTCGCTCTCGGTTGGATAGCAGCTTCTTTTCCCGCCCAAGGGAAGCCACCTCACGCACGCCATGCGCGACAACAACCTAGCAGCGCAAGGCAAAGACAAGGCAGGGAAGGAGGGGTCGAGCTGCCTGCGTGCAGCAGCGCGTAGCCCGTGGTGCTTCCCTTTCCCGTACTGAAGAACCCACGCCCCGCGCGATAATTAAGGCTTTATCGTCAGCGGCAGCGGCAGCGGCAGCGCGCAAAGCATTTGCCGCAACTGCAGCAACTTGCTTTGCAACCTGCTGCACGTCGCAGCTCCCCGTTCCATCGGTCCCCGCCGTGGCAAGCAGTCGTGTACAAATCAGAACCTCCCGTTATCAAAACATCGTGGTGGTCCCGAGACGCGGCTACACCGACTTTTCCCCCCAATGACTCTACGGGGTTGCATGGGATTTGGCATTGGAATTCCTCGCTTGCTTGCTTGAGTGTCTGTACGTCTCTTACCTGACCGTACCAACCTTACCTTCCTGGGATGAGCGAGCAAGCAAGCAAGGAGGCGAGTGAGGGGACGGAGAAAGACCAATGGAAACGGAGAGGCCAATCTGCGCTGCTTGGGCCTTTGCTCCATTCTACCACCAAGATCAGGCAGGCAAAGCAAGCCAGGCCAGGCGAGGCGAGGCAGGCGAGGCGGCCACTCTCGCTCTCACTCTCACGATGCATTCATCGTCAATGGTGTGCTGGCCTGGGAGCGTGGGGGAAATCCATCAAAATTTGTCATGGGCAAGCCAGTCCGTCGGGAGTCGGCCGCCGTTATTGTTGTCGCTGTTGCTCTTCAATCGTTCGTCATCGACGCTGGCTACGTGCGTGCTTACCTAGGTACCGTCCCTGTCTGACCTTGATCAAACACGTTTTGTTTCCCCGTGGTGGCCTGTACTATACATGGCGTAAAGTATTCCGCAGGCAAGACAAGATGCAAGCCACATAACCCGGGCCGGGGATCGATCACCATGAAGGGAGAAGTTGACCGAAGTTGCAGTTGTTGTTGTTGCTGTTTCCCTGCCCCCTACCTAGTTTTCCCTGGCTTGTACCCAACAACCAAGGCATGGAAGGCCTCAGGTAGACAGACTTGGTATTAGTGTGCACTAGCACCCGCCGCCGTCTGGTTTCGGGATATGCGAGTCCATACATCGTCAACACGCCCGTTGCAACCTTGGAGGAAGGAGATAAAGAAGAAGAAGAGCAAGAAAGATCAAGACGAAAAAAATGCACATGTGTGCCCGATACTACCACCACCACAAAACAAGATCCGGATCGGATCTAGATGCATTCAAAGCTTCGATTCGCACACTCGTATTATTCTCTATCTTGGTTTGTTCAAAAAGAAAAGACCAAAACAGCCAGCTTGGCCCTTCATCTGGCTCTCATTGGGCCGTTCTCCACGCTCGCTTCGGAGCAGAATATGGTATCGCATCCCGGATGCATTGGCCGCGCCTCCTATCAGACGTTATGGACGGACGGACGACGAGAGTATCTCGAAAGTGATTTTTTTTTCTTTTTTCTTTTTTTTACATTTTCCTTGTTGCCCAAGCCCATCTCGAATTGATCCTGTTTTTTTTTTCGCCTGGCCCTGCGTGTCTATCTGCCTGTCTGTCTTGTTTCTTCTGCAGTGAGGCTTCAGGGCGGGAACGGGACGGGACAGGAATCGGGAGGCGACGCAACACAACGCGACGCAACACAACGCAACGTTGGGTTTTGCTACAATCGCCTCCTTCTCACCCCTTCTGTTTGTTTGTAATAAGCGTTACATTTTCTTTTCCCGCCTTATGCTCTCGCCTGGAGAAATAGTAAGCCGTCCATCGCCGCTTCAGCGCATGGCCGTACCTGTCTTGTATCGGGCCGCCTTCGTCGGTCTGCGGCGGCAGGTCCTGTCTGGTCGTGGGAGGGTTCCGGGGTCTACACTACACTACCGCCCCGGTCCTGAATGGAAGGAAGGGGTCGGTCGGTCGGTCAGGGGAAGGGGGAGCCTCGGCTCGGTTCTGGTCACGTTTCCTCTAACCTGTAGTGGCTGGGGACTTTTGTCTGTCTCCCCTTCCCTTGTCTCTCCGGTCTTATCTCATGGAAAGCAGCCTTCCCTTCTAGTCGACCTTCTAGAAGGAAACGGAGGCTTCCATTCGGACCACACAGACTGGCGCACCGCACGGCTCCACAGGCAATTACACTACACTGCACTACACTAGAAGGGGACGGGGTGGTGGTTCTCGAAGAAGATCATTCTTTTTCCACCTGCTGGGACGGGCCGTGTCGAGTTGCAGGGTCCGGGGCCGGTTTGGATCTGGACTAGACTATTGACAGACAGATAGACAGATAGACAGACACGGAGAGAGAGAGATGGGGGGCCGGCCGTCTTGCTTGCTTCAGCCCAGGCCTCGAGGCTGAACAGGGAGTACCCTATCCTTGGGCACTCAGTTTTGACTTGACTTGCCTCTTGTATCAAGTGTCGATGTTCCCGATACTTCGCCCCTGGGTAGACGGTACGCGACGCCAGTGCGTGCGCGCCGGGGGTTGTTCCCAGTTTGTTCCGAGCTTAAACGGTCGAGAGAGAGAGAGAGACCCGTGCGGGTTGACGAGATGTTGTTCTCCAGATCGCGATGTTGGCAGGAAACCTTGTCCGTTTACTACACTACACTACGTACGTATAACGGTTACGCGGGCCGTTGGGGTTGGGTTGGATGGTGCTTGTTCCGGGTTGCTTGCGTGGTAGGCTTGGTTTGCTTCCCCCGTTTTTGAGTTTGGATATACCTTGCCTTGCTTACGCGGCGCTGTTGCTGTTGCCATTGTGAGTTGCTGAGCTTGCTAGGTAGACCAGGCCCGTTTGGGACCCTATCTTTGTTCTGTCTGTCAACAAAGATATGCCCCATTTCGGAGAGAATGGGGATGACACGGAGACTTTCTCGAGGGAGGGGATCGTGGCGGGCGGGAGTTTTTCGAGATGGCTGGAGTGTGGAGATCTAGATGACTGCCCGCAGAGTTCTCGATCTGGGACTCGTGTCTCTGGTTGTGCATGTCGATGTGTCTGTGTGTGTCTCCGTAAGCTCCAGCTGTTTGCGATGGGCGAGATCTTGAGTCCGTGGGGTGGGCGGCAGCTCCAGCACGTGGGAATAATCGGTCCAGATCTGCTCGATCGTCCCGTCGTCTCATCTACCTACCTACCCGAGCCACCCACCACGCTTCAAGATGGGCGCAGCTCTTGGGTTTGCACGTGTGGCCATGATGACCTTTCTTCGGGACGTCTCGGGGCGAGTGACGTCAATGGTGGGTGTGGAGTTCACACCCCTTTTCCCCCTCTCGGCCCCTCTCGAGCCCCTTTCTTGGGGATTTGTTGACTTAGAAGTTTGTTTGGACCTCCCTGTACTCTCCTCTGGCTGCCCTTTCCGTGAAAGGATCGCATCGGTAGATGGGTAACTCACTCGCAGGCTTCTCCCGGCTTAGAGAGATTGGAGCCCTGCTCCTTCTGGGGCCGTTTTTGGAACGAAGTTCTGGATATAATGGCGCGTAACAACAACGGCTTCTATTTCCGCGTCTTTGTCTTTGTGTTCAGGTCCCTTCATGTGGCTGCCGCCCCGGTAGTTACTAGTTGAGCCGTCACGCTCTGCGTGCCTGGAGCTGGGTTGTTTAAGCTCGATGACGCGCACAGCCGGTTGCTTGGTTGTCACATGTTCCATGTTGATCTTGGAGAGGCCGACCGACGAACGGAGCGGGAACGCGTCGACTGTCTGTGCGGTGCAGCTTTTCCATCCGAAGTATTCTCTCGAGCTTGCCTGCTTGCTGCGTGATTCCCCGGGGCCTTGAAAACACTACGTATCTGGGGTGAGTGGGTAGGTAGCTTCGGAGCCGTCGCACAGGGACCCGCCACGGCCATCGAGCGGCCACCGCACCCGTCGCTATGGCCGAACAGTCTGCATTGCATCCCTGAACCGGCACGGATGTTTCCCGCCCGATCTCTCCCGTGGTAAACTTTCCTAGACGCCGGGTTAGCCCGTCTGGCTCGGGAAGGAAGCCCGCGTTAAAGCCTGTGCCTGTGCCTGTGCTTGTGTTTGTGATTGTGCTTGATGCCGGTGTTTGCGCTTGCCCATTTTGGCTTTGGGGTGATAGGCTCAGTAACTGGGCTTAGACTTTCACGAGGGGAAATGACATGCCTGATCTCCCGGATGGTTTCTGGCGCTGGCTTTGGGAATGGGTGTTGTAAAGACCAGGTCAGGTATAATTATCTTCAAAAGAGATGTTCCTTAGGTGCTGGGGATCGCGGTGTTCTGTCGATATCACTTGTATATTCTCCCAGGTCTCAGAAGTTTCTGTTTGTAGACGGTCTCTACCGCATATTCCGGATAGCAATTAAGTCAGCATGTTACGAGTACGAATACCTGGTATACACAGGTTTCAGTCGAGTTCTGCGGTTGTGGTGTGTGTCTTTTGTGCGTCTGTTATTTCTGTAAACCAACCGCCTCCACTGTCGCAGTCAATGTCTCGTGAACCTGTCCTGTCCTGTAGTTCCCCTCCCGGATCAGATTATGTCTTTGGATTGTGAATGAGATGGTTTCCGGACTTACACTGCTGCACACACTGATGTTGCTCCATATCACATCCTCGTCACGGCTCTTCAGTTGTCGATAACCAAGAATGCCGACTCTTCAGTCCCCACAGCCTGATCTCGACGTCTCGTCGCGAATCATGCTATGGACGTATAGGCTTGAGACACGACTCTCCTTCATTGTGTAACCTAAGCAAGCGAAGTCTGTGTCAATATTATTAGCTCGCATCAAAGGCTAGGCCATCATAATCATGTATGGCCACTTACTACACCGTGCCTAATGTCAAAATCTCTGACTGGGAGAGGAAGTCTGTTGGTCATAGCATGTCGTTGGGATTGTGTATCAACCTGTCCCTTCAGCAAAACCCCGGCCCTTTGTCCAAACGAGGGATGCCTGGCATGGCACACTGTTGACTCCCATGAAGCCGTAAAACATCCCAGTAGCACCTGCCTATCAGACCCCGAAAAGAGCAGGAGAGAGATTACAGGAGAGATTCTCGGTATAATCCTATCGTTGCTCTTCGAGTGGAGCAAATGTGAGCCACCAGAAGGCACTACGTGCCTTTCTCTTCTGAACGTGGCTTCGAGACAATGATGCCGAATCAAGACGGAAAGTCTGGGCTGCTGCAATGGCTTGAAGACCAATGTATTTATGAATTTCCTGAGCCATTCCAGGTTTCTCTGGTACTGTGGTGACAGCGACTCGGCGAGATGGTTGAGCCAGGCAGTGCACGATCTCTTTCGGAAACTAAACCGACGTCCGGCAGGACCGACAGCGAGCAGTCCAACGGCGATCTCGATGAGGAAAAAATGAATCAGAAGTAGCTGCGCTCCGTAGTTCTCAGGGTTCGTGAAAGGCATAAACTCCTGGTTGCTCACAGAGGTAAAAATCGCGTACATTTTGGTGAAGCCAGCAAACGCTAAATTTGCAGAGGATTATCAGACACCCGCCGGCTCGAAAACAGTCGTTGTTGTAACAACGGTGAGACACTGGACACTCACCATCTGCGGCGGATATCTTGATTGTGTTTGTCACATGCTCGATCGCGGCGAGTAATCTAGTCTCCAGCGGGCTTGAGCATAGAGGGCCAAGTTCACGAAGAGAGGTGAGGAACTCGTCGACCAACGACTGTTCGTGTGCCTGCAGGTTCGACACACTGGGATGCATCATCTTCCACACGCTGTTAATGTAACCCTCCTTGCTGAACGATCGAAAAAAACGATCCCTCCATGTCGGGCATGGCGGTTTCTGCGATGATCCGACAGCCCCAGACCATGTACAGATACTCGGTCATGCCGTCTGCCATGCACGATGCCTGAAAGGTCAAAACCAGAATGGCGGCAAACCTCGCGTCTCCTTCAGCCATGGAGAGGCATGGTTTGCCGAGGGCCCCATTCAGAGACTTGATGGCTCGGACGCGATGGGAGAGTGCCTGGGTAGCGAAGGCACCGCCGTAGAGGGCAAGATGGGAGACTGCCAGCCCTAGCATGGCGTGGATCAAGTAGTCGTACTACCATCGGTTGATCAGTATGTTTAGGGGGGTTTAATGGCTGCAAAGCGTCAGGAGAACAAACACCATGCGATAATGCCGCCGCATCTTGCCAGACATGATCGCCCTGGATGGGAAGAGGGGGATATGCGGTGGTCAGGAAGTGGTGGAAGAAGCGCAGATCTTCCATCTTGAAGATGGTGGGCGTCGATTGCAGGGCAGCCGAGGGCGAGAGTGAGGGCGACCAAACACGTGTGATGGACACCGAGACCGGGTCGGGATACTTGCAGACCAGACCCAGCTTCGTACAGTGGGCACACTCGGGCAGGGTTTCCTGGCATTTGACCTTCCTCTTCTTGCAACTGTAGCAGCCTCGTCGCGACTTGGTGTGTCCTTTGCTCGGCACCGGTCTGCGGCGGGCCCTGGTGTCCACGTCGATCCTGGATATGCTGGGACCGGGAGTTGCCATGGCGAGTGTTGTACTTGTGTGTCGTCTGTCAGTGTGGATGTTCAGTTTCTAGCGGCGGAAGAGAAGAGACGAAGGAAGGGGCTCTTCGGTTCCAGTTCCCGTTCCAGCTTCGGCTTGGGTTTCAGGGATCAAGGTGCGCAGCGTTGCATTCATTGATCCTCCGGGCGCGGCCGACGAACTGAACTGCCCAGCCGGCCGGCCACCTAATTGGAGTGTGGTGTGCTGGTGTCGTATCCAACGGGCGGGCTGCATGAGGCGATGAGATGAGGGCGGAGTCTGAACTTTTTTCTTGCGATTGATGAACAACGGTAAGAAGAAGACCCCCACTGGCTATCGGTTCTGTGGAGTGGATGGTGCAGCGGTGCTATCGCGGCCATGGATCAGGCCATGGCTGGTGGTGGCCTTGTTCCAGGCAGGAAGGAGGTATACCGGCATTCAATTACCATGCAAGTTTCCAATACCCACCTGTCAGTTTTCACAGGCTCACATGTCAAATCAGCACATGAGATGGATGGATTGAACCTTCCGCATCCTGTTTTGTATCCGCTGCTGCATGGATCGCATCTCCGACAGATACGAGCTCGTCTAGCAAGGCCAAGCACAGGTCGGCTGGGCCAGATCTGCCCGTAGATCTCGGAGACATCCAAGGCGGGATTCGCGAGTCGGGAGTCGCGAGTCGGTGTACACCAGGCTCCTCGAGATGAACGCCCGGGTTAGGTGGTGTGGATTAGTTGAGTGTCCGGGCCTCGGAGCCAGCACTGCATAACAAACGCGCATGCAGCACACTTGGAGGGCAGCCGCCTGCCTGCACGTGTACCGGTGATACAGGGGCCTCTGCTGTGCCACCCTGGCGTGCCAAGGTGCTGGGCATCCAGCCAATCAAGCGCCTTGCTGCCTACCCCAACCGACGTCAGACGGAGGTTTGCGCGACCACTCCAAACCTTCACTGGCGGGCAGGGCAGCTTGCCAGTAGCAAGCCTCGGCCGTCGTCATCGCCGGGGCTCTCCAGGGCTCCTTCTCTCCACGAATCCGGGGAAAAGGACGGCGTGGGATTGAATGGAACGGCATAGTCGGAACAAAGCTCTCCTCTCGTGACAGGTGATCGTCTCTCGAATCGACAACAGTGTAAGGTTACCTGAGTGTACAGACGAAAAAGCAACTGGACCCCGCACCCCATCTGGGCACTCTTCGTTCAAACTGCCTTCCAGTATCTTGGCTGCATTCATCACTAAAAACCACCTATCCCCAACTCAGAAAGGTAGCTTGCATACCTTGCACCATGACCTAAGTCTAGGGTCCTCGACAACTTTCTAACCTTTCGTCCATCCACAAGCATCGCAAGGGCAGCTTCCCGCAGGACCTTTCAACCAATTCCGTTCCAATCTTCGTTGCTTCACCTACCGGTTTCTTAAATATTACTTACCTACCTAATTACCTGCCTGGGAAAACGCCCAGCCTCAATTCGCACGACCACATCTGCTGCCACAACATAATAGTGCTGCTCCGACCTTTTGACCGCAAGCCACGGACGGAACCGAAGATCCACACAAGCCAGACGGACAGACAGACAGACAAGCTGACCGCCTTTGCCCCCTCCTCCTCCTCCTCCTCCACTTCCTCCCGCAAGCCAGGCGAGTCCAAACGAAGGACGACAGCGACAGCAACAGCAGTAGTGATAGCAGTAGCAGTAGCTGCAATCGCAATAATCGCCGCCATGGCGTACATCACCGGAAAGATGCCGCTGCACATGGTGGAAAAGCCGCCCTTCAGCATCGACACGCCCGGCTGCAGTCCGGTTGAGGGCGAGACCATCCCGCGTCGCCACCCCAAGGCCCTCCACGGGCTCCTGACACGGCCGGCACCCGACATCAACACCACGTTCGACCTGCTGAAACGTAGCGCGGACCAGTTTGGCAACGAGCCCGCAGTCGGCAGCCGAAAGCTGATCAAGACACACAAGGAGAAGAAGATGGTTCCCAAGGCCGTCGACGGAAAGGTTGTCGAGGTGGAGAAGGAGTGGACGTACTTTGAGCTCTCCGACTACAACTTCCTCACATATTCCGAGTACTTCACCAGCATCTTGCAGGTGGGCGCTGGTCTCCGGAAGCTGGGTCTGTCGCGGGGCGACCGGGTGCACATCTTTGCGACGACGAGTGCGCAGTGGCTGGGCATGTCGCACGCCTGCTCGTCCCAGTCTCTGGCCATCGTGACCGCATACGACACCCTCGGGGAAGCAGGCGTGGAGCATTCGCTCGTTCAGAGCAAGGCGAACGCCATATTCGTCGACCCACACCTCCTCAACACCATCGCCAAGCCGCTCAAGAAGGCCCCCTTCATCAAGACCCTCATCTACAACGACGCCAGCCACCTGACCGTACCTCAATCCCAGATCGACGCCTTCAAGGCCGCCCACCCTGATCTCACAGTGCTCTCCTTCGAGGAACTCCGCGCCCTGGGCGAAGACAACCCCACCGCTCAGGTCCCGCCCCAGGCCGACGAGCTCTATTGCATAATGTACACATCCGGGAGCACTGGGCCGCCAAAAGGTGTCCCTGTCACCCACGCCGGCTTTGTTGCCGCAGTCGCCGGCCTTTTGTCCGTGGTGGAGGAAACCGTGTCCCACAAAGAAGACGTCCTCGCCTACCTCCCCTTAGCGCACATTCTCGAACTCGTCCTCGAAAACACGGCTATCTTTAAAGGCGCCACTCTCGGCTACGGTCATCCCCGCACGCTCTCCGACAGCTCGATGCGCAATTGCTCCGGTGACATGGCCGCCTTCAAGCCCACTTTGATGGTCGGCGTGCCCCAGATCTGGGAGACCATCAAGAAAGGCGTCGAAGGAAAAGTCAACGCGTCTGGTATACTTACAAAATCTATCTTCTGGGGCGCGATGGCGGCCAAGTCCTTCCTGGTGGCCAACAACCTGCCCTTTCAATCCATCTTTGACGACTTGGTCTTCGGCAAGGTTCGCAGCATGACAGGCGGACGCCTGCGCATCATCGTCAACGGCGCGTCCGGGATCGCGTCCTCCACACTGCACTTTATGAGCATGGTCGTGGCGCCCATGATCAACGGCTACGGCCTGACGGAAACCTGCGGGAACGGCGCGCTCGGCTCCCCTCTCCAGTGGACTGCCGACAGCATCGGCGCCATGCCGGCCGCCATCGAGATGAAGCTTGTCTCCATCCCCGAGCTCAACTACAACGCCAACGCGACCCCGCCCCAGGGCGAGATCCTCGTCCGCGGCGCCTGCGTGATCACCGCGTACTACGAAAACCCTGAGGAGACAGCCAAGGCGATTACACCCGACGGCTGGTTCCGCACCGGCGACATTGGCGAGTTCGACGCCGTCGGCCACGTGCGCGTCATCGACCGCGTCAAGAACCTAGTCAAGCTGCAAGGCGGCGAGTACATCGCCCTGGAGAAGCTCGAGGCCGTCTACCGGGGCGCTACGTACGTGCACAATATCATGGTGCACGGCGACAGTGCTAACCCCAGGCCGATTGCGGTCGTGGTGCCGAACGAGAAGATCCTGTCCGAGAAGGCGGCCGAGCTGGGCGTGCCCGAGGCCGGGATGCATCACGATGCCAAAGTCCGGGAGGCGGTCTTGAAGGAGCTGCAGGGCGTCGGGAGGAAGGCCGGATTAAGCGGCTTGGAGACTGTTGCGGGGGTGGTGATTGTTGACGATGAGTGGACGCCCGTCAATGTGAGTTTTGCGTTTTTCTGTTTTCTTTTCTTCCCCTCCATCGCACGGCTGTGGATTTCGCTAACATGCCATGTTACTCTTCAAAGGGGCTTGTAACTGCGACGCAGAAGGTCAACCGGCGCGCGGTTCGGGAGAGGTATGCCAAGGAGATTGAGAGGTGCGCGGGGGGCAAGTAAAGGCAGGCTGGTGTACGATATGCTGCATCCAGGCTCGTTGCATTGGAATGGGGTGAGGGAGGGCGGTTTCTAAACGAGAGGCGTCTTGAGGGGATTGGGCGGTTCGAACGTGGAAATATGTAATGAGTAGCGGTTGTCATTTTAGGGCGGGCCTGTTTGACTGGCTGGCTGAGTTTTTGTTAATCATGGTCCAGTTTGTTTTGTGGACGATGACGACGATGGTCGGTTCGTGGTGGGAAATATGATGATATGAAACCTGTATAAATCGCGACGGGACAAGGGAATTGTATATTTGGCGTTGTAAGTAAGTTGAGTAGATAATTGGCGGGGGCCGGTAGTGGTGAAAAAATTAAAGATGAAGTACGGGTTCAAGGTCTGAAGGGCGAAAGGAGTACAGTTGTGTCACACAGGTGCAGTTGAGGTTGTCGTTAAAGGGGTTCTTCACAATGTAGCAAAAATGGGTACAGCTCGGCGAGAGAGACCAAAAAGGATGTTCCGATACCGGGAATCGAACCCGGGGCTTCGCGGTGAAAACGCGATATGTTGACCGTTACACTATACCGGATGTGGGGTATTTGAATTCTTGGATGGGAGCTTTTGCTCATCATGTACTCGCCTCTTGGCGTGCTCGCTAGCTGTCTTTGTTTCTCTCGCATCCACTCCCGTACCTCCGCGCATCCGTCGTGCTTCTTCAAGTGTCAGCAATTGCGCCATCACGTAGTGCCGAAAATATATTAGAGCACCCTGTTGCATATGTTTATGCTGGCCGGTTCCTGGTTTGAACGAACTAACAGTAATTGCTTGCTTGCTCTTTGCGCTTGGGCTTTATTTGCTTTTGCCCCTGGATTTGGAGGATATACCTCACGCCTAAACCCTAACCTAGCCTGTCGACTTTTGTCTCTCGATTTGAAAGAAAAAAACACTGCGATGGTGCGGTATCCAAACCCAGCTTGCTCCGTTACCTATCTATGCAGGAGTGACAGCATTGTCGTGTTATTACATCTCAGCGTGTGTTTCCCTTTGTCACATCTCTTGTGCGCGCCCGGATCAGTCGATATTAAAATTGAAAACCCGCCACTTGTTTGTTGGCATTGTTTGAGCCTTATATGACTAACATTTCCTTCCACACATTCATCCATCCATCCACCCATGGGCTGACTGACCGGTTCATTCATGTGCCCCGCCGCTTATAGAGGAGAATATACGCCGACGTGGTTCCCTGGCCATACATCTCCTGCACCATTTCGGGATTCGACTCCCTGCCGCCGATCTTGACCCGCGTCACCTGGGTGTCGTTGCACTTGAACCAGTCGGTCGGGTCCTTGGACTGGTCGTCCTGCACAAACGTCCAGTAGTGCCCGCCGCTGATCCTGTTTCCGCCGTGCACTATGACGGCGTAGCAGTCGTAGATCATGGGGCCCGCAAAGTGCTGGTCCTTGGTCTGGGCCATGTTCGGGTCTGGCTCGGCGCAGTAAGGCGACATGTCGAGGTCACGGAAGGGGAACCGCACCTGGGTGTGGATCTTGTTGGCCTCGCCCCTGTCGCGGTCGAAGCCAAAGCGCTTCAGGCAGATGCTCAGCCGGTCAGGCAGTCGCGCGAATTTCGGTGTCCGTTGCCGCTGCCCCTTTTGATGGCATGCGTCGCATGATACGTCGTCGACGACCTCGGTCTTTTGGTAGTTGGCGATCAGCAGTCGCAAGTCTGTTGGGTCGGTAATGTTGTCGAGCTGGAGGGGGAGGAGGACAAGTTGATTAAATGTTCGTGTCTCCTGGCGGCACCGGGGGTTTAGACAGCGAGAGGAGTAGACCTCGAGCCCATGGAAGTATTTGGATACAATGGAAGCATTTGCCCTCGAGTAGTCTTGCCACCAATCTATGGCATTTTGCGTAATGGTGCCGTCTTGAGACGTGTACTGTTTGGGTACCCGGGGAGTCCTATCCCGGTAAATGTTTGTCTCGTCATGAATGTTGTCCATCAAAAACGAGAAGAATTCTTGTGCGTCTTGCTGCGCACTGCCGCCAAAAATGAGATCTTCGCGCTTTTGTTTGCCAGATGCATCCTTGGCGTGGATGCTGCGAACATATTCCTGGAAACAGCGGTTAGCACGCAGGCGAAAGAGTATTTGTCCCAGGTTCAAAACATACCATCAATGTCGAGGGGAGGAGGGCTGCGCTTTCGCCTTGGTTCAGCAACTGAACGAGCTTCGCCAGCATCTTGGTGAGTAGTTGAGGGTTTGGATATGTTTCGATTTTTTTCATGGGCACTTGATATCTGTCCTTGAATTCCTCGGTCCAGAGCTCACGGGAAAATCCGGGCGTAGCAAACAACGCTTGCAACGAGCTGTTGGCAAAACAGCTGACCCCGGTATTCTTGAGGCCTGTCCGATACTTCCTTACGTGGTCTTTTCCAAGCTTGACCGTTAACCTGCTCGCTGTTGGGTTCAGCTCGCTTTCGTCATCGGCAAGACCTATGTAGCTTCGTTTCGACAGCGCCGGCGGTGGGCGGGTAGGCACTGGAGGTAGTTTGTTGTTGTGGAGAGTGTCCCCGTAAGAGATATTATTGGAAAGATTGCCTGCTGATTGGATCTCAGGGGCGGTGGCCGGCGATGCCATTGACTCGTGCATGGGTACGGCAGGGTACCGACGCAGGAAGTCATCTGTCGTCCTGATGGCGGTGAAATTACTGATGGCCGCCTCCCACCTCTTTGCTTCGGCCGGGTCCTGAATCGGGCGGATTACATATTTTGAAGGCCGGCTCATCATTGCCCGAGCCATAGGCGTTGTGCTGAACGAGATCATGGATGCTGTAGATGAGGTCTGAAGACCGCCCTTGCCGACAACGTTTGTCCAAGCGTATAAGCCGCCTTCGAGAAGTTTCACTGGTGGCTTTGGTCTTGACCCAGCAGAGAAATCAAAATGGCTGAGAGCATTGTACAACCCGGCAACAGCTTTCTCCCCGGGTTTGGTCGGCGTTAATATCAGACGGTCAGAGAAGTCGTCGTAGAATACGATGAGATCAAACTCATGTCGCCTCTCGAACAAAAGCTGTTCCGAAGTCGGTGCAAGAACCATGCTGTCTGCTATTTCGTTTGCCGAGATATGAGGCCTCGACAGCACCTGAGACTCAAGACATATGGTGGCCTGGGACATGATGTGGCCCTCGTCGAACTTTTCACGGCTTCTTATATCAATGATCAGGATTGATATATCCTTGGCCCCAGTCTTCATATAGCGCACTAAATCTTCGGCGGATATGGTGAAGCCAGCCGGTACCGTGGGTTTAGCACGCTTGGCAGGACTAGACGAGTTCCCAAACGTTTGTGCGGGCACGAAATACTCGTCTGACTCGGGGGGGTTGGCATTTTTGGTATTAGTTGGGAGTGACGCGGTCGAATTCGTCCGGGTAAACATGGCGCGAGAGGCGCTTGATGGAAGCTGAGCTGCCTCGCTCGATATCGTCCCTCTTACTGGGTTGTATATAGCATCGGGAACCCTGGGCATCTCGGCTAGGGTGTCGGAAAAGGATAGGCTCGTCCGCTGGGACTCTGGCGCATCTTGGGAGGTTGCCGGCTGAGGAGGTAGAATGGGCTGTGTTTGAATTCGTGGATCCTGGCCGGCGCTGTTCGGGTTCGCGCGCAGATTCGCAAATCGCTGGACAAGGTCTTGTGCTACTTTGCTGGAGGGTACCCCTGCGCCGCTTGCCGGTTTGAGGGCATTCCCATGCAGATTTGCGGGCTTTGGATGCACGGCTGGCCTTTCCTTGTGCGAGTGCGGCGAGGGGCCGTTGGGCACGCCATTGTGTTCCAGTGTGGCTACGGTACTGGTACCGTTGATGCCTCGCTGGCCCAGCTGCTGGCCGTCTGGTGTACTGCTCCCCTCGACAC
Organism: Podospora appendiculata; assembly: GCA_033675105.1. Taxonomy (NCBI): domain Eukaryota; kingdom Fungi; phylum Ascomycota; class Sordariomycetes; order Sordariales; family Podosporaceae; genus Podospora; species Podospora appendiculata. The sequence continues at coordinate 1,468,020 of JAULSO010000005.1, read as the reverse complement.
TCGCGGCAGGTCGGTGCACTGTCGGCTGGACGCCCGTCCTCGCATTGTCGGCCTTAATATCTGCCTTGATCTTCTCAAAGTAGCTGTGGGAAGCATCGACTTGCTGCAGGAGGCGCTGGTACCGTTCCTTCTGGGACTGAGAGTCTCGCAACGATACCCAGCCCTTGTTCTTCTTGATGATGTCCAGAAGGACGATATTTGTTCGGATGTAGTCTTTCAGGGCAAGATCGGGCCTGCCAAATGTCTTTGCAGATTCAGCTTGGCGGAGATACGTCTCGGCTGTCTGGAGGACCCTGTCGATGGGGGCGTGGGCCAAGTCGACGTCGATGTCGACGGTGACCGACACGATATCGTCGATGTGCGGCATGGGCCGTTTGCCGCCTCCCCGCCCCGACCCATTGCTCCTCCTGTCTGACCCGAAGGCCATGGTCTTTTGGCCGCTGGCGGCAGGGGGTGTAGACCCCGCGAAGTCCAGCAAGGTGGTCGAGCCAGCCATTGCTTGTCTCGTCTCGTCTGGTCCCGCACTTCTCGCTCAGATCAGAAAGCGGGATGCCAACTGAACAAGGAGGAAGTCACAGTCCGACCATGCCGCAGAGGAGGGCAGCTGCAGGGACCCGCGCGCGACGGGTGATGTTTCGTGGGCGTCGTGGGCGTCGGGGGAGAGCTGCCGTAGTGGTGGTGGTGCTGAAGACGGGGATGGGGGCGAGTGCGGATGCGGATGCGACAGCGGCTGCGACAGCGACAGCGGCGGCGGCGGCGGCAGGGCATTACCGTTAAGAAATAGCCAACAGTGTCGACCTAGACCGGTTTGCCGCTGGGATGTGCGTTGGGCCGGCGGGCATTCTTTCTTTGTCGGGCTATGATTGCCAGGTTGGGCGAGGCTCCTTGTTCTGCAGTTGAGAGTACCTGTCGGTCAACCTTTGTTGTCGCATAATTACAACCTGGAAGTCCGCATCCATCGCGAGCCGACCGACCTGCCTCCAGTGGAAATGGACGCAGCGGTAACCAGACGGGCGGGCTGGCTGTCAGTTGGTGGGGATGGCTCGGATTGGGTGGGTGGGATGGATGGATGTACCTTCCACGCCTGCAGGTTAATCATGGGTTAGAAATAGAACTAGGTGCTTAATTACAGTCGCCTAGCACGCCTGGCAGAGGGACGCGTACGCTGACGTAATTGCCAGTCGCCGTCTGTCAGAGCTGGGGCAGCCGCCCGCTGCCACCCGGCTCGAATGTATCCCCGTACCTGGTAGATTTATCAGTGCATGGTGCATGCCCGCTTTGCACAGGGACGCTAGCACTTGGTGGCAGGGGGCACTGGTCGTCCTCCAGGTTGCTCCTACGTAACCAACGGCAGGCAGAGACGGACCTGGAGGCTAAAACTCTCAACAGCTCCAGTCGTCCAGCCGTCCAGCCGTGCCTATCCCGTAACCCGTACCTCCCTCCATCATCGACTCAACCCATCCGCTGCCGACCCCTCTCCAACCATCGTCCGCCACCGGCAAACTTGTCAACGCGCAAAAGAAGCTGTACATTACCGCGCAGCGACGGCAAGCCGACTCTGATTCCGATTCCGATTCGATTCCACCAGCGGCACCCCGTGCCTCTTCCGACGCCCTAATCCCCCACCTCGCCAAAATCTTGATACTCATCGTCACACGGTCCCTCGCCGACGCTGCGTATAAGCATGATGAGCTGGTGGTCTTCAGGAGCCAACACGGCTCTGGACGAGCAGATCGAGAAGGCTACGAGCAGCAGCCTGTATGGTCTGCCCTTGTTCTTCTGTTGCGCTCTGTTGGATGAGAGAAAGTTCGCGGCTGACCATCTTCCTCGTCTCTTCCCTCAGTGAGGATATTGCACTCAACCTGGAAATCTCCGATGTCATCAGGTCCAAGACTGTTCAACCCCTGGAGGCTATGCGCTCGCTCAAGAAGCGCATCAACAACCGAAACCCCAACACCCAGCTGAGCGCCTTGAATGTGGGCCAGAGTCCCCCTCCCCCACCGGCATGGCGCGTACATCCGACTGACTGATGCAGCTTACCGATACCTGCGTAAAAAATGGCGGCTCCCACTTCCTGGCCGCGGTCGCGTCTCGGGAGTTTATGGAAACCTTGGTGTCTCTCCTGAAGGCGGTTGGCCCTGTCGCTATAAACTCCGACGTCCGGGCCAAGATACTCGAGTTGATCCAATCCTGGGCCACGGCGACCGAGGGTCGATACGAACTGTCCTACATCGGCGAGGTCTACAGGACGCTGCAGAGCGAGGGCTTCCAGTTCCCCCCGCGCGTTAGTGTCGCCAGTAGCATGATAGATAGTAGCGCGGTTTGTCTGGTCCATGCCTAGATGCCGATGGCAGACGCTGACACTGCTTAGCCTCCCGAATGGGTCGACTCCGAGGTCTGTATGAGGTGTCGAACCCCTTTTACATTCACCAACCGAAAACACCACTGCCGGAATTGCGGAAACTGCTTCGATCAGCAGTGTTCGAGTAAAACGCTCCCCCTGCCCCATCTGGGCATTCTCCAGCCGGTTCGAGTCGATGATGGCTGCCACGCCAAGCTCACGGACAAGTCCTCGAGGGGCGGTGGCACCGGCACCACCGCCTATGACCGCCCTCCCACATACACATCGACACCCGCCAAGTCACGAGTCTCATCTTCAGCAATGCAGCCCCGCAACGCTCGGGTGGATGATGGGTTCGATGAGGACCTAAAGAAGGCATTGGCCATGAGTCTGGAAGAAGTCCAGAGCCACTCACGCGGCTATGTCGCACCAACAGCCAACGGCGCATTTAACGGCCAGCCCAAGGTGAACGGGCACGCCCCTGCTCAGACATCGAACCCAGCACCAAAGGCGGTAGAAGAAGACGACGATGATTTGAAAGCGGCAATAGCAGCGTCGCTAGCAGACATGGAAGAGCAGAAGAAGCAGCATGCTGCAGCACTCAAAGAGCAGTCGTCAAACATTGGAAACTCTTCGTCGCCTGCGCCTTTCGCACTCCCCAAGAACGATTATGAGCTCACGCCCGTGGAAGCTGAGAATATTAATCTCTTTTCCACCTTGGTTGATCGTCTCCAAACACAGCCCCCAGGGACAATACTTCGAGAGCCGCAAATCCAGGAGCTATATGACAGCATTGGCACCCTGCGGCCAAAGCTCGCACGAACCTATGGCGAGACAATGAGCAAACATGGTTGGTTGAATTCTTCCCTCATGCACGCCGCAGAGGCCACATTCTAACTGGCACCAGATACACTGCTTGACCTCCATGCAAAGCTCTCAACCGTCGTTCGCTACTATGACCGAATGCTTGAGGAGCGGCTGTCCAAAACCTATAGCCAGCACAGTATCGGAGGATACAATCTTCCCATGCCAAGACAGGTATCCGGGCCATATCCATCAATACATCCCAGTGTCCAAAGCAATTCCGGGCCAGCCGAGAGCTTCTACACTGGTGAGCAGCAGCAAGAGTACGGAAGACCAACCGGGCAGCCTTCTTACCCACAAGCTCCACAACCTACCGCTCAGTCGCAGTATGTGTCATATGACAGGCGAGCCTCGCTTGTTGGACACCCCAGCAGCCCTTATCCTCCCCAGCAAATCCCCCAGAGGACGGACAGCTGGGGTGGAGCACCACCTGCCCCGCTGCCACAATACGCACAGCAACCTAGCTATCCACCGAACGAGGCTGCACCTCCTCAGAGCAACCATCTGCAGCAGCAGGCAACCGGCCAAGCGCCTTTAGCACCACCAGCGGTGTCTGACTCGGTCGGAACCACTCCAACTGCTGATCCGAATGCTTCGTTCTATTTCAGTCCGCAGTCACAGCAGCAGCAGCAACCTCCCCAACCTTCCGGCCCTGAAGCTTCTCCCTCACCCTATCCGAATCTATCACAATCAATACACTCTTACCAGCCCTCGCTACCGCAAACACCTGCTTCTATCCCCGCCCAACCCTCTCAACCCCAGCAGTCCCACCAGCAGCAGCAACCTCAGCAACAGCAGCAGCAGCAGCAGCAACAGCAACAACCATATTGGCAACACCCCGGCGCCCAACAGACAGCTCTCCCACCAGTGTGGCAGGCACCTCCTCCAAGCACGGCTCCGTATGCCTCTTACAGTCAGGAGACGTTCCCGTCGGCGCCGCAGCATGCCCCGAAGCAGCCGGTTATGGAGGAGAGTTTGATCGATCTTTGAGTTTGTTCAAGGGCTTGCATGTCAAGGGGTGGTTAGGCTTGGTGCACTTGGTTGAGGATATAATCCCCTAGCCGGGAAGGGAATGGTTGGTTGTTGACAAGCTTGGTTTGATGTGGCGTTTGGTAGGCAGAGCTTGGTGGTTTGGGAAGGTGTGTCATCTGGCAGCTGATTACATAGACAAGTCACCTGTTGTTTATTGGAGAGTAAACCCCAGGACGAGAACCATATTAGAGGTGCGTAATGGTGGTGGGCAACTCTGTGGACAGCACAGTATGGAATACCAAACTGTGGTTACTTAAAAAGGAAAGTGATATGTGGAAGAGGGCTGAGAAGGTATACGGTCTATTCTTTGCTCGTCCGTGCTCCCTTGCGGTTCGGGTTAGAAACGGCTGGCCAACGGCCCGTATATCCATATATCTACGCTCTTCCCCGTCTTCTTTCTCAATCAACTTGAGTCGATCGGCAGCTAGTTGAGATTACTGGAGATGTGATACTGGTGGTGCTGCAAGAGGACGAGTGGACTGCATACAGGCTAACCCAGGTTCAAATCATGAGATGTGCCAGCTGCGGGAAGTGACCCTACTAACCACATCGTCTGGACCTCTTTATATTATCTGTTTTCTCGTCGTTCTTTTTTCCTTCTTTTTGGTCATGGTCTCAGTGGTTGTTTGGTGGACTTGTAAGATCGTCTCACAAAGCAACGGTATGTTGGTACTCATAACTCCGTGATCAAACAACAAGGGTTCGCGATGATGCTTACTGGCAACCGTAATAAGTTTTCGTTAAGACCATCCGTCCGAGCCTTTGAAGGAAGGTTCTTTCTTGTTTCTGTTTTTTTTTCTTTTGGTTACGTTTTCCTTTTTCTTCTTCTTCTTCCTCTTCTTTTTCTTTTTTCTTTTTTCTTTTTTTTGGAAATCCAGTGTCGTTTGTCTTTTGGTTGGAGAACCGATAGAATATAGGTTGCCAGCACGTCATGAAGGGAGGAGAAAAAGGAGGAAAAAAGAAAATGTGTTTGGGGGGGGGCGGTAGGTTTGGTGGTTAAGAATAAGAGACAGCAAGAACGTATAAGAGGCTATCTATGGTGTCGCAGAACTGGGCGGGTGTACATTGAGTTTTTCAGTTATGAACTTGAGCAAAATTTGTATCGACCGGTCAATTCAGATACAAAGTAATAGCATCACACGCCGAGGACCTCCCGACGTAATTCTATGGAGGAAAAGTGTGCCTGGAACCAATAATTAATTAATTGACGCGGTCGTCCCGCAGTGCGGCAGGAGCCTGGTTCAAATCCAAGTTTGGTCAGCCAAACTAGATCCTTTTATCTTTTTTCTTTTCCCTGACGCAAGAAAAAAAAGTAGGTATCGGTATATAGGCGAGAGCAGCTCCATGCTCAAGTTACATTTCTGCAATTGTTATTTAATGGCGGGCAATAACTGGTACGTAACCCAGTCATTGACGGTTCACGGATTGTATACTTCTTGACATTTGTTTTGCATTAATGGGCACTCCCGATCTCGACCCCTTCCTTACCGCCTGCCCCATACTGTAGGAGGTGTGATGAAGTTCTGGTGGCTTTCTGTGTCGGACACGAAACTGACCAAAAGGTAAGCACGATAGTCGAGTATATTGTAGGAAAACCGCGCATGGTGCGTACCAACGCGGTTTCATATCGCCACTCCTGAAACATCACGACTCCTCCCCCTCTTCTCACTTAATATTAACGACATTTTACTTCTTTCACGAACAAATATATGGAGGTATATATATATATATATATATATATATGTGTGTGTGTGTATTTTTCCACTCGAAAGTGTTGTGGTATTTCATCACTGCTGGAAGTCCAATCGTTTTCGAACGAAGAACAAGAAAAAGACAAAGAAAGAGAGAGAGATAAAGAGGGAAAAACCATTCAGCTTCGTCCCCATCATCCCCAAATATATTTGACTCCTACTCTTCCCTCTTCATACAAATACGCCCACGAATGTCCGAGATGGGACAAACCTGCGCGACGACTTCCAGAAGATACCAACATGGTCACCGTCATCTCCCGACTCAACTCCAACCCGCAAACCAAATACAGCCTCTCCATTAGAATCCCCAATCAAATCGTAATAGATATCTACTGAATGCCAAACACGAAAAGAAAAGCACAACAAAAAGCTGTCATAAGCACCCGAAAAAGGCCCGGGGTTTACCATATGTCCTCCTCCGCCTGGACCATCTCGACAGTCGGCGACTTCGGCTCGAATTTCCTCATACGCTTGCGGTCGGCCTTGGTCACCAAGCTGGGAGTGATGGGCACAACGGGCGAGAATGGCTGATAAGGGGTGTAAGGAACTGGAGCTCCGGTCCATGGGGTCCGCATGCCGGTAGGCAACCCCGGCGACATGGGCGCAGCTCGAGTGAAGACAGTCTGCTTGGTGCTCTGGTTGGCCGTGGCTGAGGTTGGACTCGCGAGGCTGGGTTCGTAAGCACGAAGAGGAAGAGCACCGCCCGGTCGGATGGCCGTGATGGCCGACAGATTCGGCCTCTCCCTGGAGAAAGACTGGCCCGGCTTAGGAGAGGCCGGGAGCGAGTCAAGGCTGGGAAAGCGGTTGACTCCAGGCTTGGGCGAGGTGGGAAGCCCGACGAGGTTCGATGTTGACCTCTCTGATACCGCAGAGACAGGCTCGGCGTCGCTCGCGCTGCCGCTGGTGGCTGCAGAGGCATTGCGGGTGTGGGACGAGCTCTTGTCGTCACGTGTTTCGCGGCGGGTGGCCTTTCTGTCCCGAGTGGGCGGCCGTCCAATTGCAACGTCGATGCGCTCAGCAATGCTCTGCGTGCTGATGGGGGACATTTCAGGGGTAGGGATTTTATTGCTGACAGCGCGGCGGAAGGGAAGGACGTCTGACGGTATCGGTGGTGGGGGTGGATGAGGCGCGTATAGGCGCGGCGACATAGGGTTCATCTCCTGCTCCTCAGGGCGAGGGAAAGTTCCCGTCATAGGGGTCAGGATGGGCGATGAGATGGAGAGGCCTTGCGGACCCTTGGACTTGCGTGGCGACTTGAGGAACGACAGAATCGAGGAGCTGCGGGACTGGGCCTTCTCGTCCCTGGATAGGTTCAGGTTGGTCGGCTTGTTCTTCTCCCTTTTCATTCCAGGCGTGACTGGGGTCCCCGGCGCGGTTGATCTGATCGAGGGTGATGGGAGGGTCGGTTGGTATTCCCTTCCCTCGGCCTTGGCCTGCTCCTGCTCCATCACGTACTTGTACATGTCTTCCAGCTGTGATTGCGCCATGCTTCTATCACGTCCAACGACTGACTGATCAACTGACAGGTCAATGCCAGCGGCGAGGATGGTTGAGGTGGGGGACGGGATGGTATACACCGAATGCTGGGACTTTGCAGGACTGAGCGGACCACCAGATCTGGCGGACTTGGTCGGGCTCAGGGGCGTAGGATGTGAGAAGTTCTTGTAAGGGCTCTGGGGGAGGGCTTGAAACTGCTGGGCGGCGTTCTTGTAGTCCTCCTCGGACTGGAGAAGGAAGGGCTCGGGGAAGGGGTTGAAGGCAAGGAGGTTCCGTTCCTCCTCGGGGAGGGCGGCGATTCTCAGATGCTCGCGGCGTGCCTTGGAAAGCGCAAGGAGCAGAAGGGCGACCAGCACCAGCGAAAGAGCGTACGACCCAACAATGGCACCGATCTGGGCAGGGAGGTACTTGGGGTCACGGATGGCGTCTCGCGACAACGGAGGGCCGTCCTCGGGCGAGGGGGCAGGATACCAGTCGATGTTGAGGGGGTTGTTGTCGCCGTGGTCGTTCTTCCAGACGTCCGGGTCCGACGGTAGGGCAAGACAAAATGGGAGCCAAGAGGCGGACAAGAAGAGAATAATGGCAGCAGCGACGTTATAAAGGCGGGAGCCAGAGGGCATGGTGGTGGAGGTGGAGGTGGAGGTGGAGGTGGAGGAGGTGGTGGTGGTGGCGATCACCTCAGCGTTGAGACGGGACCTGGCTGGAGTCCGGATCCTGACGAGGCCGTCCGTCGGCCGTCGGTTCCTGGCCTCGATGGTCCCCCCTGTTTTTGGGATTCCTGGGCTTGAATCTGGATCTGAAATCCTATCCTGTCCTCATGGTATCATGGTATCCGCATCGCCGAAACACGAAGTGACTGAGATGCAGAGAAGAGAGCTCGCGAGGACCCGCGGCACGGAGGTGCGACTGGGTATATAGCGGCTGTTGAGACGTGATGGCCCCAGGCCCAGCAGAGATGTGTCGGCTGGGCGAGCAACGCGGCATTGGGGGGGCGGGCATTGGCCGGCGCCTGGCATCACTTGCACGGCGGCATTTATTCAAAGGTTGCAGAAGGCGGTAGGCATTCTGGACGTGGTCAGCGCGGTGGTCTTGCTGCTGTGCGGCCGTCCGCGCCTGCTGGTTGGACAGATCAGTTGATGGCATGGACGGGCTGGCGGTAAACCATGGGCTGTGGTTGGCTGGCACACTAGCAAATCCCCCGCCATTTGCCCGCATCCTTCCCTGCATGCCCTGCGAGCCCTGCGAGCCCTGCACATCACCGCCCCTCTTTTATATCACTCCAGGGATCTCCCCTCTCCTGTGCTTCCCTTCCTTCCCCTCGTGCCTTCCCTCCCGCCAGGGCCCGCCCCTCGACTGCTGGTGGTGGATTGGGGATCGTGACAATCACAAATCTACACTACACAACGGCGCCGCACAGTCAAAAGCCTTTCGCTCGCACAGCCGGGAACATTCGCCATCCGCCAATAAGGTTTGTGTGCCTCGCATCCCTCTACACTACACACCGCTAGGTAGCCGTTACTATCACCGGTGCCTTGGATGCTGGGTCACCAACGTGATATCGAACCTCACAGGCTGTGACGGCACTCACGTTAGCTGCATGCGCTCCGTCCTCCCCCTCCTAGCTCGGCACCTCACCTCTGCAAACACCATGTGCAGACCAAGCAAGCCAAGCTGTACCTACCTTAGGTGCCTGACTTGTCTCGGTAGATATTGCACACCATTGATACCTAGTGTAGTAGATGTTTCAAACACCCAATCCAATGTGTGCATAACAAATCTCGACACAATCCCTGGAGCCATGATTATTTGGTTTGATTTGTTGGCTCGGCGAGGGATTCGTGATGCCCGAAGCTAAAGGTCGGCTGTGATACGGCGGTAGGAAAAGGGGCCCATTTGACAGTGGCACTGCCAGTGGGCATGGGCTCGTCCGGGCGGTTAGATGCTGGGCGATTTCATGCTGCAAGATCCCCAATCCCATGTCGGCTCCTGGAACGGGAAAGATACCGGGGTAGGCGGTCGATCATTGCTTTGTCCACACACCTACAGCACTCAGGGGCGCGGACTTTACTGGAGCGTAAATGTTCACGAGGGTAGCTCACATTTGTATGAAGGACTGCTTGATTTGGTAGGGATTGTCTATCGGAGGTTGGGCTTGTAATTACCTGTAGTGTACGTTGTGTAGAATTCTTGAATTAATGCGAAACGCAGGTACAAGTGAATACCTGGTACTTTACCTGGTACTTTACCTGGTACAGGATAGCGTTGGATCGATTGGCGGACTGTCGAACGCCAATCGGGATTATGGTCCGTGCTCCGGGGTCAGCTGCTTTCGTGCACCCAAGCAGCCTGTCGCATCGCGCATCGCGTGGTACCTGCGTAGTTTGTTGCGCGTTTCGCTGCAAGTGTTGGTGGTTGACAACAGTAACACTGTCACGCAACTACTTGGCTCTACTCTGCTCTGCAACGCTTCTTAGTTCCGATTCATGGCGTAGAGAACTAGGGCCAGCCCGACGCATTTTTTCTTTCTTTCTTTCTTTCTTTCTTCAGGCATTGCTGCAGGGCGAGCTCCCCGAACACGACCACGACGTTGGGCAGCCAGGGCACCGCCCTCGCCTCCTCGACCCTGGCGCGATCTCATGTCTCTGTCCACCTCCACATCCACATCCACAGCCATCAACCATCCGCATCCCCTCTCGCAGTCCATTCTCAAGAGCCTCAACAATGCCCAGGCACGGGCGGTGAGCTCTGATGCCGCCACCGTCGCCATCTTGGCCGGCCCAGGCAGCGGCAAAACCCACACGCTGACGTCGCGCGTCGTCTGGCTGGTGGACTGTATGGGCTTCCGCCCTGAAGATGTCATCGTCGCCACATTCACCGTCAGGGCCGCCCGCGAAATGAAGGAGCGCATCGGCAAAGCCCTCAAGGGCGGCCGCGAGAACAAGATTGTGCTGGGCACCTTCCACAGCATTGCCCGCCGCTACCTCTCTGCCTATGGCCGCCACATCGGGCTCAGCCAGAAGTTTGGCATAGCTGACGATGCCGACTCAAGGGCCATCATTGCCAGGATCTGCAAGAGGCTCCAGCTGGCCATAGACCCGCCAGCTGCGCGAGCCTGGATCAGCAAGAAGAAGGCCAAGGGAACCGAGGCCGCCTTGGCCGCGTCCACGCGGAAACAGCCTGCCAAGCCCACCGCCGGTCTGCAAGAGCTCGAGACCTGCTACAAGGAATACCAAGACCATCTGGACCGGTCCAACCTGCTCGACTATGATGACCTCTTGGTGCGCTGCGTCGAGCTGCTCCGCAAGTTCCCCTCGTGTGTCGCCAACATACAAACGGTGCTCATCGACGAGTACCAGGACACCAACGGAGTTCAGTACGAGCTGATGAGGCTGCTTGCCCAGAAGCAGGGGAGGATCACCATTGTGGGCGACCCAGATCAGAGCATCTACGGGTGGCGGTCCGCCGAGATTAGAAATTTGTGGCGATTGCTTCGCGACTTCCCGGGCACCGACGAGATCTCGCTGGAAGAAAACTACCGGTCGTCCCAGTCCATCCTGGATCTGTCGTTGCTGGTGATACAGCAGGACAAGAAGCGATACCAGAAGCTCTTGAAGCCCGTCCACAATAAGGGATCCCGTCCTGTGTTGCGCAAGCTCAAGTCCGCGTCTGCTGAGGCGGAATGGATTGTCTCCGAGATTCGAAGGACTCTCCTCATGTCGGGCGCGATGCTGAATAACGGAGATGTGGCCATCTTATTGCGCTCTGCAGCTCTTTCGAGACATGTCGAGGGCGCCCTGGGGAAAGCTGGGGTCGGCTACAAGATGGTCGGCGGTTTCAAATTCTATGACCGAACCGAGATCAAAACCATCCTCGACTATCTGCGTGTCATCCACCAGCCTGAGAACAATGATGCCCTCGCCAGGATTATGAATGTCCCCAAGCGCGGCATCGGCGATGGAACCATCAAGGTTTTGATCGAGGAAGCTGAAAAGTCTTCGCTTAGTCTGTGGTCCTTACTGATCAAACATTGCCGCGGAGATCGCGCAGCAAAGACGAGAATCACGAAGCAGGCCGAGCAGAAAATTAGTGGTGAGCTGCTTCGCCTCCTAAACGGAGTAAGGAAACGGGTGACAGAAGCTTCTGATAACACCCCTTTTGGGCTTGTTGAGACGATTGAGCATCTCTTGACCGCGTTGAATTTCCAAAAGGTCTTGCAAGATACTCACCCTGATGACCACGAGCAGAGATGGGCCAACGTGCAGGAGTTCATCAGCCTGGCAGCCGACTTCGTTCGCGACCTACAGCAGTCCGGAAACGACGCCCTCCCAGAGATTGAGGGTCTTCAACAAACTGTCGATGACGACGTCCTGCCGCGATTCCTGGCCAACGTTGCACTTGCAGCTGATGCGCAAAAGGGGGAAGGTGGCCAGGAAAGCAAGCCGCTCGTAACAATTTCGACCATACACGCAGCCAAGGGCCTGGAATGGCCAATTGTCTTTGTCCCGGCAGTATACAACGGCTCGATCCCCCACATGCGGTCAGAGGACGGTGACGAAGAGCGAAGGCTATTATATGTGGCAATGACGAGAGCCCAATGTCTGCTCTACCTAAGCTATCCGGTATACAGCTCCATGGGCAACGGCGAACGCAACGAGCTATCTCCATTCGTCGCCCCCCTGGGCAGCTGTTTTGCAAAGAAAGGGCCATGTTTCGATCGACCGGTTGTTGGCCAGATAGCCCAAATTCTTCAGCGCGAACTAGCGCCTGATGAAGCAGTGTTCAAGAACCTGCCTCCCATGTTCAGCATGGAAGATAATGTGTTTCCAATCGATCCGGACGAGGCGCAAAAGAATGCTGCCAGCAGACCTAGCGGTGGCGGCGAAGGCGATCAACAAACCGGTGAATATCCACGATCGAAGCGACCCAGGTTGAGTGTCCCTACGCTAGTGAGCCAGAACAATGGCGAAGAGCAGGAGTGGCGCAAGGAGTATGCTACCACCATGGAGCAGGCGTCGAATTTTACCGTCTCTTCTCTCCCTGGCTTTGTGAGCGCGGGGACTCATCAGGTCGCGATTACCGCCGCGAACGCCGCGGCGGAAGCGAGCCAGAGAAAGGAGAGAGCTGCAAAGCTGTCAGCCAGCAGGCGGCCGCCAGATCAGAAGACGCTGATGGACTTTGTCAAGACCAGCTCCAGTTCAAGTTCCGGACTCCAGACTTCCACCCCAGCATCGCACGTGGCAAAGCCGGTCAATAAACTGGCCTCGTTCCAAAATGCGTTTGCCCTCAAACACGGTATCGGCAGCAGCACACAGAAGCTCCCGAAGCCGGCCATCAGTCCAGAGCTAGCTGCACGCAAACTCAGTGCCGGCAGGCCAACGATACATCCAACTGCTGCCAAGCCACGGATAGAGGAGGACAAGAGCGAGCGGAAGCAGTATGCTTGCTTTTCGAGCTCGCCAACTCGACCTCCTGCCCCTGAAGCTGCTGTTGGAGGGGAGGACCAGGACGGGCCGCCTTCCCCGGTGCAGCCTGCCCGTGCGGCTGCGTGTTTGCATGCAACAACAGTAAACCTACCCAAGGGGCTTGGAGGGGCTGGGGGGCTCAGGAGGCCCGCCGGACTGAGTCGCGAGGGCATTGCTCCAATGGACAAACTGAAGAAGCCATTCAAGCCGCTGACCATGAAGCGGTTATAGTGTAGGTGGGATTGGAGAATAAGGGGTTGAAGGGGGCATGGGTTTGCGGCTAGCTGAGCAGGTGGCTGCATGGAACAATGGAACATTTGCGCAACTGGCTGCGAGAACTATGGCTTACCTATGGTTGACCTATGGTTGTTTACCTACTGTACCTAGCTTTCCGAAAAAGAAAAGCTTTCTCTTTGGTCTCGTATGTATATGTTATGAAGCACGGTACCTGCCGTTCACAAACATATAATTGAAGGCCTCCCTTGCAGCCAATGTGCTGGGCGGAATCCTGCACCCGAGTCAAGAGCGAACACGGTGACAACTCTTTCTCGAGACGGCCTGGCAGACCTTCAATGACTTTTGGACGTGGTACAAAAGCTGGTGCTGGCCAATTTCGCCACGAGTGGACTGACTGTCTTAACTCGAGCACTGGGGATAAACACCTCAACCACGGGATACAGTACCTGTTATATACGTGTACATGGCACAACATGAGCTCTCCTTTCCGGCGGGGGTTCGTCGAGTGGAGGGGGAGTCTACAAGGATATGCCGTGGCAGCTATTGCTCGGACTTGGCAGCCTCAGCCTGACTGACGGTCACAAAGACTTTTTTCTTCTTTTCTTTTTCCCTGAGTGATATCGTCGATAGCGCGATTGGCTAGCCTATCCTCTCTCGTCGGTGCAACTCGACTACCGACGGTTCGGTGCTTTCTTGGTATCCAGACCTTGGGATCGAGATGTCGGGAGGCGTCGGGGACTGTCTCAGTTTGTTTGCGCACCTCCACGAGAGGACCGTACACGGATGCGGGATGGAAGGTAGGGCATATAAGTCGACCTGGTCGTCCGTCTCGGGGAATCCGGCTCGAATCCGCGCGATACTGTAGCCTAGAATGCCAACTGCCCATCTTCTCCTTCTCCTTCTCCTTCTGCTTCTTGCTCGGCTCTTCTTTTCCTTTTTTTCTGTTCTCTCTTTCGTCCTTCACCTCGATTTTTTTTCTGCATACACTCATTGATCCGCGACGGTGCTGGGTGCTCTGGTATTGAGTGAAGCGGAACAGAGCTGACGTCCGTCGAGGAAGGCGGGGAGATATCCTCAATTGTTGTACCTTCCTTGCCTCTGCGTTCCAGAGCCCCCAGGTTGCGTTCTCGAGTGCCCTTCCCTCACCACGCCATATCGGTCTGGGGCCGGCCAGTCAGGTGTGCCAATTGGCGGCCAAGTGTGGGGTGTCGGGTCTGGGCCTTGCTTCCCGCCCACTCCACTCCGCGCCTTCCCTGCACGTGTTTGGCGTTAGACCGTCGAGGTGCTGCTGCGGTGCTGAAGCAGTGAAGCGTGAGGGGGGGCAGGGGGGAACCGGGGAGCCCCAGCTTTGAGAGTTTCCCGGAACCATCCGCATTCGTCGCACTTGCAGGAGCAGTTAATCATACGATTCTGGCACAAGTCGACCCACACATAACCCGATTCCCGACCTCTGCCCAAACTTTTGCCATCGAGACAGAAAACAGCCAGACGAGTGCCAGTCGGCGGAAGCATCAAGGCAGAACACGCAATTCCACACGTTAGAGACCCGGTAATAGCAGCTGCGCCGCGCGTGTTATTGGCCGACTCAAAGCCTCCTAACTGGCTAACAGACCCCGCTCTTCTTGCCAGGTACCGGTATCATCGACGGGCTGCGTATCGCCCTGCCTTGACAGATTGAGTTGACAGCTTGAACTCCATTCGCGTCGCCGGAACGGACCACCCTCTTGCCAGGTGCCCACGCGAGGCGGCCCCCCCCCCCCCCCCCCCGCGACCGCCCAGAGCAGCAGAAAGCCGCGAGGTGTGTGGTTGGTGTGCGTGTAGAGAGCGAGAGAGGTCGAGACCGGGGCCGCACGGGCAGGTCTGGCAGGTTCGGTTCGGTTCCCGTCGCGGTTCACACCCAAGCAGCAGCAGAAGGCACGAGCTGCAGGCAAAACAGCCCACTGGATCGTGCTGCTCCTGCTGCTCCTGCTGCTCGCCCGCCCCCCCGCCCCGCGGGCAGTTGCAATCACGCGCAAGTCGCAACCTGGGCGATGGTCGATATTGGCGGCGCTGACTCGCCCGGCCTCTTCGATGGTCTGGCAACCTTCGGTGGCATGGGCGAGGACGCGCTGAACAACCTCGACGGCGGTCTTGCAGGGGACCTGATTGATGACAGCGTCACGTCTGCCGCTGCTACCGCAACCTCTACCTCTACACATGCCACCAACACCGCCAGAAGAACAGCCACCCACTCCCCTTCGTCGGCCGGCACCACCACCGCAGCCCTCCTCGGCGGGCCTTCTCCCACCTACCCCAATAGCCTGTCCGCCTCGCCCTCTCTAGTCAACGACGGCTCGCAGTCCTCCTTCTTCAACCAGGACATCTCGCCGTGGTCCTTTCAGGGCACCCCTCCGTACGACTCGACGAGCCCGTTTGATAGCCTTAGCAACAACAGCTGGGAACTGCCAGTCCATCTAAACCTGAACCCGAACCCAAACCCAAATCTAAACCCGAGCCTGCACCCGAGCCAACAGCAGCCGTTGTACTCACAGTCTAGCCGCGCTCATTCTCACTCTCACTCTCACTCTCACTCCCACTCCCCCCTTACCGGGCTCGACCCCGGCCTGTATGACACCGCTGCCGTCCCCGTCCCTCCCCTTCTCAGTCCAAACGGCCAGCACCTGGTGCGGACCAATATCACGCCCAACCTCCGGAACACATTAACCATTGCCCAGCAGGAGAGGCTGAAGGACATTGCCATGCCTCCTCATCTGCAGTATCACTCGCCGCAGAGTGCTGGCAGTCCCGACTCGAGCGCAAGTGGCCATCAAAATGGCGCCGGGTCATCGCCTGACGTCGCCGACCCGTCCAAGTCGGCCAGCAGAAAGCGGAAGTCGTCGGCCGAGGTTGACGACGACGACGATGAGGAAGACATGGACGGACATCCGATCAAGAAGACGGCACACAACATGATCGAGAAGAGGTATAGGACTAACCTGAACGACAAGATCGCGGCACTGCGGGACAGTGTCCCCGCGTTGAGAATCATGACCAAGAGCGCCAGGGGTGAGGACACGACCGAGGACAGGGAGGAGCTTCATGGCTTGACTCCCGCCCATAAGCTCAACAAGGCGACGGTATGCTTGCAGCTTCTGTTGTTCACCCGCAAAAGACTTTGCTGATCCTTTCTTCAGGTCCTGAGCAAAGCCACCGAGTACATCAGGCATTTGGAGAAACGCAACAACCGCCTCACTGAAGAGAACAGCAGCATGCAGGCGAGAATCGCTGCCTTCGAGAAGCTCTTTATGGCGGGCGCCATGACGGGTCAACTTCCCAATCCTTTACAGCAACCGCCCACGCCAATCCAGTATCCTCACGACGTCGCCGCATACATGAACTCGCCCATGCACACACCCCGTGGGCCGGACCCTCCGGGAATGATTCCCATACCGGACGACATGAAGCGCATTCTGGCCTCGCAACAAATCAATGCAAGCCAGCCGTACCCGGTACCACCAGCCCAGCAGTTTGGGCAGCACTCCGCGACAGTGCGCCGTCAACAGATCCAGCAGCAACAGCAGCAGCAAGCCCAGATGCAGGCAGGCCGCTGGAGCCCGTATGCTGGAAGGCTGATGGTCGGATCATTGGCCGGGTTGATGCTTGTCGAAGCCTTCGTCGAACGCGAGCAGGATATCGATACAACAGAAGGACGTGGACTATTTGGGCTTCCGATCTCCCTCATGTCTTCCTTTGTGCGATCTACGCACTTCAGCATTGGAGGCTACTATATCTCGGCTGCCGACTTGATCGCCAAGCTGCGGGTCTTTTTCCTCGTTGCCACGTTTCTGTGGTTGATTCTGCCAACCTGGCTTACTCCTTCACGTCGGGGCGACGAAGAGAATCTGAAACAGGCATCTTCTGTCGTCGCAGCAGTGCCGTCCCTTGCGTCCCCCATCCATGTCAGGAGACAGGCCTGGCTCACGGCGATCCAGACAGTTTGGGTGCCAAGGCATAATTTCTTCCTTGAAGCTGCCGCCTTGGTGCTCAAGACGATGAAGTACGCGCTCAGGAACGTGTTTGGACCCCGCGCTTACCTCATGTTGACCGGTTTGAGCGAGGAGCAGGAAGCGGCTCGCGTCAAGGCTTGGGCGATCGCCTTGGATGCCCAGCTAGCCGGCGGGGATGTGGAGATCAATAGGAGTCGTCTCACCCTTACATTGCTTGCACTGGGCACCTTGCCCAACACGCCACTCCGACTTATGATGGCGGCGCTGCATATCCGGGTTTTGCTCTGGCAAGTGAGCGGGGCTCTATGGATGGGCAACATCTTCGCAGCCAAACTCGCCAGGTCAAAGTGGAACGAGGCGAGGCAAATCAACCTGATCAATAAATCCCTCCACGATGACGACTCTTCAGAAAACGAGCCTCTCCCGGAGCACCTGGCATTACTCCTTGAGCAGGACTGCGATGAGGTTCTCAACGACGCCATTATCCAGCGGGCACACAACCTGGCCTGGAACCAGCCTACAACGCACAACGTGGTGGACGAGATCGACAGTATGAATAATGTGGTGGATGATCACGCAGTCAGGTCGCCCATGGACGCTGTAGCGGCGTGGTACTCGAGCCTCCTTCTTCACCGCTTCTTGGTTAACAGCCTCTCCAAATCTCAGGGTAACCCGTCGGAAGCCGTCAGCTCCACGCAGGACGATATTTCGCTGGCAATCGATATAGCGCCGATCGGCTCTGTGGTCCAAGCCCGAGCGCTTGTCGCGCGCGCGGTCCATGTTGCTGAGAAACGTGGCGCCAGCATCGCAACCGCCATGACAGCTCTAGGCTCCACATTCAGCAGTTCAAGCAAGCAGGAAGGGCACGTCAAAGTCGAGCCGCAACTGTTCGAACCCCAACTTTCATCTGCCGTGTCTGATCCCGATGCTGAGATGGCACTGGAGTGCGCAAAGGCCACGGCACTTCTTGAAAGATTTGCCGAGCCTAACGAGGCTGCATTCGATATCATTGACTCGATCCTGCCGTCTTCAGATGCTCAAAGCATGTCGTTGCTCGGCTGTACGGCCGTGTTTTCCCTGGTGGAATCTGCACATAAGCATCCACTTGCTAGAGAGGCTTGCTCAGCGTCGCTGGAGAGAATCGCGGGCACGCTTCGAATCTGGGTTGGCAGCTCGACGGGTGAGAAGGCCGGTCTTGGAGGGGCGCTGAGGCAGAAGATGGTTGATCGTTGTTTGGGGATCACCAGGAGCTTGGTGGGGATGGAGACAGATCCCGGATATGGAAGCATGGACGATTGCGATGACGGGGACGGCGGTGGCTGCTGATTTTGCGCCATCTTCTTCTCTGCTCTCGGGGGCTCGAACCGCAAGTTCTGGCCCTTGACAGCACCAACTGCACTGCACTACGAATTCTTTTCGGAGCTGTTTCTCTGTTTCTTCTTTTTTTTGGTCGGTTGCTTAAATGGGTTTCTTCGCCTTATTGTTCATTCAGTGCGTGCATGGCAGATGCTACCGATGAGAATGGGTGAAATTGGCCCATGCCGGGCCACGAAGTGGACGCTACGTAACGAAACAATGGCGTCCTTACATATGGGGTGTTAAGGGCGCTTTCGTCGTTATACCTACATGTTTTGTCTTGCGTTTCTATTGCTTTTTCTCGTCGGCTTTGCCGTCGATTAGGAAGAGGGCTCGGGGAAGATATCTACAGATACAGGTACAGGTACAGCTGGGCATGTGTGATGATAAGACGGGAAGAGAAGAGAAACAGGCGAGACTGGGAAGGTAGAGAGTGGAAGTGGGAGAGGGAGTGGGAGAGGGGGAGGGAGAGAAGAGAGCCCGATGTTATTGGTTTTTGGGGGGTTTATCTCGCAAGTGAGGGGATTCGGGCTGTTGCGTCTTGAGGTCATCATCGCTCCTCCGCTTTTATCGATGCTCTACAGTAGTTGTGAAAGTTTTAATTGTGTGATCTGGCGCGAGCTGGTCGTTGTTTTCTTGTTTTGGGCTTTGGTGGAGTGGCTGGCGCAGCGGATATCGATAAAAAATAGGCTTCATTGTTGTTATTTCACTGTCGTTTGTGTTTCTGTTGTGGGTGCCTTGCCTTACTCTATATGCCAGGTATCGTGAGAATTATTTGGTCTGGTTTCTAGTGTATTGCTTTGATGAAATGTTTTGTATGTTCGGAGTTCGGAATGAGAACCACCCGGCCGTCTTTTAGTGTGGGGTGACCATGCGGAGGTGGGTGGGGGCGGCGTGGAGGACGTGACGTCGTGAGTTTATTTGAGATTGAATTGAAGATATCTTTAGTGGAAACCCAGATCCCGATAAACCTCCATGAAATATGCGTGTACTGTGGTAGGATTAGGTGGGATTGACTTTGAGTTTTGACTTTCCGTCTCCGCAAATGCCTGGGCTGGGACTATGTACCTTACCTACCTTATGTAGGTCGTGTACACTACTGTCTGTGTTGCTTCCTTCCCTGGCTGGACAGATATCTCCGCGGGAGCCTCACTAGGGAAGGGAACGAAGTGCAACCTGGAAGTGACACTGATCCGCACTCGATCGCAACTCGGCTGATTGGTGGGCGGGCTGTCTCCTTATCAGCGGGGCCCCGCGCGCAGCAGCAGCAGCAGCAAGCCAGTCTCTCTCGCCAGTCCATCTACAATACCCAATCTTATCTGCCGCCGTTTTACAAGTACAGGATAAGGTAGGTGCTCTGCCTCGAGGTATCTGGGGACGATCGTCTCCCGAGGAGACCTTGTGGAAAGGATGAGCTTTTACGACTAAAAAGTTTATCAGGTAGGTAGGTTTTGGTGTGTGCCAGGTACGGCTTGTTGCACTACCGCGCATCCCCACGGAAATGCCACGTCCATGCATGCCCATTGCATCCATGTTCCATCGACGCTTGAACGCTGCGCTGACACGGAGAGACGAGAGGTGTCTGTCTGTCTGCCTCCCCGACAGAAAGCACGGGCGGAGATGTCTGTTGCGCATAACTACGTCTTGCTGTTACATCCGATTTTGCTCATGATTCCCATCCAATTCAGACGCTGCTGGGTGGATTGCCCCGTATGTCCGTCCCAGGCCTACTTCTTTCTGCCCTACCTAGGGGGGAGGGAAGGGGCGGAAATGCAGGTTTCTGGTCATGGAGGTGGGCAAGTGGGTGGGTGGGTGAACATGCGCGGATTGACCTCATGCGGCGGTGCAGATGGGTGTTGATATTTTTTTCGAGGACCAGCCAGACAGGCAGCCAGATGGACAGCAGCACAAGCTCAGTCGTTGTTGGTCTAGACTCTGTGGTGGTTTTCCATTGCTATGCGGCCCTTTCCTTTACTTTGCTTTGCTTTTGCTCTCTCTCCTCTCTCTTCTCTCCATCTCTGGCTTTTATTCGTCTCGACGATAGACGTGTTCTATCTCGAGTTGTTCTGAATCCCGCTTGTCGATTGACTCTTCACTTTTCTTTTCTTTTCTTTTCTTTTCTTTTCTTTTTTTCTCTCTTCTTTATTATTCCCAACCAGGCCGTGTGTCTCGTCCTGCTTGACACGGATCTACCGTACGTTACCTACCACCACGCATGTATCATTGAACTGTGATATCGGTACCGCGTTGCACACTCGAGCGAGAGCCAGTTGCCGTCATGGCTGCTAGCAGCAGAAAGAAGATTGTGGTCGTCGGCCTGGGCATGGTTGGAATCAGTTTCATGTAAGTCTTCCTAGCGATTCTGTTAGTGCCTAGAGCCAGCTGACAGCCATCCCCATACCTCTAGTGAGAAGCTCATAAAACTAGATGCCAGGACCCGCGAGTACGACGTCGTCGTCATTGGCGAGGAGCCATATCTCGCCTACAACCGAGTCGGCCTCACCAGCTTCTTCGACCACCGGAAGGTCGAGAACTTGTATCTCAACCCGCTAGAATGGGTACGTAACTGCTGCTAAGTGCCAACTCCGAACCGGCGGGACGTGTTCGTGGGGGACGAGCTGACCATGCTGGCAGTACACGAGCATTCTCGACGGAGCCCTGAGCTTCCATCTCAACACCAGAGTCACCGAGATCCATCCGGCCAGGAAATCCGTCAGCTGCTCAGACGGCCAGGAAGTGGACTACGACATTCTCGTCCTGGCCACGGGCTCGGATGCCGTCCTGCCCCGCCACACGCCCGGCTACGATGCCAAGGGCGTCTTTGTCTACAGGACGGTGGGCGATCTCGAGAGGCTCATTGCCTTTTCGGCAAGCCAGAAAGGCACCGTTGGCGCTGTCGTTGGAGGGGGCTTGCTGGGCTTGGAAGCCGCAAAGGCGATGGTGGATCTGGCGTGCTTTGACAAGGTCGCAGTCATCGAGCGCAACCGTTGGGTGCTCAGTCGGCAGCTGGATGGCGATGCGGGCGGCATGGTGGTGGAGCAGGTTCGAAGCCTCGGGGTCGATGTTCTGCTCAGCAAACGCGTGGGCAAAATCGACGTGGGCGAGGATGGCGGCATCAAAGGCGTTCACTTCGAAGACGGCGACTACATGTCGTGCTCGACCATCTGCTTCGCCATCGGCATCCGGCCGCGGGACGAGCTGGCGAGAAAGGCAGGGCTGCGGTGTGCCGACCGCGGCGGCGGCATCGTCGTCGACGACACCCTCCAGACCAGCGAGCCCGATATCTACGCGATAGGGGAGTGCGCGAGCTGGCAGGGCCAAACCTTCGGTCTCATTGCCCCCGGCATAGAAATGGCCGACGTCCTCTCTTTCAACATCACACAGGCCAAGCTTCACACCTCGCGGACATACAAGAGCCCGGACCTGAGCACCAAGCTGAAGCTGCTTGGCGTTGAGGTTGCCAGCTTTGGCGACTTCTTCGCCGACCGCGACGGCCCAAAGTCGCTCCCCGGACGAGCCAAGCGGACACCCGAGAAGCCAGATGCCGTCAAGACGCTGACGGATGGCTTGCCCCCCGCGCCCGTGAAGGCACTGACGTACAAAGATCCGTTCCAAAACGTGTACAAGAAATTCATCTTTTCCATGGATGGCAAATACCTGCTCGGCGGGATGATGATCGGCGACACAAAGGACTACGTCAAGCTGGTGCCGCTCGTCAAGAGCCAGAAGCAGCTGGACGTGCCGCCGTCGGAGCTGATCCTGGGGTCGAAAAAGGAGGGCGAGGACGAGGGCGATGACCTCGAGGACGACACGCAGATCTGCAGCTGCCACAACGTCACAAAGGGCGACGTCGTGAACGTCATCAAAGACGGCACCTGCAAGTCCATGGGCGACGTCAAGTCGTGCACCAAGGCGGGCACAGGCTGCGGGGGGTGCATCCCGCTCGTCACCTCCATCTTCAACAAGACGATGAAGGGCATGGGCAACGAGGTCAAGAACAACCTGTGCCCGCACTTCACGTACAGCCGCGCAGACCTCTACAACATCATCATGGTGAAGCGGCTCAAGACGCTGCCCGACGTGATGAAGGAGGCCGGCGTCGACCCGGCCAGCCTCGGGTGCGAGGTGTGCAAGCCGACCGTGGCCAGCATCTTTGCCAGCCTGTGGAACAAGCACGTCATGGACAAGACGGTGCACGGCATGCAGGAGACCAACGACCGGTTCCTCGGCAACATCCAGCGCAACGGCACCTACAGCGTGGTCCCCCGCGTGTCGGGCGGCGAGATCAGCCCCGACAAGCTCATCATCATGGGCCAGGTGGCCAAGCAGTACAACCTGTACACCAAGATCACGGGCGGCCAGCGCATCGACATGTTTGGCGCCAAGAAGCAGGACCTGCTGGACATCTGGAAGACGCTGGTCGCGGGCGGCATGGAGAGCGGCCACGCCTATGCCAAGTCGCTGCGCACGGTCAAGAGCTGCGTGGGCACGACGTGGTGCAGGTATGGCATCGGCGACAGCGTGGGCATGGCGGTGCGGCTGGAGGAGCGATACAAAAGCATCAGGAGTCCGCACAAGATCAAGGGCGGTGTTAGTGGCTGCGTGCGAGAATGCGCTGAAGCACAAAATAAGGAGTAAGTCAACAAAAGGGAACCCCCCCCCACCTCCTTTACCCCAACCGCAATAAACATACCAACTCACATCTTCCCCCAGCTTTGGCCTGATCGCCTCTGAGAAAGGCTTCAACATCTTTGTTGGCGGCAACGGCGGCGCCAAACCCCGGCACGCCGAGCTCCTCATCAAAGACGCGGCCCCGACCGAAGTGATCCCGATCCTGGACCGGTACCTGATGTTCTACATCCGCACGGCCGACAAGCTGCAGCGCACGGCGCGCTGGCTCGAAGCGCTGCCGGGCGGGATCGCCTACCTGCGCTCCGTGATCCTCGACGACGCGCTCGGCATCTGCGCGTCGCTCGAGGCGCAGATGCAGGAGCTCGTCGACAGCTTCTTCGACGAGTGGGCCGAGGCCATCGCGTCGCCCGCCATCGCCGCGCAGTTTGCCCAGTTCGCCAACACGCCGGCCACCGTCGACACCATGGAGGTCGAGCTCGACCGCGAGCAGACGCGCCCCGTCATGTGGGCGCGCGAGCCCGCCCGCGACGACTTCAAGGGCCTCAAGGACCGCTGGTCCGAGACCGCGTGGCAGCCCGTACTCGAGACAAGCTACTTTGACGGTGCCGACGACGCGCCCAACGGCATCAGCGCGAATATCCGGCGCGGGGACACCCAGCTGGCCGTGTGGCGCGTCAAGGGCCGGTGGTTCGCCACGCAGCAGATGTGTCCGCACAAGCGGGCTTTTATCCTCTCCGACGGGCTGGTCGGCGAGGACCCCCCCCCTCCTCCTCCTCCTCCTCCTCCTCCTCCTCCTCCTCCATCCACACCGAATGAAGAAAACCCCTCAACCAACCAGACCTCCACCGCCACAACAACAACAACAACAACAACAACAACAACACCATGGGTCTCGTGCCCGCACCACAAGCGCAACTTCGACCTCTCCAGCGGCGCCTGCAAGAACGACACGGACCTCTCCATCGCCACCTTCCCCATCGAGGCGCGCGACGACGGCCTCGTATACCTCAAGCTCCCGCCCGTGGCCGAGCTCGACGCCGCCCTGGGCACCGCCAAGTGGATGGTCAAGAAGGGCGAGGCCGGACCCGGGCCCTACGTCGAGCTGGACAAGAAGCTGGCCTTTGTCGGCCACCGCGCCAAGAAGCCCGGCGTCAGGCCGCACACGGAGAATGTCATGCGCAAGCCGGTTGCGCTTATGGCTGGGGGGTGTGGGAGTGCGCCAGAGTGGTAAACTCGGGTGGTAATACACAGTAGATACATGGATGGACTTGATGAGGGGCGGCAGGGTTGTATATCTGGGATGGTGTCTTTTTTTCTTTTCTTTTTCTTTGATGTTAGCAACTTAAATGACGGGTTACAATACACAATTTAAATTTACGAAACGAGGTGTTTTTATCGTGACTGGCTTCATCACCGCTGTCAAGATGAGCAAGATCAACATATATTCAGTTTCAGGCATGAACGCATCTTGGCCGGATCCAGATCGGATCTCGATCTGCATGCGCAAACCTAAAGGGTCCACACAGATAAAAGGAGCAAGCGGACCACCAACCACACACATGTACTAAGAGAGTCCAACAATGTGCACGTTTGAATACCCGTCAATTCATCATTCCCCTAACCTGACACTGCGCTGCGTCACCTACTGAGGTGGGTGGTATACAATCGCTTGCCTGATATGAAATGAGAGCAAATCAACAATACCAGCCGACATATACTTGATATAATTACCCCCTAGAACAGTCCGATTCCTGACGCGCAAGACAAGACGAATAAAGCCAGAGATTCATTACCCACCATCATCATTATCACCAGATCCAAGCCAGAAAAAAAAGAAATCAGATATCCAACCCCCTCCCGCCGGCCTGAACAATCAAAATGCTCGCCTTGACGCCCTGAGCAACCAGCTGGCCACCAATACTACCAATCGTCCTTGCGAGATCTTGACTGCCAGCCTCGGCGTTGGCGGCTGACGAATCCCCCAAGCGCGGGTGTCGCCGTCCCAAGACAACGATGTCACCGGAATTCTTGGGCGTCTGGCCGACCGTGCTCTGCGCCAGCTCTAACACCCTAGCCGGTGCCGTCGCCAACGTCACGTTCACCTCGCTGAAGACAACGCGGTCAACCAGCTCCCGAGGCAGCGAGCTCCGCAACGTCGACAAAAGCCCGAGGTCCTTGGCTGAGGTGTCCTGGTCAAACTCGGCTTGCTTTGTGTTAGCCGGGGTGTTGAGACCTGTGCTAGTAGTCGCCTCTGCAACCGAGGTCGCATCTGTAGCCCAGGTTATGTGGACAATAGACGCAGTTACGTGTGGCGTCCTGGCGAGACGGAGAACAATCCGCAGGGCAACACGATCGTCCACACCACCAAAGAATGGGAAGAAGATATGGTGATGCTTGTTTTTGACGGGAAGGGAGGCAAGTTCGCGGTGGCTGCGCAACGAAATTGCGCTCAGCGTCCGGCTCAGCTGTGGCCTGTCAACAGGCTTGCTGATGCCTCCAAATCCGTTGTCGATAAAGATTCCTGCGTTGCACGTGGTAGACGCCTTCTGAAGCGTTTTATGGATGAAGCCAAGGTGGGCAGTCGCTGTAAAGCGGTCCTTTGCATCGGAGGCAAAGGGCACTGATTGGTCTTCTGTTATACTGCCGTACTCGCCCCAGGGGATGAGCGCGAAATCGGATGAAACCTCGGATGCTTTGGTCATGAGGGTTTCGGCATACGAGTCTTCTGGGGCAACGGCGACACGTCCCGAAACAGCGACATCGTGGAGCTGAGAAAAGGCCCGGAACGCGTTGACCACGGGATCCCGGAGCGAGTAAAAGTCTTCGCCCTCGGTGACCTGCATGACTGAAGAAGTACGCTCCGTGAGCTCGATGATCCGTAGGCCGTGGACTTCGAGTGGTCTCTTGTTGATGCTTTGCTCGCTGTTTGGAGGCTCGTTGGCCGTCCCTT
This sequence comes from Podospora appendiculata, assembly GCA_033675105.1. Lineage (NCBI taxonomy): Eukaryota > Fungi > Ascomycota > Sordariomycetes > Sordariales > Podosporaceae > Podospora > Podospora appendiculata. The sequence continues at coordinate 1,441,912 of JAULSO010000005.1, read as the reverse complement.
CCGCTTGCTTGCTTCCAGTACTGCCGTCGTGGCCCAGCAGATTGATGAATGTGAATAGGCTGGGAAGACTGTCCAGGCGAAGGTAGACCAAGACTCTGCGAATCTGGAATGCATTGAGTTTCTCCTCCGACTCCCGTTGGCTCGTCGACATGGACGATGCCTCGGTGGGATTACCATCCCAGTCAATCTCGCCTCTTCTCCATTTTTCCACCTTCTTTTGATACCATGGCGGGTAAAGGGCCTTGGTAAGAGGAGTGGTGGCGACGGTTGTGACCTGGACACCTCCGTTAATTATGATCTAGGAAGGTACAGGGCAGACACTCTTTGTGCTAGCTTACCAGAGCCATGACAACGAATATGGTAAATGTCCTTTGCGAGAGAATCCTGGCTTGAAGACCGATATTCTACGGGTTGTTAGCAATGCTAGAAGATGGCAAATTCTTCGTCGTGGAAACTTACGAGTACAATCAGCTCCACGAGACCTTTGCAGCTCATCAGGCATCCGATAGTGAGACTCTCTCGCCACAGAAGCTTATTTGCCCGAGCCGCCAGTGTTCCGCCGATAATCTTACCAGCAAAGGCACAGGCGATTACACCAATGACATAGGCCCAGGTGATGCCGTCGTTCAAGAGACCCAGATTGGTGCTCAGACCAGACAGGGCAAAGTAAAGCGGCAGGAAAAGTACTGATATAAGGTCTTCAATCTTCTCGGTGAGTTTGATGGCAAACCCGCCGTCGTGTGGGCATATCAGGCCAATCAAGAAGGCGCCGAAGATTGGGTGTATACCGATGATGCCTTTCCAAGGGAAGCGTCAGCGTCAGCGCAAACAACATGTATTCTCGCAATAAGCCAGGCTTACCGGTAAACCATGCTGAAAAAAGAACCATCAGCATCGTCAATGCAACCATGCCTTGGGTTGGACCATTCTGAAGACTTCCGGTCCGCCTCAAGATCCACAGGAAAACAGGCCGGACTCCAAAGACGAGGAGGAGGACATAGCCGATGCAGCAAAGCAAGGCCCAAAGAGCAGCGAGGCCCGAGCTGTTGTTGACAAGGGCAACACACAGGGCGAGAAGAATCCATCCCGTCACGTCGTTCCCGACGCCGGCTGCCAAAACCGTGACACCGACGTTGGAGCGGAGCAGCTTCAGCTCCGTCAGGATTCGACACAGCACTGGGAAAGCTGTGATGGCCAAGGCCGTACCGATAAACAGGCCATACACGCCAAAGCTGATGTCAACCGTGGTGCCGTCGTTGTGAAACTGGTGGTACAAGCCCCATGCGATCGAAAAGCCTAGGCCAAAAGGGAGAATCATGCCCGCGAGGCCGACACTCAAGGCAACCCGCCAGTTGTGAGTAAAGAGGCGTATGTCAACCTCGAGGGCAACGAGGAAGAGGAAGATGATGAGGCCCAGATTTGCGACATTGCTGAACACTGGCATTGACTCGGATGGGAAGATGGCTGCCATTCGGGTCAGTGACCATAGCGCCTGGAAAGAGAGGCAAGCACCAGGGAAAGGCGAATTACCTTTCTGGAAGCCCGGTATCCTCATCATCACCGAGGGTCCCAGGATGATACCACCGATAACCTCGGCGATAACTCGAGGCTGGTTCAGCAAGCGAAGAGGATCTAGGGATTGTCAGCCACTTGAACATCCCCCTTCAACACCGATAGGGAGCTTACAGTGCAGCAATTGGCAAAATATAATAACAATGCCCGCCTGTATAATAAACAAAGTGATGGGGTTCGACGGGCTGTACGCGGTCGGGTTTGCTCCCTCCAAAACACCGGCTTGGGGGGCCACGCTCGGGGCGGACGTGGCCGTGGCCGAAGCCGACGAGGCTGAGGTGGCCATCGTCTAGCCGGCGTTTTCGATGGGCAACCCCAAGATATAATATCGATGCAAGACTGGGGGGGCACAGGCGGGGGTGGTGCTGAAAACACACTCGACAACGGTCAAGGTGGGATGACAATATAGACCAAGGGGAAAGTATCAGGGTGTGGAGCGAAGCTTATTATATAGAGGGAAGACGATCCCTTCTCCGTTGATGACTGTGCCTACCTCAGGAAGCACCCCAGGTAGTCTAGCTGGTCGGGTAAGGTACCAGGCAATATTACCAACCTCCTGGCCTTGAGGGCGCAACCAAGACGCCTCATGGCTGGTTCAATCCTTGAATAGCCGTGTCGCCGTGACCAGAACGAGCATCAAATCAAGGGTGGAGGAGGTGGTGGTGTGGAATGAATCGAATGCGCCTCGGCCAAGGGGCTACGTGGGAGCCCCGATGGATCAAGAGAAGGAGACCTGGCTGGGATGAAAGGTCAAACGCGGTTGGCTGCTAGTGCGTGCTGTGCCCGTAACTTGGCGGCCCATACCCCGCTCTCGAGCTCTGAGGTACCTAGGTATTATTCCGTACCCCAGATTGGCGCCAGACCGCCTCCATCTCAATGGCCTGCTTTGTTCTGCTGACGCCCTCTTGGAATTCTTGGAGGTTGCCCCCCTTGAACCTGCTGGCTTCAAAGGCCAAGGTGAACGGATAAGGCTCTCCCCCCCGACGGGATTTCCGAGGCGCGCAAAGCAGAAACCCTAGCCGGCAAGCTTGCCTCAGGTCGAGCTTTCCATCTGTGCAAGTTGCACAAGAGGAAGGAGTGATGTGCGCCAGCTCTGCTCTGTATGGTCCATCCTGCGAGTTACCTAGGTGTAAGGCGCGCGGAAGGCGCGAGCGGCGGGCAACGAGTCAACGACGTCCCCTACCCTGTGTCGTCCAGTCCGCAAGTCCCGCCCGGCGCCCATCTGACCACCACTTGCCAAGAACCTGGGAGATACGGGCACGTGTAATTCCTGTTTGTATGATGGATGATATGCTACGAACATCCAGTAGCCAGGCAAGACGCGAGATCAGAAAGTTCGATGGTGTTATCCTGGTAATTAAAGGTCTAGACCTACATGCCGGGTACACGAGTAGACGCACATGCGAGGTTGAAGTTGGACCCTGGAAAACCATTCCGGTAATGTGGGTGGCAGCAATCCGTCTCATCATGGATTGCAACTCGAGAAACATCGGACCAAAAAGGGACCACGGTCCCGGCAATCCAGCAACTCTTCATCCCGTCCCCCCGTCGCCCTCAAGCCGTCCAGTGCGGCCTTGCGCGACGCACACGATTCAGTAGGTTTCCATGAACCGCGCTAAACCGGCGCTAGCCCGCAACTCAAAATGCCGTACGGTAACCCGTACAGGAGATCGATGCTTTGACGACATCCGTCTGCTGCTATTGGTGCTGGTGCTGGCTCAGGTCAGATACCAGGTACTGTGTAAACCTCAATACCTACATGTCAGAGATCCCAAGTCTGGATTGATCATGCGGACTGCAGTGTTTATTGAATCGACCGGGCAGTATTTCCTAAATTCCACAAAGGCTCTAATATCCGAGCTCGACTGGCATGCGAGGCGTATGATGTTGCTCCAGCTTCGGGCTCCAGGTTATAAAAAGGCCCGTGCGTCTCTATCATCTCGATCCATTCCAGGTTATTTCTTCTTTGTTCACCATTCGCCGCCTCCCATCGATGGCAAGATACATGGGTGAGCTCGTTGAAATGTCGCTGAGACGCAGTTATAAATCTATCTTTCAATACTATTCGATCTTTATATATTGAATAAAATGGTAGATACACTGACGCTGGACAGGTAGCTCGCACGACAAATATTCATGCGTTGAAACCTGGAGACATGTGCCTGTCAGTGGTGGTGCCTACTACGAAGACCGAGGTAAGGTGTTGTTTCTATCGTCCCGTGTTTCGTTCCCATCGCTGGTGTAGAACTAGACGCTAGAACAATGCCCGAGATTCCCAAGGCAAGGTCATAACGCAGACCAATCACAGCTCTGCGGGCTCTTGGTGCTTTGGCCGGCAAAGACAAGCTCACGAGCAAGACAGACCCCCACAGGGCGAGCTGGTCCGTGCTGGCGCCGTCGCTCGAAAACCGCTGCCCTATTCGCCATCCGCCGTTCGGCTGTGACCAGCTGCGACCGGCAACCTGCGACCTGCGGCTCTACACAGGAGACCAAGGTACAACCGTACAGCACCTCCAAAGACCTCCTTCCATTCAGACGGCACTTCCAAGCCTTCCATCTTCCCACACTTCCCCCAAGCCAACCAACCCTGTACGTACCAAACACCGAACACGTCCAGAAATTCGAGCATTCTCCGCTGGCACAACTGCCCAGAACACCGACGAAGAAAAGCGCATCCTCGGGCCACAGCCAACCCCCCAAAAGACACCCTGCTAATGACGCTCAGCCTGGCGTTGCCGACTAGACACGTTCCCGGCGACAGATAGCATCACCCTCAACCGACGCAGACGCACCCGCAACCCGCAGCCCGCAGCTCGCGACCCGCAAACCCCAAGCCCAAACGCACACGCACCGCGGACTGCTAGATCACCTGAACCTTCTGTCGGCACGGCTATCTCCACCTTTGCCTTTCCTGCCAACCTGTAGGACTGTGTACCTGCCTACCTTACCCCAGGCTCCCGACCTTACCCGCGGCCCCAGCCCGCCCGCCGCCGCCACCACCACCGCTGCTCCGCGACTGCACCTTCTCGCGACTCACATCCTCCCTCCTCCCGCCGCCCCCTGGGGAACAGCCGTAGCGAAGATGATGCCAAATCCGCATGTCTACGGACACCACCAGCAATATCCCCAGGCGGACTGGGCTGGCATGCACCAGCAGACATCGCACCAGCACCACGCTCAGGTTCAGGCACAAGCCCAGGCCCAGCAGCAGGCGCAGGCGCAGGCCCAGCAGCAGGCGCAGGCCCAAGCGCAAGCCCAGGCCCAGGCCCAGGCGCAGGCCCAGGCTCAGGCCCAGCAAGCTGCGAATGCCCTCAGCGCCCAGCAGCATTACAATCGTATTGCCGTCGCTCACAATGCGGGCAACTCCCTTGCCGTGGTCCATGCCCAAGACAACAACCAGGAGTCGACCGTATCCGAGGACAACCGCCGCACGCTTCAGTACATTGCAGACCTGCTCAACGAATCTACCCGCGAGGCCGCCCTCCTAGAACTCAGCAAGAAGAGGGAACAAGTGCCAGAGCTCGCCCTGATCCTGTGGCACTCGTTCGGTGAGATAACCCCATTCTGGCTGAACCATATTCCCGTCTTGTAGGCTAACAGCATACTCCAGGGGTCATGACATCTCTGCTCCAGGAAATCATCAGCGTCTACACCCTCCTGAACCCATCGCAGCTCACGGCCGCGGCTAGCAACCGCGTATGCAATGCGCTGGCCCTTCTTCAGTGCGTCGCATCTCACAACGAGACGCGCACTCTGTTCCTGAACGGTCAGTCTACCGCATAAACCTTGACGGATCCCACGACTTGCCGCTGACTTTGCTCGCAGCGCATATCCCCTTGTTCCTGTACCCGTTCCTAAACACCACGTCCAAGTCGCGCCCGTTCGAGTACCTTCGCCTGACGTCTCTCGGTGTTATTGGGGCTCTCGTTAAGAACGATTCGAGTGAGGTTATCAACTTCCTCCTCACCACCGAGATCATCCCGTTGTGCCTGCGCATCATGGAGACAGGCTCGGAGCTTAGCAAGACTGTCGCCATCTTCATTGTCCAGAAGATCCTGCTTGACGATAACGGACTCAACTACATTTGCGCGACATACGAGCGCTTCTACGCTGTGGGCACGGTTCTGAGCAATATGGTTGCCCAACTGGTCGAGCAACAGACCGCTAGACTACTTAAGCACGTAGTCAGATGTTTTCTCAGGCAAGTCCTCTCCTCCGGTGCGCTCTCTCGCCATGTGGCCGGCTGTATGCTGACTGGACGTTGAACAGACTCAGTGACAACGCTCGAGCTCGCGAAGCCCTTAGGCAGTGCCTTCCCGAACCCCTCCGAGACGCAACATTTTCTTCGGTCCTCCGCGACGACGCCGCCACGAAACGCTGCCTGGCTCAGCTCCTGATCAACCTTTCGGATAATGTAGAGGAACCCGGCCAGCTGGGACTTTGAGACCAAGTAAAGAGATGGGCTAACGAGGAAACCGCAGGGAAAGGAGTGGATTGACCGTGGCGATCGGTTTTACAAGTAATGGGCTTGGCAGAAGAACAAAAACGAAGAAGAAGACACAGAAAAGAGGTGGATGGATACATTTGGGGGATTTCTATTTCAGAGCCCACAAGAAGGCCTTCGAGATACCACGGAGATACCACGCTTGAGTTACTGTATAGCCATGCTTTCTGTCCGGCATTCACAGCAGCGAGGGGGGATGAAAAAGCCGGGCTGTACTTGTTATGTTGGAGAGCGGGGCGAGGTTGCCAAGGGGAAAAAAAGACACGCAAGGGGAAAACGGAGTGGGAGGGGAGGAGGGGAGGCAAAATCTCGCGAAGGGCGGGATGGGGTCATTCTACAGCGTGGTTGATCTACCAGGCGTTCATTGGGAGGCGTTTCATCATGTAGGGTACGTCATTCTTATTCTCGATTACCTTTGCTTCGGACCTGGCGCGGATTCGGGGGTTTTTTTCAGGGAAGGGGCAAAGGCAACGGGTTCTAGCATTGCAGGCGGGGAGGCACATGGGATTGTTTTCTTGCTTACTCATCTTCTTCTTCTTGTTCTTGGAATGGGAGAGCTAGGGATGGGGAAATTTGGTCCTTTTTCTTTCTATTTCGGTGTTTCTCATTTTCATCCCAGACTACCCGACGACATGACCATTTCGCCCGTTTACAGCCACCACACCATTTTCGGACATGGTCACCGCCATCATCATATTAGATCGAGCGTCATTGTTTGTCACATTCTGGTGGTTTTTTTTCTTCTGGTTGTTGGTATGGTTGTTGTATCATGTATGATGGATATGTATGTATGGTAGAGAGAGAAACCCTGGTAGACAAGCGCGCCCGATACCCGCACACACACACACACACACACACACACACACACATAAAGAAATAAAAGCCGAGACCCTTTGCATTTCACGAGATGCCGCTGTTGTGGAAATCGGCTCGTGTTCGGTCCCTCTGGGTGTGCCGCTCTGTTGCGTACCTTGGAATGCTTTGCGTTGTGGCGAAGTATACGGGATATAGTACACAGTACATGTTAATGTAGTTGGTGGCGCCCCTTTTTAGGCTCAGGTGCTAACTGTTTGCGCCGCTATCAAAGGTGGGTTTGAGATATGGGAAGAAAACGCCAGAATATAACTGCCCGCTTACCGATTAGATATACTGTGTAGGTTGACTCACAAACTCTAAAAGGCGCCTCACTTCACATACTCGGTGTCCATCACCCGCCGATAGCGGGTTTTCCTGCGATCCAACGGTTGTTGGTGACCCAAGCAACCGGCCACGGCGCCACGGGGGTTGCTCGGCATCAAGTCAAATCCAGCCGGCGCTGCTCAACCACGAATTCGATATTACACAAGAGGCGCCCCGCCTGATTTCCGTCAAAGTTACCTAAGATATGTATTTTTTTCCGGTTGCGTTTTACCTAATAAAAGCCACAACTTGAACCCGAGGGACTGCGCGAGTAACGTTCTACGCATGTGCCAACGAGCAAAGCTTAACAAGTCATCCCAGTTTGTCATATAAGATGATGTGGTCAATTTCTCTTTCTCTTCTCTTTTCTCTCAGACCTCCTCTCGGGACCTCCGTCAACTCTGCAACACATCTCTGGGCATAAAGAAAAAGAGGAAGAAAAAGGAAAAGAAATACGATGCAGGTACGACACGCAATCCTCTGGCCGAAGTCCGAATTATCTGCCAATTCCTCCAGCCCGGCCACCGTGACCTACGTCTACACACGCCGTCTGGCTTACTAGCTGGTAGCAACAAGGACAAGACATCATTTTACACTCATCTCCCTCTCGAGTCGCCTGCTCTTGTCCCAGTGGCGAGAGCATCCAACAGACAAGTGGCCACCCCCTTCACATCTTCTCAAAGAATAATGGGGCTGGTTGGAAGAAACCTACCAGGCAGTAGTTGCTGATGAAGGTGCGACGACAATCTAGGAGGAAAATCCAGTTTGCCATCAGTACTGAAAAAACGGCTGGGAGACTTCAAAAAGGTTTGACAGCCCGCGGGTTGCCAGATCCGCAATCTATGCCCTCCACTATGGTTTGGCGGCTGTCATCGCTCCTGCCATACTGAAGGCAAACGGGTTTCCTTCCGAGGAAGTTACATCCCTCACAGCCGAACCTCTAGGTTGCCCACAGAACGAAATACCGAAAGACAAAATGGGATTTCGTTCTGTTTCCCTTGATTTCCTTCTGCCTCCATTCTTTTCTGCCTGCCACGATGCCCGTTAACCAGTCCTCTGCCTCCGCACTCGGCGTTTACCACTTAACCAGGTACATCATTCTGACCATCGACCCAGGTTCAACCATCCCCATCCAATGCAACGGGCTCCGAGACGCCTAATGGCAGAACCTCTCTGAAATCTAGCCTGAGGCGCAGCGACACGGGCTTCGACACCGAAGACGAGATGCCCCTGAAGCGGCCAAGGCCCTTGCAGGAAACCATGTCTGAATTCGCCCCCCGGATTTCGACTGTCCCGTGGCCCTCACCGCCGATCCCGGAATCAAAAACAGCAAGGGCAAAAACGCCGGCCCTATTAAATGATCCACCTACGTCACTAGCAGCGCCCGCGCGGCCGCCCGCCCTCATGGTAAACGTGCATGAGTACGCCCAATACATGGCGGCGCTACAGGACACGAACCGCATGCTGAAGCAGGAGCTGCAGACGTACAAGCAGCGCGCCGCAGAGTTCGAGCACCAGATGGCTGGCAAGGAGGCCGCGATGGACGAGAGCCGCGACGACAACCAGGGGTTGGAGGATAACCTGCGGCAGGAAAGAGAGAAGGTCGAGACCCTCACCAAGCACGCCGCCCGCGCCGAGCAGGCCATGCGCGAGAAGGAGGACCTGGTCGCGGACCTCGAGTGCCGCATCAACCAGGCGTTTAGCTGGTACAATACGGAGACCGCGAGGCTGTCGCCGATCACGGTCGATGGCGATACCGAGGACCCGGCACTGGTGGATCCCGATTCTACAGACGACGAGGACAATACTTGTGTTCAAGAATTGGGTGACGATGCTATGGGCCAGCCCTTCAAGTTCCCGAAGTTTTACACGCCGCCGCAACCGCATTTCTACCAGGAAGCGGCCCGCATAAACGTCTTTCCGGAGCTGCAGGAGCTCCCGCCGAGAAGGAAGGAAGACTGGGGGAGTTGGCCCTCCAACCAACCAGCCAGCCTCGGCCGATATCCCGGAGGATGGTTATTTTGACTTTTTTGTGTGTGGAGGAGATTATCCTCAGCAGATCGTAACAACAAGGCTACTCTACTGCTTACAGGGGTAATTCCAACGAACCCAACCGAGGGGAAGAGTCATGTCTGACGGATCGAGTTATGAAGATAAAGGGCTCAACTGTTGTTTAGCAATAAGAAAGGAAAGAACAAAAAGCCAAAAAAAAAAAAACTTCTAAAAGCATGATACCCTATCATTTAAAGCCTCTGCCTCTGTTGTTGACAGTGTTTGTTGGAGCTTGGGGGTTTTACCACGCCAGCACCCAACCACCCTTCCCTCATCCCCCTTTTCTCGAAAAGGCAAAAACCAAAACACAACCAGAAGCAACAACAAGCGGCAGCCGAATCTAAACCAGTCCGCTAGGTTGGCGAAATGTTGTGAGTTTCTTAAGTCCTTGCTTATTTATCTCACTTGAAAAGAAAGCCAGAGCTGGTGACAAAATAGCACAAGGCTGGCGAGAGGGGTGTCAGCTTCCACTACCATATCCCCGCCCCCCGGTCCGCTCTTCAAACGGCAAGCTATGAGCAACAAAAAGGGGGGATAATAATGCATACGCTAGATCCCACCCGCTTGTCCGAATATCAACATACAACAAGCCATGCCAGTCATCTCGACCAAACCCCAAATCCCTCAAGTACAAAGGCCTTTGACATCAGAATTTGGTCCACGTTCCAAGACCGTGCCCAAATCCAACAGCAGTCCAAAAAAAAAAGCCATGAAAACACACGAACCGACGGGGATATTTCACTGATGAGTACTCGGACTTAACCTCTCCTAACCCACACCCTTCTTTCCACCGTCATTCCCGCTCTTGCCCCCTTTGTTTCCGGGGTATTCTTTGAGGTCGACCGTGAAATCATCCGTAAACTCTTCGTCAGCCGCGCTCGATTCACCGTTGCTTGTGTTCAGAAAGTCCCACGCTCTCCAGGTCGGGCCGGTATCTCGTGTTGGTCTTCTTCCTAGCTTCCGTTCCGGTCCCGGGGCTGCTGAATTCGGGTGTGGTGGCGATTACGCTCGCTTCCCTCTGCGGTTGGCTTTCCCGGCCCCTTTCGGAGGTGCGATGACCGGGCTTGGGAGCCGGAGTGGGCTTAGGTGCCGGGGTGCTGGTGGGTTTGGTGGGGGACCCAGAACTTGTCCTTCAAGCGTCACTGACCCATCAAGCGCCACTGACCCAAACTGAGCATATCGTTTACGGCACTGCTCCGCCGTTTTTTCGCCACTGACAATCTGTGCAACTACTGTCCAATTCGACTTTCCCACAGCTAGTACCGCCCTGCAGAGAGATAGGGTGTCGGCCGGCGACCAATGTGGCGGTGGAAGAGGAGGGGCTATCCGAGTCTGTGGATTATCAATACAGCCATGAATGATGGAATAAGGAGTGACAGGAATGAAAAGTCGGCAGTTCAAACAATGAAATTGGAGTGGACACAGGGTTGGAAGTGGCTGGATGGGGAATCGTTGGCATCGTAGGATATTCACTGTGGTGCGCTGGCCACAAACAAAACATTCGAAGACGGCTCTTTGGCACATGATGACGAGCAGGAATGAGCGGTCTTCGAAGTGCAGCGGCAGGCCTGTCAAAAGTGGTATGGTCTATCGGTGGGTCATATCGTGACCTACGCTATTCTTCCTTTCCGTCAGCTTGGGATCTGAGAATAAAAGTTACCTGGAAGCGGAAGAGCAAAGTCAAGAAATTTTGAGTCGCTACCTCCTGCGTGGCCGGGGTTATCAAGTATGATCCCTTCGAGGGCTGTCTCGGGATATTTGTCGAATCTCACTAGTTAGTCAAGGACCTGGGGACGTTGAAGATGGAGCGAGTAAGAAAAGAGACGTATGATAAAGCTTGGATGATGATCTAGGAGTTCTGGAGTATGGGATGCTGTCAATAGTTCGTGTTGCTGTTATGTTCGGCAGTGGGTGTGCAATGTGCGGTGAAGTCTTCGAGATGGAGGGACGCTCGATAGAAAGGTGAGCGTCCACGGCCGCCATGTAAGAAGGAGCACTTGGGCCATCAGGGAAGGTAATGCCAGACTGTGATCATCTACACAGGACGGGAAGCGACGGGCATGTGTGCGTTCTTGACGTCGAGGTCCTCGAAGGTAGCACTTGCTGATCCCAGTCGTCGGCAAGGCAGAAGTGACATAACAAAAGCTGGATTGGGGCCAGAACGATTCAGCGCTCAGGTAAATACATCGAGTTAGCGGTGAGCCATAGTGCATGAGCTAGATAGCTGAAAGCGTCCTGTTAGGGCAGGTTTGTTTTTCTAGAATGGCTGCCCTATATGGAGTGGGACAGAGTCTAAGTGGACCTAAGGCCAATGTGCACTTGTAAGAAGAGATGCCTGCTGTTCAAAGATGTTTCTGAAAGTCACGAAGGAAGTGCCAAACAAACCCGAAACCCTTCAAGCCGTCAGACATCTCGATCTGTTTTCGTGCAACTAATCATCAATGTCAGCCCATAACCTGCAACCAAACAGCAAAAAAGCCAGAAGCCATCTCAGTCGCTGAACGCCACAGACTGATGTGATTCATGACAGGTACTCGTGCGTCATAAAATGGGAGCGAGGCGGGTGTGGCGGGGTTGCCGGTAACAAAGACGAACAGGAGACGACGCTGAGTGGCCCGGAGGTGGTGGTGTAACGCAATATTTTCGCCAATGGCCTCTTGATAATGAGGGCCTGGGAATGAACTAAGCAGCTATTACCCCCCCAGAGTCTGCAACCAGCATCTTGACCGCCACCGGCCAGTATGAACAACCTCGACTAACAAATCCTAATGTCATCTTCTGATGCATAGATACACCGCTTTTTGAAAGCAGATGATTGTCTAGCTGAAACAGCACGGTGGCCTTGGATGGTATCGGTAATCCATCTCGATATGCCCCATGTTCTGCTGCCATCAAGTCAGCGTGGTTCCTGCTTGCCGCCAGCAACATCCAGAGATTCACACGGCTTACAAGCGTAATTATGTGAGCCGATACTCTAGGAAAGGCCTGCAATCACCACAAACCATTCTGTGGAGCGCTCTCATCACTTCCCTTGCCCTTGCCTAACCCGTTTCTTTCGATAAGGGTCATTGAGTCTGGCGTTTGGATTGGGGTCAAGCAGACGCATTTTGCAGTCCCTGCAGATATCCTGGACGGGCAAGTCCTGGTGGTCTCCTCCGGCGCCGTAGCAGGTTCGGCCGAAGTTGATGCAGTTGTCGAACTTGGCAAAGCCCCGATGACCGCAAGTGAAGACGTAGTCGAACTGGTAGCACATGCTGAAGGTGGAATGGCAAGAGGGCGTTATCTTGAAGATCGTGATGCTTTCCCACGACCCAGCTACCTACCCTCCGTCACCGACTTGACCCGTGGCAAATGGAGATAGAGAAAGGGAAGGAATCGAGGGTTCCCCACGGTGATGTACCACGTCGCTTAACCCCAGTCCGTCTACGCCCTCTGCTCCTCCTCCTCCTCCTCGACGAGGGAATACGGAGAGATGAATATAAATAAAAATAGCCAGGCCTGTAAGACAGCGGGGGGTATCTGGAGGAAAGATATAAAAAAAAAGCTTCTTGTGACCACACGAGACCAGGCTGTCTAGTAACAGCTGAGGTTCATCGGCGCCAGGTAACCCGTTAGTCAAGGAGTCGGCATGGGAAGTACCATCCAAGCGGTGATGGTTGAGTTGCGGAGAGGGAAAAGGAAGATAAAGTGTGGACAATCGAGAGATGAAGGGTCCGAGAGACGTTAAGAAGAGTGGAGAGTACTAGCCTGGTCCGGGCCGGGGTGCATGTAGTCGGGCCCTGTCCCGGCGCGGCTCCTCTCCCCCCTCCCTCGTCAATCATGTAGGTAGCGCTCTCACCTCCTTCCAGTCTCCATCCTCCATTCACCAGTCTCCCCTCCCCGCACCCACACCGGAGACAATTACGCATGCCGGTGGTGTAGGTGTGCCATGTGGCAGCTGACCTGGGTCTGCTGCATGCCCTCTCGGAATGTGACGCCTCACATTTCCTTGACCGTCTCGGCGAGAGAGGCTTCAGCGAGTACTATTATCAACGCTGAATGGTGCAACAGTACAATGCAATCCTTCTCCACTGGCGTGAGGACGAGGGTGGGTGGTGTGGGCTGTGGATGCCGTCAGGGTCTGGGCCTGCAGGCTCTGCATCAGTCGAGGACGAATGGCCATGGATAGTTCACTATTGCGAGTCTCGCGTCGTGGTTGACCACCGGGGAAAAAATAGGGAAAAAAAAGGACAAACAGGATGACGACCAGGGCTGAACCTTGTTTGCAATGCTGTGATATCCCACGCTCAGAAGGGACAGCGTTCGGGGCACGGCGCCTGCAGTTTCCCTGCAGCCTATCTGACCAGGTACCTAAGGGAAGGGGTTGTTAAGGTATGTCGACTGATAAGTTAATAAACTAAGGCAAGGCGACCTGGGCAATGTATGCTGGTGGCGCAGGCGACTTGACTATTCGGGCAATACACGGCGAGAATGGCCTAAGACGGGAGAGGCGAGAAAAGGACAGCGCAAGCGGTAGCAGAAGCGGTGGGAGGAAGCTGTGCGCATGAGGGAAAACAAAGGGCGGAGAGGAGGAGGTGGAGGTAAAAAACATTGGAACGTTGGCGATGAGGGAAAGTACCGAGACTATGGCGGCCTCACCTTCAGATTGTCGTCGACGTCCGAGAGACCGAGACAGGCCCGCGCGCGCGCGAGTTGTTGTCTGTTGAATGGGCGGCATTCCACGGTGGCTTGCATGCTCAACATCCACGGCGTTTCTGCGAACGGACACTTACAGTGCGTTGACAGACGCCACCTTGTGCATCACGCTGAATTGGCCACGGCGCGAACTGGCAGCCCGAATCGTCGAGCGCCAGCCGAGGAGGTGCTACCGTGCACCGTGCATGTTCTCGTTCGAGTACACTGCCACAGTGCACTGCACAACCGATGCAAACGTGGAGGAGGAAGGCGTCAAGGTCACGGACGAGGAAGGAGAAGCTGAGATGGGACGGAAAAAGGAAAACTGTGTCTCGGAAAGCATCGTCGGTGGCTTCGACCCCTCTGCTGGTCTCGATTGATCTCCATCTGGCTGTCAATAATTTCTTCTTCCTGCCGAGTCTCGAAGCCTCTGTGGCGACTGCCGCGTATTTCGGATTCTGGGCATGAAGCCACTGGAATGTGCATAACCTGATCTCAGGTCGCTGTCTCTCGTCAGTTTGCGTGTAACTTGCAGGTTGTTCCTTCCATGCCGTGCGAAGACCAAGAGTTCGCCGACCCCACTCTTTCGTCAATGCAGGCAGTTGGGAAGGCACGACAGCCGGGGAGCTTGAGGCACTCTCAGGTATCCATCCGGGCGTGAAGTCAGCAGCGAGTTTGGTTTGACCTCGGAGTCCGCCGGTGAGCTCTCGGGATGGGCGAGGCGGCAGCGAATGACAGACCCTCCGCAGAAGGTTTAGGGTGCCAAGAAGTCGAGATGTCGGGTGCCTGCCGCCGCGGAGGTTGTCCAGGTTATTTCGGGCAGGCAGTAACCGTGTCTACCTGGTACCTAGTATCTGAGGTAAAGGATTCCTCTGCCCCGACATCAGTGGAGGCTTCAGATGCGGGAATCCGCTGTGCAGCCAGCTAATGCGCCTTCCTTCCTGCTGTGCCATGTACCACATACACGTAATATGTACTGATGGGCTGATCGCAATGTATTGATGGTATTTCATCTAAATTATCGATATCTCACACCCCCATCCCGTTTGTCCTTATTATGATGGGCAATAGGAATCAGATAAGGCGGGTGTGATACGGTAAGTCCACCAAGTGCAGGAGAAAATGGAACAGTGAAAACTCCCGCCCCTCCTCCCCGCTATGATGGCAGGTACGGGTTAGGTGAGCAGGAGAAAGTCGACATGGGATGCCTGGAGGTGCCGCTGGGTCGGGGTTTAACTTTCTTCCTTCAGCTTTAGCCAAGAACTGGCAACTTCCAACGCAACGACCTCACCAGTGCTGATCCCCCACCTCAGTGAGCATCATGACGGAACTGAAGCCTCGGGTGCCCTTTGAAATCGTGATTCGGGGGCTGAGTCGGGTGACCCATCCACCGCAACAGTAAACGGGCAAGTCTCATGACAATCCTCATTACCGTTTGTCCCTTTCTCGACCTTGGCGGACTTGATACGAATTCATTGTTTCGGCTCGCTCGCTCGTAAGTCTCGAGGCCCATCACACGCTTTTGCATTTTGTGTTCCCTGGCTGTCTCAGCCGGGTAAGTGCCTCTCGATGTTGCGCTGCATGTGCAGCGTGATTTATATTTGCAGAAACTGCAACATCCTCCCTCATTCGGGCTGGCGATAATAGTGTGGGATATTCGAACTTGTCGCACACGTCAGAGCTTTTCCCCAACCCGGCTCCAGCGGCATTCCATGAGCTCGTGTGCCTCGACGGGCATGGGTACCCGACAAATACTGCTTTGCGGCTTAGAGTCAAGAGAATGAGCAAGCACAGCATGCTGCCGTACCTAGCTTTCTACCACCGTGACTTAGTTATAGTTGGACACATGGTGACACAGCTGAGTGAGTGGCCATGTGGTTTGGTAGTGATGCTGTAGTCACCCCTGTATTATCTGCCGTGATCCGAGGCAGAAAGCTGACGGTTTGGGCCGTGAAACACACCCCTATTTCAAACTCATATAGGGAAGGGGGAAGGACAACCGGAATTTCCCATCCATCCGACTACTTCTCGTGTTTTCTCGGATAGACAATACAAAACCGAGGTATATTTCAACTCTACGTACACAGGGTATGTTGTGCTTCAACAATCCTAAGATCTGCACATCCCTATTCGGAGAAATCAAGTAGGTCAAGACTTCACCAGACAGGCGCTCAGGAGGGACCCCGGAATCCAGCCCCGATAGCAATTTCCATGTTTCTGAAACAGAAAGAAGAGGATGTAGAAATTGAGCTGAATGGTATTGCCAATATGTCTTGACTCCCGCCATCTAAATATATTTACAGTTCCTTGGGTATATCTTCAAAACACTGATATTCCTACATGGGCGTTACACACGGCGTCATCTCACCGCCTTCAAATCACTTCTGCGACGCAGCCTTGAGCAGCTTCTTCTGCACCAGCGCGAGCGTGCTCTTCGGCACACGGAGGCGTTGGCCAGTAACCAAAACCCCTGTCAGAAGTGCAAGGGCGCCAGCCTGGTGGGCAGCAGCCAAAGGAATTGGTACCATGTAAATGAGTGTGCAGATGCCCAATGCAGCCTGCATGGACACGAGGTGAACGAGGCCATTCACGCCCTTGCGCACATCCTTTGGTATGGCAGCCTTCACCCGACCAGTTCGGCTGAACGCAAAGACCGCCAGCACAGCAAAGAACGTCGTGGTAGCCAGGATGCGGTGATCAAGCTGGACGAGAGAAGGGTTCTCGAGCATGTTGCGCCACCACAGGTCAGAACCGTCCTCGTTGCGGCAGTAGAACCTGTCCCAGAGCTCCGATTTCGGCGGTGCGAGGCCAAGGCCCATCTTGGGGAACTCGTTGTAGATAAGGCCAGCATCCAAGCCTGCAACGAGGGCACCAGAGAAGACGGTGGTAGCGACGAGCAGAGTGAGACCCGCCACGGAGCCGCGGACGCCCCTGAGGGCCGGTGACTGCAAGGCTGCGAAGGCCTTGGCTGCGGCCTGGGGGTCACGAAGCGCTTTGTGCGTACGGAGAATACTGAGGCCGGCGAGGAGCATCCAGGAGTAGCAGACAAACGCGGTCGAGAGGTGGGCGGCGAGACGGTACTGGCTGACACGGGGGTGGGAGCCAGGCGCAAAGAGGTCGTCCTTTAAGCCGGACTTCACCATCCACCACCCGATGAAACCTTGGAAGCCGATGAGCGCGGAAATGCCGACCAGGGTCCCTGCTATTCGAGGGGTGACGCGGCGGCGGGCAATAAAGTAGACAGTCGGGAGCACAAACGAGAGGCCAATGAAGCGGCCCCATAGGCGATGGGTCCATTCCATGAAGTAGATCTTTTTGAACTCGGCCAGGTCCATGTGGGAGTTGAGCAGCTTGAACTCGGGCGAGGCGCGGTACTTTTCGAACTCGGATTCCCAGTCGGCGGCGGACATGGGCGGCAGCGAGCCGGTGACGGGCTTCCATTCCGTGATGCTCAGGCTGCGCAACGTGTGCCAGTTTAGCTTCCAATTGGCCGAGCATACTCTTCACCCATATCAGGTCACGTACCCAGACTCTGTCAACCGTGTCAGGCCTCCAAAGACAACGATACCAAACACGCTGGCCGCGCTGCCGATGAGCCAATAGCCGACCGCCTTGGAGCTTGTCTTGGGGAACGAGGACTTCGCATCATCTGAGGAGCTTCCACCGAGCGGTTGTTCCGGAGCTTTTGCGGTGGCACCCAGCTGGCTGCTAAGCTTGCCAATTGGGGTATGCTGTGAGTCGGCTGTCGTCGCAGTCGTCGTTGTTGTCGCATAGCTTCGAGCTGCTCTCGCGAGCTGCACTATCCTCGACGAAGTGGGTGGTGCGATTTTTTGCTGCCGGATGTATTGCCCGCAAACGAATGAGCTCCGGGACAGCTGGGCAGCAGCCCTGCGCACCCCAAGCTGAAAAAAAGCCATTGAAATGTGCTCGCGCAGACAATGGCCAAGTTGTTGCGAGGTGGTGATGTTTGTGTTTGCTCAATGGAAGTTCCAGTCGGACCTTTCGGGTTGGCTCTCGTCGAAAAAGTCAGCCCACTACTGGGCAATTTTAGCTTGACGCCTACAGCGGTCGCTCGGCGCATCATCCGTTTTCGTCAGTGAAGGGAACGCGCCAAATTTAGCCCCTTGGATGCGATTTGAACTTGGCCGGGATCCGACAATACCCGACAGTGAGCTCCTTGCTCCTTCCTACTGTACCATGGGTGCCTGACACTCAACATGGAAGGAGTGACTAATGAAGCGCAACTCACTCAGCCTTTGCTTTCTCCAACACCTTGCAATGTCCTAAAACACACCGAAGAAGAAAAAAAAACATTTCCCTAGTTAATTTGGCAACTCTTTGGCATTAGTGTTTGGTCATTTCCATTGACCAGTCCTCGGACGATCACGATGCCCCTAGCTGCTATTAATCCCCTTGAATCACCTCTCACGCACATCCGCCCCAGCCTTTCGCAGATCTCTTTCCAGCTACCAGCACTCAAGAGACAACCTGGAAGTCCCATTGCACACGCCAATCATGGGACATGTTAAACCTACTGTCCACATCACCACGATCCATCAAAGAAACCCCCAAACGCCTCATCAAACGCCCTCAAATATCATGGCCCCATGCATGGCTTTCATTGTCGACCAGTGCTATCTTGGTTCGCGGAGTCCTGCTCTGCGGATTCCATTGCCCGCCGTATCCCTGATTTCCTGAACAGCAAGACTTCCTTGAGCGTCCAGCTCGGCCTGTTTTTCTCGTACAGGGGCTTGTGCTCGTCGTGGGGGTCATGAGCATGCTCATAGTCAATGTGCACGAAGGCTCTCTCGACATTTGCCAGACCTTCCAGCTTTCGCTGCTGGCTCTGGGCAACATCGTGCGTTATCTTCAGCGACAGGTCCTCGTCCATCACAACGTCGATCTCAACATAGTAGTGCTGGCCTGCGAGATATGCTCGGCACTGGTTCTCTGGTCAGTTCATAACCAGACATTAAGGGCTCAACGGGCAAGAGAGGTCTACCATATCAACTTTTGCAATTCGATCGTCATGGGTCATGGCCATGTATAACAGCTTCGAGATATACTCCTTTGGCGCTGACTTGCCGACCAAGAGCCACACTTGCTCGAAGGCGTTGGACACCAGGAGAACAAGATGAGGAGCGCAATCATGATGGCGCCGACTGGGTCCAGGTACCATACGAATCGGTCTCCCGCGATCGACATGATCAAGCCAAAAATGTTGACAACAATGGCATTGCGATGGTCCACGAAGAAGATGCGAACCGTTGGGAATCGGCGATAGAACAAGCAATACACCATCAGAGCGCTCTTGGCAAGGACTGTAGGTTTTAATATGTCAGCGACACCCAAGACAAGAATCCTAGCTGGTTATAGATACTAGCAATACCGACAAAAACGAGCGGGATAATCTGGAGAGGCTCGGATTCGCTGGCACCCGTTGCGAGATGTCGTCCAGATTTCGATCTTGGCCATATGTGAGCAACATGCCATGAACATAGTCCGGATACCCCATGGCTTACCAGGAGCTGGATGGAGACTGGTCATCAAGGCGCAAAAGAGGATTATCCCCAGTGTTTCGATTCTCGTCCGGCCCTGTGATCATTCAGCTTGTCGCCTATGCTGGCATGGCAGAACATCGACGCCTAATAACAAGGGAAGCATACAACAGGGTACTTGTACACACTGGGTCTTGCGGCCATGCGTGACGTGGTGGGAATCACAGAGGATGTCACGAGGTACATCTGCAGACAATTAGCGATGCCACCTCCCACTGAGCTTCTAAATGGACTGTTTCCTCACAATGGCATCCGCAGCAGTGGCAAAGAGCTAACGGCTCGGCCAGCAGTGTGCGCTCACTCTCAGTCCCAAGAGGCAACGGACCGAAAGAGACCCGGTCGCGATTGCAGCGTACAACTGAATCACAAAGAGGAAGCAATTGCAGAAAAAGGACACAGTGACGGCGAACTTGATCTTCGGCTTGTACCGGACATCTTCCTCGACAATCGCCCGCTCTTCATCTTCGGCTCCAAGGAACTGATCTATCGGATTGTTTTGCCGGGTGTAGTACTTGTGGATCTTCCTTTTGTTGGCTTCCGGGTGAGCCAGCTTGATTTGCTTCTTGCTAGGATCTCTACGATGACGCCCAAAATTCATAGGATCTGCTGGGTCAACCACAAAGGGAGATGTGGTCTGGCTGGCCTGAGAGGACGGGCTCTGTCCATCGTTGTCCAGCGCGGCCAGCGCCACTGGAACATATTGGGGAGCAGTGCCCAATCGACAGGGTCAGTCCAGCACGCCAAGCATTCGATCGTGTTCAAATAATGAAAGTTATATCCCATGATGTCCGGAACACTTCCAGTATTGGCAAGGGTATTTAGGCCAAGAACAGAAAGAAGCTATTCCCGGTGTGGTTAAAACATACCTGTTGGCAGAACGGCCTCCGTGGACGTGAGAGTGGCCATCGGGACGTTGATCTGAGGATTATGCAAGTTAGGACCAGCCATACGATCTGGACACCGAGGTAAGATTTGTCGAGCTATCCATGCTGGCAAACGAGATGTTATTATATTCTGTTTAACCTAACCTCATAGCAGAGTCACGACCTCACAATACCCGAGGCTACGTTATACACTCGTGTCGACTTGCCTCGGGTTGCAATGGGCATTGTAAGGGGTTGCTTCCTCTTCGCACCTGTACCGGTTCTCACGGACATCACTGACTCCATTTCAGGGGCACAAACATCAGGCGCCTTACCTTTTTCTTCTCCTCCTTCCCCTAGACTACAAACGAAACCTCTTTGCTTGATTTTTCGACAACCAAAACATTTCTGCAAAACAATAGGTAGGCTGCAGCACCTGGTTGTCCAATCCTTGACAAAAGGGCCAGCCCCGCTGGACTGTTTACACCCCTACGGCTCTTTGCTACGCATCGGCCGGCCCTTGGCGCCATGCCGATTACCGCGGTGCCGTGGACATGCGCCTCCCGCCCAAGGCTTAGCGAGCGCCTGTCAAGGGGTTTTCTATGCCATCTTGGCTGAGGGCTCGTGACATGCTGGCGGTCCAAGCGGGTGTTGTTTCGTATGTCTCCCGCGGTTGGGCAGCGAAATGTTTCAACAATGCGGGAAGATGCAGAGCCGCGATCATCTCCACTGGCCAAGTCGTGGGATCGACATGCAGCGACTGATCAAGAGTTACAGCTACATCACGACAGGCACGTGAAGATATAAATACCGGCGATGGTCCTTATACGCCAAGTCAGCCAAGCTGATTTTCTGGTTTGATAGGCCATTTTCTTCCTCTGCCTGCCACCAACCTCTGGCTCTGTGACGAGCTGATGGCGTGTTCGCGCTGCATCAGGCAAGCTTTCTCTCTCGTCAAGCCGACAAAGTCTTGAGTCAGAAGCAACACGTCCGTGTATTACAACCCGCGACATTCAAGCCCACCAAGGATCCCTTGTCTTTTAACGGAGCAGCAAAATGCTATAGTGGAGACAAGACCCCTGTTCCCCCTCGCTATTTCTTACTTCGACTGCCGGGCGAAACAAGCCTGGAGAAGGAATCGCCCGAGTGGACAGTCGGCACAGGCTCCCGAGTCGAGTTCCAAATCGCCAGCAACGAGGGTCAGTTTCATTCGTGACAAATTCCCCGTGAACGATTCTTTTTGTCCATCCAGAACAAGGACCCAACCCAAGACATTGGTCACGGGACTTAGAGACAAGCTGATCGATGGTCATCGCCTATTATGCGTCTTGGCTGATCGTGTATGACGAAATCCCGTTAGCCAACGAACCTTGGGTGCTACGGTATGACTTTGGTTTTGGCTTTTTGATTTTTGCCAAGAACAACTGAGGCTCCTGAAGGAGCTCTCGGAAGCATTACAAGAAAGACCCTGATAGCCTGTTCCCTGTGGCTTCCGATATCCCTTGTGGGTCAAGCATGGAAGTTCACCTTGACTTGGCGGTGGTGAAGCCCTCACCGCGCCACGGGTTCCCAGTCAGAACAGCCAGGCTGGAGCAGATCTTTGGATGAAGTGATACTGCAGTACGACACAATTAATACGCCAGGTTCGAGGACAACCTTGACTTGTGGACCGGCGTTGGTCTGGGGGAGCAGCGAGACGGCTACGTAGGTACCGAGCTCGATGAGCCCACCGCCATCGTAACGCCGTGTTGTTGTCGTTCGACAATAGCAAGATCTACAGCCCACCGTCATCGCAGTTCCATCATCTATCACTAGGCTCACTAGACTTTTCTACGGACAAGGTGATGCCCGCTTACCACAACCACGACTCGCGGCTTTGCTTGTCCTTTCACGTCCAGTCGATGCTCGGACAAGACTTGATGCTTCGATAAAAGACGAGCAGTTCTTCCTTGGCTTTATCCACAGGCTTTCTTTCTCGGCCTCTTTCTTGGCTCTGTCCCTGAGTCGTGTTACTGTTTCTTGTATTCTAATTCATCATCGTTATTGGTTTGGCTGTTCTCTGGAGGAACCTTACTTCCCCATACATATTACCTTTCCTTGTTGGGCCTATTTTGGAATTCCTTTCCCCCCTTCTTTTCCTCCTCCCTTCTCGAACCTTTGGTAGTTCCTCTCATTCTCTCCCTGCTGTAGGATCGGTTCATCCAATTCTCGTTCCCCCTTCTCTCTTTGAAGCCGCGGGCCGGCTTCTCCTCTCTTCTTGTTACACTTTTCTTTCCTTCGTTTATCGGACAAAAGGGCCTGGAGTCTTTTGTTTCCCCAATGGATCTCAACACAACGGCCCAGGCGGCTAGCGGGGACCCGTTGGATGGAAAGCCACAATGCGGCAGCGGGGAGGAAGTTGGCGACTATGATCTTGGGCTTCATGTCCTGGGGTTATGTAAGTTGGCTAGAGGTTGATGTGTGACTTTCCTGTTTGGGGCATGTTAGCTGACAGTTTGTTTTGTTAGTTTTGGTCTTGCTGTTCTCAATCTTCGGTGCCGCCTTTCCCGTCATTGCTAAGAAGGTGACATGGGTCAAGGTGCCCAAGAAGGTGTTCTTTATCTGCAAACACTTTGGAACCGGTGTCCTGATTGCAACAGCGTTTGTACATGTAAGACATCATCATACTTGAACCGGCGGCGTGGAGCACGAGGAACTAACGCGTGGTTGATGATAGCTGCTCCCGACTGCCTTTGGTAATCTGATGGATCCATGCCTTCCGGACCTGTTCACGACCATCTACCCGGCGATGCCCGGCGTCATCATGATGGGTTCCATGTTCATCCTATTCGTAATCGAAATGTGGCTCAACGGAAAGACGGGAGGACACTCTCACGGCGGAGCAACGGGGTATGATAGTCACTCGGCGCATGGCCCTGCCGCTACTGCCGCTGCCATGACCGCCGCTGCAATTGGTCTCCCACGTCCTCCGCGATACTCCAACGACGATGAATTCGAGGCTGGGGACACCAATCACGAGAGGAAAATGGCACAGAAGGGGCTCGGGGAAGGCGTGCAAAACCAGGGCACTGATGATACGTTTGGCGATGGCGACGAGCTGATCGCCCGTTCCGAGATGCCGCCTTGGTTCATTGCCTTCTACGAGCAGTATGTCCGCCAGCGTCTAGAGCTCGTTAACATGGTCAAAGCGACCAGCACAGCCCGTAACGACGCCTCGGGATCCCGCGATGAGAAGGCCGGTTCAATCATTGTCACGGCCGCACCCGCCTACGACTCGCCGTACATTGACGTGGAGACGGGGCTGGGGGTCGACCCGCTTGTGTTCAAGAAGATGTCCTTGAACATCACCCTGCTGGAGGGCGGAATTCTGTTCCACTCTGTCTTCGTCGGGATGACCGTTTCGATTACCATTCAAGGGTTCATCATCCTGCTCGTCGCGATCCTGTTCCATCAGATGTTTGAGGGTCTCGGTCTCGGCTCGCGCATCGCCGCTGTCCCGTACCCCAAGGGCAGCATTCGTCCTTGGGTCCTGGTTGTTGCGTTTGGAACGACTGCGCCGATCGGGCAGGCTATCGGGCTGTTGGCGCGGAGCTCGTATGATCCCAACAGCGCCTTTGGGCTGATTATTGTTGGTGTCTTCAACGCCATGTGAGTGCCGCCAAGTTCATTGTCCCTTCTGGTTTTGAGCGCAAATCTAACTGACTGCGAATAGCTCATCCGGTCTTCTTCTCTATGCCGCCCTTGTCGACTTGCTGGCCGAAGACTTCTTGTCGGAAGAGGCAAGCCGGGTTATGAATGGAAAGACCAAGGCCCAGGCCTTTGGATATGTTCTCCTCGGAGGTGGGTTCACGATCTTACATCTTGATGGTAGAATCTTCCATCATCGGAGAGAGCTGACTTTTGGCTTTGTAGCCATTGCTATGTCCATCGTTGGCGCCTTTGCCTAGGCTCGATTGGAATACACGAATTGCACAAGGACCGAATGTGCTCTCACTTCGACCTATAGTTTGCTTCGACGTGGGACCATATTTCCCGGCGCAGGTTTACATTTCTCTTCGACCTGGGGGAAAAGGCAGAGTAGGAACTGAGCCGGACTCTGATCTTCAGCTCGCCAAACCGAGGCACGGGGACGGGGAGGTGCTGAGGAACCCTTCGTTTTTTTCTGTTACGCAGCGAGCATCTTCATTGTAAAGTAATGTCTTTCTTTTATTGGGCTTAGAACCTACTTTCCCACGAAATATTGGGAGAACATAAACAATCACGGCAATCCATGAATCTTGGTCCATCTTGGATTGCTGCTCTGATCTCAGGGGGTGGAGTGGTGGCGATTCGCGTTTCTGTAATTATTGTAACTGTAATGACTCAGGGGTTGTCGCACCTTTGTCACTAGGGTGATAATCTGTAACTTCTGAAGAACGAAGAGATAAAAAATGGCGCAGATCGACAGAATGAGAGTGGCGACAAAATGCTGAAAATGCAAGGAAAGACGAGGCAAAAAAAGACGGTTGCATTGTCTCCTCGACCGGAATCGAGCCGGTGACCTTTCGATAATGATTTTTAACGATTACAGTCGAACGTGATAGCCAACTACACCACAAGGAGTTGCTTAGTTGATGGAAGACATCGTTGGTAAATTGGATTATGGTTGGATGCATTTAGGGCTGGGTGGAGCCCAAACTATAAGGGTTAGGGTAAGACCTGCCGGATGGCCGTCTTCCATTTGGAGAGCCGACAAACCAACAACGACGAAGCCTTTGCCGGGGTTCGTGGTGACAGACGGATCTGCCATCTCAGATTCCCGCTTCCCACAAGCGATGAGCGATCTAAGGTGCCGCTGCACAACATGCGGCACGGTAGAAACTATTGAAACTTAAAGCAGGCTTTCCTCTTATCTTTTGAATCGTCAATCGCCCACAACAACCCGGAAGAAGTATCGGGCGCGACTAGCTGCGGGACGGACGAGATGCATGCATCATGCAGGCAGTCGCCACATAAATACATACCCGGCCCCAGAATGGCCGGAATGGGGATGAGTTGGGCTGTTTTGTCTACTTTGAAGCTGCGGTGTGATGATAGTTTGGCCTCAACAGGATACCTGGTTGGTAGGGGGGTGAAGAAAGTCGGCAGTGCCTGCCTTTATGTTGTCGTTGTCGACTTGGGGAGTGCCTTCAGGTCGGTCTGAGCATTGGGAAGGCGCGCCTCCCGCTGTCGGGTTACCCGTTTGCATTTCCCCGGGAAGGCAACCCAAGCTCTCTGAATTCCTGCGGGATTGGGGAGTTCCAGGTTTATTCCTGCCTCCAACATATCGGGTAGCCTAGAAGATGCTTCACCTTACAGAACCATCAATCTCCTTCGTTGTGTTGCGTGGCCTCACCTAAACAATGAGAGTCCCTTCAACTGCACATATATTTCACTTCTTCACACCAACGCCGCTCTCTGGGTACCGTGTTTTCCCAACCTCGCTCGAGCGGACAAGAAGAAAAGGGTACAAAGACAAAGCCCACGTCGGTTCCTCGAATCCCGTTCTTACTCTTTCCAGCCCCGGCACAACATGCCGTCGTCCATGGGGTCCAGTGTGATTCGTCCTTATCTCAACCCGACTGTCTGGAACCGAACTGGCGAGGCGTCCCAGGCGGAAACCTCAGCGGCTAGCCAGAATCCTGGTTGGCCCTGGACCGAGGTTCAGATTTGCAGGACCAGGCTCGAGCACTGTGCCTCCGGCATGCTGGAACGTCGTTTATGTCGTCAACTATTCGGTTCCCAGAGCCCGTATCGGGTGCCTATTGGACAAACACGGCTACTGTAAATGTGGCAAGAAATGAAACCGACATGGCCTGCACTGCACAGTACAGCACAATCTAGGACCTCGTATGCACCAGGCAAGCATGATAGGTACTGTGTAAACAGGTTGGCGGTTTGTGTGGTTCACTGGAGTGATGTGTTTGAAGCCGACCGACTCCTGGGCCCCCAATCCACGCTCTCCCCTCCCGCCCAAAATACAGACGAATAGCTGGAGGACTCGCTCGTGCCCATCGCCTTGAATGCATGTATTCGTCAACATCTGCTCCGCTGTTGCGGCCGTTCGGATCGCTCAGCTGGTCGCCAGGCATGCAGCATGTGCTGTTTCCCTGATGGCAACCAGACTGTGATGCTACCTTGATTGAAAATATGGGTTGAAATGTAACTGGTGGTTCTCGGCAGACTACTCAGTGCAGAACAGCAGAACATTGGACACCGCAAGATATTCCATCGATTCATAAAGCTTAGATCGCCCCTTTCGTTGCCTCACTGCCCAGCCCTTGGTGCCAACCACCTTCTTTCCATCATACCGACACAAGCAGCATTTGGACGGGGCTCGAAACAGGTCTTGCCTTTTGACAAAGATGCCTCTCCACGCGTACCCCCCAGACATATTCCGCATGCCGGACTACATGTGTTGGCTTTGCCGGCGAGAAATCGAGATATTGACGTGTGACGATGCCTCAGCTCGTCGGCCGGCCCTTTGTCGGATCATAACCTTCTCGCAAGGTGCCGCCCAAATCGAATCAGCTGTCCAAATATCCGGAGTCGGTTGCCGAATACCGGCCGAAGTTGCTCCCGGAGGGCTCGCCTTTCTCGTCCCACATAATATCGACGACTCCGTCGAACACCTCAACACCAGGGAGCACGATCTCGAGACGGTTTCTGATCCTGTCTACTCGGAAGACCATCGTGTGTGGAGGTTCCGCGTGCACGCCGACTGCTGGGCTATTATCGAGTCCAGAACCGACAACATCATAGCCTGTGCGACGACCTGGTGCAAAGCTCTCGTTTCCTTGAACTGGAATTTCTCACCATTCCGCCGAGGCATGAGACGATATGACCTTCCCAGGCTGCTCCTCTCACCAGCTCCGCCATGCAAGAAGAACTTCCGGAAATTGAGCATACAACCACTCGAAAGTTACGAAAGCCTTGCCACAGAGCTTGGCATGAGTCGGCTTTCATCTTCCCACGGCCCTGTTCCTCTTTCCGAATTTGGTCTCTACCTGCCTGGAAATCAGTCGCTTTGCCTAGCAGGTGCCGGACACGATGTTTTCTCCAAGCTTCCCGAAGAGATTATCCAGCACATCATCAGATTCACAAGGACGGCAGACCTTGTTAACCTTCGTTTGGCTTCCAAAGCCGTGGCCTATGTATCTAGACTGACAGCTCTCCCAAAGAGTTTTTGGCTCAGTCGATTCATGCCTTCTTTCGAGCTGGGCTTTGCGTTGCCCAAACACGTCAGTCGGGAACATGATTGGCGAGCACTTTATTTTCTCATCAAGATGACCTTGAACTGTCCACAGCCGTCGTCATGGCAGATTGACACTCTCTTTGCACGCTTGACAAAGCGCAGATACTGGTGGAACCGACTCGATGGCGTTTCGGCTCTTGACGCATTGTGCGGAAATGGTCATGCCCTGTCTGGAACCCCCTTCTCCTGGCACGGCAGGCCCACCTCTAAGCAAGTCGGGCACGAAGACATTCAACCACAAGGTCCCAAATTGATAAGATACGTGGCTTCGGAGCTACGCCAAGACGACGACACAAGCCGTTACATGTCGACTGTTATTATGTCGGCCTCCTCGATCTCACAAGACGTATCCCAAATTGGAATATCTACCATCGACATGTGTGGGCATAAATATGTGTCCGGCCTTCGTCTGATATACGAAGGATCCAAAGCGACAGAGTCCATCGGATATGTCATGGAGAATACCGAGACTTTCGTCCACTTGAGGCCAGGAGATGATTTGTATGGGATCGATGTTCGACTCGACATGGATGCCATCCGGGGCCTCAAGATCCTACTTCAGGATTCTTTCGGGGCCATTCGCTCTTCAACTTGGATCGGGGATGCGGCAAGCGAGCTGGTAATTCCACTGCAGTCAGCGACACTGCTTCGAAGGAGTGCGATGGGTGTGCCATGCACGCTCGCGGCGAGTTTCGATGTAAGTCGTTGTCATTATCATTTCGCCTAACAGGTCATCCTGCCAAGGTTGAGTTTAGCTGAGGCATGGCCAAATGCTCACCATTCCTTGCAGTATTTCAGAATGCTGGCGGTTGGAATTATCGAGGAAGGAGAAGGGCCTCCAGGGGACCAACACAGCGAAACCGTCCAAGTCAATGCCAGGTACTGTGACGAGTCTGAGGCACAGCAATCACGGCTACCTTTTCTCTCCCCCAATCCCCATGGACCGCATTATCATGACTTTCATGATGCTACACTTCGGCTTGATCCGCAAGCCGTCTCCTCTCGCTGGAACCTGCATCCTCGCTGCGATGTCAACTCGAGGTCTATTGCGACTTCGAAGCCACGTGGCGATGCGGCAAAGGATTCTCCAGCTAACTCCGTACATGTGTTTTCAATTTATTAACTTGCCTTTCGAATCCTGGGGCCAAGTTCTCTGCCCGAGGGGGGGATGTACTTGTGCCAGAATACCGCCACCCCATTACCGCCAAATACCTATGGATGGAGATGCGCACCACCAGAGTCTCCAGGATAGCTCTAGATACGACTTCTTTGTTTATTTACTGCAATAATAACCTCACAGTCAAAAGTCAGAACTGGAGACAAACGCGAAAACCTGGCTGCAACTTGATTACAGTCTTTGGTGTGCACTCCAACATGCACATGGCAACGCCACCAGAATACAGGTACCTTTGCATAGCACGAATTTCATTTCTGGCATCATCCCGTTGAATGTTATCGCTTCCACAATGTCGCATTTTCGGGGAATGTGTGACAACAATGAAAGGGTGTTTGCTTTGTGCTGAGCTCTCCGGACTGAGCATGGGGGTGCTGAACAAAGAAAAGTCGACCGAAAACAAACATTCCAGTCCCGAGAAGCTTTCACAAAACTTCGCAAGACCGGACTCAACATACCTACCTACCCTCCTCCCCCATCTCACACGCCATGCGCCCCTTCTCTCCTCAAGGGAACGAGCTAGATAAGCTCCCGACGCGATCATGGAAAACGCCAAGAATGAATACACCCTATTCAAGCCCCTCCCGGATGGGCTTGCCCTCGTCAAACGCATCATCGACGGCGAGACCTTCATCGCCGAACCCTTCGAGTCCCCCGTCCCCGAGGAGGCGGAGCTCCGGGCACGCGGCGCGGCCGAGGCAGCCGCCAACATCCTCAACCACGAGAACCTCGTGTCGCTCAACACGGAGATCATCAACATCCCCGTAGCTTGGAAGAACCGGCCGGAGGACGAGTACTGGCCCAGCCACATCATCCTCTGGGACTACTGCGACGCGGGCACGCTGGAGAACCTGCTGGAGAACCCGCCCGTGCCTCGGTCGCCGACGGGCTTCCTGCCCGAGAGCCTGGTCTGGCACGTGGCGCTCGGCATGCTGCGGGCGCTGCAGTGGCTGCACGAGGGCATCCGGGACGTGTACGGCGTCGAGGCGGAGACGGGGCCGGCCAGGAAGAACTTTTACTGTTGCAGGCGGGTGCGCGGCACGACGCCGCCCGAGAAGGACTGGATGCCGGTGCTGCACCGCAACATCAAGCCCGGGAACATCTACCTGCAGCACCCCAAGGGCATCGAGATGTACGGCGCCGTCAAGCTGGGCGACTATGGCTCCTGCATCGTCACGGGCAAGGTCCGCGAGAACCGGCGGACGCCGCTGGTGGCCATGATGGTCGAGAACTCGGCCTTTCAGTACCCCGGCTGGGACCCGATGGCGAACGAGGTCGAGGCGCCGCTGGAGGTGCTGAGGGAGAATCTATTTGCGTGGAAGGAGAACCCTAACTCACGGGACATTGTACGTGGTGCTGCCTCCGTGCCCCAAGTCTTTCTTTTTCTTTTAAAGGGGAAATAATCTTGTCAAAAATCAGCCCGTCGGCTAACAGATATGGATGGATAGGTGGACCGGCCGTACACAGCCGGCTCGG
This sequence comes from Podospora appendiculata, assembly GCA_033675105.1. Taxonomy (NCBI): domain Eukaryota; kingdom Fungi; phylum Ascomycota; class Sordariomycetes; order Sordariales; family Podosporaceae; genus Podospora; species Podospora appendiculata. Next base: position 1,411,587 of record JAULSO010000005.1, on the reverse strand, counting down.
AGCTGTACGCCCTCGGCGAGATCCTCTACCGGATGATGCGCGGCCGCAAGCTGCCGCACGCGGAGCGGTGCATCCTGTGCGGGTGCGACCACATCTACCGCAACGAGACCAAGAAGGACCACGTGCCGTGCCCGCACAGCTGCTTCGCGGCCGTCAACGTGGACGAGGAGCTGGGCGACAAGCTCGCCGACTACTCGGCGGGCCTGCGGGCCCTGGTCCGCCACCTGCTGCGGGTCAACCGGCTCGAGCTGGTGTCGGCCAGCGGGATCCTCGACATGCACTGGAAGGGCTATGAGAGCTGGACGCGCAACACGCCCGACGGCAGGACGTATCGCGATATCTTTAACGACATCTGGGTGCGGCGGATGAACTATTCGAGGAAGATGGGGCTGAGGCCAAGCCAGGCCTTGAGGCTTTTCACGCCGGGCGAGAACCCGGAGACTGTGTTTAAGGACGCTGTGGAGGCGGCGAAGCGGGATGCTGATGCTGGTGTTGTTGTTGTTTGAGGCGGTGGGCTTCACACTTTTTCTTTTCTCTGCCGGTTCTAATTACCAGGTACCTAGTCAAGGTGTAAAGGAGCACGAGGGGTCAGTATTCTGTCGTCTGAACTTTGCCTATTTTAGTTCAAAACATGCGCTGAGGCATGAGTTTGTGTGTAAATCATGGTGAATTTATTGTCTGGTTCCGTTGGGGGTGAGATGTATCGACACAGCTTTTGTGATTGAAGTCGACAGAAGTCATCGAGCCCAACGCACTTGCAAAACCTAGTACCTTCCTTCATGATCCCTGTGCTTGCTTTCCTTCCTTCCGCACGACACCCCTGCCCGCAAAACCGTTATCGATTAGTACCCGAAAACGACAAGGTCAAGTTTCTTCTGCCTGAACCCTGATCCGTTTCGATTCGTTTGCCCCGCACCTCATCAGCCCAGCCCCTCCCGCCCGCCGGACCACGAACGGGACGGACGGTTCAGCAGCACCTCAACTAACCAACCAACCGACAAAGTCAGCCTCAGCTCAGCAGTTTGTTTGCATTTGCTTTTTTTCTCTTTCTTTCCCATTCGATCCTCTGGCCGATACTCCTTCAATTCGTCATGACAGCGAAGACCACCAGACGTTAGACCACCCAGCTATAAACACCGAAAAAGATTCCCACCACCTCAATATCCACACTCCTCACGAGCCCTCGCCCGCCCGCCCGCCGACCTACGATGTCGCACACGATGCCGCCGCCGCCGCCGCTGCTCCTCAGCAAGCGCGTGACGGCCTTCCTGCACGCGAACCTCTCTTCGCACATCCGCATGGCGGCGCTGACGACTCCGGCCGGCAAGCTCCTGGCGCACGCGAGCACCCTCCCGGCCTCGGTCCTGCGGCGGCAATGCGGCGTCGCCGCCTCGCTCTGGGCGCTGTATGCCTCGTCGGCCGAGAGCAGCAACAGCAGTGCATTCGGCGACGCAGCGGAATCCTCGCTCCCCGCCACCGGTAGCGGTAGCAGGAGCAGCAGCAGCAATGGGTACGACCACCGGTCCACCAAGAGCCGGAAAAGCTCTTCCCGAGGCGGAGGGGAAAGCGCGCCCGCTGTGACGGTGCAGCTGGACAGCGGGGTCGTGTTTGTGATCCGCCGTCTGCGGTGCGGCATGCTGTTCGTCTGCATGGGCGGGAACATCCACAGCGTGAACAACAACACCCCCAGCAGCGGAGACGCGAAATCGCCAAACCGCGCCACACCAACACCAACACTACCAACAGCGTCAGCGTCAGCACATCACACCGAGAACGGCAGCCCGTCGACCCCAGCCGGCGAAACCACCACCCCACAGCCCGCATCCTCCTCCTCGGGATTCACGCACCAGCACATACAAACCCCCAGCGCCGCGACTACGACTACAACAGCAGCAGCAGCAACGCCGCCGCTCGGCTCCCCCTCCGAGGCAGCCAGCATCCTGAGCGCCGCCAACACGATCGGCGCGGCCACGATCGCGAGCCAGAGCAGCAGCGTCGCGACGGCGGGCGGCAGCCTGTCGGCCGCGGGCGTGCTGGCCATGCGCAGGCAGGTGGAGGAGCTGGCACGCTGGCTGGACGAGCAGCTGCGGACGCTGTGGGTGCCCGAGGAGGGCATTGGCATTGCTGGGCCGGTTGAGGTCCGTTGATGGTATGTGTTTTATTTTTGGAAGGTGGGACACGAAGATAATGTATGGATGGGTAGGTATGTAGGGTATTACGCACTGCATCGTACAGGAGACTAATTAGGGTCTGGTGGGTGCTTGGCTCGAGACGGGGGTTCACGCTGAGACAGGATGAGAAAAAGCGGCGGGTTTGAACTCGAGTCGAATGGCGGTTTACCAGCCAAGAAACTGGACGCGGCATGGCGGCATTATATCCGGCCTACGCCAGCGCGTCGCATTACCAGCGAGATGGCTGGTTGACAGGACACACCCAGGGACTTACGCCATGTCCGTGGAAGAGAGCTAGGAAACCGAAGACTCGATTGGGTGGAGACTTGTTGGGAGCAAAAAGGGCCGGCCCATCGAATACATCTCATCTGGCCGAGGGGAGGATGCCAGTTGCACATACGACGGCATAATACAGGTGTCACTTGACAAGAGTTGACAGACAGACTGAGGAGAAGAGGGCAAGGGAGGCAATCTATTTTCCATGGCGCAAAGCGGAGCTCGTTAGAGTGCATCGACCCGCCGGGCCGGACAGCTTTGAAAAAGAAGAAAGACGGACGGACGGACAACAAACAACAAAAAGGTCCGAGATAATTAACGCAATACCCAATGATTTAGAAGAACAAGAAGAACAAAATGAACAAGAACGAATAAATGGTGCTATATAAAGCTGCCCATAGTATAAACGCCGTGCCGAAGAGGCAGATGAGTCCCGTCCCCATCTAGCTCTCGATGCAAAACCCCCCCTTCCCTTACCGTCCTGAACGCCGTTCCGTTTCGTGAGTCCGTCCAGTTAAACCCAGCAGCACAAAATCAAATCAAGCAGAGGCCCCTCAGTCCCCCGATCCCAAGATAACCCGTTCGCCGTCGTCCTAGGGCACGGCAGAGATATAAGGAGGAAAAAAAAAAATGAAAAGCCACGATTCGCTTGACGAAGAATGATGCAAGCCCGTCCGTTCCTTTCATGATGCGCCACACGCCGCCAAATGCAACGCCTCAGATACCTCCCCCAGACATCTGTTACTCAATGCTCAAGCGCGTGATCCCGTCATTGGTATCGACCATGACCTGGAAGCCGACCCTGCCCTTGCCTCCGCTCACTCGATTCCCGCCGCCGCTGCCGTTCTCGCTAGACGGCTTGGCGGTGTCGCTGCCCACGCTGCCGGGGCGCAGGTTCCCCGCGGCGCCGCTGCCGCCACCGCCCCACGGCGCGTCCCGCTGCAGCGGGCTCTGCATGACGGGCGAGTTGTGGGCGCTCATGCCGGGGCTCACGGCGCGGCGCTTGAAGCTGACGGGGTCGAAGTCGTCGTCACGGCGGCGCTTGGTGTTGATGCGCCGCGTGATCTCGGCGGCCGTGGGCGGGACGGCCCCGCTGCCGCTGCCGCTGCTTCCGTGGCTCGCGGGCGGCTGCGGCGTGCCGTTGCCGGAGCTGCTGGTCGTGGTCTGCTCGCCGCCCGGGAGGACGAAGGGGTTCTGCTGGCTGGTGGTGGTGGTGGAGCTGGCTGAGGGCGAGTCCATGTTGACGTCCTCGAGGTTGAAGCTCTGCGACGACGCCGAGGTGGATCCGCGCGTCACGCCGAACGAGGGCGGGGGAGGGGTCAGGTGTGGCGGGGTGTTGATGCTGCTTTCCGAGAACAGCTCCCAGAAGACCTTGCCTTTAGAGTTCTTGAGGGCCTGCCGCTTGAAGCTGCCCGTGAGCCCGAGGCCGCTGGGGGCGGCGGGGCCACCCATGGCCGAGTCGATCATCATGGCGTCCTCGGGGACGTCATCGAGGTTGTCCTGCCCGGCGAGATTGGGGCTCGAGAGCGCGGTGGTTGCGGCCGAGTGCGAGGGCGGCGGCCGGAGTTCTATCTCGACGTCGCTCTCGCGCACTTGTTTCACCACCTCGGCCTCGCGCCGGAACTCGGCCTCGACGGGCGCGCTTTCCTCAGCGAGAGCGGCGCGGATGCGTGCAAACCCCTTGGTTTTTGGCTGTGGTCGGGTGAGTATGTATTCTGCTGTTTTGGCATGGAGGGGTTCAAGGAGAGGGGGGGACGCACCAGTAAGTTCCCGCGACGCGTGACGGGCCGTCTGATGACGCTCGGGCGCGATGGACTGTCAACGCCGTCGTGATACCTGTTGGAGGTTTCATCGCTCTCGCTGCCCGAGATGTGCAGCTGGTTGGCGGCCCAGCTGATGCTCTCCCTCCGCGCGTGGGGGCTGTCCTTGGAGGCCATGTTGCCTGGTGGTGATCTGGACATGGGGTTTGCCGAGGTGGAGGAGTTGAAGCCAAAACCCAGGGGATTTGCGCGCATTTTCTTCCTGTTCGTCTGATGTTTGCGTTGCCGTTGGCGCTGCTGGAAGCTCAATAGGCTATTGACGGCCGGTGAGCCACCGCCAGGGATCCACGGGGCACCCTGGTGCATCATGCTTGGCGTGCCCATTTTGGCGGGTTGCGGCGTGGTCACGTATGCCTCGTCCATATCCTCGTCCATCATGTCGTCGTCTTCGGAGCTGGACGATGTATCGGAGCAGATGTGCGTGTTGCTCCCCAGGGAGCTCGAGATGTGCATGCGCTCCTGGTTGCCCATGATGGACCAGAGCGAGGTGGATGTTTGCTCGGTGTTTCCATAGTCGCCGTTGCGCCGGCCAGGGATGTTCATGGCCCTGGACCCAATGGTTGGCGACGAGTCGGGTGACGCTTGGTCAGCGAGGGTAGAGTGGTGCAGGCTGGTGGCAGCGCGGGAGAAGTCGAGGCCCCGCGATCGACGCGGCAGGATGTTGGTCGGCGAGGCGTAGCTCTGCGAATGGTCGAGCTTGGGCGACAGCGGCGCGGGTTTGACGTTGGAGGACGACGGGTGGGCCGGCGAAATTGCGTTTCGCTGGGGCAGCTGCAGCGATAGGCCTCGGAGCGGGAACCCGGCGCGGACGGGTGTCGATGGCACCGACGACACCACGTCTCGGTCTCGGTCTCGGTCTCGGCCCCTCTCCCTCTCCCGTTCCCTCTCGCTCTCGCTCTCCTTGTCGCGGATGCCGATGTCGTCCTTGGACTCTGGTCGGGCCGACTGGTAGATGTACGGGGCAGGCGACAGGATCGGCGTGGTCCCGCCGTCCGATAAAGACCTCGTCCTGGACAATGGCGGCGACCGGATGGTGCTGTCTCTGGTTGCGGGTGCTGCTGCTGCGCTGGCACGGGCGCTGGTGCTGGACCCGTCTTGGGGGTGCTCGTCGTGAACGGCCACCTCCTCAAAGTCCACGTCCACATCCACGTCCTCGTCCACGTCCAGCATCCTCGCAAACCGATGCATTGGTACCTGGTATGCAGCGCGACGACTCCTTTGATTGGCGATCGCCGAGGGGCGCGGACTCAACAGGTGCTTGGCTTGGCGGGTCCCTGTCGCCCTCGGGTGGATGTTTTGGCCAACAACGCGGCGCGCGTCTTGCTCGGCTCGGCTCAGCTCAGCTCAGCTCAGTCGGCTCAGCTGCTGCATTGATCTCGCAGTAGATCTCCAGCTCGACAAGATGCTGGGCAAAATGGGGCGGATCGCGGAAAGTTTTACAACACGGCGTCAAAGCATTGGAAAGGCGCCTGGGCGAGTGCGTCTACCGTGTGGATGGAAGGCTGCGAACGAAAAAGTGAAGAGCGGTTGATGGTTTGTATCACATCAGCCTCCAGGGTTCAGCCAGCTGAAAAGAACCTGGGTGGACTCAAAGCCCTACCGATGCCGACCTGGCACCAACCCAGCAGGCCGCCCCCTCGCTAGATCCCGCTGATGGTACGCTGTCCGGACACTATGGTAATCCTGTAAGGTAAGGTAACCCATAGCTTATAGCCCATATTAAACCGTAACTCCTAACCGTAACCCCTAACCGTAACTCTTAAACCCCGCCGTACCGTTCCTAGACCCGCTGAAAACGCCAGCTTTAACCTGGAAACGTCCCAATAGCCCGCCTTGGAAAGCATCCTTCTTTGAGCTACTTGCAATGAATGTAATCCGTGTTTGAGTCCGGAGCCCGGCGATTGATCTTGCCCTTGTCAAAAGCCCATGGAAGAGTTCACTTGGTAAGATGAGGAACAAGCCCGGGCAGGTATCGAAACAAAGTTTGATTTGACACGACCGTCACACATTCGTCATTTGGCAGGCAAAAAAGACATTCGCCTTTGCAAGTAAAAGGGCTGCGGGGCCGAGCTACCTAAGCAGCCTCGGAGTGTGGGGGCTGAGGTAGGTTTGGCGATAAGCTCTTATCTCGCGCACGGATGACTGCTCCCCCTCGTCAAGTTTCGACCTCATCCTCATTTGCAGACGTCGACCGAAACATATCACGCTCAAGATTACTTCAACCACAGCGCAGGGATGTATAATTGCTCTTGCCACGCGGCTCCCGAATCATACATTTTAAAGTTGTTCTATTCGCACTTGGATTACCCTGAGATTTCCTCATCTAGCATTGTCCGGCTTGGGAAAACAGAGTCCGTCGCAACTCCAAAGTACCGACCTATCTTATCCTCCTCCCCGTCATCATATCCGACATTCGTACAGCAAAACAACACCTTTCTGGTGTCGCCGCTTCCAACGCGTCAATTACATCATCTCACATACAAAAAAGACAAGAAAACGCTCAACCCCGACTTATTCCTTAGTTGGTTCCAAAAGCCTTGTCGAAGCCGGTCAGAGTGAACCGGTAGTGCACGTCGTTATCCTTCACCCGCTCCACAGCCTCCTTACATCCCTTCTCAGAGATCTGAATCGTCTCGACCATGGGCTTGACGCTCTTCTCCGCCGCGAGCTGCAGCATCGCCTCCATCTCCTGGTGGTTGCCCAGGTGACTGCCGGTGAGCTTGGCGGCGTTGCTCACAAAGTCGAACGCCTTGACCTCCGGCAGGGGCTTGTCGGGGAGGCCGACCATGTGGAACTGGCCGCCGACCTTGAGCGTCGACATGTAGGTCTTGAGGTCGAAGATGCTCGTCATGTCGGAGCAGTTGAGGATGAAGTCGAACTTGAAGGCGTAGGGCTCGGCCCACTTCTCCTTGGTCGTGTCGATGACGTCCTTGGCCCCGAGCTTTTTGGCGTCTGCCGTCTTGTGCGACGAGTGCGTGAGCGCGTAGGTGTCGGCGCCGAGGGCCTTGCTGAACTGCAGCGCGAGGTGGCCCAGCCCGCCTATGCCGCAGACGCCGACGGTCTTGCCTGGCCCGACCCCTGCTCTGACCAAGGGAGAGTACGTCGTTATGCCTGCACAAAGGAGCGGCGCGGCAATCTCGGATGGCAGAGCCTCGGGGATCTTGAAGACAAAGTACTCGTGGGCGCGGATGTAGTTTGCCCAGCCGCCATGCGCTTGGCTGCCGTCTTGGTAGTTTGCGTTGTAGGTGTCTGGGCGAGGACAAGTATGGTTAGTTACCAGGTAACCTTTGCTCACCCTCACAGGATGAAGGACGGCAACATACCAACCAGGTGCGGGCAGTAGTTCTCGTTGCGCTCCTTGCACTGGTCGCACTTGAGGCAGGCCCAGACTTGAGCGCCCACTCCGACACGGTCACCCTTCTTGATGCCCTTGACCTGCTTGCCGACATCGACAGCCTTCCCGACAACTTCATGGCCGACGCAGAGGGGACCCTCGAAGTCTCCCCAGCCACCAGTGACGGTGTGCACATCAGATCCACACACGCCGCAGCACTCGATCTGGACGTCGATGTCGTTGTCCTCGAATGGCTTGGGCTTCAGCTCCTTCTTCTGGAACTGATTCCACGTCTTTGGCTCGTCGACACAGAAGCCCTCGAAAGTGTCTGGATAGCCCATCTTTTGGTGGTTGTGAACAAAATATGGTGTGTTGAGAGTAATTGATTGTGTGGTAAGCTTTCAGCTGTGAGCAAAGTTCAGATGACAGGATTTCAGGGGTCCATCCGAAGTTCTGGAAGTTCTTCACTTATACAGCAACTCCAAGTCCACGGTGTGGGGCAGGGGACATGTTGTGACTAGGCACTAAGAGATCGCTGGGAGACACCAATGACGTCGTACAATCCGTCATCATTCAGCATCCATCGCCATCATCACTACCAGAGGGCGATCTCCCTTTGTCGACATTGCACATCTGACAGAATTGGCCTTGGGACTATTTTCATCGAATTGGTCAAGATGTAACCACGCGCTCCGTGTTGTGCTGGGAAAACAAGAATCCAGCTTGAGACCGCGATGGAGCGCAACCAGCCCTAACCCTGGACAGCGAATCGAATCAGTCAAATCTATTGTATTGCTACAACACTGCAACTTCATGCCGTCGTATTGTAAGATGAGTCCTGATGAAACAAACATATCAAGTTCAATCAGGTAGATGGTGCTAGTTAAACATCCTATCATGGTGAAGGTCATTCCATCTGCAAACGTAGACGGCCATGACATTCGTTTCCTACAGGCAAACAACCGCCGCGGATCCTGTGCCAAGTAGGTAGGTAATTAGCCCCTTTTTTCAAGTCAACAACCACCACACCCCTCCCATCACCACGGATCAAACGGCCAAAAGCGTCACCGGTGTTCCTTCTCTGGCTCGCGTTTCCTATTGGCGCCCAAACCGCTGACCGCAGAACTCCCTGACTCACGATCATGGTAGTTAGTACTAGTTTGATGTGGACGGAGAAGTGAATAAATACACCGCTGATGGCAAGGAGTTTAATTACTCAACGTAGGCACAACAAATAGCTGAACGGCTAGGCTATGTTGACTCGTGTGCATTTCTACATGATCCAACGTGCACGTAGACAGACTTATTAGCAGCCATAATTACTCCCGTGTACAATCCAGCAAGACATCATGATATGTGGTGGCACCGCAAACACACACACACACACACACACACACACACACAAATAGTACCAGTGGTTCCATTCCAACGCCCCAGCAAGCACTGGACTGCCTACAGTACCTACGTGTCCAACCCCTCAAAGACGGATCAAGCTCACATTCAAAATCCCCTCGTCCTCAACCAGCTCCTGCAGCACCTCCTTCGTCACATCCCCATCGACCCCGACAATCATCAGCGCCTCCTTCGCCGCCTTGCCGTCCTCCTCCCGCTCGACAGGCCCGTCCACCAGGCTGCCCGCCGTCTTGGCCATGGCGAGCCTAGCCTCCCTGTTCAGCCCGGCGACCTGCATGGACCCGATATTGATCCCGTGGCGGCCGAGCACCATGCCGACGTTGCCAATCATGCCGGGCTGGTCGTAGTTGTGCAGCACGAGCAGGGTGCCCTCGGGGTGGAAGTTGGCCTCGAACCGGTCCAGCTTGGAGATGTATATGGCCTTGCCGCTGACGTAGCCCTCCATGACCTGCTCGCCGCCGACGCCGTCGAGGCTGCGCAGCGTCACCAGCCCGGAATACGTCGGCGGGCCGCTCGGGTCGTCCGCGTGGACGTGCCGCTCGTCGATGGCGATGCCGCGCTCGCGCGCCACCAGCGCCGCGTTGACAATGTTGATGTCCCGCCCGCCCGCGTCGCTGATGGGGCTGACCAGCCCCTTGACCAGCGCCGCAAACAGCGGCCGCGTGTTGCTGATGCTGGCCAGCTCGCCGTGGTACACCAGCTCGAAGCGCCGGCCACCGACCATGCCCCCCCGGCCGCCGGCAAAGTGCTGCGTGTACAACCCGCCCATGCGCTCGATCCTGTTACAGCCCCAGTAAGTTAGCACACACTGGATCATTACTCTCCACACACCAAACAATCAAACCAAAAGGAAAAGAAGACGTGAACATACAGCCTAACAAACGGCTGCAGCCGGCGATACTCCTCAGGCATGATCAACGGGGCATTCACGGCAGCAGTCGGCAGCCCGCCGCGCAGGATCTCCAGCACCTGCGTGCACACATCCATCGAGACATTCTCCTGCGCCTCGACGGTGCTCGCGCCAAGATGCGGCGTGGCCACGACCCGCTCATGGCCCGCCAGCCTGGCCGCCGCGGACCCCTCCGCCACCGGCTCGGCCGTAAACACATCGATCCCGGCGCCGGCGATCCAGCCCTCGTCCAGCGCGCGCACGAGCGCCGCCTCGTTATACACGCCGCCCCGGGCTACGTTCAGCACCCGCGCCGACGGCTTCATCTTCTGAAGCTCGGCGGCGCCGAGCAGGTTGAGCGTGCTGGCCAGCAGCGGGGTATGTATGGTCAGGAAGTCGACCTGCGGGAGGAGGGCGTCGAGGCTCAGGACAAGCTGCACGCCGGCCTGCTTGGCCATGTCCGCGCTGGCATAGGGGTCGAGCGCGACGACCTTCATGCCGAGCCCGATGGCCATGCGCGCGACCTTCATGCCGACCTTGCCGAGCCCGATGACGCCGAGGGTCTTGCGGCCGACCTCGACGCCGACGAGCTTGCTGCGCTCCCACCGGCCGGCCTTGAGGGACGCGTCGGCGCGGCCGAGGTTGCGCGCCACGGCGAGCAGCAGCGCGATCGTGTGCTCGGCGGCCGCGACGATGTTGCCCGCCGGCGAGTTGACCACCACGATACCGTGCGTCGTCGCGGCCGCCACGTCGATGTTGTCCACGCCGACGCCCGCGCGGGCCACCACGCGCAGGTTGTGGCCTGCTGCCAGCACCGCGGCCGTGACTTTGGTTTCGGAGCGGATTATCAGGCCGTGGTAGGACGGGATCAGGGCGAGGAGATCGTCGGCCGAGAGATTGCTGCGCACGTCAACGGTGTAGTGGGCTTTGAGCAGTGCCAGGCCCTCGGCTGAGACCTTTTCGGGGACGAGGATTCGGGGACGGGAAGGGGAGGAGGAGGAGGAGGAGGAGGAGGAGGAGGAGGAGGAGGAGGAGGAGGAGGAGGAGGTGGGGGACGAGGGGGAGGGGGGGTTGATCAGTGCTGACGGCACCATTGCCAGTGAGGAGGGAAGAAAGGTTTATTTGATCTGGTGGTGATGGAGTTGAGATGTGTAACGGTCTGGTGGTTTGGGGTGATTTGAGGTCAGGCTGTGGGTGAAGTCGAGGGCCGGGGGATCTAAGACAAGGGAGGAATGCACATCATATACCTAGGCCAGCAAGCAAGCAAACAAGCAAGCAAGCAAACAAGCAAGCAAGCAAAGCCTCAATGCTGTTCCGTACCCCCCGTCACACGCGGGAGGCCAAGATAGGTATGCCACTGTTCCTATCTTTGGCTTCTTGTGGCTGGCTGGCCGGGTGGGTGCTTCCTGTACGCAGCCCAACGTGGTAATGTCACGACAGCTGCACCACGCACAGCTTTGCATACCCGGAGGACGCGCATAGAGAGAACCTACAGATCACTGGACTGGGCAGAGAGTCAGATCATGAATAGGTAGGTAAGCAGGGAGAGGTGCGAGTTTAGGGAGGTTGAATAGCTGTACGATTTGATCAGGCGGGCGAAGAACAAAGAAGGCATCCTCTTTTTCCCGCTTGCAATCCAAACAATGGACAACACTTCCTCGAATTGATTCTCGGAAAATTTATGATGTTGCTGCTGAACCATCACATCATAACCATCATACTCCGCGAGATCAAGAAAGCCAACGGCAAGACCAACAAACAATCACTCACGGTATCTGCACGTCGCGAGCGCAGCCTATGGGTGAAGCCGTAGTCAAACATAAAAAGGGGGGCTTGCTCTTCTTAGTTGGAGATGTTTGCAACCGCAACACAAACTCCCCATACAACCCCTCACTCCCCCACGTTTCGCTAATGCCGGCTCATGCAGGACTACTGCAGCCCCCGTCAAAAAGAAGGATTGGCGTCGTGCAATGGGGGGGCTTCCGTCGTTTTGGTTGGCTGTCGACGAGGAAAGTCCCGAGCCACGTCTGTGCTGACTGGACGGATCTGCAGCGAGGAGAAAGAGCAGATATCCGACTAGTTTTGTGGCTCGTCAGATCATGGGGTAGAAAGAAGCAATTCTAAGAGACATGACAGAGGCCTTGTCGTCTGTTGGCCTTTGGTGAGACAGTTGTGTATGACGATGGAAGACTCAGCAATATAAAGAGACAGCAGTTCCACCCTCAAGCCCAGCAAGGAATGACCGTCGTTATGAAGGGCAGAGATGAATATAACAGCAAAATGTAAGCTTCATATAAGTTGGGTTACCAGTTCGGATACCTTCGATATGACAGATGTAATGGGTATTGTGGCACGGGGGCTGTGCAGGTCGCCATGCACACCAACTGCCTGCCGAGCCAGACAGGGAGACACCGGACTGGCTGATCGTATCATACGAGCAGATGCCTTGCATTGAGCATGATACAAACCAATCTGTCATGTGCAACGGCCCATTGGTCGAGACAGACCTCAGACCTGCATCTTCTAGCCTTGCTGGATCGGATCAGAAGTTGTCCTTCCCGGTAAAGCGCTCGTTCTGAACGACCTCGACCCAATACCCATCCGGGTCCAGAACAAAGGCTACGTTCTTCATCCGCCCGTCGGTCAGCCTCTTCTTCCAGCTGACGTCGAGCGACTCGAACCGCGCGCAGGCTGCCTCGATGTTGTCGACCGACACACCTTGGAAAAAAAGTATCAGTCAGTATATCTCATCGTCTCATATCCCCTGTTAGTGGCATATGGCACTCACATATATGGCCAAAGCCCTGCGGCTCATTGTTTCCGTTGTGGTAGCTAAAGGCCTCGTCCTTCTCCGTGCCGTAGTTCCACGTCAGCTCAAGGAGGCCTTCGCGATCGGCGGTGCCCTGTCCTTCGGCCGGGACTCCCTTGGTGCCCGGATAGCCGAGGAAGTAGAGATTGAAAGCAGCCTTTTCGTTCTCGTGCGTCCGCAGGAGACTCATGCCGAGCACTTCCTGGTAGAACTTGAGCGACTTCTCGGCATCCTTGACGCGAATCATGGTGTGGTTCTGCCAGCAGCTCAGGTCAGCAAAAAGGAAAGAAAAAAAGGCATCCCATCTCGTCCACCACTGGCAAAATCCTCAGCTCACCAGGCGATACGTCTCGAGATCCGTCTCCTTGACGCTTTCAGTCTCCTCGACGGGCTTCTGGCCCACAATCTCAACCCAGTAGCCGTCGGGGTCCAGCGCAAAGGCAATGTTGCGCATGCGGCCGTCGGTCAGCTTCTTCTGAAACCAGTACCCGGCGTCCTCGATGCGCTGGCAGGCGGCCTGGATGTTGTCGACGCTGACGCACAGGTGGCCGAAGCCACGGTGGGGCTCGGCATTGCCGTTGTTGACCTTGTAGCTGGCGTCGTTCTCGGTGCCGTAGTTGTGCGTCAGCTCGACGATGCCCTCGCGGTCCCACACGTTGTTGCCGGCCGACAGCGCCTTGGGCGAGTCGAAGGCCAGGAAGTAGAGATCAAACTTGGCTTCGGGGAACTCGAGCTTCTTGATCACCTTCATGCCGAGGAACTCGTAGAATTTGACTGGCAATCAACTGGCGGTTAGGGCGGGCTGCATGCATGCATGCCACTGTGAAGTAAAGGAGCACGAACCTGACTCCTTGGGGTCCTTGACCCGGATCCTAGGAGCGTCAGCCAAGTTCCAGGCCTGGTGAAGAGGGCTGGCATGGTCAACCTACATGGAGTGGTTGAACTTGTAGTTCTTAGTATCCGTAGTGGACGCCATCCTTGCAAAGAAGCGTATGGATGGATTGGTCGAAAGAGCTGCCGCGTCCAGTCAGCCCCGGCCCCAATATTCCCTCTCTCTCTCACCTCGCATGCCGCTGTGAGAAGCATGCATCAGAAGCTAGGCCTGGGGACAATGGTAAAAAATGTAACTTGGTAAGCAAACCACCGACCTACCTAATCTGAATGCCGACAATGATGACGACGACGACGATAACGGCCCTCTATGCAAAGGCGACGGCGATGGAAGCCTCACTCTCAAAGTGCGAAATGACGAAGCTGCTGCTGCTGCAATGCGCAACGAATTCATAGGACGAGAGCTTACTCGTTCACAACAACCCGGACGTCTTTTTTGAATCCCAACGGCCCAAACAGTCTAAAACGTTCCGGTTGCGGGGAAAGGCGAACGTTGATGAGCGTGCGGGGTAAGGTTAGGTTGTGCTTGAAACGGACGAGGGCATTCCCGCTACGTAATCACCGGCGATTAAATTGTCTCCATCCAGCACACATGGCAATCGTCGGTAATTACGGGTTGCCGTACGGTACTGTGTGTGCGGTTCAAATACGGTCATCCATACGGTACGGCATATTGACGTCACTCGTCATCCCCGCTCACTCCCCCGTGCTCTCTCTAAAATGGGGGGTCAATTCGACGACGCAAGAGAGGACAAGGTACAGACCCCATCGCGCCTGTCTAGCTTATCACGGCATTGGACATTAACTGTGTAGACTCATATGGTGTAACGTGCTGTGGATAACGTACATAGTAAACGGCCAGCACCCCTATGAAAGGGAAAAGAAAAAGGAAATGTAAATAAAACAGCGGCCCGCTGAGGGTATTGATGATCGCCACTGCTTGGTAAACCCAGGCCGCTCATGAATACTTCATTCAATAATAGAGCACAACCCCCAACCCCCATTGCCTCTCTCCTAATCTCTTCCTCTATATCCTCACTTCCCTAATTTCCATCTACCTATAAGCTAGAAGACTAAGACAAACAGTGATGTTACACGACGGCACGCATGTTTCCATCGGTTCCAAAAAAAAGACTAATAATCCCAAATCAATATGCCATGCTCTTACATGGAGGGGATCCACTCCAGCAGCTCATCGACCTACGACCTGCCGCCTTTGCGCTTCTTGCGTCTGTTTTTCTTCTTCTGGCTGGCACTGCTCGCCCCACCACGAGCAGGCCCGGTTTCACCCCCGGACGAGCCGGACCGGCCTCCCTCACCCGACGGCCCCGGCCCGCTTTCGTTGCCTGAGATGGGCGATAAAACTGTTTCCTCCTCCTCTTCCTCTTCAACGCGCTCTGTCGCAAGAGCGCTCACGCTTGGCTTCGTCTTGACCTTTACGTGGTCGGAGGAAGACGTCGATATCGTCACTGCGAACTCGTCGTCCTCGTTGGAGCTCGTCGTCTCCAAGACAACTTTGCGTACGCCCCGGGACTCGATCACGTTTTCTGTGATGCTACCACTGCGAACGTTGCCTCGTTTTGAGCCCAGGTTGCTGTCCGTCCGGAGGCTGCGCATACTATCGTCGCTGCCGCTCGAACGGGTCCCATTTCCATCCTGGCTGAGATCCACCTGGCTGGCTTTCGCTGATGTTTGGGTTGCCGTGCTCACCAGCCCCGTCGTGTCCATTTCTAACCTTAGCGACCCATTTCTTGGTGATGACACGTGCATCGTGTACTCCACACCCGAAGATCCCGTGCCGGGGTTGACCGACCCATACGTCTGCGTGAGGGCCTGGATACCATCCTTCCCTGTGACAAGCGGTCTCAGTAAACTTGTGGTCTCGTCGCCGCCGTCGGTTCCGTCGAAAAATCTCGATTCGCGGAGCGTGCCTTCGGAAACGGAAGCGGGCCGGGGTTGAGGGGGATGTGTGCCCGTCACAATGCCGGGCTTGACTTTGACCGTGGTTGACCTGGTGTCTCTAGGGTTTGTCGCGGGGTTCGATGGACCGAGGTGTTTGAGGTGTTGTCGCAGCTCCTCCAAATTCGCTCGGATCGGAAATGGCGTTTTCACAGTCTGGCCATCGATTCCAGCCGAGCTCCTACGCACCATGAAAGTCGTTGTCTTGGGACTGCTGGACATCACCGAATGGTCGATGCCACTGACTGCTGTAGACTCGGACCGTTTGGGCTGGCTATCTTCGCCATCTGTGGGATACGCACCCTCGATCACTAGTGTGTCGGTATTATGGCTGTTCTCGCTGCTGATCTTGTTCCTGCCCGTCCGATCTTCCGAGGGATAACGTTGAACTCTTGCCTTGGGTGCGGGAGCCAGACGTCGGATTGCCTTGTGCACATCGATATACACGTCAGACTCGTCAATGATTTCCCTGTTACCCGGTTAGCATGCGTATATTCCCTGCACCAAATACTCGTGCACTTACTCTCCAATCAGTTCCTCGATGACATCCTCCAGAGTAACCACGCCAAGTGCGCCGTGGTCCTCTCCCGGGTATTCGGATACGAGAACCATGTGGGATTTGCCCTCCTGGAAGAAGTTCACAATGTCCAGGCAGCTTGTTTCAGGCCGAGTCTCGGGAAGCGTCGCGAGAGGGAACTCCCTGACCAGCTTGCAGTCCTCGGGGTCATAGGTAATCAGGATTTTGACCAGCAGCATGCCAACAAAATTGGTCGGGCTACCGGTCTCGTGAATGGGAATTCTGGAGTAGCCAGCGGAGAGGATCATGTCCATAGTCTCCTCGTCAAGGACCGTATCCTCGGACATGACAAAGACGTCGCCCATCGGAGTCATCACATTGGCGACTGGCTTTTCCTTCAAGTCCAGGACCGCACTTATTATGGTAACCTCGTCCTGGTTGAGACGCTGAGACACATCGCCGAGACTTTTGTGGAGGGTGACAAGAGTCTTGAGTCCGCTCTTCTTGTACACAGTTCCGTGGTCTTCTCCGAGCAGCTTATCGAGAAGCTTCGCGGTCGGCCACGAGAGCGGCGCAGTCAAGTACATCATGAGGAGGACCGGCTTCGACATAAGCCCGCCAATTTGGAGGCCATATCGAACACAGACTGACTGCGGAAGAATTTCACCGAAGATAACTGTGCGATGAATAAAACATTAGAGGAATTCAGGAATGATGCCAGAAATTTTGGGGGGCGCGTACCAATCAGGAAGGTCGAGCCCACCACGGCAGCAACACCGCCGCCGAGGCAGCGATCCAGCACAACGGGAAGCGTTTCGTTGACGATGACGTTGGCCAGAAGCAGGGTGACCAACACCCAGTGT
Organism: Podospora appendiculata; assembly: GCA_033675105.1. Classification (NCBI taxonomy): domain Eukaryota; kingdom Fungi; phylum Ascomycota; class Sordariomycetes; order Sordariales; family Podosporaceae; genus Podospora; species Podospora appendiculata. The sequence goes on along the minus strand of JAULSO010000005.1, from coordinate 1,394,645 downwards.
TTTCCCCGCTGTAAAAGATCGTACACTCTCCGGGCGTTTTTCTGCTGAGGCTCGCTGTGGTCTCCGGCTACGACCTGGAGATAGATGCCGTCCTGTCCCATCAAGCTGTGCGCGCGTGTTAGCTTGCGATGCTTTCTGGAACCGGTGAGTCGTCTTACGCGATGGTAAGGCCAGCGAAGGCGCCTCCCAAGAGCACCAGGACCAACGACGTCACGCCTAGCACCCAGAGGCTTGCGCCCTCAGCTTCAGGCTCGTCGTCATCCAGATGCCCAAGGATGCCCAGTGGAGCCGCGGTGACGGTAGAAATGCCCATGAAGAGGGCGCGAGCGAGGCCGACAGTCATGGAACGGGCTGCGAGCAAGCCATTGGAGCGCGTCGAGAGACCGCGCTCATGGCGCATCGATCCGGCTGGGCTCATTGTCGGATGCGGGTGCCAGCAGCGGAGGCGAGAGCGCGTGTCGTTGTTTTCGGACGGGGCGGTACTGTTGAACAGCGGTTGTTCCAAGGACGGATGGCGCTATTTCATCATTACCGGTACCGAAAAATCGGGTTTCTGCAAATATTCGATTGTTCTGTTAGTGTCCGCCGCCCGCAGGGGTTTGCTGGCCGGCAGAAAACCAACGAGAAACTGAAATCCAAGGGGATCACCGCGCCTTGCAAGGGTTTATGAATTGCCTCACTGTTTCATGCGTAAAGGTTAAAGTTAAAGGACGAGAGCGAGCGAGCAGCGAGCGAGCGCGGCCCTGCATGGAGAACAGTGCAGCGAGCGAGCGACCTCGCGGATGGAAAGAAGGTTGTGGAGCTGTGTGGTGGGCCCAGATTGTGGGACAAGAATGACGCCAGTGGGCGTCCAAGTGCCTCCCCGCAAGGACTCAAAACGAGTCCTGTGACGGCTATCACCACTGAAAGGTTTGGTCAGGAAGCGACGATGTACACTCACTCGGGTTGCTTTGTCCGCGTGCTTGGCACTTGCAACTGCAACAAGCGCAACTGCAATAACAGAGCATTAGCCCCGAGATCGCATCACGCCTCTTGAATCATGGATAGGTCCGTTTTTGGGAAGATCACAAGGCGCAGCAATGAACATGTACCGTATGTGTACACATGCAGCGACACTTCGGAAAAGGCGCCGATAGGTCGCAACTGTTGTCAAAACCGCACAGTTTTCCCCAAAGGCCTGGGAAACATCAAGTGGCTGTCACTGTTGTGCAGCAGAGGAAGAAATATGGTCAGATCTCAACCGTATCTCAGTCGACACGTATGCGCAAAATTCAAGGTCACAAAACCGGGACGAACATCTCAGCAGCTTTACCAAAAACATGGAAGGTGACAGACAGTAAGAGTCGGCTCGTGACTCGGTCAAGAAGCCATGAGAATTGGTCGATTTTAGGCGAATAGTACCAGGTTGGTGAACTGCTGGCCGGCAGCCAAACAAAGGCCGCTCCTTCCAGTTGGGTCTCGGAATCCCCGCGTCGCCCCGCCAAGTCCAGCCTTTGGTGTGTGGTCTGTGAGCTACCTGTACACTACTACAGTGTACTGTAGATCCCTGAAATCGAAATACGTACGGTAGCCCGCATCCAGGAATCGACTCGCGGCGGTACGGCTCTGTGAACCTTAACACCGTCGTGCGTCTTTGACAAGCGGCGGTCCTGCTATCTATCTACCTGCTCTCTATCGCATGGTCCTCTATTCCAACAAGAATCTTCACTACTATTTCACCGGAACTGATAAGGTACCAGGACACCCGCCTAAGCTTCCCGCTCATGCGGTTCGTTCAAGACGCGACGCGACGCAGGAGCGATCTGGGGTGTTTTCCAACGCTGCCTCCCACGGTCAAGAACCTTTCACCCGTCGCCCCGTTGAGACTGACAAGCTGCCTTACCTTGCGATTGGGCCAGCCCAGGCGCAGGTAGCAGCTGCCCAACATGCCGGCGATATCAAAGCAACCCCAGGCCATCGAGCGTTCCCCCTACGACTATCCCGAATCTACCTCGTCGTCTAAGAGTGAGGAGGATATACCGGCCAAGGCGTCACCCATCCGCAAGTCGCCCCTCCGCAGACCGAGTCTAAACAGTGTCCCCACACTTCGGTCAGCGTCACTCAAAAGAAGGCAAGGCAACGACGATGTCGGTCTTCACCTGCAGCAGGAGAAGAGGCTGAAGGGGGACGTTCCACCCGTTGATGTCACCGGTCCTCAAGAGGCGCAGCCAGACGGGGACGACACCGACGACGACGACATCGATGCCGTGGATACTGCAGTCCTGAGCGCTCTGAATGCATTTGCACCAAGATCGTCTCAGCTACCAAGATCATCCCCGCTACCAAACCCATTCACGCCATCGCCCTTGAAAAACAGGATCGAAGTTGTGCTGCATAGCGGCAAGAAGAGCAGCAGGAAAAGCATGAGCGTGGTTGGCCGCGGTGAGAAGGAGGCTGAGACTCCTGGGCATGACGGGGTTAGCACCGAGACTGAGAACGATCAAACTCCCGGTCGGCTCAGGACGCGGTTGCATGCTCTAACAGGAAGAAACACGTCCACAGTTCAGGAGACGCCGCAGCCTGAAGTGACGACACGGGTGCTGCATCCAAATCCGGTAATCCAGACCGTGGAGAGCCCGGTGAATACCGACAACGACAACGGCAATGAGGATACCTCTATACACATTCCGTCGATGCCATCGGCATCGGAGGGGAGCCCTGAATTGCAATCGTCCGCCACCAAAAGGCGCCAACTGCTGGAACCCTCCGAGACTCTCCGGGGTGTGTCGGAGGCGACGAGAGGTGACATCCTTGGCAGAGTTGCATCGATCAACGGTCTGAGAGAGAGCAACCAAGCAAACGAAAGCGAGATTGTAGCTCGTGTAGCCTCATCTGCTGTGTCAGAAAACTCCTTTCCATCGCCTTCTCGCTTGCGCAGAACCATTAGGAAAACACCAAGGACTCAGCCATCACCACTGCCTCGTCCGACTAGGCGATCCCCGGCCTCGACGAGAATAGCACCAGCTCAACGGTTACCCGCGCAGCGCGCCATGCACCGAAATCAACCCACGACTCATCAACAAACTAATGATTTCAACGGTTTTGACGAAAGTGAAGAGTTTGGACTCGACCAGGATGACGAGGGTGAGCCCCTGGTCAACGACTCCCCGGAGAGTTCCAGTCACCGCGCATACGACGATGTTTCCTTTGATGAGACAGATTCAACCAACGACTTTAAAGTTACTATAAACATTCCACGCGAAACATTGGATGAAATGTTCAATCTCATGGGCCAAGCGGGCTGGACGGGGAATGATGACGACTGGGAGGAAGTCCTCCTCACCAATCCGGAATCTACGCTCACCGCGCCTGGGTTACGTTTCTATGAACGCCTTGAACGCCTCAAGTTCCTCCTTGATAGCGCCCCGCGAGGGCCAGACCTCTTCCAACAGAAGGAATGGTTCCAACGAAAACAAGCAGAATCGGCAAAAGTGAATTTCGACATCGAGACGAGCGTCGACGAATTTTGCAGTATGCTTCAAGACGATATCCCGGTCGAGGAACGTACGGAACTGCTTGAGGACCTTCTTCAAGGCATTATCCCCATGCTTATAATAACTTTACAGAGCTCGTTTGCCCTAGGTGGCGTAGTAGAAAACGATAGCGGCGACCTTGAGCTCAAAGAAGAGGGGGACTTTTCCGGGATTACCTTACAGTGTCTGATGGATCCTGTAGTGTGGATCGATTGCCTTTACGAGGTCTTAGCACAAGAGCAAGAACTGGATAGGATCGAGGATGGAGATGATGACGAGTCTCGCGATGAGGGCAAGGTTCGAAAACTGCAACAGAAACGACTAAAAGACCCTCTGGATCATTTGGTCAAGATCCTCAACGAAGGCAGCCGAATCATGAAACTGTACGAGGACAAGGCGCGAGACGAGGCCGCGAGATTGGCTAGGGAGAAGGAGCAAGAAAAGGAATTCGCCAAGGCAAGGGAGCGGGAGCTCGCATGGTGTCTATCTACCAAGCAACTGCGGAACAAACCGAGTCCGATGGCCGAGCTGTGGAGGAAGGCTACAGCCGGAACCGACCTTGCTCCCGCGAGCTCCGAGTCCAGAAACCGAGGGGTTTCCACCAAAAAGGCATATTCATCGGCCATACTGGTTGCTCCAGGCGGTCGCGGGCGTGGGTATAGACTCCCGAGCAGCAGTCAAAGAACTTTCACGCAGCAGCAGGAGCAGCGGCAGCAGTCGCTTTCTTCGGCAGAGCCAGTTGCTTCGCGTACACGCGTGCCCAGACCCCGGGTGCAGGCTTTGGGCGGTAGTCGAGAGCAACGCCAGCCGATGCTGAAATATGCTCCTTGGCCGAATGTTGACCTGCAGTTTCTGCTCAACTCGTTGCGCCAGTTAAGAGTCCCGGTCAACAGGGAGTTTATTGAAGAATGTGCTGAGCTGCTTGATCGTCCAATCGATCAGGTACGCCAGGAGGTTTACAAGCTGCAACAGAGTGCAAAGCGCCTCACCTTGAAGAAAGGTGGCCTTCCCGAGATCTGGTTTAAATGAGACTTGAGTCTAAATGCTGGATGGCTTTAGGGTGTGGCTATGGCTGGAAGAATCTTTAAATATGTATGAGGGAGAGGCACGGGAGTCTGGAAGGTGGTTCTTCGAGATGACGACTCTACCGGCTAGCACAGTAGAAGGATCTTGATACTCATACTGCCACTGTTTCTGGAGAAGGCTTAGTTTCATTTTTATTCAGATACCCTCCGTTTCGACGCTTGAACTAAATCGGTTTATTTAAGAATCCTAAAAACGTTAACTGCTGAGGATATTAAGCTTGGCTCTCGCGTAGAATAGTCTAATTTGTTCCTACATCCCATAACGGCCATGCTCCAGCTACTACGTACCAACCTCACGTGTTTACTTTACCAACACCTTTGACAGCCCTGGAGGTGGCACGCACGAGGCGAGCTGCGGGGGAGGGGGATGGATGGGGAATGGGGGTGCATGCATCTCCACACCAACGAGGGAGTGACACATCATCAGGGACAGGAACAGCATTATTTCGGCAAACAGCCCTGATTCCCTCGTGCGAATGGGATTGGAGGGGAAGCTGCAGGACGAGACAAGAAACGCGTATCCGCATATTTGGAAGGCGAGGACTAAAGTAAGTACACTAATCCATGGAGTTTGCTAAATGCATGGATTGAGAATGTGAAATGAAGCCATTCAAGAACCAAGCATATCAGACATTCTTTCTTCTGTTTATAAGTCTAGGAGGGGCTTGTATCCCCGTCACCTTGTACGGGTTAAACTTTGGCTCAAAAGATTCGAATGAAGCAGCGAATCGGAGCAAAAGACGGGAACGTAAACTCAGGGTAGTTGTGGTGCACGGCCTTCTTGTGCGTGTCACGGTAGGCATGGTGTCGACTCGGGGGGTCCTTGTCGGATTGGCTCTGCTTGTCACGTCGTCGTATACACACCTTGCATAGTATAAACCCGTATATCGAACATCTCTTCCTTGAACGGAGCTTCTGAAGTGAAAAGGGCAGGCGGGAGAAGCAGCGGCCGGAGTCGACAGCCTCGCAGACATGAGTTGTCTTATTTGCTGGCGGATTTTGTCACAAACGTGAAGGGTGTATGGTCCGTCCCATCCAAGCACGGGAAACCCTGACCGGCGATCAGCTCTGACACACGACTGGCCAACATGCCGAATCATAGCCTGTGTTATCGAAACGGTCGATGCCCAATCTCGCATTGAGAAGCGGCCCCGTTGTGCAGCCAGCACGGCGGGACCCAAAACAGTGATTTCCAATTCCCACAGGGCCGTCCGTCACAGTCGACCCACCTCGCTCCCATGTCAGTTGTTGTGTGGTGCACTTGGGGAAGGGATGACACCTCAATTTGTCGACAAATGACCGTGGCGGGCTAAAAGACATTTGCGTATAAAGAAAAAGGAAAAGAAAAGTCAGAAAGGCAGTGTCTGTTTCAGCCTGCCTCCCCTCAAAGAAAATAAAAATAACCATGGCGCCCGAGAATATAGTCTGGTAACTCGAAGTGCTGGTGGGTGTTGTTGAGAGGAAGGAACACCTCAACTTGAGGTCGGGGCTCATGGGAGGTTCCATCGACCCTTGTCGGTTGGCACAACTCCCTTGGTGGCCCCGCCCGTCCAGTGCTTGCAGCAGCCGCTCAAAACCAGACTGCAGACCCCGGCCGCCCTGCAGCACAGCACATGGATTGGACCAAAACGCCCATGCATCTTTTTTTGCTCTTGTTTCCCGCCCCGATCAGCGCCAGGCTTCATTCATCCAGTCGTTTCGTAGCTCAATGAGAGCTAAATTGCCTACCTTCTCAACCCGACCCGAACAGCTGAGCCGAAACTACCAGGTACTCCGTTCCCAATCGCAAACCTAGAACTCTTCTCATCAAAGGTTTCAATAACGCCAATGAGGCCGGAACGTTTGCATTCCACAAACTGAAGCCAGGCAGCAATAAGTGCTCAACCGCTGGAGCGAGCATCTGTAGTGTAGGCAGCTTCCGGGTCGAGCAAGGCATGGATGCCTTCCAGGTTCGATGCTCCCCATGTCATGCACCAGACCTTAAAACTCCATTGGCCAAAGCTTTCCGTCACTTTCCACTCCCCAGTCCCCAGTCTAGTATCCAGTCCAGTCCCCAGTCCCCGAGTGAGCAGTTCCCACTCCCCTCCCGAGTCCCGGCCACTCGTGGAGCGTCCGTGCTAAATCTGTTGCGGTCTGGAAAAGGAGGCCGAGAAAGTTGAGCACCACCGCCTGACTCTGCTCCCCGGACATCTTTTTTCCCGTCTTCGCCATTCATCTCTATTGTTCTCCTTGCACACCGTGGAAGGTCCTTCGTCGATGGTCGCATTCCTTATCAAAGCTGTCTATTGCATTGCACAATCTTGCTCTTGGTCGTCGTTGTCGCACCTGCCGCGAGCTGTCTGCTAATGGGTCGAGCTGCTCAGCCAAGCCCGAAGCCAAATCGATCACCCGCCTGACCTGTCCTGATACAAAGTACGAACCACCAAGCAGCCCACCCATCATGTCCGACGCCGACGGATTCGAGGTCGTCCAGCATACCGATGCCCCTACCGCTACCTCTACCCCTGCCGCGCCCGAGCCCGAGCCCGCTCCGACGCATGCCTCCGCCAACGGCACCGTCGACGGGAAGTCGGCGACAAGCTCCACGGGCGCGAAGCGTGCAGCAGCCGCTGCCCACCCGGCAGTCCGCCGCCCGGCAGCCGCCGGCTCTGCTGCCGCGAAACCCACCACGAGCTCTGCTACCCGTACGAGCACGATCGGCACCCATGCGAAACCCACCACCACCACCCGACCTGCCGTGTCCTCGACGGCTACCAAGCGTCCCACAACCGCAGCTTCGACTTTGTCGCACCGTTCCCACCCCTCCGTGTCCGAAGACGAGAAGAAGAGGCCGCCGGTTTCGTCTGTGACGGGGACAGCAGCCCGCCGCACCTCGACAGCCCCCGCAAGCGCCGCTGCTACCTCGCCCTCCAAGACGAGGCCAAGCACTACCGCCGCGTCCGCTACGGCTGCTGCGAGAAAACCGGCCCCCGCTTCTACCACAGCATCACCGCGATCAACCACCGGCACAACAAGGCCATCAGCCACCAGTGGGACCACATCTGCTCCTAGCACAGCAACTCGGACTGTAACCCGGCAACTGGGCACCGGGACAGTGGCTGAAGCGAAGAAACGCTTGTCTGTGGCCTCGTCGAGTTCAGCTGCTGCACCAACCAGTGCCGCTCGTCACACCACCCCTCGTTCATCTTTGGCCCCGGGTGCAAGCCATGTAGCGACGGCGGCCAAGGAGACTGATGAGTTGAAGGTGAAACTTGCCGCCAGCGAGGCCGAGATTGCTGAGCTGAAGTCGCAAATCTCTTCTTCCCAGGAGAGGATCTCTCAGTTGAGCGAGAAATCGGAGGTCACGGACGACACCAGCGATGCAACCGGCAAGGAGGATACTGGTGCTCTTGACGCCCTGAAGGCAGAGCATGCATCTGAGCTCGAAAGCCTGAACAAGCAGGTAGCTGAGATCCAGGAGAAGCTGACCGCGGCCGAGGCCGATCTTGCTGCGGAGAGAAGTCAGCACGCGGAAGCTACAGCCTCCAAGGACGGCGCCGAGCTGGAGATAGCGGATTTGAAGAAGGCTCTGGAAAGCCTCGAGGTTGACTATCAAGAGAAGCTCAAGGAGGCCGAGGCGAACTTTGCCAACGCCACTAACGATCATGCTGCCGAGCTCGAAGCCGTTCAACGCAACCTGACAGAGAAGCACCAGGCAGCTGTCCAGGCTCTGGAGGCCAAGCATGCGGAGGAATTGCATGGCGGCGACACCGCCGTCGCAGCCTCCCACGAAAGAGCAATCCAGGAACTCAAGACAAGCCACGAAAGCGCTATCGCAGACTTGCAGAGCAAGATCAGCGATCTGACTGCTGCGCGTTCGGCGCTCGAGGCTGCTCACGAGGACAAGCTCGCTAGCGAGAACGAGGCAAACGCCGCGAAGCTTGGCTCACTTGAAGCAGACATTGCAGAGCTGAAGACGAAGCTGGACGCGGCCGAGAAGAGCGCAGAGGCCGCCAAGTCCGAACTCGAGTCTAAGACGTCGTCACTGGCGGCTCTGGAGGCTAAAATTGACGATATGGAGGCTGAATTGTCGGCCGCCAAGGAGGAGGCCACGAAGTCGGGCAACGCCTATGCTGATCTCGAGAAACGCATCGACAGTATCAACGAGGAAGCGAAGTCTAAGGATGTCGCGATTGCAAAGCTCAAGGAGGAAGCCTCGGTTGCGGAAACTCACCACAAGGAGCAGCTCAAGCAGGTCAGCAATGACTACGAGAACGAGATCGAAAGCCTCCGTGGCGATGCCTTCTTTAAGCGAAGGTTCGAGGAGCTGGAGCTGAAACATAACGAGCTCATCAAGTCCCATGAAGAGGCTGGTGAAAGTCACAACAAGGCCCTCGAGAGCGCCAAGGCTGAGCATGATGCTGCCATCAAGGCATTGGAAGCCAAGGAAGCAGAGTATCAGCGAACTCTGGATGCGCTGAAAGCCAGCCACGCCGACGAGCTCGAGGGTACCAAGAGCACAGCCCGCCAAGCGCAAGAGGCCAGCCTCCAGGAGCTCGAATCCCTGAAAACAAACCACGCCAGCCAACTTAACGCTCTGAAAGACGAAAGCGCCGCGGCCCTGGCCCAGGAGCTCGAGGCGCTGAAGGCGGATCATGCCAGTCAAATCAGTATTCTAACCAGCGAGAGCTCTACAAACGTAGCCAAGGAACTGGAAGCGTTGAAGGCTAGCCATGCCAACCAAATCGATATTCTCAAGCGCGAGAGCGAATCAAATCTCGCCAACGAGATCGCGGGCTTGGAGGCTAGCCATCTCGAGGCCGTTGAGGCGTTGAGGAAAGAGGCTGCTGCGGAAATAGAGCAGCTTATAGCCAGCCATGCCGAGGTCGTTGAAGCATTAAAGAAGGATGTTGCTGCAGAGAAGGAGCAGCTCATTGCCAGTCACGCCGAAGCACTCAATGCGGCGAAACTTGCAGCTGATGACCGCCACGCCGAGCAGGTAGAGGAGATTAATAATGCTTTGGGATCCAAGCACGCCGAGGAACTCCAGGCATTGACGGAGGAACTTCAGGCTGCGAAAGGCCTGGAGAAGGACCTCGAGGCAGTGAAGACTCAACTTGCCGAGGTGCAGGCTCGCCACGTCGAAGAGGTGGAGGAATTCAAGACACAACTGGAAGCCAAACACGCCGTGGAACTGCAGCAGCTGACAGCCGAGCTTGAGGCTGCGAAGGGTTTGGAGAAAGATCTGACCACCGCTCGTGCTCAGATTGCTGAAGTACAGGTTAGCCACGCCGAACAGCTGGAGGAAGTCAAGAAAGAGCTGCATGCTAAACACGCCGAGGAGCTGAAGAGCCTCACAACGGAGCTTGAGATACTGTCAGCAGACATTGAGGCTGCGAGCGGTCTCAAGAAGGAACTCGAGGCTGCGAAGACTGAACTTGCCGATGCACAGGCCGGTCACGCCGAGGAACTGCGCAAACTAACAGCTGAGCTCGGAACCACCACCACCTTGATTGAGACTGCTCAAGCGCAACTCGTTGAAGCACAAGCCAACCACGCCAAGCAAGCGGAGGAAATCAAGAAGGAGCTGGAAGCCAGACACGTCGAGGAACTCCAGAAGTTCACAGCAGAGCTTGAGACTGCCAGTGGCCTGAAGAAGGACCTTGAGATCGCCCAAGCGCAGCTCGCTGAAGCACAGGCCAGCCACACCGCTGCGCTTGAATCTGTAAAGCGAGACATCGAGGACAAGCATGCGATTGAATTCGAGAAGCTGATTGCCATTCACAACGAGGCTCAGGAGGCCTTGAGGCAAGAAGGCTCTGCGAGCGTCAAGTCGCAGCTGGAGGCGTTGCAGACGGAACATGCCAAGGCACTCGATGAGTTGAATGCCAAGCATGAAACGGTCAACAAGTCTCTGAGCGAGAACCTGGCCAAATTCGAAGCCGCGAATGGCGAGGCCGAGGTGGTCATCGTGGCTTTGAAGGCTATGCAGTCCAAGGCGCAGGAAGAGATCGACAGTCTCAGCCAGGCGCTTGCCATGGAGAAGATGGAGAAGTTCAATGCCCAGGCTGAGCTGGATGCGGCCAAGAACGCAAAGCCCGATACCACCGAGCTTGACGCACTCAAGGAACAGCTCGTTGCCCTGACCGAGGCACGTGAGAAGGACATTGCTGATCTCAAGGCAAGCCACGAGCAGGAGCTCGCCACAACTGGAGGACTGGCCAGCAAGGCTGCTGCGGACCTGGCCAGTGCCAAGGAGGAGCTTGCCATGGCCCAGAAGGAGCTCGAAACGTACAAGCTGGAAGCCGATGCTAAGCAGAAGACCTCTGAGGCCGACTACAAGGACATGCATGATAGCATGATGCAGCTTGTCGAGGAGGCGCAGAACAAGACGGCTGAGCTGGGAAAGAAGTTCAGTGACGCGGAGCAGAAGATTGCCGAGTTGATTGCACAGGTCAAGGTGAAGGACGCGGAGCTCGCGGAGGCTCAGGTAAGCTCATCTCCTTTCTTGATGGCGCGTTTCTGTAGCTCCTGTGAACACCAAGTAACACCATCGACGCAGACCAAGATCGAGGCCCCCAAAGGTCTAGCAGCAAGCCGATTTGCCACATCCGGGAATGGGATCCCAGACGCCGCCACGGCCGACAGTGAGGCTAGCCTACTCACCGCAGACAAGATTGACGCGGCGGAAGGTGAGAAAGACCCAGATAATTCTTCTGCGGCATTGGCCTCGGTGCGACCGCCCCTGCTTCAAGATTGTTTGCCCATTCTCCCCCACATCCTTTACCCCTATCCGTCAGAGAGCCATCTACGATTGCAGATATTTGAGATGCCTTTGCTAATGCAGCGAACCGTACAGCTAGCTAAAGCCCAGTCGATGGTCAGTCAACTCCTGGACCTCGACAACGACATAATGGACCAAAACCATCGTATTCTCCAATCCATTACTGATATCAAGTCGCAATACAACTAGCCAATGGCGACACTCTGGTCAAATGTTCCTACTCCCGTCAGCTTTCTGGAACCAAACTCATATTTTCTTCCCCATTTTCGCGCGGCCTTTTTCTTCGGCCTCTCTGTTAAAAGGCACTGGGCCACTTTATTCTTTAATAAGCAATCAAACACAAACACGCAGCGGCGGGTCGGATAGTGACGATGATTTCACCTCATTTTCCACGGACTTGAACTCGCCATGTCAAATTTTTATACCCTTCAGGTGGATTTTCCCCATTGGTCCTCGAGATCAATGTTTACTTCAGAAAGGGAGGGAGGGGGATGCGCAGAGGGGCACAGGCGTAGAACATGGCAGATTGATGTTATCTGAGCCGAAGGAAGACTGCGAAAGGGAATCGCTGGGCCCGAGTGGTCCTGGCTGGGTGAAGTGAGGGGGGCAACGATGAGTCTTGTAGTTATCCATGTTGTCCTGTCATATTTTGGAAGCCCGAGTGATCTGTTGATGAGGAGGATTTGGAGGCATCGAAAGAGAAAGCCGGGTAGCAAATTGGGTCGATGTCGGGTGAACGGACCAATCTTTTTCTTTTCTTTCTACCTTTTGATTCTAATTCTCCGCGTGGTCGTTGTCCTGGAGAGATCTTGTCGGAGGAATATCGACGATACCCTTTTTTTTTCTGGTCCTGAAAAGAGCCTGCGCTTGGCTGGCATAATACTTGGGAGTTGAGGCTTGGGAACTCACTCGAACGTGATTTTAGGACCGGTACAACATCAGTGATGGTGCAGCGACCACCTTGTGCCCTAACCCCGACCATTAGTACACGTGTAACCCGCAGATCAGGAGACATTTGATGGGGTGGGTCCATGCACCATCCCACGCGCCAGTGACCAACCAGGGTGTCTGAAAATTTTCGGCAGCCAGCCAGCAAAGAAATATTCCGCCCAGGTCAAACGCGGTCAAAACTCCAGCCGTTCCCTTCCTCGGAGCCGCCAGTTCTTCCGCTGCGATAGGTGAAGCCCATCCATCCGACTTGGAATAGTTTCATCGAGATCCCAACCAGGTATGTTCGAACCACCTTGAGCCATCATGGTTTCCCTCGTCGAACAATTTTTTGCCGACCTCCGGCCACATTGTCGCTTTGCAAATTTGTATGGACAACTATGGCGTCGTTTTCGTCCTCGTCTTCTTTCTGGTCGCTCCGGGACCAAAAGAAAACCGAACAAGAAAGAGAAAGGACGCGATTATTTGTTCACGATAGATGCTTCAATTCAATTGATGATTTATTGCCTACCTATTCGCTACTTTTAACGAACCTGGCTGTGCCGATGCTAATCCCTCCAAGTAAACCAGTCGCTGCTCCACTCCCGACCTGCTGTGAATCAATCGACCGAGGCCTTGCGGTGCCACGGTGCCTCCTTGTCCTTTGCCTTTGCTTGCGTCCGTGAGAAGGGTGCTAGCGCCGGATCTGCGCGAGACCAATGCGCGTTAGGAGAGGTGCACCATAGTCACGTCTGCAGTCGCCTGGCGCGTTGCCAACGGCTCACGAGACACCCACCGTCACGATGGACTTGGACCTGGAAGACGTCAAGAAGATCGCGAGCGAGGCCGAAGTAGTTATTATGCAGTACCCATCGCCCACCATCGACGGACAGGATGCGCAATACTACCACCTCCCCACGACGCGTGAGCACGAATTGGAACACCACGCCGAGCACCCCGAGCAGCAGCAGGCGGACCTGGACACTGCACTCGCTGGTGCACCCGATGCGCAACTCGATTCTCAACTCGAACAAGAGCACGATCAACAACACCTCGAGCAGCAGCAGCAGCAGCAGCAGCAACAACAACAACAACAACAACAACAACAACAACAACAGCAACAGCAACAGGTTGAGGGGGAGGTGCAGCAACAACAACAACAACATGACCAACAACGCGAGCAACAACAACAACAACAACAGCAGCAGCAGCAAGAGCAGCTCGACGACCAGCAGCACGTACATCACGATCAACAGACGCACCAGGAACAGCAACAACAACATCAACAGGAGGAACACGTGCAGCACCATGAACAGCAACACGAGCACGATGATTTGCACGAACTGCGGGAACTGGAGGAGTCGACGGCGCCACACGAGCACCACTCGCGCGTATCTGTCAGTGCCGAGGAGCTCCAGCTTGCTGCGCAGTTGACCCAGGACCTTGCACCGATGATGGCTGCCGCCCAGCAGGTCCAGGACGAGAACATGCAGGTTGAAGACGCAAACATGCAAAACGAGGTCGACCACCCGGACCTACACGAGCAGCTCCAAGCGGAACTGCAGAACCACAACCACGAACTGCAAAATCACGTCCATGGACTGCCCTCTCACGAGCACACGCTGCTAGATCATCCTCACGGGCTTGCGAACCACGAACAAGAGATGCAGAATGTGATGCCCCGCTCTGAGCAGCAGCCGCCACCGCACCCACATTACACACAGAATCCCTCGCCTCCATCCCATCTGCCACATATCATCACGGACCAGCTAGGTCACTACTCAACCCACGATAACACGCCGCCTAGAAAACGGTCCAAGGTGTCTCGAGCTTGCGATGAGTGTCGCCGCAAGAAGATCAAATGTGATGCGTCGTCCGAAGCGGGTGAGCAAGCTTGTTCAAACTGCAGGCGGCTAACTGCTCAATGTTTGTTCAGCCGCGTTCCTCAAAAACGCGGTCCTAGCAAGGGGTGAGATTATTTTTCCTTTTTTTCCTTCTTTTGGACAAGGGGGAGGAAGAAATGTGTGACGCAGACTAACGAACGGCAGCTACATTAAGGAACTGGCTGACAGGATCAACAACATCGAGGGCAAGTTTGGAATCAGCAAAGAAGACAACGCATCAAGAAGAGCATCGGCCGAGGCATTCACATCATCGATGGCTAGCGACGAGAGCAGGAAGCGACCGTTTTCCGGTATTTCAGGTGACAGCTTTCCCACCCCGTCCCCCGTCCGGCATCCCCAATGGGCACCCGAGCAACAAAGGCCAAACCGGCCCTATAATGTCGACTCTCGGCCTCCGTTTTCTTTCAGCGATCTCGCCCCGAAACCAGCCCCGCCTCCTCCGACTGTCACGTTCCCCGGAGCAAACGACGGCACCTCACAAGCTCAACCAGGCCCCACCACGAATGGGACGTCTCACGACGGGCTGGCCCAGGATGTTATGTTTCGGGGTGGTGTACCCCACGACGGTCTAACTCACGATGGGTTGAACCAGGACGGGTTACCGCAGGACGGCCTGCCCTCGAATGAGCTGTCCCAGGACAATCTGCCCCAGGATCCATTGCACCAAACCGGTCAAGTGCGGGAGATAGACGACGACGTATTTGCCTGGTGAGACTTGCTACATTTCCTTTCTCCTGTCTTGTGAACCTCGCTCTGCTAACACACCGCCTGTAGCTATCTGCATTTTATTCATCAAACATTCCCAGTCTTGGCAAGCACAAAGCCTCGGGTCCAGTCGCTCTTGGCGCAATGTCCACTGCCGCTGCAGAATGCGTTTGCAAAGGCCTTTATCGCCATGGCTAAGCCCTATATTTCTCATCCGACCAGCATGTATGACGACGAGTCCGTGTCGCCTAGTCGCCTCCTTAGCGAATGGGAACTGGAATCGGAGCAATATCCGCGATCCATGGTTACCGATCTGGTTTATCTCCAGACTCTCATCATGATGATCATTGCAGCCGACAATAACGGCGTCGCTTCAGTCAAGGGAAGGTTTGGTGGACTGTCGAGATCGTCTATGCTTGGGCGCGCCGCCAGTCTGGGGTTCTCGATGAAGCTATATCTTGCCCAGCCCGACCCAGCTCCTGGCCCGGAACTGGATCTGGATTCAGACGACAATGTAGCTCTGCGAGCTTGGTGGGCGCTGGTCATGTTGGACCGTTGGCATGCTATCGGGACAGCCCTGCCCATCTCCATCAGCAACGACACTGTTGTGATATTACCAGGCCTCAAGCATATTGTAGGAGAGGCTACCTACCACCTAATACGTAAGCTCAGTACCCAGCTTGCCGCTGTCGCGTCGTGCACTGCTAACAGCCATAGGCCTCTCCTACATCCTCGGCCACTACATCCCTTTGGCTGTCAGCCCCTCATTTGACCGGCTCTCTGGCATTCCCCCGCTCCTCGGATCCTTCTCAAACGTGTTGATGGAGAGCTTCCGTTGGGAAATCCCCGCCGAGCTTACCGAGACCCGCGAGCCGACTCTCCACCTCGCGTACTGGCACATCCGCCTCCTCTCCGACTTGTTCTCCCCCATTGCTCGAGGGGAGCATATCCTGCAAGACTGCAGGAACGTCGTCGGCCTTCTTATCAGCAACGCCTTCGCTCTGAGCCCCCTGAACCATCACTTCGTCTGTCTCGCTTCACTGGCGCTGTTGGGCCTGGGAAGACTCGACCGGTATCGCGAAGAAGCGAACAAGCTCGTTAAGGACGTGCTGGAGTTCCGCGTGGCGTCGTCGCCGTGGAACGCGGCTGTGCGGCAGAAGATCACGGAGAAGAGCCGTCCGCTGACCAGCTCGGGCACAATGAGCAGTGGGCAGAATCTTAGGGATTTGGCTGACCTCGCGACTGCTGTGAATGGGGCTTCGGCCCCTCCACCGCCTCTTCCCGCGCCCGCTCCCGCTCCTTCTCCTGCTCCTGCGACGACTTCTTCGACGGCCACGGGACTGGATGCGGCTGCTGCTAATGCCGCTACCGCTGCTATTGCGGCCATCGCTGCCGCTGCCGCTGGGGAGGATACCAATGCTACCAACGCAGCTGGAGAGCCGTTGGAGGGAGTCAAGAAGAGCGAGAGTGTTCAGAACGGGGATGCATTCGAACCGCTCGTATTTTTGAGGGCGGGGTACCTGACGTGCTTTGACGAGGAGACGTCGCAAATTGAAGCCGTACTTTAGAGATGGTTATGGCCGTTGTTTTGGTACTCGGTGGTGCGTGATGCTGGAATGTGTATTATTACTACGGGGTTGTCTTTCTTTTTTGGGTTTTCCCTTTCTTGGTTTTCTTCTTCTGTTTTGTCGCTTGGGCCAAAGACGGGATTCCTTGTTTTTGTATTGTAGTCTACTATTATACCCCTACGGCAAAAGGCGGGCTATGGGCGCTGGCGACATGGCGTTTTCATCTGTACCGAGTATCGAGGCGGTTGCACGGATTCGCGGCTTAATATTGGCCGTTTTTTGTATTTTTATTTTTCCCATGAAAAGGTTTGAGAGATTGGTTGGGGGGGAGCGCTTGGAACGGCAGACTTGGAAGGGCAAAACAAAGCACGGCGCGGACTCATGGTCAACAGCATGAGACAATGATCAAAGTTTGACCATGACAAGTCTGCTTGGATCAATTGCTTCTTCTCCCCATCATTCACCCCCATTCCTTTCTCTTTCTGACAGACTGAGACGGTCACCGCCACGTGGGAGGCTCTGCTCTGCCCCGAGGAAATGTTTTGGTCCACCCGCGCCGCGCGCCATGACCGTGCAGGTTGTAATTGCACGGAGGGGAGGGAGGAGCTCACCTAAGGTAAGGTAAGGTGAGGTAAGCTCGGTGGATTTTGCTGGACTTGAAGGTTCAACTCCCGGTACCGTAATCCGTAGCAGCAATATTTTGGTAAAGTCAGGTAGGTAGATAAGGAACTAAGCCCATCCCTGACTGAGCTTTGTGATCCATCCATGACCTTGACCCGGCAACCAGGACTGGAGTCTTCGGAGGAGTCCGTCCCTCCCGCCCCGCCCCGCCCCGCCCCGCCCCGCCTCGCCTCGCCAGCCCGGGCTTTGACCATTGCACCGAGTGCGCGAGAGGAGTACAGTACGTAGGAGGACGAGGCGTGCCTTGTGGCCCCGCCGCTGGGCGTTGCCAGTTGATTAAGTACCTGATGTTGATGAAGATGACCCTGGCCCAGCCCTGGCCATGGCTGAGGGAAGAAAAGAAGGGAGAAACAACCCATAACACCAGATGGATGTAAAGCTCCGTGCGGGCTGGTCTGCCCGATCATGCGCGTGTGTGCATCACCCCTATACGGACTCGCTGTCTCCGACCTCGGAAAACATCAATGAGGAGAAAGAAAGAAATAAAAAGTACAAGGAAAAGGATAAGCGGCTCGGAGGCGGTGACGCTTGTTGCGCTAGCACCTTTTTTTTTTTTTTTTTTTTTTTTTTTGTGTGTGTGTTTTCCTATTGACTGACGCGTGTCTAAAGATCGGGGGTCCATCCATCCATCTGTCTGTCCGTCTGGTTTGGTCTTGTTTGGCGGATGGTGTAGGTGGATTCGCTGACTGTCCCGCGGAGAACTCGAACGGCGTGGAAGCTACTGCTACCGAGCGAGCTGTTATTAACGGCACGAACTACAGTAGGTAAGTCAGGTGAATCATCAGATCTGGGCTTTCCCGTCCCGTCCTGCTGGGAATTTTGGTATTGGTGTTACATTGTCGCTACGTCTGTCTATCTTGTTCCCAGTAAAGGGAAGACATAGAAGAATATATGATGCCAAGATTGAGTCGTGCTGTGCCGGGCCGCTGAGACGTTCTGGCGTTGTTGTTCTCGCGGCTGAACGGGAAGAGTTCCCGCTTGGGACGGAGCGAGAGAATCGGGACGACGAACTCTCAGATAGGCGAGGCGAGGTGAGATGGATGGATGGGGAAGCGCGATTGATGGACGGGTAAGAAGAAGGCAATGAATTGAACTTTTCTGAACTGATCTGTCAGCTCGATGAACGGTTTCGTTTGTTCGGTTCAAGGACACAGTCAGACATTCGTTCATGTATGGATAAACGCATTATGTTCCCTGGATACTGTTGCAGCGGAACACAGAGCAAAACACACAACACCAAACCAGCAAGGAGACTCAATTCCCTCAAATCTAGACAGCTCTAGAACAACGAACTGAAATATGAAGGATGAAAAAAGACAAAAGGAATGAATGCAGGTCCCACGGGCGGCGCAGACTATCTACATCCCGTCCCAGTATAACTAAAAGTTCGGTACGGTACCCATCTAGAACGCAAGAATGCCAGGTACCTTACCAGATCTCAGGTACCTTACTAGCCCGGTATATAGATGTAGTCGGTACGTACGGGATAGAAGAGCTGCCCTCAATGTGCCGTTCCCAACAGACCGATCCAAGGCACTTCACTTACAGGTACCCGACCTTACCTTACATCAAGGTACTCACAGGACGAACGCCCCTAAACTGATGGCTTCCTTCGGCTCGGCACAGAACAAGAAATCACGATCCTCCACGGGATTATCCACACAGTCCACACAATCCACAAAACCCACCGAGCGACCCAACAAACTACCAGGTACACGTGTACTTCCCTTAGTTAATAAAGAACGAAGCTCAGATCAGATCGCAAGGGGGTGTTAGTTTACTTTAGTTCAGTTTAGCATCTACATCTACGCTGTGGATACAATCCACCACCGCGCCGTCGGACGAATTGGCGTTTAAGCTGCGCTTGCGCGCTCGCTCGGTGACGTGAGGACGTTAGCGTCAGTGTGTTCGCAGCGATGGCGGCGTTCTTGAACCCTTGTCTGCCCTAAACCTAACGTGCTAACCTAACCCTGGTATCCATCCATCGATCCATTCACCAACGGGATAGTGGGTATACCCACCCTTACCCCCCCCCAGCCCCAGGGGGAGTTAAGCCCGTTCGTCCGTTCACCGAGGATAAACGGGCGGTTAATAAACAACCAAAAAGAAAAAAAAGAAAAAAAAACCACCAACCGATCAGGTACAGTACTACGTAGGCCCTAAAACATTTCAACGATCTCCTTCCAAGGCGTTGCAAAAATCTCCCGTCCCGCGGGTTGCTACCGAAGGCGAGCAAGAACGCCGGGGAAAATACCTACCAGGTAGTCTTGGGGGCCGACGTTGCCAGTCTGACTCTGGCTGCTGACCTGTCATCCATGGATCGGGCTTGGCTCACTCGAAAGTAGCAGTTGGCCTTCCTGTATATCTTACTTGGGACTGGCTGACTTTCCTTCGTCTTATACCACGGTCCAGGTCTCGTGTCATCATCTTGCGTGGCAAAAAGAAACAAAGGCAAGACAAAAAGGAAAGGGTATCGAAATGGTGAGATGAGCGAGTGACTGAGTGAGTGAGGGTCTTACGATCGTTGCTTCCTTTTCCTCCGTCTTTTTACTCTTTCTGGTTCGGGATGATCTTTGCTTCTTTCTCCCGGATCGCCAATTCGCAGTCGCACAGTCACCGATTCTTTCTTTCCTGCTTGTTGGTTGGACTGTGAGGTTTTCCTTGGCTGATAGTGAAGCATGCACATCACTCGCCCGGGCCCGGCCGTCTGACCTACGGTTGTTGTTGTTGTTGTTGTTGTTGTTTGTCGTTCCTATGCTTGCTCTGCTTGCCCTGGTGCTATAAAAGGTGGTGGTGCGCGACGCGTTGGGACTGGGAACATTGACGAGTTGACTAACAAAGGGTGTGTGAACGAACGACTTCAGAAATATATGTACTATGCATGTATATATGCTCGGAAAAAAACAACTTGCCGCCTCCTCCTGTATAGGGGGATATTCCCCAAAGATGAGCTAAACACCTAGTCTGACCTGCTGAAAACACGGTAGAAACACTGAAATATAGACAAGGAAAATCGTCAAACTTTTTCGCGCTCATTTTTAATGCCGCCAAAGCCAGGCCCCCCACCTTGTCCAGAAAGATGCATAAAAGGACTAAAGGAGAATGAAACAAGACGTGGAGGCCCCGGTGCATGTTGCATGCAGATCATAGAGAGTCTCGAGGACAATGTCGTCAGGTTTCGTGTGACGAGAATTAAACTAAAAAGAAAATGCCCCCACCGTCCGTCCACCCACCCCACCCCACAGCGCCTTTGAAAAGACACGCAAATGCCGACCGCCAAGTGCCCAAGACTGATTCCCCATCGCTGGTTGATCGAGCAAGCAGAAAAAAATAACAACAGAAGACTCTGTGAGCCAGATGTGTGTATGTACGGGTCAAAAAGCGATAACTCGCTGCTGTAACCCGCCAATTCGGTCCGATCAGGGGGGTATCCGAGCAAAGCAGGGCTGAACCATCACGTCGTTTCAACTTAAAATATCAATTCGGGTGTCATCGGCCTTCCCAGAATGATCCCATGTTGGCTTCGCCCGGGGAGTCGGACAGGTTGGGCAGGCCGTGATAGTCGCCAATCCAGAACGCCGGATCGTCATCGAGAGGTGAAAAGCCGCCGTATCCAGCGGCGGTGTTGGAGAGCGAATTTGGCTCGTCGCCAGCAAGCGAGGAGGTCGACGTCAGAAACTTGGTGCTGGTCTTCATGTATTTGAAGTCGTCGAAATCGAGGCCGGACAGATCAGTGCTGCCAAGCAAGCTGGCCTGCGTGTTGCCCAGACCAAACCCGTGGCTCGCGCTGCGGAAACCGCCGTTGGGGTCGAAGTCGTCGAGGGAGCTCGGCAGGTAGTCTTCAACTTCAGAAACCTCGCCCGAGGTCGACGTCGTGGTCGTCAGCGTCGGGACCTGTTCGGACCCAGTGTAGTCAAAACCACCGTAGCTCTGAGGCTGGCTGTAGTTTGACGGAGCAAACTCGGCATCCTTTCCAGAAAACTCGAGACCGTCGTAGTGACTCCAGTCAACCGAGGCAGCGCTCAGGCCTGCACTGAACATGGGTTGATCGTGGTCGGACATGTTGCCGAAAAAGTCGGCGCTGTTGGGCACATAGGGTGGGTATTTGATTCCCGAGAGATCCAGCGGCGGCAGCTGTCCATTGAGCTGCGCAAAGGACGACGACGAACCCGTCATCAACGGCGAGGTGGCCTCCGAGGTGGCGCTGCGCTGCGCCTGGGCCATCCGGCTGCTGCTCGTGCTCCTGCTGCTGCTATTGCTGTTGTTGGCCGAGCCTTTGCTGCTCTGGGAATCGCTGCCGCCCGTGCTCTGTAGTAGGTTGTCCATGGAGCGGTTTCCCATGCTGCTCATGCTATGCAGCGAGTTTACGCGGGTGAGCTGGTAAGGCCCGCATTTCTGCGAGGGCTTGGCATGCTTGTACGTTGGCTTGTGGTGGCCGTTCGTGTCAAAGGACAGCATGCCATCGGAGTTGGTCGTGTTGGCCCGTCGCCTGCTGCGAGAGCCCCCCTTGGAGCTCCGCGAGGGCGTGCTCACATCGACGTCAAGATCGTTGTCCGAGTCCGATTCGGGCACCGTGTCGAGCTGGGGAAGGTCCTTCTTGTGGCAGCAGGTGCAGCGGCCGCCATGGTTACAGCAACAGCTATCTGCAGGTAGACAATAGGAGTCAGACGAGCATAGCCATGATCAATCTGACGCGACGTTGCTCACCCTTGTGACCGTCAACCGTGGTTTTCAGGTGCATACACTTGTGTGTCTTCTCGCCACAGTCGCACTTGATGTGTGAAGCGCGGGACTTGCGCATTGCACGACAGTGCTGACATTGCGACACCGGCCGCCCTTTCTTGTTGATGTGTTGAAGTGGGCGCTCTGCAGTCGCACCGCCGCGTTAGCACAAGTCCCACGCCAGGATTTTACGACAAGGCGAATGAAAGGGCCCGCAAGAGCGACATCGCCAATCGCCAATGCATCCCGCCTCTCCCCCAAACAGCCAGCAGCCCTTTGTCTCGGTCTGCTTGCGAGGAGGGGCTTGGGTTGCGCTTGCGGTCGCTGCGACATGTCCCGGCCAACCTCGGTTGCAGCCGGGCGCGCACGATGGGAGCCAAGCAGCAGCCAATGCATCCCAGGGCTCAAGCAACCAGGAACGGACTGGGCTGGACCGGCCCTGCATTTCGCAGGCACGCAATCCAATACGAGACCCCAATTGACTGCACTAGGAAAATCACTCACCATGGTGCTGGCAGTTGCTAACGCGATGACCCCTCACACAGGCCTCGCACGCCCACTTCTCTCCGTCGATGAGCATGGCGACGGCGGTCGAACCTCGAACCTCGATCCTCCACAGCGGCAACGTAAAAAAAGGGTGAAGGGAGGAAGAGGGCCAGGCGGCGAGTAAGTCGGTTCGTGGTCGGTGCGGATTCGGAGGAGACAAGAGCCCAGTTTTTTTTTTTGGTTGGTGGGTTCGGCGGTTCCCTTCCTAGGGTATGTCGTGCGGTTGGCTGTGCAGCTGGAGGCGAGGGTAGCGACGTAGCGATGCAGCGATGTAGCGATATGTAGCGAGGTGGTTCTTGCCGATGGAGAGCGAAAAAGTAAAACCAAAGTACCCAATACTCCGGAACAAAGAGGTAGTAACGAATAAAAACGCTTCAGAGAGTCATTGCGTCGGGTATCATGTAATATGAATCGTGGAAAACTTTTGGATGAGATGCCGAAGACTCCGATCGACACCAACGCCGCCTGCAGTAGGTCCCAAAAGGTACGAAATAAAACAATAAAATAAATGTGGATTGAGTGGAGATGGCGAGCTGGGTCGCGGGTCGCGGGTCACGGTTTGCGATTTGCGGCTTGCGGTTGCGGTTGCGGTTGCGGGCTCGTGTAAGTCGACTGGCGATCAAGTCAGGCCCGAAGTGACGGGGGAACCAGAGGATGGTTGGCGGGTTTGGTGGGGTAGCTATTGTTCAGAGACACACGCCGGGCATTGGAGATGCAGGGCAGGGCCGGGAGAGGAGAGACGGGATGATGGCGCAACCTGAGATGGAAGCTAAGGTTGTACCTATGGAAGCCAGGGGACTTGCGAAAAGGTGAGGCAGGTACCTCGGGCACGGTAGAGGGGACGTGCTGGAGCAGGTGCTTTCGCCTTGCGAATGGGTTGTGCCTTCAGCTGCTGGTGAATGGGTGTTGCTGCTGGCGCTGGCGCGGTCGGGTATCTTAGCTCAGCAGATGCAACCGAAACAGGACTTGGGCTGTGCGACAATCGAATGAACTGTTTGATGGAACAAGCAAAAGCTCTATGGCACGGCCAAACGGGAAGACGGCGCGAAGAGCGGCGAGGCGAGATGGGCTTTTGGTTCTGCTCCAAACGAGAACGAAGACCAAGACCGGTCGGCCGATAAGAGAAGCAAGCAAGCTCAAGAGCACCTGAGCTGAAGTACCTGATGGAATTGGCCCAGGTTTCCGTTCCAGGTTTCCTTTGCTGGTGACGTTTGCTGTTTCCTGGTGTCGATGCGTGTTGATGCTGGGTTGTTTATGCTGCTGAGCCCTCAGAAGGCGTCAGGCAAGGGTGTCCATGCAGCGGCGGACGGAAGACGACCTAAAGCTGGAGAGTATCGTTACCGTGACGGCAGCGACAACAAAGACAAAGACGAGGACAGGAGTAGCTAAGGTGATCAGACGGCGAGAAGAGAAACCAGGAGCGTGTCCAAGATCCGGGAGAGCACGGCGAGGGACGTGGGCTCTTTTAATGTCAAGAGCGGACTGGCCTGGCCTAGCCTGTGTATGGTTGTGGTTGTGGTCGTGGGTGGCCGAGTGTGGACTCGGTCCGGCGGCGTGGGTAGGAGAAGGAAGCAATGGAGGTGGCCCTGCCCTGGCTGGGCGTGCTGAATACTGGGCTCAGGTACCTCGGCCAGGTACATTCCATCCTCCCGGTCCACTTTACTTGCAGTGGGTGCGCGCAGACGCAGCAGCAAGCACGCAGCCCGCACGCAGCACGCTCCCCATGTGCCATGAAGGTCAGTCAACTGCCCGCCCGTGGGATGGATGGATTGATGAGGTGTGGGTAGGCCAGGCCGGTGGCCAGAGTTGCTGCTGAAGACCACCTCGATTACCTACCTTCCCTGGAGAGGCCGGGCTAACCCGTAGCAGTTCGCGAAACTGGCTGGGGGCACTAGCGGGTCGTCCTGAACAGAGCGGTACGACGGTCGACGACCTGCATCCATCCCATCCCATCCAAGCAAGACCAAAGATCCCGCCAGGCAAGCCCGGGGCGAGTGACGACGGGCAGACCCGATCGGGATAGCTAAGGTACGGAGGTACCTACACGGTACACTGCATCAAACATGCATGAGGTGGGAACTGCAATCCAATCCGTTGAACCACCCAAGGTACCTCGGGCCAAACAGGTACAGGACCTGCAGACCTGCCAGCGAAAAGCCAGACGTAATGTATGCACATCATGGACGGCACCGGAGACAGCTGCTGATGACTTTGCTGATGACTTTGAGGCAAGGCACCCAAGGTTATGTAAGTTCTCCCATGCTCCCTTGTCACTTATGCTAGCACATACACAGAGTCGCCCATCATCCACTAGCCAAGCACGCACGGCGTGGTGTCTTACTGTGTACACAGTAGGGATGGCGCGGGCTATCGCGGTCGCAAGTGACGAGAAATCGGTTGGACGGTTGCTGATGTGGCAGCCAAGGCTCTTCTATTTGTTCTCCTCCTCCTCCTCGTCCAGGTTCGTAGGCGAAAGACGGGGCGGGATGCCCCAATGCGGATTGGTATCTGGGAAGGAGGGTCTCGTTCTTCAGGTAGGTCCAGGGTCTCTGTCGCAAAGTTCGGGGGAGTGCGGGAGGTCGGCGAGGACTGGCGGACGTCAGCGTGGGTGAGTAGAGTCTTTGTCAATTGGAGAAAGAATTGGAGACTTCCATTGGTGAGCAGAGTCCCAGAGCCATAGACGCCCCGTTCCAAGACATGTTTACACTACTCCCACCTGCATTCTAGCTGGCCTGGCTTGACAAAGCGTTCTTTTTTATTTGACTCTGGCGTCCATGTCCATCCAGATCATGGAGGAAGCTCCTTCCTCGTCCGGTGTTCGCTCTCCTCTCCTGTTGGGGTTGGCTGTAAGCCTGTGAGTCGCTGTGGTGGTAAGGAACAGTCAGGTACAGTAGGTAGGTATCTCAAGTAGGCAGAGTCGGGAAGGTAGGTTGGAAGGTACCTTCCCTCCCTTGGGCGTCGCTTTTGGCCCATGCCATTTCTGTTCCTGTTCTTGCCCATGGCATTCTAGCCTTCTGCAATGCTTCCGCCCATCTGCTGCTGCTTGGTTGCCCTGCACCTGGATGGATGAAAGTCCTTTTCTGCGCGGCGGCCATCCCACCAACGTCGAGCCGCCGCCCACCTTACCTCACCTCACTCAGCCCAGCCTCCACGTCCTTCAATCCCCGATTCTGACGTCGGCGTCCCCCGGCCTCTCCTCGATCGTGACTGACCCAGCTTTCTGCTTCTGCATCCTGGGAGACCCGAAAATGTCCGGTGTTGCGGTGTTGCGGTGTCGCAGCGCTGCGGGCTGTCCCTTACCTGCCTTCCTTTCCCTGCCCACCTTGCTTTCCATACGGGTTACGGTCTGTCGTGTTCCACATCTGCATCTGCAGCACCCTGGAGCTGCGAGCGCTGGTCAGGGCATTGGATGGACTGCCACCTCGCTTTCCTTACTGGCCGGGCCTCGGATCTGAGTGACCGAAAATCCATCCGCAATTACTACCATCGACTGTGTTCTCGACAAGCTCGGCGGCATCTACGGGCAGACAGCTTTGCACAAGTTACAGCAGCTCCATCGTGGTGGGGTGCCCAGTCTTGCCAGCGCAGTTACCCCGGCGGCGCTTCGAGAGGATATGGGTAAAGACCCCCAATCAAATGGAAAAACAGGAACAGGCCCGAACAATCTCGACTAGCTCTTCTCTCATGTACGATGGGATGCATCTCTAGGGTTACCATATAAGGAGCATCCTCGAGAAAGAGGACATCCAGTCGGGCCTGCACAACCCTCCAGACCCAATTGTTTGTTTTCGTTGTTCAGTCGTGGCCTCGAGGTACCTTGGGGATGCCACGCTGTAAGGACCGACATGCGAGCTGTGGAGGAGCATGATGATGGATGGATGGCTGGATGGATGGCTGGATGGATGGAAAGTGACCAACGACCCGTACCGACCAACCCCCGCCAACAAGCTCCCTCGAGTCCTCGACAGCGGCCAAGCCTTGGAGTCTTGATGCCCCCGGTCAACTTGCTTGGAAGCCGCTGCCCCACGTCCTGAGGTTACAGAAACCGTTCGCTCCAAGGCGCTAGTGTTGGATGCACTCGATCTGGCTCTAGTTCCCATCCATGGGTACATCATGCTTGCTTCTCTCCGACAGCTCCCACTCCCACTCCGTGGTCCACCACACCGAGAAAGCAACAGCCACTCATACCGCATGCCTCTCTTTCATCTTGACGCGCGCACCCCGATCGTCCAGTTGACGACGGCCATCTCGATATCCTTTTGCAGCGTCTGCCGCAGAAGAGATTTTTTTCTTCATCCATTCCCGGCACTTGGCATGGAGCATCCTACGTGATAATGTATCCAGTCTTGCAGGTCTGCAGAAGGGATTTTCAATCTCAATGTTGTCCGTTGTTTGGTTCGTTTTGCCGCATTTCTGGATGCCGGCCTCATCTCCTTGGCTTGCTCATGCCAAAACTCAACCGGGGCGGCTCCAAAGCAGGCGCGGACTGCCCAGATTTTATGATGAAAATTGCCGCCTCAGCTCGTTGGCGGGCGGCTGCCTTGCAATGGGTTCATACTGGATGATGGGGGTCTCATGCAGTTCAGCATCCTTTCCTCCACCACGCTAGGTACTGGAGCATTGGCGTCAACTGGTTACCTATGAGCCCTACCGACGCATTTGCAGAACAATGGGCTGCGAAAGCCGAACCTCCGTCCCACGCAGAATAACCCGTATGGACACTTGGACATCCCACGCCAGGGTCCCAATATAGCAGGCCTATGATACAGCCTCGTCATGCCGTTCGCGCGGATGCTGTGACGGAACAATTCACCTGGCAAGCCCGCTCCAAAAGTCGATCTATGGTGGCAGTTCCAGTGATGCTTCGGCCGGCAACGGTATCGAGCCGTTCATTACCGCCTGCGGGACTCTTCGTCGAGTAGAGGCAGAATGTTCAGATTGCAAAGTCTCCACTAGGCCGCGTGAACGAGCCAGAGAGCCTTGTTGATTCCCGGGTTGCGAGCAGCTGGTCTCAAGACACCTCTGACAGATTTCACCTTGTCATGAACGGCTCGATTGCTGACTACGGCCAGACGGCGGGGGTGGGAGTGAGATGAATCTCCCATCAATGTCGATATGCCAAGCGCTTGGGCCAAGGCGCACATACAACTACAGCCGTTCTGTCCGTTGTCGAGAACCACTAAATTTGTCTTATTGCCTGAAGAGAGAGCGCAATTAGCACCATCATCATCCGTGCTGAGAAACCACTGTTTATTACATTGCTCTGTACCTGTAGCTCGGCGCGATCGGCTGCACAACAGAACCATGCGGCTTGGCATCAAAGGCAGGGGACGCATCTTTCCGGGCATGGCGTTCGTCGTGTGCAGTCAACGATGCAGAGCCCAAGTGCAGATTCTGATTTATGATGGGAGCCGGCCCCGGTTGCCCTTTCTCCGCCAAACCGATGTCAAGGGTCCTCTCGCACGGGAGAGGACGTTGATGCACTGCAGAAATTTCCTTCTCCCGCATCCTCACTCCCGCCCACAGCTCCAAGAGCAACTCCCCTAGAAAATCCCCGCATGGTGGCTCATGATGCCATTTTCTCCAGCCCAATGGAAATACACCCCACAATCGGCCTAGCACATTCCTCAGGCTTTGCAGCTTCGCCCTGGTTGCCTGGCTCCCTGGCCCTGCCTTAGTTCAAGCCGAAGACGGTCTTCTGCAGCAGCGAACTCAATGCTGATGAGAGATGCCTCTAGGACATCTTGTTTTGGCACAGTTGCATCCCGTCCTGCCTGTGTGTCTGCATAGTGGCAAGTGTCTTCTGACCAGGGCTCTCCAATGAATTTCTCACCACCACCATTGCGGCGGGCGATAGCCGCCGCTGGTCATGACCCCACGGCTTTAACCCCCGAGACAAAGGTTGCGGGTGCCGGGTTTAGATCGACACTCGAGTGTCGGCCACGACAGCCAGTCACATGTGTGCAGGTCATGTATCGACGACACACACAACACACAACACCCACAACCACCCCCAAGAAGGTCTGTCCAGCTCGCTGGGCCCTTCCGCAGAGAGCAGGAGCGAAAGCTGGTGCATATGATCTGCTCGCCAGTATCGTTCTCTAGTCAGCGCACGAGACATCAAGTTGCGGTGTCAGACTACCAGGACCTAAATTAGGCCATTCCCCGACCTTCCTGCGGTTACACCAAACCCGTCATAAATCATCATTGTTCTTATGGAGTCCGGGGCATATCTTCATAACCCAGTGCTTTTTAAAGGCTGACCCGACTCGTTTGTTGGGAGCGGAATAATTCGGCACGCTTGTGTTTGATGACTTGTCACCCATCACACGACCGAGACAATGGCCGAAGCATGGAGAGTGTTGGAGCCTGCTTGATTCAATCCAAGATGCCGCGTACGAGACGCATGGCATTGGAGTCATTCTGAGTTCCTGAACCAGACCACAGCATCACACGGAACAACCCATTTAAACGTAGGTTACATAGCCTTGCGAGAGCGGCGCTTCTGTCTCTGCCCGTCATGAAACACGGGAGTGGAGATGGATGGCCAGACGGCCCCCGGCTATTTACACATGTATGATCGAGCTGCCCTGGAGCTGCATGTGGACAGGGAAGCTTTGAGCTTTCGAGGTCGCAAGTACCAGCTGCGAGCTACTGACTGAGGTATGTGCGTCCTCGGCAGGGAAGCGATATCAAATGAGGCCGAGACGTAAGCCGGCAGATATTATCGTGGCCGAGTCTAAATACCATAGCCAAGGCACTTGCCCAAATATACGATGGTTGGCAAGATCCTGAAGCACATCGGTGGCGTCTCTATTCCCGGCTGTTTGTCGGTGATGGGCCAGTGCCGAACATTCAAAGCTGCGACACGAGAACATAAGCCGGACTGGCAATGCCTAAACACGAGACAGGCCTCCAAACCTGGGCAGATGATCCGACGACCGGTTTGCGTAACCACCCGGCTGGACTTCTGCCAACGTTCTAGAAATCCATCTCCACAGGTTCCTGCTATACAAGTACACGCACACAGTCCGGGCAATCAGCCCGTTGCTCTGTCATGCGCGTCGAACAGGTCACGATTCTGTATCGCTTTCCGAGAGCCGAGTGAGGAGAGTCGGGTTGCGCTGGCCGGCCATTGCTCCTCGACATACCGGGTTAATCGCCTCATGAGCAACCAAACAGGCAGCCGAATACATATTTTTGAAATCCCCTTGGCTGGAGAAGCCTTCTTCCACAACACCACATCGTCCAGTCGACAAAATTAGCAGATACACCGCGAGTTGGACAACGAAGAACAAGCGCAGGCTCGGGAAGGTCCATCTTCTGCACCAGGCCCCTATTTGGCCCCTAGTGTCCAACGCTTGGTTCTCGGCTATCTCAGAGACTGAGGAAAGCCCGCCATAATGCTGGACGCAACATCACTACGGTCTCCAATGACGTGTGTTAGTGCACTAGGTGAATTGTTCCATCCATACCGTCGCGGAATTGGCGAGTTCCCCAACGCGGGATATGAGGCATGCATGCTATGTCATGGGGGAGCTCTCCACAGAGACCCAGCTCTTCTTTCACTCTGCGTTATCATTCGCCGTGAATCGTGAGGCTTGGCGATGAGGAAAATCTCGGTCGACGCCTCCAGCTCCCAAAGCCCACGAGGGAACCACAGGAGCGCGGCGGGCTTTCGTAGCCCCTCACTTTTACTG
The DNA here is from genome assembly GCA_033675105.1 of Podospora appendiculata. NCBI lineage: Eukaryota > Fungi > Ascomycota > Sordariomycetes > Sordariales > Podosporaceae > Podospora > Podospora appendiculata. Next base: position 1,364,532 of record JAULSO010000005.1, on the reverse strand, counting down.
TGCATGAAGGTATGGAGAGTACATAACCTGTCCGTGCAACTCCAACCCCAACTCCAACCCCCACGCTGACAAGCTCATATTTCTCCACGAAATCACCCAGCAGCACCCCTATAATCGCGACCCATCGCCAGTCATGTCATGAACATTGGACAGTACTTGGCCGGCATGGCGCCCTAACTAACAGACTGGCCATACATGCAGCTCACCAGTTTGGGATGCCACAGCAGGTGTCCGGTCTCGCCGTCGCTCGAGGCTACCACACCATAGTGCTGAGACAAGGAGCTCGAGGCCAATGAAAAAGTTTTCTACTTCCTGCGAGGCAGTCGAGTCCACAGGTTCGCAGTGTCCCCTGCAGCAAGCCGCCGCCCTTCACCACGAAGGGCACGCAGATGACAATTACTGCCGTGCCAGCTCAGCTCTGGTGCCGAGAAGGCCACGACAGGCACACTCGGTGTCGAAGCCTCGTCCCCCAAGCTGAGGGTAACACGAGGGCGAGGCGAACGGGGCTGAACTATGGCGCCCTGCAGCATCCTTCCGACCTAGCTGTTTGCCATCCTAGAAGAATGCAAGCAAGCGCTTCGATCTTGATAGCTTGGCATGTCAAGTGGCAAATTTAGTATTGCTGCGGACATCGATGTCTGTGTAGCAGTACCTCGCACCCTCCCGTGGAGATAACCAGACGCCACTACACGTACGGAAACCCCAGAGAACAGAACCGTCTTGTCGATCACCAATTCTCATCAACAACGAGAGCTTACCCCGTGGATAGGCGGCACGGCACTTGCCACCAAAACATGAAATCAACCCGAATGTCTCGTGTTTCGGGTGGATGGGATCCGAGTGCACTGCGGGCGGTTCCTCCTGGAACTAGTGTGCTATTCGTTGGCCGTCACGTTGTGAGAGCTTTGAACGCTGCCGACGACCATTTTCGTTGATTTTGGCGTTCGCATCCAACTGCAGGTTGAGCACACGATGAATACCTTGAGCACCGTTCTGGCCAGACTTGGCTGGGCATATCCAGCCCTCGTCAGAAGCAGGGACTTCCAAAGAAGGAAGCAAGAGCCTATCACACCCAGACGCAGTAAGCATGGCTGCTGCTGTTTAGTGACGTTTGAGAAGTGGATGAGTGGCTCGCGGACGTCATACACACCTGAGAGACAGGCTCAACCGACTTGTACACTAAATGGAACCTACCTACCTATCAATCGCCGATGATCTGATGAGATTGTTATCTCGGCTTGCCACGTTGGGCTTTTTGCGCTTTCAAAGATGGAGATTCATCGCCTAGAAAGCCAGGAAGTGTTTCATTCACGTCATGATACCTGCCAGATTTGATTGAGCCAAGGGCTCAGGCTGCAGTTGTCTGTCCTACGAGGTGATAACAAGACTTTCTGGAGGGATGGTGCAGCCGGGCCGGGGGCGGGGAAGCGAGGAGTCCTGACATGACCATACCGGAGGGCAATCGACGGGTTAGCCCAGACCATTGGATATCACCATTGCATTCATCGGGTGGTGCTCAGAGTTGCTTAGATCCCCGCATGCCCGGCCGCCCATACATCACCGGCTTCAACATGGAACAAGGGCCGCCCGGAGTCCAAGTCTAGCTTGGCGGGGGGGCGGGGGCGAGAGACCTCGCCGGAGGCGGTAACATGAGATGACTGGCTAGCGGCCACAAATCCAATGCTGGTGATAAAGGACCCGCAAGTGACCCCGGACAGAAAGCTGAGGGTGCACAAGATGGATGGGAGAGGGTCGGCCAAGATGAGGCGCAACAGGGGGCTGTCGCGAGCTAGCCAAGACAACAAGCAGAAGGAACAGCTGAGGATCTCCATTCAACGCGAACTAAGGGAAGCAAGAGGCGAAGACTACTGGTGATATCAGACCATGCATGCATGTGTGGTCCACTGCCGTCGATGAGTTGCAGAGGCAGAGGGAAATGGCCACAGCAACCAAATTACGTGCTTTCGTCAATTCAGCTACACTAGATGCGCGGCTGGTCGGGGGACTTTGGGCTGTTGTTTCATTACCTACCTGGTGCCAACACCATGTGAGGAGAGGCGTGTGCTGGGTTCCGCCCAAGGTGCGAGGGGCTACACTACAGTACAGTAGCTGCCTGCCCTGCCTGCCCTGCCTGCCCTGCCTTACCGAACCCGTACTTGGCGGGCGGTTCCGAACAGATGGGCCGGTTCATCACGCATCATCCGGGAGAAGGGAAGGGCAGCAAAAGATGGTTTATTTGTGAATGTGTCAAAAAAGAAACAACATGTGGTGATGATCTCCAACCACCCTCCCACACCCACGCCCTCGCCCACCTTACCGACGCTGGCTCGATACAGAAGGCTGGCAAAAAGCGGGGGCTTGGCTACGGCGGTGCGCGGGGAAGAGGGGGGAATGCGGCTGCCAAGAGGTGGTTGCTTCCCCAAGAACTCCCATAGTGCAGGGGACCCTGCGCCGAGGACTTGGTTGTTCCTTCCTGGTTCTGGCCTGCAGGACCTCGTCGGTCTGTCGTTGTCGCTGTGCGTCTCGCTTTGCGTCGCTTTGATGAACGTGCTCTTCACAGTCAGGCAGTTGCAGTTGGAAAAGCCGGCCATTAATCTGCCCCAGAGTTACAGGTGCAGCGGCGACGGTAACTGTAACGGTAACGGCTTTATCTGACCTGCGTACCTGTGTACCTCGTGTGGTACTCGGGGCTGAGTCAGTGCCCCACACTTTCAACGTCGTCCTCCGCAGGGTAACAATTAACACGGCGTGCGTGGTCTGGTGAACTCGAAGCACCGCATATTGTTTTACCTCTGACAGACAGACACCCACCCAAGACACGAGGCAAGACGAGGCGAGGATCTGACAGTCGACGCCCAACAGCCGACAGCCGACAGCCGGCAGCATCTCCCCTCCCTCACTCCCTCCTCCCTCCCTCGGTTCAGTTCGGAACCTTCCGACTCGGTTCACCCCCCAAAACGCAACACACCTCCGGCCGCCATGCATCAGCCCCCGAAGCCCGGCTCGGACCCGAAGAGGTACGTTCGTCTGCGGGCTTGCTGTCCCGCTCCGCTGCCGTCCCGATCTCAGATCAGATCAAGTCCAAGATCAAGCTAACAATGAGAGACAGCCCTGTTCACATCGTCTTTGTCGGTGCTGGCGCCGTCGGTTGTTTCTATGCTTCGCGGTTGCATCATGTGAGTTTGACACCCACTTCACTTTCACACCCCTCCTCACTATCGTCCAATTCTAACCTCGCCCCAGCCGACCCACAACGTCTACACCTCCCTCATCGCCCGCTCAAACTACTCCGCCCTCGCCGCCTCAGGTGTAACCCTTCAAACCCACACCTTCGGCGACTACACCTTCACCCCGCACGCCGTCTTCCCCTCCGTCGCCGCCGCCGCCGTCTCTCCCAACCCAATCTCCGCCCCGGGCCCCTGCCCCTGGGACTATGTCATCGTCACTACCAAAGCCCTGCCGGACCTGACCGACGACGCGGCTCTAATCGCACCTCTCATCGGCCCGCGCACCACCATCGTCCTGATCCAGAACGGCGTCGGTGTCGAGGCCCCCTACCGCGCCCGCTTCCCGCACACGCCCATCATCAGCGCCGTGACCGTCGTGTCGGCTGAGCAGACCAGCCCCGGCACAATCCGCCAGAACCGGTGGACGCGCATCCATCTCGGCCCGTACAGCAACTCGGCCTCCTTCTCCGGGTCGGGCGGCGCCGACGGGGACGCGGAGCTCGAGACGCGTGGCAGGGATGCGGCGGAGCGGCTGGGCGACTACTGGGCTCGGCTTGGCGGGATCCGAGACGTGGAAGTCTCGGACGAGATCGGCCTGCAGATCGTGAGGTGGCATAAGCTGTGCATCAACGCCGCGTTTAACCCCTCGGCGGTGCTGGCGGGTGGCAGGGGGAACGCGGAGATGGTGAGTGATGACAAGGGCGAGCTGAGAGTGCACCTCGCTGGGGTCATGCGAGAGATCTGGGACGCCATGCCCAGGATCTTGGGCAGGCCGTTCCCCGAGGGGCTTGCTGGGCCAGACAAGATCATCAAGAGCACCGAGCGGAACGTCGGGAGCAGGCCGAGCATGCTGCTGGACTGGGAGGCGGGGAGGCATCTGGAGCTGGAGGTGATTCTGGGAAATCCGGTTAGGATCGCGCGGGGGCGGGGCGTCGAGCTGCCGAGGATGCAGGCTATGTATGCGTTGCTTGGGAGCGCGGTGGGGGTTAGGGAGAGGGAGAGGAAGGCGAAGCTGTGAGTTTTTCGGTTGTGGGAAGGGGTGGGGTATTTAGGTGTTGTTGATTTGAGCGGTCAGATATATGTTGATGGGCTGGGTGGATATAGGAGCAAAATAATCTTTTCCATGGTCAAACACCTAGAGGGGACGACGGCTACTGGCGACCAAGGGTTACTCACACTCGCATTGGTTCTAATAAGGATCCCATCTCCAAGATTTCTCGTGATTACAAGGGCAGCATAACACCATTAAAATGGAATTTGTGTTCAAACCAGGTTGGGGTTACTTGGGAGATACTCAACATGTCTACCTGACAAGAGCAATTACCGGTTCGAGAACAGGTAATGACGGCGCATGAAAATAGGGTCGTGTTGTTGAGTTTGGGACATGGATACACTGACTTAACCTAGAATTAATGCACAGCAAACATGTCACTCACAGGAGGCAGTTGATTCATCACCTGAGGCCTTCGACTGTGAACCCGTAGTTTGCTATTGTTCCTAATCTTTTATGGGGTAGGTAGTTTTACTTTGACATCTATTGTAGATGTGGAGAAAACTGTCAAAGGGCAGATCAAACGAGATTGTTGATAGCGATGGTGTTGGAAACAACGTGCTTCAACAGCTCGCCCAGGAAATGGGAAGGAAACTAAATGCCACTGGCTTGCGAGTACACTGGTCTTGGATGGGAGGAATAGCTGTTCAGCTATCCGGACGAAGGTGTTCGGCGTCGTGTTAATGTCTGTACCTACGTGAGAGCATGCAGAGTTGGTGAGTGGCGAGTGTTTGGTGACTTTGTCGACGATCTCCTAATGAGGTGCATGAGCACGTGTCCAACACAGGAAGAAGGTGCCGACTTTTGATTTCGACAGAGCAAGGGGAATTCTTCGCCAATCGTTCTCACCCTTAAAAACCTAGCTGAGAAGAATGGGTTTAAAAGGGGCGGTTAAGAATCAAGGGACCGTTAGGCAGGCTTAGCTCAGGCACCTTTTCTTGACTACCTGGTATCTTACCTTATCTTCCATGAGCTTCAATAACTTCCAGGATGTTCGCTGCTATTGCAGTGTATACAGCCATGTGTTACCTAATGCTCTGTGAGATGCAATGCATCATATATATTGTGCACGTGGAAGTTGCGGTCTGCACAGGGCCTCTTTATGTACTCACCGACGGCCAACAAACACAGCAACGCATGTCCGGGTTATCGACCCGACGTTGTCTGTCTGTCTGCCTGTCTTGGACTCGTCAACACAACGAACGGCGAGAGCCGGTGAAACCCTCAGGGCGGCCCGCCACCCTGGGAGACCCTTGTAAAGCTTGCAAAGCGCCGGCACCTTGGACGGGTTAGCGAGAAACATGTTTCCCATCCGCCCCGCCATTTCCGTACACTGCGCTAGTAGTACGAAAATTCAAAAGCCACAGTGACGACATGGACTGCATGTGTAACACCTCGCCCCTTTTTTTCTTTTTTTTCGTCCAAGAAGCCTCTCTCAGTTATGGCGTCCCAGATGCTGTCCGCGAATCTATTATTTGATATCTCACAAGGGCAGATCAGGATCACGTAATGTCGTGTTATGTGCGCCCGGGAAGGCTTCACTATCAAAAATTGGAGGGATAGTCGAATGTTTGTGGAGGCATCTGTCCACCAAGGGAAAACTGTTTTGGTCATTCCGTCCGTCGGATGCCCTGTTGCTGTTGTGTGGAACTTGCTGCGCAAGAGATGGTGGTACTTCGGGACTCGGAACACTCAAATGGAGAAGAGTGGCTGGCGACATGAACACGAAAGAAGAAGATGCAAGGCGATGAGAGGTAAGGTACGTGCAGTGTACACTATTAGTTGACCGCAACATGTCGTGGTCTCCTAGGGCTGGCTGGACGCGGCGAATTTGTCTCGAAAGACGATAGATGGGATGCATGGACTTCGTCACAAGGAACTAGCGGCGGGCAGGAGTCGTCATTCGCTACCCAGCGGCAGGAACCATCTACGGCCACCTTTCGCCAGCCAATCAACCAGAGAGAGACCTTGTGGAGGGTTGCCGACCAGGTTCTCTTTTTCTTCAACAATATCAGGCCGCAGGCATTGTAGCCACGGCTTTTTGAGCACCGCTTCTTCTCGATCTTCTGTTATCTGCGCTTTCTGTCGGTGATCTCACAATAGACCCCGTAGCTTCGAGACTGGCCACCAAACGGTGAGCTGGCCTAAGGAAACTCCGGCCTATGATAATTAGTGGTGGCAGGGAAGTTGCACTGCTCTTGCCTTTCGTTCTTCGATCCTCGCGAGCCCGGCAGACTGTCCTCTCTCCTCATTGGTTCCCTATCATTGGTTCCCTATCATTGGTTCCCTATTTCGTCCTCATCCGTGGTGGAGGCGTGGGCTTTGACGTCTCACCTGCCGAATCCCGTACCCATTGGGTCCTAACTCGTCGCCTCGTGCTTGGCGATGGGCGATCGGAAATCTCGTGTGCCTTACCTCGCACGCCCTCCCATCCTCAACGCCTACAGACACCCACCAGGTTAACCGCCCCATCGAGCCTACCCAAGTACCTAAACCACCTAAAGCACCCAACCGACCGCATCGACACTCGACCATCGAGTCATTTGGCGATTGACAGCGACCAAGCCCGAAACATTATTGGCTTGCCATGCTGCTTCTGTAAGCTTTCAGTTGTCTAGTGTCTAACAAGCAGTCTGTCTGTCCTTGCTCGAATACTGTCCCTTCCTCTTCCAGGCTTTCTTTCTTCTCTTTGCCAATCTTGCCCGCTTTTCCACGTTATTACCTATCCACCTATCCACCTACCCACCTGTACCTTTACACCTTGGGTTCCAGGTTGTCATCATATTTCGTGATCTGGATGCCAGGCAGGGATCGTCGCTCAACGCCCACTGTGGCTCGCCACTCTTCTTCCCTGTCTGCCCTGCCATTTGCGGGTCGGAGTTTGAGCTTGGCGAAGGTGATTGATTCCCCATCCCGGTGGGACCTGGCGTGAACCCGAGAACAAAAGCCTGGTTCTGCGTTCTCGCAAAGGAGCAAGCCCTCCACTTTTCCCCCTCCTTTACGATTCCCGCCGCCGCTACCGGTTCATCGAGATCGCTGCCCCGTATGACCATCGGTGCATGCGCCGACGACGTCCACCTATAGCGAATGACCTGTCGAGCTAGGGGGTCTAACCACGCATACGGATTCCGGAGCCCGTTCCATCGAGGAGACGGGGGCCGCCCTCGGGGTCTGGCCAGGGGGGGACTACCCATTTACACGACGCCACAGACATGGAACCGTACCCGAACAACGATGCGCCACCAGGGGAGCCTCAACCACCCCGTCGGGACTCGAGCAGCCATGCGGCAAGCAGCGATGGGGACGACCATCACGGCATTCCCCCACGATCTGCCTCGACAAGGTCGATTGCCCCGTCACCGACTGGCTGGTCATCATGGAGCCATTCTTCCGATCGTCAACTAAGCTATGGCAACTCCCATGGAAGCTCACAGCAACAACACGACTTCTCGGATCGCGTCTTCCCAGTTCGCTCCGTCGTCAGCGTCACCCCCACTCACACTCCGGCTTATATGGGAAGGATATCGGGTGAACATCGACACGCAGCGCGGAGATTGTCTCTGTCTGAAGGCTGTGCAGGTGCGGTGCAAGGGACTAGTGCAACAAGCCGCACCGACACTGCAGCGACCGCCATCGCTTGTCCACAATCGTCACCAAAGGTTGCAAGAGTTGATGTCCACAGACACGACACGCGGCACGTTTCGTCTTCTATGAGCGATTATCCCCCCTCCCCTCGCGTCACTTCTCCGCCCATGAAGAACGTCAGGCAGCGTCGCACAATGGAGGGGCCCTTGTCCAGCATCCAGGCCGATGCAGAGCGGCAGGGCAACGCGCAGCCGGTTACCTTGAACCTCGTGGATTCATCCAGCGAGGGCTCTGAGAATGGGGGTGACATGGACACCCAAACCCGAGGCAACTCGTCACGGGGCAGGTCCCCATCTGATACAGACCCCGAATCGTTCTACACAGTACGATTCAAACATGTCATGACCGATGGGGGCCATGCCGTTATCACGGGAAGAGATGGTATGCTGCAGAGGTGCGAGGACGAGCCTATCCATACGCCTGGTGCGATACAGTCATTTGGATTAATGATTGCTATCCAAGAAGAGCCCGACGGTCGCTTCCAGGTTCGGTACGCCAGCGAGAACTCAAAGCGACTGATTGGCTATGCCCCGCAAGATCTTTTTCGCCTCAGCAACTTCATGGACATTCTCACTGAGGAGCAAGCCGAAAACTTGTTGGACCATATCGACTTTATTGGAGACGAAGATTCCGATCCCGCGACGGCAGGCCCGGAGGTTTTTAGCCTTTCCATACGGTCACCCGGAGACAGACGATCCGCCAAGCTGTGGTGCGCCATTCACATACATCCAGATCGACCGGAGCTCATTATTTGCGAATTTGAGATGGACGATGATATTCGTTACCCGCTTCGTCCTGTCGAGGAAGACTCCTTCAGCGGCCCGGAAGATACCCTACATTCGAATCCAACTAGCGAGGAGCTTACCGAAAGCACCGAGATCATGAGCAAACCGCTGAGGGTCCTCCGAAGTGCCCGGAAGAAACGGGGCGAGGCCGGCGCCATGCAGGTCTTTGACATCATGAGCCAAGTCCAAGAGCAGCTTGCAAACGCGCCAAATCTAGAGAGGTTCTTGAAAATCCTGGTAGGTATTATCAAGGAGCTGACCGGCTTCCACCGGGTTATGATCTACCAGTTTGACTCATCTTTTAATGGAAAGGTAGTCACGGAGCTCGTGGATCCCACGCAGACCCGAGACCTGTACAAGGGGTTGCATTTTCCGGCGGCAGATATCCCTAAGCAGGCTCGCGATCTGTACAAGCTGAACAAAGTGCGGCTGCTGTATGACCGGGATCTCGAGACGGCCAGAATTGTGTGCAGAACGATCGAAGAGCTCGAACGGCCGTTGGATTTGACGCATTCATATTTGCGTGCCATATCCCCAATCCATCTCAAATACCTCGCCAACATGGCGGTTCGCTCGTCCATGTCGATTTCCATCAACGCCTTCAATGATCTTTGGGGCCTCATCGCCTGTCATTCATATGGACCCAAGGGAATGCGCGTGTCCTTTCCTATCAGAAAGATGTGTCGCCTAGTGGGCGAGACGGTGTCCAGAAACATTGAGCGTCTCTCTTATGCGTCTCGACTCCAGGCGCGCAAGCTGATCAACACAATACCAACGGACAAGAATCCTTCAGGTTATATCATAGCTTCATCCGACGACTTGCTCAGGTTATTCGACGCCGACTTCGGTATGCTCTCGATCCGGGAGGAAATAAAGATCTTGGGACGATGCGAGCAGTCTCAGGAGCCCCTCGCTCTGCTGGAGTATCTACGACTTCGCAGGTTTACGTCTGTTGTCATGTCGCAAGATATTGGCACTGATTTTCCCGAGCTGCGATATGCACCGGGGTTTTCAGTCATCGCCGGCCTGTTGTACGTTCCTCTGAGTGTCGGCGGTAACGACTTCATTGTCTTTTTCCGCAAAGGGCAAATTAGAGAAGTCAGGTGGGCAGGCAACCCGTACGAGAAAATCATCAGAGAGGGGACTTCTGCATACCTCGAGCCCAGGAAGAGCTTCAAGGTCTGGAATGAGACTGTGGTGGGGAAGTCTCGCGAATGGTCTGAAGAACAGGTCGAAACGGCGGCGGTTCTCTGCCTGGTGTATGGAAAGTTCATTGAAGTTTGGAGACAAAAGGAGGCCGCGCTACACAACAGCCGACTCACACGCTTGCTGCTAGCAAACTCGGCCCACGAAGTCCGGACGCCCCTCAATGCTATCATCAACTATCTTGAGATTGCACTCGAGGGAAGTCTCGACCAAGAAACCCGGGATAACCTGGCCAGATCCCACTCCGCGTCTAAATCGTTAATTTATGTTATTAACGACTTACTCGATCTCACCAAGACTGAAGAGGGTCAGGAGTTGATCAAAGATGAGATTTTCGATTTTCTCGCGTGTGTACGAGAGGCCACGGAGCAGTTTGAGAATGATGCAAGGCGAAAGGGGCTTGCGTACCAGGTCGTCGAGCATCCTGGGCTTCCTCGACATGTCTACGGCGACCAGCGGCGTGTCCGGCAAGCCATCGCAAATATCACGGCGAATGCTGTTGAGCACACGCTGAAAGGCTCTGTGAAGGTAGAGCTTTACGTTGCGGAGGTGCAGGGCCGGAAAGTCTGGGTCGAGGTCGTGGTCCAAGACACAGGGAAGGGCATGTCGAAATCTCAACTGGATGATCTATTCGCAGACCTTGAGCAGGTCAATCTGGATGAAGATGTCTTTACTGATAGCGAAGAGGCAAATGGAAAGCCGCGAGACGCCAGGACACTCGGTTTAGGTTTGGCAGTCGTCGCCAGAATCCTGAGGAACATGGACGGTCAATTGCGTCTCAAATCCGAGGAAGGTGTGGGGTCCAGATTTGTTATCCAGCTGCCCTTTGAACTTCCCCCAGACGACTCAGATCGAGATGTGGCATCGGGAACTGCTATTGCGAAAGCGTCGAGCGCCGCGTCGATTACAGCATCTTTACCCACATCGCATGCAGGAGAGGTCCTGCTGGTCGACTGTGGTAGCATTTCCTCAGGTAACCACCACACAAGTGGCCTGTCGGCAAGAAGGAGTTTCGACGAAACCCAGAGTATCAAAAGCCACCGCACTGTGGCAAGCCGGGGCAGCACACGAAGCGGGATGAGCGCGAAGAGTGACGCAGAACGGCTGATTGATGCGATACAGACGCCTCTCACCCTTGGCGAACCGGAACCAGAAGATATTAGCCGGCAAAGACAGGCTTCGCATGGTGCCTACTACCATCGGGCCTCTGTCGATACAGTACGCGAGCATGCGGCACGCTCTGTCAGCCCGACCAACCGAGGTCGACGGCCAGGCCCGCCCTCACGCTCGGCGTCATCTCCGAATTATAAGAAGGTTGCCGAGAAGACGCCGCCCTCTGGACAGCACTCAGTGCATCGTTCGGAACCAGTTGGGGTGCAATATATAACGGATGTCAGGGTCCCCATCAAGCCTGTTCGGATACCTGACGAAACTTATGATCAACCACAACTACCGCAACAAAGCGAAACATCCCGGGTTTTGTTTGAAATAACAGATAAGAGGCCCCAGAACGGCACTACGGGGGAGCTTCCAACGACGGAGAAGCCCAAAGCCGTGCCGGCCAAGTTACATGTTCTGATTGCGGAGGATGACCCCATCAACGTGAAGGTATTGCGCAAGAGGCTTGAAAAGGCTGGTCACTACGTGTTTCATGCTATGAACGGTCAGGATTGCGCAACCATGTACGAAGAAAAGCCCACGGCCTTTGACGTGATCTTGATGGACATGCAGGTAAGTAGTGATCGTTACCCAAAGCTGACGACCCAAGACTTACCATTTGCAGATGCCCATCGTGGATGGTCTTACTAGCACCAAGATGATCAGAGCGCTTGAGCAATCCGACAGACTCTCTGGCCTGTCTATGATTGCTCTAGATCACGGCCGCATACCCATTATCGCCGTCTCGGCTTCTCTCCTTGAGAGAGAGAAAGACACCTATGTCGACGCCGGATTCGATGGCTGGATATTGAAGCCCATTGACTTCAAGCGCTTGGAAACATTGCTACAGGGGATAGTCGACGACAGTATCAGGGACGACTTGCTCTATGTGCCCGGCCAGTGGGAGCGAGGTGGCTTCTTCGGTGGCAGGCAAGGTCAAGACGTCAGCCAGCAGGCGAAATCGGTCGACCCACGACGGGACGAGACGATCCCGCTTGGCCATGCTCAGACGGCTTCGGTGAGTTAGCGGCACCCGCGACGTCGAGTTTCGCTGGAGCCTTCAAAATTTGCCCTGCTTCGTCGTCATCTCACGAGATCTTTGCGACGATAATGCGCTATTCGCCGCTTCAACACCTGCCTCCCGTCGTACCGCCGTCTTTGAGAGCCTCGCGTCGTTATGCGTGCTGCGAATGGGTCTTTGTCTTTTTCCCCCCTCTTTTTGGCGGTTCAACGATATCATGAGGAAATGACTAATTACTTGGATCATTGCGCACCTTGGTATTTTGCATGCCTCTGTGTTTCGCTTCGGCCGGCATACTGGTTTACCTCTTGGCCTGTTTCTTTTTACTACGGTGCAAAGGCGCATTCTTCTTTTGTGGCTTTTAATTTTGGGGGAGGACACTAACCGACAATGCGTGCATGAGGGCAGGCTGGTGAATTTTAGATCAAGAAGGTCTAAGAACTAAGTCAGAGCTGGTAATGTTGTTGTTTCGGGGCACCGGTATCACGAGATAAACGGTTAAAGGATTAGAGAAGAGCCGTCCGTCGGACGGACCGGCTGGGGAAGTCCCGATTGTGCGGCACGATCGGTGGGTGTGGCTTATTTTTGATCCCTTTGGCAGTAATCACGGCGTTGGTTGCACACGGACTGGATGGGTACCCTTTGTCGTTGGCTGGACTTGTGCAAGCAAGCTTGTATAGGCGGTATGCTTTTGGGCTGGTTGTTATGAAATGCTTTTGTTTGGTTGGCGATGGGAGGCTTTTTTTTTGTTTATCGACAATGACAGACAGGAATGGAGCAAATGGATAGAAAGAAGGAGAGGATGCCGGCGGCTGGGTTGGGCAGGTCCTTCCTCGTATAAACATTTTTTTCTGCTGCTTCTTCTTCTTTCCTTGGTCGCCTGGGCTTGGAATGACTTGGGGATGCCAAGAGATTATGTCGTTGGATCGTGAGGTTGGCGGTGGCGGCGAAAAGGGGCATGCTAATGAAAGTAAATAAACAAACGAACACTAAATGTTATTCAGCATTATTACGGCCTGTTATTATTAGGTACCTGGTTGGATTAGGGAGCGGGCGCTTGGATACACTAGCATCGTGTAGTTTCGGTTATGAGACCGGCAGTAGAGCGTTGTGCAAGACCGTTAATGGGTTTATATTACCTGTCTGTCTGTCTGTCTGTCTGTTTGTCATTCGTGAGGTTGTGTCTTGTTCTGATGTTGTCGTATGGGAAGGATGCCACATTGCGGTTCCTTTTTCCTTTTCGCCCCCCCTTTTGTTTGAGTTCAGGGACAGAGTGGAGCGGCAACGACCCGCCACAGATGTACATGTTGGCGGCACGCAGCGGACGAACCTGGAAACAAGGTGACATGGGCTTGTGTACTACCGACTGACTCCCTGACGGTCCAGCGCTCAACGGGCGGTAAGCGCCCAGGCGTTCAGCATCTCGAGAGGCAGGGCATTGCTGGCCGCTAATTAAGCACGACAGGTAGTGGTGGGCGGGCTGTCAGGAGATGGGAGCGCGTGGGCTGTGTTCATGGTCTGGATATATAGTGCAGTTACTGTCTTGAACCGTCGCGGGAAAGACATGATCATGAGAAACCATTGCGCGGGTCAAAAGAAATGTTCAACGACGGGACTTCCACCTCAGGTTGCGTGTATGTGGGTTTGGGGGTTTTGGAGGCTGGTCTGGGCTGGTCAGGGTTAAGGCAACTGTCCCGCTGGCAGGCAAGTACGGGGTGCGGCAGTTCGGAGTGAAGGCCTTGGGGGTGAGGTGGACCCCTTCTCTGATGCTTATTTGGAGCCCCCGCCGTGAGCGACCCTTAGGTGGAGGCAGGTTCTGTTCAGTGGAGAACAGTGGAGGTAAAAGGAAGGGACCCTGAAAGTTTCCTCCAAAGGCCCATTTAAAAAGAAAAGAAGGCGTTGACTGTTGAGTACCGAACGGGGCGTTGACGTTGTCGGCGATTGCTTCTCAACGTTTTGTTCTGGGAGTGTTTATCCTGTGGTTTGCGAAGATGGAGAAGGAATCTGTAGGTAGCCCTGTGTCTACCTACCGTAGACGTTCCATTCGCGTCGTCTTAGGTCGTTCGTCCGGAATTGGAGATAACAATCAATTAAATCCATCCCCCACATCCCATCCGATATAATTAGCGATAACGTTACGAGTTTCGTTTCGTTCTGCAGTCTGCAGTCTGCGCATAACAAACCCCAAAAAGTTCTTGAGCTGTCGGTACGGCTGGAGATACAGGTAGGTAAGGTACCTAGCAATCTCGCTGGCCATTTCCGGCGCGTGGTGCAAAAAAAGAGATTCCCCACCTTTTCGCTTTCGCCGGTTCTCCCAATTTATTTATTTTTGTTGGCGGTGCCAAGGTACGCAACATCTCCAATCTTTTCCCACAAAACCGAGCCAAGCATCGCCCAAGTTCTCACTTGTGTTGGTTTGGTATTTTCAACTCCCCAGCCCGGCCGACAATCTTCAAATCACCGGTCCTCGGGTGATCGATCAGCAGAGCAGGTATGTGCAGGTGTTGTTGAGTTTCTTTGTTGCATCATCTGCGAGCGGGTTTTCGCGATAAGCTTCGAGGTTCCATTGCTTGCGGGCGACCTGCTTTGGTAGCGCAGCACCAAAGGGAGTGAAGTGACTAAGCTAGGTACCTGGTAGGGAGCGAGTGTCATGCTTGGCATGCGATGCGGGCAGATTGATTGCTGATGGCTGGCTGGCTGGATGACACGATCGACCAGGGCTGAGAGAGCTGTGCGCCGTGCGCCATGGATGTCTCAGATACAATCCGGCGAGGGGGCCAAGGGAGACGTGATTCGAGCAGACAGGGCACCTGCCTGCTTGCTGCATGCGTGCATGCTTCGCTCCAGGCTACCTGGTACCTCGCCCGTAGGTACCTTTGGCTCCCTGAACAAACCCTGTGTGGACTACGGGTGACCTACCAGGTGCATGCATGTCGATTGCCCGTGTGCTTGTCCCTGTTCCTGATGAAGGGTCGAATGTCGGATGTCGGTGCGGCCTCGACTATTTATCTGTTTCTGGCACACACACACACACACGCACGAATGCACACGCTTTGCTTGACCCTCCCGCCCTTCCTTTAGCCTCCTCTTTCTGCCCTTTCAGCTTCTTACCTCCTCCCTTTCACAGCCCTTGCCCCGTCCGTGGATTGAACTTGCCTCCATCGCCATCATCGCAACCGAGCATTTCCATCGTCTAATCCGTCACCGCTATCTTTTCAGCAATCTATCTTTGCTTTCGACTCGTAGCCTACGCGCCATCCTCCCCATCAATACCGTCAAGATGCCTGGTGTTCGTAAGTGCTCTCCAAAGCCCGCTTGACCTCACCGTCTTTTGAGATTCCCACGACCACCGACTCACGCCTCGAGCGCGCAATCCCGTCCGCTACGGGCCATCGCAGAGGATCCATCATGGACGCATTGGCTGACCACGCTCTCTTTTTCCAGCTTTCGGCGCATTTACCGACCTGAAGGCGAAGCTCAAGTCGGCCTTCAAATCTAAGAAGGAGAAGAAGGCCGCTGCGGCCAAGCCTGACGAGACCCCGGCCGACGCCGCTACCGCCACTGCACCCGCTGCCGCTGCTGCTGCCGCCGCCGAGGCAAACAAGACCGAGACGGCTCCCGCTGCGGCCCCTGCTGGTAAGTCGCCTCGAAGTCCCAAGAGGCCATCGCAGGGCAGAAAAACGGCAATGCTGACTGACTCATGACTAGCTGCGCCAGTTGCTCTCGCCACCGCCCCTGCCGCTGAGGCTCCCAAGGAGGAGACCCCCGCTGCTCCTGGTGCGTCGCCCACATCCAAAACACTCCGTGCTCGAACTTGGTGCTAACGATGTTGCTCTCCAGCCGCCGCCGCTCCTGCTGCCGAGGCCACCCCTGCTCCCGCTGCCGCTGAGCCTGCTGCCGCCCCTGAGCCTGTTGCTACTCCCGCTGCCGCCCCTGCCGCTGAGCCCACGCCCGCCCCGGACGCCGAGGAGAAGAAGGAGGAGGCTCCTGCCGCCGCCCCTGCTGCTGCCCCGGCCGCGGCTCCTGCTCCCACCACGGCTGCCTAGATACCACGATATAAAGTAGCCGCCCTGATACGTTCCAGCTCACATGTTCCACGACCGAGTCTAGCGGACACTCGCCCAGGGACGCCCATCATCGAAAATCCAGTGCCGCGAAGGGGGCTTGGCAAAAAGAGAAGAGGGGGGAGAAAGATTCAAGGAGGGGAGCAGAAGATGGGCTAATTCGAACGGGCCTTGCTGCTGGTGATGGGTTGAGTGCGTGCGCTTTTACTTTTTCTCTTCTCCTTTTTCCTTCTCTCTGCGATGGGCGCCGTTTCTGTGCGATGTGTTATTGCGGAATAATTATGATACCGACGATACCAGGAAGACTTTGCGTTTTTTTTGTTTGCTGCTGCTGCTACTGCTGCTGGCCTTTACTTTCAGATATCCACGTCGATAGATACCCACCCCGGAAACCGCAAATTTAATACCGCAAGTTTTCTGTTCTGCTGCTTAACTGTTGCTTTTATGCTGTGGTTGTGTGTTTTTGTTGGCTGGATGTTGGCTGTGGGTTGTTTTGATGAGGATGATCTCGATATGACCTGGTGATATATTTTGTTGGCCAATTGCCAGACATATTGGAGTTGATGATGCAAGAAGGACTTGGCTGTCTGTTGAGATGAGTTTGAGTTGTCTGTTCAGCTGGGATTCGTTTGGATGTGGGCGGGACTTGGAAGATAAAGCCGCCATGTCCATGGGCATCTACCCCATAGTTAGGGTAGGCACCTTGCCAACTATTCCAGTATCGATGATTCATCATGCAATTATTCAGCGCCATAACTGGAGTTGCACCGAGTTATACGCAACCGAGAAACCCAAACGAACAAAACAAGTATGAATAGCGGAACGAAAACAAGACCAATTCCTGTATACCTATCCAAGGTACTAACCAAACTCCAAACTGCACGTCCAAATCCAGGACAAAGTCGAAGGATACGCTTCCTTATCCTACATGGTAGATCTATACGTCCTCTTGGCTGCTGATACCAAACAAGAACCAGTCTGCCTGCCCTCTGGCAGTCTACCCTTCCTCGTCGTTACCGTCATCCTCGTCGGACTCGTCGTCGTCACCCGGGTCAGGCATGACGATGCGGTTCAGATGCGTCACCTAACCGACAGCGGTCAACGGGGAGCCGACATGGAGGAAGGAGAGAAAAAAGAGAACTCACGAATCCCACCATAGCCCTGATGATATCGGCCATCTCGTCCTGCCCACGCTCCGAGGTGAATGCCGAGTCTGGCAGCTTCTTCATCACGGTGAAGTTTCTCAGCTTGAGCAGCTCGATGTCTCGATGCTCGGCGGGGAAGCCCTATTGATGGTTTCCCCTATTAACAAGGCCCGTCGACACCGAGGCAGAAATCGGTCTCGAAACCATCCCAGCTCCTTCGCCACTTTGAACCACCCGGGGTGGGGGGACGGGGGGTAAACGAACCTTTGGTTTCGTCTTGAGCGCATTCTCGGCATTGGTCGCCGCAAATGCCTTCAACACCGCCTTCTCGTCCTCGTCCTCGTCGTCTTGCGCAGCTTTTCCCTTCCCCTTCTTCTTCCCCTTGGCTGTCGCGGGCCTGGCCGCGCCGCCGGAAAGAAAGGTCCGCCGAAACGCCGGGTCCATCAGCACGCGGCGCCACCGCCGCGGCCGCTCGTCGATGCTCGCGCGCAGCTTCTGCACGGCTTCGCCGTCCGGGTGCCACAGCCCGCCGCCGACCATGCACTTGCCTGGTTCTGCGTGAATGTAGTAGCATGCGTAGGGGCCTTTGCGGCCTGTGCGGGACCAGGCTGCACCGTAGTGTGGCTAAACCCCGGAGTTTTGTGTTAGTGAGACGGAGTGGAGGTAGTTGAGGTTGAGGCTGGGGGGGTCCTTTCTTGAGAAGGGGTGGAGTGTGGAGGTGGTCTGGGGTAAGCGCGGGGGATGGGGGCCAGGCGGACCTTGTAGGGCGTGGGATCCTTGCTGAAGCGGATGTCCCGGTAGATGCGGAAGTTGACATCCTTGAACGGGAGCTCCGGGATGGTCTCGTCGGCCTCGATGATCTTGTCTGTCATGGTCGTGACCCATGACTCCCAGTCTTTGAGGGAGCGGCGGAACTCTTCGTCGTTGGCTTTATCGGAGGGCAGGCAGGCAGTCAGTTGGTTGTTCGGGCCTCGTACAAGTGTTTAGAGTTGGGGCTGAAAAGGGGAGAAAGGACTCACATTTGAGCCATTTCCGCTGGTTGTTGGCCTTGAGGTCCTTGAGGAACTCGAGCGTATTATGGTGCAGCCGGTCGTCGGCGTAGTCGATGCCGCCCGTATCGCGCAGCTTGACGTGCGGGATGAAGGTGACCTTTGGCGGGGCGTCTTCGTCGATGTCGTCGTCGTCGTCGTCGTCGTCGTCGTCATTTCCTGCTTTCCTTCGAGCTCCGTTCTCTTCCTCATCATCGTCGTCATCATCTGCTAGCTCGTCCTTGTAGTCGTCCTCATCCTCGGGTTCGGGGGTGGGCTCTTTGACCTTCTTTGGCCGCCCTCGCCCGCGCTTCCCGCCTGAAGCAGGAGCTTGGGCAGATTTTGCGGCAATTGCATGCCCGCCATCGAATTCCGAGTCGAGGTCCGGCTCCGAGTCCGACACAAAGTATTTGCTCCTTTTGTTGGCCGATGTCTCGATGCGCGTCGAGCGGCGACGAGACGCGCCGGGCGTTGTGGGCGCGTTTTCTTGCGCGGCGGGCGCAGCCGTGGCTTTGCGCTTGCGACCTGGAGGCATGCTTACTTTGGGCTGTAACGTTGTATACCTAACGAGTGCGTTTCAACAGTTTTGGAAATTAGGTTGTAAGTTCCACCGATGGGGCCGACGAAAGGGAGAAAGGACGACCGACGTCTTTCAATAACTAGTGATGACGTAAACGTCGGAGCAGGGCAGGAGAAAGGGATTGAAGGTGAGACGCGACCAATTGACCATTGGCGTCCCAAGACCGCCGCGAAGGCACGTGAGGGACTGTGCGCGTTAGCATTCAGGTAAATTACACCTTTCGACCCCTAGACTAGATCTTCCAACATCATCATTTCCCACTAATTTAATCTGCAACCTTCACACAACGCACATCACGATCTTGTCAGCCGGCTACCACACCTTCCTCAAGAATTCACCTCCGCAATACATGATCAGTAAAAGGGATTTTACGATTCACCACATTTTCATGACATGATGGACGGGAGTTAATTAGTTGGTTGGCCCTTCCCACTTCCCAGCCTTTTGTTCCCGCTGATGTTGCCTCTGCCCAAAACAACCACCCAAATGATCTCCTCAAGAGTTTGCGAACTCTTGGGTACCGAGACTGGTACCGTCCCAATCCTACCTATTAATCTCTTGGACAAAGGCCTGTACACCCTTCCGGAGGGAAACCGAACTAATTAGTCTCATTAATTGACTTGTTGAACTCGTTAGTAGGTAAAGCCAGGGCCACCTGCTCCTAGAATGGCCGAGATTCATCGAATGCCTATGGATCTGTGATAATCATGTTTGCATGCTCGTCTGGTCCCCTTGATAAAGAATGATGAACAGTTGATAGGTTTCCTGATGGTATGGTATGCGATTCGCAGTTCTGAGGTGGAATGTGTGGAACCGTCCTGAAATGTGTCAATCAAAGCAGTGCATCTTTCCGGGCAGGTTGTCACGGACAAAAAGAAACCATACCACTCCCACCAAACTATCCATTTGCTCGACACAGCTTTTGCTCGTTGTACTTTGGTGTTCTCCATTCAGCTCGGGCCCTCTTATATAAATGGTGATTACCCAGGCAAATAAATTTAGCAAAGTAATATCAAGGGTATGTATCAATATTTGATTGAATATTGAAGTATTGGATGGTAAGCGTGAGAACCTTAAGTACAATGAAATCGCAACACATCGATTATCAAAGTCTGTCCACCTAAAAAGGTGGATTTGGCCTTGAGGAACAATAAACAGCCAGCAACTATGGAATCAAACCATCCACTGCATCACCGCCTCAGCTGTCTTAAATAATCGACTTGGCTCGAATCAAATATTATCCAGTTTCAGACGATAAAACCACTCCAAATCAAATACCTCCCGTCCCTACTTGACCGACGACTGAAAATATGTCCCTTCCTTAATAGACAAAAACCATGCAAATACAAGCAGAAGCAACGTTCCATCCCAGATGCTGTACGGCCTAATAGTTGAATGTCTATGGCAGGGGCTTGGACCACCGTTCCTTCCCCATGGATGGATGCATTGCAGCTCGCCATGATCTGCATGCATATTACGCAAAGTAACTGGAAGGTACAGCTAAGGTAAGGTAGGCAATAGTAAGCGATGTACACTGCTACCCCACACTGTCTCAAACGGGCGCTCTCTCCGCTCTCTCCAACAACTTCTGGTATTGTACAACCTCGGCTCCGGGACCACCATCCATCCACCCCTAGATCGATATCGCGAAACCCACCAAATCAACCTCTTCACGAGCCTCAAAGCTACAAAAGCCACATTTCCAAACCAACCAAGCACCCCCAACCAAAAAGATAAAACCCCCCAAACAGGAAAAACCGGAAAATGACCACCCCACCCCCCGACACCGATACCAAACCCTCCCTCTCCGCCTTCCTCAAAAAGGACGGCTTCATCATCATCCCCTCCCTCCTCACCCCCGCAGAGCTCACAGCCCTCCGCGCCGCAGCCAGCAACATCACCGCCCTCGCCCGCGCCGGCGGTTGGCCACACATCCGCACAGTCGGCAAACAGTTCCCGCCCTGGCCGTCCCCGCCCCCGCTGCCCGCCGACGGCATCTGGGGCGTGCAGCACCTGCTCCACCCGCGCCTGCCCATCTCACAAGCAGACCGCCTGGCATTCCAGCGCCTCTACTTCTCGCCGTCGATCCTGGCCATCGCGAGCGACCTGCTCGCATGCCCACTAAATAATACCGGACCCGGCGGGACGCTGGTCATGGAGCTGTGTAATATGCTCGTCCGCCCGGACACGGGCTTCGCCCTCCGCTGGCACCGCGACGACATCCCGTGGTCCGCGTCCGCGTCGGAGGAAGAATCCCGCCTGGCCGTCGGCAGCGGCAAGCCGGTCTACCACACGCAATGGAACCTGGCGCTCTACGACGACGACAGCCTGGTCCTCGTGCCGGGCAGCCACGCGCGCGCGCGCACGCCGGCCGAGCGCGCCGCGGATCCGTACGCCGAGGCCATGCCCGCGCAGAGGCGGGTCGCGCTCCGGGCGGGGGATGTCGCGTTCTACGATAACAATATCCTGCACCGCGGGGTGTATGATGCAAACAAGGAACGCATGACGCTGCATGGGTCCGTGGGCCACGTGGACGGGAGCCGGGAGCGGGCGAGGAATGTGCTGCAGCATGGGGTTGGGGAGTGGGTTGCCGAGTGTGATTTCGGCGGGCTGGAGGAGGGGGTCAGGGCTACGGCGGAGGGGATGAGGGAGCGGTTGGTAAGGATGGGGAGGGAGAGTGGGGATGTTGGGTTTTCGTTGACTGAGTGAGTGAGTGAGGTTGATTGAGTGGTGGTTGGATAGATACCTAGGGAGGGTAATCGTGTATTGATTCCGGTATGCCACGGTGTTCTGTAAATACCTACAGCACCGATTGATAATGAATTTAAGAAAAGAAATAACAGCCCCAAACTGAGTCCTAAAAGACGACCATCCCCTTCGAGAACGGTAAACTTATATACCTGACCTACTTACAGTCCCCCGGCCCACTTACCCACTCTTATACACGGCAACACACGACGGGAACACGTTGACGTTATCATTGTAATACGCAACCTGCGCCCCGTCCCGGCTGAGCATGCTCTGCGCCCCAATCGTGTTGAGGTTGTAGATGTTCACGTTGCTGACCGACCCCTCCAGCGACACGATGCGCGACTGGCAGCTCTGGCCGGCCGTGAAGGTCGAGCACGTCGTGCTGTAGTTGCTGAAGAACGAGTACAGCCCCGCCCCGTAGACGAAGACGTTCTTGGAGTTCAGCACGCGCAGGCCCCACGCCGCTGCGCAGTTGCCCGCCACGCCGGCGCACGACGAGCCAAAGTCTGGGTCGTTGAGCGAGGCGACGGGGCTGAAGGGCACGAGCGCGTTGGGGCTTGGCTGGTAGTACGGCGTCTCGGTCTGGATCTGCCCCATGAAGATGTTCTGCGTCCCTGCGAGCTGGTACTGGTATAGCGCATGGTGCTCGGAGCTTGTGCCGTACAGCCAAAAGGTACCCGCCGTCGACTCGATGACTGCCATTATACCATGAAAGTCAGCATTTGGCCCCCTTTTTCATCTCAGCCGGTCGAAATGCGGCCCTGGATTATAACTTACATAGACCGCGCCCGCTGTAAAGAGTGATTTGCGTATTTGCTGCGTCGTCGATATCATGGTCGGCAGTCCTGTTTGGGTGTTAGTCAGTCGGTCATTTCGGCCATGCCATGCTGGTCAACCCCTTTTCAGCAACCCACCAACCCCTAACCCTGACCCCTATTTCCAACAACCAAACCTCACCAAACCAAAACAAAACAAAATAACAAAACAAAACAAAATAACAAAACAAAACCGGAGGAGGCAAACTCACCACAACCAAACATTCTCCATATACAAACCACTAGCCCCCTTGGTCACATGCATCGCCATAAACGCAACAATGCAGTTCGGATTCACCGCCGCGCTCCCGGGCGTCTTGAGACACTGCGCGACCTGCTGCTGGCTGCCCGTGAAGCCGCCGATGCGCGCATGCACATCCCACATGCCGCTGGGCGCGGCCGGGGCAGCCAGGTTCCACTCGATCAGCACGGCGCCGGCCTGGGCGTTCTGCGTCGACACGACAAAGTCGCTCAGCTCGACGCAGCCGGGCTGGCCCGAGGTGGCGCCGACCTGCAGCACCGGGCGCGGGTTGTTGATGTCGTTGAAGAACCCCCCCGCCGACAGTATGGTCGGGTAGGACTCGCCGACGATCTTGGCGCCGGGCGGGATGCTGATCGTGCTGGTCACGCGGTAGAGTCCGTAGTCGAGGAAGAGGACCTTGCCCTGCGCCACGGCCGTGTTGATTGCGTTTTGCAGCGCGGCGGTGTCGTCGGATGTGCCGTCGCCGCGGGCGCCGGATGAGCGGACTGAGATGAATGACGAGGCTGGCGTGGACTCGTATTGCGGCTTGGAGCGCGTGTAGTATCGTCCGGTGTTGTCGAGGAGAGCCGCGGGGCGGGCGTTGGCGGTGACTACGCCGGCGAACTCGCGGGGTCCGCCGGCGGCTGCGGGCGTGTAGCTGTGTCCGTTACCCCAGGCGGGGATTGTGACTGCGCCCGAGGAGCCTGAGAGGAGCGTGCCGCTTGGTCCTTGCACTGCGACGGGCACGTTGGTGAGGGCAATGTTCTCCAGGACCAGACTGCCGGCTGTGGCTGGCGAGGAGGTGGATGACCAGGCCGTGAGAATCGCAGTGCCGACGTTGGTGAATGAGCTGTCGAGGAGAGTCACGCTGCCCGTCTCGACCTGGCTAGAGCCGCCGGCCGAGATGTCGATGCCGACTTGGCAGTTGTTGATCGACAGGCCTTGGTACGTCCAGCCCCAGTCCCAAAGGTGGATTATCGCTTCGTATAAAGTTAACAAACACAGTTTGTCGCCAAGAAGAGTAGACGCGAATTGAGGTTCAAGGTAGGCCTACCAGTCTTGCAGTTGTTAAACTTCAGATTGCGCATCGTGTACTGCTGATTACCGATAGAGGCGCCCGTTGCGCCACCGTTGAAGGTGAGGTCTGTGATGAACCCGCCACTCCCTTCCTCGATAAACAAACCGACGTGGACTACGCCAGTCGCGGTGGGCATGTTGAAGACAATGTTCTGCAAGCTTGTTGCCTGCGAAGTCGGCCAGTGCATGCCGGTTGCGGCAGTTCCTGGGGGAATGTTTGTAGTGTCGATGACAAAGTTGCGAACTTGGCGGAAGAAAACATTGACTGCCTTCCAGTTTAGATTCTGCGTGTAGTATGGGTTTCCGTCGATGAGTCCGAAGCCCGCAAAGTTGGCTGTTGCCTTGAGGGTCGGCGGGGAGTTGGCATCTCCGATGAGCTGGGTGAAGTAGGCCGGCGTGATGGATTTGGATATCAGGTAGGTACCGGCAGGGAAGTACACCAGCGCCGGGGTCATGGTGGTTGAGGTCTTTAGCCGTGGTCAGAACCTTTACTGCACCGTCGCTTCAAGTTCCGCCTCCGGCTCTGAGGCTTGATAGGAGGCCGGAGTTTAACTCACACAGCCTTGTCCGCAAGGGTTCCCGGCGTTGATGGCAGCATTGATGGCGTCGGTGTCATCAGTCACACCGTCTCCTGTTCCCACGTCAGGCCTGTTCCTGGGCACATTGGTGTAGATGTGCCATCATAGCAAACCTACCCTTTGCGCCGTAGCTCTTGACATTGCGGAACACCGAGTACCCTGCCCCGGCAAAGGGAGCATTTCCTTGATCTGTAGCCCGGGATTGTTAGAGTTGAACATGGAAGGTGAAGCAGATCGTATCCTCACGGGCTATGTCGCCAAGCCAGTATGCATTGGCAGCTGATGCAAGGCCGGCAACTGCCAGCAAAAAAGAGGCAAAACGCATGATGTGATGTTAGCAGCCGGGAGTCAGCCTCAAGCGTGGAAGAGATGAAGAGCCCGTCGTATCTGCCACAAACGACGAGGTGCGGGTTGAAACCTGCTTTCCAGACATGGCGGCGAGGCGGCTCCTCCAGTATTAAAGCATATGAGAACCACGCCTGCGCATAACGCGTGTCTTCGGAGATAATCTCACAGTCAGTAAACGAACGGGTGGCGGCAATGGTGACAGACATCCGGATGGAGCGTCACTGGCAAGAGACTGCACATCACAATGCTTCCTGGTCTTTTTGGAACGTGTGCATTGTAACCGGAGGATCACACAATCCATCTAACCAAAGGGCCGAATGTCTTGTTACTTCAAATTGCCAGCTAGAAGCAAGGAAAATTGCTCCAGCGGAATCGTTTGCTTGGGTTTGGACTCGGGCTTGACGAGCCAGTTGAAGGCACAGAAAGCGGCCATCATTTCCTGGATTCAGTCGGGAACATGGGTCCGCTGTCTTAATTCACACCATTCATGCCATGGCTATGCCCACACCGTCGCACTCATGGCTCATGAGCACCGGTCAGGGGGCGGACATGGTCACAAACTATTAAGAAATATGCTGCTCACTTGAGCGCGGCTCGCAGGTCTGGTCTCCCAAGGCGGGCTCAGCATCCTGTAAGAGGTGAGGATTGGGATGAGACAGGGTGCATCACAAGCAGAAAGATCATGATCATCAACTTGAGCTTCCCCAAAGTTCCAGACTTACAGGCAGGCAAGCGGGAGGCGGGAGGCGGGAGGGAAACAAGATGTACACTACGTAGTAGTAGCAGCGTAGGATGGGGCCCCGGGAAGTGTGACGGGATTAGATGAAGGGGTAACAGGCCGCCTCGCATCCTCATTCGTCAGCAACGACCCAATTGTTCGATGGGAGTCAAAACATCAATGCAGGAAATAAGGCCGGATGCAACCGTCAGTTGCCCGTCTGGTGACCTGCCGCGATCGACTTGATCACAAGCTTATTCCGAAGACATGCCCCTTGGGACATTCTGCCGGGGGCCCCGTCACGTCTGGCCCAAGCGCCCGCTGGACTGCCCAGCTTGTGGTGCATGCAAGGCAAGGCCAGGTTGGCAAGATACCTTAGGTCAGTTAGGTCGGTAGCCAAGGCATGAGAGCAGGTGCGTGTACTGTGTATGCTGGACTTCCGTGGTTACACTAGGCCGGCGCCCGAAAAAGATTGTGCGCCTGTCTGGGACGATGCCACCTGGTGATGCCGAGCCCGAGTGCGCGTGAGGGCAACCTTGTGAGAGGTCGTTTCCGGAAGGCCGGAAAGCTGGCTTGGCCGCCGCCATTTGTTCCCCGAGTCCTGCACGGAGCTGCGTTCGCGCTGCCCGCCTGACCATGACTCCTGAGTAGGGCCGTGCTCGTCGTGGACTTGCTGCTCCGAGTGTCTAACGTCCGTAGTACTGACAGCCACCCGGGACTTTGACGGATTACCTCATGTCTTGGTTCAGCTTACGCCTTCTAGTCGGTTTGGTGCCCTCCTTTCCACTCTGGTATCCCAGGAAGAGAGAATGGGGCAGCGAGTTTGAGGTGAACCAAGAGGAGAGTCTCTCGAACGCTGGCTCTAGCTCGTTGTTAGGGACCTTGAGAGACCAAGATACTAGCATACTGGCCGAAGCTGATACGGGTGATGCCATGGCCAGCTCTACATATTACTCCCTGCTCTGGATTGTGGGTTTGATGCGACAGCTCGTGCAACATCCACTGGCACAGAAGGTTCAGAGGTGCTGACAAACGGACAGTCAGTCCATGAGGCTTGATCTCGTCGACCCCGAGAAGCGTCCGAGATATTGAATTCTGGTGGTCCAGTAACGGCCGGTTCTCGTCACACCCGACCAGCCAGCCCCGATTCTGATGCGCTATGTGCTCTTCAACCCAAGCCGAGAGGGTATCATAATGGTTTGGGTTCATTATTAGATTGAGCCCGTCGCGTGACGGCGCGGTGACGGCCCAATCTGGTGATTCAACAATCTATCCCTGAGGGCAACGCTGAACGGCGTGGGTTGTTCGAGCTGGTGTGCCCTATCTGAAGCTGATGGTCGGTAGTTCTCGCCCTCGAGAACAAAGTCCCGTGCGAACGAGACTTTGGCCAGGCCAGCGTGTCTGCGGCCCTGCGAGTCGAGCCGCGAATGAATGATCTCGCGCGGGGGTCTCGCTTTGCCGTCGAGACAATGGAGGAGCCAGTTGCCGAAGGAGGGTGTCTATTGCCTCTTAATGTTTGCCCCGCGCGCACGAGGGCTGTCGCCAGCTTGGCATCAACGCAGTCCCGGGACGCCCTGTAGGACCCAAATCGTTCATAGGTACCTAGTCAGCCATGACGGAGTTTATGGTCAACATGGCGAGGAGGTATCGCAAGTCTGGACCGGAAGCACCTAAAGGCAGTTGTAGTGGTGGTCCCGGCAGCCGGGTGCTCGACCCCAGATCGGCTGTATTCTGCCTATTTCACATCGAGGGTGACGCCATATTGGACGGCAGCAGGCTCAATATTGGGCGGCAGGATTGGGACACAGGCGAGATTGTTGGTATCGGATCGAGGCTCTCCATGTTGTCAGCTTTTGCAATTTATGCCATCTTGGCGTTGCGGTCGCCGTGTCAGTCTGCGGAGTGCATCTGTCGGGGAAGCGCCAAGTCAGAATCGGGGTTAGGTGAGGTATGTCGTGTTTTGATGTTGCCTTGTGCTCCGTCCCAATGTTCGGGTGTCGCATCCATATGTAAATCTCTGTCTTTCTCTCTCTCAAAGTAAAGCAAGCTTTTCTGTCGTGGTGGTTTTATTTTTGGTGCGCTGCAGCACTGTCAATCCGACGAGCAGTTCCTGGCGACGGAGATGGACAAGATGAGACAGGCGACGGTAGCGGATGCTCCGTACCATGACTCGGTAATCTCGGTCGAGGCTTCGCCTTGCCTGGGTTGGGCGTGGTGTGGTATGGTGTGATGCTGGTGCTGCTGCTGCTGCTGCTGCACGATTGTGTGTGGGAATTGGGAACGTGATGGAATGGATCCATCTTCAAGTGAGAAATGCGGGCCAGAATTAGGTGCGGTGGTGGGTTAATAAGCTAAGCTCTCACTGGCCCCCCAGAGTCCAGACTTCTCCGCACCACAAACACGCTGGGAACGGGCGGGAACGGGAGCTTGCTTCGAAAGCTCGAGCCCACCTCCCCCAAAAAGCCCAAAGAGAACCTGACCCCTCCATCTCGCGTGCCTGTCGTTTTCCCCAGTCCAAGTTCTCCAACGGGTGTGAGCTGGGAGCTGGGGCAGCTGGGGCAGCTGTGGATCTCCACATTTGCCTCCACAGCCGCAGCCGGGACAATTCACGTTTTCTTCTTCCAGGTTTTTTTTCTTGGCTCTGCTTTGCATGATTTCTGTTTCGGTCCATGGCACCTTCTTCTTCTAGTCGGAGAAGAAGAAGGGGCAAGAAAGACAGAAAGGGGGGCTCATCACCACAAATTCATCATCCCTAAGCAGATGTTTGATGATGAAAACTGGTCTGCATCGGAATCTCGTCAGAAACCTCGATATAATCGAGGAAGACGCTCTCTGTTGGGGGCAGTAAACGATTACTGGGTGACAATGCGGCCGGTTGTGGATGGACTGATGCGGGTTGAGACGCCCCCCGCTTTGTCGTGTAACACGCTCTGCAGCTCGGCTCTTCTCCCTGGAACAGCTGGTTCTCACTAGGTGTGTAGGACGCACTCCTGTAGACGGATTTGCTACTCGACGCTCAAATTGTCTGCTTTCAGGAGAATCTGGGAAAAAAAGAAGCAATCTTCGTGGAAGTGATGCTATGACTTGAGAATACATTGCACAGTCTGACAGTCGGCACACGAGATGCCATCTCGCACTTTCGGCAAAGCAATCAGGTAGTGAGGAAGGGAGGGGCTTGGGCTTGAAAGCAGCGAGGCCGAGCGACTACTACTGCTTGACGTATTCATGCATGTTCAGTACGCCGCGCCAACGCCCGTCCGCGGTCACACGTCAGAGCTGAAGAGGTCTGAGAGCCAAGTTAAGTTGAAGCAGTAAATGACAAATGGAGGCACAAATGAAGGCCCCAGACTATGCAGTTACAGTTGCAGTTAATACAGCATACTGAGCGAGCCCTTCGAGTTCTCGGCAGTTCGCGCGGTCCGTTGGTAATGTCACTACAGGCAAGGTAGGTACCAAAGTCATGAGAGACTCACGGGAAAATAATGCATGTGGTGTCCTGGAGGGAGGAGCAGGCGATCTCTTTCTCTGCCCGTTGCTAATCATAAGGACCTAATAAATGTACCTAGATGAGTTTGATAGCTTTGTCAAGTGGTATTTAAGCCTGGCAAAAAACGAACGAGACCAAAGTGCCAGGACGGGCAGAGCACGCGCCACCCGAACCACACCCACCCTCGGGTCGGTGAC
This sequence comes from Podospora appendiculata, assembly GCA_033675105.1. Classification (NCBI taxonomy): domain Eukaryota; kingdom Fungi; phylum Ascomycota; class Sordariomycetes; order Sordariales; family Podosporaceae; genus Podospora; species Podospora appendiculata. The sequence continues at coordinate 1,335,410 of JAULSO010000005.1, read as the reverse complement.
CTGGGGACCCCATCTTTTCGGCTCCCCAGGCTGTAAAATTGCGGCAGCGGCTGATTGGCTCCCCCACCTCCACCTCACCCGCTACCCCAGAAGGGCGATCTAGCCCCTCTTTCCTCGCTGAGTTCTTGCCCGCGTCCGTTCTCCATTCTCCATCCTTCTCCATTCTCCAATGCGCCATGCGGAGACAGGCCATTTGCATGGTAGGAACCACTCTCTGGAACGTGCTCCCATGGGGAAAGTGCTTCCCCCAGTGTCCCCCCAGTTCCTCGCTCCCTCTTAAAATGCCAGAAAACCAGAAAACCAGATCCCAGAAAACTTCGTGCGCTGCACAGGGCTTTAGGCTTCGGGAGGGAACTACCTGTATGTACCAAGAGAGAATTATTTCCGGCTGTTGAGTCTGGTACCTGTTGTAACCTAAGAATTCTGGACAATGCATGAGCCTGTCTGGCGCTTCTAGCGTGCCGTCATGGTGACTTCCTTACCTAAGGGAAGGCATGTGCCCTTGATGCGTGTGCCTTCCATTCCGTGCTGTGCCCGGACGCTGTCTGCAAACTTTGAATTTGACTCTTTTCCATCTTCTCCTCTCTGCCCATCTCCAACCTGACAATCCCGCCCCAACCCACGTTTTCGGAGTCGGAGTCCCGCAAGCCACCCCTAGGTCCCGACAGGTACCCTCCAGGTTATTAGTGAAGTGAGGTGCAGTGGACGGGTTACGGCGACAGGCTGGTGTATCCGCCCCATACCTTATTCTACCCGTACCGCACTTCCCGGTGGCATTCCACTCAGCGGCCCGGTATACTCACCGCCCTTGAGCGTTTGGCAGCCGTGGCAGCGTGGAGAGGAGAGAGAGGCAGGCACGACAGGGCACGCACGCGGTCGGACCCGAAACACGACATACGACATACGACGCTGGGGTAGAGAGCACCTCATTCAATCTCATCCCCCACTGCCATCGACATCCATCATCATCATCATCATCATCGCCATCATTGCTGTATACCACTGCATCATTCGGCTGTCCCCAACTAGAGCTCGGACAGAAACAGACATACCTGCCGATACCGTGTTTGTTTGTTTTGTTTGTTTTTTCTTTGGCCCTTCTGCGCTTACGACACGACGACGACAACAACCAACTAAACCAATTGAGGAGAGGATACCTTACCCCAGGTCCAGGGCCAGCCCAGGGCCAAGATCCAGATCCAGATCCAGACCACCCACTCAGTCCCAGGCTCCCAGGGCCAGGTACCCTCAGTACCTAACCCGCCCAGACCTGACCCCAGAAAAGAATCCCCAGACCGCGGCTCGCTGGCAGGCAGCGCACCCTGCAGTCTGGACTGGACGCCTGTCGCGTTTCTCCTCTTTCTCCTCTTTCCAGCCTGCTTCATCCGACTACCGAGTCCCCTTTCCCCGCCTCCTCCTTCTGCAGCCTTTGCGCGCCTCGCTCGCTTGTGCCTGGACTGCTACCCTCCAACTTCCAAGTCACCAGCTTGTCACCCGTTGTCGTCAATTCTCCGCTCCTGGCTCTCCACGTTCCGTTTCCTCCTCCATCCGCCTTTTTTCTTTCCCTCCTCTTGGACGGATCTCCTCCTGACGCGGTGTGTGGACGCCCGCATTTACCCAACCTCGAAGTGCGACCTGTCGACCGATACGCGCCAAGAGCTAGTCAACCGCGGCCTCGCTCCCAACGGCTCTCTAACCTCATATCAAGCCTCCCTCCATCTGCCCTCGGAGACGAGCTTGCGCCCGCACATCATCCGCGCGCCGTCACCGCCGCCGCCCCCCACGACCCCACAGGGGTTTGCAACCTCCTGTCGTGCTTGTGTCATTGACCGGAATACTCCCGGGCGGCCTGTTGCGCTGGGTTGCTTTTGTTCCCTCGCTCACAACTCGGTTCTCTTCCCGGCCTGGGTCGAGCTTTGGTCTCAGTGTTGTCCAACTCCCTCTTTGGGTCTGGTGTAATCCAATCTCTGCCGCGCTGCTGTCCGGATGAGCCAGAGCAAGCAGAGCAGACTTGTCCAGGGATCGTCAAGCTTTGGGTCAACAGAGTCCCCAGTGGGCGAGTGAGAAGGTCCGTCTGAGACGCGAGGCCAGCAGACGGACAGCAGACGGACAGCAGACCAACGAGGGGTAGTCAGTCGTCAGAAGGCATTTGCCCAACCGCCAGGGCTGAATATAACAACAGGACGAGGATGATCTGCACTCCTTAATTCATCAAACTCCTCACACAAGGCACCCCGCAAAATATTACCTGGGGCGCCTTCCTTGTCGATCTGGGCTGCTCTCCTCATCCCCCTTTCCCCTTCCCCTTTCCCCTGGCCCTTGGCCTTCCCCCACTCCCCCCAGCCTGCGCGACTTTCAGTGGCAGTCTATTATCCATTTTGATACCCCAATCCCGCGAGACAGGCCTCCTCCACAAGGCGCCATGTTGCCCCTACAGTCAATCGAAGCTCCCGCAGACGAAAACGGGGAGTCCCGGCACCAGAAACCAAAGACTCTGCCGTGCAAGTACTGCAGTAAACGCTTCAGGTCAGCAGAAACCGCTTCCATCCACCACCTCCTCTATTGCATATTGACTTACATTGCCATCTCATATTAGACGTGTGGAGCACGTACAGAGGCACGAGAGAACCCATACCAAGGAAAAGCCCTTTTCTTGTGCCTGGGACCGTTGCGGGAAAACGTTTGGACGAAGGTGAGTTAGTTTCCAGGGCTGGTCCCAATCTCTGTGGCCTGTCTGCCTTTTTTTGGGCACCCGGCTGTGTCATCCTCCTCCACTTACCACCCTCCGTCTACCATCTCCCCTCCTTCCCTGCTATCTAGCACCGGCCAGTTACCCAGCCATCCTCTATCGCATGTCACCTGGCCCGTGGTTCTTGATACTTCCTTATCCACGTGTAACAACGCACTTGTATGTTCTCTGAAGAAGCATGCTTATCTGATGGATATCAGGGATCTCCTCGTCCGCCACGAGAAGCTCGTCCATCTCAACGAAGGCGGCAACAAGGATGGCGCCAGGCCTCGGAAGCCGTCCTCGGGGGGCGCCGCCGCCGGCCCCTCTGAGAATCACGTCGATGCCGAAATGCTCGGTATGCCGCAGCGGGCGGTGCACCCGCAGTACCAAGCCGAACCGATGCACGCCTCTGTGGCATCGACCATGCCGCCAGACTCTCGCCTCGCAGCCAGAGCACCCGCGTGCAACTTGGACCTTCTCTCAGATGCCGCGACGCATCTGGCTTCAGGCGGCGAAGCCAGCAACATCCAGCCGATGCAAGGCCTCGCTCAGCCCCCTCCCGATTTAACGCCGGTGAAGGCATACCATGATGGTATGGCCTATGGTGATCGAGGGCGGGAGCAGGACCAGGGAGTCATGCCCGGGTACAACAACCATGTGCAGCCGCCGCCGCCCGCTTTTGATGACTACAATCTCTTTCTAGACGACTACGGCCCATCATCACATTTCCTCCCGCCATCGCTCGAAGCGGAACAAGCGTTTGGTATGTGGGCACGGCAAGGACCTGAGATGGGAGCGAGAGGACCTTCGAAACCATCTTCGACATTCCCGTCTCGTTTTCCATCCTTACAGCCAGACCCGCGAGATCCTCGAGATCAGTCCGACGGTGGATCCATGATGCATGGGGATGCCATGAGGGCTCCGAACTGGAGGATATCTGCCACCGACCATTCTGTTATCAAGAACCGGCTGGATGAATTCTCGTCGGTTCTTCCAAACGACTTCGTCTTTCCGTCACGGCATACCCTGACTAGGTTCTTGGAGGGCTACATCAGCGGATTTCATGAGCATCTCCCTTTTCTCCACCTTGCCACGCTGTCGCCTACCGATGTCTCGCCCGAGTTGCTTCTAGCTATCCTAGCTGTCGGCGCGCAATATCGTTTCGAAACGAACCGAGGCCACGCACTCTGGTATGCTGCAAAGGCTGTAGCCTTTGAGCAAATCCGACGCAGGCACAGTCACGAAGTCCATGGACTACTTCCCACACCCGCCGCTTACAGCCCTCACTCTACAAGGCCGTCCCCGAGTTCCGGGTTCCGGCATTCCTTTCCTTCTGTGCACCAGGACCGTCCGGTGACCCAAGATACGCATCGTGAGCCATAGTAAGGCCAGCCCTCCCCCCCCCCCCCCCCCCCCGCCCCCTCCCCCTTACTTGATATACTGGTTGCTGATCCCAACAGTTCTCCGAATACGCCCCAATCGCGACTTGAAACCATTCAAGCCCTCCTTCTCCTCTTCGCTGTCGGGCTTTGGGGCGCAAAGGCTATCCTCCACGAGGCACTGACTTTGCAAAGCGGGCTTGCTCTCTTGGTCCGTGAAGAGGGCCTTCTAGCGGACCCGAACCAAGCAACTGACTGGGAGACTTGGATCCGACTTGAGGCAGGCACGCGTACGAAGCTGATTGCCTACTGTTTTTTCAATCTCTGCAGCATTGCATACAACACGCCTCCCTTGCTGTTAACATCGGAGGTACACCTATACCTCCCAAACCCCTCTCGTCTTTGGAGAGCCGAGACCCAGTGGCAGTGGCAAGAAGCCCGACAGTCCTACCCGAATATCGAAATCCCCTTGCAAGACGCCTTCTCGCGCCTACTGAATCGGCCATCGCAAGGACCGCCCTCTCCAGTATCGTCGTTGGGAAACTATGTTCTCATCCATGCCTTGATTCAGCATATCTTCCTACTCAAGCAGACGTCCTTTGCCTCCATCTCGCCATTCGAGATTCACAGAGGCTTGAAGATGGATGACGTTGAAGAAGTTAGCCAAGCCCTTCGCCTTTGGAGTCACGGCTTCGAGCAACACCGTCAGCTTCGCGCCAACGAACCAGGCTCGCAAGTGCCCGTGGACTTTGTGGGAGGCCCCGTGGCTTTTAACTCGACAGCGTTATTGAGGCTTGCATACATTAGATTGCACACAGACCTGAGTCCCAGTCGTAGTCTCGAGACTCGTGACCACGTTCTGGTGGCAGCTGCGTTCAGCGACGCTCCGTTGCTTGTGCGTAGCCCTCGACTTTGCCGTGCGGTGGTGCAGGCCATTCATGCGTTGTCTATGCTGGTCAAGATGGGTGTAAACTATGTTGCAAGAACAAAGTCATTGGAGTGGAGTATGCAACATTCTCGTAAGTCTTTCAAGCCCCGTCCTCAAGTCGCCAACTCAATCACAAGTACCTTGCTTCTAACGCCAGCGATCCTGCAGTCTGCAACCTCGAGTGTGCGGTGCTTCTCTCAAAGTGGCTTATGACGCTAGCGTCGATTGGCCCTGCGCAGGAGCCGCCGACTCCGGAAGAGAAGGGCCTCCTGGAGACTGTCCGCCGTATGCTTGACGAGACCGAGTTCGCCGTACCTATCGACCCATCGTTATCTGGGGGCCATAACCATCATCAGCCCCGTTCTATCGATATCTCCGCTTCAGATAGTACGAAACTACGGCAACTCGCATCTGCTGTGATCCGCCTGTGGGCCGAGACTTTCAAAGGAGCTCACATCTTTGAGATTGTTCGCATTATGGCTGCGGGCTTGGAAGGTTATGCCGACCTCATTGAGAAGCCTAGGGATAGGACACCACTGGGAAGGATTGGGTCGAACCAAGGAATGGGCTGAATTTCGCCGGCTGGAATGTTGTCCTTGGGGTAGCTCGGTCTAATACGATCACTGAGTAAGACACATTCCCTGATGCGAGACGTTTTCGATCTCGAGATCCTCAGAACGGATATCTAGACTGCACTTGACAGGACGACAAAGACTGCAGTCCGGTTTACCTACCTTCCCCAGCCCTAACCGGTCTCTCCTCCGCAAGCATGTGAGATGAGGGCCGGACTTGAAGGATGCAGTACGGTCCATTCTCTGAGTCGCTGGAGCAATAGGTGTCGGTGTCTAGCTTCATATAGACAGCCTTGGAGCTCGGTTGCTAGGGGACTGCCAGTCGATACCTGTATTGTGCTGACTGATCTCTCGAGGTCGGTTTGCCGCTATGGTGTAGATGGGGTGGTTGTTGCCGACTAGTGGAAGCTAAGGCAGATGAGTGCATCCCACTCAGATTTAAGTTTATATACCTGGCGTTTGTTATTTTGTTGTAATTTGACGAGCAAATATCATATGCTTCCGCCAATACCATGATGGTTTTTCTTTGGCAAACAAGGTCTCACGAACCGACGTCGAGCTGAAGAAGCATGCAAATCAAGCGTCTGCTTGTTTCCATTGTTCCTGGAGATTACATGAAATGCTGGACGGAATACTGTCAACAGCTTGATGAGTGCCTTGTTTCAAGAGAAGAGTCAGCGCAAAAGGTCTGGTTTGATAACATGACTGAAACTTGCCTCATTCAAGATACAACTCCAGCCGTCTCTGTTTATTATCCCTGTTGTATACTTGGGTGGTTATTTTCGGGCTATACTCCCCTTTTGCTGAATCTGATAACTCCACGTAATTACCATACTCGTTGTCTACTAATTTATCAATGATGATAAATTTCAATGACCCAATTCCCAGCAGCCGCTGCCTGGTTTGATATTTTGAGACCTCTCTGTATCGGAGACTTGGCAATAAAAGCCTGGCTGTACACTAATTAATTAAACGGCCTCGATCACCTTCAGACAGTTTCAAACACTTCAGAACGGAACAATCGAAAGTCTGGTGGAAATGATGAAGCAAACATGAATGAAGCAAAAGCCTAAATAGAAAGGATATTGTGTTTGATCGAGAGGAAACACCCTCTCGATTAAATCCCCTCTTACCATACATTTGCTTAGCTTGTTGCAAGGTAGTAATTAATCAGATCCAGCTTGTCCAAACTCGGAGAATAACACACCCCAACTATTTCAATCCACCATCATAAGTCCAACGAGCAACCGCCAGATAAGAAGCTAGCTTCAGCGGACACTTAATTAGTGCCAGGATACAAATCCCGATCGTCAGGCCGCTGAATGTCATAGACCTTTGGTAACTACCTGACCTGGGGTATCGGTCGACAGATGTCGGGTACACCCAAGACCTCGGGAAGCGACAAAGAAGCCATCCATCACCTACACAAACGAATTCGGCACGGTGAACCAACTCGGATTGCTCATTGGTTTGGTGTCTTAGACTAGGTCCTAGCTATCAACCGCTCCGCACCTCCGCCACCCATTTGAACTTTGCCATTGAACCCAAAATGCAATCGTGAGAGTAGATGGGTAGATCGTTGGCGAATCACCAAGCACACAGAGACGTACCCCAGACAGAATCGTGCAAGAAGAGACCAGGATCAAGAATGCAAGACGGCTTCCTCCCAGCCACATAAAACAAGAAAATCAAAACAATCAAACCCTCCCCCCGCCAGTGACATCTAGCTGTAGGCCGCAGTCCTGTAATAATCCCCCGGTGCGCTCGGCCCATCATCAGCACCCGCAGTCGATCCTGGCGGTACATATGCCTTGTACTGCGGTGCGCCACCTCCATCATTCAGCCGGCTCGGCAGTGTCTGCCTTGCGTCATACGCTGGCCCAGCCGGATGCAAGGGCGGCGGGGAGAGCGCTCCCCCGGGCCTTGTTTGAGGGATGGGTGGTGCCTGACCGAGCGGTGCGGGCGGGTGCGGGGCATCGCTCGAGTTATCGTAACCGGTGCCGTCGTAGCCTCCTCCGTAGCGCGGGGGTGATGGCTGAGACGGGGCGTTGTAGGCTGCGTATTGGCCGTACGATGGCCTGTGATCTGGGCCGCTTGGGGCGAGTGGAGCTGGGGCCGAAGGCGCAAGAATGGAGGGAGGGCCTGGCTTACCGCCCGCGGGACTGGCGGCGGCATATGGGTCGTCTTGAGGGTAGCCAGAGGATAGGTACGAGGCTATGGGGTTCGCGTTGTGGGTTGCGATGGGCGAATCATATGCCGAGGTGGAGAGTTCCTGTGGAGCGCCCCCGTAGGTGCTCTGCGGGCGTGCGCCCGGTGGCGGGGCTTGATATGCCGTGTATTGGTTTGTGGGCGGTGGCGGGGAGGATGAGGTGTGAAGAGGAGTCGGCTGTTTACCGCCCGAGGGGACACGTTGGTCTAGGGGTCGGGGGGCATACTCCTGCTGCTGGTGTTGCTGTGGTGGTTGCTGTGGCGTTTGTGCGGCCTGTTGGTTGGCCTGCCCTGGAACTTCGGCACCAGCTACGTAGAATGGAGCAGGAGCTCCGGCAGGACCAGGCCGTTGATAATTAGGCGAGGGTGATGATGGTGGATATTGCTGCTGCTGTTGTTGTTGTGATTCTATTTACATCAGCCATAGGATTCCTCCTAACCGCCAAACTCGGCCAGCTGCGTACCTTGGGGCGGAGTGTAGAATCGCTGTGGCTCTTGCTGAGGGGGGGCACCGTAGCCCTGTCCAGGGCTTGGGTAGCCTTGGGGGATTTGGGGTCTCATGGCGTATTGGTGATAGGTCGGTCCAGGCGGGTGTGACATGGAAGACTCCAACAGGGCTTCGTAGTCTCTCCTCGCCTTGATGAACTTTTCGTTGAGCTGCGTGAAGTCATCTGCCCGTTGTCAGCGCGCCTTCGAAACATTACGCCTTGGTGTTTTGGAAACCCCACCCTTCTTCTGCGAGTACTTCTCAATCAATTTGATGAGCTTCGGCCGGATTGCCAATGTCTGATGGTAGAGTTTCTGCTCGGGGCCAGGTTAGATGAATGCCAAATATTCGACGGAAAGGGGGTCGGTCATACGGAGATTTCCTCATTGTCCTCCTCTCGTGGTGTGGTGTTGCTGGCACTTAGAAGTGTCAACAGCTTCTCGACGTTTTTGATCTCAGCAAACACCTCGGCCTCCATCTGCGCCTCGCGCTGCAGCTCGTCCGGTGTCGGGTCCGTGAGCTTCTCGACGTAGTTGAGGGGGAAAATGCCCGTCTTTCCCTTGAGCGACCCGCGCCACCAATCCTTGTAGACGCTCTCCAAAACAGCAATGACGTCGCCCTTCTTGAATTCCAGCTCGCCGGGCTCCGATGGGACAAAGTCAAACTGGGCCCTCACCCGGGAAACAGTCGCAGCGGTTGTGCCGGACGGGACAGGCTGCACTGGTGCCGCTTGAGCAGCGCTTGCCGACCCCCCGACGCCGCTGGATCCGGCAGCATTCGACGAGCCCGACGGCTGGAAAGGAGCCTTCTTGCGCTCCTCTTCCTGCAGACTGAGCTTAAGGGCCATCTGCAGTTCCTCCTCCTCCTTTCGTCGGTCCACTTCGGTGAGGCTGTTCTTCTGGGGGGCGCTCGGGGCCTGCAGGGTCGGGTTGGTCTGCTTGAGACGGTAGTAGGCGTCGTACATGATGCCGAGCTCGGGGTCCGCCTTGAACATGTCGGTCCATTCCTTCATGCGTTCGAGGATCTTGGCCTTGACCTGGGTGTGGGTGTTGCGATCGTTGGCGAGCTTGAGCATGGCATCGGTGAAGGCGCGGCTCGACAGCTCACGGTGCATCGGCTTGCCACAGTTCTGCGACAACGCGTTGGCTACCTGCATTTGGGGGGAGGGGTTCGTCAGCCACAAGAGGATGGATGGAAGAAGGAAGGCCTGAGGGGGTGCTCACCTCGAGTGTGTAGAGCTGCACGTTGGCGTTGCGATGTGCTAGGCGCTTGATCAAGCTCTGGACGGCCTCCTTGGAGCCATTCGAGTCGCTTGCTACACGGTCGCACACCTCCATGATAGCGCCCCAGTCCTCGGACGTGAGGTTCTCATCGGTTGCCTTGTCTGCGAGGGTTCATTAGCACTCGTCGGCCGGGCAGATGCCACCTCGGGGGTCCTCCCCGGTCCGGTCTAGTCCAGGGCACCACATACTGATGGCTTCATCGTAAGGCCCGACTGCCGCCGCTCGAAACATGGCGGGCCGTGTGTCGAAGCAATGACTCTGTTTGGCGGAATGCCGTCACAGTTGGATGTTGCGTTGCGGTGCGTTGGAGTGCCGTGCGAATGACGGCTGACTGATTGGCGATGCCCGTAGTCGACTGTCTGGTTTCGCTGCCTGCTAATTATCGCGGGCTGTTGACGACAGATGCTGGTTTCCGACGACAGGTATGTTGAGGTTAAGGTTGACGGTCAAGGCAAGGCCGGCTGCTTTCCCGGCGCGATTCCAGTTAGATCAAGTGACGGCGGTGCTGAATGGTGGGTAGGTAGGTAGGCACTGGTAGGTAATCAGGTGGGTGGGTTGAATGGACGGTCGGGTGCAGGCTGCTCGGAAGGTGATAGGTGCCTACCTATGACGAACCCCTCAGGCTCTCTCAGCCGACCGGCGATCCACGCCCAGAGCTTCTATGCATCCATTTCTGCCTTGCCCGCTGATTGCCCCACACTATATCCCTGACGCCGCATCATCGACCAAGCCCAAGGCGCCCTTTTATTTTGGAGCACCCAACAAGAGCTTGCGCCTCTGCCTGCCTCCCTGCAAAGCCATTGCGTATGAGCTTGCGCAACCCCAATAACCAGCCGAATAGGGTTAGGGTCTACGATGGCAGGCGACTCTCCGACGAGTCCATGTTTCTTTTTCGTCTGATCGAGATCATGTCGCTTCTTTTCATCCGAATGCGACACTTTGACATTCAGCGCTAAGCATCTCCCAATCATCACACCATTAAACCGTATCGCCAATGATTGGAATAATGTGACGGTTGAGTCGGGGATAATTCAATGTCATTGATCGACGAATCGCCTCCTCGAACCGCTAACTGGGACTGGCAACTGCACCGCGATCCACAAAGCAAGCCATATATGTAAAGCGCAGTCATCAAGCTCGTATGAATTCTGCCGTCCGCATCGCTTGAATAAACACAATTTAGTTAGCCATGATTGTAATGTACTTCCCATATCTACCTGGTGCTCTACCCCAACCCGGCCCGCTGTCCCCACCAATCCGATATTCCCAAATACACCCCTATCCCGTAAACAAACAAACCCCCTGACGAGGTAGCTAAGCTATATGATCTGTTTCACCTTGCTGCTCATCTTATATCACGTCGTCAGCTAGGGAGTTATATACCGGTCCATGTCATACAAAAACCCCTTCATCCATCTTCGGTAGTCATCGTAGCTGCCAAATGGGGCATTCTCTCTGGTTCTTAGTTCCAGCCCCTCTTTGATGTCCCTCTGGGCTCAAACGCCCTGTCTCTCTCCTCGCGCCCGGCACTCCCCCCGCCTCTCCTCTCCTCCAAGCTCCGTCGGGTCGGGCCCCTCTCCAGTTCACTCATAGCAAACAAGAGTGGCTCATCGTCTGTCCCATCCTCCCCACCACCACTACCACCAGGTCTGCCCATGTATCGCCCGCCACTTGAAAACGAGCCTCTGCTGCTCGGGCGTTGTTGCTGCTGTTGCGGTGACGGAGGTGCTTGCTGCGTGGCCCTGACGCCTTGGTACCTCGATCTATACGGGGTTCTTCCTAGAACTCCGCTCGGCGATGCAGAGCCAGCACCCTTCTCATTGTCATCGCCTTCCCCGCCACGCTGAGCGGATGGAGACGCGGGGCCCGAGGTTCTGATATCGGCGGTGGGCTGCAGGCTCAGCGAGGTAGACGAATTTGCGCCCGAGGTGCGCTGGTAAGCCAGCAGTGTGCTCATCGTCGGCGCCTCGCGCTCTTCCGCGCCAAGGCTGATGCTGCGCTGAACCAGGTCCGAGTCGTCCTCACCCGCTGTAATGGAGTGGCGATGCTGTTGCGCAACGGAGCTTGCCCGGCGGTTGGTACTGCCCGTGTGGAGCAGTCCCGGAGACAAAGGAATATCAATTGCGTTGGTGCCCTCCTGGCTGACGGGGGTTTCATCCGAGCCTTCTTCCTCTGTCGCCAGTATCGCGGGATTCCTCGGTTGGCGGTGTGCGGCCAGGCCTGGGCCTTGGTAATCGATAATCGAGTTCTCGCTCAGGCGGGACGGAATGGCTGGTGTGTGGGGTGTGTGAGGCGAGAGAGGCTTGCCTGGGGAGGATGATGTCGACATCGATGCTGGGTTTACCATGCTGGGAACGTTAGCCAGCTGACGGCTCGAGGAGCTGGACGAACGGTGGAGCTGCATTGACGAAGTCATGGACTCGGTTAACACGTTGTTGGATTCTCGCATCAACTGAAACTTTGAGAGCTGCGCAGCGGTTCGCTTAGCTGCTGAGGACTCGCCCTTCTTGTTCGGTTCAAAACTTTGGAGCGTCTTTCGGCTGTCAAGCGCCTTCAGGAAATCAGAGATACTATCATCGTCAGTCGCAAAAGACCCTGAGCTGCCTGCCCCTCCGGCTTCGGCAAGCAGACCCGAGCCGGGTTGAGCGGAAGAAGATAGACTCTGCTTGCCGCTGCTGCCTTGATCGTCATCTGCCTTGCTTTGTCCCCCAAAAGAAGCCCGTCCTCGTCGATGCGTAAAGCTGCTGCTGTAGCGGCTAGTCGGCGTAGGTTTGGGCGACCCGGAGAAAGGGATCGCCTCTGGCGCAGCCGCGGGAGGACCGCCGCGCAAGGATGCCGCCATTCCAGCTGTGAGTGAAGAGCGGTTTCTCGCCTGAGAAATACCGCTCTGTCCTGCTGGACGACTGTGCGGTGATACTCCCTGGTCCAGATCATGAATTCTCGGGGATCCCGAGAGCGAGCCGGCCTTGAACGGCTGGAACGAAACCGACGGCCGCCTTCCTGTGCCGTCAGGATTCCTTAGCGAAGGCCGAGCTGCCGAGCCACGAATCGGTAATGAATGCGGTGGTTCCGGTTGCTCTAGGCTTGCCGCAGCCGATGCGGGTGGCGAGCTTGTATCGGAGCCAATTGGGCGCACTGCCTTTAGAGCAGTCATGGGGCTAGTCCCCAGCGCTCCTTCGCCGTGGAACGTGGAGAGACTGCCGTATGTCTGCTGCGGTTCTTGTGCTCCGCGTCCTTGGCGCTGAGACGGCAGAGAGCCAACTTCGGCGTACGAATCTGACCGTACATGTTCGCGTCGGTTTGTTATCGAGGGCTTGAAGAAGTTCTCGTCGACTCCCATGAACCGCGAGCTGAGCAATGACTCGGAGTCATCAACCCTGAAGTTGCAGTCGTTTCGATGCGTAAGCGAAGCATAGAAGCGGCCCACAGGCACCTCGAGATCTCCAAACATGTATTCCGTCACGGCGTCGTTCCCGTCGAAGAGGGGCTGCCGTAGCGGGTCGTAGCTGGTGTGCTCGGGCTCGGCCGTGAGGATCCGGCACTTCACCTCCAATGCCGGATGTATGCCTTTTGCCAGTGCTTGCTGCGAGTACTTCCAGCTGGGCATGAGTCGTGTCGTGACGAATAACGATCGGAAGAAGACGATGCTCCGCTTATATATCGTGGGCAGGTTCGGACCAAACTCTTCCAGGTTATCGGTGGGGAGGCACCTAAGCTCCACCCTCCATCGCTCTAGGATAACTTCAGTATTGCGTTTCTGCTGCTGCTGTCTCCTTGGGGCCTCATCACTCGATGTTTCAGAGCTATTCAAGGCCTCCAGAGCATCCCATCTCTTGCCATGCCCGTCCACGATCACGAGGCTTTGGTTGCTAGAGAGCCGGGAAGCGTCGAGGTACGTCTCGATGATCATGGGCGGCGGGCGGTTCTCGAAGCTGCCAGACGTCTTGTACACTCGAAGCTCTTCCCTAAAGTCATCGATGTCTTCCGTTTCTATTTGGAACTGTGAAATGAGGAGTCGGTCAGCTGGGCTGCAAACACTCGCGCCTTGGTGGCCAGACGCACCCATTTGTTTATCCTCTTCTCCCCCCTCCGATTCTCGGTAAGATTAAGTCGTGATTGCAGAATAAGCACGGCTGCTTTGTAGTAGAAATTCTGCCAATCGTCAGCTCAGAGTTGCCGGATTGCAGAGCGAGTCCCAATGGGCGCACCTGGATGATCTGATCCAGCTTCTTGATGGATTCCCGGCTAGGACCAGCGCCTGACGGCTCAGGACTGTCTGATATGGCAGATCCATCGCGGACGGCCGCCTCTGATGAGCCGGCTCGGGCTCGAGTTGCCGAGGTCAGCGTTTCTCTCTGGTTGTTGGTCCGTGTGGGGTTTGTCTGGGGGGATGATGCGGGGGAAGAGACCCTCGGGGGGTGACGGGGTTGCTGGTGCATCGCGGCGGCGGTGGATGGAGGTTAGGTCGAAGGTCGATGGCAAGAAAGCGTCGAGGTTTTACATCGGAGCCAGCCCGGCCGGTGGTTCCAGAGGGTAGGCGGGCGCCAAAGCCGACGGTTGTGGGCGTGAGACGGCGGCGCACTTGCTGGCTGGGGCGGTCGTTGATCAAGTTGTTTGTGGTGGGCACCTGGTCAAGCAGGTGGGATGGGACGGATAGGGTGGTGGGTGGATGTCGATGTGGATTGGGGGCGTGGTTGTTATCGAGGCCAACGGACCTTTGCATCCATACTAACCGGGACCTTGGTGGTTTGCGGTCCGCCTCGGGGATGTGGCTGCCGGTCCAACTCGAAGATGAAGATAGTGGCAGAAAAGTGATGAATGAAGAAAGAAAGAAAATGCGCGGACCGTACCCTCAAGGCTGACAGTCTTCCCAAACTCAGCGGCCGGGATTTGAACGGATGAGCGAGTCCTTGACGGGAGATGCAGGCGCAGATGTAGAGTGCAGACGAGACGAGAGGTGCAAGCTCATGGTCTGGTCTGGTTGGCTGTTGGCGGTGACGATACCAGGTAGGTACAGGTGCAAGGCAGACGAGCGCACCCAGCAACCAGCAACGGTCAGTCAGTCATCAGCGGTCGGGGGAGCTGGGCTGGAGACTGGGGACTGGGGACAGGCTGTCCCACCTGGGAAAGGTAGCGTCCAGGGGTCTTTAGCGCGCTTCGGGAACATCAAAGAGCTGATCTGGCGGAGCTGCTTTGCATGGGTGCCTCGGTACCGCGCAATACGGAAAGAACAATCAGTACGGGTTCCCTCCGGCTTACGGGTTACCATGGAATAGAAACGGCAAATAGATGCAGCGATGTCGGAAGGTGGAGGTGTGTCGGGTCCATGACCGGTAATCATGGAGGGAGGAGACTGTTTGATCGCGCCATACAGCCTCGAGTTCTTTTACCTAAGGTGCTCGGGAAAATGCGACAGGAGCCGTCTGGTCGGGGTGCTCGGCCAGAGATAACCTTCTGTACGGCTTAAGGGGTGCGTACTGTACGCGACGATAGAGTGCATGTACTGTACGGAAGTGTACCTCGTGATCATTGACTTATCTTTCGTCATCGAATCACGTCCTAGGATGACCGAGATTGGCGAATCGGGCGACAAGGACCAGCAAGCGGTGGACCGTGGAGCTGATCCATGCCCAGATGCATGCAACAGCAACAGCAACAGCAACAGCACCACCTCACCTCACTCACACTGGCACCTCTGCTTTACCTGTATTTACACCTCCTATGTTGCGGGCCTGGTGCGTATTTCACCACAACCGCCCGAACAAAGTAATTGATCGCGTAAGGTGCCGGGCCCTTTGACAACGGCATGGCAGCGCCTGCCTGGACTTGCGCTTCCCAGTCTCATGAACCAACTGCCCAATCAAGAACCAGGAGAGCATGAAAAGAGAGGTGCCACAAACGTCGACCAAAGGACGGGAAGGAAGGAGCCTCTGGAGAAGCCTCATCATAGTGGAGCTGGCGTTAGGTAACTGCTGCGTACTGCATCCAAGACAGGGCAAGGAACCAGGTTCCAGGTTTTGCTGGACGGGCTGCCATTTGCTCTCGCCGCCTCTCTCCCGCCAGTCGTAGGTATGTAGAAGCAAGGCAACCTTCAACTCTCCCGTAGAATAGGTCCACGACGCCAAAACACGAAACGCTAGCCTCCTACCAGCCTGGACGGTTTTGATAGCAACCTCCATCAACCTCTGAAAATATTCATTCCCTTTTTTTTTTCTTTCTTTTTTTCGGAGCGGCTCTCTGCAACCCTTTTGTGCGCTGTTGCGTTACTGCTTTGTACTCCCCAGGAACGCTGCCCCAAACAACAATAAATGGCCACGGACGGCTTTGGTTCGCAAGAGTGAAGTCCCTGGAAACATGATCCCCGTGCCGTTTTCTGCAGTGCAACCGATCGCCGGTTTTCCCGATTCCATGTGTCCAGGCGGGGAGTTATCTCACCATGAAACCCCCTCGAGTGTCGCGCAGGGTTCTGTAGTGTAGATGGTCAGGCCCCAGTGAATGAGTTGATTGATCGATCCAGCCATCCAGGCGGACGCGGATGCCGTGCAACCTCCCACGCAGGCTCCAAAGCAAACCTAGGTAGCCAAACCCGGCTGGGATTCAATTGGTCAGATCATGCTGACTGACTGATCGAACCGCGAGACCCCAGCGACCGGGTGGGCAGATAAGAACGAGGCGCGCAAGAGATAAGCAAGTGCAGGGCGGCGGTTTCGTTTCGTTTCGTTTCCCTGGCTCACAAAGGTGCGGAGTAAGGTATTGTATGTCCTGTTCAACTGCTGCAGACAGGAATGGACGGCGGGAGGGATGGACCTGTGACAGCCACCGCGGATATTATATCGAACCTGCTTGGGTGTACACATGTCATATGCCAGCACGGTGCTCAACACGTGGAATCGGCAGGTAGGTAAACGGCAACGAGGCGAACAGGATACAGGATGCAGGGCTTCCCCATTGTCCAATTGCTGGGACGGACTGGTGCGGGCGTCGTGACACCGAACCAGCCGACTGGATAAGACAAGTGGAAGCAAAGCACGAGGATCGATCACCCCTATCTTCTTGTTACCACCACCTCAACTCACCTCCCGATTATTATTATTAATCGTATCGTACACGTACATGTGGTCGTATCACAATATGCCACACACAGGCAGATAGTACAACTGCATCTAATGATAACTCATCGACTGTACCCTCACGACCGGATATGCGAGCCCAAAGCTCAGGGTATGCAGCTCACCCGGTCCCAAGCCCAAACCCAGCGACAGATATGCATACAGATATTACACCAAAGCCAACATGATCTAACATAATCCTTACCTAACCACAAACGCCAACCGTGTGTGTATGCATGCACCCCGCCAACCGCCTCGTGGCTTTGTATATGCCATCACCGATATGATTACTCAGGATTGGGTCCCGCCAGCACCAGCACCTATACCAGCGGGAGCAGCGGGGTGGGTCTGTCGTCTACCTCTCCCCTTAGCTGCCCCTCTGGCCGTGCCTTTAGTTGCCGTCCCAACATCACGTCCGCCATCTCTGTTCTTCGCAGAACCACCAGCAACATCGCCACCGCCCCTCCCCTTTGCGGCTCCAGCGGCAGCCTCGCCTCCACCTCTGCCTCCTCTCGGCTTCCCAGGCCTACCCCTCCCTCCGCTCTTCTTTGGACCCTCATCCTTCTGCTTCTCTCTCTCCAGCCTCCTCGCTTCCTCCTCCTCCTGCGTTCTTCGGCTTTCAGCGTCCCACCATTCTTGGAAAGCCTGCTCCTCTTGGATCTCCTGCAATGACCGCTTGGCAGCGGCTTCCTTGACTAATTCCTGCTCCCGCCTTTGGTGGCCTATGATATCTGCCATGCTGTATCCAAGCAAGGATTGCTCGTACTTTGGCGCAGAGGGGAGGTAGACTTTGGAATGTGGCACAAGCGGTTTGGCTGCTTGGGACTCGGCTGGTGTAGGAGCTGGTGTTTTGGGTGTACTGCCGCTGCCTCCGTGAGCGGGGACATTTGTCTTCGCTGGCGTGCTGCGAGAGCTTGCGATTGCGGTATTGCTTGTTGCGCGTTGCTGTCCAGAGAAACGTGTGTCGGGCGATGACGTTCGCCGGTTGATAGGCATAGACGTTGTCGTCTCCGCTGTATGTGGTGCTTTCATGACAGAACGAGATGAGGGCGAAGGTGTGTCTGCGGGCAAAACTTTCTTGGGCGGCATCTTGATCTTGGCTGAAGCCACCTTCCAAGCTGGGGCCTGGGTATCACTGGGTGAGTTTTCCCACGCAGTCTTTGGTGCACGAGAACTCGCCGAGAGCGTGGCCGCTTGTGTTGCCAGTGCTTGCTGCTGTTTTTTTCTTTCCTTCTGAGATATCTTGGGCTGCAGCAATTTCGGGGCTCCTTCTCTGGCTTTGTGCGCGGCTAGACTTTCGGCAAGCGCTGAAGGCTTTGCCGACTCTGACTGAATGATATCACGAAGGTCCAGCTTTGACGACGAACCAGATGCACTTCCCCAAGGCTTACCACCTCTAGCAGACGCCGGAGAGCCGGCTGCAGTGTCAGCCCTGTTCAACGCCCCGTCAGAAGGTACTTGCAGCGTGGATGGCGGCTGGGTTGTGTGCGATTGTTCGCCTCCCATGGGAGCTTTCCCTTTGACATCCTTCCACGGACAACCCAAGGATGGAGCTTGTTCTAGCTCAGCGGTCGCACCAAGGGATTTCTGAGGCTTTATGAGTGGGCTGCCGGTCGTGGGTGGCTCTTCTTCGTCCATGTCGAACATCATCAGATCTACTTGCGATGCCTTGGGCTTGAGGTCCAAGCTGATGGGTTCATCTCGCACGGCTTTTGATACTCTCCTGCTTCTATCAGGAGTGGGCGAGTTTTGGCCACTCTCGTCGAGCGTGCCGTTCCTGCCTCTGAAAGACAATGAAGACCTTCTTTCGTCATCCTTGTTGAGCTTGTATGCCATCTCTTTGACCCTGGTTTGCCGCTCTTCGTCAATATCCTGTGCGAGCTGTGGATTGTTCTCGTGGAGCAGCAGCTCGGCTCTACCACTCTTCGAAAACGGGAACTGAGCAGCCTGGTTGTCTCGAACGACCTCATCCAGTTGAAGAAGCAGGTCCTCGTCAAGCTCATCTAGAAGATGATTCTCAAGCATGGACTCCAGCTGCAGGCAAACATACTCCAACCCAGCGTCCTTGAACTCGGTTATCGAGCAAGGGCTGATGGCATTGAGGAGATGGGCAATATTGCGAATGTTTGCAAACCGTCCCATGACGTGCTGACAGATCTGCGATAGCCGATCCAGCATTAGATAGTTAGATATCGACATGACCTCCATCACGAGGTCGAGGAAATCCTCAAATGATTCGCAAACCGCTCCATCGAAGAGCTCCGCGCCAAAGTCTCCGTAGAGGTATCTGAGAACATAGTCGAATGCACCAGGGTCCATGTGACTCAGATCAATTTTGATCACATCCGAAGAGCCACTGCCGAGATCATTCGCTGCCCGACGACCAGAGAGCCACATCCCGCTGGAACGTCCGTGAAACAGGCCTTCAAACCAGGGGCACCTCTGACAGATGAAAGCACTGTGGATAGGAACTTCAGCGCCGTCAAGTTCAAGGAGAGCATCGCTGTCCTCGAAGAAGCGGCGTTCTTTCCTCGCATGCCTGAAATCCTCATGCATGCACTTCTTGGGCTCGGTTTGGAGTCGCGCTGCCGCCTCAAGGTTGCTCATGTTGAGGCGAGTCGCGAGTTTCATGACCTCAAGGCGGATTTGGCGATACCTATATGCTAGTGGCGTTTGCCGAGTGAAGTTCCAGGCCGGTATCACCTTATCCTCATGCATGAAGTGCACAAGATTCAGCAGGGAAATCAAGTCCAGCCCCTGAAAGCAAACAACTGTTTTGCCGTCGACAGCCTCAACAGTGAATGCCGCATCAGGGCTAACATAAGACCCAGTTTTGCGAAACTGTGCCAGTGCGTTTCGCAAAACAGAACTTCGAGCAGAAAGCAGCCAGCTGTGAATAGGTATCCGCAGATTGGGTGAGGCTGATGTGC
Organism: Podospora appendiculata; assembly: GCA_033675105.1. NCBI lineage: Eukaryota > Fungi > Ascomycota > Sordariomycetes > Sordariales > Podosporaceae > Podospora > Podospora appendiculata. Next base: position 1,315,783 of record JAULSO010000005.1, on the reverse strand, counting down.
AAACGGTAATTTTGGGAGACTCGTAACGGTATGCCCAGGAGGTGAGATGACGCGATAGATCTTCCTCGACCTCAGGAGATTTTAGCACTTCGTATGCAACAGAACCGAGCCTGGTCTTAAGCGTATCGCTGTTCCAAGACTTCAACGGGTCTTCGCTCTGGTTGCGGGGCTCTGATGCCTGGAAGCCCTCGAGACAGCTCAGCTGTGCCACGTCGTCCCAAAGCGACTGTTCGTCAATGGTTATTTGGTCTTTCATGACATCGGAATCTTGGCGAATCGCAGCAAACCCGCCGGATGGGGAGGCCCGGACGATGGACACTTTAGTGATGCACGGAACTCTCTGGAACTTGAAATCTTTCCGTTTCGATTCCAGAGGCCCGGAAGATGCGTCTTTGGCCTTGACCCGCTGTATTCTTTGCCACACAGCTCCAGAATGGGTGCTGATGATCACCTCGTGCTCACCGACGCCAACTGACCGGACCCCGTCCTTCCGAGCACTCCAGATGCATTGCGGCTGGGTAACAGCCCCTTTGATCTTCGATGGGTTGGTTGTGGATGTGGCGGGCGGGTTCGCCTCAATCTTGTGATCCAGATTCAATGTGAACAAATCACCACGGCCCGTGAGGGCTGCGATTGTCTCTCCCCCAGACGTGATGTATTGGATTCGACTCCGGCCAGGCTCATAACGTCCCGACATCGATAAATTGCCAATCGCATCCAGACCGTCGAACGGAAACTTTACGATGTTGTAGCCGTATGCTGTAAACACGCAGACCGTGTGGTTTTGCAACAGAATTGTAGTGGCCTTGTCAATTGCCGTCACCATAACAATCGGGGACGAGAATAGGGACGCTGCAACCTTCCTCGGAATTTGCTGTGATTCGAGAGATCTGGAGTCGGCATCCATCAGGGCGAGCTGCCCTATATTCTTCCCCCAGCAATATAACGATGTTCCAGTGTGAGCAACCGAGTGTATCGAGGAGGCGGCAATTCCAAGGATGACCTCCTTTTTGAGTGGTCCAAACACTTGGCGAGGCGTAGTATTAATAGGGTCCTCATCTTGTTTGGTTGGAGGGAGCGCGTAGCCCAGTTGGCACTGGGCGTTATTTCCCCATGTCCATAGAGCTCCGTTGTCGTCCAGAGCCATGGAATGGTTCTGCCCCAGGGCAACCTGAACCACCTTTCGGTCGGCTAATAGCCCACCAACGGCGGTGAATGTAAAGCGCGTATTCTCGTCCCCGAGCCCAAGGCGCCCCCCACGCCCTATGCCGCAAACATAGAGATTTGAAACCGGATCTGTCGTCAGCACGGCGCTGTGGAACTTGGAGAGGACTACATCTTGAAACACCAGTGGGCGGTTCAACACCAATGTAGGAATCTTGGCTAGATCGTGGGACGTGGGTCCCTCCAAGCCAGCATCCTCCAGGTACTCAGTGTAGAATCGTCGAAGTAGGTGATCCGGCCGGTTGAGGTAGACGCGTTCTGGGAACTGACGGTCATCCTGGTCACCAAAACCCAAGCAGAGGTTCCTGTTGCTGCCAAAGGCGTACAGATCCTCGCCGAGGGCACCAAGACCTGCCAAGCTCCTGATGGCAGTTAGATCCCAGATCTAGACGATCATGGACGCAACAAAGATCAAGCAAAACTCACGGAGTGCTGCCTTGAACTGCCTCGACCTCCTCACTACCAGAGCCATCGTCACTTTCTTCATCATCAACCGAGTCTCTTAAATTGCGCTCGCCGATGGACGAGTTATACAGGTCGAATGGGCTGTTGCCTTCATGATCCTTCGTCTTGATGAGCTGCCCAACTCGATGAACCGATGCCGTGTGCCCCGTCAAATCCTTGCGCTCTTTCTCGAGAAGAAGTCTGGCGATGGAGATGTTGCCTGTGTACAATGCTCGATGGAGCGCGTTCCATCCGCTCTCGGGATCTTGGATGTAGATATCTATTGCTGGGTGTTCTAGCAACGCCTCGACAAAGGAGACGGCATTCTCGGCCGTCGACGAGGCTGCGCGCAGGAGAACGGTGAGTCCTGTATAGTCCCGGCTGTTGACCTCGGAGCGTCCCAGCCCGCTGCCGCCATTCCTAGCATTCCCAGAACTTGCTCCAAAACCCAAGGACTTGCGTAACCTGGGTGTTGGACGAGGCGAAGTGCCGAACCCGCCCGGGCTACCACTTCCGCCATACCCTCCTATGTTGGGGCTTCGACCGGTGTTGGGACCGGTAAAGCTGGCGGGCGAGAGAAGGCGCCGAAATTTGTCGACATCATCTTCCCAGTAGTATTTCCAGAGCAGGTGAGTCATTAGCCGAATTGCCGCGGGAGGTCTCGGACGCGCTTCGATTGCACCTCGCTGTGAGTCTCGATGGATCACGGCCTTTTTGAAGGTGCGTTATGAAGCGCGAGAAAGACGTCCCCTTCCGATCGAGGCCTGGTGCGATTGTTCCAACCTTTGTCGCGAGGGTTCACCAGCAGAATAGTTTCGTGGGTACAAGTTTGCGCGTGGCGACTTTCTGGCGCAAGGACGCGATGCGGTGGTGGTGGATCGGACTTGTCGGGAATAATCAACAGCGGGCGGTTTGCGTTGCGAGAGGGTGTGGGCGCTCTGGTTCGGATTGGGTGTGTCGAAGGTTAAATGGGCTCGGAAGTGGTCGGCGAAGGCGGCAGTGCGTGATTTTTGGACAAGTTTTGTGCGATCGGGATAGGGAGCTGGAGGGAATGAAAGGTTAAAATGATGTTTGGGATTCGCAAAGTCGTGGCCAACCTCGATATCCGCTTGAGCCATGTGCGTCAAGTCTCACCCACGCTGGCGGCGGCAGCCACGGCCACCGGCAACTTGCAAGGTGACCCCGCGCTGGAGTGCAAGGTAGGCGGGATGTCCTGGCCAGCGACAGCCAATCAAACGACCCATTCAGAGCGCATGGTCTGTTCACACGCGCATCACAGTCCCGGGTCTGATTCGGGATTTGGAGAAACAGTCCGTACAGAACAGAATCCGACAACGATGAATGGGTTCAAAGGGCATGTTTTCATCGGGGCCTGTGATTTTTAGCCTCTCAACAGATTCCGTCGGTAGGGGACCCATCGATGCCGATGCAGAAAGACAACCTGGAAATCATGATGATTATCTTGGACTGCACATGATGTCTGTGCCGTTGACTCCTACAACACAATGGGAGACACAATTGGGGGGTTTAACCGGCTCAGACCGGATACAAGCTTGTCGGACGATCGCCGCAATCGCCGGAGAAATGTGAGAATGGTGCTTCGGAATCGGAAAAATGATGGATGAATTCAATGGGACGCTGCGGTCTATTTTGTCGGGATGGGGCAGGCAGCTGCATGCCGTTTTGGAGCTGTTGTGTGGGGACCCCGCCATTTCAGAGCTTCCAGGTCTTCCACTCTTCTTCAGCTGCAGCGGCATGAAATCCACACATGGCATTTTGGATCTGCAGTGTCACTCGACCCGGCAAGGACGCGAGTTGAGCCTCAATTTGATGGCCATTGGCAGCATTCCACCTCATCCTGGATTGCGTCTTGAGACTTTAGCGTTTCCGGGCAGGTTGTCGTATCTTATCCATTAGTCTACAGCACACAAGTTGCGGGTGCCTGCGGGTTTGGATCGGGATTTGCGCCAGGGCTGAGTGGATTGGCTCAACCAGTCCGATGCCGCTAACCCACAGGTGAGCTTCCATCAAATGTGGGGGTCCAGGACCAGGCACAAGAGCCAAGCGCCAAGCAGCGTCCCAAAGTCAATCCTCTTTTCGGAGCTTTCCGCGACGAGTTGACAAACCCCGACATTGATTTTTTGCGACATCCTCTTTTTTTATTTTCTGGCTTGACCACCCTTTGGCGCCCCTCCCACCAGCTTTCTAACGCGATACCGATATCATTATCCCAAGATGGCGCAAGAACAAGCCCCCCTTCCGTTCGTGTACACGTTCATGGCTGGTGAGCGCTTTTAATCCCTTCCCGCGGCTCCGGTGAGGTGTCGGAGAGAGAGAGAAACGAGAGAGGGAGGAAAGGAAAAAAAAGAGAGGAATTGAAGTCGGAATGCTAACCGTACCGCTTCCAATTAGGTGCCGTTGCCGGAGTCTCTGAAGCAGGTCTCCCCACGAGCCCATTGCTGCCTCCCTAATTGTCATGTCAACTAACAACAGCGGCGCATAGATTCTGGTCATGTAAGTTTCTCTCCCAGCTTTGGTCGCGTGCCCCTCTGTGTCCCCCCAAGCTGACTCGGCCCGCCTGCTAGGTACCCTTTGGATGTTGTCAAGACAAGAGTGTAGGCAATTTCCCTTGATGCCGCTGGCCAACGCCCGAATGTGCCATGACTGATAGCCCCCCAGCCAGCTCCAAACCGCCGCCAGCGTCGGTGAAGATGCCTACAGCGGCATGTTGGACTGCTTCCGCAAGATCATCCGCAACGAGGGGTATGTGTCGGCCCGTCACGTCTGCTCTCTCGCTCCGTATTGACGAGTGGTGCAGCTTCTCGAGACTGTACAGAGGCATCAATGCCCCCATATTGATGGAGGCGCCCAAGCGTGCTATCAAGTTCGCTGCCAACGACAAGTGGGGCAAGTTCTACCGCGATGCCTTTGGCCAGGCCAAGATGAACCAGTCCCTGTCCGTCCTGACTGGTGCGTCGGCCGGCGCAACCGAGGCCTTCGTCGTCGTTCCCTTCGAGCTGGTCAAGATCCGCCTTCAAGACAAGGCCTCGGCCGGCAAGTACAACGGCATGGTGGACGTCGTTATCAAGACCGTCCGCAACGAAGGCATTCTCGCCATGTACAACGGGTTGGAGTCGACGCTGTGGCGCCACATTCTCTGGAACTCTGGATACTTCGGCTGCATCTTCCAGGTCCGGCAATTGATTCCCGCGGCAAAGGACAAGACGGGCCAGATGATTAATGACATTATTGCCGGGTCTATCGGAGGAACCATCGGTACCATTATCAACACCCCCATGGACGTCGTCAAGTCGAGAATTCAAAACAGCCCCAAGGTTGCCGGGCAAGTGCCCAAGTATAACTGGGCCTGGCCCGCGGTTGCCACGGTCGCGAAGGAGGAAGGATTTGCGGCTCTTTACAAGGGATTCCTGCCCAAGGTCCTCCGTCTCGGACCGGGTGGTGGTATTCTCCTTGTCGTCTACACCGGAGTTATGGACTTCTTCCGCAAGATGAGGGACGACAAGGCCAAGCTGGTCTAAGCTCGGTCGCGGTTTCTTGATTGGAGATCTCGGTTTGTACATCTGTGTTATATATGGCCATACAAAGACTAGTAACATAGATTTATAGGTCGCCGTTGACTTTTACACTCCACATTGGCGACTTGTCTTCTCTAGCCAACCTCACCATTCCGGAGTGAACCTCTCATACTTGGACTGCTTCAAGTCAGCAACGCGTTAGCTCTGCCTATCTTTTCCTACCGATCGGCATTCCCTCCCTACCCGTCCAGCTCTCTCTCCAGGCCGCGAGGTCTGGTACGGAGGCAAAGCCCTTGCCGTGTGCGCCGCCGCCAAACTTCTTCTCTCTCACTCCGCAAACACTCCTTCAGACTTCTTTCTACGCCATCGTGCCTTCCTGGGACATTGCTCTCGAACCTCCTGCCATCCCTAGAATTGAGTCCTTGGGGTACAAATTGACGAGCTCTTCTGCACATCATCATCTCGCTCGTTTTCCATCAAACTCACGGCTTCCATTCATACGGCTTCCACCCACTCACACTCTACTCAAATCTTCCATCTACATATTTTCCATCTACATATCTTCCACCTGGATATCTTCCACCCACGACTTCTCCTTATTCGCTGTTCTCCCCCCCAACCTTATATCACCATCGCCGGCTTCAGGAGGAATAATCGGCTCGCAGAGGAATATCGTCGGCAAACCAAACTTCAAGCTTTTAGTTCTTTCATTATTTTTATCGTAGTCCAACATCCACTTTCTGTTTCAGCAAGCCTACGCCCTTCTTCTGCCTCCTTTCTTTCTTCGTGCTCCCTTCTCGCCTCTCGTGCTGTGGCAGGGGAAGGCGCATCCCAATCATTCTTGTTGTTGCCTCAACAGAAAGCCATCTCGGTCTCCTATTCCACCCAACTTAGTAATGTCCACACGAGATTTTAGAGCAAGGCATCAGTTTCTGGATTCTTTCCTGAACTCACTACCTCTTTGAAACCTCCCTCACTTTCAGTCACTTTCGTATGGAGGCGATCTGTTTGACCTGGACCACATCTTACCAATCCTAGGAGCGCGCCTTCACCTCCTAACCTCAAAATTATATCTTTCGCAGCAATGGACAACTATTTCCGCACGCCAGCTTTAAGGGCAGATGTCAGCGTTGCCCGGGGCGTCGCGGACGACGCCATGATGCACGAGGAGAATGCTCAGCCTGCACCTGCTCACCTCGGAGGTGCCAGTGCATACGATTGTGGAAACAACCAGTGCCGCCACCACAAGACTATGCTGAGAGGAGAGCTCCAGCAGCGCCAGAATTTGTTGGCGGCCGAAGTGGAGAAAAACCAGGCCCTGAACCGCCAAAATGACCAACTTAAGGAAGCTGTCGCATCATTGAGAGTGCGTCTCAGTCGCCGCGGGAAACACACAACACGGGTGAGAACTGATCTGACATGGCTTTTGCCAACCTCTCCTACACACTAACACGTCCTCAGCAATGGCAAAAAATGCTTCGGCAATACCTCGAAAATGGCAATATCGGCGACTATTCCATAATTTACCGACAGTGCTGCAAGGAGGAGAACATGAGTGTCAGCCTCAGCTGGATACATCCGTCTGTCAGGCTTGTAGAACCTCGACGATTTGGTTTGGATGCTCCTGAGGTTGAGATAGCACCAGCTCTCCCCGAGATCGCGCTTCTTGGTGGTAACCCAAATGCACCAGCCCCGTTCAATTTTGAGCGGCTACCCTGGGAGGCCCAGGCAAGAATATTCAAGATCTGGCTGATGAAAGACGGACTCATCCATGCCTTCTCCAGGCTTGACCCCTTCGTCAGACCAGCGTCATTCCCCAGTGCTGAGGAGTTGAGACGCAACAGGAGCGGCTTGAAGACGTATTTCTACTGGGGCCGGCGCGAATGCAATATCACCGAGGACGGCAAGGACCCCAACGACGTGCTGCACATTCTTTTCGTCTCAAAGAGGTTCTGCTGGATCGGAGTACACTGTTTCTATGGACTGAACACCTTCGCCTTTTCATCTCTTGGAGAATGGCAGCGCTTCGGTAACGGCATCGGGGATGCGCGCCTTGAGAGGCTCCAGCACATCGAGCTCACTTGGAGAGGACAGCAGTATTTTACTGTGGCCCCTCCCCCTCCCCCTCCCAATCCCGATCCCCGCAAGAAGTGCGATCCTCGCATTCCTTTCTCATACCGCACGTTTGGGTTGTCCCTATTGCCTGACTGTCGGAGACTACGCACACTGGTGGTTCACGTCAATGAAGGCAGAATCGGGACCAAGAGCTCATATGGCCGCAGACAATACGAGCCAGAGAACTTCAAAGAATACATGAGGAGAAAGACTGCAGGGCAGCCGAACCAGCGGATGTCGCGATCGCTGCGCAACCTTCAAGGTATGGACTACATTTATACCCTTCGTGGCCTGGACTGGATACGATTCTACGATCTCGATCAAGCGGCCGACGGCGACCGGGTTGGAGTTCATGACTGGTCCTTCACGGAGGACATCAAGATCTGTACAGTCGATAAGGTACCCTCTTGGAGAGAGACATCCCTGTTAGAAAACCTGGCGCCATTATTCCGAAGTGCTGAAGGAGACGCGGACAACCTGCAGCGCTGGCAACCCAATGATGACGACTTGACGCTCATCCGCTCTTTCTACGTTGGGGACAACGCTCCTAGATCCTTCGATGACATGCGCCGTGGCAACCACCGAGACGTAGATATACCCACTGCGACCCAAGGCTCGCAGGACTCGTTATCATCCGATGTGGAACTCGACTCGAGTTCTGGCTCGGAGTCTGGTTCAGACTCTGATTTGGATTCGGACTCGGACTCTGATGGTGGCGGCACCCGTCTCAATGTCTTGCGACGCCATACTCGACCGGCTACCGGCGCAGCCAGACGTCCAGCAGCTCAGGATCGAGCTAATAATGCTCCTCGTCCTGCCTTGGTAAATAACGCTGACAACACCAACGCCATCGTCATCAGTGACAATGACGATAGCGACGATAGTGCTGAGACTTCAAGTTCCGAAAGCGACGATTCCGAACTTGATGATACGTCGGACGACACAGACTCTAGCTCAGATGACCGCGGGCCGACGACAATCGTATTGAGTGACGACGACAGCGACAGCGACTCAACAAACGATCTCTTCGTGAGGCAGTCTCAAAACTCCCAGTCGAGAGCTGACTCGGCAGAGAGAGGAAGCATGAGCGGAGGCCTGTCGCCGGAAGGACGCGGCTCCTCGTCTCAAATCGGCCCACAGCAAACGCCATACGCGGCAAGTATGTCCCGAGCCAACGCTTCAGTAACGCCCGCCTCCCGGCCGCCAAGCATGCTGAACACGAACAGCCCCGTGCCACAGCAGGCCGGACGCGAGATGACTCGGTCACCGAGCGGCCTGTTTGTGTCACCGAATCCTGAGCAACGGTTTTCCCCCTTCCAATTGATGCAGCCCCTCCCCTGGCACACTCCTTCGCGCGCTGGGACCTTCTCACGTGAACCGACATTCGCTTCAAGTCGGTTCCTCACGCCGCCGCTGACCCGGGAGCAGTTACTGCGCCGCTCGACGCCCCTGATTCCGTCCCGGATGGCCTCCGAGGTCATCGACATTACGGGCGACACCGTCCGCGTCGTCACACCCGCCGGGCCGCCTGACGAAGCTGGAGAGAGTTCTAAACGCCCAAGCGCCGATACCATCATGGAAGATGCTGACGACGACGAAACCTCACAGGCAAAACGCCGGCGCACAGATCACAGATCCAGCAGCCCACAAGCTTAAATCGACTCTCTGCCCCCCTTTCCAACGTAGATTTTCCCTCTGTTTCTACTCTCTTTTGACTGGCTTCACAGTCTCGAATTCGGTCCGGCAACAGGCGGAACAGTGGCATACTGAATGCCTCGCAGGCTTGGTAACACGCAGGACTCTAGGGCAGCCGATGCCTTGACGTGCATTTTCACACGCAGGACGCTGTCACAGTCAATGCTTTCACAGGTCCTTTTACACGCAGGACATGGGCGCACGTGATACCTTGGGAGGATTTTGCTCACACCTAGCTCGGAGACTAACACCCCTTTGCATTTTGATGGTTTTGTTTATACCCCTTTCTAGTCATGAGTTAACCACAAGCACAAACAAAACAGCGATGATTAACCACAGACAAATTTCACATTATACGGATCGAAGGTACTCGTCAGGCATCTTGATAGCAGTCATCACACCTCGTAGAGTTAAATACCAATATTGATTTCCCCCTTAACCACCATAGCTGCGCTAAAATAAATACTGTGACCCTCAATGGTCAAATTTAATCTTCTTGCCCGCATACGGCGCCGTCTCCAACTGGCTCTCCTTTAGCTTCTTGCGCGCCTCCCAACTGGGATGCAGCGTGCCGAGATCGTCCCGCGTGGACGGTTTCCTCTCCTTCTTGGGCTCGCCACTGCCGCCCTCGCCCAGCGGGTTCTTGATGCCCTGCTTCCAGGGTTTCCCGTCGCCGACGGCACCCCGCTTCAGGTCCCAGCCGGCGTCGCGCGCGCGCCCGGTCCCGTTCTTGACGTGCTTGGCCTCGTCCTTGAACTTCTTCTCCCAGATGGCCTGGCGCGCGCGCTGGCCGCGCCGGTTCTTGCGCGCCGGCGCCAGGACCTCGTCCAGGTCCGAGGCGGACTCGGAGCCCGAGATGTACCCGCCCATCAGCGAGGGGAGGAACGTCGAGCCTGTTACCGGGCCGACCGGGACGGCGGCGGTTTTGGAGGTTTTGGAGGATTTCTTTTCTTTGGCGAGTTTCTTGCGCGGAGGCGGCGCGAGGCCGTCGTCGGAGCTGGATTCGGATTCTTCGTCTTGGAGCTGCACGTTGCGGGCGGATTTCTTGTCGGTTTTGCTGGGGTTTTTGCGGTTGTTGCTGATGTCGAGATCGCCGAAGCCTTCAAATGAGGAGTCTTCAGAGCCGGAGTTGTCTCCTTCGTCGTCGTCGTCTTCACCGTCTGAGATTTCCATGGGATCGAGATCGCCATAACCGTCGTCGTCGTCGTCTTCTTCCTCCTCCCCTCCCTCGTCGTCTGTAATCTCCATCGGATCGAGCTCCTTGGCGGCAACGGCTTGGCGCAGCAGGTTGCGTTTCGCAGCTATCTGGGCGGGTGTGTCGTCGTCCTCCTCGTCTGACGACGAACCGAGCATTTCTTCGAATTTGGAGATGGCCTTCTCCTCGATCTCCTCGTGACTGTCGTAGTTGTCGTCGTCCTTTGCAAGCTTCTTGGCCTCCTCTTTCTTCGCCCGCTTTTCGCTCGAGGGGTCCCGCTCTATCGACGCCGCGACCGTGACTGGCTCATCCTTCTCGTCCTTCTTACCCTCCTCCTTCGTGGCAGGCTTCTTGCCCTTGCCCCGCTTATCCGGCACGGGGAGTCCGAGGGCGGTGCATACCCCTGCGATGGCCTTGTCGGTGGCGGTGCGCACCTCGGCCCGGCAGTACAGGGCGCTGGTGACGTTGTGCAGCGCAATGCGCTCCTCCTCGGTGAGGTCGGGTTTCGCGGCGCCGGATTTGATATCGGCGGGGAGCTTGGACGACTCGGCGATGCTCTTGATACGGAGCAGCGAGGCGCACAGATGGGCGTGGGCCGTCTGCTGCAGGTCGAGCGACTTGAGGACCACGGCCTCGTTCTGGATGCGCTGCCTCTTGTCGGCGGGCACCTTTGCGTCGCGCAGCCGCTTCGACTGCCGCTGGCGCTCGAAGCCCTTGGCCGTTTTCAGCGCGTGGTGCAGCTCCTGTCGGAAGCCCGCGAGCAGCTCCTCGAGCGCCTCCTCGTCGGTGCGTTTCCTTTTGCCCATTTCTGTTTCCCCGGTGTGGTATGTTTTGCGGTGGATGTTTGGTCTTGGCGGCGCAAGTCGTGGAATCAATCGTCAACCACTCCAGCCAGCGCCTCCATGCAGCACCAATCCTCGCAAAAGACAATCGAATCCAACGCCCCGCTACAGGAATTTTCTGCGGGTCTGGCTGTCCCCCTGCTCCACCCAATTCTTTCCCCAATTCGTCGGGTGGGTGGGTATCTTACCCCTGCAAGCTTCGGGACGCGTAAAGTGGATTTTTGCAGACAGGCTGCGGGCGCGGGTAGCCTAGGGAACGCGACTTTCGCAATCCTCGTCGAACTCCAGGGCAGTTGCGGCCAGCGGAGGGGCAGCCAGCGACAAGAGCAAATTCCCCCATCGACAAGGCCGTCTGGGCGACAAGGGGCAGCAGCACTACCTACACTATACACATCGCCATGCATCCAAGACAAGACACTTTTGCCCAGCACCTCCCCAATCGCCTTCGCTTTTCGCACATACCACCAACCTGAGCTGCTGCTAATTTGATCCGTGTTGTTTTTGTTTATTTGCTTTTTTTTAACCTATAATTTTCCGGTGACCTCGATCCTTGCATTGCGTCGAACGACCAAAACCGCGACCAGCCATTGACGAACCCAATCGCCCTGCTCCCACCCGCTCGGCGAGTTCTTCCTCCGCGCCGTTGCGCCCAACCTTGTACACGCCATGGCATCCTCAGGGCGCGCGATACAATATACCATCCCCGCCCGCGAGGACTTCAACAAACTCTCGGACGAGCAGAGGACACGGGTGAACGAAGCGGTATGTGCCCCCCCCTCCCCCCCTCCCCCTTCTCGACCGCCCTTCGCCAGCCAGCCAGACGACAACAATCCCCTAACCCAAAATCTCAACCAGTTCGAGCTCTTCGACTCCAACAAAGACGGCCTCCTCTCGTACGAAGAATTCCGCTTCGTCCTCCGCGCGCTGGGCTTCGAGCTGCCCAAGCCGCAGACCTACGACCTGCTGATCCGGCACGGGCAGAAACCGGCCAACTGGCCGCTGGACCAGGAGTGCGCGCCCGTGTACCGGCTCTTCAACCTGCCGACGGCGCAGGCGCTCGCGGGCACGCTGATCCGCCAGCGCGACCCCAAGGAGGAGCTGCGCCGCGCCTTCCGCCTGTTCGACATCGACGGCAAGGGCATGATCACTCAGGAGGACCTGCGCCGCGTCAGCAAGCAGGTCGGCAACAACATCCCCGACGCCGACATCTCCGCCATGGTGGACGAGTTTGACGCCTCGGGCAAGGGCGGCGTCGACGAGGACGAGTTCTTGAGGCTGATGATGTCCAAGAAGTGATTTTGATACCCGGTTGTTTGTTGGTGGTAGTGCAGCAGGGGAGGTGGGGGAAGTTGGATCATGCGGTATTGTCCCATCTCTGTTGGTAGCGGGAGGATACGAGCTCTTGTGAGGACATCCGTGGGCTGGGCGCGGCGAGAGTCGGTATTTTAGGTTATGATATATGGCGCCTGCGAGAAGGGCCGTCTGGTTCGTGCAACCACTTCAAGTTCAATATCGGTTCCCAAAGAGGGCTTTGCGATCTGTGCCTCCTAGACCTAGGTCCGGAACGATCGTCTTTGTGCACAGGGCACCTGCCAAACAGTCGATGCTTGCCCGCTATGCTTCCTCTCTTCCTCTACCTCTCTCTAGCGCTCATACACCCACCCGCCAACCACATCAATTACTACATCCCTTTTACCTATGATGATGAAATGGGATGATCCTTTCATGACGCAAAGCATTGGATAAGCCATATGCTCGTAGTGAATTTCCATTTCTCCTTCTTGATTACGACTTGGACCGGGATATCATCGGCCAACATCGTCACCGAGCATATGGCCCCCCGTGACGCGACTAACGGTTTCCTTAGCGGCAGTAACAAGTATCTCGGGGACAAATAAAGCTTGCTCGAGGACCACATCTGGCGGGTATTAAGACAACGACCCGATCCTTGGGCTTTGTGTTTGTTCCACATGCTTCTGTCTCAGCACAACGTTCAAGTGCCAACATCATGAACACCCATTTTTACTAGGCAGGATGCGCATTCGAGTGAGAAACAGGAGTGTGGTTGGATTTGCGGGGTACGCATGAGAACATTGCCCCTCAAATTCCAGGGTCTATCATTGTACTTCCGCACACACATCCCCGACAGGACATGAAGAGTCCCGTGATATTGTTGAGACTCGAACACAAGCCAAGAATGAATACATTTTTTTTTTTTTTAGTTCTTTCATTGAGACAATGAAGACGAGAGGAATCGCAAAACTGGCTATACTTTCGCCGCCCATTGCACCACAGCAAAAGCAAAAAGGTCCGCCAAACACCAATAATGATACAGGCCATGCCCGAGCAATTCAAAGCAGCTTCGGGAAGAACTTGGGCGTGTTCTTCTTCCACTCCTGGTAGTCCTTGCGGTCGCCGTACTTCTTGTCGTACTTCTTCTCGCTCAGCGGCACGCCGCTGACCTTGAGCAGCAGGAACGTGACAAACGCCGGGCTCACGTAGCAGAGCGACAGCGCGGCGACGGGGCTCAGTCCTACCGCTGCCCGGACCGGAGGCGAAAGCAGCACGCCCGCGGCTGCCGTGGCAATCCCGGTCCACAGAGTAGATTCACCAAAGTAGTTTGGGTGTCGGCTGTGGATCGTGGATATTAGCACATACAAGTCCTCGTCTGTCCCAGGAGAGAGAAACGCACCTCAAGCTCCAAAGGCCCTTGGTCAGGAACTCCTCGTCGTGCAGCTTCGCCTTCTTGTCCGCCACCCACTTCATCTTCTCCCGGTCGGCAGCGACCTCGAAGAAGAGGCCTCCCACGTACAGCGACAGGCCGAGAATGTCCGTGAGTCGCACGGCGCTGCCGCTCTTTGCCGCAAGGGCGATCGCGGCGGGGGGCACCGCGTTGATGGCGATGACGGGCATGATGGAGAGCGAGACCCACGTCGCCTGGATCACGAAGGCGCCCCAGAACCGGACGGGCGACTTCTTGATCTCGTCGAAGCGCGAGTCCTTGCCATCCTGGATGACGCGCTGGAACAGGTACGAGCCCACTGTTGGCAGTGTAAGTATATGCATCCTAGACATTTCCCGGCCGCACGATTTCATCAAAAATAGAAAACCGGGCTAGACTTACAGCGCGTAGCCCAGATGGTCACGGCGCCGCTCAGGACGATCTGGCGCCAGTTGAACACGCCGTCGCCGGCGCGCAAGAAGGGCGAAAGCAAGAACGTGCGCAGCGGCACGTTCGACGCCAGCCCCGCGGCCGACCGCGCGACGTGGGCGCGGATGGACGGGAGATAGAGACTCAGGGCCGTGACGGACAGAAAGGTCAGCGAGCCCGAGAAGTCGTAGAAGCGCTCCGACTCGGCGAGGATGGACGGGATCGCAAACGCCGTCTGGATCGCGAACGAGGCCGCCACGCTCGGCACCAGCGTCTGGAGCAGCGGGCTCTTGAAGCTGGTCAGGTGGAGGAGGGTCTGCGTGAGCGTCATTGTCGTCTGTTTCCACGAGGGGTGGGGAGAAGAAGGAAAAGAGCGTTGATGGGTTAAACGATTAAATTAGGTGATTGACAATGAGTGTCGTTTGTAAAGAACCAGGGAGATCGTATGTTCATACAACTCATCAATAAGTCGTTTTTCGTCAATTCTAGCGACAAAATGCAGCTAGGGGGGAAGGAAGGCTGGCGGCGCAAAGTCGTTGAAGGGAAACAGCATCGCATTCGGAGAACACAAAGGGCTTGGGGAAACCCTTATTATAAGTCGTGACGACATGAGACGGTGCGGTCCGCTCTTGCCGTCGCCGTCTGATCGCGGACGTCGTGGTTCGCAACCTAGATCGGATTTGATGGTTGGATGGGGGGGGGGGAAAGGGGGGGGGGGGAAGGGGGCCAATTACCGGGTACCTGGACGAATGCATCGACCCGATGACCCTAACCCTGGTAATTCAGACTCAGGAGCTAAACAAACCCAAGTCCGATGATGTCCAACGATGTACGTATATATGTATCCTAATCTCTACTGCAAATATTTCTAGTATGTGCTAAATCTACGCGACGTGTGAAGCAACTTTAAGCGTTTCTCTTCTCTACCCCACGCCCTGCGCCAACCACAGCATCGTATTCTCAGCTGCTGCCACTTCCATCACGCCCTCCTCCTCCTCGTCTCGACCGTAACCGGCAACCCACCCTCCATCGGCAGGGTCAAACTAGTCTTGCTCACCCGCTCCCGATCGTCGACGGGAGCAAAGTCAAACAGCCACATCATGGTCGGGATCACCTGCACGGCGATCGCCTCGGCCATTTTCCTGCCGAGGCACGTCCTGGGCCCGCCGTAAAAGACGGGAAACTCGGACGCGCTGCGGGAAACCAGCTTCCCGTCGTCCAGAAACCGCTCCGGTCGAAAGGCATCGGCATCTTCGCCCCAAGTGAGCTTGGACCGCTGCATAGCCCAGATGCACCACACGAGCACGGAATGTCTGGGCAGGAACGTGCCGTCGGGAAGCGTCACGTCTTTCGTGCACTGCCTGATCTCGAAAGGGATGGGCGGAAACAGCCTCAGGGCTTCGTAGAAGACGGCCATGGCGTATGGCATGGCAGCAGGGGTGAACAGGGTGGGGTCGAAATCCGCCTCCGTCGTCAATGGGAGATTCCGGTCCTCGAACAGCTGCTGCACTTCCTTGCGGACCTTGGCCACCACCTCTGGGTGCCTCATCAGGAGGTAGAAAGTCCACGTCAGCGCCTGGCCAGTCGTGTCTCTGCCGGCAGAGAGGTAGGTCAGCGCAGCGTCGGCAACTATCGTTTGGTCGCATATGGCGTCGAGCAGAGACTGGATCAGGCTGCCCGAGATCTGGTCCAGCTTGCTCTCATCCTCGGCGAATCCGGCCGAGTCCCGGACCTTCTGGCTTTCCCGGTCCTTGACGGCGCTCGAGACAATGCGATTGCCAAATTCCTTGACAACGGCGATGGACGCGCGGAGCTTGGCACCGAGAAACATCTCCGTGATGAACCACAGGGGGTTCTGGAAGCGCTCGGCCGTCCCACCGGAGGCGTAGTCGAAGGATTTACTGAACTCGTCATCCGCGTGCATCTCCATCTAACTTGGTGTGTTAGCAGTAACCATAGGCGAACGCGTCTCGACGTGACTTGCATTGTACGCCATCCTGCCCATCACTTTGGTGGTTATCTCGTGGAACACATGCTGCAGGTCGACAGCTTCGCCGCCTTCCCGCTGCTTGAGGTCGCTTACACTCTCAAACAGATGCTGCGGGAGAGCAACATCAGTGAGGACACGAATATTGGCCGTGGTCAGGAAACTCAAGCCGGCCTTTCGCTGGGTCTTCCAGAGCTCCCCGTCGGCGTTGATGATCCCATTTCCTACGCGCCCGTCCTAGAGTCAGAACCCGTTCACCATTTCAGAAGAGATTTCAAGCCTACCAAAGAGATCCCACGACCGCCCCTTCACAAAGGTTCCCTTGGTAAAGACCCCCTCGTGCTTGAACACGTACTCGAGGTTACGCGGGTCGTGGATGATCACGCCAGGGGGCAGAGTCGGCACGGTGATGGCAACCGTCTCGTAGCCGAACTGGCGCTGGCACTTGTCAAACCACCCAAAGAGCTTCCAGCGGGTCTGCAGAAACTGGATGCCATTGCCAACGAGCGGTAGCGTATCGGAAGGCTTCCTTTTTTACGAAGCTAGTCAGCGTCGTGGTCCCATGTGTGTGTGTGACCTGACCAGGGAGAGGTGGGTGAGTCGCTTACCTCAACGGCTCACCATTGCGCCTGATGACCTTGCCCCGACTCAAAAAGGCGCGAAGTACGAATGCGAGTAACACAGCGCCGAGAGCGTATTGCGCCGCGTGGTGGACGAAGCCCATGGCGGCGCCTTGGTTGACGGGAGGAAGGGGAGGCAGGCAGGGAAGTCCCTGTTGCCTTTATGAAAGAGAGGGCAGGCAAGTCATCAAATAATGATCGCAGGTGGCGTGTTGATTGTGAAATTGTGAACAAAGGTGAGCTGCAGTAATGTACGTAGGGCTTTTGGAACTTTGATGCTGCAAAGTCGAACATGTATAGAACTTGGAGCTGGTGGAGGTTGAGGCAAAGCAAGATCGATTGGGTAAACCGTGCCAAGGCAGGCTGTAAACCGCAGGGAATAATGGAAGCGCAATTTAAAAAGTGCCGTGTTCCAGAAAGCTGTTGCAAAGAACCCCAGTGCAGCTCTGGCTTGGGATTGGATGCGTCAGATGGAGCCAGGGTCAAAGCCGATCAGACGGATTGTCTATCGATGACGGCCAGATCCGCCGCCCAATCAATCCATCAATTCCATCCGTTCTCACAGCGGTTCTCTGGGTATCTGGCAGGTGGGACACCCATCAATCGGGCACCCAAGCATTGCAGAGGGTCGATTCAACGGGCCACCTGGAGCTGGATGCACGCTGCGCCCTGGCAGGCCCTGGAACTTTGGGAACTTTGCTGCCGGCTTGTTCCGCACCCGTAATCCAGAAAATGGCCGTGGTTGACTGCAAGGGAGGAAGGTACCTGCGTCTTGGCACGGTGCGCATGGGTGCGGGTGCGTGGGATTGCACAACCCCCGTAACTGCCGTCATCAGTGGAGGCCGGGGGTGGTGAAACTCAGATACCTTACCTTATATGAACACCTGGTGCAGTGTGCACGAAGCAACAACAACGTCATACCGAGCGAGTTATCACCAACCCATATCCCCTCACGGACATCAACTGCCTGGCATGATATAAAAAGCCCAAGGAAGACCCCAAAACGCGTTGGCTCTCAGAATACAACCGGCTGAACATTGCGGAACTTCACCCAAAGACTTTACTTCTCACCATCGAGAGGTCCTCTCATAATCAATACCAATCACCACACGCCACAAACCGTTGAAATGGCGCCTCTCATCCGACGGATGCATCTTTTTGAGATTGATGATCAACCCTGGTAAGTCCACCTGCCATTGAAGCCCCCATCGAACCCAGCCTCCATCCGTCCATCATCGAAATCACATTCTAACCAACACCAGGTTCCCATCAGCCTTTCGAGAACGCATCCAAGCCGCACTCACGATAGCCTGGACAACACACGTACGTTCTCCCCCATCCTCACCTAACAAAACCCCCCAAACCACTAACCCGCCCTCCCAGGTCCCCATCCTCCAATCCACCTCCCCCGCGCGTCTCGTCGCCAAAGTCCTCTCATCCCACCTCGCCTCCTCCATCCGCAACTACGTCTTCATCGACTTCTGCGCCGGCGCAGGCGGCCCCACGCCGTCCATCGAGAAGCACCTAAACCAGACCCTCAACTCTTCCCCCTCCACGGACCCGCCCCACGGCACCTTCGCCCAGGTCGCCGCCGCGGCCGCCGCCTCCGACAGTGACCTGGCCTCGCCCCCGCCGCAGCCATCACCAGTGCAGTTCGTCCTGACCGACCTGCACCCGCACGTGGCGGACTGGAAATCCGCCGCCGCCGCCAGCCCCAACATCAGCTATGTCGCGTCGTCGGTCGACGCCGCCGCCGTGCCCGCCGACCTGGTCGGGTCCTACAAGCGCCAAGGCAAGAAAGTCTTCCGCCTGTTCAACCTAGCCTTCCACCACTTCGACGACCCGCTCGCCAAAGCCATTCTCAAAAACACCGTCGAAACAAGTGACGGCTTCGGGTAATTACCTTCCCCCCCCCCCCCCCCCCCCCGTTCCCATCCTCTCTCCCACAGAAAACTAACCCCCCCAAAAAGCATCTTCGAGCTCCAAGAACGCAACCCGTTAGGCTTCCTAACTTGCCTCCTCTTCGGCATCGGCATCCTGCTCATGGCGCCCTACTACGCCCTCGTGGTCTGGCGCTCCCCCCTAACCCTCTTCTTCGTCTACGTGGTGCCCATCCTGCCGTTCGTCCTCGTCTTCGACGGCTGGATGTCGGCCCTGCGCACGCGCACCCCCGACGAAGTCGAGGCCCTGCTGCGCACGTGCGGCGCCGACGGCGCCGACGCCGAGA
Organism: Podospora appendiculata; assembly: GCA_033675105.1. Lineage (NCBI taxonomy): Eukaryota > Fungi > Ascomycota > Sordariomycetes > Sordariales > Podosporaceae > Podospora > Podospora appendiculata. The sequence goes on along the minus strand of JAULSO010000005.1, from coordinate 1,296,747 downwards.
TCGCTCGCTGGCAGGTCCGCAGCGGCAGGGAGACCTTCATGTGGCCTGTCGGGCAGCTGAATTGGATTATTTGCGTGAGGAAGTAAGCAGGGGACGGAGGATAATGGGGATGAGGGGAGGTGTGTGTGTTCAATGGATGGATGGATGAATGTTGGAACACTCGCATGGTCAGTGGTGAAAGAACAGGTTTTGAACCGCTGGTTTGTTCTTATTTTATGGTCGTTGAGTGGACTACCTACCTACCTACCTGCTGTGATTCCTTCACTCACTGTAAGTGGCGGCTGTGGGGCAAAGAAGATTGTTACTTGTTGACACGGGAAGGGGGGCAGGCAAGGGGGATAGATGATGGATGAATATAATTGAATGCGGCAGACGTGTCTTCAATCTCCCACCGGCTACCTCATAAGTCAGCTGGAGGGTTTGCTCACCAAAGCATCTCTCGGGTATAATGGGTTCAAACCGCCCGGCCTATGTCAGGCAGTCCGCTGTAAACTTTTTCAGTTGCTTTTTTATCATACGTAATGTATATCCTTCATGTCTTGTTTTCTTTTTTCTCTAATTGCTCAAAAAGAAATGTGAGCTGCTCTGTCTCATACCCCTGAGCATCTTCCATCTTTTAGATGCAGTATTGTCCCTTTCAAGGGTTTGTATTGCTTTCGTACATATACGCCGATACTCAACCAAGACACTCGATGAACAGAAGAAGATAATCACGAGTTAAACCAAGCCTGGTGCCAAACCAACCAAATGAGCCTTTTAATGAGTGAACAGGGACTCTTGAGTAGGCAAGTATCAAACACGTCCTCCAACAGCAAACATCACAATGGCATTGCACAACCGGAATGTACTCAGGTTCAGATCTCTCATTTCGCACTCGTCTTCAACTATAACTAATTCGCTCAACCCCGTCCGGGGAAGAGCAACCGAACAATTAATATAGAAACTCTCGACACCTCCCTCCCTTTTCTCACAGCACAAAGAACCCAAGTTCATATCCATCCATCCATATACCCTTTTTATCCCATGCCGCTCACTCGACAAGAGTAGCGACACATCTCAACCAGCCATGCGTGCATGCGACGACGTGCGCGTGCATCCCTCCGTATACTCTGCCATCGCTGCTGCTTTTCACAGCTCTAAACGAGGCCGCGCAGAACACAAAATGAAGAAAAACGAAAAAAGAAAAAAGAGAAAAAGAGCGCCCAAGTCCCAATGCAGAAAGGAGGCTTCTATGTCGACGATAACGACCGCAGAATTCCAAAGAAGGAGAAAAACAGATCATCATAGGGAATCATCGCGTTTTCACACCGTCCACTCAAACCACGGGGCCAGCCTTGACGACATCCTCAGTCGCCTCGTCAGCGTACTTGGCAAAGTTCTCAACAAAGAGCTTGCCGAGCTTGGTGACCTCGAGGTCGAAGCTGTCGTTGCCGGCGGTCCAGGCCTTCTTGGGGTTGAGGAGCTCGGAGGGGACACCGGGGCAGCTTGTGGGGACGTCGAGGTTGAAGACGTCGTAGGTCTCGTACTCGACCTTGGCGAGCTCGCCGCTGTGGATGGCGTCGAGGATGGCACGGGTGTACTTGAGAGGGCAGCGCTTGCCGCCGTGAGCGAAGCCGGCACCGACCCAGCCGGTGTTGAGGAGCCAGGCGTTGGCGCCGTGGGCCTCGATCTTCTCGGCGAGCATCTTGGCGTAGCGCATGGGGTGCAGGGCGAGGAAGGGCTGAGCGAAGCACGACGAGAAGGTGGCCTGGGGCTCGAAGATACCATCCTCGGTACCGGCCATCTTGGAGGTGTAACCACTGATGAAGTGGAACATGGTCTGGGCGCTGTTGAGCTTGGAGATGGGGGGCAGGACACCACGGGCGTCGCAGGTGAGGAGGATGATGTTCTTGGGGTGGTTGGGCGACAGGCAGGGGATCTTGGCGTTGCTGATGTACTCGATGGGGTAGGCGCAGCGGGTGTTCTCAGTCAGAGTGGAGTCGTCATAGTCGACTTCGCGGGTGTCGGGGTCAAAGACAACGTTCTCCAGGACCGAGCCGTAGCGGATGGCACCGAAGATATCGGGCTCCTTCTCGGCCGAGAGGCCAATGGTCTTGGCGTAGCAACCGCCCTCAATGTTGAAGACGCCGCGGTCGCTCCAGCAGTGCTCGTCGTCACCGATCAAGGCACGCTGGGGGTCGGCAGAGAGAGTGGTCTTGCCGGTACCGGACAGACCAAAGAAGAGAGTGACATCGCCATCCTTGCCCTCGTTCGCGGACGAGTGCAGGGTGAGGATGTTGTGCTTGACGGGACCCTCGTAGAACATGACGGTAAAGACGCCCTTCTTCATCTCACCGGCGTACTCAGTGCCGAGGATGACCATCTCCTTCTCGGCGAAGTTAATGGCAACAGAGGTACCGGAGGTCATGCCCTCGGTGTAGCGATTGGCGGGGAAAGAGCCGGCGTTGTAGATGGTGTAGTCGGGGTGGAAGTGCTCCAGCTCCTCGCGCGAGGGGCGGATAAGCATGTTGCGCATGAAGAGAGCATGGTAGGCGCGGGCGCAAACAACGCGCACGCGGATGCGGTACTTCTCGTCCCAGCCGGCGTAGCCATCGACAACGTAGATGCGATTCCTGGTGTTGAGGTAGTCGATTGCGCGCTCGCGGTTAATCTTCCAGACCTATAAAGTTCATGTGGTCAGCACCGTGCGACACTTTGAGTTTGGTTGGCCGGTTGGGGTCCAAGTGCGATATGCAACCGCGTTGGAGAGCCAGGCATGGGGAACGTGGATCCACGTTGTTGCCAGGGGAGAGATGGTGGAGGGTGCGGGTGGGCTGCGGGGGTCACGGCTAGATTGATTGGGAGTGGTGGAAGTGCATGCGGGGGGTGGGGTGAGTGCGCATGCTTTGGGACGATGGGCTGCAGCAATGACGACAGTTGCAGGGATCTGCACCGATTGCCGAGCTCAGAATGACGGAGCAACAACATCAACGCAGCGACGAAGCGACCGCATTGATGCCTTCACAACTGGCAAAAGCTCGTCAAGATGCGTCAAATGCCCAGGGCATGACGCTGCTGGGCAATTGGACCACGATCACTCCAAAGTGGCGGGCATTGGGCGCGCAAACAGCAGCTCTGGAGGGCTCGTGACCATGGTGGAGGGAGACGGCCTAGCGCCGGCTTCGGCAATGGAAGGGCAATGGGCGGGCCAAGGGGAAGAGAGGTATGCACCGGCACACCGGACACGGGCTCGAGAGCATGTCCGTTTCTGTATGTCTGTCTCACTTACATCAGGAGTCATAGGCTTGTTGACAGGGCCCCACCTAATGAAAGCAGAAAAAGTCAGCAACTGTGAACCAGGCGGAGCGAATGCAACCAGGTGTAATCGATGCCGGTCAAAAACATACCAGATATCCTTTTCTGACGTGGGCTCCTTGACGATGCGCTTGTCGAGGGGCGACCGTCCGGTCTTCTTGCCGGAGTAGGCGTTCAATGCGCCGCTGGATGTGATGGCTGTACCCTGCTCGTATACCAAAGCATCTTCGTAGAGAGCGGCGACGGAAGGGTTGGGGATCTACAAGCCCGCGTCAGCTCAGTCACCTTGATAGTATTATCGAATGTTCTAAGCTTACAATGGCAACTCTGTCATAGTCGATGTGGGCCTTCTCGTGGAGTTCCTCCTCTGTTGTCATTGGTTAGGCCATGGTCCGAGACATTGCAACGGCAATGATGACTGCGGCAGGGTGGCAGAGCGTACCTAGCTCGGTGTGCTCGACTTGAGGTCTGTGTTGTGATATCGTCAGCACTTGTGTCTTTCTCCCTTCTCCCGCTTGGAACGAGTTGGACCTTGGGGAGGAAACTCACTGTACACCACCGGGGTGCAGACCGGTCTTGTTTACGGTATTGGAAATCACTGCATGGGAAAGTCTGTTAGCCATGTGGAGGTCCCCGCTTGTCGCATGTCTGACGACGTTGATGGCATGGCGTTGGGAAGTGTATATATATATAGTATGGGGTACTATGGCGTTGGAGACGAGGCCGCTGGTGTGGGGGCAGATGGGGAATTGGGATTGGGCTGTAGGAGGAGACTTGCTCTTGAGTGGAGAGGTGGCGTGGTGACCGGATGCGAGCTGCTGTGAACGAGGTCCTTTGACTTGAGGATCAATGTAAGGAGAGGCGGTTCTGGCAACGGGGTCCTTCATCCTTCTTAAGTGCTTTCGAAGCCTGGCGGTGCTGCGGGAGGCGGGCTAAGTCTGGGAGACGTCTGGGTTCTGAGTCTGTTCGTCGGCAGGGGATGCGGGAGCAGAGCAGAGCGATGTGGGCGATGTGGGTTCGAGCGAGATCCACCTCTGTGCAGGGTACAGCGGTAATGGAAGGCAGCGGTATCTTTACGCGATACGGTAGCGGTAGTGTAGTGTAGTGTAGGGTCGAGCAGCAAGGCCAGCAATTATTGAGTTACAAGGTTGATAGCTGATAAGGAAAGAGGGACCCGACGCCCAGAAAAGAGGCAGGCGGGACTGGGATATAAAGACGTGGAGCCAGAGCATCAGGCTACACCCAATGGGCGAGTGACGTCTGCCATTCTGCTGCATTCCACCCTGGCCGCTCGACCGGGTCAGTCAATTCGCAGTTTGCGCACCGGAACAGGGCCGGGTGCAAGTGGCTGTTGGCTCGGCTGCCAGTGATTGGACACCCGGCCCACGAATTGTTTCCGGAGCAAAGACGGTCGGTCACCAAGTTACAAAGCCGCCAAGTCACAAAGTACACACCCGCGGCACCCAGCACACTCCGACCATGCGCCCCTCTACTTTGTACCCCTGTCGCGCCTCGGGACAGAAGGAAGGCGTCGGCTCGTTTCATAGGCTGGCACTGTGTGCCTGTGCCTGTACTGTGTTCAGCTTGTCGTGTTGTCGTGTACCTTCTGTTTGTGCGTTGTGCGTGTGCGTGTTGTAGGTGCCGTGCAAATGCAGTTACATTGGGATGTTGTGAGTGTGTGAGAATAGGGACGGCTTCATCAGTCGGCCTGGCCCATGCTGCTGCTGGTTGTTCCCATCGCCGGTTTTCTGGTTCGTCCGTCAAATGTTTGCAGCCATAATCCGTAAACCGGACCCATCCAATGCCACAACGGCGGGATGTCTTTTTTTTGTCGACGTTTCATTTGCTGGGGACCCTCCTCCAGCAGCCACCATCGTACCGGTTAGCTCCGACATTCGGGCCAGGGGGTCGATTTGGTTCCGCGACTTCGATTTCGATCTGGTGGACGGCGGGACGGCCTGATTCCAGTGTACATGGAAGCAATGACAAGCCGTCGTCCCCTGTGCGCGGTGCTAGCCCGTTGCTCTCCCGGCCCTGGTCACGGGACGGCTGTGATGCCAGCATTCTCGAGCGTTTACCAGCGTTTTAGCAGCATTTGCAGCATATTTTCTGCTTTACGTATTGAAACGCAAAGCAGGACAGGGCAGTTTCGTCGTAGCAGATTCGGTCTTGCACATGACGGCCTGCGAACCCTGCCTATTACGGCACCAAACTGTCATGAACCTGCTATTTTGGACGGCAATGGCTCGGCATGGGCCCCGGCATGGCTAGTACTGAGTCAGAAGTACCTTTTCCCGCATCAAGTAGGGCAAAGCAAGGCTGACCTATGATGAAATTCTAGGCCTTGGCTGCACTCTCCAACAGCCCAGTCCAATCACGGCTCTTCCTGCTCCCACTTGGATGACATGCTGACCTCTTCCACAAACCACCATCATCTTACTCGTCCAATTCCAGTCCGGCCAAGACCTCAGATTCGTGATGGCGACCCGGGCCGTGGAAATGCCCAGCCCTTGGCAACCTCGCTCGAGCCTGGATCTCCCGGTTTCTCTTTGTGTTCTTCACTTCTGGGGAGGAAGGAAAAGCATACCCCGCATTTTGAAGGAGCGAAAACTCTCTGCTGTGGGGCTCCAGGGGGGCTCCAGCGCTCTGAACGTGGAGCTGGCGGAGGCCATGCACCCCGCCATTGATCGACACCGCGGGGAAAAGAAAAACACATGAGAAAACGAACAGGAAAGCAAATGCCGTCTTGCCGCGCTGCGAGGAATTCCACTGTCAATCCAAGCGTAAGCGCCTTGGAGCGGTCTGGAGAGCATCGCATGTCCCTTTCTCTGATAGCTTTGTCTGGAACAAAATAACAGGCCACCAAAACGACATCACAACCTGCCAATGCAACATGCAGCATGCAATTCAACATGGGACGGGAGCTCTGCCCTGCGCCATTCGATGACACGAACGGCGGCCCCTCCATAATCCGTTTCCAGCACAGCCTGAAACCCATACTCCGGTCCAGACCCCACCCAGGCACCAAGCAGCACCAAGCAGGTGTCACCGGATGCCACTTTGGTTTGCCGATGGACCACATTCCGTCATCTTCGTGGGCCGAAGGGGACGAAGGGGACGAAGAAGCGCGTTCCGACATTGCCCGAACCAGCTCCTGAAGTACCTCTGTATCTTTTGGGGGAGCGCCTTCGTCAGCTGAACTGAAGGGATTTCGTGGATTGCCATTCTAATTCTAGTGTTCGGATGTAAGAAGGCGACATTGACAAGCGCACGAGAACCGCCCCGGGATTGATGCCAGAACAGGAATGGGAGAATGGGAGTTCATGGATCATGGCCGATGGATTCGAGACATTGCAAAAACCACTGGGCTGTGTTAGGCGTGACTTGGGCTCTGGGGAAAGTGGACATGGTTCGCTGCCCGTATTTACGTAACCTGCTACCATCGTGACCTATTGGTCGAAGGAATGCTGGCAAGGCGGCGGGCATGTGATCGCCACGCTTTTCATTTATGTGGTGAAATTTCGAACCCCTCCAAGCGCGTCAGGTAAGGTACATAGGTCAGGTACCTGACCCACGTTGCCCGACTGCTGAGAACGGAAGCGTTTGTCGCGTCGTACATGCCTCCATGCCGGCCGCCCAGGACCGTACCTTCCTGACCTGACGGATGCGCTGCATTCATTGACTAGAGGAGAGCCACGAGAGCTGAGAACGGTACCAGGTCACCTCAGCAGCAAATGGCAACGCCCAGTCCCCGCCCAAAATACTGCCCTTACCTTTCCCCCGCCCAATCCAGGGCACCAGCGAGTCGATACCCAAACTGGGGAACAGGTCACGAGGACAAGGGGCGGTAAAGAATATCTATTCACATACCTGGTATTTACACGTGTAAGTCGCCCGCTCGGTTCCTGCTAATTAACGGCAGCAGCATTTTACATCATCTCCCCAATCCTTTTCCGTCTCGGTCCTCAAACGGTCGGGTAGAAGAAGGTCAGAATAGCAGGCATGGTCCCGACATTTTGTCGGCATTCTTAGCCTCTTCCAACAACGCACCTGCTGCAGACTGCAGACGTGTGCAGGGCGTGTGCAGGCTACCGACGAGACGCAAGAAAGCGGCGCCAAGAAATCATTTCACTTATCGCCACGAGTGCATTGGGTTTGCGATTTCGTGCCAAGCTGCCACGCAGCTGCAGCCAAGGTGTCTGAAGTTTTACCGTCACGACCGTGTTACTGACTATTATCGGAACTGTACCCCAGAACAGGCAGTCGAACATCACAGTGCGGAAGCGGGTCCGCATCTGCGTCTTGGGTAAGGTGCCTGATTGTTCCTTGCTCTTCTTTTCACAAGCCAACATCCATCTTCATTCGATTTGTTCTGCATGATCGTCCCCTGCATGGCGCCCGGGCACGGTTAGCACCATATCGGTTCCGGTTTCTTCCATTAGAGTCGCATCAGCACAGCAACTTGAAAACTCGAAGTATCTACCACGGTTTTTATCTACCACAGTATTATCTGTGGTTATCGTACCCTCCCGGCGGCCTCCCTGTGCCCTTACCCAGCCGCAGCGAACGCACCTCCGTTGAGCCGGGAATGGCCATCGGCTCCCGGGGCCACCTCCATCGCCCCCCATAAAATTATCGAAGTGTTCCACATCTGCGGCTGCTCCGACATCCGCCGACTCGGGACTTATTGACCCGCTCGACCATGCGTGGACGTACGGGTCACGGCTGCCAATGTTTTACCCGACGACCACGATACACAAACTAGCATCTAGTGTATGTGCTGTCTTCGGAACATTGGACAGTGACTGTTTTGGGAAGATCTGCAGAGTCTTCGATATGAAGCCCAGTTCGAGACTCGATCCCGTTCCGTTCCGCCTTTATTGAACGTTGCAACCACAGCCCGGTGGCAAGAACAACAACAACAACAACAACAACAACAACAACAACAACAACAACCACCACCACTCAAGCTTTTCGCATCGGACAACAGGCCGTTGTTGTTACGACCGATGCAAGAAGACAGTGAGGAGAGGGGAAACAACTAACTGGTTACATCAAAATGAACACAAAGCCAGATTCAAGCTTCTCGTACGCCAGTCTCCCTGGCTCATCGGGAAAACAACCCCAACAAATTCCACACGCGTTTGTGCCGTGAGTGGTTGTTCGTGAGTGTCACCCCCCACCTGCTGCATGGCAAGTAGTGTAGGGTAAAATATCCATATCCAGGTAGGACAAGGCAAAATACCCACGTTGGAGCGGCACGACCCGCAAGATCTGGGGAAAAACTCGGCACATGGTGGCTCAAACTCAGCCTGGCGGTGGCGGGTGAAGCGCGCACCGTCCGTCGGGATCTGGCTAGGATGGAAGAGGCATAGAGAGCCAAAACCCTATCTGGGTGTGTGAATGGCTCGGCAGTGTCCCTTCCTGGACATGTATCCACACCCCGTCATCTATTCATAGAGCTGCCGACTTTCTCGTAGTCACCCTCCTGATGAACATCTCGAGAATGGGATATATTGCTCAAACCCTCTCACTCATCTGCTTGATGGCAGCCCGAGCCTTGGCATCCTTCGGGAACTTCTCGGCATTGGACAGCAGCCACGTACTGAGAAGTGGCCTACTTGGAAGCACAGGATAAGATACCTACCTGCGGGAACAATAGTAGCCGAGGAAGCGATTACAACTCTCAGGACCTCCCGTTTCAAATTTATCTTCATATCAGTGAGTCTACTTCGAGCATCGGAACCGATAGACAAAATACACTTGCTGGTGATATAAAAGATGATCGCGTGCTCCTCTTCTTTACCTGTTTATATAAGCAAGGACCTGATGGATAGTTAGCATGAAGTGTTTCTGTTTCTCAATTCGTCTGGGTGCCGCAGATGTACCTGTTAACAATACTGCATTTTTGGCCTCTCTGAATTATCAGATTAGCATAGTTCAAGTAAAGAAAGGTCCTCGACGTTAGGAAGGAACACGAGCAAGACGCCGTGCTTTTGTGTTCTTGTAAAATTACCCATGTCGTGGGCCTCTTCCCGAGAGATCTGCCATATCACCCAGGTAAATTTGGTGACGCCGATCTTGCAACGCTCTCATTCAACGTGCGGAAACTGCTTCCGGGCTGTTCGCCCAGACGCTTCGGTCCTCAAGGGTACTTGCATGTAATTATTCACTATCAGCGCACCGATCTATCCACACTCCTAGACCGATCACTTGCGGATGCATCATGTACAAAACCGGCTTTCGGCAGAAGATCTCGATTGCGCATCATCTATCAATCAACATCTCCGTCCCTGCAGATCTCGCATGCGGGTGGTCATACGAACGGCCCCCTTGCAGATCTAATCGTCATGTTTTCGATGTCGCTGCTTTCAAAACCATCCAGGTGTAGCGAGAGCCTGCCGATCTACCTACCTACCTAGGTAGGTATAGTGATATTGGTAGAGCTGAAGAAACGTTTATTGGTGCACTTCAGGAATTCGGTTGTCTACCTATCAGGTACCTACCTACCTGATGTATCCGGGTGACACTAACGGCACTCGATAATTCATTATGACATGGAGAACGGCGTTGACCTTGAATTATTTGTTTGTTTTTAATGTGTGTGTGCGTGTGTGTGTGATGCGCCCCCCTGAGCCCCTGAGCCCCTGGATTTACTTTGGAGAACACTTGAGCTCGTATCTTCTCAGCGAATAAGCCTTGGTTACTGGCAATGACTGGGTAGAAAGTGAGAGATACTCTTGTCGTGTAATCAGTGACCAGGCATATGAATGTGTCGGTAGGCGGTGGGTTGCGGTCTCCCTTTGAATCGGGGTGGATTTGAAAGTGACTGTTTTGTTCAGGGGTTTCTTGTTTGTGTGGTGTCATGTTAAATATTAATACACTAATAGCTGAGCGAGTCTGCCCATTTTTCTTTTATCTCTCTTCCTTTTTGAATAGGGGGCATCATTAGATGAATACCTGTTCCGAATCGGTCAATCAAAATCAGGCCTTTTCACTCTCTTGGTGTTACGATCAGGAGAACCAAAGGTCCTTAAGACGGTACGGGTCAAGAAGGTAAGTGCAAGGGGGTGTATGTAATCACTGAACAAAGGGGTAGTTCTCTCGACTGTGCAATGTATGCCTAAGAACTTGTGTTGATTACTGGCCTGGGACCTAATGTCGCCAGGCCCTACTCGTTATATAGAAACCATAATCTACGGACCCGACAGGTACTCCTCCGGGTCCAGCACTGGACCCGGTGGACCCGCGCCCGGGTCCTCCGCCTGGACTCCCAGGACCCGACTCCGGGTCCCCTGGGTCCCTTCTGATTGGTGGTTTCCTGATTGGCCAGGGCGCCCCACTTTCCTGTCCCAGATCGTGACACTTGGTCGGAAGAGACCTTGGGTTTGCGCGTATAATAACCTACGATGCCACCAAAACGTCGTCATCAAGCTCTTCGTGCGTCAAGCTCTTCGCGCTTTTTCGCCATGTTAATAATAATGATGTGCACGTACACACTTGCATGTCCATCACTTCAGTGTTGTAGCCAAGCTGATCATGGCGTAATTATCGTCATGGTGAAAAATCATTAGCTTGGTGATTTGTATGGGATCTGAAGCTGAGGACTCGAGTGCTGCTACCCTTGCCGGTTGGGATTTTGTCGAGGACAGGTAGGTAATTTCTTATCCAATTAATTTTCCAATCGACATGTCATCCCGCGAGCCAGCGCCTGCGTGCCGGCAAGTTGCAAGTTGCAACTTGCAACCTTCGGGACACCCTCCGTCTTTGGGGCCAGATCCTCGGCCTCGAGACCACCCTGGTGACCAACTATAGCTCGCCCGTCACGAAGGTGTTGCGGTCCACGCAGCCAGCGGTTGGTTGTTGGATGTCGCCGTCTCTGCAACACGACGGTCAATTTCACTTCCATACCTGGGCCAGAACGACGAGATGTTTGTTGAAGCATGACTGCCTGCTGGCAACCGGAATGGACGCTTCCAGGGCTGCCGGTCAGGGGCGTAGGATCGGCGGCGGGTTGCTTCTTCGTGTCGTACGACGCTATGAAGGGGGCCAACTCGAGCTTCACACCCGCCCAGTTCGACAGCTTATTCTAGTACTTACACACCAGCAAGCAGCAGTATATCTCGGTCACCAACACGGACGACCCGGACTTGTTAACCCTAACCATAACCCTAACCCTAAGCAGCTGGCGGGGAATAACCTTTGATGGACTGGTGAGTATTAATATCCAAGTTCCCAGCTAGCAGTGCCGAAGATCAAAGATGAAAAAGGCGAAATGCCCTATTTCTGCTGGGCGTGCTTGGTTTGATTTAATCACGCGCCGGCCACTCAGACAGATATCGTGCAGCTAACCCGGCAAAAGTCGAACAACGTCACCTCCCTCAAGGGCACCATAATTTACAATGCTACAACAACGTAGCGGCGCCGATACCAACCATCGCCAACCTCTACCGCCACTACCAGGCCCCGGGGCTCGGCCACTGCTTCGGCGGGCCCTGCGGCGAGCCGACGAGTCTCTTTGCGCAGCTTCGTGCCCAGTTTATTGCCGTTTGTGCCGACGGGGCTGGAAGGCAAGCCGCAGCACTGCATCTTGTGCCCGTATCCCGGGCGGCGCGCTACAATAGCGTTGCGGCGAGACTGGGGCGGCCAAGTGCTGGGCCTGTGTGGGTGTTGGTACGAGTTAGTTCGTTTGCATGACTGGAGTGAGGGATAGCAGGGCAGGTTTCGAGCAGCGTGGACTTACTTCTGTTTCTTCCTATAGCTACAGCATAGATGTGCGGCTTTATGAAAACATGGAAGGGTATCGAAAGGACGACTACCGTGATTACCAGTAGTATCCAATTCATCCATGAGACGCGTACGTACTCACCATCAAGCTTGGAGACTCTGCCCCAGCTGCCGAGACATGGAGCATGTAGTTCGGCCACACAAGCCACTCGTCCCAGTCCGCGCCGAGATACTCGCCGACAGACCGGATGATGAACCCGCCCGCGTTGCCGACAGCCCAGTAGTCCCTCGCATGATGCAAGAGCACAGAATAGTACGCAAGCACCACGAGCGCCTCGGGCTGCCGCTGCGCCAGCAGACTGATATACTCCCCCGAGACCCGGACCGACCATTCCTGCACCGCGATGATCCGCCGACCTGCTTGCAGCTCCGACCCAGGCGCGCTCTGCAGGTCAAACATGTCCTGCAGCACCTCGACCGCCGCGCAGCACGCCTGCCGCGCCGGCGCGCTGAGCTGGCTCCTGCCTCTGAGCTGCTCCAATAACCCAGCGCACTCGCTTCCTGCCGTCGCCGTCGCTGCAAGGGATCGGTCGCGCGTGTGCGTGCCGAAGCGGCCGAACGGCATCAGCGTCTGCAGCGTCGGCCACGAGCGGCCGGCGATGGCAGCGATGCCGCGATGCAGACCGAGACACTGGACGAATTTGTCCAGGAGCGCCTCGAGGTCGCCCTGCAATGAGAAGGCCTCGAAGAGGACATGCTGCCCGAGCAGGGTGCTGAACAGGAACACAACCAGGCAGTTGTTGTCGGACACGTCGGTCTGCGCGGCGTTGAACTGGCCCAGCGCGCGCGTTTGTAGACGCGTGGCCTCGTGCGGTAGTAGGAGGACTTGGAATGCGGGTCTGAGGAGGAGGAGTCGGCGGGCAGTGTGCTCTTGTACGCTGCCAGGAGGGCTAGGAGCTCGTCCATTAGGAAGGGCGTGGCGTACGCTTCTTGGGTCGCGAGCTGGACGAAGGTCTCGGCATCCGGGGAGGAGAGACCCATTGTCTTGCCCCAGAGGCTTTTGTATTGGTGCAGGAGCTCGAAGTGGAGGAGGCTGTAGCGCTCGCAGGCGCGGGCATCATCTTGCTGGGGAGAGGGATGGGGCACAGGGGATGGGGAGGGCGGGAAGAGGACTGTGGTTTGGGGGTGTGTTGGGGGGCTTGGTTGGGAGTGTGATGAGGAATTGGATATCGTCGGTGAGTTGACGCGGTGGTTGGAGTTGCTGCTGCCAGTGTGCTGATGTGGCGATTTACTGGAGAATGAGGAAGCAGTGGTGCTCGGGGCGAGACTTGAGCGTGCGGTGGATGGTAGCGGCAGGGCGGGCACGCTGGACGAAAAGGGGCACTTGAGCCCGGCGAGGGAGCAGCCGATGCAGACGGGGTGTGTCTCGTCGCACTAATCACGAGGTTCACGGTTAGACACTCACTTTGTCGATATTCGGTCCGTTCACAGACAAAGCCAGGGCATTGGGCGATTGGCTGGTTTGATTTTGAGTCCGTCACGATGGAGAAGGATGACCAACCTTCATGTGTCGCCGCTTGCATTCGGTGCACCCGCGACGCGACTTGGTGTGCTTGCGGCGCGGCATTCGGAGCGACAAGACGTAATTATTGTTCACGAAAGGGTGAGAGAGAACATGAAACTCAAGTATGATCGGAGAGAGCGCGGGACGATGAGAGTGATCGAGTTCAAATTGATGCCTGGAGGAACGTTGTCAACTCATAAATAATCGCCGGACCGACAAGGCAGCAGCAAAATGCACTTGCATAGAGATACATAATGTAGGTAGTATGTTATGCTTGAGCGAGAGGGGCAGTGCGCTGCGGCATTGAAACCGGGAACCCACTACTTACCAAATTAGCTGACTCGCTGTTCGGGTTCAGGGGTATTGACCCCTGAGGTCTGTGAGGTTGAACGAGCCCCAACTTTGCCTTTTCGAGTATGCCTTCGCCAGACACTGCAACGCGAGTCTCTGAAAGAACTTGGAATGTACATAGAACTAGATGTCCGCTCAAGTTCGCAGATATTTACTTGGAGCTGTTAATTTGTCGAGCTTAGAACTGGGATTTAATGACCGTTGTTGTTCTGTCGCTAACAGTACAAACGCACACCCAAGTTGAGTTCAAGTTGTCTAATTCCAGCTGCCAGTCCAGCTGAGAGTATATAAGGTAAAAAGCTCTTTAACTCCAGAGTTAACGCCAAAATTTCCGTCATTCTTCTATCCGCTCCCCTCCTAACCCGCTTAATGAATCAGTACAAATACACTCAACACTCTTTCGAAGCCTCGAGATCCCCAGTCGTGTTACCCTGGCACTCAGCAGCATCCGGACCACCATGCCGGCTCAGCACCATTATACCACAGCCCACCGCAGTGCCTCCATGCTGTTCGCTATATTATCTCAGCAGCTCACTTGGAACTGGCCACTCCCTCGAGATTGAGCAGCTCCGCCTGCTGATACCGGTCCGGGCTGGGGTTCCAAACATAAAAGATGACCATGGCGGCAAACATCAAGACCGAATCAAACACATACAGCGTCCACTCGTGCGTCAGCGGATACCCATCGTGGCCCAGCGAGTACTCGATGACGCGAAAGACGCTGCGGACCATGATGAGCGCGCTGATGGCGTACAGCATGTACAGGCTCTGCCTCCAGCCTCCCGGGCCACCGTCGCCGTAAGCCGCGGCGCCGACGTCGTAACGCTGGAAGCGGTAGTGGAACACGCCCGCCGTGGCGCAGAAGCAGCCGAACAGGACGACCTGGATCAGCAGGCCGACTACCACCAGCCGCTCGCCCAGCTGCATGTTCCCGCCCGTGGCCATCAGCCCCGCCGCGCCGCCCTGGATGAAGAAGGAGAGCGCGTCGCCCGAGACGAAGACCTTGGTCAGCCAGCGGACGCGCACCAGGCTGTACCGCTCGCCGTTGACGGAGCGGATGGTGCGCCCCAGGATCATGTAGGCTGTCGCGGCGAAGAGCACGGGCGGGAGCAGGAGGAAGAGGTTCTGGATCACGTAGGGTATGAGTTGGCCTGTCTTGGAGCTGGCTGAGGCTCTTGCGCAGAACCCGACGATTTCCACTGGGAGGGGGGAGAAGACATGTGTTAGTTGCTTGACTCTTG
This sequence comes from Podospora appendiculata, assembly GCA_033675105.1. NCBI lineage: Eukaryota > Fungi > Ascomycota > Sordariomycetes > Sordariales > Podosporaceae > Podospora > Podospora appendiculata. The sequence goes on along the minus strand of JAULSO010000005.1, from coordinate 1,281,570 downwards.
CTTCTGTAGCCCAATCCGGGCAGATGTCTGGGAAGAGAAAGGAGTTCCTGGAAAGGACATACTGAGTCCTCCGATGATGAACCAGATGCAGAACCAGAGACGCGACTTCCACAGGCGGTAGCAGTGCGCTGCCGTGACGCCAGTGAACAGGACGGCAAAGACAATCGCGGCCGCGAGCGAGGGGACGTAGGTCCAGAGGTAGTATCCACCCTTGTAGGGCTGGAGGCCAGAGTCTGACATGGTGTCGAGGTAGGTAGTCGTCGGGATGTCGTCGTAGTCGTCGGCGGCGGCGTCGATGAAGATGTTTGGGATGAAGACTGAAGAGAAAGAGACAGGCAGTAACTGGATCCAAGGCTTTCCGATCACCATCCACAAAGAAGAAGAAGAAGAAGAAGAAAACCCAGACGTATTTATCCATCTGGTATACGACTCGACTACCTCCCGAGCCAGCTAGCATACGCAAAGTGTTTTTTCGATATTTAGATGTCAACAGCCAATCAGCATCGCGCATCCTATCCGCGTATCCGTATCGTGGTTCCTTGAATACGTGGCCAATGAGAGGGCGCTCCAAACGCGGGTTTCAGATCCCGGCGAAAAGACGTTGAAATCTCGACGGATCCACCCAATCCACCTACGGGTTGTATGGCGCAGTGGAGTGGGACTCACTCGCACAGCCACTGCGTGTTTCGACGCGGTGTTGGTATTGGGATATGGCTTGGGCTGGCAATTTCGGCGAGACTGGCCCATGGTGAGCGAGGTGGCCGAGAGGAAGGGCATAATTGTTCCTCGGGGGGGGGGAGGGGGGGCATCGATGGTGTTATGCTCCGGGGCGTTGCGAACGGGGCTGTTTACATACTTTGTCTACCTCGAAATGTTCCGAAGGCAACCTGGAAGGTTTTGTCGGTCGTCCACTCTCAATCAAGGCTGATCCTCAGTGTAATCTACTAGGCCGCATTGAGGAGATGTTTTCCTTGCTTTGCTGGCCGAGCGTAATTAAGCGAACTGGTCCGTGGCATTATCATGGCAAAGGCATTGCGAGTTCAAGATACACATATGTTATTGATGCTTTGGTAACATGGCGGGTGCTACAAGTGCGTTCATAAGAGTCCATGCCCTGGTGGTTTAGCAAGCTCCCATCTTTGGCTTTACGCGGGTAGTAGCTCAGCACCTAAGTATGTCAACAACAAAACTCTGACATGGCCAAGTAGCGGGGTATTCAATGATTCACCCCGTACAAGGTTGTCGTACTTATGATATGAGAATACTGTATTCCATCTTGTGTTCCCAAGCCTGGCGATTGGTTGGTATCCACACCTTACCAAAAACCCCTATTACGAGAAATCAACAGAGTTTAGTTGTAGGTCAACCAATGTAAGCACCAGCACAGAAACCAGGTTGCTGCCGTCAGAAAAGGGGCAAAGTAAACAAAAGGGGTAGAGCGCAATCGCAGTAGATGCCTTAAGCCAAAAAAAAAAAAAAAAAAACAACAGCATGTTACGAGGGAAGGACTGGACCGCCTCACGCACTGCATTGTGGTATCTCCTCATTGGTACCAAGTAGGTAGCATTGGTTGCACGAAACCCGCCATTTGCCGACGGGGCAACATGCGTGGCACATGCATCCAGTCGGCCATACCAAGTAGCGGCGCCCGCATCAGTGTTCGCAGAGCATGCATATACGTACATCTCCCGGCTTTATACGTCAGACTATTCTGTCCGTCGCTAGCCGTATCCTGCCAATTGAAGAAGATCAACAGTCTCTCCCCATCCCGGTCCATCCGGTTCAAGCAATCTTCCCCGCTCTCCTGCCAAAACAATTGACAGCACCGCGTTTCCATCTCACGTTGGACTTTGTAATACTAGTCACTGAATACTTATTTCCTATCTCCATTTGCTGCTATCTCGCCATGACCACCCGCGTCCTGAACAAAGTGTGCATCGTCACCGGCGCGTCATCGGGCCTCGGCCGCGCCATCGCCCTGGCCTTCGCGCGTGAAGGGGCCACGTTTGTACTCTGCGGCGACCTCCGCGCCGATGCGCCGGCGGCGGATAATCCGCTTGTGCCTGTCGAGAGCGACGGCGCGGGCGTCCCGACGCATGAGCTGATTATTGCGCGGCATGGCGGGAACAAGGCCGGGTTTTGCAAGGTGGATGTGACGGTGGAGGCTGACGTGGAAGCCATGTTGGCGAGTGTCGTGGAGAAAGCTGGTCGGCTGGACGTGTGGGTTTGATTTTTTTCTTTGGCCGTTACTTACTTTGTTCTTGTTGGTTCCGCTAATGTTGATGGGTTTTTTGTTGTGTCTCCGACCTAGGTTGGCGAACAATGCAGGCTATGCGCAGCGCGGGATGCCGCTGCACGAGATACCAGACCAGGTCTGGACTGCTAGTTAGTGAGTGTTTACTATTACTTCTGTCAGTCATCCGTCGATAGACTTACACGGGGTCTTTGCTAGCGATGTCAACATCCGAGGCCCATTTCTGTGCTCCAAGCATGCCATCCGGCAATTCATTGCTCAGGAGCAGCAGGGCTCGAGTAAGCGGGGGTGCATCATCAATATAGCGAGCACCCTTGGCCTCCGCGAGATGAGCCGATGCGGTAAGTAATACCCATATCTTTTCTTTCCATACTTCGGGTTTCTTCACCCTGTACAAAGACCTTTTACTAACACCTGTCTCTAGCGGCGTATTGCACATCCAAAGCGGCCCTGGTGAGTCTAACCAAAGTCACCGCGCTTGAGTATGGCCATGTCAAGATTCAATGCAACGCCATCTGTCCAGGGGGTAAGTAATGCCATGTTTCGTGTCTACAATGGTCGGGGCAGTACTGATTCTACGCAAGTGATTGCCACCGCCATGACAATCCCCTTGCTCCAGAACGATAACTCTGTCAGCTTCTTCAAGGCGGCCGTGCCCTGGGAAGGCGAGGTCGGCATCAGCAAGGGGCCCGAAGAGATTGCAAATGCGGCGATTTGGCTTGCCAGTGAAGAGACAGGCTGGGTGACGGGCGTGGCCTTGCCTGTGGACGGAGGGTTTGCAATCCATGCTTGAGCTTCTGGAACAAGCCACTTTTTCTCCAGCGGGGCTCGGCAAGTCGAGGACACGACGATGAGATTGGATATTGATTAACTACTTTTTCAAAGCGTCTTGGATATTGCAAAAAAGGAAAAAAGGAAAAAAGGAAAAAAGGAAACAGAGGCACAATCACTCCTCATCCATCTCCTCAACCACCTTCTCGAACCTCTCCCGGATATAACACTGAAACAGCCAGCCCAGAACCGAGATAGCAACCATGAAGCCCGTCGCCGTAATCCCCATCTTGATCCAGTACTCGCTCGCGTCCCGCTGGCTCTGCGTGTCGCTCGCGACGTTGACCTTGGCCGTATCAAGAGCCCGCCACCACTCGGCGTTGACGTAGCAGATGCAGTTGCGGTAGACGCCCATGATCTGCATCAGCGTGGTACCGACGCTGGTAAATAGCGCAAAGACGAACAGGACCGCAAACGCGGCGTTCCAGCCCAGCCGCGCAAGCGACCCGGTCCGCCGCGTCATGGCCACGAAGTACACGGGCGTCAGGACGGTCTGGAAGGCCCCGTAGGTCGCGAAGCTGAGCGAGCGGCACCCCCAGCCTGTCGGCGGCGTCTGGTGTGCCACCACCGCGCCGGCCGCTGGCGGGAGCGAGGTGAGGATAAAAGTCGGGAGGGCGATCCAGAGCGCATATTCCCAGACGCTGATGCTGACCGCGGCGCGGAACTCGGTGGTGCGATCCTGCCACGCCCGGGTCCGCTCGAGCCATTCTTGCTTGTTCCTCCCGCGATGCCACATCGAGACGGGCTGGAAGATGCCGTCGTAGACGGGGGGGAACAGCTTGCGCAGCGTGCTGCTGCTGGGGGGCGCGGTCCGGCCGACGAGCATGGTCACCGGGCTCGGGTTGTTGCTGGCCAGGAGACACCCGTTGACGATGGCGACGTGCACGATGATCATCCACTCGACACCAAAGGCCAGCGAGATGGACGTGTCTTCGTCGCTCTTCTTGTTCAGGAGGTCGAGGATCGTGTAGAAAAAGGTGCCGAGATAGAAGGCGACGGGCGCGCCCACGGCCGCGCCAAATGCTGACTGCGCTTTCATCAGCTGCCGGAGCTGCTCTCCTACGCTCTTGTTGGAGGTTTGATATTTTCTTTGATGGTCATCACTCGGCAGTTCTGTTGATATTTGAACGTCTTGCTTTGTGGTGATGATACCGCGAGAATTGGCGTCGGTTGGATCAAGCGTAGGGGGGTTTTTAGAGCTCTGGACAGCCTGCAAATTGAAGCTACCCGACCGCCCTTTTTCTCTTGAGGCGAGGAGCGCGTCAGGAATCAGCTTCAGAGGGTTGTTTGGGCCTGACTGCAATCTAAGATTCCCAGATAGGACGGCCACGAGAACCTCGACTTTGTTTCTGAGGGTCACCTCGTCTAGTGCCGTCGGCCCTGTGTTCCCTTGGTGTTTGGATAGCCTGGCTGCGGTACTATAGGCTGCAGTGTGTTCGTCTGACACTCTCGGACTTTCCGGCAGCAAATGAGTGTCGTACCCGGACTCATGTCTTTCGGCGCTGAACCTGAGATCGGATGGTGCTGAAATACTGGCGTTGGATACCGACGGACTCAAAGCCTGTAGCGGAAATCCAGCTTCTTCAAGCTGCCCATGCTTGTCGTTGGGCTTTGGTCCAGCAGACGCAGTGGATCGAGGTACGTGAGCCCCGCTCAGCAAGGCCCTCATGCACTTGTGGTCAAGCAGAGCCTCGTGGAGGCCGGCCGCCGTCATCGGACCGGCCATGCCCATGATCGTCATGACCCAGATAATCGTGTCGAGCGTAACGCACAGAAGCGCAAAGGCCGCCATCGTCGCCGAGACCAGTATGTGGCCCAGCCCGTGTCGGGATGGCGGGATCAGTCTCCTCAGCATGTCAGACGAGACAAAGAACAGACGTCGGGGGATGTTCATGCTGAAGATGACGGAGGGGAGCAAGAACTGGACGAGTGGTGCAGCCCATTGCTCAGGGGTCGAGCCGCCCCATCCTCCACATCTGTCGCGGCAAAAGCCGTAGGTGATAAAGACGCCTGGAGCCGGTTTGAGCTCACTCTGGTAGACTTGACCGCACTTGACATCGGAGAGGGGGGCGGTTGTGTTGTGGTAGTCCGGAACAATGGAGTTGGTCGTCTTGGCTAGGTTGCAGCATGTCGCACGGTCGTACCCATGCGACAGGACCACAAAGTGAATGAGAAGGAGGATAAGGGGCGCCAAGCCGCGCAGGGGTGAACGAGGCCACATTATGACGCTTGGCTTCGGGGGGTCTGTTGAAGACCAGAAACAGCAATTAGACCAGAAACAATAACAGGGATTTGAGGGTAGGGTAATCTATATATAGGTAGGTAGGTTGTACTTGCATGAACTTGAGGGCTTTGCGTAGTATTATCCGTCCCCGCCCCCATAAGGTGATAGTGATACTCAGGTGCCTTAGTGTGCCGCACAAACAAAGATAGGTACCCGACCAGCTGGATATTAATCCAGCCTCGAGCAGCCCAATCCCATTCGATCAAATCAGCGACCGCTTCCCAATGCGACAACGTGCATATCGTTTATTCGTTTGTGTGACCCCCAATCATGTCTCGGCCGTTCAATTCGTCAGTGTGCATGCCAAAGGATAAGCAAATTTGGTATTGAGCCCCAATGCCACGACGACGCCGGAAAATATACCTGACCTACCTTACCTTAACTACTGTGTACCTGCCCACTGAAGTCCTACCAGGTGGCGACGAGGCTGTGGTGCCAGGACAACTTAAAGCAGAACTGAGCAGTCCTACCCCCGCTTCAGCATTACGGGTTATTGCCTCTGTACTTAGGCGGTTCGGCCCCGTGAGAATGGAAGTCCGCCAGCCGAGTTGCAGCCTGTTGGAGGCAGGGACAATCTTCGTCGCCTCATCCTAGATTATTGGTGGCTTGAACTGAAGCAGCTTGGCTTTGATTGTGGCAATAACGAGGTAAGGAACGGCCATGATGGCTGATAATGATGCCAGACTTGGTTCAAGAGTTGAGCATGAGGGGTGTTGGACTGAGGAATTAGGTGATATATATTTTAAAGTCTGTAAGAAATCAATTCAAAATCAGCAACTGACTCGAACTCCATGCACGCCATAATCCCTTGGTAATCCAGTCGGAAAGTGCAGTCCCACATAAGCCGTTCAAAATATTAAGGAGGTAGGTAAATATCAGACACTGGCACCAAGTGGAGCCCCTATTCGACCTAGTCAGTCAGTCAGCGTTGCGCAGTAACCGAATCATACTACTCTTCACCAAAGAAGACTTACCAAGAATAGAGACCGAGATCCACGTCAGTGCCAGATAGGTCAACTTGGGAGGGCAGTATCTGTCGTGTTGTCAAAGTCCAGCCGTCAGAAAAGTCCTGCAAACAACACTCACAAGCGACATTCAGGGGGGTTGTTTGTTTACTCACGCGTCGGGGACATAAAGCCGCACGAAGCCGACCCAGAATAGCCACTGGGATCCCCACGAGGCAAACATGCCCAGCGACGTCTGGATCACGATGCGCTTCAGCTTCCGGCGGATAGACTCGGACCACTCCCGGCTCGAGAGCAGAGCCGTGCGCGCCTGCCACTTGGCCTTGATGTTTATCAGCAGCCCCTCGGCGTCGGCCCATCGGTCGATGACGACCTTCCACCCGTTCTTCATAATTCGTAAATCCTCTCGATCCGTGGGTGTTCCTCCGGGCTGCTGCGTTCTGTTCTTGAGGGCGCGTCGCCGCATCACCGCGTCCCTGTACGCCGCCTCCGCAATGGATCTCCTGGCGGCGGCCTGGGCCAAGGTCGGCTCCAGGGCCAAAAGCTGCTTCTGCGCCATGTCGCGCACTATCCCTGCCGCGGCGTCGACGTCGCCCGCAGCTTTGGGGTCCCCGTTTAGTCTTGCCAGGGCCAGGCGGTACTGCCGCTCGGGTCCCTTGGCTAGCTGCGTGAGCTGCTCGAGCGACTTCTCCGCCGACAGGATGCCTGTCATCTGGCTGGACATGTGTTCCATCATCTCTTCGTACACGCCAGCTGCTTGGCGATATCCGTTTTGCGACAGATACCCGCTGGTTCGTTCGAATTCCTCCAGGTTAATCTCCACGCGGCGGAAAGCCTCATCGATGTCCGACTAGAGCCCCCTCCCGAGCAGCACATCCAGGTTGATGAGCCGGCCGATCTGGAAGATCTGGGTGCTGACGTTGAGCACCGAGGTCCCCACGGCCAGGAGGGTGAAGAAGACGACGACCAGCCAGAAGATGGCGCCGACGTACATCAGCATGGCGTCCTTGCCGCGCGGCACGGCGGCCACGGCCAACGCGTTGGTGTAGAACTTTTGCACGCGGGCGTGGCTGGCGACCGTGCCCATCACGTAGCTGCCGAGAATCTGCAGGATGATCTCAGTTGTCAGGGTCGTGGCCGCGCACGAGAAGTACATGGCCTCGTCGACCTGGAACTGGATCAGGAACACCACGAGCCACGCCAGCCTCGGGCGCGTGTACCAAAGCATCATCAGCGTCTTCCAGTCCGTGTCCTCGTAGCCCGGCGTGGCCTTGATGAGGGCAATGTTGCCGGCGTTGGCGGCCGATTGGAGTGCAGCCATGACGGGGCCCATAAACATCCACCCCTGGCTGTGCGGCTTCCCGAGCAGCCCAACCGTCAGCTTGGACACCACCGTGCGCCGGCCCAGGATGGGCGTCAGCAGCAGCATGGCGACGTTGACGGCGGCAAAGACGCCCAGGCTGGACTCGGGGCTCGGGCACAGGATCGTGTCCCAGTACGAGGTGCTTCGGACCACGCTCTGCCGCGGCCGTAAATCCGAAACCTGGATCGACAGCAGGTCCGTCCAGTTGCTCGGGAGGCCGGTCCAAGCCGCCCCTGCTGTCGCGGCGCAGGTGCTGTTGAGATACGTGAGCCAGTCGCGGCGGTCGAAGGCGAGCGTGCACGAGCTGTTGCAGGTGGACGGGTAGGACAGCGTGCGACAGAAGTCGGGAAAGTGCACCACGCTGAGGCTCCCCGTGGCGTAGCGGCCCGTCTGCGGGTCGAGGACGCAGTAGAACTCGGACGACTTGTTGGCGCTAAGGCGGATCCCGTCCCCGCAGGCCGGGTCGATGCAGCTGGGGAAGTCGACGACGCTGTCTGGCCCCTTGACCGATGTGTCGTCCTTGACGCAGTTTGCGGCCACGGTCTCGGTCCAGTTCTGCGGGAGGAGTCTCTCAAAGCTCGCGCTCCCCGTGCAGGTGTTGTTGAGCCACAGCAGAAGCTCGGCAGTCTCCGACTTGGATCCCGCGCACGTTCCGCTGCATGCGTTCTTGTATGCCGAGCCGCAGACATCGGTTCGCTCGAGGTGGATGCTCCGTTCCGAGTACTGGTCGATGAGCCAGGGGTAGGTGCTGGTGTTGAGCCAGGCGGACGAGTACCAGTCGAGAACAGAGTCGTTCCAGGTCTGGTAGTAGGCATAGCAGTCTCTCGCCATGCAGCTGGGCAGGTTCAGATACGGCTCCACGAGACTCTCGAGTGTCTCTGCCGTCATGTCGCCGCCGTAGTAGTAGGATGACAGGCAACCGTACCGAGCATCGACGCAGGAGCCGTTTCCGAGCTGGATTATGTCCAACGACGATTACATGTCCTCCCAGTGCGACGGCAGTCCGCTGTGCCAGTCAGCGATGCCGCCGCAGGTCGAGTTTAGCCATCGGTAATACTGGGCCTTCCCGGTAGTGGTGTTCGTGCAGGGAGAACACGTCTCGGCAGACACAGCAGGGCACTATGTATTGATTAATCCCCAGGGACTGATCAGCGGATGAGATTCCCAACGCAACTGTAATAGGTCATCACGAGGTACAAGAAACATTGCACTTACCGCGCAGGCCATGTCAATGAGTGTCGCCGTCTGCATGCACGCGCCGAAAAACGTCAAGGAGCATTTGGCCGCCGTGCAGCAGCTGTTGTACGCAGTGGGACATGAAGCCGTATACTGGCCACAGTACGGAAGCCCAGGGAGGCCATCGGGGTATGTCTATGGCGGAGTCAACGGGATTGCATTCGTGGTGTTGTCTAGCGGGTAGCTGCAGACATCGCGGACGGCGGCGAGCTCATAAAGCGATGCAGAGTACGTCTTGTTCGAAAAACGGCCATCGAAGGCATGGACATGTAGAAGAAGTAGGAGACCGGCAAAGACCTGGATGAGAGTGAGGCCGATGCTCAGCCGGCATCTTGGTGACATGCCTGGCCTGCCCCAGCCCCCTTTCTTCTTTGTCTTTTCCCAACTGAAGTCGCGCCAATGAAATCAAGAATTCTCACCGATCGCGCTGCATCTCAATTGGGGGGGGGCCAGAATGAAATCGAACAATAAGAAATCAAACAACTTAGGGATCGCCCAATTCGCATTCGCTGGCCATGGCGGGCGGGAGGCGGGGAGGCAGGCACCTTTTTATCGTTCAGTTTTGAGCGACTTTTCCACGTCTCGCTTGACGCTCATGCTTCTCAGCCGCAAATACATGACACGAGGGAAAAAAGGGCGTTACTTGTTGAAACGTGCCGCGTTTCTTGCTTTAGAATAGTGTCCGAGCAACCAAGCCCCCAGGCACTTACCACAGTCTTGGCATGCTGGTTTCGAGGCAGATTTCGTGGTTCGACAGCCAAAGAAAAGGGGCATAAAACGCCACGGCTTTTTGACGCTGTGAACCAAACAGGCGATAGTGCCCAAGCCACCAACCGTCCCACCGAAACTTTGGATTGAATTAGTCTGTTCCAGGGGCTCCTTTGCCGCCAAACGGGATTGGAGGAGATTGCGAGAAAAGATAAGCAAGAACCCTTGGGTAATTCATAGAGGGGTTTTGGAGGGAGGTCATGAGCGGAAAATCATTCACCGTTCTTCTTTCAAACTGCTTGGCAAGTCGATGAGACATAATACTTCAGAAGATAAGAAAAGAAGCCATGGGGTATAAGATAATACGAGTTTCCGATATGAGTAAAGGCACCAACTGACTAGTCGACTGAGGTCTGTGTCGTATTATCCAGCCCTTGCAGAGCCTCATATGTCCTCGATAGTCAAAATCAAAACTGGCAAGGGTAGCCCTCGAGTCCTGGGCTTCAGAACTCATCCGATATTTATGATGACGTCTTTGGTATCATTGCACTTAAGCTTGCAGAGGCGAAAAAGCACTGCTACCTTAGGCAAGGACTTCGTTCCGGTTCTAGATGGACTGAAGCCCCTGGGGACGTGAGAGGAGAGGAACCACGACAGTGATAAGTAGTAACACGATTGGTCAAACCGTACCTGCATGCTGGCAGTACCAAGTAGTCTCTCACGGAAGTAATAGCCCGTTCAAGGGCCGAAGATGACAAGGGGCGCAGACTCGGGCCTTGGCTGCGCTCCTGGTGGTTGCGTTGTGCATCGAAGAAAGGCCAGGGTCCCATCCAGCCACCGGAAGCAAGCGCATCCTTCCCGCCTGATTGAACGTCTTCCTGCCGTGTTGAAGACTAGAATCGCTCTCTAGCTGAAGTCGAGACTCCGAGAGAATATGTGCATTTCGTAATTGTTGGGCATTCATCGGAACCACCAGTTAACTGATGCGTTCAGTCCTCCTTTGCTGTCCACGCTTTTCACGCTGTGCCACCAGCCCTTGGGGATGAACAGCATGTCACGGGGGTTCACTAGAGCCTCTTGAACGTCGTCGGGTGCTTCAGCGCCCCAGATAGCATCCAGCAACACCTGTCTTTCGGCGCCTTGCATCATCTCTGGCCCGCGAATCCTCGAGTTGCCCGTTTGGCCCAGCCGAGCTTGTGCCTGGAGGAAGATCTGCTCACCGCGCCTCGGGGGGAGAAGGCGGACCACCTTGGAGCTACACATCTGGACGAAGATGTTTGGGTTCGGGTCCCGGTGAAATGGCGTGTATGTGGGCTCCAGACCAAGCCAGATGCTGGAGTTATACACGTCGCCCTTGCCTGCTTTCTTGACGAGTTCTGGAGTAGGAACGTCCTCTTGCAACTCCCTTGGTAGCTCACTCAAGGACGCTTGTGCAACATATAGCTGCTGGACAGGTTGAGCATGGGGCAGCTGCTGGTTGAACAGCAAGCCGGCCATGATAAGTTCCAATGGCGCCTCGAACTGCAAGAACTGCGTGTTCAGATTTTGGACGGGAGGCAGACTGCTGATGTGGCCTTTCAACAGGACGGCCATTTGCTTGTGCAGAGCCTCCTCAGATGCGGAGAGCCATGATAAAAACTCGGGGATATTGCTGGTAGCCTCGTCTGACGACTCGACAACAGGGTGGTAGACGAGCTCGCAGGGCAATTCGAGACTGGAAAACTGCTTCAAATACGGGGCGAGAACTGAGCCCTGGCCTAGCGGTGAGGCGGCGAACCATTTTGTTAAAGCTGGGAGCTCGGGGGTCGTGCTCGTGGCATCGTCCAAGTCGGTCGTATGGCTCCGGTCTTTGATGACAAGCGGTTTTGCTACCTCGAAAAACGGGCGAAAGTCGGCCACAGACATCGGCCCATCAGCTTGGCGGACATTGGAAAGACATCGGAACCCGCTCAGGGTAATCGTCTTTCGTGTGGGGTTTTTGGCGTTTGCGACGAGGTGAGCTGAGCTGACCGCATATCTGTATGATCTGCGAAACATTTTTTTTTTTGACATTTTCATGTCGGCTGGCCTTGGGGCGACTCCAAGTCCTGACCTGGTAAGCTCAAGGTCGCTCCGGCAGGCAGAAGGAAAGTAGGCAGGTTGTGACGTCCCACTAAAATTGGTGATTGGCGAGTCCACGTGATGGCCGGGGGGTCTGTTATTCTTCCATCAGCCCATTCCTTATCGCAGTTCTCGCTGGTTATAGGCTGCCTGACCTAGGTGGGGCCAGTCAACTAACGAGCGATCCTGCTGTTAATTATAGCGCGGCTTGCTGGGCTAAGCTGGGCAGTGCATGGGGATCGATTGGAAAGAGCACCCGAGAAGGATTTTACGTGAAACCTGGAACCAACATGATCGACTTTTTGCACCGCTTTGTGCACCGTCTAACCCGAGACGTGCGAATCAGAGTCCGAGATCCTTCGTGCTAATTAATTATGGTCGTGCAGGCTACGGCTACCGTGACGGCTAAGGCCAATACGCCGCTGCCCATAACCACAACCCATCTCTTCCGGCCTTGATGTCTCTCTCAGTTGACTGTCACCGATGCAGTTGCAATCACATTCAGTCACAAATGGACAATACCAACGCGGCCGTCGGACTACTCAGCCCTGGCCACCCGTATGAGATGGTGCACCTGGAATATCCAGATGCCGCTCCGAGCCATCATCCAGGATCCCAGCCGATGCCTTCAATGTTCGAATCGCACCATGATTCCTCGGTCACGCAGCTCATCCCACCAGACCGAAAGTACCCCGACTCGACCCTGCCGTGGAGGCCGTCCTACCTTCGTCGCTCCGTTCTCGCCTCGTTTGCTGTTGTGTTCATTTCAATCCTCGTCGCCATCCAGATCCTGGCCGCAGTATCTAACAAGAACTACGGCATTGCAACGGGATATCCCAACCAGCACTATCTGTGGACCTATGGTCCCACCGCCTTCTTGACCTTGGTCGTCGCCCTGTGGAATCGGGTCAGCTACCAGAGCAAGCTGGTCGCGCCATGGATTCGTTTGTCCCAGCCGAATGTCCCCCTCAGTCGGACCTTGCTGTTGGACTACATGTCTGGGTTTGAGCTCTTTGTGGTGTTCAGGGCGCTTCGCAATCGAGACTTTCTCGTCTCGGTTTCCTCGGCAGTTTCTCTCATCATTAAGATCTTGATCGTCATCTCAACCGGTCTCATAACGCTCACCCTGGCTGCCGTTCCCTACGACTCGCACCCGATGGTTGTCCAGGACCGCTTCGTCGACAGCAATGCTCGTCTCGCTCGCACTGGCACCCTGGCTTGGTACGTCGTGTCTGGAATCATGGGTATGTTCAACCTCTACCCGTTTCTGTTCTGCTCGAAGCTGCAAAATCAAAAGATAAACCAAATCTGACTCTTGGCTCTCTCCAGGCAACAACCTGACTTATCCGGACGGCATATCACCAGATTACGCGTTTCAGTCTGTCAGTCGCGACGCTGCAGAGACGCGCTTCACTGTCGATGGATTCCACAACTCGCTCAACTGCCAGCCAGTTGACTTGATTATGACCGGATCGGCGCCTTCAGACCCTCACCAACCTCACAATACGCTAAACCTCACCGTGACCTCCCCTGGCTGCAACATGAAGGCGCTACGTCTCAGCGGACCTCAAGACCGATGTGGCAATAACGATACATGCTTCACCCTCTTTGCGAGATTTGCAAATACCAGCTGCGATGGAACCGCAAACGACGCGGGGAGAAGAATCTTGGTCTTGGTCGGAAACATCACGTACACTCGCGACTACACGAGAAACGAAACAGACTACACAGGTCAAAACAAGTTTCATCCCTTCAAAGCCAAGTTGAACAACTCCACCCAGCTCCTCTGTCAGCCTTCCTACTCCATCGACAAGGTGGACGTGATTCGAAACGGTACCCAAGTTCTGAGCGTCACGCCCTCCTCACAGAGGTTGAGTCGGACACTTGATTCCATCACTCCCTGGGACATGGTGGATGCTCACTATGCGTCTTATATTGCGGCAAACCCGGGCAACCTGTATGGTACGCTTGCCATAGTCTCTGAGGACATGGTCGACACTGATGCATACATGAGCGTTGCTTTGCTGAGCCAGCTTGCCCCGAACACATCCATGGCAACAGCATACGACCCAGACATTCTTCGGCAACTTTCCACAAAGTACTACAGACAATCAACCGCGATCATTGCCAAGCAGTCGTTGATGGAGCCTGATTCAACTGACATCACAGGCTTCGCTGTTCTGAATCAAAATCGCCTCGTGGTGAGAAGCTGGGCTGCACAGTTGATGGCAGGACTTGTCGCAGGATGCATCGTTCTCGTCCTACTCGCACTCTATCTTGCTCCTGGGGAAGGAATTCTGCCTTGCAGCCCAACCAGCGCGCTTGGAATGGCCTCACTTATTATCAACAGCCGAGAGCTCCTGGCAAGGCTTCGATTCTCGGGTGCTGCTGACGAAAAGAACCTTAACATTCTCCTTGGAAATTCCACATTCAAGTCAGGCCTTTCATTTGATTCTACCTCGTATCGGCCGCGTTTTACTATTTCGGATACGCAGAATACCGCCAGCCATATCCCACAAAGCTTTCCACAGATCAGCTCGAAGCAGTCTTCCCCGGGTGTTCTTGGTTCCCTGTCACGTTTAGCGTTATGTTCAGTCTTGGCAGCATTGATCATTACTCTGGAGCTTCTGTTACGCAAGTCGAGCAACGAGAACGGCCTAGGCAATGTGGGCGATGACACTTTTGTCCATTATACGTGGACCACCTTGCCAGCTCTCGTCTTTGGTGGCCTAGGGATGTCGTTCTCGATGATTGATTTCAAGGTCAAGTCCCTCGCTCCCTACACCACCATGAAGAAACCTGTCACTGCCGATGTCTTCAAGACACTCGACCTTTTGGATATGTCCATTCCAAGAACCATCTTCCGGGAGACCAAACTTCGGCAAATAGGGGGTCTTGCATACACTATGGTACGTACAAGTTGTGAAAAGTCTTTTCTGTTTCGCCCGGTGGCATCTTCGGGCCCAGAGAGCCAGCTGAACATCGAGCGCATCTCACCTTGTTTCGGGCCCGGCACGCGTGCTGCATCAAGTTGAAGATCACCAGAGGATCAATTTGAAAAATGGCCTTGCTAATCCCTCACCAGGCACTCTTGATTTCTTCCATATTTACGATCTTCTCGGCGTCTCTCTTTCAAGCACTCAGTATACCAACCCATCTAGAGGCGCGTATCCAAGCCAATACCTCCTTTGGTTCACGCGTCATCGGCGACAAGGGGGCCACTGCAGTCTCGTCTCTTATTCTAGAAAGCAATCTCACATACCCAAGATTCACTTACAGCAATCTCGCATTCCCGCAACTCCTAGCCAATATTTCAATGCCGGAAAGTAAAGAGCCGAGCCTAAACACGTCCTTCCTAGCCATCGACGCGATTGTTCCTGCGTTGCGTGGCAAAATGGAATGCCGATTTTACGACTCGTCAAAGATCACCACCAATCTCACCCTCAACTATACATCGACGGTACATCATAATCCACTGGGGTTCTTCATTCAGGGGGAGGAATGCATCCAGTCTGGTGAAGTTACATACGAAGATTACATGTATAACGGTGTTTTCAACACGGCCGCAAACGTGTCCTATTTTGGAGGGGCAGGAACATCGAACAGCGACCCTGTTGGGGGCTGCAGCGACATCGTCTATGCATGGGGCAGAACCGACTACAAATCCAATCCCATCGTGCAGCATGTGGCAGCCCTGGGCTGCAATGTCACCTACGAAGCGGTCGATGTCGAAACACACTTCATCGGCGCAGACCTTGACATCGATCCGAAGAACCCCCCACGGCCCTTAGAGGAGACGGCCCGAAATTCAAGCATCCCACGAGACGTGAGCAAGTATGGATGGAGCCCGCAGATGACGGTGTATAGCGGGCTCGCCGAGTTTACCACGGACCAGAACCTCGATCCCTTCTTCGCAATGCTCACAACATCGCCATGGGCTGTGCCCGTCACCGACCTCGGCAACGCCTCTGTCGATAGTAAAATCGTGGACGCCATCAAGTTCCAGCACGGCATCATACAGGCGCAGACCATCGCCAGCATCCGCACATTCCCCGCCAACAAGTCCAACACAACCCTCAGCAACCCCAAGCACGGCGACAATGACGCCCAACCGATCTACCTCGCGAACGTAACCGACCCCATAGGCCGTCGCCGCGTGGTACAGGACGCGGTCTCCACGCGCGTCCTCGAGGCTCTTCTCGGCGTCACGCTGCTGCTCGTCTTCGTCAGCTGGGCCTTCATGCGGGAGACCGCCGTGCTCGCGAGCAGTCCTACTACAATCGCCGCGGTCGCGGCCCTGGTGGCGGGCGGTAATCTCTTCGATATGCTTCCGCCCGACGCGGAGTGGCGAAGCCCCGAAGAGCTCGCCGCGGCGTTCCCGCCTGGGACCAAGTTCTGGTTGGGGTGGGGCCTGGTGCCGGATGAGCTTGACGGCGAGACGAGTGGGCCGGTGAATGAAGGCGGGATTCGATCGTTTGGGATCTTTGCGGTGAGCGAGGGAGACGAGGTTGAGAAGGCCAGCCCGGGTATGTCGATTGGGGGGAGGGGCGGTCGGTATGCTTCTGTCGGTGGGGATGATGGGTAGGTATACTAGCTAGGGGTCGTTTGTGCATAGCGGGTTCATGAGAGGTGAGAGACGTTGGAGTTCCGGTGAGATTTTTGGATTTCTGGTGTTATTATGAGGCAGAATCTTGGGGCAGATGAATGATGATATAGCGAGAGAGTCTACAGGGGATTGTACTATATTTGCATATGATGGATAAGAAATAGACATGGGTGTAAAACTGGATGAATAGGTATACATTTGCCCTGCACTTGATCAACTCTGATGCAAGAGTCCGGGACTCCGGTTATTCGTTTTAAAACTGCCTTGCGCCCAAAAAGAAAATGAGTTGTTAAAAAATGAGCTCAGGAGGCTGTGAAGAAAAATAGTTTGGGACTAAGGTATAACGTTACCCGTAAAGCGGAGGTTGGAATCCGGGCGGGATGGAAGTATACCAGGTACCAGGTACGGGTAATTACCTGGACTTACCTTGGCTACCCAAAACACCTTGGGACAAGTTGTATAAATTATTGGATGGTTTAATTGAACATCAAGCAACTCGGCATACGGACTAGACAACAAGTTAGAGACAGATGATATTAATTAGGTAGTCTAGATATCATCCACACGGTAAACCTATGTCTACTAACTACCTGCTTTAGCCACAAAGCCATCCAGAGAGCCTGAGAGGTAATCAATCAACCCCCGATAACCCGTCCGCGCCAGAGAGACATTCACTCTATTCACAAACGAGCAGTCAAACATCCAACCCACAACATCGCAGCGCAGAACCGAGGCGGAGCACAAACGAAGCCAAGACAAAAAAGCAAGACGACACAGACAACCAATTGTCTAGGTACCTATCTACTGCCCGCTCCGCAAGGAGGCATTAAAGGTCTTTAAAGAGAAGCAACGAAACGAGCGCGAGCCAAAACGAATATCCTCAAGCAAGGCACGACGATACCGAACCCCTCGAAAAACCCAACCCATCCAGGCCATCGCTATCATCGCGCTAAACTCAGCACGTCCATCCCGTGAGGGAAGAAAGCCAGGCAGCCGCTGAGGCGCAAACTAACAAAAAAGAAAAAGGAAAAAGGAAAAACCCGCGTTGGGGAAACCATTGTTCCTGTGCCAAAAAGAAATCCGTGAAGGATAAAAGTGATCCCAGGAAGAAAAAGGATAGCAAGAAGTAAAGTTGTAAAGCAAATGTCCGAAACTCCAATAGTCCTTTCCCAACCGGCTCGCTTTTCTTTTCTTATTCTTTGTCTTCTCCGTCGCAGTTTCGTCTTTCTCCGACCCTTACTTTATGTTTCAGGAATTCAGCGGTTGCTTTCCGTAAAGACAGTCCCCAAAGGTCAGCATGTATGAGGGGCACTCTTTCCGGGGGCTGACTCTTCCAAAGAAGAGACCACAGCACCCCACTACCCTTCATGCTGCGCCCTATCCCCCAGCCCAGCACTAGCAGCGCTCTCCCCAACCCGGACCTCGTCCTCCGGCACACCAACGCCGACGCTCCCGGCGGCGCTCAGCATGCTCACGACCCTCGGCCGCTCTCTCCCGTCCCTCTGCGCGGCAATGCTCACGCCTCCCGCGGCGGCCGTGCTGGCAGCAACACTGGCGCTAGCAGTGGTGCTGACACTGTCGCTCCGCGGTCTGCCGACGTTCCCGCCGCTCTGGCTGGCCCTGCTCGCATCGCTCGACCGGCGCTCGCGGACCTGGCGTTCTAACTCGCGCACGCGGCGCTTGAGGGCCTCGTTCTCCCTCTTGACGCTGTCGAGCTCGGCGCGGTAAAAGGCGGTTTCTTCGTAGCGCGAAGTGGCGGGGAGGATGCCGGGCGAGAGCTCGCTGGCTGGTGTGAGGGCCGTGGAGGAGGTGGTGCCGCCGCTGGGGAGCGGCAGGCGGTTGGCGAAGTAGGCTGTCATGCCGGGCTCGTTGAGGTGGGACTGGGTGTAGCTGTGTGATTGGTGGGGTGTTTGGCTCTGGCTGGCGTGGCCTGAGTAAGAAGCGTGTGAAGCCGGCGAGGGCGAGCCGGCGCGGCTGCGGCGGGAGGCGCTGCTGTTTTGGCGGCTGAGGCTGATGCCGCCAAGGGCCGGGGGCTGACTCGGCCGCAGGGGGGCGGGGGAGGATATACCCGCGATGGAGGTGGTGGAGACGGAGCCGACGTTCGCGGTGAAGCTGCGTGCGCTGGTGTTGGAGGAGGTGCGGTGGTGGATGCCGACGCGGTGGTGAGAGAGGCCTGGGCCGGTGGAAGTGAGGGGGACGTCGCCGCCCAGTTGGGCGGATTCGGGGCCAGAGGCGGAGGTGGAGGAGGTGTTGGATACTACCGAGGCGTTCTGGGCTGCGCGGAGCAAGGAGAGCTCACGCGTGAGGCGGTTGACCTAGCAGGAGGGGGAGATCAGCTGATGGAAGCGTTGGATCGGGATGGTTGGGACGTACCACTGCCTCTTGCTCCTTCTCTAGCTGGCTGTGGAGGTCGGCGGCCGTCAAGGGACGCGGGAGCCGTGCTGGGCCCGGGCCAGGGCCGACACCTGTGTTGTCACCCATGGGTAGGAAACTTGGGGGCAGGAATTGCGGAGACGGTAAGGCCGAGGACGAGGCGGTAGCTTGGTTGACGGCGCTTTGGTTTGAGGGGAGGATGTTGAGGGACGGCGACGTCGGGACGGGCGGTGGGGGCATTTGTTGCGAAGAGGGCCGACGCGGTGCGGTTGCTGTTGCTGTTGCACTGGCGAGGACGTGTGGAGATGGCGGGACGGTGTTGAGATCGGGCATGGCGGAGGCGTTTTGGGAAGCACGATCTGGTCGGGTGTTTCCAAATGAGCCGGCGTTTGATGTCTGTGGAATTATTGTACGCTACGCGCGGCGAGTAATGGCGGGGTGTTGCTATTGACCTGGGTGATCGACGGCCTGCGCCAGGTTCGGATGAAGATGGAATGGATGATTTCCAGGTTGGGGTTCGGAAGGTCGAGCGGTCGAAACAGAGGAACAAGGGACCACGAGGATCACGATGGAGGGGAGGGCCGCGCTGGCTGTCAAAGTCGACGGGGGATACCTGGTAATGCTATAGCATCAGATATCAGATAGCGACCAAAACAAAACATCAGCAATGCCACGTTAATATGGCCGTTTATGCGACCCGTGGAAGTGACCGTGGATGTTAAACCGTGATTTGGTGGAGATGGTGTGGAGGAGGCCGTTGTTAGGTTGAGACGATCGCGGCCCGTGGGTGCCTGCTCGGTCCCATCAGCCACCATTCGTTGCCATTGTAGCGCAGGTACACTCCAAATTAGGGGCGTCCATGCTTTTGTTAGGCACCGACCCAGACATTGCTGCAAGGCTGAAGGCCTGGAATAGCACCCGCGCGTTTGAATCGCTCAGCACCGAATGCAGCGCAGTGTCGAGTGCATTACCTTCCAGCGCCTTCCCAGGCTCGTCAGGTACCTATAGGTATCTAGCGGGTGGGTCAGGTAGGTAGTGGGGCTGCCACTCCAATTAATGAGCTCCAACTGGGACGGGAGTGATGATGGTCTATGATGTAATTCGCGATTTCTCAGCTTCCCCAAGGTTACCATTTGCGCCGACAATGACGGAAGGGCCCAGTTGAGGTCAGTATGCGAGCTGCACGAGGGGAGCTTCATCTGATGTCGATCGATTCCATCTTTGGCTCTCTGGACCAGCAACTCTGGGTATTTAAATCACGATTGCCCCCGTAACAAGAAGGTAAAACACAAAGTCTCTAGCTTCCTTCAAGAACATCAGCCATTGCCTTACACCAACAAAAACATCATAAATCTTTCTCCCTTTTACAAACCACCTCTCAAAAATCCTCATCATGTCTGACATCCATTCCGGCGAGTCCCCTCCGCCCGAGACCCAGTCGGCCAAGCAATTGCATGACGTACCCGCCTCGGGAACCGGAACCGACGATGCCACAAACAAGGAGCAGACTAATAAGTCGGCCCTCGATGTACGTTTACCCTGTGGTTATGCTCGTAGTGCGAGACAGAATGCGGAATTGCTACTGACACAGTCCCAGAACTTGACCTCAAATCCCAAGGGCCCCTTGGACGATGAAGTCACGCGGAAATTCGCCAAGACGACCAAGATGGCACCTTCATCCTAGACCACCAGGTTTTCATTGAAGAGAGGACAAGATAGGAATTCATTGAAACGAAACAGGCGTTGGGCGGTTCAGGGAATGGGATACGATGGATGACATGGCCGTGGGTGAAGGATGGATGAACGAGTATGGCGAAGTTAGGCGCACATACACGTGAAGCTGTGACGATACAGAAACAACGAGCATGGCCCCGCCATATGCAATTTGCATCGCAGTCAACAATTATCACCGTCAACACTGAAATGTGATGAGAACGGTTAAATCATTGAGACTCGAACCATTGAAGAAAAAGGGATATCCATGAGATTCACGAATTCACAGATCCAGGTGTCATGCATGTCCTTGTTGACTTGCTGGATCCGCTTTCGTGGTTTGGGTGGGATGGCCTACGTCATCATCATGGCTGCAATCGCCTGAATCGTTGACGGCAGCAACGGCAATAAAGCAAGGGCGGCAGAAGGGGCCTGCTGCAGTCAGAACACTTTAGCGTAAATCGAATCGGGTTATTGCAAGAGACCGGCCGTATCGGTGACGGGTTCCCTTGCCTCAAGCCTGAGCCACACTTTCCACGAATGTTGGCGGCCATCACATGCTAGGCAATGAATCTTGCTCTCCCTCCTTCTTTCTCTTCAAGGTTCTTGTCGTCCGCCATCGCTCGTCGGCCGTGGCGTTGGCAGCTGAACGTCCAGCAAGCACGAGCCAGCAGGGGTGACGGACCCACCTGGGAGCCACATCACCCCACCAACTCCGTCATGCTACCCCCTGAAGCGACCTGCTCAGCCACAAGTTTGACCCCTCAAAAGGGATGACGACATGCCTCTCTGCCCAAGCCGCTGCCGTTGCCCGTTGCCCGTTGCGCGCCTGCCCCTCATCAACTCATCATTCCGCCGATCATACGAGCTGCTTCCATCCACCTTCCAGCTTCCAACCTTCCATCCGGGCCAGAAAGAAAGACCACGCGTTCTACAAAACTCAACCTCGGAACGTTCCTACACTACACTACAACGCATCCACCCTTTCCAAAAAAGCATTAAAACTCTCGACCTGTCTCATCTTCTCCCCCCCTTTGGATTACCTGTAACTTTACATTTCCACCACACAACACCAACACCATCTTAGTGCTAAAATACCCCTCACACCTACGCACAACGCCTCACTACCTGAAGAAGCCTCATACTCAAATCAAACATCAACCCCTCCCAAGCCGTCATCATGGCTTCAGTCGTCACCGTCAAGAACATCGCGGCCAGCACTTCGGAAAAGGAGGTTAAGGACTTCTTCAGCTTCTGGTAAGTTCGCTCTGCTATCTCCCGAGATTCCCAACCTTTGTCCTCCTCCTCCTCATCCACACACACTGGCTAACACGCATCTTCAGCGGCAAGGTCACCAGCATCGAGGTCACCTCGGAGGGCGCCACCAAGAGCGCGACCGTGACCTTCGACAAGGCCGGCGCAGCACGCACCGCCCTCCTGCTCAACCACACCAAGCTCGGCGACAACGAGATCAACGTCTCCTCCACCGCCAGCTCCGACGATGACGCCGCGCAGCACACCCACCAGAGCGACCGCGACACGGACGAGATCACGCAAGAGGAGAAGCCCCGCGCACGCATCCTGGCCGAGTACCTCGCACACGGCTATCTCGTAGCCGACACGGGCCTTAAGACGGCCATCGCGCTGGACGAGAAGCACGGAGTCTCACAGCGCTTCCTCGCAACGCTCCACGACCTGGACCACAAGTACCACGCGACGGATCGCGCCAAGACGGCCGACCAGAGCTACGGCATCACCAACCGCGCCAACTCGCTCCTGTCAGGCCTGTCCTCGTACTTTGAGAAGGCCATCGACACGCCGACAGGCAAGAAGATCGCCTCCTTCTACACCACGGGCCAGCGCCAGGTGTCCGACATCCACAATGAGGCGCGCCGCCTGGCCGAGCTGAAGAAGCAGGAGGCCGGTGGTAGCTCCTATAAGGCTGCCGGGCTCGACAAGGTCTTTGGACCCGAGAAGACGACCTCCACCACCCCGGCCTCGCACACGGAGCCGCTGGCCCCCAGCAACGCGACCGCGGTCGAGAGCCAACAGACGCCTGTCGCGCCCGCCGAGGTGCCCGGTTTCGGGACGGCGACGCAGGTTCCCAAGGCCTAGTTAAGCTGGGTGGTTGCGGTTCTGCAGCGAGGGTGGGTCTGGAGGTCGATTGCGGGCTGAACAGGGCGGTTTTTTCTTTTTAATGAGAGTCTGGCTAAGGGGTTGAGATGCGTTGTCTGTCTCATACGGTGTCCTGGGACGTTTAGCCAAAAACTTACGAAGGGTTGTTATTTTTTGTCTTGGTTTGTATCCCTGGTTTTAGTCAACAATCGACGTTCTACTGTCAAATTGCTCTGTGATCGTGGTGTATCTATCATGTTGTCGTATGAACATTTGCAGGGTAAGTTTAATCAGTAATGCCCGACTTAATGACCTCGACACTAAAAGCCGAGTGAATGCGATAGATACAAAGAGAAACCAAGGCAAGTCTATGGAGTGATGGTGGACTTAAATGCCACACTAAATAAGGTAATATGTATATCAGAAGTTTTTGCCCATCTACCACCGTACATGCAGCCATCCATTTTCACAAAAACATACCCACTCGTTGAGATTCACGCATAGATAGGTAGGCATCTAAGCTCGCACACGCATCTCAAACCAGAGATTTCTTTTTACCTCTTGTTGAAGTTGAGGAACCGACTCTGTAACAGTCCATCGCGTTAGCACTCATTACCCGTCCAAAATTCCACACATCTCTGGGGCGAAGAAGAAAAGAAAAAGAAAAAGAAATAAGGGAGCATGAAACCTACCGCTACAAACAGGATAACCAGGTTACTCCCCAGAAACCCGAGAAAGATGCCCAGATCCCTCCAACGATTATCAAAGCTCATGCCCAGGGGTCCGTAGAACTGGTCGCCGACCTTGTAGGCGCAGTACTCACACGCGCTGGTCGCATTATCGGCCAGGTACCCGGCGCCGCCGCGGGCGAAGAATGGCTGCATGTACTCGCCGCAGGACAGGCCGGCGGGGGCGGAGAAGGCGTTGAGCTCGGCGGGGGCGCAGACGACGGGAAGGTCGTGCAGGGCGGTGACGGCCATGCCGCCGATCAGGCGGGTGAAGGGGTCGAGCTGGTAGAGCCAGGCGCGCCAGAAGGCGGGCATCTGCGGGGCGGGGATGGTGACGCCGCAGAAGAGGGCAAACGTGATCATGATGAAGGGGTCGAACTGCGACGAGATGAACATGGACGGCGTCAGGGCCGCGAGCACCTGGCCCAGGGTGACGGAGAAGAGCTCCGTGACCAGGATCATGAGGAACTGGTAGCCCGCGCGCGACGACTCGGCCTGGAACCCCGGCATGTAGTAGATGGGCAGGAAGAAGACGACGGCGCAGAGCAGCGAGTAGGGCATCTCGGCAATCACCATGGACGAGGCGAACGTGAAGCTGTTGTACATCTTGGACGACTGCTCGCGGAAGAAGATGGCCCGCTTGACGTGGTACATGAACTCGACCTGGGAGATGACGAGCGCCGGTAGCACCGTGACTTGGAACGTGACAAAGACCTTGTACTGCAGGGACTGGCGGGTGTTGTCGAGGTTGAGAAAGGTCAGGCCGGTGACGAGGGCGATGACGAAGTGGTTGAACAGGCGCGTGAAGAGGTAGTTGGGCGAGCGCCAGTAGGCGAGGTTGGTGCGCTGGATGACGACGCGGAGCTGGTGCAGCATGGGCGAGGCGTATTCCTTCTCCAGGTCGTGGTTGACCTGCTCGCCGGCGGTCCTGCGGGCGTCTTTCATCTGGGCAATGGTGTCCTTGACGTTGGTGAGCTCGGGGCTGTCGGCCCAGATGTCGGCCCAGTCGCGGTTGCCGATTCGCGGGGCGCTTCCGGCGCCGATGGCCTCGAGCATGAACTCGGCTACGTTGTCAGTTTCTTGGGCGACGGCGCCGTGGCGGTTCAGGTAGTCGCGGAGGATGGCGGCGTCTTTACCGATATCACCAAAGTAGACACAGCGGCCGCCGGACTTGAGGAGGAGGAGGCGGTCAAAGTTCTCAAACAGGGCGGCATTGGGCTGATGGATCGTGCAGAGAATCGCTTGGCCGGCGGCTGCGAGTTTCTTGAGGAACCGGACAATGTTGAAGGCGCTCTGGCTATCAAGGCCGGAGGTGGGCTCATCCAGGAAGAGGAGTAGCTGCGGCCGGGCAGCTAGCTCGACGCCAATCGTGACCCGCTTCCTCTGCTCGACGGTCAGTCCATTCTCGGGCGAGCCGATAATGGCGTCGGCGAATGATTCCATCTCTAACAAGGCAATAATCTCCTCAACATAGCTGTACTTGTCTTCCTGCGGCGTCTCGAACGGTTGTCGCAAATCAGCGGAGAACCGGAGGGCCTCGCGGACGGTCTGGGCGGGATCGTGTAGATCGAGTTGTTCGGCATAAGAAGTGGACCGTTGGAACTCCTTTCCGGGCTTGATCCCATCAACCAGAATGTCGCCACGGATAACGCCAATGTTCTTCCTGGCGGCCAAGACATCTAACAGAGTGGTCTTGCCTGCGCCCGAGGCCCCCATAAGAGCCGTTAGCTGGCCAGGCTTGACGTAGCCGAAGACGTGGTCCAGCAACTGGCGGGTTCCGCCAGGAACAGGGACTTCGTAGCACAGGTTCTCCCAAGTCAAGATGCTCTCCGAGGTGATCGTCAGCTCTGAACCAGCAGCCTCCTTGCGAGCCTTGCGCCTCTCCTCTCGTTTCTGGAGAAGCTCTGCGTTGAGCTTCTTGCGCTCATCGTTCGGCTTCTGGAAGATCTTAGCAGCGTTGCCACCCATACCAAAATTGACGAGCTCTCCCAGGACAACGTTCATGATGAGAAAGAAGACAATGATTCCCATAACGATGCCCCAGTTCCGCCACAGATCGCTGGGGCTGTAAGAAAAGCCTTGGGTGATGTAGGCCGGGCCTGACACCTTGAGTGTACCGGGGGTCGATCCCGGAAGCGTGCAGACTTGGTGATTCACGTCATCGTATCCCGGGCCCGAAGGAATGAGGGAATCAGAAGTGCAGGTCATGTCGATCCTCGAAAATTCGTTTTCCATCATGGAGCTGAAGGCCAAGCCCAGGACGTTGATCCAGTATATCCACCTCAGCCAGACCTTCTCCGACTGGTACTGGATCAGATAACCAGAAGTAGTAACAAAGAACGTAATGACGGTAACCGCAAATTTGACGGCATAGTCAAAGTCAGGGCTCAAGCAACCGATGATGCGGAAAAGGAGAGTCATCGCAATATTGCCCGACAGAATCATCAGGTAAAAAGTGAAGAAAGCTCCGGCACTCCGGTAAAGGTTCGTCATGAAGTAGACGATGAGGGAGAAGACCATGATTCGGGAGGCAGCAAAGGCTTGGTCGACAAAGATCTGAGCTATCCACAGCGCGGAAGGTCGGTGAAACGCGTAAGCTTTGTGTTTGTTGACGATGGGACGGCCCAGCATGGTGCCTCCCAGTTCAGCAAAGGCCTCGAAGGCGTTGAACAGCAGCGCGATGAACATGAGGCCGCCCTTGCTGAAGGCGCTGGCGGAGGTTTGGCCGAGATTGAGATACAGAGTGCCCAAAACGATGGCGATGACAATACATCTGACCCAGGAGAGGGCAAGGGCGAGGCGGTCCTGCATCTTGAGCACGAATTGTCGTTTCATCAGCGCCCAAACCTGATGCTGGAATCCAACAGAATACACCGATTGCTTGGGGGCACCCCGGCGCTTCTGCTCCCGAACGGCGATGCGGAAGTCGTCGTGCTTTTGCGTCTCCTCAGACAGAGCCGTCTTGTATTGGGCCAATTCCTGGTCCAGATCCGCCGAGAACTTGGACACGTTGAAAGCCGCTTCCAGGGTTTCTGGGCTATGTGGCACATTTTCGGGCGATCTTCCCTCCTGGTACTCGCGCTCAAACTCGTCGGTGCATCCGGTGACGTAGTCGGGTGAGGTCTGTCGAAGGCGTGGGAGAAAGCCCAGTCCCTCGAAATAGCCTCTCGCCTCGGAAGCTGGACCAAAGTAGACCTGTCTTCCCTCGTCAATAACTAGGACCTTGTCAAACTGCCTGTAGATATTCTCGGACGCTTGGTACAGGGAAACGAAAGTGCTCGTCTTATAGAGGTTGGTCTGCACACGCAGCGACTTGACAAAGTCGAGTGCGGTCGAGGCATCCAAACCGCGGGTGCTATTATCCCAAGATAGAATGCAGGCATTGGTGATCAGCATCTCGGCAATGGAGACACGCTTTCGCTCGCCTCCCGAAACACCACGTATGATGGAGTTTCCAACAATAGTAGAACGGGTATGTTCAATATTGAACATCTTCAACAACATGGTGATGACCTGCTGCTTGAAAACGGGTTTGGTGACCCCAGCAGGAAGCTTGCCGGGCATCTTGACGTCGAGTGCAAACCCAAGAGTCTGTTCCACAGAAAGCGTGGGGTGGTGAAGATCATCTTCTTGGTTGTAGACTGCTTCTCCGCGGTACTGCTTGAACTCGTCGGCCGTGAATGGGCCATAGAGAACATCGCCCGATACATCCGTATACCCATACCGCTGGTTTGCGATGTTCTTGAGAAACGTGGTGCACCCAGACCCGGGCTTTCCGAGTACCAAAACCATCTCGCCCGGCTTACATACGCCCCTGAAGTTGTGCAACAGTGTCGCTTCCACCCCCTTTTTACCCAGCCCAAGAACTCTCTTGATCGGTGAAATGAAGTCGAGAAAGTCGATGAATGTATCAGGGAATGTTTTGACGTAGTTCGTGATACCGCCCATGCCCTTCACCGTCAAGCCCTCCCAGTACACGCCAATATGCTTTGGTCTGATCCCAGCCTCTCGCTCAGCAGCCAGCCCACCACGCAAGGCTGCCTCCAAATCGAACTGCTCGGCCGGGTCTTCCGATGACAACGTGTCGGCAATGCCAGGTCCCTTCTCGACATCGGCAGACTTTAGGTGGCTGTTGGTATGGCTGGCACGAGACAGCTCGCGTCGCAGTTGGCGAAAGTCAGCCTCGGCACCCTCGACCGAGATGCCAGATCCCACGCGCGTCAAGCCATTGGGGTTATTGCGACGCGCCTCTTCGCGGAGCTCCTCGAGGTCTTGAGTCTGTGATGACGTGGATGATCGTGGGTTCGATGAGGCGGTGGTTCCCCGAGCAAGCGTCTCGGCCTCGATGCCACCAACGGCCCCCTTTTCGGCGTCCATCCTTCTGTTAGGCCTTTGGCGTCCCAGTTGACTCGTCTGAGCTTGCGGCTCAGACAATGAAGGGTGAATCCAGCAGTCGCCTGCGACTGGCAACCCAGTCCCAACGTTTTGTTCGTCGCTAACCCTACGATCCCGTTGAGCTGGTGGTCTGGGGAACAGGGTAACCCACAACACAGCTGGTGGGTTTGTCAGGGACCCACGCGGGGCAGAGAGAGGAGATGGGAGCTGTCAGTGACGAACAAGTGGAGCGGAGCTTAAATCCACCTGACAGCTTGGACGAGACGAATACAAGTCAAGAATGACGGACGTGACCCGAGACGGAAAGGCCTTGCCAAGAAAAGAGAGAAAGCGACAACAAGTCAAGACCTAATGGGTCTGTGGGAAGGGAAGGAGAGAAAATCGGACGTTGAACTTTCAGCGATGGAAGGGGGGCATACGACTAGAAGAGGAAACCGCCCGATCGGAAGGGTTACTAGGAGGTGCTTCCAATGGAACCCAGAAGCACTTGCTTTTGTCCAGGGCCCGCGCAAGCAGGCAGGCAGGCAAGCAAGCAAGCAACAATAAAGCAGCGACAGCGGCAGCGGCACCGGCAGCAAAATCGGCCGGGTCTGGAGGTCGAGACGTCTTGGCAGGTCGCATTACCAATCGAGCGACTGGCCCAACCAGACTCCTTTGCGTTCTGTCCCCAGAAAGTAAAATTTGCGGCTCGTTTTCCGATGAGGGACAAGGTTGCGTTCCCACATGGGCATCTGTCCCCGATGCCCTCTGGTTCCTAGTGTAGTTTCCTAGTGCTACCCCCGAGTTTCCTGTTGGGTTCTAGTCCTGGGTGGCAGCAGTTCGACCGACCGTTTTGGACCGAGAAGCAAGCGCGTCGATTCGCAGTCGTTGGAAGCGTTGACCAAACAGCTCGGCACCCTGAGCAAGTGTTCCAGTCGTTTTGCAGGCCCGATGGTGGCACATGGTGTGCCGGCTGAGAGGCGGGTAGTGACGCGTGGGTGCGCATCACAACGAAAGTTCCCGAATTGCAACAATGTGAGGTGGTGTGTCGAAAGCCATCATGGAGGCAAAACAAAAGTGAAGTGGCATTAGTTCGATGCAAGGCATCCTGGTCGCACTAGCCAGTACAGCTCAGTCGTCGCGCGAGACAGAGAGGGGTCGGAAAGGTGCGTCGACCGGCAAGTGGGGGGTGTGTTGAGGGCTTGAGGTGGCACGTTATTGGCCTGTAGTGGCTCCGCACCAACTGCCTGCCCCGGAACCCAGAACTAAATCTGGGACAGGATGCTCCCGCCGACCTTGCAAGGCGCCCAGTCAAGTGCGATTGACCGTTGAGGTGAATTTTGACGACTACACGTAAGTCGCACACGAAGCCACGCCCTTCTGCCGATGTTAGAAGGGACCGACAGACAGAAGCATCTGCTGCACCCAATTGCCACTTCACCTCACCTAACCTCACCTGCTGTGCCGGATGATGGCGTTTTGGCAGGCTTCCAGGGCACTAATGCACGCCCACACCATGTCCATGATACAGATCCAAAGTGTCTTCCCGCGGCGGGCGCTGTCAACACGCCTTCCATTACATTTAGCTAATAAGTCACCTATCAGTCAATCGCCAATCATACCCTGAGATCCACCGTCGCAAGTGTACGTTGTAAGGTATGATTCATCCTGACGCAAATTTCCGATATTCATCCGGTCGAGTCTTTGGCCGGATGTGTCATTCGGTCGTTCAAAGACCGCCAAGCACCATTCACCAGCAGCAACTCCACACAGATAACACGAAAACCAGAAAGCGAAATTGAATCACCATTCGGCCCCACCCAGCGCCCTTGCGGTAGCGTGCACTATCTCAAAATCCACCGTAAACAATTGAAGCAGGTGCCGAAAACCCGAACACGCAGGGGGCCTTGCGCCAGTCGCCAACCGCCATCATGATTCATCTCACACCGTATGGGTTATGTGTCAGGTAGTGCGGTGGCCTTAACTCCGCCGTCTTTCTAATTTATCTCCGACCCGACCGATGACCGCCGATATTTCGACAGCCGGGCACCGCGTCGAAGGCGCAAAACAAAACCGAATAAGCTCCGGAAGTTCACGTCATCTCGTCCAGGGGCCGCCGTATACTTTTTTTTCTTTCTTTCCCTTGTAACACAGAGATTCTCGATCAAGTCAGTATTGACTACCTGGTATGCTATTGGTAATTATAACCTCATTCACGGCACCATCATCTTCTCAAGAGTACCACAGATCACCACATGTCCAGAATAAGAATATGGGCTGTTTCTTGCAGCTTGTTTCCGTGATATGGCGCTCAGTCATCGAAGCGCAGCTTCATTACCAATGGGCTATCTCTCCCTTTTCTTGACCATTCCCGGTCAATACAATCTGCTCAGCAGGTAAACCGCTACCCAGAACAGAAGACGGTCTGTGTTTTATGTCGCTGAATATGTGGTTCAACTACATGGAACTACGTAGAAAGAAACTCGCTCTTGTGTCAGAGTTGATCTTTGGATCAAGCCTATTTCAATGCTGAACCTTGACGACTACTACATAGCTACCTGAAATAAGAGACTCAACAAAGATCATTTGAAACGTACCATGTACTGTAAGTAAGTACTACCACATTGCCAATGTTAGCAAGGACGAGCAGCAAGCGAGACTTTGACAAGTGAGATAGTTCGATACATAAAGACGGGTTGTTGGCCAAATAATACATGATTGTTGACAGCCCCTTCTCCGGTTCGTAATGACTCTTGTTTTCAATCGTCTCCCAATGATTGGCTCTACCCGCAAGAAAAATAGAGAAACCACCTCACACGGCCTCATTTATTATGCTTCTCTTCATAACTAGCAAAGAGGTCTGAGGCCCTTCCGTCCAGCGCAAGCCAACACACACAATATCCCAAACTGAAGCCAATGCACCCATGATCTCCACCAGCTCCTTGATTATCCACATTACTGCTCTACTCCACCACATACGACCATAGGCACTTGAGAACTCGGCATCCCGTCCGCTCTGCCCTAGATAAGCAAGCGACCGCCAGACTAGTAGTTGGGTGGGTGACCACCAGCGAATCCCTGGTGTTGTATGTATTTTTTGTTTTGTCGTCCCGCTATCGGTTCTCCCTATTTCCTTTTTTGATCCGATTACCCTTTTCCTACTTTTTTTGACTTTCTTTGCATTTTGACCACTGTTCCATTCTTTCCCAAGGATTTAAGCCTCCCTACTAGACCTAGATTACAGGTCCATAGGACCACCGCATATATCGTTGTATACCCAGGTAATTTGCAAGCCTGACACGATATGATTAGCATTATGGTCCCGACAAGCATCTCAGCTCCCGAGCTGTGGTAGATCATTGATGTCTGGAATTAACACACTCACGGCACACAAGCGAGCGAGGCTTGTTGGATACCACTTGAAATCTGCCATTAACATGTCTGATTGTCTGACTTCTCATGTTCCATTAACCCTCGACGTCGAAGACTGGGAACAAAAATATCAATGTATCAATATCTTTCAATCCCCTCCCAAAAGATTATTCTCTGCCGTCATTTGAACTCTTCAACCATCGTCAATCATCACGCCCTCGTCCACGACATCGATCCAAAAAAGCTCACACCCAATTGAAACCCTCAAGTATCAATATCTGTAATAGCCCACCCTGGCCTGGAGATCCATGTAATTACTCATGCTGAGCTCGCTCTTAGCAAACAGGCACGAGAGGCAGTAGACTTCGGTCTTGTCTCGACTGCTCAGCAGCGTCGTCGGCCACAGTAACTCAACCATGCTGCAGCAGCCCCCAATGGTGCCTGTGGTGGCTGAGCACTTCTTTACAAGCATCCCGTCCCTGTCCGGGGTTGATTTTCCCATCGGGACCTTGCCGCAGACTTGATAGCAGCGGGCGCATTTGTACTCGCCCTTGATGAGCTGTAGCTCGCACATGATGATGGAGAATTATTGTGAGTTGTGTGGTCTGGATAAGTGCAGTAAAGCGGCCTGCTGTTTGTTACCTTGCAGTTTGCGGTTTCTCGGATTATGTTTGATGTCAGGTCCTTTAGAGTGCGTTTGCTTAATACCATGGCAAAAGGAAACCGTCAACACTGGTGTCTGGATTTGAGCTTCCTTATATCTGGCAGATTTTCCACCACCGCGGCTATCCCGAGCGAGTCGTCGTCCTGAAGCATTTGAGCAACTAGGTATGTAGATTGCTCATACTCGCGTGGGACACAAAAGCTTTGATCTTGGCATCCGATCGCAGTGCTCATAACATGGCGTGATGGTGTTGCAGTGTTGTTGGAGATAAACACTGCATGCCACACATAGAGATGGGACCGAACCGCTGGATGAAAAGAGTTATTCTAATAGTTTCTCGTTGAGTGCCCATGTATCGTCTGTCTACTACTAAGATACGATCATGTCAACGGAACGATGCAAATAGAATCCATGAGGCACGCAAAGAACTGCTGAGGCCGCCCTAGACTTGAAATAGCCAGACCTCAAACCGCGAGAATATAACAGGAATGCAGGATGATATTCAACAGAATTTTCTGGGTCTGCTGATACATAAAAGCCAGTACCGAGAACATCCTGTCTTGACATGGAGCGAGAAGTCTATTGACACCCTGTTCGTGCTTGAAGGTAGGTATACCAAGTCCTGAGATAGTCACATTGGAAATCTGGGAACGACATCCAGAGCAGATCACTTGGGCAAACAATTCACGTCTTGAGAAATGTGGAATATTGACACAGGCTAAGATACCTACCAAGGCAGCTTTCTCGCCCCATATATAGAACAAATATGGCTATCCAAGCCCACGCGTTCGCTCCACTTAACACTACTGACTTATGGCATTCGTCATTCACCACCGGGACAAAAGCCCCTGCTCCAAGTGACCTGGCGTGGCGTGTTTTGATTAAATCAGGTAGACAATCACGGAATAGCACTTGGCATTAGTTACTCACCTAAGCAATACCAGCATGAGCAGCTGCCGGGCAAGCAAATCTTCAGACCACAGGCGCAACGAGAAACCGTGGCACCACCCAGAATAAAACATACCCATTTATGCATACCAGGAGGTATAAAAAGAGCATACCCCCCACAGTCTATGAACCGAATTATAAACCCGAGGCCCTGCCTCGCCATGCCTACCTGGTGCCAACGCTACTAGACTCCCCCCTTCAAAGGCCGACAAACCATCCATCGTGCTCCCCTTTGCTAGGTCGTCCATGATGGCCACCCACCCACACCGCCAACCGGAGCAAGAAAAAAAGCAAAGCAAAGCACCGACGCTATTCAACAAAGCCGCCGCTGGCCCGTTGGGAGAAAGGGGGTCGTGATAAGGAAAGAGCAAGATGTCGAAATGCTAGAACGGGGGAAGACGACAGAGGATGGATCAACGTGTCTTCCCCTGCACGGCCCCCTGATGTAGTTCAGATCGTCGGGATCAGACCGATGAACCACAGTGCGCACGCAAACGCCATGCCCCGACCCCCCCTTGTGACGTGTCTTCACATGTTACAGCAACCGCAGAGATATGAGAGGAAAATAACAACGCCAACCATGCTGAACGCGGATAAACATGAGCGGGTGGGAGAGAGAGAAGAGTCTTCGTTTTTTTTATATTCTTGACCCCCGAGTGTGTGTGTGTGTGTGATTGTGTTGCGTGTCTGTCATCGAGCGTGGCCTTTGAAACCGAGCGACTGAGGCAAACCCGCTCGTCCGTCCGTCCATTCATTCATCCATCCATGCCGTGCCATCCAGCCGCCTCCCTTCCGTCACGCATGGAATAAGGCCTTCCATGTAAGGAGACGAGAGATTCTTTTTTCCCTTCCGTAAATTGCCTGGGCGCGCCTACAGTTCCGACTCGGCTCCATTCGTTGGCTCCACTGTCATAGGGCTGCCGTTCTGGGCCTGCCGCTGCTGCCTAAGCCTTGCGTTTCCCTGGGGGCGTCTCCGCGTAGCCGCCCGGCCGCTGTTCAGGCTCATGCTCTCGTCGTCGTCCGAGTCGGCGTGATCGGCGGCAAAGTGGCGCGCCTCGTCCAGCACGGTGACGTCGACCGGCTTGTTACGCAGCCACTGCATCCGCGGGCCCGAGCGCGCGACCTCTGACACCTTGAAGCCGTATATTTTTGGCTGGTAGATCTTGCCCGGGCCGAGTCCTGGCGCGACGTTGCGCGCGTAGACACCGTTGAGCATCGAGTTGTCGTCGGTCGGGGCGCGGGTCAAGTTCGTGACACCTTCTGTGGCCGACTTGGAGAGGTCGAACTCGGGGAAGGTGAGGAGGAAGAGCCCGCCAAAGGTGCGGCCGAAGAAGGCGCCGTCGACAGTCTGGAACCGGCTGTTGGGGGGCACGTAGACGTCGAGGCACGAGGGGCAGAAGAGCTTGACCGTGTCTTCGCCGGGTATGTCGGAGAGGCCGACGGGCAGGGTTCGGGTTTGGTTGCAGTTCGTCCGCGGGCAGACGCCAAAGTGGCCCAGCTCGTATTTTTCCGACATTTGTTGTATGCCGGCCCTGGAGCAGATGAAGCGCTGGTGGATCAGGCCGTAGAGCATCTCGGCCGACGACTCGATGACCGAAAGGTCGCTAGCGATACGGCTGTGGTGTCTCCTCTCGCCGGGGGCTCTGGCGCCGAGGCTGTCGCGCGCATCGCCCGACACGTCCTCCTCGTCCTCCTCCTCATCGTCGTCCTCTTCGTCATCGTCTTCCGGCTCGATATCGAGGATCATCTGTGCGGGGAAGGATTTCGTCAGTGTTTTTTCCTGGGCCCAATCCCGAACGGCGCAGGCAGGCTACTTAACGCACCTCGAGAGCCTCCTTGTACATGGCGACCTGGGTCTGCAGGCCGGTGAGGTTGAAGTCATCCTCGATGAACTCTTCGGAGACCTCTGCAAAGTACTCGTGGCCTAGCAGGGCGCAGAAGGACGAAATCCACGACTCTGGCGCGCCGGATGAGGTAGACATTTTGCTGGGTAGGGTCGGGGCCGGTCGGCTCTGCGTCGTCAACAAGTGTGGCTGAAGTGCATTCGTGACCCGTCAGGTATCGCCAAGGCGCACGAGAACAGAGATTAGAAAGAGTGTTTACGACGACGGAAATGGGTGGAGAGCAACGCGCGCCCCGGCAGTTAATTACCAAGTAGAGAGCGTCCAGCCCGACCGTCCGTACGACTCGTCGTCGGATGCCGTAGCGCCGCCTCAAACCCTAACCCTATTTCCGTCCCTCATTGGGCCCGTGCACACCCAGGCGGCCCCCACTTTACCCCCCATTCGCGTTCGTTCCTTCAGGTGCGTGCGGCGTGCAAGGCAGTGACAGCTCAGCCCCGCGCCAGCTGCAATCCTTGGTGAGGTCCACGGCCCATCACGTGCCAGGCCTGGGCATGCCGCATCGGGAGTTGATGATTGCTTCACAACCCTTTGCGAAAATCATAAGTTGAGTTTGCTGGTAGAAATGTCAGCTTTATGTTCATCTATCCATGTTTGTCCCCCTGAATCTTGAAATCACGGCTGCATCTTGGTGGCCGACGTACCTTGATTGGAGATGGGCGACGACAAGAAAAAACCCGGCATTTTTGACCAGCTTCGTCGTCGGCGTTTGCGTTGAAGCTGCGGGATTACAGGCAGCGCCTAGGTGGAAGTTCAATTGATCATAACCACCTGATCTGCAAAATGACGGGGATAGGACTATAAACCCCGGCTGCAGCAGACGGCATGAAAATGGCGACAATGTTGTGAGGAGAACTTCATAATGTCCACGAGAAGAAAAAGAGAGATGGAGAGGAAAAAGGAAGAAGGGCGGGAAATTGAGGAGAAAAAGAAAACGGGCTTTCGAATAGAGTGGGGAGAAAGAAGAACAGGAAAGAGCAGCAGACAGGAGAGAATTTTTGACCCACTGACAGAGAAGTTAAACGAGACCGGTGACCGCACAAGTCTAGACCTAGCCCCCAGAGACCAATGCTCGTGTCGGGCAGTCCAAGTATAGTCCATACCGAAATTCAATTGCACCGACGGGAGTACCTGCTCGTCCTCCTCGTCCCACGCTGCTCTCAAAGACCTACAGACACTCACGTCACCGGATCCTCAGGCTCCTAAGCATATTTGATCTGAATGGCCTTGTGCGTCAAAGCCCATCGGATCTTCCAGTGGCTGACCCATTATAGTTTTCGAGCTATTTGTCTCAAGAATAGGAACATTGAAGGGTCTGGATCCTAACGGACTACCTGGTATCCGGGTCTTATTTATGACCTATCGGGCAGATGCGAGCTCAGGAAAAGAGGTGTGTGTCACAGCACTCGAGTCGATGGATAGCTCTATTCCTGCTCGACAATGCGGGTTTTCGGTTTCTCGGGCCTCGTCGGTGCACGGAGTAGTGACTTGGGTCTCGGGTTCAGGGCACTGTGCACTAAACGGTGAATGCTATTAAAGATTGTAATCAATCCAAAGATGTGACCGTGCTTACAAGTCTGATTCTCTCGCGGAGCTTCCAGTTTCCCCCTTTACTGAGAATACCACTGTCGGGTCAAACCAGGCAAGTGATATCCCAACTCCAAGTTCCGAGTCTATTATAAAAGATCCTCCTCTGACCTTGGGGATTTCTACAGGATATCTCATCTACAGTGGGCTATAATGAAGTATGGCTACGCATCGCAAATGGTTATATGCACATGACTTAGATATCTTTTGACATATGGGTCTCCGTACGAGGTTCGTAGCGTACGATAATTAGTATCGACCTTCGAAGCGAAACAATCCTGAATTCCACGTGCATGTTACGTCCTGAAACCTAGAGCACCGTCATCACACAAGAAAGCCTCGGGACACTTACATCTACCTCCTCACGTCTCCCGGACTCGTTACTTCGTCGTGTCTGTTCTTCTACCACCTTCATCCACAAAGTCTGCGAGGCTGCGAGCCAAGATCTGCCCGGATGAAACTTGCTCACAGCCATCGCTACCCTCTTAGTCTCCCAGCGACCGGAGAGTAAACAAAATCAAGCATATCATGCAGCGGCAATGCTCATCTGACAGGCATCTGCACAAGCCGAAGCCGTTAATAGTTTCACACATCAACTCGAGTCACTTCCACTAGCCACTGCAGTAGACACCCTGGAATAGCAACGCCACCGACCTACATACCGTAGGTAGGTATCCATGAACTGGTAAAAACCAGACGCGTCGTGCAGCTGTCCCATCCTCGAACTCTCAACGCTGCCACATCGATCGCAGTCAAGAAGCCCTGACGTAAGCCTTCCAGAACGTGGAATGCCCCCTAGTCACCACGCCTGCCCGTAAACGAGCAAAAGCAGGTACGTCGTGCATACCTACCTACCTGGTACCTATCCAAGGCCAATCGGGGTATTTACTAGCCGCTCCAAACATAAGGTATTCTCGTAAATCACCTCCCCCATCGAAGAGATTCCGACATCCCGAAGCACCACGTTGATCGTAATCTCATTTGTTAGGCCCCTGGGGACCCTTCTGGTTTGCCTGCATGTGTGCTACATGTACTGAACCCATCGTGGAAGAATAACTTGGCGATTTGATAGACGATATCAAGTTTAGACAATCAAAACCTGTCATTTATCCCACGAGTCCACTTGGGGACAGCACCGGGGCAATGGCTGGGTTGGGCACTAATCTAAAGGAGGCCAAGTGTTGATGGGAATGGAGTCTCTAGCGAGGTTCGCGATTTGACGGGCCCCGCCGTTGCTGTTTGATCCTCCCTCCGTCTCCAGGGGGTATACTGTAATGGCTGCTAATTAAAAGCCTGGGCATTATGGATGCGGTCACACACCATGAAGCTTTGGGTCCAGTGGACTCTCGGAAGAGGGCTTAATGACTGACGAGCGCACTCACAGTTTAATATGGACGTAGACCGGCAAGTTACATGTACCATAACCGACTCCAACGAATCATGACAGATAGGGCTGAAGCTTGAGGATAACAGTTAACCCTGACAGGCAAAATAGTCCAGGGCGAGATCATGTGTGCTCTTCTGACAGCTCAACGGCACTCCTCCAGAGCTCTCCCGATAGGGAAACACGATGCGGGGTCCTCTGACCACTTGGCGCTGGCTCGGGAATCGGGATGGATTCTGGGGCGAGCAGACCCACCAAGCGACGCCCGGTCTTCATTCCCCACCGGCGAATAGGCGTGTTCCGTCATCGGAACGTACGTCGCGCTGCACGTCGATTGGAGACGGACGATGCTGGACCAAAAGCTGGGGACAGAACTAGTGCGGGGCAGCGCGTTTGTCAACGGCTTGACGACCCAGCTCAAAGACCATTCTTATCGTGCCGTCAGGGCAATTGACAAATGAGGCCATCGGGATGCTTATCAAAGGCTTGGGCGAACGTGGGTGGGCCCGAGGGGTCAGTCAGTCTTGGAGGAGGGGTGACATATTGACTGTACAACCGACGTGCATGTGAGGGGGACTAACAAATGAGAGAGAGAAAGCAAATGGATATATATGTAGCCGCCCTCCTCAGGGACAGAGATCTTGAGAAAACGGACCATAACCATCTTCCTCGACCTGCGATACCATCATCCGCTTGAGCACTGTCCGACTTGGGATTCCCTGAAGAGTGTGAAGAAGATATCCAGACCAGGGACAAGCCGCCAAGATGGGTTCCGCAGCACAGCTCCCCCACCCTTTCGACCCCCTTACAGCGTCCGAGATCGAGACATCCATCGCTGTCGTCAGGAAGGCACACGGCACCGATGTCTTCTTCAACGTCGTCACATTGCACGAGCCGCGCAAGGCTGAGATGACGGCGTGGCTTGCCGCTCCCGATAGTGCGCCCCGTCCCAAGCGTATCGCGGACGTGGTCGTGATCGCCGTCGGTGGAAAGGTGTTCGATGGGCTCATCGCCTTGGACGAACCAACCATCATCAGCTGGGAGGAGGCAGAGGGCCAGCAGCCGATCGTAGGTCTCTCAATCCTCGATCTGGGAGAGCTGCACAATGGGAGAGCCGATGTGCTAACCATGACGAACCACTTAGATCACCATGGAAGAGCTTCAGCTGGTCGAGCACATTGCCCGCAAGGACCCCAAGGTCATCGAGCAGTGCGTCATCAGCGGGATTCCTGCCGAGGATATGCACAAGGTGTTCTGCGACCCCTGGACAATCGGGTACGATGAGCGCTTTGGCAGCTCCGTGCGGCTGCAGCAGGCTTTCATGTACTACAGGCCCGATATCGACGCCTGCCAGTACCAGTACCCCCTTGATTTCTGCCCTATCTTCGATGCCGACAAGCAGCAGATTATTGCCATCGACATCCCGAAGGTGCGGCGGCCATTGAGCAAGGCGCCCTCGATCGACTACCACCCTGCAGGCGTCGAGGCGAGAGGCGGATACCGCAAGGACTTGAAGCCGATCAACATTTCTCAGCCCGAGGGCGTCTCGTTCAAGGTTGAAGGGAGGGAGCTGGAGTGGCAGAACTGGAAGTTCCACATCGGCTTCAGCTACCGGGAGGGCATTGTGCTCAACAACATCACCTTCAACGACAAGGGAACCGTCAGGCCAATCTTTTACCGACTGTCTCTCGCTGAGATGGTTGTGCCCTAGTAAGTCGAGCTGTGGGTCTGCGGAGTTGAGTTGAGTTGAGTTGAGTCTGACAAACCACCAGTGGAAACCCAGAGCATCCCCACCAGCGGAAGCACGCTCTTGACCAAGGCGAGTATGGTGCGGGATACATGGCGAACAGCTTGTCGCTCGGCTGCGACTGCAAGGGTGCCATCCACTACCTGGACGCAGAGTTCCCGACTCGGGCTGGTGGTATTCGCACCATCAAGAACGCGATCTGCATCCACGAGGAGGACGCCGGGATCCTCTTCAAGCACACTGACTTCAGAGACGAGTCCGTGATTGTGACCAGAGGAAGAAAGCTCATCGTCCAGCAAATATTCACTGCTGCCAACTATGAGTATGTTGTTGCCTGGACCTTCCACCAGGATGGCACAATTCAGCCCGAGATCAAGCTCACTGGAATATTGAACACGTACTCCATGGACCCTGATGAGGACACCCTTGGCTGGGGAACGCAGGTGTACACAGGTTCGTGCCCCTTTTCGTCAGAACGTTCAAGTCCGCAGGTGATATGAAGTAAGCGCAGAGACTAACTGCCTTTCCAGGAGTCAACGCCCACAACCACCAGCATCTCTTCTGCTTGCGCGTCGACGCCAACATCGACGGAGCAAACAACACCGTTTTCGTCAACGACGCTGTGCCAGGCGAGGCGGCTGTCGGCAGTCCCGAGAACTTTTACGGGAACGCCTTCTATAACAAGCGCACGAAGCT
The DNA here is from genome assembly GCA_033675105.1 of Podospora appendiculata. Lineage (NCBI taxonomy): Eukaryota > Fungi > Ascomycota > Sordariomycetes > Sordariales > Podosporaceae > Podospora > Podospora appendiculata. Next base: position 1,241,621 of record JAULSO010000005.1, on the reverse strand, counting down.
GGCGACCACCGGAGAGGCCATCACAGACTACAACGGCGCGACGTCGCGGACGTGGGAGATGTGCAACCCGAACAAGCTGAACCCCTACAGCAAGAAGCCTGTCAGTTACAAGCTCGTGAGCAGAGAAGCGTTGACCATGCTGCCTAAGGAGGGTTCGCTGGTGTGGAAGAGAGCCGCGTTTGCGCGCCATGCTGTCCACGTTACCAAGTGTAAGTTTGCTCTCCCAGCACCTGTGATGCCCCATCCTCGCTTCGAAAGCAGCCGATAATGGGCTCAATGTCCAAAAGCCCTTGCTGACCAAAACGCCACAGACCGCGACGACCAGCTCTGGCCAGCAGGCCGTCACGTTCCCCAGACAAGCGGCGAGCCCTCCAAGGGCATTACCGAGTGGATCGGCGACGGCTGCGAGTCCATCGATAACACGGACGTCGTGCTGTGGCACACCTTTGGCCTCACGCATTTCCCGGCTCCCGAGGACTTCCCAATCATGCCCGCAGAGCCCATGTCGTTGCTGCTCAGGCCACGTAACTTCTTCGCAGGCAACCCGGTCATGGACGTGCCGCCTTCGTACTCCAGCACGCCGAGCCAGCTGCTCGCCAACGGCAGCGGTGTGCTCGACGCCACCGACAAGATCAGCAAGCTTGCATTTCCTAGCAACGGGACGAATGGCCACGCAGAGAACGGGGGCAGCTGCTGCTCCAAGGCCTAGATGGAAGTGGTGCTGATGAACGGTTCGAGAGTCGTGGGGTGGAGGCGCCCTGCTCGGGATGATGACTTGTTGCGGATGAGGAGATCCAGAGGGCTAGCTTCATAAGCTATCTGTTGTTGTATGGAATACTGCCCAGTTTCTTCCCAGTGGCGTTATTTCTTTTTTGATATTCTGCACTTAAACCGTATGTAGCACGTCGATAGGAAGAATGAAGACATGGAAATGTTGAAGCAACTGCCTGCCAAGGTTCATGAACAGTCTGGCTGAACGGCACGCCACATCAAGCTAGTCTTTCGCCGGCCTCGCCTGTTGATTCCTGAAGAGGCCCTAGTGATTCTGAAAGAAGCAGGTATGGGATATCTCTGTTGTACAGACCAATGTGATGATGGGGAAGCGCGCGTAAGGGGGTCTCGCTGCGTCGGACCGGGTGGATGAGGTTGAGAGCAAGGCAGAGCGACGTCCAGGATGATCAGGTACTCAGCGATTCCCATCATGTTCCGAGTTGGGCATCAAGCTCGATAGCCGTATGCATGCATGGGCGGCGCTTGATGGTTGTGGTCGGTCGCGTGAGCGTCCCACAGCGAGAAGCTGCAGTCTTCGTGCGGGCTGGAGTTGGCACGGCATGGGAAAATCTTGTAGCTCGCCCGCGCGATACACCAAAAAGCGTCTTGGTCGGCTAGATAACTCGATTTGGCGATGGAAGAAGGACGGGAGAAGGGTAACTGATCTGCCTCGCTGATTGTGTGCATAATATCGATGACAAGACGCAAACTTTGTTTTCCCCCCCGTGGGAAAGACGTGATGATTTCCCCCTGGATGAGGCGGTGGCAGGAGCGAATCGATCGCCAGCTCCCTTCGGGATGTGGATGACGTGGGGGAAGGCGCCTCCGGGGCACGCCACGGCCCCTGGGGATTAGGCAGGCTACGCTACGCTACACCCGCCCCGTAAAAGCCGGCCCGTACCTTGTGGACTGCAGTGGAGAGCTTGGACATTGGATGAGGAAGTAGCCATCCGGACTCCTGCTATCGTTCATGGTGAAGCTAAAGGCAGGTACTACCGAAATGTCGTGGGGTGGACGGGAACCCCAGGCGACCCAAAGCTGGTACATTAGGTAGGTACAGAAATTTACGTCGGGCATCTTACGCTTCCAATTTTCGTGATCAAGCAGCCAAGAGAATGACAATACCGAGCGGCAACGACCATTGGCCTCTTGAGCCCGGGTGCTCTCAGTACCACCAGTCGATATATCACCGCCAAGAACACCCATTCCGACTCCCCTACCACGGCATTGCTCTCGGTGATGGCGTCACCTCCGGGGTTTGACACTCTGCTCAACTCTAGGTAGCCAGCCAGCCCTTCTGCCGGGCTAGCAGCCTGCCCGCTTCAAACGACCACCTCCAAGACCCAAACCTGGAAGACACACGCCGACAGCTGCAGCCACCTTCCCTATCAGGCATCGCAACATCGTGGGGTGCGTGTGCCAGCGTTCGAGGACCTCCAATCGACAGCAGGGTACCATCTGGCGGCTTGTACTGGTGCGGGCGCTGACACGCGATCCTTCCCGCTGAATCTGCTCTATCAATTGTCATGCCGGTCGTACGTGTCACCTTGCCGGGATGCTGCCGAGAACTGGAGATAAGCCTCAGCGATCTCGCGGCCAAACACGGCGAAGAGGGCGAAATCACACCGAGAACACATGGACCGTGGGGACTGGGAAGGACGGGACGTGCCTCGAGCCGCGTTGGAAGCTTGGAAGATTGGAGTGTGGAAGTCTCGATCACCCACCCACGTGTAGTGGTTCATGCCCCGCGCATCTACCGCTTCACTCGTGGCTCTGGACTCAGTCTGTCCCAGTCCTGTGGTAATTCATTTAGCCAGATGGCTCTGATACCACAGACTCTGGATCCGAGCTGCGTCTCCTTAATTGACCCAACTTGAGGCTTGGATCATGTCTAGTCGCTACCTACCTTACTGATATTGACGTTCCCGTCGGCGTCAACCGCCTGCAGCACACTATTGAGTGGTTCCTGGATCGTGAACCCGGCGGCAGCGGCCAAGACAATTGGCTGCCATCCACAAAGCTTGACCCGACCTTCGCTCTCCTTGGCCTCCAGGCAGAGCAATCCCACCCGTCAAGTACCGACCTAGGCACATACACCCCCAGTTCGCCTCATACCCAGCTACCTTAGTGCCCGGGTGGTTTGACCCAGTCAACATGTACTGTGTAGCTCGTCGTCAAAATGACCTCTCGTTGGAACAAAGGCATCATGCCGTCAGATCCGCTGCTCCAGTCTTGGCAGGTCGTCCAGCAACTAATCAGGATCTGCTCATCATAACTAGCGCGACGATGCTGGATGTTGATTGTGGTATGTGGCCGGGAAATGCGACCTTCCGAAAAGGCCAAGCTCGCCTGCCCCCCCCTCCCCCCCCCCCCCCCTGTCAAGCACTGCAGGCTGCTTCGCGCTCGGCGGGCATCGACTATCAAAACCACACGCAAGTTGACTTACACATACGGCCATACCTCCTGTTTTCGGCCAAGATTTTCCGACCAAGGCCTTGCTGTAGAAGGGCTGTTGCTCTCCTTTCCGTGCTCAAGGTACCAACGCCCCTTTCCGTCTCCGCGAACAACTCCTTATCTCGCAATAAAACAGGATCAGCTGCTTCCGTTCTTGACAACCAACTCTTGACCCCAAACCCACACCACGGCTCGCAAGCCACGAACCGCAGTCAAGTGAGAATGAGGAAGGTGCATGAGCCCAAAAAGAGGCCACTTAGTACCCACGCAAGCTGAGCGATTCGTATCGTAGTTCCCGATACACGCGCCCTGTTTCTTCCCAATGGCGATGTCACTTTCTCTTGCGGCATAGCTCAAGATGCCGGTCCTTAGTAGAGATCAACTCTGCAAGAAGATCGTGTGAAGATGTCTTGATATAAAGTCTGGCTCCTATCCCCTCTGGACAAACACTATCCTCACGATTCAAGCCGTCAGCACAGCACAGCACAGCACAGCACAGCACAGCCAGATCCCTTCGCAGAGCCACATTGTCCAGAGACCTCTCCCTCTCTCAACCTCCAAGATGAAGCTCACTTCTTTCATCTGCGCCGCCATCTTCAGCGCCAGCGCTGTCATCGCTCTTCCCACAGAGCTCGGTGATGGTGTCACGCTGGTTCGCCGCGAGCCACGCATGAACGCCCGCCGCGCTGCGAGAGGCCGCAAGACCAACCCCAACATCCCGGCTGCGTCCGATGCCTCTATCGACGCAATCACCAACAACACCAACATAAATTACAGCACCAACTGGGCTGGTGCAGTCCTGATTGGCACTGGCTACAAGAGTGTCACGGCGACCATCATCGTCCCGACCCCCAAGAAGCCCTCAGGCGGCAGCAGCAGCACGCAGTACGCCGCCTCGGCCTGGGTCGGCATTGACGGCGATACCTGCCAGACTGCCATCCTGCAGGGCGGTGTCGACTTCTACGTCCAAGGCACCACTGTCAGCTTCGATGCCTGGTATGAGTGGTACCCGGACTATGCCTACACCTTCTCGGGTTTCCCCATCAGTGCAGGTGACTCCATCACCATGACCGTCACGGCATCCTCCACCAGCGCCGGCTCCGTCAAGCTCACCAACAACACCAAGAACAAGAGTGTGACACACTCGTTCAGCGGCGAGACCAAAAAGCTGTGCGAGACCAATGCCGAGTTCATCGTCGAGGACTTTGAGGAGAACGGTAGCCTGGTGCCGTTTGCCAACTTTGGCGCCGTCACCTTCAGCGGCGCGTCGGTCACGACCACCTCGGGCACCACGGTCGGTGTTTCTGGGGCCACCATTTTCGACATCAAGCAGAACAACGTCGTGCTGACGGACTGCTCTGTCTCGGGCAGCTCCACTGTCACTTGCACCTATGTGTAAGGCAAAGGGGGGGACGATCATTCGCCACCTGGTCGCTGTTTCTCTGGTTCTCCCTATCCATTTCTGATCATGTGGTTGGAGGTGAACTGAGAGGGGCACAAGCTGGGTTTCCTTTTTTTTTGGCCTGCGAGTTAAGGGGCGGGAAGTGGGGACAGGGGAAGCTGCTGCTGTGTGGTTCTGTTTTTCGTTGTGGTGTCAATGTTGTGCATGCATGATTTCTTCAGCGGCTGGCTTGCAGCCTGCTTGCAGATGGGTGAGACCTGCAGCCTGCAAGCTGCAAAACACGGGAGAGTTGATGCTGGCTTGTGGCGATGGCTGTATGTCTCATCGCGGTTGGTGTGCGGCATGAGAGGAGACCGATTGGATACGAAGCAATGATAGTGGCAGTCTAGGTACACATTTATGACTTTTGATGGATCTTGTTTGATTGAGGTTCTGCCGTGAGTGGCTCTGAGCTGGTCTGCGACTCTTATTCAACAATACCGGTTTCGTTGCATTGCCAATCCGATCATGCTTCTGGCAACGTATCTTGCATTTCTGGTTTCAAAGTGAAGCCGATGTGTGCTTTGCGCGTGCTCTTGTTACGATAAGCACAGCTTTCCAAGGGGAACTCTTGAGTGGGATATGCTGGTTTGTTCGAGGGTTACCAATGTCTATGTTTGGAAATGGGCTCTGCGTGAGGTCGTGCTCTCGACCTCCTGGGTCGTTTCAGGGTAGGAGCCAGGAGAGAAATAGGGAGACAACGGGCATCGATTCTGAATACAGTGTGTTTCCTGAACGTGGACGGCATCTCGGTTAAAGGGACCCGTCTGTTCCACGAGAACCCGCTCGCTCCGTCTACAAAAGGTCCCTGCGAGATTGGGAAATTAAAGCATGACAAGAGGATCAATCAGTCTAGGTCGTCTATTTCCGCGCCCTCGGGCGGGGTGTAGGATTCGTGAGCGCCCCAGGCTTGGGCGACGTATCTTGTTAGAGGCCGAGATGTCAGTACGTGAGGGAAGGGCAGCGGAGAAACTAAATGTTGTTGGACAGGTAGGTGTGCTTTACTTTGTGTGGCTGCCCCGGGCGGTCAGCTCGCCCTGCTGGTTGCGGAAGGTGATGGTGGTGAAGGCGAGCGTCTTGCCGACTGTCGATAGGTGTGGGAGGAAACGTGTCAGTTCATACGCTGCTGCTGGGCTGGCTAGAAGATGTGAGCGAGGCTGGTCAAGACGCACTCTTTTCACAGATGGCAGTTGCTTGGAGCGTGTCGCCGATCTTTCCACCGCTGCTGAGGTAGGTTACTGTTCAGTTGGGCCGGTGTTAGTGAGGCTTTCTTCAGAGGGGATGTCTTTGCTGAAGGGACTCGGAACACACCATTCAGATCTGTGGACACACCCGTTGCGTAGAGGCCCATGGACGCAACGGCTAATGAGCCCCCGAGGTCGACCATGCTGGCGATGGTGCCGCCGTGGAGGATCTTGAGCCGATTCTGCGCCGTCTTGTTAGTCGGGAGTAGAGAGATAATGTGCAGGGGCGGAGCGCACCGTGTGGTCCTTTGTGATGTCCAGCTCAAAGTCGACTTGGCCGACCTTGGCATTTATGATTCGAAGCTTTACTGGTGTCAGTTATTGCCCTGAGCGGTTGCAGAGACATGGTCGTCACTTACATGAGGGTCAAAGAGTCTGAGATTGGAGGGTTAGATGGGTGCTTGGTGGCTTGTTGACTTGGGGACAGGGGAGGGCCGGAGCCGATAAAGGGGCGGCTTCATGTCGCTCACCTCGGCTCTAGCCCGGAGTCGGCCATGAATGACTTCAAAACCTGCCAAGTTGCGACAGAGTGCGTGTTATCAGCAATGCATCCCGCACGTTGCATCAATATCCTGGGGAGGTGCCCTGAACTGGAAGGTGGAGGGAAGATGGAAGCGTTCAGGACTTACGGAGCGAACAAACCGCTGGGGCGATAATTTGGGCGCCATCTTGTGGTTAGATACCAGTCACTCGAGTCTTACACTCACGATGTAGTCGCAGTCGTGATCGTTTCCAGGCTGTTTCAAGGCTGTCGAAGAGTAAACTGTAAGGTACCTGAAGGTAACTGCCCCGGTATTGTAATGCTGGTACGGCATAGCCTGGAAGCTGGGACCTCCACCGGATTGGGGGGAAAGCGATGTGGGTACGGTGAGTTGCAGCCTAGGTAACCAGCCATGGGTGGTCGCTTCCAGCGGGAGCTTTTAGTGTACGTATGCACCGCGCTAGGGATCCGCTCGGCCAGGGGTCTACAGGGCATCCACTGTTAACCCTCACCGACGGGAGCCGCAAGCGTCAGAGCCCACCAACTTTACAGGTAAGGTACCAGGTACCTTACGTACCTGAAGGTGATACTTGGAGGTGCCAGCCGAGGCTGCTGCACCATTGATTCACCATTCACCACAGCCTCGACGCCGACGTCCAACACAACGAGAACCACACGCCCACGAGTGTCGCGCCCCGCGCACTACCAGCACTTACCCAGATTTCCCGATTGATAACACCACCCAGACAGCCATCCCCAGAGTATGAGATAACGTAGCGCATCGCCTCGCATCGTCGTCGTGCCCCGGACGAACGAACGAAGGAGCCGCCACCATGTCGGTCGGCACCCAGTCGTACCAGCTCGTCGACTACCTGGAGAAGCTGCCGGGCACCACCTTCAGAAAGCTTTACCAGCAACCGTCGACAGCCTTTGCCATCTTCCGGCGTATGCTGCCGGATCTTGGTGTGTGCCTCCTCTTCTCCATCTCTGTCCCTGTCTCCGTCTTCGTCTGCGTCTCGGCCGCTGACTTTGCGTTACGCGCCTACCAGCCAAGCTCTTTGTCCAGGCCCTCCTCTACGCGCCCTCGCCACTGCTCCTCTCCCAACTCGACATCTGGGTGACCGCTGCCGGAAAGCTCCAGCGCGACCGTGCCCTGTCCATTCTGCGGTCCCTCCACATTGTTCAGATCAGCCCGCCCAGCAAGGACAGGCCGCAGGAGATCCAGCTTGCGACCAACTTCATGAACAGCCTCCGCCACGCCCTCGAGGGTAGCAGCACACACAGCAGTTTTGGTGTGCCTAGCACGCTCCCCGTCGACTCGACCATCGATGTCAACTTCCTCGACCGCTACGCTCGCAAGAAGTGGGAGGACATATTGCATTATGTGGTCAACAGCGTTGGAGGGGACGGTGTAGGAGTAGGAAGCGCCGGCGGCGCAGGCTCAAGCTCAGGTTCAGGCCCTAAGGCGAGCGTGAAAGACCTCTTGCTGGCCGGGCGTCTGGTGGAGCGGAGGCATGATACCCGAAGCGGAGTCGGCATTACGCAAGCCGGCTTCACCTTTCTTCTGCAGGAGGCCAACGCCCAGGTCTGGACCCTCCTGCTGCTGTGGCTCGAGGCAGCCGGCCACAACCCGGACCTGGGGATGGAAAGCGTCGACATGCTGTCCTTCCTCTTCATGCTCGCGTCTCTCGAGCTGGGGCGGGCATACGACACAAACGCCTTGTCTGAGGAGCGGCGTAACATGCTGCCCTCCCTCGTCGACTTCGGCCTCATCTACATCCCGCGCGACACGCGCCAGTATTTCCCCACACGCCTCGCCACCACCCTCACCAGCACCTCCTCGGCCCTGCGCTCCCTCTCGGCGGGGTTCGCCGCGGCCGCCGCCAATGCCCCCGGCTCTGCCCCCGGCGACGTCGCGACCCTGGGCCCCGCTCCGGCCGCCACAGCCGACACCAAAGGCTCCATCATCATCGAGACCAACTACCGTCTCTACGCCTACACATCCTCGCCCCTGCAGATCGCCGTGCTTGCTCTCTTCACCCAGCTCAACATGCGCTTCGCCAGCATGGTCACCGGCCGCCTGACGCGTGACTCGATCCGCCGCGCCATATCCTACGGCATCACGGCGGACCAGATCATCAGCTACCTGGCCGCGCACGCGCACGAGGAGATGGTGCGCGCGGCGGTCACTAAGGGGACGCCGGTGCTGCCGCCCACGGTCGTCGACCAGATCCGGCTTTGGCAGCTGGAGAACGAGCGGATGCACACCACGGCCGGGTTCCTGTTCAAGGACTTTGACTCGATGGACGAGTACCTCGCGCTGAGCTCGTACGCGGAGGAGGTCGGCACGCTGATATGGAAGAGCGACCGCAAGCAGATGTTTTTCGTGAGCAAGTTTGAGCAGATCCGCGACTACCTCAAGAGTCGCAAGAAGGTCGAGTAACGCGGGGAACTTTTGTCCAAGGGCATGGAGAAACGGCATTACATAAGGTAGGTAAGATAGATATAGACCAGTACTCAGCTAGGAATTACAAGCGGAACCAGAGGGTTGGTTCTTCTGCCTGCCTGGGGTTGGACTGCGGTTAAGCAGTTTGTGTTCAAGCGGTCCAAGCGGTCCAAGCGAGGGGGATCTAGCGTGTGGAAATAGCTGCGCGGGAGGGATACTTATGGGTCTGCTGCATAGCAAAGTACGGAGTTTGGGTGCTACCGGGAGGCGATACACGCCAGGGGGGAAAACAGGTATAGGCAAGGCAGGGGTAGGCTTGGGTTGGGAGCGGCTACTTACCGTCTCAGGTAGATTTTCGTGGTACGTGTACCTGGCAGTCTTGAGCGAAAGAATTGATGAGTTGAACTTCTATCCTGCGTGGTATGGGGGATGTGAAGAGGAGGTCCAGGCAGCGTGCATGATGGGGTGCTGGAAAGGAGGGCTGGCTGGTGTTGGGCGGGCGGGCTGTGGAAGTCGACGTTAAGGGCGATATAACGACATTCCTTTCTGGGATCGAATCATACGCCGGTATGCTTCATGGTTCGGTATACACCGTGTCATATCGTTGCGGCACAACCGCCAGGGCGGAGGTGATCGTCATGAGTGGCAGGCTATTCACATGTAAGCAGCTGAGTTGAGAAAAACCAACCCTGGTTATAATTAAATATACTGTTTTTTTTTTCATATCATCGTATCGTGATCCATTCATGGTACCAGGTATGCAGCCGAAAGGCATCTGTTTGCTTCCTTTCCATCAGGCACCTAGGTACCTGTAACCAGAAGAGTGTAAAACATGCTGACTGCGCACCTCATTGTGTTGGTCAAGATATTGCCCCCCTCAGTTGCCTGCATGACTGACTGACTGACTGACTGACTGACTGACTTTACAGAAAACCCATAGGTCCCAGTCTCGTTGTCCCAAAACACGCCCCTTTTCGTCAACCCCTAACCCCCTTCCAATAAACGCCAGCCCGACTCATCTGTAAACGACTCAAGTGTCCTCATTCCATAGACGTTCCTTGTAAGTGCGCCGCCTCGAGGATTCGTACTAGGTTTGCTGTCTCTCCGCCAACTCCCAGGTAGGTAGGTAGGTTGGCATCAAACCCGGCAACAAAGATCAAGTCGGGTAGGTAGTAATAGCAGAAAAGACGAGCAGACCACCAAAAGTGTCAGAGCGTACCACCACCTAACCCCAACCCAACCCAGCATCAGCCAGCCAGAACAGAACAGAACTAACCAAACAACCCCTCCTCCTCATCCTCCTCATCATCCCCCTCCTCGCTACTCCCATACGCAAACTTGAACCCATCACCAAACGAGAACCCCCGCTCCTTCTCCTTCTCTCCACCAGCAGAAGCAGAGGCACCAGTCCCCAGACTCTTGCGCGACGACGACGACCCCGACGCAGCAGCCTTGACGAACCGGAACGCGCTCGCAGACAGCCTCTTGTACTGCCGATCGCGCATGGTGCCGCCCCGCGGGAGCAGCGCCGGCGCCTGCTCGCGCCGCGCGTACCCCTGCTGCCAGGCGCGCAGCGAGCGGCGCGCCGCGCCCGTCACGCACAGCGCCTCCAGGTGCAGGAAGACGCGGCGGGCGCGGTTGGTCTCGTCTGTTAGGGCTGTTGCGTCGGCTACGACCAGTTTGCGCATTGCTGTTGCGCGGGTTTGGGTATTACTGTTGCTGTTGCTGGGTTGGGATTTGTCTTTGCCCAGGGGGAGGTGTGTGGTGGTGATGTTGGTGTTGGTGTTGGTGTTGAGCCAGGTGAGCGAGTCTGTGTTTTCGCTGCGCGGGTTACTAGTAGTCGTGAGGATCGCGCTCGTGGTGGCGGAGTGTGTGATTCCCGGGCCGCTGCTCGCAGTAGTGGGGTCACGGTGGTCGTCGAACGACGGCATGATGCGCGTGGCTGCGTAGACCGACATGGACGGGTTGTTCAGCGCCGTGTCTGGGGCTGCTGCGCCCGCGTCCGCAGAGTCGCGCGCCTGCTCTTGAGCTCGGTACGTCGAGGTTGCGGCGTGCGCCTCGATGATGAGGTTGAGGTTGTGTCGGCCCAGGAGTTCGCTGTGGAAGCGGTCGTTGAGCGCCGCGAACCGCCCCGCCCAGTATGACGAGGGCATCGCCGTTGTCACTAGCCGCGGGTTGTCGGGGAGGGGCGCCGGGTCACGGTGCTTGATTGCCGTCTGCGGGGCGGGGGTCTCGTCGTCGTCGTCGTTCGGGGGGCTGTGGAGGATCGGCTCCAGGGACATGCGGCTCAGTCGGCGGAAGACGGGGATGGTGGGCTTGGTTGGGGTTCCGGGGGGGATGGACGACGAGGCGATGCTGGCGGTGCTTGTGTTGTTGCTATTGCTGCTGTTGCTGTTGCTGTTGATGAAGCTGCTGCGGATACTGCCGCGCGAGAAGGAGTGGGTGAGGTTGGAGAAGACGCTCATGGTCTTGGATCTGGGGATACCCCGACGGGTAGCAGGCGTCGGGGTGTACTGCACGTCTTCGTCGTCATCGTCTTCTGTGAACGCCTCGGGGATGATGCCAGGAGGGCAGTTCTCGCTTTTCTGGGGGCCGTTTGCCAGGGGAAAGGCATACGCGGTGCTATACAGCAACGCCTTGGACGGGCCCGAGTCCGAGGATGTGGCCCTCTTGGGCAAGGCCTGTCCGTCTCGCATTGCCAGGGGAGCAGGACCGCCGCCGCTGGTGGCAATATGCGGCTTGTTCTCGTGTCTGCGGGCTATCTTCTCCGTCTCGAGTCGGCGTTGGGTATCTTTCGTGCCAAACTTCCCAAAGAAGGTGATATCCATTGTTGCGGAATTCTACGCTTCACCGTCTCAAGAACCTGTAGAGCAATGTTGAGCAGGATGGCTCCGCCGAGGTGCTTCAGGGCGTTGAAGATCTGGCTGGCAAAGAGAAGCCAGATGTGGATGATGTGCAGCAGGGTGAGGTAGTCTGTCTCCAGGGTGTGTGTGAACACTTGGATGGTTGAGCTGGACGAGAGGAGAACGATGCGAAGGGTCTCGAAGAGCAGGTGGCAAAAGGTAAGCATCAACAGGCTGAAGATGTCTGCAAAGCCGCGCAAGGTGACGGTGATGTTCTGGTCGAGTTCAAGTTCTGTTGCTGGTTGGCTGGTGACGGGCTTCTGCCGGGGCAGACTGTGATGAGCTAGGTCTGGCCGGAGGTGGGGAGGCTTCCTGTTTCTGGTGATGGGTTGAGGTCTGCCACAATGTTCCTGGACTGGCTCTTTGGCCGTTGTCTCTGGAGCACGAGACCTTCTCGAGGGGTCTTGGCCTCGAGTGAGCTGTGTGAGGAGGGCAACGACTTCTTCTCTCTGGAGCCGGCCCTTGGGATCAGGGGAGTCCTCTGATTCAGGTGCCGAGAGAAAGAAATCTGACGGCGACGAGCTCCGGTTGTGTGCAACGTTTCTTTTCTTTAGTGGTAGCGACCGGGTGACCTGTGGCTCGCAAGTCTGAGAATCCTCAGGATCGACGATGAGAGCGGCGACGCTGCTGTGGAGAGCTTTGTTGGTACCCTTCACAGGAGAAACCTCGCAATCTCTGGGTAGTAGTATCCCTGCTGAGTTGGCTTTGGGGCACGAGAATTCAAAGGAACGATTGACGCCGGTCGGGCTCGATGCCGACGACGAAGATGCTGCAGAGCAACCTGGCTCCGATCTCACAGAGCTGGCAGATGCGATTCTAATCATGGCGAATTAGCAACAGACGGAGGGTATACGTGAGATCAGGTAGGGTATGGTGGAATGATGAATGAGAAAGGAATGTGCAATATTCTTAGAGACCGCCGTTAAAATGTCCACAGGCTGCGTGATAACGGTCGGGGATGTTAAATGCGAGTTGTGATCAAGTGATGTGGCCGGTCGGAGGTCGAAAACGAGGTCGACGACGAGGTAAGGAATCAGGATTGGGGCTTTTCGCACACGTCTACGCACCTTCCCGTGAGCGGCTGACCTGTAGGTGATGACGAGGGACTGCTGGTTGTTTGGAAAGAAATAATCGGCCGGCAGAGTTGTGTTGCAAGCAAAAAGCTGAGGCAGTAGCAAACAGAAGCTCGCCGGCGTGGTGGCGGAAGAAAGAGGGAAGAGGAGAGAGCGGGTTCCGAACGGGAAGGGAAGGTTGGGTGGATGGAGGGAGGGAGTCAAGGAAGGCTCGAAGTTCACGACCCGGGAAATATCTTTGCTCGGGGGATTTGGCAGGAGTGAATCGGTTGACGTTGCTGCAATAAAAGTCCTTCGACCGCGGTGGGGGCAAGGCAGGTAAACAGGAAAAGAAACAAAACTTGAACAGGGAAGGACAGGTCACGCACCACGACCGATAATTGCACCGCACCTTCGCCCTATTTTGCTGCCATGGCTGTTGACAAACCAGGTCTGCACTTTATACCGTACCAATAGACAGTTGCATCTACCGTCGCTATTCTTTCCACTGTCAAAATTACGTCGGCGAAAGTTGGGCGTCGACGATGGTCAAACTACTCGCCCATGACTCCTTTCTTGCCTCGCCGTGAACTGAATCCTGCTTTCTATTCGATGACTGCCCGGCAATAGAGCAAACACGTCACATCGTCAGCCTAGAGGCCACTGTCTTCAATGACATATTCGTAGGTAATGTGCATCGCATACGTACAAGTGACTGGATATATGGCTGCTTCTCCGAAGAGATACCGGCGCACTCGAGCACGGCTTCCCCTTTCCCCCCGGTAGCCGGTTCACTAGGAGCTCACTGGCAGTGCATCAAAGGATGAGACCCGAAACGGCTACAAAAGAGATATATGCAAAAACATTTATATCATATCTTCAATCACCCAAGGGCTCATAATCCTAGAATCTACCTACGCTGTGGTCAAGCCATGCGCCAGTTCTATAAACCAAAGTACCCATGAATCCCGATGTGCCCCTGAAATCAAGCCCCGTCCACTGCTTCAATGCTCATGTAACTCGTCTAGGGGGTCGGACTTCGCCCGCAGATTCGAGTTTATTCCACGTCCTAGTATTGCGCACAAGATTCACCTTGTGATTCATCAACTCTCATCATAACAAAACCCTAGCAGCTCGTTTTTCCATGTGACCTCAAAAGTCCTTGATCTGGAACGTTTCTATGTGATCTCCCGTCGGTACCGGGACCGGGTTGCCGTGCGCGTCGTACAGGGCGCGCTCTCGGTATGTGACCTTGCCCGCCCAGTCGACGAGGATGATGGTCTGCCGCTGGGTGCCGTAGAGGCCGGCCTCGAACCCGTTTGGCTGGTTATCGTGTTGCAGCGCCTCGGCGGGCGGGGCCTGCGCCTGTGCCTGCACAAACTCCTTTTGGTGCCTCTCGCCGCCGATGGCAGGGATGAAGACGGATTTCTGGAGCAGTGGGATGGCGTCGTCGAGGTCGATGCCGTGGTCGCCCGGGAAGGTGTCCTGGCTGAGGACCTCGAAGAGGGCGTCTACTAGTTGGTCCTCGGTGAATTTCTGCTTAATGGCCTTGTCGATGGTCTCTTTGAGAAACGACCTCCCTAGCTTGACCTTGTCCCAGGTTTCGTTCTCCGGGTCCTCGTCCGAGTCGACATAGATGGCGTTGCTGAGCCCGTAGACGGAGTCGCCCTCGCCCCCGCCGCAAATACGGGGGACTTTATCCACTTTATCAGCGCGGTTGGAGATGATCGCCAGCGGCTCAATGGCCCGGCCTTCTGGCCTTTTCCGCAGCTTGCCGCAGATCAGCGAGAAGCCGCCAACGCCCTTGACCTCGCCGCCCTCAAGCATCGTGCGGACAAACTCGTCCATCGTCTGGCTGGGGTCTGCCGCAAGCCAGCGCGTGACCATTCCGCCGCGGCTACGCGTGCCGTGGATAGGGGGGTGCCAGGCGTTCTCCACCTCCATCTCTCGGTAGTTGGTCAAGACGGCGAAGTTGCCGCAGTTCGTGATGCCCAGCCATGTCCCCTGCTCGACTCTCTGCAGGTCTCTGCTCGAGAGGATCTTGACGGGCGACGTCTCGACATCAGCTCCTTTGGGTGCCCACCAGTGTGGTTTGCTGGTGGGCCGGAGGATGTACTCGTCTCGATTGTCGATTGCGATGAGCGCATAATCGGGATGCGAGGTCGTAAGCAGAACAATGCACATCTTGGTGGTGGATGTGGCGTGTGGTGATCAGTCAGGTGAGGGAGAAGGATGTAGGTGAGATGCCTATGTTGGTGAAATGTATGTATCTCAGGTAAAATCAGACTGGTATGTATGTACGCTGTCACGGTGAGTCGATGTATGTGTGTGGTGTCTCGTCGACGTGAGCGGACGTGTGAAAATAATACAGACTAAAGTTCGCAAAAGCGTGAGAAGAACGACGGAAGTTGACGCGAGCCCCGGGACTCACGCCGGGCCCTGGCCGGTCCTATTTATGCTCGTGACGGTCCCAGGGATCCTCTCGAAGGCAGCTGCAGTCGCTGGGTCTCTCAGGGGATGTGCCCAATCTGACGGTGTCTAGTGTAGGCAGATTGGTGGATGCAGGATGCGAACTACAAATAAAATCAGGCCACGCCCAGCATCCAGATTCCAGATCCCAGGGTCCAGGTCCAGGTCCAGGTCCAGGTTGCAGCTCCTAGAAAAGGGGTTCGTTCGTGTTGCGGGTTGGGGGGTTGTGGCTGCCAGTCGTCAATCAACAATAGCCTCGGTCCAGCCTTGGGGGCGGGTGGGATTTCCAGGTGATGCGTTGGAGCCCGTTCATCCGACAGGACGGGGGTTTCTAAGGGCGAGAAAAGCGCCTGGGCGTGAGAGAATGAGAATGAGATCAGGTGGCGGTGGTGTGTCGTCAGCCTGTGAAGCTGGTGCTGCTGCTGGTGCTGGTGCTGGTGCTGCTGGTGCTGGTGCTGCTGGTGCTGGTGCTGCTGGTGCTGCTGCTGCAGGGTATAAAACCATAAGTTGGGAGGTATAATTGTAGGAAAGGTACCTGAGGTAGAGTAGCAGACATTGTGGAACTGCATTTGTCCACCAGTTCAAAATCGCGAGACGACACTAGTCTAGAGTCTTAGTTGCTGTCAGTTGAGGTGCGTGAGGCGCTGCTGCGGCGGTCATGGGCGTCAGGCAATGGTTCATTGGGGTTCGGGTTGGCTGCCCGCTTGCTTTGCAACAGCCGGCCGGTTGTCGGAATTCCAGCCATCAACCCTGCTCCAATCTCACTCGCCTCAGTTCCCCCAGGATTTCAGCGGACAGCCCGCACAGACCATATGTGGGGGATGAGACCCTTGCCTCGTCGCTCGCTGCGGGGGGGTTGCGCCGCTGTGTTGCACGGGACTCAGAGCCGAAGCCCAGGACATGGACATCCATTACCCGACGCAAACGGTCCATGCCGCTCCCGTGTTGAAACTGGCAAATTCATGAGATGCCAATTTCTTCCCACCTCACTTCTGCATCGAGTGTGGTTCTGGTCTGTCGACGGCTAATCTTCTCCACACCGCTCCGTATCGAAGCTAGCGAGGCGTGGGAGGTGGTCTACCCGACCTTAGGACGGATACGGTCCGCTTCTCTTCTGCCATTCTTTTTTTCTGTTCCCATCACTGGCACATGACGTGGACATCGCCCTGCAAGTCGCCCTGCAAGGACAGCGGGCCAGTGCAGCGCAGCGTTGGGCACACCCGCCAAGGCTCGAGGACATGGAAGAGGCGAAGAGGTGGGCGGGGTGGGGTCCATGTCCCGTTCTTTTCGACAGTCGGAGTTGCCCGTGTCCGTGTCCAGGATTCGACGAGCTGAGGTGGAATGCAACTTGAACGTTGAAGTCATGTTGCAAAATACCTGGAGTTGTTTGCTACGTTGATGGAGGTGCAGGAAGGCATCCGCATATTAAATTTATATTGGTCCCTGCGTGATTACGCCTTTCTGTCAAACGTGTCACAGGCGGCCAACAGAATTTTCTGCACGTGGTGTTGGTGCCCTGGATCCAGATCTCTGCATCGAGCTGGATCTCGACCTGGGCTGCTGCTGGACGGGACAAGGTGTGACGTTTGGCCCAGCCCGACTTATTCAGACCAGCCAGCCAATCACGCCCCGGCGAACCTGGGCGGTCAGAACATCTGAGCCCGCAAACTGCAGCTTCGGGGGCGTTTATTTGGCGGGGTCGATGGCCATTGACTAAAACCAAGCAGCGAAACAGAAAATTCTGATTGACTCATTCTCAGGGCGGGGAGGGGGTGCCGCCGGCGGATGTAGTGTGTGCACTAGTGTAAGGTAGCCCCTCGGCCCAGTATTTCAGCGACATCGGGAAGCCGCCGTCTTCAATTTTATTCTGCATTTTAAACATCCAACACCCACCCAACCGCCTGAACTTTGTCTTGCCTTGCTCACCTGTGTCAAACTCCAAACCACCTCCTCACCCTCGACCAGAAAGCCATTGGACTCTACCAGACATCATGTGCGGAACAGACAGCCCCAATGGCGCGAACGGTGCTGCAGCGCCTGCCCGCAACGGCAGCAATGGCAATGTATGTCCAGACATAGCTATGACTCCAATCCGGATCGTGGTCGCTAACACGGCCTCCTGCCTCTCTCCCAGGCCAACTTCCGGTCAAACCCCTACCAGCCCGTAGGCGACTACCTCTCCAATGTCGGCAGCTTCAAGATCATTGAGTCGACTCTTCGCGGTCCGTCCTCGAAACCACCCAGACCCTCGTCCTCTCTGTTCCCATTGCTGACCCTGCTTTAGAGGGAGAGCAATTCGCCAACGCCTACTTCGACACCGAGACCAAGATCAAGATGTTTGTGCCCAGATATTCTCTTTCAACCTGACTGTGCACTCGTCTCAATGTTCCTTTGCTAACACTTCTTTGCTACAGTGCCAAGGGTATGCCCGCTACCCCGCTCCATTGCCGTTTCCCATGCCGCTAACACCGCCGACTCGAACAGCCCTCGATGCATTCGGAGTCGATTACATCGAGGTGACTTCGCCTGCTGCTTCCGAGCAGTCGCGCAAGGACTGCGAGGCCATCTGCAAGCTCGGTCTCAAGGCCAAGATCCTAACCCGTGAGTCACCTTTGCTTGGTATCCATATTCTGTGACTAACACCCTGGCAGATGTCCGTTGCGACATGCGCGATGCCAAGATTGCTGTGGAGACTGGTGTTGATGGCCTGGATGTCGTCATTGGCACATCTAGCTTCCTTCGCGAGCACAGCCACGGCAAGTCCATGGCTTATATCGAGAAGACTGCCATTGAGGTGATCGAGTACGTCAAGTCTAAGGGACTTGAGGTTCGCTGTAAGTCAGACATTCCGCTGTCGTCTCCCCTATCATCCCAACCCCTATTCCCCTCGATAACCTCGAGTGCACGGTCAAACCACCTCCAGCAGATGAGTCAGAGGTGGAGCGAGATCAGGAACAATAAAACCCAATGCCCTGGCCACACTCTACTGCATCTTGTTCGCAAACCCTCCAATGGGCTGGTACTTTGGCCGGGCTAGTGGCTCTCCATTCTACCTTGTTACATTTGCACGGCCTATACCTACCGTAAAGTTCGCTACTGACAATCCGCAGTTTCCAGCGAGGACTCGTTCCGCTCCGACCTGGTTGATCTTCTGTCTCTCTACAGAGCTGTCGACAAGGTCGGTGTCAACCGTGTTGGCATTGCTGACACTGTCGGCTGCGCTTCTCCCCGTCAGGTCTACGATCTTGTACGGACACTGAGAGGTGTTGTTTCTTGCGATATCGAGACCCATTTCCACAACGACACTGGCTGTGCTATTGCCAACGCTTACTGCGCATTGGAGGCTGGCGCCACCCATATCGACACCAGTGTGCTCGGAATCGGCGAGCGTAACGGCATTACCCCTCTCGGTGGCCTGATGGCTCGAATGGTGGTCACTAGCCCTGAGTACGTCAAGGGCAAGTACAAGCTGCACATGATCAAGGAGATCGAGGACATGGTTGCCGAGGCGGTCGAAGTCAACACCCCCTTCAACAACCCAATCACCGGCTTCTGCGCCTTTACCCACAAGGCCGGCATCCACGCCAAGGCCATCCTCAACAACCCTAGCACATACGAGATTCTCAACCCGGCCGACTTTGGCCTGACCCGCTACGTCCACTTCGCCTCCAGGTTGACGGGCTGGAACGCTGTCAAGACACGTGTTGGACAGCTCGGCCTGGCCATGACGGATGACCAAGTCAAGGAGGTCACGGCCAAGATCAAGACATTGGCTGATGTGCGGCCCATCGCCATTGATGACGCCGACTCCATCATCCGAAGCTTCCACCTCAAGCTGGTTGAGGACCAGCCGGTACAAAACGGCGAGCTCGCGCCGTCGGTCTTGGTACAAGACGGAGAGGTTATTGCGTCTACGGCGTAATTTGATTGGTGACTTATTTCCTTGTGTACGAGGTGGGGTCGCATTGCTTTGTTTCGACTGCCACCATATACCGGAGTTGTTTGAGTATCCAGGCAAAAATGGGGGACTGACTGACGGAGTTTGTCCAAATGTGCGACAGGTGTGGAAAAGTTCGGCAGGTATCAAAATAATATCTGAATAGGCCAAAATAAAAAAGGGGCAAAAACGGTCCTTGTTTTATCTTTTACAGAAGTTGAATCTACAATTTCATGCGGTCACGATGGTGTAAAAGGATGGCGTGAAAGTCACGACTGTTTAGGTGTTGCCGCTGCTGAAAAGCA
The DNA here is from genome assembly GCA_033675105.1 of Podospora appendiculata. Classification (NCBI taxonomy): domain Eukaryota; kingdom Fungi; phylum Ascomycota; class Sordariomycetes; order Sordariales; family Podosporaceae; genus Podospora; species Podospora appendiculata. The sequence continues at coordinate 1,222,118 of JAULSO010000005.1, read as the reverse complement.
CACCACCCTGGGGTCGCTTTGGAGATTCGCAGATTAGGCGAGGGCCATTGATCATGCGGGTATCACGAGGGTCAATGAGCTGCGGGTGCAGCAGATGCACGAGGTTGCCGACAGGGTCTTTTGCCTCGCCGCCTGGGCGCATGTAAGTGTAAGTGTACGGCACTGCACGACTCGGAAGTCAATTCCTCATGCCACGACGACTTGGATGGAATATGCATGCATGCTGCTGCCCTCTTCGTGTCTGCGGGAGGAGCCGACATAACCGCCGAGCCACCTGGAGCTGACTGACTGATGTGGATGGGACCGAGTGAAAGGTCCCGTCCCTCCACATGCCCTCCAAACAAACTTCCATGTGAAACATTGAACAGGAAAGTGTCGAGGGTTGGATGCATTTTACCAAGCGTCCCTACGAATGCAAGTTGTTGTTACGTGACGGACGGGGGGCGAAGACATGTCAACAACAATCAGGGTCTCTTCGTGTCGCCAGATGACATGGTCTGGGTACTACGGATTGATATCAAAAGCAAAGGAAAGATGAGAGGTTGTATGGTTGGCCCATTACAAACGATAGATAACTAGCAATGGGTTTCTTTCCTCGTCCATTCTGCGTGCTCAATTTTCAAGTTCCCATTCGGTTTCTCGATTCGAAGCAACGGGAGTCAGAACGAAGGAACCACAATTCTGGCATGGTCAATACTACTGTACGTACGTGGCGACGTCATCGTACAGGGAATAATTGGCTCGCCTCGAGTGGAAAAGACGAATAAAAGGAGGGGTCATCGTTGGCGGGAGGGGGGGGGGGGGGCAGGAGGACCCTTGCAATAGGGATGAGGGAGAGGGGGGGGAGGAAATTTTTGGTTGGCGGCTTGGTTGCGACGCGGTTGTGAGCACGCTTAAGAGCAAGTTACTCTAGGCCCCGCCTCGATTTGTGAAGTTCGATCGGGAGCTACAAGTTCAAATGCCGTCTTGTGTTTGGTTTATGGATGGGATGGGGATGCCAAAATGGAGGTGTGAAGGTAGATGCCCAATTCCCAACTCTCGAGATGATGGGCGGTCGGGTATCGGGAGATCACCACGACAAGACAGGCATGGAAGCTGTATCAAAGTACAGTGCCCGAAGAATCAAGGGGCGGTGCTTGTGGGCTCCTGTTTGGGCGAAAAAGACGAGCGATCGACAGTCATTCTGGTAGAGTTTAAGACGAGACTCGGAGCTGTGTACTGCTGCCCAGGACGAGAATGGATGGGTGCCCAAGATCGTCGTTTTTACTTGGATGAGGAGAAGAGACGAAGTCGCGAGGAAATATCGTGACACCGAAGAGATGGATGGGAATTGGGAAACCGCGATGCAGCGGGTGGAGGATCAAGCTTGGACTCACTGGACCCCTGGAGCGCTTGGAAAATAAATTACCTAGCGCGCTAGCCTCATGGTTTTCCAGCTTGTAGGATTCGAACGACGGGTCTACACTGTTAGGAGCTCCTCGGAGATGTGTTTTAGTCACTAACACCAGCGACAAAGCATGCCAGGTGGAAGGCCCCAGAACAAGGTTCACAGCACGACTCGAGCCCTGAAGGCTCAGACTTTCAGTTTCACTTCCAGCGGTTAGGTGGTTCACATCCATCCCATCCCATCCCGCCAACCGTCCAAACTCCAAATTCCAGGTTAGGCGTCCCGCCACCACATACATGGTGGAAGTTAATGTCGGGTGCTTGGGCTTACTGGCTGCCTTGTATCACCCCGAGGTCGAGAGACAATGCAGAAGAGAAAGGTTGCGCAGTCCTCCTATTTGAAGCTCGAAAGTAGGGCTTCTGTGTTCAACAGAGCACAGCTGCTGGCCGCCGGCTGCTGTCCTCGCCCAAGCCTCAGCTTCGACCCTGTAACAGACCAGACCGAAACCCTTTTCAGTCGAGGCCGCCGCCGACTCCATCCCCCAGGCAGGTATCCCGTAGGTCAGGTACCACGAGGGTGCGACGGGACACGAGCGCACACCGACAATCCACACGGGGCTGTTCCACAGACTGTTCCACAGATTTGGAGAGATAGCTTCGCAAGCCCCTCGTTTTCTGCAACGCAAGAACTTTGTTCAATCCAGCCAATCCGTCAGGCTGGTTTAACTCAGGGCATGGAGGTTGTTAGCGTAACGGCAGTTCTAGTGTAAGAAAGTTCCTGCCCTCAATTATCCCCAGTCTGGGTTTGAATCAGCGTTGCATGGAAGCCAACTACCTGATGTACAATACTACATGCACTTACTGTGGTACGTATCCTGGCGGCCAGGCCCTCGTCTCTCGCTTCGACCTGTTCTTCGGCACCAAAACGCAAGACGCGGCAGAGGCTGTGGTGGGACTCGGGCTGCGGTCCCGTCTGGACCTTACCACTCTTACCCATCCACTCAAGGGGCTTGGTTCCCTACCCCTCCCCCGCTAGTGCTTGCTGCGCGCGCAGTGTGTCTCGGTGACTGTCGTCATAGGACCAAATCTTGGCTCAGGAGACGACCGCTCCCGAAGCCCTTGACCATCTCGTCCCTCCCACCCTCCCTTCCTGGAGCGTCTGTTCTTTTACCTGGCTTCCCTTTTGTTTGGCTTGGGTTTTGAATTTGATCAAGAGCTTTAGCGGCAGCAAATCCCTTATAAGTCAGCCCAACATCGCGGACCCCCTGGCTGCCATCATTTGCATCGTGAACACCAGCCTGCCGACATACTCCACATCAAGTTAAGGTACCGCTTTCCCACCTCAGCTTGCGTTTTTTGAAGCTGCAAGCCACATACGCTTCTCTTTCCGCCGCGCAACCGCCGTCCCCATCCAGCTACCATGGCCTTCCGGTCATCCGCCCCCGACCTGGAGCGTCTCGATCGCGATCGCGGTGAACGCTCGGAGCGATGGGATCGCGACCGCTTCGTCCTCGAAAAGGACCGCGACCGCTACGGCGACGTACGGGAACGATTCGAGGAGGACCAAGATCACGTCTACACCCGCGACGGGCCGCCTCGCCGTGCCCAATCCCGCGCTCCATCCCACCCGCCGCCACGGGACCGGTCTGAGGTCGGCGACCGCTTCGACCGTCGCTTCCGCGCTTCCGACGACGAAGAGTTTCTCCTGCGTGAGCGCCGGCAGGTCGCATACGAAGATGAGCCGCGCATCATAAGGCGGCGCCCATCGCCACCAGAGAGTGTCGCCCGAAGGATTGTCCTCGAGAAAGAGAGGACTCGGTTCCGAAGCCCGTCTCCGCTACCCAGACGACCCGGCCAGCTGCTGAGACGCCAGTCGAGCTTGGACACGTTTGACCGCGAGCGCAAGCCCATCCCGAAATTCTACGAGCGCGAGGAATACGGCGCCCCGGCACGAAGGGAAAGAGAAGAATACCGGGCGCCTCCCTACATGCCCATCCCGCTCCCTCGGTCTCGCGGTCTGCCTCCGCCGCGGGTGTACGCCGAGCGGGAATTCGTCGAGGAAATACAGGTTTCAGACCCCCATCGGTTTGGCGACGACGACTTCCGCGCCCCCGAGGTGGTGCGCGAGAAGGAGGTTATCCGCACTCGCCGTCGCAACCGGAGTCGAGAGTCGCGCACGTCGCGGGCGACAAGCCACAGCCACCGAGGCAGGTCGAGGTCTTCGAGCAAAAGCAGCGTGTCTGTCAGCAGCAGCAGCAGCGGAGGCACCGCCGTCACCTCCAAGAGCGAGTACCCCAAGAAGGGCAAGACGCGCATCCCCGCGCGTCTGGTCTCCAAGAGGGCGCTCATCGAACTTGGATACCCCTACGTGGAGGAGGTTAGTTCTATCTTACGCTTCTTCGCCATCTGGGTAATTAGCCCTTTACTGACAAGATCGTGCGTCCAGGGCAACACTATCATTGTACAAAAGGCTCTCGGGCAACAAAACATCGACGAGGTGCTACGGCTAAGCGATGAGTACAAGAAGAGTATGTTCCCCCAGTTCACTTAGACGAGGGCGAAAATTTAACAGCTCCTACCAGGCGAACTCGAAATCTCAGCGGCCCGCTCCAGCGCAGGCGACATCATCGAAGAGCGCCGCACCGAGATCATCGAGGTGCCCTCCAGGCCACCCACACACCACTCGCACCGCTCGCACCCCGGGACAGTCATCCTCACAGCCAAGCCGCGCTCGCCGTCGCCGCCCGTGGAAGTGGTCAAAACCACGGTGGTGCGCGAGGTCTCGCCTTCGTCCCGGTCCTATGCGACAACCTCGTACGGGTCGGGGTCATACAGCACCACGTCCTACGACACGTCGACAACAGTGACGCCCTACGTGGTCGACGCGCGGCCCCGCGAGGTGTCGGACGAGATCGCCGTTGGGCCGCTGGCGCTCGTGACGACGGCCGACCACAGCCGGCACCACCACCGCGACTCGTCGCACAGCGACGACCTGCGCCACGAGATCCGCCACCTGGAGAAGCAGCTCGCCCGCCGCGAGCGCCACGAGCACCGCTCCAGCTCCAGCCGCGACGTCGTCCGCGCCGAGCGCCTGTCGACTGGCGAGCTGGTCCTGTACGAGGAGGAGGTCGAGAGGGTCGTTGAGCCCAGTCGCGGTGTGCGCATCGAGAAGGACAAGAAAGGTAGGATGTCTATTAGTGTGCCGAAATATCGGTAAAGGTGCGGCGGCTTTCTTTCCCTGTATTTTCTTTGTTTTCGTCTCTTCCGCTGGTGTTGCTGTTGTTGTTGCTGTGTACCGTTGCCGATGTGAGACTTTGAGCGGACATTAATGCTGACGACTGTGGTTGTGACGTTGTAGGACCGCCGCCGAGACTTGTCAGGGCCATGCTGGCTACGCTTACTTGATGGAATGTTACGGATGGGTACCTATCTGTGAAGATGGGTGGGGAATGAGGTTGAGGGATATATCACGGGGTTTCATTCTCTGTGGTGGTTTATGAGAGTGCTTATGCGATGATTGATGAAGTTACGGCAAGACAGGACAAGATAAGTCAAGATGGAGGGGGTAATTTTCTTGGGAGGCCCGGGTTTTGCGTTCGAGACATACATACTACAAGACATATGGAATCACGACAGGCTTGAAAGACATGGGTCTGTAATTGTGTGATGGGGGGATATTTGGTGGTTTGGGCTTGGTCTTGCAATGGGGATATCGCCAGCCACTTGTAATGCTCACTGGAGAGGAGCACAGCGGGTTTATGAGCAAGAAATTTTTGCACGATATTATCACCTCCATCTACAAATGGATTTGTGTGTGGGTTGTTGATGAGTGAGTTTCCATGGCTTGATGTTTTGGCTAATTATGACATACACACACCCAAGTCATGGTACATTAACCTTGCAACAAATCCGGCTTTAATTAACATGCCGGGAAAAGATATTCTCACTATTACCACATGTAGAGCCTAATTACTGGGCAGACTCGATTCACGCTAACAGTTAGAAATTCTCTTGAGCGGGTGGATCTCTGACCTTTGGTGTCGTCTAAACTAGATCTGCGGCAAGGTGTGAAAAAGGCAAGGCATTTAAGTACTGTGATCACCACATGTGTCTTCTTGAGTTTCAGTCTGGTTTATGATGTTTTATAATTTACTTCCCTTCTTCTCTTTCCTTTTACTAGTTCTTTTTCCCGGTCTTTGGCAACGCAAGCCGCAGATCCCACTGTGATATCTTCATCCGTTTCATTAAACACCATCTATCTGCTGGTCTCCTCTGTGGACTTGTGAGCTTTGGGGCCTATGCGATCTCTTCATCCGTTTCTCCTCAGCCGTTTCCCTCCTCCTCGGGGTGCGTGGCGGGTGAGCGCGCAAAGCTGCCAGGTACCTTGAATACAAGACATCCGGAATGACCAAGCCACTCGTAGATGGTCGAGATAATTAACGCGCCATCACTGAGTCTCTGCACTGCTTAATCATCCATCTGAGCCACGAGCTGCTTATATCTGCGCCTGAGTTCCTGGTCGGTGACGCCAAAGCTGGTTGATTTCCCCCGCGACTGCCGTCTGTATTGATGTATAGGTAGTCTAAGTTCGAGACCAGATTCCGGTTGGGGGAGTCACAGGGCGTTATTATATAGGTAGGCAAGCCCCCCTTTGCCTATCGCCCGCAAACAACCAACATTTCTCCCGATTGTCAAGCATAACAACAAGCATGGCCAAGTGGCCCTAATCTCACAGAACCAGCTATCATTCGGGACAAACGAAGCTGTCACCAACTCCCACGGAGGCGGTAAGGCTCGGCACAACGCGTTCCCGTGCATCAGAGGCGACCTTGACATTCGCAGATGCCGAGTTGGCAGAGCGTGCGCGCGAGAATGTAGACAGTTGGGTCGCGTGAGATTGCTCTGTTGAAGCGCCGCGAGCAATGACGTGGATATGCCGCTCGCAGTCTGGGTCCTTTGAGAAGCAGGAGTTGAGGCGAGATGAAGCTGCCCAACCCCCAGCACCGCTTGCGCCGCTTGAGGGTATGGATCCTTGATGACCCTCTTATTACCATGGCTTTCTGGTAAGAGAGGAAGCTGTCCTCGTTGCTGCCGGCCTCTCGCTCATCAAACCCGCCACGCCAACGGGACGACACCGCCTGGCGATGCTTTGTTTTTGGCAATGCTCTCGGCCGCAATCGGTGCCACGTTCTCCTTCGCACGCCTCACTAGTAGCTGTGGAGGTATGACTTCGCTTCCTCCCACTTGCTCACCCATTGCCACGCGTCGTGGCTGGTCATTTCCCAAGGGTCTTCTGCCAGCTCCCCGAGGGCTGGAAAAGCGACCCCACGCGACATCCCACATCCTCACCTACAACGGCCAAAGGTCCCAGGAGCTGCTGGGTACAGTAGCAGACCTGCCTTGGCGCTCCCATTGGTGTGGTGAGGGGAAACATCTCCTAGGTGTCGAGCCGACGGCGACACGACCTCGTCCTAGGAGGAACTGGCTGACGGAGAACTGGATGACGGTTCCGCAGCTGCACTGCTTGATGTTGAGTACAAAGAAAACCTTCTACCGTTGAGAAGGGCCATGGTTGGTTGTGTGACTAGGTATATATAGGGAGATATATGAAATAAAAATGCTGGAAGAAAGAAAGAGGATTATGGTGCGTAGAATTGAGGTAATCAATAATTAGGTCACGCCCGGTCGGGACGCAAGACAGATTGGCACTGGGTGATTAAGAGATGGGGACCAGAGGTATGATGATTGCCGTCACCAGACACGGGCTGATGCGAGAAACATGTGGCGGTACTGTAAGTGCTTGGCGAGTTTGTTGAAGTCGAAGCTCGTCGTGGATGACATGGGCGCCAAGCACAGAATGAGGGTCAAGACTCTGCCATAACACCTGTCCCGGAAGATGAAGAATGACTGAGATTGAGGAGAGGGCGTGGAAAGAGGTTTAACGGGCAGATTCTGCGTCGAAGTTGGCTGGTGGACGACAGAATGTGGTTGTCTGAGGAAATTCCAACGGGGTCCATGAGGGGGGAGAAGGAGGCAATTTATACCCGTGGTTTTCCCGGTGCCAGTGGTTTTCGTTCTTCTCTTTCTCTTCCTCTCCCCTTGCTGTGTATTTGCCCTTTTGCGTTTTGTGTTTTCATGTCGAGGAGGCTTATTTGCCTGGCGCGGGCGGATGCGTTTTGTGAATGACACAGATTTGATGGATCAAGGCCTGTGGTTGGCTCACTTGTGGCATGGAACGGCGAACCACATGAATCGGGAAGTTTACGGAGTGACTTTCTCTTTTTCTGTGTCGTTCCGTCAGAGGGTCCAATCGTTTCGAAGCTCTTTCGCTGGTCATCGTTTGGTTCTTGGCCAATGCTCTTGCTTCCTGGGTCAGTTGCGTCTGGGAGGTGATTGCCAGAGGTACCTAGGTAATGTACCAGGTAGGTAGGCAGGGGAAGCAACATCGTGCTTGCCTTGTTGGCCCCTGGAAACCTACTAGTACCTGCCCGGGCTGGAGAGAGGCTGGAGCCTACTTTGGGTTTCGTTCAGGTGAGAGTCCACCTTGTACAACGATCCGATGCCATTGACTGCCGTGGTACCTTCCCAAACACCCGCGACTGCCGTCAATGTTGCCTTGCCTCACGTCAGCCACGCACGACCTGGGTGGGAGCCTCGAACGCAATTTACTCAGGTATCTTCCCTGGCTTTACACGGACAGACAATCCACTCGCCACAGATATTCAACAAAACTTCCTCATTCAGGCACTCTCCCCACAACTCATTGTTTAACCGGGCTACCTGATACTTGCAATTGTTTTCTTCCCGTGCTTTTCTTTCGGTGCCGGCAAAAAGAAAATGCCACTTTCATCACTGCGGTGTGAGACCATTGCGTCCGTTGTCGGACCGAAAGCCGTCTTGTTCTCTGGTTCCAGTTCAGCCTCGAACCCCCCCTCGACTGTCAGGCTGAGGAGGCCAACCTACAGCCATAGTCATGCTTGGAAAGCCTGGGTCTTGAACCCAGTCTTATGTTCTCGATTGGGGCCACCCTTTCTTTGAAATCTACCTCCATTGCGCTTTATCGATCTCGACTTGGCCATGGCGGTCCGACAGAGAAGATACAACATTGAAGCATCTTCCGGGTCTGAATGCACCATCTTTATCGTCAACACAACTCGGCTCTCCTGGCGCATCCCACCGGATTGTTGCTGACCTCGTGCATTGATATCCCGCTGCGGGCTTCGGAGGAGGCTTGCTGCACGACAGCCGCAAGCGGCAGACATGGGCCAGACCTGGACGACTATTGAAGCCACTAGTTTCATCAAGTTCAGCTGCATATTATTTGGTGAAAGTCAGCCCACAATCTCCCCAGCTCCTCCAATTGAACCAAAAAGATGCCTGCCATTGGTCCCGGGATTGGAAATTATCGGCGTCGGCAGTTGATGTTGGGGACGAGGCTCTGGGACTCGGCATCACCTCCATATCAACTTGGGCCTTCTCCCAGGCTCTTTGATTCTTTCCAACCTCTGCTCGCATCCCCAGCCCGTCGCCATGATCATCTCAAGTTACTAGACTTACAGACCTCCCCATTTTCTGTCCTTTGATCTCCCTCGCAACCACCAAGTCTGCCACAGTCAAAAACATCATGGCACCAAAAGGGGCTTGCCACATCGTCATCGTGCACGACAACGACCAGGACGACATCGAATGGCTGTCCAGATTGAACGATCATCTCACAAACCACTCCATCCTCGCGGATCTTCCAATCAACATCCAGGTCAATGACACAACCCATTGGCACGGCTTCGAGCTGCCAGCCATACTGGAAAAGGGACAGTCCTTGAACCACGGCCAACTCTCCCAGAAAGCAGAAAGCCTGATCCAGGAACTCGAAACGAGACTGGGTATCAAGAACATTCCAATCTCTCCCCAACTTAGCCAGTTTCCAGTCCCTCCAAAGAAGGAGGAGGAGGAGTATCCCAGCAGCCTGAACCTCTCGTTGTCCTGCTTGGAGTCGGATTCGGGGCCCTCGTGGCCATGAAAATGGCACTTGCGCGGGACTGGCGCAAGAAGCCCACGATTATTGTGCCCATGGGAGTGATCTTGTCATCAGGCTCACAGAATTCCAAGGCTCGGGAATTTCTCCAGAAATGGTCGTTTGATAATTCCGCCAAGCCGGAGAAAGCCGGGGAGGACTGGAAGTTCGTGAAAGACTTCAACCATCTGTGCCACAAGCAACGGGTTCGCGTTACTTGTTTCACGGAAGCGGGTGAAGAAGACTCCAAGGGAAGTGATCTCAGCCCGAAAGAGAAAGGTCGAAAACTAACAGGTATTGCGAGTATAGCAAGACTGTATTTCCAGGTATATTCCGTGCGCACGCTCCTACAGCCTGGAAGACATCCGACGCAAAGTCGACTGCTCCATTGACCCGAGAATTCGCATCGTGTCCATCCACATTGACCGCTCCTGGCCCGAAGCACTCCTCCACCTGGCTCGGCGCGACTTGAGCGATGTCGACGGCCAAACAGCAATGCACAAACTCATTGACCACCATCTTGGGGAACTCTATCACGAACCGACCATCGCCAAGGTCTTGCATGAAGCGGCGGCGAGAAACAATGAGCGAATCGTCGAGAAGCTGCTGAAGGACAGAGTTCATCCGGATGTTCGTGTGACAGTGGAGGACGAAACAGCTCTCAGCCAAGTTGGGTCGCATTGTCATGGCGATCAGGGCAACAGCGCTTCTTCTGCAAGGGTTAGAGAACTGCTGTGCCAATACGGAGCGAAATTGTACTCGTCCCCCACCGCTGGGAAGCCCTGGGGCTGCATCGACGCTGAGGACAACGCCGAGGTCGGGGACGGGGAGGGGAACATCGGCAATGGCAACGCCAACAATGGGTGTGGTGCAGGGAGCAGTGAGGGCAGCGGCAGTGGGGATGATATCAAAGAAGCTGGCCATACTCAGGAAGAAGAGCGGGGGAGGGAAAATGGGACAGAGGAACCCGAGTTCCGCGCCTTGATTGTTGACATATACTCCCCAAAAAGGAACGGTGACGAAGCTGGGTCTGGCGGAGCACCGGTGGAAGATCACCAGAACAGGCACAAGACCTCATCCCCTCTTGAGTTTCACCACATCGCCCATCCTACTGTCGAGGAGCTCATCTACACCAAGGAACCTAGCGATATCATGGGCTCCAGCAAACCAGAGCTGCCTAAACGATCGACAATCGACGATTACCAGCGTCTCCGATGGATCCATTTGCCCATGAACCACGTTAGTAACACTCCCTTCTGGTCATAACAACAAAGCTAACATCATGTGATAGATGACTTGGTTAAGAGTAAAGATCCCTCATACAACAAGGTTATCAGAACCAAAGGCAGCTGGGTGGCTGACAACCAAACTACAGGACCTCGTCGAAAAAGTCTGTGACGAAAACTGTCCCGACCCTCAAAAACACGAAGGCCATGACCCGGGCTCGATACAGCTCTGTGGCGACGAATGCAGAACCTCTGGCAACAAACCAGAGTTCCCATGCATGCCCGGATGCAAAGAGTCGCTGTTTGACCCCGGATACTGGCTCGGCCATCAGAACACCATGGGAACCGAGGAGCACTCGCACATTCGCTACCTGCGGCCGCAGTTCCACAGGTTGACAGTCAAGAATAGGCGGACGGGATTTGTCGTAGCGGTACTGTTTATCTCCCTACCCCCCTTTTTCCCCTCGCTTTCCGAGCAAGCCAGCCTATCTATGCATACGAGAGAATGGGAGTGAAAAGTTCCTCAAAGCTAACATCAGCCTACAGCTCCCTTACGTACACTTCGACACGTACGACTCAGTCGTGACGCTGAAGAAGAAAGCGGCGAAGCTCAAGAAAGCAAAGACATGTCTTCTTGACCGACAAACCCCATCGTTCTCAGCGACGAAGACAAGACGTGGGAGTACGATAAGGACGGCAGCGTCTCGCACGACAGCTACACCAACGAGACTCCGGGTCTACTGGAAGACAGTAATCGCAAGGTGCCGTTGACCACAATTGGAGTGGTTCAAAAACGCCTCTACAGCCACCTACCTCTGCACTACCGGCGGACTCTCAGCCAGTTTTACTTTGACTCGAAGCTGCAGGAACAAAGACAGGTCATCACAGACTACTTTGAGCGTAAATGGCCTGACAGGGACGCCCTTACGCTCATGGTGGACCAGATCTGGATGCTAGTGCTCGCGGATGGTGAGTATCTATTTCACGACGATAAACCCTAACGTTAGCGGAAGTTATAAACTCCCCTCCATCAACGTTTTTATTGCTCCTAGTGCAGCTACATTAGCAGCAGCTTCCAACCTAACTCAATCTTCGCCCGATCGCGGTATTCCTATTCCGCTCTTCACATACACTACAGGAATTCGGTCATAAAACAATCCACAATACACAGAATCAGCATTTACGATCTTCGCCAAGACGAAATGGCTCCTGCCACGACAGAAGGCTGCGGATATTGACGCAGCCGAGAACCACCGCAAGAAACTACGGCTCTCCAACGACCGAGATCGCGACGAGCAGCCCGGCAATGCCAGCCAGCATGGAGATGGAAATCGGCAATTCAATAATTTCGGGACAGGCCCGCAGAAGAATGTTGAGGGCAACTACTTTGAGGCGAAGGACGATCAGGATTTCGGTATAGTTCCCTCCAAGGAGTCGATAGGGAGAAAGGGGTTGTAGACATCGTCTGGCGCTCCCAACGATGATGGTCCAAGAGAGCATATCTCGAAACCGTGTTGCGTATAAAGCTGACCCAAAGGTTCATAGTCTGTCTGGTCGCCCTGCGTGTCACCGACTCATGCCACGACAAGAAGCATATCGAAATGGCACAGAGCGGCCTCTTGAAAGACTCATACCGTTGGGTGCTCAGCAACGTCCAATTCCAACAATGGCGCGACGGCGAAGACAATTGACTCCTCTGGATCAAAGGCGACCCCGGTAAGGGCAAGACCATGCTGCTCTGCGGCATCATAGACGAATTAAGGATATCTGCCCCATCCTGCCTTCTATCCTTCTTCTTCTGCCCGGCTACCGACTCACGCATCAACAACGCCACCGCAGTGCTACGCGGCTTAATCTACCTCCTTGTCCGCCAACAACCAGCACTCATCTCACACGTACGGCAACAGTATGATGTCACCGGTAGCGGAGCATTTGAAGACACGAACGCGTGGGTTGTCTTGTCGCAGATCTTCACTGCTATCCTGCAAGATCCGGTATTGAGGACGACTTATTAGATCATTGACGCGCTTGACGAATGCGTGACAGACTTAACGCGGCTTCTCAACCTGATCGCCCAGATGTCATGTGCATCTTCCCAGGTGTCATGTGCATCTCCCGTGTCAAGTGGATCGTCTCAAGCCGCAACTCGCCGGAGATCGAAGAACAGTTGGCAACGACGGCACAGAACGCCAGGCTAAGCCTCGAGCTAAATGCCGAATCCGTGGCCACTGCCGTCAACACCTACATCCGCCACAAAGTCGATCACTTGTCGCACCTGAAACAGTATAACGATGAAATGAAGACCGTTGTGCGAGACTATCTTTCCTCCAACGCGAATGGGACATTTCTCTGGGTGGCCTTGGTCTGCCAAGCACTTAAGGACCCTAAGGTTCGGAAGTGGCACACCCAGACAGAGTTAGACGGATTTCCGCCCGGGTTGGATTCATTGTATGCGCGAATGGTGGAACAGATTCGTGACTCCAAAGATGCAGATGTCTGCAGGCAAATACTCGCGTCAGGCTCGGACGACAACACAATCGAGATCTGGGATCTCACCTTTCAGGTAAGGCGGATTTTGTATAAACTGCAGCGTCGAGTATTCTATCGAGTTTGGTCGACTTATCCACGACTGGAGGGATGCTGGTATACCGGACGCCCGGCCGGGGAAGACGTCGGACGGTGTAGCCGAGCTGCCGTCGAACTCGCTGTAATTTAGGCTCCGGGGCGACATGTTGACGGCACTTCCTCCAAAGGCCGACTTGCGGTAGTCCTCGTAATCCGAGTGGTCGAGCTCCGACGAGCTGGCGCGGTCCGTCCTGTTGCTCCTCCAGCTGTCTGGCCAGCTCCGCGAGACCTGCCTCATCCTCGGGGAAGACCGAGTGCACCGGAAGGTCCATGTCGCTATTGGGTCGTATGCAGCCGAGCTTGGAAGCGATATTATGAATTATTGGCTGGCCTCGGTCGTTCAATTCCGGCTCCCCGAAGTCCCATTATTGTTGGTTCCGCACCATAGAGTAGAGCTTGTTCACCGTCGCGATCAGGGCAAATTGTGCGTTTTCCAGCACCTCGGCATACCTAAGCGTCCGTGTAAGCCATTGAGAGTTGATTGAGCTGTAGCAACACGGGAAGTGCATACCTCTAGGCAATTGCTTGTACTTGGTCTTCTTCCGGGTACCAGCAGTACAAACAAGGCCACCGTTCTTACACCTCTTGCAGGGGGAATTCTCCGTCACACTGTTTCCCTGTCAGCAACGGCGCCTTGCACATGGTAGGCCGTCACGTTGGCGCGGGAAAGCAAAAGCGAGAATCGTGTACCTTTGTCTTCTTCATTCTACACCTTTCACAGGACCTCCACACTCGCTTGTGTCTGTGAGAACTGCTCTCCCGGGCAGGTGACGGAGAGCGTTGCGGGGACCCTTAACGTTCCGATGATATAGGCATGACCAGCCATCTCTGTATTATCCTGCCCTCAAGGTACGTAGCGAGGTAACATACCGAGGTGTCGGATTACGGAAGGTTCAGAGGTAGCCACAACAGGGCCCCTGAGAGGGCGTCTGGCTGGATCCCAGCCACAGCCCACCTTTCGTCGCCATTTGGGCACTGAACGCTGGGACGGACCCATGCGGGGATTCAGGCCTGGGCAGAGCAATACATCACACTTTTGCACCCACTACGTCGACCCTGATTTTGCAGCTCTTCTGACAATTAAGAGTCTCATTCTGATCTCGAAGCCGTTGATCTACGCAACAGTAAGAAGCTCGATTAATCAACACGAAAGAACCACCCAAAAGAAACGAAGAACACCGCTTCACAGCGCCAGCTTCAGCTGGCGGAGTTAGTCCGTATCTCCATTGATGGACATGGACCGGGGCACCAAGGGAAGTGCCATGGGGACGAGTCGAGACAAAACCCGCGTAAAGGGACCTATTAGGACGGGCCGTCACAGCGGGAGAAGTGGTACGCGGGCTGCAGCATCACTCCCATCGTGAAAAGGGGGGGAAGAAGATAAGACCATTGTCTGATGCTCAGCGCCGGGTGTGGGAGCAATGGCGAGTCGGATGCTGAAATCGCCTTCCCCGGAAGCAGGTGTTCCCGCTCGAGGGTTCATTTGCCGTCGGTCCTATCAGGTCGGGCAAGTCTCGCCCCATTGACGAGGAAGCCTGAGAGGACGAAAGAATCGCTCTTGATTGTTCTAATTATAGATTCAATCAGCGTCCAACTTGCTTCATTATGTCTAGCGGCTGGTCCCTGCAGATACAATCCCCCAGTGTGAGCACTACACGTACTTCTAGAAAAAGTTTCACGGCGTTTGCGTGCAGCCTGTGGACGTCGTGGGCTGAATCCGTCTTGCCATTTGGTTGGCTGTCAGGACTGCCGCTTCTTCTGTGCTGCGTCTGGGGAGGTTCACCTACTTTACAGCGTCCCTTCCGCCCCTGTGAGCTCGGATTTCTCTTTGACGCTTAGGGCTTGCCGAGGATCTGGTACGGGTGTAGTTCGCCCTCCTGTAAGAACCGGAGGATCGCCTTGCCGCGATTGACTTGTCGGTTGGCCAGAAACTTACTGGACTGTGTGCCGCCAACTACCTTGTAGTGTTCATATTTGTCGGACCAGCGCTTCAGATGCGGCTCGACCACCTCCTCAATAGCCACCCAGTCTTCCTCCCAGTAGGGATGCGAGGGGCTGATCTTGACGAGGGGCACTCCACGCATGCAGGGTGGGTCGGTGAACACCACGCCGTCGTCCCGGAGAATGAGCGTCTCTTTGTTGATCTCAGGCAGATCCGCATGTTCACCGTGGCCCCTGTTCCGAGTCAGCGGCGGGGCTACCCGTCATAGGCGTCGAGGTTGTGGTTGCTACCGCTGCCACTGCGACTGAGGATTCCGCCGCCGTGGTGGCAGGCTTCCGCTTATTCGGAAGCGACTTCCGAACTGATGTCTTCTGCCGGAGAGATATGTCCTTGTCTGTCTGATAGCCGCTGTTTCCTTTGTCGTCGGTGCTGTCGATGTTGGGACTCTCGCCATCGGTTCTCGAATCTCGACCGTCCGCGCTGGCTTTCTGACTGAACGACGCATTGTTGACAGGCGTAAACCCGCCGCTAGTTGCGATGGTTTGCTGAACCGGCGCCAGTTTCTCGGCTGGCAGACCAGCCTTGTCCACGCTCTTGGCCGCGCTGTGGCGTGACTTGGGCCGTGCCTGGAGGGAAGCACCGTGGCAGCCCTGGCGGTTCCATTCGCAATTGCCGCAACGCGGAAACTCTTCTCCGCCCAGGATGATACAATGGCTATACACGCCAGTGTTTTGGGTACAAGTCTGGCAGGGCTGGTTGCCTGGATGTAGAGGCTCAGCCATTTGGCCCCTTTGGCGTCACTAGGCTCGTAGATGCTCTCCAGGTGCTCGTGGGTGAATCGTCTACCGGGGCGGATGTGGACTGGCCGTTTGACAGGGAGCTGCATCATATTACTGACCCAATGATTGTCGCGAGTGGTAAGACGACGAAGCTTTCCAAGCAGCTCTCCCGACCCATCGTAAACCTCGACGCCGACTACGGGGTCCTCACTCGAGACAGCGGAGTTGTCGGCTTGCTGGTCTTGCTCCAGCTCCTTTTCTTGCTCTGGCTCCTGCTCCCGCTCCTCCTCTTCCTTTTTCTCTGGCTCCGGCTCGTGCTCCGGCTCAGGCTCAGGCTCCGGCTCCGGCTCCGGCTCAACCTCTACCTCTACCTCTACCTCCACCTCCATCTCCGACTGCACCTGAGGCTGTTCTGAATGCACATGTTCCTCGAGAACCCCAACGCCTGGACTAGAGCGCGGTCATATCTTATTCCTCAAGCAGGCGTCCTTTGCCTCCATCTCGCCATTCGAGATTCACAGAGGCTTGAAAATGGATGACGTTGAAGAAGTTAGCCAAGCCCTTCGCCTTTGGAGCCACGGCTTTGAGCAGCCGTCAGCTTCGCGCCAACGAACCGGGCTCGCAAGTGCCCATGGACTGTGTGGGAGGTCCTGTGGCCTTTAACTCGACAGCGTTATTGAGGCTTGCATATATTAGATTATACACGGACCTGAGTCCCAGTCGTAGTCTCGAGACTCGTAGCCACGTTCTGGTGGCAGCTGCATTCAGCGACGCCCCGTTGCTTGTGCGTAGCCCTCGACTTTGCCGTGCGGTCGTACAGGCCATTCATGCCTTGTCTATGCTGGTCAAGATGGGTGTAAACTATGTTGCAAGAACAAAGTCATTGGAGTGGAGTATGCAACATTCTCGTGAGTTCTTCCAACACCCTTTTCAAGTCGCTCAGCTTAATGACAGGTCCTGATTTTAACGCAAGTGATCTTACAGTCTGTAACCTCGAGTGTGCGGTGCTTCTGTCGAAGTGGCTCATGACGCTAGCGTCGATTGGCCCAGCGCAGGAGCCCCCGACTCCGGAGGAAAAGGGCCTGCTAGGGACTGTCCGCCGCATGCTTGACGAGTTCGCCGTACCTATTGACCCATCGTTATCTGGGGGCCATAACCACCATCAGTCCCGTTCCATTGATATTTCCGCTTCAGATAGCACGAGGCTCTGGCAACTCGCATCTGCTGTAATTCGCCTGTGGGCCGAGACTTTCAAAGGAGCCCACATCTTTGAGACTGTTCGCATCATAGCCGCGGGCTTGAAAGGTCATGCCGACCTCATTGAGAAGCCTAGGGATAGGACGCCACTTGGAAGATTTGGGTCGAGCCAAGGAATGGGCTGACTTTCGCTGGCACGCAGAAACCTCCTCATATATACCTGGAGATGGGTGGGTGGTTATAGTTGCTCGCTGAGTGGTGTCGAGCTGTCCCGGTCTGTTGTTATGCTTGATGTGTGTTGAGGGGGTTGAGGGGGTGAATGGGCTGGGCTGGAGTGAGGTTGGATCTAGGGGTGGGCAGCCACTTGTATTAAATACAAAGCCAAGGTGAGCGTCGCGACTGGCGGGGAGAGGGAGGCAGCTTTCGATCCCGGCCAATCTCACTGCGCCCATGCCTGTCAAGATGGGAGCCTTGCATGCTGGACAACACCCAAGTCACTCCCAACACGTACTGTTTATGAAGCAAATGGGACTTGTAGATATCGCAGAACTCATCAAGGAACGCAGGGAAAGAGAACTGTGCGAGGAAGACCTAGAAGCCCGACTTGTGGGCGGTCAGGAAGAATAACACGAACAACGCGAGACGGCACTGCCTGACAGATGCGCACTGCAGACTTACTTGGCGTCTGGGGGGGTGCATTCAATCCACGAGCCCTCGAAGGCTGGAACCGTCTCATAAAGGAGAGCCACCATGGAGTACGCCAAATAGATGAAAGCGAGCATGTGCTCCAAGCTGGCAGGCAAGCGATGCCTTAGCAGTTTGAGAAACGAGTGAATCCCATGCCTCCACATTCGCGCCGGCATGGCATACTTCGATCTCGACCGTATCAAATCTCTCCTCCAATCGGCCATTCCTGATGATGACGATGCCCTTATCTGGAAAGAAGTCTACAAGGCAGTGATCAAACCTACCCCGCCGCCCCAACCCATAGCCTCTTCCCTTCAGCGAACCCCGTGGCTTCACAATACGAGCAGCTTCGCGAACTCCTTCGAGTACCGTAAAGATGTGGACAGAGTCCTCAAAGACGAATTAGGCGTTATGTACGTCGGGCTCCCTCGATTCCACGAGACACTTTTCGGGCGGGTGGCAGGTCACGGGGCAGCATCCAAGGCCGTCTTCAAGACGTGCATAGAAGGCAACGAACCACTCTTCAGTAATGGGTGGAGCTGATGGCCGAAAGATGCAAACCAGGACGATGTCTTGAGCTGGTTTGCAGAGCTGAGCGAGAAGCTGGCGACGCTCGCAGAACATGGCAATATCCGGAACGCGGTGAGGAAGGCGAATTATTATACGAGGTGACCAGCAAAGGCGTCATCAACATAGCTAGCGCCTCTTTGCCACACGGCAAGCGGGCTTGTTCGGTATCTCCAGTAAAAGCCGGCGGCGATCTGTCAAATCGGGTACATCGTCGTGTCATTCTTCGCGACTATGGAAATCCTATCTACAAGGCCAGCTCCCGAACGTCTTTGCTTGCCGCGCTTGACGGCTGCATCGAAGGGCACGAATCCCCGCGCAAGGCCGGCATCCTCCACCGAGACATCCCCGTCAACAACCCCCCGATCAACGAGGACGACAATAATCCCTCCTGGCTTTCGCTGTTAATTGACTCTCGCCATTAAAGAGCAACGAGAGGGCGTGTCGGGAGCCAAAGGGAAGACCGGCACGCGGGCTTTCATGGCAACCGGGGCGCTTCTGGGCGAGCAGCATTCCTTTATGCACGATCTTGAGTCATTCTTTTGGGTGTTATTCTGAATACTACGTCGAACATTTGCGAATTTTACCGATCAGCTGCTGTACCACCTCCAAAATATATGCCTTTAGGCTAGCCAGGATCATGGCAAGGACCTATATTACTAACCGTTCAAAGTGAGAAGCGCTACAGGCGTTTCCTTGTCGTCCTAGGAGTGAATAATGCCTTCAGGCCGACCCTGATCCCATTTACCGGTTTCGCTCTCGTGAACACCGACCTCAGACGCCCTTTCACCTTTTTCCGCAGCCAGCTGCTTCGTGCGCCGTCCTTGCGTCTGCCCGCAGTAATAGCCCTGAACGCACTTACCTGAGCTTGTTACTGGATCTGACGACATTCAACGCCTGTGGGCAAGAGCAAAGTATAAATTGCACCAGCCGAGGCCCGACCAAGCCACCACTACCTTCCCCCACTTCAACGCTCGGAGGCAAGAACAGGGGAGAGTCGCCAAGCGTCTTCACTTCCTCCCGATGCGTGTCGTCGATGTCCCCTGGAAGAAAGACAAGATGCCCAATATGCCCGCTTCGTGTATAAGAGACGGAACAAAAGGAGCCGCCATTTTCCCCGGGGACTTCATCTACCACACCTGTGGCATTGACGGTTGCGGTTATGGAGCGCCCAGCACCGGTCCCAAGCATAAAAATCGTCACTTTGACCGTGTGTATGGTGTTGGGCGATTATAGCGAGAAAAGCGAATTTGAAGAGGCCCAAATCACCCTGCAGATCCAAGAGGCGTTTACTAAGAACGAGTTTGAACATCAATGGGCCACGCTCCCCGAGTTTATTCAACAGGCACATCTCGACCCTGAGCTTCTGATTTGTGACTTCAAAGACGACGAATTGTTGCTGTATGACCACTTGACGTGCGACAAACCCCATCGCATCGATCCGTGCATGGAGATGCAGGCGCGATCTATAAGGCGGTGACCAGTGGCAGATTATCGGGGTAGTGCCAAAACGCGACCTCCCGCGACGGTTTCCAGCCGCAAGAATTGACCCCGCCCTTGCGCCAACCCCGCGGCTCGGCCCAAACTTCTTGCGTTGTGTCAGAGGACCCATCCCATTCAGCACAGACGCAGCCCCGAAGAGTCGAGCCTCTCTCTCCAAGATCACAGTCTCAACACCCAATTGTCAACATGAGCCGGCAACGATACTGTCTGTATCGCCAGCCCCGTGGACCCGAATAAAACATTGTCGCCAGTACACCGTCTGGCCTGACCCTTCAACAATGGTCGGACACGTCTCAGCATCGCTGAAAAACTCGGTGTCTTTGGTAAGATTCTCCACCTGGAACGACTGAAGAGCATGCTAGAAGACTGCGTGGACTGCGTGGACTGCGTGGACTGCGTGCGGGGTAGCTGGTTGGCGAGGCTGCGAAACGACAATTGTGGTGGGGCTGCTGCAGCTTCGACGGCCTTGATGGGTTACGTCGATGCAGCACAGATCAATCGGTACGAAGTATTAGGCAGCCTTCACTTTACTTGGGTGGACAAAGCTATGTGCCGTGCGGTCGGCAAGGTGGCAGGAATATTGGGCGAGGCAGCAACTCCCCGTGCCGAATGGTTGGCTTACATCTCCCCCGAGACAAGTCGTTGGTCGCGTACGAGTTCGCCTCGTCTCTGCATGATGGACACAAGCAATGCATTTCGTCCTTTTTTGAGACCCATTGACCAAAGATAAATGCGAGATGCCCCGGCTTTTTGAGACGAACTTTGTTGAAAAAGGCCCTCCCACAAAATCTTTCAAGCACACCACAACAGCCTACTCGTACACTGCCCAATCCTCTGTACGTGCACACACAAGGCGTACGCTCAGAAACTCCTGACAACACATACGCAAACCGAATAGCTGTCAGTTCATATTTTGGGTTCTCTAATGAAATGCAGACTGACTTGTACTCTCACAGTGTCAATTATGTGCAAAGAACTGGTCTCGAGCGCGAAGTTCCTCTGCAAGCACGTCCTTGATCAACCATCAACCTTGATTGAATGGGAGGATTGTGGTGGTTGCGGGGAGAGAAACGCGGGCCCGGAGTATCTCGGGCAGACAACAAAGAGGGAACCGTGCGAGGACTGCAAAGAGAATGGGGCATACGTCGAGGATGAGTCTGGAAAATGGGTGGAAGCATGATTAACGTTACCAGTAACTACATAATAGCGATGTGAATACAATAGTGGATTGATTTTTAGAATGGCTACATGTGTTCCCATCCTGGATATCTTAGACCTTTCATAGCTGGACCATCACCGCTTTCGGTGAAACACCTCTGCCATCTTGCGTTTTGCTCAATCAAGCCTCCTGCTTCTTCGGATCCCTACGCCCATCCATTTCCAATAAGCCTTTCTGGATAAGGCGAAAACACTCATTACGCTTCTGAGAACAGTACTCGGCACTGAATGTGGTCGCGGCGCCCATGTCTGCGGCCCCAGAGAGCTGGGCAGCCGCCTCCGCCAGATCCTTCATCGAGTCGTACCATCCGGCCCAGCAGCGATCTATGATGCAATCTAGCACATCGCCTTCGGCGTTTAGGCGAGGGAAAACGCCTTCTTTGAACAGCCCAACGACGTCGAGCTCGGGGTTGTCTTCTGGGTGTCCGTACGGCTCGTGGCCCCTTGTCATGCAGTACAGCAGCGAGCCGATCGCAAACTGCTCGGTCTTCGGACCATACAGACCCCAGCGTCCCTTGCCGGTTAGCGGGTCGGGGTAGAGACGTGCCCACGGCGGAGCATTGCCGTAGGACGTTTCTCCGATACGTGCGACACAGTCGAAGTCGGTCAGCTTGAGGTGGTCCCGCTCGTCAAAGAGTATGTTTGGGGGGCGCAGGTCGCCGTGGACAAGGCCGAGAGACTCAATCCATGCAACGGCTGCGCAGAGCTCAGCGGTCCAGCGCTCGATGAGATGCCTATCCTCAATCTGGAGCACCTGCAAGACCTTGTGCTTCTCGCGCCTCTGATTGCGTTGCAGACGGGTGTCGAGGCTGGCGAGCATGAACGGAAGGAAGTTGGCATTGGCGGTGCGATAGAAGCTCTGTATGACGTAGGGGCATGGCGTGTGCTGTTCGAAGATGTCGTAGACGGCGTTCTCTCGCTCTATCTCGCCTGCGCCTATATCTCTAGCATACTTGACTACAATGTTTTCGGTGATCCGGTAAACCCAGGAGATGGCGCCCATCGAGAGGAACTGCGACTTGGAGACTTGACGGGACAGCCGCACTACGATCGGGCCCGGCATTTTGTGGAGATCAGATGAGGATAGGTAGAATTGGCAGAAGGGGCTAGAATTTTGCGGGACGGCCAGCGGAACTCAAATGCGTAAGAACGTATAACTATAGAATCTGTTGTTTTTTGACACACTTTTCGGATCGCAAGTGCCCGCCGCTCCCGGACCGTACCACGTGACTCACCCGCACAGAACCCTAAACCTCTCACAACAGAAGTTCAAGTGGAGCCGGAGTCCTTAATGGCGTTGTTAGCGCGTAGCTTCCTGATGCTAAAGAGGGCCTGCGTGCCCCAGTCATGGAGGGCGCACGCGGCGAGGATGCGAGGGTTAGGGTTTTGTGTGGTGGGGTCTCGTGGTACTATTCGCTGACTAATGGTTTACAACGGCTGGATGGCATGAACTGAACCGCAGCATACCAGAGGCTCCCACACCCAACTCCACCCCACAGCAAGGACAGGGAACACGCTGCGCGCGATGCCTTCATCAATCAGCCTTTCAACGTTCAATTGCCCTCCACCCTCTGCACCATTTTGAGGCGCACTGCTTTTACGCAAAGGGCGTGTCGACTCGCGAGGTTGAGATTGAAGCGATGCGCACTTCGTGGCAATTACTCTTTCCCTCGAGATGCATAGGTTTTTCGGGAACTTCGAGATCTTCGAACGCGTAACGTTAGCAGATGATGATACTGCGGATACCTATCGAATCCAAGCATTTCACCCGTTTGTGTCAGCCCAGCTCCAATTCCCTATTCGCAGGACACTTTTCTCACACGCATCTATCGACCCCCCGTTAGAACGACTTCTCGAACTTCACTCTGCTATTGGCCACGTACTTCACATGTCAGGCGCTGGCGAATATATCAATACAATTCTCAGGAACATGGAGGATGGGGTGGTACAGGAGGACGGGTCAACACAGCTTGGCGCTCTGGTGAACGCCACCTTGCAGATAAGCACGTAACAGTGGGTGGATGGGTGCTCCGTAGCGAGATGATGGAAGGGGGTTGCAATGGGCATTGAAGTCGTGAAAACTGTATTATTTAGTGTATTAGATAACTAATGCTACACCCTTCAGAAGAGAACTCACAGGGAGGCTGAGAAGCGCACCCCACCAATAACGTGGTTATGCTCGCCAGATTGCCAAGCCACCGCCGCCGTCTGTTTGAGAAGAGCGAACATGAACGGCCGAGCAGCTCGTCACTATGGTTGTGGTTGTGGTGCATCGAGTCGTCCAAACATCTGCCGACTCCCAGCGTCGGACTGCGGCCGAGGGTGGCTGTCACAACAAAACTGGGGACAGGGATTGGGGAAACTGAGCGCACGCTGATCTCCTTCGCAGTAGGTGAGCTCACCACAGCCTCGATCACACACCAAAATCTACGCCAGCACCACCATGCGTACGCAAGCCTATTAAGGAGATGGCGAAGACAGTCTTGGGTAGACTTGACGAAGCCGTAGGCACCCATGTGGCCGGCAGCGCATGACGCCATCAGATGACATAGATTGACTCTTAGTGACGAGAACCGGGCCACATAGCAGGGCGGTCGATTGAGCGTCCGCCCCCCGACGACGAGCGTGCCGACACGTCGTCCTCGTAGGCGGTGACCACGGCTACTCGCCTGAGTTCTTCAAGGGAAGAGTGTGGGACATCTCGGGGTGGGTGCGCGAAGGCAGCAAGCTTCTAGAAGTCAGCCATCTGCCAAGTACGCCGGTCTCCCTCCCCGGGGCGAGAGACGGCATCGTCGTTGTCGTTATCGTTACCAGTGGCATGCCGTCCCGCGGTAACGCTGCTCGAGGCAGATTGTAGAGTTCTCGTGTTTGGTTCCAAGAGCTTCTGACGCTGTGAAATGCCCTGTCAGCTGCGCATCACAACCTCCCATGCAGGAGAGGGGCAGCGAGTGGGCTCCAAGACAGCAACTCCCTGCAAGCCACAGTGTCTACGAGTCTGCCTGATGGGCACAAGCCTCCATCACACGCTCCATGGTTGCTGCCTGGAAGCCCACCACCTGCAGTTACACAGACCTTTTGATCAATCAAGACTATGAATTTGAGGGCATCGCTAGACTAACTGGCTTACCACCACCCATCTATTTGAGCCCATTTCACCTGTGCCACGCGTTGCGCCATATTCATCAAACTATCAGTATCAGAATGGATTCCATCCAATGCTCCGTGTGTTATATACGGTTATGCTGTCTCGTCTTATCATCCACGAGGCTGCTTGCGCACATAAACGCATCTACGACGGTCGAAAATTTTGGTTCAAAGGACGGGGCGTATCGTGGCCAGCCGTCGCGGCGGCACCCGTGGTCTTTGTGTTGGAAGGAAAAAGGGGTAGGGGTTGGGCAGGTCAACCAGGAGGTAAACCAGACCAGGATCCGCGTGGGTCAGCCGTCAGGGTCAGCCGGGAGAGAGCGAGCAGGGTTTGTAATCACATAATGTGTACGGTATCCGTTGGCGTGTGATCCCAGTTTATAAACTGGAAGAAATCGCTACCGCCACATGCTTGGTCGTCGCCACTTGCGTCCTCTGATTGCATCTTGAAAAGTCGGTTTTTATTATTGTTATTCCTACGCCGTTATACTTCTGATGCTAAATACAGATTAAGTGCACAACTTGCTGTTCTGGCCGCCGAATTTGGCAGGGCGGGGCCGCCATTTTCGGGTGTCTTGACAGTGCGGGCGCTTGGTCACAGCCAAGTACCTGGTACCACGCCCCCTCCCCCTAAACCAACCCACCTCACCCTCCAGTGAGCGTCCCAGTCTTAGGGTTGGGGTTCGAGAAAGCGACATCCATTTTCGGCTCCCCAGCAAGCGGCGCGCAACTAGACACAAAATGGCGTCCCTCGCACTTCTCACTGTTCCCGACCTGCGGACTACCACCGCCGGCAGCCTTAGACACCCAACCCGCCATCGTCACTATGCCAGCACGTTGCCCGCCGCAGCCGCTCGCAGGCCGCAGTGCGGACTTCGTCCGGCAGTTCACCGCGAAACAGAAACGGATTGCGAAACAGCCAAAGGCCCTCACGGCCGACCAACGCGAAGCTCTCCTCAAGCAGCTCGAGGTCACTCAGTTTCTTCAGCCTGACTATGCCGACGGGACCAAGATCAACATTGCCGGCGTCCTACGAAAATGGAAGAGGTAAACAGGTCACCTACCTTGTATCCAATCGGCATTTTTGCTGACGAGCCTACAGATACTGTGCATTCATCAACAAAGGACACTGGCAAGACGTGATCAAGGACGCAGACCGAGCGAGAGCGATGGTTTTCCTCGACTATATTTGTGAAACATACCGGATCAAGTCATGGGGCACGTCATGGCAGTATTTCCGCCTGTACAAGCAGCTGTACGCCAGTGTCACAGGCCGCATTCATGGACACGAACGACAGCAAAGAAGTCAAAAAGGTAAGTCCCCCAGCCTACCACCTACTAATATAGTAGCTAACGCGCCTTGCAAGTGGCACGATGCCATCTTGGTTCCCAAGTACAATATACAACCGCCATGCAGCCATGGAAAAGACGTCGCGAACGCAGACACTTTGCTGGTCCTGCTGACCTTCAATATCCGGTACGACACTGGTATCTTCCCTTGGGAGGGGCACCGTGTCCAATTGCCGGGGTGCTACCTCGGTCTTGCCTTCACAGGGGCGCGGCCGGCCGAGTTTGTGGACAGAGAGAAAAGGGGTGACGATGACGAGTGTCTGAAGGAGATCTTCTCCCAGAACGCTATTAGGAGCATCCCTGACGATGAAAACAGGGCGCCCGATGAGCATTCCAGGCTTCTGGAAGACATGATCTCGCAAGAGTACGAGGGTCGTGGACGCCCAAAGGCGCTCTGTTACGAGGACATTCTACTGATGGTTGTGCGCCACCCGGAAACCGGCAAGGACATCCTGGCCATGTCCATCAGGCTCGCGCACCACAAAGGGATGGACAACAACCCGAAGCCGTAAGTGACTACCTCTTGCTCTTTGATATCTTAGATTTAACCATCTTTCCTCCAGGACTATCTTCTTCTTTACCCCTACCAGGAGGTTGATCTTTTGTTTCATCAGCGTCATTGTTAGCCTCGCAGTATACGATCGCGCATTTGCCGTATCGAAGTTTACTAGCGTCAGAGAAGTCTTTCAGGCGAGGAACCGGGGACCGGTCAAGTGTACTCCCTTGCGCTGGAAAGAGGAATGGCTCAAACGGCCTGTTTTCCGCCAGTATATCGAGTCCATTGCAGAGGAAGAATCCGACGAGCGGAAGTATCAACCTCTTCCATACCGCAGGCTACATTACGACATGGAGCGGCAGTCGCTCGACGCTGGAGAAGAGAACAAGATCGAACCCAAGGCCTGGCGTAGAGGAGCAGCCAACGCAGCGGATGGTCTGTTCTCTCCATCCCTAGAATAGCCTTGTTCTAACAGCGTAAAGGCAACGCCTCCGATGCCGTCCGCGATCAGATGATGCGCCACGACCCTAAGTGGGCCACGTTCAACAGCGCATACATCAACGAGAAGGTTGGATTCCACCTTCAGAACGCGTTCTTAGAGGAGCCGACCGAGGACGGCCTGCTTGCAATGCTTTCGCATATCGGCCTCATGCGCGACCCCCGCGCGAGCAAAGACATGGTTCCCGATGAAGTCTGGGAGCTGATGCCGCCCGATCCGCAGATCGAAGCGCTGAAGGCGGAGAGGGCACGGTTGAGAGGCGGTCGGTACCGGATCAAGGGCTCGGAACACGAGGGCAAGATTCGAGAACTAACCAAATTGATCGCGACTAAGGAGCAGCAGCGGAAGACAGCAATCCGGCGAGATTACCGGAAACATTACTTTCACAACCGCCCGACCTGGGACATGGAGGCCGATGGACAAGAGGAGGAGGAATACGTTGAGCCGACCATCGACCTGCAGATCCCTGAGCGCGCTCAGCTCGCCGAGATCCTCTGCAACCAGCCGGACAACTTGAGCTCTGCAGAGCTTCTCGAACTCCGTATCCGGGCGACCGAGCTAATGGTCATCCTGTGCGGCAAACGAGAGACTTTGAGGCCAGACCGCATCCGACGGAGGGTGCAGGTGCAGGCTGACGTCGCCGTGAAGGAGGAGTCTCCTGAGCTAGACCCCTTCCCGCTTCTGATGGACATGACGCAATGTCCGTGCTGCATCGGAGATCAAACCCTATCCCAGAAGGAGAGGACGTTCAAGTACTGTCGACCGGCGGTGATGTACGACCATTTCGACAGGAAGCACGCGCGACAGCTAGACAGCGTGAAGCAGATGTCGTGCAACCACCTGAAGTGCAAGGAGGAGGCGCTAGAATTCAAGCACTTGAACCATTTCAAGAACCATGTAGAGAGTGTCCACGGCGTTAAGCTGCGGGCCTGAAGGAAGCACCACAACTGAGGCAGTACCGCGAACGTGCTCCGCTACTACCGCGAGAGCAGTGTGTACTGCGCTCTTCTTGATGAACCAGGCAAGGACCTCATAGCGTTCCCAGCACCGTCAGTCCACCTATTCCACCAATGCGACGGAATCTAGTCAGTTGCATTTGTCTCCGCAGGGCACCCCGAACCATCATGTGGGATGGAACAGTATATGCAGTTGAGTTGCTACACTCCCTCTTAGCTAGCTAGGTTCTAGTCTAGTTTAGAACCTGCCATGTTGTCGCAGGTATATAATGAGATCATACGTCAAAGCTCCTAACCCCTTAACCACATCTCGCACCTCTTCCTTGTCCAGCCATTGAGAGTTCTTATAAAGGGTTTCCACAACGACATCTCTCAGGCCTCTGTCGTCGTCAATGGTAGAGGTATATACCTCCCACGTTGCCTGAAGGAAATCATTGATGTCCAAGGAAACAGTAGCCGCCGCCTTGAATTGTCGAAGCGCGACAGCCTTGAGTCCACAGATCATGTACTTCTCTGCTAGGGCGTAGACCTTTGCATGTGACAAGGATGTCCACGATCAGCTCACTGGCGTAGGTTCCGTCTCCGTTCGTTTCCAACCCATCGGAATGACTACGCTAAAATTCGACTGCGTGGAAGTACCGCCGTATCCAGCGGTTTCCTCCTTCGGAAATCGCGGCGTCTTTTCGTACCTCAGGCCACAACTCCCACATCCCAACCTCGGCGCATCCTGCCTCAGGCTCTAACAGGCCACAACTCCACACCCTCGGCGGGCTCTCACAAGTACGTATCTTTTTCTGCCGGACCAAGATGGAAGGAGAGGTCATTTGCACAGCTAGGGATGCAGCCCTCTGGAGAAGAGCCCTGCCTGCAATCTAGTGCTCTACGTAGACGATTACGTAGTGATTTATCACCAAGACAGGGGAATGTCTCCGGAGACATGGAATAGCGACAATTGAGCGTACTTCCGTAACAGGAAATCTTATTCTTTAGTCATTTCCTCTTCAGGATATCGAAGGCACCTTGAAGAGAATGCCGGATTAGGAAATTACTTTGTCACAGGCACAACGTGCCCTGTGCCATGGATTAGCCAGGCCTGCATGGTGCTCGAGTGGTGGCATGTGCGTGGTGGCACGTGACCCCACATCGCCACCTACCTCGCTATATATGCAGGCCTTGGCAGCATGGTGTTAGCTTCTTTGTAGATCCACGACTCTTGCACCCTAGACCCAAGGTTGACCCGTGATAGTCTCCCTCGTCTGATAGAGAGTGGGCTAAATCGTGAGCCGCGGGGTGTCGTTGGGCGGCGGAGATACTGGCGATCGACAGACCGATGCCTTTCAGCTCAGGTTGGCAGAGCAAGTGATCTCTCGCTAAGGAGGCGTGGGGAGAGTCCGGATGCGGTAGGTCCGGGAGGATAGGCTAGAGGCTGATTCCGGCGTTGGAGCGGACTGGGCCTGTGCCGCCATGTCATCAACATACTGTGGAGGTTCCAGGATATTCACGCCTCAGGGGATTCTCTTACCTAAGAATGCGGATAGATGGCAAAGGTTGTTCAGGTCACTTGGCGGTATTTGTAGCATCGCATACAGAGGTTCGAACCTGCAATGAGTTTCCTAGTGTAGTGACTCGAGGCCATGCATGAACGTGTGCTGCTCGCCCGGAGCTTCTTATGGACTGAGCCCCGAGAATCCCTTCGGTGTATTGTCTGAAGGACGGAGCTCAAGTTGCGTTGTCTGAACCTGAGCGTGGTGGCGGGCTGGATGATGGACTATAGCAGCTGCGAGTCGATTGCGGGGATCGGTAGTACGCGTGGCGATTTTGGGATGCAAGCTACGCGCCAAACCATGACGTCGGCGATTGACGCTAACCAGATAGAAGGACAGAATTTACAGAAAAGGCTGTGCATGTTGATCAAGCCGCTGGAACCTGCATATGACACGTGTTCGAAGATCAGAAACAGCGTCGAAAGACGACAACATACAGCTGCAGTTCGATCCGACAAACTTGGGGGATACGAATTATGCACA
Source organism: Podospora appendiculata (assembly GCA_033675105.1). Taxonomy (NCBI): domain Eukaryota; kingdom Fungi; phylum Ascomycota; class Sordariomycetes; order Sordariales; family Podosporaceae; genus Podospora; species Podospora appendiculata. Next base: position 1,192,502 of record JAULSO010000005.1, on the reverse strand, counting down.
GGCTACGGCGCCGAGTTAAGCATGGATGGAAATGGATGGGAGCATCCTGCAAGTACGACAAGCACAGTCCACTGAAGGAGCAAAAACGGTGAGAATATGGGTAGGCTGGCTCGGTCCGGTACGCCAGTGGGCTCATCGTCCCACACTTGGTGAATAGGAGTCTGCCCTCCGCTTGGGAACACTAAACCATCCGTCTTCTAGTTCCTCGAGAGACTCTTGTTCCTCTCGAGCCATGTTGTCTAAGGACGGCTCTAGTATTTTGACCATAGCGATGGAAAGTGTCGCCCATGGTTCGACGTCGGGAGTATTAGGTGGGGACGGGCACCCAGTTTTCGCCCTGGGGCTCCGTGTCCACCAACCGAGAGTTCGTTTCCCCAAAATCCTTCAGTCCAGGTTGTCCGACCGAGAACCCGCGCACCTCAACCGGGTGCCAGGCTTCGGTCCCGGATCCTTCCGAACAGGGTCGGACCGAAAGTGTCGGCGAACGAGTTCTCCCGCGTCCTCTTTCCGCTTGAGGAACATCGACCACTCTGGCGGTGACCGTCCTGACTGGAACGTCCTTCTAGTCGGGATGACTGGGGCCTGGGTCTGCCTGGTTGCGTCTGGTCTTTGTTGACGGTGGTCGGTTAAACTCTTCGAATTGCCGACTGGATTCTGCAGTCAGCGGTGCGGTGTTTGGGGGGATTGGGGCCAAGCAAGATGGGCGTGCAAGGTGGGCCAGGAAAGATGGGCCAGGCAAAAGGTAGGCAGGCAAGGTGGGCTTAGCAAGCATAGGCGAGCTTGCCGAGCCTGGCCCATCTTGTTTGGCCCATCTTACTTGGCCCGCCTTAATTGGCCCAGATTTGGACCCTCCGAATATGACCCAGGCCTGTTTTGCCGCCATTCTTGTTCTTACCACCGGTCTCACTACTCTACGGCTTCTTTCGGGTACTCACATCGACTACGAGCATCTGACCGAGCATCTTGAAAAGATGATGCGGGATGACGTCGTGGGATCACGTCTCGTGAAGTCCCTTAACGGTCTGGTTTTGTGGCAGATGATGATCCTGCCAGCGTCGACATCTGTCCGCCACTCCTGGCATTCCAGACTGTCAGACGGCTGGAAGTATGCAACGATTGCCTCGGACTTGAGCTGATGCATGATGTTGGAGAAACAACCCGCGACGAGCAATTCTGGTCCCGATTGGAGCACGTCCGACTTTCCTGTAGTTATACTACGGGCTCTGGATGGTGGTGGTTATGCAAGAGGTGTCCGAGGTTGAGATCGATCCACTTCGACGTATCCGTCTTGTTCTTCAAAGTTATCAGTTCGGCTTCAAATGCAGCGACATTGCATCACAGTCTTCGGTCGCTTTCTTCCGACGACTTACCGCCTGCCTGTTTGGGAAAGGCGGTTAAAAAATGCGGGGTAAACCCCAGAGCGCTGGCTTTCCCCTCTGACATTCTGCCCTGCAGGCACGTGAGCATCCTGGTCGGTGCGTCCGGTCGCAAAACGAACTACCAACTTCTATGCAGCGCCTCCATCACCGGTTCCATCGACGTAAGCCACACTAACTAACCAACACATCATGGCGGCTCCGTCGCACCGTCACCAATCGTCTCTGGAGGACGTAATTGACTTTTCCGCCGCCGCACAACCCTTGTTCGCAAACGAGCAGCAGCGTAACCAGGCCGTCAGCAGGTTCCGTCGTATTGTCAACTACTTCGAAGACGCTCAGCAGCCAGCTTCTAGATACGGCGACGGGTACAATCGCCCGGCCCTCGTTCGCCTAACATTCGAGTATGCGCGCTCTCAGGAATCGCAGGACAGGTTTCTTGGGGCTTTTTCCCGATCTCTCGGCCTTGGGATGCTTGATACCAGTGTCGACCACGATACCGAACTAGCCGGTTTTCGCGAGCTTCTCTTTGGTTTTGCCGACTTCCTGGTGACCAATTTCTTCCTCCCTCGTATGTTATCTCCGGGCCTATTAACCTGTGGTCTTTTACCTAACAGATAACTTTAACAGTGCGAGCCGCCACGAACAAAACGCCTCAACCCTCCCCTGTGTACCACGCTGCGGTCCAGCAAGTCCAAACGCAGGAGGAACAGCAGCGTATCCAAGATTTTGTGGGAACACCAGAGCGTTTGTCGGTCCTACGGGAGACCTGTCTTACCCGCGACCGTCATCGTTGCGTTGTTACGTGTGCGTTCGATCTTACAGAGGCTACACGACAGTGGAGGGCTGAACAACGGTGGGACCAACTTTCCGCCAAAGACGATGATGGAAATCCGCTCGATGCTAGCAACCAATATGCAAATCTTGAAGTGGCGCATATCCTCCCCTATGCTTTGACAAAGGGGGAGAATAGCGAATTGGTTTGATACCTTTTTTCTATCTTTTTTTCTAAAAAATAATAACCTAATTTATAGAAGGACGAGTCGAGAAAAGCTGCAATTGCCATCCTTAATATGTTTGACAATGGCGTGATATATTTGATCGAAGGTACTGATATCGACTGGCCACGCAACGCTATTACCCTCACCCACGATATACATCAGCTTTTTGGGCACTTCGATATCTTCTTCGAGCGTGTAGCAGACACCCCCCCGCATACCTATCGTATCGGCACCTTTCTCCCTCCTTTCTACTCAAACCAGCTCCCTATCACAAGGACACTATTTACACACCCGTCGATCGACCCCCCGTCGGAACGGCTTCTCGCACTTCACTCTGCCATCGCCCACATCCTCCACCTCTCAGGCGCGGGGGAGTATATCCAGGCCATTCTTAACGACATGGAGAAGGGAGTAGTACGGGAGGACGGGTCGACGCAGCTGGGTGTTATGGTGGGTCTCTCTTTTCAAATAAGCGGATAGGGCGCCGGTACGGCAATCCCCAACGACGCCAGCGAGCCAGCCCCGCGAGGAACACATCCCATAGCTGGAGAGGATGATGGTGTGGCGCCAAGCCTGAGAAACACCAAGAAATGGCAAGATTTGGCACTATAGACGGGGACTGGGGGCGTTCACTATGTCGTTTTATTTATATAGACTGCTCAGAATGCTCAGAAACAGCCCGTATTTCAACAGCCCAGTTTCGACCACGGGAGTCTTGCAGTCAGGACGGTACTTCCGACCCAGCCCTCCTGGTGACCCTCTCTGCGTTCCTCGAGCACATCCCCCCCTTCTTCCCCCTCTTATCTTCACTACAAGGACTGACCATCCCGTTGCCATGTTCAACAGTCAACACCCTCTCTTACCTCAACAGCACGTGCGAAGAAGGCATGTGCCTGGCCGTTGCATATGCGCTCAGTGTCAACGTGGAGGACGATAAGTGGGTTGTGGAGGCCTAGGTTATTGTAGGCGTGACGCGACGGCCGACCCGACACACGCTGTCGGAGCCATGAGCTCCCAGCCCGAGTGGACTGGCGATCGCGGGGCCAGTACGAGCGGGTACCGCGACTATGCGCCATCTCCTTCTCGGCTCGGCGGCTTTTACTGGACGATTCGACGGAACTTGGTAATGGGCTTGGGTACGCTGCATGGCGGCGCTGGCGCAGATTTTGGTGTCAGTTGGAAGTATCGAGGCTCCAGTGTGCTCACCAAACGGCGCAAGAGATCAGCCCTCTCGTCCTCGAAGTCCACCCCCATATGCCTTAAAGAGCGCGTCGCCGGACAACTCCTCCCGGATCACCTCCTCTTTTATGCCGTCAATAACGAAGCGCGCAATGAGGCGCCGCTTCCGGGCGGTAACGAAGGGCTTGACGCGGATAAACACGGCCTGGGCGAAACGGGCGAAGAGAAACTCGCGCGCTACACCGCGCAGATGTGGCAGCTGGATATCGTGGTAAAGGTGGGAAATAGGGGTTGGTTGTCAACAAGGACATGGACGCTGTATACGGTAGTGGTAGTGGTGATGGTGGTAGTGGCAGTAGCAACGACGGGTTTAGGGACTAAGGCGAACCAGAACGCGTCAAAGGTCGGCGTATGCAAGTCGCGGCGTAGCCAAAGGAGGTTACAGTCGTCGTCGATACTTGGACTAACGCTTGTACCGTAGCGCGACATACCGTTGTCGTCAAACCACGACGCCTGCGCAGTCGGGACGATGTGGGCGCGATCCAGCGCCTACGGGAACCGTGTGATGACGCACTGAGCGGCCTGCGCAGCCTCGGTTGGAGCAACGGCAGGCCAGGAGTCGGGAAGCTTGAAAGGAGGGCACGATGGGATAGAAATCTAAGGCAAAAAGAAGGGGGTTAGTAATGGATACCAACTTATAATAGTATTAAGTGAGGTACATAGAAACATGTATTGCATATGGCTAGGACTCGAGGACATGGCGCATATTGTTATGCGTGTGTAGGACTTGAAGACATACCGTCACCAGGGACAATGAAGAAGTATTTCCTCCCTATCAAAATACCCTCGAGAGGTATCAAGACTGGCTGTATCCCCTTCTTATCCAATGCCAGGTAGCCGTTAAAGGCGTTGTTTGAGACAATCTAGGCCGCAACCAGGACAGTCCGGTGATAGACACCATAGCTGTGGGATAATGTCGTAGTTTCGATTGCTGACGCGCCTATCGACGAAGGGGCAGCTACCTTTGTGGCGGCATCATGTGTCGGGGTGGCTGTCGCTTTGGGGCAGAGGGTCGACGCAGGGGAGCGAGAAGATGACGTTGCTGGCATCGCCGTAGTTCGGATGGAGGACGAGAAGCGCGTTGTGCGGCTCGGGCCTGGCTTGTGGGGGCGCTAGGATAGGGATAGGGCGAGGGACACCGCTGCGGTCAATGGGACTTGGTAAGTCGGTAGTCGCCGTCGTCGCCATCGTCGTCGTTAATATGGCTATATAAAAGGAAGTTTCGTTGGAGGCTTCGTTCAAGTGTTCGCGGGATTGCGGGGACAAAAACAGCGTTGGCGCCAAGGCGCCTGACGCGACGGGCCTCCCAGCCCGAGTAGACCGGCGATTGCAGGGCCGTACGAGCGGGTACCGCGACTACGACCGGTCGGTCACGATCCGCATGTCTGCGAGCTGCGCTGCTTTTTTCGACAGTGGCCCGTGCTCCGACGGTTTTTACGTGCTCACGCGTCCCCCGTCTTAACCAGAACATCATGGCGTCATTTCTCGACAACCCTCCAATTCCAGTTTCCTCGGCCGCAATAATGACTGCCACCCGCTTTTGACCTTCGTCAACACCAAGTCTTCCTACGGGAGAGCTTACCCGGCGTTGAGCGGGATGCTAGAGTGTCGTTTGCAAAGGCAGGGAAATCGCTAGACAACAAGAACGCAGAAATCGCGAGTTTGAGGGCCAAGATCGAGCACTTAGAGACGGAACTACAAGCTCACAAACCAACCACCAAGAAGGTCAAAGAGAGTGCAAATGACCGCTTTGCTAGAATCGAGGAAATAGTAAAGGCTCAACAAGCCAGTCAACAAGCTCCGAAGAGGAGGAGGACTACGAAGACGGCTATGAAGGACAGAGTAGTCGAAGAAGCGACTCGAATGCTTCAATCTGGGCTTGAAACCATACATAGTAAAAACCGTCCTCGTGTCACGAGCCGTGACGGCACAGCAGTGGGACAGGCGGAAGCCCCACGGCCAATCGTTAAACCCACCTATCAGGAGGGTCCCATAGTCCCGTAGGGACGGGACGTACGGGACTGAAGGTCCCGGAGGTCCCGAGCTTCAGGATGCTATTCCGCCTGGATAAATTGGCACGACTGCTTTGGGGTTGACTTTGGGAATTTGCGAGCGCTGATTGGCGTAAATGTGCCAACAGCATCAAACCCCGTTGAAGCCCAGGCGTGTAGCTCTACACAACAGTGTTCATAGAAAGAACACGACCCAGTTCGCAGCAGGCTAACGAATAAAAGCCAGTAGAGTGCATCGCAGAAAGCCAGTTTGGAGATAACTCGGCGCCATTTCTAGATCTAGCACCGGCATAACCTTCTCCCTGTCATCTTGAGCTAGAAACAGCTCCTAGATATGGGAAGCCACAAGCAGCGCGACCGCTATCTGCTCCCCATAACTGATTAATATGCCATGCAAGCTGATGATTAGTGCAAGCGCTAAAACTGCCGTACATTTGTATTAGGCTTGGGGATTTGCATGGGGTAAGCTCAAATCACTTTGGTGGCACCCGGCGAAGTTGCTATGATGGTAGCGATGGATTATGGGATCGAACAAGGTGGCGTCGTTCGGGACATTGAAGGGCCCGCGCCAACGGGGTCGATGTCCGCCGACGCCGGGCAGACGATCTCGGAACACCTGTCTTTTCGCGGTCCTCTTCCAGCTCCCACATGGGATGCCATCTGGCGAGTTTCGTCCTTATCGAGTGTTCTCAGACTTGATATATTGCTTTCCGCGCATGGTTGCCAGCCGCACCGGACGGGGATTTGAATGACTGAAGTCGCCGCTGAAAAATGCAACCCCTCCCTAGAGCTCACTAGCCTCCCGTCGCGCATCTTGACCTTTGTAATCAGTTTGAATCTACGTGAATAACTTCATTTCTTGTGTTGGCCTCGGAATAACAACATGGGCGCACGGTCAGTAGTCCCTTCAGTGGCTCGTCGTTGGACTTCTTTTCTCGTAATGGTGATCGTTTTGTAGACCTCTTTTGTAGGCTTCAGGGACTGTTATCATTCGTTCGGCCTGAGTCTTCGTCATTATTTTCCCACGGAAGCTCCCGCAGCCCTGTGCAAGTGCGCATTTCGGTGCACTTCCGGTATCAAGCAGAAAACTTGCGCAGAAACGAGTTTTCTACCAGCAGAAAAAGGGCAGAATAAGTACGTACTCTTTCTGCCGGCAGAAAAGCTGCGCAGAAACGAGTTTTCTACCGGTTTGGTCAGTCGCCTTCTCGCCGGATAGTCAGCGGCTCGCGTCAGGCTCGGGCGACGAGACAATCAAGATCTGGGATCAGGGTAATGCCTGCAGATCAGCCTTGTAGGGTGCTTCATTGCCTTCTTCCAATTGCGCGTTGGTGCAGCAGAGCATCTCGATGTGGCTTTATGACGGTGGTGACGTGGAGCGGTCGGCGTGACGCTTTTTGAGAGGGGTGCCAAATATATATACGCGGCTTTTTCTGCCGGCAAAAAGAGTACGTATCTATTCTGCCCTTTTTCTGCCAGTAGAAAACTCGTTTCTGCGCAGCTTTTCTGCCGGCAAAAAGAGTACGTACCTATTCTGTCCTTTTTCTGCCAGTAGAAAACCTGTTTCTGCGCAAATTTTCTGCCAGCAGAAAGATTACGTACCTATTCTACGAGTATCTCCTTCCACCTGAAATGCTGCCGTTTTTGGCAGGTGCACGGTCTACTCTTTCTGCCGGCAGAATAGGTATGTACTCTGCCGGCAGAAAAAGCCCCGCAGAACTGCCGTTATTGTCAACTGTTCTTCGATCTCTAGCCAGTTGCGGCTTGAGACGATCTACTTGACACGAGAAGATGCACATGACATCTGGGCAACCAGGTTGAGAAGCTGCGTTAAGTCTGTCGTTAAGCGTGTTGATGATCAAATAAGTATTCCTAAACAGGTAGTTTCTTAAAGGGACCAGTGGTGTTTGATATTCTCTTTGCCTCGCCGTTTGGTGGTCTTGGTAGTCTGAATAGGAAGTAATTTCCTAATCCGGCATTCTCTTCAAGGTGCCTTCGATATCCTGAAGAGGAAATGACTAAAGAATAAGATTTCCTGTTACGGAAGTACGCTCAATTGTCGCTATTCCATGTCTCCGGAGACATTCCCCTGTCTTGGTGATAAATCACTACGTAATCGTCTACGTAGAGCACTAGATTGCAGGCAGGGCTCTTCTCCAGAGGGCTGCATCCCTAGCTGTGCAAATGACCTCTCCTTCCATCTTGGTCCGGCAGAAAAAGATACGTACTTGTGAGAGCCCGCCGAGGGTGTGGAGTTGTGGCCTGAGGTATGAAAAGACGTCGCGATTTCCAAATGAGGAAACCGCTGGATACGGTGGTACTTCCACGCAGTCGAATTTTACTAACATTAACACGGAAGTCACGATTTCAACATCGTTTCTAGTTGTTTGAAGAAACTCTAGGGTAAGTCCGGAAACTCCAGGGTAAGTTGAGAAATGCCTAGGGTAAATGGAAAAGGTCTAGGGTAATTGATTGCAGGCGAGCTCGCGGCCTGACGTATGGTTGAGTGGGCAGAGTCATCCTCTGTCCACTCTAGCCCCGGACCAACCGACAAGAACTACATACCCCGGTTTCTTGTTCTCCGTCAATGAATTTCATATGTCCTCATTCGTGGCATGCCGTACTGGATTATGTTCTGTTCCTTCGCTCGCAAGGGTGGGCTTTCTAGGTAGGTACCTAGTCACCCGAGTCATCACATCCTGCAGTGTCCGCCGTTGTTAGCGTTTTGGCTAGGAGAACCCTAAAATGTTATTTTAATCGTTTCCGGCCGCAAAGGAAGGAATTTAAATGCTAATGAATCAATTCGCGACCAAATTTGGTGATGAAGAGGCTTAATATTGCCATCGGCTTTCTTGTTCACTGAGATCTAGCTGGCCGAATCTGGAGGAGTCGAGATAATACCGTCTCGAGACGTGGATAATATATATATTTGGGTTTCGAAAACCGGATCTTTCCATGCTCAATGTCACGGCTGGCTGAAATAAGCAGAGAGTCAATGCTGCAATAGGCTTAATTCTATTACCGTATTGTCTCTCTGCTTATTTTAGCCAGCCGTGACACAATCTAAAGCTCGAAGTTGTGTTCCTTAATAAGAAGAAGGTCGTCGTCTTCTCTGTCATCGGTTCGTCCTGCAGTCTGTGAACCGTCCACCTCCCGAGGGAAAAGCAGCCGACTAGCGGACTGCAACTTGACGCGCAGAGGGCTTTTCGAGTACTTCCGCTTGTCTGCTTGTGGGAAAGAGGCTATGACGCTACCCATGTCAAAGCGCACCGACTTGCGGTTCTCGTCTCCCGTGACCACCTGATCTGCCGGAGTCTCCGGCACTTCCGATAGGTTGTCCATGTTGATTCGTTGTTTGTTGGAGATTATGTAGGCCTTCCCAGGCTGTTGTGATTTGGTTGAGCTTTAGATTGTGTCACGGCTGGCTGAAATAAGCAGAGAGTCAATACGGTAATAGAATTAAGCCTATTGCAGCATTGTCTCTCTGCTTATTTTAGCCAGCCGTGACACTCAACAGGTACCCAGCCCATCTGTTCCCGGGGCCTGATCTAGCTTGACTGGAGCTGGTTTCCATGTCTGGAGTTTCCTGTAAATGCGCCTCTATCACCTCCGTCCGTCCCAAACCACCAATAACCGCTAAAATGTTTCCCCGTGATTAATTATCTCGAGTCGAAGAACCACCACTTTGACCCCCGAGTCCAAAGCCACAGCACGGCTGCCCTGCATATTTCCCGTCTCAAAAACCCGCTTGCCTTTGCCCTACAACGCCGTTGTAAAATCCCTAAACCATCTCAAGAACCCGCCCGCGGCCAACGTGCAACGAAATCCCCAACCCAAACCCACCAAAGACATCCAGCGACACACACAAAGCACCTCGAAAAACCGCGCCGTCCAGCACGAAGACGACGATAATGCGCGCCCTCTTCAACGGTGACGTGTTTCCGCAGTCCTCACGGGAGAGGAATAGTAATCACCAGACTCTTGCGCGCGGAGGCGTGGGCCCCACCGCTCATGACGGTCTCCACGGCCGCGATGACGTTCCTGATGCCCTCGACTTGTTCCCTCATGTGTTCGGGGGCGTCAGCTAGGAGGGCTTCGAGCCGGGTCTTGATTACGCCCATCTCGGTGGAGATGTTTGACGCTGCTGCCGTCCAGCCGGCTATGTACTCTGGTGAGTGGCCGGCGGGGTATGGTGGTGGTGGCTGGGTGTGGGACGGGGTCGTCGGCGGGTATGGTGGTGATGACTGGGTGTGGGTGCCGAGGATCGGTGGGAGTAACGGGCCTGTGAAGCGAGGAGCCGAGGGGTGGTCCGTCGGCTGGGTCGTCGGCCGCTGGTCTGGCGGCGGTGCCAACTCAGGTGCCAACTCAGGTGCCTTGAGCACCTCTGAGATCGACGGTAGTGAGTATGCCGGAGGGCGTGCAGAGGACGAGTGATTATGGGATCTTGGGTCCGGGGCCCGGAGTTGCGAGTCGAGGGGCCGGTGAGAGGGGAGTAGTTGCGTGTTCCAAGCGTCTGGTCCGGGGTATGCTGCTAGCCACTGTGGAGCGACAGCGGAGGGGAGAGATCCAGCTGTAGCAGCAGGAGCCGGCTTGGGAGGAGGTACGTTGGACGACCGTGTGGGTGGCTGGTTGCCCTTCCGCATAGCCAGGAATGCCTGTAAGGCCACTGATTGCATACCCCGAGGTTGAGTAGTTGCAGGCGGGACGAGGGACTCGGCACTGCCCGAGCGCGATGGGGTCTCGCTTAGCGTAGGTGAAGGCGAACGCGCCCGGCGACCGTGGAATTCATGTCGATGATGGAGAACCGGTCGAATTGGTCGAGTTGAGCCAGAAGACTGGTTGAATAGAGGTGGAGGTCTCACGGTCCGGGCAGCATGCTGATGGTGATGAGCCACGGATGGGTCAAAGGCTGTGAGAATCATCACGTTAGAAAGATGACAGGAAAGAGTCGGAAATATTAAGAGAATTAGAACCTAGACTTACTGGTAGCTGGTGGCTGCGGGCGGTCGGGATTGGAGCCCCGCGTAGCATTGTTGGCGTCATTGAAGTTCGCGGGCGTTGCTCCGCGGGTCATAGATCGCAGCCGAAAAAGGGCTTCAGTTCGCGGGGGGGAAGATCTTGCGGGCGGCGTCACAGGCTGGAGCGGCCGGAGGGTATCCCGAAGGGTTTGCCGTGAGCCGACGCGATGCTTGTTGTATACCTTCCATGACTGGTTCGGCGGCGCCATTTTCGATGCCTGTTGCAGATGCTGCGAGGGACTCTTCTCTTGGGACGGCTTGAAGGAAGTGTTTTGGAGAAGAGGAGAGTGGGCTGTGGTACGAAGAAGTCGAGCGCGGTAAAAAGGAAGAAGCTATTGTCTGCCTGCCCTTTATAGGTGGCCTTGCGGAAGGTTGAATCAAGCGCGGGCCATAAAAAATAGGAGTTGGGAAGGCGCGCCAGGGCCAAAAGAGTGATGAAAGCAAACGGACGCTCGAGGCAAACGCGGGAGGAGTGGACGGGGGCGACGAAAGGTGGGTGCGCGGGATAGAATATCGGATTATATCTCTTTCTTTCCCTGTTGGTCTCCGTCAACTGTCCGATGATCTTCGAAGTGGGCCGCTAAACAGAACTCAGGCGGCAACCTTCGAGCCTTGGCTGAATACATCGGATGTCAAACTGGCTAGCGAGAAGCTCGGTATCGCAGCCGCTGGAGCACTACGACGACTCGGATTCCAACTGGAGACCTAGAGGAATACACTATCCAGTTCGGCCAAGGAAAGAACGGAAAGCGCCAACGGGTGTTGCCCAGGAACAGTAAAAGAGAGAGGGTAATCCGATGGATATTTCCACCTCAATCTTGGATCAGCAGTGCTAGTTATATATTTCCATTTTCTTTACCTATCGTGCCCCTCATATCTGAAACAGCCCTCCTCGTTAGATCGACGAGACACCGGGTCTTTAAGAGCATCTGAGCAAAAACACCTGGCTTATTTCGTTGAAGGAGGACCTAAGCATAAAACCTGGGACTGCTATTGTGAGATTTGGATAATACCTGAATCCAGTGTTTGGAAAGATCTCAAGTCTCACAAAAAGCCCAATCTCACAACTGAGGAGCCCAGTGCTGGCCCGTAGAGCGTCTGTATTCAACGAGATGTGGTCGTGGCCTTAACATTATAAGATCGACAAGCACCATCCATATATTCATGATTCCAGCAACCGCATTCACAAATGTGTTGCTCTGCTCGCTGCTCCTCGGCATCAGTTTGCAGCAATCCCTTCACTCTTCTCGATCTCCTCCTTTGTCGGCGACCACTTGTCCTGCAGCGCCTTGTCGAGTGCCAGGCCATAGACGCTCTTGTCCCACCACTCGCCCCAGCTGGTCAGGAAGATCTGCTCTGGGTCCTCTGGGATATCATCACGCGTGAATGCTCGGAGAATACTCGCCGCTCCTGTCAAGTGTTAGCTTCCTTAAGCATATAATTACCGTGTGCGCTGCTAAACTCGGACTGGTTCTTACCTTCCGGCACGGTCTTTGCGTCGGGCATCTCCTTCGTGAGCTTCATCCCCGAGCCTCGACCGATACCTGTGTCGGGGACCAGGCCGGGCGAGACAGCCACCACGGTGCATTTCCCGGCCAGCTGGCGGCGCCACCACTGGGCTCCGAGCAGCTGGACGAACTTGGAGTTGGGGTAGGTCTTCATGCCGTCGGCGCCCGAGCCTGCTTTGAGTTCCTCGTCGAGAACGTCTTGGGGAGGTTCGTCAGCTTGAAAACAAGTGCCGAGTTATGATAGACAGGGAGGGATTTACTCGGGTCTTTGACTTGACGGATTGCCCCCGACGAGACGACGACGATGCGCGCGGCGGAATCCTCGAGCTTCTTGCGCAGCAGATGGATGATGTAGTGCTGAGCTTTTCAGTGGTAGAGGTGTCGTTAGCGTACTGGTACCGCTTCTGTGTCCTGAAGTCGATTTTCGAGGGCGTGCGCTTCACGGGCGGGACTGCACAGGACTCACAGAGATGATTGACAATGTACGACTCGCACCACTTGGAGCCGTTCGGCCCAGGAGCATCGGCGGGGTTGGAGATGCCGGCGTTCAGGAGCAGGTAGTCGATCTTGTCGCTGCCGAGCTTCTCGAGCGTCTCCTCGGCAAAGGTTCTGGTGTGTCGGAGGTTGGACAGGTCGAGCGGCAGCACGGTCAGGGAGTGCTTGGCGTCGAACTTGAGATCGTCGTAGGCTGTCTTGGTCTTGCCGACGTCCCTGGCACCGAGGATGAACCTGTAGGGCTGGGCTTGACCCAGAAGCTGCTTGATGGCCTCGAAGCCTAGGCCAGAGGAAGCGCCGGTGGCCACGATAGTCTTTGCGATGTTTGCCATGATGTTGACGGCAGTTGTTGTTTGAGGTCTGTTGGTGGTGGTTTGGAGTCACAGGTCGGAGCTTGAAATATGAGATTCTTCTCCAGAATAATGGTGGTGGAGTTTGTTGTGTGAATGGTTTTCTTGAAAGTTGTTGCGATGAGCATTAGTAATGCTTGGTCGGGTGTCCCAGGCGGGACGAACCACCACGTCATGATCCTCCTGCCTAGGCCTTAGCGGTCGAGTAGCTACGGATTTAACCCTAACCCCGCCGCTCCTCGCACTCGAGCTTCTCGATGCTCGGTCTTACCCGGCTTGTTTGGCATCGTTGAAATCTCTTGGCGAGGTCAATATCGGCGGCGTTAGATTACACTGTCGCAATCAACTGTCCACCATCTGGCTGCTGAGCTGCGAGCAAGGACGATTTGAACTCTTTTCGCCGAATACGTACCCAGTTTCCTCCGGTGCTTCGAGAGCTGGGCCATCAGGTGAATGTGCACCCACAAGCCACACATAACCCGTCCTTTCACCGGCAATTGGCGATGGCATATGTCCCATGGAGGGAATGCTTTCGCATGCGTACCTAAGCTCAATGTCCGGCAAGGTATGATAATTTCAAGGGAACAATCGTTGGCCAAGAGAACAAGTAGCGCAACATACCTCGGGTACAGGCAGGTGACTTGTTAATTTCAATCAATCATGCATGTCACAGATAATACTTGGTAAGATAACAGTCCTCTCGCTCTCTTCTGAGTCCCCGGCTTCCCCAGCACGCGCCATCAGTACATTTCCCGCATTTGCTGAAACACACTGGCAGTAACCGTTCTTGCCTCATCCTCGATTCCAGGCAGAGAACCAGACCGCAACGCACCGCCGCCACCATCAACCCCGGCCCCATCAACAGACCTCCTCCCCCCCAGGTTATCAATAACAGAACCCCCGTATTGTCTCTCCCCCATCACACCACCCGAGTACTCCCCCATCTCCCCGCCCTTCTTCAAATACCCCTCAAAGATCCTCGCAACCTCCGCCTGCAGCTTATGCCCATTTAACGGGACCGAAGCCGACGACTCCCTACTACTCGCCCCGGCGGGACTAAACTGGCCCACGACAGACGACGAGCAGGGGATCTAACTACTCGAGCTGCCGCTCCCAAACCCACTACTCATCGCCGCCCCGCCCCCCGCGACGCCGGCTGACGGCTCCTCCATGCCGAGCCGGGCGGCGTAGCGCTTCAGCGACTTGATGGTCCGCCACAGGCACTGCGAGACCTACGACTGTGCCGACAACTGCTTGACCAGCTCGAGGGCGCGGTAAAACTCATCGCGGCAGCTGGCGTTGAACTGCAGCGGCGCGTGCGTGGACGCGAGGAAGAGCACCGCGATCGACGAGGTCAGGAACTGGTGGTAGAAGATCTGGCTGTAGCGGTACAGGTCCGTCTGCTCGTTCAGCGCCGCCAGAAAGCGGATCGATTGCTTCGCGATGTGGACCACCCGCTCCGCCATGTCCAGGTTGGCGTTGATGCTCGTCGCGCAGTGCAGCACCGGCGTGAGCAGCCAGATCCGGATCTGGTTCAGCCGGAGTCGGATCCAGACGATCAGCCGCGGGCGGCCGCGCAGGATGGGCAGCATGGGGATGTTGTTTGGGTCTGCGTATTCTATTCGGAGGCTGCAGTGCACGAGGGCGGGGGTCCGAAGCCGTTCGTTAGCAGCTGGTCTCACGGGGGATGGGGCGGGGGAGGTCTGCACGAGGATGCAAAGGGAGGCCGTCTTACGCCGCGGGCACGGTAGAGTACCAGTTTAGGATTTGATGGTCTAGGTTGTCGTAGTCGCTTCGGTTGAATTCGAGGAGTAGGGTTGGCTCAAAGTAGTCCACCTGATAATACCGGAGTGTTAATTTAGATGGCTCTTGGCCTCGAAGGATGGGCAGGTTTAGAGCTTCAAAGAACAGAAGAGAAAGAGGAATAGGAAGCAAGCCATTCATCAGCAGTGACGACTCACCAGACTCCACACTTTGGCTGCTAAACGGCTGAATCTGGTAGCTTGTTAGATTTGATTACAGACAGACAAAGCTCCGGTATGCAGAGCCAATCCGCCATAGAATAGACGTACCCAACCATGGCAACCAAATACGGAAAGTCGTCCTATGCACCAAAGTCGGGTCAGCAACATGTCTTCTACTAGTACTGACAGGAAAAAACTGATGAACGAAACAGGCCGGCCGGTGCCTTACGGGAAGTGGCAGTTTGGGATCGATCTTGTCGTCCGAGATGGAAAAGGGCAAGCCGCCAGAAAAGCTCCATCACCGATCTAGAACGTAGGCGCCTGTGCCGGTGACATGAAATTAATTAGCAATTGACCAGAACAAAGACACACCCAGCACGGCCAAAGATGATTACGTTATGCCGCGTGAAGAAAATATTGCCGGCGGCGCTGCAATTGGCTAGCACGTAAGTAAGGTAGCGAGGCACTCCCTCCAAAACAGTACGTTTGCGCTTTTCCTGTCCTCGAGATTGCGGATCCTTCGCTGCCCGTCCCGGCGGTGGAGGCCGAGCTCATGCACAGCCGCATGACCTGTCCCATCGTGCGCCACGCAAGGAGCTCCTCGTTGCAGAGCAAACGATAACCTTTATATTGGGCATGCTATTGTTAGCGGGACTGGAACTGTTGTTTGCCATAATTCTGCAGGGTTCTTGAAACTGAATGCCAATGCCCCGGGGGTTGGGGGGGAGTTGTGAGGCAGGTCATGATGCGTCAAACATACCGGCTACGACTTCAAGGAATGATATTGCTTTGAAACCCGGGGGATCGTTCATGACCATTGTTGTATATCGTTGGTCGCATGCTGTCGAAGAGTCGGATGGCCTTGTCCGAGTTGCCGTTCTGCTCGACCACCAAGGCGCAGCACTGCGTGGGCAGGTAAGTGAGGCGTTAGCATGGAATGGAAAAGGGGCAGCGACCAAAAATGAGAACGGCATACCAGAATAATCTTCAGGTTCAGACTCGGCAGCGCGTTGCTGCTCATGCAGTCGTCCCGCTGACCCAGGGGCGGCACGAAGCCGGTCCGCTCGACCATGTCCATCCACGACCTCAGGGCTTCAACGTGCTTCAGAACATCCTCCATTCGACAGAAACTACAAAATTTTCAGTATATGAATGCAATGGTAAGGTAGGTCCATGTAAAAGCGCGGATTGGGCGGCTGAACGGACGAGGGAGGCACGGACAAAGGAAAGGTTCAGTTATGGCTCAGGTACATACGGATACATAACGCCAACCTCCTGCTCATACAGCCCGCAGAGGCGAACCATCTCGTCCTTGGAGTACTCCCAGAGAGGGTTTGTTGGTCGCTGGGGGTCTGGCGTCGGCATAGGCTTCATTGATGGCGATGGCTGGTCTGGATTACCGGTGCCGCTGCCGCTGCCGCTGCCGTCGCCGTCGCCGTCGCCGTCGCTCTCGTCGCCAGCATACCCCATGCTATGCAGCGTGGTCTCGGCCATGTCGACGCTGAAGGCCGTGCTCGTCGGGCCGCTGAACGACGGTCGGTGGTGGATCGAGGGCAGGAGCCGCTGGATGGAGGGGATCAAGGGCGTGGCCGCGGCCGGCGATGCCGCGGCTCGTGCCGTCATTGGCGGGACGCTGGGGGATAGAGGAGCAACGGGCTGGTGGATCGGCGCGAGGCGCAGCATCTCTTGGCGTATCGTGTTCATGGCGTTGAAGAGCGTGTTGAACTGCCCCTGCAGCCTGGCGACCTGGTCCGCCATCTGCCTGAACTCGTCCGAGTCTTTGAGACTGCCGGCGCAGCAGTTTGTTGAGTAGAGACACGTCAGCCCGAGATGGCCACACCGGCCACACGGAGTTTCGCCTGAGCATTTGATTTTGCGGCGTTTGCATTCCGTGCTGCAGGGGAGTGGTTGTGTGTCAGCGACCCAGCAGTAGGATGTTTACTATAGGGTACGGTTCAATGGGCGCTTACCATGCAATGGAGACATACTAAAACACCCAAATGAACAGGTGAGGTTGTCAGCTTTTTTTCCTCGTAAGAGCATTGTATGACTTGGGAATAAGAGTATCTGTGTGATGATACTCATCTGTCTCGAGAACACCCAACCAGGTCGAAAAATGAGAAAAGTAAAAAAAAAGAAAGAAAAGAAAAGGTCTACTGCTGTACTCGATTTCGCTTTCCCTCGCGCTGCTTAAGAGGTTTAGAGATGATAGCATTATCGTCGCCTTCAGCCCTGGCCCGTTTTCGCCTGGGGGTCACGGTGCCGATGTGAACCGGGCTGTCTGCAGCACTTGGGATGGTGATGCCGCCGTAATTTCTCGGGGTCGAGCTCGGGCCGGCATGCGGACTGCTTCGGGGCGGCGACATCACAAGCGGCGTGCCCGTGTGGCTGCGTGCCAGTAGTCCCGGCGGCATCAGGAACGACCGAAGATCGCTCGATTGGTTCTCGAGGTGCTCCATTCTGCTGCGTGTCTGACCTCAACTATTTTGCTCTTGGTTGATGGCGTGTCGTCATCTGGGATGGATGTGTAAGGTAGAGATGGAGGGGGTGGTCAAGGGATGGATACATACGGGCTAGGCATCGTGATGGTCCTGAGCTAGGTAGGTGTGGGGAAGGGGTTTGCGCGGAGTCCACCTGGCGTCCTTCGAGAATTCCTGCACCAGGTATTAGATCGCCTGAAAGCCCGTATCATTGGACGGGAAGAACCCGTAGCGCACCTAAAATCAGTAATCACCTAATCACTGCATGTTCTTTGTCCAGTTTTTGGGTCAGGCTACGAGTGTCGTAGCTTTATGCTTGTTCTGAGCCATCAGGATCTCATTGCATCAGACATTGAACAAAGAAAGAGACCCAAGCCGCCTCGAAAGTCGACCCAGCGCAACGGGTCAGAATGCAATATTGATTGGCTGACAGCAGCCGGGTGTGTGTCACGAAAACCATGCATCCCGCTCTCCAAGCAGCTCTGGAGCGCTCCAAATGCCTGGCTTTCTTTTCTACTTGGCTGTGGCTCTTGGTCTTCCCTCCAAACCTAATTACCAGGTAGTGCCTTAACATGATCACGGCCGTGCTGAGCTATAGATACGCCCCCTACACTCGCCAAATCCAACTCGGCCACTCTCGCTGCCGCTCCCAAATGCCCGAAGCGTGATCTCGTCGCCATCCTTGAGAAAGGTGCGTGAGTCCATGCCGTACAGCAGCACCTCCTTCTTCCCGTTCTCGCTCAGCTCCAGCAAGCTGCCGCTCTCGTTCGCCCCGGGCCCGCTAATGGTTCCCGAACCGAGCAGGTCTCCAGTCCGCATGGGACAGCCTCCGAGCGAGTGGTGGGCAAGCATCTGGGGGAAGGACCACATGAGGTTCTTTGAGTTTGTCCGGGCGATGGTGGTAGTGTCTCCCTCGGGTGCTGCAAGCTGGTGTTAGCACTTCTCCAGCAATCAAAGAAATCGTCCGCTTACTCGTCAAGTCCACCTCGAGCCGCATGTCAAAGACGTTCTTCTCCCGTCCCTCCTTCAGATACTCCTGCGGCGGGGTCTTGTTCTCCACGCCAGATGTCCTGAAAGGCTCCAGCGCGTCGGCGAGCACCACCCACGGGCTGATGGACGACGCAAAGTTCTTTGCGTTGAACGGGCCCAGCGGCACATACTCCCAGAACTGGATATCGCGCGCGCTCCAGTCGTTCAGCAGGACGTAGCCGAATATGTGCTCGTCGGCTTCGTTGACCCCAACCGACTGGCCCATCTCGTTTGGCTTGGCGATGAAGCAGCCGAGCTCGAGCTCAAAGTCCAGCCGACGGCTCGGGGCCGTGACGGGCAGCTTGGGCTCCGCCGTGGGGTCCAGTAGGATCTGTCCCACTGGGCGTCGGATGGGCGTGCCGGATACAACGATGCTGGACGCTCGCCCGTGGTAGCCGATGGGCATTGTGCTGTAGTTCGGCGCGAGGGCGTGTTCTGGGCCGCGGAACATGGCGCCCACGGCGAAGGCGTGATGGTAGCCGGCGTAGAAGTCCGTGTAGTCGCCGATGGCCATGGGCAGGTGCATCTTGGCGCTCCGCTGGGGCAGAAGGGCCTTCTCTTTGAGCGCGTCATTGTCTCTTAGAAGCGCGCCGTGCGGCGTATCGGTCGACAGCAGGGCCTGGATCCCCTGTCGAACCTCTCTGTGGACTGCCCGTCCCAGCCGGGCAAAGGCGTTCAGCGTCGGCTGTGAAAAGATGTTCACATTTTCCCCGAGACTGGGGAATATTTCTGCCAGGTCCACGTGCGAGCTGAGGACCTTGAGATCCAGGATGCAGGTCCCGATGGCGACTGCGACATGGGGAGAGGGGTCGCTCGGGGTGCTGACGATGCCGAATGGGATGTTTGCCAGCGAGAAGTCGCTCGTCGGACTGATGTTTGGTACCCAGGAGCTGGCCATATTTGGTTTTTGGCGTGCAGAAACAAAGTGTAATGATGTTTAAAACGTTCAGTCACCTCAAATCCTCGATGTTTAATGGTTGGTGTCAGATTCGCAGCAGGGGTCGTCCCCGATGCAAACCAGCACTCCATGGACCCCTCCCCTTCCCCGCACGGGGCAGCCTGAGGGAGGTAAGACCCGCGGGACCCGGACCTGCAGCATCGGTCCAATCCTGCCCCTGTGCTACCACCGAGCTTGCAGGGGTTCCACCGCCACAGGGTCGTCGTCTCAAGCCGAGCGTCATCGACGTCCGCCACAGTCCCCCTATTTCCGGGAACGAACATCACCAACACGGCCGGAGGTGAGGAATGAAGATAAGCATATAATAGGGGGCAATCATTCCAACGGCTGGTCATTCTGAGGTAGGAGGGTGGTGAAGAGCAGTCAACTGGTAATTCGCTGACGGGACTCATGGTGTTGCCCGGACAGTGCCTGCTCCTGGAGGGGACTTTCCATTTTCAATTTGTGAAAGGATTGATTGCATTGGCGCGACTTGGCGGTGTAAAAGTGAGCACACAGTTAAATATCATCGTGGACTCCAGTGCCGTCTAGGTCTTGCAGTGATCAGCCGCATGTTTAGAGGGCGATGCCAGAGGTGAAAATACCCATCATGAATTCACAGCTTAAAGATGGAAAATAGAGCGACGCATGGGTCAGCATCCACCCCTTTTCCAAACCTTCTCTGACACCTGGTGCAGTAGCAGTACGCGGGTGCAGCAACCGATGGCTTGGGCCCTAAACCCTACTTGCCTTGATCAGGTGCCTGAGGTACCTACCTAGTGGTAGGTACCTTGCCTTAGCCAGCCGACTAAGGCGGTCTTCGGTGGACCGACGACAATCGAGAAGACCCAGGAACAAGAAAGCGACATAGTGCGGTAGTGCGGTTGAAAGGTGTTGTGACATTTGACCTTCAGCCTCTCTTCAGATCTCCAGCCGGGAGGCTTTCTCGGTGCAGATGCCCATGTCCGCGTATGGGCATATTGATGCCCGCACCACCCGCAACGGCCCAGGGGGATTCGGAGGCCCAATTGTGTAGGTAACTTTATTTCAGGCGTGGCTAGTACCCAGTAATCTCTGTGCGAAACGGAGTTCAACATCTGAAAATGACGAGCTTCCAGTACATGCACATGCGGATATGATTCTGGCTTTCCCGAGGAAGCTTGACAGTGGTGAATCGAGGACACATTCACTCAGGGGAGAAGCGTTGGACTCGAATGGACGCAGCTAGCCTGCATCAACGTGATCTCGCCCTTGGGTGAAAATGAATGCAAGCCAGGCGCACAGGTCAAAAGAAAACAAAAGAAAAAGTGAAAATGTGCTAACTTTGCCCTTTCACCTTTTTTATTCTCGATCCATTGTCCAGCTAGGCTTTCTCTTTTCCGCCATTCATCATTTCTTGACTTTTCATCCCCTGTCCAGTTCAGCCCTTTTTAACCCGACGACCATCCCCCAACCCGGGTCTCGCGGCGACCCGAGGGCCGAGGGACGGGCCTGCGTGCTCCACCAGAAACACTGTTGTCATTTGGCGATAAATCGACATGTTCAAAAGAAACAAGAGCCGGAAGGACAGCGAGGTGTCGCCTCGCGCCCCCGAGGTCGATGGCGACGCAAGGCAGGCGGACCGCATCGGACGTTTTGGCCAGCTGATATTCGAGCGAGGGCATAACTGGTTCGGGCGGCGGCGGAGGAGCTCGACTCTTGGGTCAAGTCGATATCGGGACCCAACTCCCCACCCCAATTTCCGCCTCCAGGGGACCAAAGCCGACAAGAACGAGGACGCGAACGAGGAGGAGGACGGGAACGAGAACGACGGCGAAGACGATGACGACGATGACGCCGACGCCAACTTTACCCCTTATCTGTCGACAGACAACACCACACCTCCAACCACGAAGGATGACAAAAAAGCGCTGTCGGCGGTCATACAGAGCCAGGGGGAGGACGACGAGGACCCCTACATGGAAGAAAGCACCAAAGACAGGTACAAGTTCCACCCAAAGTACAGAGACTTTGTGAAGAAGAAGGGCGTCATGGTCGTCCATCCAACCGTCCCTCTCCCAGAGCCTTCCTGCGCCGTGTTTGACCGGGTTGAGCAGTGGCTCGATGCCCAACCGGACCTCTCGTCAGGGCCCGACACTGCAGAGGATTCGGACACCTCCTTGTGTCCCCCTCCTCCACATCCCGCCAACTACCACGGCGAACAAGCTGGCCTCCAGACTGGGCAATACGGATACGACGACCTTCGTTCCAAGCAACAACCCGCTGGATATGGCAGTAAAGAGCCGATAGCCAGCACAGAGTCAGCTCTACGCCACCACGCCGAACCATTCCCGATTTTCCCTGTCATCATCGGCACGCCGGAGCAGAGCGACGGCGTCCCGTCGCGCACGCCGAGCCCCTGGGCCGGACAAGACAACCCCCATGTCCTCTGGGTCAGAAACAATAGCGACCGCTCGTACCGTAACTCCCCATACCCAAGCCAGCGATGGGAGCCACAAAGCCCAGGCTCGCCTCCCCTCCCTCATCGCGTCCATGGCACCAGCACCCTTGACCAGGGCCATCGCCAGCAGGACCCTACGGCAGGTCTCTTCGCTCCGAGCATCCCGCCCCTGCAAGCCCTCGCAAAACTGAGCCTGGACCCGAGCGTAAGGTGCTTCTCCGAGCCGACCGGCAAAGCGGCCGACAGCTACGAGCTGTCGCGGACCGCCTCGGCCCAGCCCAGCGGAGAGACCCCGATCAGCGCGGGCAATGAGGACGACGAGACCGCGGCGGCAGCTGCGCGTCCGTGCGCGGTGGTGCCGTCTATTGCTGAGTCGCTGGCCCGCGAGGGGCTCGGCCCGTATAGTCGTCGGCGGCCCGTTCAAATTGCTGACACAGGTCATGGCGGGTCGGACCCGGGAGGTAGGGGGCTAGATGCTAGCGCGGCGTCGAGTTTGCGGAAGATGATTGAGGATATGGAGGCGCGGAATTTCTTCTGATTTAGGTGAGGAAAGGAATAGGCAGGTACCTTGATTTGGTGTATGTGGCGTGGGGTGTAGTGGTGTTATAAGCGGCGCTTTGTTACTCGCCGGCTCCGTGCTCGGTCAAATTCTCGAGGTCTGGTGGGCGCATCTAATTATGTCGTGAAAAACACGCGGAGTGGTGTTGTGCGGTACATGTGGCTTACCACGTGCAGATAACAGGCACGGCAGGGAGTGCTTGAGCTTTGGTTTGGTCTGATCACATCTCGGTAGAGACTTTCGCAGTGAGACGCGGTTAGCTTGGCGCTGGGGCTTCACGGGGAATAACTCGTTGCAGTTTTTGTGCTCTGACCAACTACTTCTTTGAAGACATGCAATTTGCTCATGGGATAATTAGGGTTTAGCAAGCTGTTGATAAGATCAACGCTGGCGGCACGGACGACGTCAGCAGACTGGCACGGCTCTCGCTGTCAGTTACAAGCCGGTACATGTAGCCCTTTTAATGCTCAATGCCTTTGTTACAGTTGCACATCGAGCCAATGCAGTCTGGTGCCCGAGACATGCATCACGTTTGATGTCGCCGCCCCGTTTTGGCTACTTGAGTTACATGGGGCTTTTCAGAAGCCGTCGATCCAGGAACGGCGTGGGATGAAGAGGTGACGTTGCGGCGGAGACAGATAAATATTGACATTTTGCTGACGTATGGGGCGGTGGGATACTTCCAGTCTTTCCACGGTCGGTTTTCTTTTTGATTGGAGACAGCTTACCTGTCATCATGCGCAAGATACCTGAGATTTAAGGGCCCCCAAAGGTAGCATGGCTACCTATGTATGAATGGTAAGTTCGACGCACTTTTCCGTCTTAGCTTTGTTCAGCTGCTCTGTAGCTACCAAGTAAGTACCTATATATCCAACTGGCATGGGCTACGGCTTACAGTGCGTGACGGCTGTCGAACTAGGGGGAAGGTGTTATTGGGCTCAGAGTGAGGTGCCCGGTTTCGATGCGGCCAAGACAGCAGGCGCAAATGGTCCATCTCGCCGTTGAGCAAGTGCACACAGTCGACCACGCCAGATCGTCTCATCTTGAGCTGTGAATCTTGTTTGGACATCCTGCCAAACGTTGGTCAATACGTCCTGGCACCCATATCCTTCTGCTGTTCTATATAAACGAAGCGGTGCTCTCTCGAGCATTGTTTTTCTTTTTTATTCCTGGCCCGGCATTGCCTACCTATATAATTTCGTTTATCATCCTCCCATGTCACCGCCGCTCGTCAACGTAAACCGGCCTTCACCCGACCACCCCCACATACAGCATCTCTACGCTCAAACGGTCTCTTCCCTTCTCTGCTTGGGTACCACCTGGTACAGTAACTCCCGTCGTTATATATGGTCAGCATCATAAACATGGCCCCAAGCACCGTGACGGCAACCCCAATCGCTCAGCCGGCGTCTCGGCTGTTTTGCATCCCCCAAGAGATACGAAGCGCCATATTCGAAGCACTATTCAGGAACACTCGTCTCTCCTACGGCCGAAGCTATCTGAACGACGATTTGGAGTACAAGGCAATCAAGCCCGGCGTCAACTCCCTAGCCATTCTCCGCACTTGCCGCCAAGTTCATCAGCAGATCGGCCTGTCCTGGACACGCTTTGTTCTCTTTTCCTTCGAGGATGTTCTGACGATGACTGACAAGCTCTCGTCTCTTCCCTTCCGCATGCGGGCGTTGATCAAGCATATGCGCATCTGTCAGCAAGGCGCCTACAATGGGGACCATCCGTACCATGCGCCGCCTCTGTACGAGCGGATCAACCGCGTGCATGGCCTGCGGCTGGACCTGCTGGTTGTCCTGGGCAAAGGTCAGAGAGACGAAGAAAACTACAGGACTCTCGACGGTCTTATCAAGCATGGCGTTCGTTGGAAGGAGCTGTTGTTCATACCGCACCAATCTGGATCCTTGTCGTTCATGGGGCCCTGGCCGCTTGCGGAGGATATTCGTGACCCTCAGCCATATAGCTGGGACCAGGAGCTCAAGAACCGGGACGGCAACACGGCGTCGGTGGTCATTTCCAGATCGACAGTGCCGGAATACCGCCGCTTCGCTCCCGGGGATGCACCCAGGTTCTACATCCGGTCCGTTGACGTCAAGCACTGGAAAGACATGGTGGCTTTTGAGCAGAAGTGGCCAGAGGACTTCGACGCGTGCATGAATTACGGGTACGACGAGGACCGCGAGATATTGGGATACGACGAGAGGCACAAGGACATGCTCGTTGTGGTCAAGAGAGGCAGGAGGACGAGATTCCATGGGCTGTTGGAAATGTTCCCCCAGGCTCCTGAGAAAGCGAGAGGGCCGAGTCACCCTGATTACTGGGTAGATAAGACCGTTGCCGAGACGCCGGCTGTCTACGAGGAGACTGACGACAACTACTCGAACGCGTATGACTACGTCTGGCGTCCGCGGATGACGTGGTTCTATTACCACTTCCGTTGTCAATACTCTTAGCCTTGCCGTCGTTGCTTCGTGCTGTGAGCCAGGGAAAGCGAGTGGAGAGTGGAGAGGAGAGGGGACGGGAGGTGCGATGGAGGAGTGCAGCGATGGTTACCCAAGTTTCAATGGATGATCATCGAAATCTTGCCGATTCCAGTCTGGTTTGGGCTGTATGCTTGAGAGCATCGAGTAACGTATTACAGGTTTTCTTGTATGGTTAACAAACATGACCTTCGTCGCGGTGCGCGGCCAGTGCCAAGAATGAAAAAGAAATGACAAACGACGGAGGATCGGAGCTGGAAGAAGCGAACGATCGATCTTGAAAAAGAAAAACCTGGAAGGCAACCTGAAATGTTTCATGTGCGCGGTGAATACAGGTACTTGGCAATGAGTGTCGGGGCTACGGAGGGCTCGTGCGGGACACGCAGTCCTCCCATGAGTATGCCTCATTTCTCTACGGCACTTCCATCCTAACACTCCCGGCGCGAGAGGGATGTTCCTTCCACTCTTACTTTAGGCAGCCGCGACTACCAAGCGAGCATCTGACCTGAAAGGCGCACCAACCTGGAAGGCGCTACTTCCAGTCTCGGCGGCACGATGCACCACCCCGGCGACGTGCCTACCCCAGTTGCTCTCGTCCAGTAGCCAGGTCGTCAATTGCTCCAGCTCCCTCGTCATGTCGTGCAGCTCCGCCAAGCTGAATGTCGTTCCGTGCAGGTCAATCCACAGCTTCGTCCCCGACTCGGACGCCATCATGCCGCCCATCAGGAAGCAGCCAAACACGCGCCGGTCGATCAAGATGCCCGCGATCTCGAACGAGCTGAACCGGTCCTTTGTCTCGCGCATGTTGGCTCCCAGCCAGTTAAAGTTCGCCGCCACCCCGACCCAAGGAACCATCGCCGCCGCGTCGGGTCCGATGGCGTCGAATATGGCACGCCGTGGCGCAGACGCGTGCTTGGTCTGCAGCTTCTGCGCGGCCTGGATGCGCTGCATAAAGGCAATGGCTGTTTCATCGCGCTGGATAGAGACCAGGTTGATAATGCTTTGGATCGTGAGGCCCCCGACGTCGGATGCTGGGTAGTCACCTGTTTGGTCGTCGTCTAGTTAGCTTGGTTGTCCTTTACTGTCATACGCGTCGAGTTGCTCTAACGTACCCATAGACTTGGGCACAAACGGCCACCGGCTTCGTTCGGCCTCGAGCTGCGTGAACATCGCATGCGTATGCCTCGTCTTCCCCATCAAGAACAACGCAAACGCCGCCTTGAGCGGAATGTGTGGCGAGATCTCGGGATATCTAGCACGCAGTTCCAGCCAGCCAGGGACATTGAAGACATGTTTGAGACCATTGGCCCCATCAACAGGCATATGGATCTCTCTCGGCAGATACATGGGCGATTGTGGAGGCCAGATGGCGTGCCGGTGTTTGGAAAGGCCTTTGAGTACGCCGACGTGGTACTTGACGCCGGCGCGCGCGGCGGGCGAGGAGCGCAGAACAAAGGAGCTGTCGGCCCACATCTTGTACTCCATGTGTCGCCTCAAAGGTGCCTGAGGCTTCGTGAGGGCGGCTTCGAGATCATCCGAGACGAGAGCCGCAAAGGTCGCGTCCATAACCGTGTGGCTGGCTATACACCACATCCAGCTTGTAAGCTTCCGTCTCCAGGAGAACAAAACGGGGCAGATACTGACTGTTGAGCACATAGCCTGCACTGCCTGTTTCCGTGACATCGAATAGCCAGAATTTAGAAAGCGGTCCCGGCGGGCTCGCATCTTTACACTCTGGATAGTTCTGGCGATTGCCAAACTCCATCAAACCGGGAACATCCTTCACGACTCCCCCATCGCCAACAACGTACTTGTCCAGGAATTCCTCGGTCAAATTGACAACGACGTGAAGGGCCAAATCCGGTCCAAGTGTTTCGGCATCCGATACCACAAAGGAGGCCATGAGGGGGTTGTTGATGATCACTCGCATTACCGCTTCGCGCAGCTGCTGCTTGGTAACTCCGTTCTTGGTGACCAAGACCGTCTTCAGGTTCAGGCGAAGGAATGTCCCGACACCCAGGGACAATCTGTTGAAATCAGTCAGGGGCATCACATCACGGACGTCCTTCTCCCAAGACAGACCAAAGTCTTTGATGACCTCCGTTACGAGGTCCTTTGTCGGCTGAAACAGGGATGGATCCTCGATCAGATGAACCATGTCATCTACATCGGGCGGGCCTTGGTTCTGTGCGGTCGCATCAGTGGCCTCCAGCTCGACGCTCCCATTCTGCTCTGACGGCTTCGTGTCTAGCAAGACCGCGAGCTCGCGAATGGTGCCTCCTTGCCCAATTTCCGTTAGCGACAACGTCCTCCCACCCAAGGCCTTGGCGAGGCGGTCGCGCACACGCATGACAGCTATGCTGTCAACGGGGAGCTCGGCCACTTGCGTATCTGAGGGCAGTAGCTTGGATGGATCATGACTGCTGATACCCACGGCCTCCGACCATATGCGCGTCAGTTGATCCAGTGTGTCGCTCTGCACTGCAGCAGGCTGTGTCAGGTCGCCATCGGGTTTCAGGCCGCTTCGATATCTCGCCACCAGATCCGCCAGCTTGTTTTTCTGCACTTTGCCGACCGCTGTGCGTGGGAAGTCATACAAGCCGAGATCCTCGAGAGAAACCGAAAACTCAGGGGCACAGGCTGCACCCATATGGCGGACCACTGCGTCTCGAACAGTGACCATCGTGTCGCTGTCCATGCGATTGCGTGTCACTGCAACCACTACCTCGCCTGCCAGTCCGTCTTCGTCAGTCGCCCCAACAATCTGGATCCCAAGGTGAGCTAACGTGGGTTCAGCTTCTAGAACAGCCTCGATTGCTGCCGGCGCAATGTTCTCGCCCCCGCGGATGATCATGTCTTTGTATCGGCCCAGCACGTAGATGTGACCCTCACCGTCGAAACAAGCCTGGTCGCCAGTGTTGTACCAGTTGCGGCCTTCTTCATGATAGAAGCGTGGGTTCTTCCAGTCGTCGACATAGCCGCTGCACACCCCCAGCGAACTCATATGCAACTCTCCCACCCCGCCAATTGGAAGGATTTTGGAGTTGTCACCGGGATCGCATACCTTTAGGGCCTGGCCAGGTACGGCACCTAAGCCCACCGGCACCGCCACATCCATCTCCCTGCTGCCCGAAGCCTCGATCAATTCTTGGATTCCGCGATCTCCTGTGCGTACAAAGGCCCCTTCGGTGGAGCCAAAGACGGGACATGCCGCGGGGGAACCGAGCATGTCAACACACAGCTGCAAAACATGTCGAGTGACAGGACTACCACCAAGCGAAACGGAACGCAGGCTGGCAATCCTTCTTCTTTCCTTTTCAAAGTTGAGTTGGCGCGAGATGGCGACAACCATGGTTGGCACGAGAAATGTGTACGTGGCGCATTCCAGGTTGGCAGCCCGCGCAAAGGCATCCGCATCGAATCTGGCCGATGGGAAAACAACTGTTCCACCACAAACGAGAGCGCACATCATCGACTCGATGCCGGCAACGTGGTTATTTGGTGCTACGCAAACAACGACGTCTTCGCTGCTGAAGCCTTGCTGCTTGAGCTGTGTCCGCATGGTGTAAGACGCCTGCTGCGTCGTGATGACACACACTTTGGGCAGACTGGTGGTGCCGCTGGTGCAGAGAAGCGTCTCGTCTGTCCATGCCGTCAATGGAGAGATAGATCCGGTTTCTGAACTTTGGTAGGTCATCAAGTGGTCGAACCTTTGCCAGTCGGCCGGCGGCGGCTCTGGCTCCGCTCCCAAGTCCTCGACAACGACCTTGATGGCTCCCTTCAGAGCCTCGGACTCCAGCCCTTGGATCTGGTTGACCACATTGATATCCCTTGCCACTATCACAGCGCGCTTGACAGGAGCGTGAATGAGAAAGAGACGCAGCAAATGGTTGACCTCGTCTTCGTTGACAAGGCTTGCCGGGTTCAGTGGCGCGAAAATGCACCCCATCATGTGTGCAGCCATCTTGGTCAGGACGTACTCGGCGCCATTGGGCAAGAAGGTCACCATCACCATGCCTGCTTCAATGCCCAATGCTTGCAAGGAAATTGCCAGGCGTTCGATACCGCTCTTCAGACTGCGGTAGCTCCATCGCAAATATCGCTTTGATTCTGCTTCGACCTCGTCCTCGGGGAGTTGGTGGGATTCCGAGTCTCCATTGGTGATAAGTGATGGCAGGCTGGGTATGGAGAAGAGTGACGAGGACTGATGCATGCTGACGAGCGCGGCATTGTCTGGATATAGGGACACTGAGTCGAGAAATCGCTGCCAACTTGCCGGATAGTCGCTGGCCTCAAGCTTGATGCTCCCCCCATCTAGAAAGCTGACGCCGGTGGCGTGAGATGATGTGGGCTGCATAGTCGCTTTTGTCTACCTGTCTGTCCGTCGATCTGGACTTGTTGACTCGGCTGATTTCCACGGCAGGAAGTACTTGAACTGCCTCTGCACCGCATCACTTACTTGTCTATCCGCCGACCTTTATACTCCCAGCCCGCCCCACAGCTATCTGCTCATTCTCCACCAGACGTGTACTGAACGGCTTCCGAGTTGCCGGCCCGCGGGAGTTCTCACACTGACGTGCGCTTCGGGGGCCACGGGAGGCGCCTGCGTGCAACAAATAGTGCTAGAGTCAAGGACCTAAAATGCAAGAAGAGGATTCCGGTGCATACGGCTATCGATATCTGACTAGGCTGGAAGGAGACAGCTTGGCTATCACAACCACTTAGATCCCACACCACGCATTCGCTATACTTAATCATATGTCGCACGACAAGCTGCTGTGGCTGCCGCCGCCTTGGCACGCCTCAGCTACATCCAGATTGAGTATTAAAGCCCGTGTGAAGAGAGGGCTCTCACGCACGCACACAGGTGCGCCGCCAACACGCCGACGCGGGATGTTGGCTCCTTCTGGGCGCGCTCGACAATTAAGCCAATGGCATGTGCATTCTTATCACGGAGAGGCGCGCCACACTGTTTCGTTTTCAAGGCAAGCTCGGCACTTGCGGAAGGAGGTGACAAATCCCGCGATTGCTCGCCGGAAAAGGAGGCCCCATCCCCGATGCCAGACGCGGATCATGCGATTATGTGCATTAGTCGGAATTAGTAGTTATGCCTTGTTTGATTCGTTGTTCTCTGTTGAGCGAGGTATGTCTTTCAGCTACCAACTTTACGATACGCATGTTGGCTCCTGGGATTTGCCAGTGGACTCTATGTTGTTCTATTTGTCAGGAATGGTGCTCACATGCATGCAGGCTCCTTCGGAGTATTATGAGTCTACTAATATGTTTTGACCCGCGGACGAAGATCCGGTATGCGTATCAATTACTGACTGATATGCATCATTCGTCCTACCAGTCTCCGGTCGCGGCCTAGGCTGTGTCCATATTCATGAGGTACGCACCTTCTGCCTTCTACTTTCCGGGTATCCGGTTTTACATGTCCAGAAGCACTCCTTTCCGGAGTATCTCTGGAGATGCTGATACTACCTCGATATCAAAACCTTTCTATGTTACAATAACATTTGAACGAGTAAGTTGCATTGCATGGCCCAAACGAGTCTTTTGCCGCCATATGATTGCCTAGGTGCACCCCCCCTTGCCCCGTCAACTAACTAGGCGCTGACATTGTTTGTGAAGTGGTGCCGAGTTAAGTAAACTCGAATACCCGCTGCCAATGGCGCACATTGATTGGAGACGGACTCGCTCTGCTTCTGGTAGGTCAGGTACCTATGCACATACCCTGGCACCTGAGTTACTGGTTTTCTTGAGTAAGTGTGCTAAATAAGTGAATATTATCGCTCATTATGACAGGAATTCTGGTTTCAGCTATCGCGGTTCAGGTTCGACTTCTTTTACCTTGACTCCCAGAAACCTATGTGTCACGCGTGAGTCTCCTCCTTCTCAGGTCCCGTTACACGCACGAGATGTGCCGTGCTAGTCGTGAATATTCCAGCAAATTCAACAGTCAAAGCAGACTGGGGCTTGATCCTTCCTACCCGGGTCGTTCTGTGAGCTGTCTAGGTCAAATCATAGGAAACCAGGGCCGTCCAATTTTCTCGGGAATCAATATCAATGAGCACGGCTGTACACTACGTATCTTTTCTCCATCGAGAGCTGTGCGCACCATGGGATATCGCCAGACGGTGTCATCGGAATGATCGAGCCTCGGTCACGGACCAGGACGCAGTCAACCGGGACTATCTCCAAAACGGCTTAGCATTCGCAGCATTGCAACACCAATAAAACGCCTTGTGCACGTACACAGTATACGAAAACAAATCATGGGCGCACTGCCACAGGATGTGTGCTCTGTCTGCACGGAGGAAGGAGGCCGGGGTCGAGCCATGGATGTGTGGGGTGATTGCGGCGCGGTTAATTGGGCGCGTCTCAGCCGCACATTGTCGATGCTACGCTGCGTGCACCTGGTGATTTCCCATTGATCGCGCTTTTATACCCGGTTGACCCTCCTGAGGCTTGGTTCGCTATTTTCGCGTCAACCGACCTGCTTAACGCTTAAGCTCTATCATTACTACCGGTGCCTACCTCACACTTGTATTGATTTCTTTCTGGGATAGCGCTCCCGAGCAGCGCCATCAGCAACTTCTAGTTCTCTCAAGATGGCGCGCCTCAGCACAGACGAGATCGAATGGATCGTTTACCTGGTCATCGTCTCCATATTCATCATCCCGCTACTCGTGCTTTGGATCATCAGCCTGGTCTCGGTGCACAGGAAGCGCGATCCGGCGCGAGTGGGGACGATTTGGGTCAAGATTGCGTTCCCGTTATGGATAATGTGAGATCCGTCAATCCATGCCCTTGGTCACGTTGATTAGGAAGAATGAGCATCAAATCGCTAACCGCAGACATCACTATTACCCTCTGGCAGCTCGCTGGTTCTCGAAATGACACAGGCCGCCATGTACTTTAGCTTCAGATACGGCAGCGCGTGGTCGACGTACAGCTCCCTTGTCGCCTTCAACTTGCTCAATGTCAGCGGGCTGTTCGAGGACCTTGCGCAGGTGGCGGTGCTGGTGGCCTTTGTCGAGCTCGGCAGGGGGTTTCTGCTCGGCGCATCGCCGTCGCCCGTCTGGCACACCATCTTTCGGGGCGTCATGCTGGGGTGGAGTGTCGTGCTCTTCATCCTTGCGTTTGCCGATTTTGGGCTCTCTCAGGATCTCAATTCTGCTGCCTTTAGGAGCACCTACGGGTATCACAACTCCGGATCGGCCAAGTGGCGCTCGCTGTACCGGCTCAACGAGAGTTATTCCGTCCTCTCGTGGATACCGGCACTGGTGATATTGGGCTTTGCGGTGTTTATTGTCTTGCGTGCTCAGAGGAGCCGGTTGATGAAGAGCGTGAGTTTCGATCCTTTCTTCAGCTGTCTACCTAGATACGGTACCCAGGCGCCACACATCACTGAGCAAGAGAATGGCTTGAAACGTTTCAATGTCGCTAATACCAAACACATAAAACAGTCAGCAGTCTTCCTCCTCATCGCCGCCATCTTCTCCTTTGTGCGGCGGACGTACCAGATGATCATCTACTTCGTCTTCCTCGATCCGCTCCGTGCCAGGGGCCCCCTCATCTACCCGCAATTGCTCAACCTGATCGTCACGCCGGCCATCAGCGTCATCGGCATGTTCATCGTGCTCAACATGCTCTACAACGCCGTCAAGCAGCGGGCCGAGGCCGGCGGGCTGTGGTCGGCCCCGCTGCAGGAGCAGCCTATGATGTATGCGGCGGGCGGGGCAGGCCAGGCGCAGACGAATAACGCGCCGATGCCGTATGTGCCAATTGGCAGCGGCAGCAACGGTGGTGCTGCTGGGTTTTACGCGCCCCAGCCGCAGCAGATGCAGACGCAGCCGCAGATGACGCCGTCGTATGGCGGCGGGCAGGCTCAATATGGTGCCGAGGCGCCGTATATTGCGGAGGAGCCGTCGAGCCAGGCCTATGGGTATGGGTATGGGCAGCAGGCTCCGTATCATGGCGGTCAGCCTGTGTACGAGAACCGGTATTAAGAGGGGGGCGCTGCACGAGCAGAATCCAGACGTTGAAGCGATCTGATTTGGATTTCGGAGGAGTTGAAAAGTATGTGGGGTTCTATGGCCCGTTGTGTGGTAACGTTATGGGTTTTGGACTTTTCTACGATGTACATAATGTAGCATGTTGACTGCATGAGCTGGGACAATGGGATGGATCATGATACCCTGATTATAAGTAATTACAACAAAGTACGACGTAATTGATTTCTCCAGTCAAAGCACAGCTCAAAAAGATGGTGCTCACCGTGCACTTCTCGTGGAGTGACTTATCGCTCAACCATTCTCACCCTGGTAATTAATTCGAGCATGTGCGGCGTCGGTCCTATTACCAGGCAGGTATTTAATTTATTTCTTGATATATCTAGGTGTCAAATGCTCGACCATGAAAACAAGGGGCTCTGCGAAAAATTGTCTCATTTTGAAGAAGGAGTAACGTTATATGTAAAAACCTAAGGGGAAAACCCCGTTTGCCGTCAGTGTGGAAAGAGCGATGACAGCCGCAAAAGTTTAGGTAGCCAATTTGGCAACCCCATGGGCTGTCGGCGTTTTTGCGTCTGCCAGCGCTTTTTCGGTGCTGACGGCAAGCCGGTTTTCCTTCCTAGCAAGCCAATCTCCTCCCGGGCTGATATGGTTGAAGGTTCATTCGACATGGGCTCGGTATGTTCAATGTCCTCTACAAGAGTGCCTGATTAGAAAATGATGGCATTACTTTTGAGCTCTAAAATCCAATTACACCTGCGCCGATATCCAAAAATGAAGAAAACCCCGTTTTCTGACCCATTCCATATACATGATATTCACCCATCCCATCTCCGACAGTCCCAAGCATACGAATAAAATATCCCACATTCACAGAAGCTGCCCCACCTTGTCATCAAAAACCTTGACAAAGTTGCGAATCTCATCCGCCGTCGGCAGGTTCTGCTGCGAGTAAAACCCCCGAACGGCCGGCCACAGCGTCATGTCGAACGCGTCCTGCCCAAGCATCTCGGTCAGCGCCTCAATGCGATTGATATTATCACCCAGCTCGGCCAGGCGCCCGCTCAGTCCACCGCCGCCGGTGGCCAACTCGGCGGTGCGCGCCAGGGCGTCCTCCTTCACGTCCAGCTGGTCCTGCATGTCGGCGACGACGGACTCGAGCAAGCGGATCTCCTTTTGGTTCTTGAGCTCGTTGGTCGTGTAGAAGGTGGCCGTGCCGTTGATGTCGCGGAACAAATTGCCGTAGATCTCGCCGCGCCAGCTCGTGCCGCGCAGTTCTTCCGACAGCCACTTGCTCCCCGGCGAGCAGGTCTTGGTCACGGAGGTAATGGGGTAGTCGGAGTCGTAGACGAGTTCTTTTGTCCCCAGGTTGAGGCTGCCCTGGAAGAGGAGGTCGCCGACGAAGCTGTAGTGGCCGACGCAGCTCTTTTTGCCGAGGAGGATCTCGTCTTTGGTCTTCAGGGCGCGGAGGTGGGTTTGCTTTGCCTCGATCTTGTTGCGCAGCTTGCCGATCTCGCGCTCGGCGGAGGCGGCGGTCATGCGCAGGACCTCGGCGGTGCCCTTCTCGCGGTTCCATTCCTTGTCTTGGCGGCGGCCGAGGGTGGTCAGGGCGTTGATGACGAGGATGTCGCGGTGGCGCATGGCCTCGGTCTTGAGGAGCTTGAAGTTGCGCACGGGGAGGGGTTTCTGGGAGGATAGGTGGGAGAGCAGACGGTGGATCTCGTTGAGGGACTGCACAATGGCAAAGGGGCTGGCCGGGTCGGGCGAGTTGTCCATGAAGAAGTGCTCGAGCTCGAGCTGGGTGGCGGCCTCGAAGGCGTCGCGGCGGATGTCCTCGAGCCGCTGGTTCGCGTCGGCGAGGAACTCGTCGACGCGGTCGACCTTGAAGCACGAGTGCACGACGATCAGGCCGTTGCAGATGCTGGGCATGGACCGCTGGATGTAGCGGAAGAAGGTCTTGAAGCTGGCCCCGAAGCTGTTCTCGACGCTGCGCACGTAGATCAGCGCGTTGACGTGGCCCAGGTCGGTCGCGCGGCCCAGGATGCGGCTCATGATGGAGAAGTCCTCGCCGTGCGTGTCGTTGAGGCCCGGCGTGTCGACGAAGCGGAACCGGATGGTCGGCGCCGCGCCGGCGGGGTTGGGCACCTCGACGACGCGCGCGTCGGCCTGTTCCAGCGCGACGAGGTCCGAGTAGTCGGACTTCTGGATCGGCTTGCCGGTGGCGATGTCGACGAGCTGGAACGAGCGGAGCTTGATCTGCAGGTCGTAGGCGCTCACGTCCATGGTGCAGGCCTTGTTGCCGTCGCCGATGCCGATGGACAGGTCCTCGGCGTTGGCGTATCGCGAGAGCTGCTGGATCAGCGTGCTCTTGCCCTGCTGGCACTCGCCGGTGATGATGACGTTGATCGTTGTCGGCGCCTCATCGTACGGCGGGGCGGCGTCCTCGTACGACGCATCGGTCCCTGGGGGCTTGTCTGCGCTGGCCACGGAGGCTATGGGGCATGTCACTTATTGTCACTCTACACGCACACGTCTGCCCGACCGCGGTGTCGGCCAGTGGCCATGATGATACAAAAATATTCTAGGCCGCCCTGACTGAGGCTCAGTTGCGTGTCAATATTACAGCATGTCATGGTTCCCTATTTTGTGTGCCTCCTTTGCACTGGCACACTCTCTCCCCTTCTCTTTGAAATTCTCGGAACAAAATCATCAACCTGAACCACATGCTTCAACCACCATGGCGTCGACCGTGAAAATGGACGACCCGAGCTTCCCTTACCAGGGCATGCCGAACACCGAACCCCAGGCTGCTGTCACGCCCGAACATGAACACAGCAGCTATGATGCCGATCACCGTGACGCCGACAACATGGAGCCTCCAACTAGCATGCCGCGGCGGTGGAAGTGGTCCGTCACGACCATCCTCATCGGCACGTCGCAGAGCGGCAAGAGCACGCTCATCAACCGGTTCCGGTCCATGGCCATCGGGCCGCACCCCATGCCAGAGCCCGCCAACGTGGGCCAGGGGACGTTTGCCTGCACCAAGGAGCCGTTCCTGTACGAGTTCGACATCCCCATGACCGACTACGTGCTGGTGGAGGGCCCGCGCAGCGATCTGGTGCCCGGGCTGGACGACGAGGACGGCAACATGGAGCGCAGCATCTTTGACCTGGGGCTGTGGAAGCGCAACGACGTGCAGGTGCGGGCGCGCAACTCGTACGCCGACATTGTGCGCCTGCGCGTGCTCGACACGCCCGGGCTGGACGACGACAAGCCCGAGGAGAACGCGACCAACATCCGGAAGGTGCTGCAGTTCCTCAACACGCTCGCCGACTCGCCCGACCTGGACAAGCGCAGCTTGGGCGCCGTCATGTTCGTCATCAAGGCCGGCGCGCCCTTCAACGACAGCCTGCAGCGGTGGTACCACCACTACCAGCGGTGCATGCCCAACCTGTTTGGCAGCATCGCCGTGGTCAACACAAACTACCGGCTCAAGGACTGGAAGATGGAGTACGGCAAGCGCGCGCTCAGCGCCGTGACCTTCGGCGGCGCGGCCAAACTGCTGTCGTCGCGCGACCGCAAGATGAAGCTGCGCCGCGAGGCCTGGGCCGACATCTTCCACAGCGACCCGACGCACTTCTTCATCGACAGCAAGCCGAGCGCCAAGGTGCCCTTTGAGAACTACTCGTCCGCCAACACCGTCTACGACATGCTGCTGTACCTGCGCAGCCAGGGCAAGCTGCCCATCGACAACATCCGCCTGGTCAAGTTCCACCAGATGGTCGCCGTCGACGCGCAGCTGGCCCTCTGCCTGGGCGCCATCCGCGCCCTGTGGGAGAGCGACCGCGACTATTTATGTCAGTCGCAGTCCGTCGGCCACCAGAGCCTGGCGCAGCACAAGAAGAACCGGCTGATGTGGAAGAACACGATGGACGAGCTGGAGAAGAAGCTCGAGCTGTGGGAGACGGACGTCCAGTTCGACCTCAACACGTACTCGCCGACGGCCGAGCCGAGCGCGCCGGCCAAGGTGTGGAAGTTCTGTACCTTCCGCGGCCACGAGAACACGCTCGAGATCACCGAGAAGGTGTTCCCCTTTGGCGTCAACGCGCCCGACAGCGACGACACGGTCTGGGTGAGCAAGCGCCAGGCCACGGCTGCCGACCGGACCTGGAAGGGCACGTACAAGAGCAAGTGGCGCAAGACGCCCCGGTTCACGGCCCGCTCGTGGACGACCAACCGGACCTACTACGCCGACGAGATCCGCCGGGCGCGCGAGCAGCGCGACGAGCTGCTGGAGAACATCGACAAGACGGACGATATCATTGCGAAGGAGGCCAGTCTGCTGCTGCAGTCTGGGAAGGACGACGCCGGCGCGGATGAGAATCCGAGGCTGGCGCAGCTGACTGAGTGGTTGGCGGCTGTCGACCGGTATATGCGCCAGCTGCGCGAGGAGGAGGTGCCCCTGAGCGAGGGGTTTTCCGAGTCGGCGATGGCAAGGTATGGCAAGCCGATTGACAAGGTTGGGTACGGGGATGTGTTGCAGCTGGTTGCCGAGACAGAGCCGGAGCTGCGGCCGGCTTTTGAGGTGGCTGCCAAGTATTTGTCCAGGAGGTAGTGCCGGGGGAGAGGTTTTACATTTTGTTTTTATTTCCGAACGCATTTAGGTTGTCATATGCTTTATAAACTACATGGTATCTCTTCCGCTGTAAATAAATACCCCAAAACGCCCCTTCAAGCAAACAATCCAATCTAATCATCAAGCGCCAGCTCACCCAACTCGCCCACATCCTTCAATTCCGCCAGCACCGCCATAACCGGCTCCTCCTTTCCTCCCTGCGCCACCGCCGCCGCTCTAATCAGCGAAGCATACACCCCGACCGGCAGCCCGCCCTCCACATCCATATACCCCGCCGCCACTCTCGTCGCCTTCTCCTCCCAGTTCGCCCTCTGCAGCTCCCGCAACGCCACCGCGCTGGCCGCGAGCATGGCCCGCGCAAAGTCACGCACCCCCGCGGCAAAGACCGTGATCTCCCCCCTGAGCTGCTCCTCTTCTTCGCTCCCGGCCGTGGCGGGGAAGGACTCGCGCTTCGCGACAAAGGTCTTGAGCCTCTGGACCAGCTCCGGCAGACCTTGCAACCTTGACCCAGCAGGCGGCTGGCCCGCCTTGAGCGCGACGCCATGCCAGAGGTCCAGCGCCGCGATGGCCGCGCGCAGCTTGGCGACCCCCGCCGGCGGGGTCTTGAGCTGCTCCGTGACCACCCTGATCCCCTGCGCGATGCCGACCTGCACGGATAGCGTCTTGTACGTCCGCTCGCAGGCGTCGATCTGCTCCTTGGCGTCGCGGACGAGTTTCTGCATCTTGCTCTTGACCGCCGGGCGCGCGATCTTGGTCAACGGCGGGACCGTCCAGGGGACTTTGGCTTGCAGGGTGTAGGCCAACGCTGCGGATAAGGGACTGTCGACGGTGAAGAACTTGACCAGTTTCTGGCTCTTGGCGAGCGGGATCGAGTGGCCCGACTCGCGGATGGTCGTCACGTCGCGCTTGAGGGCGTCGATGAGGGTGGTTGTTTTTGCGTTTTGGGATTCGAGGGTGGCGATGTCGGTGTTGGCTTTGGTGATCTGGGTCTTGTGCTCCTGGCAGCGGGTCCGCACTGGGCCGAGCTGGGTGCGTAGTGTTGCGAGCTCGTCTTTGTGGACTTCCTTCATGGTTCCGTAGAGCGTGACTTTGCCGTAGCACTTGCACAGCCAGTTGGGCTGGAGGATGATGTAGAAGGAGGTGTCGGTCTGGGACTCGAGCTCCCACTCGCCGTCGCCGTCGTGGCACTTTTCCACCTTGGCGATGGGGACCGTCGTGGAGAAGTAGAACAGCCGCCAGCCGCCGCCCGCGTGGTTGCGCTCCGTCCAGCCCTCCTCGCTGTCGATTACCACCAGCGTGTCGCAGTCCAGCGCCGCGATCTTGCTCTCGTAGTCGTCGACGCGCACCTGGTTGAGCTGCGCGCTGGCCGTGTGACGCTGCACGTCGGCCTGCAAGGCCGCCATCTTCTTCCTGCCGGTCTCGACGACGGCGGAGAGCTGGCTCATGGCCTGCTGCGCGGCGCTGATCAGGGCCTGGTCGTTGCACGTGTGCTCGGGCGACTTGGGGTAGTACAGGTTCGTGAAGCTAACCGCGGACCCCTTGGTGAGGGACTGGAACAGGAGTGACAGCGTGTGGTTGGCAAAGTAGAGGTCGAGCGGGTAGTCGCGGTCGGGCATGTTGTCGACAAAGTGGTGGGCGGCGCCGCCGGGGCCGAACTGGTCAAAGGCGCGCTGGCGACTCTCGCACACGCCCGAGGCGCGGTCGTCGACGTCGATGTTGGTGTGGATGATGTGGTACTGCAAGTTCCAGGCGGTCGAGCGGACCGAGAAGGTCAGCAGCGCCACCATGCGCCGCACTAGGTCCTGGAAGTCGCCGCCAAAGTTGGTGTCGCGCCGCACCACGAAGCAGATGGCGTGCACATGCTCGATCTTCTGCAGGCTGAGCAGGATGCGCAGCTTGTGCCGCTCGTCCACCACGCGCATGGTCCCCGACGTCGACGACGACGACGACGACGACGACGACTGCGCGTTGCCCGAGTCGCTGAGCCCCGGCGTGTCGATCAGCCTGAGTGGCAGCCGGTCGCCCGAGTCCTCCACGTCCTGGCCCAGCTTGTACTCGTCCACGTCGTCGAACCGGAAGTCGTCGCCGGGAGTGATGTAAGAGCCGTTCTTGTCCTCCTCGTCGTCGGGGCCCTCGATCTGCCGCAGCCGGTGCGTCTTGAGGGGCACGTCGACGTCGTAGCTCGAGCAGACCTGGGTCTGGGAGAAGTTGCCCTGGCCGATGCCGACTGTGCGCGAGAGCTCCTCCTCGCCGGCGTACCGCAGGATCTGCTGAATCAGCGAGCTTTTGCCGTTCTGGGTCATGCCGATGAAGATGACGTTTTTCCTGCCAGTGCTTGCCATTGTTGTCAAGCCAGCGGGCCATGCGCTTGGGGCGGGAAGATTTCAAGAGGCAGGGGGGGTTGTTGACACTGGACAGTTGCCAATATTGGGTGTATTGATGGTTGTTTCGATAAATTAAGTGATTAATTATAAGTCATTATTACCCAGTTAACAGTACCAGTTTTTGCATCCATTATTATTAACGTGGTAACAGGCCCCAGTAGGCCCATTGGGGCTCTGCCGGATGGTGGTGTTGCTTGATTATGATGGGGTGATAACAAGCTTGAAAGTCCTCTGCGCAACGTGGAGTACCGGGTACGTACCGCAACTGACATGCGGCCACAGCCTGTCTCTCTCAGCTCCTGCGGCTAGGGATGTGTGCCTTAGGCCCATTGCGGCCAGCCTAAAGATGTCTGCTGAGTCCAGCCTCACAGGTGATTATTGGCTTTCTGTTGGTAAGTCGAGCTGGGAGTGGCCTGACCGACTCCCGTGATTGAACCTGGTGTCGCCACCGTTACCTGATAATGGCGGCCGTGCCCATCACATTCGAAACGCAGTGCGCTGACTGTTGAGAAGTCGCTGGATCGTGTCGGAACTTGGGAAGAGGAACTAGTAAGTTATGAACATACGGTTAGCATTAAGCTCAAGACACTTCTGCCCAAGCGGCTGCGCCATGGAGAAGGGTGTCATGGGTTTGACCCATGTTCATGCTAATACGTAAGTAGCTATCTTGGTAGATGCCGAGGTAATCCCAGTCAAGAATTCAATGGCAGACAGCAAGATTCAAATTAATCCTATCAAACTCCCAACACCACGATGCTAATACACGTCTGCGTGTGCAAATACCAGTCCCTTTTGACACTGAGACCTAGTTTCTAAGGCTTCCACCGGAAAGCCGGGTGCTTCCACTCGAGATCCTGGATGTCGTGCAGCGACATGCCCGACAGCTCCTCCTCGGTGTTGCGGCCGTCGCGCTTCTTGTTGTCCCGCTTCATCCACAACAGCACCAGGATGGACACGATCAGCATGAGCGAGTTGGTGGCCAGGTTGATGCCGTTGCCGATGCGGTAGTTGGGCGCATCGTTGGGGAGGAAGCTCCATGTCGAGATGAGGCCGCCCATGTTGCCAAACATGACTGGTTAAGATTGTTAGCACCTTTGGCTTATTTTCTTCTCTTTTTTTTTTTCAAACATGTGCCGGATGAAGGGAGAGATAGGCACGGAGATTGGACGCGGAAGCTTACCATTGAGGCCGAGGGCGCTGCTGCGCGCCGTATCCGAGACCACGTTGGCGCTCACTTGCGCGTTGGAAATAGGACCAATGGCATACACAGCGCTAGCAACCAGGAAGATGGCGCCGTAGCGGACTTGAGCCGTCTCGATGGACAGGAAGAGGATGTAGCCAATCATGGTCAATGGGGCCGACATGATGACAAAGATCTGGCGCTTGTTGAAGACGGTGCAGAAGTAGGGCAGCAGAACGGTGAAGAAGCCGCCGACGACGTAGGGCGGCACGGTGAAGAGCTGCAGCTGCACAACCGACTTGGTCGGGTAGATGGTCTTGACGATGGTCGGGGCGAAGAAGGCCAGGCCCTGGACCGTGATGTTGCAGAGCAGGAAGGTGAAGGCTGTGCCCAGGGTCACGGGGTTGAGCATGCCGCGCATCAGTTTCTTCTTGTCGATGCCGTCCAGGACCTCGGTGGCGCCAATGCGCTCCGACTTGACGCGGGCAATCGCAAGGTCGCGCTCCTCGGCGCTGAGCCATCTCGCCGTGGCAGGCCTGTCGGTGACGAGGAGGAAGCTAGTATTACATAATACCGTTAGAATTGGAGGTACTTTTACGCGAGGTAATCATGTCCACGTATATCGGGCACAGCTTGACTTACCTGATCAGTCCGAGAAACACGGTGATAATACCCTCAACCACGAAAATCATTCTCCATCCCCTGACGCCGCCGAACGAGTCCATTCTCATTATGCCAGAAGCCAAGAGGCCGCCGAAAGCACCAGCCAAGGGCGCCATGACAATAAACAGTCCCAATCGGAAGGCCAGCTCGGACTGCCGATACCAGCGAGACAGATAGTAAGAAATGCCGGGCATCATGCCGGCCTCGAAGAGCCCGAGAAGGAAGCGGACACCGCAAGCAGACTCCTTGGTGTGGACGAATCCAGTGGCGATGGAGCAGACGCCGAAGCACAGGGTGGTGGCGGGGATGAACCAGCCAGGGCCCATCCATTTGCAGAGAACCGTGACGGGGATTTCGAAGACGATGTACGAGATGTAGAAGACGGAGAGGATCAGGTTGTAGTCGTAGCCCTTGAGGTTCAGGTCCACGTCGAAGCCCGAGATCTTGGCGTTGCCTGCACGTTTATTTGTTAGAGATATAGACAAAGCAATAAGGCGTACATACCTAGGTAATAAGCACAGAGATTGGGACGAGGCAGTCAGTCTTCTTACCAATGTTGGCTCTGTCAATGAAGCAGAAGAGGTAGAGAATGGAGACGGTCGGGACAATCATCAAGTCAATCTTGAAGCGCAGTTTGGCCTCAGCTTTGGGGTCGAACTCGAGAAGCGAGTGGCCGAACTGGTCCGTGGCGAGATGGCCTCGCTCGGCGACCAGGTGGGTGTTGCCGGGGATGGCCTTCTCGTGGGCGGCATCGCCATGGTGCTCGACGTTGGTGACCGACGTCGAGGATCTCTTGTCGTCCGCCATGGTCAGAGTAGTGGGGGTGGGTGGTTGCTGTCTGTTCTTCCCGCAGACTTCAGTTGGCAGGGTGAAGTGCCAGCTAAAGGGTGTCGAGGTTCGAAGGATGGGGGGGGGGGGTTGTGTGGAGGAGGGAGACAAGGAAAGAGTCGGTTGTTGGAAGATGAGGGCGATTGGGTGTTTTATCTATGTGGTGTCCTTGAGTGCTGACTACCTACCTGGTGCATACGAGGGGGGAGGTTCCGTCACTCATCCCTCCTCGAAGCACCATTCATATCCTAGTGACTCCCGGACGCGGTCAAGGGTCGAGGTCTGCTCTGCCCGGCCTCATGGCTACCAAGCTTTTGGCTACGGTACGTCAGACTTGGCGCTTGGTTGAGTCGAGCAAGGTGTCGTCTCGACGGCCCCGGGTATGCAAACGGCAATCAGGTTCGGCATCTCGAGTCTCGGCCAA
The DNA here is from genome assembly GCA_033675105.1 of Podospora appendiculata. Lineage (NCBI taxonomy): Eukaryota > Fungi > Ascomycota > Sordariomycetes > Sordariales > Podosporaceae > Podospora > Podospora appendiculata. The sequence goes on along the minus strand of JAULSO010000005.1, from coordinate 1,149,475 downwards.
GAGAGACCAAGCGTGAGCCCAATCGCGGAGGATGCGTCGATACGGGGTACGGTACGGGGTACGGGGTACGTGGACGGCGGCAATTTCGTGGGGAAGGGGAGAAAGCTCCACCGGTTCTATAGTAGCTTGGGACCCATGCATGGACGTTGTCGTGGAGAAGATGAATGCTCGTTGCGACCTAGCTGCGACCTTGGGCGGTGGTTGCGTTGCGTTGCGCTTCGAAAGCGAGATGGGGGAAGCCATCGTCTCCATCTTCCCCGGTTTTTCCCATATCTTTCCCCAAGAAAAGCGAAGAAGACGCAAGGATGGGCCCAGCAAGAGGTAGTCTCAGGTTGTGGGGTCGTCAGGCTGCTCCCGGTCCAGCTGTGGGGGGAGGCGATCCGGATCCGCCCTGGGCATCACCAATTCTGGGCGTGAGATTGGACCTTTCAAGGAAGCGCAATGGCGCTGCAGCAAGCGGCTGAAGCTGGTGCAACGAGCTAGAGCGGTCGATGAGCGAGATCCCCGCGCTGTTGGGGCCTTGGCAGGAGCATAGCAGGAGCAGTCCCGCGTCGGGACCCACTGTTTGCCCGGGACTGTACAGCCTTGAACCCTCGACTGGTAACCTCGGGCTGGGGGAGCCAGTCAGAGTCGAGGAAGGGTTAACGATTTCCTGCCCGGCATCCCAGCCCAGGGTCCAGGCTAGGATGGCGCACATGGCTGTCGCGATAGCGCCGTTCTGTCATACATCATCAATCGGGTACAAGGAAGACACTGGAACGTAGTCTAATTATCTCTTGTCTTAATCATGATCCTCGAAATGCTGGAGAAGAGCTGAGCAATCAGGCCAGTAACTTATGAATAAAAGAGCCTCGAGACCTCGACAAATCCGTACTTCCAGTTGGGCAATTGTTTACCAGTTAGTGGGTTAGTAGTAGTTTGTCGGTGGCAGTCAGCATTTTCGAGTCTGTCCTCCCCCTTCCAACACCAACGTAAATGATATTATCCTCCCTAGGACAGACACGTCGTAGGTAATGCTCGTCGGATCGGACGATAAGGACCCTTGGCGGCGAGAGCAGTAAGACCACTGCCTGCTACCTTAGCTACCAACAACATGGTCCATGGGTCAGTGCCAAGGACACGTCGCATCGACGGCGTAGTTACCATCCAAGGGCAGCACTGTGCACTCTAACCTGGACTGGGTTGTCGATGGTCCAACATGGTTCGACCACATGAACAGGTACTACATCTCCAGTCCAAGGGTGTTCACCTGGCGTACATGCAATGGAAACTTTGGCCGAGAAAGCACTAGGCTAGTAACCGCCCGGGGAGAAATTCGTAAGGCCACCCGGCCAGTTGGGTCCCAGAAACAAGGGCGAAAAGACCGCAGTCCAGACCTGGCACCATAATATGCAATGCATGTGGGCTCATCGAGATATAGCTTCTACACGAGTGCGACTGACTGAAGGCGGCTAGCTCGAGGACCGGGGGTCGCACACCGGCACTGAACTCATCGATAGGTCGATAGGTCCGATCGGGCCCCTGCCAAGATTGGGCAGGTAGGGCATGGACTACCTAGGTATACAATGCTTGACAACGAGTGAACCCTATATAACAGTAGGACGGATTAACCCGGTGTCCGGAAAAAGGGACCAAGAGACGGCGAACCATCCCTTCCTGTTGATTTCAAACTTTCCAGTGCCCACGTGGTTCAATGTCTCAAACTTTACCTAAACCATGTCACATCTCAAATCCTAAGGCGTTAAGGTAAGGTATCCAAGTAGATCTCATCAGTCGTTCGCATTCCTGGAAAATACATAGACTAATTCCAGTTCAACGTGGAATTGGATCAGGGAAGCAGTGAGTCCCTGATCCAGCAAGACAAAAAGCCCGGACAGATGCCAAAACTTTGACTGCCTGGCCAGCTAGTTGCGTATACTGGCAGTAAACTGAGCACCGGCTCTTTCCTACACACAACAAATGGGTTCTCCTCAAGCCAAGTGGGCAGGCAGCTTTGACGAAAGACCAACCACGTGAGCCGCTACTGCCTGGCAGGCTTCTTTGGTCTTTTGTTAGCGCCGACTACTTGATGAGACGATATTCCCTATTCCAGGTACCCTTCGCAGCAATAAGAAGGTGTCTTGGGAGGAAAATGTTATCTGTACGCACGTCGACACCCACAGATTCATGAAACTCCACGAGGCTCCATGAAAATTAATAAAGTGACAGCTTAATGGATACTGAATCCTTTGCTTCGGATTCACTCTCTCCAGCTTGCGTTGGAACAGTTGCCCTGTTGCCGGTTTTATTAGCCGCCGTTTTTTTCTGTTCTCCTGATTCACTTGCCCGTCGTTCGTGATGCTCAAGTAGAACTAGAACAGATCGATACATGTAATGCGTCCAGATTTCCATCTCCAAAACTTCTGCCGCAGTCATCTTCCAACCGAGCGACCAACTTGGCAAAAGATAGAAGGAAGGGCAGGGAGAAGTCCAGAGCAACACCTATGTTCTATTAAATGATTAAGGCACCTAATTTGCGCCTTGAAAATGCAAGAGGTGAACACTGCTTCACCAGTTTCTAATCAACGGAGCCACAATGGTCGGTATTAGAGCAATTCGTCCTCGTGGCCGACTCTATGTGAACCAGGCTAGCTAGAAAACCGGTAGCCAGAGAAAGCAGCTCGGCAGTGACCGAGTTCTTTCAATACCGCCCCAAATCATCAACCGCACATTGAGGAAGTATGCCGACCAACAAATATTTCCTCCTTTGCCTGCAAACAACGAGCAGAGAAACGACGAGTGGACCGGTTTTCTCTTCTGGGGCTCCAAACGCTCCCTAGACTTCGGATGATCTCATCTATCCAAAAGGTGGGACTCCTCCCCGGGGCAGTCAAACAGAAAACAGGAAGGAGCACGGTGCCGGTCCCGATTCTCCCTCCTTCTCGACTTTTATGACCTCGATTCTTTTTAGCAACCCCCTCCAAACCCGAGCTCTTTTCCAACTTTCCAACTTCCTCACCAAACCTTGATCGCTTGAACCATTCTTTTCCTCGCAGTTCGTCAAAGCTCACAATCTTCCCAATGGCAACCGATGCTCCCCCGGCAGTCATGGACCCTCCTCAACCTGAGAGAGCGAACCCATTGGCCCCAGCCTCGCAGCCCATACCGGCGCGGGTCAGTGGCTTTTCGGTAGCGTTTAAGCCAACACCCGACGCAAGAGCCCTCAACGCTCCTATGCCCCTCGCCAGGTACAATTCGGTAAGCACCCTCAGCCTGATCCTCTTATCCTAGTGCTTTCTTTGACAGCCAAGACCTAACGACCTTACCTTCCCGTCTAGCTCGGCCAGGCTCTGAACAATAGCGTCCGACTCCTCGCCACCCCGGCGGGTCGGACCGCCCTAAGCCTTCTTGGGGCCATGGTCGTCGACGAGTGGACCACGCGACCGCCCCTCGGCCCTAACCGTCACATCAATGGTGGCAATCTCTTCAGAATGAGCGAGTTCGTCGACGACTTTCTGACCAGTATCGCCGACGAATGTCCGTACGTTGTTCTGGGACACACGCTCGACCGACACACGCTCGCCTACTTTCACAAGGCGTTCTCGAACGTGTGGGACAACAGTTGCCCACACTTTGACTCGAAGTGCGCGGGGTACCTAGAGTACAACTACCTGGTTCGTGTCTCCTCCATCAAGAAGTATCGCGACCGCAGTATGGCTCGCAACGCTCACCGGGATCTGATTCGCGTCGAGTGGCCCCCCTCGTCACCACCTTCCTCGGTGCTTCCAGCCACGGTCCCGGACTTCCCGTACTGACAGGCGAACAGCACGCGATGGCCACGGTCGAGATGGACGAGGCCATGAGAACCCACGCCCGCGGAACGAACGGACACTACCAGCTGTGCCAGAATTTCCAGCGGTACATGTTCGAGAGCATGTGTGCCATTATACGGCAGTTCGGCCACATGTTCGTCTCGTACCTCGCGCTCATGCAGACGCGCACGTGGGGGGAGGCATCCACGCTCGCGAGGGCGCCCGCCCACCTCGCCCAGCAGCCAGCCGGCAACGACGGGGTCGACATCCCCAGGGATCAGGCCGGCGCCTGGTTGATGGAGGCTCTGTTTGGCGGCGAGGTCGTCCACTTCAGGCCGCAGAGTCGGTACCATGAAACCATCAGAGTGCGTGCTGTCTCCCGCGAGAATCGCAAGTTTCGAATCAGATCGTCGCTGACTTCTCGTTTCTCGCAGCCCGCCAAGTCCTATATTCGCGATAGCGACGGTCGATATGCGCTGATCAACGTGTTTGACGTCGTCGAGAGTCCAGAAAGTCGGTTTTTCCTGCAGATCAACTATCACTTGTCACGGCGTGAATCGGAAGCTAATATACCGGTCGATCTAATTGCACAGAATTCTCGGGCCGCTCATCTCCCCACTTTCTCCTGCAAGCACCTCGCGATCTGGAGCAACTGCCGCAAACGATGGAGATTATAACGCCCGAAAGAGTGTTTCCGGCTCCCTACCAATCGCCGCAGGAGGTGCGGGCTGAGATGCGGGAGCGTCTCTGCTGGATGCCCCGGGTTGATTTGACGATCCACTGAGGCTGTGGGCTCAATATCAACCTTCCATTTTGGAAACATAAATTCCATACGCTGTGCTTGCAACGACCGAAACGATCAATGAGTTAGAAGGGGAAAGGAACGGAACGGTGCTGGTATATATTATATTATAAGGTTTGCTCACACGAGCCGGGGAAACGGATAGAAGCTCGGGATTGGCCTGCCCAATGGCAGCTAGCATCAAGGAAAAGGACAGGGGGGGAAGGGGATACTAGAGGACCGGAATGATACCCATTTTCACGTGGCCGAGGTTCTGAATGACCTTGTCTGTGAGGAGAAGCCTTGGTTCTCCTGCAATGATTTGAAATGGTTGATCGCGGCGACCCGGAAGCACACCTATTTTGATAGAAAATCCGATTCCACCAAGATACCGCAGCCAGGGAATAATGCCACTCATCGGGGTTATAGCACCCGATAAACCAGCCGCTCAGGCACCTGTCATTTAGAGCGGAAATTTAGAACGAGCATGACAAGCACACGAATTGCCAGACAGGTATGGCCAGTGTGCCTTAATTTCATGTTCGTGACACCATATTATCCGCTCTGTCAGTCTTGTTAACGCTAGCCCAGGGCGTACATCCTGTGAGACATAAAAAGTATAATTTCTAGCCATTGAGAAAGCACCTTACGTGATTTCTAGTACTGATCTGTGGTCACTGCCTGATTTCATCTCCCCCATCACTCCTCCTTTCCGCGGAAATGGTGGAGGGTGACGGACAAAAACCGGATAAATCATCTCGACTAGACTCTATCATCCCCCACGGCTTTCCTTCTCTCCTCAGAACCACGCGCTGAGCAGACACACCTGATCGAGGTGTTTAATCTGATCTGGGTCCCTGCCTACCAGGTAGCGACGCCACGCAAGCAAAAAGCGGAACAGACGGCGGAGAAAGAGAAGGCCCGGGGGAGTCGGTTTGCTGCTCGCTTTCATCGACGGTTAGGTGGCCCTGCAAGATGGCCTTCTCGAACCAAGTCCCTCACTCTTAGCCCTGCGAAGGTATATCTAAATCTAGTCTTTTCCTGCTGTAGAAAGCTGAAATTCCTGCCCAGTTCCAGGATCTTCTATCCGTACGCAACTTCCTCAGCTTGAAAACCAAGGAAGTGGGTGTACTACGAGCAAGAGTGGCTCCCTTGGACGATCCACCGTGGCTCTCATCCGGTATCAACACCTTTCAAACGAAGCAAGTTCGGCCACCTGCCTATTTCCCGGGTCCCAACTCAAGCTTCTTTTCCCACGAGCCGACTTTCCTGGCAGCTCAACAAACTCCTCCTCTTTCCACACAATTCTTCCTTTTCCACACACTCCTTCCCTTTCCACACCATTCTTCCCTTTCCATACCTTACCCTTTTCTTCTCTTTCCACACACTTCCCTTTCGACATCCTTCTTCTCTTTTCACACATTCCTCCGCTTCCCACAAAGACCCGCTGCTCGCTGCCCGTTGCCCGGTAACAACAGAGTTCCCGCCCGAAATGGCACCGCCAGCACCAGATCGTGAGCACTGCTCTCGGTCGGCGCCCCCAGAGCCCACACAGACTTCTCCCACTGCGGCGACCTGGAGCCAGATTCCTCTTGGGCCGCCGCCTCCACCAGGGTATGTAGACTTCGTAACAAAGACCCCTCGTTCTGGCTGTTGCCACCTCCTCCCAGAGCTCCCAACCGGGCTGGGCACTGCAGTCCAAGGAATAGACCCACGGTCGGCCCCCAGTTGCTGCCCCACGACTCTCCGAGTCCCGCGTGCTCCTCACGGTCGGGGGCCGGGAGGTTTAATCGACCGACCGACAGCAGGCCTGGCTAACCTCCATGTCCTCCCAGGCTCCTCGCTCGCGAGGCTCTAGAGCCAGAGCAGCCGACCGAGCAGAACCAGTCCGAGTGCACACTCCTGGAGGGGTTCTCGGTGTCCAGCCTCGAGGTCCGCAGAGCCAGCCTCCGCATCAAACAGGTCGGCCCGGTCTCCGACGCACGCTTCTCATACGTTCGTCCCCTCCACACCCCGACTCTCCTCCCTCGGTCAGCAACACTAACCCAGACACCCCCCATCACAGCTTGCGGTGTGCGCCAACGCAGCGCTCGAGACGCTCGAGCTCCCCAACGGTCGCGAGTCGCTGCGCAAGCTGGGGTGCCTCGCGGTCAAGCGCTGGACCCGGACGCGGCACGAGGCCAGCGGCAGCCCGCTTCTGCGCTACGTCCGGGACGTGGAGACCATGAGCATGCAGGTGGACGTGTTCCTGCGGACGATCCGCCGCGACTTCCCCCTCGTGGTCATGGGCGACACGGGCAGACTCGACACGCTGGCCTACTTCCACAAGCGCCGCTCGCCCGAGGAGATGCTCCGGCTCGGGGACGCGGCGCCGCTTCTGCAGCGCGACTGGAAGGCCGTCGGGTATTTGCTCGTCAACAAGAGCGTGCGTTGTCCAGTCCCATCCCTCTACATCATCCCTTCCCTTCCCTTCCCTTCTTTTACCTGCCTACGCTCTCCGTCCCTCCACACCATCCCTTCCCATTCCTCCACACCGTCCCATCACATCCCTCCACACCATCCCTTCCCATCACATCCCTCCACGCCATCCCTTCCCATCACATCCCTCCACGCCATCCCTTCCCATCACATCCCTCCACATCATCCCTTCCCATCACATCCCTCCACATCATCCCTTCCTTTCCCTTCTTTTACCTCCCAGCCCACCCTTCCCCCGCATCACGCGCTCCCCCCCTCCCTCTCAGCCCACCAACACCACCCCTTCCCTTCCCTTCTTTTACCCACCAGCCCACCCTTCCCCCGCCTCACCCGCTCCCTCCTTCCTCTCAGCCCATCGCACAAACACCACCCCTACTTCAGCCCAACTAACCCCACACAGCGCGTGAAAGACATGGCGCGAACGCACGCACATCTGCTGCGGACGCAACAAGCAGGCGGCCAGCGACAGCCGGGCGAGATAGTTGAAGTACAGCGCTTCGTCTTCTGCTTCGCGTGCGACATGATGCGCGAGCTGGCCCACCTGTTCATCAGCATGACCAGTCAGGGCCTGCGCGAGGTCCACCCGACGCGGCGGCTGGTCGAGTGCCCGCGGGAGTTCGACGCCATCGCGTTCAAGCGCGGCATGTGCGGCCGCGGGCTGCAGATGCTGCTGTTTGGCGGGACCATTGATGTCATGCGCGGGCCCGAGACGGGGGACCATGAGGTAAATTACCTGCTGTTTAATATGCCTGGGATATGATATGGCTGGGCCTTTTGTGCGTCGGGATAATTAATTATGTGCTAACATCTTTGTATGATTAATAGGCTGGGATCCCGGTGATTCGCGACGACACCGGTGCGGCTTATAGAGTCCTCGACATGGGGGTTCAGGATCTCGTCGAGGCGGAGGAAGGTGAGCTGTCCTTTTCTCTATTTTTTTCTTTTTCTTTTGTTTTAGATCTCAGCGGTTTGATATCACGGTGCCCGAATACTAACCAAATACCTCAACCATGATAGGCTTCATAGGAGAGCTGTGGGGCGAAGACACCTCCATCCCGGCCGGTGATCTCGAGACCGGCGTCTACCGAAGCATGGACGGCGGCATCATCGTCCCTGACTCGAGCATACGGAGAACCGTCGGTTGGAGTCCCGAGCCCGACGCCATCTTTGCGTATCTGCTGGGCCAGCTCCGCGAGTTTGCGCAGTCCCGGGTCGTTGTCTCGTCCATGCACGATCGCGCGCGGGATGTGAAAAAGCACGTGGCGATTCTCATGCCTGCGTAAAGCTCGGGTTGAATGAGGGGATATTTACCTGAATTAATGGGTCAAGCCGGAGGGGATGGATTCAAGGAGGGATCTTGGGGGTGGTGGGATAATGGGCATGGCAATTCGGGGTTGGACGGGAAAGATCATAATGGCAATGGTTGAAGGCGTCGATGTGAATAGCTTACTGCAGTCAAAGACGGAAAGTGAAGCCGTTGATGATCACGAGGTTCGAGGGGTCAGAAGGAGGGGATTTCTTTTTTTTGCAGTCCATCATTACCGCAGATACCCAACTGGAATTAGTACGCATGGAAGAGGTGAAACTCATTCTTACTACGTCATATCGTTCACATGTAGTTAGCCCCTCTTCGATATAATCATTACGGATTTCGTTATCTCGAACCAGCCAAGCAGTTCGAGAAACAAAGAACCCCGAGGCTTTCGAGTGCCAGGTGTCTTCATCATTCTGCGATATCATGCCGGGTCACTGGCCGATCTTGCCTTCTTTGTTCTGGTGGGAGAGGCCACGTTCAAAACTGCTGCCTTTTGCAAACACTCCAGCTGTCCACATCACAAATGCCAAAAGGTAACCTGTTCAGTGCCGCGTCATCTCGGAAATGACTCTGTCAAGGCGGCAGCATCGTGTTTGTTTGTTGAGTAGGAGAGAATCTGTAGGACAGGAAGGTATCTGGGAATTAAGTACCCTGTAGGGAACAAACAAACTCTTCTGACCTGCAATAGAACTCAGGGAGACAACCATAGCAAGGTTGCGTCGGTCGATGCTCCTGCGTGCATCGAGGACGGATGTCACTCGGTGGCAGTCCAAAGGCAAAGCCTACCTAGGTACCTAACCTAACCTAGTTTCACCCAGCGCGTAAAGCCCGACGGTCCGCCCGCACATCCCCCGCATTACGTCGGTGCCCAGCAGGGCCCGCTAACACCCGGGCCTACAGTAGGTAGCCCGTAGCTCACAGGGGCTTACTTTATCGGGGCTGCTGACCGGGGATCTTAGGGCGCGATAAGGCTCGATAAGGCTTGGAAGGCTGGGAAGCTTGAGGTCAGTTAAGCCGTTTCGAGCCTGAGCGGGGTCCATTTGCTCGCTGCTTTCCTTGTCGTGCTTGTCTCCTTTCCGTCGTGGACGTCAGCCTGTGTTTCCGTGTCCCCCCCCCCCCCCCTGCCCGAGCTCAGCTGGCCTGTCCGCGTGCCTGTGCCTCAACCCGTTACGCCCGGAGCTTACCTACCTACCTACCTTTTACCTGACCTTGCTGAGGTCAGGTTCAGGTAGCTACATTACCTTGCCTTGCCTTGCCTTGCCTTGCCTTGCCTCGCGCACCTCACTTACGCACTCCTCGTGTGCGGCGCTTATGTGCATTACAGTGCCTTTATGAACCTTGATCTCCCCCAACCGAAGCAACCTTTAGCAGAGGGGCTCCTTCTTACAACCTCCTTCCCCCCACCACCACGACCGCGTCCTTCCTTCCCTTTTCGCCTCTATCACCTTCATGAACAACCGTCATAGAGGCGAGTGGCTCACCGAAAACAACCGAGTAGTAGTCCTGCAATCGACCTTGATTCACCAAAGCCCACAAATCATCACCAACAACAACAAGTAGTCGCCCAGGATGTTTGACATATTCGCCAAGCTGCTCTCGTGCGTCCCTCTCCGCCCCGCCCCTGCCCTCCAATTCCCAAAAAAGTGCCCCTCCTCGGAATCGCAAACTAACAAGAACATCGCCAACCCCGCAGCTCCATCGCGTCCTTCCTCTTCCCCCTCTTCGCCAGCTACAAGGCCCTCCAGACCGCGGACCCGGCCCAGCTCACGCCATGGCTGATGTACTGGGTGGTGCTGGCGTGCGCGCTACTGGTTGAGTCGTGGACCGAATGGATCCTAGTATGGTACGTCCAGCAACAACAACACCAACCCCCTCCCCCCCCCCCCCCCCCTCTCTCCTTTCTCCCCATTCTTCCCACTAAACCCAAACCACCCAAAACAGGATCCCCTTCTACGCCTACATCCGTCTTCTTTTCCTCCTCTACCTCGTCCTTCCGCAGACCCAAGGCGCGCGCATCATCTACCAAACCCACCTGCACCCGTGGCTGGAGGAGAACGAGGGCGCGATCGAGGACTTCATCGCCTCGGCGCACGAGCGCCTGCGCGCAGCGGGCATCGCCTACCTGAAGCGCGCCATCGAGCTGCTCAAGACCAACGTGCTGGGTCTCCCGCCGACGCCCGAGCCTGCGGCCGCCTCCGCGGCCGCCAACGCCCCGTCCTCGCCGCAGTCGTACACCCAGACGCTGCTCGCGCGCTTCACCCTCCCGTCGGCGCGCTGGGCCGGCAACGCAGGCGGCGCTCCCTCCAGCACGGCGGATTTCTACAACCTCGTCGCGTCCGCGGTCAGCGCGGCTACTCGCAGCGGCAGCTCGACAGCTCCCGACGCGACCATCATCCCGGACACCATCCGCGGCACGACGGCGCGCATGTCCTTCATCGCGGCGCAGCGCGAACGGCTGAACTATGTGCTCTCGGCGCTGGACCGCGAGGCCACGCAGCTGGAGCTGGACCAGCTGGCCCAGGCGCGCGCGGCTAGTATCAGTCTGGACGGCGGTAATAGCAGTGGCGCGCGGTCGGCGTCGAGCGAGTACGGCGGGCTGAGTAAGAGCCGGTCGGAGGCGGACTTTGAGAAGCTCGAGGCTGAGAGCGGTGCCGAGGAGGACATGGAGGACGGGACGAGTGTGCGCCGACGCACCCCGGCCGCTAATCCGCCTGCTGCGGGCGGCGGGTGGATGCCCTGGGGCTGGGGCGCCGCGGCTTCGCCGAGTGGTAATGATACCGGGCGCAGCACTGGGTTTGAGTAGGAGAATACCCGGTAGGGATCTGGCGGGTTTGAGGATAAGGATAGGACGGTTCTGGGCACGGCGGTTCAAGGGGATGGCGTTGTTCACAGTGATTTGCTTTTGGTCGGTTTAGACCTGGCCGCCAGGCGAGGAAGGCAAGTCTTAATAGAGCTAGAGGGCTGCCAGTCAGCGCGTAACCCTTTGCTTTCTTTAGGTTGCAGTCGAGACATGGCTCCAGCGAGTGTTATTAGTCCCAAGTCGCTCGCATGGGTTTCTTAGACAATATACGACATGGCATCAACACGCGCAATTGCCTGTCTGCTCAAGTTACAGGATCCGTGAAGAAGAAGAAGAAGAAGAAGAAGAAGCGCCATCGATCGATCCCTTGATCTATATCTAGAGGGTATATATCGTACACTTGAGTAAAGGGGAGGGGACCTACGGCACGGAGCCCCGATATCCGACAAAACAGACACATGTTATGTATATCTGTGCTGCACGCGCAAAAGAAAAAGCAAAAATCCGCATAACTGTACACTTCTCATGCCATGCAGCTTGGGTCATTATAGCAGGCCACACACACACACACACACACATACACTCGTTCTTTCTTTCTTTCTCTCCACGTGCGTAACTCACTTACGCACAGCCTGGTAGGGGTACATGGGCTCCGTGTCGCGGCGGGTCCAGATCTGGCGCTTCTTCTTGTTGACGACGTGCTCGACCCAGATCTCCTGGGCGTGCGCCTTCTTGAAGGCGCGGATGAAGCGCGGGTCCCACAGCTCCGACGCGATGCCCAGGTCCTTGCAGCACCGCAGCAGCGCGTTGGACTTGCAGCCCTCGCCGGCCGTCGGGATCGTCTCCTCGGAGAAATACTGGCACTCGCCGCGGGCTTGGGCGATGAATCTGGTAAATCAGGTTAGATTAGGGGTAGTTTCTTTGGGAAGAAGAAATGGGAGAGAGTAAAAAAAAAAACGTACCGGCCGTGCACAATCAGGGCGTATTCCCGGGTGACCACCTTCTCGCCGACGACCAGCTCGCCGCGCGGCGCGAGCCCCCAGCCGCCGGGGCCAAAGGCCTGGTTGAGGATGCGGCGGTACTTGATCTCGGGCAGGTAGATGATGCCGTCGGGCTTGATCTCGACGTCCTCCAGGTCGAGCGGCCGCATGAGCAGCGCCGCCGTCTCGGGGCTGAAGGCCGCCGTCGAGAGCCCGTGGAACGACGACGACCAGTCGATGCCCTGGCCGTCGACGCCGCCCGGGGCCGCCTCGCCGCTGCTGGCGATCGCGGCCGTGAAGGCTGATGAGGGTGCCGTGCTGTTGTAGCTGCCCGTCTCCGTGGTCGGTATCCGCGCCGCGAGCACGGGGTCGACGTCCTCGATGGCTGTGGCTGGTGGGACTGCCGCTTGCGGGTCGATCACGCCCGCGACCAGGTCTTCGGTGGGGCTCGGTCGACTGCCTGAGTTGCTGACCCGGTAGGCGGGGCGCTTTGAGGTGCTGTTGTTGTTGTTAGGGTATCTACTGGCGGCGGAGGAGGAGGAAGCGGATCTCGAGGGGGTGGTGGCTGCGGGCGGTGGTCTGCTGGTCGTCGAGACTGCGGCGCGGGCAAAGGCTGGGCGACGGGCGGCGGCGAGCGGGTGGGAGAATTGGAGGCATTGGAGGGCCGAGGAGGATGTGCTCCGGAGAGGACGGCATGCTTGGAGGGCGTGGGACCGCATGGTGGGCGGTGAGAAGGCGCGGCTGGAGGAATTGGCGAATTTTGGGTTATGGGGAAATTGTATCTAGGAAAAGAGTCGACGAACGGGTCCCTTGATGGATGTTTCTCAACCTGGAAAAGTTACGGATACCGAGCTTGGACCTGGATGTTGCTTGGCGGCGGTAATTAAGGTATGTGTTACGCTACGCTACGGGATACCGCTAGTTGTCACTGAACGGTAATTGTCAGTGGTCAGATACCTAGGTGTGTAATGGATGTTCAGCATGGATGTTCAGCGACAGCCGGGCACCCTGGGCATGGAGACAGAAGACAAGTAGGTGAAGACGGGAGGCCAAGGCAGCAGTGATGTCTGGAGAGAGAGGAGAATGATGTTTACAATTAGAATACGTGAGGTGTCTTTTGGTGGTGAGTTTCTTAACGGAGCGCTCCACTTTCCTAACCCCGAATTCTACTTGGGCAGCTGGCCTCAGGCGTCCTTGGTATCTGTTCTCTTGGCGTTGCCATGCTCCTTCCAACACCGCCTGAACCTATCCATCTGGCCGTTGCAGTTTCCGTGTCAGCAGAGAAACTGCGACCCAGCAGGATCAGGTATCTACACCTGGCATCTGTCGACTCACCTCGTCTTTGCAGGCTCGCCAGTCCTTCTTCTCGTAATAGCAATCGGTCATCTTGGCGTTCTCATCTAGACAGAACGAGCGACATTAGAACTCAAGATAGACGAGATAGAAAAAGAACACAAAAAAAAAGATTGCAGGTGCAGAGCCCAATCAAGCCCGACCAGCCCTTTCCGGTCTCAGTCCTGTTCTGAATTGGCCCTGGTGATGTCACTGCACCAATTTTTTTTTCTCGTGACATTTCCGGAGGGCTGAGACGTACCTGCGCAGCCGGTGCTGAAGATGCGCTTGTCCCTGCATGAGTGCGGCGGTCAGTCAGTCAGACAGTCAGAAACAGAAGTGCAGGCCGTCAATTACCGAGCCCCATTCACCGCATGGCAAGGCGCGACCCGGGGGAGACGAGACAAAAAAAAAAAGGGCTCGCTTCGGACTTCGGTGACCGGACCATGGGAAGGGAGAGAAAAAAAAAGAAACCACTAACCACTCATCCGGCTCATCATCGTGAGCCATCGTCTGTTGTTTTATCTCGCTTTCTTGCTTCGACATTTGGGACTGCATCGATTTTCGCCGAGTCTAGGTTGTCGTGTCGTTGTTTGTTTGCTGTAGAGAGGTCGCTGTACAGGCGCAAGTTAGGGGCTCAATTAGGGGACGTCAACGGCGCCATTGGACACCACCACCAAGCGAGCGGCATTCCACATTCCCGCCCACTGCGTCCGATCGAGCTCACCCACCACGCACGCACACCCGCCATCCGTCCTGGGTTGGAGGTTCCGATCTGGGCTGTCAATCGTGCGACCAATCTCAACAACCCCCCTCCCCCTGTGGCGCAAGATGGCTTCACGAAAACTCAACGTCTTGGTCTACACGGGTGCGCAGTCTTTGTCTCTCTTTTACCGACCTTGATCTTCAACCTTGACCTCTCATGAACCACGGCATCTGACAGTCTTCAAGGAACCGGGTCCACTATCGAGTCGGTCCGGCACTGCATCTACTCGCTCCGCCGGCTGCTGTCGCCCAACTATGCCGTGATCCCCATCGCCGAGTCGGCGCTGCTCAAGGAGCCGTGGGCGCCGACCTGCGCGCTGCTGGTCATCCCCGGTGGAGCCGACCTGGGCTACTGCCGCGTGCTGAATGGCGCTGGTAACCGCACCATTGCGCAGTTCGTCCGTCGCGGGGGTGCCTACCTGGGCTTCTGCGCCGGTGGGTACTATGGCAGCCAGCGATGCGAGTTCGAGATCGGCAACAGGGAGTTGGAAGTGGCCGGAAGTAGGGAGCTGGCCTTCTTCCCTGGCACATGCCGCGGCGGCGCCTTCAAGGGCTTCGCCTACCACAGCGAGCGCGGCGCCAAGGCTGCTACGATATCCGTGAAGAAGGCGGCATTTTCAGGGGTCGGCATGCTTCCGGACGAGTTCAGGTGCTACTACAACGGTGGCGGCGTGTTTGTCGACGCCGACAAGATGGCGTCTGAGGGCGTCGAAGTGCTTGCCGAGTACGCAGACGACCTGGATGTCGAGTCTGGGAGCATCAAAGCCGCCGTGGTCTATCGCAAGATCGGAGACGGCGGTGCGATTGTGACTGGGCCTCATCCCGAGTGAGTGCGCCAGACAGAGTGACTGTTGCTGGTGTCCTTTCAACTGTCAACTAACAACAAGCCAGGTTTGCCGGGGTTAATCTGCACCCGCACCGCGAGATCCCCGGTTACGATGCTCTAATCCAAGACCTCACAGCAGAAGACGGCGCCAGGACTAACTTTCTCAAGGCTTGTCTCACGAAGCTGGGACTGGAGGTTAGCCAGGGAGTGTCAGCCGTTCCAAGTCTATCCAAGATCCACGTCTCCTCGCTCAACCACACCGAGGTCGCGGACCTCATGCACACCTTCGAGGACATCATCACCATCGAGGAAGGAGAAGACTTTATCAAGGCAGAGAACGACCTGTTTCATCTTGAGAAGCCAGACTCGAGGTGGTCCATGGCGGGTCTGAACGAGGCGTTGGCGAGCCAGTATGAGGCAAAAAATAAGAACACAGGTCGCGGCACCCCAGACCCAACGGCCGAGTACACCCCGATTCCCAAAAGTATCGTGTCCCACGAAGACGCGTGGCCAGAACCTAGGGAGACTCCGTACTTCAACCACGCTGTTTTCTACTCGAGCCTCGGCGAGTACAGACGAAAGGGAAACAGTGCGAAGGAATGGGGCGATGTGCTCATGTACGGCGAGGTCGTCACCAGCACAAACACGTTGCTTGACAAGTAAGAAGCCGATCTGGCTGTCTGGCTAGCTGGCCGCAAGGAAGCAAGACACTAACCTCTTGAGACAGAAACCCAAAGCTCCTTGCCAAGCTATCGACCGGCTTTACTGTCACCGCAACGACTCAGGTGGCGGGTCGCGGCCGTGGCTCCAATGTCTGGGTATCGCCAGCCGGGTGCCTCATCTTCTCCACCGTCATTAACCACCCAGCTCGGTACGCCGCCTCGCGCCCCATTGTCTTCCTCCAGTATCTCGCCGCCATTGCCATCGTCGAGGCCATCAAGTCCTACGACGTCGGCTACGACGCGATCCCCGTCAAGCTCAAGTGGCCCAACGACATCTACGCCCGGGACCCGACCAAGCCCGACCAAGTCTCGTACGTCAAGATTGGCGGCATCCTGTCCAACTGCGCCTATTCGGCCGGGAACTACCAAGTCGTGCTAGGCATCGGGGTCAACACCAACAACGGCCGGCCAACCACGAGCCTCGACGCGCTCCTGCCGTTCGCCAGCAGCGACCTGGCCCCCTTCCGCCTCGAGAGGCTGCTCGCGCGCATCCTGACCTGCCTGGAGGCGCTGTACGGCGAGTTCTGCCATACGGGGTTCTCGCGGGACCTCGAGGAGCGCTACTACAAGCACTGGCTGCACACGAACCAGATCGTCACGCTCGAGGCCGAGGCCGGGGTCCAGGCGCGCGTGCTGGGCATCACCCGCGACTGGGGCATGCTCAAAGCCGAGGAGGTCAAAGACGACGGCATCAACGGCGCGCTGAGGGCGACGGGTAAAGTGTGGGCCCTGCAGAGTGATGAGAACAGCTTTGACTTTTGGAAGGGGCTCGTGAGGAGGAGGTTGTGAGGATCCCTGACAGGATAGAAAATCATCGAGAGGTCTTGTGGGGGGTGTCGTTTGCTTCCCGCATGGGGTTAGGATGCGACCTCGCTACCGAACTATCAAGCCGGCTCTCAGATCGTCTGGAGACGGGATACATGAGGGCGGGGGGAGGGGGGGTGGAAGAAAACGAAGCAACGGCTACTCAGTGCGCGCAGCTCGACCATGCAAGATAAACTCAAAGAGGGTGATGGGTTAGGACGGATCCTGGTCTGCGATGGCCTGTTTGGATGGGCAGGTTTGGTTGTCAGCTCTGACCTCCTTTTCCCCGCAATGCGATGTGGGAGACGCTGCATGCCCGGGTTACATTTGCGGGGAGCATGGCTGGCGGGCATCTGTTCGCGGGAGCACGTCTGCGGTTTCGTTTTGTCTAGATCAAGCCCTCGCTGTGCGATCTGCTTGCGCGAGGTATTTTCTCCGGCACCCACTAGTAAGCTTGTTTCGATGGGGCGTGCGGTGGTTGAGGGCAGTTCGGAAGATTAGAGAAGTGTGCCGACGGACCCCGGGTTGGTATTTTTGTTCTTCGTTTTTTTCTGTTTCTTCTTCTTTATACAATAGAGATAACAAGACTTTTAGACAGACAGACAGGACAACGTGAACAAGACTGGGGTTAGAACTACGCCGGCCGCATCGGAAAGAAGCACGAGCCGTGAAGACCCTGCCTTGTCCCGCCCGTGACGGACTGCCGTCGATGCGCGATGTGCGATGTCGCATACCAGCCGTTCTTATACCTCGAACCCGAAGTCGAGCATGGTCGGGCGCAACGCTGCTATTAGCACAGACACAACGCCACGAGCTTGATCATGGCGTGCATACTGTACACTAACTGCCTACCTCCCTTGGTGGATAGCTGATCTCATTGCGGTTCGTTGATCGATGGCAGAACGTGGAGCAGACTGGATTCAGCGTCCTGAAGCATGCGGGCGACGGATGCCATTCACCCCTTCCAGCCAAGGCGATATGCGGCGCAACATATGGAGTAATCGGCCCGCCACACTGTGCTGCTCAATATCGCCATCTGGGACGGCACCCACGACTTATCAAAACAGGTCGCTCCAGTAACGCATTCAGGTCGCTTGATAGTACTAGTAAGACAGCAGCCTGTCCCCCCAGCGGGACCGGCATTGAGCTGTATATTTGGTCGTCTTTTTCCTTCTCGGTCCTCCCCGCAAATTGCCCCAATCGGTACTATGCATGTCATTTCTGGCTCAATTGCTGCACGGCACCACCCTTGGCCCACGGCACTCGAGCCAATCATGGCGCCCTGTTGCGGCTCGAGAGCTCGAGCGACGGCTCCCGTCCCTTGTCGAGGGAATGCAACCGTGGCAGAGCTCTCTCCCACGGGCTTCCGTGCGCTAGCCTGGATGGAGTGTGCTGGTGAGGAGGGAGCACTTTCCATTGCCCTGATGAAGTCCGTCGACGGCGGACCAGGACGGACGCGGGAGAAGAGAGGTCATATAGATGGTGTTGCCATGTTGTTGACCTGTGAGGTTTCTTCTTCTTTCGTTGGATCTGCTGACGCTCCGAGTTGTGTCTTGCCGATCTCAGTGTGAAGACATCGGGATCACTTACATACCACCAGCAAGCTAATAGACCGAAAGCTTTAAACAGCTTACGAACCTTTATACGACCGCACCCGAATTACGAACACGAAAGATTAACTGGTGAGAACCAAGTGGAAATCCGATCAATGTTGAGGTGACACGTCTCACACCTGGACCAACGCCGGGACTGAGATTGAGCGTCAACAAATTTGTCGTCCGGCCCCCTTTTGCCTGGAGGGCCAGAACAAGCAGTCGCAACAATGACAACAGAACCTGGCCACACAAAGTTCAACCTCACATACCCACCGGTGCCATATACCGGCACGGCGAACCTGACAGATCCCAATGGAGGCGTAGCGACCGTCAATGTGAGTGCCACTTCGCACTCAGCCAACAAACCCGAGCCCACTAACATTCACCAGGCCTATGACAACTCCATCATCCCGGGGATCCTATTTGGGATATTAGTCCCTCACATCGTCTGCACACTGTTCATCTTAGCGCGGACATGGTCTCGCCTCTTTCTCCTCCGGACATGGTTCCTCGACGACACCCTCATCATCCTAGCATGGATCTTCTCCACGACCGTCTGCATCGTGTACAGCATCGCAGCGCAGTCTCCAACGCTCCACGACACAACAGCAACAGCCACAGCAAACACGAGCACAACCCCTGACGAGCACGACGCAACCACTGCTCCCTACGTGCTGCGCACTTACATCGGGCTCATCTGCTACCAGCTCTGCCTGTGCCTGACCAAGCTCTCCATCCTAGCCTTCTACCTGCGCATCTTCTCATCCCGCCCGATCGAGCGGCGGCTCGCCCGGGCCACCGTCATCGCCGTGCTCCTCTACGGCATCCCGCTGCTCTTTATCACCATCTTCCAATGCCACCCCGTGCCAGTGGCCGCCAACACCTCCTTCAGCGACAACCCCACGAAATGCTTCACTTTCATCCCCCTACTCATCTCCTCCTCCTCGCTGCACACCGCCACCGACGCATGGCTCATCATCCTGATAATCCCATGCATCATCCGCCTCGACCTCCCGCCGCGCCAAAAGGCCGCGCTGGCCGTCGTGCTCAGCCTGAGCATCTTCGTCATCGCCGCCAGCCTAACCCGCCTACAACTCTCACTGCACGCAAACTTCCTCCCGTCCAGTAGCACGAATACCCAAATCGCCAGCACGCTCGCCTTCTTCGTGATGACGGTGCTCGAGCTGGACCTGGCTCTGCTCTGTGCCAGCGCACCGACACTACGCCCCGTCCTAGCCCGCTTCTGGCCACGTCTAGGCATGGGCGAGCCGTCGTCCGCGCGCCGGCCCTCGCCACGACTACACAACAACAACAACAACAACAACACGAGCCGCAGCGCCGATCTGACCTCGGTCGTCAGCTACCACGGCTACCCGTGGACGCAGCCCGCCGCGCAGAGCAACCTGCCGATGCCGATGCCGCCGCTGGCCGTGCTCGCGCACCGCACGCCGACGACGCTGAGCCTGCGCAGCTTCATGAGCAGCATGGCGCCGCGCAGTAGGGGCCAGACGCTCGGCGAGGACCGCGCGGGGCTGTTACCGCGAGAGAGTGATCTGCCAGTGGAAACCGAGAGGGAGAAGCGCAGGCGGAGCTCGGTCGGGTTCGAGGGGTACTATGACCAGTATATGGGCTATGCCAACGACGACAAAGACAAGAGGAGAGCGAGCAGGAACTTGAATGGCCCGGGTATCAAGGTGGATACGACTGGTACTGCTCGGCACAGCGGGAGGAGCAGTGTTGGGCGGTGGGGCGATAGCCAGGAGAGCTTTGTCCTGGGCGTGAATGATCCTAATAGTCCGAGCAGGCTTAGTCCTGTGTCGGACTCGGGGCTAAGCGGGGTTACCTATGCGCCGTTGTTGTTGAGTCCGAGTGCGGAGGCGAGGGGGGAGGATAAGGAGAAGGGGAAGGGGAAGGGGAAGGGGAAGGGGAAAGAAGAGGGGGAGGCGGAGGGATAGTACCCCAGGCGGGTAAGGGATTCGACACAGAAAGAGAAGAGCCTTGGTTTGATGGGTCTGTCTGTCTAGGCGGTATTCCATCTGTCGGTTTCTGAGCACGCTCCTTTTTGGGTTCAAGTTTCGTCGCTGGCGTCCAGATTTCTACTGACTTTGCGTTTCCGGTAATTATGGCATTGATGGTTGGTTGGTTGGTTGGGGTATTGCGGTTTTGTTTTCTTTGCATGCTAATAACATGGTGCAGGCTTCTCGCGGGGTTTCGATACCTGGGTGTGTGGTTCCTTCCACGAGAAGAAACTCAACATTTTACAGCGAGAACTACACTTCGCATCACATCACATCACATACACGGGGCCGGTTGGGCGGGCATTTGTCGGGGGTTGGCGGTTGGCGGCTGGGGACGGCTAGGCAAGGCATGACAGGTGTAATGGTTTTGGAAGAGGGACACCTCCGGAGTTGAGAAGCTATGAATACCGGGTGACGACATGGGGTGGGAGGGTTGAATAAGAGAGGATAAAGAGGAAGAGGAAAAGGACAAGAGGGCGGGAGTGGAAGCGAAAAGATGAGAAATACCCATCATTGCAGCTAATACAGTTTCTTTATCACCAATCTAGATATTTGGTTCCTATCAAGTACGAATAATGCTGCACTGCACATGTGCTCATTCATTCTACCGGCAAGCTAACGTGGGTATCGCCACTCATCTCCAAAACATCCATCCTGAGACCAAGTCTTTCACTGCTCTCCCATCATCATTTGAGAGATATGTAAATAGAGCCGGACTTGTTGAAGATGCTGGAAAGTACAGTTGCGTATTGTAGTAGTATCATTCGTTCAACGCTTTTTGCTATTGCCTCTTGGCCCCCGATTCGTATTATCACGTAAGAATTTCCAGATGGTCATGTTCATCGTGATTATCTGGCAAGATTCAAGTTTGCCGCTATTTGTTAATTCCTTGCAGCCACGGTCCTCCTGGATCAACGTAAGGACGATCAACGTAAGGACCCTCTTTGAGGTGAGAGCAATCAAGGCTCTAGGGTAAGGCAAAATACTATAGGGTAAGTTCTTTAGAACTCTAGGGTAAGCTACAAAACTCTAAGGTAAACACCTTAAACTCGACGCAGCAGTCCCGATCACCGGATGCCGCGGCTGGTAAGCCAAATTGGCATTTGCACGTGTCTTTCTGATTGTGCAGCCGATCCTATAGCGGGCAAAGGTGGAAACGTCGACGGCCTGAGGATAGTGGTTGCTCTTGGACTGAGTTAAAATTATACCTTGCCCTGTCTGAGCATCACTGCTTCGTCTTTAGCGTCTAAACTCTCTCAGCGATTCGACATCCTTACCTAAACCTTGAAATCCGAACTGAAGATTGACATTTAAGCCCCATAGTCTCGATAATCACGCGATCTGGAATTAGCTCACCCCCGACCTGGACGGGCTGAAAAGCAAGGTAAACAGTATTTATACGCTTCTGGGCTTACTCGACCAGCTTCATATCCAGCTCCCTCTGCATGATTTATCTACCCGCCCTGCCTCCAGACAGAAGAACAGGGCCGCCGTCTCTCGCCGTAGACTCTGTATAGTACAAATGATTAGAACACACAAATGCGCGCACACATGATGCCTCCCCCTCATACATACACGCACGCACGCACGCACACTCTTTCTCGTGTGAATGGAGGCGCGCCGTGTCCCCCAAGATCTAAAACCCGCAATGCAAAAAAAAAAGTGTCCGGCAAATACCCTGCCGGATCCCAACCACATTAACGCCAGGGCTGCCGAAGTCGAGTGAAGATGTGTTACATGGGAAAAATCGCGTCGAGGTCCCTTCTCTCCTCCGCCTTTTTCGCCTTTCTTTTTTCCCCCGCCGCCTCTCTTGATGTCTAGGTATGCGTGCCATGGATGGGTCAATGGCCCGGGCAGGCCCGTTAATATGCGCCGTGTCCGTCATGCCGCCACCGCCGATGCCTCCAACAACCCTGATGCCGCTCCCAAACGCCTTACACCGCACCAAAGCCAGCCAGCGCGGGACAGGAAATCTTTCTCTTCGTCCTTTGGCCACGCAGAGAACGGAGGTGGTGGAAGCGGCTACCTGTCCTTGTAGATCTTCGGGTTGAAGCCGCTCTTTATCTCGGCCTCCTGCTCGGCCTTCTCTATCGTGGGCTTGACCTCGGCCTCGATGCGCTCGCGCGCGCGCAAGATCTTGCTCTGCAGGTAGAAGGAGCCGCCCTTGGTGGGGTCGTTGGTGTCGAACAGCTTCTTGAAGCGGGCCATGACGTCCTCCATGTCGGCTTTGCCGTCCTTGGGCGGCTTGACGTTGAGGATCTTGCAGGCCTCGTCCAGGGTCATGCCCGTCTTGGCGGCGGCGCCGCCCGAGGCGTTGGTGTTGCCGGCCTTGGCCTGGGCGCGCTGGTACTGGCTCGAGGCCGACGCCTGCTTGTAGGCCTCGGAAAAGGCGCGGCCGAGCACGCGCGAGCCGATGAGCACGACCTGGGTGATGACGCGGTAGGCCTGGATGCGCGAGGGATGGTTAGCGAGTGGCAGAAGGATGCATTTCGGTGTTGGGGCTGTGTTGAGCGAATTGGAATTGGGAGTGGAACTGGGGACTGGCGGGGGCGGAGATGCACGCTGCTGATGTCGTTGCTGCTGCTGCTGCTTACCATTGTCGCGGGGAGCACGAGCTGGTTGCCTTGCAGGCCTTTTGTTCGACTATTGCAGGGCGCGGGGCGGCTTCGACGTGAGGTGGTGTGTTGTTGCGCAGTTTCTCGCTGCCGTGGACGTGATGTGGCGGGCGGTCGTGTCGGATGGTTGGAGTTTTGACGGGCGACAGCAAGCGATGGCAGGCAATCGCGAGGGTGGAACAGGGACCTCTCAAAAAATTGAGCCGCGGAGATTGAGCCGCGCCGATTGCCGGAATTTCTGCGGCGGCGGCGGCAACTAATTGGCAGTCCGGTACCAACTTCAAGTTGGAGCCTCAGGCCGTAAGTGTCAGCTGCTGCTGCGCGGTGGACACCGCCAAGGCCACCCACCGACTGGCCAGCGTCCTGCGTGGCTGTGGCAAGCAGGAGCTCTCGTTAGGGGGGAGCTTCTGACGTCTGGAAAGAAGCAACATCGCAACTTCTTAAACTTCGACACTTTACACTTTGCATTTGCAAACCCACCGCGCCCCCAACCCGACTGTCCTTTCTGGCCAACGACCACGTCACCAACTCCATCGCTCGCGCTTTCATTGATCCGTCACCACTTTCTTCCCAGTGAGCCCCATTCGTTGCACGACAAAACTCTCCTTCGCATCGAACATCACTGCCCCCCCCTTACGACACCCATCATGGCGCAATACTACGGCGCGCCGCCAAACCAGCCCGCCTACGGTCACCCAGGCGCCCAAAACCTCGACTTCTTCCAGACCAACTACGCACAGCCGGTATCGGGCCACGCGACGCCCTCACAAGCATCCTACGGCTACGGCGTGCCCCCGTCCACAGGCGGTTTTGGTGCACCGGGCGGCTTCGGTGGTGGTTTCGGCGCGGCCCCCGGCGTGTCAGGCCGCATGGGCGAGGCGGGCGGTCTGCGGACAGGATGGCTGGCCGCATTCTCGACCGAGGGCTACGAGGGCGAGCCGGGCCTGCTTGAAGAGATCGGCGTGAACGGGCATCACATAAAAACAAAAGTTCGTCCCACCCCCTTGAACCGACAACCATCCATCCCCCGCCCAGCACAACAACTAACAACCACACCCCCACAGACCCTCGCAGTTCTCAACCCCTTCAGCCGCATCGACCAACACCTCATGGATGACAGCGACCTGGCAGGGCCTATACTTTTCTTTCTTCTCTTCGGCACATTCCTCCTCTTCAGCGGCCGTGTCCACTTCGGTATGTACCAAGCCCAACCCGACGGATCCCTTTCCCCTCCAGACTCCCATCTAACCCTTTCCCTCACCAGGCTTTATTTACGGTCTCGCCGTGTTCGGCTCCCTCAGCCTGCACATGATCCTCTCGCTCATGGCGCCAGCCGACGGCACCGCCGTCCCCTCCCAAGGAGCGCCCTACTCCTCCGCGACACCCTCCTACCCCGGCCAACCGATCGATCCCTCGCAGTCTCACGGCGGCGGCAGCGACGGCAACCTCTCGAGCACACTCACCTACGCGCGCTCGGCAAGCGTGCTGGGCTATTGCCTGCTCCCGCTGGTGGCGACAAGCCTGATCGGCATCGTCATGCCCATGAACTCGCCGCTTGGCATCGTCATCATCACCGCCGCCATCACCTGGTGCACGTACTCGGCCTCGGGCATCTTCAGCGTGTGCGGGCGGATGCGGAATATGCGCCTCCTGGTGGCCTACCCCCTGGCGCTGTTCTATGTCGGGTTTGGAATCATGGGGGTGTTTAGCAGTCGGGGGAGCAGCTTAGCCAAGGTGACGGGTGTTTCGTAAGAGCTGGGTGCATGGCAGGTACCTGGGCGGGATGGAGGAATGGCAGTCAATTTTTTTGGAATCGGAGGAAGAAAATGAGGACAGTCTAATTCGTAGAGAAACAAACATCCATATTTACTAAATTATTGACAATGGAGGTGACGGGGGCCGGACTGCTCGTGTATCTGTATTCTTTGGTGATTGTCGTTGAGGAGGGTATCACGGGACTAGGAAAACAAAACTCAGACCAGCGAGTAGCTGCGGGTCTGCTCGTTATTTTAGAAGCGGACTGGACAAGGTATTACCGACGGGGTACAGCGTATCAATAAGAAAACCACTTGTCTTCGTCTGTCGTGACCAACTGAGCGAACGACTTTGATCTTCGATAAACACCCTGATATCTGCTCGTATTACCCGGCTGATGTCGGTACTATTTGCATCCATGATTGACTTGCGCTTTCCCAGTGATTCGTTCTTCTTCAATCTTGTAAAACACCTACAACGCCTGGGGGAAATAGTAAAGGATCAAGCTCAACAAACAACAACAACAACAACAACCACCACAATGACATCACAAAACCCAAGACAACCAGACGCACGTATGTAGGTATGCAGCATGTAGTCAAAAACAGCAAGCAAGTTGCGACTGCTTGTCCCGTAATTCCGATTGATCAAACCATCTCTAATCCATCTATATAGTACAACACAGTTCAGCCCGAGCCGGAAAAAAGAAGCTCATGCCCGCCCAAAAAGAAGCCGGAAATTTCCCTAGTGCAAACCACCTCACCATCCACGCAGGCATTCAGTTGAACAGCAACGACAGCAGTCTCTGATCAACCAACCAACCAAATCACCGGCAGCGCGGGAAAACAAGGAAAAACGGGACCAGGAACGCAGGAACAACCAAGAATGGAATTAAAAAAAAAAGGTCCAAGAAACGTCAAGATATGAAGAGAGGGAGAAAACGGGGAAGAAAAAAAAAAAGCCATATGATACCGACAATGCAAATCCCTCCCTCCCTCCCTATCTAAAAGAAAAAACGAAAACAAAAACGGCCCGAAAGTCCACGCAATATTGAGGTGCCAAAGACGAAATTTGGGCCCTTGGTGGGATTCCACCCGCGCGTGGGGGGCGGCGAAACGAAGCCGCGCAGCCAGACCAGACCAGACCAGCCAAGTCCATGAAGTTTCATCATCGTCTTTTCTTTCTCCTCTCTTTTCGCTTCTCTTGACGTTGTTCCATCCAACCAACCAACCGGCCAACCGGCCAACAGAGCAAAGCAAGCAACCGCCAAGCACACCGGAAAAAAGCAAGACCAGACGCATCGCCCATTCCAAATTCCAAACCCCTCCATTTTTGATGTGTGATTTGCTTGCTTGCTCGCTTGCTCGCTGCGTTAGCCATACGTGGTGTGGATAAATAGCAGCCTGACATGCCCCTTGAATACCGCTGGGCTGGGAAAGAAGCCTGTAGAAAAGAAGCAAAATGAACCATGAGTTCTCAAAAAGAAGAAAAAACGGAAGCCATCTGCCACTCCGCCATGATGCAATCCTCCATCCCATTTCCTTCCTCCTCACTCACACAGCCCCTACTCCACCGCAGCGCCCAGAATCGAGTACTGCCCGCCGGCGCCAGCCCAGATGATCTTTCTGTCCCGGATGGCCGAGTTGTCAATCAGCGTCGGGGTGGCGATGTCCTCGGTGGTGCCCTGGCCGGTCTGGTAGTTGGCCGAGAAGCCCCACGAGTAGACTTGGCCGTCGCCAGTGATGGCGAGGCTGTGGTCGGTGCCGGCGGCGACGCTGACGACGTCGTCGACGCCGGGGACGGGCTGGGGCTTGAGCAGGATGCGCGGCTTGTTCTGGTCGTCGAAGAGCGCGTTGTCCTCGTTGAAGGACCCGGCCGGCTGGCCGACCTGGTGGCCGTCGATGCGGCCCCAGGTGAGCAGGGTGCCGTCGACGGTGCACGCGAGCGAGTGGTGCTCGCCGCCCGTCACGCTCGCGATCTTCCAGGCCGCCAGCGACGCCACCACCTCGGGCTTCATCACGTACCCGCCGTCCTCGCCGGCTTCCGTCTCGATGCCCAGCTCGGCAAAGTTGTTCAGCCCCCACCCGATCACCCGGCCCTTGGTGTCCTGCACGAACGAGTGGTACGACCCGCACGTGATTTTCTCCGCCTTGGCCCGCAGCGGCAGCCGGCCGATGCCCGTCGGCACCAGCCCGCCGTTGTAGTCGCGCTCCAGCAGCTTGCGCGCGAGCTGGCCCTGCTGGCCCGCGCCCCACGCCGAGATCTTGTTCTTGTCGTCCAGCGCGATGATGTGGTTGGAGCCTGCCGCGAGCTGGACGATCTTGGTGAGCTCCGTGATCTGGATGGCCGTCTTTTGGATCAGATCCTTGCGGTTGAAGCCGAGGATGCCTTCGTTACTCTGCAGTGGCGGGTTAGTAAAGAACGCTGTGGTTGGGGGGAAGGTTGTTGGGGGAAAAAACTTGCCCTGAATGTACCCCATCCGTAGACCTTGCCTGTGTTGGTCAACGCAAAGGTGGCGCTGTCGCTGGCGACGACCTGGCTCCACACCGTGTCTTCCGGCACGTTGGAGGTGTCGATCTCAGCGGGGAGGCTCTCTTTGGGGTTGAGCCCGCTGTCGTCGTCGTCGTCGTCGTCGGATTCCTCGTCGTCGACGTCGCGCAGGCCGCCCGACCATGTGGTTTCACGGCCGAGCGCGCCTTGGTCGTTGACGCCCCATGTGAGGATCCGGTTGTCGTTGGTCAGAGCCGCGACGTGCATGCCGCCGCAGGCCACTTGCACAATGCCTTTAAGGTTGTGGTTGATGCGCGGGCGCTTGACGTCGATTGGCTTCTTGCCCTGGTACTTCATGGCGCCGAGTCCAAGCTCGCCGGAGCTGCCCTCGCCAAACACAAAGATGTCCATGACCTGGGTGGGCACCTTGTTGATGGCCTTGAGCTGGACCCGGCTGGCGGCCGCCTTCTTAGGCGCGACCTTGATCTTCTTGGCCGGCTGCTCGTCCCCATCTTCCGATGCCGACCTTTTAGACCGCGCAGGGGACGGAGCGTTGGCTTGCTGGGCTTCATCCTCATCGACGGCGGTCTTCTCCTCGTCTTCGTCTTCTACATCGTCGCGCTTGCGCTTTGCGAGATTGGCCTTTGTTTGGCTGCTAGCGGTGTTCTCCTTGTCTGACTCCTCGGCGGCCTTCTTCGCCTTGGATGCGGCAGCAGTCTTTTTGGGAGCAGCGGCTGCGGCAGTCTTCTTGGGCGCCGCAGGAGCCTTCTTCGTGGCGACGGCGGCGGCAGCAGTCTTCTTGGTAGCTGCGGCAGTCTTCTTCGAAGCAGCCTTGGGCGCCTCAGCTGCAGGCTCTGGCTTGGCGGCGGCCGCCTTCCGAGGTGCAGCCTTCCTGGTGGTTTTCGCGGTTGCCGTAGCCGTTGCGGTCGCGGGCGCCGCCGCATCGGTCTTCTTCTTCGGAGGCATTGTGGAGTGTGTGTGGGTGTCTGGAATTTGTGTGTGCGAGTTTAAATGGTCAGGCGGGCAGAAAAAGCGCAACGCAGAGGGATTGAATGGCAGAAAAGCGTATATAGCGCGATGAAGGGAGACTTCTTTGTGCAAATATGGATGAATGCGCGAGGGTGTGTCCTGTCGCGCGAAAAATGTGCTTTGTTGACGAGGTATGCGAAAAACAGCCGTCGTTTTTCGCAGAGGAATTTATCTGCGAGATGAGGCGCGCGCCCAGCTTTGCACCTTTTGGGCGCTGATTTGTTATTGTCCAGTCCGGGTTTAAGGCCCCCACTCTGAGCAGGGGTGCCGCTGCTATTGATGGGCAACGGGCGCATCCGGCGAATACAAGCCGCCAGTCTTTCGCTGTGCACAAAGACCAAACAATAAAGAAAAA
The DNA here is from genome assembly GCA_033675105.1 of Podospora appendiculata. Classification (NCBI taxonomy): domain Eukaryota; kingdom Fungi; phylum Ascomycota; class Sordariomycetes; order Sordariales; family Podosporaceae; genus Podospora; species Podospora appendiculata. The sequence goes on along the minus strand of JAULSO010000005.1, from coordinate 1,121,024 downwards.
TGGCTGCGACTTGTCCAATTTGTTCAATTGAATTCTGCTTTTCTCGCACTGGATCATTCTGCAAAGAACGAGCGCGTATTCATTTTTCATGTCGAGTTCCAATCACGATGACAAACTGTGTCAGACAGCGCACAGTTCAATAAGTCGCTGCGCCTGTCGCTGCAATGATGCCTGGCTGAGGTTGATCTGGGATGTGCGCCCAGGTAGCTCGCATCCCTGTAATAGCAATAGGTCCGGTGGCGTCCGAACCCCTGTCCAAAAATCATCAATTGCTGTCAGGCGGTCGGATTCGGCGCTGGCCAGTCATTTGCCCTGCTATTGTGTGGCCTGTCCATCGTCCCAGTCATTATCTCAGCAAGTATGACAGATGCATCGCCTGCGACGGACAAGCCTTCCGCACGACATCCACTAGCGCACAATAGACTCTGGTCTGATCTTTGGTCAACGTCCTATTGTAGCGGCTCCTTTTCCACCCACACAATCCCACGATGATGATCTCCCATTCATTACGCACTTGTTCAAGCAACGGCACACGTGTAGGGAGATGCATTCTGCTATTAATCACAAAAGTGCCGTCACAGTGCACACAACGCGAGCCATTCGACCAAACTTGGCGAGCACACACCACCACAGTGATCAGACGCGTCGCGGTTTCGCAGCGAACAGCTCGATCGGATTTCTGGCCGGCTGGCACCAAGGCCAAAGCCTGCTTACACTACGCTACCTACATGCACCGCAAGCTCATCAACTAACCGCTACCAGCTAAGCCCTATTAATTAGAACGAATACCAAACTAATCGCAGTACTGTCCGTCTATGGATAATTAAGTCGGCGGGCATGTCACAGACGTGTTGCTGGTGGCCCAAAGGGGCTCGTACGATGCAACCAAACTGCAACGATAGGAGGGGAAAGCAATAATTACTGTCGCTTGCGCTTCTTCTTGCCCTGTCCGCGGTTCTTTCCACCGCGCCGACCTCCGCCTCCGCCTCCGCCTCCTTTGTTTCCTCCTTTCTTGTCGCGCTGCTTCTTGTCGTGCTCCTCCTCCTCGCTGATGGCCTGCTGCTCTTGGGCACCCATCGTATCGCGCGAGTTGCCCTTGTTGTCGTTAGTCCAGGGAGACTTGAGGCCCGTGATCAGACCGCGGCCGCGGTTCTTGGCCCGCTTCCATATACGCTGCCACCAAGCATGCTGCCGCTTCCTGGTCGCCGTGCTGTCTCCTCCTTTGCCTCGTACACCCTTAATGTAGTGGGAAGAGAGGTAGACGTTGAACCAGAGCTCGCGGAAGAAGACGACAGGCGCAAGCACAGCCAGCCGCAACACCAGCAGGAAGCCCCGCCGGCGGTTGAGAAGCCATGTCTTGATCGCCTGCAAAATCCACAGAAAGAAAAGCCAGATGTTGACCGCGGCCCCCATTCCGGAACGCCGGACCACCTCGAGAAATAAAATCGACTGCGAGTTGAAGAAGGAGACGATAGCTCCGGGCTCCACGGGTGTAGCTGCCGTCGTCGTCGCGATCGTGGTCGTGTTCAGAATGTTGCTCGTCCAGCCGCCAATGTTGTCCATGTTCCACCAAAACAATGCCTTGCCTAATTCCCCCAACTCCGGCGCTTCCATGTCTCAGGCCAAAAGAAACGCAACCGGCCCGGCCCGAGGTGTGAGCCGTCTATTTCTTGGTCGTGAAGTCGATCTCGTCCGCGGGGTTGTATTTGCCATCGGCGGCCTTTTCGCAAGTGCAGGCGTCTGGAAGGTGGGCGAGGTGGGGTGGTTAGCGCTCTGGTCTGGTCGATCGGTGCCTGGCGTGCGTGCGGAGGAGGAGGGGGCAAAGGGGACAGAGAGACAGGAGGGGCAAAGATCTTACCAGCAGGACGGGCACCGCAGGCACACGCGTTCCCGGCAGGCTTCTGGTTCTCGGTCGAGGCTCGATCGCAGGTGCACTCGCCGGCAGGGCGAGCTCGGCATGAGCAGCGGGCGCCTTGGACAGCGTTCTCGGCCGTGGCCTTGTCGCAGGTGCAGTGGAGGGCCGACTGCTTACCGCATGAGCAGGTGGCCTGCTTGGCTATAGGTCGAAACGAATGTTGGGTTAGCGAATGTGATGAGACGAGCCCGGAAACTGGTTCCCTGGCGGACGTCTGGGTAAAATAACGAGTGGCGCCCAGTAGTGTAGAATTAAAAAGCGTCGTCGATCGATCAATGTGGGGCGGGTGGATGGAAAGAAGTTTCCAACCTTGGGGGGTCAAAAAAGTGCTAAGGGGTGCTAAAAGGATCTGCATGCAAAATGGAAACGCGGTCTTGCTGGGTCTTGGGTCTTACCACAGACACACTCGGCGCTCTTGCCGCAGCAGGTGGATGCCTTTGCTACTTGGGTGGCCATTGCTGCTTTTTTTTTTTCTGCTGCTTGGTTCTTGCCGGGGAAAGTGGGCCGATGCTCGTGGGAGGTGGACGGGCTGGTCGAGGTATCCCTGTAATGCGAGAGATTGGGCCGGGAAGGTGATGGCGTGGACGGTGACCCGAAATATGTAAAGGGAGATAGATGGATAGTCGATAGTGTGTAGTGAAAGCTGGCTATGATAGACGAGTGCCGGGTGCTGGATGCTGTGTACTGAGATCTTGGGATGGATGGACACACGGCAGCGAGGGGCACTCTTATATCTCGAGCCCGCTGATGTCACAGGCCTGGGCGCTGCTTGCCTTGCAAGGCTGCCCTGATACAGTGGATCTCGACCGCCAATGTCAGGCAACCGAGCTGTAAGGGGCCCAAGATCCACCCAGTCGGGTCATCTGGGCGTGCTGATTGGGTGTCAACACTGGCGCCGTCGACTGCCGCAGCCAATCAGAACCAGGGTATTTCACATCAGCACCTCGCCTCGTCTGGCCTCGCCTGGTCTGGACTCTGTTGCCGTCGACATCGAAACCGAGGTGTGGTCATTGGCCGGATAATCATGAGCTTCAGTCTGTTTGCTGACCAAGTGTCCCGCAGAAAGGCGGCAGGCGGCAAGGGCCGATCATGAGACTTCGAAACATGACCGCGCAATTAATATAAGTATTGGACGGCCGATTGCTTTGTACCCGTATGCTGCGGTGGTGCTTGCGCGTGGGGTAGCGTTTTTTGCCCAGTTTTTCGCAATTGGGCCCCTGAACCCCTTTTCCCACCCACAACAAACATGTTTGGCGCTGCCGATTCGCGGGAATAGGGGTTTGGGGGAAGATGGCCTCGTTTTTTTTTTTGGTTCTTTTTGCCGACGCAATCCAAATGAGATATCGAGATCAGTCCTTTCTGTTGCACTGCTGGTAGCCGGCATCATGCATGTTTGCGGTTTCTCAAAGCCCACGAAACAAGTCGCCTTGGTTCGCGGCCCGGATCTCCGCCAAAGCTGTCAGAATCGACCACGACCGCACCTTGCACCGTGCCACCGATGACGAGAAGCTGGCCTTGGTTCTAGACCAACTGCTTTGCAGCAATTGTTTTCCGCGTTGCTGCTTTGGAGGCATCCGATGTCTCGATTCCAGTTTGGCGGCTTGCTTGTGACTTTATGCCGGTTCCTCCGATTCGTGTTTCATTTCCCGGTACTGCGGAGAATCCGGGCGTGCTCTTTCGCTGCCGGGGCTGCGTTTCAAGATCGTGGGAAATTCTGCAGGGCTTCATGGGGTCCTCCGGAAGTGGGAGAATCCTGTCGTGAATCCTGAGAACCGCTGCCCCGTGGAGTTTCGTTTCTCTTTTTGCTCGTTCATCGTCGTCGATACAATGGAGATACGGTGGGGGTTTCACTCTGTCGGCTTCAGGTTTTTTTTCATCCACCAAATCTGGAATGGCCATCGTGACGTTGCGTAGCATCTGAACCAGTGGTCCATATTCTCAGCCTGCTCAGAAAACGTTAATCTTGGACAGCCCGTTACTGAGCACCAAGAACAAGGGCGACCTGACACGTCGAGTACTAACCTGCAGTTATCAGTTATCCTGATCACCGTGAAGGCTTCCCATCGCTTACCGTCACTGGTAGGAAGGGCTGTTTGCGGGTAGCTCAAGTCAAGATCGAGCGAGAAACAGCGGTGAATGGTCTCGGTGCATTGTTTGGCCTGCTCTCTTGGGAAGGAGGCTGTCGGACGAGGGACGGGGAACATCACTATGCGCACATCCAGGTTGTGCATGGGCTGACAGTGCTGTTTCACAAAGTGGTGTGACAGTGCGTAGAAGGAAGCAGGACTGGGAACTAGGAATGGTCTTGACTTTTCTGCCGACTTGGCGTGATTAACGTATCGCAGATGCAGATGCAAGAACAAATCCCCCCCGGGTAGACACAGATAGTCACACCCAAGTCTCTTTCCCCTATCGTCGTGCATGTCGTCGTCCGAGAGCAGATGCTCAGTTCTTGGCGAAGAGGTAAACGTCGACGGATTCGTCCTTGCCGTCAAGAACAGGGAGAGGTACCACAGCCTCCTCGCAGCGGAGCCAGCCGTCGGCGGCCATCAAGTCGAAGACAGCCTTCTCGGCCGAGTGTCTTTGCTTCGTGGCGAGTAGGATCTTTGTGTTGCAGCGTGACTCGGGGCCGTTGTCTGACGTCTGCCGAGCGGAGTGGATGTGAAGGGCGGAAAGTGTCTGGACGAGACAAGGCAGCATATCATTGTATGTGCAATCGCTCAGAACGATCAAGTCCCAAGGCCGAGACTGAACCTTGGGGCCGAAGTTGCCAAACTTGCCGTCGTCCCAGTCCAGGTTCTCGTAGTCGAGACACAGTAGAGCCTCGTTGGAGGAGCCGGCCTGGGCGTCACAGCGTGCGATGTTTGCTTGTGCCCGCTCCTCTGCTTCAGGGAGGTCGGTCAACAGAACATGCGACTTCTTGAGATTCGGAAGCGAAGATGCTCCAAGGATGCGAGCGAAGCCGATACCGAGGATGCCGACGCCGCAGCCCAGTTCGATCACGTTGAGCGGTTTGTCCTGCTGGAAGATGGCGTTCAGGCTGGGCAACGGCTTCTCGCCGCCGCCTTGGGACGGGCTACCCGAGCACATGTCCGCGACGAGGCACGTTGCCGTGAGACCGCCGTCCCAGACGTGGCGAGCCATGCTCTCACCCATCTCTTCCTCGACCTGGAGCGCGCTGGTGATGGTGCCATCGCCGCCGGGCAGCCTCAGACTCCGAAAGCACACATGTCGCGAGTCACCGGTGAGGATGTCCTCGTAGACAGGCAGGATGAGTCCCTGGCCAGCGGAGCCGGGGTAGATGTCGGTGGTGCCAAGCGCTGCAAGCTGCCGGTTGACGGGCCGGATTAGTATCGTGTTGATCTGGTTGCGGGAGTCGAGGGGGATGTCAAGCTTCAGGACCCTCATGCCCGTCTGCCATTTGGCGACTCTCGTGGGCTTGAGGATGAAGGGCGGGGGTGGCTTTTCTCCGTCCTTGGCGTGGCTGACGCCGATGACAGCCAGTTCAACGGGCTCTGTGGGGGAGAGAAACGAATCGCTGAGGTCGGTGGTGATGGTGAGGACGACCTTGAGCAGGAAACCGAGCCTGCTCTGCTCCACCACTGATGGGCGCAGCAGCCTGATGTAGTGCATGGCTGGGAGATGGAGATGGGGGATGGAGGGAGTTCGAGATGATGTGGAAAGGCGGCGGGATGTGGAGTGAACGGTGCTGCAGAAGAGTGAGTTTCGTTTGCTAGCCGGTAGAAGTTAGGTGCAGGATAAGAGGTCGCTGAAGGGAATTCTGGGTTGGCGTGCAGAAGATCGTGCTGCCCTGCGGCAGTGGGTTTGACGGGTGCAACGCAACCTGGAACGAGAAAAGCGTCTCCACAGAGCCCCCGCTTGGCTTTTAGTGCCCATTGCCCTGGAATGGGGTGGCTCCAAGGTGGGAAGGCTCGAGGCAGGGTCCTGCCCTGAAGGGATGGGATGCTGCACGGTGGCTTCGGCTGTCAAGCCCTGTAATGATTTTCTTCAGGGTTCCTCGAGGGGCGAAGGGCTTCTAGAATCTGGCCCGGGGCCGTCCAAGCAGCCACGAGTACGCACAGCAAAAAGCCCAAGGAGCTTGACCTTGCCTTGGTTTAGAGGTCCTTTCTCCATCTCCCCAGGTCTGATCATGATCTGGGTCAAGGGTTTAGATCTAGGCATGGATCCATGGACCCGACGTCAGGTATGGTGATACCGAAGCTCGAATGGATGTAAAGGGAAGTCGAGGAGCATCCGAACCGGAAATTCAACTACCACCGGGCAGCGACGGGATCTAACCTGCCGACGAAGGTCGCTCCCGATCGTGGGGATTTAGTGTCAGTTTATTAGCGTCCAACGCCTTTCCTCCACCTCTCCAACCGTTCTAGCGTCTCGGCCACTCCCTCCGCCGATAGCTTCCCCGGCAGCCCCCGATGCCAGGCCCACTGCTCCTCGGATGGCGCCGCCACCGTCGACGCCAATCGTTCTCGCGATAGCATCGAGGCATATAAGGTGGTCCCTATCCTACTAACCAACACAGACAACATTCACCCTCACGAGCTCCATATCGATCAACTACCTGAATAATTACCACCTCGCCTCCCCCTCACAGTCTAACTACCAGGTACCTCTGACCAGCAACCCGCAACACAACAATGGCCAACGTCAACTCCACCACGACGCTCCTGTCCACCATCCTCCGCGTGACGGAAGAAAAAATCGTGCCCCTGACCAGCGCGGGCGTCTCGTCGGGCAGCAAGCTCTTCGGGGCCGCCATCCTCTCGCGGGCGACCCTCGAGCCGCTCACAGTCGCGACCAACAACGAGCGGGCCTCGCCGCTCCTGCACGGCGAAATCAACTGCATCCAGCAGTTCTTCTCATCCTCATCACCGGCCGCCGACGCAGCCCGCCCGGCGACCAAGGACTGCGTCTTCTTCGCGACGCACGAGCCGTGCTCGCTCTGCCTGAGCGGCATCACCTGGGCGGGCTTCAACGAGTTCTACTACCTCTTCACCTACGAGGACAGCCGCGACCTCTTCGCCATCCCCTACGACATCGACATCCTGGAGCAGGTCTTCCGCGTCCCGGGCCCGGCCGACACCCCCGCGTCGCTGGCCGCCCGCCCGCTGTATAATCGCAAGAACAAGTTCTTCACGGCCAAGAGCCTGGTCGACCTGCTCGACGAGGTCGCCGACGAGACGGAGCGCGCTCACTGGGCGGCTGAGATCGAGCGCGTCAAGGCGCTGTACAGCGGCCTGAGCGAGACCTACCAGGAGGGCAAGAAGGCCGGGGCCGAGAGCGCCAGCGTGTGGAAGTGAGGGACGAAGCTGCAAGCGGTTGAAACCGAGAGCTGTTTTCCGAGTCGGAGCTGGAATAGGACCATCTCGTACGGCGATGAACTTGGTCACCGTATTTCATTCGAAATTGGGGCTTCGATTTCAGATACCCTTTTCCTTCTCGTCTTGACATGGAATGAGAACAAGTAAGTTATGAATAGTTATAGGATATTACGTTGGGCATATGGACAAAGAGTTATCTCCTGGAGCTTTGCGCGATGAACTTTGTAGCATTCAACTCAAGTGACGATTCATTCGATCGACCAACACTCCCTCCCTAGATTTGTGTTCCCAGGACTTTGTAAAATAACTTAGGTACTCCATCATCTTGATCCGTGTTGCCAACACCCACCACCTCGAGCGTTTCTCTGACTCCAGCTCCAAGCCTTGGCCTCTCGGCTCTGAGGCTCACCCATTGTCCAACCTGCTGCGAGCTACATTTACTCTAGCCCAGTCCCGGCTCTGCTAATCGCCGATATTTATCCGGTGGGTTTGATATTTCGATGGGACAGGTAGCTCCGCAACGTGAGTGTTCGCTTCGTGGCCAGCGAGCGCCTTCATCGGTGGTCTGGTTCAGATCCCCAAACAACCGTCTTCATCCATCTAATATGTTTTCTTTCTTCTTCTCATTCGCGAGGCTCCAAGTAGCTGAAAGTGCATGTATTTGGCTGTCGCTTTGGTCTCTGGGAGTCTGATTCTGCAACAGCGTGGGCTCATAATTACCCAGGAGAAGAAACCCCGTTTGCCGCTACTATCATGTGGAAGGAGCGACGACTGCCAAACTTTATGATCGGTCTGGCAATCTGCGGACTCGCAGCATTTTCGCCTCTGTCAGCGTTCTTCTCGTCAGAGAGCGCTGGCAGGAAGCGTACCTTACTGTTCATGTCCTCATAGGCAGGTACATGTGCTGTGATATAATAAAAGCTCTGTGGAGAAGTACCGAACTACACCCAGCAAAGCTGTTGGCGGTGCCTGCCGTCTGCCATGTTTTATCTCGCTCAAGGACCCTTGAGTTGGCAAAAGCCTCCGTTATCCGATGCCCATTATAGCTGCGTGATTCAGTGGCTGAACAATCAATCTCGACGAGGCTGGCAGTCCGACTGAGGTATCTTACCACGGTGTAATTAAATGTCAGTGTGGTAGAACGTCGAACCAGTGGTACATATTCCAACCGCCGTGGCTTCGAGTCAAGAAAGCTGCCATGAAGCAATTCATTAGCATATTGCTCGACGTGCTCCTCGTAAAGAGACTTCTCCAGCCGGTTGCAAATCTGCGACTAATCGATTCAGGTAGACGAATGCTGCCTCCATTCGCAAAAGCCATCACGCAGAAATTCACTACACAAGCTGTATCCCGTCCTCCACACCCCACGACGACATCATCAACAAAAATGGTGGCACTCAGCCACGTACTCCATACCTGGTAGAAAACCTGCATGTAAAAAACGGCTCGAATTCCAACCTGGGTATCTAAGCTCCTAAGTCCTGTCGTTCCACATGCCCCGCCCGTGCGCCAAACGCCATGAGTCCAAAGCACGACGCAAAAGAAATCAAACCCTCCTCGCACCCTTTGCTCAATCAATCAATCAATCAATCAATCAATCAATCACCTCCTCCCACCACCGAGCGGACGGAGAGGATACCCCTCCCCGGCCTTCTCATCACCCGCACCCCACCGCGGCGATGTCGTCCTGACCTGCGGCGGCGGCGTCAACAGCTCATGCAGATCCCGATTCGTATCATACATGTAATACCCACCACCACCCATCTCGCCTGTATTAGTAGCAGTAGCGGTATTCGCAGCCCAAGTCGCAGACGGCCCAACACCAACACCAGCAGCCTGAGCCATAGCAGCGCGCATCGCCTCCGCGCTGCCCGCCGGGCCGACCTCACTGCGGGCGCTCCACTCGCTCGGCGCCGGGGACGCGGCGTGCAGGTCCTCCACGACGAGGCTATAGGGGCGCTGGCCCTCGCGGCCGGGCGGCATGGGCCAGAATTGTCGTCTTCTCTCGGCGTTGTGAGTCTGCTGCTGGGGTGGCGCGCCGCGGATTACCACGCGCACTTCCATGTCGTTGCGCCCCGTCAGGCCGTGTCCGCTGCCGTTTGTGGATGGGGAGGGGGAGCGCGGGGGAGCGGTGTTCTCGGGATCGAGGGCGGGCGGGATGGCCGGGGGGAGGGCGGTGGTGTTGCGGAGATGCTGTCGGGCGCGGTGGCGGATTGTGTATCGCAGTGCCAGGGCGGTGAGCAGCAGGCCGAAGAAGGTGCCTAGGAGGATTCCTGCTGTCTTGACCAGCGGGAAAGGGCTAGTGCTGTTGCTGGGTAGGGGTTCCGGTGGGATAGGAGTTGGGGAGTTGGGTGCCGAGGAGGCGGTGGTGGATGCTGTTGGTGGGCTCCGGACGGTCGTGCCGTCCGGTTGCGTGGAGCCGGAGGGAGCGAGTGTTCTGGACGTTCCTGGGCCAGCGTCTGGCGTTGGAGTTGGTGAAGGGGTCTCCTGGCTCGTCACGGTCGTCCGGGACGATCGTGTCTGCGTGGACTCGGACGTGCCGAGGGACTGTGTTGGAACACTGCCAGTGCTGGGAGTCGGGAGCAGAGGCTCCGGGACGAAGACCGTGGTCCTCACGGTGATCCGGGTGACCGCGTTGGGGGCCTCTCGCGCGGTCGAGAAGACCGTCTGCGTGATGGTCGTGGTCTCTTGGGCGAAATCGGTCGTGAGAATTTCTGTCGTGACCGTCGTGGTCATGGGCTCCTCCTCTCGGGCTGCCGCTGCTCTGTTGGAACGCAGGCGCCGCCGTCGACGCCGTCGACGAGCGTACAGTGTAGCCGAGGGGCTTGGTCCAAGGGATGTGCCAGTCCTCGGAGCGCGCGTGCGGACAGCAGTCACGGTCACCGTGTCGGTCTGCGTCTTCTCGCCCAGGTCGAGGATCGTGATAACCTCGGTGCTGGTTACAATAAATCTGGCAGTCCGAGAGTCAGCTTTTGTTCTTCAAGAGTTTCCGCTGCATAGATCCGTCGGGAGCTTCGCCGAAAACGCCCAAAAGTCAACGGCTAGTTCTGCCGAGAACAGCGCGAGACTAGATGTCTTCGATGCTGAAATACTTCCAAGCATTTCGATAGGCTCCCTATTATGTGTGGGCTGGCGAGCCGCGACAGATGTTACATACAAGATTGGCGACGCGGTAGTCGACGTGATGGTGCGAGTGGTTGTGATGAAGACCGTCGATATGCTTGATGAGGGCTGGGTATTTGATGATTGTATGGTGTTCTCAAGGACCGCTTGCGAGAAGATACCGGTCGCCAAGAAGGCGAGAACAGCCAGAATGGCCTGGAGGATTCGTGAAGCCATCACGCCCTCGTCGGTCGCATCGAGTGGTGAATCGAAATGAGTCTCGAAGCGTGAGAGCGTCCGGTGGATCGGGGAGAAAGACAGAACAGGGCTGTGAGGAGGGAGAAGAGGCTGGTAGAAAGGTACCGAGCGGTCGAAGCGGCGATAAAACAGCGAGTGGGTGAGTGGGGAGCCTGAGGTTGGGTGTGTGCTACAGATCCAGAAAAGAAAAAAGAGAAGCCTGTCGAGATCGACACAAGGGTATGGAGGTAAGATAATGAGTCGGGAAGTCGGTCGGTCGGCGGGTCGGTAGGTTGACTGGCAGGTCGTGAGGCAGGCAGGCAGGTAGATGGGCACCCGTCCAGGTGCCTGGGATGGGTACAGGTTGGTGGGTGGGCAGGGTAGGTTGGCCGGTTAAGGTACCAAGTACCGTGGGAGGCAAGAAAAAAAAGCAATAATTATTTCTTTGGCGGGGTAAGTCTGTAGAGGCATGGGCAACGGAAGAAGTCGAGAAACCTGAGAGCAATACTGGTCGACAGCTTGGGGCAAGTGGGCCCCAGGAGCGCTCGAGGGACCTCTCCACATCCCCGGAATATCCAGGAGAGTTGATCTTCCCGGCTCGAATTCGAGGTCAGCACGGGAGCTGGGGGAAAGGAAAGCCCATCACGGTAAGCTGTGGACCACTGTGCAATGCTCGTCATCTCGAACCAGCAAGGCATAAAATGGCCTGGCTATCAAGAGCGGCCCCGAGTTGTGTACCAGAGACCGGCCTCGAGTTCGGAGGTTAACAGCCAGTCAGCTGGCGTGGGGATATGCACACAACCCTGCAGTCCAAGCCCTACGCAAAGCACCCCAGGCGCCGACACGGCATCCGGATGCGCAAAAGGTTCTGGAAGGTGCAGGAGCGGCGCGCAGACTGTGTGCCTTCCCACCTGTCCACTCAATGCTTGTAATAACTGGGGTATATTAATGCGTGGGGACAAGGGTTGGATCCCGGCAGGAGGAGGGAGGCAGATGGCCAAGAGATTCACATCGGACGGACAGGGGTGCTAGTCTAGGGCCCCTTCCACCTGGTACACCTGTAGACTGGACCCGGTGGAGGGAGATACGGGTAGCCGTCGGAAAGAAAACGTAAGCAGGTTTCCATCCGAGGTTCGGTGTTTGCCACTGGCAGGATCAGCTGCACAAAGTTGTGTGTAAATGTGAAGGTCGCTGGTGGATGAAGTAGGCGGCAGTTGAGAGAACCCTCGATTCACCCAGCCCGAGTAGGTATGTACAACAGAAATCAGAATTCGGGACGGGACTTTCAATGGTGAGCTACTCGGTGTTCTGCGCCTTTTGCCGTCCGACTGCCAGTGGCAGGATCCCAAGTCTCATCTCTCCAGAGAGACAATCAGGTTGGAGGAAGTGTGCCGTCTGCCGTCTCTGCCAAGCCTGCACGTCTGAGCGCATGCTTCAAGTTCGCGAGCGGCAGCTCAATTCACTATACCAAAGCTCGTCGATCCGGGGCGCCGTGCCTTGTGGTCAATTGAATGAAACCTGGTGCAGCTGCAGTCTTGACGGATGACATGGGTCCCCAGCAGGAAATGCAACCCATTCACTCGACGAGCCGTCCAAAAAATGAAGGCCTGCCGTCCCCAGTGGTGTGTAGATCGCCGGGTCTGGTAAGAACCAACTTGGGCGTTCATGCGAATCAATCCGGGCCGGTTCCGTGCGGCTCAAATGGTCTGCACTCAGGTAGCATTCGTGGAGGTAAAATACGACCCAAATACTTCAAATCACGTCCCAGGCTGTTTTCGAGGTGCACATGCATTCAATGGACAAATATGAGGCATCATTATTAACAGCATCGAGAAAGTCTACCAGTACGATCTCGAGGGTTGCCAGCCCAATTTTGGAGCAACTGCACGCTTGAGGGACTGGACTGTGCGAGTCTGTTGAAAAGATGCCGCCACCTTCATGTTTTCCACATTTGACGTCTTGTGTGGCAAGTGTCCGAGCGATGGGGAAACGCTGCATTCTATTGTCCTACCTGGGTGCCTGAGTTATTCCCGCCCAAGACGCTGCTTACCTAAAGTACCAACTCATGTCTTGATTACCTAAGGTTAATGATAAACGTGATTAACGTTGCCACCAGCCCATCGAAAAGATGTGATCACGTTATGAAACAATGAAACACAATAGATCCCGCCGTCACGGTCTCAGCAGACATCCTTTAGTTTGCCCTGCAAAAGCCCGCCTACGCTTTCAAACATGCCATGATCGTGGCCCGCGACCCAGCGCAACGAGGCCATCGTCTGCGACACCCCCGTCTTGATTAATCTTAATGGCGAACCCGAGTTTATATCCTTCCCTGTTCACATCTCCATCATATGGAGCACAAGACGTACCGCCCTCTCTCTCCCCGCCTGCCACCTTGCGAAGCTTCCTCCTCCTCCGAGTCCAGGCCGGGCCCCATACATTCTCGGACACCCTTCCTATGCCCCTATTGCCTCAGCTCCTGGCTCTCCCAAGTCCAGCATGTTGGCTCAAGCGACCCGATGGTCTCATTGATTCGAACCAAGTGCTGAGCCTGTGAGCGCTGTGGGGGAGCAAGAATGACGAGGCTCGCAATGCTGCGAGAGTGTGAGGCTCACGAGGCGATCGGGGCCGGGATGATGCCGGCTAGGCCTGAGGACCTGAGGGAGATGGCACGAGGAGGTGTGGTGATCTTCTCAAGCAGGAGGTGGTTGAGCCGTCGCGGTCCGTGGGGAGGAGGAGAATCGTGCCGTCTGTGAGGCGAAGGAGTCAGCGGCGGGTTGTTAGGGACGAGAAGCAGGTTGACGAGGGGGCGGACGGCGCAGCAGAGGAGGGCAGCGACAGTGATTCGCATGCTTCGAGGCTTGTTGCGTTGAGGAGGGGCAAGAGAAGGATTGAAGCGCTCAGGTGACCGACGATTGATTGGCGGCGCCAGTGGCTGTCGAGGTTTCTGGCGCAAATCGCAGGCGCAAACCCAATTCGAATGAAGGGGCAGCAACTCGCTCCATGTCGTAGGTGAGGTAGGGACGTGGGTAAGGTACCTGCCTAGGTAGGTAGGTAGGTAGGTAGGTAGGTAGGTAGGTAGGTAGGTAGGTAGGTAGGTAACTTGAGGTAAAGACCTGACCTGAGCAAGGCACGAGGGAATGACAGTATCGGTGCGATGGCCACCAGGCAGGCAAGGTCGGATTGCAGTGCTTGGGATCAACTTGGTGCGATCGAGGCCGGGAGTACGGTGGCCCGCTTCCTTGTTGATCGCCGTTGAATACCAGGTGGGCATGATACTACGGGCGCCTCCACGCGCCCGTCAAGCAAGAAGCACAATAAGCATTCGAAGGGTCTACATTCTCTCCCGGTTCAATACCAGGTACTGACGAAGGTACCAAGGTATCCAGTTCCTGAGAGGACTCGGCATGACTGTGGACCCAGCGAGATGATAATCAATAGGCTACAGATAATAATAACTACTCACGGAAATTGGACAGGTTTGGTTCCATTTGGTTCCAACGCCATCAACCCGCCAGTTAGTAACAGGCACACTCACCAGCCTTTCACCTCTTGCCTGCGTTGGTGACTTAGGATAATAGCCGCAGATTGGAGAATGTTCGGGCAACAGAATTTCATCCAGAGTATCCGCGTTGACGCTTTGTGAGAGTAAAACAAACGAGGTAAGAAGGCAGGCACCGACCTTCCGTAGTAGCCACGAAACAAAATCTAGTGGGGGGCCAACGAATGCGTCTTTTCTTCTTGTTACAAAATACCGATTCTCTGCTGCCGATCGCACAGCACAGGCTTGAAGACAATTACCACCGCAAAATAGAGCCCTGAGCGTGGGACTAGATGTCCGTTTGGTCGTAGGCCAACTCCTCAAGCCGTCTTTACCTCTTTTCTCACCTGCGGTGCTTACCTCTGCTCTCGCTTGCCCTGCGAACAATCGTCGCCGCCTACTGTTTGAACCGCCCACTGTGGATTCAAACACCGATAACTTGAACTACTCGGCCTCTCTTCCCGGCACAGAAAAGATGAGCTCGCGAGATCTCGTGGAATCCCCCGACCGGACCTCCCTGGCTCGAACCACCATGGACTCCAACGCCGATGACGTCCCGGCCTCTCGTCCTTGCACGCCCGAGCCGAGCCCGCAGCGTCAATACTTCCTGGACCTGCCATCCCCCGAACAGGCTGCCCTGGCTGAAAGCAACGTGGATTTTAACACCAACAACAACTCCCCTGCCCCTCGTCCTCGCACACCCGAGATGAGCACACAGTACTTCATGGACATGTCATCCCCCGAGCAAGCCGCCTTAGCTCAAAGCAGCATTGATTTGATCACCAGTAACAACTTTCCTGCCCCTCGTCCCCGCACACCTGAGATGAGCACGCAGTACTTCATGGACCTGTCATCCCCTGAGCAGGCCGCCCTCGCTGCAAGCATTGATCTGATTGCCAGCAACCCCTCGCCGGCGGCTCCCGAGCCCAGCACATCACGATACTATCGTGATTTCACCGTACCCCTCAGCCCGATTCCCGAGGAGGACGAAGATGTCCAGGAGGACGACGACGCCGCCGAGGAGGAGGAGGAGGACAAGGACGACGACGACGACGACGACGACGAGTCGGTCCACAGTGACCCATATGACCTGGAACTCTTCCAGAACCTCCCGACCCCGCCTCGCAACCCCCCAGAGCAGGCGGAGACAGAGCAGCCAGAGTACTCTGGCCGCACCATGATCTCGGACGAGGAGCTCTACGAGCTCACCCGCTACCCAACCCAGGCTGAGCAGGTCCTCTCCCTCACCGGCACAGCCCAGACGGTGGCGGGTTTCCTCCCGGCCCACCCGCCTCGCAC
This sequence comes from Podospora appendiculata, assembly GCA_033675105.1. NCBI lineage: Eukaryota > Fungi > Ascomycota > Sordariomycetes > Sordariales > Podosporaceae > Podospora > Podospora appendiculata. Next base: position 1,105,591 of record JAULSO010000005.1, on the reverse strand, counting down.
GCCGCCGCCGCAGCCCGAGTACCTGGACGAGTTCGACCGCCCAATCTCGGACTACGCTTTCTCCCCCGTCGGCACCAGCCGACACACGAGCGGGTTCCCTGCCCGCACACCCCCGCGGCCCGAATCCTTTGACGAGTTCGGCCGCCCAATCCCAGACTACGCTGTCTCGGACAGCGAGGACGACCTGGACACGGCCCTCTCAGCGGGCTACCGCTCCCCGGCCGCGGGCTTCTCGCCCGAGAGCTTCGACTTCCCCGCCCCGCCTCGCACCCCGGAGCGCTACGACGCCCCGAAGCACCACCAGCCGCCCTCGCCGCTCGCGTCCGACCCGGACACGCACAACTCCTGGGCCCATTCGCGTAAGATCTCCCCATCATCTCTCCAAATCCACGCGCGGACAAGCCAAGCTAACGCATCCTCCTATCACACTTTAGATTCTCCTGCCGCCCCCGCCGCCGCCCGCCGCCCGCTCCCGGCGCTCTTCGAACTGCCCCTGCTCACGGGCCCGGGCGACCACGACCGCTGGCTGCACGCGGTGCAGACCACCATCCGGCGCACCACCCTGGTCGGCAAACACCCGATCCGGCCCTACATCCACGACGCGCTGATCCCGGAGGAGTACCGGCTGCTCCGCGCCAGCGTGCCCGACGACATCATGGACCGCGCCGTCCGCGAGGAGGGCGTGCTCTGGCTCGACCCGTGGCACAACGTGCACGATCTGTACTGCGGTCTCAACGCCGTCATGCGGCGAATGGACCCGCCCAAGCGCCTCGCTCCCCCACCCCTTCCCCCTCCCGCTCCCACCCCTCGCCCCGCGCCAAAGGCCTACGCCCGCGTGGACGTGCTGAAAGAGCTCGTCGCGCTGGACACCATCCCGCATGCCTCGCTCGACGACTTCCTGTGGCGCTTCGTCGACCTGCGCGCGCGCCTGGACGGGGTGGAGGGGTACCCTGACCGCTTGTTCGTCGATCTGCTCGTGGCCGGGCTGAAGCATTACCACGACCGGGCGTGGCTGGAGAAGATTAGACGGTCGGCTGAGAGGAAGGGCGCCGATGTGGATGTGTTGCTTAGTCTGGTTGCCGATCGCGGGGAGAGGGCTGTGCGGGAGAAGGGCAGGGAGCCCCAGGTCCCGTTTGTTGTGCCGGGCAAGCCGTTTGTGAAGAAGAAGGGGAAGGGGGTTGATGATTTGAGTCCGACGGGGCTTGATTTTCCCATTTGGGAGGATGCCTGAGGTGTGATTACCATAGGTCTGGTTGCTGGCGTGGAGGTGTGTCTGTAGGAGTAATTAAATGGGTAGGGTTTGCTTTTCTCACGGCTAGATGGAACGAAATGAGGCCATCACGATTATGATTCTCATGGGTGATATGTGATAACGTTATTCGATGTATTCATGTGTTTATCGAAGATGTAAGGCATGTTAGTCAATATAGCTACGGGGTGTGTGTTTATTTTGTATATGGGAGGAGGGTAAACAAATGAATCGGTTTGATTTGTTTTGCGTATGAGTAAATAAGACTGAACGATGCCATCACGAGAAATGATTCTCACGGGTGATATTTTATGAATTCATGCAGTAACGTTAACCGACTGTAACTTTCTGGCTTACTTTATCTTGATCATGGCTACAAGGGAATCTTTACACCTTCACGATAATGATTCGCACGAGCGATATTGAGTGAATTCATGTATCTACCTGACCAAAGCAACAAGCAACCCGGGTATCCGCTGCGAACATCCCTCGATATCCATCCACATAATCAAGTGCTAACGTTACACAAAAACAAACAAAAAGCTAATCATAGCCCATAATTTAATCGCTGTTACAACGCCATTTATCCCCCAGCGAGCGTTCCTTGCTCTTGTACTTGTCGCTGGCCCAAGCTTGAGCAAGGCGATGTGACGACCGTGACGACGACGACGACGACGACGACGACGACGCACCACCGCCGCTGTCTCCTCGATTATCCCCCTCCTCGGTAGACCGCCGCGCTTCTCTCCGCTCTGCTCTGGTCGGGATCCGCTGCCACGCCTCTACGCTGGCTCTCTCCGATTCAGATGTACGGCTCGCGCTGCCATAGGTCCATGATGGGCCGATCGTGGCAGCGGGGGCAGTTCTCCATGCCGTGGCTGTGCTGGTCGTGGTGCGCGGAGGTGCTGGGGCTTCCTGTTCCTGTTCCTGTTCCTGTTCCTGTTCTTGTTCCTGTTCCTGTTCCTTTCCTTTGTCTTTGACTTCTTCTTGCTCCTTTCCTTTGTATTTGACTTCTTCTTCCTCCTTGACTTTTTCTTTGCCTTCTTCCTGCTCCTTGGGTTTGTCCTTGACTTCTTCTTGCTCCTTGGGTTTGTCGTTGACCTGTTCCTGCTCCTTGGCTTTGTCTTCGACTTCTTCCTGCTCCTCGGCTATGTCTTTGCCTTTTTCTTTTCCTTTGTCTTTGGACGTGGTCTTGCTCGACGCGGGAGCTGGAGCTGCAGCGGGAGGTTGTGCGTCTTCAGACTCGGTGTCTGAGGCCCAGTTGCGGATTCTTGATGAGTAGCTTATGGGCAACGGGCCCGGGAGCATGCCGGCGGACGACGGGGCGGTGGGGGTTGGGTTCGGGTTTTGCCGAGGCTGTGTGGTGGGAATTGGCGTTGGCAGTGTTGGCGCTTCACGCCGCCAACTTGATCCTCCATGAGACTGAGATCCTCCACGTGAACTTCCTCCACGTTGACTTGCTCCGCAGGTATTTCCTCCACGGGTATTTCCTCCACGCGAGCTCGCCCCAAGCGAAGGCCAAGACCCTGCGTCTAAACTTGTGCCAGTGGCAATACCAGTGGATGCCACAGCGCCCCAGGACTTGGGAGCTGATGCTGCGCTCTTTGAGACTATGGTTTTATTGGCTTTTCTGCCTAGAACTGCTCTGGTCCGGACAGGCGTGTTCTTGACTTCTGTGCCTGGGGCCGGCGAGGCTGTGGTTGGGGCGACGCTGGTTGGGGCGGTGCTGCTCGTGGCGGCTACACCCGTGGTGGTATCGTCCTCGACGACAGTGTCAGCCGTGTCGTCCTCCAGGACCACCGTGGTGCGCTCCACCACCTCCCCATCCACGACCGCACCACTCGGAGGCTCGTTGGTCGGGACCGCGGCGTCAGAGAGCGCCCCCTGTACCACCGCGGTGCTGGGGCCAGCAGCATCCCCAGCCCTCTCGTCCGTGGCCGTGTCGTCGTCGTCACCCGGTGCCTCGCTACCAATGCCCGTGCCAACCTGTCCCGCGGTTTGCTCCTCAGCACCACCCGCGCCTAGGTCCCGCTCGTCTGCTCCATCAAATGCTGCTGGCTGTGTTTCTGCGTCGGCAGGCATATTGTTCGCCTCAGCTGGAGCATCCTGCGTCACGTTGACCACTTCAGGACTCGGAGGTGCGGGAGATGAATTCGGCCTTGCTGGCTCTTCATTTTCCGTTCTGGCAGGATTTGCTGCGGCCTGAGCAGTGTCTGTCGCCGATGTTGCTGGAACGGCAGCCTGGGCTGAGGTGGCTGCCGGCTGGTTTGGAACAGGCCCCGCGGTAGGAGCCGGTGGTGATCTACCCGGCGGGGCGCCAGGTTGCGGTCCGAAGTCTGGCCAGTGGTGGGTGTTGTCCGCCGTCTGCTGGACATGGTGGGGGGGACCTCGGTGCTGGTTGGGGGGACCTTGGTGCTGGAAGTCCTGTGGGTTCCTCGGAAACTGCGGAACCGAACCCTGGGGCCCTTGCGGCGGCGGCGGCGGCGGCTGGTAGGACTGAGGGCCTGGGAAGTGTGGAGGGATTGGGAAGTATTGAGGGCCCGGGTGGTGCTGCCCTGGATGCAGCCCGGGTACCAGATGTTGCGGCATAGGGCCGTCATACGGCACCAATATTGCTGGGTTGTGAGGGTGTTGCACATAGAGACGAGGGCCCTGGTGTGGAGGAAACGGTGGTCCCTGGTTTGGAGGAAACGGTAGTCCCTGATGCAGCGGAAACGGTGGTCCCTGGTGCTGAGGAAATGGTGGTCCCTGATATGGAGTGACTGGTGGTCCCTGGTTTGGATGGTGCTGCGGTCGGGGAATTCGGGCCTGGTGCTGAGGAAAAGGTGGTCCTTGTCCTTGGTGATGGTACTGAAGCCAATTCCCGTGGGGATATGGCGGAGGCTGCATATGGCCACGCTGCTGAGGCTGGTCGCGCGGATTCAAGTTCCCAATGTCATACGGGATCCGGCCCTCTCGCGGATAACGCGGGGGCCATGGGCCGTGTGGTTCCGTAAACACATCTTGCTCTTGCTGATGCGGATGCTGATGCGGATGCTGATGCTGAACATTCATGTTGGGAGACGAACCCTGCACGGCATCATCAGACACAGGCTGATGATACGTGTTAGGATTAATGGCCGCGCCCGAAGTCGACTCATCCTGTACCCTGCCTGCCCATTCTCTAATAGCGGGTGGGTTGAAGGCAAAGAGGCTTTCGCCGGGGTAGTACTCATCGGGCTCTCCAGATAGCCAATAATCAGAGTCGACATTTGCCGAGCCCTGTGACGGAATAGCAGCTGGAGCTGGGGCTGGCTGAATAATATTCAAACCGCTGGTGGACTCTTGGGGGGCTTGTCCCATGCCAGAAGCTTCCGGGCCATGAGCCTCTGGAGCAGGAGCTGTTTCCGGACTGGCAGGATGATGATCATTTCGAGCATGATTCTGTTGACCAGCAGGATCTCTATCCGCTAAAGCACCTGTGTTGTTCGGGTCTGAAGGATTGCGGTGATGAGCAGGAGAACTTGGGCCTGGAGCGGCTTCAATGGGAACTTGAGCCTCTGGAACAAGAGCTTCCGAACCCCGATCATTTCGAGCAGCAATATGTTGACCAGAAGAATCTCTGTCCGCCGAAACACCCGTATTGTACTGGTTTGAAGGATCGCGTTGCTGGAAAAGAGAACTTGGGCCAGGAGCGGCTTGACTTGAAGCCTCTGGAGCAAGAGCTTCTGAACGAGAATCATTTCGAGCGGCAAGCTGTTGACCATAAGGATTTCTACCTGCCGGAACATTCGTATGTTCTGGGTATGAATGCATGTAATCGCGGTGATGAAGAAAGGAACTTGGGCCAGCAGTAGCTTGACCAGGAGCACCTGGGACAAAGGATTCTGAACGAGGATCAGTCCGAGCGATAATCTGTTGACCAAAAGAATCTCGACCCGCCGAAGCACCTGCATCGTCTGGGTTTGAATGCCCGCCGTGATGACGAGAAGAGCCCGGGCCAGAAGCGGCTCGACTCGAAGGAGCCTCGAGACCGAAAGCAGAATATTCAGACTCATCAACGGGGCCGTCCCAAGCAGGCACAGCAGCTGGAGCTGAGCTCGTTCTCTGATGTCTCGGGATACGCCTACGTGGAGCATGTTGACCCGGAGCAGGAGGTTGCATGAAAGTCCCGTCTCGATGGCCTTCTGCATGTGTCTCTTCTCCCTGTGTTCTGCCGGGGTGGTTGTTCGAGCTGCCAGTGGACTCGATGGCTCGAGGCGGCGCCGTTTCTTTGGCTTTGCCTTTGTCTTTCTTGCGCTTGTTTGTGCTCTGTTCGGGTTCGGCGTCTTCTTGGTTGCCATTCTTGGGGCCGTTCAAGTTATCAACGTTCTCGGCATACTCAACGTGCTCGGCGAACGGGACGTCCTCAAGATTCTCGAGGTTCTCATCATCCTCGCCGTTATCAACGTTCTCGACATACTCGACGTGCAGAGCGAACGGGAGGTCCTCGTCGTCTTGGTTGTTTTCACGTCTGTCCGGATTCGGCGGCGGCACATCGTCGCCAGGCCGGCGAGGAGTGTGCATGTGGTCTCCCCGACTGATGGGCTTGAAGTAGCGAACATCGCGAAGGGTGCCGTCGGAGCGGTAGCGAGTCTGTTTGAATAATCGAACCAGGTGCTGCTCCGTGTTGCCTCCGGGAGGAGTTCTGGTCTGGATGATGGACTGCGTGGCTGCGTTGCTCGGTCCGCCGCCGTTACCCGGGTCATCGTCCCATCCTGTGGATGAGAGATCCGACTCTGATGAAGAAGGCTCTAACTCTGAAGAGCTCACGCCCGAGTCATCGGGGTCTTCAGGGTCGTTGGAGTTATTGTTCCGGACAGCTTGGTTGTGGAAGCCATCTTGGTTGTGGCGGCCGTCCCGGTTCTTCGAGCTTGAGGCTTCATGGTGTTCTACATTGTTGGGGACATTCGGTGCTTCCTCCCGTACCGGCTCCCTCGCCGGGGAGGATGCTAGTAGTCCAGGATGGCCAGTGGGCAATCTAAGCTCTACACGGAGCCTTGTGACTGGGCGCTCGGAATTCATATTCTGAGCGGGTGATTCACGCGACGACGCCGGCTCCGTCGCTTGCTGTCTTGACGAATCCATTGCTGAGCCTGATAAATGAGACTCTCTTACTGATGATGGATGTGGCTGTTGATGATGTGATTGGTGATGTGAATCCGAGATGGACGATCCAACCGACGACGTGACGGGTTTGTCTTGCGATGTTTGTATCGGCTGCTGAGATTTTGTATTCGAGAATTTGGACAACTGGAAGTGAGAATTCCAACTTTTCAAGTCCGTAACAATCTCGTCTGTTTGACGCCCACTGTTAGAATCCTCAATGATTGACGTGCATGGCACGCTGGGCACTTCGACCCCGCAGAGGACTTGGAATAAATAGCTTACCTTTCTTCTCTTGGTCGCTCAGCGATTTCAATTGATGCGTCCGTTGTATCGAATTTCTTAGCTTCGAAGCCGAGATATAAATCCGTGTGCTGTAATTAAGATGATACCGCGATTGTGACCAGAGATTTTGCGATGACGATGACTGTTGTGCGGGGGGTGGATGTGAAGGTGAAGGCGAAGGTTGTGATCCGGGTGTGGAGTTTGGTGGCAGTGGTTGTTGTGCTTGAGCTGGAGGGGGAAGGCTTTGGGTTTGCTCGGTCGTGAGCCCCGATGTCAGGCCATTTTGAGACGTTATTGAAGGTGGGGACTGGGGAGTGGTCTCGGGCAATCTGGCAGAAAACGTCAATAGCAGGCTTGCGTCTGCCAAAACCTGCGGGCCCAGTTCGACTGAGGGCGGTGGACTTGGGTTCTGTCCCTGTGTGGGGGCTTCCTCCACCTGACTCTCTCCCCCTTGGGCTGCCAGTGACAATACCTCTTCCTTTTCAGGCTGGGCTGGTCGCCTTTGCTCCTTTGCCGGGAGCTGGTTCAATACATGTAATTGTTGTTCCCCTGCCAATACTGCCTTAGCCGTCTTCGGAGCCACGCTCTCTACGCCAACAATACCCAGGTTTCCGAAGCCGGGGTTCTTCTCCCTCAATTTGTCCATCAATGCTGCTATTTTGTTCTTCTCTGGCTGGGCAGGAGTTGATACGCTATTAGAACTCAATACCTCCAGCCTCGATACTGGGAGGTTTTTTTCGATTGCGGTCATGGGCAGCTTGACGACTTGTCGTGGCGGTGTCTTTAAGCAAGGTTCTTGCATTTTCTGGGCTTCTTTGCTGACTCCTAAAGAAGCACCACTTGTCAGCACTCCTCAAGTTGAGTCCTTCGCACACACGGTCGGATCCAATGGCATGGAGTGTTTTGGTTCTTGTTACCCACCTCCAGATGGCTGCTTATTGCCGGAAGCCTGAACTTCAGAGGTCCCCTGAGCTCGGGGGGGGGGTCCAGAGCTTTGGACAAGTCTAGAGCTTTGAGGGCCATGTCTCTCAGATGTAGGGTTGTGTAGTGCTCAGCGTTGAGCAGACTGTTCTCGGCGACCACAAGAGCTCCAGCCCGGGAATCTTTGTCTAGGTGGCTGAAGTCCCTGATCTCGGTCTCGGGTCTGCTCGTGACTGAAGGCTCCGAAGGCTTCGTGAGGTGGCCGTTCGTCGGAGTCTGATACATGTAGGTCTCGAAGGAGTCGGGGGTGCGGAACAGGACTGTGGCTCCGTTCGTCTGCAAGTAATCGTCAAGGCTGTCGACGTACCGTCGCTCTCTGAGTTCGGGTGTTGGCAACGGCGGCGGTCGCAATCGGGGTAGGAGACCGCCTGGCCATGTGCCGCGGGGGCGAGCGCGGCCATACAATCCGACTTGGCGAGACATGGTGGACGGTGGACGGCGGAGGGTTGATGGCACGTCGATGGCGGAGGGCGAATGGTGGACGATGGAATCTGGGGCTGTCAAGCAAGGGTGGTATCTGAAGGACCGCGACTGGGGCCACGACGACGTAGGTTGATGATTGTATTGCTACTGACGAATGTAGGGATGCAGAAGCTCTAAAGCTGCTCGAGGTGGTGGCGGAAATGAGATGCTTAGCAGGAACTTATGTTTGGGGAATGGAGATGCGACCGACGGACGAGACCACAAGAGAAGCCATCCTACCATGGCGACACGGAAAGCGTGGGAAGCTTGAGGCTTGACGTCCTTTCCGCGGTTGGGCTTTGTTCCTTCCCACCCAGACGACGAAGGACGCCGTGGAGCTACTTCCATGGAAGCATTGGAAGGTGTACAGGCTCGGGAAGTCATGGGTGGTTACCAGGCACACCTTCCATGACATGGAAGCAATGACGGTTGGGGCCAGCGACGGCCGGGGCTTTTACAGTAGGAATACTCCCAGCTCGGAGCGCAGGTGCACATCTTGGGAGCAGAAAAAGTAGAACCAAGCGGCAGTTGTAAAGATTTAACAATCCTCGGTACAGTCGTTCAAGTGGTAATGGTCCGGGGCCGTTCTGTTGGGTGTTGTTCTGGAGGAAGTTGCGGGCTGGGGGCTCGACGGCGGCAGCGAGCAGCTTGTTGGCGGGCCTCAGCAGCAGCATGCCAGTGGGTGTCACCACCTTAGTCAGATGGGCGTTGAGCTCGTCATGGGATGAATTGATCGTAGCCACAGCCGGCAGGGCCATCCTTGATGCTGAATGTTGGGGGAACAGATTAACATCTTAGGTCGTGCAAAGAACGTTATCTGTGCATTCATCGGGGGGACAGGTGCCAGTGTTTACATGAGAGCAACGATCACCTGTCTCCCATCTTACTCTCATGATCATTCATAAAACAAACGCCAAGAAATGGTGCCCAAGAAATTATATGTAGCTTATCAACCATATAAGTAATGTGATGGAAAGCACGATGTATGAGATACATGTACCAGGGTACTTATACCAGGAGCCGTAGCGGGAACATTCGTGGCGCTGGCATGAAAACCCCCAAGAAAGCCGACCTGGGCACAAGAACGTGGATGCCAATACGCATGCAGAAGTTCACTTACACAGTCATGCGGCGCCCTGGAAAGCTCCTTTTCACCCACAGACTTCACCTGTGGTAATCACTTGGGTACGCTGGTACTAGCCCAGTAACGGGGAAAATTAGCGAAGCAAGGACGTGGATCAAAGAGAGCCAAGACTGCCTTCCGTAGCAGACGAGACATTCAGAGACAGACGCGAGGACGTATATCTAAGGTAGATTCCACTACGAAGTGGCCATGATGAGGAAAACACATACGCCCCGCAGATTTAATTACAGGGGATTTCAGCGCACAAATGGGAGACGGTGTTCAACAGACGAGATGGACACCTCCTGGAACGCGAGCGGAGATAAATTGTTTTAGGGTCTTGATTACATAGGGGCCGTCGGTGTATTTCCTTTCCTTCATCAATTAACTCACCTTCTTCCTTCCTTCCATCCTTTGACCGTGCCGCCGAATGGTCCTGCTTCAAGTGATTCGCTGGATGCGCAATTCCACGACTTGCTGATGATCCAGCACGATTGCCAGTCGCGCGGTTAGATGTTCGACTTCCCCAAAACAACCTGACGATGTGTTATAAATTGAAGGCAGGCACCTCGCCGAGTGTCCTACCCGTACTCAAGTCGTCCACTACATTGTCCCATTCATTCAAGAAAGTGCGTGTAAGCCAAACTCTGGTGGATCACGAGGCAGAAGTTGTTACGCAAGGTGAATCTCACCTCTAAATTCCGTCCGCCAAGTTCTCACGTGACTACGCGGCCACCAACTACACCTTGAAAAGTGCTGGTGTCGCGACGCTTGATTTGGTAGAAAAGCCGCACCCAAAGGAAATTCAACTCCAGGTCTCAGGTCCACTGTTTGTGTCCACTCGACCAGTGAATGGCCACTCATGGTCTCAACCTACGCCTACACCAACGCCAAACGCCCTGCGCCCGCTATACCCTGCGCAATATCAGGCATCTATCCCTAGCACCTCCGCCGGGCTAAAACTCGAGACAAGACAGTCCGCGCAACCAGCGCCTCTACGACAAACCCCTCCCTCAAGACCAAGTACCTCGCTCGCCGCGCCAGTTCGAGAAAACGCATACATCCCCCACACTCTGCTGAACTGGCATGGCTCAGTCCCGTCCGATAGAAGCCGTTGGTCCCAGGCAGTTGGGAAGGAGAGGGGGCTGCCCCGAGATAACCTGGGCACCCTGTCATTTCGCAGGCCTCGTATTCGCGTTTCCTAATCCAGTCCTGTGGTCATGATGCCCAAAACCCCGAAGAGGGGCAGACGGATCGAGAGAGCACCCCCCCCCCCCCCCCCCCCCCATCGCGGCGGGAACTGTGACCTGTGGCCCAAAGGCGATAGTAAACAAGGAGGCCGCCTGGAACTTGAACGATGTCGGCAGGCAAAGCTCGTTATTGAGACCTCGGAGATGAGTCACATAAGACTGGACCTGAACAGACAACGAGTAAAGCGAGGCAGGCTGACTTGGCCTATGTCGACACGGTCTACGAGATGCCTCCATTGCGTCACCAGGTTCCCCGTCTGTTGTCCAACGCGACTTTGCTCTCTGATAGGAGCTTTCGTGTGGAGGGAGGGAGCCAAATCTTCCCCCAAGAAAGCTCGGTGGGAGAACCGGGCGAAACGCCCTGGTAGACCCAACGTGATTCGATATTGGTTGACGCCTCTGCAAGTCCGAAGCAAGTGAAGTCATATCCTGCCTGCCTCAGGCGCCATCAACGCGACGATTTCAGCCAACGATTAGCTAACGAGAGAAGAGGCACCAGTCCCGTCCCCGTCCGTCGGTATGGAGGGCGCCCAGCGCCAGCAACATGGCACACACACACACAGCCCCGGAGATATGAAGTCCCAGACGAAAAGTCCATCACAGTGTGTCGAAACGCTCGCCTCCAAGTGGCCGGACATCCAAAACCCAAACCACCGCCGCCGTGGACCGAGTAAACACAAAACGTCATATGCCATACTACAGACAAGGTGTGTCGATAGCAAGCCGTCGCCGGTCTCGTCGCACAACGAGCAGGCTGAGCGAGCTATGACTAACACAACATGGATCAGCACGACATAACGTCACTTGACGGCGGTTATTGGCGCAAAAGCCCAAACACATTCTCTCTTTTCCTTTTGGTCTTTTTGGCCAAAGATAACGACCGCTAGAGCTTCTGTTCAGAAACGCGAGGCGGCCAGATGGAAACCCCTCGCGGGCGGCCCAACCTAGCGGCGCGGACGGGTAGTACAAGTGGCGGGGAAGAATGATGTAGGGTGGGTAGGTCCTCTCGCAACCTGACTCGCAGGAGACGGATGCGAGGAGAAAGAGAGAAAAAAAAAAGGGTCCTCTCCAACCGAGAGAGACACATCTGTCGCAGACCTTTCCACAGTTACAGCAACCAACTGGCCGTGGCAATGCCCTCTTCCCCCCCCCCCCCCCCTCCCCCCTCCCCCCACTCTCTCTCGTAACCGTCGTCGTCGACAGAACGACGGGCGATAAGCTTTCTGCAGGAACCACTCGGGCCTGGCACGGGGTCGATGGGTAGAAAGAGCCAGCATCCGCAAGACAGACAGCAAATGCCTGCCTGCCTGCGTGCTGTTCGTACCTACCTGTACAGCCACGATCCCTGGATCTACACACCTCAGATAGGCCAGAAGTGCAAGCGAGGATCCTCGCAGCTTCGGCACATGTGATAGAACAAACGAGAGAAGAAACAAAAAAGAAAGAAAGAACAGAAAAAAAGAGAGCATTCGTCATCGAAGGCATTGCCCGTTCAGGACCAATAACATCCCAAAGTGGCAAGGGCTGAGAAGAACGCGACCCTCCTATCGCACATTTGTAGTGTAATGTAATGTAGGCGCCCACCAGCACGCGCACTGGAGCTCATGGCGTGGCCACCGGGGTGCCGGGATATTGCCAGGTCGGTGCAGTGCCCACGCCAGGTGTGTGTATGAGTGAGTCACAAACGGAAAAGGGTGCCCTGAAACGCGGGAGCGTGCAACCAGTGAGCTCTGCCGGGTGTGTCCCATAGCCGCCTTCGAGAGCCTCATCGACCGGTGCGTGCTGCGGAGCGTCGCATCCATATCGCTGCCTCCGTGGACGGATGGTAGGCTAGGTACCTTTGTCGTCTCAGTTGGTGTCGTGTGCGCGTCGTTCACTTGATCGTCGAAAACAAAAATATCGCATCGATGATCGAGGGTTGGACTAGACTTGGATCGACGTCGGAGGCCGGGAGGTCCCGTGACGGAGGGCGGCGATGGCAAGCATGCGCGCCAGTTGCGGTGAGTCAACGCCAGCGCCAAAGACCAGAGCCACAGCCCAGGCCAACGCCAACGCAGCGCACGGCAAGAACAGACTGACAGACTGACAGACAGGAGGATCATATCGCCGCGGTCGGCAACGTAGGTAGCTAGGTAAGGTATGTAACCTGTCGAGTGCGTGCGGATAATTGCCTCAGCCCCCATCCGGGTTGCGGCCTTAGGACCCAAACTCCGACCCGCCGGTTGTCGACGTCTTTCGTCATGCATCTAGGAAGCCAAGGTAAGGTACATAACGGATATGGGGGGAGTGCCGTTAGCGCATAGCAAAGACGAGATATGACTGTCTGGCAAGTGTGAATCACCAATTCCTGACATGACAAAACACTGACGTAGTCGCATCCAGCACGGGAGTGGAAATGAAAAAAAGACATGCTCTGTTGCGTGCGTCGTTGGGTCAGGTAGTCGGGAGGCCGGGAGTACAGGAGAACGCCGGCGAGGCAAAGAGTGAATGAGGTTGTATGAGTTGGGTTGGGCAGATTGGTCATCCGTGCCTGATTTAACATGGAAATTGGAAGAAGTGTTGGACCGTGCGAGAGGACAGGCCCGGCCCCGGCATCGTCGGGAACGAATGATATCCAACTATCTGGGGGTGGCAGTGCAGTGGAAAGAAAGAAGAGTGAAAAAGCGCAGACCAGACACGGAGCTTTGCAGGGAGCGATCCCCGATGAGCCACACACCATGTGGCTGGCCGCCGCCGACCCAAGCCCTCGGATCTCTCTGATCTGGCTTCGCAACGCGGGAAGGAAAAGTGATGGGAAATGTGTCTTTGCCCCTTGTCGCCTTGGGGGCTGGCCTGGAGCAGCCCTCCTCTTGCCTTGCCTCGCCGCCGTTTGTTGACGTATCAAGCGCCCCACTTTCTGCTTCACGCACCCGGTTTTGGCAGCGCAACACGCCGTTGCTGGTGCCCTAAACAATGCAGGTGGTATATCAGACTGAGCGGATGCGCCTCGATGCAGGCCTCATTGGCTGACCTCGCGCTGGCAGAAGAAAAAAAAAGGAGTCCCGAGCAAAGGGAACGGGGAATTCATCTGACCGAACAGCCAGACATCACTACATTCGGGCAGAGAGGTAGATGGTCATCGAAAACCATGACACAACACCCCCCTTCACAGTGGTTGTCGACGGTCTGGCTTCATTGGGTGGGTGGGGGGTTTCTTCGGCGATAATCAAGGCAATGGCGAGGCTGACGATAGCAGCGTTCATTAATGCCTGCAGGTGGGCGAGTGGGTTGCTCGACAGGCTGTTTTGAGCGAATGTGAAGCACTTGTTTTGCGATCCCCCGTTCATTGGTCCATTGTTGCACACCAACTCGTCGAAGTCGAGAATTCGAGAGGCCGCTCAGAAAACCAGCAGATGAACCATCTGACCGAGAGCTCAGGGCTTCCATTCGGTCGAGCGAGCCTCTCCTATCCTGTCTGTGTGCTCTACATACCCAGTCTCGTCACTCGTCCTTCTCTTCCTCCTCTCATCTGATCGCCGTATCGTCACCGTTCTACTCGTCGTCCTAGCCACAGAGGGGACACACGGAGAGGGGCAGCTGAGACCCCCTTGAAAGATGAGAGGGGCGTGGTTGGGTACGCGGACCCGCAGCGATATTGGATGCTAGGCAGCTATCGTCATGAGTTTTGTGACCTCTTTGCCAGTTGCTAAGTCTCCAAGCTGCTTCTCAAAACACCGAGGATGGTTCCCAACCTGGAAGCTATACAACGGCAGGGGGTCAAACGATATGGGGGCTCGGGTATGTCTCCCTGCCCATCGTCGACGCACCAGTGCACCACATAATTGCGGTGATTGACGTTCTTCCTGTGTGTTGGGTTTTTCTTTTTCTTTTTGTGTGTTTTAGATATTTTTTTCCCATGTGAAGAGTGGTCGGCGCACGCTAAAGGGGGACCATGGATGGACAATTGGACGCCATTTGTGCATATGCCCCTCTTGGCTCAGACGCTGGCCAGGCGCTATGATCGTCTCCAAGCAACAGGACTGACCGACTTCTTTGCCTCGATCAAAGCTCCTTTTCCCTCCCCTGATGCTGCCAGTGCCCCTTGCCGCCAACGCTGGCTTCCGCGTCGCTTCGGCTTCGAAACCTTCTCCATTCTTCTTCAGGGACGCCCGGCGAGCTCCCAGATTGGACAGAGAGCTGTGTGAAATTTTGGAATCCAAAATATATTTGTGGGCATGGCGCTACGTCAGAGGCCGCACCGGAGGCCGAACCGTCAACCAGCGTATGAGACGCTGCCGCGCATCTCGTCCACCCCCCTCGCAGGCATATAACCTGCAGGACAAGATGCATCGCCGGGCGGTCTCCAAGGCGCCGAAGTGTCGGTGAGGGGCAGGACATCCGCGAAATCGCATCCCTTCACTTGCTCCATGTCTCGCTGGGTCCAGTCGTCTGCCAGTGTCAGGAGACGCTCCTATCGTCGTTGTCCGTCGGAAGAGGGGAGGGTCCCTTAGGGAGGGAGAAGAGAGGGTTTCCTCTGGAGACGGCGTCTTGATACGCAGCGTCGACGGCAGGATTCCATTTAGACCCATTCACCTTGCGCCTGTTTGGGCAATGGCCCAATGGGTAGGGTTGCGGGTCCCGGACTAAGACGATCGAGTGGCTGCAGTCGTCTGCACCGCGCAAGCATTGGCTGTTTCCGCAGGCAATGCCCTGAAATTCTCCAATCGGGGCCAACCACTCTGCATCCATAACACGCTGAAGGCCCCTCTCGACCAGGCCCATTGGCCATTCACACATCCAGGGCCCAAACAGCCGGCTGATATTGGACATCAACGCAGCAAAGAACGGCACCAGAGGGCCATTAGGGCAGCAGAGCATGCATCAGACATGACAGGATGCTCCATTCCTGGGTCTGTAGTGTACACATAGTGTAGTGTACCTACTCAGTGCCCAGTGTGAGTCACTCACTCAGTCCTTATCGTCCCTCTGCGCGAGAGAGCCCCAGGACCGACGGGCGTCCTCAACTCCCCCCTTTTGCTCATGATTCTCCTGGTCAGTCTTCAACCTCTCTAGAGCGAAATGAAGTGGGAAAATTTTTCACGGTGAGCCAGAACGGTGCAATCAATGCGGAAGGTCGCCGGGGGTCGTGCCGCCTTGGACAGGGAGCCAAAAAGCCACCGGGAAGCCGACAGGGGAGGGGTGGCCTTCTAGAAAAGCAACACACCCGGGTTCAAACAACAGATGGACGGTTGCCAAGCGAGCTAAGGCCAAGACCGGAGTGAGAGGTGAGGACTTGGGCGATCCACTCCCAGCGCTAGGATAACATGCCCGAGTGACGGTCTCTTGCATGGCGGGCTGGCCCTTTCCCATCACAACCTGATGGCCTTCTTCTGTTGGGTAGACCCATGACTGTGGGCGTATCGTGTACCCGTATCCTGTACTGTGATATGCTGTAAACCTCGGGGCTTTCAAACCGAGCTCGTCGCCATTGTCTAACGGTGTCTGAATACTGTATGGAGCCAATCCACTTCCGCGCAGGGGAGGGAGTCTGTCTCGCACAGCAGAGGGACAGACGAGGGAACCTTTGATCAAGTCAGGGGTCGGCCATGCTGTCGTCGTCTGAACCGATTGCACGGGAACTGTGCGGAGGTTTAGACTGCATTCGTCAAAATATCCGAACACACAAAGACTCATGGCAGGCCCTCGTCCAGGATCCTAAGATTTTCTCGGTGTGCTCGAACTGTCAATGGCAGCTCGCGGGCTGACTCGTCCTCTGCGACACGGCAAGCGGAAGGTGAGCGTAAACGGCAGACCATCCATCTGCCAGACTGCGGGACGGCAAGAAAAGAGCAGCCACTATAGGAATCATGTCGGTACCGGCAGAATGATTGACGGTGGGTGGCACGGCTGGTCTGGCACGGGAGAGGAGACGTAACAGCAAGTGTAGAAACGAGGTCGGCAGCCATCCATGAACACGAGGTCGCACGTACGGTCGACGTTCGATTCGAAGCCAGCTGCCAATATCTCTCTTCCCCAAGCAAGGTTTTGCCTGCCTTGATTGCTTGAGGTCCTTGTGTCGCGTACAAGGAGCAGGGCTCGGCATTGCGACGCGGGGGGGTGGGGAGTGAGATTTGCCCAGACCCAACCACTGCTGTGTCCCCGCGCGCACCGGGTCTGTTCAGGTCTCTTGGGGAGGTTGGAGGGCCGCGAGGCTGGCCGCTGGGAAGATCGGATTGGCATTGGCATCGTGCAGCGGGATTTCGTGTGGCATCCGACGAGCTGTTGCACGGAGGAAATGACCCCATTCGCCAACCAAACTTGGGTGTAGGGCTTCAATCGTTGTTGCACTGGAAGACTGGCACGACTGGCACGGCTGGCTCTGTGCACGTCTGACGCCCAGGTCGCATTGACTGGTGCGAGAGCTTGCACCGGGCCGTATCGGACGGACCGACGTGACATTAAAATGACAGCCGTGCTGCCTACAGGCTCCCTTTGCCGCCGGCCGGATTGGTGCAACACTTTTGAGTCCACAGCGAGCGCCGTCCCGGGCGTGGAGCGTTACTCGTCTAGCCTCGAGCCTTGAGCCTCGAAAGTGGAATGGAAGCTGGAAATGCTGGATGGAATGGGAATGGTCGCGATCTGATTGAACTCGAGTGTTGCTGTCAACTCGTTTTGGAATGGTTTCTGTTGCATCGAGATCCCACGAGGAAGCAGGCCTGACCAGGAAAGGTCCCTTGCCTACCTTACCGTCGGCAGGTCGAGGTTTTCGAGTTAGTGTACAGGATAGTCGACAGGAATTGGGATTTGGGAAGCTCTGGAAATGCAGCAAGCGCAGTGGTGCAGCGCTGCACGCACGTCCTCCCCCGGATTCCACGCAAATTAACCCGTAACCCCACCTGAAAGGGCTGCAGGTAGCCCACGTGAAAAGACAAACGCCCTCGCAGAAGGCGCGAACTGTTCCTTGGGTTAGGCGGGTTCCAGCCCGCCAGTACAGGGCTCAAATCGTCCATACATCTCAGTCCGCAATCCTCTGGCCTGCAATCACCAATCTACAAAATGTACCTACCTTACCCTGTGCATCAGTAGGGCGATTATCCTAAATCACGATGGGCTAGGTGGATGTGCGCGCGGTGCTTGGCAGTTTGCTTTTGGCTGCATGCCGTTCTAGGCTTGATGCCCCGACGACTCAAGCCGCACACCGAAAACTCACCCGCCTCACATTCAGTAGTGTAGTGAGTGGAAGTCTCGGGTGGGTGGATGAGGTGTCGTTACATGGCCAGGCACATGGGGACGGCATCCCACATAAACTCGGTCGACACGTTGAAGGAGAATGTCGGAAGTGTGGCAACCTGGAGCGCTCTTTCCATGGAAGGGGCGACATTCTTGCAAGGCACCTATCTGCTGTCGTCACTGCCAAAAGTCAAAGTCAAAGTCAAAGCCAAAGCCAAAGCCAAAGTCAAACGTCAGCCGCTGTCGCCTTGTCACCGGAACTCAAACCTCTTCAACCATCTTCCTCCACTCTTATCGTCGGCCTTCGAACCGACAGCAATCGGCAGTCGCCGTCAGCTGTCGTCGCCGCCCCGTGACCTTACCTTCGGCGACATTCTGGACCAACACGTCAACTATTTGCCATCGATTTGGGGGCGGCCTCTCTGCCTCTCTGCCTCTCTCTCTTTTCTTCTTCGCTGCTGAGACACCTCCCTCTTCGTTCGTCTCCATCTGTCGAGTCCCGCATCCCGTAACCAGTGTTTGCAACTCCAGCATCTCACCAACCGCGGCTTTCCGTTCGGGACGGTGTACCCGGATCCTGGCATCTCCCCTGGCGGAAACGAAACGAATCACGGTTGTCACCTAGACGGTCGCACTTACACGGCTGCTTTGTTCGCGCGGATATTGGAGTTGATACGAGCAGTCCGAGTGTCACGCACCCAGCAGGAGAAATAAGTGGTCAAGCTTGCGCTGTTCTGCCCGCTGTCAAGCAAGCTCCTATTCTACACGACTTGTTGCAGGCGACCTCTTTTTCTGCGTCGACATCTCCGGCACACCTTCCGGCAACTGAGGGCATTGATCGCATCGGACCGCCAGTCAACAGATTATCTACATGTGAAGATACCTGCCTAGACGAGCGAGCAAACGACATGTCATCCCGTCTCGGCCTCTAGCTTTATCGCTATCCCGGCTTCCTACGTGCGCGTCCGTAGGTACGATCCTGCCGCCCTGGTCGTTTCTCGCATAAGGTTAGGTGGCTGTACCGAGCCCCTTCATCGCGACCGCTGTCCCGCCGTTCCGGATCCCCAGTCTCCAAGGGTCAAGATCGCCTGTGCAGTGCGCAAGAGGTGCAGCTTGGCTCCTCGTTTGCATCGTGGTGGAAGAAAGAGAAAATTTTCACGGACCGTTAAAGACAATCCCCTGCCGCGACGTTGGGACACCCCAAACTCTCAATTTCGCTTAGCCGGTCGTGGCAGATTGGCTGGGTGGTTTGTGAGTCTTTGCCCGTGAGCCTTTGAGGCGTCCGCGACAAACCCCGGGACGCTTTCGGTGGTGCAAATTTGTTGCGACCAAAGAGGCTGGGAAAACCCAGAGCCATTCGAAATCTGGATTGCCCCGACCGACCCTGGCACCCAATCCCATCAGAAATGCGAGGCTGATGATTCTACGTGAATCATCATCTCACCATTCTCGGCCAAATCATCGACGACGGTCAACGACACATCCGTTCAATTTCTACGACCTCACTCTCACTCGCCTGACCCTGCTTCGCTTTGGTCTATTTCAGGAGGGCACTGCACTGCATTGCGCTGCACCCGACTGCAGCCCAGGCTCCGACTCACCAGCGTTGTGCCAGTGAGCGCTGAGCAGCGAAGCCCACCACCACCTGTGAGAGCCGGCGGGCTTGTTATTGGTCCAGCCCAGATTCGTGCTCGTCTACAGTGTGTACCAGCAGCGGCTGGAACTGTGTAGTTGCTTCTGGTTGCCCAACGAGAAGTGACAAAGCTACAAGTTACAAGGCGACAAAGTGACAAAACTCGGAAGACCAGGGGCCCAGCAGGCCTGCGCGCTATAACCACACCCCATCACATCGATCCCTGCCCCTGGACGTTCTCCCCCCCTGTCTCGCCCGGCTTGATTTTGTCCCTAGTCACTCCCTGCCCTCGCTCCACTCACGCTGGGAGGGCTCTCACCTTTGCCATTACCCATTATAAAGCAACTGGGGGAGCCACCTGAACTTCCACTTTTCCAACTTTATGGCTTTTGCCAAACACAAATCCTCAATACACAGCCCACCGCACGATACCAGCACCCAATCTACTTGCTGTTGTTCAGTCTGGACCATTGACGTCCAGCAAATTCCAGAAGTCGCCACAAAGTTCGATTTTGGACATTGATGCCCGAGTCTCCACGACGGGAGATATCAAAACCAGGCCCTTGACATGTTCTCAAACAGAAGAAGATTTTCCTCTCCTCTTCCCACCGACCACAGACCAAGGTGACGGGCGTCACTTATCTTCAGCGTCACGACACAGGCGCGATCGGCCCGCAGTTTTGGTTTTGACATAAAAGCAAGCAAACCACCCCCCCTCGCAGAAGCTGAGGGGAAACAACCTACACCAAGTTCGGATTCGCGAGAGAGAGTTGGATGTCTCGGAGGACATCGCAAGAGCCTGAGGACATGGCCTACTCCCCATACGGATCCACTCCGGTCCAGGAGCCCTTCTACAAGGAAAGGGATTTTCCTAGCCCATCACCCACCCCATCGCCGCGCGGACCGGGATACTACAACTACGCAGCGACGCCGCAGCGGCCCGCGACGCGCGCTCACTTCCGCAATGGCAGCGTGAATGGCTTCAACCCCGCGACCACGGCCAACAACTTCAGCAGTCCTCGTACATCATTCTCACCCCGATACACGAGCGACGGCCAGTACGCCACTGCTAATGTGAGTCAATCGCGGTCATCACGCAAGCCCAGTTTCTCTGGTCTGCACAACACCAAGCGCGAGCGTCGCAACTCTTATTCCTACTATCGGGCCTCAGACTCACATGGGGAATCCGACGAGGACGAGTTCATCGAGATCAACGGCGTCACCTACGTGCTGCCTGCGCGATCGAGGTCGAAGCGATACAGAGAATACTTCACAGTCAACGCTGGAGGACATGGAACTGATTACCACTACTATGCACAGGGCGGTCCTTACTTCGACAGAGAGGCCGGATTTGCATCCCCCCGCTACGAGCCGGAGCGCAAGCCAGCTGCCTCGGGACACGCCCGTCGCAGCTCGACATCAGTGCCCATCCAGCGTCCCCAGACGGCTCGCCCGTCGAGCTCGCACAAGAAAGCCGCTCCGCCACCCACCCGACAGGCCACCGAGGCCGATGCCAAGCGGCACAGGATACCTCCCGGATACTCTCTGAAGAACTGGGACCCCACCGAGGAGCCCATCATGCTCCTCGGCAGTGTGTTTGATGCCAACTCCCTCGGCAAATGGATCTATGACTGGACCGTCTACCACCATGGCCCTGCCACCCCCATCTCGGATATGGCCGGCGAGCTGTGGCTCCTCCTCATCCAGCTGGCCGGCAAGATAAAGCGTTCCGAGGATGCCGTTCCCAAGATCCGGACCAAGGACAACCGGGAGATGGTCGAGGAGTTCATCGAGGCCGGTGAACGCATCACCGACAAGCTCCGCAAGCTCCTCAAGGCCTGTGAGGCTCCCATGCTTCGATCCACCACCA
This sequence comes from Podospora appendiculata, assembly GCA_033675105.1. Lineage (NCBI taxonomy): Eukaryota > Fungi > Ascomycota > Sordariomycetes > Sordariales > Podosporaceae > Podospora > Podospora appendiculata. The sequence goes on along the minus strand of JAULSO010000005.1, from coordinate 1,084,405 downwards.
AGCAACGTAAGGACTCTCAGCTTGGCAAGAATGCGGGAGTCGAGTTCGTCGAGACCCTCTTTGGTCGTGACCGCGAGCTTGAAAAGACCGAGCGCTTCATGTCCTCGGTCCGTCTGTGGAACCTGCGTTTCGATGCCAACTGCGAAGAGATCCTGAGAAAGCCGACCATGTAAAACACAGCGCATCACAAGCACACACACACACCGCCTGGGCTCTCGGGTCTCGCAGCATTCACTGCTCCACCCCCTCGCCATATATCATCACCATCACACACTACCTACACCTCACCCACATATAACACAAAACACACAACACACATTATCCGCACGCCAGGTTGTACGATTAGGTCTCTTTCGGGGTCATTTTGGTCATCCGGGTCATATACCAAGGGAATTCTCTTTCCTAGAGTCTGTTCAGGAGGCGCTTTTCGCCTCGACACGATAAACATATCCGGGATCAGTCCCGCAGCACGGTGGCCGTTTATTTCCGATCTTTCTCAAGATACCCATTTCAGGCGCGCGACACCGATACGTCCGCAGCGCGATGTTGACGAAAGAAGGATGGAACACGAATGAAGAAGAGTGTCAGCGAGGCTGGCACACACCACAAGGAGGGGAGGGTTTGTACAGGAATCCAAAAATTACAGGGCTTTGCTTTTTTGCTCACAAGGGCATTTTTTTTTTGGCTGTCTGTTTGGGTGACCGAGGCATTTTTGCCGGTCATTGGGGCACGGAAGGCCCGGGAGGAATTCTGCATGTTTTGGTGTGCACAACGGGTGTCTGTTTGGCGGTTCACGGGCCATGTAAAACCTGTCACCGCACACCTGATTTAATGGCTATTTTGCTCGCTGGGTCTGGGATGGAGGACTTTTTTTTGGTTGCTGGATGTTGTCTGTCTTTCTCTTTTACTCATGTATCGGGGGATCTCGCTGGCGTCTTTCGAGTCCCTCATTTTTCTACATGTTGTTCACTGACACGCTCATGTCAATTTTGAGAGCACGTCGCCGTTTCCTTTCTCAAACAGCACTGTTTCGGGTCTCACAGGATGAAGGATATACCCTATTTCAAGTTCGAGCTGGATGTCACAGGGTCACACAATAGAAGTACGCAGCGGGTGTTTTTTTGGTTTTCACTAGTTAGCGATTAGACAGATGGAAAAAAGTTTGATACTCTATCTACACTACGCTTCTTGAGTGTCGTGATGGCGATGTGACTGTTTTACACAGGCGTACTCGCACAAACAAGGGGATCATCATGATCTCGGTTCCTGTCAAACACCTTGACGCGCACAGCGGAAGAGGGAGATGACGTTGGGATACAGAATGCCACAATTGTTACGCGTACACACGATCATGACAAGATCGCGTCGCTTCATTCTTGCCTCTGGAATCCTGCGCGCAACCAACACATGTCCAACCAACAACACCAACGGCTGGGTGGCATGAACAAGAAGAAGGAAAACATGTGCGGCACGCACCGAGGCGCACGGTCGGTGCTGAGCGGCACACCAACAACAAACCCACGAACGCAAAATATTACACCAGAAAGCAAAATAAAACAAAAAAGAAATTGAGAAAACCCTAGAACTGTGCCCTATACTACACGATACCAGGCTGATTACACTATTATTTACCCTGCCTGCCTTGTCTCACTTTTTGTGTGCCGTGCCGGTGAGTGTGCTGTGCGCAGGCTGATCTGTTCTCTTCGCACGCCGCGTGCCTCTTTTTGACAGGGGCGGGAAAGTTTACCTACCTGCACAGTACGGGATAGCGCACTGTCAGCCGGGCGCCCGAAACGTGAACCCCCCCCTGGCTGAAAATGCGCAACGCAAAAAAATTGTTATGGATGGATGGATGGTCATGGTCATGGTCATGGTGTGTTAGTGTTAGAGTTAGTGTGTGGTGTGGTGTGTGTGCCAAGTTTGCTTTGCACGTACGTCTTTTGCCCGATAATCCTTATTGGGGGGGCTTGGGCAGCAACAAGGCCATTTGTCGAGAGGGGGGAGATTCGGGGTGGGCGGGGTTGTCGTATCGTGTAAATTGTCATGTGTAATGTAATTCCTACCAGGTAGGTTCTTCTTGTTGTAGGATTTCACGAGCTGGAATTTGCTACTACATGAACGGGATACGAGAAGACAAATAATGAGACGTGTAAGCTTCAAGTTGAAGCTGACCGGACCAGGATTGGGGTTGGGGGGACGACATCTCAGCCATGAATGAATGGGGGCCGTATGGATGTTGCCAGTGTCAACTCCTTTTCGTTTTCCTCCGTCGATATTGAGTCTTTTTTTTCTTATTCTCCTTTCCCCCCTTACGCCACCACGAAGAGACTTTTTGCCATCTTGTCGCCTTGGTGCGTGCCGCCAGACCGAGTCATCATAGGGGATAGGGTGCAAGTCATAGTAGGGGATATACCAATCCAAGCTACCGGATGTGTCCGTGAATCTGATTATCCCAAAACGTGCTGGTCTGGCACAGTGCATCTGGGGCCACGGTTTTATTGCGCTGCCTGTTTAATTGCACTACAAATGGTCTGTCGTTCTCGTCTTCTTACACACCAATACGCACCCAAATGGGAGAGCGTACGGCGTATCCCGTATTCTTTTCCTGCCGTGCATCCTCAGTTGGACTGGTTTTGATCCATAGATGGCTGTAGTGGTGGGCGGCTTCTAGAAGAAAGCGTGCATTGCATTCTTTTTTTCGGCTGCCCGTTGATTGCACTTCGCATGTTTCGTGTTCGTGATGCGAGGGAGCTAGACTGCAATGGACGATAGCGCGATGTTTTCCTTAGGTTAGGCACCTACCGCTACCGCTGCCACTACCGCTACCGTGCGCGCGACGCTGGGATCTTGCCTTGGGTATCATGTTCGGGTCAAGTTCGGGCCGCCGCTGCGCTTCTGACGGGCAGCGGTGTCGACGCTAGAGCAAGTGTCAGTCTGTCGGTGAGAGCATTGCATGGTGCCACTACCACGACTTCTGGTGGCTGTCCCCAGGGGAAAAAAAAAATAAGAAAACTCTGCAAGCGAAGAAGAAACAAAAAGGCAAGGGAGAGAGGTGTCCTCGCCCAAGTTTTCAGGGGCTTTGAGGTCGTCACCACTCACCGCGCAAGGAAGGCTGCTTGTTGTGTCCCTTTCGGGTGGTTTCCTTCCGTGCACGGACGGTAGCACACAGGGACCAAAGTAGCACCGAACTTGGGTCTTAGACAGGTTGACGGGTTCCATGATTGAAGGAGGGGCGTGTGTGTGGTGTGTGCGGTGGATTGAAACAAACCTGCCTACAGGGACTGGGCGCGGCACGGGGCACGGGCGCGGGCACGGGCGGGCAACACGGAAACAAGAAGCATTTATTTGCCCAACCTTACCCTGCCCGGGGTGTGGACTCTGTACCATGCGTTCGCCTAGGTAATAAATGACGACTCGAGATTCGGGAGAGAGAAAAGAGGCTGGCGGGAGGCAGCAGCAGGACCAGCGGCAGCATGCAAAGCATCGAGCGGTCGGTCGGACAAAACATGGGACGAACAGGGGCAACCTGGAAGTTAGTGCTTGTCACCTCATCTCATGTCATGTCCATGTCTCTTTCTGCTGACACCAACGCCAGCACCAACCAAACCAGCAACGGCGGAAGGCACTGGGAGTGAGCGGCGATCAATGAGCGGCAGGTCGACCGGCGGCTCGGATGATGATTGCACCTGAAATCTACACGCTCAACTTCAGTTTGCGAGTTGTGGTCCCTTGAAGCGCACTGAAAAGGCCGGCGGGGATTGAACTCAGGTGCCTGACGAGGCGGGGAAGGAACCACGGTGCCACGGAACCTGGAAGGTGTGATGTGGGGAGGGGGGTGTGGCCTGTAAAAAGTACCCAACCTTGACCAATGGTCTGAAACTTTGTTCGGGCAGGGGGGGCCTCACCAACTCCTGATCCCCAGCCTCCATCGACAAACGCTGCACCAGAAGAAAGCAACATCCAGCCTTTCGATATCACAAGTTCACAACCAGCCTGACAGCCCGTCTCAAGGCAGTTTCCTTCTGTCGACAAGATTGGCGGCGGCGGCTCGTACACTGCACCACACTGTCCGGTCCGTGAGCCGCAAACCACCACAACTTGGAAAGCGCAACTTGCCCAACTTGCACAGTACGCCCGAGTCGTCGCTGCCTGCGGCGGGGACCCTTACCACAGCATTGGCTGAGCTGGTCCGGCCCAGACACTTCACAATCCTCCACCGCAGCCTGTCCGTAACCTAACGCCGCAGGCTTCTGTCGACATCCAAATGCAGCTGCGCACAACCCCGATCCTGATTAATATGGAGAGTCAGCGTGGACGGGCAGACTGTTGTCGCCGCCAACAACGGCCGCCAGCCTTGTGGTTGTGGGCTTCTGGGAGAAGGCACCCAATCACGGCTTTCCTGGGGCACTCAGCGTGAACCGCGCAGCGCGCGACGCGCGACTGATGTGATCGGGTCCATTTCATTGGCTTCAGCGTCTCTCCTGGCGCGAGCCTGGCGCGCGATACCAACTTGCCGGGTCAAGGTCAAGGTCAATGGCTCAGCAAGTAACAACCCAAAGCCTTATTATATCTCGATTAACCACGTTTTCCCATCTACCACCCACCCTGGGGCGATGACGGGCGGCAGCTGGCTTTGGGAGTGCACACAGTAGGTAGGTACTCCTGTAGGTGGGACAGCCTTCTGGGTCGGGCCTGTTTTCGTGGCCCTATTTTGGGTCGACGCTGAACCGCCATGATGATCGCCATGCTACATTACACGACACCACACCGCACCACACCAACACACATGCAAGGAGAATGCCGCAGGCCAAAGCATCAATCCACGACCTGGATCGAGGCAGTCATGCTCTCGGCGCCGGTGCCTGTTGGTCGGGCTCCTCTCTGGCGGCGCAGACCGACCAACGAGCGCAAACAGACAGCATCCAGCGGATGCCGTAATACACTGAACTCATATTGATGAGGGCAGTTACCAACCGTACGACGCGGGCCCCCACCACCAATTCCTTCTCTCTGCCTTCGACAGACCTTCTGCAGCATTTCCTGCTCCGTCCGTCCTCGCAAGCTGCAGGGAAAAAAGTGCCACACCTCCGAGTCAAGGCTGGCGGCGGCGGCGCGGCAGACGGCCCAAGCCAGCCAGCCCACCCACGGCAATTGGGGGAAGGTTCCTCGTGAACTCGACGCACTGTATGCACCAACGGCGACGTACAAGGTCTCCAGCCCTGTGACGCTGCGGCGACGAGAACACCTCAATATCCTCGCCCGGCTTCAGTGCACGCCCCCTCCGGCATGTGTCTTGGTACGCAACCCATCAAGGATGGTGATGTTTGCCGTGCTTTTGCTGTGAGCAAACTTTGCCTTTGCGTCTGGCTGTATTCTAGTCTTGCCTCGTGGCGTGGTGCGGGGTGCCTCTTTGAGTTTGCAATTGCCTGACTGTCCACGTCCGTCCCGGTTTAACTTCAACGTCACGATGCGAGTGAGTGCATCTCATCATGTTGTGCCCCGTCTCGGTTGGCTCAAATGGCTAAACTAGGGTATCTATACTCGGGGTCAATATGTACCAGAAAGCCTCGCGAAAGACCATTTCCACCGTTGCGCTGCTTCCTGCGGATAGTGATAGGCAAGGGGCGTGTATTTCCTGATATTTTCACGTCCTATACACTACATCTGCTCAATGCCGATTACCGCATCTTCAAGTTGAGGAATGCATCCAATTGAAGTTGTAAAGTCATATGAGCTTGGTTACAGCTATGCCAAGTGGTCGTCATGGTTATTGTTGATACCCCTTTGTTGTGCTGTGCTGAACACCACACCAATGTTCTGTTCTGGTAAAGGGGTCTCGGGGGCTAAACAAGATACAGGAGAATAAAGAAAGCAACCATCCCACTAGGTCCCTTGCTAGCAGCTTAGGTGTCTTTGTGATATCACGTATGCTGGAAGACAACACCATGCTTGTCTAGCTGTTGTTCAACTCCAGGAACGCCAACTCTGAACACTCGTTCTCCCATCGCATGTCTTCACGACGAATAACCGACGTTTAAACATCACTCACCTCGTCCACTCACCGTCATCAAACCAACTCACTTTCCACACCGGAACTGACACCCAGACTTAGCAGTCACGTTTACTCAATCAGGTAAAAGCAGGCTTTTACCCACATACTAACGATGTCTTCTCAGTCCGACTCGGTCGCCGCCCTCCCCGAAGAGGTCAAGTCCTTCTTCTTCTTCGGGCACATCATCCGCATCTCGGCGCTGTGCGAAGCCCACCAGCACCGCATGGTAGACAACTACCTGTACGCCAGCACCCGGCGCGACCCCAACCGCACCATCCACACCTTCTGCCAGGCCCTCGCCGGCCCCAACACCGGCGTGAGTTTCCTCGAAGCGCACGAGCTAATTGACCTCCTGCAGGCCCACCACCCGCTCACCCCGGACCAGGTGATCGCCCACCGCGCGCGGCAGGTCTCCATCTCCAACATCTGGCAGCCCGAGATCGACCGCTTCGCCAGCGCCTCCTCGGCCAGCGTGAACGCGCTGACCGCGGACCCGGACCTCGACGCCCACCTGTTCTGGTACGCGCTCTCGGGCCGGTACACCCTCTCGGACCTCAAAGCCGAGCGCTCCGTCCGCGACTTCATCCGGCGCCACCACGCCCGGCTGCACGACATGTTCGTCGTGCCCGCGGCGCACGCGCGCGCCGAGATCTCGGCCAAGAAGCGCGCCTTCGAGACCGAGCTGGCCTACTACCAGGCCCGCGACGCCGACGCCCCCGCGGACCCCTTCTCGGGCGCGTTCGCGGCGTGGTCCATCGCCGACCCAGTCGCGGCCGCGGACTGGGTCGACGCCAAGTTCCACCGCACCCGGGCCAGCGACGCGGCCATCCACGGGCTGGCGCGCCAGCTGCGCCGGCGGGCCGAGCAGCTCGAGCAGGCGCGCGAGGACACCCGGTGCGCGTGTCCGTCGGGGTTAAGTCTGGCCGAGTGGGACCGCGTGTGCGATACCCGTTGGTCCGACACCGAGATGGACCGGCGGGTGCTGCAGGTGGCGGTCAACTTTGCGGTCGAGCACATGGATCGCGAGATCTGGCATGCGCTGCGCGGGATCGAGGTCCGCGAGGGCTATCTGGCTGATCCGGAGGATCCGCTGGAGCGGTTTCTGAACATTTGGGAGAATAGACGGGTCAAGGCGAGGTTTACAAGGCTTTTGGAGGAGTAGCTGTTTTGCTACCTACCTACCTATCTACTTTTGTTTTGCTTTGTGCTTTGCCAATTTTTCTTCTGCGAGAGCGGATGACTTCGTTTGTTGAGGAGTTGGTTGCTGAGCACTGACCTGTGTAGTGCCACTGCTGCCCTACATTGGAGTCCCCATCTATGTAAGTCTTGCCTTTTTCCCAGGTACATTTTCCTGTCCAGTTTTCCATAACAAAACACAGAACAACAATAAAAAAATGCTTGCATTATTACCACATATCTTTGCTTTCCATATACTTTGACTTCGTGACTGTTTCTTATTGCCTTACTTAGGTACCTAGAACTACTGTGTGCGTGACTCTACGCCATGATTGATCCCTGCTTCCTCGGCGATTCAACGGCTCGGTCCCAACGCTGTGCCACGCGGGCAACGTCCCGCGGCTGACTTAGCTGACCGTCGACCACGTTAGGATTTGGGGTTCCATCCTTTCATGTGCATTGTGCGTGCGTGCGTGCGTGCGGCGTTCTAATATTACCGCAACCCTTGTCCTTAACCCGTGGTCGTCGATATGAGCCGTGCCACTTGCTCGCGTCCAGATGCCCGCGCAGGCAGACGAGACGCGCCTTGAACCTTGCAGCCAGTCAGTGCAGTAGCACTTGTACCTACCTAAAACACATTGGACGGTGGAGACCATGGAAACGCGGGAATGGGAATGGGAGTATGGCAGTTAATATCGACGAATGGACCGAGAGACGCACCGGTGCATCTTCTCCGCTTGGCCGGGTTCGCGTCGACTGGGGCACGCACGCACGCACGCGTTTCTATTTCCAAAGCCAAGTGCGGGTGGCTGGCATGGGGTGGTTGGGTCGTCTATTCCAGGAGCCTTTTATTGGGTTACTGTGCTTGGTGTCCGAGTCCAGGTTCGATATTATCGTGAATGAAAAGACACATGGCACATCACCTGTTGCGTGCAGTCCCGAATATGTGTGTGTGTGTGTGCCCCGCGATTTCTTCAACTCGGTTTTTCTTTTCACTTTCGTCGTGCAGGGATGCATCCAGTCCCGATTTGGGAGCCTGGGCGGGTTTTTTTTTTTTTTTGCTTCCTTTGCGGGCGGCTATCTGCCTGAATATTACGTGCATCGACGGTATCGCTACGCCCTTTTCCGGGCACTATCTCGACGGGCACATGCACGCACGCGCACCGGAATGATCGGGCACAGCACGGCTGGGCGGAAGACTACACGTGTAATTGGTGGAGGTGGAGGGGAGGTGTGATGCTTACATAGATGGACTCGAGATTCTGGCTTGTGTTAAGTGATCGTGGATGTCGATGGATGTGAGTTCACGTTCGTGAGTTGAGTGGACTGGTGAGAGCCTAGGAGCCATGATGGAGGTTCTGTGTTACTGTGATGGGATGTGATTGACATGTGCCTCTGACCTCCACGAATTGCTGGCCGTGGCTGTTTTTCTGCGGGGTGGTTGGTAATGGTGTGTGTTTTTACAAGCCCTTCACCTCGCTGTGCATCACACGTGTCCGTAGCATGGGGGTGATGGTGGTGTGCTGCCAACGCTTCCGTGACTTCTCACATCATGACATTCATTCACCTTCATGTTCGCTGCTGGCTGCGACTGTCGTCGTCGTGCCAGCAGAGAGGCACCCGAATGCACAACTCACGATAATGCATGGTGCCACACTGCTTCTCCATTTTCTCCTCATTCGGGGAAGACGAGTTCGATGGATTTAGGCTTCCAGAATCGAAGCAGTGCACACCACCGTGATCCGCAAATGGAAGCCAATGCACCCACCAGTCTCACTCCGGTCCTTCGGTGATGCGCCGGTCATGCAGATAGGATAACCACTCAGGCCACTGCATTGTACTAGACCTTACAGATATTCGTTGCATCGACACCTGCTTATTTTAGTGATGATGATGACAGTGTGGCGCTCCCCGTCTCGCTGTCGCCCAATGCGTGTGCAGTATCAATGCCATGGGGCGTTGTGGGAAGGTTGCAGTGCTGGGCTCACCCCCTCTTTCGTACCTCTGCCCCTGCTCATCCAGTGACAAAACACTCAGAGTCGGCGTGAGGAAGCGCGGTTTTCGGGTAATCGTTCACGACCTGTAACTCAAGCAAGGTACCGTATGCTGTGGTAGGGAGTGGAGGATGGGATGGGGAAACACGGTTTCCTGTCACCTGCCTTTCTGTTCGTTTTTCCCTGCTGTGGGACGTACTGTTTTCTGCACACGGTGCAGGCTCACGACGTACGAGCTCGTCAAAGACCAGGGGCAGCACGGATTCCCATCATCAAGGTCTCGGGAGGATCCAAATGTCGAGACGCCGCTGCCGTGGCCCGTACCAACAGAACCAACATAGACCTAGGGCGCTGGTCGGTGCCGACTTGGACGGTGGCAGGGCCGGGTCTTGGATGTCGTGTTTGGACGCTGTAAGCCGCTGCACCGCTGCGGCCGACCGAAACCCCTTGCTGCTTGTTGGCCGCCGGGCGCTGTTCTGCGATTCCAATCTAGGCCATCGACAAAGTGTTCAGGCACAGACCCGTACATAGATTACAAGCGTGTCTGTAAATGAGAACTGAGATGCGTGAGAGGTGACATGAAAGCGGACGCCCGCCTGACGGGTGGCCTGAGTTCCAGTCCCCCGCAAAGTTTAGGCTGTCTGTGGTTCGGTCGGCGGCCGGCAGGCGGGCGCCGACTTTTGAGGTTCATTTCAAATGAAACAAGACCGGGTGCCGACAGCCTCGGTCCTTGTCATCACTGTTGTCGCCGTTGGTGTTGTCGCCGTCACCGTCGCCGTCACCGTCGCTGTCGGCGTTGTCATCGCTGGCCTCTCGGACAGATTCCTGCATGTCTCAGTGTCTCTCAGTGTCTCAGCTGTCTGTCGCGCTGCCGCCCGCAGCTGAGTGAGTCTGATTGCCGGGCTTGCTGCAGGGAGATCGGATCGGCCGACGGATCGTGCTGCGAGAGCATGGTCCTTCCCGGGACGTGCTTGCTCATCGCAGCGCCTGAAAGTCTCAGTTCACTGCAACGCCCACAGCGTTTGCGCCTGCGGGCGCCTGCGGGCGCCTGCGTCTGGCCAGGCAACTGCTGCGAGTCTCCACCTGCGTGCTGCGCTGCTGCGGGCGGGAAGAGGGGAAGAGGGGCCGCTGCTCCTGCTCTGGCTGTCCATGAATTCCTTCCATCGATCCCAATGTAACCTGCATTGATCCTTCCAGGACATGAGTGTCCCCTGCTCTGGCCCGAAACCAGAATTCGAGATTATGGACTAGAAATTCTTCTGTCTGGCTGGCAATGTCTTTGCATCCAATAACGGATGAACAAAACATGGTGCTCCTCGTAGACGGAGCTCGGCGATTTTCGGACTCTGGTGGCCCAAAGGGAAGAGTAAGCGACCTGCCTGACTGGATGGAGTCTTTGGCATCCAAATCCAAATCCAAGCAAATGCAGAGCTGCATCAAGGTGGTAGGCATAGGAATAGCAGGCCCGATGTATCCGGTCATCGATCCGCCCATCCGCAACCAGACTGCAGTGCAGTGCAGTGCAGTGCAGACAGACAACCAGACACCCACCGGAGCATGACAGGGTGGGATTGCGTGCCGACTGACCACCATGCTGCTGTGTCCTGCCCGCGTCCCTGGCCACTTGGCATGGATGGAAGAAGATCAAGAAATTGACTGTTTACCCCTCCTGCTCGTCCCCTCCCCTTCCCCTCTTCTTAACCAGAACCAGGCTTCGCGTGTGATGACGTCGCGGGGTGTCTAGAGTCTAGGTCGCGCTTGCTCTGGGTCAGTCTGGTGTAATAGAACACCCCATGGGCACACAGTTCGCAGACACGGTACTGTCTACCGAGACAAACCGAGCACCAGTCCCTGTCTCACGCATTTCCCGGCTTTTCTCTTGCAAGACATGATCCGTGCTGCGGAAGTCGTGAAGGGGAGTCGATTGCGCGTTACGCGCCACTTGTCGTTGGTCGTGCCCGAAGCCCTGGAGGAGAGTGGTGCCCGCTCGCTGTGGGAGGCGGGGTAGCGGCCTCCCCAGCGTCGCCCTGTCTCGCTGTTCGTCCTCCACCAACCTCCATCTCACTCGCTCACCCTTTCCTTGATTCGCGCCCCGCTGCGTCGACCTGACTGGCCGCAGACCGACCACATGGTGGTCCTGTGGCCTTCCCCTTTCAGGGGGGCGTGTGCAGCAGTGCACTGCAGTTGGAATCTGGAGAAAGAGCGTTATTTGATTGGCCTCAGCAGCTGCAGCCACGTATACCTGGACTCCATGTCCCAAACGAGGCTCCCTCGCACCCAGCTACACTAGTTTATTAGGGGGTTCGTTCAGCTGCACCAGACCACTGCAAGCAGCGGCGGCGACACCCACACAGTGTACCAGGTTTTCAGCTGTCGAGACACCTCATGGCCCAACTTCGTCCAATTGTTGCATGTTTTGGTGCTGTTCCAAAAGGGGTTCCAGACATGGTTCCGACGTCAGGCTGGCAAGCTGCGTAACCCGTTTTCAACAGCAGTGCTTTCACCGCCCCCAAATCAGCCCCTGAAAATAGGGGTAATTGATCCACCTCAATTTTGAAGTATTCAAGCGGGCCAAGTCAACAAAGACCTCGACGCCGCGAACGCACAAAAGGAGTATTCCAATCAACATCATTCAACTTAGGCTGTAACGTCCCTTGTTCCCAACACGACATACATCTCAAACCGGGACGATGGCCATGTTGACGGCTGCCATTTGATCACCAGAGTAGCTGCACGAAGGTAGACATGTCCCTACGACTTGAGCAAAAAAGAAAACAAGACTCGTCGCAACCCAATGACCCAAAACACCAAAGGTATCCGGAAGCAAAACAAAAGATTAGCTGCGGTCGGTTTCGATCCGACGTCCTCCGGGTTATGAGCCCGGCGCGCTTCCGCTGCGCCACGCAGCTTGATGAGCTTTGCTTTCGATGGAGATCTGTCTGGGCATTTGTCGCTTTATCGCGCACATGCAAAATCTTCAGACCCATCCGTTGTGTGCTTGACTCGGGGGCCGGTTGAGAGCGGAGCTTCGTGAGCTTGTGTCAGGGAGTTGGGATGAGCGAGCCACGGCAAAGTGGAGCGCCCACAGCCTCGAGACCTTGCTGCCGAGAGTTGAGCTTGAGGGAGATTGGCTTTTTTGTTCGTGCTTGAAGTCAAATGAAAATCATTACATCGTTCTTGTGTGGGCAACTCTGTCTCCTCGCCTGTGCTGGTGTCTGAGATGTGGGTGAGATCTGCGGTTGCAGTGAGCACCCTACACAGGTCCAAGACACTGACTCTGACAGATATCCACTGGCAGCGTGAGGATCCAGGATTCATGAACGGTGGACTTGCGATACCGTCCATCTTATTCATGCAAAGCAGGCAATCGGGGAAATGACTTGAGTCTTTGAGATACGTAGCCACATGCATCTAAACGACCGCCCGAGCAACAACGTACGTGAGGTGGCCTCGAAGACAAACGCCTTGAACCACCGACGCCATGAACATCACAAGACGAAAGGGCCAACACCAAAGCTTAGAGTAGGCGAAAGTGTACGTATGTCGCCTCAGATGACAATGACGGCAGAGTTGAACCCACAATATCTCGCGTGGCTTCAAGTCTTCGCTCCGCGGTTCGAGAGCGCGAATGTCACCCACGCAGACGCAGGCATTCAAATTGCACAGTCACTAGTGACACACTATAATGAGAATGTATGTTGTGTTGGACAGAACTGATTGTATTTTTCCATCACCACCACTATCACCATTACCATCACCATCACCACCCTCACCACCATCACCACCGCCGCCGCCGCCACCGCCACCACTTCCCTAGCCGCCCGTCGCCCAATGAATCGTGATCGCATCAGCCAGAACGACGTCCAATCCGTGAGAACCGCAAGAATAAATCCATCATTCTGACCTCTCAAATCAAAGTGCAACTGATCCGCCTTTCCAAGCTTTTCCAATATCCCAAGACCCCCGAGAGCTGCGTGATTTCCACAGAAACAAGCCTCAGACATACGTAGTTTTTTACTCATCGAAGACAGGAGTTTGCTTGCGCAACCGCAGTATCTCTCATCGTAGCATCTATCCGCGAAATCATCATCGACCACCATCAAAGGCGCCCTCAAAGATCAAGTCCGAAAGTCGAGCCCACCATAGTACCCAGCAGCTACCAGGTAACCACCGTGAACACATATCAAAGATGGCCTCAGTTACGCGGGACTGGCATTGACCTCTGGTTGACCAGCCCCACGCGTATCAATTGCTTGGGATAAGGCCACTAAGCCACAATCGAAGTTCATCATTGGCCTTGAATGTGTTCGTCTCCCCCGGAGCCCTCAAAAGTAACGTCGTATGACGTGTGTCAAATCCCCCAGTGAAAAGGTAACTGTGTGAGTTTTGGTGTATGAACTCCTCGGGCGACAGAGCCGCAAGAATCGTCTGCCTAGCGAACCACTTGGACGCGTTGCAGTCGATGTTTGTCAAGCAAGCCGTCAGGAATCTGAGGCAGCAAGAGACAGAACGAAAAAGGAACGAGGAGAAAATCCGCAAAAGAAAGAAGGGGGGGATAAAGAAATGCAATTATGGAAGCCAAAGAAGAGGGAACTAAGAATAAAGCGAGTAGAAAGAAAGCCGGGGAAAGAAGCATGTTAGGAACGCAGGAAACAAGTGATGAGCAACGACGCCGGGAAGAAAAGCGGTGACTTTGCCACGGTTACCGCAGAGGGGTGCCCAGGCGAACCCGGACAGCCCCCCCCCACAGGAAAACAAGAGAAAAAAGACAGAAGGAACGAAATTAGCAAGATGCCTCAGTTACGTGTGATTGAGAAGGCAAACCGTTGCCAGCGGCGCGTACCAACTCAATCGAACACTCATCGCCACCCAGTTTCCGTTGCCAGCGGGCTTCGGTGCGACATTCATCATTGGCACCGAAAGACAAAAAGGGAAGGTACAAAAGTGAAGACAAGGACAAAACGAAAAGCCTCAGTTCCATGTGGTTGGAAGGCGAACCGTTGCCAGCGGCGCGTACCGACTCAATCGCACACTCATCGACCCTCAGTGTCCGTTGCCAGCGGGCTTAAGAGCGACATTCATCACTGGCATCGACGATAAGAAGAAAAGAAGGAAAAGAGAAAAAGATGCCGCCCGCTCAGAATAAGAAAGAAAGAAAGAGGGAAAGGGAAAAAGGAAAAAGGAAAAGATGCCGCCCGCACGGTTCCCTTGCCATCAGGACTTTGCAGGCAACATCGCCATTGCCCACCACCATCCCCGAACCGATGACGAATAACAGAACATGAAAAAAAAGAAAAGGAAACGAATGCCTCACCATGTGTAATTCCCTTGCCATCGGGACTTCGTAGGCGACATTTATCATCGGCAGCCACCATCCCGAACCGACAACAAACAGAAGACAGAAAAAAAAGAAAAAACGAAAAAGATAGAACGAAAAAGACGGAACGACAAAGACAGAAAGAAAAGAATAGAAAGAAAAAGACAAAAGGGAAGCATGTCTCACTTCGCTCAGATCCCTTGCCATCAGGACTTTGCGGTCGACATGTATCATCATCCACCAAAGATTCTCAAACCCATGACGAACAAAAAGGACAAAAGAAAAAAAAAGAAGAAGAAGAAAAGGACAGCCTCAGTTACATGTGGTTGACAGGTAAGCTACTTGGCCAGACCGACTCAATCGCACACTCATCACCTGCTCAGCACCCTTGCCATCGGGACCTCGCAGGCGACATTCATCACCGGCCGCCGACACCCCCGAGCCCACAAGAACCGCAATGACAAAAGGAAAGGAAAAGAAAAAGAGAAAAAGAGAAAAGGAGAAAAAGAGAAAAAGAGAAAAAGAGAAAAAGAGAAAAAGAGAAAAAGAGAAAAAGAGAAAAAGAGAAAAAGAGAAAAAGAGAAAAAGAGAAAAAGAGAAAAAGAGAAAAAGAGAAAAAGAGAAAAAGAGAAAAAGAGAAAAAGAAAAGGGCGGCCTCAGTTACATGTGGTTGGAAGGCGCGCCGTGACCAGCGGCGCGCACAAATCTCAATCGCACACTCATCGACCACACACGATCCCTTGCCATCAGGACGTTGTGGACGACATTCATCATCGGCCACCAGCCCCCGAGCCCACAGCGAAGCTAGAAAAAGAGAAAGAAAGAAGAAGGGGAAACGGGAAAGAAAGAAGGAGGGGAAAAAAAAAGAAAGAAGAAGGGAAAACAAAAAAAAAAGCGGCCTCAGTTATGTGTAACACGGTTGAAAGGCGAGTCGTTGCCAGCGGCGCGCACAGTCAATCGCACACTCATCGACCACTCGATCCCTTGCCATCGGGACGCGGACGACATTCATCATTGGCCGCCAGCCCCCGAGCCCACAAGGAAGATGGAAAAGAAAAAGAAAGAAGAAGCGATAACAAAAAGAAAGGGCGGCCTCAGTTACGTGTATACGATTGACAGGCGGGCCGTTGCCAGCGGCGCGCACAATCAATCGCACACTCATCGCCCGAGCAGAACCCTTGCCATCGGGACGCTGCGAGCGATATTAATCATTGGCCGCCAAAACCCCCGAGGCCCAAGAAGAGTAGAGTTTGTGAGTTGACAAAATGTGAGTGGATGAATGAAAGGACCAAAGAAATGGAAAGCCACTGGCTGAGAATGGTGTTGTTGAGTTGTGTGTGAGCCCGAAGAGGGAGGGGATGGAGCGAAACCGAGAGCACTGTCGCATGCCAATGTAAGAAGCCGTTGTTGGAAGATGTATGTCGATGGAGGTCGTGACAGCGTGGCTTGGTCAATTGTCGATGGATCAGAAATAAAAAGAGACTCAGATCAGGTTTCGCGAAATCTGGTATCTGTCAGTCGTTAGCAATCAATCCTCAAATATCTCCAGATCAAAGCAAAGCAATGAAAAGAAAAAGAAAAAGTGTCCCATCAGAAAAGAAATGCCCCCACGGGTCTGCTTTCCATCTGCGGGAAACCCCACAAGACAGTCACGCCGACCAGATGAAAAAGCGTCCCGGCCGGTGCCACTCGGCCAGGGCATCCAAAGAGCAAAACAAAACAAGGGAAGCCAAAAGAGCAAAACGAAACGAAAGCCAAAAGAGCAAAACAGAACAGAAGCCAAAAGAGCAAAAACGAAACAAAAAGCCAAATGACAAAAGGAAATCCTCCGCTGCCGCCGAGTACCTGAAAACTCCACTGGAGCCAGGACTTCGTATCACACCACAAAGCCAAACGCAAATGACAAAAGGGAATCCGCCGCTGCCGCCGAGTACCTGGTATCTCCTCTGGAGCCAGAACGTCGAATCACACAGCCAAAAGCAAATGACATAAGGAAATCCTCCGCTGCCGCTGAGTACCTGGTAATCTCCTCTGGAGCCAGAACTTGGCATCACACTCACAAAGCCCAAACCGCAAAATGACACAAGGGAATCCCTCCGCCGCCCTCTCATGACCACTTGGCCAGACTCAGCAAACCATGACAAAAAAGGAAAAAGGTTGGCAAAAGGAAACTTCCCCAAAGGGACTCCCCCCCATCTAGGCATTTTTGTGTTTTTCATCATCTGGGACATGACCAGCGCCCACCGATGGATATGTTGAAGGAAAAGAAAGTTGACTCACCGAGCGGAACTGAGGAGGGCTGATCATGGATGGCCGAGGTGGGTGAACATGTCGAGGGTCGAATTGAAGTGAGAGGCGAAAGAACCGAGGACAGCGACTGATGTGGCGAGAGGAAAGTCGAAGAAGAAACTGCGGGATGATCATAGATGTTAGCCGTGGTCGGAGAAATGAAAAGACTGGAAGAAGAACTTACTGTCAAGAGGAAGAGTGCGTGCTGCCAGAGCAGAAGGCGCGGGCGGAATCACTGCACGTGAAATGTTTAAAGTCAGCAAACCATCCATGACCAATTGACTGAAGGAAAAGAAGACGGGATGTATCCCATATGGCTCAGAGTGGCCCGATTCGTCATCGGCAACCTTGAGTCCGAGAACCCAAGAGAGGCTGCCTCAATCGGTAGACCTACTGGACACGATATCTCATCATTGCCTGGCGGAAAAGAAAAGAAAAGAAAAGATGCGAAGACGGAAAAGGTCAAACTCACCAGACTGGAAAAGAGCTGCTGATTATGTCGGAGAAGGGACGAAGAGATGCGTGAGATGCGTGGATGGCGGCGGTGCCATTGTCGGCAAATGTGCCAAGATCTGAGAGATGCGACCGTGGCGGTTAGCATTACTCATTCATGGTGAAGGATGGCATGTGATGTGGAGAAGTGTGTCTTGTTCCGTCAGATGGGTGGTGATGTGCGCAATCATATGGAGGGCCGATTTACTGGTTAGATAGCGCCTCGATTCATGATCATGATGTTGAATCATCATGAGAAAGGATGAAGGAAGTGTTGGCCAGCAAGACTTACTCAGCAGAGAAGAGAAGGGAAGTGTCGCGGCCAGGTGCCGCGCCATGGAAGTCGGATCCCATGGACCTGTGGGAAGTTGAATCTTGTCAGCGCTGTCCAGAGACAAAGATGAAAGAGTCAAAAAAGTGTGTTGCATTCCAGGGTCAGATCAGCAAGTAAGGTCGTCATGCGCACAATGCCGGTACGTCAAGATCAAGTGTATGTTCATCATTGTGGAAGGAGAGAAGACTGGATGTGATTGAGAATTGTTGACTTACCAGCGAAGAAGAGAGAGGTGCGATGAGCGGCGCCGCGCCATGGAAGGAGAAACCGCACGTGAAACTGAGCGAAGTCCAATTGTCAGCAATGCCCAGCAACCAAAGATCGAAAGGGTGGAGAAGGGATGTATATGCCAGGATCAGATCATGAAGTTCGAATAGAAGTATCATGCGCACAATGCCGGTACGTCAGGAAGAAAAGGAAACTGTCATCATTGGAGAAGGAGGGAAAGACGAGATGTGCTCGAGGAGGTTGACTCACACTTGTTGGTGACATGAAAGACCCGAGGCCGAAATGCGAGAAGAGGTGGCGCTGCCGACTTTGGAGTGTTAGCAAGTGCTCATCCACAAGAGTTGGAAGGTCAGGGAGTTGTGTGTGTTCCAGGATCAGATACTGATGAGGGTGTGTCTTCATGTGCACAATGCCGGTACCTCAGAAAGACCAAAAGACGTTTCTTATTTATCATCATGGTGGAAGGAAGGAAGACAAGATGTGATTGAGAAGGCTGACTTACGCTTGGTAGGACGGAAGACCCAAGGACGATGTGCAGGAAGAGGAGGCCGGGCGCTGTCGGACTTGGAGTGTTAGCAAGTGCTCGTCCATAAGAGTTGGCAGGTCAGGATTGTGTGTGTGTTCCGAGGTCAGTCAGTAGGGTTTTGTAATCAAGTGCACAATGCCGGTACGTCAGGAAGAAGAAAAGAATTGTTTGATCATCATTGCGGAATGGAGGTGAGACGGATGGAGATGGAAAGACTGACTTACGCTCGGGGTGAGAGGCCGGGAGATGTGCCGATGGTATCGTCAAGCAGAATTGGACCGGTCGCTGTGAAATTTGGTATGCTGGTTAGCAGTGGTCATCCACGAATCTCAGAAGATAAAGGAAGAGCGTTTCCCAGATCCAAATCAGAAGCTGACCAACAGAAAGAAAAAAAGGAACCCGCCATCCACTGCCGAATGCCCTTTGAAACCCAGAGCTAATTCTTTCATCATGAGGAAGAGGGACGAGAACAATTGAGGGGAGACTAGCGAGCTTACCTTACTCTTGTCGGGAAAGTCGAGAGCAGACGTGAGGAGGAAGAAGGACCTGTGGGTGAGATGAGTCGAATGTCAGCAGTGTCCAGACAGGGCAACTTGAAAATGGAGAACGACGAAAGATCCCAAAGTCAGACTCAGGTTTTGTTTATATCAGCGTACAAATCCGGTACGATCGTACAATGCCGGTACGATTCTCAGAAAGACCAAAAGACAGATAGATCTTTTTGTCATCATTGCGTGGGAGGAGTAGAGAGAAATGGACAAGTCCAGAGAAATGGACAAGTCCAGAGAAATGGACAAGTCCAGAGAAATGGACAAGTCCAGAGAAACTTACTTGATCAGCGAATGCCATCATGATGTCGAGGAAGGCCGATGAACCCAGAAAGCGACGGTGGATTGATGGAAGAAGCCATGATGACTGTGATGTGCGGGATCTGGAGGTCGATGGAGTACGAAGAAGTCAGCAAGTATCCAAGCAAGGAAGAGAGTGACGAGGCTGAATTGTTCAAAGATGCTCGGATCCACAATGTTATCGCTCATGCTTCGGCGCATGTCGCGCCGAGTCGGAGGAAAGCAACTCTGTCATCATCGCATGGTGCCTTGGATGTTGGGGCGGAAGAAAGGGATGGGGAGGGAGGCGATGTCATACCTTTGATTTGATTTTTACGGTCGGAGTCCAAGGTCGAAGGCCAGAAGAAGTTGTTGCAGTGACTTGAAGTCGATTAGCGTTTGCTAAGTAAGAGGACCCCAGTGAGATGGAGGATTGAATGGAGCAAGGAGATGAACAAGGAGATGAACAAGGAGATGAACAAGTAGATGAACAGTAAGATGACCAACTTGTACATGATGAAGGAGGTAGACAGGAAGATCAAGTGGAAGATCAGAAAGAAGATGCCACTGGACAGGAGGAACTGATGATGAAAGGGAAGGAAGGAAAAGGAAGGAAGGGAGGAGACCGAAGGTCGGAAGGGAAGAAAAAGAGGTGGGGCTCCGAAAAACGGCGAAGGCAGGTGAGGAAAAAGAAGGAAGTGGGAGGAAGACATGAGGGCAAGATGAGAAAGGCAGAGGCCACTTGGCTGCCTGAGGAAGAGGGTGGGGTGAGGCGTTTGTTGTCGGGGAGACACGAAACTTCGCGTCACTTGGAGGACTCCCTCGAGGCCGGGCAAGGCGGGGCAAACGGGAGAAAGTCGAGGAGGAAATGAGAGCTGTGGAAGTGCGAGGAGAGAAGGGAAATCGACTTGCCAATTTGAATTTGCCGAGGAGTGAAGACCGCGGCGGATCGCGAGCCTGGCAGAGGTTGAAGCAGGCCGAAGCGGTGGTGATTTGAGGCAGGCGTTAATGGAAGAGGAAGTGAAAGACGAGGGAGATCATCTCGATGATAGTAATGACGAGGAAGAAGTGGAAGAAGGTCGACGATGTATGAGGAAGAAAGGTTGAAGAGGAAGAAGGCCGACCATGGTTGAGGAAGGAAGGCAGAAGAAGATGTGCGAGGAAGATGTGGGAGGAAGAAAGGAAGGGAGGGAAGGGAAGGCGAGGAAGAAATCTTTATAGACTAGTATGTGGTCGAGGATGGCCTCACGTGGAAGTCGAACGAAGGAGGACCTATTGTGGTTGCCCCGGGGAAGGAGCTGGACAATGGGTGACGATATACAACTCTAACCTGCAGCATGGAACTCGTTGATAGCCAATAGAGCGAGAGGAGATTATCTTCGCGTGCCATTTCGTCATTCAGAAGGTGGAGCCCTTGTTGATATAAGGTACCTGGATGCCCAGATGCCATGGTCACTGGGGCTACCTGCTTGCCGCTGCCCACCTCGAACGGAACGAGCAAATATTGAACAATCTCCCACGTAACTGTCTTGAGGATTCTGCTGCCGTGGACATCTTGATGCTCTCGATCGACGTAGGAAACTTCCCCTGTGAAAATACGTGCCCTGGTGATGATTTGGGCTGTGCCAGCGGTAGAAAGATTTGTCGTGTTTACGTTAGATTCTGTGGCAGCAAGAGCAGGAGTGACAGACAACTGGGAGTCCTCGAGCTGCGGAGGCAGGTACCTGATCTCCATGTACCTGCAGGGCGGCACGACCCCCCCGGTCTAGACCCAGATTTCGTCCTCACCCCTGCACTGGGTACACTACCCGTGGCCCACTTGGTCTGCCTGTCACAATAGACTCACATTCAGCGGCACGAGATACAATCAGTCAGGGAGGTACGTGGCCGTGTTATTCGAGCGGCTGTAATCATACGAGTTGGTGGAAGATTGGGGCATGACGGACGCTGGGAGTGTTTTGTGGTGATGGTGGAATAGAAACTGGCAAGTCCGGCAATAGGTTCACATCTCGCAGAGCACCGGGAGCAACGAAGCGATAGATCACAATGGAACTATATAGATCGGCAAGGGCAGGAAGCTTCGCCGTCTGTTATCTTGATGGAAGGCGTGGAGCCATGGCGTGTTGCGAGTGTCGAATTGTGAGGCAGGAGTGGGAGATTTAAAGTGGCCAAGAATCCACCCACACGTTTGCAGACTGCAGCTGGGCAACGGGCAGATCGCCAGCCTCCCAGGAAGCGGCAGGTACCAGGTAAGTGTGGACACTACCGAGGGCGGTCGGCCGGTGAGGCCCGGCCACAGGTCAAAGATCAAGAATTTGTAGATGTAGAATCAATGGAAGTCGTAGCAGTGTTGATTCTACTAAGATATGGAGAATTGGCGCCAGCCACAAATGTTGACCAGCCAAACTGTTGGCCTGGGACGAGCGAGAGCAGTCGGAGCGTAATGGCGAGGACTGCTTGGGGTAGCGAGCGTGGACCATGGCGAGAAAGCTGCCAAAGGACCTCCCAATAGGGCTACCCGCGTCAAAAAAAAAAACGCAAAGACTTACTCACGAATTGTCCGAGGGTGGAAGTCGACTGGATTTCTCGCTAGGCAGAATATCAACGGGCTCGAAGTGGTTTAGGGTGAGTGTGAACTTGGCAAGACACGGTTTTGAGCTTCAAGGCAAAGTGTAGCTATATGGGGAATTGATCGCAGTTATGTTGTGCTCCACCGGCTCGGATATGTCAGTGTACCTGTCGTGTTCCTCTTGGTCTTGGACTTACACTGCATCCCGGGCGTGGGAATGTGGGAACTGGATGTGGATTTAAGGTTGACGACCTAAAGGTAACGACTCGGACTTGGACAAGATTGAGTCCAAATGAAGAAATCAAGCACTGGTGCCGGCAGCTTGGGTCAAATATCATTGAAGTCAAGTTTTCCTGGCCGGGAAAGTAGTACAGACGTCGAGGTGGCAAATAGTTCATGAGATGGCGTCTCGGCACTGCAAGATCGGCAGACCAGTGCAAGAAAGTAGACGGTTTGCTGATGTTGACAAACCAGACCTTTGGAATTTTGGCGCGGAAGAACTGGGCGATATCGCTAGCTAGAATTGTATAAAATGTAGTAGAAAGCACCTAAGAGACTCGTCAGTCTTCGCTGTTTTGTGCGCTGCCGTTGTACCTTCAGTTATATATGCCCAACCTCATCGAGGGAAAAAGGCCCTAATCCACGCCGAACGGCCTTGTATTTGCGAGGACCTACTGTTTATCGGGGGCCAAAAGGTCAACCGCCCGCAACTTTGGGCAAACTTCAACAGCCCTTGTTAAAATGGCTTCGCAGAGACCAGAGGTTCCTCAAGACCTGACCAAATTTATCCAAAAAGCGGGCCTCACACCGAGCCGCCAGCGTTTTCCTGTCTGATCAAGGCCCGACCTTCGATCTGGAAGGTGCCCGCGCTGGAGTCTCTGCCAGCCTGCGAGATGGTACATTCAGTACCCACTCACCAAGGTGCAAATATTCACTCGGCCGCCCTGCCCTGTCGCCTCCCCCTCCCTCCTTCCACCGACTCTCGCCCCTCTCCCCTCTCCACCACCCTCGCTCACCCACCAGAGAACTTACCAACCTACCGCACTCTCACACGCCCGATTCTTCCTCTCCAAGCCGACTCCCACAGAACCAGACATGATGCTCGGCGAGATTCTCGACGTGCTGTTCCCACTCTGCATCATCTTCATAGTCGTGTTCAGCGAGGAGTTTCTCATCGTCGCCGGGGTCATCCTCATCATCCTGGCGGTCGGGATCGGTTACCTCATCTGGCAGTACATCCTGGTTCGCCTCTGCGTCTCCTTCCCATAGGGAGACGCGCGAGCCGACGACGGGACAGTCGAACGAACAGGCACGGTAAGTCCATCGTACTCGATTATCTTCACTCTCCTGTGTGGCCTCCGTCGGTGCTGACCACGACCTGGGAGGAGACAACGGAGCCGCGACCGGCCCCCTTTGAGTCCGACGACCTACGTCCCGAGAAGAGGGCCACTGGCTTGTGGCGGCTGGGCACACTACGGGACTTGGTGGTATTGACGGTGGATGGCAATCGGACAGTCGGCAAGGGCCAAAAGAGAACACAGGGACAAGCAGCGACCGCACGAAGGCAGCTGGACAAATGTCGCTGTCCTTGACAATCTCTCGCGTAGATAGCGAGACCGACTAATTATAACGAAAGCGACATGTCAGAAAGCTGATTTCTTGAAGAGTCCACAGCTTCGGCGTGATTGATCCTTTTTGCAGGATTTGAGTAGACTGCCTTGCACTGGTACTTCATGTCACCTTCTGCACCTTGTTTTCCGCTACCGCCTTGGTTGGCTAAGACACGTGAGACATGCCCAGCGCAGACTTCCCGGGCCAGCAAAAAAACACTCCTTGTTCCCAAGTTGGTCTTCTGTTGCTCACCGGCAGAATATCGTCGAGGTCAGGTGCCCTGCTGCCCATGAAGTAACTCAAATCCCTTGGACCCAGTCGATAGCAGCGAGAGCATGGCCTGGTCAACCAGCTAGCAGTGACATGGTCCAAAATGACAGCTTGAAGGAAACCGTAGCGGCCGGTTAATTACATGTAGGTCTCAAGCTGGCCGAAAATCCCATGGCAGAGAAGTAAGACTAACTGGCGCCGCTGGGAAAATGAACCGGGCCAGCCATTCTGGTGTTTTCGCCATAGTAAAACGAGGTCGGCATGAACAATATCGTGGAAGCGGCGGCCATTGACAAGTAAAAAGCGATGTCCCTGGTTAGAAGCGAATCGCTCGAGTGGTCCGACACAATTACCCGATATTCTGCCGAACGGGCAGGGGGCTAGCCTAATCGGACAGGACGAGGAAATCGGGTTCGAATTCAACAGAGAGGACGGGAACAAATGATTGAGGACAAAGACCTGAGACGAAGACTTGAGCACCATGACCTTTGCGGCAGAGGTTTATGTACTTGGAAGAGAAGAGCCGCGGCGGCAGCGGCAAAGGAGAGCCTTCCTCAGAGCCGTGCTCGTGGGACATACCGGCAACGAGCACCGAAAGGAACAGTCACCAGAAGATGGGCCGCAGTGAAACAGAATCAAGCGAAAAGCAACGGTGATAACAGGGAAGGCCGGGGTGGAAAATAAAAAAGAAAGAGGTGGGACTCGACGGATTGAGTTTGATGTAGTAGCTAGGTGGTGGTAAAATGTTAAAGATGTGAAAGAAGATTAGAAGCGGCTCAAAAGGTTTGGCTGCCGGGTATAAACAAGGCGAGTTTGCTCTGCGGTGTTTATGCTGGAGCTTGTTACCGGCAGCCACGCAGATGAGCTACTGATGGGTGTAGCCAAGGGGTTTATACCTCTGGGAGCTATTCCGCCGCCAGCCATCCCACAAACGGATCTGCTCTCACTCACCACCTCAGACGATGGACTTGACCTCCTAGGGCTCCAACGAAACCAGGTTGGGTGATGTTGAGGAGTGTTGTGGCAGCTTTGCCATTGGTGACTTTTGGGGGGGCACTCAGTGTCCATATGCGAACAGGTGGATGAATGGCAACGAAAACGCCGGTCGACATCTTTCGGATACAACTCTGTTCCAGACTAAGATACAGTTCCAGCCTAGATTCTGTTCGGTCGGCTCGTCTGTCTTGCCAGGGTGAGGACCAAGAAAACTTGATAGATAATTCTCGTTCGCAATTATCTGCCCTCCTCGATGTCGACAATGAGGTTTCTCCGATGATCGATTATATCAGCGGCTGAGCCAAAATGGAAGAGAAAGCCATTCAAACTCGACCATCGTCAGTTCGAGGTAATTATTAGCGCTGCTTCGCGTTCTCGATGTCGATGCTGCTGTCGTGCCTGGTTGAGAAGGATAAGATCGTTCGTGCTGTTGAGGACTTGACCATTCTTGAAGAAGAAGAACGAGAAAGAGGAGAACGGGTGAAGGCTAATGCTCCGGGGAAGTGATCGTGATCATCGAGATGGCGAGCATGGACGTGATGGTGAGCGTCGAAATTGTGGGAGATATCGGCACTGTCTTACACTCCCCTGCTTATCTCTAGCAACAATGAGAGACGCTGAGATTGACGCTGCTTATTAGCGGACGTCGATGCCGTTGTCACTGCTGGTTCAAGAACTGTTTGAGGATTCGGTAATTGGACAAGGAGAAAGAGAGAGAGGGAGAGGAGGACGAGTGAGTGGAGGACTGGTGGGTGAAGGACGAGTGAGACAGGCTCAATATGGCGGTCGACCGGCCGTTCGGGAGCTCGCAAAGAGCGAGCGGGTTGTGAGCATTGAGATGATGAAATAGGATAATTTCTGAGTTATCACCACCGATATGTTACATTCGTCTGCTCGTCTGTTGGCGAGAACGAGGAGACGCCGAAATTGATTCTGCTGAGATTATTGCTGCTCGTCGGCGTCGGCGTCGATGTCAATGTCGTTGTAGCTGTCTGATCGATGAATGAAATGAAGGTTTTGAGACTGTTCTGATGCCTGAGAATTTCAGTATTTAGACGAGAACGAGAAGATACGAGGACGAGGATGAGGAGGATGAGAAGAATGGGAACAATGTGAATAATACGAGAGAATCATGATGTTTTGGGTGTATTCCTCGGTTAGCTGGTTAGCGGACATGGGGCGACGGATCGGGCTACACTATAAAGATTTCGCTGGGAGGACTGGTCGCTTCTCTGTTCATCGGTCGGCGACGGCGAGGCGCGCGCTGGGACATTTTCGGCGGCGACATACAGGATCGGGATATACAGCGACATTTAGAACATGTAAATGTTTCACGACCAAGAGTATGCCGTGTGAACGGTGGAGGGCGAGCTGGCTTCGGCGGGTCGGACTTTTGAGCTGTGGCTGGCGATGGCTGGCGATGGCTGGCGATGGCTGGCTGTGCAGGCGATGCCATGAAGTCAGCAAGGTCTTAATCGACGGGCTTGAGAAGCGGACAAAGGAAATAATGAACGTGGGCGCACTCGATAGTTTTCGGGACTCTCTGGAACTCATCGTGCATGGATGATAGCAATCGTTTTCGAGGAGAGGTTGAAAGGGCAGAGCGAGGGGCGGGAGGGTGGCCGGCTAATGAATGGAACCTTCATCCAAACTGGAAGCTGCCACCTCAGGCTCAGTGGCTGCCCACTGTAGCCTGCCGCAGTAGGTATTCCGGGTTTAGCGCATGCCACCAGCGGAGCCGAACCTGTGGAGGTTCCTTGGACTGACGGTTTTCCGTGGCACCTTCCGAAGGCTCTGTTCCGACGGGATGGAGGACCTTGCAGGTTCGGGAGCGGGATGGTCAGACAGGGCAGGCAAGGAAACCCCCGCCACGGCTGACCGACCTTTACCGAAACCAAGACGCTAGCCTGCTGTAACGGTAACCCCCATGCCTGACCCCTCCTTTCCGAGGCCCTCTTCAACGACGACAAGTCTCCAGGGCCGCCACAGACGGCGTTTATGACCTACATATAGCTACCTGTGCCTACAGCACCACATCTTGCATTCAAAAAAGAAGAGAAAATATGGACGAGCGAGCCAGAATCCCGGTGTCTCTCCCTCGTGATAACCCGACTCAAAGCTACTGGCAAGACCCGCCCGACGCCATCGCCGACCTCCGAACCACCGACGTCCTCCCCGAGTCGGCCGACGTTGTCATCATTGGAAGCGGCATTACGGGCGCCGCCGTGGCATGGCATCTTCTCCAGAACGAGCCCGATGATGCCGCCCCGGGTGCCGGTGTGGAGAGGAGGACGACGAAGAGGATTGTGATGCTCGAAGCAAGGCAGGCATGCTCTGGAGCCACCGGCCGGAATGGTGCGCGCCTCCTCTTTATTGTTACCCCTCTTGTTTCGTTTTGCTTCTGTTGCTCCTCTTCTGTTGCTCCTCCGTATCTCTCACTCCGTGAGGCTCCCTTTGCTCCTTGGCCTCATTTGCGAGGGACTATCCGAAAGAAAATCGGCACAGACCTGTAGATAACACGTAGACTAACCCCCTCCTCTCCCTCCTCTCCCTCCTCCTCAGGTGGACACACCAAAGCCGCTTCATACCGCTCTTTCAGCGAACACTCCACATCTTTAGGCACCCCAGCGGCCGTAAAGATCGCCCAGCTTGAGCTCGCCAACATCCAAGCAGTCCACGCCTTCGCCCAGGCCCACAACATCGACTGCGACCTGAACCCCTGTGACACAATCGACATCATCTACGACAAGAACCACTGGGACCGAGCGCAAAAGGCCGTCGCCGAGATGCGCGAAGCGATGCCCGAGGGCGACCCGGCAGCGCAGTACACCTTCCACACCCCAGCCGAGGTCCGCGAGCGGTTTCACTGCCACGACAACCACTATGAAGGCAACCTCGAGAGAGTCTACGGCGGCATATCCTACTTCGCCGGAAGCCTGTCCGGCTACAAGCTCGGCATCGGCGTGCTGAAGCTATGTCTGGCCAAGGGGCTGAACCTCCAAACCAGCACGCCCGCCGTGGCTCTTCGTCGGACTCAACCTGCGGAGCCAAACTCGCCATGGACAGTCGAGACCCCTCGCGGCACGATTACCGCAAAGCAGGTCGCCCTCGCCACCAACGGCTACACCGCACACCTCGTCCCCAGGCTCCAAGGCGTCATTGTCCCCTTCCGCGGACAGATCACGGCGCAGCGGCCGGGAAGCGCCATGCCCCATTCAGGTTGCCTGCGAACCACCTACAGCTTCATCTACGAAAAGGGCTACGAGTACATGGTTCCCCGCCCCGCTGGATCGCGCTTCGCAGGCGACATCATCATGGGCGGCGGGCTTCTGCGCCTGCCCGACGACGGGCTGCTGGAGTACGGAACCACAGACGACACGAGTCTCAACGAGACAGTCAGCGCCTACCTGCGCGAGACCACGCCGCGGTATTTCGGCCCAGACTGGGGCGAGGATGACCCGGCGAGGCGGGTGCGCAAGGAGTGGACGGGCATTATGGGGCAGAGCGCGGACGACCGGCCGCTGGTCGGCGAGATGCCCGGCGAAGAGGGCCTGTGGCTGAGCTGCAGCTTCCAGGGCCATGGCATGGTGCTGTGCTGGATGTGTGCCAAGGCGCTGGTGGACATGATGGAAGGCCGCGATGGCGACGAGCTTGAGGGTTGGATTCCTGATGCTTTTATGATCACGGAAGAGAGGCTTTCACGTAGGTTTCTGGGACGGTCACTTTGACATGATTCTAAGGTTTAGTCCTTAAGATACCAGGTAGTTTGCATAATGGTATTAAGTGTGGATGATGCTACAGAACATGGGGAGCAGAGAATCGAAACATTTGCATACTGAAGCAGGTAATTATTTCCCACTGAGAGAAAGACCTGAAGAAATGTGGCAAGAAAGTTGTTTGTGCTTGTTTATGGTGCCTTTCAGTTCTCAAATCGTGAGCGAGAACACCGTAGGAGCACACCCGCCACTCAGTCAGCGGACCTCCTCGGCAAGGAGCCTCCAATTTGAGGAGGCCACAGCGACTCCAATCGTCCAGCAACGAGGCTCCAGTCTGGAGATATTTTCAAACAAAGGCGGGCTCGTTATATCTATCGTTGGTTCGATTTCGGTTTTCCGTGTGGCTTAGTCCTATAATCAGGCCGGCCGATCCGCACCTAATTCTCGCCAGTCCATGTTCAGTTTTCGGCTGCACACTACCACATCGACTCCAAACCCCCTTGCTATCGCTCCCACGAGAAGGTACCAGCTGGGAGAGTCTCCAGCCCGCCAGCCTAGAGGCGCGGAGCCGAAAGAAAGGACATGAAAGAAGGGACATGAAAGAAAGGACATGAACGTCGTCGACATCCAATTTCATGGCGATCTCCACAAGAGCGCGCGCTGTCGACATGGCGCGAGCCACAACTGAGGCGCAGCTCGTTTTAAGCCGCACTGAAATGATCGGCTTTCTTGATGGAGCACTCATATGCCACGCCCGCTGCGGAACATTCTCCATTTCCTGTGTCTATATTGCCTTTTCGTCGTCGGACTTCTCGAGATATCAGGGAGCGTTCCTATGTACGGGAAAAAGGCGTCGTTCTTATGACATCGATCAGGTTGGCGCATTTGTAGAGCGAGGACTCGGATGAGCCAGGTCGCAGGAATGTGGCGATGACGGGTCCAGTAGCAGGAGTATATTCCGATTCCGCACTCTCATGACTTGAATCTGGCTCTCAAGCATGTCGGCGATTGACTTTCCAGTTTCGTGTGCAGTAACAGTCATCTGCCTTCATTCGAAGAGAACCTAGCAGGCCGGCGTTGGCTCGGTACCTCACTGATCGCTCGTGAATCGCGACAAGGAAACGGGGGTCCATGGCGGATCGACTGAACGCTGTCACAGTTGGTCGGGTGCATCGATGTCTTCTAGCTCCCCATCCCATCTGGGCGCGAGGGCAGGCGATCTTCAAAGACAGGGCGAGTAATACCGCTGTGTCAGTAGATGAGGTACGGATGGATGCCTTGATCAACGAAGTCATTGATATAACTTCGGTAGGCTGATGAGGGTAGCAACATGTATAACGGGTCCGTGGTACATGAGCCTATGTGAAAATGACAACCTTCTTGATTATTCAACCAGCGTCGGCATTCGAGCGACTGTGGTTTTTTGAAGCAACGCGTTGCTGCCAACTTTAAGGTGTCCTCAAACTGAGCCCCCGACAGGAAACGAGTAGAGACCATGGGCGAACAGAGTAAGCCATCGTGCCCGAGGCAAGGCTCGAGGTGTGCACCGGGAGGGGAGATCCAGAGCGGTAAGCAGCGTCTTGGAAAGGAGGAAGCCTTGTCGCTTGTCGGGCTGGTTTCTTTGAGGTGAGATCGGTCGCGGGGGGGGGGGTTCAAGTTCACTCGATTGCCGGTCGAAGAGGCGCGTAGCGACACGGGGGCGAGGACGGAAGCACTCCCCCGATCGGCCTGCGCTCCATTTTGCTATCTGTCATTGCGTTAGCTCCAGAAGCTTTCTCGCTGTTGCGCTCAGTGTAGATGGTGTTCGTGTGATTCATGTCAGCTCTGAATAATTTCATCTCCATTCCCGTCGCCTACAAGAAACGCATGATGCAAGGAAGGGAGCTTTTTGGGAGAGTTTCGATCGGTTGTCGAAAGCTACAAACGGCGGGAGAAGCTCGATGTGCCCCTTGAGGAAGGCGGAGAA
The DNA here is from genome assembly GCA_033675105.1 of Podospora appendiculata. Lineage (NCBI taxonomy): Eukaryota > Fungi > Ascomycota > Sordariomycetes > Sordariales > Podosporaceae > Podospora > Podospora appendiculata. The sequence goes on along the minus strand of JAULSO010000005.1, from coordinate 1,054,042 downwards.
TGTCAAGGGAGACGGAAGGTCGAGGGAGATGACATCTCCTGTGGGTTTCGGTTGGAGGAGCTCTCAAGGAGTGAAAATCCGGAGGCTGGCAAGCGCTGCTCTGGGCCGGACTCCTAGGACGGTGAGATGGCGAGACGAGATAGGGGAACTCAGAGTCGCCTTAGGAATGCTCCAGGGCCAAGAGACTGCAAGGGTAGGCGCCATGTAAACATCTGCCAATACTTTCCGGGAGGAAGAGCGATCGCCGGAGCCCGCCCCTCGAAAAGAGGCCTTGGACTTGTGGATTTGTAATGGCTGATCGGGGTTCCGAATCATGAAATCAACTGTGGTCCCTGCCGCAGGCTGCCAGAGACACTGGGCCATACTCTGATGCTCACCTCTGGTAGTAGATGAAAATGGGATGGAACCTACCAGGTAGATTGTGATAGCAGCTTTCACGCCTTCAAGAGCTTCCAGGTCCCGCGGTATAGCAGCCGCGGTGGAGGAAGGAGCGACAGGTTTAGGTTAGGCAGCATGTACCGACATGAAACGTGGGGTTGTTGCTGCCACCCCCTGACCTTGCTCATGAAGCCTTTAGAGTACTACCTTCAGGTAGGTAGGTACTCGAAGGGCCGGCTGACCCACCTGGTTCATGATTCCCGTCAGATAAATACCTTCGCAGATCCATGCCTGCCATGGAAGTCTGTCCTAGCGGCGGCTTCCCGAGCAGGAACTGTTGGTCCTAGCGCGCGATGTGCGCTCTCCTGCCAAGTAGACCAAGACGGATACCTGCATCAGGTCATTTTCTGACATTTTCGCCGTCTTACATGACGTGCCCTCTACATGCCTGGAAGGCGGCTGGGAACTTTGACTCTCTTCATCATTGTGACTTTGTCCAGCGACGGCTGTCAGTGATGCCGGCTAGTCATCACATGTTGATTGCCCATCTCTCCATCATATTTAATAACTGAGTTTTCTGAAAATGATTCAGGCAGGTACATGAATTCACACGCGGCGTGACGCGAGCAGCACTCCCGCTCCAAACAAAATCAATAAGGTCACGTGCGGGCTTAGGTCTGAAATGCAGCACCATTCAGCACCAGCTTAGCTACTCCATTCATCGGCTGAGATTTAAATCCACATGGCACTGTTTCGATGAATCCTGTGACGTGGTTCATGTCACAACAGCGCACTGCCAACGTCTGATGAATGTGGGCGCCACCCAGTCCAAGTCATCCTAAGTGTCAAAATGAAAACATGCCCTTCAAGTATTTGCCAGACCGGGGTTGGGGGGTATGACGTATGGAATCACTGTAAGAGACCCCCTTGATGGATGGTTAATTACTCTGGTGGTCCTAGGCGGCTTTCGGGAGGGGATCATGGAGAAGGACATTATGCAGGCAGCGTTCATGGTGAAACCGAGGTAACTTCGCGCGTAGCGACAGCAATTGCAATAGTTCCAGTTCTCGGCTAGTTTTCTCACGCTTTTTGGACCTTCTAATGTACCTATCCGAGTGGGGTAGCTGCCTTTGTAGCCTTGGGGTCATGGAACCTGGCAGCTGTTGGAGCAGACATGGACGGTGCAGAACATCAACATCGCTAGGTGTTACGTGCCATCTTGGCTGAAGACTTGTTGCAGCTGAGGCCAAAGTAATTACAAGGTATATATCATTGATCTGCTCATTAGCATAGTCCAGTAAAGTGTAGCAGTATATCGGAGAGCACCAGGAGGCAACGTAAGCCATTGGCTTGGTCTCTGGTGGGACCAAGAAGAGTGGAATAGGAATGGAAGAGTGGCAGTGACGAGCATCGGAGAAGGCTAGGGCGGAATAGGGAATAGAGGAAAGAAAAGATCTGCGAAGTCATAGAATGGATGAAATTCAGTTAGGCCTTCCCAGGTGGAGTCATTATGAGAGCAAACGCGAAAACAAACCAGAGAACACAAGATGAGTCCTATCTGTGCAGTCAGAGCACCAGCTAGGGCGGTCAACACGGCAGCATAAGATGGATGGCAGATCAGCTCGAACATGGAAGATGGGATGAGGGCAATAAGGTCCCCACAAGGCCATTTGCCACACCCATCCTGCGGTTGTCAGGCTACCTTCCTCAAAAGTCTGCCATTAATTATTTTGACTGCCCCGACTGACCGACTAAGGGCTCCCCCCTTCCCCCCCACAAACCTCTGCAGCTCTCTCTCCAAGCACACACATCAACTCCGCCTCTGTCCATGAACAGCGCCCGTTAACCAAACACGACTGTCAATTCTCTCCCGAATAACGACGGACCTGAGTCGTCAGCCTCGCCATCCACATCATATCACCTCAAGACACCGCAATTCCGCAGCCATATTTTCCGTTCCGCAACGCCACCATGTTCCCTGCTTGGCTGGAGAGATCCGGGTATTCGAAGAACACAAGGTCCAGGCTGCGAGGCCTGATCACCCAGATCGAGGATCCTCGCAGCTTCGACGTCCCCGAGCTCCTCTTGACGCTCACGGCTCGGCGGCGCCCACGCTCGACCGCCGCTTCTCCGACTCATTCGTCATCAGCCTCCACGATTGACCTTGAGGCAGTGCCTGCTGCTTCAGATGCCTTCTTTGCCTTGCGTCCCTCAAGAGCTGGACCATCCGCTGTACTTCCAGCCCCGTCCTCTCTCTCGACCCCCAACAGCCGTGGTCCCTACCCCCCCGCCATCTTCAACAATGAGGAACTCACCCAGGCGGAGGTCGTGTCAATCCAGGAGTTCGTCGAGGACTACTTCGAGCCGAGCGATCCTCACAGTACCGTTCGCACGGAAGCCGAGCGGGATTCGATCCTGCGCGAGCTCATCCACCTCAAGGTGGATGACTTCGGCAGCTTCTACGAGTTCCTTCTCCGCGCCCGACTGTTGCGCCTACACCTGCACCAAGGTGACGACTACCGGGAAGCGCTGCTCGCGCGAGTCCTGATCAAGGGGCTCATGGCCCATAACCCAGCCCTCTCCGCGCGGGTGCTCGACTTCACCAACGGCGAGTCACGCAGCCGCAGAACGAACCGGCTCATCGACTATATTGCTCGCGAGGCCGATGGGGAGTCTGACGCGGGTTCTGGTGGCTCCGGCCACAAATCCGGCAGTAGAAGCGACGATAACGACAACGGAGATGACAGCGGCACTCTCGCTGGAAGTCAATCCCCGACGCGAGATTGAGGGTGACCGACGCCGCGATAAAATCTTTAATCCTCCATTTGCACCCACTCCTGAACTCTTCTCTCCTTTACCGGAATCTTTAAGAACAAAACCTCTCTCGACAAGAACCGGGCCCAAAAGACTTCTGGACTGGATCGTCTATGTCCCGACAGATACCTTTGTCAGTGTTGGGTTCCCCCATCCCGGTCAGTGAGCATTTCGCCAGGCGCGTACAATTTCGGCTAGAGCGCCGTAAAAGAGTGCCGGTTCAACTGTCAGAAGACTTCGACACTAAGACCTCGACAATTAAACTCCGGCTCATCGTCTTCGGCTGAATCGTGAGTGTATCCAGGCCATGGCAAAGGCCAATCGCATGGGCTCTTGGCGCTCCCCATACCAACACTCTGCCGGGTTGTGATTGCCACTGAGACATACGATGCTCGCTGCCCATCGTCTAGCGGATCACAGCCAATTAAAGCTATCCCAAGGAAGTTGAGACGAATTTCGAGATAATAGCCAACATCATAGATGGACCAGACTATCTTGAGTTCCTCAGGTATCTCGAGTACCTTAGGGTTCTGGGGTCGTTCATGTAACCAAGCTCGAGGGAGCGATATTCAGCATTCGGAACTTAGATTGAGGAGAACATCTGCGACTTGACCTGAGAAGGACGGACACTCAGGGTTTGGATCGAGAAGGAAACTCGGACGGCAAGTACGCGTACTGTGGTGTCCAGTGAAAACACTGGATGACTTGCCTGCCGATGACGCCAGAAAATCTGACCACCTGCTGTTAAGATGAATCAATGATGGGAGGGAGAATTAAGGTTAATTAATGAATTGATGGGCTAGACTTGTAGTCAATAATTAGAAGTATAGTACACCTCCTTTCACTCCCAAAACTTGGCATGGTGTCTGAGACCTTTCTCGCTGCCACTCTGGCGAGTTGTGATTGATGGGTGCGTATCGTACCTTGCCATTTGATCGTGACATTTCCTTACGCGTGATGGAGTATCAAGCCATGGATGATAATGGCCGGCAACATGACGAGGGTAAATGGAAGCGTGTATTTGACGTCACTGCCAAGTGAAGGTAAACCCGGCCTTTTGTTGAAGACCTTGATCCATCATGATCGTGATTCTCAGGGATCTGTTCCATGCACCTTGAGCATACTCATGGCTATGTCCTGTATGGGATAAAGTAGCTACTTGACTATTATGGAGCATGTTAAAATGTGCGGCAGAGTAACAGTAGAACTAGTAGTTACCTTAGTTGGAACCTCGCTCATTATTGGGTATTAGTTATAGACTTTGTTTCCCAGAAAAGGATCACCCATTTAGAAGGCGTATTGCTAAAGCTTGACAATTGTCCCCATAACTTTCTGGACAACAGACTCGGTGGGACACGAGTTGAAGCTTCCTACAGAACGTGGGACATATACATTTTGCTATGAAGGGGTTTGCATGGACGCCTTCATCAGCGCTCATCTTTCTGGGGAGGAAATAATAATACAGGAAACGGAAGGCCTTGAAACAGAAGAGATGTCGTCTTTAATGATCACGAATGTGGCGGTCAGCAATTGCGCAAGCGTTGATGACGCTTGCTCGACTGGAAGAACATGTCACCACACCGCCAATATCGCGCCTTGACATAAGCACTAATAGCAAAGAGGATAGACATTGGATACTCATCAAAGGCCATCGCGATGAGGACTAGCGGGGACACTGTCCGGTGAGATTTGTTGGTACCTAGTGTCTGGCCGATAACGATGTCGGCTGATTCATGATTTATGTAACAGTGCGGCGTCGAGGGATTGGAGTCTGGTTTCCCCTCCACACTCCCGTCCCCCCCTTCCGCACTGATCAGATCGGAGATCTACGGATTCAACGGGCTTTATCGGCGTCACGTCCTCGATGGCCCTAAAAATGGTTGCTGAGCGCGTAAAAAAAAAAAACGAGCAACGCAAACCATCAGTGATAGGCGACATCCTGTTCTATTTAGAGACAGTTTAGGGGTTCATTATCGACATGAATACCGGTGAAAGCCCTACGCCATCCGGATACACACGTTGCCGAGGGTTGGACTCGATTTGACTAATATCGCAACCTCTTACACGATGCTAGAAAGCGGCAGGGCCAGCTTCAATCCCGGTTTCCCTCTCGCTAATCTGAGGGGCATGCTGGGCCACAGCACCGCCAACGTCCTGCTTCCCTTCCGGCCACCATCCATGCCACAGCGACGAGAAATAAAATAGGTGGCTCGCCAGTCGTTTGTCAGCCCCCGGGTGCTCGCTGCGCCTCACCATGATACAACTCTGTGGTGGACGGAATAAGAAATGCCCGGCATGTCCATACGTAATACGCATACGCGTGTTTTGTGATAGGGCCCACCAACCCAACCCAGCCATTAGTCAATCCGCGGATCCCATCCCGTGCCGTTGCTTCGGCATGGGTGCAGGATTCAAATCTGCCGTGCTGGTTCGACCTTCCCAACACGGCGAGGCGCCCTGGGCAGCGGTGCCGTTTGGGGTGTCAATCTCCCTGCCCTACTTACCGATGCGGCACCTCACCTAACCCTTGGGTTCAGGGGGATGAGTTGGCACATGCAGCGATTCAGAAGCTGCAAAAAGACATCTTGGATCGATGGAGAAGTGCACCTTGTCAGCCGTGTGGGTCGCAGCTTCCTGGGTCCGGTAATTGAACGCTCCTCGCCAATGGACGAGGGCTGCACCTCCCCCAGGAACGCAACTCCCTCGGTCCCCAGGTCGGCCGGTTCCAGTCCCAGAAGAAGGAGCGAGCCAGCCAGCTGGGATGCAGACAGCAAGCACACCTTCTTCTTTTATCTTCAGGTGCTTCCCGCAGCGCCACCATGCAGGTCTCTCGATTGACACCGCCCCATTGTTGGTGTCCATCCGGGTGTCCCAGACAGGACAGGGGGGGGAGAGAGTGTGCCAATTTGGGACATGGTAGACTTCTTTCTTCCTTCTGTCCCGCCCGGACATGCTCGTCGACCTGCGCGTTTTGCTCGCTGCCAACTGAACGTCCACCATGGCGCCATGGACGTAACCCCGCGTGCACCCGTCAGAACAAAAAAACCATGCATGCATGCTTTCCAGGTTGTTTTGGTTGGTCCCTCCATTGGACGCTCTGTGTTCCGTCAACTTGTTTATATTGTGCGTCTAAGCGACTGGCGTTCCAAGCGGCACGTTGCAAAGGGTGTGGGTTGGGGTGGGGGGGCTGCCACCTTCACTGGCATCCATCCACCAGCGTCGTTCCGGCTTGTGGTGCACCACGGGTGTCTCGTAGCGTCTTCGTGACCCGTATGTGTTTGCTCGTTGAGAAAGGAGAGACAGCTCATTGCCTTGCCGGTTGATCAACGATGGGATACTCATCTTTCTTAGTTTGACCTCGGCCCATTCGGTGAATGTCGATGACCTCTGATGTCTGGTGCAGGACGACATCTCCGTCCCGCATCATTTCCAGGTTGCTTGCTTGCTCGCTCGGTCAGCTCGTTCCGCTAGTGTCGGCTCCGCTGTGTTGCATCGAGCAGTGGAGTCCATGCAAATTTCACCCAGGTATGGATCAGTCCCGATTCCCGCGCCCTGTGCTTGGACGAGGAGGCATCCCGGGATTCCCAAGCGCCCCAGCGCTAATAATGCCCCGAGAAAGGACAGGCTCCCACCAAAGACCCCGCCCCTTGCCAAGCCCCCATCGCACCGCGCCCTCAACCAGACTGCTGGGACCGTTCTGCGGGTTCTCCCATCGTCAGCGAGTCTTTGACACTGCGACGAATGGCCGTCCTGGGACAAGTTTCCACACCCCCTTTTTAGTGTGCATTCTTTGTCGGGTTTTGTCTCTTGGCCGTCCCGGCCTCTGGTCATTCCGCTCGCTACACCACGCCACCTACATACCTACCCAGCCGTAGGGTTGCTCCCACACAAGGTAATCTGGGTTCTGCACACACTGCAGCACCTGGGCCAAGCTGTTGCGTCAGATGTGGACTGGGTCGCGGCTTCTGCTCGTTCTCGCAATATTTTTAACTAACCTACCGATGCGCTCTTATATCCTGGATTGCTCCACTCCATCGGCCCACCACCCGCCTCAGCACAAGTTCCATGGTTTCAAAGTCTGGGCAGTTCCAGTTGCACTTTCCTGTCTCCCAGTGTTGACAATCCCAGGGGGACGTCCCGCTGCTCCTGGCCCGCCCCGCCGTTCACTCCTAGGAACCTTAGCGTTGCACTCCAATTTCCTTGGATTCGGGTTACCAGGACTGGCCACCTTTACACGACGCACTCCCCGAGTCCCCATCCCCAGAAGATTGCGGCATCCCTCAAAACTTCACGAGAAGAGCCCGAGCTAGTGTGCCCAAGGGGTGCCAGACCATCCCTATCTTGACGAAGATCGCTTGAGAATAGTGCTGTACCGAGGCACCCCAGCCCGTGGTATGTTGCGTGCCTCGAGCCCACTCCCGTCCAAAGTCACCTCCCAATCATCTTTTTCTGTCTCCCGCCCCTTTGGCTTACCAGTCTCCCGGGACAGACAGGCACCCAGCAAGAACCAGCAACGCTCCTATCCACGCTACCGAGACATCACATATCAGTTTTTTTGTGATTTTGTTTCTTTCTCGCCTTCGCTTACTCCCTCCCGAACCGCTAGTCTCAGCATTTTGTCTCGGCCGACAATCCAACGCTATCGAACCCATAGGCCCCCTGCGCAGGCACGGAAACTTGTTGATGTGCCGCAGCTTACGCACAATTTCACCTTCTTGGAGGTTGCTGGAGGTCCACAACGGTCAATAACACTCTGATGACGAAGGATGCCGCTCTGATACTTTGACGCCAACGACGCCTCGCCAAACTCAGCGACAACAAAGTTTGAGATCGCCATCCGCAGCCAGTCTTTGTCGGTCTAGAGCAGCTGTCGCAACGGATCGCGCAACATACCACTTTATATGATGAGTTCAGAAAACAGCACAATCACACCGGAGCTGGTCCCGCAATCACCCGTCCTCTCTACCACAGGTTCAATCTCAACCACCATAACAGCCGGGACGACAACGCCAAGAGAGGAGGACCTTTACCTCGCTGCAGCCGCGATGTCGTCAGACAGGCAAAGGGCGATGCAGTCGGCGGGTTCGAGCTCATCAGCGACAACAGCTGCCTCTTCGGTGGCAACAGGTCAGACCGTCGAGACGGACCTCACGGCTCGGGATAGCGGCAGCAGCGGCAGCGGCAGTGGCGCCTTTGCCTTCGACAGCGACATGAGCAAATACCCGCCGTCGATGACGAGTTCGGTGCGAGCGCATGTCTACGAGGGCGGCCTACGATATCACGCCTTTCGCGACGGCCAGTACGCCTTCCCCAACGACGAGATTGAGCAAAGCCGCGACGACATGAAACACACCATGACCTTGATGGTCACCCGTGGAGAGTACTTTTATGCGCCTGTCGGGGAGAAGCTGGAGGCCGGGGGCAATGTGCTCGACCTTGGTAAGTCCATTTTACCTTCTATCCAAGTCCAGTCCCGTCCAGGCCATGCCAAGCCAGTCCAGGCCAGCCAAAGCGCTCCCGCCAACACCAAGCTGCCCTCAATCGAGAATTGGAGGGGACATGCCTCCCTCGGGGCCCAGAGTCGCATTGCAAAGAGTGCCATTCCACAAAGGGCCTCGACCGCCAGTGCGTGCGGGGATGTCCAACACTTCGACAAGCTGGGTCGCCAAGCGATTGATTGGCAGGCCCGACTGAACCCCTCGTGCACCATTGACCACGTTCCACGACGAATTAAAAGACTGACTCATGTTGCGCAACCAGGCACTGGGACGGGCATCTGGGCCATTGAGCGTAAGTGGCTTGCGAGTTTCCGTTCTGTTGGGATGTTCTCGGGGGGCTGCAGACGCCCCAACCACATGGCCGAATGGGAACGGCCAGCGCATGTCTTGGCGAATGCCAATGTGCGACTTGGTCTGCGAGCCTAGAACATCGTCGCTTGCGCTAGGGTCGTGGTAACTCTCACGACGGTCCATGATTCAGCACGCATGGGCACGCCCGCATGCTGCCAGTGGTGGTGCGCGCGGAACTCAACTGCAGGCGGCATGTTTTCGGACCACGTCTGCACCGGCGGCTGGGGCAGTCCGGATTCAGTTGAGCACAGCTTCAAACGAGTGCGAGACTCGAGTGGAAGCAGAGCGTGGATGAATCAAGCAAACAACCCAAAGAGCCCTGGCTAACCGCGGTCCTGGTTGCGCAAACACAGTTGGCGACAAATATCCCCAAGCTCACATCACGGGACTTGATCTGTCCCCGATACAGCCGAACTTTGTCCCGGAAAACGTCCACTTCTTTGTCGACGACTTTGAAGAGGAATGGGTCGACCCCGAGAACAAATACGACTTCATCCACATCCGGCACACAGCTCACTCCGTCAAAGACAGGAAGCTCTTACTCCAGAGAGCGTTGCGGTGAGTGACCATGAACTCGAACCGCCTCCCTTCGATCATGGCACATTACTGACTCGCCAAACCCTCGGACAGCCATCTCAAACCTGGCGGCTTCTTTGAAATCGGAGACCTATACTTCCGGCCACAATGCGATGACGAGACCATGACGCCAGAAACACCGTACGCCCTCCGCGACTTTATGAATTTCATCGACGCCGGCCTTGGCGTGCTCGGCTCCGACTTGCGTGGGATCTTCTCCGCGACCGAAGAGATGAAGGAGGCGGGCTTCGAGAACGTCGAAACGATACAGCACAAGATACCGATCGGTCTGTGGCCACGCGACAAGCGGCTGCGCCTCGCCGGGCTGTTCCTGCGGACGGCCATGATGGACGGCCTGCGTGGGATCAGCCGGCGGCCGCTGCTGGCGCTCGGCTGGACGCAGTTGCAGATCGAGATGTTTCTCGTCGACGTCCGCAAGGCCATCATGGACGCCAAGTTCCATACCTACCTGACGTACTATGTCGTCTATGGGAGGAAGCCTCTGGGTTAACACGGGCAGTCTGTTTAGCGATGCTCACAACACCCACCCTGTTCGGCTATGTTCACAAACAACGAAGACGCTAAAAGAAAGTCGTCGAGACATGCTATGGAAAATCGATATGACGACATGACTAGGAGCACGGTGCAGCACATCATACGCACGGGGCAGAGCGTTGCTCGCACTTCGCTTTATTTTTGTCACCAGCATACAGGAGCAGGCTTGCATTTCAGGCGCACATCATACACACACGGACATAACAGCATGATCAAAGCACCACCGGTGGGCGGAAGCCGGAAGCCGGATCGCATTCTTTTCTTCTTTTTGGATACACATTGGTCAATTAAGAACATCATCATTATCATCGCATATACCTAGACATAGCAGCGAAGTGGGCTGGGGGAGGGGGGGATTTGATACCAGGTTGTTGGAATGGTTGAATCTAGGGACAGAAGGATGGAGTGTATCCGGGCATCTGTTGCGTTGACGACTTCCATTGGTATATATCATGACATAAAATAACGGATAGCATAGACTTGGACGGTATACCCCAACGATCATCTGGGTAGCATGTTTCTTTTCTTCTTTCTTACCTGGTAGCGCTATGGTATAAAAGAAGGGTGGCGTTACCGTTTCATATAAACAAATGTGGATGATAAGGTCTATCGATTTAGCACATGATTGGACTTTTGACCATCGATAAATAGCACGAAAGTTACCTGGTAGTCAGCATAGTAACAGATAATATACTTTAAGCCACCTATGCTCTTTCGGCATCTGATAAGACCTTTTTGTTCCAACGTTAGGGAGGTTGGCAACAGGGACTGTCAAGGCTTCGTCCATACCAGGTAATAAGGCCCGTTATACCTGTCCTAGGTGTTGTTAGCAAGTGATCTCCAATCTCGAGGTAAACAGCACAGGCAAGAAGTTCCGTCCTGCTTGCCTACTTTGAAAGGGAGACCTAGGAAATAAACGCGGCTTAATAAAATGGAGCCATGGTCGGAATACGAGTGTTCGTGAAAGTAATGATGAAGCCCCTTGTGGTGCCTAGATGTGATGAGGACCGGTTTGTCCCTGTTGTGGTAGTAGGGAGAGGAAGATATAACAGTTCTAGATGGGAACGTGAGGGGGAGGACTTGCGAAAGGAAGAGGAGAACATGGTATCATATCATTACTTAAGAGGATATCAACACAGGGCGATGCCTCATGTTAGGTCTGGTCACTCACGGAGAACGCCATGTATCGTCATTCATGTTCACGACCCTTCTAAAGGATACGAGAAAGGTATGAAACCGAGCATCAATATCCTCGCATTGGGGTCCCCCGTATCATGGATGTGCAGTTCCTACGTGTCCTGAACTGATCGCCTCCCAACCTTGACAATACTTCGACCCGGCCAAGGTAGTTTCCTGAAGCTGGCAGTGTTCTTGGTACGAAGAAGAGCCGTAAGAACGTCCGCCTTTTAAATCAACAGTCATAACCTTGACGTAGCGTTCCATAATTATGTTAAACTCAACGGGGGGCAAACGTGTATTTACCCTTCCTCACTTCCAAAATCCCCGGCCCGTAAACTCAAAACTCCAAAGCATATCCCCAGACATGTCCCAACCTCCCTAAGACTCCCATCATATCATCATCATCCCAGCCAACCAAACCCCCTCCCATCACCCATCCAACAAGTGCCCCCTAGCTTCCCCTCCCGCCTCGCCGGTCCAATGCACCTTGACACCCCCCCAACTATGCTGACTATACCCGGTCTGCACCTTCTCGCACGCCTGCAGCCCCCAGGCGGTAACACCAACCATCAAGCAGCTCTCAAACATGAACGCGCAGCTGCCATCCCCAACCTTGACCGGCGCCAGGCCCGCGGCCCTGGCGCCCTCGTAGCTGGCGGCATCGGGCCCGTGGCCGCTCATGACATTGTGCAGGCTCGCGCCGCCGGGGACGAACCCGCCCGCGCCGGCGCGTTTCGCGTCGTAGGCGCCGGCGATGAGGCCCATGAACTCGCTCATGGTGTTGCGGTGGTACCACGGCGGGCGGAAGGTGTCCTCGGCCACGAGCCAGCGGGGCGGGAATATGACGAAGTCGGCGACGGCGGTGCCCGGGTGGTCCGAGGGCGCGGTCAGGACCGTGAAGATGGAGGGGTCCGGGTGGTCGAAGGAGATGCTGCCGATCGTGTTGAAGCGGCCGAGGTCGTACTTGTAGGGATGGTAGGTCCCGTGCCAGGCGACCACGTCGAAGGGGGTGTGCGGCTGGGCGGTGGTGAAGAGGGTGTTGTTGAACTTGGCCGTGATGGTGTAGCTTGTTGGGCCGTCGGAGGCAGTCGTGCCGTGGTCGGGAGTGAAGGAGGCCACGGGGGACTGGAAGTCACGCGGGTTGGCGAGGCCGTTGGAGCCGATGGGGCCCAGCTCGGGGAGCGTGAAGTGACCTTGGTACAGCTCGAGGGCGTAGCCGCGGGCTGGCCCGGCGGGGAGATAGACTTGGTAACGGATGCCACGGGGGATGACGCAGATCTCCATCGGGCGGACGAGGAGGTAGCCGAGCTCCGTGCGGATATCGAGCACCCCGTCCTGCGCGACGATCAGCAGGTCGCCGTCGGCCGAGTAGAAGGCTGAGGTTGTGGACATGGACCGGCCTGCGGCGTAGATGTAGATGCCGAGACCCTGCTTGAGGGTCGGGTCGCCCGCGCCGGCGACGAGACGGAGGCCGGAGACAAAGTCGGTTTCAGGGTTGTGGTCAAACGGGTCCCAGCGAAGTTGGTTGGGGATGTAGTGCAGCTTGGCGGGCTGCTGCTCGAACTGGTCTGGTGATGGGGGTTCGAGCGGGGTGAAGGGCGGATGCGAGCACGAGGGCAGGATGCGGTAGAGCCATGACTGCTTGTTCTCGTGGCGCGGCGCGGTGAAGGCGGTGCCCGAGAGCTTCTCGGCGTAGAGGCCGAGCGGCGGCTTCTGGGGCGAGTTGTGGCCGATGGGGAGTGCGCCGGGGACGGCCTCTGATCTGTGGGCGTAAGATGTGTGAGAGGGCTGCTTGGGGATGTGGAGATATCACCGTTGTTGAACGTACTCGAGGTAGGAGTTGAAGCCGTTCTGATAGCGGTACTTTTCGGGGAACTCAAAGTTTGTGACGGGCATGTTGACGCGCTGCGGTCAGTGAGGCCTACAGCGGAGAGGGTTTCACGGGGGATGTTTTGCTATGGGGGGCCGCAAAGGTCTCGGGGTGCTGTTCACAGAGCGATAGGATTGTCGATATCAAGCACGCTCCGGAGCACGGAAGAAGAAGTCGACAAACACCGGGCAGAAGAGAAGGCGTCAAAGAGAGAAAGTCAGGGAGAACGGAACAGCGCCAGTCAGTCGCAAATTGATGATGAGCAAGAAAGACATTGCATTCTTCACAGTAAGCAGCAGTCAAGAACCGCGCGGATCGGTCGTACTAAGATGCAGACTGTCTTGTGCCGTCAATCGTCATCGTCCAACTCCAGTAGTTTGCTTGTCCGGCATGGCCTCCCGAGCTCAAGGCCGCGATGGAAGCTCGGGAAAGCACCAAAGGCCGCTGCGGAGGCCGATGTTAGCCGTAAAGACACGCTAGCACTTGAAACGGACTAGAGGGGGCTTGGCCGGCTGTCGGCACAGGGGGGCCTCGCTGGTTCCAGGTCCCAGGGGAGCAATTGGGTGATCACCTCGCAAAGGGATCCACTATGAACGACCTCGGAAAATGACGTTGGGAAAGCTCGATTCTGGACACGCCACCTCGAGCAGGGCAGCTTCAGGTACAGATTACGGATCCAGGAACGACGACGACCCTGCTGGGGATGACAGCTGTTTATACCCATCGACGCTGCAGGTACGCCCACCAGCCGTTCTTCCCGCCCGCTGAAGTGGCATGACCTGTCCAGATGGGCTGTTCAGCAACCCCGCCCCCTGTAACCATGGGTCCAGCACCGCACACCACAGCAAAACACCGCACTTGTCAATATGAAACTTCCATGCATGTCCGGGCGAGAGATCGGGCACTCAGTGCAGATCGGCTGGTCCAACTGCAACGGGCAGCGCACTGAACTGAAGCTGCTCAATCCGGTGTCCGACGTCATTGTCGCCAAGGCTTAGTTGTGACGATCGATTGACATCATATCTGCAAAGACACATACGGAAACAGTCACGGAAACCACAAGACGGCAGCAGGCGCAGACAGCAAGAGCATGACTGGAGATGATGTATATTGGCAAGCAAAGTAGACGCCACATTAAACCGTTGGCACTACCATCCTGCCCTCCCAAATGGTCCAGCCAGTGAGTTCCCAAGGTCGTTGATGATCATGGCCGAGGAGCGAGTCGCCCCGTCAGCTACAAGAGAGCAAACAAATATCGTATCCCATACGGTCCAGCCCGTCCTGTTCCGGTCCGGTTGCGCGGTGGCAACAAATCAAATCCCAATGCTCCGTGCCCCGAGCGGGGCGGCCGGTCGATAAACCCCCATGTCGAGCGGCGAGCCAAGCCAAGGCTAACGGCACGCAGGAAGATTACTACTCTTCGGCGTTGCCCTTCTTCTTCTTTTTGCTGATGGCCTGGTGCCCTGCATCCTTCTTCAGGTGCACGATGAGCCGCGTCCATGACTCCTCCTTGTCCCACTCGAAGCCTGCCAGGAAGGGCAGTTCTAGCTCATCGTCGGCCTGGTTGAACGAGCACGTCAGTCATTTGTTCAGAGGATACATAGCCGATGTGGGACAGACAGGGGAGAACACGCACCCTCTTCTTGAACTGCTTGTGGATCGCGTCTAGGGCGTCCTTGATCGTTACGCCCTTGAGGTTCCGTGCCGTTACCTCGAGGCCCAGCGGGAAGTGCAGGTCAATCTTCTTGACCGGGGGTGTGGTGAGCAGCTTCTTGAGGTAGTCCTTCTCTTCTACCGTTGACGGTGACGTGTTGATCTTCCTGCATGACCGGGTGGCGTCAGCAGGCTGGTTCTCTGGGATTGGATGGTTGGCAGGCACAATGCCACTTACCATCCCAGCTTCTGGGTCTCCTTGGCGATCTGGAGCTCAATGCCTGCCTCTTCTGTGCTGGGTGTTAGTCGGTGCCAATAGGGGGACGGTGGAAGCGGATCGGTCGGAAGTGGCAGGTCGAGGGAAGGGCTGTACAACTGACGACTTACCCAGGTCATTGATGTTCATCACTCCAGCAGCACTGGAGCTTGCCCGGCGGTGCTTAGTCTCCTTGGGCGGTGATGAAGAGAGGCCTTGGACGGCGGAGTCGACCTTTGTGAGAGGTTCTGACATGTTGAAGATTGGGGTTGGTATGGTTGTGTTGGTAGTGGTGGTGTGCTGGGGAACGAAGCGCAGGCTACGTGTAAGTACAGTGTCCAGCAGCGGCAAAAGGGTCCACACACGACGGAATTGCCAAGTACCTTGATGGGCTTGCTGTCCGTCGTGGAAGCAAGTGTTGGCTGTGAGTGATGGTTGATGGTTGATGATGATGCTGTTTGCAGGCGGTGGTGGTGGTGGTGGTGGTGTAGGAGGGTGCCAGTTGGACAAAGAGAGGGGAAGGGAGGAGAGCAGATGAAGGCGAGCTGCGGGATGGGAGCTGGGTATTAGTCGAATTGATGAAGGCAGGCAAGAGCGCGGAACGGCATTGTTCCTGCCAATCCATTCCTTTGGTCTCCCCATGGACTGTTTCGTCAGACCGGGCGGGGTAATTGCTCCCAGAGATCACGTTGACTGTTCTGGTCGATCGCGTGACGAGTACATCATCATGGCACGACGCCGCAGAACTCCTCTCCTGACCTCGTCCAGCCCATGTACCTGGCTCGAGCGCCCTGCATCCAGCTACCGTCGGCTGCCTGGGTGGTGCCACTACGCTCCGCGACGGGCGCTAGGCTATCCGGACAGGACAGGGGCCGCAGCTGCCTATGCCTGGATGGGCGGGAATCTGGGGAAAATCCGGGGTAGCTTGCTCGACCGACCCACAGTTGTTCAGCCACCAATCCTCGGTGAGTCGGGTCAAAAAGGACTAACAAGTCATGTCTGTGCTGCGTTTGAGTTCAGAGACTTGCTTCATATTTTTTGCAAGACTTTGCATGTTTGATGTGTCGCTTCCGGGGAGCTGCGGCCTCGGGGAGAAGGTGGAGTGACAAGCAGCAACATCCGATGCTCTTGCCCTGTGCTTCCACTGCTCTTTCCGGCTGAGCATTTAGCGGGGCCAGGCGTTGGTGGGGTGGTCGCTAAGCTCGACCTTGTCCACGCTACGGGTTCCAGGTTACGGGTGACCTGTCAGTCAGCAAGCCAGCCCGGTAGGTGCCGCACTGCAGCAGTGGACAGGAGCCACAGGAGAACAGGCCCGCGCGCGCCGGGAGCTGAGCTGACGAAGGTCCAGACGTGAGCTGTCAATGGAACGATGAAAATTGGAACACGAACACAGCCATCGATCAATCTTTCTGAATTGTACAACAGTAGTTTGCTCCCCTGATGCAAACACCCACCTTTCTTTCCCAATTTTTATGGCATACTCGGTCTTCAAGCTTCCTTAGAGCAAAGCAATCGAGCTGACAAGCCGTCGGTCTTCCTGCGCATCCGAAACGAGAAGCGATCTTTGCACGAATCAGGCGAGATGAGCGACGTCAATAATTGGAGGCGTTGGTCATGTGCGCGGGGTTCCACCAGTCTAACAGCCAGCACCGACCCTGTGCTCTCTCCCCCTCTCATCTCTGCCGACAGGCTGCGACCCGTGCGACCGTTCCATGGCTTAACGTGAAATTATGCTGCTGGAGGACAAGCTTTCGGACCCCGCTCTCGAGGCATCCAGTTTTGCCGGCCGACAAGCTTTGGACTTGCGTCGACGAGTCGCATAGTCCGCCATTCTAGAGGCTCAGGGATCGACCCAAGCTCGGCCAAGATACCTAGTAGGTGGCGAGGTGGCCGGCATTGCATCATCGCCGGAATCACCACTCTGCTCTCACGCTTCTCTCCTCGGGGGGCTTGCCGTGGAAAGAGAATGGTTCTTGTGCATGCCGCGGATCCCCAATGTCGACATCAACAAGTCCCCATCAAAATCAACACGCTCGACGGCTAAGCTGGCACGAGGAATGTGTCAAATCCCACATCGTTTCAGGGTTCATGCAAGATACGAGTCTGCACGATCCTCTATGAAACACTCATCCACACCTTGCTTTAAACCAATAATTACTTAGTTGGGGTGGACAAGCAGTTTTAAACTCAGGTGCCTGTCGGTTCACGATGTACGAGCCAAAGGATTGGCGAGCCCGGCAGACAGCCCTGGAGTTCCTCCGCCTGTTGGGGTGAGCATATCGCCATCGCGCCAATGGATCAAACCACAAGGGATCGCTTCTCCTGGCACTGGCACTGAGTCGGCCTGGGTTGTAAAATACTCGTCTTGCGTGGCTTACCGGCCATGAATCCTCCAAATCGCGAGATTCAAAGCAGATGTACCCGCCGGAACATTGTCCACGAGCCTGTCGTCGAAAGGGCCCTAAGATTGTTCCTTCTCTCGCTCCGGCCTCTGGAGACGTAGACTGCGTTTGACTATGGAATTATTCAATCATATGTCGGCGTGTCTCGGCAGCGTTCTTGCGCCTCCATTCCGGCGTAGAACAACTTTACAACAGTTTCTATGCAGGGGAGTGGATAAGCAGAACTGGAGAGGAATCCGGCACGAGATCGACCTGGTCCGGCCGCGGGTGCGGCCCGTCTCGACGATCCCCGGAATGGGAACACGAACGACTACCACTTTACCCCAAAGTATCTCACGAGAGCTGGATATCGCAGGATACTCTCTTCGATGCTGGAGTTGCTACTTCGCCAGCCACCATGAAAATGATTGATTTCCCTGGAGCGGAGAATGCCGAGCAGCTCATCTGCCACACCAACCCTGTTGTCGAGTTAACTGAAGAGATCCCAAGATGAAGCCTCAGAACCAGTGTCTATGGTGAGTATAAAAGCCGTTCTGCACATGCATCCTCTATACAAGGGGCTAGGACAGCACTCACCAGCATCCCAAGACCGCCAAGCACACCAGCAACAATGCGATACATTGCACCGGTCCTCGCCCTGGCGGCCTGCGCCCTCGCAGACCCGCTCCAAATCAACGATGCGGATTTCCACAACCGCGTTGCTATGACTGTTCTTCAACGCCTCACCAACTTGACAGCGGAACAGCTGATGATGAACTTGATTGAATCTGGCGAGCAGAGTCTCAACGACCTGATGGTGCGAATGATCATGGATTCAGACGGCCAGGACCATTTCAACATCACCGACGCCGTGTCCCGCCTGCAGGACACCCAGAACGCCGACAACGTCATCGTGCCATGGCCCCTCTTCCAACAGAGCCTTGCCTGCACTTTGGCCACTATCCAGAACAACCCGCTGGTCGATCAGCTGATATATCTAGTCACAATGGAAGTCAGATGGCTCGGCAGTCCTGCCAAATGCTCAGACCAGTTCGAGGGCAGCAAGGGAATCCTTCAGTACTTCATCGACAAGGGCTACACGGGCCCAAACACTGGCATCTCATTTTCCGCAGCCTCCCTGATCGAGGGGATTCAGCGCGGCGCTGCCCTCGTGCTCGACACTACCAACTCGACTCTGGCCTCTGCCGGGTCTGTCACGGACACGTTCGGTAACCCCAGCTCGGTGCTGTGGCAGACATTTATCAACGGCGTCAAGAACGGCCTCCTCAAGGACCGCGCCTCGCACGACAAGGCCTGGTCGCTTGCCCTGCAGCCCAGCCTTAACTATGCCAACACCAAGGCCGTCAGCGCCGGAATTACGCTGAACGTCAATTTCAAGCGCTGGTTCAACCTTATCCAGGCCTATACCCTTTTGCAGCAGGCCGAGGGGTCGATTAGAAATGTCTTCAGCCTGTAAGTGCTCTTTGTTCCCGCTCTGAAACCTCAGGCACAGCATGCTAACATGACATGAAATAGTGTATCCCTGCCGCTGTTCTCGATCCTGCCCTCGGGGCTTTTCGGTTGACAGGTTCGTCAACTGGATCTTCGACGTCACCAGCCCGAAGCCCTGTACTGCCTATCCGATGCCGCCTGGACAAACACCGACTTTGACCACCTCGGCTCTGCTGTGGAGCTTGACCTCGTTGACCAAGATCCTGCCTGCTTTTCTGCAGTGCTTTTCGATTGGTTGCCCGTCATAAAGGCTCCACTCGTTGCGCACTGGTCTCTGCTACACGACCTGACTGGGTGGCGTTGGTGTCGACGTAGCTGCTGGTGAGGTGGGACATGGGGCCAAAAGGCCAAATGGAAAAAGGGGATGCTGGGTCAGGACTCAGGAGGAGACTATTCTGATAATGGGCGGTGGGTTCAAGCAATTTTGTCTCTACACATATCTCTGGAGAGCAGAAACACGGCAAAAAGACGGGATCTGGAAAAACCCTTTATGGCCAAAAAAAAAAAAGTTTGGGCATTATGGATTAGTAATAGGTCACTTGGTAGTGGTTGTCAAGCGGACTGAAAATCACGTTGGTTGTGGAGTGGTGCGGCTTGTCGGGCTACTCAAAGCCGTCTAGCAGCTGAGCTTAGCATCAAATCACAGCCGTTATAGTATAGTGGTCAGTACTTCCGCTTGTGGCGCGGACAACGTAGGTTCGATTCCTGCTAACGGCATCAACCGTTTCCTTTTTGCCTCTCTTCTCGTTACCAAGCCTACATGCATGCAGATTGTTGTTTCTTTTTGTTCGTTGCTTGAAAGCGCGGCCAGGTCATGCACAGTGAGTTGGGAATGGAATGGGAGACGATAATGGAAAGCCTTTTGTGGGGCTCGTGTCGGGGTCAATGACAGCGGGTGGATATTGCATGGGAACGTGGGCGCACTTTGGAGGTGCAGACCCGCTCAGATCATCGCTGACACAGTGCAGTCACTGGATGTGTGCTTTGCTCCAACGAAACTTTGTCGTACAATACCTGGGAATTACCGGCTACCTATACATACATGTACATATTGGGAATGCTGCCAGCCATCCATTCCTTTTTCTCTGCTCCCTGTCCAAAGTGCGCTAGGTCGTTGCGCGGTGGCCAACATAGGTGCTTCAAACTCAAGCTCCTCCCCAAGAGTGACGGATTTCCACGCCGTTGGTATGCACGTCCGACGGTTCCTGTCAAGTCTCAGCCAAGACCACCAGGGCACGATGGACAGAGTCAAATAGATGCGATAATCTCACCTTGACTCAACTCATTATAGACCGTGTACTAATCATCTCGTCAACACTCTCCATCAATTCTCGCTGGCGACATATGCGATGCGCTACTCCCATCTTTGCTAATGTCGCATCAGGTTCAAGATACTCCTCGACGAAGGAGCCTAGAAGGAAAACCCTGGTTGCCGTCGGGATCAAAAAGGCGCCGATGAACGCAAAGATGCTGACGGCTCGCGAGTCTTCCCCCTAGGAATTGTCGGCACCCGTGGCGACATGGTGGGTGCTTACGCATACCTGAAGGAAGACAGTAAAACTTGATAGAAATTTGGTATTAGCAGACGCTTGATTCGGTGCCAGCTTCGGACGACGGGGATGCTTGTAGAAGTGGAAGTGTTGGATGTTCATGGCGAGTGGCAGTGGCATTGGATAATAAAGCTATGAAGATAGTTACAAGCTGTGGGTTTGGATGATGGGTTTGGATGATGGGTTTGGATGACGGTTATTTGAGTGGTAGATACATGTAATTGCTTCTCTTGCTTCTCCTCCTGCTCCTCCTTCTTCTCCTGCTCCTCCTTCTCCTCCTGCTCCTGCTTCTCCTGCTTCTCCTGCTTCTCCTGCTTCTCTTGCTTCTCCTGCTTCTCCTGCTTCTCCTGCTTGTCCTCCTGCTTCTCCTGCTTCTCCTGCTTGTCCTCCTGCTTCCTCCTCCCCCTCTGCTTCTCCTCTTCCTCCTGCTTCTCCTCCTCCTCCCTCCTTTATCTCCAACTCGTCTTCCTCCTCCCCCTCCATCCCCCACCCACCATGCTTCTCCTCCTCCTCCTCTCCCCCCCCCCCCCCCCACTATTCTCTCCACTACCACCTCCCACACAGCGGGGCTGGCCGGCGGGGACACCAGGGCGCAATCCAAGCCAGCCGCTGCGCACCCAGCTTAGTTGCTGGGGCAGGCAGACTGGATGGATGGCCGAACGAGTAGAGGCGGCGCTTATTCGTCTTCCTCTTCTTCTTTCCCGATGAATCGGGCAGCCTCCTCCTCGTCCGGCACACCAGCCCCGGCGACCCCACCTCTCCCACCCACCCCGGTCAGCCCCGGCCATGGCACTTATAGCAGATCTTCTCCTGGCCGGCCGGTGCGGCAACCGAGGCCTGTCTCGGCTACCCCTCCTCACCCACCCACCCCGGCCAGCCAGGTATCTGCTTTGTTTTCGTTTTGTTTTTTTGTTAACCGGTGGGCCACTGAAGCTGGTCAAGCCAGCCCGTGCTCCCAGCCTTTTTCTTTTTGTTTTGTTTGTTTTCTTGTTTTGTTTCTGTGGCTGGGGCAAGCGGACTGGCTCTTGATTGCTGTTGTGTTTGGGCGAGGGAGGAGTGCCGGAACCCTTTTTTTGTGTCACAGCAACTCGTCACCCCGCCCGGACCAGCCTCGGCAGCCCCCTCACCCACCCTCCCCGGTCAACTGATGTTATGTCTGCCTCTTTCTGTGTGTGTGTGTGTGTGTGTGTGTGTGATTTCTTGTCTTGCTATCGATGTGTCATGTGTTAGCCTTGATCATTGCGAATTGATGACTTCGGAAAGGATGGATGAGTTACCTACCTGATGTGGAGCCTTCTCTTGGATTGGGTGCGTTGCGATGGACTTGATGGTCTGGAAGAAATGGGTGTTTGGTTGATGCATGATGGCGTGTGAAGTGTTCGACCTTCTTATCCTTGATGTCGATGGTAGATGCAGAGGAGGAGATGTTTGTCTGGCTGGAAGTGTCGACGAAGGTTTGTTCGCAATTGGTTTTGGAGGGTTTGCAACTTTGTGGTGATTCAGCGCCTGAGCAGCTGGGTTGCTTGCCGGATCGACTGGGTTTTCCGTGGTGCCGAGACCCTTTGATTGACCAGCCAAAGCTTGAGACGTGATGTATCAGGTAGGAATGTGTTGTGAAGATCAAGTGTATGCAGAGGCATGTTCAGGATTGTTGAGCTTGGCGGTCTTCCAATCAGTCCTGAAGCAAGACTGTGACCCGAAAGCGACTGGATGGATCTGGTTGATGAGAACATCCTTGTGATGGAAGTTAAGATCGATGATGAGGGGAATAGGATAATGAACTGCCGCTGAACATCTCAATCACGCTCAAGCGCTATTGCTCGCTGAGGACAGACTCGCTAGGCTGTCATCTTGTTGTCCGAGGCACGAGAGCCAGATGTGCTGAGTGAATCTTCTTGGGGATTTGGGAATTGTCCTGACGCAAACCACATCGTAGAAAGTTGGTTTCAATTGAGTGGGTGGATTGGTGCAAGACAATCTCAGCTGCAGGCGGTGCATATTCTCCTTGGCCGTGACACAGTGACAGTGATTGGCATAAAGCCGAGAGAGAGACCCGGGAGCAGGATTAGAGTTGGAGAGGATATTGAGATGAGAATGTGAAGCGGTGGAGGAAGTAGAGGGGTGATGAATAGGCTGCTGTTGAACAAAGGTCAAAGATCTGCCGCGTGGTGTTTTGAATGTCGGAGATGCTAATCAGTGCCTGAGATGTTTGACTGGAAATGGCGTTGGAATAGGTATGTCCGCCAGGATGATGCCGACGAGGTTACCAATATGCTTTTGATGAGTTAGCCGCTGAGCATGAGGATGAGAATATTGGAATGCAGTTCAATGCACTCTCTTTAGAGAGCTCATCTCACGTACCATCATAAAAAGTCTCGAAGGGGCGAGAGCCTCGAAGAGATGTCTCATTGGGCGTATGGATGTGGATTTTGCGCGGCAACGCAACTGAACACGGAGACGACGGCGAGGACTCCGACCGTAGATCTTCCCCGTGGCCTTAGTGTGCTGCCATCTCTGTTGTCCTGGCCAGGCTTGAAGTCACACATTCCGTGTTCCTTCCAGTGTTTTCTGGGATCGCCGTGACGTTGGAAACGAGACAAGCTTGAACCTGTTAGCATGTGCCGACACTGTGGGAGGCCTTCAGTACTTACAGTGATGAAAGGGATTTCTGTGGCCTTCGTCCTTGACCATCCCTTTAGACCTGAGGAGCATTCCAGTGGAGGGCACTGATGCCGCCATCGGGGCTATGGCTGTGGAAGGTTCATCGTCTAGGTGATTCTGATCTGTCAGCTTGACCTATCGAGAAAACCTCTGGGAATGAAGTTTCGCTGAAAGGGAGGTTTTCCCGATCGGAAGCCTTCGCAGGAGAAGGACCGAAGGTGATATGGAGGAAATCTCAATTGAGCCGCGGGCAGTGAGAGGAGGGAAGGAAGAGCGGAACGCGAAGAAGGACTGCCCGAAATAGTAGAATGGGAATGGGAGGAGGATAGAAGTGATGATGGCATTTTGAATGCGGGCGTGAGAGTTTATCACGAAGGCCCAGGTGCAGGGCGACCGAGGAAGGTCGGGAGGAAGGCGAGAGGGCAGAGGAAGTGGAGGTGGAAAGAAAGAAGAAGAGATCAACGTGACTTACCTCATTGACTAGACGCTCCTATAATCATGGCAAGACCTGCTATCCTCTTGTGAAGGAAGAGGTGCGAGCTCTGGGAAGAAAAGAGAGACGGTCGGAGGGAGGAGTGTGTGTGTGATGATGAAAGAAGAGAAAGAAGTGGGAAGTCGAAGGAGAGGGAGGAGCGATTTCGTAGGCAGCCGAATAGTGTGTGGGTCTTAGGGCTTGTGGGCCAAAGGAAAACGAGAAACTCAATATTGTCTCGCAGATAAGGTGCTCCGTACCTAGGTATTCAAACAAGAAACCTTCCCGGGTCTAGAGCATCAACTGGAAGGTTCCATGGCAATGTCCGGCATAGAGATAATAGCAGGGTAATGCCTTGGAACCTGATGGAACTGTTATTGTGACCTTCTGGATCAGTATTGAAGACCGGGGCACGATTGATTTGCCTTGGAAGCCCATCCCTTGGTAGCACTGCGGAGGGGACGCGTCAGGCTGGTTCGCGTTGATACCCGCGGGAGGGAGGAAGGAGCGTCTCAGTGGTACCTGAAGTAGGTTCTCGTCTAGAGGCTGACGACTCGCGGGGGGGCCTGCTGCTTTAGCCTTGGAGTGATGGCCCTGACAAGGCTCGTGACCGCGACGCCCACCACTATGAGGGTCTCCACCGCCAGCAAGCCGATCCAGATCCCGTCGAGGATCTCGTTCTCGTCCCCGGAAAGAACAGCAATTATGTTGACCGTCATCCAAGTGGCCGATGCTTGAACCAGCTCCTTCTACATAGATCGTCGACGTTAGTAGCCATCGTGAAATAGGTAAGGTGTCAGGTATTCAAGGGCGTGCGGCCTGGGCGGCGAACAAAATGAAATTAGGGCTCCTCTTACGGAAGTTCACTCCTTTCCAAGTTTTTCTTCGACTCCAATCCCTTCCTTGGTTCCTGAATCTTTGGTCACCCAGTTGTAACTAGGGGCTAGTAGACAATGTGCCAGATGATTGTTCTGCAACAAGCCAATACAGAGGCTTGTAGGATGCCCGAGGTCTAGAGTCTGAAAGCAATTACAATGATTTAGACATGGCGACTGGGAGGTTGTGAATGCCGGTCCCATCAGGATGACGAACTCGAGGCCAAGCAGTCGATGAAGAGTCACATAATCGGGTGGTGACTTCCACGGACGGGAGCGAATGAACAAGGGGATTCACGAGGTAAATGGCGAGCGGAAATAATTATCCTTTTGCTAAGATATGTCATTAGCGCAGGTGGGCAACGTCTTTGCTGGTGGGGCCTGGGCGCCTCAGAAGCTTGTGACAAAGAACGAGGTCAGAAGTGAACACGTTGAATAAAACGAAGTCGGGGGCGGGCACCTTGGCCATACTGCGATGGTATGCCGCCATATGGAAGATTGATTAGTTGGTGGATCGCACTATAACGTTTCTAGCTTTCAAGTTCTGCCATCTCAAGCAATCATACCGCCGGGTGATCCGCAAGGGCGCCTGGCGGTGAGCACCGTCACCTGTAATGATGGGCGTCGACAACTTGAAACACGACGACGCGACACGGCTTGTACTTCCCTACAATAGGTATCCAAGATACTGGGCAGCCACCCGCCTGCTTCTTTGAAGGTAGACCGATCAGGAGTGCGGCAGCCTACCCCGGATTATTCCAAGGTGGACCCCCGGGGACGATCAAGCCAGCTTGTCCATCGTAGATTTTACCCGAGACACGTTGCACCAGAGTCGCTAACCGAGCTGGGCTGCTTGGGAGTCGCGCTGCAGCGTCGCGCTCAGCGGAGACCCAGACATCTACCGGCTGGAAAGGGATGCACCACAACTAAGTGACTACCGCGTAGTAATTAGAGAGTTTACGTCAAGATGAAGTAACTACCTCAGTTACCTACCTTAGGTACCTGGTAGATTACGTAGGTACCTTACCTTCCCCTGCATGGTTTTTCCGAGGCAACGTAAACGATTGCGGGAAGGTGAGGCTCTGATACCAGGTATCTGAGCTAATCGACCGGCGAGAACTCTGGTCTGCAGCATGGTAGCCACACGTGCAGCTTTTGGCCCAATTACACCGCCTCTTGGCATGGCGCTAGGAGGCATGGCTGATGATTGCGGCGCAGGTATCCTGTTGGTGTATGTACCACGCGACCTGCCTCAGCTGAAACCACACGTGCAGTGAAGGAAACCCAGGTACGGGCTTTGCTCCCATGCTAGCGCTATGTGGTTGGGACGAGAAGATCGTCGTGCCGCGCCAGCCCAGTCCACCTCGGCATCACGATGGCAAAAGTACATGCGGTCGACCCTGCAAGGGCTAGCAAAAGTGAAATGGATGCTCTTCAACATTGCAGCCCCCGAATGGTCCCTCGGGAAGGCGTGGTCCGACTATCGCTCTGTCAGCAGCTGCGAGGAGGAGTTCAAGGCATGGGCCGAAAAGGACAACGTAAAGTGGACTCGAACTCACACGCACTTTGCCAATCTCGGTGGCTTCGCCGTCCGATTCGTATCATCATCGAAGGACGCAAATAAACGTGAAGACCCAGAGCCTGAGGCGGACCCACAGCCGCGAAGTGACCCTTCTTCGACTGCCACCGCCGCAAGTGATGACCTAGAGTCAGGGACAGACCCACAGCCTAAGGCATGAGGCGACCCTTCGACTGCCACCGCCGCAAGCGATGACCTGGAAACCGGATACGAGCTCCGACCGCGGGGCGCCGCGGGCTCTGTAGAGGCCGACTCCAGAGGAGTGGGGAGTCAATCGCTGCCCGACGGCGTCCGGCGACGGATTGAAAGCTTCGAGAAGGCACGCTTCTCCGGGTTGACAATCCAGTCTTTTACTCTAAGCTCGGTCCAGAGCCATTGGACCTATTCGTCGGACGGTGGACGAGAAAAATGACGAAGCGGTTACTCTCGCGCTGGAGACCCTCAGCTTCGATCACTTCCAAGGAGAATGGGAAACGGAGCGGTTTGCCGAAGCTTACGAGTCCCGTGTTCGATAATCTCACCGTCCTTCGCGGCGATCTCTGGGTCCTCGATGGGCTCCAGGTCCTCCTCGCTCGAAAACTCGGCATCATCGCGTCTCTGCCGGACGTGGAGGAGGATGCCCTAGAAGTCTAGATGACCGAAACAAGGGCGACATTGTCGTCAAGCTCATTGCTCTGGGTCAGATCCTGTGGTACGTGATCCAACTGTTCACACGGCTTGCCCGCCGGATCGATACAAGCCAGCTAGAGATCCTCACCCTAGCCTACACGGCCAGCACGAGAATCACGTATCTGCTCCTCCTGGACAAGCCGAAAGATGTACAGCATTCGATCGCCATTCCGGCGGCTCGCTATGGACAACCCGAGGACATCACACGAATTGCACTCTACGGCCCTACCCAGATATTTTCTGTCAACAGGGGGGTTTGGCTTCCCAACAACGGTATCCACGCAGAGTTCAACAAGAACAAACGCGCATACAGCGCTGAACCTCAATCTCGGCATCGGTGTCTCCACCGCTGTCTTTGGGCTAGTGCACTGCGTTGCGTGGGAGTTTACTTTCCCTTCCACGCCTGAGAAGACTCTCTGGCACGCGAGCTCCTTGATCACAGTAAGAGCGGCGCCCGCGGCATACATGACCATGGTGATGTTCCATCTCGTGCCATTAGCCGCGCGTAGCCTTGGAGCCAAGGGTAAGCCAAGGCAACTTCGCTTCTTTTCAAACGCGCAGAACATCTTCAACGTGATCACCCTTTCCGTCCTGGGAGCCGTGTTCCTGGCGGCGAGGGCTTTCATCATTGTTGAGGTCTTGAGATCCTTGGGGTTTCAGCCCCCACGGACATTTGCTGCGACCTGGTCGTCCAACCTGCCGCATATTGGATGAGCTGGCGTTTTAATGTCCCCTGTTGCCTGTGGTCTTTTTACATTGGCTTGTCTCTGTTGCTCTTGCGGCGACCTCAACTCCCTCGACATCGAATCCATCGGCCCCCTCGACTCCCACGACCTCGACCACCCAGCCTAGTGCTCGGGACATTGATTCCTCGCCTTCTGCTATGTCCTTCACCTCGTGCTCCTGATTTGAGCCCCCGGCCCTTGAACTCAGTTGACCGACGGAGAATTTCCTTTCCTCGAGCTCCTCGACCCCCGACCCCTCAACCTCGACCCCTTGCCTCCAAGTCTGATCCTTCAGGCTCATTCCTTAGACTTCACACTTCAACCTCGAGTTTTTAATATCGTCCTGCTTCGCCTTAGAACTCCCGGGCCTTGACTCCTCGACCTGCCTCAACTCTTTGACGGGCCTCGACTCCTCGACCCCGAATCACCGACCCTGATTCCTTCGCCCGGGCTCATTGCACGAAGTAGGCTACCTGGTCTCAGTCTCCTTGACCTGCCTGTGTTTCTTAACCTCGAGCTCCTCAAATTCGCCTTCTTGAAGTCGTGTTCTTAATCTTAACACTTCAATCTCGACAATTGATCCTGGCTCCCCGATTTCGACGATGGACAGTCTATCATTTGAGAGCCCACAACTTCGTTTTCAGTCCGCAACTTCGTTTTAAGTCCGCTCCAACTCGAGTTGTGTCTTAAACACTAAGGTACCTACGCTACGGGCTTCTGACATCGACTCTCGGTTCTTCGACTTTCCTCCACCTCTCCAAGATATTCGGTGTCCTCCTGTCGCGGCCCAGGCTTTTTCTTCTGTCTCGACGACCCCAAGCAATCATTAAGGCCTCCCAAAGGCTTCCTCGTAAAACAATAACATCACTAGCTTTGGAAAGCACCGTCGCCATACAAATGGCTGCCGTGTGCTCTGCTAGAACGCACGCAAGCGCTCGCAGCGCTCCCCGCAAGGACTAGGATCGATGGCTCATCGCGCTCCAAAAAGAATAGGGATTTGAACGATCAGCACGATCAGCACGAGCTTATAAGACATGAATCAGATGTAATCCACCTAGCCAGAGAATCCTTAAGAGGCAGAGCAGGCTCACCGTCAACCAATCACAAACTCTCACGGGAGCACAGAAAACCCCAGCAAGAACAGGGCAATGACAAGGTGTCTGTATACCAGATGACTATGATTCTTTTTCCCTGGTACAAGAGATTCTCTAAAGCACGCAAACTCTAAATGACTCAGCGTGAAAATGGGCGAAGAAGCCAAGGAGCCACGCCCATCCTCCACACCAACAAACGAGCATCCTCCAGCACGGGAAGAGACGACCTGTTGAGTGGCAACTGGTACTGGGATACTGGTGTTTGACTGCCTACCTACTCTTTTCCGGGATTATCTTGGTCGTCGACTGGGGGCTTGGATGCACTTGCGCGGCGTAGGTTGTCTAGAAGTCGAGAGCTGGGCCCTAGCGTCATTTGCACGGGCGTTGTCGTTCCACCGCTGATGAGAACAAAGACGCTTATTCTTATGACCTGAAACTTGGCAGAGACAACCGAGCCCTAGGCGGTCGAGCTACAAGTGGATAGATACCTGAGATAGGATTGTCTTCCAGCTGCCCTTAGCTCAGGCAAGGACCGGCGCCACGTTGCTCTGCTGACGATCTGGAAGTTTCACGTTGGCAATCTTCGTTGCCTCTTTTGCCCTGGGCTGCCTCTTCTTCTCCAGGGCTAGCCTCTTTCACTTCAGCGTGGTCTTTCCCTAGCAACTCTCTCGCCTCAGCGCAACTTGGCTCGCAATTGCCCCCATGCTACAGATCTACAAACGCTCCGTCCTGCGTTTTGGTTTCTTCCTTGGCCCAATTTAGCCCTGCCTGAGGATCGACTTTCCGCCGGAGTTTCCCATGCCAGTTCATATCACAGACGCGAAGACCACTGGCCACCTGATTAAATCAGGCTAACCAGTTGACGATCTGGTCTTTGGAAGAGGCCTGGAGCAGGCGCGACAGTACAACGACGAGATAATCACGAGCACTAAGCGGGCGACGAAGAACAGAAGGAACCACTAAATCTTCAACAATGGAAGGCATTAAGCAACGAATAGGCCATGGCGTCGATGTTGGTGCTGCGCTCTACACAGACGAAACCATCAAGGGGCACCACTTCACCTATGTATGTTGGAACGTCGAGACCGTCGCGCCCCGCAAAGCTCCCCTAAGCTCGGCGCTCTCGAGGACAGCAATATAATGGTGTGCTGGCGCATGGATATCGTAGTAACACCCTCACGGCGTCAGGTTGTTGGAAAGAATTGAGTTCTACCCGTAGTCTTGTTCTGGCGATGGGCGACGACAAGCAGCAAGCTGCTGTGGCTGTGTCGGATATTCTTCGGCTTACAGCCGCTCAGCCTCAGGCATCTTTGAGGCTTGGATCTGGAGATATAAACCAAAACAAAGCGATAACACTGAGCACCGCATATCTCCATGTAGGCAAACTCCAAGCAGTTTTCTTGTCGGGGTCTGGTTCCAAGTATGGCAAAGGCACCAGGTAGGTAAGGTAAGCACGTGGAGCACGAAACTGACTTCGCCTCTTGAAAATCTCATGCAGATAATTAAGCAGCTACATGTAGAACCTGAGCTTGCAGCAAAGTGATGCCTTTTTCCCGCCAGACCTCACAATGCCCCAGCCCCCAATGCGCCCATCACCGCAAGGACTTGGCTGCTGGCAAGCCCTCCACTACTGTATCCAGCGAGAAAGTCAAGCCACTCGGGCACCCAACCCAAGCTGGCCCCGCTGTCCACCTCTCTTGTCGATATTTTTCCGCCTCAATGTCTTCATTGCTCGCAAGATCTTGGTGTTTCTGCCGGAAGAGATGATTAGCTTCCTTGTAGAGACTCTTCCAAGCCTCCTGTCCTCTGATCACCGCTATCGATTGGAGCGGGACGAGAGCTTGATGATGCTCCTGCTCACCTTGTGCCAAGAAATGGTCCTCGTCCAGCATTGCTTTAGGCAAGAAGCAAGCCGTAGGCGAAGGGGCGAAGCGCCGGATGGGTCTTCATGATGAGATTGTGAATCGCGTAGCCAGCGCCGTCGCCGTCGCCGTCAGCGTCGTCTCCCTGAGCCGCGCGGGAGCCCGCAAGCAGACTGTAACATCCGCTTCCGCGACGGCGGCGCGGGAAGTTAAATTGGCAACCCATCATGGCGTGGC
Source organism: Podospora appendiculata (assembly GCA_033675105.1). Taxonomy (NCBI): domain Eukaryota; kingdom Fungi; phylum Ascomycota; class Sordariomycetes; order Sordariales; family Podosporaceae; genus Podospora; species Podospora appendiculata. Next base: position 1,023,295 of record JAULSO010000005.1, on the reverse strand, counting down.
TGGAGAACGGCAGTCGTCTTGACTTTTGAGGTAAGGCGCGGCGGCGCGACAGGCTCGAGGTTTTACCGAGGAGAGGACGCGGTCGCTTGATGAAGCGGGCGGGAGAAGATGGTTCGAAATCAAGTTGGATGGCGTGGGTGCGGAACTTTTCCCAGGAGCCAATGTCAGCTGGGAAAGGGAGTGGTTCTGGGCAGCAGCTTACTGGGTGCAGTTAGGGGATTGGGAAGCTTCTTACAGGGAGGTGAGCTGGTCAGAGTGTTAATCACGAGTCACAGTTGCAGAACGTGCTTTCCCGTTGACGGCAAAGGCACCTTCTGTGGGAGGCGGGAGATGTAGTCTTATAATTCCCAGCGGTTGCCTCACCCTACAAGGCCGAGCATGGTAGTTCCTGCCGTCGCACGAGAAGCCCCTCCTTCCAGGTGCCTTATCTTGAGCGGGGGTCCCAGGATGATAGTGTCTTTTGGTAGGAGGGTTCGTCCGAAAGGTCAGCTTCACGAATCAATCAGCATCTCCATCGTTGACCTAACCTCCATTCTCTTCCATCTCGGAATTGGCCCGATCCCGGCGCTTGTCTCCCCTCTTCCTCTCAACGAAGCTGCCACGTCTTTTCTTCGAAATTCTTCCTTGTTTTCTCCCGTTCATTGCGTCACTTTGATCTCCGCAGCGTACACGCCCTTCCAGGTGCCCCTCTTGGCGTCGGCCGTGATCAGGGAACTGACCGCAGACAAGGTACCTGGAAGTCTTCCATCTTTCCCTGCCCCGTTTTCCTTTTTTGGACTTCCGTGTCGGTGGGCCTGCTGGCTCATTCTTCTTCGCCACCCTCTCCCCTCCGTCGTAATTACGCTGGTGCTGACTGGCCGTGAGGGGCACCAGCCCTCTGTTCCCCCGCCCGCTAATTAGATTCCGGTACTCTCCCGGGTCACGGTCACCATGCTCGTCATGACTCCTTTGATGATTATTGGCTTTATGGCCCTCCCCGTCCTGCTTCCTGCGGTCGCCGCTCATCAACCCCTCGCCGATACTGTAAAACACAACAACGAAACTGAGGTCCCTTCCAACTGGGCGTTATTCTGCGGCAGCGACAAGTCAACTTCCGTCTGCGAGGGACGAGGAACGTACTGCAACTCCACCGGAACTGTCTTCCCTCATGACAAGTGGTGCGCCGATCGATGTGAATGTCAGTCGAGGCCGTTTGAGATCGGCGCCTCCACTCCCGGGAGATTTTGACGACATAATGGATCCCAACACAAATGGAACAGTTTTACACCTCCAGCGCGGTTTTCCACTGCCCAACCCTCTGCTGCTGTAAGTCAAGATCTCGTTATAAATTGCCTACTACCACTCTTCGCCCTTTTCTGAGAGTCACGTCGTCGCACCACAGCTTACTTTCTGCTGTGAAAAATACATGGGGTAAAAGAACTTGTAATACTAGAATCTGAGAGCTGGGGAGAAGGAGGATGATGCTCATCATGTTGCCGCTAACTACGCTGAACGGGTCTTGTACCCCAGACCCGATGCACCCCCTGGACCTCTCCATGTCAGACTCCCTTTACAAACCCCCTGACAGAACTTGTGCCCGCTGCAGATCCCACTTGCTGTGTCTTGGAGTCAAGGATAGTTGCTGACAACGACTGCTGCAGAGGAGCAATGCCAACCACCGCGTGGCCGAAATGCGCCGTAAAAGAGCTGCTTCTGCGAAAGGAGTGTCGTTAGCTTGAGAGTGGCAAGAAGCATATTATATCGACTGTTACCGGCTCTGCAAACGATCGCCCACCGAAGATTCCAAGCATGCGGGCTTCGGAACGATACTATCACATCATATCATATCATTACGGAGATCTTCTCTCCACTCGGAAGCCAACACATCGTCCCTCCAGGTTTGATTGCAAGCAACGCCTGTGCAGTAACTGTTCCACTTAATTACAAGGCTGTGTGGTGATAGCTTCACGACATATCTATCCCCGCCCGAACAAAAAAAAGCCAGTCTTAGACCTGTCTCCGCAGGAGGTCCGGCTTGCTGGAGAAGAAGTAATTCCTTCCAGGCAGCTAGACATGAACATCTCGTTTATATTCTTGTCTTCAAGTCCTTCGTGTTGCCCTTATTGGGCATGATGAGGCTTGTGTCTTCCGACTTGAGGCGGCCCTGTCGGAGATTCCCCCCTCATCCCCAAGATTCACTGATATTCACGGACCGCATGCATTTCACACCTTAGAAACCTGGCAGCCGCCCACAGCATCCTACGAACCGCGTTCTACTTTGTGCTACGGGCTCAGGGTGAGCACACAGTTGGGGTTCAGAGGCGGTTGCAATAGTCAACTGACTTCCGTTACATTTACTTGCCGCCCTGACAAATTTCGCTCTGTTGTCCTTGACGGTTGAATCCATTGCACTTGTGTTCCCTTTCCCACTGAAGCCGCCGACCACTCCAGAGGACAACGACGAAATCACGTGAGAATCATTGGTTTGATATCCCACGGGAAGCAACCAGCAAAACCCTGGCGGTGATCCCAGAGCCACGGTATTCTCGTCTACCGTGACCTCTTGCTCGAGGACTGCCCGCTTCACGGAAACTGCTCTCTCCAGATAAATTCGCGTGGAAAGTAGGAAAGCCAGCCTGTTTACGCTGCTTAACGCACTCCTCCCCCACGTCGGCAAACCGGCGGAAATCTCCTTTTGGGCAGAAAAGCTGCTCGCCTCGAAATATTTCGTCCCTCCATTCTTCCCTTCCCCAGCAGGCGCCACGAGACACAAACTTCGCTGCCCATTTGAAGAAAACCGCGCCATCATCTCGCCGCTACTCTACGTTTCTCCCGCAAGCATTACCACTCGAAGACACCGACTTCAATCGCCAACAAGGACCGTTACCACCTCGCCGTTCTTCTTTTCCTCAGCAAGCCCCGCCTCGCTGTTGAACGATTGCTGCTGCTCCCACCTCGCCTGATTTTTTCTTCCCTCACTAGCCAGGGCAACTTAAAACCACCACCTTGACCAGTAAAAGCACCGCTACCACCTCACTACTGCCGCTCATCTTCTGCTAGGCAAGCACCATAAAGACACATACTCGGCTGCCAATTCGAAAAAAGAAAAATACCCTGCTACCATCACAGCTTTTTTTCAGCTCTCAGCAAGTACCACAACCGAAAAGGAACGTCCCATCCGCCAAGAAGCACCGCTGCCGCCTTGCTGCCGTTCTTTATTTCTCGGAAAACCTGGCCGCTATCTGGCCGCCAATCCTCTTTTCTTCAGCGAGCACAGCAACTGGAAAGCAATGCCTTGGCCACCACTTTGCCGCCATTTTTGCCCTCCTCTTAGAGCACCACAGCTGAAAGACACCGTCTTTACTATCAAAAAGCATCGTTGCCATCTCAGCGCCTACCTCTTTTTTCAATCCGGGACCACTGCAGGCCAGCTAGCACATCCCATTCAAACGTCCCATTCAATTCCTTCCTCACGAACGTGCAACCCTTCAAGCTCGGAACCCACGGTTTACTATAAAACGCTCAGGCTTTTGACCTAGTCCTTGCTCGGCTTCCCCTGAGTGAAGCACCGTAAGTTTGCAGCTGTTTGAAGTATTTTCTTTCATTTTCTCGCGATTGCACTGATGCTGACAAATTTCATGATACACAGTGCTTGAACGTTCTCGCCGACAGGACCCCTTCGTCGACGATATGCCCGCTCCGTGGTGGACCCGTCGCCTTGGACCTGGTGTAGGCAAGGTCCGTATCGTTCACTCCGTTCCCATCTTGGTGGGCGAGTGGAAACTTACCGACTGGATCGCTACGATCCGGATCAACCTAAGCCACTCGAATCTCATGCACCACATTCTGCAAGATCCGAAACCGGCCCAGCTCTGCAACCCCAGGTACCAGCGGGCCCACATCTCGGTGTACTGCATGATCAGAAACTCGATACAGCCCATGATTCCCGTCCTGAAGCACGCGGGCTATGACGTCGACGGAGGAGAACTCGGTTTCGAGCCCAAGCAGCTCTGGGACGCCATCCTTGCTGTCGTACCCGGCTCCACGAACCGGATGGAGCGGATGAAGTTCGACTTGATCACGGAGCTGATGCACGCGAAGCTCGACGATTTCCCGTCGCTGCTCGCCTACTTCCACCGGGTGAATAACATCCAGCACCACCTGACTTCGTTTGGCATGAGCCCTCCCGACAAGTTCATCCAGACCATGGTCATCAACGGCATTGCGTCCAGTGAGCGACGGGTCATAGATACCCAGTTGCTGGAACGCATGAAGGCCATGAGCTACGTCGCCTTCCACGACGCCCTCAAACAGTTCATTTACATGTAGGCTACTTGGTACATGAGCAGTAGGATAGGTCGGGATTTGCTTGAACATGATCGTTAATTCATGACAAGGGGGGACTCAGATGTTTGGTTGACGGCGGGACATTGCGTATAGAAATCGCAAATTTTGAACTGAGATAGCAATGTTTTCGTGTCTAGATTCAACCTGATTAATAATTGCTGGTGTTTGTGAATATGCTAGGTACCTGACCAAGGGCGGACGCGGTTCTGCACGGGTTTTCATCCCATCTTCGCTGCAACAGCGCGCAATAAGTGAAACTCCAGCCTGAACTTTGACCTAAGGCATGCGAACACGTAACCACCTTGCCGAAAAGACCGGACGAAGATCGCGTGCCAACGCCCTGCTGACCAAGATTCCCACTTTGCAAACAGGCAGGAGAGAAAAGTGGCGCTTGGCTTCTGATCACTGGGTGCCCCACACGGCCGCTGGCGTTTCTACTGATCGGATGGGCCTGTTCTCTCGTGCTTAAATTCCCCCTCCTCTCCCCTCCAGAGCTCCTCCATTTCCATTCTTCCTTCCCCATCATCTCCTCGGCTACCGTTGTCCCGCAACCCAACCAGAATCTCCCCGGGTAGGGGCAGCAGGACTCGCAGGAGTCCCTCAGGTTCCTCCTCGATGACCTCCAGGAAGATCTGAACCGGGTCCCTTGATGACCTCCAGGAAGATTTGAACCGGATCAGGGAAAATCCCTACATCGAGAAACCGGACTCAACCGGCGACATGATCAACAACCCTGCCAGTCTGTGAACGGTCGTTCGGAAAGTAACCCACCATCCTTCTCCCCCATTGCAACTGACGGGTGATTATCCATCGACCGGGTGGCAGATCTCCTGCCCGATTCTCACAATGATGGATTTGGATATGAACAAGAGCCCGACCGGAGCTCGATGTTGTCCAAGTCCTCAGGCCCCCCAGGTCTCCCGGACGCTCAAGCGCTCACGGTCGCCTGACTTCCTCCACGCTGCCCACCTTCCACGGTCTCTCGACCGTTCTCAACCTCCCCAGCCGCCCCACGCTGCTCAACATCCCCAAGCTCTCCAGCCCCCTGAGGAGGTTCACGAACAACCGTCGACCGCGGAGACCATCCGGCAATGGAAAACTCACATCGGCCAACGGTTCGCGGATTTTAAGCGACACATCCTGCACGAAGTCGAGGATGAGCTCGCGAGCTACGCAGAGAGTCTGGAAAGACTGGGGGACACAGTGAGAGCCCAGAACCCGGGAGAGCTCCACATCATGCCAAGCGCGGTCTTCACCGCGGAGCTAGCACGGCAGATCGCCGATAACCTCCTCCGCAGGTACCCCAACAACCTCGCCTTCGCCGGTCCAACGCCAGCACCGACGGCGAGACCAGCGGGCGAGGGTCCTGCCGTCACGGTCGCACCGGCGGGCCACCCCGACAGGGAATCGGACGTGGAGATCCTGCCAGGAGACCCAGACCCCAGCAATGTACTTCCCAAGATCAAAGTGCCTCTGATTCCGAGGGCGAAAAACTCGAACTCGGGAACGATCAGTTCGCTCGTGCATGATCCCGTATGTCTACCACTCTACCAGTCTCCATCCACTCCCGTTCAACTTTTCCCTTCTTTAAACGATACAGAACGATGGCTGACCATCCGCAGAGTGACACGAGAGTGCTCCTCAATCCCTCCGCCGACAGAGCCTTCAGCCCCCTGTCAAATGTTGAAGAGCCAAATGAGAAGAACTTGGTCAGGAGCATCTCGACATCCCCCACGCCACTGTGCAATGGTTCTTCATCACCGAGCTGCTTCATTGTCAGGCATACGCTGCGATATGATGCTAACATCTTATGCCACTTCCCCGAACAGACCATGAAAGGATCAATCCATTTTACCGAGCTCGAGTGGGATCATGTCTTCCGGTACCCCAAACTCGGGCCTGGCTGGTTCATCGTGCGGTGTGACGAAGATCGGTTCAATGATCCTAAATTCGTCCACCACTTTTTCCGACACCCGTTCGTCATGGGCCTGGAGAGGATAAGCTGGGCGGCCCATCACTTCCGAGGCGCTGGGCGATGCCATGGAAGGAAGCGCTGGGGAAAGATGACGAATGCGAATATGTTGCATTTATTCGGCTATCAAGGTACACTTCTTGTCACTCTTATCATCAATGCCCCGTCCTCCCCTCCATGTCTCTGCGCCATGCCCACGCCCAACCGTGCCTTTTTTTTTTCTAACTCAGTTGTCTCCCTCACAGTGAAAGGCAAAGGATTGACCGAAGAATGGGTCAACGAGTACAACCGAATCGTGTGCCGCAAGAATATCATGGAGGCAAAAGGGTTTCGAGAACGGCTAGCGGACAGCAACGGGGACGAGTCGCTGCCTGGCGAGAACCTGGCAGACGTTGGACCATCGATTGCCCCGTTGCGAGGCGAGCCATCGACTCCCCCGGTAAAAGCGGAGGGATCGCACGAGGAGAATTCCATCCTCATAGACAGCAGTAGCTCGTCAGACGAAACCCTGGCGAGGAATACCGGCAAGGGAAAGGACAAGGCCAAGGCCAAGGGGAAGGGGAAGGGGAAGGGGAAGGGGAAGGGCGTCGTACACGGTCCGATCGATTTAGACTCTGATTGACTTCATCACTGAGTCGGCCGGTCCTTGTCCAGCCTGACGACGGCGAGGTTGCGCATCATGCTGAAAAAGACAAGCATAGCTTTGTCTTGTTCTCATATTTTACCACTTCATCCATTCCCTATCGGTCTTTTCCCGTGTTATCAAAGGAGATAAGTCTGGAAATGCCTTGGACAACCGTGCACGCTCATCTCCCTCATGCCTTGAGCCATTCAGCAAAAGTCAGCCAGGTCGGTCCGGACCTTAACTTGACTGACGGGCGGATGTCGGACCTTGGTGCCGTTTCTGACAGCTCGGGACAGCCCGCAGACGACTCGAGACAAGACGCAGAGAAGGCAAGACAAGCCGAGGAAAATTTGAGACAAATTAGCAGCGATGGCCATTCCAACTTCCTAACGATGATTACGGGTATTACACCTGGCAATGTGATGAAGAGTATTTTAGAGAAAGAAGGAAGCGAACGACTGGGAACAGCATTGTGCTTTCACGTTGGGGGAAGGGGCATTCCTGGAGTTGTAAATACGTGATGCGAAGGCGGTTAAGTACCTACTACCTAGGGATCAGGACAGGCGCAATGACAATCCACAGTATTCATGCTCTCTAGCGCTCGATGAAGCTGAAGACGATAATACTCGCCCGATGCAAACAATATTCCACCAACGCGAAAGAAGGCGTGAGAAAGTGTTACGAAAATCCACATTCGCAGTTGCGAATATTGCACATTGCTTCACTAAGGTAAGGTGAGGTGGAAAAAGAGTTTTCATCGATAAGCGTGCTGACTCAGCACTTTCTTTTTTCATCTTGTGATCCTTCCACAGCGAAAGAATTACCTACCTATCCACAACAGCGAATGGAAGCCAGGCCAAAACCATAAGTGGATGGAGCCGCAGAGCTTATCATCAAACCGATAAGCCCCCCAAGCCCGGCTAGCGCAATGGTAGCGCGCAAGACTTCTACTAATACTTCCACCGTATGACATTTAATCTTGAGGCTGTGGGTTCGAGTCCCACGTCGGGTGCGCATTTACTTTTTGGCGTCCCGGGGACATGGTTTAGTGATTCAATTTTTGCAAGGCTTGGTTTGAGTAGGGGGCTCATTTCCGGCTGACGTTGTGACGTTGCCAGGGTCCTGAGAAGATGGAGGCTGGTGGTGGTGCATGTTCGTGGGTACCAGACTGCAGTACGGGATACTACGCACACAATTAAGCGAAGCGGGGGTTAGTTAGGGGACAGTTTGGAGTCTTAACGGGGATCAGACGTTAGAAGTGGGCATATGAGAGCTTGCCAATCATCAGTTTTATGGTTCGAAGGCTGCGCTATTGAAGCTGTGGGTGCATGGGTCTTTGGTGCCGCTTGTAAACAAGGAGTCGTTTGGCAGTCAGTGTTTCGATATACTCTGGTCATGGTCTAAAGTCTGGTAGCCTCGAGCTGTCTTGATGCACCAGAGTCCACGACCACCGATTTGAACAAATTAAATCATCACTAAACAGTTATTGGATTTTCTTTTTTCCAGTGCTGATAGAGGGCGAATTCTTAGAACCCGTGAGACGCTTGAACTATGAATCAATGGATGTCCGGATGAGGAAGCATGCCAACAAGACTCGGAACCTTGTATACTTGCCAAACTTCGACCCGCGCAAAGACGACGCGAGTTTATAAATCTCCCATGGAAACGGTTTGGTTTAATTGCACTGTTTGTTGGAGAAACAGCTGCTACTTTGGTATTATTGGAAGTCGCCTGTATGACAGTCAAAATAACTCCGACTCTGATCATCTTCGCCGTAGTTGGAGATGATAACAAGCTGGTGTCTGGAGCTGTAATATATGTTAGCGAAAGTGCGCCTCGTACTTCTCTGATCAGCGATCGAAGACTGCAAGATCTCTCTGGGCACTGAATCACCAGCATACCACATCTCAAGCCGCAAACTGGTTTACGAATGCTTTGGTTCTTATCCTCCAAGCATATCTATCCCATCCGGACCCCCGACTTCCCTTTGACGCTTGGTCTTCTCAAATTCTAATTTCTATAGTGCGTGGAAGGCTATCTGGGCATCTGGGGCCAACAGAATAGTGGGCATGAAAACACCCATCGTACCAGCAGCCAAAACAGAGCATGTATTCCCACCCCCTCATTCAACAAACACCCCATGCGGGTGAATACGACATACAAAAATTTGTTTGCCTAACATGACTAATGTTGCCGAGCCTGCCATTATGCATAATGACATAGAAAAGGAAACAGAGAAAAAAGCGAGACGCCACCACATGGGAATAATTTCTCTGGCTCTGCATCTCTTCTCACCGCCGTCAATCTTGGCATCTGCGCATATGAGAAGTGACCATGGAACATATATGGGGAGAGGAGAAACGCTACTACCAACAGTACTGGGTATAATAACTCATTACTACAAGAATGAATACCTACAATTGGTAGCAACGGGATTCTTGGCCGCTGGACCGCGTCGCAGCTCGCACTTTTGACCTTTTTATGTGAACGAGGCGAGTTAATCGCTTCGTCTGTCACGGAGACCAAAACCAATGTTCGGCCTATGCGCAGCTCATCTGCTTGCGCCTACAGAAACTTGAGATAGAGAAAGGCGAGGCCTTACGACCAGACACAGACGCGCACGCGATAAGGCGCCGTCGTTGTGGGTAAACGGGATTCGGCACATTGCATGATGTGTCGCTGTATGCTTGGGAATTGGCTGCTATTTCGGGCACCGCGGCCCACGATGTCGGTAACGCTTGGTTTGGGGCTTTATTAGGCGCCGCGCCGCGTGGAGCTGGTTGCATCGTCCACCAGCTCTGAAATATTAGGACCAGATTCTGGCTTGAGAAACATAGATATGCATCAAGATACAGCATTGCACGTCTATTAATACAGCTGCAGATAAACCCTGGGTATTACCGATCGATTTTAGTATCAACTAAGGTAGTTCAAGTTTGGTAGGTACCTACTGATGTACCAGGTAATTATAATTATCTCATGGGCGAGACACCTGTCGCTAGCCAGTACTGGTAGATCCCACGTTCATGCAAAGTCCTGATATGATGTCGTGGGCGCAGGGCAAATCGGCAGTGGCACAACGGGCATGGACGTGCATCATCCGTCGCCATCTCATATGTCCGCCATCCCCAACGCTCGAAGTGGCTTTGAACGGGGAGGTCACTGACATCAATGCACAGCGTGCACGTACCGCAATGTCTTATCCCTCGAGCGAGCATGCTCTCTCCCTTGTGGCGTCTCTCATGTGCGCACAGAGAATGTCCATTATTGAACTCGGTCGATCCCGCGTGTGAGGTGTTGGTGGCGATCCATTCATGACCTATTGCGGCCATGTGTCGCTGGGGCGCGGGCCGTCAGCTCACCTTCCATGATTATCCAGATCATACCACCAATGGGGGACCCAGGAAGTTGTCGGCGATTGGCCGTGGGGATGAGATGACCAGGAGGCTCCCTGTTCTTCTGCATCTTGCAATTTGGTTCCGTTTCACTGCTTGATAGCAGATAGGTGCTCGGGGATTTCGTGCCGGGTTCTTTATTGCGCACGCTATCGTGCCTTTTGCCTTTGTCGTGTTGGTGTTGGGGAAACAGTCAAGATTTCTTTGCCCGAGTGGATGTCGACTTGCTGCCAAGAGCTGGAAGGAAAGACAGAGAGACAGGGACGCCATTGCCCGCAAGGACAAAGGGGTCTGAGACATGATGGACATCAAGCCCGTCGATGAGTGCGGCAAGGTACGGTAGGGTAAGCACGTGTAACCCAGGGCTCGCCTCCCGTATGACAGCCGCGTGGGCGCGGGCTTCGGGTGTGCCAACGCGGGGCAAATTGGCAATATCTGCGAGCGAGGACGGAATCCATGATGTTGGGCCGTAGTGGCAGGTTAGGGTCGGGGTCCGTCCTTTTTGTGGGTGGAGCAGTGGGGGAGAGACGCTACCAAGGCTCGCGCAATGGGGTAGGCCGGCAAGAGAATACCGAGGATGCGAGGGTGGGTTTCTGGCGTGCAGTGTTCAGTGTGCACGTCCGCTCAGGTAGCCTCCCCCCCGAGCAAGGGAGATGACAAGACCGACGATCATTTCGATTTCCAGGCTCCTCGGCGAGAATACTGGCCTGGACGAAAAGACACCGGCATGGCACTATTGCCAAACATCACGGTAAACCTTGAACTTGGACCTTGACCTGGTAACACTTTACACAGTACGAGCCAGAGCTAGTCGAGCACGCATTGACGGCTGCAAGGGCCCAGACAAGCTCATGAGCGACGGTCACCTACCAACCATCTTGTGCACCGGGGCATCGCATCGCATCGCACACTCGCTCCCTCCTCAGAAGGCCAATGGCCCCAATGGCTCATGAAACCTCACCAGTCCCACATGGGCCAGCCAGGGACATGGGATGGGATCTCAGAATGGTAAGCCGCGCAATGGAGAAAGGCTAGCAAGGCCGTAGCAGGGCTCAGGCTCGCATTGCGAATGGCTGACCAGCATCGGCCCCTCGAGATCGGCCCGTTGTTTTGCCCATCAGGATTCCGCAACACTCCCGGAAGGATTCTAGCGAGGTTATGTTGTTAGGTTGTCCAAGTCACAGTTGGAACTTTGTCGCGTCGTTGTTCAATTGCATCCGTGATTCTGGCGTGTCTTCGGCGTCAACTTCCATAGGAGGCCCGAGGCTAGCTGCCCGTAAGGACCACGATGCTCGCGCCCGAACTGCAGCAACGACGAGGCAACCGGGGCATGGGATTGTACACGTAGAGACCGCGTGCGTAGCCCGTACCGTACCCGACTCCGTGCGCACACGTACGTTGCCACATTGAGGCACTCCAGCCGAGGAAGTGCACCCCCTTCCCACATGTCATTATTCATGCCAGACGCGTCCGCTGCATGTTTCCCAGGTAGCGTTCCAGTCTGCAGTCTTGACAGTTCTTTTGCCTGCACGTCTGGCAGCCCAGAAGGACAAAGAGCGACCGATGCAACAGCAGCACTATAGACCACGACGAAATGGGATGGGATGCTTGCCCAGTAAATGCGCTCGGGTTCGGTGGGGTTCTGGGCAGCGCAGCCAGAGATGCTCAACCGACATCAAATTCAGATTCGGTGATGGCAGAGGCAGGATCGGCAGGCCTGGACCACGGTCACCTCGGAATGTCGCTGATTCGGTTCTTCTTCTTCTTCTTTTATGTGTCGGATGCGGATTCACCTAGATTGTTGACCTGGTGGTAAGTCCAACCAACACCGACTCTTGGATAACCCGCAGACCTGGACCTTGTCTTGATTCATTCCGTTGGGAGACTTTTAACCTTCAGTCGGTCTAGGTATCCTAGCTGGCCCTGGTCTTGTTAGGTCAGCCGGTCGACCTTTTCTGGGGATTGCCAAGCATGGGAATGCGGGTCGGCGCTGGGGTTGTGGAGGAGGGGATCCCAAGAGGGGAATCGCTGAGTTGGAGACCACCCCACCTGGACAGCTACAAGACGGTACTATTGGCCGTGTACCTGGTAGCTCGCTCTAGCCTGAAATTCGCAAATGAGGGGAGGTGGAGTTGGAGGAGGAAACAGGAAAAAGATGGAGGCAAGGCCTATCGTGCGCATGCTCTCGAGCGAGCAGGACGGGTTAAGGTGCATGCAGGATAATAATGGATCAGTTGAGGATGGATGACAGGCCAAGGTTAATCATAACAGAGCTTATTATACATAAGGTAAAACATGAGGCTCCCCGGACATGCGGACGGGCAGACGGACATCACCCCCCCAAGGATCCCACCTAGTATCCCAGAAGTCAGCAGGCAGCCTGGCAGCCCAGCACTTACTGTGTAGTTAGTACCAGGGCACCCAGAACTCGACGCGCAAAGGCGATGCAATTGCGCATGGGAGTAAATGCGGGTGCGACTGCAACTCCAAAGTGCATGGACGGGCTGCATCACTGCACCTCTGTCTGTCGGGTGTGAGCAACCTGGGAATCTTGGTGCGTAAGCTTTATCTGACTTTTCTGCTTCCTATCTTACTCTGGCTCGTCTGGGCAGCCTTTGCTTTGGGGTGGTGTCACTCCAACTCCTTTACACCAACCTCCGCCCGCGCTCACATCCACGCCCTCGGGCGGTTTCTCTTTCCCGCTTTGTCTGACCTACCGTCACATCAAAGCGAGGGGCGAGAGCCAGCGACGACGACTCGTGCCTTCCGAAGCGAATCGAAGCGACACGGAGGAAGACCTACCTGAACCTTATTCTACCTACTGTTTGGATTGCACTTCACTGAGCTTCCCCTCCACACCAACAACGAACAACGGCCCGACTGCCTGGCAGACCGTCACCTGTTGCGGCTTGCCTTAGTGCTCCCAACGGTTGCTCGCCCCATGATCCATCACACCCGTCAGTCAATCACCCCACGAAAAGTGCGACCTGTCACCTCCTGCGAGTGCTGCCACTGCAAGCTGCCGCGCGCCGAACCTTAATTCCCCACGAATTCGAGACGCCAAAAAAACGCCAACCCTTCTACCTGAGCTTCCTTCACCTGGTTCAGTTGATAAGTTGGGCTTTCCGTCTTGCTTGGCCAAGGCTTCATGGATCCTTTTACTCGCAGTGCAGCCGAGATGGATGAAATGGCGTAAGCTTTCCTCCTCTTTCCCTTTTATTTTCCGTCGCATGTCGCTTCAAGTTCTCGCCTGTCGCCTGCCGCTTTTGTTGCTTCATCCACCCCGCGCCGCTTGCTGCCCCGCTTCGACTTTGAAGCGCTTGGCTCAAGACGAGACGAGATCATCGTGATGGCGATCGCTAACAGAAACCCTAGCGAGAACCTGCGGCGACTGAACACGGGCGGATCGCGATCTTCTGGCGCTTCCCGTGATCCCACATCGCCGAGGCAAGAACGACAGCAACCGCGACGGATAATTGCGTCAAACAAGGTTTCCTCTGGGGGTGGATACGGAGGCTTCCCGTACACGCAGCCCGTGCCGCCCCACGTTTACACGGCGATGCAATCGCCGCAACAAGAGAGCCATGTCACTGGGAATGGAACCCCAGCCGTAAATGGAGCATTTGGTGGGCCCTGGCATCCCGGCGACGTCTACGATGACGACGATCTAGAGAGATTGCGGAACTGGGAGGCCCCGCCTAGCCGGCCATTGAGGACTCCGCCCGCGCGGCCATCGTTCTCATCAGGGCGAAAAGACTCCGTCTCCCGGGTGTCTGAGAGGCGGCCGTCGCAGCCTCCAAGCACACCCACCTACAACCTATTCCCGCCCGCCGACCCGCCCCTCACAAAACCGCTGCCGCCCCTACCACGGAACCCGCGCCGATTGCCATCGGCACACTCCTTCGATATGAATAGCTCACGCCGTGCGCCGTCTCTCGGCTCATTGGAGGCGAAATCTGATGGAACTTCATCCATTGAGACGTCGCGCTTCTCTCAGTCTTCAAATACGACGTCTAATATGGACCGTGCGTCTAACGGCACATCGCCACCTCTCCCCGCGCCCTCCTTCCCTCCACCAGCTGTGCCTGAGGAACGGCCCCGCGGCCCGCCTCTCGCCCACGGTGCTCTGCACGTTAAGGTCGTGCCGTGGAAGACTCTGTTTGCCGACGACAAGCACACCAAGGCGCTGAAGGACAAAACCGTCTATTTCTTTGACCTGTCAACTAGCTCAACATCGCTGGCCAGCAAACATGGCAACAATATCATCAATATCTGGTCCGTTGGTAGCGGTGTCATCCAGAGCACCATCAAAGTCTCGTGTTACACGACGGCGCAGTCCCGCTCGCGCGAGTACTTTGTCCGCAGCCACGCCATTCTCTCCGAAACGGCAAGTTTGATGGCCATCTCGGCCGGCTTTGGCGACACGCTCGAAATCTGGGACTGGTCTAAGAGAAAACGGCTCCAGACAATCGACCAAGCGGATCGCTGGGCCGCAGTGCGATCCAACATGTACGAGACGGGATGGAGCTCTCTCGTGGCCTATCGAGGCAGCAGCAATGTGCTCGACCTGTATGGCCCGACACATAACCCAAAGAAGCCCTTCCGCCTATCCCGCTCAATTGATCTAGCAAACTCCGGCCTGCCCATTATCCCCAAGTACCCAGAGCTCGCTTTTTCCGCGACTGGTCCTCTCCTCATCACGGCTTCCGGACCACGGCCTCCCCGCCCTGGCCATCCACCACCAGAGCGAGAGACCATCCTAACTGCCTGGGAGATACATGATCGCACGGATAACATCACACCCACCACACCTTACAAAGTCGTCACCCCTTGGCAGCATACTGAGCTGGACACGGCCCTCCCAAGCGGTTTAGCGACGTACGGCAGCGTCGCCGTCTCCATCTGGATCCCCGCTAGTTATCGCGCCGTACCAGTGCCCGCCGCCCGTGGAGGCCAAGGATTCAATCTCGCGCCTGTCCCAGTCCCCTACCGCTATGTGCTGGTATGGGACTTCTCCGCCAGCTCGACGCGCACGTTCCGGATCCCCAATGCGACATCTTGTGTCTCTCCTGACTGCCGCTTCGTGGCCTATTGCGATGCTAGTGGCACCGACGTTGGCGCGAGAGGGTGCATCGTTATCCTCGACGCAATGTCGGGCAAGCGCTTGTGGTGCTGGCCCGACCCAGATGCGGGAGCCAGCCAGAGCGGCCCGCAAATGGGCTTCGAGCTGCTGGAGAACTTGAGCAGAGTCAGCGAGTTGGCCTTCTCGTCTGACGGCGGGTTCATGTTCATTGGCACTGCGGATGGAGAGATTGGCATTTTTGATGTCAGGGAGGTTGGGAACATCGACCCAGCCAAGAAGTAGAGAAGATATGGAGATGGAGCTGTTTTGGGGATAGAGAAAACGGAGAGAGGATGATTGGATCAGAGGAGCTCGAATGAGAGTATCGAGCACTCCGCCATGGGGATCCTGGCAGAACGTCACTTGGAGAGAGACGATACTTAGACGACACGGACTACGGCACCTTGACATTTGAAGAGCGCCTACTTAATTCGCGGCGACAGCTTGAATTCCTCCCGAGTAGAACCGACGACATTCCTGGAGGCACTGTCAACCGACAAGGAGGAAGACGGAGAACAGAAGCTAAAACGTACCCGAGGAGGAACGAGAGGAAGAGACAGAGACGACAACTCGGTTGCTGGCTCTTTGTTCTCATCTTGTTTTTCTGCGAGCTGAGAGGGTGAAACAGAGCCGCACAGACGGTGTCCGCCTGGACACACAAGTCTAGGCGGCAGAAGCCAAAACAATGGCTTGTCTATGACTTTGACGAACTTGTTGGATCGAGGATACCCATAACCATTTTTGCGATCAGAGCGCGATGACTTTAGGAGCAGGGATGGATTTTGGGCGCTGGCAGGGGACTGCGGAGTTTTCTTTTTTGCGAGGAGGCAAAGCGTTGCTATTAATTCACGTTGCTATTGCTACTGCCTACCTACCTACTCATCTCAGGTACATAGCTCACTTCTACGGTGGTATCATCCGTTTCGCTTCCCTTGTTGTACCATAGGCGGCGCTACATTGCCTGGGATGTACTATACAGTATGATGGTTCGTAATAGTTACCGGAGCTCGGCCGGGTCTATTCCGGCAGACGCATGACATTAGGCAACGGCTTAGGCAAGAAATTCAAGATGCTTAGCTGTATATTTCATGATCACCCAAGTGGATGCTTTGAGATTCGTGACCTACCGTTTTTATTTTACGATCTACTGGCCAGAAAGTGTTGGCAAAATCTAGAACAATTGCTTTACTTCAAGTTAACAGAAGCTAGAGTGAGCCATGACAGTGTCAAAGCCTGTGACAAGGGCTCTAATACAGGGCTTGGAAAGGGGTTCAAATTCAGTAATAATCTTCTGTTGTGGCCTCAAGGTCCTTGATCCTGTTAATCTGGTTGAACCAAGGCCCTTTTCTTATAGCCACAGCTGGGCGCAACAGGCCCGGATCTAGTGCACAAGGGTAGTTATTGCCTTAGCCAATATGCCAATTGCTTCTGTCTGTTTTTCCGACGGCTGAGTTTTCATGACCTTCTGTCAGTTTGTTGTATCCAACCGTTACCTGCCTGCGGTCATTGTCGCCGGACTAATACGGTTGCCTTGATGCCCTACCTTATCTAGTGGTCCAGACCACTCCTGAGGGTTGGCCGTGTGACAAAGCCTCAGCTGTATTTACCTAAGTAGGTAAGAGCCCTGTGGTGCATGACCAACGGTTGCAAGCTTGGTACTGTTGCCCTTAATTATCAACAGTGCACTCCATGGTTTGGGGGCTTTGCCATGCCGTGCTGAACCACACTGGCACGTACCTGATAATTACGATCGCGTTTGTGCCGGCAAATTATCGGCTTTTTGCCGGGTGATTGGAAGGCGGGTAGTGGGGCGTAGCTAAGTACATCTCTACTTGCACCTCATACCAACCGGTTTTCGTTTTCATGTCCCAGGGGAGATTTGCCTTTATCTCTTGCCATTTTCGCACGCTTCTGTGTTGTTTCCATCATTGCCCCCGTCAACCCGTCACGGTACCTCCTCTCGTCTTGGACGCCGATGATTCATTATCGGAACCCTCGCTCTCGAAGCCTGTCATCAATCGTTGACGTCCAGACCTTCCGCCCTGGTCTCCCCTACAGCAGCTTGTCTAACCTCCAGCAGCTTGTCTGACCTCCTTTCTGACAAGGCCGCTCCAATGAAAACAGACCAGAAGCTCGGTTGCCTTTGTCTCCCTTCTCCAGGCTGCGCCTACATCATGCAATTACCTCGTTGCCGATGAGATTCTGTTTCTTGGCTTCACTAATTCGTACCAATCCCTGTTCCTCTCTCGTGTTCTATCCGGCTTGCTAACATACCTGACCTACAAATCTCCACAGACGGCGTGACCCTCTCTGATCTGTTCTTTCGGTCGGCGCGTGGTTCCCTGAGCATCATCGACCGGAATACCAGCTAATTGGTAGCGAGGAGCCGAAATCGAAGTAGACACCGCCGCCCCACGAAGGCTGGCAGGATATCCGGAGCACCGGTAAGTTCCGCAAGCTGTTCTGTGTGGAATCTCCCCGATCGGTTTGCGGTAGGAGAAAGGAAAGCCCGAGGTGGGAATCCCAGCAGCCTACTGGTATACCATAATAATTGAAGCAACAGCCGCTCTATGCACCTGAGGATGGACAAGGGCGGCAGACAACCTCGAGTGAACGGTTCAAATAACTTGGCCGACATGGATGAGAAAGAGCTATGTTAAGCAACCTTGGCAATAACCTAGTCTCACGCGGGCGCTGTATATGGCGGAGAAGGACGCGGGGCTGTTGGTATGTGGAAAACTCAATTTCTGGGTTACCACGACCAAGTATCTGAAAGGGAAAGGACTAACTACAGGCGCAATGTACTTTCATGAAACGAGGGGGTGACGACGCATCAGACCATCAACAAGCTGGCTGCCTGAGGTTTGCCTGTCATCAAGGTGACTTTGTAATTCAGCCGCCGTTTGGACTCGTAATTAGGTAGCTATGGCCTCCGTCCATGCTTCGTCATTACCTGGGTTTCGTGTGCTCCTTCTTTGGCGTAGTAGGCAGCATCCCAAACCAATCCTGTAAAGCTGAGAATACCAATATGCCTTCCGTCGTCTAGCCGGTGCGCGCCGTCTTAGATGCAGTGGATTACGATGCCCTCGTTTTAGGGAGATATCGTCGAGAACGGCGAGGATCCAGCCTCAAGAGAGGATATATGAACAGTTCTTGGTAGCTACAGGGAGTTGCGGTGCTGAGGTGGTGCTTGCTGCTAACGGCGACCCCCCGGCAGACCGGGAAGAACGACTCGAGTAACGTTAACGGTTATTCTCGCAATGATTTAGTCGATGTTTCTGTATTCTTCGAAAACCCGCACACCTTGTTTGTCATGTACCCATCCCATGTGATGAGCTTGTCATCCTGTGAAGCGGGGTGCGAGCACTATGTTTTGTCGTGTACGCAGCCCAGGTGATGAGCTTGCCATCCTGTGAAGCGGATATAAGGTGCGTCCGGTCGGTCGACCGATGCATGGCTTCGAGGGTAAGTGGGAAAACTCCAGGGTAAGTCGGGAAACTCTAGGGTAAGTCACGCAGAAGCACGGCTGGGTAAGCGCGGAAACTTTTGCTAGATGGCCCGGCATTCAGAGCCATCGCGACTTGTCGTCGTCCAGGAGGCGCGTGGATGGGCCGACGGTCATCTTGGAGAAGTGCTTGATGCCGAGGTTATAGGCTGGGCCGGGGGATCTGTCTGCAAAGATTTTGTGAGTTTGGGTGTCATAGGGGGCGGGTGCTTGATTGGTACAGTACCCACCTAGGTACATCAGGAAGAAGAGGGTTTCTTGACGAGTCGCCATTTCTTTGTGGGAACGGGGGAGCGGGTTGCACCATCCTGCTGCGAGTGCGAGTGGGAAGCGCATATCTGTGCTTTCTGGGCATTCCCATACTGGTGGCACGAATGTCAGGGACAGTCCATGTGAGCCTTGGCGGCTTGGGTATCTAGTTTTGCAAAGGATGTTTCAACTGTGAATGGGTCGGACTGGGGTCGTTGTTCGGATTCGGTTTTCGAGCCAGGAAGGCCCTCTCGAAGGAGGTGGCGCGATCTCCAAGCACATAACCGAGCAATCTAACTGCTGTTCCTTCATGCTCTTCTCGATTCTGTCTTTGTTGCATAGTACCCCGCCTCCACGGCGTACGGGTCGCGGAGGAAAGAAGCAAAACCGGCGACCCAGGGACAACGAGGGTGAGTCGGTACGTGGAAGTTGGTGATGAAATCGCGTTTTACCACCATTCGGCACGTAATGTACCCGAGGTAACACTGAGATGGAGGATGATTCGGCCAAGGAAAGTTTCCAGCGAAGGTGGTGTGCCAGTGGAAGAAGAAGGAACACTCTGGCCCAGAGTGGCAGGCACGATGGCGGCCTTGTTTCAAGACACCCCCAAGACCCCGGTTATTTCCTCCAACCTGCTGAGGGAGATATCATGGCCCGTAAAGTCAGACTGGATTTCATCCCTGGCAGGTAACGCCCTATGTACCAGGTAGGTACCTGTCAGGTGCCGTTTAGCCCATCGATCTGCTGGGTCGAGGTCAGGGTCAAGGTAGGAGGAACAAAAGCAGGCTCCAGCTTCAGCTCCAACTCGAACGCGCAATCGTCACCCCACCACTGTCCCGGACTCATTGTAAAGGTACTTCTTGCCATAGGACACGCCATGTCCTAAAGTTAGACCGTAGACCTCAGGTTCTCATTGTTTGCTCCTCCATCTTTCCGTGTGCATGCTTTCTGGGCGACCTCCCCGCTTTTCTCTCCCTTCCAGACTTGTCATGGCGAGCGGTGTTGGCCTTCTTGCAAGTACCCAGCGGGATCTACACCTCTTCCACGCAGCCGTCGTCAAACCAATGCAATCGTTATCCTTGTCCAGCACAAAGTAGAATCCTCGTAGGAACGGACTTCCAAGCAGCATGTAGTCTGGTGGTGCATCTGGCGCAGACGCGACTGGCTGTACCATGAGCAGACACATGTACCCCCTCTTCTCGTTCCACACGGTCTGCAACGTATAGTCGTGCGGCGAGAGAGCAAACTTGAACTCCTCGCCAGACATGGTAAAGACTAGCTCTGGCAGCTTCTATCGGTCTTGGCACAGTACCCCCTCCAGATAATCGAGATTAATGAGAAAGGGGTCAGCTATCTCATACAGTGCGTGCGCAACGGCGTCTGGAAGCACGAGAAAAGGAAATAGCGTGTCGAATCGCGTGGTGGTGCCTCTTCTCTCGTCCACCTTTTCCTTTGGTGGATCTTCCGAGTCGCTTCACCGTCAAGCTCACTCCATCGCGCCCTCTCAGCGAGACAGAGTCTACCGAGGTCTGCCATGTGCGGGGCAGGAACTTGAAGTAATTGTTCAAGCTGCGTGGCTAAGCGTCGGGATTGAAGTTCTTCCTGTGTGTCAGAGCCAAGAACCTCACCCTCGTGTCCGGTGAGATGAGCTCCGCGTTCGATAATGCCTTCAAACAGGACTTCTCCAGGGTTGATGAAGCCCTGTGCGGATCGGCCCAGCAGGATGGAAATAACATTACTGCCCAGAAGACCACGGCCGACCAACTTGGTCGGGAGGCTCGAGCTCTTGGACGCGGGGTTTTCATCATTGGGGGCGAGCCCGAGTATCCGTGCCGTCTGCCGCGGCGATCCACGGAAAGCCCTTGTCTGTGTCGACGCACAAACCCTCATAGAGCGCCTGGTCTGGCCTTGTAGCACGAGACTGGCCACGTTCAAGGTATCGAAGGAGACGTTGCTTCGGTAGTTGAATCCCTATGTCGCTATCGCAGGTCACGGTTTGCTCGGTGGAACTTGAACATGATATGTCGGCGACCTAGCCGGGTGGAAGAGATTGCGCCTTGTCCCGAATATGCCTGCGCGCAGCAGTATAATTATGACATGTAGAAGAGGGGATGAAGGGATCGGAAGATGAGATATTGAGGAGGGCCGGGCCTGAAACGGCTGACCTGGCTCCCCCAGGGTAATGGTCGGTTTGTACTTGGCATTGCCGTGCGAGCGCAGAGCAATGGCGCGAGGGTCGGAGGGGTTCTCTGCTGTAGGAGCAATCACAAACTGGTTGCCTTCTTGTCTTGTGGTTCGCGCGATCTTGTTGGCCAATGTTTGGCGGAAAGCTGCTGCTTGGCAGTCACCCGCAAGGAGGAGGCCTCCAATAAGAATTCTGAGAAGCCTTGACATCCGAAGGCTTCTTGGAGGTTTGGAAAATGGCAGTAAAGCACGCGGACTTGCGGTCGCTGGTTGGGATTTGAAGGCGATTGAGAAACCGAGATTGACGTTGTCCGAGCCGTGAGGGAGCGACGAGGTCGGGTGACGTCACAGCGCATGCCAGTGGTGCCAGCGAGCACCAGGTGCCCGGAAGCAACCACTGCGACGGGGGTCCTCGTCTAGGTAGATGGGTAAGGTACCTAGTAGGTGCCTAGCCACCTTGCCGTATGGGACCGTATAGGTAGGTAGCCAACGGAAAGAACTACCGGCATTGGGTGCTCCTGGACAATTTCTCTACGGTGGCACATTCACAAACTTTACAGCACAGATTCACAAGCTTATGAGAGGGGCATACGCCGCGGTCTTACGGTCTTGACTTTACTGAGAGAGCAGCCGAATTAACAGGAAAAGCGTTTATTTGTCCATTTCTACCATCTGCTTATACCTTTAGAATAACTGGTACGGTCCCTCCCATCGGTCTACAGTCCACCTCAGATCTCTCAGACCGTTCCGGAAAATCGCCCAAAAAACAACAAAATTCGCGAGCTCGGTGACACCCGACAGCCATCAATCATAGTTTGGTTGATTGCCCATCTTCTGCCTCTCTCGCTTTCTCTCTCTATCTCTCTCCCTCTCACTTATTCCGATCTCAGGCACTTCAACTGCCTCCAGTCCTGAACCCCTGCCGCTGCCCTTCCACCGACAGCTGACTTAGCTCTAGTTTCACACCATCAAACGTCGGGGCATATTTCATGCATTCCTCAAGCATGTCACCAGCCTTCCCCAGCATAAACTTCAGTCCGTCCAGGAACCATCGCTCAGCGTCCTTGTCGGGAGCGTATGACGCATTACTCGCGACAAACTGAGGTGTGAAGCGTATCTCGAGCTTCTCGAGCTGATCTTTCAGCGTATCAATGAAAGCTTGGACGTCGCCTCGTATGACGGCGATGGCTTCAACCATGGCCGAAATCCGCCCAAGATCCGCATGGTAGTGGGTTGGCTGCGGCGATCCTTGCGATGTGCTTTGGTGGTTCCGTGCCTCGTGTTCTCGTCTGATTGCCATCTCCCTCGCTCTGTCTGCAGCCTGCCGAGCCGCGGTGAGCGTGTCGAGGATCATCGTCGCCCAGACCGAGAGTGTTTTGATGTCAATCATGAGAGTCTCTCTGATGGTTTGCACTTTGCCAGCTTGAGGCGAGTCCGTCACGTATTCGGCGTACGATAAGAAGGCTTGTCGCTCCGGGCTCTTGCTCTCCCGGTCCTGTGTTATTTCGCGTGGTAATGTCTCGGGTAATCCCCTGTATTTGAGACTGGGCACGCTCCGGTTAGCTTCATGCTCGTGTTGTATGTGAATGGGGTTCATGTTGTTCACTGGTGAGTAAAAGACGAACCTTTTGTAGCACGCTCTTTCCCCTAGATCACGCATGTCTTTGATGGCAAAGATAAAATCAGGTGCAGTCTTGTGCACAATCTGGAGGACCGCGTGACGGAATTCGGTGTAGCACGGCCTCAACATGGCGAGCTGGTACACCATGTTGACGACGGCGCATACCTCCTCGAGCTCGGTGACCGTCCAGCTCTGGTCGATCCGTGTGTCCCACGGTCCGCGCCAGATGCACTGCCGCATCTCCTTCTCCAGCGAGGCCACAGCTCCAACCCACGCCACCTTGCCTCCGTCAGGTGGCCAGAGCAGCGAGATCTGCCCGGCTGGGTGAGCTGGCCCGTGGGATCCGTACCGGAAGGTACGGTAGCCGACCTGACGATGGGGAATCGGGGGAGGTGGCGGTGGGCTGTGTCCTGCTTTCGTGTTGGTCGTGAACCCAACCATCGTCTCGCTGCCATCGCCCCAGTTGACCAGCGACTGTGACGGAGGTTGGGGAGGGGCGCTGCTCGGCCGCTCGACGATCATCGCGTTCAGGATGGTGCGGACGCCGAGTGCTGCTGTTTCGAGGTTGAACTCGAGATCTTCCAGGTCGACTTCGTCCCGGACGCTCTTGGCGTAGAGCGTGGCGAAAAAGGGGTTGGACGGCGGCTGCTCCTCGAAGTTCTTGGCCAGCAGGTACGCGACGGCGCCGTCGAAGACGGTAGGGGCAGCTGATGAACCAGACATGATGACGTTTCTGGCGACGAGGACTAAGGAATTTTGACGGGATTTTAGGATGTCGACTTGATATGTCGGTAAAGACGGGGAAGATGAAGGCTGAAAAACGTTGAATAGATCAGGATAGCTTGATGTTGGCCAGGTTTATGGCTGTGTGAGAACAAAGGCACAATAGCAGATGTTGCAGGTGTTGAACAGATGGGAAAGAGAATGGGGAAAAGGCCATGGTTCTGGCGGCGTGGGCAGTTGGCATTTCATAGAGGGGGGTACATGTTCACCGCGGGGCAGTATTTCCACGCCCAGCACGATTAGATGGCAGCTACCTTCATAGGACGGAAATCTGGAAGAGCAACACGTCTTAGACATGTCCATCAGGTTCTGTTGTTCGCCTAGTGAAAGAAACCAGGTACCTATAGGTACATAGGCTCTCCTCGCAGACCACTGCCAGGGAAGGTCAAACACTGGTATAGAAGTTCCTGGCATGTACTCAGTTGGGGCTAAGGTGACTGGGTAAGGAACGGGTGGCAACACTCTCTCATCTCAATGAAGTGCGTTTGCCATCTCAACGAGGTGCGTTCGCCCAGTCAAACGGCGGGACTCGGCCACGAGGCTAGACATTTTCAAACTCTGCGTCGAAGCCTTCGTGCTCACAGCCATGCCGCGTCCTACTTGTCTTGTAATTATTCACTTCCCCTGCCGATTCACCGGACACCTGAATTCGGAGAAATTGGGGAATAAGAAGACCTTATCATGGTGATAACGTTATACGAATTTTATGCCTTGCTTGTTAGGAAATTAGGTAACGTTAGGCAGGTAGTAATTACCAGGTTCCAGGATTCGAATCTGCCTCCGTCCATCACTGGAGGGGGTAAGCTACCTGGTAGGCACCCGTCTTCCATGCCATCTTCCGTCACGCGTGACAAATCGAGGAGAGGGGGCAGGAGGCTGCTGCTGGCATGGTGCAGAATAGACAAACGGCCAGTTATCGGATGAAGAGCTCCTGGTTAGCACAATAGTGACTGTGGCGAGGGGGCCTGCCCACGTGCTGCAGTGCCCTATGCCCCAAGGCGAGGCTGGTTAGTGCGGCTGGAGCACACTGTTGTAGACAAACGGAAAAAAGAATAGAGTGAAAAGGGAAAGACCGAACCGCACCTCTCAGCTTGGCACAACGACCCCACTTTCTTCTCACTTTTTCTCACACTGCTTCCCCCAACCTTCTCACCACCAGTCTTCATCAGCCCTCGCACGTCGACTCACTTGATTCGACCAGACATCACTCTTTCTCGACATCACTCTTTCCCACCGACTGCCTACTTCTTGCCTTGCAATCCTCCACCCGCATCATTGATCTAGAAGAACCGGATCAGGTGGTGGCGGCGTAGAAGTCGCCGTGCTGCTGAATCGTGAAGGGCCACATCAAGCCAAACTACCATACGGAACAGCAAGGACACGCACATCCACGGCATCAAGGTCTTTGCCCTTGACAAGAAGTCAACCGGAGGCTCATCTACCTCCCCTACGGAGGGCTCGCCTGATAATCACCTCACCTGCCTCCGTAAAAAGAAAAACCCAGGCCCATCGGACTCCATGTCGGCCTCTGCTACCTACTTTCCTCAACCTCTCGTCAGCAATACTGCCTGACAGGTCTTTTACATATTCTTCCTCGTCACCTCTTATTTCGCTCTTCTACCCGCAATCACATAAGGCTCTTCTTAATTTCGACAAGCTCTTCATCACACTCAGGCAGCCAAGTACCTATTCAGGTCGTCAATTCCGAAACTCCTCGACTTGTGAGTCATTTCCTCCTTCAACCTGGTACTATCCTGCCTTTACCATCTTCCGTCAGATACTAACACTGTCCAGAATCTCGTTCAGGCACCTTGGCTCTCTCTGCGTCTTTCGGGGGTTCACTCCCACTGGCACCCTACTACCACTGGCACGATGGCAAACCAACAGGGTTTATTCCTCCTTCCCTTAAGCCGTCAGGCAACATCAAGGCTTTTCACAACTCTCCCCGTCGAGCTGCGGCTCATGATCTACCGGCTGCTGCTCACGCGAGACCAAGAGATCTACACCGACCCCAACACACCCAACAGATGGGAGAGACGGAAGAATAGGTTCACTCCTGCCATCCTTTGCACCTGCCAAGCCATTTTCTACGAGGCTCGCCCAGTGCTATACGGAGAGAACACCTGGAAATTCTTCCTTGACCCCGGCATGGATAGTACCTTCAACATATTCGCGCCCTTCCAGAGATTGGGCCGCGCTCCAAGTGGCACTGGCAGTCGCCAGACTGCCATCATTAGGACTCCCATCACCCCTCATGCGTCGGTTCCACATCATCATCAATATCTCTCGAGTGGACAATCTACTCCGCATTCTAGGCGGTATCTACAAGCTCTGGTTCCTGCTTTTGCAGATGTCGTTCCAGCCCTTGGACACTCTAACCATCACACTACTCGGGTCAATCTTCCGCCCTGCCTACAACATCGGCATTAACGATGGCCACCTTCCTTTCGACATCCGCGCTCACTTCCACATCTTGGACGTCTTTGGCAGTCTTCTACATTCCCGCCGCGCGTCCATCTACGGCCCAATTCCCCTTGGCTATGCCCAGCTTCTGGCCAAAGCCATAAACAGCCCCCAAGAGGGTGGATTCATGTTCGGCACTCTACAGCCGTGCCTAATTGACTGGAATACCCCGTGGTCGGTTGGAACATTTGATCTGTCGATTCAGCGCAATGTCAGAAATATCATGGACATCATCCTTGGTCATGCTCGTGCAACCGCACAGACCCAGGCAGTTGAGGATGTCGCTCGACACATGTCAGTCTTTGTGCGTCGTGTCGTTTGGTAATTGACGTTGTTGGTTTAAGAGAACTTGAGCTACTTGGGAGGTAGCTGCTGCCCCGATACCATCACCTAGATGTTAGATGCGTGTCAAAGTTAGTGTAAGAGATATTTCGACATCCGGAACAACCAGTCCATCGCAGATAAACTCGAGAAGATCACGACAGTGGTCGGTTTCTGTTGCCCTCTCCCCTCTCCTCTCACCTCTCTACGATCGCTCCCTGGCTTTTCGTCTCCCCTCGTTCTGAAGAAAACTTCAAAATTAGGTGAAGAAACTGTCCCGTCCGTCTCATAATTACAAGAATTACCCGAAGAAACCTCCTCCTGCCAGACCGTGGACCCTCTTGATTCCGGTATGCCGGGGATAAGAGTTCAGTATGGCTTCTGAAGATTGCCAAGGAGCAGGAGACGGCATCCACCGTCACCAAGAAGAAACTCACGCCGTGGGCGGACACGGACGGGAGCCATCCGACACCACCATGGGCCAACCCCAGGTTGTCGCTGAGCAGACACCGGTCGAGCATGACCGATCGAGCTCCGATGACACACGCTGGCCGTTCGGAAGCTGATTTCAACTTGGAAAGTCCATTGATCGAGCCGGACGGGGCTTCCTTTGCAGGTTATTATGAACCACGGTGGCGACGCCGTTTTGAGACGAAGACACCGGCGACCGCTGCAGCTGGTTTGTCGACAACGCTGCCGTCGAGGGCGTCAGCTACCCCAAGAGACCTTTCAGCTTATAAGCACGTTGCAGTGCCGGCGAGGTGACGATGAGAACAACTAGACGCTACCATGGCGAGAAAGACAAACTGGAGCGGAGTTGCAGTAAACTTACTATTCTCTTGGAAGCATCGAGAGACGACACCGGGCAAGTCGGGGCCCATACGGCCACGCTTGTTTATGGACGCGACAGTTTCGGTCACCAGCGAGGTTGTCACGGAGGCCTCGGTGCATCCGTGACGATCTATGCGCCTGCTGGCTCTCGACGTCAGACACGACACTTCGTTTTCCAAATATTTACCAGTACCGCCCGTCGCCGGCCGACGAGAAGATCCAACGACGTTCACCATGTCCGACTATTGTCCCGATTATTCCGTCTTGGTAGCCTCTCGGTAACCGGCAGTGAGTCGGTGATGGCGGATGATACCTCCTGCCTAGGATCTCCAGCGATCACCGCTGATTATCATCATCCTGGACCTTCCCGGCTCTGGCAACGCCAATGCCAACATGAACGGTGCGGGCAAGAACAACTTCCCGCCTCCCGCTCCGATGCCTTCAACCAACGAGGTCGCCAAAACCCTTTGGATGGGCGAGATGGGAGGCTGGATGGACGAAAATTTCATCAAACGTTCGCTCGACTGTCCAAAGATGCACCTTCGAGTCTGCGTAGACACCCCTGTTAGAGTCCGAGACCGCGGTTTAGACCCGGTGGCGCCGTTGCCGGCAGTTGTCGTCACGACGATAGTGTAACGAGTAGAGGGAAGACCGACCGAAGAAATATCCTTACAAGAATGTCTGCTCCGCCGTCTTGGGCGAGCACGTTCGGGTAGAGGCGAGCGCAAGCACCCTCTGGTATTCTCGGGCTTCGCGGCTCGCCAACCCGCAAGGTTGGCAAGGAGACCGACGAGGATGTTTTCTTTGGCCCACCATCGGTCGCCAAGTCTGTGACTGGTGATGACGCGGTCAAAGCTCCTATCCAGACCACGGATCCTTGCGTCGACACGGCTGATATCCGAGGCGATGATCTGTCCGTCGCGATCGTGGTCCCTGACCCCCCGTGGAGGACGTGGAGGCAATTTCTCTTGGATGTTAGCCAAGAAATTTGCTCGACTACCGATGATCGGCGAGAATGTTCGCGTACATCCGAGGCAAGTCCATTCGAGTGGCGGCGGCTGCGTTCGATTTGTAGGAGGGAGATGGAGGGCTGGATGGATGAGAACTTCATCAAGAACGTCTGATTCGCTGGTCGTGATGACTTCCAACCCAAGACTATGACGTGGGCCAACGCTTCAAGAACCCCAATCATGTAATTACCTAGTAGACGAAAGGAAGGTATAGCACATTGACGCCGTCTGTTAGAAGTGTAAGGCTTGATACCTTGGTGTAGGAGGTAAATGGAGGATTGATTTCATTGCGGTCAGTTTTATTATCGGGAGGCTGCTACAAGCATTACACAATATGATTCCGTCGAATGGAAGATTTATGTACCTGGCTAGCACTTGTTCGACAAAGTTCTGTCACAACTATCTCTCATCGACTACAGGTAAACGTGAACTTGAGGCCCACCATCTGCGTGCAATGTCTCGCTCATGATCACTCGTCAAGGCTGGAGAGGCAGAATTTACAGGTCTAGCAGGCCGAGATTGCGTGCAAGGAGGCGAGGAATACGACGTGGATGGTCACGATCGTGCTTGCCTCCATTGTATAAACTCAGGCAGACGTCAGCGAAGTCTTTGCTCATTTTCTCTTGCAGGGCTCAAATGAAGTGTCCGACAAGAGTCAAATGAAGTATCCGACATGGGGACTGGAAGGCAGACATTACTGATCATCATTCTACCAAAGCAGTTATAGCAGGTTTTGGGTTGGAGAATATCGTGTGTTAAGGTGCTATTATCGTGAGGAATACGTGGTAGTGGAAGACGGTTATCATTCACCCATGATAGTGTCAAAATATACAGAGTCCCAGTCGTAGCACACCGGTTAGAAAAGTCTAGGGTAAGCCAGAAAACTCCAGGGTAAGTGCTGAATCTAGGGTGCGTCATTGTCCCTTACATCTTTTCATCATGGCAGGTTGATTTAACTTGAGATGTGAGTGCACATGGATCGAGAAACACGGCGTGGATGGAAGGAGAAGATAAGATTGGCTGTTCTGTAGGTACGCTAGACAACGGCAAAAGGCAGTGGGTAACAGCGGTGGCTTCAACCCAAAAGAGAGGCAACATCTTATGAATCCTGGGTTCTTTTTCATACTTCAAAGAATAGGTACCTATTGACCTAAGAAATGGGTAGATTCGTTGAAACTGACTACAGAATGCATCAGCTGAAACCAAACATAAACCGCGTGGTGTCACCACTGCATGTTAACCTACAGGTAGGTACCATTACCCAACTAAATGCTGCCACCTCACAAACCCGCCATCGGACACCCTCTCATCACTCGCACCTTTGCCTTCGTCTCCGCCATCTCCTTCTCGCCCTTGCCCCTCTGATACGTCGGCCCAAGCTCCGGGATGCTGTACCCCGCGGGGCAGTACCTGGCCCCTTCATCCCCGGGGACGACGCCGCCGACCAGGCGGGTCACCAGCGCCTCTGGACCCCATCGCGACCAGAAGGTGGGCTTGACGTACCACGGGTGCGCGATGTAGTAGTTCGCGTGGTATCTTCCCGTAGCGGGGTCGACCTCGTCGGTGATGTACATGACCTTGAGGAAGTCGGGGCGCGGGAGGCAGAGGTATTTGAGCGTCAGGCGGCGGATAGCGAGGATGCTCGGGAGGAGATGATCGAATATGGCGGGGTAGGGTTGACGTATTCTGATGATGGGTGTTAATACGCCTCACGCTCGTTTTGGTTCATGAAGAGGGAGATATGAGACATACAGCATTGATTTGCGCAAGCGGGGGCTGAGAAGGGGCATGATAAAGTTGAGAGCAAAGCCGCGCAGCACCACGGGGATGTTGAAGAACAGAATGTTCAACGTCCCGTCTGCGAGCAGCTTGTTCGTCTCAGCGGGCACCATGTGCTCCTTCTCGTAGTCCTGGCTCCATCGGTCTAGCGCCTCAAGCCATGTAAGGCCGTCGTCATATTGCGAGCCCTCGTAGTAAGGCTTGAGCACATCGTACGGGATCTCCATGGCGGTGCCAAGATCCTTCCAGAAGGCGCCGATGGCATACCGCTCAAGCAGCGTCAGCTCGCGCCACTCGTACCGCGAGATCCACCGGATCGGCTCCATGGCGAACAGGCCGAGGGTGAAGAGCATGTCGCTGTCGAGGATTTTGCCCGACTTGCGGTAGCGCTCGTGCAAGAAGTTCACGCGCGCGATGCTATCGATGGTCCGCGGTGAGGTGGGCGTCTGCAGGATCATCTCGTCAATGAGGACCTCGGTGTCGACGGCGCGCTTGCAGGCCGTTGCGTCGCTGGAGACCTGGGTTGTGGCGGCCAGGAGCTTGGAGATACTCGGGATGCCGTATGTCTGGAGTGAGAGTCAGGCTTGGCGACAAGCGTAAGAGGTGTGTGGAGAGATAAATGCCTTGAAGAGCGCAAAGAAGAGCGACTTATTGTAGACGATGGGGAACTCAAGGTGGATGATTTGCCGATTGATGGCTGTGGCTTCTTCGATGGTCATGGCTGCCATGGCGCTACGCGTCGGGTAGTTGTACTTGCGCGTCATAGCATCGCGCCGTCGGTACCGGAGGAGGCGGACGAGGAGAAGGTAGGCGGCAAGACCGCCAAGGCCGTAGGTCCATCTGGCGGCCACGGGGGTCCATTCGGCGGCGTTGAAGTCCGCGAGCGATGGGAGCGATGCATGCACTTTTGAAAGGTACTCCATGAATCAGGCCGTGGATGAATGTTTTAATCAGAACAATCAGGTACCTGGAATTGTAGTTGTTTTGAAAGAGTGTGTTTTTTTTTGCGTAAGGGGGAGGTTGGGGATGCGATCATGTTTGGGCAGACTTTGCAGAAGGGTCTCTCGCTTAAGAAGTACCCGACAGAAGGGGCAAATATTCCAGGTTATAATTGGTCGAGCTTCGGGCGCTGAGGCTCTATGCCCGGTGTCACGCCTAGTTAGACGTCCAAGCCACCACCATGGGAGCACGAGCTGAGCTTGCGCGCTCAGTCTATGCACCTCCACGTACTTGCATTCGCACACCACAGAACAGGCCGAGCTGACCAAGAGGCTTGCATGGCTTTCTGTGCTGACATGGATAAGTAGTTGGAGGGGGCCCCGATTGGACAACACATCGATGCAAGCATTGTTATGCAACGGTGGTTCCCGATGCTAGCCACCATCGCCTTAGGAACAATAATTGCTGGCATACTGCGTACACAATCAAGTCGGCGTGGCTTCCTAGGTTGGCCAGGCTGGCAGCGTGGCTGACTGTGCCCATCTCGGGAGTATTCGGCCCCCTCTTTATCCTCCCCGTATGTCGGCAAGTTCTGACCAGCAAAGTGACTATGGTAGACCCAATTTGCAAGTACCGGAACTTGAAATCGCGTGTCGCTTGCATGTGGGCGCGTTCACACACAGGCAGGGTTTTCGATACCTGCCTTGCCGGCAGCTTCATGTTGGAGAAGCCGGAATGAGGTCGTTTTATGTGTTGAAATCTACCTGGCACTCTTAACAGCCCTATCTCTTCTCGCCTTCAAGCACCCAACCCTCTAGTTTAATTCCCTTCTCCATTCCCGAGCCCCTCGAAAGACGGATCGCCTGTGATAATGCGGTGCAGAGCCTGTCTTAGTACCACACCATGCCGGTGTCGCCTATCCCGTTTCTCCGCCAAAGTTTGTCGTCAAGATTGGCATTCGCCCGCTTTAGGGCCGCATACGACCCTGTCGCACTTGTCGCGTTCCGGTAAGTCCATGTTCATGTCGTATGAGGTGATTACCAGGTAGTGCCTAGTAGCTTACGGGTTATGTACCTACCTACCAGGTAAACATCGTCAACCCTGAACTGTGTCCACAAGAGCGACATCCCGCCGCGTCGCCGACCCCCACCCGTAAACGAAGATAAGAGGCAACCAGTTGTTGTTAGGCATGCTGGTAATTACCCGGTAGATAGTGCTGGGGCTGGAAGGTCTGCAGCAAAGCTTTGCATTCACCGGCTTATTTAGTGAGGCTTGGATTCTCCGTTGTCGACTATTAAACACGCGATTCCTTATGACCATGGTGTTCTTAGCGAGATGTCATGCTGAATCTCCAGGCGAGGGTGGTTGAAGATGAGGAGAGTCTGAGAGCAGCAGCTATCACTCTGTCACGGAGCTATGTACATATCATATCATATCCCGCAGGCGTCCTCATGGCTCAAACCTCTTGCACCGAAATTACCTGGGATAAAGTATCCTTAACACCGTATCTCAATCGCTAGGTAGTCTACAACCTACAAAGCTAGACCGGATAATAAGCCGAAGGTGACTATCCTCCGCGGGTTATCGTTGAAATCCAGTCGGAAGATTTTCGCCATGCTCCATTCCACCTGCCCTCGTCGGAGAAGGAAAAACCGGCCAGAGCACCGCTAACTGTACGAGAAGTTGTAGGCGGGATGCATGTGACCTAAGAGCTGTCATATCTTTGGTTCGAGACATGCTGGATAACCTGAGCATCTGCAAACGGCGACGTTACCTATGTATGGCACGGAATCATCAGTCTCTATGCTGCTGGCTCAGAATGTGTCAACCTCGGAGGGTCTTTGCTATTGAGGTGGTGCTGTAACAGCAATCAATCCCCGTGAGAAACAACGAGATCAAAACGTCCTCTACTGGGAGCAATCAGAGGTCATCGGAGAGAATTTTGACAAGAGCGTCTCACTCAAACACGAGACTCGCTGGAGGGCAAATCGGCGTCGTTGGGTCAAACGCTGCGCCACAGAAAGGTAACAACGACAGGAGAAGACGACGAATGATTTCAATGACATCGACTACGTCATGCAGACAGGAGCCCTCCCGGTAATCACCACGTAAGGTATTTAAGCAAGTCTAAGGGCAATAGAGCCGTCATATGGCTCCTTTGCATTGTGATGGGCATGAGGTGATGAATGGAACGAGAAAGATGGAAGGTAGTAGGAGGGGCCGGGACATCTTCTGCCTCCCCACGGGCTGCGGCTCCTGGGGGAAAGGTCTGGTTGGCGGGGTGGAACAAATTCTCAATAGCCAAGCACGAGAATTTACGAGTAATGGTTTTCGAGCACAATAGCCTGCGTCCAATGCCAGGTAGCCCAATGTCATTGTGTTTGTGGTCTGGAGCTCCTGTATTTGGGTCTGATTGCCGCCTGGAGGGTGAATAATTTCATCCCAACAATCGTCCAAGAAAACGCGCCTCGATCCTTGGCCCCCCACAAACGCACGCGTTTAAAAGGACGAGTTAAGAAGGAAAGAGACGGTTCGTCCACGATCTTTCCTCCTGCAATCCCGCACTCCTCTCGCCATAAAGCCGGGCACCCATCACGAACAGCTCCGCGGCCAGACCTTCAATCCTTCATACTACCACACATAAATCTTTCTTCTCCCCTTCACAGCGTTCTAGTGCAGCTGAATACACTTATTTCTGCCGTAACTCCCCTACATTTACCAGGATGGCAACCATCAGCAATCTCAACCGTTCTCGGCGCTCGAACCGCATTTCTCCAAGTCAGACGCGTCAACCAACCGCTCCACTGTGGCCGACGCCTGAGCCAGGCTCTCTGCACTTCCTAATCCGCCAACACCCTCGTACTCCCGTCCTCGTAAGTGGACTCAAATGGGCCGCCCTCCAGCTCCAGCTGCTTGATTGTCAGTTCAAGCTCGCCGTGGAGCCGATGGTTCACGTCGGCAGCCAGGACGAGAACAGCCTGGATGAGAACGGCGAAGATGAGAATGGCAAGGATGAGCCCGAGAACAGTGAAGATGAGAACAGCCAAGCTGAACCAAAGGTCGAGGCCACTGCCATCTTCAAGAAACGGCCTGAGGTCATCGAACCAACCGAGGAGGAGCTCTGCACCTTTACAAAGCGCCAGGAGGCCTTGCTGACTTTCATGTCTCCCCTGTTACGGTGGACTGAGGTCAGAGATTGCATGGAAGAGATCCTGGAAGAGTTCAAGCGCAAAACCATCAGGTAGTTATACCATTCAATTCCATCATGATCACGGAAATCAGCATTTCGAACCCAACCGCCAACTCACTCCTCTTCATTACAGAACGACCATGATCAGCTTCTACTTTGCCCAGAAGTTCGCCGACAGCCTGCCCGTCACCCGTCTCTACCGCATGTCCGGCAAGCAAGCACCGACCATCGCCCACGTCGACTTTTCCCACCTCTGGCGGCTCCGCGATTCCCTGGGCTACGTGTACACCCTGCCGGACCCGGAAGCAGAGGACCGACACAACATTCCAGCGCTGACCCTGCGCGACAAGATGATCAAAACCTTGCAAGATACCCACCGCAGATACGGCAGCCGGCAGCCGGCAGCCGTACATGGTGGCCGTCATGATCGCACTGGCCCAGGCACAGGCCCAGGCATGGCGACAGTCCAACCCCTCGGCGCCTCCCCCAAGCACCTGGCGATGCCATGTCATTGCCACCTCGTCCCTGCCCATGCGAACTGGGCTGACCATCTACACCGCCGACATCCAGGAGGTATTCCTGGCGAAGCTTGACAAGCCGTTTGTCTTTTCGCCTGCGCTGCCGCTGGTGGTGCAGGTGGAAGACTTGCCGTACCAGCCTGGTGAGAATTGTCTGCTGAGTCTAAGCAAAGTCTTGGGCGTACGGGCTGGGGCTGGAGATCAAAGCGATCTTGTTTCGTCAGACTCTTCTGACTCGGACGAAACAATCACCGACGACTCGGACTTTTCGGTGACCGAGCTGAGCGATTGAACAAGATCGGCATCGTCCTTGGCAGCTGATGCCAAACCAGGTGCGAGAGACCATGGGAATTTTCTCTCTTGCCCATTCTCGTCGAGTTCGCCACATTTGAGTTGTCGTCGTTGGCCTAACTCTCTTGAAGTTAGCTTGTCAAGGCGGGGACGGCGAGGGTGAATTGGCGTCAGCAAATTGGCTTGGGCTAAGAAGTATTTGGCCAGCGACTGATTCTATTCCCGCTGCTATTCTGAAAGGCATCGGGCGGGGAGGACTGGTTGGAGCGGACGTATGGAAAGGAACGGTAAATTGAGAGGAATATACATGTAACTTTTAGTGGACATAGTCTGGCAGCAAACCGAACCACCCTGACCTGGCAGACTAGGTAGACTTGATAAATTTGCGGGTTTGTCAGTAGCATCCGCAGCTGAATTTCGGCTACTTGGAATTGGGGTGGAGGCACTGCACATGAACCCGCCGGGAACCGAAGCATTAGGCCTCATTTTAAAAGGACATCTACGCGAGGTGCAATCGGTCAATCGAATAATTATGTGTGTGAGTTCTGCGAATGGTATTTGGTAATCATCGTCTTGGTTGCTCATTGCCACCCGCAACGGAATTCCATCACCCTCCCCAGATTTCATCCAATCACACAATAGGCTTTCGAGGAGCCAGCCCATGTTTGACTTTGTTCGCACAATATTTCACCGCCCACGCTTTCTTAAACTTGTTTTTACTTTAACCTTCCCTTCGTGAGCTTGATTTCCTGTCGTCGTCGATGGGAAAGAGCAAACTTAATCGTCAGCTACCTGACTTTCACAACCGAACTGCCCACCCGATTGCCCCCGCAAGCAGAGATCAGTGCATTCACAAAGATTCATATTTCCATTCACGTATAGCAAACCACACTCTTGGACGAACCGGTGCGGCGGTTTGGCACGCACATCGAGAACTCAGAGACTAAATTTGGAGCAGAGCCATGCCCCGCAAAAAGCCGGCAGACTGGAAGCTAACGCCTCGACCCAGGCCCACGTCAACGTCGACGTGGGCGATGCCAACGCCGATGGTAGCAGCCGCAGCAGAAGCAGCAGCAGCAGCAGCAACAACGGCGGCGGCGGCGGCGGCAAAGGGTATAATCCCGAGCATCGGTCCCAAAGGAGTCCTTCCTTGCGCGCCAAAGGACCTGGTGATAAGAAGCAAGGTCAAGCCGAGAGCCTGGCAAGGCCCGCCGCCCGTCTGGACGAAGCCGGAGGCAGGCTCCATTCTGGACGTCCTGCGCCAGAACAACCGGTCGCGGCTCTACGTCAGGACGGCGTACTGGACCGAGGAGCATGCCCGACTCCTCGACATCCAGTACAGGCTGGACCCGAAGATGGACGCCTGGCTCGAGCAGCAGAAGAACCAGAACTACGGCCGGTACCAGAGGGTGGTGATGCGGCTCCATGGAGCTACCGAGAAGGAGATGCTCTCCATCGTCTAGAAATGGACACAGAGCCCGCCGTTGCCCAACGCGTTCCAAGCCGGCATTGAGAGCATGGTCCGTCGGTTTGACTTCCGGCCCGTCAAGTAAGCACACCGCACCTACCCTTACAATTGATCGTATTGTGATTGAGTATAGTCTTGTGATTGAGTATAAAGCTCATCACTTCCATTCTCTTATTCTCACTTCTCACGTCTTGGCAGCCAAATTTCTTGTTGACGTCCGCCCTCTCTCACAACACAGGAAAGACTTCAAGTTACACCTCCTCTTCGGCAACAAGATGACTGACGAGGTCCACCCCACCGCCACCTTCCGTCTTCGCAGCAACTTCCTTCCCAGTCCAGTCTTCGCGTGTATCGACATGCGCTACATCTCAAAGTGGCGCGCGCTGCATTTCCCTCCGCCCTCCCCGCATGTCCCGAAGTCGGTCAAGGTGAAGGCCCAGGAGCCAACAATCGTGTCCGAGGCACCGGCGCCGGCGACTGCGCCCGCAAACGCGTCCATGACCGCAGCCGCAGCCACAGACGGAGCCAGCTCGCCCGCCCAAGCAGAGTCGTCAAAGCCGGCCCAGGAGCCAAGTGCAGAGCCAAAGCAGCCCGACATGGACTCAAAGCCCGACCCAGAATCAAAGCCAACGCCAGAGCCAGAGCAGAAAGCAGAGCAAGACAGCAAGCCGGATTCAAAGCCAGACCCGGCAGCGCCAACAGCAAAACCAGAGCCAGACCCAGCGCCACAGCCTGCCCAACCCAAAGCCATCCCCAACACCCCGGTAGCCGCGATCCGTGCCAAACGCCTCGCGAAAGTCGACAAGAAACTCGGCGTCAAGGATCCCTACATCCTCGCCCTGCTCATCGCCATGGCCCAAGCCCAATCCCGCAGCTGGGTCAGGGACACCGGCATCACGCGCCCCTCCACCTGGCGGTCCCAGGTCCTCGTGACGGGCGTCTGGAACGAGGGCGAGCCCAAGCGCGACCTATCCGCCCAGTACGTCTGCACGGCCGAGATCCCGCAGGCGTTCCTGGACAAGTTCGACGCGCCGGCGGTGTTTTCCGCCTCGCCCGGTGTCGTGGTCGATGTCCGGCGGCTTCCGTTTGCGGAGCCCGCGACGTTTGTACAGGCCCTGCGCAAGTAGTGTGCGGCGACGACCAACGTGGCGATGACGGTCAAGAGGAATATGGATAAGCGCAGTGGCTTTGCCCGGTTTTGACAATCACTTAAACTGAAGGCTGTGGGTGTCGCCGTCTTGGAAGGGTTTGGGGGTTTAGTTCAAGTTGCTTGAGTGCACGGGCATAAAGACGGACGAAGAGATATTGATGCCTTCCACGAGGGGATGGACGGGGCGTCTGTTCAGGTTTTACGATCGTGACGTTGCTTTATGAGAGACGTTGATTTACCTGGTATGCGAATGCCTTCATACGTGTGGTGCGATGTTGGCGACCTGTCCCAGATCAAAAGGATACCTGAGTTATGTGGGGCTACGGTGCACGAAGACGACATAGGACTACTACCTAGGAGGGAAAAATCGTTTACCGTCAGAATCGAAAGGGCGCTGACAGACGCAAAAATGCCTACAGCCCGCGGGTTGCCAGATTGACAAACCTAAAGTTTGACGGCTGTCATCGCTCATTCCACACTGACGGCAAACGGGTTTTTTTCCCCTAGGGACGTACATACGGTACCTAGTGAGGCACTCATAACTAAGGTACTTAGGGAACAGAATGGCCGACCTCATGCATTGCGGGATGTTAGCGACCTGTCCCAGATTGGCAAGGGGAATTGGGCAGAGCATGACCGACCTGGAGCACCTACCGAAGAATTAACGTTATTGATTATCGATCAACGCCGCAGCCTTCGGATGGTCTTGCGTTTCTTCCTCCAGGAAACGCCCACATCCATGCACCTCAGCTTAGCTTTTCCATTGCGGCCTTTCCCAGATACTGATGGTAGCCGAGGTATGGCCGTGGATGCAAAATGTCACAGATCCGGCTTACCAATAAATATACTTATGGCTAACTTACCATAACGTTATATAAATACAATTCTCTCTATTTCCTAACCTATCCCAAATCTATCCCAATACCCACCTACCTGACCCAAGTCTATTCCCGTGCCAAGTGTGTCCTCTATTTCTTCCCACCCCCAGCCTTATTCCGCTGATAATCATGCCACAAATACGCCAAGCTCAACAGCCACCCACACCCGGCGAGCCCAACGCCAACATACAGCGCGGCCCTGTACCCCGCCAGCACCTCCTCCTTAGACCGCCCGCCCTTGTTGACATAGAGGTCCGCCGTGCCCGCGATGCCCAGCGCAATCGAGATGCTGTAATTCACCACGGTGTTCACCAGACTCGCCGCCACGCCCTGATGGCGCTTACTGACCGCGTTGCTCAGGATGACCGTCGAGGCCGGGAAGCTCATATCCATGCCCCAGGGGATGACCACGACGCAGATGAATGCCTGGCTCCAGTACGTCTGATCGATGGGCATGGTCGCGAGGATGGTTATCCCCGCGAGGAAGGCGCTCATGGCCGCCACCATGGTCCAGGCCGGCCCGATGCGGCCGAGGAGGAACCCGGTCGCGATGGCGGCGATGGCGCCCGAGACAGCGACGGGGGAGACCTGTGCTGTGGCGAGGAGCGGGGAGGCGCCGCGCAGCTCGAGGTGGAACTGCCAGAGGTAGTAGAACCAGATGCCGAAGCAGCCCCAGCCGCAGGCGATGCAGCCGAGCACGAAGGCGATGTCGGTGGACTTGAGCGCCTCGAGCGGGAGCAGTGGGAAGGGCGCGATGCGCAGCTCGATGTAGAAGAACAGCGGGATGAGGAGGATGCCGATGAGGAGGAGGATGTAGGTGTGTGGTTCGTGCCACGTTACGATGGGCGCTTGGTTCTGCGATTGGGTTAGCGGCCTGCGGTGTCTTCAACCCCTATAGGTACGGTGTGAACCTACCCAAGCAACATTGATGAGCAGCAGCGAGGTGATACCGACGGACGCACCGAGGAGATCAATCTGCTTGACTTTGGTCCTAAAGGTGGTCGGTTCGGAATGGCGAATTGGCGGCGCTGGAACCGCGGCGACAGCGAGGAGGGCAAGCAGGCAGAGCACGATGGCAAACACCCAGAACGCCCACGGCCACCAGGTGAGGGCAAAGAGACTAGCAAAGCAGGCACCCAAGACAGCGCCGGAGGGGGCCATGGCGCCGAAGATGGCAAACACCATGTGCTTTCGCGGTCCGTCTGGGTACGAGGACCCGAGGATGGCGAGGCCGTTCGGGAGGAGGATACTGGGGCCGATTCCTTGGAGGGCACCTGGTTTGTGTGTTAGTTACACGCCATAGGCTTACTGTAGTTGAAAGAAACAAGACGAGCAGGGTACGTACGGCAGATATCAAACATGATCACATTGGAGTAGACGGCCAGACCCGCGATGGCTGACCAGACGGCGTACCACAGATACCCAATGACGAGCATCCTCTTGTGCCCGTATAGGTCTCCAAGACGGCCAGAGATGAGAATGAAGGTTCCAACCGTCATACTGTAGGCTGCCATAAACCATGGCAGGTCCTCGGGCTTGTCGAGGCCATAGTTGTTGCCGATGATGTGGATGATGGAGATGCTCTGGCCCAGGCCGGCCTGGGTCACCAGCTGGGCGCAGCACACGACAAAGACGAAGACGATCTCGTGCGGCAGCGACAGCCTGGATGCCATGAAGGAGCTCGCGGCGGTGTGCATCCGGCCGAGGCCGTCAGCATCGGCGCCATGGTCCGTCTTGTGCGTCTGGTGCCGGTGCAGCGCGTCGGGATCCGTCGTGTCTGTGTCCTCGTTAATCGTGCCGCTGTTTTCGCTCGAGATTGGCCGCTTCTCGGGTGTGCTGCTGTCAATGTCCGTCGGGGCGGTGGACATCCTGCCCGCGGCGGATTCGGGGTCTGCCGACATTGGGTGCCGAGGAGCCGGGACTGAGAACGGCCGGACTTGCGTGTCGGATGTAAACAGCGAATGAAGCAGGGGTGGCGACTTTATTTATTATCGACGGTGGCGTTGTTCATGGCCTTAGTTGACGTGATGCTGAAAGAAATCTGGAATCAAATGCAAAATTTGGAACCACAGAGCCGGGCTTCGTTTGCTTAAATGCATGCATCCGTGACCTGTCCAGTGCTTCGTTATGTCTGTTCCTGGTCGTTATTTCCGTGTTGGACCAAAGGCCGAGTGTGGGTCGCGAGGAAATCTCATGCAGGAAGCCTCCACACAGCCAAACGGCCCGCCAGGCACGACTGGTGGGGGTCGCCTCTGGTCCGTCTGGCAACCGGGTTCATGCCTGTTTTTTCCACTTCAGCTTCCCGGCTTATCAATCTCCCACTTGCTACCGAGCAAGTACCGACCGCTCTGCCTCAGCGTCCTCTGTGCGCCAGGACAGCTGCATTGCCCCGTAACACCGCCTGGGCGAGGGAGACAAGTCCCCGAGACAGCCATAAAAGGCTGGGCATCGCTGCTGTGGTCAGACTTGCCCATCTCGCTCACGTCAAGCAGATGCATACTAAGAAAACTATTTGCGAGCGCCGATTGGATATCCCAGCCAGCTTTTCTTACACGCGTTGCCGGTGGGTCGCCCAGAGGTCCTGGAATCCTTGGTCAGTTCTTGCTAATTTGGGCCTGGTACTTGCTAACGGTTCTGGTGGATGCGGCGATTAGTCACTCCCCTGTGTTCGTCCGCTCGGAGACCGACTCCCAACGAGCAAGAATATTAGTAACAGGAGCTGGAACCGTGTTGGGTAACGTTAGAGATCTTGTCATAGGTCAATTCTATTTCGTCGAAGCAGATCGCAAAGGCCACGATTTCAAGAAGCATGGGTAGGGGACATGATTCCCCGGTGAGTCAGGTATAACGTTACTTATGAAAGCTTTTATGGTTGCTGCTAAATGCCAACGTTTATTTTCTTTCGTTTTCCCCCGGTAAGCACTCGAATTGCTCAGGGCGGAAAGAAATCATTATCTGTTGGGCTTATTGTTCTTTCTGTCTGGTGTTGGTAGGTACGCGGACTCGATGAAGATTGTACTTGTCCGCCAACTTCAAAGCACCGAGACAACGCCTCTCAAAAAAAAGAAAAAGAAAAAAAAGAAAAAGAAAAATAGAATGAAAATTGCAAAAAAGACGCTTCAGGTTTTGAAGGGAACCGAATTCTGCAAATGGCCTGATTCCGTGATCGGTACCATGTATCCATGCTGAACGTCCTGATGCCACTGCTGCCAAAAGTAGGTGAAAAAGAAAAAGAAAAAACCATAACCTCTTCAGATCCCCGGGTGAGCAAAAGCCACACCGACCTCATCCCTGTATTCCTCCGAAGCAACTCCATCCAGCATCGAGAAGATCAGCAGTTGACAATTGGTGGCCCAACCGAGAACCCGCAGTCCAATCCTTCCTGTGTTGAGATCACGAGACAGCTTCCAGACGGGGGTGGAGACCAAGATGCTCATGGTTGTCCTTGGTCGGCGGTTGTCATCGAGACAGCAAAACCGTGACGAGACCCAACGGTAAAACGAAAACAAATTGAAAAAGGCTTAACCTGGCCCAGGGTCAAAACCACCAAGCCAAAACCCCGCCTCTTCCATGTTCAGTCCCTCCACCCTTCGCGACTCGGACGCCGTCTTCGAGTCGGCTACTAACGCCACCAGACAAGGTCGACGATCAAGTCGAGCTGAAAGGCGATGACATACACACCCTGCCAGATCAGAACGTGATTGACAGCCAGCATGGCACCGAGCACGGCGATCCAGAACGTCGCCCAGGCGGATAGCTCCTCCGAGGCAGACCACAACGCCAAGAACAGGCGGTTGAGTCTCATCACCGTAACTGCCACCCTAGCAGTGAAGAATAAGTCAGTATAGCTTCGTTTCGAATTTCTGTCGTCAAAGACATGACGTCGGCGAGGGTACATCACAGGTTCACAAGGCCTCGTTGTCATGAGACTAGCGAAAAGACAGGATAGCTTCTCGCTGCGTTTCGATGGATCATGAGGTCTGAGGAAGAATGTATCGGCGGGGGCAGAGGGGCTACGAGTGCACGTACCAGTAACCTTGCTGGATCATTCCAGCGAGGACAGCAACGAACACTGCGATGGCAGCGTTCTTCCGGGCCCGCGTGGTCAGGTGCGGGACGAGCATTGTCGTCGCCCATGGGCCCCGGTTCTGGTCGGAAGAGGCGGCCGGAGAGGGGTCCTTCGTGGCGGACCACCAGGCGACGAGGAGGGATCCGAGGATCCAGAACTCGAGCTTCAAGACGTGCTCGAAGATGTGGGCGAAAAGCTCCATCTTGTGTTGGCGGTGGCGGTGGTGCTGGTGTTGATGCTGGTGTTGGTGGTGATGGTGATGGTGATAGTGATGATGATGGCGGTGGATATGGCGGTGATGGCGGTCGCGGCGATGGTGAAGGTAACGGTAATGGTGGTGGTAATGGTGGTGGTGGCGGCCGTGGTTGTGCTCCTGGTTTTGATTTTGGTCTTGAGAGCTGGAAGATTGGCGGAAGCTGGGGGAGGAGGTTCTTTTGTGATGCTCGGCCGAGGAGAGAAATTTCGAAAGGGAAAAAGGAAAAACAGAGAAATTGGTGGGAAATAGGTCTTT
This sequence comes from Podospora appendiculata, assembly GCA_033675105.1. Classification (NCBI taxonomy): domain Eukaryota; kingdom Fungi; phylum Ascomycota; class Sordariomycetes; order Sordariales; family Podosporaceae; genus Podospora; species Podospora appendiculata. The sequence goes on along the minus strand of JAULSO010000005.1, from coordinate 980,095 downwards.
CCTGGTCCACGTGACAACCCTTCGAGCAAGCAAACGGGCAGAATCGATGCCTATAGGCCAGTTACCCACCCCATTTTCATCCCATTTGCTTTATTGGCGTCACAGGACACGGTGTGCCCAACATATTCGGTCTTTCTCTCATTTGGCACATTGTCTTTTGCAGCACTTGGCCCTACAATGGTTCCAGAGAAGACAAAGTATGTCGCCACTATAGTAGTCAATTTCATCGTCACGTCTTCCCTGTACTGAACAAGAACGACTCTTATTGTACTTGGACGCATTCGGTATCCCAGGGCACACCAACTTCGTTTGGGTGGTGTAACTTAAACGCCATTGATGACATTGATCGCTCGACGGAAGCAAACGCCACAGGCTCGTCACCTTTATATCTCCCAGAACTTACAGAGACATCCAATTGCCATATTTGTAGACAAAAGTTACAGTGAAGTATTAAGTTAATCGGCCAGGAAATAGAGCACTAGGTACACAGTGTGGAGCGTGGCAGCCACCCGTGGCCGTCTGGTTCCGGCTCCTGGAACAATGCTCATGATGATCTAAAGCAATAATGGTGTAGATTATGCCTCTCGCCGGCTTCAATGGAGGAAATGCTCGGGTAGCATCCAGGTTGAGGACCGGGGGAGGTATTTCCGTAAATCATACTTGATAGCAGCAGTGTGATATGTTCACGGAGACTTCACTGATAACCGCGCCCTTCTCCTCGTCGGGGAGCGTAGCCCGGCCGGGGTCTCGGACGGCGTCGACGGTAGCTTCTTTTGCTGATTACCTTGGACTGACATTACCTCTTGACGTTACATTCACCGCGAATAGCTTTTGTTTTCTATCTGCCTCCACAGGGCTTGGAGTCCCTGCGGAAGTCGGAGAATTGAAGCGGCAGCCATTCCGAGCAAGCGACTGCCAACCTCCCTGGCGTCTCTTTGTGGCACCCTACCTGGTAGATTGTTATGCGGTTCAGATGCGTGTCGACCGCCAACAAGCACGAATGACCTGGACAGTATTAACGCAGTCTCCTCGGGTGGTACATGTACACTGGCACCTTACTCGTGCCCTACAGCTATCGAGCGATAGTATACCTGTAATTACTATCAGACGTTCTGTTCTGTTACATCTTCGAGAAGTTTCACTCCGCATAAGTTCAAGTCATCGATGGTAATTATTCCACATCTGTCTCCGAAATATTGCTGTGCGAAAATAAAACTCGACCAACGACCCGATTAATACACACGTGCCGCCAAAAGAATGAGTACTTACCTGCCTAAATAATGTAAGAGGCAAAGTTTACATGGTACCAGGTAGGTAATGGGTGATTGACGTACCACCCCAGGCACGGGTCGTCGCTGCCGATTACCAGGCAAAGAGCTATGTCCCCAAACTTGGAAGGTAGTACCTCGGGTAAGATCGGTACCTTTTCAGGTTGGTCCCTGGTACCTGCCGTCCAGCGCCCGGCAAGAACCATACAGCCTATCCTTCGCCGCATCCCTCAGCTTGGGTGCGCACCACACATGCAGCATTAACACGGTTGCAACACCCTGCACACACCCCACATCGTATCATTGCGCCTTCGCCCCCGTTCATTCTACATCATACAGTCGATTAACCTGATCCATCATGCCATGTTCCAGACCCCGTGGTTGCTACAGACCACTCGAGCATCCAACGACATGGACGATACAAATATGCTCAATCAGCCCACGGGGGTCATTTCCAGGCTTCCACCCTCGAGGCGACTCGCGATTTACATGCAACTTTTCTCCGCATCAGCACCCAGGTTCTTGTTCTCTCGTCACTTTCTCCACGTCGACTTCGACTTCCAAGATGCCAACCAGACACCTCCAGCTTTTCTTCTAGCATCTCCAAGACTTCAAGTTCTGCTCCTCCCCAGCAGCCCACGCGGCAGATCATGGCTGAACCTGCTAAGAAAGCCGAGTTTTGGGAACAGGAAAGCGAGTTCGACCTCGATGATCCAAACAGCCCGGCACTTAAGTTCTTCAAGATCAGGCCCGGCGTTGATGTACCCCAGGACCCGCCAAAATTCAAGGTGCACCTCTACGCCCCCCTCATCGATGGCGACTCGGATACTAGTCCCTTGTTGTTCCTGAACGTCAAGCAGTGGAGCAAACTGCGCTGGCGCGCGACGTTCATGTCTGAGGAAGAATGGAAGAAGCTGCAGCCCACATTGCAGCCGGTGGTGAAGGACTGGAGCAATGTACCAAAGGACTGCACGGTGCCAGTTCGTGGATATCCCTTGACTGGACCAGAAATCAACTACCTGGTGCAGGTTCCACAGCAACCCAAGGGCGCCAGCTACTTTGACATCCTCTTTGCAAGCAGCCAGAGAGCAGTCAAACGCAAGGAAATAGGTTCAAACTGGGGCGTGTTTAACGACCAGGCCTGGTGCACGGGGGAAGGCAAGGAGAGGAAGGATGGAATCGCCTTCGTAAAGGACCCCCAAGCAACATTTGTGAGGCCCCCAGACGATCGATGCAGTCAATACGTACTTGTAACCACTGCAGACAGCAGCGACAAGGATAGCCCAGCCCTGAGCCTCTACAAGCGGAGGATCAAAAGTGTTCCATCAGTCGACAAGAATTACATCTACATTCCCAGGCTCACCATTGACCAGCTTCGCGGGGCCCTTGACGCCGACGGGGAACAGATGGAGTACAACTGGGCTGCGAACTACGACTCTGTGTGCTTTCGAGGCCAGAACGGCGAGATCCAGTACAGCTATATAGATCCTACATCCATTCAAAACAACGTCTGTCGAACCCCAGAGTATTGGCAGGAGGTCTACGAGCGCAGCACTGGCGACTTCGCCAGAAGGGGTATTCGCTCATGCAACCCCGAGAACTTGGAGCCCCTAGTCTTTGTTCTCCCACCTTCAAAGAGTGGCAAGGAGGACGTCGACGCCCTCCAAGGATTCATTACCAAGACATTGGACCAAGCGAAGGCAGCTGGGAGAGGCGGGGGGGAGATTCATACCAAAGCGGTTGCTTATCCAAGTACGTGGGTCAATGAGGATGCCAACGCAAAAAAAGACTATATGCTGGTACGCACCTCCTTCTTTTTCTTTTTTCTTTTTTTTCTTTTCTTTCTTTTCTTTTTGCTGCCTTACTGGTATTAATTAACATTGTACACTGACATATTCTGACTACAGCTAAACACATCTCCATTTGGCGAGTACGACACATGGATTGCCAAGTCAGACTATAAGGCCTATCTCCGCTGCTACGCAGGATACAAATTGCCAACAGATTCTACGCTGTTGACCAAGATCAAGGCCGAGTTCTTGCCAAAAGCGCCCAAAGCGGACCCAGTTGGTCAATCTCGGCCTCCACTTCCAGCCAAATCCGCCGCCGAAAGGGGAATGGCTGAAAGGAGGGATGCAGCGGTTGGCGCTGGCACGAAGAAAGACAATGTTGGGCTCTACACGATCAATGCAGCAAGAGGCCAGAGGACTAGCTGCAAGTCTCAAGCAACGGTTATGGGCCGTCTCTCTGCTACAGATGTAAGCGTGGTTCCCTGCATGGCTTGGTTCATACCAGGTAGTCCGATGCGTTCATGTTACTGATAGCATGTGTTACTACCAAGATTGCAAAGATTCTCACTTGGCAGAACGAGCGAGGGAACGATTCCAAGACATCTAAGGTCACCGCTATGACTGATGTTCCCAGTAGAATCAACTGGCCTAACCCAGGCACATCCGTCGCAGAGTGGCTGCATCGAACGGCCTTCTCATGGGGCAATGACCGGGCTCCGGAGTTCAACCAGATTCCTAGAAACCTCGTATTTGGTTCCAGCGAGGCCAACAGCCTTATGACCAGCAGACCATCACCACGCAGGACGCGCTCGTGCAGACGGCGCAGAACACGCTCAACTACGTCCAGACCGGCGGGCCCGAGAAGATGGCCTCAGACGCGGCCAGGGCCGCGCTGGTCGCCTTTCGGGATGCCGAGGTAGCCGTCCTGTCAGGCCTACAGGCGGCCGTCGACGGTGTCGCGCAAACCTCGGAGGCTATCGCGGCAAAGACCGCGGACGCGGCGTTCAGAGCGGCCGTCGCGGCCACGCACGACGTGGATATTGCGCGGCAGGCACTCGAGGTGGCGGGCGATAGCGCGGGCACGGTGCTCCAGGCGGGCAAGTGGCTTGTGAACCATACCGTGAATATCCTGGACGTGAAGAGCGTCGAGGTGAAGGGCGACTTCCGGGCCATGTGTGCGCGGGAGAGCGCGCTGTCGGCTGCGGTGGTGGGCGCGTTTGCGGGCCAGGCGGTCGATCTCGAGGTCGAGTTCTACCCGGCGCAGGGCGAGGAGTTTGTCAAGCGCGTGTTTCGGATGCTTATTGAGCGGCTGAAGAGTGGTGTGATTAAGCTTGTGGAGGGGTAAGGTTAATGAGTGCGGCGGTGGTGATGGGTCGGGTTCTGGTGATGGGTGATAGTATGCCGTGTGGCTTGGCGGGAATGGATTTGGAAGATTGGATCACACTGGAATATAATGTGATGGATGGACGATTCGACGGCGATGATGATTATGACACGAGTTTTTGGATATCAAAATGGGGTTCTAGAGGATAATTGTTTCTTGTTTCTTGTTCAATTCATCAAACGAGATTGCCTCGCTTCACTCTTCCTCTATCAGCATAAGCATCGCTAAAAATACTGGCGTGCCAAATAGCAGCTCCATTTCTTGTTCTTGCACGTATTTTCAGCCCAGTGGTCATTCATGTTACACCCGGCCTTTTTCCGAACGCTCTTTCTAGCAGCACTCACCTCAAGACCTTTGCGCGTCGGGTCCTACCGCGAGCATGCCATGACAGCAGATGGATCAGCGTGACCAGGAGGCCAAAGTTCCAGCTAGTCCCCCGCTAGCATCCTTCATGATGCATATCAAGACGTCGTTCAAGAGAACTAGTCGTCTTAGTCCCCGTTGTTAAAAGCTGCAAATACCCGCGGCCCGCGGCTGATCACCGTCTTACACACCCCCAACGACGGATTGAAGACCCAAGACAGTCAGTCCAGCAGAGCGTCTCGAGAAGATCAATTCCCGGCCCAACCCTCTGTCACTGGAGGTCCCTTGACTAGTACCACCCTACCTACACTTCTAGACAGATTTCTTTGTTAATCCAGTCGTTTATTACCTGAACCATGGGGCCATAGGGCGGACAAATAACACAAAGGCGTTGTCGCGAGAACAAAGAGGCACCCAGTCCCAGGCCAGAGTGCAGTCCGTGATCGCCAGAATAAAAATTGCAGGTCCGATTGCCAGAAAACACCCTTCCTCCAACCCCGGCCTTCACCCAAGAAACGACTCGGATCGAGACCATGACCTTCTTGAAGCTAATCCCCAACCCCGAGGTCGACCGCCCCCGCCGCCACAGCATGGGCTCCTCCGCCAACTACAGGGCCTCCGTTTCCGAGTGGCTGCTAAAAAACCAAAACCACGACCACGACGCGGGCAACGACGCAGCGCGCAAGACACCCATCAGCAGGACCCACAGCCACGGCCAACAACAAACCCCGCCCTTCTCGTCCTCCTCCTCCTCCTGGCCTTTCTTCCCACCCTCCCCTTCGCCACGTTCACCCAACACCACCACCACCGAGTCCACCCAGACCAAGCTCTTCGCCGCCATCGAAAAGTCCCGCGAGAGCGAGACGCTGCACGCCTACGACGTGGGCGTGTACGCGGCGCTCCAGAGCATGGCGCAGTTCTGGCGGCAGCGGGCCAAGCAGCCGCACGTCAGCGTGCCCGAGAAGCGCATCTTCCAGCGCGAGGCCCAGCGGCTCACGGAGCTGATGGGCGACGCCGAGCGCGAGATGATGGTCAGCAACGCGCGCCTGATGAGAAAGCAGCAGGTGGAGCAGCGGCTGTGGGAGAAGATGCAGAGTTATAATACGGAGGAGGACGTGGAGCGGGGAGGGGAGAATAACGAGGAGGGGGACGATCGGAAGCTGTGGGAGACAGAGACGGTCAGTGAGCTGATCTTGGGGACGCCGCTTGGGGGGTCTATGGCTGGTGGAGGTTGGGCTTTGGGTGGGAGCACTGCTGCGTTGGCCGCGGCGGAGGACGGGGGTAGGCAGTCAAGCGGTTTCTGATGGTGATTGATGGCAGGAACTTGAAGTCTGAAGAAAAGAGGATGAGGATCGATTTGTTACTTCGTGAGAGGAAACCGGCTGGAGAATCCATTCGAAGCACTCCAATACATCGCAGGGCTCTTATGCTACCTAAGTTTTCGCAGCAAGAACCAAAGATAAAGTTCAGGGCATGAGCTGCTACATGTAGTGCTGCTGTGCCGAAATGTGATAATAAATATGTTCAGAAATCGCAATGAAACTCCTTCCCTCCCCTTTATCTAACGCTGTAAAGCCAGCCGAGCCAGGCTAGAAATCCCAGCCAATGCCAAGGGTATCAACGCTGATGAGTGAATCCAGTCCCGCAAAGCCACGCCATTACCATGCCTTTTCGTACTTATGTACGCCAAGCATGTTCCCAAAGTCACGCCCCGAAAGCAATCAACCCGGACCTTTCCCTTCTCCATCCCTTTTTCCATCCTCGTAACAGTCCAAGCCAAAGAGCAAGCAAGAACGCCGATCCGCCACCAAAACCTGCCCCGCCAACTAAATCCACGACCGAAACAGACAGCCGCGCAGAACATCGACAGCGAAAGGCTCCTTCAACGACCGCCGTTCCAGCCCGCGAACTGTTCACCAGAAGTCTCGCGCGTGTACGGCCACTCAAGCTCCGACCCGGACTTGACCCCGCCGCGCAGACTCCACTGCCGCACCATGCCGCGCGCAGCCAACAGCCTCTTCATGCAGAAGACCCTGTGCGCCTGGTGCTCGGCGTGGCCGGCGAGCATGGCGGGGACGCTGGCGGGGTCGAAGACGGCAAGAAACTCCCGCCGCTTGTGCTGGAACTCGTGCAGCTCTTTCCACAGCGTCACCAGCGAGCCGTGGGTGGCCTCGTACGCCTTGGTCGTCTCGACGGCCATCTCGGCTACCTGCCGCGAGTCCTCGAGGGCCGGCAGGTCCGGCAGCGGCCAGGGTGTGGTGGAGAGCAGCGGGTTCGCGAGCACGGCGGCGCGGTCCTGCTGCTGTCCCTCCTGCGCTTCGTCGGCGTCCTGGGAAAACATATTGTCAGCCGTTAATATGGGGTTAATGTGCCCAGTCATGGTGGCAGTTCCTCCCTGGTAGCGGAGGAGGTCAACCGGGCGCTCACGGGCCAGACGGAAAATTGACTTGCTTTCAAAAACTCGTCCTGGAAAGAAAAGTATGGAGGTTCTGGTTCCTGGCTCAGCCGCGGCCTTTGCGAGGTGGCCGCTGGAGGCAGACCCGTCGCCGTGAACCCGGTGAGGCTCACGAACTGCATCTGCTTGGTTCATTTTGCGTTAGGTAAGGTGACAGCTGCTGGCTTTTGACGAGCCACTCACATTCGCTTCCGTCGTGAGAAGAGGTCGGGCAGTGGGCTCGACGGTGCGTTTTTGTCTGTGTCTTTTTTGAAAGACGTTCGGCGAGGGGAGCGAGAAACTGCGAAGGGAGTGCGAGGTTTATTTTTTTCGTGATACTTTTGTGGCCGGGTTGGAGTTGAAGGCGCACGGTGAGAGGCAAAAGTTTGCTTGGTGTTGTGCTTGAAGAAAGAAGAAAAGAGATTAGAAGGTGCGAAAAAGGGCCGGGCCGGATTTATCGGGTCGCTGATAATCTGAGAAGGAAGTCACACTTGGCCCCGGGCGGCCCACGCTGAATCAAGTCATTTGACAACCACTTGGCATAGGTCCCATGCATTGCTCACGCCCACACGCGCATATAATATGAAGACAATAACTTCCTGAAGCTTTCTTCCTATTTCTCTACCATCTCCCGTGGCGTCGATTGTATTCTAGTTGTACTGGTGGCTGCATGTTGACAGAGAAAACACTGCAGCGCATTCACGTCCTGACTCCATCGTGGCCATTGGCTTCCACGACACGGATTTGTATTGGCCCTCTCCAGATCACCACAGGAGCAGTTTTCAATAATCAAATCCGTTGGAAAAGGGTCTTCCTGGTGGCATCGTGGGGGCTAGTAACCCCAATCCATGTGTTCACCACTACGGGGCTTGCTCGTGTGACTCTTGCCATCATTATAGACAAATCGGTCACCACTCTCCGGTGCAACTGACCTCGATTCGACCCACTTTAAGCGTTTGTATTCGATCCCGCCTTGTGATGACTCCTTTGCTCTGTGAGGCCCCGGGGACTACTAGCCTCAGTCGAAAATTTCGCAAAAAGATAGGATATCGATATCTTCCCTAGCTACCTATTACCTCGGTAGGTACCTAATTTCTAGTCACGTTCGTTGTCTCTGTTCCAAGCCTCCCCTCTTCTCCTCTCTAGCATGTAACTCCCACCTAAACGCACTACGCATTTCCATAGTCTTCCAAGCCTAAAATGGCCAGCCGAACACCGCAAGGTCATCCGATCTCAGCGTCCTCGATCAAGACTTCTTGACCCTAAAGCTAGCAGGTGTCGACAGCGCAATCAAGCGCTAGCGACGACGTTGACATCCACAAAACTACAAGAAGCAGCAGTCGGATCAGAGCGGGATGAAGAAAAATTCGCAATGGCGATAAAAGAGAGTGACGTAGTTAAGACACGGGCAGCCTATACCCTTGTTAGTTTTCGTTTGTTGTGCCTTGACTGCAAATGACAATTGCTACTGTATCTGTCTCGACTGCACAGGCGATCCGTTTTCAAAATATGCAGTATACAACGGTTAAGGTTCTGCTTCAATTTAATTCACTCTTCCAACATTCATTGAACTTTTGCACCTGGAAATTTTGAGGATAAATCAGGTAGCTTGGCTACAAGGACGTGTTTCTTGCTTGCGTCCAAAGTGAACTCAGGGTGATTGTTGACATAGTCCGAGCGCCCCTTGTTTCCCCTATTCCCATTCGCCCAATCAGCAAAGCTCAGTCAGTAGCGGTCGACATTTTCCAACGGGCAGCAAGGCAATTTACCATGCACTCGCATTCCAAACCACGATTTCTCAAAATCGTTGCGCAGCCCGATCGAACTTCACCACTCCGTGAAATCTCCCGCCTTCCTCGAAAACATCGCCTTGTTCGTCCTCCCTCGATCGCAGACACCAAACCGAGCCAAAGCCCCAGTCCCCAGCAGCACCCTCCACCAGCTAACATGACTGAATCTGCGTCTTTTCAGTTTTTCATGATGATCCTCATCTTCATTTATTTCTTCTGTTTCTTTTCGAATTATTGGCGGGAGATGCTTCGCCTGCGTCAGGCTTTCGACTAGCACCCTTCGTCTGCCTCGAGGTAACGAGCTCAGCGCCCCAACCAGGATCATCGCTATTCAGATGGCGGAATGCGTCAGATGTACGAGAACTGGGTGAAGGACTGCGGTGCGTATGTGGTGTCAAGACCGAAAGAACGGGCTGCGACTCTGACCAACAACACGAGTGAGTTACTTAGGTGTCCGTCGTTGCTGGCGGAGAGCCTCCGTCGGCATATTTCACGTTTAATGACGGGAACTGTTTGCTGAACTGTTTGTTGCCGAGGTGATGATGAAGAAACCACCCTCAAATTTCTGCCCTTTGGTCTCAGGATTCGAATCACGCCTACCAGTCCGCTTTCGTGAGCGCTCCTCGATTCTTTAGCTTGTTGGGCCAGATATCATGCCGATAGTATCACAGACAGATGCTGACATGGTACACCCACAGTTCTATCATCCACCTTTTCTTGCCTACATGTACCTAATAAGCTGTCTTCCAGTCACTACGCCGGTTTGAACAAACCAAGTGGTTTTCGTAGATGGCTCTAGACCCCTGATCGAATCGCCTTGGGAGTAATGGAAGAAGACGCAAGGCTTCGAAGTTGATAACAAATGGGAATCGGGACGAGCTGATTGATTATCCGAGAACGAGAGGAAGGCCTACGGAGAGTAGAGGGACAAGCGCGCTATTTCTTAAGTTCCTCAATCTTGGATGGGGCGGTCTTCGTCTAGATGTTCAACAGGTCTTGAGAAAGGATTGAACACGGCTGCACCAGGGGAATTTCAGGACATCGATATCGATGAAGCTTGATGTGCCTCCACCTCGCCACAGCAGCTCGAAATAAATCGATTCCACACCGAGGAAGAATACACAGACTTCAGATAGAGTTATTATCTTTGGCCGACAGAATTAGAAACACTTCCATATGTAGATGCATACCTGGTAGGGAGGCAGACATTCGCCCCAGATTTCCGTTGGCAACATCACAAGATCACTGTTGAGGTACATGGTTGACAGTCACGACGGCAAGTAAATGGTGAAGCTCGGAAAGAAAGAACCGATTGATAGCCAGGAGAGGAACGGGGTATGCAGTACTCCCATGATCGGTGATAATGAAAGTGTTGACAATCGAGAAAGCTGACATGGAATTGGTTTCTGCTGTAGTCAACCTCATTGCTCCGGCAGGTGCTTACGCGTGACATGATGCCAACAGTCTGTCAACAGAATTTATAATCCCGAGCTTTTCCCACTGGTTCAGTAGATCGCCCATTTCCCGCCAGGTAAACTCTTTTTGTTCCCAATTTCCCCATCAGCGCCCACCTCACCGTCCTCCCTTCACTTCCCGGTACCCGACAAGCATGCGCATCTTCTCGCCACTACCAAACTGCCCCTGCCCCACTGCCTGTCCCGTAACATAAAAATGGAAGCCCCGAAGAGCCCCGGCCGTTATGGCGCGGGCCATTTGTAGAGTATCCATCATGCGGGGGCGGCGTCGCCAGGCATAGCGCGGGAGCTGGTAGCCCCCAAGCACCACGCCTCCTCGGCCCGCCGGCGCCCAGGCATAGTAACCCGGATGTAGGCCGCAATCTCCTCGCTAGTGATGCCTGGGTAGCTGGACTCCAGAACCACTTCGGTGTTGCGCTTGGCAGTGTGGGTCGATGTGAATCAACCACAACTACCAGCGATCTGGTAATCAGCCTGAGGTCAGTGTCCGATTTCCACACCCTTAGATAGAGTGTGACGCACCTTGAACAGCTATAGCAGCAAGCACCACCTCAGCATGTCGGAAGCCGACGAGATTCGTCTTGACGAGTGGGTGAGCTGATCTTGGATCTTTGTATTGTGCTTGGTTGTCACCGCGGTGGTAGCGAATGCTGTGATCTCTGTATTATGCGTGTTAGCGCGCTGATCAAAGCGCACGATAGGGAAAAAAATGCATGTAGAGTTTGGTTTGGGATCCCGGGCATCTCGATCGGTTACGGTCGAGGGCGATATAGGAACGGAAGCAGAAGCACGGATGAATGAATCTTTGCTTTGCTATGAGAGGAGTTTGATGATTGAGATTTCTTGCAAATCAACTGTTTTCCAGGTCCTCGGGACGTGTCGGAAACTTGATGGATGCAGGAAGTGTGTTCTCCAAATAGAATGACTTGAGGCCCCAAAAATTACCTCTTGGAGTCGACGGCTGGAGGGTTCGAGAAAGTCGCCCTGTGGAAATTCCGTTCTTGGATCGGGGAAGAACAAGCGTTGATTTGAACAGAAGTGGAACGGTGATTATCAAGGCCCAGCCTCCAGGAGGCTTAAACTAGACGGTAGTGTTTTGATGAAGGTGGTAGCGGTGATGTCACCGAACTGTGATTTGAAGATGTGAAGCCCGAAGAAAGGAGGAGGAGGGGAAGGGAAGTAGGAGATCCAATTCGGAGAAAGAAAACTGTGGGAGAGGGCAGGAGGGCAGGCCAGCCCCACAAAAGATATGGAAGAAACTGAGGAAGGAGCTCACGGATTCTAGCTGGAGGAAGGCCAGGGCAGGTGGGCGCCTTCCCACGGTGGGGCCTGGCCTGAAACAGAGATTTGATCAAACGCAGTGGCAACAAACCCTTCCCTGCCTACCTTAAATGGCGGATATTGGGTGCCTGGGAATCAACTTTGACCATTCACATTTCATTTACGTTTGGTGTGCCGGCATTTATAATGTCCTTGTATGAGAACGCCTCGGGGCAGCAAGACGGCAGCAAGATCGGTTTCTCCTGCTCGACACGGAGTGCGAGCGGCCGAAATGTTGCTTCAGTTCCACTTCTGTGCTTCTCCTGTTACCTAGTATGAATACCACCGAGATACCGAAAGCACCCAACTAATGATGTGAATTAAAACTCAGCGAGCCTCATGCTGCCCGCTCGACGCTCTCGAGGAGAGCAAGATGCCCTCCCGATGGTGTCTTATAATTAGTTAAGGCAGGGCTACAATGCGGACGGTATTGAACCATCCGTAAATTAATCAGGCCAAAAGACTGGTTCAAACCGAACACAGGCAGATGATCCTCGTGACAGGCAATGTGAAATCCGAGAAACCCGTTTGAATAGAAAGTGCAAACGCCGCCTACCGGTATTTGAGCGAGAGTCTCAATAACTCCAGATGGGAGTGGCCTATCAGAAATCGGATGGACAGGATTTCTTCCAAACTTTTGCGCGGGATATGAAACGAGTTTTTGCAAACAATAGACGAAGTTCAGACGATTCCGTTTGATGGCAGGTCGACACTCCGCCGCCGGGGCGTACATCTAAGGCCCTCGCCCGCCTCGTTCCCTCCTTCCATTCTTCTCCCTCCTTCCCACACACTACCACAGCCAAGCTCACAGGCCCAACCAAGCTCACGACCGAGGCACCAAGCACCAAGAGCCACAAGATAAAACCACAACCACACACACGCGCGAAGTAAGTGAGCACCACGAACCCTCGTGGGCATCCCCCTGTCATCGCGAGCACGAGCACCCCGGAGCCAGATTGACCCGCGTGTGGAACTGAACGCGCTCGCTAACACGGTCCCCTCTCCTATCCACCCACTGTCGAGAGACAGCTGGGTCGATCCGTTCCGTCAACATTTTGCTCGTCGTGCGCAAACATCTCGCCGTGTCGTCGGGTTCACTTGGCTGATAATCGTATGCAGCGTGGTGCCAGTAGCAGCAGCAGCGGCGGCGGCGGCGGCGGCGGCGGGTCTGCGTGCGGACAGGGTCGTGCCCGTGGTCGTGGCCGAGGTCGTGGTCGCGGCCGCGGTGGTCGCGTGTAGGGACGATGGGGCAGCGGGGTTGGTCCTTGGAGAGAACGCGGTTTTTGGGGGGTTGGCAGGTTAGAATGGGTGCTGAGGCGGGTCTTGAAGATTTAGTTTGGGGGTTTTTAAATCGTTTGGTCTTTTTTTTCTTGGTGGGGGTGGAGTCTTTGCTTTGCAGCTGAGACGGGGGATGAAGGGCTCTTGTCCTTTTCCTTTTCCTTTTCTTTTTTCTTTTTTTTTTTCTTTTCTTTTCTTTTCTTTTCTTTTCAATGAGGTTGCAGTTCCGTTGCTTCTTTCCCTCGTCGGTAATTTCCGTGATATATTTCATGCTAAAATGTCCCTTTTTGCTTGCCTGTGCCAGGCCGCAAATCCACGATACATACTAGGATACCTGGGTACCTGCCCGACGAAGGGTGGCGTGGCAGAGGATGAGCTAAAAACTGTGCTGAAGGGCCCAATGTTGCAGCCCATGGAAAAGAGCTCGGATTGTGCTCAGTATTGCTAATAGGATGCGTGGAAAGACTGATGATCATGATGCCTCGGATGGCTGAGGCGGATCTTTTAGAGGCCGTTTTTGTTCTGCCGACCTCTGTTGAGCTTATGGTTTCGAGGCGAGATTCGATTATCTCGACGCCGTTTTGCCGTGACCTTGAGAAATAGAGAGTGTTAATTAATCCTAGCGTGGATTTCGATGAAAATGAAAAAGGAGAAAACAAGAGAAAGGGTTCCGGGCACCGGTACTGAGTAATTATTAGTACACGTACTACTGCTTGCAAAGGACGACGAAGGTCGAAGCCACAGACTGCTTCCATACGGCTTGTACATGGCATGGCATGTGAAATGAGTACATGCAAAGAAGATCTTAACAATAGTAGGCGACAGAACATGAAGTAGTTGCCAAGTTTCTGTGGACATTAAGACTGAATGATCTGGATATGAAATTCTAACATCATGAGCTTCCTCTCCACACGCTCCCCATCCCCAAGGTCTAATTATGCTAAGCAAAATTCATCAATCCAAAAGTCACAGCAGAGGTCCCTTGTACTCACATTGCGAGCTCGCCGGTTTCCTTTCCCTGTGGCAGGCCAACACCCCACAGGCTCATGCCTGCCGCCACTCAACCCCATTCGAGTCGGTATGCACGACCCTCGGCCTCGAGGGTCGTATCGTAAATGAGGCCGCATTAATCGTGCTCAATGAAGCAGCAGCCAGCCGGGTCTCGAAATGGCACAGCATCCGCGAGAAGATGGACGGCAGACAAACCCCTGGACAAGTGTTACCAGGCGCTGGCACCACATGCGCAGCCGGTCCTCGTTCTGCATGGGGATAGGCGGCGGCGGCTCCCTTGTACCCATTCCCGACGCCCAAGGCCACGAGCTTGGCCGCCCCCGCCATGTCGGAACCGTCCAGCTCCAGCGGGGCAGATGTAGCCCAGCACCTGCAGCAGGGTGACGGCAAACGACCACACGTCCGACTCGGGATATACCTCGCCGTTGACGATCTCGGGCGCTGCGTACATGAGGGTGCCCATGGCCCTGGGGCTGCCGTCCTGGAACCGAGCTTGGCCAAAGTCGCCGATGACAAAGTGCAGCTCAGGAGGCCCCCCGCCGTCGAGCCAAATGCCCAGACCGTCCTGGCTCTGTCCGGGACGGATGGCGCTGTACAGGATGTTGGACGGCTTGATGTCCCGGTGGATCAGGCCCCGCTAGTGCAGATATTTCAGACCGCTCAGGATCTGCTCGATGAAGCTGGTCACCCATGGCTGAGCCTCGGGCATGTTCTGGAGCATCTTGTCCCTGGCGCACATGTGCGGCGGCAGGAGGCTCTGAAGGTTCCCGTCGTGGAGCTGGGGTGAAGATGTCGAACCTGCCGTCCACGGTGAAGTCCTGGAAGCTCTCGGGGTTCAGGATGTTGGGGTGCCGCAGCTGGGACAGCAGCTCGACTTTCTGCTTGAAAGCCACTATCCTATATCTGTCGTCGGCGGGCCCTATGTTGATGGACTTGACGGCCCAGAGCTCGCCCGTCTTGAGGTCGACGACCTTGCGCACCGTCCCGTAAGTACCGGCGCCGAGAACCGCGTAGTTGTGGTACTTCTTCTTCCTGTGAGCGCCAACCACGCGGAGCTGACGCGCGGTGCGAACTGGGCTCGGGTCCCGTACACGGGAACGCTCTCGGTGTCTTCGTCGTCCGGCATGGAGGGCGTCATGTCGGGGACTGCGCTGGTGTGGGCGTGCTGGATAAGCTGCCGCTGGATCTGGGAACTGCTGGCAGCGTGCCCCTCGGCGACGGTATTGACCCACTGGAAGAAGAAGACGGCGCCGGTGCCAATGACGATGTGGATCTTGCGCGCCATCCGCGGAATCACCCGCTGGCGATGGCTGCTCGGCGCGTCGCTCTGGATTGCGTAGGCGTCCTGCTCCTCTCGCGTGGCGTTCTCGACCTCGATGTTGGTGTGGCGGGCCGACAGGTCGCGGAGGATGAGCTCGCCGGACTTGGCGAAGAAGAAGATGCAGTGGTCGTTGTGGTAGCTGCGGTATGTCCTCCACACTTGCCCGGCCCCCGACCAGAGCGTGCCCTTAGAGGACCGGCAAGCGGATATCGTTGGACGCGTGACGGCCAAAGGTGGCCACATAGCCTGCCTTCTTGGAAGGCCTGTCGGTCCGAAAGACGAGGGTTCGGCGGCCGTGATCACGCCACTCGAAGTCTGGGTTGAGGTCGATGATCGACATCGCGTCTTCGTCCTCGGCAAATAAAGCAAAGAGCTCTGTGCCGGTAAGGACGTCGGTGGGGGTGACCTGGAATTGGTTCTCGTGTGGCATCATCTTGCCGGCCAGTCCCTGGGTATTCGAGCAATAGTCAGGCTTTCACAGAAGACCGACTATGTGTTTGTAAAGTAAATAAAGGCCCTGGACAGGCAGCTGGCAATGTCGGGCTGTGGAAGATGAAGCGGTTTGGCGGTGTCTGGTGATGCCGGTTGGTCACTTAAAGATGCATATGTGTTCGAGACCGAGTCTGATATCAGATACTTAGACAGAAAGGAGGACAAGAATGCCAGACCTAACCGTTTGAGACGCGCATTATTTATAGCGTTACTCGATAGCATCCAGGCAGCACCGAACAAGTAGACTGCCATGAGTGTGAGCCACTAAAAAGCCTTCGATGCGTTTTGCCAGGGGCATTTTCCAACGAATTCGCCCAGAAGAAGTAAATCCAACGACCATACTCGACCAGACAAGTCCTTGGTTGGCAGACCTGCGATGTGTGACGGTGAGCTTCAGTTGAATAAACAGGTGTGTTGCAGATAGCAGGGGGTACTTCCAAGAGTCTTCCAAGAGCGTGGTCCAGTTGCTCACGCTTGCTGCGGGCAATCAAGATTTCATGCCCACCGGAGAGGTTCTGATTCTCAGGGCGCTGGGAGACACAACATGCAGCAGGGCGCAGAAGCAGGTTGTTCATGCCTTATAGAGGTTGGTGGGCATGTCGTACATAATGGCGGCGGTCGTGTGCGTGAGGTCATGGTGGAGGAGGAGATGTGTCCGCAAAGGAAGCGCTGCGGTCCAGGTTGGCAAGTGAAGAAACAGAGCCGCGCAGAATCAGGCTGGACTGATTGCCCACGCCCGGGGAGCTTTTCGTGGGTAACATCCGATGACAGCAGCAAACCATGTGTTCGCTCTTGCGTAGCCCCACGTGTGTGTCACTGCGTAACAATTTCCGTCCCCCAGCTCGTCTCTCATACCTTCTAGTATATAACCAGGAAAGCCTTCAAAGCGGCGTGCTCGTGTTGTCTCCGCCCGTCGCCTTCTGCTCTCTTCCAAATCTCATCACATTGCTCGTCCCCAGCATATTAAGCACCCCGCACAACGTCTTCCTGGACTAACACCGGCACACCAGGGCTTTCATACCTTACACATTTGATCATGGCTGAGCCCTCCGATCCCGAAATGGATAAAGAAACTGTTCGCCAAGAAAGCCGGGGAGATAAAACCTCGCAGCTCGACGCCCCTGAGTCAGCCCCAACTACACAAGCCGAGACATCGAAGCCAGCGGCCTCCGAAGACACGATTGACGAAGAAAAGTTGAAAGCTAGAATGAACTACACCATTTCGTACACACAGCACACCGGAACACTAGACGAGGTATGGGCCAAGATCAGGGCCGAATGTGAGCGTGAGATTAAGGAGGAGATCGCCATTTGGGGCCCCAAGGCTGCCGAGGTTGACGAGAAGGAGCTCTGGGATATGATACAGAAGTCCATCCCGAGCGCTTCCGGAACCTCAGACCCCATTCACACTGTCGTTTCCAAGCTGAAGACCGATTGTTTGCGCCAGATGATGGAGGAAGACCCTAATGGAAATGGGAAGGGAAAGGAAACGGGGCAGACCGGGCTGTTTCTGGGCGGCTCAGGGAAACACACTACCGTACGCCCTCCGAGTCAGCCAGCGCAGAATCAAGCTCAAACTTTTAACAACGATCGACCCCGGATCCCGTCCCCGTTCTACCAGGAATCGCCGCCGCCGTCATCACAGGAACACGAAACCAGCTCATCGCTGTGGTCGGTAAAGACCCGCACCAGCCAGCGACCTCCTAGCCGCCCAGCTTTCGGTATTGGCAGTCTTACACCCGCTCCCGGTACAGGTCTCTTTGGATTATCAGTCGGCAATCCAGCCGCCCAGACCTCGGCTACAACCAAAGCAGAAGCAGATCCTCACACAAGCAATGTCCCAAAGAAAACCGAGTCCAAAGAGGAAAACAAACCCGGTAAACCTCCTGGCTGGGGAAGGCCTCCAATACCGTCGTGGGTCAAAACCAGCGAAACCGACAAGTATCTCAAAGGGGAACTGACTTCTTGGTTTGTCAGGGATGAGAAGCACGAGCAAGAGGTCAAAAAGCTCATGGACAAGACGAGTTCTCATGACTTTGCGACCCAGGGGTCTCACGTCAACGTCGATCCACGTTGGATTGCAGCAGACGGCACGGTTATCCCCCCCGAGCTGAGAGGCCAGAGCATCATCTGGAGGCAAATGGGTGTTGAATCACCACCACCACCACCCGGTAATTCCGGTTCACTGTTCGGCACACGAAGCCTTCCTGGCAAAGATTCTACGCCACAGTCCTTCTCCAGCAGCAACAGCCTGTTTGGAGCTACAGCTTCTTCAGGTCTCGGCCACCAAGCGACACCGAATATCTCAAAAGGACCGCGCTGGCCTTTTGGAACAAACATCCTCTCTCCTGCACCGGACAACGCGCCAGGATTGTCCCCCCGCCAGTCTGATCATCGCCACCTGCCAAATACTACAACGACCTTTTTTGACCCTTTATTTTTCCCGGAGAAATCAGTCGCCCCGGGATCACTACCATACAAGGCGGACTCAAAGCCCATCGCTACGGGAGACCCGTTTCCTCCTGCCGATAACTCGGGCACACTGCCAGTTGTATTCCCCACCCCTCCTACCCCCAAGTCTACTAGCACCATTCTTGAGCAGACTCCCAGGGACCAAACATCATCGAGAGGAAAAAGTCCCTCCCCGTTCAAGTTCCCTCTAGATGAAGGCGGTATGCCACAAAATTTGTCCACTTCGAGGCCTCTCCCGTCGTCATCGATCTCTACAACTGGATTTGGCGGCCCCAACGACTGGGGCACCCCATTAAAGAGTTCTAGTGGCGGACTGTATGGTAGTACCAATTCACGACCGCAAGCCTTTGGAGGCAATAATATCCAGGGGTCCTTGACATCAGGGCTTTTCGGTTCTTCGGCTGGTCAAGCTCAATCATCATCCCTGAGCAGCGGCGGAGGACTACTTGGCCAGGGAATCGATCACGACCAAGCTTACTCGAGCAACACCAACCAAGGACAACAAAGAACGGGGCTTTTTGGTGCTCCAAATCGTCAAGCTCCACTGTTCTCGAGCAGCACTGGTGGCGGGTTGTTTGGCCATCCTGGAACACTACAAGGGGAATCCTTCTCGAACCCAAACAACCAGGGACAACACAGAGTAGGGCTTCTTGATTCTGGACTTCCTCAGGCTGAACCATTATTTGGCCGCGGGAACTTGCAAGAACGAGCTTCCACCACTTCTCCCGGTTATTTTGTACGTGGTGTGGACAATAGACCATTTATGTTCCCGCGTCAGAGAACTCGAGATCAGCCACGGGCCCAGGCTATGCCCTCATTATTCGGCGCAAACACCACACAAACACCACCTTCATCAAGTCACAACACTCAAGGACTTTGGGGTGTTAGGCCTCGTCCTCCTACCCAAACCAGGCTCCAGCCAGAGGCACAAGGCAGTTCGCAACCAGCTCCCCAGGTCTCTGAATCGTTCCCAGCATATCGCTTTGCAGAAAGCCTGAACGAGCTGGGCGCATACATCGCCAACGCAAGCTATATCATATCCATCGGCGGCTCGCCGCTGGAAGACATGAACTACGGCATCATCATTGTGCCGGCTGGCGAAGAGGCTCTCCTGTTCAACCAGCCGTCTTCATCGGCGACGAACCGCGACTTTCTCGACGCCGTCCACGATGCCAACCGAGAATACCAAAAGCAGGAGAGGAGCCGCCGGCATCGCCGGGCTAGAGAGCGAGACCATTCCGCCGAGCCGCGATTCGACGAGAGGAGGTTTGCTGATCGGGAATCGGATGGTCATCGACGTGCTGTGGCGAGGCCGACGGTTGAGGATGAGGACGACGACATTGATAATTTCACTACATACAAGGGTAAAGGAAATAATAAACGGACGCATCAGGAGATCAGCACCATCGACGATAGCGATGAGGAGACCATTCCGAAGAGCAGTCGTCAAGCTGCCCGGAGGCACGATAACAAGAGGGCCAAGCACATGTACAAGCACAACGAGGTCTTGACAATCGACTTTGACAGCGAGTTCTCGGATGAAGCACGACCCAAGAATAAGGGCAAGGAGGTCGTGCACGACGATTGTCACACACGCAAGGAACCAGATCAAGTGTTCCCAAGGACCAAAGGTGAGGAAGCAGCTCACCGTAGCAACCAGACAACCAAACACCCACGCAAGGAGGTCATCGTCCTCAGCGACAGTGAAGAGGAAGAAAATGGCCCGCCCAAGAGCAAGGGTAAGGGCAAGGAAGCCCCACGCGACGATGACAAGGAAGCTACGACACCAAAGATCAAGCAAGAACCCATCTCCGATGCCGATGGGCCTTCCGGCACAAACGAGTCTCCTATACGCAAGATCAAAACGGAGATCGTGAACGAAGAGTGGGAGGGCTTCCCAGAGGACATCATCGACGTAGATGAAGCCGCCCAAAACGCACCAGTCGAGGAAGAACAGCAGGACCGCGCAGAGACGGATGGAGGCAGCGAAACCCACCCCAAGGTCAAGCAGGAGCCAATCGAAGCACCGGCGATGACGAACTCTGCAGCTGCTCCACATGCCGGTGACGTCGAGGAAATTCCTCAAATGGTAACGAGGAGCGCGGCAAGACGAGCGAGGGAGGCTTCGAGTTCGAAGCCTCAGGGCGTCGTGAAGAGGAAGGAGGCAGCACCTCGACTTGGCGCAGGAAGCACGAGTTCTCGCCGCGGTTAGAAGTAGAAGGCTACCGTGTTCTAGGTCGGACGGATTCTACTAGATCATGTGATCTACTGGTATTGCTGCCACGGCTGTCATAGCAGCGGCTCTGGCGGGGAGAAACCTGGTAATTACGGGGAGCATGGGACGTACACGGTGGAGAATGGATAGACACGGCTGAATACGTGTAGCCTCTGTGTGTTTTATACGAATTTCCTGATAGAGGGTGCTTGGAAGTATGCTGGAGTTGATCAAGGGGGGGGGGGGGGGGGGGTTGGCTTTTCCTTACTGTTCTTTTCTTTTTGTATTTCGGCGGCTGTTCGTGATCAAACCACAGCCCGAACAGAGGGAGAGACATCGATAAACTCTCACGTGAATTAATGGCGGCACCATGACTGCAGATAGACATTTAGCTGGATATTGTCAAATGAGACATAATCTCTGCATACCTACCTGGTACTATTACCTACCTGACATGTTCACGACTTCCCCTTATGGGTTCTCTGCATCCGTCTGTCACAGAATCTGACTTCAAAGGGCTAGCATGTAGCCCAGCAGCTATACACACCTGGCGTATTTACCTAAATAACGGTCCGTCCTTTGTGTTTCTGCCATTTATGACCACAACCCTCATATTATCGTCGGCAGAAGTCATCCAAAAATCCACGAAGTTTTCAGTAGTACACGAGTTTAATTAGAGCTTATCTACTTGACCTCTCCTACTGACCTTCATTCACGGACCACTTACATAAAAACCTGTTGTGTATGAAAAGATGATGGTAAATACAGTGACAGTCTTCCTCCATACTAGCACCACGTCAGATACAGCAGAGAGGCGCATCACAGAGCCAGGCTGGGAAAGCAAAGTAGAGCTCCTCGTGAGTGATGAGCATGAATGTAGTTATGCCCAGATGATAAGGCAGCATAAGGCTCGCGGTAGGATATCTAGAAGGGAAATAATTGGTATCAGGCAGCCATCTTGGTTGTCGTTCGCAGTCGGAGTGTTTGAAGATGCAAAACACCTCCTAGGTCGGACACGTAAGACCCAGTAACAGCTTCTGGCGGGGAAAAGGGATGTTTTCAGTCGTTACGTGACACGAAGGCAAGCACAGCTGTGAAATCAATTTCTAATATCTACTGTGGTCTCATTTACCGTCTGTGTTTGTGTTTGCGTTCATGAAGATCATTTTCCCCCTAAACGGCAGGACGAGATTGAGGAATCAGTCCGGTAATTATCAAATATTCGGAAACTCATTAACACCACTAATTCCCCTGTTTCCATCCAGTCGAACAATCACGAGAAGGGCATGCGCTCCGACTATCACAGGCCGTTCATTGATGACCCGCACCGTAACGGTGACCTGCCTTACTTCTGTCAAAACCGGCAATAGCCGTTCTCGGCCCGGACCCTAACAGTGCCTACCGATCTACCAAAAAGCGGATGCTCGAGTCTCCGCTCTTCTGTGGGGACGCGCATGACGGCCTTGAGTTCGACGACTCAACTCTAATCTTTGCGCCTAGGCCAGTCAGATCAACATTACATGCGCGTCCAAAAGACCAGGCGGAAAAAAGGCTAAAGGTTTTAGGGAGCAAGAGTAACTCCCCTTCAACTTCAACCCAATTCTCCACTGCAAAGCAAAGGACAAAAGGAAAACATGCCTGGCTCATCGCTCTGGCTGCTCCCTCCACCCTCGCACCCCCTCCACGCCACGCTCTCGAAACTCATCTCATCCACTCTCCCCTCCCTCGAACCGTCCGCTGCTTCGGACAGAGTGAGCCCGCACTTCTTCGCGCCACACATGACCCTGACGTCCGGCATCTCGCCCTCCCTCTACAGCGAGGACCCGCAGGGATGGCTTGACTCGATCCCATGGCCGCGTGCAGAGCAAGTGCGCGTACGATTTGAAGGGCCGGGGGTGCAGAGCCAGGATGTCTTTTTCCGGCGATGTTTCATCAAGGTCCAGCTGGACGATGTTCGAGAGATCGCGGGGCTGGCCAGGGCGTGGGGTGTCAATGGACGCGAGGATGTTGTGCCGGGGAGCAAGACGGACGAGTGGCTGAGGGAGTGGCCGAGGGAGTACGTGCCGCATGTTAGCTTGATGTAGTGAGTGGTCCTCTTCCTTATGTCTGGTTTTAATATTCAATCTCTCTTCCACCGGACAAGTGAGATGATGACCTGTATACCAGTTTCATCTAACTGATAAAATCCTTAGTGGTGACATGCCTCTCAGCCACACCAAGCTGAAGGAGGTGACTGAGCTGGTGGAAGAAGCTGGAATATTGCTCTCGGAAACAAATTCAAACGGTGGCCGTGGTGGAGAGGGTGTTAAAGGATGGGATGGAGGAGTTGTCTGGCTTGTCGAGACCGGTAGCAATGACATCCAGGATTGGAAGCCAATTGCGAGTAGAGAGCTCTCGTAATTGCGAGGACTGCAGTATCTCCGTAGGGATCTTGAATTCAATGATGACCTGGTAGGTATGTAGATAGTGCGTCATCTGCAGTTCCTAAGCACCCTGACATGATCAAGGCAGATAATCCATACGCGAGCAATTGAGGAATCGTTGAAAGTCTTTGGCTTCGTAGAGGCCAAAACGCATGCGACTGGGACGATGGGTAGCAGGTGGCTTTGGCAGATACGGATATTTCTGGACGAGTTCATGATCATTACTGCCCCGTATGAGCCACCATGGCACCGGGTTCCCCTTTTCAAACCCTGCGGCTATTTTAGTCGCTAAACCGGCTCGTCGGACTTGTCTGTGCTGTCCAGGTACCTAGTCAGTGTTGCTTATTATAAATGTCTCACTCACCTCAAGCCATGACCCCTCGCCCCAGGTCTGAGCAACCGACCCAAAGCATCCAGGAACAACACCCGTTCCTCACCCCTGGTGCACGTTGCATTCCAGAGGCTCCCTCGGCGATCACGGATGCCCACCAAGCGATCGGTCCCGACAGTAGCGACGCGCACGGCCTCAGCCGCTCGCATCATGCATATGTGCCGTGGAGCCGGCCCAGGGACGCGCAATGCCCGAGCACCAGCAGCTTTTCCAACGACTTAGATCAGGCCATCGGCTTTACGACCACGGCGATTTAGATCCGCGAGTAGGTTGAGTGGGCCAGGGCCAAGTGTCCATTGGGACAGCGTTGCTACGATGGTTCACGCCGGCGTGGGCTCTGCATTCCTAGTAGCGGCGGCCAGTGACTGGTTGGCCTGGTGGCCGCCGCCAACGGCGTCTCCCCAACGCCTGGTCCGGCACCTATGAGCCACGCATGCAGCCATGATATCATTTGCCGTCAGTCGCCCGGGTCCCTGGTGTCTCAGGTCGATAAAACCCTTTGCGCGTTCCTGTCGAGCAAGCTTTGTCTTTCTCGGGTGTGATTTTGTTCTTGCCTTTTCCACTCTTGTTTTTCGAGAAACAAGACTTTTGGTTGACAAAGTTGTACATTGTTTCTGGGTGACGAGTCATGGGGTGCACAAAACGTTCCGTGGCAATCCTGCTTGGTACGTTTGTTTCCCACTAAAGGAGGTCTAATGAATACCACTGACAGGAAAGCAGCTTTGGCGGCAGGAGTGCAAGCTGTTGCGCAGTTCGATGGCAGTGGCTTCAACGGCGGAGACAATCCCTTCGGGGGTTCGGGATCGGGTTCGGGGTCTAGCTCTTCGGGGTCATCATCGAGCGGCTTCAGTTTCGGATCGTCACAAGGCCGGCCAGATTTCGACATCGAAGCCGCCATGCGAGCACGCGCAATCCACGGCATCCTTGGAGCACTCGCCATGGTTGTCTTCTTCCCGCTCGGCTCCATCTTCATGCGCGTCCTGCCCGGCCGGTGGGCGCTCTGGGTACACGCTCTCGCGCAAATCGTCTCATACAGCGTGTACCTCGCGGCGGTCGGACTCGGATTATATCTCGTCAACGAGGTGCAGATTCCAGGTGGCGGTGGGAGTCTGGTATGTCGAAAGAAGCTTGATTAATTCGCGAATGCGCCCTAGCTAACAAGATGACAGATGACGAACCCGAACACGAGTTACCACCCTATCATCGGCATCGTTGTGCTTGTCTTCTTGTTCCTGCAGCCATTCCTCGGCATCATCCATCACGCCAAGTTCAAGAAGACTCAGCGACGGCAGATCTGGTCGTACCTGCACATCTTCAACGGACGGGTTTTCATCACGCTCGGCATCGCCAACGGAGGGCTGGGCCTGTGGATGGCGGGTGAGTCCAAGAAGCTCAAGACTGCCTACATCGCCGTCGCAGCTGTCATGTGGGGGCTGTGGATGCTGTCTGCGTGCTGGGGCGAGTGGCGCCGTTGGAGGGCAGCCAGAGGCCCGCCGAGGAAACCGAGCTATGTCGACGTGGCGTTTTGATCATCGACAGGACGGAACAAATCATGTTGGGCTATCCAGTTTGCCATGTGAGCTGGCACACGGCAGTAAGGTTGTGAGTTGAGGCGTGACGGAAGGTACTCCAGCATAAATCGTGATGGTGATGTTGTGTGGGGGAGGTATGGGACCCAAGCAGCCCCAGGAGCGCATGAATTCAGATGCCGATGCAAAACGAATGCGCAGCGTTATTCTAGCCTTGAGATGAGCAAAGATGATTGAGTTTGAATCTGGCGTGTTGAATTGGGGAGCCAACATTGAAATCGATTTGCCGGGGTGCGGTGTAATTAACGGTCCAAACGAGAGGCGATCGGAAAGTAATTCATCACCTTCCAGACCTTCGAAATTGGTCAGTTTTGCAAAGTCATGGAAGAAACCAATTACGAGTTTACAAACCGTCGGGAGAATCCAAGGAACCTGTGGGATCCGCTACGTGAGCCAAATGGTACCTGCCAAATTCCACTGTGCAGCTCAAAGGCCCCACCTTCCCCCACTGGCCGGAGAATTTCTCTCCTTCTTTCAACCTCATCCGCCCTTCGTTCAACGCTTCACGATCCACCTCAGACAGTGCGGCCCACTCTCGTTTTCGGCGCAGCTCGTTTGGGGCTGTCTGGATGGATGGACTCGCCATCGGGGTAGCATTCCTTTCTTTTGGCGAGCGAAATGGCCATGGCATCGCAGCAGGCCTCGACCATGCCAGCCCCAAATCTCACCACAGACCCGAGCACCATCACAGCGGTTGCGGCGCTGCCCACTGCTCCTTCCTTCACTCCCAACTTGCTGACGCTGATCATCACCACATCGCCGACGCCCTCCGCACCGTCAACCGAGCTGCTGGAGACCATCATTCTTTCGTTCCGCAAGCACTGCCCTGACCTAACTGAATGTCGGGTCATTCTGGTCATCGACACCTACGACCATGTCGCCCCGCACGGCAAGCATGCCCGCCTCAAGAAGGGCGTTGTCACGGCCGAAGGGGCTAAGAACCACGCCGACTACGCAACGAATGCGAAGGCATTCATCCTGAACGAGTTTTCACAGAATAGCGACCAGAGTGACGACGACGATCAGGAACTAATCATGAGCATCGGCCGCGCCGAGTTCGGTTGCACTGCCTACGCACACAAGGACAATGCCGTGCCTTTCGCGATAACCGAGACCAAGGACGGTCGCGTTACCTTCATCGAGCCCATGCAGCGCCTGGGTTTCGGCCTGGCTGTGCGATCGGCACTGCGCCTGACAAAGACCCCCTACGTCTGGGTGCAGCAGCACGACTGGTCGCTCGTCTATGACATCCCCCTTGCACCGCTCCTCGACATCATGCAGGAGTCTGAGCCTGAGCCTGAGCCTGAGCCTAAGCCTGAGCCTGAGCCCGAGCTTGATTCCGAGCCGCACCAGACTGTCCATGTGCCAGTCAAATACGTCTGCTTCCCTGCTGTGCGGATGCTGCAATACGCCAACTCGCCCCACGTTATGGATTTCCCGGCCCTCAGGGGCCTCACAAGCCAGCTCAAGCAAGACTTCACCTCGCAGTCGCAGCTCGATGCCGATAAGATCCCTCTCACGCCGCTGTTCTTCTGGCATGACAAACCACACATCGCCTCAACCGAACACTATCTCGTGCGCGTGTTCCCCAACCGTCTGGCGATGCTGCGGGGAGCTTTTATCGAGGACACAGCCGGCCACCGCGCGCGGACAGACATGAAGGATGGGCTGTGGGCGAAATGGGCTTGCTGGCTGTACTACCCGGACGAGGGGAAGCAGTTGTGTGTGAGACATCTGAAGGGTAGGACCTGGAGAGGGGCTGAGGCGGAGCTATCGCAGAAATTGGAGTGGTTGCGGCTGAACGGGCGAGAGTCATAGAGTATCACTATCACTGGCATCTGGAGTTTTAGGAGACCGGGGCGTTTATAGAGGGCTTCTGCTTGGGTTTGTGAGCATCTAGGCGGTGGTTTTAGAGTGACTATATCCGTACAGGGGTCAAATGGGTAACATGGATGAAAGATGTGATGGAGATATCTCGCACGGACGTTCAACACATCAATCTATCGCCATTCGGCCAGTCTTGTCTGAATTCTTCGCAGGTATGCACCGGACATTTACGGGTGTGGAAGCGAGGATTCCATCAACTACTACAAGTGTAGGGTAAGACAGAGCATGGGATAGGGAAAACAACATAATCATCTCCGCCGGAATTGATGGACGTAGTCTGATAATGTAGTTGTGCAAATATGATGAATTAGCATGCGGCATTTCACCGACCTGATTAACATCTTCAAGAGTGTCAAGCTTGTTTCAGGTGCCCCATTGAAAATCAAAACTTAATCGCCGTAGTTCTGAAACTCATGTTGATGCGATAAGCGAGAGTCAAGAAGACAAAAACCAAAATCTTGCCCGAAAATGAATCGGTGTAACTGGAAAAATGCAGCAAGGTAAAACCCATGGCCTTGGGTCTTGGGACGAGGGACAGCGCATTATTCGCGCTTCCATTATTCATCTCGGAAAATGTCTGGGGCCTCGGCGGACCCTGGCCCGCATGCTTTGTCAGTGCAGAGCCGAACACCTTCCAGTTCTGGGCTGTCTGTCACAAGCGAGCGTACTGTGTAGGAGTGGATCTCTCGACCGCCGCCCGCCCGCCGCCCGCCGCCCGGTTACACGTTAGGCGGGCGTTGGCGGATAAGCCGCCCGTACCGTACGTCAGTTGTCACCGAACGACCCCTGCGCGCTTGCCGCGCCAAGGTCCAGGGTTGATGCGGGGTGCAAGATTCTGAAATCTGACGCCTGGCCCGGTTCGTAGTGGGGTTCCCAAACTTTTTTTTTTCTCTCTCATCCCCCCCTCCAAGCTTTATTTTCTTTCTGTGATGTGAATAGTATCCCGTACACTCTCTTCGCGCTTCCTATCTGTCTGTTGAAGTACGTAAAATCCGAATCCCCCGTACCGGATTTACGTCGGAGTCTGTTCCCCCCCCCCCCCCCCCCGCAAAAACCAATCCTGACATTTCTCTGTGCTTAGCTTCCCTGTCAAGGTCAAGCCTCGACAGTTTTCCTCCCGTCCGAACCCCGCTATCCTATAATACCACCCATCGCCAAACGCGCAACGCGCCCAACACCGTCAAGATGGTTGAGAAGATCTATGTCACGTACAATGATGTAAGCCGCCACTCACCCGCTCTCTCTCTCTCAACGGCCGGTGGTACCAATCACCCCCTACTGCCCGTTGCCATGTAACGGCAAACGGCCGCCGCCCGCGATGCAAGCCAGTCAGCAAAAGAACACACAAGGCTAACCCCCCGTCTTTTTCTTCCACCCCAAACAGGTCCACAAGCTGTGCCAGGAGGCGGCGCCCAAGATCCTCGAGAACTTCCAGCCGCACCTGATGATCGCCATCGGCGGCGGCGGCTACGTCCCCGCGCGCATCCTGCGGTCGTTCCTCAAGCAGCCCGGCAGCCCCAACATCCCGATCCAGGCCATCGGCCTCTCGCTGTACGAGAGCCTGCCCACCGGCGACGCCGTCGTCGAGGAGCCCGGCACCAAGGTCACGCGCACCCAGTGGCTCGACCTGAGCGC
This sequence comes from Podospora appendiculata, assembly GCA_033675105.1. NCBI lineage: Eukaryota > Fungi > Ascomycota > Sordariomycetes > Sordariales > Podosporaceae > Podospora > Podospora appendiculata. The sequence continues at coordinate 951,557 of JAULSO010000005.1, read as the reverse complement.
CCTGGGCGAGATGGGCAACCTGGTCGGCAAGCGCGTGCTGATCGTCGACGAGGTGGACGACACCCGCACCACGCTCGAGTACGCCGTCCGCGAGCTCGAGAAGGACGTCGAGATTGCCCGCCAGAAGTTTGGCGGCGAGAAGGCTGAGTTCAGCATCTTTGTGCTCCATGTGCGTTTTCCCCTTTTGCCTCCTGACCTCGTCACACCAGAGGGCCTCCCAAATAATTACTGACAAGAACAAACAACAACAGAACAAGGACAAGTCGAAGAAGGGAACCCTCCCCCACGACATGCTCCAGCAGCACCGCTACCACGCCGCCCGCACCGTCGGCGACGTCTGGATCTGCTACCCCTGGGAGGCGGCCGACATCGACGAGCACGACGAGCACGCCGCCGCCCAGAAGGCCAGCGGCAACGTCAACCAGCAATGAGATCAACTAAAGCTCCAAAAGATCGCAAAATAATTCATCCCCAAAAGAGCCAAAAAAAATAGCGCGACGTCGGCGGCGGCGGCCATCGGGGCAAGGAGAACGAAAACCGACGATTTTGTTTACGCACAGCGTCTCGAAAAGCAGGGTTGTCGCCATGCTGCTTGCCGTAGACTGTCGGGAGGGGGACGCTATCCGTTCCTCATACCCCCTCCCGAGCATACTTCTTAGATTTCGTTGTTGTTGGGTCGGCACTCTGTTGGGTTTTTGATAGATACCTGATCCAAGCGAAGGAGCGCTGGAGTACGTACACCTGGGGGCTTTTCGCTGCTGGGACGGGTTGGTGCAACGTTTTGGCGTTCTACTCAGTTCATGGTAGGCGCGGCTCATTGGTACATCATTGGACATTGGCGAGAGCGCATCCATCCATCCACACCAGGTCTTGCTGTAGAAAAGAACATTAGAGAGCGCGATTCGCGCACGCTGTAAAAGAAATAAAAAAAAATGAATACCCAAGACATCAGAGCATTGCCCAAGAATACAGAAGAGAAAATAGGCTGTAATACACCGACCAACGCCGAGGCGTTATTCTATGTCTAGAGGTATCAGAAGGCTAAATCTAGGTATACACACAGACACAACAACACACTCCGAATCGAAAACGCAAGCCAAGCAAGCAAGCAAACCACCCGACGAGCGAGAAAGCCTCACCCGCCAACCGTCCCCTCGCGCAGGTGCTTCTCCTTCAACCTCTTCTCCTGCTTCATGAACTCCCTGATCCCGACCGGGACACTCTTGTACAGCTCGTCGTCCCACAGCCCCTTTCTCGGGGATGTCCCGACATCGCCGACCTGCCAATTGCCGCTCGAGCCGCCGCCGTCGTCGTCCATACTAACAGCCAACGAAGCAGCAGCAGGCTCACCCTTATCTTTCTCCGCGGCCGCCATGCTGGCGCCCGTGATGCCGACCGCCGCCCCGACCCCCTCGGCGCCGAGCCGGCGCTCGACCTCGGATTCGGCGGCCGCCCACGCCTCCATCTCGTCGCGGTACCGGTCCCACACGCAGTCGACGCAGCCGCTCATGCAGCAGTTGTCGGGCTCGTCGGGGCGCGGCGGCACCAGCACGCCCGCCACGAGGCGGCTGCGCATCCGGATCGCGGCCAGGCGCTCGGCGCGCTCGGCCGGCCCGGCTAGGCTGGAGCCGAAGACGATGCGGGCTCGGGCCTGTGGGGAGTCGAGATCGTTAGAGCCTGGGTCTTGTGATGATCGTGCGGGGGGTTCTTGGTCTTGGGAGGGAGCAGCAGCAGGAGGTGGTGGTGATGATGATGATGATAATGGTGGTGGTGATGGTGCGACGGACTTGGACTCTTTGGGTTTGCGCCCGCGCTTGGCCGTGGCCGGTGTGGATGCCGGGGCAGGTGTGGGCGCCAGGGCGGGCGGGTTGGGCTGCATGGGCTCCGAGGCGATGGACGACGAGGTCGGGGGAGCCTCGGGCTTCTTGCCGGCGAAGGGGGGAGGGGTGTTGAGAATGGCTTCGTAGAAGGCGCCAATCGGGTGGGCTTGCTCCTGGGAGGGGGTGGTCGGCTTGATGGAGGGTGTCGCAAAGGTGCGTCGGGGCTGGAGGTGCTGCTGGCCGAGAGCGGCGGACCTCAAGGGCCGCGCAGTGAAGATGCTTCTCCGCATGGTGATTTGTTGGTGTGGATGAAAGGAATTATCAATACCAATTAAGCTTCGAGGTCGCAGCTGCTGCTGTGGTCGAGGTGCTGGTGGGAGAGGCGTCGACTGGTGGACGTGCCGCGAGGAAGTGGATAGGCTTCGGCTAATAATGGAGGTGGAAGAAGAAGGATTTCGGACGAGATTTCAATTCGGGACGATTTCTCGCGCATGTCTTTGCCGGCTGCTGGCCGCTGGAGTCGTCCAAGCCTGGGGGCGGGAGTGAATTTTTAGTGGACTTTGCCGCCGGTCCAGGGACCCACGTCATCGGTTGCACGCGCTAGCGCTCGGGCCATCGCCTTCCAATACCCGCGGTGGAAGGGGAAGAAATGTGCCTGTCAACACTGTTGACTCAACAGTGCTGTCACGCCCCTTGGAGCTTCACGTGCATCTATCCTTCAACAGCAACACAACCCTCCCTGTCCGTGTGGAGTTGCAATTGACTTTATGTAAATACCCCAAAGGTCAGATTGACGTATCAGTGGTTTCCAGTTCAGGTACCGGGAACCATCTTTTTTGACGGTTTACTGTTCCGCTACAGCGCCCATACGCCGCTGGCACCTATCGTTATCACAGCATTCGTTCCGCATCAGCGCCAGAGAAGCCTAGAAGTCAACAAAGCCGCACAGCGTGACTTCGCGAAGCTGCGTGCCCCACTCGTCAACACCACGACAACAAACTCGCCATCGCGACTAGACGCGCCAATTGAGCCTATCCCGCGGCGAAAGACGCTGCGACCATGATACGATAGTTTATTTCTTTGTCACGGCGCGATGGAGACCTCCTTGCCCAAGCGGCGCAAAGTCTCGCTCCAAGCTGCCGTTCCGCTTCCCGCGCCAACCGACACCGCAACACCCAGAGAATCGCCCCCCAGGCCTGTATCCGCGGCCGGGAAGCGTCCCTCGTTCGCGTCACCGACGAGGGCAAGCTTGCAGCGATACAATCCCGACATCTTGCGCCGACGCTCAAGCCCGCCCAAGAAGCCCGGCCCCGAGAAGGACGCCGTTCTCCCCGCGTCGAGCCCAACGAGCACCGACAGCAACGAAAGTCTGTCGCGGGCTTTGACGGCACACCTTGAGCAGCAATCGAAAGCCGGCAACAGCAATGCTCGAGAGAGCCAGCTGCCCTTACCCATCGCAGCGAGGAGACCTGGCCCCAGCCAACAACAAACCGCAAAGCCTAGCCCCCGACCACTCCCACCACCAGGCCCAGACGATGACGAGGAGATATTGAACCCCTTCGGAGGTCGCGTGCTTCGCCGATCACCCCGCGCTGGAGTCCCATCCCCAGAGCCAGAACTACCACCAACGCCAGAGCACGGCGATCCAGTCGTCAGCACGCCGCCCTCGGGCATTCACAACACACCCTCCAAGCACCCCAGGCGCAGCCGAGCCCTAGCCGAAAGGCTCAAAAGCTCCTCGCCCCTCAAGCAACCGCCTCTACGACCCCCAACCAAGTCACAACCAAATCGCCCGGGCACCGAGCGGCTCGCAAGCCAGCTCAACGAACCCAATGCACTCCCTCCTTTAACAACAGCCGAACTACGCGGACTCCAACCCCCAGACCCCGACGCGGAGAAGAAAAAAGCCCGCGACTCGCTGCTCGCGGAAATCGCAGCGCTAGAACGCGACCTCGACCTCGCAAGCACCGAGAATGAACGCATCCGCCAGGCGCACCTCTCCAAGCGCGAGCCGTCACCCCCCACCGCCAGCACCAAAGACGAAATCCTCGACCTCCTCCGGCGGCGCGTCCTGCCCCCCGAAAAGGAGGCGGATCCCGACCCGTCGACGGCTTGGCTGCGCTCCGTTCTAAACCCCATCGCCTTCCTCCCCTTCAGCAAACCGACCGCAACACCAACCCCCGATCCCCCAGTGAAAGACCAACCCCCGCCCATCTCGCACCACCCCATCGCCATGACAGCCGACGAAGCCCTGCCATACCTGCAAGTCTTCACGCCCCTGACCTTCACCTCGCACATCTCCACGCTCCCGCGGCAGCCAGATTCCCCATCAACCCTGCTCCTCCAGCGGCACTCGATAACCGCGACCTCGACCTCCCCGCGCGGCCTCTTCGCCGCGTGGCTCGAGATGACGGTCAACACCAAGACCATGGCCGTCACCGACGTGGCGGTGCCGCGCCTCGACCCGGCGGCCGTGGCGGAGCTTAACCCGTTCATCGAGCAGATCGTAGCCAAGGACAGCGCATCGCCGAGCAGCGCCCTGGCCAACAACATCAGCGTGCTGGGCTGGGCCATGGGTGAGTGGCTGCGCGTGGCCACGCAGCGGGCCAAAGTCTGGTGCGTGCTGGAGCGCGAGCTGATGGGCGGGAAGGCGGCGCTCGAGAGCATGGTTGCGCGGGCCCGGACGCGGAGACGACGGAGTCAGAGGCAGAAGCAAAGGCGCAGGCGGGACGATGAGGGCGCTGATAGTGATGATGAAGATCAGGATGAGGAGGGGGAGGGCGGGGTGGGTAAGTACGAGACTGCGGAGTTGCTGCCGTTCATGGGCCGGACGAGCATGGACTTTGAGATTCCCGTGCTGGGCAGCGCTGCGGCGGCCGGGGACGAGCAGGGCTCCACGCTCAGAGTGCTGTGGCGGATCGAGTTTGACTGGACGGGCGAGGCGCGGAGCAATATCGGCGTGCTGGTGGGCGTGCCGGGGAAGTGTGAGTGTTTGTGCTTGTCCTTTTCAGTGGGTTCCTTGTGTTTGTTATCATGATGCTGACCTGCTGGTGTGTGATAGGGCATAAATGCGACGAGCGCGGCCAGCTGTCGGGGATTCCCAAGATGTTTGACGAGCTCATCCAGGGAGGCGATGAGCCGCTTACGGCGGTGAGGACAGTAGTGTCGCTTTTAGCAGGGGAGCAGGGGTCTTGAACGGTTCTGGATGTGATAAACCATCGCCTGGTGATGGATGATGATTGCTCGGTTGGCTGTCAAAATGCATAGAGGGTGGGTAGGTATCCTTTGTGGGGACGAGACGAATGTCAGATGTCTGGATGGGTGTGGCGTTTGGAAACAACTGGGAATGCAGACATGACATGGCTGCTCTTTTTGTCTCTTGCTTATTTAACTCGAGGCGGTTGCGAATATCAACCATCCTTACGGAGCGCACCCAATTATTCCTCGGGCATGGAACATGGTTGATCGTGTGTTTTTCCTCTTCATATTATGTTTGATCAAATGGCAACCAACAAGGCTTCAAATGCCTCTCCCGAAGGACGCCGTCCCAAGACATTGCAATATTGCGCTGTTCTTGCAACAGCCCAATCAACCGTAAGTTTCACCCCCTCTAAAAGATAGCCCTTCTGCATGATGGTAACTCTGACACATTTTCTTATTTCTTTGCTTTTTCCACGGCACGGCCCAGCCCACGACCTGCCCTGCTCAGTCGACATCGACGCCCTTGGACTTGAGATCGGCCCTCGCGATTTGGATCTCGGCCATCAGCTCGGCATGCGCCTCGGGTGTGTCGCGGAAGGTTATCATGCCCCAGCCGAGGCGGAAGAGGAGCCAGGCGCCGAAGGAGACGAGGGACCAGATGGGCAGCTGTGTGGTGTTGGTTGCCGTTGTCAGACATGGAACAGGCCAAGGAGAGTTTTGGGGGGAGGGGGGGGAAGAGACGACGTACCACGGGGATGATCTCCTTCTGGACAATGGTCGGGAGAGGGACGAGCTCGAAGAAGAGGACGAGGTAGAGCTGTTTGGTTTCGCGGGTTAGCTGACGCATTGGTGGTGGTTTGACGGTCGCGCGGGGTGCTCGGTGTGGTTTATGTATGATTCAGGTCGGGTTAGGTAGCTGGGAGAGCTGGACGACGACGTACCGAGCTGACGAGGAGGGCAATCGAGATGGTTTGCTGCGCGTGCGTCATGATGGGTGGTCGGTAGGTGGATGGATGGACAGTTTGGGCGGTGCTGCGGGGCGAGGATGCTTCAAACGTAGACAATTAGATGCGCAATGTTCAAACGTGGTTGGAATAGATATGCATACGGGCAAAGTCGAATATCGTGGGCTCGAGGTGGGATCGGCTTCGTGGGGGATGGACACTCTTTTTTTATTTGACAGGCCAGATTGAGAATGGAAGCCACGACAGCTTCCCAAAGGCGCTTTTCTGTAACCAGACGCGGGCGCGCGTTCCTAGCTCCGTCGCTTGGGCGGGCATGAGGTAAGCTGTCCTCCAGTTTCACCAAGGGTTAGGGTTGTGCCAAGCCCCTATTCCCGTCTAACCTCTCACCATCCCCCCTGAAGCTGAAGGCATTTGCATCAAAGGCATTAGCGAAAGAATCGGCAAAAAAAGCACTTTTAAGCCTCTCCGAGTTCTTCATCGTAAGTCCTCCATACTTAGAAGCTCTTTTCCAGGCTTTTCTCCATATCGTTCACGGTTCATAAACTCGTTGGTCATGCAATCCTCCACACCAGGCTCCCTTCTAGACGCAATTTGGATGACAGGGTCAGAAGGCCAAGAGGTCGGGAATACTCAGAAACGAAATATATCAAGCTACAGATAAGATATAGCCAGATAATCTCACGTTCCAGAGCATGAGTCCGCCTCCTTCACTCCCGGGCTCTTCCAGATCCATCAACACCCGACTGACAAGCCAAGGGTATCGGGGTATCTCTGAGCCCCTGTACGCCCCGCGTGGTAGAACGAATATGATCACACGGTAAGCAAACCCCGCCACATTGCCCCTTTTACCCCCTTCCCTTTTTTTCTCGAAGTTCCAAATCCAGTGTTTTCCAAAACGATACCGAGAACATATGCCGGGGAAACAAGTCTCTCCGCCAGAGACTCGCCAGTACACGTGCCCGAGGTGTGTTCAAGCCCAGTCCCTCCTCAATCTCCAAGCTCACTCAACCTGTTGTCTCACTCCTAGGTGATATGATGGCGAGAAGCCAAACCCGCAGCAGACAACAAGGCAGCCGACTCTCAAGTAGATCGCAAATGCGCTGCATTGACAGGCATAATTGCGGTGCTGGTGCTGGTGCTGGCCTGGTTACTGCTGCCCGCCCCCTCCAGGCCGTCGGCTTCCTCGATCGTGCTCAGCCGGGTCCAGGCAAAGACACTGCTCGACCGCGGCGGCGGGGTCGGCGGTCCTTGTTGAAACAATGTGTTTGCTCCGCCGTTCTGCTGCTGCTGCTGGCCACGGTGTTGATCAGCATCTGCTCCCCCACCCCTATCACCACCCGCAGCCGACTCCTCCTCTCTCACAAGCGTGACCGTGACAGTGATTCCCCGACTACTTACTACATCTCCCTCACTCCCACCCCCCGCAACGACCTGGGTGGTAGTTCCACTCGGCATGTCCTCAAGCTCGATATCTTCCCCCCCCCCGCCCATACCAAGGCCAACCACCCTCTGCCGGGCTCTCATCTCATCGATCCGATCCCTGCGCCTGCGGTCCGCGCGAGCCATCATCTCGCGACACCCGACCGGCCAGGGCATCCCGCCCTCCCACTCGAGCACAGTCTTGACGGCTCTGAGCACCCGCCCAGGCGGCGGGTGCGGGCCCGCGCCGCGCGTCCGGCAGCAATAGACATACGCCACGAACCAGACGGCGTACATGATGAGCCACAGCAGCGAGCAGACAAAGTACACGGGCCAGAGCAGGGCAAACAGGATGAAAAACAGCGCGAGCACGACGCGGCTGGCGATGCCGGTGATGTTTATGCGCTGCAGCCAGTAGTCGTCCCGGGACCGGAGGTGGCGGAACCAGAGGGTGTACAGGCCGATGATGGCGTAGAGCAGGGTGGCGCAGAACACCCACGCGGTATGCACGATGGCTTCTGAGACTCGGTTTTTTGTCCAGCCTTCTGACATTGTGGCGGCTCTTGGCTTGGTGCGTGGGTGTAGGTAGTGTGTCTTTGAGATGAGGAAAGAATGCCTTGTCCCGTCTTGTCTTGTCCCGTCTTTTCTTGTATTCCCGCTGAGATGATCAGTCACGTTGTCTATTGGCGTCGATCACCGCGGTCTGTTGGGCGGGTTCCAGGTTAGCAGGGGGAGGGCGAGCATGGATCGAGTACCCAAGATGCTCCGTCGGAATCGTCGCTTTACCGCTGGTCTGTCCACACCGTGTTAAAGGGCGCCGGAAATGACGAACCTGATGCCTCCTGCTCAAGTAGTCCGCTTTTTGTCAACAAACATTCCAGTACCTGGCAGCACCGGCTGTTGTCGTCGTGGGTTTAGCTTGAGCCTCAGCAGCAGCAGCAACGGCCAGCGTGTGCAAGAGAGAAGCTGGAAGTGCTGTCGAAATTAGACTGCGGGCAGAAACCGACTGGCCGGTGTCGACTTGGTCATCTAAATGTGAAGAAGAGCGAGCGTCCCAACCACGTACGGGCCGAGGCGGTCGCGGTTCTCTCTTACCTTCCCTAGGCTTCCACGACCCATCGAATGCCTGGTACTCAGACATGAGGAAAGTTCTTCAGCCGGGGTCCATTTGAGAAAGCCAATACAGGACACCGCTATCCGTCACCCCCGAATGACGCGGTCGCAGGTACCAGAGGACAAAAACTTGACCCTTTGGATAAAGGCGATCATCAAGGGTACCAGATATTTAGCAAACGTAGACCTAGGTAGCTAAGCTGTTAGCAAAGACGTTGAACAAGGCTTCGGGAAGGCTAAACGGAGAAGCTAGAAGAAGCCAAACTCGGCCTACGATGGTAAGCCGGCGCCAGTCCGGGCTACAATTCCTGACGCCTCCACTCCAAACCGAGTGGAAGATAAGGGACCGCCCTCGCAACCCTATTGCCGTACGTAACCTTGGTCCCAAAAGACCTTGTTATTGATACATATTTTTGACTGACCCCATAACCTAGGTAATAATACGAAGAGCGCCGCACATACCCATGTGCGTTCCGCCCAAGAGTTATGCCTCTTCCGGCCCATGATTAAATAGATACACGTAAGTACTCTCGTCTCCTCCAGGTCCCCCAAAACCAGCCAGGCATGGCACCCCGACCCAAAACACACCCCTGGTGGTATCAAAATTATATTGACAAAATTCGTCAGAAGAAAGACCGCTCGCATACAAGCAAGTCAACATCGCCACGGTGCACTTCGTCGTCCCGCAAGGCTCTGAAAGTTCCAGACGAAGGCGATGATCCGTAGTTCCCTCACCCCCATCCGCCCCCCAGTCCCGACCCACAGTCCAAAACCAGACTGAGCATGCTCCAGCATAACCATGGCTACACCCGAGCGCCCCCACAGATGCATGCTACTCGCACAGTAGGTCCAAACCCCTTCAGTCAAGATCCGTCAAACTCGTGTCGTGGCCCTCTCCGTCACCATCAACGCCTTTCCATGCACCCATCTCGGCAACAGGAACTCTCCCTCTCAGCCACCGGAGCGTTGCATCAGTCCCGCGCTCAAGGACACTGAACCTGGGCACACGGAACCGGTTCCCGCTGACGTCGAGCTTCTCCAACCCAACACTTCCTCCGAGAAGCCCAAGGCGTGGATTAAGGTGCGCAATGTCATTGTTGCTGGCATCGACAATCCGAATACCTTTGATCGACTCCGGTTCTAGTTCCGCGAGGTGGTTGTTGGACATGAGCAAAACAGCGAGGTTAGGAAATGCATCTCGAAGCTGCGTTCCCTTTGGCAGTGAAGAGATGCGGTTGAAGCTGACGTCCAGCTTCTGCAGATTTGGGGCGCGGAGATGGGCCACCAGGGGTCCTAGCCCTGTGAGATGATTCGAGGCCAGGTTGAGCTCCTTCAAAAGTGGTAGATCGAGGCCTTCATTGCCGCTGGTGCCGCCCAGATACATCTCCCCGGTAAGCTGGTTATGCGACAGAGATAGAGCAGTCAGGGTCTCGGCGAAGAAAGAAAGCGAATCAGGGAACACCGTGAACAGATTGTGGTGCAGTTGAATCTCGTTGACCCGGCTATTGGCCGCTACCTTTGAGCAGATGACCGGGTGCAGCGAGGCGATCTGTGTGTTGGACCGATCGAGAATGCCTCCCGCCTTGATCGGCCATGTCTGTCCGGTCAATGTGTGAGAGCGCGACCGGACCGGAGAGCTATGGGCAGACGTCGGCGGCGTTGCGAAGTCATCCTCGGAGCGACTATCGTCGACATCTTCGATCGCGTTGGGAACATCGCTGGGGGTTGTTGCGGCCCCATGCGTGGTCGAAGGATGGCTATTGGAGGGATAAGCATCACAAGCGTGATCTCCAGCAGGTGCTGGCTCCATCTCCGGCTCTAGATGAACCGGAGGCGGCTCCAGCCTCTGGGCGAGGATCGTCTTCATCTCGTCCGTGTCCATCGAGCTGAACTTCTTCTCCCGCAAGGGGTTTCCACTCAGCCGAAGAGTAGCGAGGCTCGTCATTCGCCCGATCTCAGCAGGAATCACGCGGATATCGTTGCTCGAGAAGTCGGCCGACCTCAGCTCCTGAAGGCTAGTGAATCCCTCGGGAATAGCATTGATGCTGTTCTCATCAGCAGCAAGGGTAACCAGACCGGTCCAGTTGCTGACGTCAGGCAGACACTGGAGCCGGTTCATCGATAGGCAAATCGAGTGCAGGGCAGGCATCAGAATGAATCTTCCTTCTGAAGGCGAGCGGAGATGAGACAGCTGATTGGACGAAACGTCCAGAGCCTTGAGGTTTGGCATGGCCTCCACCGACCCCTGGAAGAGTATACCACCCAGCTGGTTCTTGCGCGCAGAGAGCTCGGTCAAGGGCAACGTTGACAGGATGTCAAACGGTAATGTTTCGAAAGCATTCTCACTGATGTTCAAAACCCGGAGACGGGCCAGATCACCAAAGTTCGACGGCAACGACGAGATGTTGTTCCCGTGAAGGTCCAGAATCTCAAGATTGACCAATCTGGAGAACAAATGGTCAAGGGGGCCATAGAAGAGATTGCCACCGAGCTTCAGATCTCTGAGAGATGTGATGGTCGATACCACTTCTAGGCAATTGTTTGCAAGTCGGTTTTGAGACTGTTGATGGTCAGTACTTAACCACGCACACGGCACAGCTAGAGATACACGGTCAGACATACCAGGTTCAGAGATGTCAGCAGTGACAGACGCCGGAGCCCCATGGGTAATGCTATAAGCATGTTTCCATGCAAGTCAAGAGTCTCCAGTCCGGCAAAGATGTTTCCTTGGCTGTCTTCGTCATCAGCCATGTCCTGTGGATCAACATCAGGAAAGATGGCGTCGCTGATCATCTCCATCTCATTGTCAGCAGCGACAAATCTCGACAAGTCAACACTCTCCGCCCAAGCCCCACCAGAGCCGCTGATGGAGTCAAGGTTGTACATGTTCATAACTTCTGCTGGTATCTCCCTTAGGCTCATTGCTGCAATGTTCAGCCGCCCACTTGTCCTTGCCGACTCAAGCCGAGCTTGCAGCACCTTTGCCTGTGACTGGTCGTCCCTGCGCTGGTTGAAGGGGTCGTTGTTCAAGCCAAAGTCAAAGGTGTGGTCCGTGGGTATCAAAGGTGGTTCTTCAGACTCCATCACAGGGTCGGTTGCCGAAATTTGCTGCAATGCAGCTCGTTTGGCTGCTTTCGCCTTGGCAATCTGCTCGCGTAGGGCCGCTGACGACGTTCTTGCGCCCAGGGACGCAGCCGAGTCGGTCGAATCCGTGGTGAGTGCCGTGCTCGCAGATCTCATCGATGCGCTGGAAGGAATTGAACTCGCAATTGACGTGGCTGTTGACCGTTGTGAGGCTGAAGAGATCTTCCTAGATGTTGTTTCCACAACAGTGGCCTTGTTCAGTGTCGATACCGATGGCTTCCTGAAAAGCCCGTTGATGGACGGCCGTTTGGTAGGTCTTGCACCCATGGTTCTCGCTCCAAACCGCGATGTGGATACGTCGGGAACCCGCTTCTCTGGGCTGGGCGTTCTCGATCGCGGGATTGCAGGCGCCGGCGCCGCTGCTACGGGCGACCTGCCACGGTTCGCCGAAGCTAACACAGTCCTCCCGGGCATCGCAATGGCCGAAGGGGTCTGCAGCGACTGAAGCGAATGGATGCTCTTACGAGCCCTTAGAGGAGTGCTTTCGATAGTGTGAAGGTTGTTCTTATATGTGCTGATCGAAGCCCGGAAGTTCGAGATAGTCTCATCAGTCCCTGAGCTGGAATTTGGCCTGCTCCCGTTTCTAGAGGGGCCACGGCTTGATCCGCTGGACTGATGGCTTGAGCCCGGGCGAGAATCGCGACTTGATGGCCGGGATGGGCGCCTCCGCCCAATGGTCCCGGCACCACTTGTGTCGTGGAGATAGAATGACGCCGCTCCAACTTTGCCCCTGACAGAGGGTGACGAGGGTAGCTGAGATAAAGTCTCTATGGTCCTTTCCGCGAGTGACGGTCGGGGCTTGAGGGCAGATGCCCGGACAGTGTCGAAGTCAGCTGCATTGGTTGTCTCGAGTTGCTCTGTGTCCGTGGTGGTCTCAGGCTCCCTGAATGTGGATGCTTCCTCTTGGACGCCGGCTGTCGTGGCAGATATCCATTGCTGCGATGGCTGACGGCGGGGTCCAGTGCGGATCGCCGAGCCTGGCTGGGGAGCCTGACTCAACGGCTGTGCTACCGGTGTTCTCGCGGGCCTCTGCGGCGAGGCGGCATTTGAAGTGTATCTCGATGTTCGTGGGGCGCTTCCCGGCGTTTGGGACACAGGCAGAGGGGCTCGGGCCTGTGGAGACGACACGGCACGGAAGTGCGAGGCGGCCGAAGCAGGCTGCTGCTGCTGAGGGGTTCGGGTAAGCGTCGTGTTCTGGAGCAGCTGGTCGCGGGAAGGGGCGGCGCGGAGTTTGGGGTTTCGCAAGGTTCCGCCTGGAGTGGCCAGGGTTTCCCGGGATGGGGAGTGTCGGATCGAGCTCGAGCGGGGGATTGGGAGCTTGGAGGCCGATGACTGGACAGGAAGCTTTGACGGCCTGGGGATGCCGGTTGGCTGTTTAGCATGACGCTGCTGGTCGTCCATCTTTCCCGGCTGGCGTGGCTCTATTGGGGCAGCTGGCCGTTTGCGTACTGGGCGGTCTAGCTCAGCGTGCTCAGATAGCTGTTGAAGCTGTAGCTCGAGCTGGAGCTGCAACGCCTAGCGCTCCCGTCGTCCCGCACTGTGGGTGAAGTTGGGGGTGAAGTTGGAGACTGGAGAGGTCCTGGCGCGTTGACGGCGCAAACATTGACGCCACAACCATGCAGGATCGAAGGCAGGACGGAGGCGTGTTAATCTGTCGAAGTGGTCGAGCTCGCCTTTACAAGCAAGAGAATGCAAGGAGTGGCAGAAACGACAAAAATGGCAGCGAGTGACTTGAACAGATCCAGGCCGTGATTCTGGTCCTGTCTCTGGATATGTATGTAGCTGCTGGGCGCGTCGACGAGAGACGGTACGGACGAGCTACGCGCAAAAACGAATGGATGGAATGGTTGGATGGAAAAGTAAAAGTTAAATCAATGGATGCTGGTCGTCGATCTGGCCATTGATTGGCAGATTGCACGTCAAAACTCGACCCAGGCCAAGGCCCCGGCCGGCAGTGGAAACCTGGCCTGTCACACCAGTCAAGCCTGTCAGGTGGGCACCCGCCCGACCTCAAAGGGCTGAGAAGGCCTGGAGCGCAGCGGTCGTGGAGAGGTCTGAGCGTCTGTCATTCCTTCCTGCCTTCAAATATTTCACCTTTCATGATGTCACTGGCAATCCAGTGTTGTTGGTTTTTGGGAAAGAACAATTCACGATTGACGCGATTTACTCGCCCAGCCTCTCATCGCTCACTCCGGTCGCAAGCAGAAAGTGTTTCATGTGTGATTCCAGCGCGTTTGATGAACTGAAGTGCAGCCGACACGAACCAGCCGCCATCATGCAGCCGAAGCACGTCCCGGGAGACAGGCCGCCGGAGCGCACTGACGAATTTCTACAGCTAACCCGTACCGCAGCAGCGATCGTCCAGAACGAGCTGGAGGGAATCGGCGAAGCAAGAAATCGCCCTAAAAGAAGCGGGCAAGAGAAAAAACTACCAAAAGTGCGCCAATTGAATGCTGCAATACATTATGCATCAGAAGCCTCACTGCATGATGCCCTTGCCGGTCTGTCCGACATTCTGGACATCTCCCGCAGGATGATGCAGAACCTTGCATTGCGCCAATCGAAGAGAGAAGAAAATGGGGGGTCAAAAAGGATCCTCTTCAGTTGACAGCTTGAGCCTGCAACGCGAAGCAGACTTGCTAGGACAGGGGGGGCTCATTGGGACGGGGGAGGGTCGAAGGAATCCGCTCTGCATGCACCTGTCTTCTTGCACTGTAACACAACATGGCCAGACACCATCAGAGCCGCCCGGGGTGTTGCACAGCAGGAGGCAGTCACCAATACCAGTATGAGATAGGCCGAGCTCCCAGAGGAGGGAGGAGCGGTTTGCAACATGCGCCGGGCTTGCCTATAACCAAGAGATAAGCAAAGTAAGGCAAGAAGGTTCGAGGCTAGCATGGCAGTTGTCAATCTGCACTGCTCCCCTGCTCCCCGCCCATGGGCTTGGTCGTTCTCTCTTTTTTCTACCTGCTGAGACAAACGCTCTTCAATCTTGACTGCTCCCGTATCCAAAGAACTGTACTCAAGGCATTCACAAATGGCGGATCCGGCCGTGACCTCGACCTCCGGGACTCCCGGCCAAGAAAGCGCCCTCGGCCAGAATGCTCCGATCGAGATCGACGAAACATTAGTGGGTTGTCTGTGTCACCTAATGCCTATCTTGGCTACACATTCCCTTTCTAACCCGCCATGGTAGATTGATGATGACGGCGATTCAGCCGTTGGCTCTCAGATGTAATTAAGCTGCGTGTTGCCAGTTGAAGTTGATGCAGTCCGTCCTGCTCGTACTTACATGTACTCAAAAACTCGTCGCCAGCTCTCGCTTCACCGAGTCGTTGAGCTCCAGCGTCGTAGACTACCCCTTCGCCCATGGCCGTCGCTATCATAAGTTCCGGTCCGGAGCCTACCCGTTCCCGAACGACGAGGCAGGTCCAACTGGATCAACTTATAATTACCTAGTCATCCAGAGTACTAACAAACACTCCAGCTTGAACTGAACCGTCTTGACATGGCTCACGAGCTCATAGTCATCGGTACAGGTGGGAAGCACTACTTTGCGCCTGTCGAGCATGATAAGCTTCACAGGATCCTCGATCTCGGCACTGGAACCGGCATCTGTACGTGTTCCTGATACGAGCCTGTGGTGAGATTACCACCCCCTACTGAAATACCAATGATTCTAGGGGCCATCACTGTTGCAGACGAGATTCCCAGCGCAGAGGTCATCGGAAACGACCTCAGTGCAATCCAGCCAACATGGTATGTGTCGACTTATTTCCCAATGGATTCAAATTAGAAAGCACCCTTCTCACCATCTCCATATAGGGTCCCTCCAAACGTCCGGTTCGAGGTCGACGACATCGAGAGTCCCTGGGTCTATCCTGAGAAGTTCGACTGGATCTTCTGCCGCTACCTGACAGCATGCATTCTCGACTGGCCGAAGCTCGTCGCCAACGTCTTTGAGTAGGACCGAAACTGAACCCCATCCCTACAATCCCCATAATAGCTAACCACCCGGGCCACCCCCAGAAACCTCAACCCCGGCGGCTGGGCCGAGTTCCAAGACTTTAACCTAGAGTTTTACTCCGAAGACGGCTCCCTGACACCCTCACACACCACCAAGCAATGGCTCAAGGCCCTGGTCGAGGCCTCCAAGATCACCGGGCGAGAGATGAACCCGGGCCCGCTGCTCGAGGGCTGGGTGCGCGACGCCGGCTTCAAGAACGTGCACCACCAGCGCTTCAAATTCCCGCTCGGCCCCTGGCCCAAAGACGACAAGTACAAGGAGATCGGCCTGTACAACCTCGCACAGTTCGAGCAGGGGCTGGAGGGCTTCTCGTTTGGGCTGCTCGTCGGCGTGCTCGGGTGGACGCGGCAGGAGGTTGAGCAGATCCTGGTGGGCGTGAGGCGGGATGTGAGGAACCCTGCTTTGCATATGCAGTTTGATTACCACGTTGTGTATGGGCAGAAGTTGGATTAGGGTAAGTTGCTGTAGGAGGTTAGATTGGCTATCTAGGGCTGCGCGACCCTGGAAGAAATGGGACTCTTAGATTCGGGTGGCTGTTGAAACTTAGATTTCGAGCTGTCATCAAGAAGATACACATGGACGCAACTTCACAACCTTACATCCTTGTCTAGATAGTCTGGATCTACTTGTTCTATCGGCTGCACATCTTTGAGTTCCACTGCGCAAAAACTAGCATAGAGTTTGCCAAAAGGCATATTATACGCTGTCCGCCTCTTCCTCGGCCTCCACTGGGCCCATTATTTAGTCCCTCATTTCTACCGCCTTTGAAATGGAGTATCAGGGATCGTGTTATAGCTAGGTACCTAGGTAGTCAGTAGCAGACCAATGCTTGCTCTCTATTCTCAACAGCTGGCAAGTCAATCTACCTAGACAGTTGATCCAAGGCGCTTGTCAATGTCAACAGATTGAAAGACATATCTTCTGGGAACGATACGGCCCGGATAACACAACAAAGAAGCATGCCCCGCTCCATCATGGCCCGTCGAGTTATTCAGGGTGTGATGTATGTGGGAATGTGTGTAAAGTTGAGTGAGATGAGTGACTAACGTGCATGATAAGCGAGCCGATAATACAAGCGAGCCGATAATTCCGTACACGACGCGTCTTCTCTCCACTCAACATCACTTTTTTCCTATAACTCAAGATGTCTTCTAGTTCAAAGGAAACCAGGGTAATCTTAGCCCTTGAAGCTCTTAAGAAAGACCCAAAACTTAGCCTCTCAGCTGCAGCAAAGCTTTATTCTATACCGTATACTACCCTTTACGACCGACGCGCCGGCCGGCCTGCACGACGCGATCTTCCAGCCAACTCGCGTAGTCTAACGGATCTAGAGGAGCAGACTCTAGTTCGGTATATTACTGAGCTATCTGAGCGTGCATTCCCTCCCACGTTACGTGGTGTGGAAGATATGGCCAACTATCTACGACGCGAACGCGACGCGCCCCCTGTCGGCAAACGCTGGGCACACAACTTTTGTCATACGCCAGCCAAAGATCGATACGCGTCGTTCGCGTAGATACGACTACCAGAGGGCCAAGTGTGAAGATCCAAAGGTCATTGGCGAGTGGTTTACGCTTGTGCGGAACGTTAAGGCTAAATACGGTATCGTGGACGACGATATCTATAACTTCGACGAGACTGGGTTCATGATGGGCAGCACCTCCTCCAGCCACTCGATGTTGGCTGCTTTGGGCCGCTGAAACAAGCGTACGGTCGCCAGGTTGAGGACTTGGTGCGGATGCATATCAACCACGTGAGCAAGCTCGAGTTTCTCTGCGGCTTCCGCGAGGCCTTCTTTGCCTCTATGACAGATAGGAATGTTCAGGGCGGCTTCGCAGGGGCTGGCCTTATGCCGTACGATCCAGAGAGGGTGCTTTCTAAGCTGCATGTAAGGCTTCGTACACCAACGCCCCTGAACTCGCGGGCCGGCACACCACAACCTTGGGTCTTCCAGGCACCACACAAACCCTCGAGAAGCGACCTCGCAGTCAACGCTTATTAAGGCTCGCATTTCCAACCATCAAGGCAGCTCTCCAACCCCGATGCTAGCTGCTATGGACCAGCTGACCAAGGGTACGATGGCTGTGATGCACCAGGTGGCCCTCCTTCGGTCCGAGAACGCTGCGCTCCGCAAGGCCAACGAGGCACTAAGCAAGCGCCGGAGAGCCAAAAGAACACGTGTGCAGCTTGGAGGATCACTTAATGTACAGAATGCACACGATGTACTGGGCCAGAGGGCCGTTGATGGGGAGGGAGCGCAAGAAACGCAGCCTGATGGGGTTGGTGCAAGGGGGGGTCTTACGAGGGTTCGGTGCTGTGGTGTGTGCGGCAAGCCTGGCCATAATGCCCGCACTTGCCAGGAGGTTGCAGAAGCATCTGATTCAGCTGCTTCTGATGTAATTATAGTTGGTTCCTAGTGTTGTTGTTTTGCAATGAAGGATAGTTGTTGTAGGGTAGAAGAGAGCTATCGGCTCGCTTGTATTATCGGCTCGCTTATCATGCACGTTACCTGATATTTCTCTGAACTAGTATCTCAACCCAATCCATGGGCCTGTTGCTTCTTAACTGTGTTGTGGTCCAGGCATAAAGAAATGATTTCATAACATGGTGGTCCAATCCTTTGAAGAGCATTCAGGGCTCCCAGTCCATGTTGAGAAGATCCGCCAGCCATGATTCCGGATCATTGATACTGAAAAGGGGCATAGTGAGCTGCCCATCGGCAGGCACCTCGTCGACAACCATCCCAACAGGCCCGCTCTCGCTCCGCTGGGTGCCTTGAAATACAGCCTGCGTATTCACACCCGCCTTGCTCTCCGCAGCCGCCCATTCGGCCATAAACCCCTTCTTCATGGAACGGATGATCTTGATCCCCCTGCTGAACTGGTCCCCTTCCGTGCGGCAGCAAGACTTGAATCGCCGCGCGAGTTCGTCGCAGACGCTGATGATGTCGAGTCGCTCCTTGACCTTGTAGCGGTCCCACGAGGGATCATCTAGCAGCGTTAGGCGATAGAGCATCATGACGCAGTGTGCCATGTGGCACCAGTGGTTAAAGGCCATGCCAACGTAAAACTCGTCCTCGATCGAAAAGTGCATGTCGAACCACGCAGCAATGGCCGTCAGACATGCCTCGAGGAGTTCGTACCGCTGGAAGTCTGGGTTGAACGGACTGGGTGACTTGAGGTTGATCAAGCTTCCTTGGATAATGCAGAGCTCGGTGTAGTACATCTGACTCCGGATCGTGTCTGTGTTCCACATTAGCGTTGAAAGGGCCAGACGGGGTCTACATAAATACCGTGTTTCTGTAAGTGGTCCGGAAGTTGAGCTCTGATGGTTTGCAGCTGGCTGCGTAGAGCTGAAAGATAGTAGGTCGGGGGGCCACTGATGCGAGACTGGTAGATGGAGCGGCTGAGTTGCTCGAGCACCAGCTGGATTTTGACTTGGGCAACAAGCAAGTCGTCGCCGTCCCACTCTCGCTGCTGAGAGAGGATCTGAAGAGACTCATCCAAATGGGACGTCCAGATCAGCGAGTCTATCCTCTTGAGAATATCCGATGCCCTTCATGCTCATGTCAGCTTGGACTTCAGTCGTATCACGTAGCCAGTGCCTTTGTGGTGCTTTATTAGTCCCGGGTATAAGGTTTGACTCACTGGGAAGTGACGCAAAAGGCAGCGAGAGCAGCTCTCCTCTCCTCCAAGGTATTCTCCTTGGCAGGAGCTACAAGCCCTCTTCCTTCAGGAAATTGATATTTGACATGAGGAGCAAATGGTTCAAGCACCATTCGGTTCAGTCCGAGGTCAAAGACCAGAGACTTTACAAGCGATGCCATTACTGATATATATGGCTTTCCCTCTCGGTGGCCATATGCCCTAGATAAATCAGATCAGCAAAATTCTTGACGCCGACATTTGGGGCTCCCAACGGGAGTCCTGCTTACCAGCACAGGTACGCCAACAAACCTAAAAGTAAGTCCAGAGACTTTTCGCTTTCGATAAGCATTTTCTGGGCGACATACTGGGTCGCCGCATCGCTCATGAAAACCTGCCGCTCCAGTTTGCGGCATGTGATTGTCATGATATTGAACCACAATAATGGAGACAGCTCGCGGAGCCGGTCGGATGTCATGGAGGCCGGGAGATAAACAAAAGGCATGAAGACTAGCATGTGGGTGCGGAACTTCTGCAGGTTCATCTCAGCCTCGATCGAGGTCAACTTATAACAGCAAGACATCAGAACCGCTATCGGGTCTGGCGGGGGCGGAGGCGCTGTCCCACTTGTATTGACGTTCTGCGGATCAAACACATGTCCTAGGAGAGAGCCATTGCATGTTATGCGTGGCGAGCAGCGAGGTGGCGCATGGTCACTGGCGAGGGGCGGAACGGCCGTGACGGGTCCATGATCAGCATCTTTTCCATGTGTGGTATTCATAGTCTCTGGTAAATCTTCCACGGCTGCGGGAAGTCCCCGGCGGTGCTCGAAGTTGACGAAACCTAGGGCGGGTAAAAAGGATGGGGGTTGGTTTTGATCAGAGGCAACAGCGGGCGAGTTGCTCTCCGCTTGGGTGGCACTAGTTGACATGGTTGAGTGTGTACTTGGCGCAGGAGTGTTGACCCCCAGGTCATCCGCTGGCGTCGGAGCAACATGAGGAATAGGAGGAGCTCCAGAAGGGCCAGGAGCTGGGGTGAGTCTGTGAGCTGTCGCTGTCGTTGCCAGGGGGTTGTTTTGCCTCCGAAGAAGAGCGACAATATCCTCCAGCTTCTCCTCAAGCTGGGCAGCGCGAGATATCTGGGGCCTCCTGCCATTGCGTCTTCGAACAGTGGCGGATGGGACGCATTCGCGTTTCAGTCTGAGGCATCTGGTAAGTAGCCATCCAGGCAGTTAGCAGGCCAGCCTTGACATAAACCAAGTCCCATGGATGGAGGTTCAGCCGCGAGAGAAAAAAAATTCAGGGATAAAAGGAACTTCGAACCAAATTCTTGAAGGTAAAACCAGATAGTTTCTTACCTTTCGCAGTTAGGCCCTCCTTCAGGGTAGATGCATCGACATTTTGCCCGAGCACAGTTAGCACAAGCTCGTCCGTACGGGGCAGGTACCAGGCCAGGAGATCTCGTCGTCCGGGTTTCGCTAGCGTCAAAGCTGGCCTCTCCCTCTCCACGGCCATGGTCCATCATACCGAGGGAACGAAGGGTTAGGGTTTAGGACTGTTCGATAATTACGCCACCGGCTGGGCAGGATCGGGACACATGGAATTGGACGGTGGAACAGAAGACCGGATTGATTGATTGAGCAACAAAGCGAGTCAGCTGCCGGGCTGCAAATACCCTAGCTGTGGGACATGGTGACCAAGGACCTGCGGGTTGCTAAGGCACTGCAATGCGTGGTGAAGCTCGGTTCCGATCGGGCGGGATTGGGAACAGGGACTAACTCAATGACCGGACGGCTGGTGGAGTTTGGGGGAATTGCGCCTCAAATATCCTGCACCATCCTTCACGTTGGCAGCTGGAACGGCACAGCAGACCGCCAGCACGAGGATTGGCCACCTGTGAACTTCGAGCTGCCAGCTGTGGTCCAGGCAGAATATGTGGCGGAGTTCGGACTGCACATCGGTGTCCCGAACCCCGCCGTGGATTTCCCCGAACCCTGTCACCTGAATTGGTGGTGTTCTAGACCCCTGTCGGTGAGGTACTTAGGTACCTATGTGGTTGCATCGAATCCCGTCGCATCCACTTCGTGCATGAAGCGAGCAACGACAACATCTTCATATCAATCCATAGCCCAAGCTAACATCACCACGTCGGTTTCCCTAAAATGCCGGCTGTAATAATAATGCGAGCGACTTGCGGCCGGTGTGTTTTAGAAGCTTCATGATTACATGTATTAACCAGCCATGTTGTTGCTCGCCAACTTGACTTGGCGCAAACTAGACAGACAGCCTCAGCAGGCGGTTCGGACATGCGAGCCATGATGGTTGCCGAGGTGCGGGAGCGGTGTTAGGTTGGGACGGAAATAAGCTGGTCAGCGGCCCAGTCCAAAGCCGCTGGGTGCTGATCGAAATTCGATCCATACCTTACCTCATCCAACGATGTTAGTCACCTCACTTATGAATGCCGCTCTTGGTGCGGGTGAACACGGTACATAGGTCTACGTACTCTACCATGTAAACGTCGCTGTAAATTTTCCCAGTTTCGGTGAAGGCAAACTCCGTCGCGTCGTGAATCTTGAGGAAGGAACAAGGAACACAGGTGGGGCCCTGCCGACGACGGTATTGAAGGAGGCTGGACTTTCCTTCATCCCATCTTTTGATTCACCATCATTCACCCTCGCGGGGTTCGGTCTCAGGATGTCCTTCCATCTCCGGCCAGCATCGAGAATTTTTTTTTTAACAACGTCCTCCCCTCCATCCAACTCGGTGTCGTCCACCTCATTCTCGCACCAAACCTCACTTTGTTTGGCATCATGACGAAATCCGTTCGCTCAACCTTGCCCTCCGCGACGCACGACCGATTGTCGGTCGAGGCGCTCCCCGTCGAAGCTGAGAACATGAAGATGGCGACGATTCCGCGAAGCTCGGATAGCGACATGACCTCGACGAATCCCGCAGACGAAGGCGCCGCCGGCGCCAACGAGCCCCAGTATCTTACCGGTGTCAAATTCTGGACAATCATGGCTTCAGTCACTGCCGTTGCCTTCCTGATGATGCTCGACACCTCCATCATCTCCACAGCTGTGAGTGTCTCCCCGATCTTGTCTCGCCTTGGAATGAAATCTCCAGGTTCGCATTGTCCAGAGCTGACCGCAGCGACCCAAGGTGCCTCGCATCACTGATGAATTTCATTCGCTCGAGGACGTGGGCTGGTATGCAAGCGCATATCAGCTCGCTAGCGCTGCCCTCCAGCCACTCACCGGCAAGATTTACACCAAATTCAGCCTTAAATGGTCATTCCTCGGTTTCTTCGCCCTCTTTGAGATCGGCTCACTCATCTGCGGCGCCGCTGTGTCTTCGACAATGCTGATTGTCGGCCGTGCCATTGCCGGAATGGGTGCATCGGGCCTCATGAACGGTGGCCTCACGATCATTGCCAGCGCCGTGCCTCTGGACAAACGGCCTTCCGTCACAGGTAGCATGATGGGCATCTCGCAACTGGGCATTGTCTGTGGACCGTTGGTTGGCGGCGCATTGACTTCGTATGCAACATGGCGATGGTGTTTTTACCTCAACCTTCCCTTCGGTGCCATCGTGGCCGTCGGCCTCTTTCTCGTACACATACCCGACCAGATCAAGAAGCAAAGCCCTATCTCGGTCCTCCGAAATCTGCACCACGAGCTTGATCTTATCGGTTTCGTCTTGTTTGCCCCGGCCGCGATCCAGCTCCTTCTTGCTCTTCAGTATGGCGGCTCCGACTACGCCTGGAACTCGGCGACTGTCATCGGGCTATTCTGCGGCGCCGGTGCGACGTTCGTTGTGTGGCTTGTCTGGAATTGGCATTGCGGTGAAGGCGCACTGATCCCTCTGTCCACAGTGAAGAAACGGGTTGTTTGGTCGACGTCCTTGACACAGTGGCTTCTCATGTCGACGCTCTATTGCTCGACCTACTTCGTCCCCATCTACTTCCAGGCGGTCAAAGATGCCACTCCAATTCTGAGCGGCGTCTACATGCTGTCCAGCATCGTCAGCCAGCTCCTTTTTGCTATTTCCTCAGGCGTGCTTGGTGAGTCCACGCTGTTCCCTGGAAAATACATCCCGGATCCCCTTTCCTAATCTCGATGAACTAATTAGTTGAGCGCACTGGTTTTGCCATTCCATATGCTGTTTTTGCTGGCATCCTCGCGGCAGTCAGCAGTGGTCTCATGGCTACATGGTCACCGACAACTCCCACGGGCGAGTGGGTTGGATACCTGATTCTGGGCGGTTCAGGCCGTGGTGCCGGCATGCAAATGGTAATTACGCCCGCGTCCACCTATTCTCTCTAATGATTGACTAACGCTTCGCCCTCAGCCAACGCTTGCCCTACAAGCTACCCTACGACAGGCCGAAATCGCTGTCGCAATAGCATTGCTCATGTTTTTCCAGATGCTCGGGGCCGCCGTCATGCTTGTTATCTCTAACATCATCTTCATGGAGACTTTGCGGTCACAGCTGGTAACCCTGGTCCCAAACGCCAATGTCGACGATATTATCAAGGCTGGAGCAACTGGCTTCCGGAATATTATCAGTGCAAAGGACCTGCCCGGAGTTCTACTGGCCTTCGCGAACAGCATCGACCGCGTCTTCTGGTTGGTAGCTGCACTCGGCGGACTGTCTGTCTTTACCGCATTGTTCATGGGATGGGTCGATATCCGCAAGAAAAAGGCGCCTGCTACCGGTTCCGAGCAGGCTTGAGCAGTGAGCAAGGCTGTGATTATGATTTCACGTTCTGGCTTCGAGCGAAGGCATTCAAGGAGAAAGAGGGCGAAAATCTTTACCTTCTCTTTGGAGACTCCGGCATATGCCGTGAAGCTCCCAGTATAGTTATTGCGGCTGGCTGATTTTGAGTTATCAGCTGGTTTATCTCGGTTTCTTTGCCCTTTCGTTTTTCTCGTCTTTTCGTTTCTTCTTTTTTTGGAGGTGTCAGACTTCCTCGAGCATTAGCTGGGTCTTGTATATCCGGGCTCTCTTAGCCCCATTCTCGACCGCAAGTGCATGGCGTAGAAACTTCTCAAGCGATAGGCATACAGCTTGTATTGATTAAGGGGACAAAAATGTAGATAAACTGCGTTACTGCAATAAATACATGCTTTGTCTGCAATGCCGAGGTTACCGACGTCGCTTTCACGATCACTTGAGACATGGAAGTATATCATTGATGAATTAACTGACGGCAGGAATGACTTAGATATCGTGGAAGCAATGAAGATGCAAGTTCGAAGTCCAGCCAGGAAATAGAGTGCCCCGGCTGTTTGTCGCGATTTGGTCGCGCTGTATAGTGGAAAGGAGAGATATCGGATTCAGGTGATAGCCGAGGCCTCGACCCCACAGTGCCACGCAAGAACGCGACAAACTTAGGTAACCTGCATCATAACCGAGGACCACAAGGGAACGAGCGATGCGCTTCAGAAACTACCGTACTTAGACAGGCATCAAAAGCTACCTACATTGGAAATCACGTCGAGGCTACTGACATATGAAAACTGAAACCATAAGCAACAAACGCGACCTTATTTACGGGCTAGGACAGGCGGCAAGTTATTCTCGAAAACACGATGATAGGGAAGTAGGGAAGACTTTTCTTCTCCATGTCGCGACCCAAAGGCCACGAGCACAGCGAAAAAATGTTTAGCGTCTCTTTGAGTAGCGTGTCATCCTTAGTGCAGGGGCCATGCTAATCTTCTCTGTATCGTTTCAAATTGACCATATTGCCCGAAGGCAAGGAAAGAAAAAGAGAAGAAAAAGGAGCAAGAAGAGAGGAGGGCGGCGAAGATTATATATCAGGCCAGCATGGTCTGTGCACGGGTGCACCTTTTCTGTGAGATTTCTCATCGGCCCCGCTTTTGGGTTGTGAGTCAGCCACCGGATCCACTGACTCATCCACAGCTATGGCGGGCACGTGTGGCGGCGGCGTGACCCTTGACGGGGATGATGCAGTAACG
Source organism: Podospora appendiculata (assembly GCA_033675105.1). Classification (NCBI taxonomy): domain Eukaryota; kingdom Fungi; phylum Ascomycota; class Sordariomycetes; order Sordariales; family Podosporaceae; genus Podospora; species Podospora appendiculata. Next base: position 926,244 of record JAULSO010000005.1, on the reverse strand, counting down.
CCAGCTCCGACTCCGACGCCGCCTCCGACGCTGCGCGCTGACGACGTCGCTGATTGAGCTTCACAGCTTCTCCCCTGCGCAGGTAGCAGCTACCTGACCTCGCCAACAAGTTCCCAGCTTCGAGCACACCAACCAATCTGGTCCCGCGACAGGATAGCAACAAATGCGACAATGGCGCGAATACAGCACCACCTCGCCGTCCTCTTCCTCGCGATCCTCTCTCTGACCTCCCTCGCCGCAGCAGCTTGTAAGCTCCCTTCCCTCCCCTCCCTCCCCCATCTATCCATCCAAAACCACCGAACATCTCACTAACCGCCACCACCAAACTGCAGCCGCGCCAACCTTCTGCAAATGCACCTGCTTCACAAACAGCACCATCATCCCCCTGGGCCCACAATCCGGCAACCCCCCCGCACAACCACCACCACCGCCCTCCAAGCCCAACACGACGCCCGCCAACATCGTGCTGGCGCGCGGCACCTCGTCCTCGTGCACGCAGTGCAACCGCGCCTTCTGCCTCAACTACAACCTGCCGATCTGCAAGGACGCCGAGGAGAAGGACGTGCTGACGAGCTGCTTCCAGCGCGACAGCCGCAAGGACCAGATCATCGTGTGGGGCTTCATCCTGGGCACCGCGGGGCTACTGGGGTGGGCCGGGGTGCGGAGGCTGCTGGAGATGCGCGAGGGGCGGAAGACTGTTTTTGGAAGTGCCGGTGGGAGCGGTCTCGTGGGAGGGACGGGGCGGGTTGCGAGTGCCTTTGGGAGGAGGGGCGGTGGCGGCGGCGGCGTGGATAATCGGGATCGGGGGGCTTATAGTCCTCTTGAAGACCCAAGACGTAGTGCCGGTTGATTCGGTGAGAGGAGAACCGGTGTTTGTTTGTTTACTTGCTTGTTTGGCCGTCTGGCGTTCTGGTTAGGTAATGAATGGGTCTGAATCATCCAGCGTGTTATGTTGAAACGTTCTAATTGGCACACGATACTGTATATCCAAAGACGAAAAGGCGTAGATCGGTGTTGGAATGGTGGTCTATTTGATGAAAGCAGCGAACGAGCGAGCCAGGCAAGGCTTTGTGGTTTCACTAAGAAAACAGTTTTGCACTCTTGAATCCCCTTGTCACGTCTCGCAGCAAGCCTGAGCCATCCTCGAATGCTCTTATGATCTATATGAATGGATGCTTGGAAAGGGTTATATCATAGATACCATTATGGTGTGACTCCGAGCCCCTATTCTATAGATGCCGATCCGTCGTCATAAACCGATGCTCTAGTCTAACCCACACACGCGCGCCCAACCCCCATAGGAAGAAAACAAATGTGCAATCTTTCTCTAAAACCTTCACCCCCCCTTTACCCGGCTATAGCGGCCCTGGTAATGAGGTGGGTGTGACAACGCCTTGAACCATGTTTCTCTCTGGCTGCAACCCTATTTTTTCTGCGCCGGCAAAGGCACTACCTCCGCTGAAGTGAAGCTCCTAGTCCTCCTCCAGGACGGAGGCTCTGCGGAAACCGCGGCCAACGCCGAGACCGTAGTCGGTCGACGTGTTCAGGGCCCGGCGGTCGCGGACGGCGGCCGCAAGGTCCTCGAGAACCGCGACTGTGCTCTCCCAGTCAATACAGGCATCAGTGATGCTGACACCCTTGCGCAGGAACGAGGGACCCTCGACGGGCACCTTCTGGTTGCCCTCGTAGATGTTGGACTCGATCATGACTCCAATGATGGCAGTCTCGCCCTCGCGGAGCTGGTCAGCGACGACCTTGGCGACCTTGGGCTGGTTCTTGTGGTCCTTGTTGGAGTTGCCTATGGAATTTTGGTTAGCACGGGAACGCAGTTGTTGCCATATGATTGGCGAAAGCAGACTAACCATGCGAGCAGTCAACCATGATGGCAAGCTTCTGCTCTTTCTTCATGAGGATTTCCTTGGCGGCCTGGATGCTGGCCTTGTCGTAGTTTGTTCCCTTGGTGCCTCCGCGCATGATGACGAAGCCGTGCTCGTTGCCCGACGTCCGGGTAATGGCCGCCAGCCCCTGCTTAGTGACACCCATGAAGTGGTGCTTGGCGGCGGCAGCCCCGATGGCATCGATGGCGACGCTCAAGCTGCCATCTGTGCCGTTCTTGAAGCCGATGGGGAACGAGAGGCCAGAAGCCAGCTCGCGATGCAGCTGACTCTCGGTGGTGCGGGCACCGATGGCGCCGACCGAGATGAAGTCGGCAAGGAACTGGGGGGAGATGGTGTCAAGCATCTCGCTAGCAATGGGCATGCCGGTGGAGGTGAGGTCGCAGAAGAGTTGCCTCGACACGCGGAGTCCCTTGTTGATCTTGAAGCTCTCGTTGATCTCGGGGTCGTTGATGAGACCCTTCCATCCCACAGTCGTCCGGGGCTTCTCGAGATAGGCGCGCATGACGATAACCAGGTCGCTGGACAGCTGCTGAGAGAGCGTCTTCAGGCGTGTGCAGTACTCAATGGCAGCAGCAGGGTCATGGATAGAGCAAGGTCCCACGATCACCAGGAGGCGGTCGTCACGGCCCATGATGATCTGCACGGCATCCCGTCTGCCCTTGACAACCGTCTCGAGAGCGGCATCCGGCATCGGGATCTCTGAGATGAGCAGCGCAGGGGGTATGAGAGGGTCCTGGCCGAGGACTAGCGAAGAATGTCAGCCCACGTCATGGCATATACATCTTGAAGACATCAAAGTTAAAGAAGAAGAAGAAGAAGAAGAAGAAGAAGGAAAAAGAAGATAGGGCGGGGACGTAGGTGGAAAAGGTGCAATGGGGCGCGACGTGGCGAAACGTGAAGAGAACATCACGAAGACGATGATATCGCACTCGAGCAAGTACTTGTGAGGGCATTCCAAAGCACATGGGAGAGACGTGACCAAGAGGTGTCTTATCCACACCCCTGGTTGGTCAATGGGCCCATGGAGCCTTTTGGGAATCTTTCGTGAGGGTCCACAGCACATATCAAAAGACGTTGCGAGCGAAAAGAGTCATACCTCTCATGTCATCGGCCACAAGCTTGGGGGCATTGATTCCAGGCATCTTGGCTGGTGTTTGTTGGGGGTGGGGTATCACAAATATTGGGTATGAAGGAGGTAACGAGGAGAAATGGTCGAGGAGCTCCTGGCGAGATGGCACAAATTAAACACTCGAGACTGGTCGGTGGATGTTTCTTCTTTCGATGTCGGACGGAAGGTGCAGGGCAGCTAAGATGGATGGAGTCGAATGCAGGCGGAAGCGGGACCTGGACCTGGGCTTGGATGTGGAGCGGGAGGAAGGTGGTGGAGGCGGAGGCGACTGAAAGGGCGTTGTTCTAGATGGGAGGCTGCTGTGGACAAAGAAGTGGAAGCCAGAACGACGGGGCGAGGGGACCGTTTTAAGTTGAATTTGCAATGAAGCCCAAAAGTCGAGGAATTGGGTACATTTGCCAGGTGAAGACTGAACAACCTGGAAGATGGGCAAAAGTGACTCAGAGACCTCGTCGCAAAGCCAATTGCAGTTCCAGGGGATCGCTGAGGTGAGCTACAAGACGGTGGGCTAACGGCGGGAACTTCTTGGTATACTTGGGCCTGTGCACTGGCCAGTTAGGTCCATGCTCTTCAATCTCTGTGGCCTTCCAGCGCTTGTGATTCGGCCGTCACAATTAAACATTGGAACCTAGGCCCGCTCCTCGAAGAAGGCGCAGAAAACCCATCTGATGTGCTTACACAAGTCTCGAAATCCTTTTGCTACCTCGCTGCACGCAGCCCGGCCTGATTATCTCGCTGCATGCGCCCCTGGGCAGGTAATACGGGCCCGGGCGATGGTGAAGAGTCCGTAACGTGGAAGTATCAATATTAGGGCACCTGGCCGTGCTGGTCGTGCTGGCCCAGCAGGTAAGCTCGGTAAGATCCAATGCTGGGGGATCAGAGCGTGGGAACTGGGAAGCAAATGTTTCGATGCGGGGGAGGGGCAAAGAGATTTTCGATGCTTCCTGCCGCCCTCACCGCCTTCAATTCCGCTTGGCCAAGTGGGTCTAGAATTTGGCGTTGCTAACGGCGGCCGAATGGTGGTGCCAAGCAGCCGCACTTGCCCTTAGCATCTGGTTCACCGGGCACCTCAACCATCCATCCATCGCGGGAACTGCTGATACCCTACGACAAGTTCATCATGCCGTTATTCTATTCTTGACCCGGTGATCGAAAGGTACATGCGGAAATTGAGAGCGAGTCTCATTGGACGGGGCTCTCGCTCATTATGCTAAATCTCAGCTCTCGAGTTTGACAGGCCGTCTGGCCTGATTGCTTCTCGGTCGTCTGCAGGTGTTCCTCCGCATCTCCCAGTTTTGAGGTGAGGAGCTCCGTTCCGAAACAGGACAAGCTATCGACTAATGGTTGGGCTCGCATGCTTTACTGGATGGTCAGAGCATGTGCATCCGATCTTGGCTGTCAATGGCTGGCTGGTTTTCCATGTCTTGGTCCACTTGATTGGCAGGCTTTGCTTTATTGTGAGCGAGGGACCCGACCTCACCTCACCTCACCTACGGATCACGCCCACAAGACGCTATAGACTAGATGATGACCAGCAACGGGAGGTTCCGAATGCACTACCACGCAACGGACAGCCGGGAAGTCAGCACTTGGCGAATCAGTGCATACCTAGATATCCAACATATCTGACATGGAGGCGTCTATTTCTCGAGCTCATGCTGTCGGTGCCCATGGGAATACAACCGTGAAACCCGGTCAGTGGGACTCGGAGCGAGGCCATCCAACGGGTCCCCGAGCCGGACCGGGTGGGCCAACCAACACCCTTGAGCCGATCGCACACGAGTTCTCCCCCGATCGGCTTTGGCCGCTTCATCGTGTTTGATGTGTGGTGTAAACAGCAGAAACCAAGCAAGGTCCGTGATTTGTATACTATCTGATGTGTCTCTGCATTATGTGTGCTTTATCCTCGCCATGTCACCATCCCCTCCACGGCCATAGACCTTGCTTTGTTTGCTTACCCAGAGGTTGATATACCTGGTAGCCAACTGGATCTGTGTTTGTGGCGTGTTATCGGATTCGGGATGCAGGATCGCGGTGCTCATCACCATAGCTGGCCAGGCGAACGAGCCGCCACAGCAGGGCAAGGCCAATGCCAGTCAGCATCATACCTGGTAGGAACCGGTCTGACTAGGCCGGTATCCAAGCCGTAAAAAAGGGGCGCGCCCGATATCTTTGTGCACGAGTAAATAAACCAGATAAGCTTGTCTGACCGCTTGGCCAGGGTGGACGCCGACCGCAGGCGGCGCAAGGAATAATGAGAGATAAATGCCTAAAGAGGATAGAAGTGGAACTCGGGATCCTCTCGTGTCTCGGGGTGCGATGACACTCCGAAAGAGACAAACAAACACGGTTTGCTCTCGTGGGATGATGGCGACGAGTCAGCTGTGAAACTTGAGTCCCCGACAGCCCGTCGCTCAACATTGGCATCGTCATCGTTATGATCATCATCGCTAATAGCCGATAGCTCAGAACACCCATTAAACCAACGGGAAATGGTTAAGTCAGATCAAGATCAGGAGATGCATGCGATTTCCATCTGTATCCCGTCATCCGATCTGCGCAGACAAAGTCCAGAACCCACCCAACCCCCTCCCACCTGTTCTAGACAGTCAATCGTCTTCGTCACCGTCCTCCACTTCGGTCAGAATGGACATCATCGTCAACCCTGGAGTCGTTTGCGCCCAGTGGTCGAGCCTGATGCAAGTCGGCCGGCTGCCAAGAGCAATCGGCGACCTCTTTTTCAGAAGACACGACGAGAGGGGGCCCCAGCACCGTCATCATCAGCATCATCATCGCGTTCGGGATTGAGGCTCTCAATCCATGCCAGCCTATCGACCTAGCTTATCCCATGAACCTCGAGCCGCGCGGGCCGTTTGACTCGGACTCGATAGCCTCATCAAACCAGGGCAGGTTGTCCCGGAAGTCATGTTTCGATATCGTGCATTGCCGGCAGCGCTGTTGTTGCACTAATGACCCAGACGAGGTAAGTCGGTCGTGTGCACAGGTCCCAGATGAGGTGGTGGTGCTGACTCTATTTTTTTCCCGGTTTGTTTTTCAGAGTGGGAAAGAAAGCATCGAAATGCAACGGTGCGCTAGTTCATGATTCCTTGACGGCTCTTGAAGCAATCCTGAAACCACACGGCTTCTTCAAGGGGTGCGATTGGCAACGACACTTGCTTTCCAGCGACTCGGGTGCGCTGATCCACTCCCTCGCGACGAGCCAGTGCAGGCGGGGACGGGAGGGGGATCACTCTTCACCCGTGCCTTCCAGGTTTGCCCCTAGGTAGGTACGCGTGTAGAGTTTCTCGCCCTGCAGCGGCCTGTCGCTGGCTATCACCCAGCCCAGGACCTCGGGGGCGCTAATACCACCTCACCTACCGCTGCCCTTGACACCTTCAGCACCAGCCAGGAATGCGTGGATTGCCTCGGTGCACCACCTCAACATGGACCAAGATCAAACAAGAACCCCATCTGCTGGTCTTGATTGGTGCCGAGCTGTTTTTTCTTCCTGTAAAGCTTTTTCCTTCTCTTTTTGACTTCCACCGTCGCTGTTCAGTCAGTCTTTTTTTTTGGTGCGAATCGGTTTTCTTTGTCGTGGTACAGAATACGGAAAGGTTCTTTCGGTTATCATACAATACAGGCCTGGGGTTTTTGTTAGCGCAAGACACCCAGAACGCCACCAGATCATATCTACCGAACCCAACCGCAAAACAACCTTGTTTTTGAAGGAGAAAAAATATGGATAAAACTCAACTTATTATCTCAATGCGTTTAATCAATTTTTCTGCTTTCAATACCATTTCTTCTCGTTGCGTTGTGAGGTTTTCAATTTTCGACCAGGGCCCTGGCGCCGAGAATCACGCTAACAAACAAACCAGGCCTGTATTGTATTTATTCCTCGACCAGGGCATCAACTTCCACCATTCCGGTCCACGCTCGAGCCTTCTCCAGCCCAGGCATCGTGCCTCGCCTCGCTTCGCATCGCATCACACCCTTGCTGCACCCATCTGACGTAGCCACCACTTCTGGCCGCTCGCTCGCGGCTTCCAGTCTCTGGGTCTGAACTCCGCGACGACGACCATCACCTTGATTTTCATGCTGCACCACTCGCATGTATTGTGCATCGAGGACTTCTCGAGTCACACTGCACTCTTGTGTGTCAAATCTGTCGCCGTGCTACCCACCGGTCACTGCCTGTCTTTTAGACAGCACTTGAACTGCAGCACAACCACAAACCCCCCAGAACAGCTTAGCCCTTCAGGCGGAAAGGAGCCGGCCTGCCTTGAACGACCTGGCTGACTAGACTGGAGCTGAATTCCTGGGGTGCCCAGGTGCTGAACGCTGCAGGCCGTGGCCCAGCCGTCACCAATCACCATCAACCAACCATCAGAGCACCGACCACCGACCACCGATTGCAGGCAGCTCTCAGCCTCCTCCGCACTCCGCCCCTCCGCCATTCCAGTCCAGCCCAGTCCAGTCCATTATGGTGGACGCTCGACTCATTTGCTTCTTTCTGGAAACACCCCCCTTTCTTCTGCAGATCAAGGGAACAAGACGAAAACAAGACCGTCACTAGTCCGCATCAACCGTTTGGAACCGACCCGGCTCAAGCTATACACAGCAACTATCGTCCATTCGCCCCGTTCTGCTCGTCCTTCGACTCCGCCTCGGCTGCGTGATAATATAAAGCCTGGGACATCCCGTCGATCGGCTGACGACAGACCGACCGAACTCGGACCCTCCTCACTCTCGTCACCGGAACCACAGCCGGCACCATGATGACCGAACATCAATGGCCCGAGGCACACCGAAAGAGAGTCCGAGAGGATGATTACTGCGATGTATCCAATGGAGGCACTCTGGGTTTCACAGAGCACAGAAGCGTAAGCCATACCCCATGTGCTCCTCTTTGTCCTGCGCGCACATTTGGATTGGAAATCAACGCAGAGATGCTGACCCTCTGCAATAGAAACGCTTTCAAGCACTGCCTCTGCGGACATCACAAGCAACACGGCGATGGGCCGACGCACCAAACTTCCCTCCGTCACACCAACCGTTCGCCGTCTCCAATGCCCCGCCACGCACCATCACCCCCGGCGCCTCCGACTCGGAAGACTCGGCCCATATGGAGCTGCAGACATGGGCGTCAGAACCAGAACTCGTTTCCCACCAACCCTCGGTCCCCGCCATGGCCATGGCCCCGGACCAAGCCGACCAAGATATGGACATGATGGAGGACATGATGGACTTTTCTGAACCGATGTCCCAACATGACCAATCCAACGGCCAAGGCCAGCAGCAGCAGCAGAACCAACAGCAACAGCAACAGCACCAGTACCTGGAACCAGGCCAGTTCCAACCGGACTCGACTGCGTCAAATATCACAGGCCGCATGCCGACGCCGATCCACTGCAGCTTCGCAGCTCAAGTCCGCGGAAACAACTGGAGCGGCGCTGCAGGAGGCGCCATGCCCATCAGCCTGTTCGGCTCCACACACGAGGATCCGAACTCGCTTGCAGCATTCAGCAGGAGCATAGCAAACACGTGCCATGACCCCAGCATGATGGGCCACGAGAGCATACCTCGGTCTCTCGACGGCGCTGCAGCCACAGCCCAGGTCATGGCCGACTGGAGCATGGTGCAGAATCGCCGCCTCCCGTCGCCTATTAGTGAAAGCAGCGGAGAGGACGGCAACGGCGGCGGCAGCAGCAGCTTCGAGAGCCCGCAGATGGTGCTCGACTCCACCTTCCAACCCGTCAACCGCCTGGACCACCTCACGCACCAGCACCCCCTCATCACGAACCTCCCGTCCCGTCCCAGCTCAGCCCTGGACCGCAGCTCAACATCTCCGAGACAAGGCGGCGACAGCTCGCCCGGAGGCTGCAGCCTACACAGCGGCAACGCCATGGACGTCGAGACGTCCCCGTCGACGCCGTCGCCAAAGAAGGGACACACGCGTTCCAAACACACGGTGAACTCGTGGACGGCACTGCAGCCCGGCATGAAGCGGTCGTTCAGCATAGGATTCCGAGCAGACTGCGAGAAGTGCCGCATGAAGGTGCCGGGACATTTTAACCACATCATTATATCGTAGCAAGATGAAGAAGGGCGACGAGGGAGCTACGTGGAGGGTGCTCTGCAGCGGATCCAGAAGCTGAGGATCTGAAGGGGGCGTTCTACTTTTCTTATTTGGGGGATCAAGCATGGGATTGGAGCGTCGGTTGCTATTATTTCATCGTCATCGTTATATCATCATTATAGGGTAGGGGATCTCTCTCTTGGGGCGAGAGTGGAACAACCATTGGCTTTATCAATTGCAAAGCGACTGGTTGCAGCAGCGGGCGGTTTAGTTGGTGTCGTGCATCGGTTTTGGAGTAAACCTTGGGCGTTCTTTTGCTTTCCCCCAGCCGTTCCTTTTTTCTTTTTCTTTTTGGTCTCTGGTTTATATACTTATACCTGGCCTGGGGGAACCGTAAAGGGAGACAGCGTATAGGTATCTGGTCAAATTACCTGACCGTGTGTGTCTTTGTGTATCTGGCTACCTACCTTTGGAGCCGTGCATGGGAGGAAGCGTATGGTGCTTTCCTCCGTAATAGCTGTATAGAATTTATGCGGTATATCAACACAGATCCCGCTACTGCTGCATTTGTGATGACGCAATGCGTTGGGAAATCGGTGGTGTGGCAATATGTTGGATGAGCGCAGACAAATATCAGGTACTTGTGAGCTCTGGTGCATTGCGGATATACAAGGTACACGAGCTTGAGGTTAAAATTGTTTGGATGCTTGTCGCGAACTGGGCTGTCAGCATGAGATGTGTGGAATCGAGATACCCGCCGGGTCGCGTTAAAGGTTTGTGTTTTAAAGCTATACCTGACACTTAACCGCCCAACTACCTGAGTTGGCGAAAGGCGGCGATGCGAATTGAGAGCGTGAAAGATTTCCTGACATCTGCAATAAGATATCACTGTCTATGAGGATGGATGAATGACTTATCGATGAGTTGCCCTGATATTCCTTTTATCCAAGTTTTTGTTTTTGGATTATTTTGACCATAAAAGATGTAACAATGGAGCTTGAGTTGTTTTCATGAGTTATGGTGGGCTTTTATATTGGTCATCCTTTGTACGTCTGGGATATGTTGAGGATGCAATCATGGCAGGAGGTTGCCTGTTAGGATTGGAATCATATCAGAGTGTGTGTGGCTGTAATCTTGGTATGTCACTTCAACGTCTGTTGTTCAGAAGGAAACATCCAAATGTGTGCAAATACCTGCAATTGTTGCTGTGGTAAGTAACGAATCGAGGATAGGGATCTCAAGCAAAAAGGCACCGGGGAGACACGACCGTTGCTTAAGGACATTGATGACATGCACTTGTTTCTGTGACTTCTGGTTTACAGAAACAAGGAGATGTTGACCGATTGACAGTTTTCGATTCATAGAGTGTAGTTACAATTAACAGGGGAACAAAACAGAAAACAAGCAAGAAAAAAAGAAAGCTTATATAAACAACCCCAAGTCTATGTACACATTTCCACGCCCGAGGTATGCACCCACCGTCCTTTTCTACAGTATGTATGGTACAGTCTCTCTCCCGGCTTTGTTCTTTTTGGTATGGCCGGCTGCCCCAGCCGGTCTGTCTAACTCGGCTACCCAAACAGCCTGAGGGCATATGTTTGGAAACTATCCTGGCGTGGACATTATGGGGAAGGATAGTTTTGGCAGATGTTTGGCGGTTATGAGTGGTCATGAACACGCCTTTTCTCACGGCCCAAGCGAAAGAGGGAGAAGGGGCACAAGGTCAATTTACCACCAGCCCTTCTTCTTGGGCTCCTCGGCAGCCGGCTTCGCGTCGAGGCCAACCCGGTCCAGCGGCCCGCCCTTCTTCTGGTTCTCCTTCTCCTTCTGGAAGGCCTCGCGCGCCTTGTCCTCTACGGCGCGGACCATGTCGCTGTCCCTGACTCCTGTGCTGTCGTCCTCCTCGCTGAGGCTCTCGAATCCGAGCCTGTGTTCTGAAGTCCCGAAGTCGTCGCCCTCCTCTTCCTTCTTCAGGGACGAGGTCATCCAGTTCCACAGACCGCTCTTCGGCTTGGCCCCTGTGCTCGCCTCTTCTGCCGCCGTTGTTGAGCTCGGCCACGCTGCGGCCACTGATACCTTGGGCGTCTCCGCGGATGGCACAGCCAAGACGGGCGGCAGCTTGGAGAAGATGGAGCTGTGCCCGGTTCCGACCCGGCCTGCCTTGCGCTCCTGCTCCATCACCTCCTCGACGAGAGCGATCTGCTCGTCGGTAGCCTTGCCGGTCATGTAGGCGAGGCGTGCGGCGTCAAGACTATCGGCCTCGAGGCGCTTCTGGGCCTCGATGAACTCGGCCTTGCGCTTCTTGTTGTACATCATCATGTCGGCGGCGGTGTAGACGGTGACCAGACTGGCCAGGACTAGGAGCGAGAGTGTCAGATATGATAGACCGAGGAGGCGAATGGTGGGTTGGTGGGTTTGTGTTAGTTACCTGTAAACCCAATCAAGCCCATGACGGCGAACTTGTGGGCCGAGTCGAATAACCGCCTGCCGCCATCGACGACCTTGTCGAGCTTGGACACCTGGGCCAGCTTGGCCTTCTGATGCGCTGCCCTTAACCGAGCGACTTTCTGGTCTGGGGTCTCGTAGAACCTGCCACCGCTGCCGGGGCCGCCATTGTGACCGCCACCACCACTGCTGGGAATCCCGCCCTTGGGCACTGCGAACCGGGACGACAGCTCGGGGGCTGGCACGGCGGCTTTCGAGTTCGCATGCGGCGTGGTCGGGGTGAAGCGCGTCGCGTCCGAGACGCTGCGCGGGGCGACCGTTATGGGCATTGGCGGTTTTTATTTTTGGGCGTCGAGGAAGCCGGGAGATCGAATTGTTGCACCGCAGCACGCACCACACACACGCTATCCTATCCCTCTAAACCTGGCGGGTTCGTCGTAGCGGATTGGAGAAGCTGTTGCTGTTGCCGGGTGTCGGTAATAATAGCTGTTGACGTCGACGGATACGGTGGCACTGGGGGGGGGAGGAGAATTGAGGAAGCTCTGACCCTTTTTTTCTTCGGGATCTCCACTCCTTACTGAAGCCCAGCCAGCCAGCGAGGTCATCCAAAATCATCCAATGCATGCATGCAGCAAGCGGATTTGGTTCGTGGAATCAGGAGATCTATGGGTGCACGGACTGCCTTGCAGTCTGTGCACCTCGTCAAAACTCCCCAACTTTTGCCGACCTGACCCGGCAAGCTGCTACTGGGTCCATGCACACTTACTGGCACTGGCACTGGCACTCGCAGTGCTAGCCTAGCAGCTCTCCAATCTGACCGATTTTTTTGAGGTGCTGAGGTCGAGTTGTCGTCCACTCCCGTCGCGCTCATCGTCGCCACATCCGCTCCGCGACACGGCCCTTTTCCACATCCAACCCACCCCGAAGCCCCAACACTGCAATCGGCCTCCCCCCGGGCCAATCGACACCATGAGCCGAGTGACAAGGCTCCGCAGCGCAGCATCAGCGCTGTCGACCTCGTCGTCGCCCGCCGCCGCCGCCGCTGCCCCCCGAGCTTCTTCCGCAACGTGCCTACTGAACAGCCAACCCTCGACCATCACCACCACCACTACCGCCGCCACGCGCCCCCAGCTCTGGCAATCCAGAATACAGAGCACCACACAACAGCAACAACAAAGATGCCTGTCCACCTCCGCACCACGCCGGGAAACGGCGCTCTCCAACGCCGACTCCCTGGAAGCTGACTTCGTCGACGCCCTCCCTGCCCGGCGGCGCCGCCTCAAGGTCAAGACGGACCTCGTCATCCCCAAGGGCGTCGCCGTTGTGACGCGCGTAGACGCCATCGAAGACCCGACCTACAAGCCCGCGGATTCGGGCAAAGGCCTAGAAGAGATCGGCGGTCTGGCCAACTGGTGGGACAAGCCGGGCCACTGGGGCCCGTCCAAGGAGTTCGTCGCCTTCGGCCCGCTCGACAAGATCACGGAGCCGGCCATGCTGGAGGTTCTGACCAAGCGGGCGGTCATTGAGGCGCTGGTCGTGAAGCGCTTCGCCGCCCAGAAGGCCAAGGGCCGTCTTGCGATGGCGGCCACGGGGGACAAGGAGGAGCTGCTGAAGGTCGTGGGCGTCGACCTGGCGGCTGGGGAGGACGGCGCCGCGACGCTCAAGGAGGAGGCCGACTGGCAGGCCGTGTGGGATGCCATGACCGAGAATTTGCCCAAGGTGGCCAAGGGCGAGGCGGTGCCCGTGTTGAAGCCGGCTGAGCCGTCCATCTCGGTCACCGAGGCGCAGGAGCTGGCTGTCTCGTGGGGCAGCGAGTGGAAGCAGGCGTCGCTGCGGGATCCGGTGATCAAGTTCTACGTACGTTGTATCTCTCCTCTCTCTTTATTTTAAGTTTTCCACACTGACAAGACCGCCCCTCGGAAAACAGACAGCCAAGCGCATCCAACGGCTTACGGGCCACGTCCTGAGCGACTTCAAGATGCTGGGCATCCACACGGTGGGCAGCCTCCTTTCGCAGCTGATCAAGCCGCCCAAGGCCAAGAAGCTGGTCGAGGAGCTCGAGGCCAGGGGCCAGCTCGGCGAGCTGCCCAACGTCCGCGTATACCCCCGGAGAGTGACGCCCGTCGACAAGGAGAAGATGGTGGGCCGCTGGAAGATCATCACGCGCGAGCTCGAGAAGCGCGACCTGCCCGTCATCGGCACGGGAGGATACAAGAAGACGGTCGAGATGAGGTGGGCTACTGGAAACGTGTAGATGGGCCGTATGTGTGTTTTTGGTCAGGGGTGAGTGAGGATGTGTATACTATACGCGCGCTTCAGGGTGTGGTTTGCCCCTTGCGCGGTCTTGTACAATGTAGTATATATGTGTGATTCGGTGTGTCTCAACGCATCTTGGATGTATCTGTCCCTTTGGGGTTGCGGCCTGCGACATGTGCGGTCCCGATTATTGATATCGACCTCATTATCGTACATAATTTAGCAATCATGTGTCAATATTTAAACAATCATTGCTCTTTTGCCGTTGCGGCCCCTGAAATGCTCATATTTGCGCACGGGCCATGCGCAACAGGCAGTGCGTGCCGGCAGTGATGGTGTTGACCAACGAATGGCTGGCTGCCTGCCTGACTTATCTCATAGGCTCAGGCCACTCTCGAGAGGAGTCGATCCACGACCTAGGATCGCTTGGGATGTATGGACGTGTTGGGCCTTCTCGATTCATTGCTGAAGTCGTTTGGAAAATAAAAAATTTGACACAACTTTTACCACTTGTTTTTTCCCCATCCACGCTGTTCTGGCCGTTTCTGCGTGTCGGTCCCGTTTACAAGACCCCGCAAAATAGGACTAACGCCTGTCGTCACCCTCAGACTCACCAGCTCCGTGCTGCCATCGCAGCATCACAACTTGATAACATACCAGACATACATTAATTCATAATGGCTTCCCGATCCCCAGAAGACATCGAGGTCTTTTTCAAGAGCCGCACCGGCATCGGCCATGTTCCTCCGCCGTCGACAGAAGAGGAGATGGAAGAGTACGACGAGGATGCCATCACCGACGAGGAGAAAACATGGCGCACTGATAGAGTAAGAGAGTTGCTCGCTGAGGCGGAGCAGGTCTGGGTGATGGGGGCGCAAGAAGAGTTGGCTGGCATTGCCGAGAAGATTGCCGACGGGGCGAGGGACGGTGAGTGCTTGCTTTGCTGTGTCCTCTCATGCTCAATCTCACCCATAACCAACTTATATCTCACACAATAATGACACCATGCACGGCAAAACCCATGTATATAGCTAACATTCTTTTGCTGGTCCTCGATACTAGCCTCGTGGAGACTGCCTCTGGGAGACTCCGGGCTCCTGGCCTTCTTCCTGACCGTCATCCCGGGCGAGGAACTCACCCATTCCCTGAAACTTCAGACACTCCGTGTGATTGGAAATGCCGCAGCAGACTGTGGTGAGTTGACGACTGGCTCCAACCCATTGACAACCAAACACCAGGCCTAATATTGCCACACAGATGAAAACAGGGCACGCGTAGTCCAGTCCGGCCAGCTGCGCAAAACCATCATCAACTTCCTCAACGATGAATCTCTTCTCTCCTTCGTGATGCCCGTCATCTTTAACATCTGCGTCGACTACGGTATGGCTATCACAAATTCACCCCTGAACAGTGAACCAGCGCTAACCAGCGGTCAGAACCTGCCCAGCTTCACGTCTGCGAGGCCGGCTTGAGCAAAATACTCATCAACACCTTGGCCAGCACCAAGCTCTTGAGCAACCGGCCCGCCTTCAACATCGCCGTGCGAATCCTAGAGCTCCTCGTCAGTCAAGGTATGCCACATCCCTCACCAACATCCCTCCACAATCCAATATATCTAACACCAAAATCCCCAGACGCCGAGCCCAAGTTCGCCAACCCGTCCACGCCAGCTCTGCTCCTGAACCTCGCCACCAGCACGACCTTCCACCCAACCCTCGGGGACTTCACCGGGCTCTGCACCGTGGCCCTCGCCTACCTGACGTACGAGCAGTTCCAAACCACGCTGCTGGAATCTAATAGCTTCCTGGTCCTGCAGCAAGTCTTCTACGACTCGTACACGCGCTTCGACACCACCGCCACCGCGACCCCGGACCCGGACGTCGTCGACCAGCTCAAGCAAGTCTGGAACGCCTTCGTGACCATCTTCGCCGACATATCCGCGCACCCGTCCTTCGCCACCATCTACCCGCTCGATAGCCCCGTGGTCACCCGCCTGGTCTCGTGGCTCTCCACCCCGTCCTCCTTCTCCCATCTCCAGACCGCGGCCTGTCTCGCCCTTGGCAACCTCAGCCGCTCCGAGGCATCCAGCACCACCCTGGCAAAATCCGTCTCCTCCCAGCTAACCACGATCCTCGCCAACGCCGCGGTCCCCACCCACCCCTCCCCTGACCGTCCGCAAACGACACCAACCACCACCCCCCGGCCGGCCCAGCTCCTCCACGCGGCCCTCAGCTTCCTCAAGAACCTCGCCATCCCAGCGGTAAACAAACCCCTCCTCGGCAGCGGCCTGCTGCCCCTAACCTTACCCAAGCTGTGGACCACAACCGCCACGCAGCCCCAGGTGCAGTTCGCCGCCATCTCGCTGGCGCGCCAGCTCCTCGTCAACTGCCCAGCCAACGTCTCCCTCATCTGCGCACCCTTCCCCTCCCCTTCGGTAGTAAGCAACCTCCACGTCCTCCTGGAGCTCGCACAACGCATAGACGACGAACCCTCCAAGACAGAGATCGCGCGCGCCGTCTGCGCCGTCTGCCGCACTCTCCACTCCCCCTCCCCTTCTACATCCGCAATCCTCCCCGACGACGCAGACTGGCGCGTCAAGCAGCACGACAAAAACACCACGACGTCGACCCCGCGCGCGCGCTTCTACGCAGCCCACCCCGCCATCGCCCCGACGCTCGCGACGCTCCTGGTGCAGAGCCGGTTCGCGCCCATCCGGTCCGAGGCCCTCTTCGTGCTGGCGCTGATGAGCCGCTCGCCCGACGGCGCGCGCGCGGCCCTCCAGGCTCTGCAGTCCCTGGAGGCCTGCGGTGCGTTGGTCAAGATTGTCACGGGCGAGGATGGGGCATTGGCCGATGAGCTTTTGGAGGAGGGAGAGGAGAAGAAGAGGAACGATGAGCAGGCCCCGGTGGAGGTTTCCACGGGTGATGCACTTGCTACCATGATGCCAGTGCCGCACACGGAGACGGGGCTCGCCGCTGGCCTGGGGCTGGAACCACAGCAGGTAGACCTGAAGCAGCCGGCCGGCATGGCGAGGATGGACCGTGAGAACGGATTAGTCCTGACCGCGGAGCTCTTGCGCGAGTTCTCCGATGTGCTGCCACCGCGTAGGCGGCAGGTGATGCAGGATATGTTGGCCAAGGGAGGGGAGATCGTGCTGGAGGAGAGGAAGGAGGGGAAAACTGCGTAAGGTCTGTAGAATGTAACCTAGATGCTGTAAGCCATCAGCCGTATATCGTCCGCGTTTATCGTGGTGAATATCAAAAAGAAACTGCTCTCGGGAAGCCGCCCTTCAATCGAAAACACAAGCTTCAACCGAGACACTGTCACATACGCGACAAACCAGCGAAATCACCAGAAGTGTGTGGTCATTATGCTTTTCCGTGCTCATTCATTTGCGAATGCTCTAGCAAAGTCCTATGATGCGCGTAAAGTTCCCGATCCATGTCCCGAGCAAATCGTGTCCCCGAAATCACAAGGCCATACGAGAAACCACACCCTCCAGAGGAGGGATACCAGACCAGCCAAACGAACACCGCGGGGAATCTCCCTAACCGTCGCCCAAACGATACACCGCTTACTTCTTCTCCTTGTCGGCGTCGGCCTTGTCCTTGGCACGCTTCTCCCGGACACCGACGTAGCGAGCATCGGATCTCGCCTTGCGGAGCGCCTTGTACGCACCACCCTCGACGTTGGCGGGGAGCTCGCTCTTCTTGATCTCGGAGAATCCGGCAGCGACGGCGCTCTCGACGCCGAATACGGAGCGGATGCTCTGGATGGTCTCGGCGGTCTGCTCCTCCTTGGGGGTATCGGTGGACTTGGCCTTGTTGGTCTTGCGGGGGAAGACGATAAGGCGGGCCTTGTACTGCTGGAGACGCTCGACGTTGGCGGCGAGACCCTCCTCGGACAGGTTCTGGCGACGGTGATCGACGGAGATACCGATGGTGGGGGCGTACAGCTTGGGGATACCAGCAGCCTGTGGGGAGAGAGTGTTAGCCTTTCCGCTCCTGTGTGGCCGGGAAAAGTCCCAATCGGAGGAGTCTTGTCCGTACCTTCAGCTCAGCGAGCGAGAAGCCACGGCCCAGGCGTGTGCGGCGGTTATACTTGACGGTCCTGTGCAGATATGACGGTTAGACCAGTACATTTCATTTCGGCATATGTCGGGAGACCAGGGCAGACTAACGGGCATCGCACGATCGGTCTAAGCTTGTCCACGGGGCGGGGGGCGACAGCGGCGGCCTTGGAGCGGCGGGCCTGACGGCGGGCGACCTTCTTGCCGGGCTAGTTCCATCAAAACAAGTCAGAATTTCATCACTCTATCGCCTGTATTGCGTCCGTCTTCTTCTCGCTGCTCTGCTCCGGAGCATCGGGGTGTAGGTGTGGCTGGACGAACCTGGTCGAAGTGGCACCGCACACGTCTCTGCCAATCCTTGCGGAAATCTACAGCGGGCGTCAGTTCTCTGCTGCTGTGTTCGTCGCGTCGGGCCACATGGTGGCTCTCTCGCTGGTCGTCGGGTGATGGGCTAATGCTCACGGTTGTGGGGGATTTGCTGGTTGTGCTTGATCGCCTAGATGCAGAGAAAAGAATTGTCCGTCAGCAACCCATCGTCGTCGGCGTCGTCGGTCGCCCGGAATCGAACGAACGAGACAGTCCAATCCGTTAGGACCGACTGCACTCGTGGGGAGGCGGTACTCACCATTGTGCCGGTTTGTGGATCAAGCCCTCGAGAATGTGTCGCCGGTCAGTGAACTGCGTTGTCAATTTCAAGATACCCAGAGCTTGGAGATCCGGGCGCCAAAAATCCGGCAGGGCTTGGGAATTGAAAACCCTATGGGTAGGCAGGTGGGGCCGCTGATTCGCGCAAAATATTTTGGTGGGGCTCGCTTGGTTTCTCTTGCGGGGCCAGCTGGCCGCCAGCTGGTGTGGTCAGCAACAATCGGCCGCGATTTCGTCCCATGTCCCAGCGGTTGGTCCTTCCTTTGCGTCTGTCTGTGATCCCCGCGACGCGTTCCGCGCATTGGCATTCTCGACTCGCACTGGCAATGACGTAAACGCTAGAAGGTCATCCTCTCCACATTTTTGGAGTTACTCTACATTCATGATTGTTTTACTTCCTGTATGAACGGGAAGCCCGACGTGTTTCTCGTGGCCGCATAAACTTGGGAATAGCTTCGCTCATCCTGTCCCCACTTTCCCTTGAGCCTTGAAAACAGTAGCCCCAGTTGATACCGTGACAAACCCGGCCTTCACGACACCGCCGCGGTCAAATAATCCATACCAGATCCCTGAAACCTCCCAATCTGTCTAACCACCGCTGCACCATACCTTCCCTGCTTACCTCAGACCTCACCATCGCCTACTCCTCATCAGCACCATACGTCCGCCTGATCTTCTCTCCACCGCCTCCCATGCCAAGAAGGGGCTCTTTCTCATCATCTTCCGACTCCACCCTCCAAGTCCGCTCGCTTGCCGGCTCCAACACTTGCGACCGAGGGCGCTGTCGATATCGCGTGCACAAGTCCACACACCGTAGAAACACCATTCGAAAGAGCCGACAGATGAAAGCGAGGATGAAATCGTAGTCGCAGATGGTGGCGGAGATGTGCGCAATAACGAGGAGCAGGTGGACATCGCCCCAGGTGCGCAGCCGGATGGCCGAGAGCGCCTGGTCTCCCGTCTGGCTGTTCAAGATCTTCCACGTAATAAGGTCGAACATAACGATGACGAGGTTGGGCACATGCCAGATTTTCTGTTCTCTGTATTTGAGGCCGAGCAGCTTGTTAAGGCCCAGCGCAACGTATGACATCCAGAGCAGACTTTGGATCGAGACATTCATCTTTGTGTTGGATGCGTTGTCAGCAATGGAATAAGGGGGCGAGTGCGTGTCTCTGCTGTTAAGATCGCAGCAAGGCTCTGGGTTCTCGATCTTACATTGATGCAATTCGGATTGACAAAGCCCTTCTCCCATAGCCACGGGTCGAAGACGCCTGGGTTCTGCGTAAACGCCAAGATCCGGCTGATGCAGGGCGGCATCAGAACCACCAGGTCGGTGGCCAGAGCAACTGCAACAAGGCATATCTGGATTTTAGCAGTTATAAAAACCAGACAACGAGGTAGTACATGGTCGTCCATTTTCTTCGAGTATGAGCCAGGTGGCAACGAGTTATCAAGGTGTTATCGACGAGCCGTGTCAACTGGTAGGGTATTCAGGTTGGATTCTGTCGTCATGGGTGAGTTGATTTTAGTTGATGGACCCCAAAGGTATCCGTCAACCTTCCATGTCGGAAAGATCTAATTCTCTTTATACCTTAGACTCTAGGATGTTTGGATTTGAACCCGAGGCAGAAAATCTCGCAACTCCACGTGTCTCTGGTAAAATGCACAGAGCAAATATGTCAGTTTGCTTTAGTTTGGCCAACGACTTGCTGGCCTTACTTTGGGCAATGGTGGCATTTTCCACCATCTCCATATCATTAGTCGCTACCTGAGTTGGCCGAAATCATTAGCAGGTTTGTCTTTGACATGATGAATATTCTTGTTCACTGTCCTACTCCCACAGTGCCGAAAGTCAAACAAAGCCTTCAGCCGTGACCATAGGCGAACAACACTTCCGTCAAACGGGGATATTGCGTACCATAGCCGCCCGTATCATGTTCGGGATCACTCAGAACAGCCAAACATACCTCAGGTACCTGGCATCACTCCCAGACCTACCAGCATTCAACATATTCTCGACAGCATTAAGAAACGACAGCACTGATATCAAATGAGTCTCCTGCTCTTGATTCGTGATAAAGGTACTTGCTAATTATCTGGTTTGTTTGCAGGCCTCCCTGCCAAGCAAGGTAATTATGCTCATACTACCCAAACCTAAAATGTGCCGTTGAAAATGCCAAGGTTCCCTGACGCGGTACACACGATATCCAAAATCTCTAACCAACCCCTCCCACGAAAATACTCACACAATCACCGGCTTCTTCTTCGCCGCCGCCACGGCCTTGACCACCTGCGCCGGCGAAGCCAGTTTAAACCCATCAACCAAGCCGGTCCGGACATCCCGTCGCACACCCCCGCCCAGCACCAGGCCACTGCGGCTCCTGTGCAGCTTTGCCAGACTCCTCATCACCCGATCATAGTCGCCCAGGAACTCATGCGCACGAACATCAAGCCCCGCAGCTCGTGACGCCACGACCCCATGACCCAGCGTGACTCCCCACATGCCACCGACCAAGATAGCATGCGCATCCACATCCGCGTCCCGCTGCAGCAGGATGGAAAAAATCGACCCGGTATACCTGGCCGCGCGCCGCGCGACATGTGTCGGGAACATCCACGTCCTGCCATCCAGCGAGACGGGATGCCACGGCGTGACCAGCAGCCCGCCGCCGACGAGACACAGCTCCGCTCTCGCCACGGGGGTCTTGAGCACCGCGATGACCTTCCTCGGCCCCTTGGGCGTCATGACCCGCATCCCGGCCCTAAGTCTCCCGATGCGTATCATCCTGCCTTCTTCCACCCCCCTGCCCATCTTGACATCAACCGCTGCGGACGCCGCGCCGCCATCAGCAGGTGCAAGCAGCACCTTTGCGCACCCCGCAAAACACGGGTCGTCTATCGCGTTTGAGCTGTACCGCGTCATGTCGAGCGGCTGCGTGCTCGTCGTGAAGTTACTCGGCGGCGGCGGCGGCAGTGAGTCGAATGCGTCATACAGCCTATCCCTGCAGCGCACAAACAGCTCGCTTTGCGCGCCATACAATAGCGGGCCAGCGTCCTTGAAGCTGTTGCATAACTGGCGTGAATAGGCGCCGGCGAGGCTGGGGAGGTAGTGCATGCCCCACCGAAGCCAGTGGTCGCGTTTGGTGAGGGCAAGAGTGATCTGCCCCCTCGGCTCGGCGCCCCGGAGATCGTCAAGGAGAGATTGGCAGGCCGGGTCGGAGGTGAAGTCCGGTTGGTTGGCGGGGAGTGTGGTGGTCAGCTTCTGGAGCCGTACTTTCGTGTCTGTAGGGAGGGAGGCCAGTGGTTGGTGTTCGCCGTCTGCGCGGAGGGGGTAGAAGGTTGAGAGGAACGCGATGACGGCGGAGCGCGACATGTGGTATGCTAGCTCGGCGCAGGGGAGAGTGGTTGAGTCGTTAATCACGCTCGCGTGGGCCACGGCCTTGAAGGTTACCGGGGTGAAGTGTTGATATTCAAGGACGGCGTTGATGATGGGTGGGTGTGAGGGGTCGGGGTTCCAAGTTGCTGAGCTGTTGAAGCGCAGGAAGACATCCCGGGACTGGCCGTATTGGAGGTTGCCAAGAGAGAGCGTAAGCTGGGTGAGTGAAGCTGGGCCGTTATCTTCCAGCTGGACTGGTTCCTTCTTGTCAACTGACTCTCCGGTTGTCTCTTCGAGCTTTAGATACGACGGGTACGTCAAGCGGAGGACGGCGTTGCTGACAAATGTTGACTGGAGATTGGCGACGGCGTGGACGAAAGTGGTGCCCTGGTATCTGGTTAGCGATTTGAAATGCTGGAGTTCTTTCGACATAGTGGTGACGAACAATCATGCCGGCGTCTGGGATGAACGAGTAGTTACCGCCTCCAATCTCAGCAATCGATTTCAGCAGTCCCGACCTCAGGCTGTACCCAAATCCAAAAGTGTGGATCGTGGCTGGTATCTCCTCCATACTGCGCAGCTTGTTGATGTATCCCTGAGGAGGGCACCTACGGCACAGGTCAGATGTGAATACAAAAGGCATCATGATAGTGGAGAACTTGCATGTGGTTCGGCATCCCATCGGTCAGAATCATCAGAGCTGGGACCTTTCCGCTTGGAGAACGAGAAGCTTTCAGGAACAGCTTGAGACCTTCTTGGAGCCCATGCCAAAGATTCGTAGCAACCTCTGGCCTCATGGATGCAATACTCTTGCGGGCTTTATTCTTTCCCGCCGGACTCATTGATGTTAGTTCTTGGAGGACCTGGTTTGTGTATTGAATAGTTAGTTGCGGAAATCTTGATCAGATAACTCGGAAGTCTGGGCTGGTACTGGTACTGACATTAGCCTCGGAAGAGAACGTGACTATTCCAAGCCGATCATTCTCGTTCATGGTTGACACAATAGTGTTGGCTGCGTGTTTGACCAGATCCAACACGGACAACCCATTTCTTTCCTGCTCCTCGCCAGCTCTCACGGGCGCAGGGGCGTCCACTGCCATACTCCCAGAGACATCGAGAACCAAAACAATGTCGCACGGGACATGATCCACGCCGGGATCTGTTGGTTTCGGTGGGTTTTCTACTTTCAAGAGTACGCCACCCTGTGAAGGGAACGGATGTATTGCGAGCTTCGGGAATGGATTTGCTTCGGGAGCGGGAGCAGGAGAAGGGGCCTTGAGTCTCAGGGGCAGATTGCGGTGGTTGGGGTCAACGTAGCCATCGCTACCATCAAGGAGGACGGTCACCATGTCTGCGAAGGTTGACGAGTTGGCGTTATAGAATGGACAGACAAGAGAGATATTGCTGTCGATGGGGACACTAGAAGAAGGAATAAATAGGCTTGGCAGAGGAGATGGAATTGTAGATGTAGTCGCACCGTGGTGGAAACAAGAGGGATGTGCTTGTCAAACCGGCACAGGATATGGGAAGCAAAGAAAATGTATACATACGCATGCAAACAATGAGGATTTCTTGGAGGGATGGGATGAGATAGCAATGTGAGTCGACTGATATCGGTTTATTGATTAAAGAGCTTCCTTCAGCCATCTTGAAAGATAGACAAATCGTGCCCTTGCTTGATTAGAGGCAGCCATCTACCCTAGCTACTTCAACCAGGCAAGATACCTGGTAGTTAATTAGCACGTCCATATCCTCATCGGATCACCTGGGTTTGCTCTGCGATTTGAACGATGGAAGCGATGGAGCAGGGTAACAAGATCAAGCTTCTTTGTAGTGTTGGCTAAGGCAAGGCACCACAGCCTAAAGTGGAGGAGAAGAGGCGAGCAGCCAGTCGGTCATGCCAGAAAGGTGCCAAAGGAGCCGCCAAAACACATGGGGAGCTGGTGCGGCTGCCTGCTGAGGCGTCTAGGAGTCAACCTCAATACCACGTCGCTGCTGGCCCATTTCCCGGCGAGCACCTGGCAGGAAGGCGAATTGAAGCACCTTCGCGAACTGTCCACTGACAGCATGCATACCGAAAATGGATGGAAGTTGGGCCGACAGAGCAGCGGTGAAAATGGAGATGAAGCGAAGCCCTGCGCACTGCCTTGACCCACTTCCCACTCGCTGGTGGGGCGCGGGCGATGCAAGCGGAGGCCTTCGGTCGCAGCCTCGCCGAGCGGGGTCTAGCGTCAAATGCTCAGCACTGCCAAACTTTGCTGACGGCAGCTGGCACTCGGCAGGCGGACAGCTTTGCCAAGACCGGGATCAGCAAGGCATCTGCGAGGCAAACGATGTGCAGAAGCAACCGGCCACGGCCATTTTCCGATTCTGCCTGTCTCGCGTGCCTGGACGGAGTTCCTCCTCATTTCTGACGCGGTGAACACGTGAACTACGTAACATGTACATATGTATCTTTGATTCAGCCTGCATGGGTTTTTTCTCACGTGAAGAAGAAGGTCAGCCTGCTCCATTGGTAGCCGCTCAGGAGGACAATGAAGGAGTGACCCAAAGTGGATTTTCTTTGTGAGGAAGCTCCAGCTCCAGCCCAGCTCCGGCAACCATCCCGGAAACCTTGATGTTGATAAAACCGTCGAGGGCCGAAAAGTCATGCGGTTCTACCCGAGAAGAAGCTGTGTGACCGGAGGATTCCGCCCCCCCACGTCTTCTTTCGGAACAAATTGTCGATTTACCAAATGCTCACACCTTATGCCTTCCTCCCATTGGACTCCTGGACCCTTCTTTTGCAGCCGTGCAGCCTCAAACTGGCCCCCACCAACAGGAAAGCGCTGCGGGGAAGCTGCGATCAGCTTCAACACTAATGCATCAAGCTCCAGGGCCGCATTGCAGCACCGTGGGACGCTTCTTACTGGTCTGCTGCCAGCCTGCATGCTGCACCATTGCCCGTGTTGAACCTTCCGAGTCTCGGAAGATTCTCAACACATCCCACATCCATTACATCTCCTTGGCCTTATCGCACGAACAAAGTTTCCTCAAGCCCGAGCTTTGCTGATGGTATCCCGTAAAAATGCCAGTCCTGCACCAGCCCGCCTCCTCATCCCGTCTCCCATTCGTCCTTGATGCCACATGACTCCCGAACTTACGCGCCCACCCCTTCCCCCCCTCACTCCCATCATTTGTTTCTTGCCACACAAAGCTAAAACATGGTCTGTCTATATGTTCCTTCTTTCCCCCAATGCACACATCTGTCGCTCGTCTTCTTGAAATCTTGATCCTTCATCCCACTCCGTCGTCAACCTGATCAAGCAAAACTCCAAATTT
Source organism: Podospora appendiculata (assembly GCA_033675105.1). Lineage (NCBI taxonomy): Eukaryota > Fungi > Ascomycota > Sordariomycetes > Sordariales > Podosporaceae > Podospora > Podospora appendiculata. The sequence goes on along the minus strand of JAULSO010000005.1, from coordinate 901,026 downwards.
ACCCTCACCGCATCACCACAAGCGTCCGGCGTTGCATCTCACACCAAACTCTTTGTCCGGACAAGCCATCCACCACGTCGCGAAAAGAGACCTCGCAAACCCACCAGGCCTCCAAAACATCACCATGTCGGCTTACAACCCCCGCTGCTGCAAGTGTGGTGCCATGCTTGTCATCAGCAACTCCTGCTGCCATTGCCATCACACTCAATGCGACGACTGCGTTTAACTTCCTCGAGGGGTTTGGCTTGAGAACGAGCGCTGCGGCGCCACGATTCTCGCCGCCCTCGGTAGAGATACCGTGAAGTGGACGCCCAGCCGTCCATTTCGTTTCACTTCGAGAGTCGACTTTCACTTCCCCCTCCGCCAAAAACCACGATGCTCGGCACCAACCGCTTCACGTCTGACGGCAAGAAGCGACGGCGGTGGAGGAGGACGAGGAAGCCTTGGGATGATAACTGTATCTTCCTAGCTTTGGTCTTTCTAGGAGGAGTCGGCACGCACAACTTTGATTTTGGGAAGATTTGGGAAGCGCTTTGTAGCATATTCTGTGAGCGATCGATACCCAGGAGCTTATTTTGGGACTCGGAAGGAATTTCTAGCCAGGTTGCGCATTCAGATCTCTTGATGTTCTCGCAATTCATTATCGCCATCCTACGGCTGACGGCCCACGTACAGTGCATGGGTGACATGGAATGAATCGACATCATTTGGTATGGGTCACTTTTCCCACATGAGGCAACCGAGGATTCCTGATGAAATAACGTGGCGGCGGGTGCTTCAGGTAAAGAGGAATTTCATCACCATCGATCTCCATTTCCCGGAAAGCCGAAGCCCTGATGACCCAAATTTGCATCAATATCCCGAAGACGAAAGCCAAAAAGTCCTGCGTGGACAATCGAGTGTCGGGAAAGAGTACGAAGTCCAAAAAACAGTATATTCAGATCATCACATTAGAAACTCGAAGCCTTGGTTCTTCTTCCACCGTGTGCTTATTTAGGCTACCAGGTTGTATCATCAAGAGATCAACCACTCATACCATCAATCATCCCCAAGCCAAGTATCCGATCTCTTTTCTAAACTTCCTGGCTTACAAAGGTCTCGCACTAATTTGTGGTATTTGATCACCACCTGGTCAGGTCCCTGCCTAGAGGAGGTCTGCAACTGCCGAATCCGTAAGCATTCATCGAGACTCGCTCTTGCCTTCTCGAGCAGATCTCTCGAAGGGCTCGAGGCCTTACCTACCCCTCCAAGTTTGTCAATCATTTCCTTCTTTCTCTAACTTACCCAATTCCATCCACCTTGAGATGCCGTGGTCTTCTCCACCAAACCATGCGTGCGCCTTCCTCTCAACATTGACCACCTACCGAGAATCTCCCTTACCCTTCGATTCTTACTCTTTCTTCTCCCCGGCAGACCGAAGGCCTGCATTTCTCAAACCTTCCCAGCTCATCTTCATCCGCGATCCTAATTCTTATTCTCTCCCGTTTCCAATCATCTGCATACACGTCCCATCGATTCCCATTCCTCCTTCTAAGCAATTTCACCCGTGATCCTGCTCATTCCATTCAGCCTCCACACGTCCTAGCCAGTCAGGTTCTAGAAAGCATTATGGACACGAGCATGCAAGATTCGCTCAGATTTGAGCGCTTCCTCGACTGGGATGCGCTCCAGAAGAAGCCAGCTTCGGAGCGCATCCAGGTTCTCGAAGGAGCGCTCGCAAAGTCCATCAAGTACTCAGCCGAGCTTGCGCGACTGATCGAAAGCGCAATCAACAGCAGCGGGAATGAAAGTTCCATTGCCGAGTCCGATGTGTTTAGCACCGATACCCTCCGCAAGTGGATCAAGGAAGTTGGTGAGTTTTTGGAGCGTAGCTCACAACCTTCAACTCGGAAGGATCAACACGGGCCTTCTAGTTGAACATCCAGTTTGCTAATGCTAGAAAGACGACCTGGCGAGCGAGCATCTCAACTTTGAGCTTCTTGTCGGTGTTCAGGGAAACACTGGAGCTGGCAAGTCTGCACTCCTGAGTGCGTTGCTCAACACAAGAGACATCCTGCCATCCAACTGCGCGGCGGCCGCGACCGCCACGGTGTGCAAGGTCGCGTACAACCATTCTGACGACCCGGAAAAAGCATATCATGCCGAAATTCACTACCGCACGTTGGAGAGTGTTAAGCAAGAGCTTGATGACTTGTTCGAATATATAAAGAAACGCGATCGACTTCTTGAGCAGTCTAACTCCGGCACGGGCGTCGAAGAAAACGATTACGGAGATGACGATGCAGCAAGAGCACAGGAGATTGAGGATCTGAATGTGTACATCAGCCTCGTTGCGAAAAAGGTCCAGCATGTCTGGGGCTATACCTCGGAACAGCTAGGATCAGGATCAGTCTCGACCGCCGACCTCCTCGCCAAAAGTGATCCGGCAGCGAAACGACTTGGAACGATCGATACAATATTCGGATCGAAACATGAGGAGTTTGCAGAGCGAGTCAAACCATTCCTCGACTCAACCCCCAAGGTGGTCAAGGCGAAGCCTCGACAGGGAGCACCAACACGAGAAATGGCAGCATGGCCATTGATCGACCATGTCAATATCTGGCTGAAATGCCCTCTGCTCAAGGGTGGAATTGTCCTCGTCGATCTACCGGGTCTCTCGGACGTCGTTGAAGGCCGGTCTGCTGTGGCTCGGCAATATTACAAACAGCTCGCCGTTGCTGTGGTCGTCGCCCCGGCCATCCGCGCAGCTGATGAGCAAAAGACGGTGCAACTGATGAGCGAGAACCAAGAGATAAACTTGCGCATGAGTGGCAAGTTCGACGACCGAAGCTTTTGCATCGTCATCTCCAAGACGGACGAAGGAATGAACTGGGGCGAGGCGAATCGTGCTTTTCGTGACGAGGGACGAGACGAGGCCCTCGAGCGGATCAATGAGTTTGAGGCTAAGATGAAAGAATGCAATGAAGCGATCAAAGAAGCAAAAGTCCAGACCAGATCCCTGCAGAAACAACTGAAGGGAAAGGAGAAAGAGGAGAGACGGACGACAAAATCCAAGATTAGGGATCACAAGAAGAGGAAGAATGCCTGGTCCAAAGACTTGATATTCTGCAGGAGAGAAACCAAGGGTTTGAGAGGAGCAGCATTCCACGCGGCTGTGCAATCACGCAGCAACCTCCACGTTAAGCGGCTCAACGAGTATCTCCAGGAACGGCACACGGCCTTTCTCAGCCAGTGCCCCGACGCACCGAAGCACTTCTCTGCCCCCAGAATCTTTCCAGTCAGCGTGAAAGCGTATTGGGGACTTGGGGATGGGAAGGAAAATATGGTTGAAGGGTTTCCAACAACTGCCTATACCGGCATTCCGGCACTTGCCAAGTGGCTTGATGAGGCAACCATCCCGCAACGCGAGCGCCATGCCTACTCTGTCCTGCACCGACTCGACTGCCTTCGACACAACATTCAGACGTGGTCCGACGACGAATGCAGCATGAACAAGATTCAGTTCTCGGAGCAGCAGCTCAAGGAAATGATACTAGATCCTGTCTACCACGAGATTCAGAAGGTTATTCTACCCTTTCTACTAGTATATTATTGACGTTTGTATGGTGGATGCTAATTAAGAATGGGTAGAATCTCATAAAGTTTGAAACGAAGCTGAAGAACAAGGTCAGCAAAAATGACCCGCTCAGGAAGGGCAAGACAACCGCAGCCTTGAAGGAATGCGGAGAGCATTGCGCTGCTAGAGTCCATCGCTGGGTGTTCAAGGAGCCGGATAACCAGAAATCCGCCACCAAGCTTCACGCACATACATTCCGTGCAATTATTAAACGCGAAGGTGGAGAGTTTGTGAGTCACAGCGGAGGTTTCAAGAAGCGGTACTGCTGGATGGAAGACATGTGCGTAACACCCCAGGTCTTCGTTCTAGACTAGGCGCTTATTAACAAACACAACTTTACAGGGCAACCGCATTCAAGATCCATATCGCTGGGGTATGGATCGAAACGTTTCACAATGCCATACCAAAGATGGAGAAAGATGCGCGCTTGGAGGTCGACAAGATCTGGGAAAAGGGCATGGAAATTTTGAACCGCGATCTGGTGAAGCATTTCGAGGGACAAAAAAGCTACCTGGCGAAGGAGGCACTAACCCTCTCGGCGGTCAAGGAGGAGGTGAAAGACTTGGTTGGCCAGGCGCTGCTCGACATTTCGGCCCGGTCTACCGAAATCCACACCGATTTGGCGGAGAGCTTGCAAAAGAAATGGCGCAAAGGATTCAAGGACGCTTTAGCGGAGCGTGGTAAGATATCGTTATGGATTCATGCAACATCAATTGGTCTCTCTAGGGCTAACACAAGCTTGGCTTTTAGGCAGAGGCTCAATGGGCAGACGCCATACAATCCTGCAGAAGTTCGCGAAGGACAAAGGTCATGTTATGTACCGGGAAGCGGTCGCCGATATGAAAGCGCAGCTCCAAAAACAGATCAAACAACTCCCAGAAATCCTCAACAAAGCCTGGGAGCACGGTCTCAATAAGCTTCAGACGCAGCTGGCACTGATTACCAACAACGTCATCAAAGCCGAGAATCGGGATGGCGAGGAGTTCCAGCGAGCCGAAGGCGATAAGGTACTCCTTCAACAGCGTGTCCGTGAACTCCTGATGAAATGGCAAGCATCCTTCATCATGGCCGACGTAGGCGTGGACCAAATCGACGAGACGGAAATTCCTACAGTATACCAGGCACCGGAAGATAACCTCGACGAGGAGGATGACGATGTTGTGATGGAAGAAATCTCTGACTCGGAGTCGGAAACGGAGAACAAGGCTCTGGCAGTGAAGATCAAGGCCGAGAGGAAGGATTAGATATTTACTGCCAGATATCCGTCGATAGCAGGATCAAGCTTATTGGAGCGAGACATGACCTGGTTGGGTTTGGAGCATTCTTTCTGCGGGATATGGCGCTTCTTTCTCTCGTTGATACCCATAGCCTCGCGTTGGTTTGATGCATTGGTTTCTTCTCTCTTTCTAGGGACGGGGGATTTCTCGACTTGATCTCGCATGACCAGTTCCAGCACATCCACGCATTTGGAATTACCACATAGCCTTGAATTTGGTGGGGAATATGCATAGGTAGTTAGAAGATTATAACAAGATGGATTTCTTTACTTACTCGTACCAATAATGACTTTATACAGTGACTAGGTACTCAACTCGACGTGACTGCTCAACGCAACATCTACATTCTAACCAACACCCAAAGCAAACAACGCACCCCTATCTCTACTCCCTTACAAACAACCCGCTCATGCCCATGCCCGTGCCAATGCACATGCTGACCACGCCCACCTCGCCGCCGCTCCTCTTGAGCCCATGCAGCAACGTGCTCGTCATGCGCGCGCCCGTCGCACCGAGCGGGTGTCCCAGCGCGATGGCGCCTCCGTCAGGGTTGACCCTGCCTTCGACCCAGTCCTTCTGGAGCCCGAGCTCTCGGACACAGTGGATGGCCTGGCTGGCAAACGCCTCGTTGATCTCCCACCGCTGCACGTCGTCGTTGCCCAGCCCGAGCTGCTTCAGCAGCTTGGGGATCGCCAGCGCAGGGCCGATGCCCATCTCATCTGGCGCGCACCCGACCACCGCGGCGCCGACAAACTTGCCGATGATGCGATCCGTCAGCCCCAGCGCGGCCGCCGTGCTCCGCCGCATCAGCAGCGTCGCGGCCGCGCCATCACTGACCTGGCTCGAGTTCCCCGCCGTGCTGGCCCCGCCGGCCGTGAACACGGGCTTCAGCTTCGCGAGCCCCTCGAGCGTCGCACCCGCGCGGATCCCGTCGTCCTCAGTAACCGTGATCGTCTTCTCCTCGCCCACCTTGTTCCCCGCCTTGTCCGTCTCCTGGAACCGCGTCACGACGGGGACGATCTCGTCCCGGAAATGCCCCTCGCTGCGCGCGCGCGCAGCACGCACATGGCTCTCGACGGCAAAGGCGTCCTGGTCCGCGCGGCTGACGCCATACCTGCTCGCGACATTCTCGCTCGTCAAGCCCATGGCCATGACGCAGTCCCGCGCGTCCTTGACGGGGCTCTCCTTGAGCGCGGGCCAGACGTCGACGGGGATGGCGCGGGATCCGTAGTTGCGCGTCATGCTCTCCATGCCGGCGCCGATGGCGACGTCGACCATGCCGGAGCCGATCTGCGCGGCGGCGGCGACGATGCTCTGCAGGCTCGACGCGCACGCGCGGTTGACCGTGTACAGCGCCGTCGTGGACGGGAACCCGACATGGTTCATGGCCATGCGCGCGGCCTTGGACCCGCCCAGCTCCGAGAGGACCACGCCCACGGCCACGTCGTTGATCGCCGCCGGGTCGAGCCCGGGCGTCGCGTCGAGGGTCGCGCGCAGGACCGTGGACAGGAGTTCCTCGGGGTAGGCGTCCTTGAGCTGGCCGCGGTAGGAGCGGCAGACGGCGGTGCGGACGGACGAGAGGACCACCACGTCGGTGGGGGCCTTGGCGAGGACCGCCTTGATGCCTTTGGGGAGGGCGGCCATTGTTGCGTGGGAGGGTGTGGGTTTGGCTGGTTGGCGAGGAAGAAGCGTGTGGGAGACGGAAGTCGGCGAGGGTGTTGTGTTGCTTCAAGAATCGGGAATAACGAAATGCCGGCTGTGGCGGAACGGTGGTTTCCCCCTCTGATATCTCCCCTGCTAGGAAACTCGGCGATGTCGGTATTTGATGGTCGTCGATGTGGGCGGTTGGTAGGTGGGTGGGTGACAGACAAGAGAACGAACACCAGCAAATCAAGACGGCCAATCGCTCGATTGAAGAGATACAACCATAAAAAAAACCCAACAAAACAGTAAAAAAGATAAAAAGAGAGAGAAGAAAAAAGGACCAAACGAGAAAAACGCAGCAGAAAAATAACCAAGCAAGGCCACTCGGCAAGGAAGGATGATGGGGGAACGGACGGACGAGATCGGGAGCTAAGTCGGGATTTGGCATTGATGGGGAACTGGGGGAAACGGGGGGCGCATGTGGGGATGGTGGGGTTGGAGATGCCGCCGCCATGCTGCAACAGGCCAGCAGTCCAAGGGCCCGGGAGTGGGGCTCGGGGGGTTGAAAATGCAACAACCGGGCGGCGACGTCTGGCGGCATTGGGGTTCGGCAACAAGCACCCGCCGTTGGGGGAATTGAAGTTCCCACTTTTTGCCCTGCCCTGGGCTTCTGACTGCTCTTGTTATTGGAGACCTGAGGATCGTCGGGGTCCCTGCTGATCACGCGGCTCGACCCCAAGCAGAGATAAGATCGCCATAAAAAAAGAAAAGAAAGAAGACTGATCAGCAATGTCATTGTATCTTGTGGAAGAACCAAGGCAAACCAGCTAGATAGCTACCAGATGTCTAGAGAGTCTGCGAGGCACATAGCCATGGTAGTCTCGAGAGCAAGTACGCAGACAACCCCAACTAAATTCCTCCAAAACCAAGTCAGTCTGAGAAAGATCCTATCCCATCCCTTCTTCTTTTCTGTCCCATGTGATCCTAATTCTCCCAGCCACCAACTCATATACCACGGCTATGCGAACCGGGCCAGCAACCAAAAAGTAAATCCTTTCAATGTTCAAACCGTCCCCCCGCGGATTTCGGTCAAGCCACCAAACCTCCGTCGTCATAATTTTCGTAAAATGTACATGTCCCAAACCGCAGACTCATCTCGTCTCTGTTGATCTGTGTGAGCAAGTAATGAGTAGCAGAAAAACCCACCAAACCACCCAAAAAAAAAAAAACACCCTCTGGTCAACAACAAGAAATGTGACCCATTGGTATCGTAGCAACTCCCAGAAAAGTCCAAGAAACGTGAAATGTGATGATTCGTCACCAAACAAAGCCATCGTATGTACCAGCAGGTTCGTGATGAAGCTCCTAATGACCCGTGCGGCCTTCTCGAGGCGCAAAACCCAACGCCAAAGTTCTCCAGAAAAGAAATCGACACCAGCAAACAATAGGCGGTCCAATCCGAGGCCTATGCTTCCTGGCTATACTGAATCCCCAGACCCACACGGCCAGGGTCGCGCAGTCCCCCGGCAACTCTCAGCTTCTTGGTCGGACTCGTCAACCGCTCACGCAGTGAAATCTCATCTCTCGTCTCTCCGTTGCCGCTAAACTTCCGCTTGTCAGACCCTGCGACGCCGCTCTTATTAAGACCGCCGAACAGCTTGGCTTGAAGCTTCGCGCTTTTGTCTGCGGGGGCCGGAGTCACGTCTCTGGAGTTTCCAACAGAGCTGGCCACCTCGAAACTCTCACGGGGATCTCGACGAAGCAGCTCTGACGCGGCCTGGCTGGCCTGACTCTCGAAAACTTCTTCCTCTTGCTCGTCACCGGCGGGCTGGTGATGAGAGCTGCGGAGGCTCCGTGATTCTCGAGAGGCGTATGAAGCGACCTGCAGGGCTTGGCGGGCGAGCTCTTCGTTATCTTCAGCCGAGATCGTGCTCTCACGACTCTTCCGCCGTTCCCTGCTACTCCTGCCCGGAGTCGGGGTTTCTGGGATGAACCGAGTCTGGCGATACGGGGGCTCGGTCTGAGGCACTAGGTTGACGGATGGGAGGAGCCCTCCATTGTCGAGGCGAGAGCGCGCAACTGGAGTTGTCGGCAGGGAGGACATGGACTGCGCATTGCGAGTGTGCTTGGCGGCAATGCGGGGCGCAGAGCGGCCGGTGACGGGAGTGGACGGAGCGCTGTTGTTCACGTCATTGTTTCCCTGGCTTAAAGCCTGGAGGAGAACCGCAAAGTTCTCCTTGCTGTGATCCCGGTCGGTTCGGGCCTCTCGATTGACCGACTTGGGGGTCTGTCGTGGCGTGGCTCGATGTTGTACTGGGGTGACAGCCGACTGCGTTTTCGGCGTCATGACACCATGAAACATACCCCCTGGACTACAGAGGTGATGGAAATGCTCGCGGTTCTCCCGAATGCGATTCAACAACATGTCCCGCTCATCCGTGAGGCTGCCAATCTCGTCGTCCTTTTGTTGTATGACCTTCCGAGCCGCCTTGAGCTTCTTGAGTAGATTGTTGTTTTCTTCCAGGGTCTCTTCGTACCAGATCTTGAGCTGGACATATTTTGCTTGGTTGGCCTCTGTGGCAGCGGTAAGGTCCTCGCGGGCCTGGCGGGAGTATTCGGCGATTCGCAAGGCTTCCACCTCCTTCCTGGTCATCTCGTGCTCGACGGCGGCTCGTTTGGAATCCTCGTCGGCCTGGAGGCTGAGCAGGTTGTACTGCAGCTTGTGGTGTGCTGTCTCCATCTTCAACTTTCCCTGGTCGGCCATGCATGCTTGGAGCATGCTGCGAAGCTCGTCCGCCGAAGCCTCGGCGATCTGGCGTGGCGAAGGAGGAACGAACTCGGTGGATACCGTGCTTTCCCTCCTGATCCCGTTGATCCCCGTGGCAGGAGGGGAGAAACGGCCCGATCGCCGTGAGTCGATGAAGCCATGGGGGTGGAGAGCTCCATTGTCGAGGTTGTTGGGCACCTGGGAAGAGAGCGGGGGGGTTAACGAGGATGGGATGATGGTATCATCGATACGGTCATCGTTCGGCTCGGTTCTGAACGAGGCTGCATGATCTATGGGCGAATTGGGCGCTTCAGTCGAAGGGATGGTCTGTTGCGACAAGGGCCCGACAGAATCGTCATCTAGCGGGGTAGCGGGTTCGTCGATAAGATCGCGGATCTCTTGGTCGGGCATGTTGACGATGACCTGCGCCGACTGTTCGGGGTCGAACGCCATCATGTCAAGAAGGCAAAGGACAGTCGGAAGGCGCCGATGATTGTTTGGGGTATAGGGTATACGACAGTCGCGTGGGCCGATACGGGACTTTTGGTCGAGGCCAATGTGTCTGTCTTTCAAGGGCGGGCCGCACGAGAACGAAGAGACGTCACCCGCAAGTCGAGACAGAGCCAAGGCGAGAGAGGAGCAGGTGAAGAAACGGGGGAGCGAATGCGTGGCGGATTGAGGGAGAAGAGGGGAGTGGAGGAAGGACGGGGCCACTTCATGAAGCTCGCTTTTTTGGAAGTGGAAGCTAACAAGTCAGTCAAACGGACCCAGATGTTTCGTCCGCTGGTCGTTCACGGCCAGGTCGCTGGTTCAGGTAGTCACGGTTGCCCTGTGAAACTGAATCGAGGTGAGCCAGCAAAATTGGAAGGGGTTGGCCTGTCCGCGCTAGTCCCAAATCACCACTAGTCTCATCATTGTGCCGTGGTCCACCGCCCTCCACTGGTTGAATGCGGGGCCCAAGCTCAACGCCAGCGCCAAAGCGTGGGCCTGCCGCAGATCCAATTCATCCCGCACTGTCATCCACTGTATCGCGCTGTCAGATGCAATGCCGTTATCGTTGGAACATGCGACACAGCGTCTCCCATGGACTTATCGCGATCAGAATATATTTTGACTTCCTACCGATGGTTCGGCCTTTTGGCACTCGACTAACCCTCTAGACAAAAGCCAGCCCAGCAGCCGCCACCGCGGCAAGCCCGACCACTTGCCTCACGACTCCAGTCTGCGTCGACCCGGTCGCTCCGGCTGTCGAGGTCCTCGTTGAACTGCCCGATCCCAACCCTGAAATCGAAGTCGAGGTCGGGGTTAACTGCGCACCACCACCAGCGGCACCGCTCCCCTTCGTCACCTTTCCACTCGATGTCGTGAGCTCCACCCCCGACGATGACGACGACGAAGAGACTATCAACCCAGCCGGCGCCGTCATGCTCGGCGCTTCCTGCGAAGATTCCAATCCCGACGCCGACGCAGAGACAAAGACCGACGCGATAGAACTCTCCACCACCCCCGTCGCGCTCTCACTGTCCGTAGCCACAACAGTCCCAACCATCTGGCTGCTCTCCCCGGCGGCCAAAGTCGCAGTCGCAGTCGCAGTCGACTCCGCTGCCCCGAATCCGGACAGGAAACTCGGCGTCACGGTCTCGCTGCCCTGGTACCCGACGCACCCCGGGACCGTCGTCTTGGGCGCAGCGCGCCCGCCACCGCAGTCGATGAAGTAGCAGATCTCGCCCGTACCGGGGTCGTACCAAATAAGGCTGGCGTAGCTTTGGCCCTGGGTCTGGACGATTGTCTTGGTTGAGATGCAGCCGGCGAGGTTGGTTCGTGCTTGTGCTGAGCCCGCTGCGAGCAGGAGGGCTGCTGAGAGGAGGAGTGTTGAGATGTGGGACGGCATCGTAGCTTGGATTGTTTGGGTGACACCGTAGGTTCTGTTTGTTGATCTGGCAAGTGAATTGTTGGTCTCTGGAATTGGTGAGGCAGTGGTTCCCCCTGGTGTTCTCAAACGAATGTGACAACTGCACCGAGGAGAAGTGGGAAGATGTCTTGAGGATGGTGGAAATAACTACTATGATGTGTGGAGAACTGCCTGCTAAAGTGGCGATTTCGTGACAAACCGGTTTTTGTTTCATCATGTTCGTATTTCGGGATACGAGATCCAGCAATCATGGCGTCACGCTGCTGGAGTTCGATGACTGGCGAAGTGCCCAACAAATGGCAAGCGTATTTGTGACTACGTATTCAATCTGTCGCTCTAATATCTAAAAAACCTAGCATATTGTACACGATGTTCTATCGATCGAAAAACAGAATGAAATCTATCCCAATTGTGCACCCTTGCCCAAACATCTGAAAGAAATGTTACAAAGAAGGAAGAAGAGGAAGAGAATTCGACCAAGCAAGTGCTCACGCTCCTCCCATGACGATACAGTATACACAAACAATTACAGCTTCAACGCTCCTTCTAGAATCCACGGCGCGTGACGTTAGCAAGCACCTGGGGGGCGGCTACGCACTTGTTCGTAGCGTTGAAGAACTGGTACTGGGTTGGGGCGTGCGTGGTATTGCCGTAGACGGAGCCGCCGTAGGTAAAGTACGCCTGGCTCACCTCCAAAGGAATCTGTTGGATGTCGGCAGCACCGCCAACGACCCAGGCAGTTTGCATACCTGGCGATGCATTAGTACACGTGAATACCGGTTAGTCTGCAGCATGAGAGCGGTGGGGCTTACCCATCATCATATGGGCTAGGATATGGCAGTGTATCAACCACACGCCAGCATCTGCGACCCTGATTCTCCAAGCTCTCCAGCCGGCCGGTGCACCAGGCGCCACAGTCCCACCATACTGGTAGAGCATGGTAGTATCACGCAGGACGGGTCGGTAGTTCAAAGCCGCAATCTTGGCATTGTTTGCATCGGCGTCGTACAAACCCTCGCCGCTGCCGATGTCGTAGTAGTGGTTGCTGTGGGCGTGGAAAGGGTGTGTCTCCACGAAGCCTGATTGACCAACCAGTGCTCCCCTGTTCTGGAACACAATCTCGAGCACCTCGCCAATCTTGGCAGGGAAGGCCTTGGTTTTCGGATCCCAGCCGTAGTTCTTCATCGCTGCGTCGTAGTTGGGCACGGCAGCCTGGCCACGCTGGTAAATGTCCACCAACAGTGGGATTTGGGGAGTGAACTCGGTCCAGTCCTGGTGAGCGAGCTGCCAGACAACTCTCCCGCTGGCTTGGTCAGTCGTCAGAACTGAGTCGATGATCACCCGGCGGGTGACTTCTGCAGCAGTGGGAGCTTCGTTTGTACCAGGTTCGAGGGGCGTAAAGGTGTACTCCATCCAGTTGTTGACTTGGGCTGGGAGATCGAGAACTGAGCCACTCGGTGATGCAGGAATCTCAGAGTCGTCGTAGTATCGGAGAACGGCGTAACCGCGGTATGGGTCGGGGCGCTCGCGTGTCTCGAATTGCAGGAAATAAGTGGACTTGTTGCCGTCGGCTTCTAGATCCTGGACTGTCTTGGTCTTGAAGACAACATCGAACCTCTGGCCAGCGCCGATCTGGAGGTGTTCGGTTTCGACCGGCGCATTATACTCAAAGCCATCGACCTGAACGATTGTCAGGTTGCCGTGACCTTCAAAAGCCATGGTGAGGAGCGAAAGGCCGGTTGCGCCGATGAAGCGGAAGCGGTACGTCTTGCCCGGCTCGACATCGATAACGGGAAGTGAGCATCCTGTCGCCGTGGTGGTTTGGTCAACGGTGACCACGTCTCGCTGAGAGAATCGACCTCCACCTCCACGCCCGCCTCTACCGGGCGGACTGCTGTGACCGCCACCAAAACGCCCTCTGCTTCCACCCGGTGGGCCGGTGGTGGCTGTCTGACCGGCAGCAACACCCTGGCCGTTGAGAAGGATGCCGTTCGTCTCGCCTGTCCAGTGATAGGGCACCCCCTTCACGTTGTTCACCAGCTGTTGGTCTGTCTCATGGTACCAGTCCTGGAAATGAAAGATGCGTTCGTCGTCGTAGGTGTAGGGTGATGCTCCGCAATCGTCGACGATCAGAGGGCCGGAACAGCTTATAGCCTGCATTTCGACATGGGAATGGTAATAGTAAGTTCCTGAGTCACCCAGCCGAGTGGCAATCTCGTAGTCGAAGAAGTGGCCAGGTGGGATAGGCCATTGCGAGGCTTGCGGTGTTCCATCGGCAAAGGGTGCCATCCGTTGGGCCAGCCCATGCCAGTGCTAAATATGCCCAGTCAAAACCACGCCACCAGAAGTTCGCGATGTTGCGCAGACTTACCATGGTCAGGTTCTGATCCGTCATGTCATTGTAGACTCTGATCCAGCTCGACGTTCCAGGAGGGATGTGAAGCGCGGGCCCTGGAGACGTGCCGTTGACAATGACGCTCTGTCGACTTTGACAACCTGTTGGCAGCTCCGCAACCGTGACTCTCAGGATATGGTTGGGAGTAAAGCTGCTGTCGTGGACGACCGTGCCAGCCAAAGCGATGGCAGGAAACAAAGCCCCCAAAAAGAGGGACGACAGTGTACTGGCTCGCATGGTGACAACTTCCACAGGTTGGGATGGCAGTCTTTGGCAATGTGAGCAAGTTGGAGCACGATGATGGCGGATAAACAATCCACACTCTGGCCGCCTTGATGCAGGTGGTTATATACCATGGACAATCATCAACGGTCCCCTCTGCCTCCGGCTGGTTCGGCTCGCCATCTTGATGGAGGGCAGTGTGGTCCAGCTCGTGCGCTCCGTCTACCGCTCGTTGGCGCAAGAACCAGGAAGAAAAACAAGAGGTTGGTCGCCCAACGGTTCAAGTGATAGGCATGCAGCGAACAAAGTTTATCGAGACGGCGGGCTAGCCACCTGTCGTGCCTGTCGTGTCCGCGAGGGGAAGGGAGGGAGTCGGCTGGCCGACCCATCCAGGACGACCGCCAGGGCTAAACTAGACCATCGGAGGAACGGTAGAAAAACCGATGGCGATGTGCACCGGTCGAAAGCCCAAGGGATCCGGATTCTACGGGCGATGGAAGTGGCTTGGCCTTCCCAGCCGTTCTCGGGACTGGGCCACACGACGTCGTGGAATCGGGCCCAGGCATGGTCGGCCGTGTTTGAGTAGGTTGCGCTCTTGGCCAGCGTCATTGGGCCACTGCAAAGAAAGCAACGGCGCCGTCTTGGCTAGCCGGGCGGTGGGAAGAGGCCGACATCCCGAATCTGGCCCGGGGTGGTCACGAAGATGCGCAGCTCGGATGAGGCTTTGGAGTTCATGCCGTCTCTTGGCAAGTGCGTCTGACGCGTCGCCTGCGAAGAACGTGAAATGCCGTAAGATACGGGTGTAATGTCGGACGAAACACCGTCAGAGTATCGAAGCTGGTGTTCGGGGTTAGGGCTGGATGTGTCAACCCATGTGCGCGCCCTGCAGCGTCTCGTCACCGTTCCGAGTTCTGACTCAACGGCTGCCTGCACGGGATATAGGCCAGGCAGGTACCAGGCATTCATCATGCCCACCTCCCTTCCTGTCATTGTGCAACTATCAGCATTCAGCCGCAGTGCAAGCCGCCGCCCGGAGAGCGGTCTGAATCCTCAGGTAGAACTAGCTGGAAGGCTACCTGAATCACCTGAATATTCCATCCATCCATAGGCCCCGATGGCGTTTGCTCCTCAGCCGTAACGCACTAACAAAAGCCTTGGATCCCGCCTCCTCTTGCCTCCATAACTTTCGCAAAGCATGCCTCCACTGAACAGCAGCATATGTGTCTAGACCCCTGACGTCAGTCTCAAGTCTAGACAAGTTTTGGACTCATCTCGCAGCAAACACACATTTACATCAGTTTCTCCTGCCAGTGCCAGCTTCACTTCATTCATCTCGCCATCTTCCTGCCCCTCCCGCGCCACTTGGGCCAATGCAAGTGTACCTACCTACCCTTAGCTCGAATTTACGTATTTTTATCCGGATGCGCATTACACCTGTACAAGGCTTGTGAAGCTATCGCCTACCTCCCTTAGCCAGCGCCCGTCGAGCACTCGAGCCCACCCTGTCACCACGCGCCAACGCCACGCCAGCGTCCAACCGCTGTAGATCGCGAGCAGCAATGGCGCCGGCCGACGGCACGAGGTCGCACCCATCGGCGTCTCCAACCCCCGCCATTTTGACTTCGGTCCAGCTGCACGCCCTCTTTGATATTCTCACCCACCACGAGACCTACGCAGAGGTGGAGAGATTCAAGCAGCCCAGTTGTATCGCAAATTACGGCTATCCCTTCTCGCGCCCCGACAGCGACAGCGTCAGCGATGGTTCGCCTCTGTATGCGGCCGAGTCTTCGGCGCCCCTGCTTGCCGGTCTCCTGCGTCGCATTGTGCTACCCGTCCCGGGGGTTCGGGATCTGCCAGGGGAGTTTTGGCATGTGCGGTTCCAGGGCATCCTGAGCAAGCTCAGCGAGGCCGAGCTTTCTGAGAGCTACGACAAGGGCGCTTTGGGTACTAGAAAGACCCTGGCGACCGCCGCCTCGGCTATCCACGAGTATGTCACCAGGGGCATCCTGGGCGGTATCGCGAGAGGGCCCAAGAGGAAGCTGGATGGGTCTTACGATAGGTCAAAAGCCGACGATCTTGTGCGAGCGTTTGAGGACGTCGTGCATGAACTCGTCTACGGAGACCTTGTTGACGAGCTTTTTGAGTGCGCAACTGAAAAGAAGAGCCTCGAGGAGCACAGCCCGGCCGTGCAAGCTGCAGTCGACTACATCATCATCCAGTACGTCTGTTCTAATCACTCTGGCGTGAGAATCCACTTGCTGACGTGTGTGTCTGTTATTAGTATTGCCGCCTTCATGTACCACGTCTTTGTTCTTTCAACCGAGGGCCCCTATCTGTTGAAACTGGTCGACAATGTCCACAAGCTGGTGCCCTACACCATGCTCAAACAGACACTCCGGATCGGAAATGCCGGATCCATGCTTAATAGTGTCATGAAACTGCTGTTGGCAAAGATGGGAGTTGGTGCCATCTCAAACTGGGTTGGCCTGACCACAAACGCTGACGACGGGATGAACCTGCTGCAGAGGTATGAACCCCTCTTTTCAAAGTTTGACTTGAAAAATCTCTAACATGTGTAGGATCATCTGGTTGGTCTTGTCTTGGGACAGTTCCGAGTTTCGCAGATCTGCAGATAAGATTGAGAGGGCGAAAGGAGGTCCATCCAAAGAGCAGCTTGCGGCCATCAAGCGCTATGTCGACAAACCAAGGACAGAGCACGAGAAAGTTCGACAGGCCAGCAAAGATTCGCCAACATCTATCATCGCAAGTATACTCCAAGACGCTAGCCCCGACCTGTTGATATCACTCTCCGAGACCCAACACGCACAATGCCATGAATATTTCTCCGCCTTGGTCGCAATCCAAGACCGCGAGGCAATAACAAAGGTCCTGTGCCGCCAGAACCCAGACCTATTCACACAAGCGATCCGAGACTTTGTAGCTAGCTTCGAGCCCATGATTCGGGCTGTCCACGAACGCGTCGACTTGCGCGAACATCTATCAGCAGCCGAGGGCTTTCTCTCCGATTTCATCAGCGTCAGTAAAGGGCGAAAGATCCCCACTGAAGCAAAAACACCGACCGGACGTAGGAGTCCAACAGGGAGATGGACCCCAACAGTGTTCCTGAGCAGCACGACAACTAATCCCAGCAAACCCGACGCCGAGATCAGGCCGCCATCGACAGAGGACTACGTGGGCCTCCTCAGAAAAAACCGACACCTTCTTTACAACTGGCTCCACAAAGTCGCCAGCCAGTGTCCTCAAATCCGCGATGACTTCCACGACTGGGCCAAGAAGACCGTCAAGATATTTGGGCCAAGCAAACAGCCCTCATCAACGTCAGCAGCAGACGCTCCTTGCAAGCTAGAGGAGGCAAAGATCCCAGAGAGTAGTGTTAGCAGCACATCCACTAAAAACCCTCGTCGGCGACAAGGCGCTGCAGGTGCGTTGAGTAGCAATCTGCAGGCTCTCTTTGCCTCGCTGCCCGCCTCGACAAGGGTGGACATCATCGCCACCGTGGACGCACATGCCAGCCACCTCTTTTCCCTGGAGGATCTCTCCCTGCAGCGAATGCAGAGCGTCCTCGACAAGATACCTGCAGACAGCGCGCCCGAGGCAGCCACCGACAGCGAGAAGCAGCCCCAGACTGCCCAGACCGCGACAGTATGCGGCCCCGGCATGTTCATCGCGCGCTGGCAGCACCTGCTCGACGCCACGCTCATCACACCCAAAGCGCCCGACTCGACGGTCCGAAGCGGCAAGGACGTCAAGGGCTCGCTGATGCAGGGCAAGGCGGTGAGCACTGCCGCGCGGGACGGCGGGTGGGATATCCGGGGGCTGATGGAGATGGCGGAGAGGGAGAACCCGAGCCCGCCCCAGGTCGAGGTGGTGGTCGAGACGCTGGGACCGGCTTTTCGGGTGCTGGTGCTGGATTTGTTGGTCATGGGCCATGGCGAGACGCGGAGTTAGGAGTCAGTTTCTTTGCTCCTTTGGTTATCATTAGCGAGAAGCGTTAGCGGTGCATTTTAGATGGGTAGCATTAGAGGGTAGTATTACTTAGGTACCTTACGTTGGGTAATAGATATGCATCATGAGATCAGATATGAACAGAAAACCTTGGCGTTCTGTGATTTCAGATGGGGTCGACTTTCGGGAAGGGTGGCCGAGTAGATTGCGTTTGATGTACAGTTGGATAAGTTCTGGTACATGCAGTTTGAACCGGCACGAAAGCACCACATACAGTTTACTGGAGCGTAATGTACGCATGCACGCCTTTCTGGTCCATTGCAGTTTACTTTTACCAGCCGTTGTCTCTGTAATCAAACAATATGGCGAGTAACAGAGGCGTGATATCCTGTAGAATCGACCCGGTTCATATAATACTAATAATTCCTTTCATTCTTATAGTGCTATCTTTTCTCATGACCTCCCCGCACATTCCTCCCGCTCTGACCCAGCTTGCCCGCGATGGACAGACCGCCATCCTGTCTGTCCATTACATATCCGCCCATGTTCATTCTCCATATCGCTACTAGTACAAACCCTTTTTTTCTTTCCTTTTCCTTTTGACAAACCACGACCCGTACGCAGCCTACGGCCTCTCGTGAATTATCGCAATAATGGTCCTCGGGTCAGGGAAGGGTTCAGGCGAAAGCCGCACCTGGCCAGCCGCGACCATCATCAGGATGCCCTCCCCCGGGGTGGGAGTCGAACGCATCGGCCGAGTCAATATCCAGCGTCGCCCCTGCCACACAGGGCAGTCCCATCCCTGGATGAAAATCAGGTTGCAGGCCCAGTACTGGTCCGTCTGGCAGGGGCCCGAGAGCCCGTCGAGGCGGACCTCGCACTCGTGCTCGCGCAGGTTGGCGATGATGCGCTCCCAGGGCCGGTCGCGCGGGCCCGTTGACGGGGCGCCTAGGTAGGGCAGGCAGTTGAACACGACGCGGCGGATCGACGAGTGCTTTTTTACATGCCGGACGACGAAATCTGTCACGTCGTGCTGCATGTGAATGTATTCCGGCCTCGAGAGGAGGTGGAGGGCGAGCGTGGTGGTGAAGACGCCCGTCTCGACGACGGCGAGATTGGGCAGCTTGCGGAGGCAGAGGCGGAAGGCTAGCATTTCGCCAAAGACGTCGGCGGTCAGACGCCAGGGGGTGATGCGAGGGAACGAGCCTACTGGGGCCCAGCCTGCTGCTGTCGCAGCCGCCGCCGGCGCTGCTGCGGCCATCGAGGCGGCGTTTTCCGGGGTGGGCGGCGGCGGGCGAGGAGGATCGGCATAGAGGTCGTTGAGGGACGAGAGGACGGGGAACGGGACGATGATGTGGCGGATCAGCTGCCAGGCCTGCTCGTTGACCTGCTGGCTGAACCGCTCCGCGAACTGATAGTGCTCAAAGCTGAAGCAGTTGTGGCCGTACAGGAGGGGCAGGGTCTCCTGGTGCGTGGCCTTGTTGACTCGCAGGATGGCCAGGCCCGGGAAGCGGGCTTGGCTGGGCGCATAGATATGCACGGTAGTTCCCTTGGGCAGCACGAGGAGCTCTTCGTAGATTTGGTTCCGGATCTCGGCAGGGAAGGGGAGGGTCAAGGGTGGGGAGTCCTTGGGGGCAGCCGTGGCGTCAATGTTGCTGTTGTTTTTCTTCTCCTCCGGAAGCGCAGGGCGCTGCTCCGGCTCCGGCTGAGGCTCCGGCTCCGTCTGGGTCTGCGCATGCGTCTGTGTCTGCTTCTGGGTCTGCTTCTGTGTTTGCTTCGGCGTCTGCTTCTGGGTCTGTGTCTGCGACTCCGTCTGTGGCTGCGGCTGCGGCTGCGGTTGTGCCTGTGGTTGCGGCTGCGGCGGCTGCTGGCTGGGGTCCATCTGGCTCGAGTCGAGACTCCGAGGAGGGCGCTTTTTATTGCGTCTAGGGCGGAAACGAAAACACATCATGATTTCTTGGGTGAGGCAGCTTGAGACGGAGATATCCTTGGAAGTAAGCAATTACTTTGGAAAGATTCGGAGAAGAAGAGCAGCGAAAACTTTTGGTCGGTCTTGGTTCCGAGTCCCGCCTTTTGTGCCCGTCTTTTTTGGCCATTCGCTTGGGAAGAAAAACAACGTACCAAAAAAGCATCAACAAAAGGCAGAAAAATCAGTTAACATTAGATCGAAATCGTGGTCAACAGACTACGGCCGATATTTTCACACCGCCCGACCGCCAATTCGCCACCCATGACTCCTGCACATTGGGGGGTGAACAATTATGTTGACCCTTCTCTTCATCCGATTTCTTCTTGTTGGTCTATCTCTGCTTCTTGGATACCGCCAGCTGCCAGATACGACGGGGCCTCCTCGAGCTACCAGATACATGTATTTTCTAGCAGACGGGTGGTAACATTCTGAAGATTAGGGCCACGGTGTGTTGCCGAAGATTCATGAGAAAAGAGTGGAAGGCACGTATTTGAAATTACACGTCATGGAATCGCGCCGGGATACTTTGTCATATTCACGGCTTTCAGCAGCACTGACATTGGGAAGGAGCTGTCGGAACTGGGTGGTCTGTGCAGACCTCGTATATTCCCCGGTCCTTCCCTTTCCGCCGAAAGATCACTCAGGTTTGCGAAAACCAAGGCAGACTCGGACCGCATGCTTGTAGAGAAAACCCGGCGGAGGGTTTGAGGTTCAGGGAGTGGAAGTGCGACCTGGAGAGCTGCTCAACACACTATACACTTTGCAGCACCTAATTCCTGCCATGGTGCAGTGCTGCCTGTTGTAGGCTCTCAAGGGATGTTCTGAACGAAAATACTAGGCAGTAATAAATCCGGCGTGCCAGACGACAGATACCTACATAATCGAAGGGCATATCACACGAGCAGTATACGCAGAGAAAATAGCGGTAGTTATTGTGCTCCTGAGAGACTCAACACCGAAGTGTGAGCTGCCTAATGCCTATCCAGGCATGAGAAGTTCCTGAATGGAAGTGAATGGTGTCGGAGACCCGCCTTGTCCTGCCCAATCCATGTCCCACATGCGTTGCTCGCAAGCGTGTGCAGAACCCCCTAACAAAGCCAAGCTCCGACCTAATTATTTGCCGCACGAGGTGCAAGAGCCTGACAGCGAGAGCAATCCAATGTTAGTAATGCATATTCAAGGCAGCAAAGGGATGGAGGGACACGCACAGCCAGTACCGCAGTTGCAGGTAGAAGCGCCGGAGCAGCCACAGTCGCCCTTCATCTCGATTGATTTGTTTGGGGTGAGTTGGTGAGTGGTGTGAGTTGATCTTGATTGATTTGTTTGGATATCGATGTTGCGATGGTGTGAAGAAATGGCAAGTGTCAAAAGAGCAAGCGGGTGGATTCCGAGTGATACTTATAGCTCGGTCGCCCCGCCGGCCAAGAGTCAAAATGGTACCTAAATACTTGCGTTGGGTGAATCGGCCCCTCCGACGTTGATGATGAGCTGACGACGGACCCTGCGTTGG
Organism: Podospora appendiculata; assembly: GCA_033675105.1. NCBI lineage: Eukaryota > Fungi > Ascomycota > Sordariomycetes > Sordariales > Podosporaceae > Podospora > Podospora appendiculata. Next base: position 879,748 of record JAULSO010000005.1, on the reverse strand, counting down.
TTTGCGCCGGTTTGCGCCTTTTGTGCGGCTCCTCCAAGGCCGGTGCGACTTGGCTCATCCACTTGCAGACGATGGTTCCACTGCCGGCCGATCCCATGATATGATGTGGACTGGCCATTGCGCCGTACAGTAAAAGAGGGGCAAATAGGCAGAACGTGAATGTCGCCCAGCCGTCGCGGGTCAGTAGCGCGTCATGGCCACTGACCCACCGAGAACATCGAGACTGTAACGTACTTTGTATTACACATATACTGTACACGTACACGGTATTACCAAGCACGGCTCCGAAATGCGGTCAAGGAGGACAGCCCAAGGACAGCCCAAGGACAGCGACGTCACATCTCACTTGGAAGGCAGGTGCGAATGGACGAGGCGGCAGTTACCAAGCCCACAGCCGTTACCCTTGAACGCAAGTGCATTGATGGACTGGTGCATTTCTTCTGGGTCGGGTACCCGAATTTGCCGTCCGCCTCCATGGCCATTGTGCATCGCCGATTCCTATCTCGTGCACCACAGCCACCCCCTCCCTATCAGCAAGTAGCATGTTTCGGCCGCGTCCACGTCAATTGCCGCGCAATCTAATCCTTTTTCCTTCAATCTCAGATACTGTCGAGCGCGACACTTTTGATACCTTCCATTTCGCAGTTTTTGGTGCGGCCCGGGCGCTGCAGGATGGGCTGCTGAGGATCCACGCCTCCCCGCAGGCCATCACCCAACCAAGGGGTGCAATTGCGTACCGCCTGCACGGTTCGTATTCCGATGCATGTGGCCTTCACTGCGTTATCGAGATGGTCTGATGATGGCCATCTTGCCATGAGAGAAGAGCATAGGGGACCGGTGCTATCGTACGTGTGGACGTCAAAACACCGTCCTGAAACCAACCTGAGTCGCGGTCCAGCCCCTATCGAACCACCTGGCTGTTTGTTGACCTGGGCGACACATCAACGACCTCCTCTTATAGCTCTCCTCCCGCTCTCCCACTCAAAATCCCAAGTACTCCCAATTGAAGTCAATTCACGAGCAAATAAACGACTCTTACCCCACCCACAAAACACGCATAATCAACAACCACAACATGTCATCGACATTCCCGCGACGTCACTACTCGACCAACCCACGCGATGGCAGCGCGAGGTTTCCACGGATGACCATGTCCAGCCGAGGCTCCCCGAACACTCCAAGGCCAGGCATAGCAAGCAATCAGTCGCGCTCTTCAGCTCCCACAGACCCTTCACAACATCGGCCCGGGGGAGGCGACCCGTCCACAAGCAACGACAGTGCAACCAAGACACAGATGAACCAGACACTGTCCATCGCCATGATGTCAACACCTGTCAATCCCCTGCCATTCCCGCTACCCATCCCTATCGGCTTGTCCATGCTGCTAGGTCCCTCAGCTAACCCGCGAACACCCGGGAGGACCAAGTGAACAGCCATCTCGATCCTTTTGAATGCATCATTCCAAATCCACAACCACCTGCTCTCCTCATCATCCGGGGTACCGATCACGAGGGTCATGAGCTACAGGGTACGGCTCTTCAAGGATACTCTTCGTCGACAGGCTACTACGTATATGTGGATTGCCTGTCATGGACGACTGAAATTGTCGTCTGAGGGGGTTGTCTCAGTACAAAAGCTGTTGTTTGGGTGTTGACCTGTTTTCACCGTCCCGACGAACCTGTCTTCGAGGAGGCCTGGCAGGCACGAGTGATCTTAGCCGGTAGCTAATCTACGAATGTCATGATATTCGCACCGGAGTTGCTCCGAAGATTCCATGATGATACGACGCTGCCAAGAGTTCTGGATTAATTGGAATGTGTGTTTCTTCAAAAGCCCGAGACAGTCCGACGCAAAGGCGCTTCCAGAGGCCCGCAGCATTCCTCTGAGCCGAGCCGCAACTGATAGACACCATGCAATTATGTTCAGAATGGCGATATCGTCATGTCTTGAGACTTGGGAAGCCACAGTCTTTTATTAAAACCCAAGCCCCACGCTCTCCAAGGCCGTTTCGGGCTTGTTCCCAGACCACTGACGAAACCTCGTTTTCGGCATCATCCACAGGTCAGCTGCTCAAAGCTCACGTTCAGCCGTTCACAATGCGATTCTCCATCAACTCGGCATTCGTCGCCTTTGGCGGCGTGGCTGTTGCCCAACTACCTACCACCAACCTGGTTGGAAAGATTAACAATCTCACGGCAATCTCAACTGCATTGATCCCGGAGACTCAAAGCCTCGTCGGAAACGTCTCGTCTTTGGCGATCCTGACAAGCGATCCGTGGGTGGCAAGTACCCCATTGAGGTTTCGAAGATATTCGTCACGGTAAACTAATGGATCGCGCGTTAGTTAGACCGTTCTCGTTGGGCTTTTTGGCCTCGCCGCCGCGGTAGAGCAGGATACGTCGGCCATCAGGGCCGCAGGTCCCGGGCAGTACGTGGGCAATGATGCCAGATCCATTGGAAATGCCTTCCGCACTTTTGGCAAGATCACACGGGATCTTGTAAACGTCCTTATCGTGGCTTCCCCGTTGCTCAAACTCGTCCCTGGTGCTGCACCCCTACTCCTCATACAGTTTACAACGCTCAAGAGCGATGTTGATGTAAGCATACAATTACACTTATTCTCCTCCTTTACTATCGACATGAAGGCAAGAGGTACCTAGTCAAGCAATTCTGAGCTAATGATTCACCGACTAGGACTTTGCAAAGACGATCGGCGGCTCGGTCGAGCCCGGGGCGGCCAAGAATATAACCGCTGAACTTGCGACGTTTGATGGCACACTCTCGGATGCAATCAAGGTCTTCAACGTCACTAGCGCCACGGCATGAACTGGGCGAGGGACGCGACGACAAGTGTGTGTGCGCGGTCCAGATATTGGAGCACGATCATTAGTATGTTGCGCGAAAAGATGGAGGAGAAGCGAGCACCACGGCTGCTGTCAGTCCAAGGGAGATTACCGAGTCGATAATTATTTAATCTAGGCCTTTAAGCGAAAGTCAATCCCACGAACTGTGCTATCAATGAACCCAAGGCAGAGACGGTGGGACCCGAGTGATTCGACAGCCCTCACATCATCATCATCATCATCATCATTAACCCCCGGCATCACCAATAAAAGAAAGTCGAAACCCGTCCTCCTCCTTCACTACCCTCCCACCAACAACCCACCCCCCTTCACAGCATCAAAAACCGCGCAAACCTCCCATCCCCCAAATACGACCCGCACAGATCCACCGCAAACTCCAACCCCGACACCCGCACAGTATTCTCCCTCAGATCCTCCATCGGCATCACCTGCCCGTCCTCCTCGGTGACGGTGACCCCGGCAGCCGGCCACCTGCCCAGCGTAGGACTAATCTCCATCTCCGCCTCGGGCGCCGCCGCCGCCACCGCCGAGGTGACCCGCTCCACCCGGCGCGTAGGCGACGTGCTCCGTCTCCTCACGACATCAGCGACAGCCCACATGCGCTCCGGGCCCGGCGAGCTCGGCGGTTCGCTGCTCGACGGCGGGCGCCAGTCCTCGTCCTTGATGAAGACGCCCGCCGGCTCGAACGGCGGCTGGACCCGCGCGGCCTCGCCCAGCGCGCACTCCATCTGCGGCTGCGGGTAGAAGGCGAGTAAGTTCAGCCCGCCGCCGAGGCCCATCTGCCCGATTGTGAGACCCGGTGGGGCTTGTGCCTCGCGCCGCGCGATCAGGTTGGAGATTTTGAGCTCCACGGCTTTCTCGAGGTTATAGCCGAAGTAGGCGATGTCGATGCCCGTTGGGTCGAGGATCTCGCCGTGCGGGCGGTGGCGCTCGGCTTCGTTGAAGCTTGCCCAGTCTAGGGCCGAGAGTTCGTAGTCGCCTTTGGTTTCTGGGGGTGGCCCGCGAGGAGGGAGGTTGGTTGAGGGAGTGGTAGTGATGGTGGTTGTTGGGTTCTCCTTTTGTGGTGGGTTGATGTGGTTGGGTTGCCCCTTGTCGGTGTTCAAGTTCGCTGCAGGCGTGGTGGTGGTTGCTGGTGCGGCCTCTGGTTCAGGGGCAGCTGCTGGTTTTGTTCTTGCAGGCGTGGTGGCTCTGTTGGCTCTCTTGGCTGCTCGCTCGGCAGCGGCTTCGAGGACCTTGCGTTTTGCTGCGCGAGACGGCTGGATGCGGGTCGGAGCCGGTCTGGGTTTTGCTGGCCTCGTGCGCTTCCCGGTTTTCTTCTCCTCTTGCGTGATTGGTTCGTCTTCGTATTCGTCATCGTAGATCGGTGGACTGTCTTCCCTTGGACTCGCTGCTTCGGTTCTCTCTTGCTTCGGTTCTGCTTCTGCTTCATTCTCGTCTACAGCGTTTCCCCCGACTGTCACTTGGTCTTGCTGGTACGGCATGGCTGGCTGATTTGGGTCTTGCATCCACTTCCTTTCGAACTCGACAATCTCGCGGTGGATCCGGCGGTCGATCTCGGCCTTGTACCACGCCCTTGCCCGCTTGTAGAACTCGCTCTTGGTGTACAGCTCTCCCCTTTTCAGGGCCCCGAGGTCATGCTTGAGGGCGTCCTCGACGAAGAAGTACCTCCCTATGCGCCGCGGCTGGGTGATGTGTCCCTCATTGTTGAGGAAGTGGCGGTTGACGTGCTGGCCTCGCTTGCAAGGGGGCACCAGCTCGCAGGGGAATTCGACATAGGATGTCGTGGAGCTCAGGATGTCGGCCTTTCGGCCATAGTTCATGGCCTCGAGGTCTTCGGGCCACACCTGTATCACGACATTCTCGGGACTCGGGTTGTCAGGCTGCGCAAAGTCTTCGACTTCGGTCGTCGTAACCGTGGCCATTTCGGCGTTCTCTGCTGCTTGCGCGCCGGGAGCACCTGATGATGGATCCATCGTCTCATTGGAAGAAGTCCCTGACATGTGGCGGCGATAGTGTTGCGGTGCGTCGAGGAGCAAAGGTCGGGCTTCCGCTTCAGACAATTGCAAGAGGAGCTGTAGAACCCATTGTCACCTTTGTATGCGTCTCTGCCGGTTTAGGCCATCGTCCCCAGCCCGCGTTCTTTGATATTTGCGCCATCCAAAATACTAGTGGCTGAACAGGTCTCTTCAGACAAAGAACCCCAAGCGGTTCGGCTGATTAGGCTAGGGAGACGATGGAAGTCCGCCGGAAGTTGCCGTCGTCGGCGGCGAGGTAGGTGATACTGTCAGGTAGCCCGATACACTCTTCTTTTCAATCACGTCAACTTCGCTGGCATGATGGATCGACATGAGAGACATACGGGGGGTGATGTTGGGTCATGAATTGACCAGTTGCGAGACGAAAACCGAGCTGTTTGTCAGTGTTGACATTGAGCAACACCCCTATTTGAGAGCAAAGTGCTGGAATAGTCCTGTCGCTAATGGTCTAACTTGGCAAACCCGATGTTTTGCTGCCACGGCAATTAAAGACCGCAATCCGATGTTCTCATTTGTTTTTGAAGCTCAGTAGTAATGCCATTAGGCAACGGCTTGGAGCTGTTTACTTCCCTGCGGGGTATTTTCTCTGTCGCTCAGGGTTTAGTTCGCCGCATGCCAAATCCCTCGATACCACATCCGGCTCAGGACATCGTGAAGAATCTAACGGGGCTTGAAGCCGTGGACAAGGAGATCTTGTCCTACCCACGTGCTGCTAGGCCGCGTGCACTGCCTTGGCAGAAACATAAGAAATGCTCAGGGGCCGCTGTCTCCCATCATGTCGGTGTGTATTCTGAGGTGGACAAACAGGACTTTTATCTCGGAATTCGATCCACACAGCTTTGTCTGTTTAGCACTTCGAGGTTTTATACCCTCTGGTACCGGCATGCATCCGTTGTGGGCTGGTTCTTGAGCATCATTCTAACTTCTCCCTTGGGCCGCCGTGAGAAATGGATTCGGAGAGCGTCAAAGCCACAGTGGCAGTGACTGGGGCTGGTGAGTTGCTCCTTGGATTAGCAATGAACCCCTTTTCGTACCACCCCTTGGCACTCTAGGACAAAGTCAACAAACACAAACCAAACAAACATGTCAGCTAACACCGCTCAAAGGACCCTCTGGGCTGTGCATGCACAAGACCCTTCGAGCAGACGGGTTCTGCGTGACGCTGTACGAATGGCGGAAGAATGTGGGCGGTCTCTGGGCCTACTCGGACAACCCAGCGTACACAACGGCGCTCCCAGGTATCGTCGCCCTAGCCCTCCAATGCCCGATGACCGAGGGCTGAGAGATCGTGTTGTTCTTTTCTAGCATGGTGAATCTAACCAACAGCAGTAACCCGGGCGAACCTCAGCAAGTTTACCTGCGGCTTCGCCGACTTCCCCATCCCAGACAGTAAGCATGCATGCAGCAACTCCGTCTCTCCTGTCCACCCGCACACCACCAACCCACGCACAGGTCTACCTGCGTCTTGGCGGCGCCGCGCTGTTCAATGCTGCTGGCTGACTTGTGCGACAAATGATGTGTCCAGAGTACCCCACGTACATGCAGCCACACGAGTTCCAAGAGTTCATGGAGGACTATGCCAAGCACTTTGACCTGCTCAAGGAATTTGCTTCGAAGCCAGCGTCCAGTTGGTGCGACGAAACGAAGCTGACACGGGCTGGCTGGTTACTGTCGAGAAGCATGGCCGCGTCGAGACGGCCGAGTTCGACAAGGTGGCTCTTTGCCACGGCTACCAGACCAAGGCCAGCATCCCCACGTTTGAGGGCCAGGACAAGTTTGAGGGCACCATCCTGCACTCACAGGCGTACAGAAAGTAAGTCCATCTAAAACCAACACCCAACACCCAACACCACTGCACTACAAGTAACGCTAACTCCTATCGCACCCAACCCCCCCCCCCCCCCCCCCCCCCCCAGTGCCTCCCAGTTCCAATTCTACAGAAAGGTGGTGGTGGTGGGCCTCTTCAGCACGGCGGGGGATGTGATCCCGGACCTGATGCCGGTGGCGTCCAAGGTGTACGTGTCGCACCGGCGCGGGGCGCTCCCGTTCCGGCGGTACCGCAACGGGACGCCCAACGACCTGGGCATCACCTGGCGGCGGCGGCAGCTGGACCAGTTCCTGACCAAGTACCTCCCGCGGCCGTGCAAGTGGGTTGCCGGCGCCGCCATCCCCGTGCTCTGCCGGCGCGCCTTCGACTTCAAGCTGGACCCGGCCTGGCGGCTGGAGCCGTTCCCGTCCATCACGCTCAACCTGCCGCAGTTCTTCGAGCTGGTGCCGCCCTACCTCCACGACGGCAGCCTGACCTCGCTGCACGACCTGACCCGCTTCACGGGGCCCAAGTCGCTCGAGTTCGCCGACGGGACGGTCCTCGACGACGTCGACGCCGTGGTGCTCTGCACCGGATACGCGGCCGACTGGTCCATCGCCGCGCCCTTTGTCGAGAACAGCCGGCCAAGCCACGCGACAGCAACACAGAGATACGGCGGCCTGCCGCTGTACCGGCTGTACATGAACCTGTTCCCGCCACGGTACGCCGACAGTTGCGTGGTGGTGTGCTACCACGCCTTCGGCAAGAGCAACGGCTTCAGCTTCGCCGACGTGATGGCCTGGGCCGTGAGCAACATCTGGCGCAGGCGTCGAGGGGCTTCCCTCCCGCGAAGCCATGGAGGAGCACATCGACGCCCACCAGCAGTGGATCGCCGCGCGCTGGGCCGCCGACTGCAGCGCCGACACCAGCGCCGTCAAGCAGTGGGAGTTCCAGCAGTGGCTGCACCACGCCGCGGGCACCGGCATGGAGAGCCTCGGCTGGGGGCTCAAGGGCTGGTTGTTCTGGCTCAAGGACCGCAGGATGTACAACCTCATGAACCACGGCGTCGAGACAGCCCACCTGTTTAGCTTCTTCGAGACGGGCAGGCGACCGACATGGGACGGGGCGCTCGAGGCCGTCATCCACCAGAATGAGGTCGTGAGGGAGATGTTTCCGGTCAAGGACATCCCGTGGTCGTTTGGGGACTCGGAGTCTACGAGTAAGCTGTGAGGGTCGAAGTATCACTGTCGGTATCAGTGGGGCTGGGGGTTAAACGTGTCCTCCGTACTAAAAGTTCTTGAACATGCTTTAATTACGTTCAGTTCACAAGGGATTTCTGTCCTAGATCAGGTATAACGTTAACTCAACTTTTAATGGTTTGGGTCATATGCTGGATGCCACGATGTTTTCCTCTCTTGCCTCACCAACTACCGACCTACTCATTAATCACCAGGTAATTACTCCCAGCAGATTCCACAAGAGTGCTCGATAGACCTGCGCAGGATAGGGGCTCGGCTGGGCGCAGGACCTAATTAAGTCTGACTGCGATTGTACGGCGGCGTACTCGGTGGTGTGAATAAAATCATGACCGCACACACATGCTGTAAATAACCGCGAGAAGTACGAATGTTCGGTTTTTTCTTCACACAAACTCGGCGTGTAATACTTGGAGCCCAGACTGTGCTCCCGTCGATGGTCCCAGCTTGTCACACAAAGGAGAGGACATGAGAGGCACAGCATTGCACAGCCCCGTGCTACGCTACACCATACTCGGGACTTCCAGGCAAATAATCTCTTAGAAGCTTCCTAGACTCCCATTTCCATAAGAAAACCCGCTATCGTACCAGTTAAGGGGCTCACGGTGGATTTGGAAGAAGGTTGCAACCTCAAAACGAATTCATGAGCTAGTCACGGTTCATGACCTTCCTGGAACGCCGACGACACCGAATGTTCACATTGAAGGATACAATCTCTAACGGTGCCAACCATCCATCGATCCGACGACCACTCTACTCATGATGATGATATGCACCCCCTGACGCGACATTGTTGGGGGACATGGTACTGGCCGGGTAAAGTGCCATGAATTGTGCCACAGCATAGCTTTTCCCATAGCTGGGTACTCGTACTATTGCTCCCACCAATCGGGGGGATTGCCAGTGTAAAACAAGCCATGGGTAAAGTCGACAGCATATATGCCGATAAATAGATGAAACCAAGACACTGCAGGACACAGGCCGGCAGTCAGTCAGTCGATAGAGAACTAGCAGCGTAAAGTGAAAAGCCGAGGGCTGCCTAGCCGCCGTGTCTTTAGGCTGACGGCGTGCCATTAATGCCTGCTGCCTGCCTGGAGTTTATCATATTGAGTTTCTAGCAAATAACGAGCTTTGGTTGCAGTGGCATGTTTGTTTACAACTGTATTGAAGCCCCTTTTCAGATTCTCCTATAGTCTAGGTTAGGACTGGCCCCGGCTAGTTTGACGATCCCGTATGATGAGCCACTGTCTGCCTGCATGAAACTCGAGCTGCACGGTAGTTGAGGTCCATGATCTCGAGCAGCTGTCACCTCACTGCTGAGCCTCATTCATCTGCGATTGGACGCACGAGTAAACGCGATAATTTGACACGCAGTTGCCTGGTATTTGCTGGTCTGTCATCATTCCGCCTTTGTTCCAGTGGACCTCAGCACCCGCAAAGCTGCCTGCAGTCGGTGGGCCTCCACTCTGAACTCTCCCACACAAAACAACAGACAGCCATGCACCTATCAACAAGTGACAACCCCGGATGCGATGCGCCCCTCGACAATTAGCGCGCCATCTGCCGAGTCAGGTGTGATCTTTCCAGGTTGCTGCTGCTGCACGGTGAGTCATGAGACCATGGAGCATTGCCTATCAGCGCGCTGTCTGGGCCGACCAGTGCCGAGCCGTTGACTGGGACTGGCCTGGACTGGACCTGACTGACTGAGTGGGCTGGGCTGAGAGCAGCGTATCATCACCATATCATGAATTTATGATGAGTGAACATGATACTAGCAGCAACCTAGGGCCCAGAAATGCCTCTACTTATTGAGATGGAGTAATTCTGGTAACGAAGAGAGGCCGCTCCCGTCCAGTCGGTAGTGCAGTAGGCCCCTGCCTTGTTGTCATCGAGTCCGACGGTCTGGTAATTAAACTTGTCCAAGACATTTCATGGATCCGTGGATGTCTGCTTGGACTGACTGAGCGCGATCAGCTAGCGAATGCAGCGCCGAGGCCATCGATGGTTAGCCCGGGGCGACACGGACGGGAGGTCTTGGCGGGATTAAAGACTGGCGCTTTAATACCCCGTAAGTCGTAGCTCGTGCGCTTATCTGACCTTGTCTTACTCATCCACGTCGTAGTTCCGGTCGCCTGTAACCCGTAGCGTGGTCTCGTATCAGGTCTTGTTTGAGAAAGAGCGACCGAAGAGAACCGTATGATGATGGGGTGGGGTAATTATGCCGAACTTTGGTTTCTTCCATGTGCCAAGCCTCAGCGAGATCGATGGGTGTGTGTGTGTGTGTGCGTGGCTGCATGCGTGTCCATCTCCATAACAATACCAGTAATTAATCAGCAAATGTTTGCCGTGATTTCTAATCGCAAAGTCCACCGAAACTCGATAATTTCCGGCTCTTTGTCCGGAGTAACTAAGCTCCTTTCTCGGCCAGCAACACGACCTTGGCAGGCTTCCCCGATTGACCGGCATCCCGTCTCGACGTAGAATGACCAAAGGCATACGGGATAACCCCGTCCAAGTTGGAGTCATGACACTTTTGACACCGCGCAAGCCAAGCCAGCTATGGACCTGCCAAGCGAGATGGACCAGGATCGGATCGGTCGTCCTGTGCGGGAAGGGGGGGCGGATCACATTCTCCCAAGCACACGTGTTCAACCCCCTTGCAAATCCCCGAAAGCGAGCAACGACACAACAAGGCAAGACCGATCAACCCTAATGAATCTTTCTTGGTGATGATTGTGGATATTATACGTGTATCTTCACCCTGTCCAGGCCCAAGCCCAAGGGCGCGCCGTGACCCACACCCTGGTCAGAGGCTGAAGTCCTGGACCTCCGAAGACTTGCGATGGGAGTGAAAATGGCTCCAACCCCATCTCTCGGGTTGAGCTTTCTCTCGCTCTCTTCGCTCGACTAGGACCTAGCGTGCGAGTGCGCGCGCGCGCGCATGGCCCACACATATGGGTTAGTGTAAAAATGGCTCAGCCTGCGCGTCGAGCAACCATGGGAAGCGAAGTTGGAGTACAGATCTAGGCCCAGGCCCCTGCTCCTCTACCCCCCCACCGACCAACCACGTCGCTCCTTCTGCAAATACACTAGAGCAAAGCACTGTCTGTCTGTACCGACGAGCCCCACACAGTGCATCTACGAAATCCCGTCGTCCGTCGGTCGACCGTCGATGGATGTCCTTCCTTGTCCAATGTTTGGATAGATGGATTCCCAGGTGCAGATCCCTACGAATCCTTCCCGATTAGCGTCTCCTGCGGGTTTTTGGGAATCCTTGTGACTGGGGCCAGATCCGGACTTTGCTGCACCACGAACCACAACGCTGGAAATGAGAGACAGGTCTTGGCCGGTAGACTAACCCTCCCTACGTACGCGATCCTACAAGTTACACTGCATCGCATGGGATGGATGGGAGCCAACCCCCGCTGAAGCAAATCGGTCTCCATCAGGTAGCTAGCTACACATGCGTGCAACACCGTAATTCCGTGCTACGGTATGATTTTGTTTTCTTTTTGTGAGGTAGCTAGTCGCTGTTTATCATATTTCTGGAGATCAGTTATGTTTGTCATTGGCGGTGCTATTAACTAAATTACCTGGCACCAGGTACCTTGCCTGGTACTCGGATAGTGCCATGCATGCCATGCAACGGTATCGGTGCAGTGGTGCTCCCTCATCCATGCATACAATGGAACTTACCAAGTAATTATTATCGCTCGTTACACAAGAATGCGTGCGTCGGTGAGTGGGAAGTCGAGGGAGTAGCAATCGGTGCCACACGCGGGCGGCACTTATAATTTAATCGGTGCAATATTGAATGCAATGCACGATAACAAGCGTAATTATGCAATAGATAATTCTCTGTTCCTGCTCTGAACTTGGATGCACCAGACGAGAAACATTCCTCACCTACATCGCTGTCAAAACTGATGATGGAGAATGGAGCGCAGTGGGGCAAGGGGTACGCGTACAGTATTTCGCAATCGGGTTTCGACTGGGTTATCCGCTTGCTTCCTGAATTCGCAACAATGCCCCCCCCCTGGTCAATGTACCAAGGTAATTAGCCCGAAGGTAGCACATCGCCTCGTTGGTCTCGATAGGGACAGAAAGCCGCTTGTTAGATGTCATCCCTGCGTGTGGTGCTGCCTCCGGGCCGACCGGCGACTGCCAGTGGCAGTTCAAGATGACTTCCATTCTCACACGGTCAAGGCGGCGGCCATGTTTTGTTATCGGACGGGGTACTATCATCCCACCATCATGCATGCCGCATATGCAAGACTTGAGGAATCCAACGTGCAAAGAGAAAAGGTGCAACGCTGCATTCGATGTTGGATCTGATCACTGCCTGCTTTGGGCCTTGGGTGGATTGGGGGGGGGTTGATGTTACTCTTGACTCGAGACCCCGTTTTTTTGCGATTCGAGTGTATGCGCATGGCCTGATCTGGTCTGGCTGCGATGGGTTCAGTTGGGTCGCACGACAGCGTGACTCATGGGTGTTGGGTCCCGTCTCGGGGTATATCATCATCGACCACTGGCTGCACATTCACTGTTTCTGCGGCGTGCAGAAAAGACTCGGGCACTCTTCCTAGGTTGTTTTCACCTCAGGGGCGCAATTTGACGCATCGTCAGCCTGAAGTCTTGAAAATCTGGAAAGTACTGGTAGTCAACATATTAACTACAGGTACCTACCCTCATGCTGAGACCTGCCCGAAGAGTCGACAGCAACACTCAAAGCTCACTGACCCCCGTATGCATGCAACGAAGGGTGTCGTATTCCGCGTCTGCATTCTACCTCTCTAGAGTCAACTGTTTTACAGCTTGAAAGGCGACATTGCCCCTTGTTGCGACGTCATACTTCTAATTGTGGATGTTACTTCAGATACTACAACCCTATAGACTGCCAGTGATCCAGCTGATCTCCCGTCGTGATGATCAATGGCAAAGTCGGGCCGCGATTCTCCATTTAGCCGCCAGCGCATAGTGACGGGATATTGCCTCGTTAGTCGTTGCTACTAGTGTTGCCAAGCATCGACTGGCTCACAAAAAGAGTCTCCGCTTCGCATGGGACATGGCACCGCGTGCATGGATGATTCCGGGTCGTGGTAGCCACCTCACTCTTTGAGTTGCCGTCGGTTGAGTCACCGTGATATCTTGATCGTGGCGGGCTCCTGATCAATCTAGACATTCCACAACCAACTGTGACTGAGAATGTGCACAAACCACCTCAAGTTGACGCCAATGGTGACACGTTGCAAAGTTGCTTGAAGACAAGTGCGCTTTGGGTCTCTCTTTGTGTGGGAGCTGATTATGGCCCTAGTTGATCTCAATACAACATGGGGCTTAGTTTGGCAGTTCGTATTGACTTTGATATTGATCCCGATGATCGAGGCAATTCGTCTTTCTCGCAATAACCACCAAGACAGTTACCGCGCAGGAAAGTCTTTACAGCAAGTCCCGGGGGCCGCGATTGTTGAAGAAAGCTTTGATTCAATGTCTTCGCCAACGAATAATGATATTTGACTCATCCTGAAGACAATTTAATCGCAGTGCCGCATCATTTGAGACATTGTTAGGTAGGCTTCAGAGCGGCGGCTGTGGTCGTGCTACATTTCCCTGGTTCTTGGCGGCATCCGAAACCACCAGCCTCACTATTTACTCGGAGCTCGTCCAACGGCGGTGCATATAATTACGCCCAGTCTGACATGACGGGAAAGTTGGGGGCCCGGTGGAGTTGGCGCTTGGTCTGACCCGACCTGGCACCAACGGAGCCCAGCCCCCTCAACAAACCGTCACGGTCAAGTCTGGGTTATGCACGGTACCTCGGACTGGACACAACACCCTCGCATCCATGTCTTGGGACTGAGTAGCGACAGCGGGAGGGGATGCAGGGTGCTTTTCTTTCATTTGTGCTCAATGAGAGGAGTACTAAAAGTAAACGGCGTGCGAATTTCTGTTTTCTGCCACGTGCAATGGAAGCATCGTTTGTGCAATGGAAGCATCGTTTGTGCAATGGAAGCATCGTTTGTGCAATGGAAGCATCGTTTGTGCAATGAATCCTGACCATCTACGGTCTTTAATGAATCACTGTTTCATGATGAACCCCAAGTTTGTCCGCATAGTTTTAAATGCCTGCGCTCGATTCAAGCGATAAATGAGGAAGAGGGCGATCAAAAAGACCCTCAAGAGAAGATCGATGCTGCTCGGTGTGTTTTGACATGTTCATGTTTCAATTATCAACTCCAGTCTTGTCTGGAAACGTCCTCCTCAATGCATTTGCCGGGTATGCTATCCATAATGAGCTAGAACTGTGGATGAGGGCAGGGTCGCTTGCAGATGCGTGTTGCTGACTCGATGTTAATCATCATTCTTGGCTCATCAATAAGACAATTACCAATAATCCCTTCGCGTAAGATCAGCATATAACATATACCAGGCTATAGGTTTGACTCCTCTCATGCTGGAGCTTGGTATCTCCGAAAACAGAAGGCATTACACGACGGCGTTACTGTTGTTAGCTCAGGCTAGGTACCTATCCACGAGTATGCAAACTCGGCACGGGCTCGAGAACAGCAACGAACCGGCACGGTATGAACCGTGGCTTGGGGCACATGTCAAGCACCCGAGCGGAACAGACGGCTGGTACTACGTGAGTGAGCACCCACCGAGGATCCTTGGCGCATCCTAGGGGCTAGGCGGCAAGCATCAGAAAGTCAAAGTCAGCACTAGGCAGAATACTGATGATGATGATGACTTATGGCCCCATAGCTACCAAAGGTACCTCGCCTTATCTGTCCTTTACGAGTTACCATTCCTACTCAGGCTGTCCAAGCCGTAGTTCCAATTATGTAACTAATACAATGTGCACAGGATGAACGGAAAAGGGAAAACATGGACGATTGCTATATGACTCTGGCATTTCATGCCCGTATTATGGAATGACCCGGATACCTTATTGTTACCCTCAACATCAGACTTATATGCCCCCTGACGTTCAGTGGTCATCGATCGAATGCAGTGCCTCGACCCGCGGAGCAATATCTCGCCGCGCAAAAGAACATTGCAGCACGCCAGAACCAAACCTTCGAAGTGCAATGTTCCACAATGACGGTTGCGCAATAATTAGGTAGGTACTCTATGTAGTGCCCAATCCACATTTCATTACTGATACTCGTCATTTTTGTAATCTTGCCACGGCTTCAAGTTCGGCATAACCAGTTTGTTTCCATGCGCTGTGAAGATGTTTATCAGATTGCGAAACATCCAGGGACAATTAATTCAGGTACATCAAGGAAGACCTGCATTATGGTTGGAAAGAATTGCCGGACAGTGCGCGCGGCTGACAAGATGCCTCCCGAGAGAACCTTACCCAGAAAATAAAGTTTGCTGGTCGCAGTTCGAAAGTTAGACCTTCAAGGGCCAGACGCTTTGGCCTCGCGCTTGCTGTGCCCTTCTCGCGCATTTCCGATATACTCAAACGGTAGAGAGAGACTTCTTACCCGCATGGGAGTATACGCAGGCCGGTGGCCCAGCAAAGGGGGATCATCAATTCAGTGTACCCAAGATGCAGCAATTATCTTGCGTGCGCATTTTCGTATCCGTCGTGAGCTTCGGGTTGGTGTTCCATCTGCGCCTCCACGTCCGCCTCCCGACCAATAATTACGTCTGAAAATAGAAACGATGCACCAAAACCGTCGCCGGGCGCAACATGCACAAGATAAAGACTGATAATGCACACAACCTTCCGTTGCCGTTGGCCCTCGCCTCGGACTTGGAAATCCGCCGTCGGAATAGGCTGCCGACCATTATCGTGTACATTGTAGGCCTCATTACCCCCACGGGCGCGTCCCACGATGGCGTTCTGGATCGCTGCGCAGTCCACGCTTTCTCCTTGATACCCATGTGGGGCAGGGGAAAATAACAAGCAAACAAACAACCGACGGACATGATGGCGGTGGAAATTAACGAAATAAAACGGCGACCCGGCCCCCATCGGCCCCGGGTTTGCGTGGCTTGCCTTTTCGCACGGTGCCATCTTGATGCCTTTCGACTGGCCGACGAGATTCACGACGTCGGGCGCGATTGAATCCCGTGGCAAGGCACTGACAGCGAATTACCTAACGTTGGTGTGGAATCATCAATGATCAATGGCAAGACGAATCCATGTGAATGGAATCAATCTTCAGCCTGCGCGGCGACAGCGACAGTCGAAACTAGAAGCAAGAATAATAATGCCGCAGCCATGCGAGCTGACTGTGGCCTTTCTCCTCTGATGACTGGCCCGCCCCGGGGCAGTAGGCAAATCATATGATAGCGCCGACGAGGTGCAGATTGCCCCAAGAGAATGAGAGCGTGATATCCCATAGACGAACGGCCTTGGTCGAGAGCAGCATTCGGGGTATTTCCGGGATAAGGATGCAGGTGGATGAGCCATTCAGCAAAAACTGCAGGAATGGGGTGGCAGGCGCGGATAGTCGTGGAAGGCCAGGATTGGATCAGGTGTCTTTGCCCCTGCAAAGTACTAGTCCTAGCCGGCCTTTCCATTGGCCGTTGGACGCCGGGCGCAGAGTCTCGTGCATGCTGCCCTCTGTGAATTTTCGTTTGCCCATCGTGCGCGCTAGGGACTGTCCAGATTAATCATGGCGTCTTGTGAACTAGTGTAAGCAACTCCTGGGGAAGTGGTAGCCGTTTATCTACATACAGTGTTTTGGATCCCTCCTTCTTGTTCAAGATCTGTGGGAGACGGCAGGTGCCGCCCACGATAGTAGCTAATTAGCTTGCCTTGTCAAGTATTGTCGCCGTGTCATTTGGGAAACCCGAGACATTTCGGTACTTGACACCATGACCGATTCCACGACGTTACACCAGTTTTGATCTCGGGCTGCTACATGAATTGAATGCACTTGTCTGACATCTCATGCAGCACGCACACGTACATGACCTCCATACCTTTCCTTAGGCATCAATCGATATGCGCCATCCCACTGTACATGAATCATCAATCAACGGCCTCGCGCAATCCATGCCGCCATTGGGTAAGGCTCTTCTTCGTTTCATCGTCTTACTAGCATGTCTCTCTCAGGGCAGGTAGGTGGTGACTTTCTTACATTCTTTACCTATATTGCTTACCTGGTAGTCTCCCCACGTGGTAATTAGTTCCTGAACTCTTACCAAGTCGCTGGTCTCTCAGAATTTCCTATTATCGAATAGGTGCGTCGAATTCATTAACAGATCAAAACCGGGCAGTGAGCCGTGCATGTATGAGCACAGACCTGATCGCGACGGCAGAAGAAGCGAATGTCCTGCGGGCAGCAGAGAGAGCAATGAATAAACTCGTGTGATGGCGATGGCGATGACGATGACGAGATTGGACGTGGTATAATATCCGACGACCAGGACGGGATGAAACAGTGCATGGCGCGTACGAGGTGGGATTGGGCGATTGGGATCAGCGAGGCGGTTTCGGATGCGCTCCAGCGTTTGCATCGGGCCACGGTATCCAGTCGGGCCCATAGGTTGGCATTTTTTTTTCCCACCACCCAGTCGCTGTGCGATGCAAAACGGGACTGCCAGTCGGGACATGGTCTGATGATGGATGCCGCAGATGGCTGTGCGGGCCAAGTGCCGGTGCAAGGGAGCGGCCATCACAGAGCGACAAAATATCCACACGAAAAAATTTGGGAAATTTTTATGACGTGAGGAGAAAATATTTTTTCCTTGCATGTAATCCAAAGTGCTCGGCATCGCTGCCGTGGGGGGGACACAGAGTTTTATTACATATCAGCATTCGGCAAACGGGAAGCGAAAATAACACTTCCTTGATCCAGCGGGCAAGTTACATCAAGCTTGACGGCAGCCCAGGCAATTGATTACACTTTGTGACTAGACTAGAGGTCCCTCCCTGGTAGGGTCAAGCTCGGTGAGGTTACAAATCTCCCGACAAATCTCTACGCGTACGGGATACGCGGAGTTCTCAATTTGACCATTCCCACATCGGAAAATGCTACTCTCTACGGGATACCTGCATTACATATCATAACACTGCCCAGCTAGTTGATAAGCTTTCGTGGTAGACACTCGGGCATTTACACGTAGAAGCTGAGCATGCGTTGCAACCCGTCCAAACATGGACGTCAACCTCATCTAATCATTCTTAAAGTTCGGTGTCTGCGCGTTGACTAGAACAAGTACAGTACAGGTATAGGAGTGCATTACATTGCATGGGATGTATGCACTCAGCCGGGCGCTCGCTCACAGTCACTGGCTGGTGCGGGAACACAGAAATGCGGGCGATGATGGTTTCGCCAGGTGTGCGTGTGCGTGTGCGCGTGGGTGTGATGAATGATCAATCAATTCAATCAATCAATCAACCCACTGATAGCGGCGCCCGGCGTTTGATATGGCCTTGTATACTGGCTGGGATGGATGCATAGAGAGGTACACATTGGACTGGGTGTGATGAGATTGTGACGGGCCACAGTGTGCGGCGCGCGCTTCTCGATGCATTTCCACCTCACGGTACTGATGCACCTCGCGACGTGCCTTCATGCCTTGCCCTGCGGCGGGTTACACCTACCTATCATGAAATCATCACCAAACCTATCGACGCAAAACCCCCGCCGTTATGATAAATACTGACCTGTGCCTGGGCATATACTTGCATCATCTCCCAGACGTAGATAATTGTCTCGACTTGCCGTAGGGTTACACTGCTGGCTGTATTGCACGGGGCGGCGCTGCGACAC
Organism: Podospora appendiculata; assembly: GCA_033675105.1. Classification (NCBI taxonomy): domain Eukaryota; kingdom Fungi; phylum Ascomycota; class Sordariomycetes; order Sordariales; family Podosporaceae; genus Podospora; species Podospora appendiculata. The sequence goes on along the minus strand of JAULSO010000005.1, from coordinate 861,046 downwards.
GGAAAATCCTAGCTGGACCTTGGCACACTCGAGTATCTCGTGCATGTTACGGGGCGTACATATTTTCAGTACGGTGCCGAACGGGGCAACCCCTGCGTGCCGCCACTGCCTCGACAAAAAGCCAATCTCCAACGAAAATTATATATCGTCGCTAGTGTCTGCGCCAGTACTTTCGGATTTGAGCTGGGGAGTCTCCTCTCTACACAGTACGGATCCCGTACACCTGAGGGCAAGTCTGCCTGAGGCCGTCATCCTTCCATCCAGTCTTTTCAAAAGGTGCACCATTGCCCGCCTCAAACTAGGTGCTAAAAATCGGTGCTGCATTCTAGGGAAGGTACGCTTGATGAGTACCTTGATGATTGGGCACCTGCCGTTGATTGGACTGGGGATGAGAAGGGGGGAGGAGCAAGGTAGGGTTCATTTGCATGCCGGGGTGCGAGCGAACGGACCAGCGAGCGAGGGTGGTCTTACCTTATTTATTATTCGTACGGTCGCTTGTCGCTTCGTACTGGAGTGGGCAATTATCCCCGGACTGGGCTACCTGACCTGACCCCTGTGACTAAGGTACCTGGTAGCCATCCGCCATTCTACGGGTTAGCTACAGGTAGCCACTTCTCGATTGGGTTCTCCATCCCCTCCTCAGCTCGTTACTTTCCCGTACTCTCCCTTCCTTCCACTACCTTTTACCTTACCTTACCCGTCTCCACCACACAACCTTCAAAGTTTCGCTCGCCGCCGTCATGCCCTGCCATCCATCGGATTTTATCCCCATCAACTAAACATCGATCGCCGACTCACCGACACGTTCAGCCAAGCGCATTTACCCAGCTTTGATTACCGCGCTTTCCTCATTCGCATGAATCGGCAGAAACAGTAGACAATCCTCGCCTGCGGGCTTGTCTGTTGAGCAATCCAGCAATCCAGGTCAGTATCCAACGTTCTTTTCGACCGAGTTTGTAGACCTCCAACGGTCGCGTCACATGGATGCTTCCTCGGTAGTGCCAGGAGCATAGGCGACGCCGGTAGACCAAGATCGCCGAGTTAATCCACTCTCACATGCCGTGCGTGGCAGAATTATAAAAGTTCTATCGTCGCATCGCTGTGCAGGACTCGAGAAGTTTCTCGACGCCTCTGCCTCGGTCTTCGTCTCTCTGCCTGCGCATCGCACGCATAAATCCCTCCATCACAGCCAATTCGAGTGGCTCACGATCTGCCTCCATTTACGTCTGGTGCTTGCTGGCAATCTATTTATCCAACAAAGCCCGTCTGCCTGGCTTCATCCTTGCCGATGGCTCGCTCTTTCTAGGTTCCCGGCACGGGCAACAACCCAGGTGGCAGGAACCAGACCCTTCGCCAGAAAGTCGGACCAAGAAAAAAGGCCCTCCATTTCACTTGCCGTTGTTGGTTTCATCATGAGTTGACCCTCACCTCCTGCTTCCCATTTACCCATTATTTTTGTGGAGCTCGGCCATCACATCCCGGTCAAACCCAGGCGATGGCATCGGCGATCTTGACCAGGCGGACCACTCCTCCCTCCGTTTCAAACACTACGCGCTCTTATTCACTTGCCCGGTGCAACCAAGTGCGCCCATACTTTGATGGCCTATGTCTTTCTATCTGGCTGACGCTGTGCTACAGATCCACTGGATACGAGATCAGAAATCCATATCTAAAATATTGGCTCAAATTTGTGCGACTGCGACGTCGCACAACGCTTCGACTCCTTTTGCCAAGATGGCTTCGTCGAGTCTTCCCTTGCCCGATGGTGACATCGAGCGTCGCCACATCCAGCTGAGCAGAGAGCTGAGCGAGATCAACCGGAAGTACCGACTCGCAGAACAGGATGAGCTCTCGGCCTTTGAAGCTGCAAAGCAAACCCTCCACGATGAGATTGAAACGGAATGTCAGAAACTGTCGTTGTCATTTTCGGAAAAGAAAATCCCCGAGTCCCTTGAGGCCTTCTTCCGTGACAAAGAAAAGCTGCTCCTTGAGCGGATAGAATCCGAGTATACAGCCAAGAAAACTGAGCGCCAGAGTCTGCACGACAAGGAGAGGAGCGAGAATCTCAGGAAATGGAAGGAGGTTCTCAACAACCCATCGGTGAGTTCTATGGGTCTCAGTCTATTTGCCGGCTCCATCCTTGAAACAAGGGAGACACTTATTTGATGTCGGCTGGCCTGGTGGCTTGATAAATCAAACCATCACTGCAGCGCATGTGAGAACCCTACTAACCAGTCAGCAGCCAAATCCGACTTTGCCGGACCCATCAAGCACGGCCGCACATGGCTCCATCCACACAGCCACGACGGAGAGCCGCCCGTTGGAGAGGCCAAGGATACCAGCTGATTCCTCTGATCCGGCTTGCGAAACACCCGCTCCTCAAGTGGTGGTTGAGCAAAACACCACGCCCATTGTTGTGGCGGAATCTCGTCCGTTGAAACTTACCGAGCCCTTGAGATCTACCGAGCTGGTGAGACCGACTGAGCCGGTGAAGCCAATCGAGCCGATGAAGCCGATCGAGCCGGGGAAGCCAATGGAGCCAACGAAGCCAACCGAGCCGGTAAAGCTAATGGAGCCCATAACGCCGATTGAGCCGTTGAAGGCAGTCGAAAATGTTTCTATCCACGAAGAGGAGCAGCGGATGCCGTCTCAGGACAGTATCGTCGTCAGTCCACCTCGCCAGGCTCGACAATCTGACGAAAACCGGTCGATTCAGTTCCGACCGGCAGCCACTGAAGCCAGCATTGTGGCTGATGTGGCAGAGCGGCACACCGAGTCCGGGATTGCCAGAACTGCCGTTACCAACTCTAAAGGAGCTTCCATCAAGGACACTGGCATCCAAGAAACTGGTATTCCGATTCGCATGCATGTGGCCGAGACGACGAGACCAGAACCATTGAGGATAGAGAGCACGAGGTCCGAGACAAGCAGCGGATCGGAGCGACGCCCGCCGCTAGCTAGGCCCTTTACCCCCGGCGGCCAAGGTCAACTTCCTGACATTGTGAGCTTCTGCAGTTGAGTATGAATTTGGAGGTTCGTAGTTGCTAACCGATTTCCTCAGCTTCCTAAACGGAAGGCGGACGAGTCGCCTGCGTCGTCGCAAGCATATTCGAAGCGGACAAGAACCAATGAGCCAGTCATGAACCCCATAAGTGACTCGCCGATGCGTCGCACGCAGACCCGGAACACGATATCCTTCAACGAAGTTTACGAAGACGGCAACGCTCAATTCAAGCACATCATCGTTGACTACCCACCCAACTCCAACCGTTTCTATGTCCTCAAATGCGATGAGCATGGGGTCCATTTCAACCTAAACCCACTTGCAGGAGCAGCGAAACATCTCCACAGCGCCCAGCACGGCAACATGTCCAAAGAACGAGCCCAGGCAGTCGAGGTTCTCGGTCATCTGGTATTTGACTGCACTCCGGAGCTCGCTCGGAGGAACAACGAGGTCACTACATGGTGGTTTACTCAGATGGGCTACAAGCCTCTGAATTTGAACCAGATGACCAAGGCGAACCGTGCGAACCTAGGTCTGCCCGAGATCTCAACCACTCCCAAGGCTGCAATCCAGCGGGCTGGCAACCCGAGCTTTTCGCATGAGAGCCCGTCTAGCTCTGCTCCTTCACCCCAAAAGCCGGGGCCGTCCAGCGGGGTCGCGATGCCGATCCCAGGAGAACTCTACCTTGGCTGGTGGGCGAAGGAAAAGAGGAATTATGCGGTGTTACATTTGCCATGGGGTGATCTTACGTGTGCTGGCATGACGGGAACGCTCGCTGATACCGGCCTCCTGGCTCGGGCCCCGAAATGCTACAAGATCGACCGGATGACTTTACAGATCAAGGGTTGGCAATCTGGCTACGAAGATGGCGGCCCCTTGATGATGAAGCGGGATTTCCCCGTTATGTACTTTGACGGAAAGAGGCAGGTCAACCATATTCAGCCCATTATTCCTTGGCTAACTACTCGATCTAGATCCGTCGGATGGATGCGTGCCAAGGACCTTTCTCCATTTGACTTCGACACTCCGCACCGAGAAGAGATTCCCGACTTCGAAGATGCCATCACCCACTACGCTCAAGTTCGGGGCTATAATAGCTACATCCATTACAGGGGTGCCATGGAGGCCATGAACAAGCAGAGACGTGGGTTTCATAGATTTACAGCCTTTCTCTGGTCTGGTCCCTTGTTCTGACTCTGCCACTCTAGTTCAACAACAGCAGCAACAGCAACAGCAGCAACAGCGACAGCAACAGCAACAGCGACAGCAACAGCGACAGCAACAGCAACAGCAACAGCAACAGCAACAGCAACAGCAACAGCAACAGCAACAGCAACAGCAACAGCAACAGCAACAGCAACAGCAACAGCAACAGCAACAGCAACAGCAACAGCAACAGCAACAGCAACAGCAACAGCAACAGCAACAGCAACAGCAACAGCAACAGCAACAGCAACAGCAACAGCAACAGCAACAGCAACAGCAACAGCAACAGCAACAGCAACAGCAACAGCAACAGCAACAGCAACAGCAACAGCAACAGCAACAACAAGCGCCAAAATGCTGGAATTCGAGCACTACCACCTATCACCAATGGTTCCGAGCTTGTTGTCGCCGAGAAACACCATGCACATGGCCTGACTTCCGGCTTGTCGAGGACTCAAGCAGGCGACGACATAGAAATGATGGACACAGTCGCCGCGCAGATTGATGATTCCGATAGAGACTCATACCAAGGGTCGGTCGGCAAGACTATGCTCGACTCGGATAACGACATAGAGATGACAAACACAGAGAGTCGACGAACCAGTGTTTCGAATCGAGGCGATACCGGTGAGCAGATTTCCGTCAAACCCGTGTCGTCACTGAGCACGCCAGCTATTGGCTACATGGCCAATGGCGCCAAATCTCCTGCCGCGCTACCCATTGCGACGCCGCCGGTCGAGACGCAGCAGCGGCCTCTCGATAGCCCGCAATCCTCTGTTCCCACCGATCAAGTCGCTAGGTATTCGCGTGTCCATCAATCAAGCGCCCAACAGCAGTCCGGTACCCATTCGCCCAGGGATGTATCCCAGTTTGTTGCCACGAACGCTCTGTACATCCACAGTCCAGATCAGGATCCTCGAAATCCATCTTCGCGACAAGGTTCGGTGTCAAGTTTGGACCAGGGCCCCAGGCGGGTTGAGAAGGTCTACGCTCGAAGCAGCAAGCCATCGCATAGTTTGAGCCAGAGTCCAGCAATGACTACATCAACGCTGAACGGTAGTGGGAGTGGCGCTGGAAATGGAACTCCCCCTCATGATGGCCCAAACGGGTTTCAGCCAAGTCCCGCCGTTAGAACCTCGAGCCCCGCCAGTCTGCAGAATATCCTTCAAAACTTTTCGAATGAAGCAACAGGCCCACATCGGACTCCCCTGCCGCAAAAGAGTCCCCTGGGACAGGCCCAAAGCATCCCTCCTCAACAAACAAGACCAGCCCCGTTACCACCACGCGGAAATGAATCAACTGGGCCGATCTTCCGGCAAGCACCACGCCCCACAGCTACGGGCTACAGCCAGTATGAGGTGCCACTTCTGCCTCCGCCAACAAGCTTTCAGTTGCCCTCGCAGGCAAACCAATTGGTTCGACAGGCAGAAGGGACGGGTGCGAGGAGCAAGCCTTCCACCCCGGCCGGTATATCGAGCTCGGCAACTCACAATTCCTCGCCTGCCATTCTTTCTGGGCAAGAAGCGGCAAGCCAGGACCGCTGGCGCGTTGTCAAGACAGTGCCGGAATCTGTGCCAACGGCAGCCCAGCCAATATCGGCTTCGCTGGCGCGGGTTCAGGCCCAGCCTCAGACAGTGACATCGCCCCAGGTACAGTTACTGGCGCACGCACCGACGCGAGTGCCGCCACAGGTGCACGTCCATGCATCTCCACCAGCACAGGTCCAGGCTACACCTCAAGTGCAGGCACAGCAGCCCCCGGCGCCAGCATCGTCTGTTCCTCGTCGCGAGTCCCCACAAGCACAAACCGCCTTCAATGCTCCCTTGGCCACGCCCAATTCCAGTGCCAGCAACACTCGCGCCAACTCACCCAACCTGTCCAAGCCAAAAAGCCCCTCGGTCAAGATCGAAAGTGGCTTCCCTAGCACAGCTACAAGCATAGTTACCAGCACGAGCACGAGCACGAGCATGGGAACGGGAACGGGAACGGGAACAGGAACGGGAACGGTCACGGCGACGTCAGAAATCTTCCATCTGGCGCTTTACTCCAACGGGGACGAAATCCCGGTCTTTGACCAGGCCAGCACTGGATCGCTCCTCCGACTGGTGGTTGACAAGGAGACAAGAACCGCTCGGCCGGGACCTGAGTCCAACCTATCCATTACGGTCGATCCAAAGATGGTCAAGGGGGTGTCGGTGCAACCGTCAGCAAAGAGTGCGACTGCTTCCGAGATTGCGCTCGCTATGATAGATGGACGTGAGCAGTCCATGGTGTTTGAGATGGCCAACTCAATGGGACGAATTGAGAGCGGAAGAATTCATGTCCGGAGGTTCTGCCGGTGGTTGAAGAGCGTCAACCAGTCGATTGAATACCGGAATAACAGGTAAGCCAGAAGATGGATATTGATTGACTTAAATCTAAATACTAACCGTGACGTGAGCAGCTATGACCAGCCCAGCGTAAACCAGAATCGCCGCATCAGCCAGGGCAAACCTCCTGTCTTTACGCCTGCCCATACCCCGACTTCCGGTTTGAACTTTGCTGCTCTCGGCATTACGAGGGCCCAACCCATCGTGATTGATGAGACCCCGAGTCGTTAGGCCTCTGGTCTTTTCCGTTCAGCGTTTCTTTTGCGCCTCTAGTGGCTTAGAACGACTCCAACCGATCTTATGCTGCACTGTTCAGGAGCGGTGCAGTCTTATACATAAACTGGCAGGCAGAGCACCTCCGGTACTCGTATAAACTCCTATGAACTCTCATTTGTCGTTGTCTTCCCTTGGTTATATCCAATCATGGCGCCATAACATCGCAGGGTGTGTTGCAGCTATTGCAGACGCGAATAACCTCGTTTTCATGTACGTACAGCTACCTCGCTTCGCAAGAAGCATCCTTCCATTTTCTCTCTTTTGTTTATTCGCTCTATACCATCTTGGATCCTTTTATCGGTCCTCGGGGATGGTGGGTTGGAGTTGGCTAGGAGTTTTCTTGGGGGATTCTTCGCCCTTTTTGGGGGATTCTACTCTGGGGTGGTGTATGCGCTCCGCATGTGATGCAGCGTCACCTTTTCTTAAGTTGGCTGATGAACAGATGATTTATTCGAGCGATTGACCCAGAATGGATGCTATCAATATAAACTCTTAAATGGTGCGAAGGACAGACTACTTTTGCAGCACTGGTGGTAAAGTGTGTGTTTGTGTGTGATCAAATCCCGTCATCATCGGTTCCGCCATTTACAATGAGCCGACAATAACAACCAGACGCATGACTGCAGAAATCATGCCCGAAGGTCCTTCGTTTAACTAGGGTAGCGTTGCTAGTATACAGAGTTTGTCTTATATCTTCCTGGGGCCGGTTGGGCACAGGAGCTATGAAGGTTATTTTTGCATGTGATCCAGCTCCTTGCACCAGGTTTTCGGTTGTTGGCGGGCGGGGTTTGCAGCAGGGCAGAGCTCGACCGCGCACTAGGGTCATCAGCGCTAGCCTAACCCCATGCGGGGCGGTCCAGGTGCTTCTTCAGGTATGAATCCTCACGTGGGCGCATTTGTCGGGCTTCTCTCCGAACGGGTAGCTTCTTTCATTCCGGCGAAGATGACAGACATTGCATTGCCATTCTTCCATTTATGACTTCTCTGAAACCTGCACTGTACGCAACCACACTACCTACCCTTGGGCTTTTTTCTATCGAAACATCAACAAGTGCAAGTTTTGCTCCTCCCCTGCCGTTGGGACAGGCCTAGGTTGAGTCTGGACGTCAAGGTGCTGCTGTGCGGCCTATGACGTGACGAACCACTCCAAATTAGGCGCCGTTCCGGGCGAGCCGTGGCCTGTGGCCGTGTCTGTGCTTGGTGCTGTTTGGTGCTTGACAGCATTCCCGGCAGCTTTTTTTGATGGCTGCATTCGTGAGTTGCATTTTCCTGTTTCCCCGCCTCACCTGTGCCCATAATCATCATCCGCCTCGCTCCTTCCTTCCCTTCGTGTTGTCAGTGTCGGCCAATCCACTTGCACGCCTACGTATTTCGCACGGGTGAATCGACATTGCAAGCAACGGCAGGCACAATCGTATCCGCATGGAGTCGCCGCCAAACGCATAGATCGCCAGCTCGCCGCGTCATCATCATCATCACACGATCTCGGACCTGGAACTGAGCTGGCACCTCCAACATACGACCGAGCTCAAAACACAACACTTTTCCACATTGCACCATGCTGCGCCGCCTCCCCCCGCTACTTGACCCGACAGTCCCCTGAGGAGCAGGAGCTGATTGAAGACTTGGCGCATGCGCGGCGATTCACTTGCTGCTATCGATCGATACTGACATCCTGGCCTTTTCTTCTGCCGTGGCAATAGGACCCCCCCTGGCTCACGCACATGTCCGCTCCTCGCTCCCAGCGCAGCGGCGACTCGCTGGACCGTCCCTCGACGCCTTCCGGACAGCAGCAGCAGCAACAGCAGCGCAACACCTACTCCAACGATGGCGCGGTCGCCAGCGCGATCCCCTCCAGCACCCCGAACCCAACCTATGCGACCTTCTCGCCCACCACGCTGAGCTCGACTGCCCCGAGCGCCACCACGGCCGCGAAGAGGAGGAGTACAATCTTGGTCCACCAGAAATCGCCCCTACTGCTCGCCACGCCGCCGCAGATCACGCGCGCATTGGCATATAGCCACCCGTTCTTGTTGCCTCTCAACAAGCTCGTCGGGCTGCTGACATGGACGACGGGCGACCCGTGGGAGAGCTTCTTGCTGTTGGTGGTCTTCTGGGCTGCCGTGCTCTACGGCGACATCGTGGTGCGCATGGCAGGGCCCGTGGTGCTCGTGCTGATTCTGATCGGCGGCATGTACGCCCGGCGCTTCAGCCCGCTTAGCAGCAGCGGCTGGAGCGAGCCAGGGCTTGGAGCCGGAGACGGAACCGCTCTCGGCGGCGGCGGTGGTGGCGGCACCGAGGCAAAGAATGCCAAGGTCACCAAGAAGACGAGTAGGAGTAAGAATCTGTCGGTCGATGGCCTGCCGGACAAGAACGGCAAGGCAAGCGCGGGGGCTGCGTCAGGTGTGGCAGGCGGCGGCGGGCACTCACGCAACCAGGGCTCCGTGTCCGAGGTCACGAACACGCGCCATCAGAAGACGCTCGACGAGATCGTCGAGACGTTGAAGGAGTTCACGGCGCGCTGCAATATCCTCCTCGAGCCGCTCCTCGAGATGACCGACTTCCTCAGCACGCAGCAGACTCCCACGTCAGCAACCACTCGGCCCGCGCTTACAACGCTCTTTGTGCGTATCCTGCTCTGCACGCCGTTCTGGTTCCTCCTCACACTTCCGCCGCTGCGCATCATTACCACCCGCCGCGTCATCATGCTCTGCGGGACGATCCTGCTCACCCACCACGCGCGGGTCATGCGCGTGGCGCGAGCGATCCTCTGGCGCAGCAGCACCGTCCGCAGGTTGATGGTGCTGGTAACGGGCCTGCAGTTTGAGGGCCCGGAGAAGGCGGGGCCTGGGAAGCAGGCAGCTGCAGCCGAGGATACGACTGCCGCTGCTGCGAATAGCAAAACAAAGACATTCACTAGCGCCGCAAAGCCCCCGCGCGAGTCAGAGCTGACCAAGGCAATTAAACGCGCGCGTGGCGGGGGCGGGGGCACGGGCGTGCGCTTTACGTTTATCATCTATGAGAACCAGCGCCGTTGGGTCGGACTCGGCTGGACGACGAGCATGTTTGGCTACGAGCGGCCTGCGTGGACGGATGAGCATAACAACAGCGTGCCGCCGCGGGACCAGTTCGAACTGCCCGAGGTCGAGGACGGGAGCAACATGCGCTGGCGGTGGGCTGAGGGGTCGCGGTGGAGGGTGGACGGCGTGCCGGATGAGGCGGTCGTGACGGTGCCCGAGGAGGGCAAGGAGTGGGACTACGACGGCAGTGGGGGGCGGATGGGTTGGGTTTATTATGATAACAAGGTATGTGGATGGTTGGTGTTTTGGTGTTGTTCAACTGATTGCTGACGAGCTTGGTTGTGTAGTGGCAAAATGGTCGTCGCGGCCAAGATGGCTGGGGGCGATGGACGCGTCGCAGGAAATGGTACCGCGATGCCGAGCTAGTGGAGGCGGATTCCGATGTCGAAGATGAGCAGCAGCCAGCGGCGGCGAATGGACATGCCAATGCCGATCAGCAGCCGCCGACCCCGGCGCCGTCCCTTCCGCCAAGACCGGAGACGCTCTCGCCCATCGCGGGTCTACCCTCGAGCTATGAAGCAGAAGCCGAAGCTGAGGGGAGTATCTCAAACTCGCAGCGGGGTAAATCTGACGACAACGACGAAAGGGATAAAGATAGCGGGAGATACAACAAGGAGGACGAATACGACTCGGCCTCGCTATTGTCGACGTCGAGCAGGTCGTTACGGTTCAAGGCGCCCAGCCTGCGGCGGAGAGTCACGGAGACGTCGACACAGTCGCATCGGAGCAGGCGGGCAAGTAACTCTACTGTCGAGGACGACGCGGCGGCGCTGGGCACGCAGGTTGGGCTTGCGATGCAGGATGCCGGGAAGGAGGTCGGCAGCTGGGGGATTGGCGACGAGCTGCGCATGGGGTTGGAATAGGTTGGGGTTTTAAAGCTGAGATTGACGATTATGAGAGGGGTGTTGGGATTGTATGTGCTTAGTGGAGGAGTATCGTTGGGAATGGCGGGTTCTTGGATCGTGGCTTCTATGGAAATATTAGGAGGTCTGCTGGAGAGGGCCGGGAAAGCAGAAGGCTAAGGGGGTTTTGTTAATACCCATCTTTGGAAAAGGGATGGTGTGGGGCAGCGGCTTTGGCGATCCGGCCATTATATATCTAGGAGGCTGTTAGTCATTGCATTACTGCTGGCGTACTTTGTTGTGTTCTTTTGCTTGGACTGTGGATCAATACTATAATGTCCTGATATCTGTGTTTGTCTGTGTTTCTCATATGTGTTTTAGTCTATGCCATGGATTGTGTATACATGTTCAAGGGTCTAGGTGGTGAGGTGATGTAACGTATCTTATAAGCGAGCGGGACATATAAACGAGCGGGACACTAAGTTCTTGGCACGACGCGTCCTTCTTCCTCTACCCTCAACAGCGCGTTTTTCCTATAACCAAGGATGTCTTCCGCTTCAAAGGAAGCTAGGGTAATCTTAGCCCTTCAAGCTCTTCAAGATCACAAGAAACTAAGCCTCCGAGCCGCGGCCAAGCTCTACAACGTACCAGTTTCCACCCTCGGCTATCGACGTGCCGGCCGAGCTACACGACGTGATCTTCCAGCCAACTCGCGGAAGCTCACCGATCTAGAAGAGAAGGCTATAGTTCAGTACGTAATTGAGCTATACGAGCGAGCTTTTCCGCCAAGGCTTTGTGGTGTGGAAGATATGGCCAACCAACTGCTACGTATACGCGACGCGCCCCCTGTCGGCAAGCTCTGGGCTTACAACTTCGTCAAACGCCAGCCAGCCCTCCGTACGCGTTACTCGCGTAGATATGACTACCAGAGGGCAAAGTGCGAAGATCCGAAGGTCATTAGCGAGTGGTTTACCCTCGTACGAAACGTCAAGGCTAAGTACGGTATCGTGGATGACGATATCTACAACTTCGACGAGACTGGATTCATGATGGGCATCATCTTCGCCGGCATGGTAGTCACGACATCAGACGGCCGTGACAAGGCAAAGCTGGCCCAGCCTGGCAACCGCGGGTGGGCAACAGGTACACCGAGTGCGAACCTCCCAGCCGACTGGCGTATCGCAACCACCGACAATGGCTGGACGACCAATGCAGTAGGCCTGGATTGGATCAAGCACTTCGACTTCCACACAGCACCTCGTACGAAAGGCAAATACCGGTTGTTGATCCTCGACGGCCACGACAGCCACCACTCGACCGAATTCGAGCTCCATTGCCAGCAGAACAACATCATCACGCTCTGCATGCCTCCACATTCCTCGCACCTCCTCCAGCCACTCGATGTCGGCTGCTTTGGGCCGCTGAAGAAGGCGTACGGTCGCCAGGTTGAGGACCTAATGCGGATGCATATCAACCACGTGAGCAAGCTCGAGTTCCTCTGCGGCTTCCGTGAGGCCTTCTTCGCCTCGATGACGGAGAAGAATATCGTACGCCAACGCCCCTGAACTCGCGGGCTACCACCCCACAACCTTGGGTCTTCCAGACACCTCACAACCCCCGAGAAGCCGACTCGCAGTCAACGCTTATCAAGACTCGCATTGCCAACCATCAAAACAGCTCCCCGACTTTGATGTTGGCTGCTGTAGACCAGCTTACCAAGAGTACGATGGCTGTGATGCACCAGGTGGCCCTCCTTCGGTCAGAGAACGCTGCGCTCCGTAAGGCCAACGAGGCATTAAGCAAGCGCCGGAGAGCTAAAAGGACGCGTGTGCAGCTTGGAGGGTCACTTACTGTACAGAGTATACAGGAGTCACTAGGCCAGGAGGCCGTAGGTGGGGAGGGAGTGCAGGAAACGCAGCCGGATGGTAGTAGTACAGGGGGGGGTCGTACGAAGGTTCGGTGCTGTGGTGTGTGCGGCAAGCCTGGCCATAATGCCCGCGCTTGCCAGGAGGCTGTAGAAGCATTTGATTCAGCTGTTTCTGATGTAATTGTAGTTGGTTCCTAGTGTTGTTGTTTTACAACTGAGGATGGTTGTTATAGAGTGGTGGAGAGTGTCCCGCTCGCTTATATGTCTCGCTTGCTTATAAGATACGTTATTTTACTCAAATATGTATTATCACTACCTAACTAGAACTACCTCTCCCCATAAGCAGTGGATGCCTACCACCGGAAGATTTGTATGAAGACAGAAACAGAATGATCACGGAAGTCACTCATGTTGTCAATATTAGTACACAAAGGCCAAAGGGGCAAAGACACTCAACATCGACAGCCAGCCGCCGTGGCGTCCACCCCGGTGCTCGTCGACACCCCGGGTACCATCTGGCTGCTGTCGACAACGGTATCGTCGTGCTCGTCGTCGCTTACGTGCCCGTTTCCAACGCCGCCATGCAGAACGGAGTTTACTTACTCGTTCTCGGCGTGTATGGCGGCGGGGGGTCGAAGACGGGGGCGTCGGGCTCGCCGCCGCCGGCGGAGCGGTCATCGATGCTGGGCCGGAAGGCGCGCGTGCTGGTTCCTCCGCTTGTGGACGTGGATGTGCATGTGGTGGTTGAGGTGTAGCTGGTGCCTTGGGATTTGCTCCCCTTGGTGGTAGTGGAGGAGTTGGTGGTGTTGGAGGTGGACATTTTGGGTTGGCTCGGCTGCACGGGGGTTGAGTGGGTGGGTTGTAGGTGGTCAATGGGGAAGTGGAATGGAATAGAACTTGGTTGGGAGGGTAGTACTTGAGTTGCTGTTGTTGGGAAGTAGAAGTTGAAGTAGCTTAGGGATTGGGAAGATGGTGAAATATATACCAGCAGGTTTCTTGGAGTTTCTTGAATGGGAGGAGATGGAAGACTCTAGTGGTGTCTTTTGTACATGACTTGCGCCTCCCCATGCTCTTTGTCTTGACCGAGACATATCGGGAGCTGTTCTGATTCCTAATGGGAATTGTCAGATTAAGTAACGTGGGTCAAGATTAAAGCCCACGAGTGTCACAGCTTGCACCCAGCTTGGACTGACGCATACTGTCATGAATAGGCAGGGCAGTTGTGGCGTAGACTGGACATATTAAGTCACAGACGGACCGGGAATTGAGGATGGCATCTCACACGTAGAAAAAGGAGATGTTTACCTACGATGCTTCATGCCCGGTCTGGTATAAGGTGGTGTTTTCCGAGGTTCACTCACTGCCTCTCGATAAAAAGTTCAAATTTTGCAAACTGATTGTATTCCAACGTCACTAAGAGATATTTCCTTTGTCCAAAAAGATTATATTTGTTCAAGTTCCCGAAGCAGGGATGTCAAATCCCACTCCCACACTTCGTATCATCTTCCCTTTCTGTGGGCTGGGTCGCGGATCTCCACCGCACCCATATTATCAGGTGGTTTGTTAATATGGGAAGTGCAGAGCGAACACTATCACCAAGACCAACGGTACGTGAATGATGTTGCTGCAGTGAGTAAACTGCCTCGCTCAACATGTCTTCCACAGGATGCGGCCCTTCCAGGCTTCAGGCTGACGATCAAGGATAACTGCCGTGACCGTGCTGGTCTTGTCCTTGTTGTCCTTGGCAACACTCGCGGCGGTGTCAAGCACCCTGTCGGTGAAGCTCTTGCTCGCGTCGGTTGGTTTACCTGCTGAATGGTCCTCGATCCTCTGCAGGAAGGAACGGTCTGCACTGCCGGAGCCTTTGTTGTTGGACATCTTGGCGCAGTTAATGAGCGGGCGGTTTTGTGTAGTTTTCGAGTTCAGAAGATGAATGATGGGTGTGTGGTTATTTGCGTTATTATGGAAGAGATCTGGTAGATGTGCGGGATGTGGCTGGTGGTGATTCTCCTTGATTGGGATCGCCGGAAGACAAGGGCATCATTTTAATATAGCCAACAGTTACCTGCCAACTCAAAATTACCTGCTTAGAAACGTGATGTATCGTTCGTTTTGCTTCGAGGTCTAACCCACGGTGCTTGTGTTGAGAAATGAACATTGGCTAGTTACTTGATGACCCATCTACCTTCCGGCAGTTATCATAGAAAATGCACACAAACAACAAGGGTATCATTCCAGAACAAGCCTGGGACAAGAGATGAAAACCCCAGATTGAGCAACAGAAGAAGAAAAATAGCAGGACTGGCAAGCCGTGGCCTGGACCAGGGCTGAGCCGGATTAAACAAAGAAGGAATGGAGAGACACAACAATGCCGGTTTGTTGTCTAGCAGTTACAAAGCTACGATGTCTTGCACAGGCCTGAAAATTTCATCGTCAAAGAGAATAATAACTTGCAAGTTAAACTCGTTTTCTTTTAATTCAGTGGATGTCAAACTATCTCCTATTGAAAGAGGCCCAAAAAGTTCCAGTGGAATCACCATAAAAGCCAAGCACCAAAAACAGTAAAGTCTTCCACAGCGAGAATGGGTCTGACCACATCACCGGCCATTCAAGACACCTATCTATGCCGTGACTCAATGCTGCTAATCTTTTCCAAAAAAAAACAGCTGAGTGCAGTGGACAATCTCTACCTAGATGGAGTTAAGTACCATTCCATGCACCATCATCCACGTCCTGGGTAGTCAGAGCTCGCCTTTAGGTCCCTCCGCGCTTTCTTCTTCTTCAGGGTTCTGGGAGGGGATTTTGGCGGATCGTAGACGGCGACTTCAGCAACGCGGGGAACCGTAGCGGGATATCAGAATATCTTGAAGACCACCCCTCTGGAGGAATGAGACATCCGGATCGGTGGACTTGGACATCTCGACTGGTGGAGCTTTGTGAGCAGCAACATAAAGGGTAGTATGTAAGCGATCAGGTAATTAGGAATGTGTTCTTTGTTGTAGTTCTAGGAGAAGTAATTTAAAATTGAGCTTCTTGTTGCGTGTTAATAGTAGTGTGGCCTGGTCGAGATAGCCGCTTAAATACTGCTCGTTCGAGGGACTCCGTTGGAAAAGAATGTCATGTTGATACCCCTTTACGGCCCCATGAATCACCTAAAACCTTGCATGCGTGGGTTTGGCACGGTGTTTCTTCATCACTGCTTGCGGTAGATCAAGGCAAGTTAGTTACGATGCAGAAGGGGATGCGTAATAATGGAGAACGCCACGCTGATTACTGAAGCATGAAGATTTCATCCCTTTGAATCACCGACATATGCGATGTACCATAACCTCTCACTCTTGCACAAGGAACAATCGATGGGATATCTCACTTCAAGGGCGGTAAAAACGGGGGTGTCAACGAGACCAGAAGCTCACATGTTGTATTGAGCCTCGTTACCAACAGTGATCATATATGAGACACAGCTGCACTTTTCCCCCTGCCTGAGACTGTAGTACGTAGATTCCTAATTTGAACTCTTCCAACAGAGCCAACACCAAAGTACCAGATTGATGCTGCAGAAGGTGAAGTTTTTCACGCAAGAAATCCCCTCAAAACAAGACGAAGAGAAAAGAAACGAGATAAGCTGTGAAGTCAACGCAAAGCGCATCTCTACTTGCTCTGTGAGTTCCCAGACGAACCGCTGGACTCGCTAGCCGCTCTCAAGTCCGCAACGGCTTCCTTCTTCTTCAGCGTCTTTGAAGGAGACTTTGGTGGGTCAGCGGTCTTGACGGGAATCTGTTCATAGACAGTCACGGGGTTGGTCGAAGGCTTGGCAACGTTGGCTCGGTGTTGCGCCCGTAGCGGATTGGAAGAACTGGACATGTCGGCGGTTAGACTGGAACACGACAGGCGATCGTTGCCGTTCTCTTGGTGAAGGTCACACAGCGGATGCTAATTCAAGTTTGCTTCCAAGGCCAAAGTGGGGAGATCACAGCTCCAAGTGATATTCCGAGGGGGCGGTTGTGGCGGTTGTGCATTCTTTGTTGGCGAGAATATGTGCTGCGGCGGCTTGATGAGACCGGGCAGTCCAGAGGCATCATGATCGATGACTGTAGCTCTTATATGTGCTGCTTGTTCAAAACACCAAGTGCTTTTGGGGATTGAACCGCTCTAGAGTGATGATTCACGTCCAACATCCTCTAGAAGAAACAAGCACCGTGACTGGCGGATCATGTTGAGCTCTGCCAAAATGAATAGAGTAAAAAGAGAAGGTTTGTCATCCTCCCGACGTGGACACAAAGACAACGTGATACTATCTGTTCATTCTATCAAGTAAATTTCACGTAACTCATTACAAACAGGTTTGCCCCTATTCCCTGGTCATGGGGTCGCAGGACTAATAATAAAAATCTCAGAAGACCGCGGGACGGGATAACAGCGCCAGTTCATAGAACCAAAAGAAGCCAGACTTCACACTCACCCTCACCATTTGTCACACTCTCCTTTGGAAGACACTGAAAAGCTACGCGCTCCTGGCTGGGTGACTCCATGTAAGTAATAGTAACGTAAACGAAAGGGCAAGAAACTCAAACCATCTCCTCCGATATCATGGAACACAACTACTTAGCTGAGCATTCCCACTGCTGGGCGCGGTAGGGTTATGGCTTATATGAATGAGCTAAACAGTCACGGCTTCTTTTTGTACTGCGGTTCAATTGACTGAGTCGCTCAGACCCCTATAAGCCGTGCATGGCCGGCTTAGTGGCCAGCAGTGGCTCTTTTTGGGAGCCGCTCGAAAGCTGTGAGCCACTCATAAGCCTGGGGCCCCGAAGAAGGGGACGAAAAGGAAGCAAAAAAGAACGGAAGAAGGAAAAAAAGGGAGTAAAGGTTTGGAATTGAACTGACTGCCTAGCTTGCAGGTATTGCAAGTCCTTGACCACTTGGCCAATTGATTGAATTGGTGGGTGGTCATTCTTTCCTATATAGTAGGTACTTGTCTGGGAAGGAAGGCATCACCAACCCTGGCCAGGCCTGCCGGGAGCCGACCCTGGATTACTCCTTCCTTTCCAACTATTCCGTCTACGAGCGGCTCGCAAGTTTGAGCGGTTCCCAGCCTGTAAGCCAACCTTGCACGGCTTATAGTCAATAAACTACTCAGACCCCCGTAGGCGGCTTATCTGTTGAGTGGCTAAGAGGTTGAGTGGAAAGATCATGGCTCTTCAGACCTCCCCCCTCCCCCTTGCCCGGCTAAGTAGTAATCATGACTCATTATTGCCCACCACCCGTGCTACCCCCTCTGCTTGGGAAAGAAATTCCCCTTCTCAAAGAACCACGTCAACTCAACCGACGAAGGATAAACCGCCTCAATCCCCTGCTTCTCCATCTCCTTCATCACCGCCTCCCGGTCCACGGAGGAGTCCCTCGCGAGACGCAGGTTCACGAGCGTGTCAGTGCGGATGCCGTTCTTGGAGTATCCCTTGTCCATGCTCGCCTTGACTGTGTCGCGGAGATTGGCCGTCAGCTGCGCCGGGGTGGGTACATCGAGGCCCATCTCGCGGAAGAAGGACGGGAAGTCGTCGATCTCGTGCAGGCGGCGGACTTCGGATGCTAGCTTTGCTGCGATGCCGGGTGGGGGGCCGCCGTGGTGTTTGAAGAGCTCGTCGCGGAGCTTGGGGAGGGATTTCTTTGTCTCAGTTTGGAGGGCGGGCTTTACACGTTCGGGAACGGAGATGGGCGAGGCTGGTGACTGGGTGATGGACTTGACGGATTCGGGGTGGGGAGGAGGATGGAAGAGATTGGTGAGTGTTGCGGTGCTCCTATCGTCTGAGCTGGAATTGCTTGTGGTGGGTCGTGATGCGGGGAAGATCTTCTCGGTGGTCTGGTTTAAGCCGAGGGCTTCCTTGAGATGACCACGTTCTGAGATGAGCGATGGCGGAGCTGGGCTTGTTGACTGTAGATCGAGGACCGATGATGTTGCTGATTCTGCGGCGAGGGTTGTGCAGCTCTGGTAGATTGAGCTGTAGCCAGATGAATCAGGTACTGTGAGTGAGTGTGTGTGTTAGCATGGAGACTGCTTGCTTGCTGGAGGATCGTTGCAAGGGATAGTCTCTACCGTGCATTTACCTTTGCTTTTCGAACCGGACAAAGATGCCTTTACCGGGCTGGGCCTAGCCGTTCGTCTAAACAGCTCCGAGAACATCAAGATCCTGTAGGAAGTGAGACTGCCCTCAAAGGTCTTCTTAATGCGATACTCGGATACTTCGTCCGGCTCCATGTAGGCAAGCTCAGCCATGCCAGCGCCCCTGCGATCCAGCATCCACACGACGTTGCGTGTAATGGCTTCGGTGACGATCGCCTCCATGAGCTCCTTGGTGGGGTCAATGTCGCTAATGAGCAATGCGACGAGGAGATAGCCAAGGTTGGGGGTAAACTTCTTGTTGGTCCCCCCCGACATGAAGACTGAAATCATCTTGTTGGTCTTCTGAACAATCTCGTCGCCAGCTGGGCCCGCGGTGGCCAGGCAGAGGAGCATGTGGAACAGGTGGAAGTATGATTCGATGGCCTTTTCGGACGGATGGCGTAGCGAGCTGTTCTTGCTGGCCATGTTCTTCCTCTCCTTGCGGAACTCGAGATCGGTGTTGAGCCGCGTTATGATGTCAGTCATGAAGGCATACAGTACCGAGGAACTGCTGCCTCGGTTGGCATCTCGTCCGATTGCGGATAGCGAATCCTCGGCCTCATCCTTCACGCGGCGCCAATGCCCCTGAGAGATGGGCAAGGGGAGCCAGTGGTCAAAGTCTAGGCCATGGATTGACGTACGGATCCTGTATCTGTGGAACGCCGTGTGCGAAAGGAGCTCAAACTCTGATTCTAGTTTCCCCTGACGATGACGGCCATCTTCGAAGTTGACTTTGACGCCAACCCCAAGCTTCTCCTCCAAGTAGTTGGCCTTGAGAACAAAGCACTGCAGCTCCCGGGTCCGTATGAAATCAGAGCTAATTAGCAACTGGCTGATCCGGGTCCATGATTGCGCAAACATGGTGAGGTCTTCGAACTCGAGGTATTCTAATATTTCTAAGAGCACTTCACCTGGAAGGCTGTCGATGGTCAAGACTCTGGCTGTGGTTCTGGCTCTGGGTCTCGGCTTGCGGATGAGGGCGAGCGAGTTGCGGAGGATTCGGCGGACGGGATCTGCAAGAACAGAGACGAGGGCTGTCGATTGTGCGTGTAGAGGTTGCGTTGATACCTTGGTCGGCGAAATCTGGTCTGGATGACTTGCGGAAGCTTCCTCTGCGGGTCCAAGACCAAACCCGCACTTGTTGCACTCGTACGAAGCTTTGCGCTTGGACTGCTCACGGTAGTACTGAAGATCGATCTCGCCTCCCGGAGTGCCGTTGCGGCCAGCCTCTTGCTCCACAGAGTCACTGCTGAAGAAGCTCAGAAGCTGGATAGCAATACCCTTAAGCGTGTAGGCCGGGGTATAGGCGTGCTCGCCTTTAGTCTGGAGGACGGAAGCGCAGATGTATCCGTCAAAAACGTTGGGATGCCGAACATTCGAGTTCATCTTGATCCATGGAGGTTGCAGAGGGTATCGTAAAGGAATGCTGATGCTCAGGTGGAGTGGCGACCATCCCCCCGGTGTCAGAACCAGACATGGCTTGGTTAGGTCCGCGTCGTTCACGTGGAGTGTAATGTTGGGGTATGGTGCGTTCTGCAGCTCAGCTACGTCCTGCAAGTGCCGCCGACGCAATGCAGGATGCTTCGCCATTTCGATTCGCAAGGTTCGAGGTTGAAGGTTTGATCAGTTCCAAACAGCCAAGATGATGAAAGACAGAGATAATTGGGAAATGAGTCGGTGAGTGGAACGATTTGATATGATGCACAGCTTTGACTCATCTGGATGGCAGTCGGCTCGGTCGAGAGATACGATTCGTCGTCGGGGTGTGGGAGTGATCACTGCATGAGGACTACTGCATGCAGTCATCAAGTGCTGCGGCTGCCTCAGACCATCTCCAACCGAGCCTCCTTTCGACCCCTTTAGTAAAGCAAACAACACAGTCAAGCACTGAAGTTAGGAGCAAGACGAATAAGATAGCTATAAAAATGGATAGAATTACGGCAGTTATTTATTACTTGTACGCAGATGAGCAAGAACAGATGGCTAGGTGAATGATTAGCCCCTGTATTGATGACGGCACCGTTGGGTCGGACTAAGCGTTAGCACGTTGAAGCGGGCTTGGCTTGCCAGCCCTAACAACCTGGCACCAAGTACCAGATTGAGTTTGTGAAGACCCCCGACAAATACTTCAAATAATCGTTGCTCAAGTCAAGGCGTACGGCTGTTCAGCGGGTCCATAGTATTTTGTCGATAAAAGAAAAAGCCCAATGTCTTCATTCGAAGGGGTGGGCTTTCTGGACAATGCCCTGCTTGTAATTACCTAATTACATTCCAGCCCGTAAATCACAACAAACGCGACACGATCCGCGGCCCGCCCGCCCTCTACGCGGCACATAATATGTAACGAGCTGCCATCAGCCAAAAAGAAGAAAATCAGAGTCAGACGTAAATGGGGACAGCGTGTATTATTCCCCTCCCTTTTTTTTTATATATATATAATTTAACGTTATAGAGAACGTTAATTACTGTGTGCAAACTCGGACACCACCCAGCGTTTCGCGAAACAGACATATGGACTAAAGAGAGCGCAATCATCAAAATCCTGATCGTTTCCTCGTCAATCTCGACATCCTTCAGATCAAACAGCAAAAAGATCCCCAAGTGCTAAGAACCAACCCTAGCCATCAGCTCAGATAATCAAGGCCACCAGCGCACCGGCGACAGTGCCCAGGACAGCAGACAAGATGCCCTTGACGGCAAAGAGCAGGCCAGCGACGACGGCATCGAGACACTTGAGCAGCCCGCCCAGAGCCAGGATGAGAGGCGTCAGGTAGACCAGGACACAAGCTGTGATTCCAGCGTCAGCCAGTTGGTTCATATAGCGATAGGGAATAGTCACTGCGGGAGATTGCCAACGTACCAAGACCGAGCTTAATGATGACAAACTTGAGCGTGCACGAGATCTCCCAGACCAGGAGCTGGACCTTGATGAGCAGGCAGCTGTTGCCGCAGCCGCCCTGCTCGGAGCGGACCAACGACGCGAAGGCGCGCTTGGAGAGCACGGTCGTGGCCGATTTCAGGGCGGTGGTGATGGCCTGGAAGTCTGGGGCCAGAGCGGAGGCCGCGGCAGTCTGCTGGACTGCATCGGGGTTGTTGGGAGCTGCGGAGGCGGTTTTGTCTGTGGGGTTGTTAATTAGTTTGTTGACATGAATAGGGGTTCATGGGCTAAGGGGAATGCGTGAACCGTACTGATGTTGGCGGTATGGAGCTTGACCAGATCGGTGAGCTTGTCAATCTCGGCCTCCTGGGTCTCGAGCTGGCGCTCCGCGATGACGGGGCTGGCGATGGCCGAAGCGGCAAAGGCGAGGAGGGCGACGAAGATGGCCTTCATTTTGGCTGGGAATGGACTGTGGAGGCTTGGTGAGGGTCCGCTGAACCAGTTTGAGCTGCAATTGATGAGGCTTGAGGATTGGGTCTGCTGTGCTGTCCGGATGGTGATGGTTTGAGAGAAAGGAGGACATCAGAGGGCCTGATCGGTCTATTTATCTTCTTCTTCTTCTTCTTCGTTTCCTGGACATGTGTTTCTGGGCACCTCGAAGTCTGCCAAGAAGGCCTGCGAGCTGTCGCGCATTCTCAAACTGCCGAAGATCCAAGATCTGTCTCCGTCTGCTTCGACATGTACGCGGATAGTAGCGCGGAGGAAGCAAGTCCATCTCAACGACACCAACAAAGGTCCTTGGTCCAAATGGCCAGCCGGTATGTTGCATGAATGATGTCACAAAGTAGTAGTCAGTCCATAAGAAACCCTCGATCTCAGCTAGAACCCGAGGTCTGTATCGTAGCTTGCCGCCAAACCAGCGGCAATCTTCTCGCCGTCGAGTGCGGCCGATGGAGTCCTTCTGGTTCCAAGAACAAGACAATATAGAGTTTTCTTGCGGCTCGGCAGAATAGGGATGTCTTCATGTCGATCCCACCTCTTGGGCCGCTGCTGACTTGACTAATAGATCTTTGGCTTATGTCTTGGTGAGATTCGATTTGTAGCTATTGGACGAAGCTGGTGGGTGGTCACACCATGCAGCCCTCGTCGGCCTGCAATCCCATAGGCTGTGAAGAGATTTCGGGCATTAAAGAGCACTCCACCGGTTTGTGAAGCCGTGCTCCGTCCCGTCAGGTGCGGTTACGGCAATATCTCTCGGTCCTACGTCTAAGGGGATTGGGCGAATGAAAGTTCGCCATCCCTTCCACCTTGCCAGCTGGAGAGAGATGATTTGAAGATGAATGGAGAGGGAGAACATGGTCTCCCATCAACGTTTCCTGGTCCCATTTGTTAATGCAACATTGAACTTGGCAATACACTGTCAACTTAGAGCTAGCTTGAATTCAGCAGGTGCTGGTTTATTGTCTGGATGCCACCCAATGATGTCAGAATACATCGCCGTGATTAAGAATAATCTTAGCAAGGGCATCGTGTCCTCCGGACCAGACTGGAAATTTATCTGGTCTTTGTTCCATCTCTTTTACGCTGATAAACACGAAGTCAACTATTAGTGGGAGGCTGATGCCCAGTCACCTCTCCATCGCAACATATGCTTGACTTCCCGCTGATCAACACGAATTGACATCCATATATAAATCTGTGATGATAGTGCTGAACCCGGTTCGTTGAATGGCGTGATCGAAGATCAACAGAACGAGCCAGAACGTGTCCAAAAAGTAGGGTGGGCTATTGTGGGCACACCCGAAAGACTGGATGGTGCTGTGTTTGTGAGGGGAGGCAGAATACGTACCTGGTACCTACCCGTGCAGCAACCCAAGTTTTCGTTTGTAAATTTCGGCTGTCATGCTCTGTTGGAGGGTCAAATCGATCGACTGAACTTGGCCAGATAGAATTTGTGGAATTTATCCAGGGGAGCGGCTGGCAGATTAAAGAGTGCGGGGACAGGTGAGAGGCGTTCCTGGGGTGCAATATAACGGGTCTGTCAACATGCATGTTGCTAAAAATGTTGAACCAAAACTGTCCATGATCGACGCCCACGGCAGGAATACGGCACAACCGAGGCGTCGACAGGAACCAGACAGCTGGCAAAAGCTGGGGCGAGAGGGAAGCAGTGTAACCAGAGCAGTATCAAGCCGAGGTCACATATGCTCATGCATCATGTAGGTCAAGTTGTCACTTGACCGACAAGCAAGACAGTAAGCAATGCATCGACTTTCACCGAAGCCGTATACCCGAGCAAGTGTCTCCATCGTGAGTCTTTCTTCATATCTGACTTTTTCCATGGTGGCGTGCAGATTCAATGTTTTACAGATTCATAAACTTACCCGGAACAACCTGAAACCCACGCCACAAGATCCACCAAGAAAGGTATCAGGGCAGAAGTGGTTTAAAGCAATCGCTGATGCGAAGTCGTGGAACATTGCCGTATCCCTGATACTTGGCCGGTCCGGAGTTCCGTTCGATCCGAGGCCCCTCGGCTCAGCATTTCATGGGTGCCCAGCAGTGTGTTTCACAGAGTACAACCCGAGACTGTAAGTCAATGGGAGACACATACGAGAGAGCGTCCATGAGGAAAATATAAGATATGACGCAATGACGCATCGCTGCCTGTTGAACCTGTCGGGACTCTTGGCGTTCAATATGGAGTCCTGGGAAGCAAATTGGGTTGCTGCTGACGGCGGTTCAGCGGTTGTTGGACGGGAGACCATGAATAGCACGATGAGATGAAGGAATCAGGGTCACATGTATCGAAAGGAAAGGAACGTTGTCTCGTGAACCTTGCTGGAATCAGGTACGTACCACGTGTTCTCTTCATCAATAAGCCACACTAGAATTTTACATGACCATCATGCGCCATGATCTAGCTTTGGGGGTAATCCCGCACAACTACGGCCCAAAGTCTCCACACGAGATGGAAGGAATAGGGTTCTGAACGATTACGGTTGATAACGACCCGTTGTGGCTTTAAAGTCAAAGAAGATTGTGAAGCTTTGGTTCACCGGCTTACCGGGCCAAAGACCAAGTCGAAGTCCTTCAGGTAAGCACCAATGAAGTGACGTGAACAGGGCTTGTTTTGCTGTTGGTGTTTTGTAAAGAAGTCAAATAAGCGACATATAAATCGAGACTGTAGTTTATTCAGCTATGAAGGTTTTTGCGATCTGGTGCCCATTTGAACTAGGTTTTACACGGGCTGATGATTTGCTGCAACGCTATAAAGAGGTGGTATGGTGCTGGGTGTCTTCACCTGAAATATGAGGAGTGCTCAAAAGAAAAGAAAGAAAGAAAAGGAACTTGGTGCGCGGAGAACAATCCAGGCTGTTCATAAACACTACTTCTAAACGCTGGGGTCCATTAACTTGACCCGGTGGCCGTTAGTTACCTGACCGAGAACACCAGCAGCCCAGAAAAGGTCAAAACATACCGTAAAGTTTGCTTCACCAACACGTTTCTTAACCGTCAAGTAACCGAAGCTCCACAGATAGGGCTGCCATTTGACTTCCCTATATAAAAGAGATAGAAAGTCAATATTCGTCCTCTCTCCCACCACCGACACTGCCACTGGTATATAATGGCTCTTCCAAGGCCGCTCGACCAGGCCTCGCTTCGATCTACGAAAGCATTCACTGTTAACTTTCTCACGACTTCACATTGCGCTCAGAACATCCCCGATCACGTTTCACACCCAAGCCAGCATATAATTAAATCCTTCGTTCCTGGAGCGAGCGACAGAAGTTGTCACAAACGACGATACTATCAAGCCGACATCACTTCCATCGCCATCATTACTGGGATTACACGGCACGTCAACATGTGTCGCATCAAGATTATCTATCACCAGCCGGGATTCGATGTGCGGCCCTTGATGGGGTCCGGTATCGCCGTGGCTGGGGAGAACGACAACATCTTCATTAACCCCGACGCCGGTTCGAATCCCTTCCCTCTCGAAAACTCCAAAAGTCACACTTCATAAAGAATATTGGCCGCCTTTCGGGCAATGGATACTTCATCTTGAGCCTCGAGATCTTCGCCGACACCACCTACATCTGCAATCAATGCAGCGCCAACGGCAATGATTCCTGCCAACTTCTACACTCGGCAGCTTCCAAACCCCGACGAGCGACACCAGCTACAGCCGATCGAGTCGTGAAATATGCCCCTGGAGGACAACGACGGGTTGGACCGGAGGGTGGCCTACGTCCTCGCCGAGACGAACAACTCGAGCCACGCCGAAGCGCAGGTTTCGGTAGGAAGAGAAACAATGCGTCTCCGCCACC
The DNA here is from genome assembly GCA_033675105.1 of Podospora appendiculata. Taxonomy (NCBI): domain Eukaryota; kingdom Fungi; phylum Ascomycota; class Sordariomycetes; order Sordariales; family Podosporaceae; genus Podospora; species Podospora appendiculata. The sequence goes on along the minus strand of JAULSO010000005.1, from coordinate 835,030 downwards.
TCGCCCTGGACGAGGCCGAACGGGATTTGCGGACGCTGAGAGAGCATATTTGATCTGGACCGCACCAGAAACAGTGCCTGTGGAACAAGAACCCCCAGTTCTATGCTCACCCGATGCATGGACGGGAGGGCGGCCTGCGGCGACCCTGATGTTGCCTTGCCACTTCCCAGGCAAGGACGTTGAGAGACGGCACGATCCCCCACCTTCTGAAGGAGTTGCAAGATCTTGATCACAAGGTTACTTTTTACGAGATGAATGTCAAGGTGCGGTGTATGGTGCTCCATTACCAGCTGGCGTACTGGTCCTTCAATGTCGGGGGATAACAGAACGGCTTTCAATAGTTAGTGAGGTGCCCCAGTGAGTTTAACCGCACGACCTACCTGGTTGAGGTAGTACTTCTGATAGATCGAATAGTTTCACCGTTGCACAAACACTTCGACAGACGGTAATTTCCACGACGAACCTTTTACATATCCAACAAAGCATGAGCGTGGCGACGACGGGTTCGGCCACGATCCATTCACCCCCCACAGGCTGGAAGCTGGGCACCAGTCTGATTGCAACAGAGCCATCACATACCTACCGCCACAGAGTCTGAGCTTTTTTGATATATCTACCCCCTAATTACCGGTTGTATCCCCTATCATTGGCATTTGTTTTGGTAAAACCCTTTTTCTTGCGTTTCCTACTGCCCGCAACTTTTGGAACACGGGCGTTTGGTGTAGCAACGGGTTGTATCGTCTGCATTTCCTGTATTTCTTTTTTACTTTCCCCTTTTTTTCTTTCTCTTTTTGTGATTGTACAGGATTAGCTTTTTAAGCCCCGAGTAACATAATGCGTTGGGAAAGTTTGATGGGAATTTTCTTATCACTGCGGGTCTATAACGGTGTGTGGAGGAGTAGGTTTGCTTGATTCATCCGCGCGGTTTACGGAACTTTTGTCTTTCCATGAAGATGGATGGGTAGCTGAGTGGCCGCGCCACGTCTCAGCTCTGAGGAGCACATCATGTATCATTTATGTATGTATAATCGGTTCAAAGGAACAGCATGGACTAGGAATACCACAGTTGGTTTATTGATTGCCGACCCCCTTTCATTCTCGAGTACACATAGATCGTGATGAGGAGCGACGGAAAGGTGAAGAAGACAGTAGCTTCTAAACTAGGCATCCATCGAGTGTGCTAATTACATGGAATTCGCAACCCCACGCTGATATCTTGTCCCGGCTGGTGCTGCCACATTGCCCTGTTACATTTGAGCAGCGATGCCAGTGGCGGGCAGGGCAGAAGCTCCTCCATGTATTTTGCGACCCACAGCAGAATTCAGGGCAGCTGCGGAACACCGGGTCGAAAGTAAACAAATGACGATATTACCAGGTAATTATTTCCATGTAATTAGAACATAACTTACTTGAAGGCTGTCGACCGAATGGTCACGCAAGAAATTGCTTACACTCCGCAATCGCGGAATGCGTGCGATCTGTGTCTCGGCGATAGGGGAATTGGCAGTGGGGGGGGGGGACGAGCCAAAACCATCGGGTCGCCGACGAAAGGGGCGAGGCCAGGGTTGGTGGTTGGGGGTTAGGGTCAAGTTGGATGGACGCCAGGCTTTTCGATTCGAGCAATATCTCAAAAATATCGAGTCAAGAACAGGAAAAGAACAAATCTAAAGACTGCACGCAAACAGCAGACGTTGCCTATTACCAGACACCACGACATGATCTGCCCCAGAAATAATTAATTCCCAGTGATGAGCCCGAGTAGCAGCCACAGAACTAGCCCTCTGCCTCCACGAAGAATGAACCCATCAACCCATCTGCACGCGCCAAAACACCCCCTTCCCAAACCTCGATCATGAATAACGATGTTAATAAAAAGAACACATTCTACACAGTAATCCCACCCGTCCCACGTAGCAGGGGGAAATTGCACCGCATATTTCCCTCGCGGCGTGTTTATCGATTCGCGCGTGTCTGCCCGCCCGTCGAGGAATGTTTGCCCGCCTCCGAAGTGCTGCGCTGTCCCTCCACACGATCCGCCCGCATCCCCCATCCCTTCGCTGGCATGAGACAAGGCCCAGAATCAAATGTCAGCAAAAAAAAAAAAAAAACGCGTGATAGAGCGCGTTTCTGACGATATAATGTGAACCCTTTCTCTCCTGTCCATCATGGTCTAATCGGTTCCAGTGCGAGAAAAAGTTCAGCACAGCAAACAGGTGGCCCAGTCGCTCTTTTTTTTTCCATCTTCAGCAACAGCAGCAGCAGCAGGATTTTCCGTCATCTCTCTTTCTCCCTCCCGTCTCTCATTATCCTGCCTCTCTTCGTCTCCAACGTCGACAGCAGCCATGTCTCGAATGTCGCCCACCAAGCCGTCACCGCAGATGGGCTCGACGCCCACGATGCCGGCCATGTTGAAGAACGCTACTACCGCGCCGGCGATGCAGCAGTCGCCGTCGTCGCCGTCGGCTATGATGAACGGCAGCAGCGGCATGGCGCAGTGCGCAATGACTTATATCCCGCCGCTCTGCGACGGGGCGTGCGGGACGACGCCGCGGGCGCAGCAGCAGCCCTTGTGGGCGATGCTGCGCAGCGACATGATGGAGATGATGCGCATGATGCCGAGCCTGTGCTGGGCCATGATGACGCAGCGCCAGCACCTGTCGTGGGCCGACATGGCCGACATGATAATGCACATGCTGCTCACCGCCATGGAGATGTGCATAATGGTCGCCTGCGTGCCGCTGTACATCATGTGTCCCGGCATGGTGTTTGCCGTGTGGACGGGCTGCTGCGCCATGATGGTCATGGCTATGTGCTGGATGCTCAACGGCCGCGAGATGATGCATCAGTGCATGAGCGGGTCCGAGGGCTGGATGATGGGCCAGGAGAATGATGATGAGAAGTGGATGTTTATGGGCGGCATGGGCATGAGGTTCGTCTCCCCCGCGTCTCTCCTTGGTATATCGCAAGGAGCCAAGACTAACATGCGTACCTTTTAGTGCCCGTCACTGCCACAGCACAACGCTGCCCATGCTCTCCAAGCTGTTCTCACGCCCCATGACATGCATCTGCATGCCAACGTACGGCCTCCCCTTCGACATGTGCATGATGATGCTGCAGCGCTGCATGCCGATACCCTCGTCAACCCGTTGCACGCTGTACGCGCAGCTGCGCACCGCGCTGCTCGACGACGCGACCTCGCGCTGCGTGGTCCTCTCGCACAACCACTCGGCCATCCTGCTCTCGCAGTGCGTCGCCATGCTGTGCGCCGACATGCCCGCCGACAAGCTCTGCAAGCTCGAGATCTACACCTTCGGCTCGGCCGCGTGCGAGTTCATGATGCCCCTGGGCGAGTCCAACATGGAGCCCGAGCCGCACCACCACCCTGAGATGCAGACCGCCGGCGCCACCGACCGCAAGTGCATCCACGTCGAGCACTTCGCCATGATGAACGACCCGTTCGCGCGCATGGGCGTGCTGCAGGGCGTGCGCAGCAACATGGAGTCGCGCTACTGCGGCGGCGTCTTCATCATGAACAACAACATGATGATGATGCCCGAGAGCATGCCCATGATGATGCAGATGATGCAGATGCCCATGGCGTGCTCGGGCCTGATGATGGAGGACTACATGATGGCCATGTTCCCCGCGCAGATGATGATGATGATGATGATGGGCAACACGGCGCCTTCCACCGCCTCGGCCATGCCTCACAGTGTCTTCGACGCCGTCATGCACATTGACCGCGACTGCGCCGAGAAACGCGAGATCGCCGCCATGTCGAGCTACCACTCTGCCTCGCGCATGAAGAAGGGCGGCAGCGGCAACAGCGGCAGCAGCAAGCGCCTCAGCTGGACCGGTTTGGCCACCACGGCTGGCCACAAGAACGGCATCAGCGCCGGTATGGTCGGCCTCGAGATGGCGCGCAAGGGCTGCCAGAACTGTGCCGGTCACAAGGGCCGCGAGGTCAGCTGGCTGTCGCGGTACATAGGCATGATGATGGGCCAGGGCGGCATGGGAATGAGCATGGGCATGGGTATGGATACCATGAAGCAGGCGGCCATGGACGGCGCTGCCATGGCTCGCGCTCCCTGAGTATCAGGGAAGAGCGGTTCGCGGTGTGTTTAGTTGTGTCCCTCAGTTGGGTGTCGTGCAGTGGCGGTCTGATTCTTTTTACAACCTTGTTTTAATTATTTTCCTGAGCGACGGTGGCATAGATTGATTTCAAAAAGACAAGGTGTTCGAAAACTTGCCTCTTTGCTAGCCATCTTGTCAATTGTCGGCGAGCTATAATCCGGCGTACTGTTGCATTGATACATCGGCTTTCCTTCTCCTGACAAAAAGGTAGTCAGCATTATGCGTCTCTGTCGCAGCTATCCTTGAGAGAATGCCAAACGCCAATGCAAGGTCCCACGGGCATACCCTTGCGGATCAGGTATGCATGTCAGACGGCCCGCTGCGTGGCACAATCGTTCGCCGCTGATGCCCGTATTCCTGGAAAGGATGTCAGCGGCCGATCATTCAGGTTTTTTGTCATTTACTCACCTCGATTTCGCTTTCAAGGGAAAGCAAATGAGGTGGTTCAGTCTGTGGAAAAAGGGATCATATCGAAACAAAGGAAACCATCGTCTTCATTCTGCATTATGTAGGTAATTATGTAAGGCATTCGCGACGTTGATCTGCCATCGCTGTCTTCAAACCGGCATTAAAATATGTCTAGATGTCTTTTTTGCGTCTCGTAGTGCAGGGCTCCAATAAGCCGTATCCATCAGTCGTTCTCTCCAAACTTCCTCCCCTATCCCATATCTTCTTTTCAACGTGAAAGATGCAACACGGGAAATCTGACGCTAAAAATGCCGGCAGTATATGTCTCATCCATCTCGCAGTCCAGGTGTGTGAAAAGAAATATCGAAAACAAAATTGCAGAACAATGGGTATAAAACGCCTGTCCATGGCGTCCGCCAATGGAGTATGCCGATGTGTTTTGCAATCCTAGCATGCTGCTGCTAGGTATGCTGATGCCGAAAAATTTCAAGCGCGCCGAAAGTTGATATCCTTCACCCATGACGGGTAGTGGTAAGTGTTCAGTGTTGACGGGAGTTGAACCACCAGCCTCTCTGCCTCTTGCCCTTCGCTGCATCTTTTTCCTGTTCTTCCTCCTCAGCTTCGTCCAGGTCCAGGCGGTATCGCACGACGCTTCCCCGATCGTCATCGAAGACAACGGGTCTCTTGTTCTTGGGGATGATGCAGTCCGGAACCATATGCCGGCGAATCCAGCCGCGGACGCCTCGACTCGCCGCATCTATTGCTGCGTATTCAAGCCTGCGCGTCCGGTCGCTCGTCCAGTAGTGCGTGGTCTGTGGTGGCAGGGGGTGCGACGGCGTTTCACACGCTGGCGGATGACTTGAGCCGGAAGAGTAGTCCCGGGAACCGTGAGTGTCGACCATCTCCGTCTCGTCAAGGGCGGGCTCTGAGGAGGTGAAATGCGGGAAATGGAAGTAGGTCACTGGTTGCTGTGGCTGAGATAGCCGTGATTGGTAGGAGCGAGGAGGCGAGATGGAGTGCCGGGGAAGATGTGAGACGGGGCCCGACTTGGCGCACCGCTGCATGGACGGTCTGGTGTGGCGCTTGTGTATGGAGGATGCTGCGGATGCTGTCGACGTCCGTCGACGAGAAGATACAGAGGTTGGCCGGGCAAGGGACTCATACCCCGAGTCTTGGCGGCGCATTTCCTGCACAACCGGCCGTTCTTCGCCCTTGGAAACAGAACCCTTTGAGGAGTCCGAGGTTGTTCGTGTCGAACCAGGACTCGGGACGGCGGCTGCCTGTTGGTTGTCGAGCTCCATGTCGCGAAAGCTGTGATAAGTCATGGAGGACCGTGCAAGGCTCACTCGTGAGAGCGGGCGATCTTGGGGTGTTGGTGATAATGATGAGCGGGCCATGGTTGTTATTGGGTGTTCCGCAATATGATGGAACGAAGCATTACAATTTGGCGGGGGAAGCTTGAGCGGCCGGCCGCAAAAGTGAAGAGCAACCGAAGGAACAGTGGAACAAATGGGACGGTGGCTCTTTCCAAAGTACTTCGAGTGGTTGGAGGTTATAAACATGGGCCGGATCGTCGAGCTCGACTTAGTGTAAACAAAAGGGACCTGGATGTTGTGTTGTGGGAATTGGAGAAGACGAGGGGTTAAACTCGACGTGAATTGAGAAGTTGCGGTCAGCGTCTCCTCCTTGCTCGTCTTTGCCGGAAATAAACAAGCGAGAGGTCGATGGGAGACCGTTATTATGCAGCTAGACTTTTGACCCTGGAAGACTGGAAGCTCTCCACTGGGTGGTGGACGAATGGAGCGCGCCAATTGACCAAGGTGCCACAGGAAGTCTTGAGAGCCAGTCTGCGATTGGCACGTAGCACAGCGTGGGGAGGCGGGCAGCGTGTGGTTTGCCGCGAATGCAGGTCAATCTATGCACAATGCGCCAGGTGGGTCGGTTTGGAACGCAGCAAAGGCTTCCAGTCTGGGATGCTGGTCTGATGTGAGCCTAGTGGGAGGGGAACAGAAAGGAGAAGCCGCAGAAAATGGCCCAGAAGATGCAAAAAATACGGAGTCTTGTTTGTGACATCTGCAGCGCCGAAAAGAGAGAGAAGGACAAGTCGGTTTGGTTCCGGTCCCCAGCTCCCCGTCCACTGAGGTGCCTGGCCACTGATAAATACCCTAAGTGCTGTCGCACAGAGGCCCGAGAGCACCCCGAGGCGGCGGAACCTAGTGTAACGAGGAACGACCAGCGGTTCGCGACGGCCACGGCCACCACGAAGCGGCACCAAGGCGATGCCGGGACTGGGAGCAGCCGAAGCTCTATCACCGCGTGCCTGGCTGACCTGAGCACCTTGACGGCAACGCCAGCCAGAGAACTACGGGTCAGGTGGGGTGGCGCTGGGATTCTCGGTTGGTCCTTTGTTGAGGTTTTGGTCAAAGTCAAACAAAGAGGCGGTCAGACCGGCCCGCCCTGTCAAGCTTAGGGAGCGGAGCTTTTGGCGTGGTGGAGCGGCGGTGGAGCGATGAGGCCCACTCAGCGATGGGCTGTGATTTGGTGCTAGCACCCCCGCCTCGAAACCCCACGATGGCGTTCGGGGGCTTGGCTGGTCTTGGCTGCTTGGGGAGCGATCTGATAGAATTTTCTTGTGCAAACTGCACAGGGGAGACTGGAAAGCAAAGTGGATGAGGGAGTACGTTTGGAGGGATCTCGAGGGCAGAATAATCTTGGGAGAATCGGTAGGGTGGGCAGGAAGCCCCAGCCAGGTAGCGCTTCGAGTGGTTGTTGTCGACGAGCGGAAGTGTGAACTTTTGGTGTCCCTTGCAGATGCAGGCGTGGACCAGTGCTGGTCACAGGTGGCTGCAATGCTCCTGGCCCAAGTTGCTTGTGTCACGGTGAGTTAGCGTAAACACTGAGGGCCTGCCGATATCGCATGGGGCATTTCCGGTGTGCGGTAAAGCGAGCGTCAGGTAGGTGAGCTGCTGGCTGGAATGTGAAAGGCGGGATCGAGCAGTTTGGCCGCCGCAGAATTGCGTCGCCCAAGTCAGAGGTGATACGATAGTGTGGGGTCAGTTCAAGCTGTTTGTTGAATGGCGAATGCAGCGATTCATCGACCAAGAACTCGAAAGAGGAGCTGGTGGAGATGGGCGATCCAGAGGAGGAGACAGCATGAAGTGGAAGGCCTGCGTCTGCCTGACGTGGGACGGCGACGGATTATGAACATGATGGGACGCGATGGGGGTCGAGAGACTGACAGCCACATCAGAAGAAATTCGTCATTCTTCCCGGAGAGAGCGCGGTTGCTGGTTTTCACATGTCATGTCTCTCCCGTGTTGCTTTGCTGTCCCAGGTGCTGTCCAACCTGATCTGCTGTTCCAATCAGGGCCATTGGTGCCCCGGCGATGAAACAGTGCCGAGCCTGGTACCAGTGGTCAGCCAAAACTCGCCCTGAGGATTATGCTGAATTGCATGCGGGCACTCGCGACCTGCACCTGCCCTTCCAGTACCCCTTCATAGCGGTCCGACAAGCCAATCGAGGATCGAGGCCAGCCACATCAGAGGTCTGCCGAGCTTCATGCGCAACTTGTGAGAGGTCAGCGGGGCCCGTTGAATGCTGGCAGCTGATGCCATTTGGGGCATTTCGGGCCAAGCAGCCTTGGGTGTGGCGTCGCTCAGGCGGACTTCCAGCTGCGCCCCTCAATTCCTCATCACCAACCCACCCTGCGCGAGAACTGCAGCATGGTCATTGGGCACATTTAACATTCCAACCAGATTTCATCACGCCTCCGGTTTCTTTATTTGGAGTGGGTGAATGGTCGACCACATGTGTCAAGGAAAAAAAAGGCTCTTCTTTCTTTCTTTCTTTTTTTCTTTCTTCTACGGCCCATGCACGGCGATGCGCGTGCGCATACCAGGTCTTTCATTCAAGGTCGGTCGGACCTCCCTCGGAGTGAATGACCGGGTTAGGATATTTGGAGATTTTCTGCCGACCCGTGCGTGGTCCCTTCCCGACGGTCATGGTAATATCCGGTACTGTATGTGAACCGCCGAACGGCTGTCCAAACTTGGTCAATACGCCGCAACCTCCCGCAGTGCATCCACGCAGCCAGATTCGTGGTAGTCCTAGCCAGCTACTTGGGCGGCAGATTGTGTGGATAGGATGCCTGACCTTGGGTAAGACACACAAGTAAGCTTCCCGACTCAGGTATCAATGATGTCCCGCTGGTCTTACTCATCCCACACGGACCTGCATGGTGATATTGGTTTTACACTGGTTTTGACGTGTTCTGGATCAGCGTGTCCTCTCTTCTCGACGCCATCAACCCCCCATATCCTTCGCATTAATCACCAATTACCCACCCACTCCGTATTTGACACAAAGATCAGGATCGACATCCTACAGGATGGCAGCAATCTCATCACATGCCCTCTCCCTCACCACTTGTTATCGCCGACACAGGATGGCTGGGGACATGAACCCTAATGCGCCCTTTCACTCCTTGACGTTCGTTCCACATGGTGCTTGAGTCTGCTCGTCCACTCTGTTGAACGGGGCGCGTCGCACACCGAGCTGCGTTGATTTTGTGGGCTAACAGCGCGAGCAACAGTACCAATGCGGATGGTGCCGCTCAGTAGCCTAAGGAGGCGAGATGGGCTCCATTGAGCGAGATGCTGTTGCTCCTCGATGCGTTTCCGACTGACTATGCGTCCGTCGACTACAGATCTTCAAGAGACGCAAATGTCCCCAGGAACACATAACTGAAATCTCCTAGAGCCACGGCCGAAGATACCACCATCCCTCTGATCCCTTCCGCTCTGACCTAACAGGGGAGCTTTGGAGGTGGGCTATACGTTCTCGGGATGCTTAGGATGTTCAGGATTCCTTTCCAGCATTGATCAGGTCAACAATAGAATTGTCACGGAAGATGACCGAAACGACCGCGAATTTGTCTTTGTTTTACTCAACCTGAAAAGGTGTGAAAGAAATAGGACATGTCGCAGGGCGCATTGTTCTGATTCAATTGTCTCAGCTCATCACAATGCCTTTCATTCTGCTTGCCTACCAAATATCTGGTCAGATCTAATCTCTTTGTCTTCGTGATTGATCAACAGAATATTGAGGCTTGATATCATTTATAAACAAGGTCATCTAACTTCTATGGCAGTTCTCGTTTCTTCCCCGTGCTCATCCGAAAGCTTCCCGTTGAAGTGAACCTGGCGGTCTGAATCTTGTTGAAAGTCTGTGACTTTCGCACTTGCTGTCTACGTAGGAATCTGTTGTACTGTCCGTGCCAGGTGCATAAAGACAGCGTGAAGCTCACAAATATCTCGTGAACTCCTTGACCGCCACGTAACCTTCACAGCCACAGGAAAGCGATAAACCGATCATGGCTCGCCAAATTCAGGAACAGTTGGCGGCTGAGCTGGACCGTGCCATAACGTCCTGGGGCGGCCTATTTGCTCACGAGAATGGCCCGGGGTATGGACATCCTTCAGACGTCGGCTCTCCTACAGCCCCTCAGCCACATCAAGAGACAGCTTCCGGTTCAGCTTCACAGCACTTCAATAGCCTCACCCCTCAAGCTCAAATCTCCCAGATCCCGTTTCACAGCGCTGCCGTGAGTTCAAACCATCGCTGGGTTGAGGAATGGCAAGTGTGGGGACAGCAACCAACGGCCAATCCAGCAATATTTGAGCTGTCCTACCTGACACCTTGGTGGATGAGCAAGCAGAACGAGTACGCTCTTCTTGATGCTCAGGAGCAAGCACTGCTGGAGAGGTCTGCACGAGCGGCAAGTGACAACCGCTGTCGGCCTACGGGCTTCCAGCCGGTCCGTCAAGAGGTCACGAGCAAGGAGCCAAACCCCTCGGTTCAACCGTCGCCGTTCCGTCCTATGCCTGACATTGAGTTTGTAGATGAATACTACGATCCCCACTTCTGGGAGAAAAACCTCCGGCCCGGAAATATCTGGACTAATCCGCCTCGCACAGTTTACACAGATGAGCCGGTGTCACCTCGGACGATCCTGGCTTATTATCCGAACGAAATCCCGCGTTGCCGGCTTCCCGGTGTTTAAACTTACACCCTGAGCCGAGTGAGTGTGCACATTGAATAGCTGGTAGTTTCCTGGTTACGATGAGCGTGAGACGCCCAGTGACATTTCATTGCATCTGCTGTTTGCTGCGAGCATATTACGCGACTCTAAAAGTCTACAAGGTATGCACTGAATCAGGCCTAGGTCTACCCAATAAAATAACATTCTTTAAAGAACCATTGCGAAATTTTTATGTAGCCCAAAGTTGTGATGTGATAATTAATCCAGATATATATGAAGTCAATAGTATGCCTTCAAATAAGTGTGTACATGTAAGGTAATATGATCATGTCTGACAGCAGAGCTAAGTGCCACGATCCATCGAGGCCAATGCCTATTTTGAGCTGTGAACTTTAATGACAGCCTAGAAGAAAAGAACCATGATATATATAACCAAATCCCATATCCATTTGCTCACCATGCATAAGGTACGGTTCATATTTTTCTATATGACTTGGAGACGGCTAACATTGGGGCAGCATCAGATTTGTGGATAGCATAAGCACAGTCCAACTTACACGTATCATCACAAGCGGAGTGTAGTGTACAAAGTCAGGTACCCTATGTACCACTGCTTGAAGAAGCATGACAGCGCCCGGTGAAGATCAATACCGAAATAGAACAGATGTGATTAAGAAGCGGGTTTATCGAAAATAGAATGGAAAGGGATATGATGGTATTGCGTCGATGAAAATCAGATGCTCCGGAATACTCCCTAGGCCTCTAAAAGACGTGACCTCTTCAGGTACTTATGTCTCAAGCCGGTCCAGAACAAGTCAAATGACGCCGAATCAAGAGCAAACATAAAGACCACGTTGGCTCACAAAGCTATTCTCAGCTACCGTAGCACATAGATACCCTCACAAAGAATTTCGTGGCAGACCAGACACAAAGCTTATTGTCACGCACGTTAAAACCAGACAAAGGTCCCAACTACCTGGTAACGAACCGTACTATAATCATCTCCAGAAGAACAAAGGCCTCTCTTTTATAAGACTTGATGTTTACGTCGTTTGTTGTTGAACTTGGAATCATTCGTTCCAAGGCCACCACACCAAGAGCCCACCGGCACTTCACCGAAAACATACCACGATTCCTAGCTTTGCATTGTCGCCAAGGCTGCCATCAAAGCTGCCATCGACTCAGTCACCCCTCGCTTTTGTGAGCGCTCGCAGAATGCAGCCAAAATCCAACGAGCTCGAGGTTCGTCAACAACGCCTCGATCTGCCCGCGTTAGTTATCTCCATGACCTTCAAGGGTCTTTTTTTGCTCTCAATCTGCTTAGTACTTTTGTTCTCGATCAGTCTTGTCCTCCTTTTGGCCAGTCTGGTCCTTTTGTTAGTAGACCTAGTCCTGCTTTGGGGGCCAAGTTGCCATTCTGTAAGTCTGGTACCTACCTGACCTATCAGGCCCTTGGGTAGGGTCGTCGTCATGCTCGCGATTTTCGCTGGGCCCACTGCCAAGTGCTTGTAAAGTTAGGTAAGGTAGGTATACTCGAATCTGCAAGTTAGTACCAAGCAGACATCCGTAGCATAGCGTCCTATGAAAGTGGATTTCGTAGATATAATATCTGACGGTGCCAAACATTCAACGAGTGGTTGTCGATGAACTGAGACTACCAGGCGGAGAAGTCGGCGTGCTGAAGGTGGGCGTGATAGATATGTTGGAACTCTCCCGTGCCATCATAAACACGTAGACGATGAGGTGCCGACTGGAGCGTGGTGTGTATTTCATTTATGGACTTCAGGGTTTTTGATATCGTTCTCTCGCGGAGTGAGGACCGCGGTGCGGCCAGCATGCATCGTCCACGTCCAACAGCGACGCCAGTCCAGGACTGGGGGAAGCACGCGAGAGCTCGAGAAGAATCATGGCAGCACACGGCAGATGAGACGAGGTAATTGATGCGCCGATATCCGATAGTTCGAATCCAGGAGGGCCTCCATCATCAGTCCCCAAACTCCCGCGGGTGGGCATGCAGATTGGATGAAAACCTGCAAGCCCAGTCGGAACTTGGGAGGTCTGCTGAGGCACATCGGCAGTTAACGAGTGATTTGCATTTGTATCTGTAGCAACCGGAAGTGAAGGAGCTACCCACCGCCTACCTGGTAGGTACCTGCTTGCCTTATTTCTAGACCCATAGCACTAGGCACAGGCGGGCAGAATCGTCACTTCCTCGTGGCCATTTAAAAGAACGGGACCACCTGGGCAACCTCTGCATCCATTCTTTCCACTTCCATCCAACACTTTTGGGACCGCGCTTCGCCCATCCCTCTGCTTCATTTCAGGCCTTTCGTTCTCGATTCTACCCTCGATACCTCAACATCCTGTCGGTCCTGGTTACCAGGTAACCTCGAGCGGCGGCGAATCCCCAAACCCACGACCGCAACACCACTCGTCTGCAAGGTACGTGAACTTCCAGGTTTACTGTCAAAATATTTTGTGCCCGAATGGAACCCTTTCCACGTATTCTTTCCTCCTTCGCCCCTCCACTGCCAGGGGGTGAGGCCCAGTGTCAACCTCGCGTCGCCTGAGATGGCCAAAGCAGGTCTGGTCACGGCAAGCCACGCTCCTTCCTGTAATACCTGGTACTTTCTACGTCACGGATACCTTGCCTTCACCGACCCACCTTTCTTGTGGTCCTGACCCTAATTTTTCTTTGCACCTTCCGTCTCTCGCGTCCCCCAAATCACTCCACCCCTCTTCCTCCATCACTTCTTCCGTCAGCCAATCTCTTTCTCTGCCAACCCGTCACTTCCCACTGCCGCTTCATCAACTTACAGACGCTCCTCTCCTGCAGCGCACCTTTTCAATTCTCTTATCTTCTTGCAATTCTGACCAGCGCTACTTCCAGCCTTGAGAAGAGCGATCATGTCGTCCCTCGAGTCCATGGAGGCCACTGCTGTTCACAGCCCAGTCAGACCTGCCTCGTCTGCTTCTTCGCATTCCGTCAATATCACAGTCAACCAATCGACCACCAGTGACGACGACATGGTCTCCATCACCGTTACCGGCCAGGAGGATGTCTCCGCTTCTCCGTCCCCGACGAAGAGCGTGAAGCACGCCGACTCGGTTTCTTCATCCCCAGCCAAGAGTATCAAGCACACTGACTCCGCCCATCCATCGCCTGTCAAGAGTATCGAGGAGAACGGCTGTGCTCCGACTTCTCCCATCAAGATGATCAAGCGCAGCGACTCTGCTTCTCCTTCTCCCTCGAAGGGCGAAAGCAACCTCTCATCGCTGGAGAACGGTGCCGAGCTTGCCGTTGAGGAAGCTCTTGTTACACCCTCATCTTCAACTGAGGTCACCCCAGAGCCGCAGCGTTTGCCCATCTTGTCATACCACGTCGACGGAGATCTCTACATCAAGGTCTGTGGAGCAGAGGGAATTGCCTTGTACAAGGTCTGCTCCCCTCTCATTGCTGCTGCATCCCCCGTGTGGCGTAGGACCGTCTACGGCGGCGAGCACCCCCGCCCTGACAAGGGCAAGTGGGTCATCGAGATGCTTGACAGCGATGACCACGTCTATGGACTCGATATTATCTTCTCCATTGCTCACTACAAATTCCTCGAGATTCCAACTCGTCCCGACATCGACCAGCTCTACTTCATCAGCAAGGTCGCCGAGAAGTACCAGTGCACTCACCTGTTCATTCCTTTCATGGAGAAGTGGGTTACCGGTCTCAACTGGCACGTCGTTATGAACAAGGATCGTAATGACAACGACAAGACTCTGTATATCACATGGGTTCTTGGCGAGGGTCGCTGGTTCTCCCGTGTGGTGACGAAAGTCGCTCACCAGGCCTCGGTTGATGAGAAGGGAACCTTGCTGGACACCAACGGCCAGCCTTGGAAGGACCAGGGTCTTCCTCGCTATATTATCGGTCAGTTCTCTGTTGCCTCCTAATATATTTCACTCATCTAACTAAGAACCGTAGATCTCCTCGCCAAGACAAGACTCGACACCCTCAAGGGATTTGCGCTCGCAGTCGATGTCCCGGTGAAGAAGCTCATGGACATCTGCCGCGAGCAGAAAACTGAGTTTTGTCGCAGCAAGGACGCAACTGGAGAGCTCAAGGATGCATGCCAGAATCTACAGCTCGGCTCGCTATTCAGTGGCCTGACCGGTGCCGACCTGATGCCCTTTCCCGCCCCCGAGGCGTACAGAGACAGCGTCGTCAACTTGGCCAGCAAGCTACTTGGTGTCAAGGCAATGCGGTTCAAGCTCCCCGGTGTTCTGCCGCACAATGACACCCATTTCGACTGCGGCATCAAACACAAGGAGGCGGTGAATCAGATCATGAAGAAAGCTATCCAGCTTAGCGGCGCCATGATTCGGCAGCTCAAGATCCGTGCCATGAAGTCGGGCGCTTATATTGATGAGCTATTTAAGGAGTTGAAGGAAATGGAGGAGCGGGATCCATGCCCTGAGCCTATGGAGGACCTGCATGACGACAAAACCCTGTACAAGCACGCCGATGATCCCGCTTCTCCGGACTACTTCTCTGGAAATGATGAAAGCGGCGTGCCTGTAAAACTGAAGGATCTCGAGATCTGATTGCCTTGCCGAAACCTTGCTGTGGGTTTTTGTTACACTGGACAGGTGCTTCTGCATTCCTACTGTGGGGATTGATGAGGTCTTGGTGGAGGATGATTTCGAGTACCAATCTGCTCTGAGTTTTAAGCTACCTAGGTATTAATGGTCCAAAAATGGGGGAAGGTTTCAGATATGGGCGTGGCTGATGTATTTGTCGCCGAGTTAGCCGAGGTACTCATGGTCTAGCATGTGAGTCCAATTATCAAGCGTCTTCTGTCACTAGATCTTCTAGCCACTATCTTGTCTCAGACTTTGCAAACAGAGGCTTCATTCGTTACACTTCTCACTTCACCAGTTTTATTCCTGCAAGCCTCTTCGATAATTGTTAAGTGGTTGCATCCGGCATCGGAGAATTCTCCGTTTCCGGTGTGTTATTGCTTCGGTGAAGCTCTTCCTCCATGCGTACGGTCTCGTATCAAGCAGGATGAGAAAGCAAGATGGAAGACGGGGAAGTTGTGCTGTCTTTACACAAGCACATGGCACCCGGTAGAGCGGAAGCGAAGAAAAACATGCCTATGCAGGAGCTGGCTGTGGTGACGCGGAAACGCCCGACCGGAGAGGGTGGGGAATTCCAACGCCTTTCCTCCACGTTCTGTGTCGCTAGCCTTGACTGTCCCAAGCAGGGTCTCTGATGGGTCACGCGTCACGGCTCAGGTGTGCATTGACGTCTTTCGGGATGCCTCCTGCTGCGCTACGGTTGGACGGCATGAGGATCGGAAAATTCGAGCCAGTGAGGACGGCTGATAGGTTCCACCTGGAAACGCCCGCTTGACTACCGCACCCTTGGCGTATGTCTGTCGCAGGCTGTGCCCGGGCCCGCATGTCTTATAAGGCAGGGCAGGCAGGCGGGTCGAGTTCAATATGCCACCAGCCGTGGCTTGAAGGCTAGGCGCCGCGTTCCTCGCCCCCCTCCATGTTCGTCCCCCTATCGTCCCCTACTGCTCCCCTTTACCTATCTATTTACCTATCTTTCATCTTCACCCGGGCTTGTCCTTTGCGCTGGGTTATTGGGATCGACTACGGGCTTCATGCTTGATGTATTAACTCGGTAGATCGCGCGGGTACTACTTGACCACGGGACTTGTTTGCGCGGTTGACTACCGGAAACTTGAAGTTTCAATGTGCTTTTTCTTTTTGCTCGTCGTGTCGGTTCGACACTGAAAAGGCGGTGAATTCCCCCCCCCCTCCCCCCCCCCCGCTTTTCCTCCTCGTTGGGGAGCATGATTTGGTCGATAACACCGAGCCCGGGACAAGCAGGAAAGGTTGACGTGAAGCAAAACAAGAAGACAAACAACAAGACGACCGGAAGAAAGCTCAAGACCAACACTCGAAATCAAAATGAACTACCACCGTGACGCCTCAGAAACCCGCATCCTCACCACATTCCCAACTGAAGGCCTCCCCTCCCCAACCATAATCCCAGCCGCCATCCTGCCCCCCGTCCGCCGCGACCCCAGCAACAGCAACAGCAACAGCCGAGCCATCCCGATGGCAGCGACGGAGCTCAACCGGTGGTTCTGCTGCCGCTGCGCGCAGGCAGGATACACGGACCCGGTTGGGATTCAGCTCAAGGACCCGCTGGGGCGCGACTACGCGCACTGCTTCCGCTCGCCGCTGTGCCGGCACGCGCGCTGTCCCAACTGCCTCGTGGGCCCGAGCCACCGGCGCGACGACGGCGTGCGCACCGTTGGCGGGTTGCATACCTCGCCGCGGTTCGTCGACCCGGTCTTTTGGGCCTGTGCTTGTGGCGAGTGGGCGTGGAATATCTTTGGGGCTCAGGCTGCCGCTGGTCACGGAAGTTGCGTGCTCGGGGTCACGCGGTGCGGGAATCCTGGATGCGCGTATCGCTGGGCTGTGGGTGGTGAGGGCGTGTTGAGGGGGGGGAGTCTTGTGTTGAATCGGTTCGGCCAGGTGCTGGGGAGCGCGGATCAGAGGAGCGTGGTGCTGGAGGGGCCGTGGTTCTGGCAGCGGCGGGGGTTGGGGGATGAGCGGTGTTTGCTTATTGAGGAGTTTCGGCCACGGGGACTGTGGAAGGAGGAGAATTCTTCTTCTGGTGGGGGGAGTTTGAAGGGGGAGAAGGGGAAGGAGAAGGGGAAGGGGAAGGAGAGGATGGTGATTGCGGTTGAGGCAAGGCCGGGTATGTGGAGAGAGGGCGAGAGGGTGCCTAGGTGCTATGCGGGCCGACCGGGGCCGCCGGCGGGAAAGGGCGAGGAGGTCAGGTATAGGGAGTATGAGGTTCCGTATTTGATGGGGCTGCCGGCTGGGAAGGGGGGCGTGGATACGGGGCAGGGACTCGGGGTGGGAATTGTCGGGATGGGCGGGAATGGGGTTGCGGGTCCGAGTTTAGGTCAGGGGCCCGCGGCGTACTATGCGGCAGCGGCTGGATGGGCGACGTAGAGGGATGGAGAGTGGTGGAGGTTGGTGGGCTGGCATGTGTCTTGATATGGTGAGGTTGGAGCAGAAATGATGGATCTATGTCTATGGCATAGTTGATGAAAATATGGCATCGCTTGTAATACTTGCAGCTACTCGGTTGTTTCTGAATCAGGGACAAGGTGTTGGAGATGGTTGAATATAGGGTCCAGTGCAGTGGGCATGGATGTTGGTCTCGAGTTTGAGCGAAAATATATGTGATAATTCTGTAGGAGAAGACCTCGAACCGTGGGCATTTGAAGTCGTGAACGACGGGGAATGGTCGTTTGGTTCCGCTGTTTCAAAAATAGATGTTTGCGTTAATCGATCCAGTAAGCGGCCAGTTCATATTGGAGGAAGTAGAACGGTATTTACGTCTGAGTTCCAAGGACCAGGAAGTAATTGAAGCATTCCCTTTTTTTGAAAGGCAACGCTATTATGCCAGAGGGCCTGGATGACGTTCAAAATTGGTGACAGCGACCACGTCATCGGTCTATTCTTTCAAAGTCCTAGGTTGTCATGACTTTCCTATGGTGAAGCAGGTCACGGTGTCTCATTGTTGTTATCATGATAGCTGAGTATCAGAATTCATGCATGGTCAGGATGGCTTGTCACAATGTTCAGGAATAGGAAGGCACAGGACTCAATATACCGCTTGATATGTGATTAATTAGCTACCAGGTAATCATCTCACCGCTCCATCCTCCATGACACGCCCATCTTTCAATCGACCAAGATGCCCTGATTAGACTCCCAACGCACTTAGGCTTGATTTCCTCACGAGCTTGAAACATAAGGAGGATTGCTTGGCTCGGAAAGTTACCTCGTCTCTTCAATAAAAGACCGTTCAACGAAGGGATATCAAACTGCCGGCTCGGCAGTGTCTTGACCCGCATCCACAACACTGCCTCCGCCCATGCGCTTTCTTTTGCTGTTCCATCCCCGTCTAAGCCTTTTGACTGGACTCGACCACGATATCGTCGGAAGCAATAAGACCGCCCGCCAGACATGCGAGGCGTAGTGCTTTAGGGACTCCTTCAGCTGTTCTCGAACCGTCCTGGGACTGAGAGAATAGACGAAGAAGACCGAAGCGACGTATGTGAATAGGGGAACGGCAACAAAGCTGGCGACAAATCCTCGGGATGTGTCCGAGCTAGAATCTCCGGTACTGTTGCTGCTGCTAGCAATGTTCAAGAGTGGCAACGCCCAGAATGTCTATTATTTCGGCGGTCAGTCCCGTTCTTTGAGCCAATGAAGCTGCTTGGCGTGAATATGACGGTGACGATGGTGAAAACATAGATAGCTCGGTTGAGCGCCATTCCCTTGGTCGCCTCGCGCAGTGATTTCGCATTGAAAAGCTGGAAGGAGATATCGTCAGCGGCGGGTTATTCTAAACGGACGAAGCGTAAACAGATACTCACTCCGTCTCTCAGCGCCTTGACATCCTCCCTCTTGTGCCGGATGCGATCCAAATGCCTGTCGGCTCTGGCTTTG
Organism: Podospora appendiculata; assembly: GCA_033675105.1. Classification (NCBI taxonomy): domain Eukaryota; kingdom Fungi; phylum Ascomycota; class Sordariomycetes; order Sordariales; family Podosporaceae; genus Podospora; species Podospora appendiculata. The sequence goes on along the minus strand of JAULSO010000005.1, from coordinate 815,909 downwards.
AAGTTGGCTGTGACGTTGCTCCAGCTCTTTGCAATCAAAACCAACCCCTCCTTGTCGAATATCTCATCAGCCTTGGTTTCGCGCACCCATCGCTCTGCGAGGCTCTCCCAGTCGCTGACGGCCTTCTCGATCCAATCGGAGGCGAGATTCAGAACTTGTATTGTGGTGAAGTAGACTTTGGACAGCCTGAACGAATCATCGAACATGACCGACTCGCATAGTTCGGTGTCCAACGACTCGTCAATCTAGCGCGGCGGCCGTCAGCGTGTCATCAGCAACAAATGTTTGGAGGCTCTAGCCGAAAGAACTAACCTGTATTCTGACAGCTTCATCGATACTTTCCAGTGTCAAGGTCCATCCTTTGTCCCAGCGTTTCACCTGCAGGGAAAATGTCGCGAGAAACTGGGCAATTCCGATAAGGCCTGGGTAACGCCCACAAGGCAGAATTTGGTTCGACTCCCAGGTAGATCTCGAGGGCAATGCAGAACTCTTGGTGACATAAGCTGGAGTTTGATCCGCGACATCGATAATCGTGTACGGAAATTCGGGCGTTATCGTTAGCATCAGGCACAACGATGAGCCACGCTCAAGCAGCAAGACTGACTTTGGCCCATTCCCAATGTGAGCTTGCAGTCGTTCAAGAACAATTCCCTGGTCATTACTGGTGAAGCGCTTGAGAAACGCCTTGGACCAGCCTGGCTGCAGGTAACGCAAATGGAACTGAAGCACAGTCTCTTGCTGTAGAGTGATGTGGCCCAGCTTTGGACACGATATGCCAGCAAAACGCGGCCGAAAGGTGAGCGAGCCGGTGATAGGTTTGAATGAAGGCCATGACAAAGTCCGTACTGAGACAAGTTCTACTATGACCGCAGCGATGGCTCTTGTGGGACACAAATTGGTTTCTGGCGAAGTAGTTCAGGAGGAAGGTCAAAATATAGAAGTTCATTACTCCAGTGACGATGGTCGCATTTTGAGGGATTCTAGCAGTAGTGGAAAGATGAACATAAGCATTGGGTATCCCGGATAGCCAGTTTTCAAAGGCTACCTTATACCTCCATGCAGAGGCTTACATGCTCCAAATCTGGCCCTGCCCTGGGGCTGCTGGCTGGTCACTTTCCTGAACAGGTTTATCCCGTCAGTCAACCGTGCTTTGGCCGAGGTGGCTCAAATGCTCGCTTGTGATGAAGGTGTTGTAAAGAAGGATATTGAACCCACAAGACTGCCCGATATATCGTTTTGATCGAAATATCCGTCGAGTGATGGAGAATAGGAGGCTCCATGAATGGTGCGACTGGCCCAGTACGACACGGGCCAGAGCTCACCAATGCGGGCCTTGGCAGCAGCCCAATTTTCTTCAAGCTCTCCTTGACGAGGAACCCAGGTCTCCAGACTGGGGATGTGAATCATTCCCCTCGATTCGAGCTCAGTAAGGACGAGGCGGAATCCAATGCGAGGTCTATGTCCAGGCGAGCCGCTGACCGCGTTGGCGCAATACTCGAATTTTCCACAAATACATGAGTCTGAAAGCCAAGCAACAAATGCTTTTCGGAGTGCAAGCAAGCGCTCCGGCAGGAGTGTATAGCGGAGTGTGATATCCTGCAAGCTGGGATACTGCTTCGTCTCGGCTGCGTGATTGAAGGGAGAGACAGGCACATTGGCGTTAGATATGTCATGAGGAGTCTCGTAGTAGGCAAGAACTCGAAGGGGAGTTGGTATCTTGTCTAGGGTCTTTTCTGCCAGCGCCTTGATCGGCGCGAGGCTCTCGGTGAGTTGCTGCAGCGCGGCAAGCAAGGCCTGCAGCTGCGCTGGAGACGGGACCTCGTCTGGATTTCCATCGGCGTGCTGCTCCATCTCCATGTTGGAACGCAATGGGCCGTGAGGCGAGAATGGTGCCTCGAGGGTGTCTATTCTGAGTATGGGCAGATGATGAGCCAGGACTCCGGGAGGATCACCTCAAGGCGGCCATTCCGCGCCACGCGCAGTTGGGAGCTGATGGATCCATACCGACAGCCCAGCTGATTGGTGCTGGAGGTATCCGACTTGCAGGTTGCAACCTCAGGAATTACCGTGCAGAAACTCAGAATGTCTGGCTGCCCTGGCTGATACTGTGTAATCACCAGCTGATCGCCAAGACTTCAACCTGGAACGAACCAGCAACGACTGTCGAAATCGTCCGCCATGGTGATGATCCGGGCCTGCGCTTGAGAGTCGAAACGTATGTGATTGAATCACAATTAGCTGCGTACCTCTGCATGCCGTATGCATTGATAGACAGGCGATCAGGAATTGAGGGAAAATCCTGGGTCGGCCTGGGGCCCTGAGATGTTATGAACTGAACAAACTTGTGCTCAGCTTCAAGTGCGGTCCCATTTCGACGGAGGCTCCACCGTGGAAGACGACAAAATGGATACAGGATACAGCCGGTGACGACGGGAGGGATCTGCCGCAATGCCGTCAGCAGTCGACCCCACCTTGAGAGGCATGGCGGGGTCCTCTTGCATCACTCCCAACCCGCACTTCGTTGATGAAAGCGGTACGGATCGAAGTCGGGAGGCGACACTCGACAGACAGAACACTGGAGCCAGCGTGACAAAGTCCAAGTCAATGGCAATTAGGGGTGACAAAATTGTGATGATGTACGGCGTAGAAATCTGTCTGGTATCCCCAATGGCGCGTCCACGCTGCTTCACTCCCGTGGGAGTCTGATGGAGGTGCTTGGCAACCCGTAATGGAACCCGCGACTACATATGGACCTAGGCGCTGAATCGGATTGTGGACAATTGGTTTGGTCTTGCCGACAATGATTCCGCATCCTATGTAACTCAATTGTGAAGATATCAAGAAGCATGCCCAGCAAGTAATCCAAGGCCCGGACCAATCTTAGGGAAATGCCCCCCGGGGTTCGGCTCAGCTCCCAGGGTGAGTTGGAGTTGAGGCGCCTGCCGACCTTTCTGGCTTCCTGGGGCCCTGAGAACTGTGAGAGTTCGCTGATGGCCGAACGCAAGGACCACCCAGCCCCACAACCACAGCTCCAGCCAATCCGCGAGCTCAAACATTTTTTTCTGCGGGGAGACAAAAATTTAGCATAATAGCCCGGATTCAATTCGGTCAACTGGTCGTCCAACCTTTGGCTGGCTGGTGCTGGTGCTGCTGCTGCTACCGCTGTCACCTGCTGCTCGCTGTACTCGCTCCCAAGTGCCTGCATCACCGGCGTCGTCCAACGGAATCTTGCCCTTGGCCCCAACCCGAAAACAATCACGACGTCCGCCGACCCGCCGTCCAGCTCGTTGCCTCATCCCGCAGCACCCACCTGGTAAGTCGAAATTGTCTTGCTGGCTGCCCGCTGTCTGCTTGTCGCCCCCCCCCGAATGCTGCTTGCTAATCTTCTACAACCACAGAGGCCTCAGCTCCACAGCCTGTCGTTTGCAAAGCTCCCGGATGCCGCCCAGTGATCGGGCTTCCTAATTCGACTCACTTTCTCTCATTTCCAGACTTCGACATCCCTACTCGATCGCCGTCCGCCACCACCACCACCACCGCTACTACCCCCCGCCCCCTGCCCGAGCACGCGCATGCCACCTTCACTTTCCACACCCGGCTCTTTCTCTTCAGACCAGCAGTCACGGCCCGCGCGTCGACATTGCGGAAACCATACCGTTCATCATGGCGCCTCTCCCCGGGGCTCTAGGCACGCCGGCCAAGACTAGCAGTGCCAGACGAGCTGCCCCCAGACCCGTCATCCCCGTGCTGCCTCTCAACTACCCGCAACGTCCAACCTCCAAACAGGCACCGACCCCGCCGCCTTCGTCCGACCCCGCCACGATCCAGCCTCGCTCGAAGCCCGTTGAGGAGCAGCCAAAAGCTCCCGAGACACAACCTCAGCCTCAGGAGCTTGCTGCTGAGAGCCAGACCGAACTTGGTGCGAGCTCGCCTGAGAGCACCGTCGTCGTGACACCCTCGGCCGCTTCTATCCAGTCTGGCTCCGTTGCAGCTTCGAACGACATGGCATCAGGTATGGTCAATTTCTTGCTCACTTGTCCAAATTTGAGAGGCTCTGTCTCCGCCCCCTCGAACAGCTCGGCCTCTCAATTCTCCCTCCCCGCGCTAGGGATCGACGTTTACTCACAGATGCCTACAGATACCCCAACAGCAACCCCCGCCCAAGCCGAGCAGCCCGTTCCCTCGCCCACGCCAGCCCAATCATCCGGTCACTCCAACTCCAAGCCGGCCTCCGATAGCCCGGGTGCCGCGAGCGCTGGTCCCCCTGCTCCCGCAACTGGCCCCCGCCCCGGCCCTGGATCCGGCCCCGCCTTTGGTTTCCACCCGTCCATGATGAGCCAGCCAGGCTTTCACCAATCCCATCCCAGCAATGGAAGCTTGGTTTTTGGTGGATACCAGGACTCTAACAATTCCTCACCCGCCCCTCACCCAGGCGCGGCCTACCCCCCTCCTGGCATCATGCCCTACCGTCCAGCTGCGGTGCCCGTTACTGCCGTAGACGGATATGGACGCCCGTTGTTGGTGTCTCCTACCCTCGACGGCTACCCTCCCACCGCCATGAACCACCACGGACCGCCGACACCTCATAGTTTTCAGGGATCCCAGTCCTCGATGCAAGCCGAAGAAAACTTCAACCAGTATGCTCCCGTCAACGGCCACAACGGATATCCGGCAACCACGTCTGGACAAGCCCCCGTTTACATGCCCGGAATGAACTCGCACATGAACGGCTTCGTGCACAGCAGCGCCGGTACAGCGCAGAGATTCCCAGTCTCGCGGGATCAGGACGAAACCCTTTCCTTGTTGCGTCATGGTTTCAATGACAATACCTTCAGCGACTGTGTCCTGGAAGTGCGTTTCCCCGACAACCTGCAGTACCAGGACCATCCAGACTATCGACGGTTTCGGCGTGCTCTCCACATCAACGGGCATCGCTTCCTGCTGTCTCGCAGCCCTACACTTGCAAGCCTCATGAAGTCGTGGGGAACGGTTCCAGGCGGATATATGCATCTCGATATTAATGACGAGTACATGAGAGCCGATGTTTTCGGCTACGTTCTTCGAACCCTCTACGGCTGGCCGCTCGGAGACGAGCTTACCCTACCAGCGGACATCTCGCCCCGAAATATTGCAGAGGACTTCCAGCTGGCGCTTAGCTATGTGGCCACGGCCCAGTATTTACAACTCGGATGGGTGCTTACGGCTGCCATGGAGCACGTGAAACGTTTGCTTTGTTGGGACACAATAGAGTTGGCTGTCAAGTACTTGCTGCCCAACATAGCTACATCGCCATCATCGCGAAACGAGCCACAGAGCATGTCCGAGCTCCGAGACCTTTTCCTGTGCTTCATCGTATACAACCTGCCCAAGGACTTTGTTCTCGATGTCAACGCGGGTGACGGGGTCTTTAGCCGACTGCCGATTATCAGCTCTCCTCCCCGTAACTCGACTGCGGCTTCGGGTGTTCATGGGACACATGGCTACGGGTCTTCTAAGGGACAATCGCAGTCGGCGCGTTTGTCCTCCAACCCCCGGCTGTCTCAAATCAAGTTCGGCGACATCTCACCGCCTGAGCGAAATGGGTACGGACAAATGGGTGCTACTAAGGAGACAGCCCGGCCGCACCGGGCACCGACGGCCCACGAGACGATTCTGTCGCGAATCTTGCTCAACCTCCCCTACGACCTGTTGAAGCTGGTCTTGGAGCACCCTCGCTTTGCCCAATTGCTGGGTGGACAGGATATCTCGTTCCGATATCACATTATCAGTGGCATTATTGCCGAACGCGAGTCCCGCCGGCTGCGAACTCTGGACAGAGGGATTCCGCAGCTGCATGTTTTCCAAGACAAGCTCGTCAAGGCCGGCTCCCCGTTGGTCGTGGAGCAAATGAGCGATTTCCTGGTCAACAATATGGGCTTCAAGGAAGAGGTATTCCCAGGAGACGTGCCATACCTGCTGCGCACATGGATTAATGCGAGCCCTGGCAGTTCTTGATAGAAACTCGCCCCCGGCAACCAAGGCCACACCGTCTTACCCGACAAGACCGGCCTAATCTTACGACTTGATGACCTCGACAAATCGGGTTTTGAGGGGGGGTTGGGTTCAGCATTTGCATTTCCATTCTCCCCCACGTCACGTCACGTCACGTCACATAAAGCACCGCCTAATGTTCTTCTGTTGATACGTTGCACCGTTTGATGGGTTTTTTCCTGCATTGCGTCCGGAGTTGTACGAGTTAAACAAAAAAATACCTGCCCTGGCCGGCGAGCGAGAAGGGCTAGAAGGTAAAGGGTCTGCTGTTATTGATGGGGTTATGTTTCCGAGTTTCCAAGGCTTTGGCTCCGCGCTCGATAGGACGGAACAACTCTGGTGTCTGCTTTCTTGTCAGCGTCGTTGTCGACGATTGCCGCCGATGAAGGCCTTTTTGAAGCCGCTGCTTCCAGCGCCTATTGGTGGCCATCTATGAGTTGCCACTTGGCGGAGCAGTGCAGGCTGTCGCCGTCGAAACTTGCTACCGGAAGAAGATGGACAAGCACTGTTTTGGTCTTTGGCGCCTTGGTCAAGACGAGCCCTGCTTTCGAAGGTTGTTTGCGATATTCAGGGACATGGTTTGCGTTTTCAGGGGTGCTCGGTGGCTCGACGGAAACCACGAGCCGAAAAGGATGGAGGGACGAATGGAGCTCGGTCATGGAATGGATGAGCGAGGGACATGCAATTGGCTTTTTTGTCAAAAACTTCTCTCGGAATCAGGATCGGCAGGGAGAGACGGAAAAGGGCCTGTGATTTAGACGTGTCGGGGACATGAAAACATGACATGCCTTGGGTTTGGCCTTGGGTCGATGCATTGACGCTGCTGCTGCTTACGAGACCGCAAGGTGGCGGGGTGGGTTGCATTCGAGGATCGGTGAGAAACAAGATACAACAAAAGGGATATTTAATGAGGCTCGCATCTGAAGGGGCGCAGAGCGGCGTGGAATGCAACAGCAGACGGGGTTATGGCCAAGCTCTTCCATGTTCTGCTGGTGGGGTTTAGCTGGATTAGTCGTGGCAGCAGTCCGTTCTCATCAGGGTAGTCTTCCATGCATACTTAGGTAGATAGACTTATATGAGCGTTGGCTTGTCTGTGTTGGTACTGAGACTATTGATCTTGCTTGTGCGGGTTATCAAGGGGTTTCCGTCGGCTATGTCACTGTCTGAAGGAATCTATCTGGACGTGGATGGACGGTTCCATGTCGGATCGGATCAGCCCCTCCAAGATTCCAGAGCAGAGTGCTGGGGTTAGGGGTTAAGCGACTGAGGAGCCCAAGACCGGACCGCCCCGCAAAGCGCATCGAATGACGGCATCCCCCAATTAAATGACCCCTGTAATTAGTGGGTCCGGGGAAAGTAGCTCCCAGAAATGCATTATGCTTGCAACGCGAACCGAGGCTAGCACGTGGGATTCCTTGGGCAGCACCTATGAATGCTGGGGTGGGGGATCGAGCGAGCTGATGCGAGGTAAGCAGTAAGCACAAAGCGCCAGACCAGAGTCCTGTCCAATCCATCCCTTTCTCCCACCCACAGCCCTCGACCATCCCATCTCGCCGTCGACCAAACCAATGTCCACGCCTTGTCGACGCGAAGATCGACTCTTGCCGAGCCTCTCTAGGCATCTATCTATCTCGCGACTGGAAAACAGACACGAACACGAGCCGCAGCCGCGGTCTCGACGCGGAATCGAATGAACAATTCGCGTGCACTAATTGATTAGCCGTGTGTAACCCGAGCTGAATCGACAGCTCCGAGCTGCGATAAGGAAGAAGAAGAACAACCGAACAAACCGCATCACGAGGCCACGCCCTCACGAATTTCCAAGATGGCCAGCAGAGCCGGGCCATCGAGCGCCAAGAGCCCCGCCGCCGTGTCCAGCCCGTCGTTATCATCATCATCATCGGCGCCAGCCAGGTCGGCCGCGACGGACCCCGTCCTCCGCAACGCGCTTCGGTACACCATCTCGGCCCGCGAGTATGGCCTGCTGCACAAATACGTCATCTCGCGGTCGCGCATGCTCAAGAAGCGCGCGCCGACGGTCGACACGGTGCAGAAGATCATGGACGGCGGCAGCGACAGTGCGGCCGGCCGAAGTCGCGCCCAGTCATTATCATCATCATCATCATCATCGGCGGCGGACAAAGTAAAGGGGAAACGAAAGGAATCGGATGGTAACGCGGTTGTAGGGGGTGGTGGCGCCGACGACTACAACGCGCGCGCGATCCGGCACTCGATTCGCGTGTTTGTCGCGACGGGCGCGCTGATGAAGCTGTTTGGACTCGTGTCAGCGCGGCTGGTGGGCGGGAAGGCCAAGCACCACGAGGGTGCCGCGGCAAATACGACGACGCCGTTGCACAAGTCGCCGACGCTGCGGCTGTCGCTCAGCCTGAGCACCATCCTGCTCATGTACCGGCTGCTCTTCCGGTTCCTGACGCGGCTGCGCGCGCACCTGCTCGAGCCGTCGGCCGCGCCGTTCCGCACGCGCAACCCGCGCACCGCGCGCACGCTGACCTCGCCGTACGCGCCCGCCGTCGGCGCGTCGCTTGCGGGTCTGGCGCTGGGCGTGTACCCCAGCCAGCAGCTGCGCGTGTCGGTCGCCGTGTACACGCTGTTCCGCGCGCTCGAGTTCGGGTGGAACTGTGCTGAGGACAACGGGATGGTGTGGGGGTGGGAGAAGGGGGTCGGTGGGCGGCCGGATAGGAAGAAGGTCCGGCCGTGGTGGTGGGGCAGTTGGATGTTGCAGCCGTTTGCGTTTGGTCAGCTGCTTCATGCTGTTGTGTTTGATCGGGATTGTTTCCCGACGGTGAGTTTTGTTGCGCCTCTGGTTTGGAAGCAGGGGATGTGAACTGACCTTTTGTCTTTGCGTTGCGTTGCAGACGTATGGAGATTTCATCTTCAAGCACTCGACTACGTACTTACACGCCAAGCCAGCCGACTACCCGTCGAATGTCCGGTGGCCCAAGGTGTACGAGATTGTCGACAACCTCGCGCAGATGGCGCGCATGAACTGGCCGTAAGTATCCCCTCCTCCTACCTACCCTTTTTGAGTTGGCAGAAGAAGAAGAAAAGAAGCGTCTAACACGATAACAGAGCATTCATCTCGCCAACCCTCTTCCCGCACAAGGAAGACACCCTCCCAACCGCGCTGTCAGCCATCGCGCCCCTCACATCAGGCGCGCACCCGCTCATCACGTCGCTCTCGTGCGCGACGCTGCACCCGACGGACCCGTCGTGCTCGCGCACCTTCCTGACCTTCTGGCTGCGGTCGTTCCCGCCGCTGACGCGCTTCTTCCTGCTCGTCTACTCGGCCCTGCTGCTGCCGCGCTTCAGCGCCCTGTACCACTTCCCGCTGTCGACGTTGCACAAGCTCGTCTCGAGCGCCCTGCGCATGGCCGCCTTCCTGACGGGCTCCATCTCCACCGCCTGGTCGTCCATCTGCTTCTTCCAGGCCTGGTTCCCCCGCACCTTTCTGCCCACCCAGCGTTTCTTCCTCGGCGGGTTTCTGGCGGGCTTCTGGGCGCTCGTCGAGCGCAAGCGCGGCAGGGGCGTGTTCCTATACAGTGCGCGGGTTAGTGTGGATAGCCTGTGGAAGGTCGGCGTCAAGAGGCGCTGGTGGCGCGCCATGAAGGGCGGCGACGTGTGGGTATTTGTGCTGGCGCTGATGCTGACGGGCGTGGTGTACGAGCGGGATGCCAAGGCGGTCAGGGAGAAGAACTGGAGGAAGGGTATTAGCTGGGTTAGGGGCGAGGGGTGGAAGGATTGGGGCGTTGATGAGGAGGAATTTGAGGGGGAGGAGGGCACGGAGGAGCTGTAGAGGGTTTTTTGCGGAGGGTGGATGGGTGGGTGGGTGACGATGATACCTAGTAAGTAAGTAGTTTATGATATGATGTATGAAGTAGCTTGCCGGGTCTGGCCACCCGAGGCAGGCGGAAGGAAGCTGGTGGCTTGTTTAGATCCGGGAGAGAGACATGTTCTTTCTTGTATTGTTTGCCGTTTTAGCTAGACCGGCTGTTTGGTTGTATGAAGAGTTTTGATAATGTTTTAAAAGCCTTTCAGTACCCAAGTCACAAGCACTCCCTTAGCTCGATTTGCGCTGTAAAAGGTAAAACGACTGTTTTCGCTTGCTCGAAAACCAATTCCAATCACAAATCAGCTTGGCAACCAACCTGCAGGTAACCAACTAACAAGAATTATCTTGTCCATGTTCAACTCAGACGAATACTGGCTGTCGCAACCTCCACACTCACCAACCATCACGAAACAACCAGCGTCCCGTTCAACCTGAAGTCCCTGCTGCTCGCCCCAACCCAGACCTTGTACTCGCCCCGACGCAGCCGCCACTGCTGCGCCACAACATCCCAGACGCTCAGGTCCCTCCGCGTGAGCTCAAACTCCAGCTTGGCGGTCTGTCCCGGGCTAAGCAGCCTGGTCCGGCGGAACCCGCGCAGTTGACGCACCGGCGTATCGTCTCCCGGTACACCGACATACAGCTGCACGACCTCGGTGCTCTCCCTCTCGCCTGTATTGACGACAACACACTTCACGACGGCAACCGCGTCCCACAGCTCCGGGTGTCCGCCCTGGACCACGGCGACCCCGGGGTCGGGATACTCGGCCACTGACGTCTGCGCGGTGTCCACAAATCTGACCTCAAGCCGCTCATGCGCAAAGGTAGTATACGACAGGCCGAACCCAAACTCAAACCGCGGCGCGACGCCGTCGCGGTCGAAGGCGCGGTAGTCGATGTGCAGGCCCTCGGCAAAGTCAGAATCAGGAAAGTAATCGGCGCCAGAGACGGACGAATTAAGCAGCTGCGCGTAGTCGGTCTCCGTCTTAGCGACGGTGTAGGGCAGCCGGCCGCTGGGCGATGTGTCGCCGTAGAGCAGCGAGACAAGGCTGTGTCCTGATTCTTGGCCGGGCAGGCCGGCGAACAGCACGGCCGTGACGTTGGGGTGGAGGATCCAGGCGTCGACGGTGCGGATGCCTGCTGAGTGTACCACGACGATGGTATTGGCGCACATGGCCGCGACGTTGCGCACCAGCCGGTCGCTGGGCGCGTCCTCCAGGCTCGGGCGGTCGAAGCTCTCGGACGCGTACGCGTTGATGAACACCAGGCACGCGTCGGCGTGCGCGTAGCGCGTGCCCGGGTCTTCGGAATGGAAATCCCACCGCAGCACGCCCCTGTCGCGCGCGACCCGCTCCTGCAACGCCTGGAACGGCGACACCACGTATCCGGGCGTGTTGCCGCCGGAGCCACCAGCCGTGACCATGGTCCCGTTGAACGTGTTCCACCCAGCGTTGACGTCGTAGCCGCCGCTGTATCGGTCCGGGTTGCCCCACGGCGCGGCCTTGACGACGGCGTCGTAGCCGTAGACGCACAGGAACCGCGTGCGGTTTCCAAACGGGAGTGTGCCGTTGACGTTCTTGACCAGCACCGTGCCCGCGGTCCCGACCTCGCGGATCAGCTCCGCGTGGTCCCCCTGCACATCCACAACCTCCCCGTCGCGGGTTTCGTCGCTCGGCCAGATGCTCGTCGGTGGGTACCCCTCGTCCTGCTCGAGGCGGAACCACGCAGCCAGCACTCGATTGGCCATATCCCGGACCCTCTCCTCAGCCACGCTCCCGTTCCTCACCGCGTCCCCGAGTTTCTCCCCCCAGAACCCCGCGCCCGGCATGACCACGTCCAGCCCCGCGTTCGCCGACGCCACGCCGCTCATCTGCCCGTCCCAGTCGCTGATCACAAAGCCCTCGAACCCGAGCTCCGTCTTGAGCACGCCGTTTAGCAGCTTCGAGTTCTGACACGCGTACGAGTGGTTCGCCCGCTGGTAGGAACACATGACGGCGCCCGCGCCCTCGTGCAGCGCGTTCATGAACGGGAAAACATAAAGCTCGTGCAGCGCCCGGTCATCCACGTTGGAGCTGACCGCCTCGCCCACGCCATCCTCCCACCGCCGGCGAAACTCCTGCTCGTTGAGCAAAAAATGCTTAGGCGTAGCAATCACGCCAGCGTCCTGCATCCCGCGCGTGATGAGCCCCAGCCCCTGGCCCGCGAGGTACGGGTCGTTGCTCAGCCCCTCCCAGTTGCGGCCGCCGCGCGCGACCCGGCCAAGCGGGCCGGCCACGGGGCCTAGTGCTACGTTGATGCCGCGGCCGCGGAATTCGGCGCCTAGGGCTGCGCCGTAGCGGTAGAGGAGGTCGTGGTCAAAGGTCGCGGCGACGTGGATGCCGGCCGGGAAGGCCGAGACGAACTCCTGGCCGCGGATGCCCGAGGGCCCGTCGTAGAAGCAGAGCGAGGGGATTGAGAGGCGCGGGACCGCACCCGTGTTGCCGACGCAGGGGCCCGGGAACCCGCGGGTCAGGTTGACGAGTTCCGGGAGGGTGAGCTGCGAGGTTAGGTTCTGGGCGCGGGCGTGGGCGGCGGCCCAGAGCGGGCTGGATCCGTTGGCGGGGGCTTTTTGGAGCGTGTTGTTAGTTGGTGGAATGCAGAGTGGAGAGGTAGAGGGGGGGAAGCGTACGGGATGGATACACGGGCGGGCTACGGCCGTAGTAGGGGAGTTCGGAGGGGGGCCAGGCGGTGGAGTTGTGGGGGGTTGCTTGTGTGGTCCCGGGTCCGGGTCCGGATCCGGCTCTGGTTATCGCGCCACGGCCGGCCGCGGCGCAGAGCCAGGATGCGGTGCAGAGCAACGAGAGGGCGCCCTGGATGGAGAGGCTGAGCTTGTCCAGTGCCAAGAAGGGGAAGGGAAAGTAGTGGAAGTCGCCGGATGCCGCCGCGGTGGTGGAGGTGTGGTTGTGGGGCAGCTGGCCGTACAGGCTGATGAGGTACTCCATTGTGATCTTATGGGTGATTGCATGTTACCAATCAGATATGATGGGTGATGCTGCGCTGCCCGGTCATGAACGGTGACGGGTGGAATAAATGATCGACCGGATGTAAATGTCCGCTCACTTCCTACGGGGAGATCAACAGAGGAATTAGGATTGCACGTCAAGTGTGTCTTTCAAGCCGAAGGAGGTAAATGCATCCCGCCGGCTCCGGGCGGCAGACAGCGGCATTGCCTCGACAGCGCAGATGTCAGACGTCAGACCGCCTCCAAACGAGCCCGGTGGCTTGGTAAAGCTTTCCGCTCTTGACAGGGATTGTTTACCGGGGAGAGCAAAATTGGCTGGGCTTCCTTCTTTCGTTCCCTTTCAGGCCCGGGCCGTGAGTGGTGGCGCGGCCAGACCAGCATACTCAGGATTCAGGTACGGGTTACGGGATACAACATTCGTCGTTCAAGCTTCTGCCAATGTTGGGAGTTGGGATTTGCGGGGAAAGACAATTTGTGGACAGCCGTGGAAACATCCGACGTTCATCCCATCTCGATATCCATTGTTTCTCTTCGTTGCTTGGTCGAGTTGCGCGAGTCGCAACTTGAAACAATTGCGGAATCAAGGTCCGAACCTTAGATTGCTCTCACGAACGCCTGCATTTGGGATGAACCCTCCTCACTGACTCGGTGACACTGGCCAACGCCAGGATACCTTCATTCTGGCGGAGACTGCCAAGTAATGAAAGAGGGGATGGATCTCGCTCCTGCAGGCAACCCAGAACCGTGGTCAGCCTTACTTGCCGCGCGGGATCAGAGCAGCGTCCTCTTCAAGCACCCCACTGTCTGTTGGCTGTCCATAATTCTGACATTGCGAGCAGTTGCGCCAAGCAGAGACCGGCGGGTGAGGCGGGATGGCCTATAATTACACGCCTTCTCTTGTGTCCCCAGCAGCCATGGCAATTCTCGCCGTGTAGTTAAGGGCTCGAGGATCACGACCTCGATTCCCCTGTGCAAGACTTTTTTAATGACTTCGGGTGGAGTCTCGATATCGTGACGTTCCTTGATGGAAGGATGTTGCTCCGTTGCTCAGATGCATATGTGCCTTACAACAGTTCGGGTCAGTTGATGCTGTCAAAATTAGTGCCCATGCATCCTGCTGCATCTCCCCTGTCGCCAAGTGCGCTTCGGAAAATTGAGAGGGGACCAGAGCTGCAGCTAGAGAGTGTTGTGGCATTTGGCCCAGTCGGGTTCCGTCTCCAGCTCCAAGTCGCAAGTTGCGGGCCAAGGGACGAGTGCCGATCGCACCAAGAATTGAAGGCTTGCAAAGCTCTGTCAATATCGCCCAATATTGCCCGCTTTTATGAAGTATTCGCCTTTGCCAGGAATATAATAGCATCCCAAACGCACAGGACCAAGGCTCCGAACACACGGACAGACAGGCAGGCAGGCAGCGGGAAAGTGCAGAAGAAGCCTTGCAGCCTTCAAGCCACATCCAGCCAGCCGTCTGCAGTGAGCTTCTGAGGTTCGGAGCCGGGCGCCGCGCCGCCCACTCAATGAATCCCGCCGTGCCTCTCCCTCATTTGCAACCCGTTCCATCAGCCTTTAATTTTACCCCGCGTAACTGGGGCCGCAACCGCGGGAATGACGCTCACGCCACGCCCTGTGTGCTGGCTGTTGGGTCGCCCAGTGTGACTCTGCTGACAGACAGTCCTGACGTCTGCCGGAGATTGCGACCAGAAGCGCGCGCGCCCAACTCTTGATGGTCGCGTCTGTTATCCATCCAGCATGTTGAACCGCGTTTATTGCGTCAAACAGTCGCCGGCCTTGGTTGTGAGATTCTTGCCGGCGCATTCAGAATGGGGTGCCTGTGCAGTCAGTCCATTGGCAAACTGCACAACATGGATGTTTTGTCGTGCTCATGATATGCCCAACCGATCAGAGTTGGGTCCACACATCACCAGCAGACACGCAAAGTAAGGCCATATCGTAATGCGGCCGATGCTGACCCGGCGCTGGACATAACAATGGCGGCGCGACCATTGGTGATCGTCGTCGACAGGGAAAGAGGGGGGTTCCTGTTCCAAGGCCGTGGAGATTTGCTGGGAAGCGGCAGTTTGAGGTTTCAGCCCTGGGAAAATCCATGGACGGCCTGGCCTTGTGTCCTACACCCACACCTCGAGTATCGAAACCACTCCTTTCCTCATTTGCGACAGTAGCGGAGAAGCCCAGTTGTTGTCTCAACCTGATAATTCTCTAAAGCCCCTCTCCCTCCCCCCGCAGTGTACACTAGGCATGCCGGTTTCTCGGTGTGTGGAGGTCGAGTGTATGACGTGTGTGGGATACACCTTCTTAGCTTTAGCAGCCGGAGCATTGCTACCGGGGGCTTGTCAACTGCCAAAACACTAAACAGAAACGGCTGTGAGACCCGGTCGGTAGATCTGCTATCACGCGGCCAGTGGAGTGAGAAGTAGGTTTGGATAGCTCTCCATCAACGCTGTTGTTGGCGTCACTGCTGTGAGATGTTCCATCCTTGGTCGCAGAGTGAGTCCAAGACAGATCCTGAAAATAGGGAGCCAGTCTGCCCGCTTGGACGCAATTACAGTCCACGTCGGAGGCGTGATAAAGTAGCTTCTCGCGTCGTGATAGGAAGTCAAGCAGAATATCCGTGTTTCTCTTTGTTTTCGCCGGCACATTTGACTCTGTACTTCTGAACTCATTGACTCGTCCATCTGTCGGAAAGCTAGGCTCGCCTTGCATCTGTATCCCTATAGCCGCAGATCCCCTTTTCCTCCACGTCTGACTTTTCGCCATCATCGGTATCATCTGTAGGCCGTGTGAGACATGCAGTCAATGTGTCTTGCCGGTCCAGGTAGTTCTTTCTAGGGCATGGTGAGGTCGATGCTTTTTTTCTTTTCCGGTTTGGTTTTGATCGTCAGCCAGTTGTGCTATCTCATGCATTTGCCCCTTAAAAGTGTCACTATAGACCCCGGTGGCTTTCTTTCCCGCTGCAACCCCTTGATGTGCTCGTGGGCTTTAGTATAACCCGGTTTACCTTCTGATGGGGGTCATGGGACTTGCAAGTGGACAGTGTTCTTTTTTCGTTCTTGTCGATCACTTTCTTGATGCGCAACTGCCAGCTGGCCGAGACCTCCAATCCCTTTCAGGGGGCAGGGATTTTCTCGTGGGTGTGGACCTCGGATGCTGGTCCCTCCAACGGCTCCAGGCCCCATTGAGTCAAGCGTCAGGAACAGCCCTCCTATTGGGTCGCGGGAGCCCTGGCCGATGCGTGGGTGTGTGTGTGGGGCTGTCGGCGGCTCGGAGAATGATGCTTGGGGGGCGTGGGGATAGTGGCCAGCTGGGTGGAGGGCAGTGACAATCGTTAGATCGCTCAGGGGTGGGGGCTCCGTCGAAGCCACTGCGAGTTTCCAACCAGCGACGGTAAGCCACCGCCCCTGAACACACTTCGAATCTTTAAAAAGCTTAATGGCCATTGTCTTCCGGTGGCTGTCCGTTGCGATTGAATCCAGAGTATACGGGAATCCATCTCGAAGCACGGCAATGGAGAAATGCGGTTGCAGAAACAGCGCAAGTCAGGACGGCGCAAACCGATTCTGGCGAGCCCAATCGGAGCATGATGCTGAGGCGCGAAGCGGTCACTCGGATGAGATTCGTCTCCGATCTCTTGTCGACAATCGAGGAGTCCGATAGTTTGAGGCTCTACGGATGCGTACTGGATCCGCCGAGTCACGCAGCAGCCCAACCAAAGGTGCTAACGTGCGTTTGCGAAGCTCATTCGTTTGCCGGACGCCATCTCTCGCTTGCCATCCACCACTCAACCTTACGGCAGTACTGTGTGGCGGGAACTGGATGCATGTTCCCGTCGGGCTGCCGCTGTCTGCGTCTGCGTCTGCGTCTGCAGCCGGCAAGATGCGTCCAGGGCTTTTCGAGTCTTGATTCGGTCGGCTCTATCTCTATAGGGGTTTAGTGAGACGACAGCGGCATTCCAGGCGCCGCGCCCGAACTCCAAGTGTGTCGTATTCGGAGCCTTCCTGGGTCAACAGATGAATCGTCTGTGTCTCCTGGTGCGACCAGAGACCAAAGGTCGTCGTGCCATAATGTGGAATAAATGCCACTTGCGCTCTGTGACCGGCAGTCGAGAACCGGAGCTTGGACGGGGATGAGGACCGGGACCAGAAAGAAGCCAGAACGAACCACTGGGGGCGACCCGCTGGTAGCTCAAGAAGTGGTGTCGCACGATGGCTTGGAGCTGCATGAAAGGCAGACTTGAATAGAGAGAGCTCTTTTTGCTCGGTAATTATCCGTGACACCTCAGTGCCAGCTAGTATCCGACTCAGGCTTTGGCGCACCTGTGCTTGCCTTTTCACAGAGCAATCGCTCTTCCACTGCAATATTAATACCTCTGTGCAGCAATTGGTGGAACAAGGGGAACGACAAGGCGAGGGCTGAACATGGGACTCTGAGTCGGTGAATGGAAGCTTCGAAATGTGGTGCTGCCCAGCTCCAACTCGCCTGTCCTGCAAAAGAAATGGAAGCGGTTGATGGAGATGTGACAATCAAATCGTACACCCAGACTGGGCATCTGGAAGGTATCTACGATCCGGGTTGAGCCAGACCTGATCCAACCAGAAATGTCTCGGACGTGCATCGATGATGGCGAGCTTTGACGGCGCCAAACTCTGCCAAACTCCAAGATCCATCTCGGGCCTCAGGCCTTGGGCCTCTGACGGGTGCGGGACGACAGCGGGGTGATTGCGTGCGCTAGGTGCTTGCAAGGTGCCCCCTAGGTGCCCACTAATGTCGTCGGGCCTCTGTTGTGACAGACGAAAAGAAAGGCTTCTCTCCAGATTCGAAACTTGGAAACGCTTGGCGATTGGTGGTCGGTGATGGTACCGACGAAGCCGCCGCCAGAAAGGCGAGAAAAGGGGGGGAATGGGGCAAGCGGACGCGAGGAGCAAAGGTGAATCGAAGACGACGGGAGAAGGAGGTACCTGATCACGGGCAGTTATGCGAAAGCTGCCCTGCAGGAAGGAAGGATGCAGCATTGTGCAGTGCCGGGAGATCCATTACCTAAGGTCCTGCCTCGTACCTGCGTCGTGCGAGTGCACGCTTGCACACAGCAAAGTCAAACTGCACGGCACCCGATACTGGACCACAACTGTTTGCCGCCAAGTTGCGATTCGAGACCTGCATCTCCATGTCGTAGTCGAGGTAATGAGATAAAGTGAAATCCTGCAGGTGCTGGCCACGCTTATTAACGCCGGTAAGGTTACCAGCGGTCAATGGCAAGAGAACCTGGAAGCAGATAATGCTTCCTGCACCTGCCTGTGCTACGTTTGTAATCATCCATTTGTCAAGTTCTGTTGTGTCAATTAAGGCGTAAACTCGAGTCAACAGGCGGCCTTGACGGCGGGCGGCGCATCTCGCTTCATTTTTCGAGACGGCGTCGGGTGAGTGGTATGTGAGATATTTGCTCGGTACGTGTACTGTTGTTTGTCGTCCAACCCAAATTCCGTGAAATGCCCCGTCATGGCGATGAAATGTCGCAAGTCACAGCATGAAGCTCCTGTGGAGATGCGCTGCGCAGCACTGTCCAGTCGTTTCTTTCTTTTCCAGGTTTACGTCTCCGAAATTTCTTGTTCTGCCCCTGGCGATTTCATTGCACGCACTCCCCAGGGCAGCCCAGCTCCTCCGCCCGCCCGGACCTGCAGCCAGCTACTGACCAACCAGACCAAGCGCTGCACCTCATTTCCCTGCATCCCCCGGGACGCACGGTTCATCTTTTGGCACACTCATGGCGTTCACCACCGTTCATGTCACTGGAAGCCAAGAGGACGCCGGGACGTTCAATGGCCCCTTTCCAAAATCGGACGATTGCTAGCCAATCGCGGGCCCCAATTCCCCTCCATCCTGGTGCGTCTGGTGGTGAATGTCGTTCATATTCCCACGCCTCCTCTCCCGGGTTGCGCCCGCTTTTCCAGGTGCTTTCCAGGCGTGCAGGCCCCCAAGCTGGTCTCCACTCTTTCTGCGGGTGCGCAATCTTTCCTGGCTTGCCCTTTCCTACACGTACCGGTCCTCCCCAGACCCAAAATCTCGTCGACCGTTCGTCGTCCCATCGTCTAATAACGCTGCACTCGCAGGCCCTCTCTTTCTCTCCCAGTCGACAGCCCGTCATATGTTTGATGGACTGGGTTTTGGAGTCCAACCACCCGTCCCTCGTTATTTTTCCTGTTGACCAAGTCAAGTCACATCTTCCATTCACTTCGTTCGCTCTTTTCCAGCCCGATTACGCTTCACCCCAACTGCCGCTCCAGTTGGATCAAAACAACAGAACAGAACAACCGGCCGACGCGAGATCGTCTGTTCGCAACACTTTCACCCCACGCAACAACGCTCTTTTGTCCAACCCAGTCAATTCGGTATACCGAGACGGTCAAGCACACGGTGCTTCCCACGCTCCTTTTCTCCCGCCTATCGAGACCGACAGCCGCCTGCACTACCACACGTTCTCACGACAAAGCTGGTCCGCAGAAAGCCATTGACGGAACTGTGCAGCATCACGGTGCGACGTCTTGTCGACAAGAACCAGGCATTGATCGCCTGCCACGACACGTCCGTTGATATTCTACCGCCCGGCACTCTCAATCGTCCGCCTGATTATTTGTGGTCAGGGCCCCGTTCTGTCACCACATCATCCTGCCAGGAAACGTTTATGCTCAGTTGATGGAGCAGGTGGATTGCCGTTCTTGAAACGTTCTCGACACCGGAAACCCGTCTTCTGGTAGGTAGTCCAGCCATGCAAGGTGCTTGGGCTTGCCTCCCGTTCCGATCCTGGGCACACCCAAAACCCTGCTGTTCTTGAGGTTCTCGCAAGATATAATTCCTTGTCACACACTCAACTTTCCTCGAGGCCCCAAAGCGGGCGCTTCAGTTGGTTAGTGGTCACCAAATGGCTTGACCTTGGCAAACCCCCACCACCATTCCTCGGCTGTGCCTAGAACAGCGATCCCACACAACTACATTGAACACCAGCCGTCGACACAGAATTTTGACCAAGATCCCGCGCTAATAATTATTTTGCCAGGATTCTTTAGCCTTTCGTTGCCCTTGTGTCTTCTCTCATCAGCTGTTTTCGATCTATCTCATTGTCGACTCGGACGCTTAAATCATTCACATCGTGCCTGCACTCAGCTTTGCATGGAGCGCGAAGACTCTCGGCTGTTTTCCCTTGCTCTCCAGTTCAGTGTTGCGACTGAGCGCTTTGCTCGGTTCTTGATTGACTATAAGTCGTCCAGTCGTACCTCGTAGTGAAAATGAATCGCTTCAGGACCAAGAAGAAGGCGAAGGATGACGGTTCGACAGGCCGAAGCAGCGAGGACTCGGACCACTCAGCGATGCCGTCTTTCAAAAGCTTTCGGAGGGGCAAGAAAGCGCCAACCGAGGAGCCCAAAAAGGAGCTTGACCTGACCTCAGCTCTCCCTTCGAACGATGACTTCCGTACAAGTCTTTTGATGACCAACCTCTCGGCACGATTCTCCATGTTGAGGGAACAGGATGACCCAAACACAAAGATCGGAAAGGCTAGCGACGACAGCGTGCTATTTCCCAAGCGGCAATCACGAATGCCGGACTTCGGGTTTGGCGTTGGTGGCGGACTTTTTGACATCGCCGAGGTTGAGTCGATCAAGGCTTCTGCGTTTGCCCGGACCGGATCTTTTGTGTCTGACGATACCGATTCGACAAAGGGCGGAGGTGTCCTGACCCGTGCTAAGCCGACGGATGGTAACAACCTGTTCGGTGGGAGACAGAAGATCTACAAGATTCCCGCTGGATCGTCAAAGAACCCGGCCGCTGGTGGAATTGGTGGACGTGTTCTGTATGACGACGACGTTGCCATGTCTGCCTTTCAGCGCTGGAGACAGAGTGAGAAGGAAAAGGCATTTGAGGAAGACGAGGACGCAGAACCAGTACGATCTGAGTCTCCGCCACCAGCGGGCTACAACCGGAAACGCGAAACGTCTTCTACCACCTCCTCAGCCTCGGTTTCCGCAATGCGCAACTCAACAGCTGCGACCTCGATTACATCCCAGCCGACCACCGCCAGCAAAGATGGGCAGTCCGGATCAACTGCATCTGCTTCTGCTACCTCAACTCCTGCGATTGAGCGCAGTGTTACTCGGACACGAAGGCTATATGAACAGGGTCTCACACAAGATATGCATGAGCAGCAGTCTTCTGCGTTGTCAAGGATCGATACGCTTAGCCGTCAGAGAATCGGCACTCGCACGCCGGATCTCGGTCCCAATTCCAGCTCGCCATCACCAACCGTCAATGCCTTTGCCGATCGGTTCATCGGAGAGAAGAGAACGGTGTTGACCAAAGGTAGCGCGCCGAATCTGAGGTCTATGAGTCCCCCGACAACCGGGTCTTCAATTGGCACTATGGACCTCGGCATCAAGGTTCCGACCCAGGCGGATTCCAAGCTCACCTTTGGAGGTTCTCCGCCGTTAAGCCCTCCCATTAGCGAAACTGGCGAGCACTCGATGCTGCCGATTCAGCCCAATGATGTTGGAAAGGCCACGGCAATGGGGGTGTTCCAGAAGCCTACTCAGCCGTATGACGAGTCCAAGTACGCCCAGCGTCAATTGCAGCTTCAGCAGGGCCAGCTTCAGCAAGGCCGTGAGACGCCGACTGAGCGCATTAGAGCCGGATCAAACGCGTCTCTCGTGACGGGACGCTCACGATCTTCATCATCTGCTCAACGGCAGCCATTCGAGGGTAGACAGGAGCCGGTCAAGATGCAGCCGGTAGTCCAAGAAGAACCAATGCCCCCATCTCTTCAGGATGGCTCACAATCTTCACCGGCAGGATTTTCCACTAGAACGCCTCCGGCTGTTCAACCGATCATCATCGAGCGCCCCTCCGACAAAGATCACCCTGCTTTCCGGCGATCCGCAATGCCGACGCCTCTGACCATCAGTGCCAGGAACAGCGCCAATCCTTCTCCGATATCAGAGGATCCCAGCCAGTCGCTCAATAACTCTGAGCAGCAGTCGCCGGAGGATTCTCCAACCCTCCCCGCGACTACAGGCTTGAGCGGCATGGTCCGCCAGCATCTCCGTTCCGACAGCAACGCCTCTTCGGTTTACGGGGCCGCTCCTCAGTCAACCGGCCTTGACTCCCGATTTCCTATCGATCCCTACGAGTCACACTTTGCCGATAGCCCGGGCGCGAAAGCCAACCCCTGGACCTCGACAGAGCATAATTGGACGTTATCCTACTATGGTGATGCTACCGAGCCCAATTTTGACGCATCTGAAGTTCTCCCGCTTCCCAAGGGCGATTTCACGTCGGACTCGAAAGCGGCCTCAGACCGGTCCAGCAACGACATGGCTGAGGAGACTGACGCATTTGCGAATCAGCTCGCAGCTGCTCGTCGCCGTGTGAGGGACAAGCTTACCTCGTATGCGGAGTCCGACAGCAGCAGGGATGCTTCGCCATTGTCACTTCCGGAGCCAAAGGATCTCGGTGTCCAGGCTCCCCCAAATCCCTCGGGCCTGGGCATTCTTAAACCCAAGTCCAGCCGCGGCTCGCTCATCGACCGATCGCGCAATATTGTGGCAAGCACAACCAAAACCAAGAAGATCCTTGGTCTTGGGGCGTCGACTATGAGCACGTCGCCAGGCCCTGGCAAGCAGTCCTTTGACGAGAAGGAATACATGACCGTCGACGCCAAGGAGGTGACAACACACGATCCGGTTCAGGAACATGCGACCACTCCCGAAGCAGAAAAGGAGGCCGGATCATCATCCGGAAACGAGCAGGATGAGGACAGCCATACCCCTCCCGGTCTGAAGGCATTCAGGCAAGCGAGGAGAGAGTTGCAGAGACGCAGGGAGCTAGAAACGCTGGCCCGACACCAGCTTTCCCAGACCTCTCAGCTCCAGACTCAAGCGGCAGGTGCACCACAGGCAGTTCAGTCCCCGCCAAAGGAGCGCGGCACGAGACAGAGGACACCAAGCAGGGAGAGAAAGCCTCCTCCGGTCTATTATCGACAACGCACCCCTAGCGATGAGAATGGCTACGGCTCAAACACGCAATCGCCGTCGGGCGGCCAGGGTTCGGGCGATCGCGGAAGAAGCGGCTCGGAGAGCAGAGGCCCCCCTGTATCATCGCACAACCGTCCCCCCCGCTTGAGGAACAACTCGGGCGGGCAAGATGGCCAGCTGGCGCCGGTCGCCCCCCGACCGCCAATGTTGCGGGCTGCAGGTTTGCCTGGGACCGACATCAGACACTCGCCCATCATGCCGCCACAGGGCTATCCCGGGCGGAATGGTACGTCGCCTCTCCCTTCACCACATGTTCTCGACAGGTCGAGATCGACGGGAACTCTGGCACCCGGCCGGCCAGGCTATGAGTCTCATTCGGGTCACCCATCACCTAATCTGCCTATGAATGGATCTGCTGGGCTCCCTCCTCCGTCTCCATTTTCCATGGGGCCTGCGAGGTCTCCCGTTGGCACGCCGACCTCTTTCGAACCAAGGACCCGCCGGCCTTCAGCACCTCAATCCCCGGCAATGGGCACAACGACCAACAGTCTGAACGACTCGATGAAGCGCATTGTTGACAAGCGGGATATCTCGGAGCCCACGTTTGTGATGTCGACCAGCCGTGTGCCGACCATGAACCTCCCGAGAGAGCCGACCTCGGCGCCGCCGCTGCCGCCAATCAACCCTCGGCGAAGACGCGAGGATTCTCAGTCGCGGCCGGGATATGACGAGACCCGCATGGGCGCTCCCAGGCCCCCTTTTGCCAGCCAGAACAACAACAGCACGAGCAGCCTGGATTATTCTGAGGGGTCCCGTAGCAACTTCTCGGTTAGTGACGATGAGGACGGCGGCAGGCCAGATCCACGGCGGCGACTGCGCAAGGCCATCCCGGAGGCACACAATGCTCGCGCCCCCGGTGCTTCGAGGGACAACAGCCCGTCGTATGTCGTTAAGGGGCCACCAGCAAGCAGGACTGTGATGACATCGGGACCAAATGTCAACCATGGCGTTGGCAGTCCGGGCGGCATGTTTTGAGGCCCCTGAGAGGGTCCACAGCCAACCACTTGGTTGTACTCTTCGCCACTAATGCATGGCACACTTTATTTTCTTCTAATTCGTTCAAGTCATTTTCTTTTTGGGGAGACTGGGTCCCGTTTATCCTGTGGGCGGATGCTCCTTTGGGAGCAAGTCAGGAGTGGACCTGGTCATATGAGGCTACGAATCCGAGATACCTCTGCATACTAGGAAGCTTCTACGCATGGTTGAGGATATTTTCTTGCTGTTTTCTCTTTCCTTTCTGTTCTCCTTTCTTTTCGCTCTTCCATTCTTCAGCTTGTTTTGGCGCAGAGAGTCGCTTGGAGAAATGGATCGTCTATGGATTAGGTCGAGCGCGTCTACAGTGTGGTTATTGGCGGAGATACCAGTGAAGGAAGGATGATTACCGTCTTAGCTTTGGTTTGCGTTCACGATGGCTT
This sequence comes from Podospora appendiculata, assembly GCA_033675105.1. Taxonomy (NCBI): domain Eukaryota; kingdom Fungi; phylum Ascomycota; class Sordariomycetes; order Sordariales; family Podosporaceae; genus Podospora; species Podospora appendiculata. The sequence goes on along the minus strand of JAULSO010000005.1, from coordinate 791,528 downwards.
GGGACCAGGGGTCTTTCCAAAAAATACACAAAGCCACTTTCAGATACGGCTGGCGTTGTGGGTGAGCAATTGAGCTTTGTAGCTGGACTGGACTTGGAGCAGGAGCTCGCTTCGGATGGGTCGTCGTTTCCTTTTTTTTTTTTTTTTTTTTTTTTTAGGAGACAGGATAGCTTTGGGGCTGTATACATACATAGCTAGACGAGATTGGAGACGCGGTCTCGGCAGGATGGCTCAATCCTAGGTTTATAAAAATCCGTTATGAAAATCCCTTGATATGTGTTAAAACGTGTTTCCTGTGTCGTGTTGAGCTCTCGGGGGAGCCACAGCCGGAAGCCACGGCCCGCATAGCCTACCAGGTAACCTGCATTACACAGTCTACTCAGCGGATTGGACCGAGGTTTTACCTGATTGCCTTCCCACTGTGAAGTCAATGGTTGCAGCGGCATCTCAACGCGTGACCAACCCCACTCGCCAGAACCTCTCGAGGCTGGAAGGAGGGGTCATCTTACCTTGACACCCAACAACCCACCACCACCTCCACATCCGCGCCTCGAGCCTCTGCGCCGATAACACGATATCTACTTATTTATTTGCCGTCCTCAGAAGCTTCCCGTTCCAGAAGGTGTGTAAACTCTGTTTGATTGTTTCAGTTGCATCCCCTTCTTCCCAATCTATTCACCATTGTGTGCACACCAAAGGTACCAAGAACCTCTAGGTTAACGTTACTTTACCTTTGCTACAGTAGGTAGGTGCCATTGGTATATCCTCGCACTCTTTTTTGGTTTCCTTCTCCTTCACGCTGGGTTCACATTGAAGGTTTTTTTTAATCTTGACGCGTTGGATTCTAAGTAAAGTATTTTCAGGCCCAAACTACCTGGTTATCATTCTCGCGGCCGACAGTGCGTAGCTCCCTCCAGCGGTCGTCGTCGTTGTTGCATTTATTCATTCCACCGTGCCTCCTCCACCTCTTTGCAACTGGCAGGAAAACGAAAGCGGATACCTATATATCCCAAAGGAATCACGCAAAAAGCTGCAGGATCATCAGCCATGGCTTTTATCCGCCCCTTCCAGCCGCAGGACACGGAGGATTGCAAGCATATCGTAAGTCTCTCTTTCCTTCTCCGCTCCTCTCCTCTCCCTCCGAACCGAACAAACAAAACACACCATACCAAGCACGAGTTATCCCCAACCTAAAGTCTGTAAGGCCATGTAGGTAAAACAACCCACACTGATCCCCCAAAAACAGTGCCGCGCAACCCTCCCGGCCAGCCTGGCGTCCTCCCCGCCAGCGATCCGCATGGCGCCCTACCTCTGGACGCTGCAATTCACGCACCTGTCGCCGCAGACGTGCTTCGTGCTCGACGACGGCACCGGCCGCGTGGTCGGCTACGTGATCGGCGTGCCGGACGTGTTCGCCTTTGCAGACGCGTACCCGCGCTACGTGGACGAGGTGCTCCGCGGCGCGCAGGGGGTGATTGACGTGCCCCCGCCGGCGCAGCTGGAGACCGTCGAGCCTGCTCCTTCTTCTTCTGGGGAGCCGAATGTGCTCTCGATGGCGCAGCAGGCGTATAAAATCGAGTGGCTTGTCCTGGACGGCGTCGAGGGGAAAAAGGAGCTGGTCGGCGAGTACAGGGCTATGATGCATATCGATCTGCTCGAGGAGGCGCAGGGACAAGGGTGGGGACGGAAGATGATTGAGAGGTTTGTGGGCAGTGTGAGGAGCAGTGGGCTGGATTTTGGCAGGGGCGTGCAGATTGGGGTCTCGGGGGAGAATACCAAGGTTGTGCCGTTTTATGAACGGGTTGGGTTTCGGGTGTATCCTGGCGGGGAGAAGGAGGGGTGTGTTTGGATGGTGCTGGATTTGTAGGGGATGGTTGTGGATTAGGAGGGGGTCTGTTGTTGTTTGTGGGTTTGCGAATTGGTCTAGGTCAGAAATGGGGGGTAGGGCCTGTATTGATGAAGGCAGGGACGAGTACTCGAGGAGTATTATATCATTGAATTGCCGCTCCTAAAAACATGGTTGGTTGTTACCCGGTGGTTTATGACCTAGGTTGAGCCGGTGTCTTGGCTGATATGAATGAGCGAGAATCTCGGACGGCTCGAGATATCAAGTGACCACTTCGTTGGAGCCCAGCCCATCTTTCACATTCTCTCATGTGGCTAGCGCTCGATGGTGCGTATTCTAATACGTATGTTTGGTGATATTGATGTAGCTCCTGCACGTGCTACGGTCTCTATGTACTTGCTGTCCGATATCGATGATTGATGGGAATTCCATGTACCAAGCCTGAGCGCGTTCCGGGGGGTGTGCACGTATACGTAAGGTAACTCGACCTAAGTCTCTTGGTTAAGGTGGTGATGATGTGAAATGAAAGAGGGAAATATACAGAAGAGCAACGTGGTCCCTCTCGATCCGTTAGAAATCGAGATCTGAAGGGACGAGGAAGAGGGGTCCAGCGCCAGTGGGTCGGCCGCCCTCGTCGAGATATCTCAGGTTGAAGAGAACGTTTCGCAAGTCTCCGACAAGCGCCTCCCACTCGTCAAACGTGTACTGGCTGTCGAGGTTCGCGGCGATCTCCGCATCCGGCAATTGCCACTGGTCCAGCGGCAGCGCGTTGGTGAGCTCCAGGATCAGCTCGCGATCCTGCGGGGGAACCCAGCTGAGGTATCTCGACACGGTTGCCCTGTCCCTGGACGGCAGTCGTGAGCGAGGTGCCCGTGGCGCTGTCAGGGTACGGTGGGTTGCGCCGGTTGGGCAGTTGGTCGAGGAATCCGGATCGCGAGTCGGGTTGCGAGACTCGTGCTGGTGGAGTGCGGCGGCTGCCAGAGCTACCAGCGGTTGGCGGTTCAGGTTTGCCGGTGTGATTCCCGGAGGGGCTTGTCTCGAGCTTGAAGCCTCGGGCTGTGAGCTGGTATTCTGCCAGGGCACGAAGAGATGCTCCAGCCGCTTGGCGCTCTGGCTCTTGGTTGCTTCATAGCTCGAGCCCGATGTGTGGCCCGCCGGGTCTCCGTCTTCCATGTGGGATGGCCGAGCCGCGGCCACCTTCTCCTCCAGGGTTCGGATCCGTTGCTCCATTCGGGAGTTGGCGACCGCGTGCTCGGTAACTAGGGCCTGGTGTCTCTCGGCACGCTCCCTAGCTTCCCGTCTCTCTTTGGCTCGCGCTCTATCTCGATGGTCGAGTTCCCCTTGAATCACTGCTTTCAGGCTGATGAGGTTGTTGTCGATATAATTCTTGATGGTATCAACTGGTACTCTGCCAGACGTATTCGTGTCGTCAGAAGCAGAACAGAAACCAGCTGTTGTCTGTGCTCTGACAGTCTGAGATCGCCACGCATTGGCTGGTTTCTCAGCAGGAACCGTGAGTCGAGAAGTAGAAGCCCGGGTTGGGATCGCCGAGCTCGGTCGAACCACTGGCAGTGCGAGACTCGGGCTCAGGCTGTCGGCCGGCGTGGCGAGGACGGGAAGAGTCTTGCGGCGGAAATACTCGTTGAGGTCCATGTTCTGAAGCTTGCCCAGGCCAGCCCGGATGGGCGATTGGCGAGGCAACGGATCCATGTTCGCGTCACGCCACGATGCCGAATCAAAGTCGGCGCCTTCCCAGTAGGCCGGGACTTGGCGAAGCCGGGGCTCCTCGAGGACAAAATCGAGCATCGAGTCCATCCACAGGCGGTTGAGCTTCGGAGAGGAAAACCTGACGCCGTAGGACGAGGTCTTCACGTTGTACACCATGAGCGAAATCACGCGGGCGGCCATGATTTGCGACGGGCTGCCCACCGCCGGCATGCGGCCGTTGGTCTCCCTTGCCTGTGCCCAGTTGGCGAATCTGTCCGGCCGCATCCATGCAGTCATCTGCTTCATTGCACGGAAAAGCAGGCGATATGAGACGCGAGACATCGTGATTGCCGTGTGGGGTTTGGTACGGCCCAGATGCTCGGCCATCTCGTTGGCGTCGATGTGCGAGGGGGATCCCGTGGGATAGAAGTTCTTCTTGAAGAGCCTCATGGGCTTTAGGAATATTGGCTCCTCGTTGGCCTCGAGTTGGTGGGGCGCTGCGGGGAGTGTTTGCATGTTCATGTTGTCGGCTCGGGCAGCATCTTGATGATCCGAGCCCTCGGCATCAACCTCTTCAGAATCGTCCTCGTCAGGCTCATCCTCGTAGGCATCGTCGTCGTCGTCAATGAAATCCATGGGGAGTGCAGAGTTGCCACCTTGGGATGCTCTGTGCCGCTTTCGGGGGCGGTCAAGGTCGCCATGTTCCGAGTTAAAATCCGCGTTACGGTGTCCGGGGGCGGCCTGGCTGGTCTCAGAGCCGCTCTCAACAGCATGTCCCGAAGCACCTGCCATGGCTTTGATCTAGAGAATGAGAGCGCCCGGTTCTGGGTCGCAGCCGCATGTCCAGTGGGGTAGGTAGTGAGGTGATGACCGAAGGGCTCGAGCAGCAGGCCCGGAGAAAGAATGGGGAGTGCCTGGCAGGAATTGAAGAAGATGGCGGAGCAGAGAGAGAATAATTAAGCCGCCGAGAAAAATGAGGGAGAAGGAGGAGGGCACTGGCTGCAGCCCCGATCGGCTCTGTTTTATGGGAGACGGATCGAGTTTCCCCCAGCGTGTGATGCAAACGGAAAGCCAGAAGGTCATGCCCCCCATACTCACCGAATAGGCACCTACCTTATCCTCGTGATCGTCATCCCAAATGCCCCCCCCCCCCCCCCCCCCCCCCTGTCTGCGGGTTTTCGGTCTGTCTCGGTGAAACTCCTTTCTCCTAGGCTTCTTCACCGCATAAAAACCCCCTATTTTTATTCGTGAATGGCCACCTGGCCCTCTATGCCTACCTGTTCAAGTTCCTCGCGCACCATTAACTCGGGGGCACCAGCATGTCATCTGGTCTCTGTCGACAGACAAACGAAACGGGCCCAGGTTCTATCTGGCCTTCGCCGGCCAGCGATTGCTTATCACGCAAGACAAGCAGCAATGTCCTCCCAGGCTAACGTTACCAAGATGGCGGAGCTACTGGAATATCGTTTGTTGTTATGTCATCCCCCCTTCCATGCTTCATCAACTGGCTCATCCAGATCGAAAACCCCAGTCCTTCCTCCAGCGGGCGTTTCGAGGCAGACGGAAACAGTTTGTTGGTAACTGGAAGGGATGAGTGCCTACCTGGTACCTAGGAGGAAAACGACGTTTACCATCATTGTTGAAAGAGCGCTGACAGCCGCAAATATGATGGCTACTTGCAGATCGCCAGAGCAGACGGCAAAATACAGTCTGGCGGCGACCTTCGCTTTTTCCATACTGAAGACGAACAGCCCCTCCACCCCAATCTGAGCATACTGTGCTACCTACAAATTGCAAAACGAAACCTTACCCCTATTCGATACCAAATACCTATCAGGGACCTAGGTTAACAGCTAGGTTGCTTTGTAGCCTGCGATACAGGAGGCTGGAGCGGAAACTCCGGCCTAGGCTTCTCGTTCATGGAAAAAATACCATTATAATAGCTGTTGCTTTGATGATCCATCGCATTCCAAGTCCCCCACCCCAAGTCTCAGCACTACTTCCAATTCCCATGAGACTGCACTTCCAGATCATGTCTTTCATGTTCTCGGCCTCACCTAACTTGCACGACCATCAGCGACTACGAAGACCGTCTAGCAACATACCAGAAAGACAACTTCAACACTAGCAGCTCTGGATTCAGAACAGTCTACGAGGCTCTTTCATGGAGATATAGACATTGTTTCGAGTCAAAGAAAGGCGGGTAGAACTATCGACAATAGAGGGATAATGGACTCGCTGACCGCGGTCTGTGGATATGCGGTATAAGTTGGGACACAATGTCTTTCATTGTCCGTTAACGCGCCGCCTACCTTGGCTTTCCCTACAAGGCAAGAGAAAGAAAAGGATCCCGCGAGAACAGACTAACTATCTACGCACGACAAGCAAACTTGAGCACAACAATGGAATTGTGTCAGTTCAACGGGGTGCCTTCTCATTCTCCAAGACAGCAGGGATCCAATATCCATGGCTGTAAAGACTCCTCCTGTATACCGATCATATATAACCACCAGCTCATCCACTACTTCTCCTTCCTTTTCTGCATTCAACCCAACCCAACACACCCAAAAGTGACCTGGAGTCACTTGATCCTTTTACCAGCTACGACCAACTCACCTAACCAAGCACTAGCAACAACAACCGCCACCAAAACCAAACCATGTCGAACAACGAGCAGCAGCCCGCCGACCACGGCCGCCAGGAAGAAAGCCTGTGGCACAAGATCAAAGACTACCTCTTCGGCGCGCAGGCCGGCCCGGCGCCCTACGCGGAGTGCAACATCTGCATGAACGCGGAGCTCCAGATCCACGGGATCCCGCCCACCTCGGACACCGTCGAGCGCAAGCGCGGCACGGTGCTCCCCTGCGGGCACATGATGTGCACCGACTGCTGGATCAAGCTGCGCGCGAGCATCCTGGTCAGCCAGCAGCTGCGGCCGCACCTAAACGCCCGGCTCGAGTGCCCCATGTGCAAGCTGTCGCTGACCTTTGCGGGGTGCGGGTGCCAAGTCCGCGGCCACCTGCTGCCGCGGGACGGCGCGGCTGCGGCGTGCGACTGCGTGCCCGCCACCACGCCCGAGGGCGGCGCCGTGCCCGACCGCTGCACCGAGTGCCGGTACTCTGCCATCGCGGCCCAGGGCGTCGACATGTTTAACGTGTCCGAGATCGTCACCCGGCCGTACATCACCGACGTGCTCTCCCGCCCGCTGCACCGCGAGCTCGCGAGCGAGTGGCCCTCCTGGGCCGGCTGGCCGTCGGCGTTTGGACTGCCCGGGAGCGATCCCCTTCCTCGCTCGAACCACCCTGATTGGTGAATCCCGCCGGTCGGGCTCTGAAAGATACTGATTTCTTTTTTGGAAGAGTTGACTACTAACTTGTATCGGTTCACAGGAGCAGGACGGAACCGATTTCCCTTTCTTTCCTGAATCTGTGCCAAGTTCGGTTCTAAGCTAGGCCGGTCAAGTACATGTATGAATAAATAACACAAGATTTGAGTCCCACTAGAAGGAACATACTATCAAATAATTGCTTTGTGATACCCACCGAGTTGAATATGTGACACTTCCGAGAGAGAGAGAGAACGCCTCCTTGACAGTGATTATTTGCGTCGATATAACGAGTCTGCTGAGCGAGAGCCAGTAAGTTGACGCCATAATCATGCACGAGATACGTCCGTCCCGTCTGTCTGCCGGCATTCTCTGGTTGGTAACGACTTTACTCTGACCAGGACAAAGAAACAGCAAGGCCATGCTGGCTCATACCCGAACCGCCCTCTCAAAGGTCAAGGTAAAGGCTGTTTGTTCTATTCGCAACGATTGTACCAGAACACCTCTTTGTTTTGAAACAAGACCGGGGACAGGTTGTACAGCACGAGTTACCGTCTCATTCGGGGCCAGGAAAGGCTAACAGTTGCATACCTATTAAACCGAAGCAAAGGCGGCGGGTCCCGGACCACATATTATGTATGCTCAAGGAGGGAATGATATTCACATGGCAGTAAGCAACACTAATACGGTGAAGATCATGAGCAGCATATAGCTATTAATGTGAAGTAACATCCGAACAGCCAGGTAAGGTAACAAGTAATTACCATGCCTATTTTTGTAACGTTACAAGAAGAAAAAGAATGAAAAAGAACTGATGTGCGTAGAATGGCGGCAGACCCGATTATGATCCATGCCACGTGTAATATAATGTAACGTGGTAATGCTCAAAATGCCGCCGCGGGTGAGTCGCTAAGTAAAAAAAGAAAGAGAGAAAAAGAAAGATGCGTCCCTCCCGACCGTGCTATAATAAGCAGCAACGTTCTTTTATTTTGCCGCGCTAGCACGACCGACCCCCAGCGCTCCCATCTCTCGTCTATGGCGGGTATCTCTTAACAGCAGCAAACCTGAATGCAGAAGCAAAAGACGAAAAAGAAAAGAAGAAAAAAAGAAAACGCCAGCCATGCTAATTATGTATCATCTCATCTAATTGTCGAGCAAGTAAGATCAAGAAGAGTGAGGCATGGACCCATTTAAGCAAGGTTCTTCTTGGACTTCATCCTGATTCTCTCGCCGTACTTGTAGAAGACTAGAGTTGCGAAGTTAGTTGCTGACTCGTTTTCACAAGCGTAAAAGGAGGGAAGACATACATAGAGGAATGGGGATGAGAGCTAAGCTGACAAAGCCCAAGAGCGAGTTACCCCAGCCGAGGCCGAGGGCGTCGTACATCTGCAGGCCGCCCAGGGGGATGAGCGCTCCGGCGAGCGATCTGAGAACGGTCAGGGCCGCGGTGACGGAGGCGGCGTATCGGGGGTAGGCGTCGAGGAGGTAGTTCTGGATGCACATCATGACGCCCATGAGACCGGCCGAGAAGATGAGGACGAAGAGCATGGGGACGATCCAGTGCACCTGATAGTACGTCGTCCAGCCGTAACCGAACAAACCGATGGGGATGGTCAGGCCGGCGCTGATGGTGAAGGAGGGCAGGAGCCGGACCTCGGGCTTGTGCTCGTGGCCCGCGCTGGTCCGGGCCTTGACGATCTTGTCCGAGAGCGAGCCGAAGACGGCGATGCCGACCATCATGCCCAGGCCGGCGGGGAGGAAGGTGAGTCCCGAGGTTCCCTTGTTGAAGTGGTAGTACTTGGTGAAGACGAAGGAGAAGGTCGTGAAGAGGAGGTACAGAATGCCGTATGTGATGGCGACATAGATGCTCATCAGCGAGATCATGGGCTCCGTGAAGAGCAGCGACATGGGCCTGACGATGGCCACCTTGAACTTCTCCGCGTGGGTGGCCGGGTCGTAGAACTGGCTCCGGAGATCCTGGTTGCCGGTCTCCTTGATGAGGCGCTGCGTCTTGCGCTCCAGCAGAACGGGCGCGTAGGTCTCGTGGAGGGTGAAGTAGGTAGAGACGGTGATGATGGCCGAGAGAATGGCAATCAGCCAGTACACCCATCGCCAGTTGGTCGCCTGGATCAGGAAACCACCTGCGACGGGGCCGATGCAGGGTCCCAGCAGAGGGCCGAGTGCCCAGACCGCCATGGCACGCCCGCGCATCTCGATAGGCATCATGTCGGAAATGCTGCCCGAGCCGATGGTGATGGGCACGGAGCCGGCCACGCCCATGAGGAAGCGGAAGGCCATCAGCATGCCGATGCCGTTGCTCAGGGCAGTGCAGATGGTGAAGATGAGGAAGAAGACGTTGCCCATGTTGTAGAGGATGGAGCGGCCGTAGATCTCGCTCATGGGTGCGATGACGAGGGGTCCGAAGGCGAAGCCCAGGATGTAGATGGAGAGGAGGAAGGTGGCGACGATCGTGGAGGACTCGTGAAACTCGATCATGATGTCTTGGATGCCAGGCGCAAACATGGACGAGCCCAGCGGAGTGACAAAGGTCAGCAGCGAGAGCACGGCGACGTTCAGCCAGCGCTTCTGCATGGGCCAGTTCTTTGGGTTCTCCTGGTCGTCGGGCCCGTCCCACGACACGATGTTGGGGTCGCTGCTGTCATATTCGTTGTCGTCGACGGCAGCACCCTCTTTGCTGCCGTATTCGGCCTTTCCGCCCGCGGACTGCAAGTCCCGCTCGGATTCGGGAGCGATGATGGTGGCGGTCTCGAAATCGGTGCTAGTGTCGTATGCCGACTGCTGCCCCTTTTCGAGGTCGGCATTGGAGAAGGGCTTCTCGTCCCGCGGCGCTGAAGAGTCGGCCATGGTGTGTTAAACGAGGGTGGGTGAATTGGCAGAGATGTCCGAGACAGGAAGACCAGATGGACGGTCGGTCGGGGGTGTGGTGCAGTATATGTATGATCGGGAGGGTGGTAGTGGTGGTGGTGCAGCGACGGGAGCTAGTCGCCGATAATATCCTCCATCCCTACCTATTCCCCGTCCCGTTTTCTATGACTCCATCCATCTATGAACCCGGAGAGCCCTGTCGCCGGTGCGATGGGTACGGGTGCATAACTTCCAGGTTTGTTCATTGCGTGCAGCGCGGGCCATGGTTAGTTGATTGACGGGCCCGCTCCTGCCACATCCCGCTGCTGCTTGTGCCGGGAATAAAACCGAGGCACAAGAAGCAGGGCGCTGATTGGCTCGATGGTCAAAATCATGGTTGTAGCAAAGCCGTCCACGAACACTCTTTCCTTCGTGAACATTCGACAGTTTCCTTTCCCGCACTTCCTGCGGATCTTCCAGCTGCATGAGCTACACGAGTCAAAAAAAAACTTTTCTCTCCTCTCATCGTCGTCCCCTTTCCGGCCGAGAATGCGGGAAAAATACTCGTGTTCCCACCAACCGGGGACTTTGCTGGGTGCCGATGTGCCAGCTTGCACAGGCTGGGGGTTGCACAACTTCGGATGCACAACGTTCCGCCTGTGCACAATTCTTGAACAAGCCTTACCCAGCCGCTGCGCATTCCCTGGTCCATCCCGGCTCGTGCACAACTTTCGATCAAATCTCGTCCGAGAGGGTCCGCCTCCTGACGTCAATCCACTTCTGGATCTTAAGGGGAAGGTGGGGCTCCGCAGCCTCATCTCCTTCCCTCGAGGATCAGAGGGCCAGCGAAGGCAGGTCCACGCGGTCGACTGGACTGCTTTGGCTGGTCGAGAATCGAGACCCATGGAAGAACTTTTCATCTTCGCGATCCCTTGAAGCTGGACTCTTCATATCCCCTCTTCGTCAGCTTCGTCGCGCATCTGGTCGTTGCACCAGCACTGCATTGCACACGATGCAAAGGAATCCCAGCTCCCGAGGACAGAACTCCCTAACCCGTAGGTCCGGATTGATACACCCGGAGCAGGCTCTCTTAGCATTTCAACAGACTCCCGCCCAGAATCCCAAGGTAGTAACAACGCCCGCCCGCTACTACGTACACTAGCATAGCAAAGCTAGCAAGGTGTTTTATCAGGATAAAACAAGCGGACACGACGCGGGATCCACTGCCAACGTTCAAGAGCCCAACAAAGAGCCCACTTCTCATCTCTCCCGCGACAAGACCAGGGCCGGGCTTCGGATGATCTGTAAAAACACCGAATCTTATTCCAGTTAACGGAGGGAGGCCCGCTGTGGAATATTCTGGAGAAATGGATGCCTTCAACATACATGGAATCAACGGTGACTTTTGGCAAGGCCAGGGCAGTGAAGTAATTGTCTCCAACCTCAAGACGAAAAGGCCGCATCCAGATGTTATGAGTAGGCTACTGTACGTATGTCTCAACGTTACGTTACTAATTATCAGGTATCTTGCCTCCATCCATCATGAACCAACCTACAAAATACAGCTCGTCGGCTGGAGGTGCAAACACTAAACACACCGACCCCAGGCCCTGCACTGCGCAGTTGGTGCAGCTTTCGCGGAGCTTTCACCGGATGTGCAGCCCCGAGCGACTGGCTGAATGAGAGAATCCACCGCGTCAGGGCCGGCTTGCACAACTTCCGAAGGGGGCAGATCCTGCGGTGCATAAAATCGCAAATACCTAGTGTACTTCACGTGTAATTATGCATAGCCCCCCCAATGCATACGAACAATTGCACAACCGTCAGCCAGCCGGCTTGGGGCAGAAGAGTTCTCTAGTTACTGAGTCGGCGGCTGTGAGGCCTGCGTGATCTTTCCGGGCCTCTTCCATGCACTCTGACATCATCATTGATACCCGGACAAAGGCAATAACTACCGTCACCAGGATAAACAGCAAATTCTGATGAATAAATCGTGACATGTCCCGCGATTGACGGCCCGTATCTTCAACAGCGAGTGTAGAGGTACCTACAGGTACCTAAATAATATGGATCCAACCCTCGCCTTGCTCTTCCTCAGTCATGACCCTCTTCAAGCCTTTAAACCAAGTGGAGCACCCAACCGTCCTGAACTCTCGGCTTCACGTTTCAAAGTACAGACAAAACCGCTCTGCGCAGTGGCGGTGCATTTCAAGAGCACCTAGCTGGGAATACCCTCACTGTTTTTTTGCCGTGAGATCTTGCCTCCACCGTGTTTCTCATCGGTGGGGACCATACATAGCGGCGAAGACTGCACAGCCGGCCCCGCTGACTCGTGGTGCGTCCCGAGCCGTCTTACACACGAGATACGCAACCTACACACGGAATTAGACGGAAGTCATGAGCCGTTCTAAAATCTCGCCTCATCACTGTTCAGAACGCCAATTCACTCCAAGTCTTAACTTTGTCAAAATTGTGAGTTTTCAGCGCTATCATGAGTATCATAAATCGTTGCAAGTTCCGCCGGCTAGACCAGACCTCGTGAACCTGCATATAAAAGACGCCACCGGGACGAAAGAGATAGCCTTTCAATTGAGGGTGACAGGGATGCCATACTGCATATTTACACGGGAGTGAGTTGAGTTGAAGCGTATCGTGGGCGGTGAGCTAAACATGGTTGGGAGCTGGGAAGGGAGTTGAGGGGGGGTATCTGTTCTGGTCATGAATAATTACAGGAAAGTCTGGGCTCGCTGTTGAGAACGCCCGCCGACGACTGAAGTGAATACTTGGACAGATCAAGCGGTTGGCGTATGTTTAGTTGGGTGCAGGCTGGTTATGTCGTTGTTTGTAGGCGTAGTGAGTTGGACGGCTAGACACTCGCGGACGGCTGGCCGATCAGTGTAGTGGCCGAAAGCCACGACCTCTGCCGGAGCACCCTACGGAAAAGACGTCAGTCGTGGTTCACTCAAAGATCTCACTCGAGAATAAAGCGCTGGGTTTTGCCCCTGGAGGACTCTTACAGTCGCACTGCAAACCAACAGATCATATTAGCCGCCAGTCTTCAAAATGTCAACATCACCCAGGCAAGGACGTACCGCTACCATGTTTGACCCCTCGTTATGAATGAGGCAATAGCCTCCACCACATCTGTGGCACGTTCGCTGCGTGAAGTCGATGCAGTCATGGCACTGTACGTTGTTAGCAGCCACACACACACAGACATACACTGATGTTTTGCAACGGGCGAAAACCCACGTTCAAGCCGCATTCCCAGCAGCTCCTGCGCACCCGGACCTAGCGCACGAGCGAGGTTAGCACCTGTACCCAGCAAGACAGCAAGGGCGGCGACCATAGGGAAGCAACAGAGAAAATTATCCCAAGGGACATGGACCTTTTAACAATACAGGTTGGAACGAGGCTAAAACTGGCCAGGGGAAACCGGCCGGGGCCCCCGAATAGCACATAATCCGTGGCCCTTGATGTCGTGTGGGCAGAGAGGCTCACACAACCCTCTCTCTGCTTCGCCCACTTTTCGGAAAATTCTCCGCCAAGTGCTGGTACTCAAGGACCACACTTCCTGTCCCAACAAAGCCCATTTCGTACCTTGTACTCTGGCTCTCTGGAGTGGTTCACGCCACTAGTACTGTTGGAAGAGGGATCGCTTACGAGGTCAACCGACGTGTTTGGCGCTCCTCCGTGACCACCGCCCGGGGACGAGGCCCACGGTCCGACAAAACAAGTCTCGCACCACCAGCGACGACAGCCGGCGCAGTATCTGTCTCGCAGACAGTCGAGGCACCGCGGGATGAACCGGGCCTTTTGGTGTTTCGGGGTGTGCATCGACGCGGACCGGGGGTTGACCGGCTGCCCGGTAGGGCACATGGCCACCTTCAGGTTCGCCGAGTGCATGGGCGGGGGCGCAAGCAAGGGGAACCGTCCGATCTCGTCCGCGTTGCCGTTGCTTGATCGGCGTTCGTAGCGGTCCCGCACCGCCGCGAAGCTATCCTCGCCCCAGACTGTCCACCCCTCTGGTGCCACGCCGCACGAAGCGCACCCGTCAAGACTGTGAGTTGCAACGCCGTAGTGAGGAATATTTGCCCCCGCAGGAGAGCTCGCGGCATCCAGCGCCGCGATGTTGACTGTGCCCCAGGCAGAGGAGTTGATATGCCTCGGCCCGGTGCAAAGAACCGTGTCAAAGGCAATAATCCCAGCGCAAGCGACGAGTGTAGAGGCCCATTCGGAGCTGATGCGTCGTGGAAACTGATCGCCGCGGCGTGCATACCACGACTCTGGATCCTCGACCAGCGCTTCGGTCAAGGCTTTCTGGCTCCGGCTATTCCAAGCCGAGGCCACGGCAGCCGTGATAGGGGAGCCCGATGCTGGGCTCGGCCCTCCACCGTTGAGCAGCGATTCGTCTGGTTCCTTCGGCCCAAATACGTATAAGCCCTTGAGCCGCGGTGTTCCCTTGGGTCTTGATTCACGACAGGCGTATTGTAGGGCCCCGCGCAGCTTGCGCTCGTTCAAGTTCTTGACGTCGCGGATGGAAAGGATGCGCACGGAGAAGGTCGGATCGACGAGGACATCGTGGACTAGCTCGGCGGTGACGGAGAGACCGTCGAGAATGAGAACTTGCACGTCGCGTAGGATATCGTGGCGGCGCAGGGTGGAGAAGATGCCGCGCAGAGGCCCCGAGTAGAAGCTGTTGGAGGGCAGTGAGGTCAGCGGATGATGCGAAGAAGTTGTAGTACGGGTGGCTTCAAGGAAAATGAGGTCCTCACTCGTCTTCGGTTAGGTTTTCGTCAACCTGGACATTGCGCCAGGTCTCCCCGCCGCGATCGATACCTGCGATTTCGAACTGGGCCGACTTGACATTTCCAAGATCGACGCGGCGGAACACCTGAGGGGTGTGGTACACGAGGAATCGGAAGGCTCGACAGGTGGCAGCAAGGTTCAGGATATCGTAGCAGGAGAGGTAGGGGGTGGTATGGCACAGTAGCAATGGGTTGGAAAGAAGCTGGAGCAGGGCGCTATGCTGGACTTCGGATGGCAGACTGTTGCGGGAGACACTAATTTGGGTCATGGTCAAGTCTAAGGTAGGGAAAGATCGGGCAAGGCTAAGATTCGGGGGAGAAAAAAGAGGTTGCCCCGACAGGTCAACGGACGATATGTTTCTCTAGGTATGAGGATGTAGATAGATAGGCGGCGGCGGCGGCGGAAGGTGAGGAAGGATAAGGCCGTGTCAGGTCAGGTCAGGTAAGGTCAGCTAGGGATAAGAGGAAAATGTTTTGTCAAGTCTGGGGACGTTGACAAAACATTCCCGTTTATAGCATCAAGGGATAGACCTGGCAAGACGAGGCGCGACGAGGCGGTGATGAACGACCTGGTCGGTCGGGGATAGGTAAGATGAGGTTTGCCTAGGCCAGGACAGCCCGGCAAGGCTTGGGCGTTGATGAGTGGTAACAGACAAAGGGACCAACCACAGGCGGAAGCCGCAACGTCGAAACCCGGGCCCGAAAGGTTAAGGTGTCTTGGTAACCGACCAAAGATGATGCGATCGGCAAGAGGCAATCAACGCAATACCAGAACCAGGATTCGGGCGGTGACAGGCAGCGCAGGACGGGGATGTGATGTGTGATGCGTGGTGCGTACGTGTTATGGACTTTCGCCGACAAAATGGAGGCATCTTGTCGGATCCAGCCCAGGTTCCTATATAGTTGCCTGCAAGGCAGTTCTAGGGTGCGTGCAGCTCAGGTTCGAGCGGAGCGCCGATGCTTCATCGCCAGCCATCGTAGCGTGGGGTTGCAGCCATCCGTGACGATGATTTGCACGACACACATCAACTAGCTCATCAGACGTCGACCGGCGTCCTGTGATGAGCTGTTCGCTTGACGGCCACCGGTGGCCGAGAGTGGGTGGCCAAGCCTGCCAAGGACTGGTCAAGGGCGGGCTACCTTAATTGCGCAAGGGCCTTATCTTATCGTAGCTTGGTTCATCTCGAACGATCTGGCCAAGCTCTGGGGCGTCCAACTGTGTTTGCTTCGAGGTGCAGTTGCGGTGTGGTGGTGTTCTGGGGCCATCTGCAATAGGTACAAAGTTGGCCAGTGGCCAGGTTAGAGGGGACCAGCCGTGTCACACATGCGTCCACGGATGGAATGTCCAGACTTCGGGGTCTTTTGGGGGTTCTCGTGCTCACACCCGCAGCGGCATGCCTTATCCGCCGGGCTGTCATTGGGGATCATGGCGGGGTCGGGAAACATGGATCTGAAGGTTCAAAACGTGAGGACTGAGGATGGAACATCAAATCCCATAGGTGTAGGTTGGTCGCGCGCCGCCTACACTATGCAATGATTGATGCCTGTAGCCCGTGAGGCATTTCGTGTCGGGGCATCCGTGTGTTTTATTCCTTCCGTCGGCTCTTTTCTGCCTGGCGATGTGATGCGATGGGGCCGCCGGTTCAGGTACGGGTTACATGGGCAGCAACGCCTCTCCAGGGCACGTGCAGGGATACAAGAGTACTTGCATGCCCCAGGTCCAGCAGCCTAGCAGACCCCACGCGTCGTCGATGCTAGGCCCCCCGCTGATGACGATTGCGGTGGCATGGAACCTACAGGAAACTCCCAAGCCGCTGACTGATTATCGAACACTTTGGCAGGCCGCGAACGAGACACTGTCTTCCTTTCTGCTTGACTTCTATGATTCTCTTCGTGACGGCACCTAACTCCGTATTGCCATGACTTCTCTTTCTTTTCATCACATTGACGCGCCTTAGCAGCGCATCTAGTGTGCGAGTGCTCCTGCCCCGTCCTCGCGTCGATTCGAATCAACTCTTCCCATCCGCTAGTTAGTTGAGAAAGGCAAACGCTGTGGAGCTGCCAGCGCCTTCTCTCGACGCCCAACTTCCACCTTCAGCCTCTTCCGACAGCAGAACACCCAATACCAGCCATCTGCGCAGCCTACAGGCCAAAATGGAAGAACAGCCGGTTATCAACTGGTCGGCATCTTTCAGCGTCACCCATCCCTCGCGGGTCGCCAGCAAGGACCTGCAGGGCGACAAGATCCTGCTGCCGCAGTCCAGTTTGGAGCAGCTCCTTGCTGCCTCGACCACCACCGGCCCTTCAGCATCCCACACCTTCACCGCGTTCGACCCCTCGAATCCGTATTCAGTTGCCGATGCTCGCCGCGAGCGTTCTCAGTACCGCGAGAACTACCAACAGCTGCCCCACCCGTTAATGTTCCAACTTGTCAACCAAAAGAATGGAAACGCCGTCTTTGCTGGCATTCGCGAGTTTTCGGCCGCCGAGGGAGAGGTCAGCCTCAGTCCGTATCTACTGGAAGCATTAGGAATACAAGAGGGGGATATAAAGGACAAAGCCCCCGTCGATGTCGAAGATGGCGTCGTCGACATGACGATGGACGAGGAAATCCAACCCGACAATAGTGGGGTCCGGATCACGGTCAAAGCACGACAACTTCCCAAAGGAACCTATGTGCGATTACGGCCCCTCGAGGCTGGCTACAATCCTGACGACTGGAAGTCCCTTTTGGAGAGGCAGCTCCGAGCAAGTTATACCACCCTTACAAAGGACTCGGTGCTCTCGGTCAGGGGGGTTAAAGGAGAGCAGTTCCAGTTTCTGGTCGACAAGTTCGAGCCCGAAGGAAACGGAATATGCGTGGTCGATACTGATCTCGAGGTGGACATCGAGGCGTTGAACGAGGAACAAGCCCGGGAAACTGTGCGACAAATAGCTGCCCAGGCACAGCGAACACCCGGAACGGCTTCTGCGAGCTCAATCGGCCACACGATAGACATCTGGAAAGATATAGAAGGTCGGGTTCTGGAAGGCGACTACGTTGACTACGATCTGCCTTCGTGGGACAGGTCGCGCGCCATTGCTATCGAGCTGACTGTACTCGATGACGAGGAAGTCGATATTTTTGTCAGTCCCAAATCCAACCGGCAACTCGCATCTCCTCGCGACACAGAGCATGTCTTTGCAGACTTCTCTTCGCCAAAGGATGGCGTGAAGCGCATCGTCATTCAACCCACCAATGTCGAACTTGAGGGTGTCGAGGGCCTGTTAATTTCTGTTCACGGTTTCACCATGTCCGGTGAGGGCTCTGCTGTGTCCGCACCACGAAGATATGTCCTTCGTGCCAAGGTTATTGATCCGGCAGGCTCAGCGACAGCGCCCATAAGCCTCGGCAGTTCACCACCTCAACCTGCCGAGGAAGAGGAATGCAAGAACTGCCTGCAGCTGATCCCGAAGCGCACCATGATGCTGCATGAAAACTTCTGCGTCCGGAATAACGTCGTCTGCCCACACTGCAAGAACGTGTTCCGGAAATCCTCGACAGAATGGGCCAGCCATTGGCATTGCCCATCGCACCCAGATGCATACGGGTCCACGTCTCTCAGCAAAGCGAAACACGACTATGTCCAGCATAGCCATCACACGTGCCCGTCCTGTGGACCTTCTAGTCCCTTTACGTTCCCGTCACTACCAGAACTTGCCCGCCATCGCACCACCATTTGCCCGGGCAAGCTTATTCTATGTCGGTTCTGCCATCTTGAGGTTCCGCAGGAAGGCGACCCGCTTGATCCGGCTTCCGAAGCCGAGACTGTTATCTCCGGGCTGACCGCGCATGAGCGTGCTGATGGAGCTCGTACTACCGACTGTCACCTCTGCAGCGCAATCGTGCGGCTTCGGGACATGGCAGCCCACACGGCAAACCACGATCTCGACAAGGCCTCGCGGTCCAAGCCTGAGGTGTGCAGGAATGAGTTATGCGGACGTACACTCCATGGCATTGGGCCGCGTGGTCAAGTTAACGGCGGTACTCGCATGGGTCAGGGTCCTGGTAACGACTTGGGCCTCTGCAGTCTATGCTTCTCCCCGTTATACGTCAGCATGCATGATCCGGAGGGGAAGGCATTGCGACGACGAATCGAGAGGCGATACCTGACGCAGCTAATGACTGGGTGCGGGAAGAGATGGTGCCTCAACGAGTGGTGCAAAACGGGCAGATCCAATCTTGGCCTAGAGAAGATGGGCGCCAGCGCGGCTGCCGCTCTACCACTGGTGAAACCACTGCTGGAAGTAATTCGTGACCACAGTCAGCCCATGCATTTCTGTGTGGACGAAGCTGCACAACGACGGAAGAAGACAGCTGCATTCATGGCTGCCGAGGGTGCATACGAGTTGGAATGGTGCATTGCTGGACTCGAGGCCGAAGGGGGCGATACAACCAAGGCCAGGAGTTGGTTGGCGGACTGGGCGCCATTGAAGACCGGCAGGTGACATGGCCGCCACTGACATATCCACGACGAAATGAGCATGGCTGCGCTGTTTAGAATCTACACAAGAGGTCCAGCATCAATGGAAGGACGGCGATACCCGGTGATTATATTGGGCAGGGTTGGGCATACGAGGCGTTTTCAGTTGGTGACATAGAGCAAGAAAGCGTTGGAATTCTTCTCGTCAACTATATCAATGACACACTATCAAGTTGCCATCAGATCCACAACCGCAACCCCTTTCTCGCCAGCATCCGTCCCCGTCTTTCAGTTCTTCGGATTGTGCCAGCCCGAGACCACGAGCTGTGCTCGCGCTTGATTATTTTGTCTGCATCGACCGGGTAAGCAAACGGTCAGCACTTCGCTGGGGATTCGAGTCTCCCGGAATACTTACGCAGCACGAGCATCCATTGCAGGTTGTGCAGGAGCACTGGTTGCATCCGCAGCTGGGGCCCATGTTGATGGCTTGGTCGTGTGTGTTTGCAAAGTTCAAAGTGGTGTTCAAGATGTCAGGCAGGTAATCTTGCTTGGGCGAGAAGAGTGTTTGAACCCGAGGAGAAAAGCTGTGGTGAGAGAATGGGGGTGGCATGCATTCTTATAGACTTCTGCTTCATCCATCCCGGTCTTTCCACATTCCCAGTCCCGGACACCCACCCATCGGAACCCCAACAGACACGACGTTAAGCCAGGCTTCCGAGGCGGTCAAGAGCGGTTTCAGCACGAAAGCACCGGATAGAACCCCATAAGTTCGCAACCGACAGCTCAAGGAATTTCGAGATTCAATGACACTTGTGTAACATCCTCAACCTAGACCTTCCAATCAACTCTCCCCTGGAAGGCATCCACGTCAACTTACCCCGTCATCTCTCGAACGTAGCCTCTGGATGAAGCCTCATGCTTCTGCACATGCGGCATATACAAAGCCGTTTCTAAGTGGAAGAGTAATCAATATCTCTTGGCTTCAACCGCTGGGCCCATGCGGTCCTTCGCTCTGGTGGATTTGCTTGGTTCTCGGTGGTGTCACGGCAGCATATCCAGCTCGTCTTGACGCAAGACGCGGCCCGCGCACCACCGCTGTGGATTGGGCGAACGTGTCGTAATTGCTGGAACCTGCTACTATTCGTTTGATGGTTATGCGTTCATAAGAAATGGGTGGGTGTTGTCTATTTGCCCCAGGCGGCTCGTGGCTTTCCAATGGTCCAGTGCCAGTCATCCATCGGACGTCATGATGAGGAAATCCGCGTGCAGTGTCTTCTCCTCGGGGTCAAGAAGCCGCCAAAATGATTTTGAGCAAGTTAACGATGACAGACTGGAGATCGCCTGATTATACCGGCATACCAGAAAACACACAGCCAATCAGCCAAGGATGGCCGATGCCGTGTCATCATCGGAATCCTCTGCCAGTTATTCACGAGCTCGAATAACTGTTTCCCATATCCCCCCGCCGGGAAGTGCCGAACCCCAAGGGGCCAGTGACAGCAAATTGGCATTTCATGATCGCTTGGAAACACTGCAGTTTCTCTGGAAGGTATCTGAGGGGCAAAAACCCTGCGCTGGGGCCACCGTCTGATGTGCCGAGAGCTTCTCAGACTGTGGTGAAACTCGGGCAGTCTTGGCAACCCTTGGCGATGGCTTCTTCCCCCAGACCAAGTCGCCACCTCACCCCTCGACATTCGTTCTCTTCGAATTTGGCAGGCCGGTGGCATTATCTGTTAACCTATCATCACGATAACACATGGCTGAAAATAAACACATTCGAAAGTCCCATACAACCTCCACGACGTACTCGAAAATCACCATAATCTGCACTCCACAATCTATAATCAGCATCCGCCACCAGCCTTCACATCCCCTCGGAAGAAACAAGAACCCAGAATGTGGCAAGACATTCAGCCAATCTTAGCATCGCTCCTCCTCATTCTCACTTTGCCCACCACAATACTCGTAACCGGCCTCCCCCAAGACCTACCACCTTTAGCCAAGGTTGAAGAAGATACCGGCCAAGTCAGGATAAAAGGCGACCCAACCGGCAACACAACGACCACCCCAAACCTACCTATCCGGGCAACCATCTTCTCAGGCAGTCCCGGCCCTAAGTCCTGCCGCGGCAGCGTTCTCCTAGCCGTCGACGTGCCGCCCCCAAACGGCGAGCTCACGACTGCGCTGTGCTACAACATGCCCGCGCCGGCGGGGTGCGGCAACTTTGTCGCCAACAAGGACGACGGCTGCGAGGCCCGCCTCTTTGCCGAGCCGAACTGCGTGCTGTACATGAACACAGCTGTGTTCATCCCCGAGAACCGCGCGGTCGGGGGCGCGTGGCGCAGCGTGTCGGTGCAGTGCGGGATCACGCCGCCGGACCCCGCGACGCTGGGCAAGCCACCGATGCAGGACTTGATGCAGAATGCGAATGTGAGGAGGCCAGCCAAGCCTGCCGGGAGGTGAAAGGCCGAGGCTAGGATGGATGCTGCTGGGTCGTCGGTGTGTTTCTTTTCTGATGCTGGCATCAGATCGAGGGCCGTGAACTTCGCAATGTGGAAAGCATGACAGGAAAGCCCTTGCCGAACCGGAACACGGGAATCTGCTTTACGACACAGAGATACGAGTTAATGGATAAAAAGAAAGTTAGAGTATGTTTGCCCAATGGTGCCCCAACTGAAAGTTACACTCCGCTCTAACAATTCAACCTTTTCTTTAGTACCTTGATAGATATTATGGCAAGATACTTCAACTGGACATTACGAGGACGAAGACGAGCCAGTGACGTAAAGTTGCTTCAACCGTGGATTTGAACACGAGGAACCAAGTTACACCCGATGGCCATCCAACATGGCTATGTCAGGTCCCCATTTCTCACGACTTGAAAATCAAAGTGAAGTCAATCCCCGGAACAACGAAATCACTTCACTGTCATGCTGATGAGGGCGTTGGCATGCCGGTTACTTTCCGCCATGCTCGGCTGTTTTCTGTTTTGATAAGTACCGGGGAATAACACCAATCAATCACTCCGGCGCAGTTCAGGGGAAAGCTCAACTCTGGGGTTGGAATTCGACACTTCTTTTCAATTCCGACAATCTCTTGTACCAGGTCATCAGTCCTTCTACACGCATGCATGGCTTGGGTCTGGAAACTCGGCACGACAATGGGCGTATGACCTGCAAACTACCTGATCTACGGCAAATTTTCACTCAACACATCGTATCTTCTCTCTTGTGTGACCGACCAAGCTACGGGTGGCGCAACCAAGTCCCACCCTCAACCTCGAAGCAGCTGGGCAGTTATCATACCACCACATCCTCAACAAGTCTCCACCAAAGCCCCAACCGTTCCTTGTCCGAGCGTCCCAGTGTCGCACAACCGCCGGCGGCTTCGGGAAGTTTGGAAAGTCTTTTCTTATCTCGGATTCCACTAGATCCAATCAAGCTCGCCGAGACGAGAAGAGAGCTGTCTGTCTCAGCTCGTGCGCGGTTGAGCTTTGTCTTGAAGAGGTTTTTTTTTTTCATGATCCTTTCGGGACTCGAACTCAACAGAGACAATGATTGACGGTGCAGCAGAGGGACACCTCAAAAAGAGACCGACTGCAAGGCAGATTCCTGGGCGCGCGGAGTTGCCTGATCTGAGAGCGTGATGTTGAAGAAGAGGTGTTGCTGAAGAACGCCACTCGGTCAGCTCTGCAGATCACTTTCCCGCCAAGGAGGCGTCTTTGGGCCTCGACTAATGCAACGGGCAAGCGACGGGGCTGAGCCCGCTGAGCAAATGTCGTCGTCGAGTGGTTCGTTCCATTGTCTTCTCAGACCGGCGGCGGCCCAGTCACTCACACTTCTGTCGGCGACTAGTACACTAAGTATTGGTTATGGAAAGTAGCAACCCTGTTAGTATTCATATGATTACGACTCTGTGGCCGATTGAGCAGGGGATACACCAATTGATTAAACGATAGGATGACGGCTGACGTTTGTTGTAGAATCCTTGCACTGCCGTCCCGGGTCAGCGTTGCAGACGAACCGTAACCGGATGATGGAGGTGGCACCTGCAATGCAGTGTCTCTTCTCTGCTGCCCTTGGGCGTCAAATGCTACTACAAGTATACACTGCTTTGAAAGAAAGAACGAAAGGAAAGAAAGAGAGCTACCGTCGCGGAAGAAGGCTGAGGTGGCACCGTGACGCTCTTCTCACCTGCTCAGTCTGCCATCCACACACACACCCACCCACACACACACACACTTTTTTATGATCAAGGACTCGGAGTAGCTACCCACCTGCCTGCCTGTGCATGGATTGCACATGATGTTATCTTCCATGCCCTCTTCCTGCTCCAACGCTCCAGCCTGCAGAGATGACTGCAGCGGGTTCACTGCCCGCTGGACTCTGGATGACCCCATTAGGCAGCCAAGATGGCGAAAAGGAGGCGTCGAGCCGCTTAGCTCCTTGGTGCCTGCATCCTTTCCTGTCAGTCCTTTTGCGTTGTGTTGCGTCCATCGTGTCCTGTCACGGTCCTTGTGGCCACTGCATTATGTCCCCGGCCCACCTTCCCCCTCTGGCCTCGGATCTTACTCTCGGCAACGGCCAGTGCCGTACCTGCGCATCACGCGCTTGCCTCTGAAAAACAAACCCAGACAGAAAGAAAAATAAGAATACGCACGTTTCCTTTTTTTTCTCCCCCGTCTTGCTGATAGCACGAACCCCCTTTCCTCGGGTTGTTCCCCCCCCTGGTGATGGGCGATGCCGGCAGTTACCTAATGCTGCTAGAATCGCACGCCAGGACACCGAATCGGGGACTAGAGTGGGTAACCCCGCACAACAGCTTTTGCCCTCCTCGACGACTGGGCCGTGTTGGAGGGCGAGCGGCGGCGCGATGCAGCTCTTCGATAGTTCGTGCAACAAACCTGGGCAGGTGGTGGGGGAAGGGAGCAAAGGGAAGCCTGAAGCCTGGAGTCTGACGCCTGAGAGGGGGGAAACGGGTCAGGGGGGCGGCTCCAATACGACTCTGTCCACCGCAGCAGCGGCTACCGTGGGGCGGTGGTTCGTCGTTGACTCGATTCGACTCACCTTATGCCCATGCCACCGTCAGCCACGGGTCCAGGGCCCGTCTGCCCTGCCTGCTGGTCGACATAATCATGCCAGTGATGAGCAAGATCTCGCACCCTGCAGGCATCATCATCATGCAGTTCCTAGACCTAGGCTGTCACTGCTTTTTGCTCTGTGCGCACGTGTGCGTGCATGCGTGTATGTGTGTGTGTGTGTGTGTGTGTGTGTGTGTCATGATTAGCCCCGATAGAGGATTAGCCGCATCCGATTCCCCCGGGCTGACGGGCGCACGTTGCGGCGCGGTTAGGATTCCAATCATTTTCTCCAAACTTTCGCATCCATGTATGGTCTCGAACGAGCGAGCAAGCGAGCAAGCGAGCCCTGGGACTTCGACACACATCTGCGAACCCCAAACCCGGCAAACCAGGTAAAATCGCCCAATCCAATTTGAACTGCATGGGCCTAGCAGTCTGGCGAGCCCGCAGTCCAGTCCGTCGGGTCGTGTCTTATTGCTTGGAGTTGATTAAACACTTATTACAACGGCGTGAGCCAGGGTCGCGGCCTGCCATCGTGGGCATCCCGTGGCTGTCAGGGATTTGTCTCCATGGAACGGCATGGCATGGCATGTTTACATGGAGTTGGTAGTAGCACGAGTACATACGTGGAAGGTGCCCTCCTACCGACACCGGCATTGCGGCATCACAAGGAGGGGGGGACTGCCCGGTGGGGGGCATGGATGGACATGGACATGGCATAGTACCTACCTACCCAGGGCAAGGTACGAAGCACGTCGCACTAACCCCTGACATGCCGTCAAATACGATGGGGACCGCAGCGTGGCGATGTTTCCCGTGCCGCGGGCTGCTACTACTCGCAACTTTCCCACCTCATGACCACCTTTCCCCCCAAGCCGCCGTCGCTCGCTCGCTCGCTCGACCTGCCAGCAGCCTGGGAAACCGATCAACGCCAATGCCACACACACACACACATACATACACGCAACACTTCCCAGAAACCTCTGCTCGGCAAAGGGAAACAGGCATACGAAGCGAAAAAACCCTGGCGCCTCGGGTGCGACTGCAACACTGTCTTTGCTGAGTCTGGTTACCGCATGGGACGACAGCGGCTCGAAGGGGAAAGGTTGGCTTCGGATGTCAGGCTGGTATGCTGCAGGTCTCAGCCCGACCTAGGCCGAGTTGGCTCGATTTCTCGATGGGTATGGCTTCGTTCTTCGAGCGAGTGGGATGATGATACTGTACCTTGGGTATGCGCCGCCACCGCCGCCCAGCCGCCCGGGGCACGTCCATGTCCATGTCCATGTCCATGTCCATGTGCATCTGGCAGACCAAAAGCTGAGCCGGCCTAGTAGATGTAGTACTCTTACCGAGCCCGAGCCCCATGCCAAGCGGCAGAGAGAACGTGCTTCAACCGTGCGAGCCAGCGAGCAACGGATAGAACAGCCGGGGGTAGATAAGGCGGCAGGTCTGCACGCCCGATGTTGCTCTCCTAGGCGGTCAGTCAAAGGCGTCTGGTTTATTTTTTTCGTCCATGGCCGCCGTCTTGTTGACCTAAGTAATCTGCCAAGTTATACCACTTTGCCTCTGGCTAGATTGCAGCACGCACACGTTTCCTTTCGTGCCGAGAAAGGATTCCTGAAAAAAATAAAAATTCCTTGTCAGCTTACTTACACTCACATTGCACTTTGCCGCCAAGCCCCCTCGGTGCAACTTCATTCTAATCGACTCGACTCGACTCGCCACCGTAATTCTATGCCACAGTCCCTTCGGTCTTCAACCATGAAGTTCTTCTCGGCAGCGCTCTTCCTGTCAGCCCTCGTGGCCCAGCCGGTCCTGGCCAAGCTCACCTGGTCGGTCAAGGGCACCCAGAACGGCGTGCCCATCCCGCCGGCCGAGATCATCCTCAAGCCGTTCGAGTCCGCCTACGGCCACGGTGGCGGCGGCGGCGGCGGCGGCATCTTCAACGGCGGCGGCCCCGAGGCGCCGCCGGCCGCAGCCTCTGTCGGCCGCGCCGCGAGGAACAGAATGGTCAAGCGAGCTAACCCGACGGCCACGAGTGCGAACTGGTGCGGCTCTGTCCGGACCGCCACCTCGAGCAACAAGATCAAGCTCATCCACGGCTACTTCCAGCACCCCACGTGCACCAAGCGGGCGGGCGTCACGACGTTCCCGCAGGCTGCGGCGTCGTGGATTGGTATTGACGGCGACAGTTCGACGACGCTGTTGCAGATGGGCACGGTGTGCAAGGTATGTTGGCCCAGGCTGTTTACGCTGCTGGTCGTACTAGGTCACTTGAAACATGAAGTCTAACACTTGATTCCCTACCCACGCAGATCGACAACTCGACCGGCATCGTGAGGTATGTGTTTTAGTTGTCAACACGGGATTGGTTCACTCCAGACTAATTCCCTGTCAATCCTGGCGTGTAATACTGACTCCAACTCCCTCAGAAACGAAGCCTGGTGGCAATGGGTCCCGGACGCCGCCATGACGCTCGCCACCATGCCAGGTAATTACGTTCCCTACCTCCCTGTCCCTATTCGCGCTTCCCTGCATGTGAAAATCATGACTAGACTAACCCATCACACTAGTCCACGCCGGCGACTGGTTCCAAATAACAATCAACACCACCTCGGCCACCTCAGCCATCATGTAATGCCTCCCCCTCTCCCCCCCCCGACTTCCCTCATTTATCCCCAAGAAACTAACCCCCCCCCCCCCTCAAAGCTCCATAACAAACGTCAACACTCTCACCGCCATGACCATCAACCTCTCGGCGGGTACCAGCCTCGCCCGCATCGACGCCGACTGGATCGTCGAGCGGCCCGCCTACGGCAGCGGCCTGGCCGGCTTCGCCCAGTTCACCGAGACGTGGTTTCAGGAGGCCTACGCGACGCTGGCCAACGGCGCCTCGCTCGGCGTCCTCGGCGCCAAGCAGTACCAGATCACGGGCGGCTGCTCGTCGGCCGAGTACGACAATGCCGACCTCAGCGCCTGGTCTTGATTCACTGGCACCTGACTTTCCACTCACGGGCACGGGCAACCTGCCGCGGATTGGTGGCATTATTCGGCTTCTTTCGTTTCTTTCCGTTCCATTGGCTTGGGTGTTTTTTCGGCAGGCAGGTGGGACTTCAATGGCAGACGGATGACGGATGACGGATCACGGCGCGGCGTTGGGTGATAATCATACTTACCTTACCTAGGTACCTACTCAAGGGTTTCATAAGGCTTGGAGGCTTTCCGATTGTTGTTTCTTCAATTTTGATTTCCTTTTGGTCAGCTGGTTTCTTTTTTCTTTCGTTCGCTCCATCGGCCTGTCCGGTGAGGGAGGGTAATTGGAGGCTGTCAGCTACTTACAGTGGCAGAGGTTGCCATACCTGAGACGGATGTCTTTGTTTTGGGCGGTTACCTCCCTACGTGATCGATGTGGTCTGAGAACTTGAGAGAAGAGTTGACACACAGCATGGCCGGAGGGTGGATGGGTGGAAATAATTAATAGTGGTAATGAGCGACTTAATTATAGAGGGAGGTAGATATATACCTGGTACCTACCTGGTGTCTAATTTACCTGGTAGTATTGCAATCTTGATAGGTAGCAAGGCAGTCTATAATACCTAGCACCACACGATCGACTTCCATAACATCCAAACACACGGTTTCGTCCACTTCCGTCCATTCGCGAGGCCATAACGGTTGCTGTGGTTAAATTGCTCTCCCGTTACTCCGAGGTTATCATCTGTGAATGGCGGACATTCCGTGTAATGAGGAGCACGGATATATTTCATTTCGTCACACGTTATACCATACTCAGACGCTCACGTGCCTGTACGGTTGCATGGATTCACGGCGGGCATGAAACTCTAACGCGAAGATACAGATTAAGAGTACCGGGAATTCCAGCTTGGGTTACCCGTCAATAGCCCAGAGACCCTGTAGAGTTCATCTTCGAACGTGACATATCCTCATGCCTTTCAAGCGAAGCACCGCTGATTACCGAGTCACGCAATGTCACGACTAAGCACACATAGACACAGGCATCAAAGTCACAAAAACAGGCATGCAGCAAATAAAAGATTGCAAGGCCCAATAAAGGGCGGTAGCGGGTATCTAGCTATGTACAAGAAGCTCAAACGAAGCACGCTGCCCACCCCAAAGCCGGGGCCGATCCAATCACCGACGACAGCAAAGCACGAAGAGTAAGGTATCAAAAAGGGTATCTAATGTAGCGACTGAAAGTGTTCTTCTCAAGTATTCACAGGAGAATAAAGAATGAAAGAGGGATAAAACCATGATGTGAAAACAGGCAGAAGAAGCGAATGTGGCCTGGCTCAAAAAGAAAACCAAGTCAGGGAACACAAAAAGTGTCTAAAATCAAAACGCAAGTGCGCAGAAGAAGTAAATCGAATGAAAGCCCTATCCTCTTATCCCAAGGTGATCCACACGGGCCCTGGAAATCGAGAAGGAGAAGGCGGAAGAAGAACGAAGGTGAAGGAGGCTGTCCAAATGCATGACAATGCTTTCAACGGACATAATGAATCGAAAGTATGGCAGACACAGCTGGAGGCTGTTAACAAGTCGGCGTGCAAGCCGTATCAGGGCAGTAGTCGTTGGCGCAAGAGAATGCGCACAGCCCCTTGTACCCATCGTTGAGGGTGGGCAGCGGACAGCCGGGTGGTTTGGTCCACTCGGCCTTCACGGACTGGGCACCGAATGCTGGGCGGCTGGTCGA
Organism: Podospora appendiculata; assembly: GCA_033675105.1. Classification (NCBI taxonomy): domain Eukaryota; kingdom Fungi; phylum Ascomycota; class Sordariomycetes; order Sordariales; family Podosporaceae; genus Podospora; species Podospora appendiculata. Next base: position 762,723 of record JAULSO010000005.1, on the reverse strand, counting down.
GGTGCATACGCACACCCCAGGCGGGCAGTAACCCCGTGCGCATGAGAACTGGCACAAACCGGTAAAGTTGTCGGGCATGCCCGAAGCAGCAGTACCCGCAGTGCAGGTACCGTTGCTTGGAGGGTGGGGGTTGGGTCCGGAGCTGGGTACAGAAGAGGGCGAAGGGACGACATCCGATGCGGTTGGTGCAACCGTAGTGCTTGCTGCGGGTGGTGGCGTGATGGTTGGCTGGGTTGAAGGTGCCTGCGTGATAGTGGTGAAGCCGCCGGTTGCTGAAGCTGTAGCAGTTGCTGTCGCGGTAATCTGGGGCACTCCGGGACCTGTTTCGCCGCTGCCCAAGGAGGGCGTGGGGGAGCAGGTGCTGACGTGCAGGCCGGCGGTCAAGGAAGCAAGACCGTCCTTGTCCAGCGTGCCAAAGCCCTCAAACGGAAGTTTGCCTACGTAGGCGTTGAAGTTGTAGATGCCGCAGATGCAGACATCACTGATGTCCTTGAGCGACGTGCCACTCAGGACTGACTTTCCGTCCCGCGTGAGTTCAAAGGCCTGCTGGCCCACACCCATGGGGACCTTCTGTGCGTATGCGCCGGCGGGAGCGCTGAAGGTGACGGCCTTGTTGCCACCTGAAGTGACCGACACAGAGCCGGCAGCCTTGAGAAGGGTGACAACAAACACCGAGTCCTCCATCGTCTCATGACCGGCTGGGCGGCCCATGAAGTAGTTACCAGACTCGTTATTGGCAGCCTTCATGGTCGTGTCGGTGGCGTCACAGTCCAAGCTCTTCAAGGTCGGGCGGTACCAGTAGATAATCTGATCCTCCTCGATGTAGTCGTCAACCTTGTCTGCACCGGCCTTGAAGGCTGCGAGGAAGGGTTTCGCCATGTCGAGCCACCCGTCGTGGGGCATATCATTGACCCACTTGGAGTTGCCGTCATCGTAGTGGGTGGAGGATAGACTGGTTAGATAATGGCTCTCGCCGTAGTCGTTCCAGGTCACCAGCTCGATGTATTGGGGCTTGGAGGCCAGAACCTCGGTCAACCGTTCATACCACAGGAGATCCGACGGGAAGACCCAGTTCTTGGAGTAGGACACCTCGGGTCCAAAGTGAGTGCTGAACCAGGGCGAGACGGGCGCAATGTATGGCTTGGATCCCAGCCACTGGGTGTAGGCGTTATCGCCGTCCTGGACAGTGACCTCGGCGCCGGGCGAGGGAGCCTTGTTCTGGCCGTTGTTTGGCCAAGCCATCCAGTTCAGAGCAGCATCGAGATGGGTGGGGTCTGCGGTTTGGGAGGGGCTAAAGTTGGGAGCCCAGAAAACATCGACGCCGGCGGCAGCTCTCATTGCGCTGACGTCGAGGCCATCTCCGGAAAAGGACGAGGCAAAGATCTTGCCGTCCACGACGAGCTGCGCCGGCTTGGACCCATACTTGGCGATTTTCTGGCCGACGACTTGCGCATCGCCCCTGGAGAACCAGTTGAAGTCGAAGCTGATAAAGACCTTCATGCCATTGGAGGCGGCGGAGGCGTAGGCGAGATCGAGCTGGGTGTCGGTGTAAGGGTCGACGCCAATGTTGAGGGCAAAGGCATCGATGCCCAGGGCCTTTGCTCGCTTCATGTCAGTGTCGTAGTCGGCGGCTGTCTGGCGCTGGCCAACGATGCCGATCATAAAATGGCAGAAGACCAGCTTGTCGGTGGCAGAGGCGCCAGAGGTGGAAGTTTGTTTTCGGACGAGCGATCCTGCGCGGGTGGGAGCTGCCAGTGTGTGAAGAAAAAGGCCCTCGAGGAGCAAAAGTGCGCCGACCCAGCGGGCAACTTGAAGAAAAGACATCATGGTGAAGGAAGGACTAGCCTCTCGGTGAGGCAAACGCGTGTGTAGAGAACGACGGTGCTCTATAATGAAGGGACGGGCAGTCTAGCAGAGCAGGACCAGGCCCATATATGTGGGTGTTGCCGTGAGACAAGTTGAGAGAAAGAGCAAGTAAGGAGGGACGACAGAAAGGAAGATGCGTCAAGCTTCTTTCTAAAGAAGAAGAGGCCATTGTCAGCCCAATAGGGGCAAGAAAGGCACAGGGGGTCCATCGCGGATGAAACCCCACGGTTAGACAGGATCTGGGCCATGGCTTCCTGTGACTGTGAATGGCAGAGCGCAGCACGATCCAGCATCCATCATCCATCGACCGGGGCCCGGGGTGGAATCATCTCCACATTTTGTTTCTCTCTCGTGCGCAAGGCATGTGTAGCGTGAATGCAACATTCCCGGCACCAGATAGACAGGCCCCAGGTGACGAGGGGGGCGGGCAGGCGGGCAGGCGGTGAACTGGGGGGTCGGTTCAGAGAGCAAAAAAAAAAAAAAAAAAAAAAAGGATCTGAGCTCGCATCGCAGGGCACCGCATCCATGGATCAGGTCAGGGGTCAGGGGAGGAGGTCATGAAGGGAGGTCGCGTAGGGGTAGGCGCGCACCATGGTTCACCATGACTTCTTCTTATGACCATTTCGGGGTTTGTCAGGGCATTCAGTCTGTGTGCACGCGGCATAGCATTGGATCTTGTTTGTGCGGGTTACGGGTTACGGGCTGCTGCTTGCGGGACTCGGGTCGCCCAGGAGACAAACGGGGAGGAATCGCGGAGGAGGAGAGGTTCGAGGGAGGGTTCGCTCATTGGAACTTGGCAGGGCAAACAACAGGAAAGTTGAAACAGAACAGTGGACGACGATCCCCCACGAATGAGGGACAGATGGAGAGGGACAGATATGGAAGCCCGCGGCACCAGCCCGAGTGTTTGGACCATGCCTGCCAAAAGCTCACCCCTGGCTACTGCAGGTCCGAACTTGAAACAAGGCCGCTTGTAGCTTATCACGGGGGCGGCTGATCGCAGGCCGTTGATTGGAGCCGCACCTGCCGTCAGCGCCCAAGAAGCCCCAAATTTCTCCAAAAGGCAGGGGCCCTGGTGTCTCAACAGTCGCGGGAGCAAGCGCGAGCTGGACCGTCACCGGCGTCGTCGTTGCCTTCCTGGCCAGTGCTCAGTGGCCACTGCTGCCTTTCGTGAGGTGCCAAGCAAGATGCAGGCTCCACCCAAGAGAGGTTATGCCCGTTTGCAACCGGTTCAGTAGTGTACGTAGTAGTGCAAACCTGGAAAGAGATCTTTGAATACCTCCACTGATGGCCAGAATTCTCTAAGCCTAGCCCGCATACTAGAAGCAGCAGAGAACCTGCCTTGTGTCTGTTGGTCGTGCCTGCTGTATCCTGCACACTGCGGGTTATATGTCTAAAAGGTAGGCACGAAATCTCGGGAGCGAAAAAAGAAAGGCGGACCAAAAGATGCGACCAATCGCAAAAAAGTTGTCATGCTGCCCCTCGATCGATCAAGCCCGCCCCTCCCGACACTCCGACACAGCCAACCAGCAGTGAGGAAGACGTTCGGACCGTTTGCGCAGGTGAAGGAGCGCGCCATGGCGCCACGCCGCCCGCCGCACGCCGACAGGAACAGGATCGCAAAGGCAAGGATAGAGAGGCTCAATCGAGGGCGCTGCTAGCGGCGTCTCAGAAAACGCCGGCCGATAAGCCAGGTCGGCCAACTCGCTAGGGAGAAAAAAAAAAAGGGGGCAATTCGCAATCGCCCTTTCCCACGCACAGTGACAGTACCCTCCGCTAGCAGCATGACGCACGCCGCAATGGATGCTCTTGTTGGCTCTTTGACCTTCCGGCTCTCGGCTGCCTCCCACCCCTAACCTCGGAGCCCCCCATCCAGTTGATCGAAGCCTGACCGATGGATCCTTGACAGCGACGGATCTTGGCAGCGTCTGTCTCACGATGATGGCATACACTAGATAAATGGCCGCCAGCCCAGATCAGATGGTGACAAGCTGAACTTGAGACTCTGAACCGCCGTGCTGGTAAGCAGCCGTTAATGCCTAACAGTTTAGCGTAAGCACGATCATGACAGTCGAAGCCAGTCCTGTTATGTTGGTAGCGTAACATTACGCTACCTGGCTTGTCATTAACCTGGCAATCACTGCCTGCCCTTATCCTAGGGCCCCCTCGACGTGGCGCAAAGAAGGGAGGGACAGTGGCCTGGGGTTATTATTGCTGCCAATGTCCACCATGCACGTGCTGCATTCTTCGCCAAGGATTGACACCTGCCTACCTGACTTAGCGAAGGTCTGGTCACGGTCCGGCATGGTGATGAGGAATATTGGTCTTTGAATGCGATGCCCCGACTGACAGACAAGAACATAATGGAATGCAGTGCTCAGTAGCGCAGTGCTGCACTGCCCATTCAGCAATCCTGAGGAACAAAATCCGACCGAGACTTTAGATCGGTGTGACCCTTGGAGTCCGGCAGTTGCCCCAGGAGCCTGGGCCGCATCTCCAGGGCCCATGGCATGCATCTGTCGATTCGCTGCACGCGGCACAGAGCGTCGTCTAGATTGCATGGCCTAAGAGGCCTTCCACTGCATAACAATTACACGTAATATGACCAACACTGCACTGTTAGCATTTGATTACCGGGCAAAATGTGAGACGAGACGGACGGATGTGGGGGCTGATGAGATCAATGATGTTGATAGGAAAGGCAGACTGAGCCCGGCCAGGTTCACACGGAAAAAAGAAAACGGCTTTTTCGAATGTCTCACTGCCTGGCAGTTCTCCACTAGTTACCTAAGTCTACTTATCTTGGTTGCATAGCTGAGGTGATTCAAGGGGGTGATGGCCCAGTGCCAGCCTCATGCACTTCAAGTTGAGTGGGCTAATGAACTCAATGGTAGGCGGTGCTGACAAAGTGGTCTCAATGAAGCACACCACGGGTGGATATTTATGTTGTTCATGTCTGATCTTGATTGACGATAAGTCTGCGACTGACAGAGTGAAAACAGCCTCACCATCTAATTAATTCAAGTCGCGAATCCCGAAACATGATGCCATTCTTTTTCACCAGCACATAAAGTAGGGAACTAAATCGTCGAGTCTAACCAGGTACGTATCAATCGAACGCTCCATGAAATACCTCTTCTAGAAATCAACAGGACACCCCTTAATACAAACTCACTCATAAACCATCCCCATCCAGTCCGCCACATCCACCATGAAACACCACATACTCCACCTCACGCAGCAAGCCCCAGCTTGGCGTTGAACCACGCAATGCACTGGTCCTCCGCCTCAGCCGCCTGCCTAGCCACCTCAGAGTCCTTAAACTTGAGATCAGCACGCACGCAAAAGCCATGCGCGCAGTCCTCATACACCACAACCTCGCCCTTCGCCTCGGCCGGCAGCGCCTCGACAATGCCGCGGATCATCGCGGCCTGCTCGGGCGAGACCTGGTTGTCCTTCTCGGGGATGGCAAACGATACGGGCCTGGTCAGCGCGGCGATGTCGGCGGGCAGCGCGAGGCGGCTGGGGTGGCCGGTGAAGGCGGCGTCAATCAGCGGGCGACGGCCGTCGACTGCCGTCTCGCTCGTCTGCGCCAGGAGCACGGCGTGCTTGCCGCCCCAGCAGAAGCCGGCCACGCCGACGGGCAGCGCGGCGCCCTCGGCCCCGTCTGTGCGCAGCTGGCGGAAGAAGGACTCGACGATCGGCCAGGACCGGCCGAAGCGGTTGTGGTAGCGGAAGGGGATGAAGCCTGATAAGGCCATGACAATGTAGTATCTGCGGCGGCATGGCGGGTTAGTACTTGGCCTTTCAAGTCACTTGGCCAACACGATGACGGCTTGGGAACTTGCGGCTTGTAGAGCAGACTGCCCGAGGTAAACCCTCGCACCGATTGCAGCATGGACAGGGAAGCCGAATGCCCTGCAAATTTTGTCAGTTGCACTGCTGAGGATGACAATGACAATGGCGGTGCGGATGACGGTGGCGGGCCGGGACCAGACTCACCAAGCATAAAATCAGGCAGGTAGACCTTGTAGTCCCCCTTGTCGGCGTAGTGGTCGGCCAGGATGCGGTTGTTGACAAACTCCCACCCGAACGCGTCGGGAACAATGACGATGATCCCCCGCGGCGCCCTCCCGTCGGCAGGCTCGGTGGCGTACGTGTCCAGGCCGTGCAGCTTGATGACCTTGCCTCGGGGCTCGCCGTCGTGCACGCTGCCCTGGAAGCACTCGGGACACGACATGATGCAGCGCGATTGGAAGCCGAATCTACTCTAGAGAACAGTGTTGGCCTTCAAGTTGTTGGTTGGTGAGTTTAGTGTCTGCGGTCGGTCGGTCGGTCGTGATGATATTTGAGGCTGGCCTATGTAGATTGGCCGATACTAGCGGTCAGGGTGCCAAGCGATATTTGTACCGCATGTGCCTGGCCGGTGAATCACGCCGCCGCGCCGCCGCGGGTGGGCGGTGATATCGGGGAACAGTCATGTTAACCCCGCGGATTTCGCGTCGGTGCCGTCCTCGGCTCGCCAATTCCCTTTGTGTCATGTCAGGTACCAACGACTGTTTGGGTGGCCAAATGTAAAAAGGTCGGTCAGTCGCTGATGAGTAATAAAGTATTGTTGGAGAGAAGCACAAGAGTTGCATTCTCCTATTCCAAGGGTTTTGTGTGTCTCGACGAAAAATAGAGGCATGTAACGTTACCTGAAGTTTTTGAAATACAAGTCTCCTAGAAGAAAAGCCTCGTTCCAACTGGATGCCGCTTGTGACACGGCTCCAGCACTGCCACCGGCCAACCAGCTTCACTGCCAGCCTGGAGCCCATTCCCGCCTATGACTTGAGTTTGTCGGGCCTCAGCTCGTTTGCATCTCGTCACAACACATCCCGGTTGACACTCACAGACTCTGTACGTTGCAATCCGGTATGCGCATTTAAATCCGCGAAAATGGCAATTTCTTGACCCTCCTATGGATGATTACTACGACCCTATCGAAAATATCAAGGCCTGGCAGTCGCAGCAGAACGAGGTGCATGATGCCCCTGATGGAGAAGACACCGACGGGCCGGGGCGGCAATTGGACGCACCGCCGGAACACGGCCAAATCGCGCGCCTCTGTGCGGGCTTGCTGGATCTTTTCAACGAAATCGCCCGAGTTCTGTCAGTGCGGGACGACATTGAAAAGGAAGTTCGGATCAACCTGGAGCCGAAGCCGCAGCGCACTGGTCATCTGGTCGGACGGTTACGGCATCGCCCAGGGCCGCTTTGACGACGCGTTCACCAAGTCCCACAAGCTCCGTCGCATCACCATCAAGACGCTTGCGCATATCGGAAACGCGCTCATGGAACGTATGTTTTCTCTCTCTGTCTTTGCTATAACAGCCCAGATGGACGCTACTATTCAGGTCACCATTAATTATTGGACGCAGGCCTTATCCCCGGCTCCGAGATCTGGTCAGATAAGCTGCGCGAGATCTGCGTGCGCGTCCGGCCCGCCCCGGAGGAGGCAGTTCTTGTTGTACAGAATGACGTTCACAGCGACACGGTCACGTCTTCCAGTGGCGCGTCCACCACCCACTCTGGCGATAACCTCGTCGAGATTGCCGAGGACCTAAGGACCGATACTCAATGTTTAGCGGGCCTCGGCCCTCTGCTCAAGCATCCCATCCAGGATCTCACGCTCGAGTCCGAGCCTGAGCCCGAGCCGAGCGTCATCGATTTCGTGAACTCGACCTGAAGCCCCTGGCAAGATCTACGCGGACAAAATCGAGAGCCGGTTCCCCAAAGCAGACGAAGACCTTGTCACGCACCTGGGAAAAGCCAACTTCGAGCGATATCTGCGGTGTCAGGCAGCCAGAGACAGCCACGAGAAGGAAGTACAGACAACAACGGACCAGGAACTACTGCTACTTGCCGAGGTTGCGGGCACCCTCGTAGCCACATCCATGTTTCATGATTCTGGGATCGGGACCTCGATAGCACCGACCGTCTCATATGCAGAGACGATGATGAGCTACCGCGATCAAGGTCGATCCGTCCGTATCCCTCCGCTACCGGACAGCGCCAAAGAGCGCGTACCATTCATTTGTGTCGCGTGTGGTGGCAAGGTCCTTATGGAGAACAACTCGGCGTGGAAGTAAGCAAGAATGGAGCTGGCCAGTTGACCAGCAGGTGATCCATGGTCTATGAACCGGCATATCAATGCTGACCTTTCAACCTTAGACGTCACATCTACGCCGACCTTCAGCCATACATATGTCTCGATCTGGCGTGTCCATACAGCAGTGTAACATTCGGGGACCGCGAGAAATGGGTCTCGCATCTCGCGCTGGATCACGCAATGGAGCCAGAGTGGAGATCCATCCGATGTTTTCTCTGCGCCGAGGAGACGGGAGACGGCAAGTTGGCTGTCACGCGGCACATGGCCGGACATCTCGAAGAGATCTCCTTATCAGCGTTACCCGCTGGGGTCAATTCCAACGAGAACTCGGACGGCGATTCGGAAACTAATGGCAGTGACAAAAGCGATGGCTTGCACGAATCCGCCAGGGAAGGCGACACAGCCAAGATTGAACCGCCTTCTGGGGACCGAGAAGCCCCCCACGCGCCCGCGAATCATCCATGGTTAGAAGTCGGTGATTCACACACGGAGTTGCCCTTTTCCCCCATCCCGAAGGGGGAAAGCACACATCTGGGCAACACTCGGGCCCTCATCTTGGATATCCCCCAACATATTAGCGCGAGGGCTCTCCAAAACTTCTTGCTCAAGTGCGGAAGGTTGCGTTTCTTCAAGATGAGCCGTCAAATGGTTGGCTCTCCTTTGTACTCTTCTCACTTACCTCCCTTATACATCTACTAGATGATTACCAGGTAGCTGACATGTAAGCCGCAGAAATCTGCTTGGGTCGACTTCTTGACACCCGCACAAGCAAATAATGCGATCAAGGCCAGCCCTTTTACAGTCAACGGCGTGTCTTTGTCAGTGCTTCCACTGGGGAAGGAATTGGGCATTCTACCAGACGCCGCTTTCTGGGACTCGGCAGTATCCGATCCTATCGGAGAGGAAATAGATGATCCAACCTCGAATGCAAGTTCTCAATTCCATTCCAGTCGGCTTTGAAGACAGGAGAGACACAACTTTGTAATGAGCAACGAGTGGATTGCAGAGCTTTCCCAGCTAACAAACCGATAAATTAGTAACGTTATGTGGTAAAATATCTCGACCGAGTACATGCAGTCTTTGAGGAAACGCCAGAGACGTACCATCGATTCGTAGACGTGTTGTGGGAATTCAAGAAGCAAAGGTGATCGCCACTTACAGTATATCCCGACGATAGAGGAGACGCCTGAGTGCTAACAAAGTGTGACAGGACTGACAAGAGCAGGGCTTTATTTGAGGTCGGCCGCTTGTTCCTTGACCGCCCGGACCTGGTCAATGGCTTCGAGGCCTTCATGTCTCACGAATATCAAACATGGCCCTCCGGAAGCGCCGACGGTCCCGAGGTTCGCGCCGCATCCACGCTCGACGGCCCGTCGATACCGGGGCACGATGGCTGGCTTCCTTGTGCTGATATTGCGGTGAGCGAGCCTGGAGTCTCGGATCCCGAAGTCGGGTCTGCGGATAAGGGCAATTCTACCATACGACGTCGACGGCGACAACGATAGCGCACAAGACTAGGAGAGAGGGTACGGAGATGAGAGCCTATCGGGTGCGATATGATTGGTGGCCTCAATTAACTCTTTGCCCACAACAGCAAAGCTACCCAGGTAATTAGGTACCAATCGGGTAATTACGAACCCAAGACATCTCGATTGAACTGGACGGCGGGGAGAATCATGCTGTTTTACGTCATGAGATGGAACTGAATTAGGCAGGGCAGCGCAGCTTATTAAACACCTTTCAGTCTACGGCAAGGGTTTGAGTTTCTGTGGCACTTGCTGCTGTTTTCTCCCAGTACCTGGTAGCCTTGCAAGTTGAAATGATTTGTACCAATTATGTGTCTGAAACTTCACATAATCTCACTCACCGTGACTGCGCCAAGTAGCAGCAGTCCTAACAGTACTGATTGCAGTCCAAAGTTTGAGAGCAGCTAGGTAACGCATTAAATGCAGGTGAAGTGATTCTGCTTCGAATGGTGAATGATGTTCGTTTTGCTCGCATGGAACATGAAGCACAACTTGGAAGTCTGAGTCCGCCTTGGACTGCTGGTCCAGCTCACAGATCACAGCGATGCCATGCAGGGAGCACATTTGGAGCAATTACTTGCCCAGATCCTGACCAATAATTAGAGGCGGCGATCCTGCCCTCCATCACAGTGCACGGGGCTGCGGTCGGGCACGCAGCCTGAGGGCTGAGTCGCCCACCATACCTGTTGCTGCTCGCTGCACCACCGGCGTCTGAAGTTCTGACCAGCCCCTCTCCATTTGAGCAAAAGATTACCTGTCTGATTCGCAAGCCCGCCATCGGCGTCCTTTTGCCGTTGCATAATCGCATCTCCAACCAATTCTCTGTCATTCCCACCGCGAACATGGACCCGGTGAGCCTGACGCTGGCCGTCCTGCCCCTCGTGGCGAGCGCCATGGCCGTCTGCAAGACCGTCCGCCCCAGGTTCAAGATCTTTTGTCGCTATTCAACCGAAGTCAAGCGCGTTCGCAAGCTGTTAGGCGTGCAGCGCGCCTACTTCCTCAACCGAGGTCGAGCTCGTTTTGAGGCTGGTTCTGCAGGACCAAGTCATGGTGAAGGAGATGATGAAGGAGCCCGAACACGCGATGTGGCACGCGCACAGCCTGGAGAAAATGGTAGAGGAGCGGATGGGCAGGAACTCGGAGGCGCTGAAGAACACGGTCGAGGCTGTCTGTGAGATGATGACGGCGTTGCAGCAGGAGTTGCAATGCTTTGCGCCCCTGGAGGAGGAGCACGATAGGGTAAGTGAGTCTCAGTACCGCACACAAGCATCCAACACAGGAGAACCCCGGATAATCAAGAAATGAAAACTAAAACCACGACAAAGGACGCGCACCTCCAAAAAGAATGACTGAAAGACACAATCCAGAAGCTGCGGAAGCGTGCCAAGATCACGTTTGAGAAGGACGAGTTTGAAAAGTGAATTGCCAGCCTCGAGAAGTCCAACGACAGCCTCCGACGCCTGCGCGGACAAGTCGACGAGCTCCAGAAGCCACAAAAGCAGACTGCCACCACAATGTCCACAAAATGCCCCGAGAGAAAGGGTCAACTGCCGGCTGAGTTCGAAGGGTTTGGAGCAATTCGGCGGGCGTCCAAAGCCCTTCACGAAGCGCTCTCGGCTGCATGGTCCAGCCCACAGCTTCGGCACTCGGTCCGGCTGTTTTTGAACGCCCGAGCTGCGCAGGACGTGCAGATGGAAGTGGCCATCATGTGCTACGGGGGCCAGCAGCACATGGAGAAGCCCCTGCTATTGCCCACGACGGGGCTCGTACGGTGGGGGGTGCGGTCTAGGACCATCGACTCGACGACCTGGATAAACACGGGCCTCGGTACCCCCGAGTCAGACCCTGACACGACCAACGCACCACCACCAACAAAGAGCGAGCGGCGGAAACGGCAAAAGGTTCGATTTGGCGCCTTCACGGATGATAACAGTGGCACGCAGAACGCTCGCAACATGAATAAAACGTCACTAGCAGATTCTTCGTTGCAACCAGTAGCGACCATACCTCCGCCTCCAGCCGAACTCCCCCTCTCAGGACATTTCTGCTCCGAGCTACTACAAAGAAGCGCCCACTTAGCCCCAGAGCGCGAAGCCTCGAGGAGCTTAGGACACATCGACAGCTGCGCACTGGACCGCTGCCGCCATTCATTCTACCCGGCGCCGCCAGACACGCAGTCCCCAGCCCAGCGGCGGTGGCCCCGTCTATGCCCAGACCACATCGTGCCAGTCGACGACCTCCTCTGCCAGCCCGGGGTCCACAATCGACTCACCGTCGTCGACCAACTCCGTCTCGCGCTGCGGCTCGCGTCGGCCGTGCTGCAGTTCAGCTCGACCCCGTGGCTTCACGACATCTGGAGCGTCCGCGATCTCGCCTTCTTCCGACACCATGAAGACGACGACCTGTCCACGTCTCTCCAGACGCTCCATTTCAGCAACACGGTGCTCGCCCACGACGACGGCAAGCGCATCGCGTGTTCCATGTCCTTCATACCGGACATTGACATGGATCGTGATTCGTCTACGACTGCAAGCTTGATCCAGGACGCGCAGTATCGGCATGGCGTGCGCAACGTGACACTGCATAGTCTCGGCGTCGCGCTGCTGTCCATAGGGAGGTGGGAAAACGTCAACCCGGACGACGTGGAAGGTGTGCGTCGGCTGGCGGCTCAGTCGTGCTATCTGGGGCCCAAGTACCAGGAGCTGACGGAGAGGGTCCTGGACTGCGATTTTGGATACGGGAAGGATTTGAGGAAGCCAAGGTTGCAGGAGGCGGTCCATGAGACTGTCGTTCTGGAGCTCGAGACCATGGTTGCGGGACTCGAGTTGGTGAATTGATTAATTATCTCAGAGAGGTACAGTACCTGGGTATTTGCATCGCGGTTAGCGGGGATCATTATTATTTCGTCTTTCAGTTTTCATAACGCTTGAACAGATCAACGAGACACATGAATCACTCAACAAAGAAGCAGGGTGCGACGAAATCGAAGCCTACCCGTACCCGAGCATGCCGCTGATTGGTGCTGGTTGTAAAAAGAAACGCGCTGGCGAGCCCCCGCATAATAACCCTGTGTTTCCCCACGCGTCACCGCGACCAAATCCGTTCCTTTGTGCTCCCTTCGCCAAAAATCTACGAACCTACCAATACATAGAGTACCTACTTGATCAACCATCACCAAACAGTAGAATCTCGACAGAGCTTCAAGACAATATAACCATTCAAACTACTCTCTTAAAAGCCCCCCTTTTCTGCGTCAACAACACAACGTTCGCCCAACAACACCATCAAAATCGGGTACTTGACCATTGAGGAGGTGAGGAGGCACTGTTTCAAAACAGAGAACAAGACCCACCAGCAGCCAGCCAACCTTCTCCAACCAACCTCGTCACGAAATCTCACTCCTATTTCGATCACAGATTACCTCAATACCTAATAGCCATGGAAACTGCAACTGACACAACACACCACCCGCCAGATACCAGCGGGATGACATGGGTCCGCACCATCTGGGGCCTCGAACCCCGATGGACCATCACACCAAACGAGACAGCCATTCTAGAAACGGTCAAAACCGCTCTCGACCTCGCCGAGCCTTGCAAGATCGAGTTCCTGGCCCAGGGTGCCTTCAACAAGCTGTACACCATCACCTCCTCCCAGAACCAACAAGTCGTCGCACGAGTCACGCTCCCGATCGACCCAAAGTGGAAGACGCTAAGCGAAGTCGCGACGCTCGACTGGGTGTCTGAGAACACCAGCCTACCGGTCCCTCGCGTCCTGGGATACCGAGCCGATCGTTGCACGGCCATTGGGTTCGAGTGGATCGCCATGGAGAAGATGCCCGGCAAGCCATGGGCCGATGTCTGGCAGACAATCTCTTTTCCAGCGAGAAAAAAAAAACTAGTGTCCCGCATCGCCCTGTTCTGCTCCGAGACTTTCGACAAACAGCTGCGCGGCATAGGGAATATCTTTCCGGCTCCCGCGACATGGGCAGATGGATTCGTCGAGTCGGGGCCCGCGCAGCAGCACATGTACGAGCCGGAGGCACCACGACATGCTGTCCCGGTGCAGCGAATTCGTCAACTCGGCCTTCATCACCAACGGCTTCCAACGCGACATTCCTCGTGGCCCGTTCGCGTCAGCCAGGGAGTGGATCCAGGCTCGTCTGGACATGGCCGAGCTCGACTGCCGCAAACGCCTGAGCTTGGTTCAGCCGTCCCGGACCAGCACCACCAACGATCAACCGGGTGATGCCACCAAACCTAGCAGTGATGGAAAACAAATTGAACCTGTTCCAAGTTCAGACGCCATCGTTTCTAAATCGGCGGGTGCTGCGGAGGGGCATGAAGAGATCAATGATGGATTCGAGGGAGCCAATGAAGGGGAGGATCGTAATGGTGCCGGTACAAAGGATGAGAAGGATGTGGATGGAGGGAACAAGGACCAAAAAGACGCGGACAAAAAGGACGAGGGTCAAAAGGTTGGGGACGACGACTCCTCCGACTCCGACTCGGACGAAGAGGAAGACCCAGAAGATCTCGAAACAGCCCTCCTCATCATCGCCAAACTCAAACACCGCCTCGACGATTTCTTCCCACCAAGTGCCAGTGGCAGTACCAAGCCCGAGCCGTCGATTATTTTCCACGACGACCTGAATCGGCATAACCTCCTCGTCGACGAATCAGGCGCCCTAACCGCCGTCGTAGACTGGGAATGCGTCTCCGCGCTCCCCCTCTTCTCCGCCTGCCAATACCCGCCCTTCCTCCAAGGCAAGCCCAACGACATCGAACCGATCAAGAGCATCTACCAGCACGACGAAAACGGCGAGGTCGCCGAGCTATACTGGGAACACCTCGAGTACTTTGAGCTCACGCAGCTGCGCCGGTTCTTTCTCGACGAGATGCGTAGGCTGCAGCCTGAGTGGGTTGCGATTTTCGAGTCGACCCAGAGGCAGAGGGACTACGAGCTTGCTGTGGCGTCGTGTGACGATCCGTTTATGATGCGCCGGATCCTCAAGTGGTTGGAGGACATGGACTCCGGGGCGGAGAATATACCCGGATTGGAAGAGAGGATTGACAATGGGACGTTGTGAGTGACTCGGTACTTGAAGAACCAGGATTGGAGGTAAGAGTAAAGGGATGAATGGAATTATGTTAACCTCGTGTTTATTTACCAAACTTGAATCTCAAAGTGCATGCTAGCCAATATATCTGTTCTAAAAACTTGAATAAGAAGTAGACCTAATACCCACGGCAGCCAAAAAGTGAAAATCCAACAGTCATCCGTCATCCATCCCGTCGCAAAGTGAAAAACCACGCCAGCCACCAAGTCAAAGTGAATCGACCTGCATGACAGACGCGGTGAGAGAAGAAGGGAGAGAACCAACTCGCAAACCAAAAGAAAAACAAAAGGTATTCAATTCCTAATATCCCGAACCAAGAAAATACAGCTCATGCATGCATGCAACCTAGAACCAGCCCGAATTAAACAAAATTTCGTATCATACAAAAAAATTCGCGCGCGCAAAACATGCTTTGCCTTGGACCCCAAGACACACAACTCTAAGACGTAAAAGAAACAATCTTGCTCTTCGCGCACACGCCCTTGGCCAGCGTCTGGATCGAGCCGCTGGAGAGCAGCTCGAGCACCTGGAGATTGGCCTCGAACTCGCGCGTGATAAAGTTGCGGATCTCAATAGCAACCAGCGAGTCGAGCGGGTAGTGCGACAGCGACCGCGTGACGTCCATGTCCTCGGCGTCGAGCATCAGGACCGACGAGATCTTGTCCACCAAGCCGCGGCACACGGCCTCCTCGGCCTCGGCCAGTGTCTTGGCGGCCTTGACGGCGGCGTTGAATGACACCACGGCGTTCAGCGACGCGTCCTTAGCCGCTGCCTCCTCAGCCGCGATGCGCATAGCCTGGAACTTGGCATCCTCAGTCCAGAACGGGCGCATCGTGGCTGTGATGCGCATGCCGGTAATGGTGTGGTTGTTGCACGTCGACGCCAGCTTGCCGCTGATGGCGGCTCCGAGCAGCGCGAGCACCTCGGCCTCGCAGATCGTGTCACCTCCGAGGGTTCTGGCGACTTCGGCTGCCTTTTCCAGGTCGTCGGCGAGGTAGCCCGAGTCGGAGACGGCTGTCAAGTCAAGTGACGAGGCGGGAAGGCCAAGGGCCAGACGGTGCTGCACGAGAGCGTTGAGGAAGCAGTTAGCTGCGCTGTAGGCGGCCTGGCCACGGTTGCCGACGGCGCCGGCAGCCGAGGAGATTGCCACGAAGAAGTCAAGCGGAGAAGATGCAAGCGCATGGTGGAAGTTCCAGCCACCTTGGACCTTGCCCTCGATAACTTGGGTATAGTCCTCCCAGCTCATCTTCTCATAAAGAATATCCTGCGGGTTGTTAGCGATGGTAATGGAAAGGCAAAAGCAGATGTAGCAGTGTGGGCGAAACTTACGCGAAGTACCATTGTGCCATGTACCACACCACGAACCGGAGGGAGGTCCTGGAGTCCCGAGTTGACGAGTTCCTCCACCTCAGACTTGTTGACTACATTGCACCGACGAACGACAATGTTCGCACCGGCAATAGCAAGCTCGTCAACCAGCTCCTTTACCTTTCCTGTCACCGACCCGCTGCGTGAGACAAGCACGATGTTCTTGGCGCCATTGGTGACCATCCACCGGGCCATGCTTCGGCCAAGGCCACCAGTGCCACCGATTAGGACGTAAGTGGCATCGGGGCGGAGAAGGTTGTTGAGCTTCTTGGAGGGTGTTGCCTATGAACTTGGGTTAGTCGTGTCCCTATGGTTGAGCCGTTCGCTAGTTACGTACCAGAACAATGTCGTTGGCACCGGGCACAACAACAAGCTTTCCAGCAGACTTGCCAGTCTGCTGGGTCTTGAGAGCAGTCTCGACGTCCGACAGCGAGAAACTGGTGATCGGAGTCACGGGCCTGATCTTGCCATACTTCAACAGCCGGGCGACATCGGCAACCAGACGCTTTGTTACCTTGGGCCTCTCAGCCAACAGAGCGAGAAGATCGACAGAGATAAAGCTGGCGTTGTTGTCGACGTTGGTAATCTCCAGGCGAGTCTTTGAGCTCTGCTCCCGTTTGCCAATCTCAATGAAGCGACCGAACTTGCTGAGGCAGTTCCACGACTCACGCAGTGCGTCGCCCGTCAGAGAGTTGAGAATGACATCCACCCCCTGGCCTTGGGTGATCTGGCGAACCGCATCACCAAACGAGGTGTTGCGGCTATAGAATATGTGGTCGGCCGGAATTCCATACTCGTTCACCAGGAGTGCCTTCTTCTCGGCATTGCCAACGGTGGCAAAGACCTCAGCGCCGACCATCTGCGCAAGGCAAATAGCCGCCTGTCCCATGGGGCCCGCTGCCGCATGGATGAGAACAGTCTCACCTTCGCTGAGTCTTCCAACATCAATCAAGCTGTAGTAAGCCGTGCAGTAAGCGAGAGGGAGAGTTGCAGCAGCCTCGAAGGAAAGGTCTGCGGGTATCTTGAAGGCGAGAGCCTCGGGCGTCCTTGTTCGTGTAGCAAAAGCACCCTTTGTCAGTGCCGCGACACGGTCACCAGTCCGGAACGAGGATACGCCGCTTCCAACAGCAACAACAACTCCGCTCGCCTCGATGCCAGACTCGCCCACGGGGACCTTGCCCTTGGCTGCCAGACCGTCTCGGAAATTTACGCCAATGGCCTTGACTTCAACCTCAATCTGACCGGCTTCAAGAGGCTGCTGGATCGCTCGGTCGTCAATGAAGTGGAGAGCGTCGGCATGGCCTGGCGTGGAAATATCCATCTTCAGTGCGCGTCCGTTTTCTCCAAATGGTGTGGGCTCAAGCACCGCTGGGTTTGTTTCTTTGTGAACATACTCGTCCATCTCGCTGTCATGGACGATGCGGGGTGTGAACAGGGTCCCCGCCCGTTCCATGAATTCGAGCTCGCTGGTCGACGAGGCGTTCGATCCGAAGGCAGTCTTGAACACCCTTGTGATCGTGTCGGTGGTCTGTGCTTCAGAAAGCGGTGCTTCAGAATCAAGATCCAAGGTCGCGAACTTGAGGGCTGTCTCCGAGCGAATGGTTCTGCTGAGACCAGTCACCATGTTGGCATCTGGGTTTGCGGACTTGTCGTAGGCCCCACGGACCACCCAGAGAACTCCCTGGACACTTGTCAACAGCTTCTGCAGTTCGGCAAACTGAGCAGGCGTGAGGGTAGCAAGATAAGGCTGGTGGAGCTCGTTAAGGAAGACGCAAAGCTTTCCGGCGGCATCGACAGACTGCAAGGTTCCGACCTCCGGGAGACGTCCAGTTGCTTGCTCCAACGCATTCGCGAGCCCCATCGCCACAAGATGCTGGAAGCTGGAATCTTCGTGGATAATGGTGATCTGAGCGCCGGCGTCCAGTCGGTTTTCAGTCTCGACCTCGGGTACCTGCTCCCATTCCAGCTTATAGCAAAGCTCTCGTGGGGCATTGACATCTGCTTCCATTTCGCTGTTGATGATGGGAGAGATCGTGAGGCCAACCATGGAGATGACACTCTCGAGGGCATCCGTACCAGCAGCCGCAACCATGCTGACCTTGGTGGGCTTCGGGCCGCCGAGGGCAATCTCGCCCTCGCAGACGGCGCGAAGCTTGCTTCCGGGCTCTTTGGTAAGCTGTGTGATCTGAGCCGAAACGGTCATATGGTCTACCGACGACGGCAGGTAGATGGTATCGATCGTGCGACGACCTGCTCCAATGATAGGCCAGTACATCTCAATCAGAGACTCGAGTAGCGCCGGTTGAATGATGGCATTGCTCAAGTAGCCATTGGGCATCTCCTTGGCGACATCCTGGACAGTGATGTCCGCGAGCGAGTGCGTATCACACGCTTGGCAGCTTTCGACTCCCTGGAACGTAGGTCCGTATGCGACGCCAAGCTCGGTGAGAGTCTCGTACATGTCCTTCGAGACGATTGATGTCGAATCGGAGGTCTCGATAGCAGAGAGGGCCGACTTGAAAAGAGCCCCCGAGTCCCGGGCTTCTCTGCTGCCGTCAACGTCGTTTTCGTCCTTGGTCTTCGTGGCAATGAGACCAACACAGTGCTCAGTCCATCCCTGCTCGTGGAACCAGGAGCAAATCCGGAACTCGTTCCAAGTGTCGGACGAAACGAGTGTGCCTTCCTGGTGCGGTCGGAGACTGATGGTCATCTCGACATCCTTGTCGGAGATTACAAGGGGCTTGGATACGGAAACTTCTTTGAGCTCGAAGGTGCTAAAGGGGGAATCGCTCGAGGCTGCGTGCTGAGCAGCTGCTTCAAGGGCCATGGCGATAAATCCAGACATTGGGAATATTGTCATGGATTGAACCTTGTGGTGCTGTAGCCATGGCAAGTCATCAATGCGGACAATGTTCCGCCAGGTGGGCTCCAGGTCGTTGGAATAATTCGCCAGAGCGCCAATGATGTCGCTCCTTGCGCCGGGTGTGTTCTTGTGCTTTTGGGTCATGCGAGACTCCTGCCAATACTTGTTCGCGTAGTTCCAAGGGTAGCGTGGCAAGTCAGTCAATAGCGTTGGTGATCTGTTGGACTTGGGGAAGTTGATGGCGCCAAAGTCGAGGTTGGCACCCTTGGTGAACAGGTTGGCAGCGAGTTCCATTGCGGTCTCGACGGCATCCCGTTTCCGAATCAGGGCGGAGGCGTAGGGTATCTTTGGGGCAGTGCCACCGACTTCCTTCAAGACCTGCTTGATCGGGCCTTGGAGACCCGAGTGAGGGCCAAGTTCAATGAGCATGTTGACTCCATGCTTGTGCTCACCGACTGGCTCAAGCATACTCTGCAGGGCCTCGTTGAAACGGACTGGGCAGGTCAGGTTGTCCACCCAGTAGTTAGACTGCAGTTCGGTGCCGTCAACCAGCTGGCCATGCAAGGACGAATGGAAGCGAACGTTTGTTGGGACTGGAGGCTGCAGGTTGGCAATGGAAGCCCGGTATTCCTTAGCAACCAGATTCATGTGATGGGAGTGGTAAGCGACATCAACCACGAGGCGCCTGTTGAACAGCTGCTTCTCCTCGCAAATCTTCTCGAGCTCAGCCAGGGCGGGCTCATCTCCCGAAATGGTAAGACTCGAGGGGCTGTTGTAACAAGCGATGCGCGCTTCCTTTTCCTTCAGCGATTCAAGGATAGGCAGGAATTCCTCCTTGGTACCGCCGACAGCCATCATGCGCCCCTGGAGGTCTGGGTGCTGCTGTTTCAGTATGGGAATAAGTCTACCACGGTGGTATGCAATGGCCACAGCAGACTCAAAGTCGATGATGCCCGCAGCATATGCGGCCGCAATCTCTCCACTCGAGTGACCGGCGACCGCAGTCGGGCGAATGCCCCAAGTTCGAAGTAGGTCAACAAGCGCGAGCTGGATCGCGGTGCACGACGGCTGACTGATATGGGCCTCACTGACTTTGCTTGTCTTGGCATCCTTACTGAGCTCGTCTGTTCCGGCGTTGGGTGGTTAGTCGAGTTACCACAAAATGGAATTCACGTCATAGACTTCAAATTAGCTTACCGATAAGTGACCATTCGGCGCCAAGGGCAGCTAGGTGCTGATCAACGAGCTGAATGCTCTTGGTGAAGACTGGGTACTGCTCATACAGCTCCCGTCCCATGGCATACCACTGCGCGCCCTGGCCCGTGAAGATGAAGCCAAGCCTGAGTGGCTCGATTTCCTTGCCGGGCGTAAACTTCTCGCCATTGATGGCCTCGATGAGCTCGAACGAGTTGAGGGCAGGGATAGCAACTCTCCATTGCAACAGGGAACGACGCTGTCCCAGGGTGTATGCGAGGTTGCTGGTGAGATCCATCTGGAAGATTTCGGGCCGCTGCTCAAGATAAATGACAATATTCTTGACCAACTGCGATAACGCCGTCTTGTCGTTGGCTGTGAGAACGTAAAGCTTTCGACCTTGGCCAGCTTTGTCAGTTGTCTCATCACCGTCAACAATGGTCTTCTGGCCTCGAAATGGTGCAGCCTCCAGGACCACATGGCCGTTGGTGCCACCGAAGCCGAAGTTGTTGACGCTGATGTACTTCTTTCCTCTGGGCCACGGCCGTTGGGTTACGGGGACTTTGAGATTCCATTCCTTCCAGGGAATCTTGGGGTTAGGCTGCTTGAAGTCGTGGTTCGGAAGGATGAAGCCGCGCTCGAGCATCAAGGCGGCCTTAATGATTCCCGCAATTCCTGTAGACGTGTCAACGACGATCTTTTCAGACGTTTGGACATGTTTTCATACCTGAAGCGCCTTCCAAGTGACCGATATTGGACTTCACGGAGCCAATCCAGAGAGGGTCTCGCAATGTTCTGTTCTGGCCAAGGACGTTGTGAATAGCGGTGGCCTCGATTGGGTCGCCGACTCTCGTGCCTGTACCGTGAGCCTCGACAAATCCGCACTTGTCGGGGTCAAGGCCAGCATTACGGTAGACCTGCCGCATGAGGTCCTCTGATGTAAAGTCAGGAATCGTCCAAGGATACATGTGGTGTTCGGTACTGACCTTGTGCTGCGCCGTTGGGCATGGTGATACCAGGGGTTTTCCCATCCTGGTTGAGGCCAGTTCCGGCGATAACTGCTCTAATCGGGTCGTTATCCCTGATGGCTTGGTCCAAGGGCTTCAGCACGATCATGCCGCAACCCTCACCACGGCCGAATCCAGTGCCCCTATTATCGAAGGAGAAGGATCGGCCTGTATCCGAAAGCAGTCTGTTTGAAACAATGTCAGGAAATCCTCGGAGAATCAAGCTGCGGAAAGTCCAGCTCACCTGCAGGTAGCGAATGAGATCCAGAATTCTGGCAGCATGTTGAGATGGCAACCACCAACCAACGCACTGCTGGATTCTCCGGCCCGCAAACTCTGGCAAGCCAAGTGAATGGCAACCATGCTGGACGAGCATGCTGTATCTGATGTAAAGCTAGGACCCCTCAAATCAAAGAAATGCGAGATACGGTTAGACTGCATGGCGTACGCGCAACCTGGGTGAATATTGTTAGTAAACGTCGGCCTAACAAGTCAGAATGAGGTTCATGGTTGCTTACCGGTAGCCTGATGCATTGGGATATTGTCGGGATCGCGGAACAGGTGCGACTCATACTCGGGGAAAGATCCTCCGATGAAGACGCCAACGTCCTTTCCGACAATTCCATGCTTGGGAATGCCAGCATTCTCAAGGGCCTCAAAGGTACATTCGAGCAAAAGTCGTTGTTGCGGATCCATGGAGATTGCCTCCTTCTCGGTCAGTCCGAAAAAGGGGGCATCGAAGGCAGCAAGGTCGACGTTCAGGAAACTGCCGCCAACGGGATTCAGGGCACCACCTTTACCGGGATTGGGATGGTGAAAGCGGGCGCTGTTGAACCTCTCCTTGGGTATCTCTGAGTAGCCAGATCGGGCTCGGGTGCAGAGCTCCCAGAACTCGGCTGGCGTGGAGACGTTTCCGGGCATCCTGCAGGCCATGCCGACAATGGCAATCGGCATGACCTTGTTGGGTCCAGAGTAGGCGCCAGAAGTGCCATTGTCGCCATTGGAGTGACCATTGGCGTGCCCGTTGGAGTGGCCGTTGGCGTGCCCGTTGGAGTGGCCGTTGGCATGTCCGTTTGTGTGGCCGTTGGTGCCGTTGCTGAAGCCATTGGTGCCATTGGCGCCGTTGCTTACTCCGTTCGAGTGGCCATTTGTTTGTCCGTTTGTGTGACCGATGTCGTTGCCATTGCTGACGTGAAAGTAGCCATTCACGCTCTCACCAATGGGGCTGGAGGTTGAGCCATCCGGCGTGATCGCAATGGGCGCCATGGCTCAGACTCTTGCAACAGCAAAGAATCGTGTCTTTATGCTGCCGCGACAACCGGCTGGGTGCTTCAGAACTGGTTATATATGTACATGTGAGAGAGTAAAGAAGACTCGGACGATATGCTAAGACCCGTTCGTGAGCTGGGTCAGAGGTTGGAAAATGTGGCTTCACAGGGCAGGTTATATGCCGAGGCCAGGAGTCGCCAAAGGAACGGAGACTACCGGTCCAGGGCCCAGAGTTGGAGCTCCCCGCTTGGCCACTTAGTCAAGCTTCATCCTCGGTTCCATTAGAGCATTTGCCCCCCCCCCCCCCCCCCCCCCCCCCCCTCCCCAACATCCGCTCTTTGCGTTTATCAGCTTGATAGTAGGCGAGGCGTTGGCCAGGTCCACCGTCCACCCTGAGCGTTACTATATTGGGGATGGAGTGTTCACCGAACGGCAGCACCAATATGCGCAACACTATCACTGCTTTCCATGGCCTGTTCGGCTGGCCATCTCGGCTCGTGCCTAAGCTGGAAGGTAGTGAAGGCCGGGAGGTCTCGAGCTCTTCCAGATAGAACTGGATCCAGGACGGGCAGGTTTCCCCAAGGCGGCAGGAGGCTGGTGTTTGGAGCAGGCCAAGGAGAAACTCGATGGAAGCTCCAGGCCCCATCGGCATGGCCAGCCACTGGACAGGGCGTCACTGGACGGGGAATATTCAGAGGACAACTCTCCGGCGAGACTCGCCCTGAAACCCTTGACCCAGTTTCCGGCAGTCCGTGGAGCAGAAAGCGCAAGCCCGCGATTGACAATTGATAATGTATAGCCGTCTATGCAGCAAGCAGGTTTGATGTACGGGACAACGTCGACAGAGAGGGTGGGTGGCATCAGCTGTGTAGGAGTGGAGGTGGAGAAGATAGGTACCAATTACCTTGGTACCTCCATACCTGACCCAAGGAGGGACAGCATGGTCCGAGTGTGCTGCTCATTCTCCCAGGAAATCAACGTCGTGGTCATGGATTTGATTGGCGGCGCGGCGTGCATCGAATAGAAACTGGATCGAAATGCATCAGATTTGCATCGTCGGCGGCTAATGTGGTCGATAGTGTTACTTTCTGGTTGAAGACTGGAAGGGGTGTGTGTGTGGTCGTGGAGCGCGGAATGTGGAGGTGGAAGAGGAAGAATCGCTGGCTGACATTCTAAGCAAGGTACCTTTGACTTTGGGAGATTCTATGGTGAGGTGAGGCGAGGCGGTGGTGACTGCCCGATGGATAGGAACCATCGTCCCAGATAGTTCGCAGATGGAAGTGACGACGTCCATCCAGCAAGAGACAAAGTCTGGTCTGTGCTCAAGCGAGGTTCCCACCGTGTCCCCTGCAATGCACCTGCCGCCCCACAGCCCTGTGCCCCTGCCCCCTGCTCTTGATTGCGGCTAAAAACGACACCCCACCCTGCATGATGCTTATCGGTACTTGACGCGAAATGCAGCTCCTTATCGGTGTCTCGCGTGCGCGGGCCACGGCGCAGTCGCCATTCGGACGCGACTGCTTGAATGGGCAGAATTGGGGTTAATTTATCTGCGATATTCTTCAAGGGCAAGTGCAGCGCAGGCACTAGTCTAATTGATCGATCAGCCAGAGTGGGCACGCTATCAGATTAAGCTTTCCCAAGGCCTGCTCACTCGCTCACACTCAGTCGGTCTGGGCGGTCTGCACTGGACGGTCTGGACGGTCTGCACTGGACGGTCTGGACGGTCTGGAAGGGCTGCTTGGGGTTTGCCAATTTCCTGGTATCTTCTTTCCATTGTTCTTTCCTTCACCTCTTCGTCTCGTCAAGGTTCCCTCACAGCTCTTCATCCAAGCCGTCCTGCTTGAATGCCGCCAGCGCAAACCTGGACAACCTGGAACTCGGCGACCAAAGAAGGCCACTCCCAGTCTCCCACTCGGTCGAGCCAAACGCCCGTGGGCTTTGGACTGCAACTCCAAGTCCGCATCTTCCCCTGCCATCCATCTCATGCCATCCCCAGACACTGCACGATAGCACCGCCGGCCCGTCACGGCTGTTTGTCCGGCCAAACGGCTGTTTTTGACAACCATGGAAATTTCATTCGAGTTGATGTCCGTGCTGCCTGCCACCTCGATCCATCCACGATGAACGCCTTGGCTTGCTTGGTTCCGTTGCCTCTCAAGGTTGCTTCGATGCTGTCGCCCTGCAAACACCCGCCCTTCCACGCGTCACTTTGGCACTTGGTATTAGGGGGCTCGGGCTTTCCGTCTCCATTTCCATCTCCATCCGCTGCACCGCTGCACCGCTGCACCCAAGGCACCTTAGCGATCGATCGAACGACCGGCCTACCAACAGCCACCTTACCTTACTTCCAGGTTGCCTTACCTTCCTGAGGTACCTGACCAAGCTATAAGCAACGTGTTATTGTGCGACCACTAATCCCAAACGGGACGCCCCGTCGTTCATCATCCAGCACCTTCTTGGTATCTTCCGTTCTCCCCCTTGTCCGGAAAAGCACCTACCCTACCAAGGAAGAGCTTCCGTTTGGCTCCTTGTACCCAAGGGCCGATCTTATCAGACCAGCTGCGGGTGCAACAACGAGACAATGGATGCCATGGCCTGCCTGCCGTCTCGCGCTGCTACAGTGTCATTGTCTGCCCTGGCAGGGCACGGAGATGTAGGCGATTACCGCAGACCCCACGCCGGAACCAGGGTTTCCCAGCAGGTGATAACATCGACCTACGTGTACCTTACCCAGTGCCCGAGACCTCACCAGAGGCGGGTGCTAAGCCGCTCCGTAGCTGGCGTTCGCAAGAACCCGGTCTGTTCAATATGCGGTAGAACCCTCCATACCACAAGCCTTTCCCTCGGAGAATCACGTTACTCCGTCTTTACTCGGTTCTAATGCGGTGCTGGGGGTTGCGCTCAAGCCACGCGTCACGAACACAGCTCGTCGTTCCCCACGGTTGCATGAATCCAACGTTTCCGCTGGGTAGTAGTATTCATTAGTATATTGCATGGAGGTCGCCATGCAACTGCCGACTGCAACAGCCATGTGGCGAACCACCAAACTCTTTCTTTCGGATCAGGTACTACGCCGCAATCTCTGGCATAGCATTCGCTTTTTGCTTTGACGACATCTTCGCCAACAATCCCCAAATAATACCAACCAAGAACTTCCTCGCATCACCGCAAGCACGGTTCCGTCGCAGTTCACCCACGGTCAACATGAGGTTCCTCTGTCTACCTGGCGCCTATGGCAGCTCAGATGTAAGTAAAATCCGGGAATACCTTCAATTGCTTGGTTACCCTGCACCCCGTGACTGACTTCACCAACCAGAAATTCCAAGTTCAGTTAGGTAAGACTTCATCGAGCCCGCCATTCCAGCTGTTAGTTGGCTGACTTTCCTGCTATGCAAAGCTCCCATCATCAAGGAGATGACAGAAGATGGCACGGCGACTTTCCACTTCATCAATGGTCCCTGCAAAGCCGTTCCTCCGGAAGGCTTCGAGGAGTACTTTGGCAACCCCCCTTATTTCCGCTTCATCGAACCAGATCAAGATGTGGAGAAAACCGAAGACGACGATGTCTTGTCCCGAATTCGCGAATTCCCCGACTGCGAGACGCCAGAGGACACCATGAGAGACCTGATGCGCGAGGGCATTGCCTCGTCGCATCGCAGTACCGACAACGCGCTCAAGTATCTGGTCAAAATCATGGAAGAACGTGGCCCATTTGACGGCATCATTGGCTATTCAGAGGGCGCAACAGTAGCAGCAACCCTGTTGCTCCACGAGCAGCGGCGATTCCTGAAGAAGGGCATCAAGCCCATGTTCAAGTACGCAATCTTTTTTGCGGGCTGGCCCCCAGTCGACCCGGACACCCACGCCATGATCCTCAGCGACGAGACAGACATCATGATCGAGATACCCACTTGTCACATCAGTACGTTCCGTCTCTATCCGGATTACCAATTGCTGCTCTCGCCTGGACATCGCTAACCACGTCGTAGTTGGTTCGCTTGATCCATATGTGCACGGGTCCTTGGCGCTCTTCAATGTTTGCGACCCAGATACTGCCTATCTTTTTGACCACGCAAAGGGCCACACCTTGCCGCGAGACAAGGAAACCGTGCGGGAGCTCGGCGATGTGGTGCGCGAGGCTATCAGGACATACGATATACATATGTAGTCCGCATAGCTTGATTTCCCTTCATTCTAGCATCAATGGGTCGTTCGTCCAATGCATGTTCCTTCAGGTACATAGGTACATTTTAGAGATTGACATCTTTGTATGAATCTGTTCCAGATCATCGACGCTGTTCTCCAATTATTATCACCGGTACCAAAAAGGCCACACAACCGAGCAACAGATCAACACCGCGGCTGGCCCTATGGAATCCACCTTTCTCACGGCTCGAGGTAATCAACGCACCGAACAAGCTGATCATAACCGACAAACTTCCAGAACAACGACCCACTGGGGCGTAGATTGCAGACGCTGCCCAACGTAACACCGTTCGGTTTGACATCCGAGATCAAATCTATTCCTTTGAGCCGCCAGTCGCTCCTGGCTTACCACAGGGTCATAGCACGCAATGGTACGATGGAATAGCTGGGAGCCGCTCATGCTCTGGCATAACACACACGCGGCCTTCCCAGCGGCGACAAGTCGTACCGGCAGAAGAGAAATTTGACACTCCGGGCAAAGGGGTCCAAAGGCTAGAGACGGGATATGACAAAGAGACTACCTAATTAAGAGCAGAGTCTGAAACGTTGCGCAAGGTCCAAGGTGTGAAAGACGCTTGCCGCAATGGAACCACGGCCAGACAAGCGACGGCGCTATTTTTGACATCTCAACGGCCCGGGTCTAGTTCGACTGTGGGCAGGCGGGAAGGCAATATGGCGAGCATCGACGCGACTGTTTCCGGGATACTGGCGACGATGGGTCTCTGTCAGGGGACTTGAGATCATCGAGATAAGGCTGCTCACAGTGCCCAGGACCAAGCTACCCGCTCTTTGCTAAGCGTCAGGCTGCCTAACAGCCTACCTATCACGGTGCCCAGGCCAGGATAAGGTTCATTGTCCCGAGCGTGGGAACTGGGAGCAGCCTCTGGATAATAGTCATCGGCCAAGGGAAGAAAGGGGAAGGTATCCAGCCATAACCCGCCTTCTCGACAAGAGCTGCCAGGCCACGCGTCCCTCACGGCTCAAGCCGCAGAACAGATGCAAGCGATTCTTCGGGCCTTGATAAGAACCAGGAAACCGATAACAGTCCTGTACCTGAATCTGGCTTGTGATCCCCCCCACCCATCCCCTTCTCGCTTGGTCCCTATTACCCACTTAGGATGCATGCCGTGGCGCGAGCAAGGGGTAAAGCGAGATCGACGTAATACCATCTACCTTCCTTAGGTACCGATTTGGCGTCCCCAGTCTGGCTAAATGAACCCCACGGAGACGACCCTGCCATGGTAACATTACTCCAACTCAACTATACAGCTACCGGGCGGATCGCGACATCGTCGGTTCATTATCCGAAACACTTGCCTCCCATGCCTTGCCGGCCGCAAGCTCAGGGCACATGCGGGAAGCAGGGAAGCGACTACAGGTACGACCATTTATTAGGGCTCCATCGGCAGGGTATTTCCCTCAGTCGCACGCTCAACTTTCCTATTCAGCCTAGGATCGACGCCCACATTCCGGGAGCTGAGCACGGCCATCTCTTTTGACACCCACTGGCGCTCACCACCACGTGTAGTTGGTGACGGTGACCGACCTGAACAAAGGTCCGACAGCACCGTGAAACAATTCGCCGCTCCAGCGGCTGCCAAGTCGCCTATCAAACAACATGCATGGCGTCATTGCATGCAGTGATGTCCGTGATGGCGCCCGCCTGCCAAGTTTGGCCAGCCTGCCGAGCATCGTGCGCTCCACTACTGTTACCATATGGACAGGGTAGCATGCTATTGATATTCACATGTCGAAACAAAAACGCGAGTAAACCAAACACGGGCGGGCATCGATGACCACTGCAACGGAGGAAAGGACCCGGGTCGCTGTGACGGGTCTTTCCAACGTTCAATCCGTTGGGCAACTCCCGACAAAATAGCCAGCAACAATCCTCCGTCCTGCGCTCATCTCTGCCAACATTTGCGATTATCTATATGATATGGCACTACAGATAAGACATGGCGGCCACGGTAATACAACCTTTGGCGCACCACGAACCAAATTGCACATAGATTGCTACTATATTGCCCCTGCACAACCGATCGGAGCGGGGCATCTAATACTAGTTGGCGGACGTTCCAACCCACCGTTACGTTTTGGTCAGTTGGGAGAGAATTTGCAGCGTAGGTAGAGGGCTTTTGGATATGCTGAAGGGACATCTGAAATGTCGCCACCATGGCTATCCACGGGCATGAATCGATCCGGCTGGCCCTGATTGAGGTGCAGGCTGGTATTGCCGGGCGTCTAGGTGTCTTCCAGAAGCTCGACCTGCAGACGACCCCCCAACCTTGGAAGCCGTGACGCCTGCGCGAGCTTTCCCGGTTGCCTTCTTCGAATCTGCTTGCGGCGGGCTGTTCGTTCCCTCCCTATCCTTCCTCCATCCAGTTTCTGTCGATCTCCCACCCCGGAACCAGCCCGTTTTGCTGTTGCATATGCTGTATCTCGCCTCGTGATATGGATATGCAACCACCAAGTCTGTCACTGTAATTACACTGGTCCGGCGTTCTGAAACAAAGCACACTGGGCTCGAGTCTCACATAGCGGCCAACCGCTTTGTTCTTTAGAGGTTCTCGCCACAAATCAAACTAACCTTCAGCATGGCTGCCTCATTTGAAAAGATTGAGGTGGGCACTTCGGTTGACATGCCTCCTCCAGTCTCGGAGGCTGATGAAGAAACACCTGTCACTCCCTCAAGTGCTTCAACGGTACATGGTGAGCAGATATCCGTGGTAAACACCAGTGAGAAAGACGATGATTCGCCCCCTGAGCTTGCCTTGGAAGCCAGTGAAGCACGACCAGTCAGCCCGTCAACCACCTCACCAGTGCTGGATGAAAAGACAGTTGTGGAAACCTTTGAGGAGAAAACTGCCGACTCGGCCCCTGAGACCGTTGCTGTTGATGCCTCAACCCAGCCGGCCACAGCACCTCAGCAGCCGCAGCCAGAGAAGAAGAAAAACCCGCTTCTCCTCAAGCCCGAGTACAAGACGGCCCTGAAAGACTACGTTGTGGGTTTCTTCGTGCGGCACATCTCTCATTGGCCTAGAGCAAACACTGACATCTCCCGCAGCGAATCTTTTCATTTTCAACATGGCTGGACAGGGTGCTTCTCGTCGCGGCCACAGTGACCTCCATAGGGGCCGGAGTCACAATGCCAGTAATGAACGTCATTTTCGGTATGAACGCAGCTGAGACAAACGCAGCATGCCCTAATCTTAACTTATACTGATCTCACTACAGGTCGCATGGTGGGATCCTTTACGGGATACTACGGCGCGGATGCAGCAACGACTTATGAGCTGTTCAAGAACTCAATCGCTAGCTGCGCGTAAGCATATCTCATCCAAGTTCATGAAGGACTTATCAGGTCTCAGTATTCCTATGAAATCATGGCTAATTGCTTGGCAGTCTTTACCTTCTGGGGCTGTTCTTTATCAGGCTCGTGCTCGACTATGTCGCCTACGTAGGTAACCCCAGCACGTTGTTCAGTTCAGAATCCTGTCAAAGCCAGAACAACTGACAACTCCACCTGACAGATGGGTTTCCGGATGACCAGCCTACGGATCTCGGCAGCCATCCGGCTCAAATACATGCGCTGCCTCTTCGGCCAACCCGTCTCGACCATGGACATCCTCCCGCCGGGCCAGACGGCCGCAATCGTGACCATCACAGCCAGCATCCTGCAGGCGGGCATCTCGGAGAAGCTCTCGGCCTTCCTCCAGTCCGTCTCGACCGTCATCTCGGCGCTCATCATCGCCATGAGCTACAGCTGGAGCCTGACGCTGATCACGGCCAGCGGGCTGGTGCTCATCACCGTCGTGTACGCGGCCACCACGCCGTTCCTGGTCAAGCTGCTCAACGAGGTGCAGCACGCCGACATCCAGGCGTCGACCACGGCGAATGAGATCTTTGGGTCTATCCGGATGATCTCGGCGTGCGGGGCTGAGGAGAAGATGGCCAAGCGGTATGCCGGGTGGGTGGATGAGTCGCGGAGGCGGGGGCTGAAGATGTCGCCCCTGATTGCTGTCCAGCAAGCACCGAGTGAGTTCTTGCATGCTGTCAGTGACTTTATGAGGCTAGCTAGAGGCTGATGTGACCTGCGTACAGTTCAATTCGCCATTTATGGGTAAGTCTTCGTTGTGACGCGTTCTGAAATGTCTTCTGAACATCCAAGCTAACAGACGATCTCAGCACATTCGCGCTTTCGTTCTGGTACTCGCTCAAGATGTACATGGAACTGCGCTTCAACAGCTCCGAGGCCTTGATCGTGTAAGCCCCGCCCTCCCCTCGACCCAATTACCTGCCCATCACATCTGGGCCTGAACATTGACCTTCCGCTCTAGTGTGCTCATGTCCGTCATGCTTATGACGACCTCCATCGGCGGCATCACGGCCCCACTTTCCGCGGCGGCGCGAGCAGCAAGCGCAGCCACGGTCTTTTACACCATCATCGACGCTCCCAGGCCAGACAGAAGCGGCATCAAGGGCCCCGAGGCTTCAGCAACAGAGAACATCATCCTCGAGAACGTCAACTTTGCGTACATGACCCGCCCAGATCTCAAAGTCCTCGACAACTTGAGTCTCTGCCTTCCTGCGGGCAAGATCACGGCAATTGTGGGGCCGTCCGGTTCGGGGAAGAGCACGATTGTCGGGCTCTTGGAGCGGTGGTATGAGATTGAGGCACCCGAGAGCGGCGACATGGTCAGTTTTGCACTCCATTCAATCTTTGCCATGTTGAATAATGCTGATTGCCGCGGCTGCTGCAGAGTCTGTACTTCCGCAACGGCTCTATCACCGTCGGCGGACGCCATCTTCGCGAAATCGACGTCAAGTGGTGGCGCACGCAAATCGGCCTCGTGCAGCAGGAGCCATTCCTCTTCAACGACAGCATCTACCGCAACGTTGCGTTCGGCCTGATCGGCACCGAGTGGGAGGATGCCGATCTCGAGACGAAAAAGAAGCTCGTGAAGCAGGCGTGTAACGAGGCTTTCGCGGATGAGTTCATCACCCGGCTTCCCGAGGTATGTCACCATTTCCTGAAATCACCTCGCTTGCAGTGCGTGACTGACATTGGCTAAAAAAAAATTAAAAAAAAAGGGATACTCCACCATTGTAGGTGAGGCAGGCATCAAGCTAAGTGGCGGCCAGCGCCAGCGACTCGCCATCGCGCGAAGCATCGTCAAGCGGCCGAGCATCCTGATCCTCGACGAGGCGACGAGCAGCATCGACGTCCGCGGCGAGCAGATGGTGCAAGCCGCGCTGGACAAGGTGTCGCAGGGCAGGACGACGCTGATGATCGCCCACCGGCTCACCACGATCAAGAAAGCTGACAACATCATCGTGCTGCGCAAGGGCCAGCTGGTCCAGCAGGGCACGCACGAGAGCCTCATGGCTGACGAGGGCGGCGCGTACTGGACGCTGGCCACGGCGCAGCAGCTGAGGACGGCTGGCGACGAGGACGAGGAGGAGGGCGTGCTGGCTCCGCATGGTGCCGGCGGCGAGCTTGCGGGGAAGAAGAGCATGGGCACGATTGGGGATGAGAGTGTGATTATTGAGGAGACTAACGTGGCTGCATCTGTGGCCGAGACCCCGAAGAAGACGCGCAGCTTCTGGGGGAGTTTTGGCCTGCTGCTTCGGGAGCAGAAAGTGCACTGGCGATGGTACGTCGTGCTGCTCCTGAGCGCTGTTGGCGGTGGTGGTAAGTCTTTTCTTCTTCTTCTTCTTCTTCTTCTTCTTCTTCTTCTTCTTCTTCTTCTTCTTCTTCTTCTTCTTCTTCTTCTTCTTCGTTTCTGTGTTGATGGCTTCTTTTGGAAGACGGGTAAGCTAACTGCAGTGCGTATAAATAGCCAGTCAGCCCATTCAAGCATACCTGTTCGCCGCCGAACTCACGCTGTTTCAGCTCTGGGGGCCGTGGCTGCCGGCGCTGGCAAGCTTCTGGAGCTTGATGTTTGTGGCCCTGGCGGGCTTCGTCGGGATATGCTACTTTGCGCTGGGCTGGTCGTCGTCGACGATAGCGTTTGTGAGTACTGGTTCTTCATCTCCTTGCTGGCAGCGCTTTTGTGCAATGGAGTGCAAAAGCTGACTAGGATGGGGAACTCTGCAGCACATCACCCATTTCTACCGCGGCGAGTACTTTCACAACATCCTCTCCAAGTCGGTGGGATTCTTCGACGACGACAACCACTCGGTCGGCGCGCTGACGGCCCGGCTCGCGACGGACCCCAGCCAGCTCCAGGAGCTCCTGGGGACCAACATGGCGTTCGCCATCATCTCCATCCTCAACGTCGTCGGCTGCCTCACCATCTCCTTCTACTTTGGCTGGAAGCTAACCATCGTGACGCTCTGCTCGTCGATGCCGCTCATCGTGGCGGCCGCCTTCTTCCGCATCCGTTACGAGACCCAGTTCGAGAAGATGAACAACGCGGTGTTTGCCGAGAGCGCAAAGTTCGCGACCGAGTCCATCGGCGCGTTCCGGACCGTCTCGGCCTTGACGCTCGAGGATACGATCCTGGACAGATACGAGACGCTGCTGCATGAGCATATCCGGAAGGCGTTTCTGAAGTCGAGCTGGACGACGCTCGTGTTTGCCATGGCTGACAGTATTGCTCTGCTTTGCATGGCGTTTGTGCTGTGGTGGGTTGGCCTCTTGCATCGCGTTGATTGAAACGGTAAATGCCGTTTTTTGCTGACTTTGTTTGCAGGTATGGAGGTAATTTGATGCTGAACCACGAGTATCTCCCTTTTCAGTACATTGTTGTGTACATCGCCGTCTTGCAGGTAAGTTCCACGTACCAGTCCCGGTGGGTTGGGATCTGACTGAATGACACGATTTTCAGGGCGGCATGGGAGCAGGACAGTGGTTGAGCTACGGGCCGAGTAAGTTTTTGTCCGAGTCTTTAGATCATGTTGCTAGGACAGCCACTTACATGACTTTAGACATCGCAAAAGCATCCGTTGCTGCCAATCGCATCATTGACATGAGGGTCAGGGATCAGATCGATGGCAAGCTCAACTCGCTCGACTTTGGCAATATTGGCGACAACGACTTGGGCGTCAAGATCCAGTTCCAAAACGTCTGGTTCAGATATCCGACCAGAGACGTGCCGATCTTGAATGGACTCAGCTTGACCGTTAGTATTGTTTTTATCCCCCTAAAGTCGAGACTGGCTAACGCTGCAACAGATCGAGAAAGGACAATTCGCAGCCATTGTTGGCCCGTCTGGTAGGGAACCTCCTCACCTGCTTCGAAAGATACTCCTATTAACACATTTCCAGGATCGGGAAAGACAACGGTTGTGTCGTTGCTCGAAAGGTGAGCTCTGCAACATGCAGTCGACAGGACCTCGCAAGACTGACCCCTCTCGCAGATTCTACAAACCCCATTCCGGCCGCATCACATACAACGGCCTGGACATTTCAGACCTGTGCATGAGCAGCTACCGCAAGGGCATATCCCTCGTGGCGCAGGAGCCCAACCTCTTTGACGGGACGCTACGCGACAACGTGCTCCTCGGGGTTGACGCCGATACCACGACAGAAGAGCAACTCCACCAGGCGTGCCGCGACGCCGAGATCCACGACTTCATCGTCTCGCTGCCCGACGGCTACAACACCGAGGTGGGCACGCGGGGCGTCACGCTCTCGGGCGGGCAGAAGCAGCGGCTGGCGATCGCGCGGGCGCTGATCCGGGACCCGCGGCTGCTGCTCCTGGACGAGGCCACGTCGAACCTGGACGCCGAGACGGAGAAGGCCGTGCAGGCCGTGTTTGAGAAGAACAAGAAGAACCGCACCATGGTTGTCGTGGCGCACCGGCTGGCCACGGTGCAGAATGCCGATGTCATCTTTGTCCTGGGCGATGGGAAGGTGATGGAGAAGGGCGACCATGCGACGCTGCTGCGCAAGAAGGGGATTTACTACCAGATGGTATGTTTGCATTCCACTTTGCGTGTTTTTGGTACGAATGGTTTGCTAACTGTTGTGCAGTGTCAATCTCAAGCGCTTGATAGGTAACACTGCGTGCTCGGGGAATAATGAAGTGCCAGGAGGTAATTAATTCACAACGACCTTGAAAGACATACGAGTGCTACTTGTCGTAATTACTTTATGTGTTAGAACTTGAAGACCAAAAGAACCAATGCACCTCCCCGACTAGGTACTGTCATGGGAAGAAGAAAGGACTGCAATGACTTCGACCGGCTCCACATGAGCCACCCATCTTTCCCGATTCCCATCCATCTTCTATTAGTTACATTGCTTTGTTCCCGAACACCGTGCTTGAATCTTCATCAACATCCTCATTCGATCATCGCCAATCAGTCCATAGTAACGTGCGCAAATATCGTCTAACGTTACTCGCCAGTCACTGCCATCCATCGTACCCATTGCGGTTGAGGCACGCCCCAAGACACCACCAGTTCTAGCCATCGATACCAAGTCATGAAAATGACGGGCGTAAATCTCAAATCCCGGCATCTCCCTCCAATCCGCACCCCCTTTCCACTCCCTCCCCCTTTTCTGCCACATACCAGCTACCTCGTATCTCCCGGCTCTAACGTAGCCATTCCTAGAAACCCAACCCCCGGCCCCCGAAACACTCCAAATCCCTTCCCACACCGGCCAAAAAAAGAGGAGGAGGCCTGCCGTTTGCCGACAGAGAATCAGTGGGAAGCGGCCACTGCAGCAGACGCCGATACCACCCAACCCGCAGCAGTGAGTCTCCCAATCCACACCTCCTGTCTCAGTACCTTCCTGCCTGGCAAATACTAGGTAACAACCGTCCCCCGCATCCCCAGACCCTCGCCAAGCCATCTCAACGCCAAATCGTAAGTAGAGAACCTACCGCCGACACTTAGTCCGCGCCCTCAGCGAGGACGAATACGAGCATCGAACCACCAGGCGGGCTGACAACCGAGGCGCCAAAATGACTCCAAGCGTACGAACGCGCAGGGGCGTGCTCGAAAAAGTCTTGAGGATCTTCACCTTGCCGTCCGACTACCTGACCTTACTTTGTCGGCATATCTGGAGTTGCCGCTGTCGGGTTTTCCAGTTGAGCGGTCAAGTTTGCGTTCGGCTTGACAATAAATCACTTTGCCCCGGGGTGAGCGCGGGATGGTTATTGGTCAATTGCCGGAGTATGAAATATGGCGCAGCGCCGGGGTGAATAGCATCATATCATTAGTGAACTCATGATTCACCTGTACATGTGGTAACAGCGTAGTGCTCGTCGCGGTATGCAGAGAGCCAATAGCTCATTATAGTTACGGTACTGCGTCAGTTTTTTTTGGACACTGTCTTAAGTTTTCTGTGCTGTCTGGTCTGGTCTGGGCTGGGCTGGGCTGGGCGCTGCCAACCCAGATAAGATGTCCTGCTAGAGGTCAGGTAGGAATATTCATTACGGACAAGCAACAGCAAGGTGAGCTGATTTATCCCAGGGCTGGGCCCAGCTAGTAAACAAACCACCCCTGAACCCTTCCCGCCAAGCCTCTCCACCCAAGAGCCCTTCAACCTCCACTCAGGCTCGATCCCGCCAGCCGTCGAGAGTGGCGCCTGTGCGGGGATTGGATTTCCCCGACTTGGGACCCGGACCCGACCCTGTCATGTTCAATTACTTCCACGCCTCCTTCCACGCCCAAGAAGGTGCGGCGACCTTTTGCCCTTCCACTTCCAAACGTTCTGCCGGAATGCACGGACAAACGACGGCACGCACAGCACATGGGCAGCGGCTTTTTTTCCGTTTTTTTTTTTTTTTTTTTTTTTTTTTTGGTTTGGTCTTCAGCTCGGACCTCTCTTGCAGGAATGCCGACGTTATTGCCAATTTGCCATGTGGCAGCCGGAAACGCACATACGCCCGCCCGCTATCCTCGGCGGGGGCAAGTGGCACTATAGGGTTCTTTTTTTTCCTCCCGCTGGTTCGATCAAGTTCGGATTCAGTTTGGACAGGCTCTCCTCAAAACCCCACCGCAGGGTGGGTGCTACCCTGAACAGAGCCAACAAGATTAGACAACCATGTGTTGAACGATCATCCCCATCGGGAGAGGGGAACGAGCCGCGAATCCATCTAACCCGAGCCAGCTCGGCGGGGAAGGGACACTGATCCAAAGCGGGATTATCAGGATCACACGGGACTGCGCTAGATGGTATCGAAGTGGCTTCCAAGTCTCCTTGGTGCGGCCGATGGAGTTCTGGGAGGGGTTCGAGCGTAGAAACAAACACGAATCCCTGGAAACATTCAAGGTCCCCATTCGGATCTGGGGCGGCTCGTCTCGTAGCACATTTCGGGTCGGTTGATGCATGGGTATGGACGGATGCATCGCTTAATCTTTGTGTTACCTTGTACAAGAACTAGGATATGGGTTAGCAGTCGCGGCATGGGCTGCTGTACCGACCCGGGGGCTACCTAGGCCACTGTCTACTGTGCCACTATTGATGCTAGCCATGCATCTATCTGTCCAGTTATGCACATGCCGGTAGGGATGTGCACGTATGAGTTATGGGCTAGATACCCTTATGTATTACGGATCGTGGGGCGAGGTGGTATTGCGGTCATCCCTCGTGCAGTAGCACGATTCCCTGCGTCGGATCTTATGTTATTTTGTCGTGCAGACACGATGAGGTGGTACTGGTAATCAATGGAACAACACGCCGCGATCAGGGTGTATATAACCCGCGATGCGGCTGCATGCCATGCAACTGGGACTGATGCCAACCCTCTGCAGACGCATCTCTCCGCTCTACCTCACCATCCATCCCCTCCTCTCCTAAACACCATGCATCTCTCCAAGATGGTGCCCAGCGGCGTCGTGTCGCTGGCCTTTGCCCTCCCCATGCTGGGCTTTGCTCAGGCGAGCACTGGCGCATGCTCGGGCTCCAGCTGTGTCTCCCCCCGCGATCTGGGCTGGAACGCGGTGGTACAGAAGGACGTCATCATCATGGGCGGCGGCGCGTCAGGCCTGTACGCGGCCCTCCGCCTCCGCGAGATGGGCAAGTCGGTCGTGGTGGTCGAGGAGCGCGAGAGCTTCGGCGGCCACACGTCGACCTACATCGTGCCCGGCACCAACGCGCCCATCAACTTCGGCGTGCAGGTCTACGCCGGCGACGAGCCCAGCATCCGCCGCTTCTTCGGCTACTACAACATCCCGCTGATCCAGGTCCAGCCGTCGTCGGCGCCGCAGTCCAACACGCGCCACGTCGACTTCAAGACGGGCACCGAGGCCGTCAACTTCACCGTCAACCCGGACCTCTCCGCCTTCTCCGTCGAGGCGCACAAGTACGCCGACCTGTCGTTCCAGACGCGGGCGCCCAGCCCGCTCCCCGCCGACCTCCTGCTGCCGTTCCGCGACTTTGTCACAAAGTACAACCTCCAGTCCAGCGTGTACAAGCTCTTCTTCCAGGGCGAGGGCCTTGGCGACCTGCTGTCTCAGCCGACCTACTACGTCTTCAAGAACTTCAGCCCCGACCTGCTCGACAGCTTCCTGCCCACCTCCCCAGGCGTCTTCATCGTCCCAACCGGCTCCAACCAGGAGATCTACCAGCGCGCGCAAGCCGACTTTGGCGACGACGCCATCGTGGACTCGCGCATCCTCGTCGCCTCCCAGCGCAGCGACAGCGGCGTGACAGTAACCATCAAGACCCCGACGGGCCTGCAAACCATCCAAGCCAGCAAACTCCTCATCTCGGCCCCTCCCACGCTCGAGAACATGGCCCCGCTCCTGCTCGACAGCCACGAGATCCCGCTGTTCTCGTCCTTCAAGAGCCAGGGCTACTTCGTCGGGCTGGTCAACGTGACCGGCTTCGCGCCCGGCGACGAGTTCTACAACATGGCTCCCGGGGCAACCTATGCGCTGCCCCAGCTGCCGGCGCTGTACCAGATCTCGCCCACGGCCGTGGCCGGCATCTACCAGGTCAACTACGGCTCCCAGGAGGACTACTACCCGGAGATGCTGGTCAAGGCCGAC
Organism: Podospora appendiculata; assembly: GCA_033675105.1. Lineage (NCBI taxonomy): Eukaryota > Fungi > Ascomycota > Sordariomycetes > Sordariales > Podosporaceae > Podospora > Podospora appendiculata. The sequence goes on along the minus strand of JAULSO010000005.1, from coordinate 724,200 downwards.
ATCGTCGCCACCGTCGAGCGCGTGCGCCGCTCCGTGCTCGGCGCCGCTGTCGCGCGTGGGCTCCCACCCGTCAAGCTGCTTGCTTTCTCTAGTCATGCGCCCTTCTCGCTGCGCGTCTCTGCTGGTGAGATCTCGAGCGGGTTTTATACCAAGCTTGATGGCCTGCAGGGATACAGGAGCACCTGGTACACGGGCGCTGCGTTCTCGGGGCACCACGCTTCGCATGTGTGGAAGTTTACCGAGGATATTGTCAACCGCATGTTTGCTTGATTGTCACTCTTGCTGGTTCTTGGTTGGCGTTTTGTTTTTTTCTTCTGTTTTGTTTTCCGGTACGCGTATTTGGGCATTTGATAAAAGTTCCTTTCTGGTAGTGTGTTCAGTTGGGCTGGGCGGCTGTTGGTTTTATGCCTGCTCAGTGTTTTTCTTTCTTGTCATTTTTTAGTAGCCTTCTACTTCTTTTCTCCCCAAACCATTCTTGTTCATTGTACATTTGCACAAGCATAGATACAAATATACCATTACCCAAAGCATTGCCATCAGTGCTGAGAGATTACCTGAGCTTCAATAGAGTAAGATGGAATGTAGACTCTCCTTTATCATTGATGATCACACTATCTTATCAATAAGTCTATGCTCACTCACTATGTCACCAAAGCATCGAAGTTCGTCCCAAGACTCCTTTTAACGCAATGCTCAACTTCCCAAGTTCGGCCCCAATCCTAATGCCCAAGCCTAATTGAAGTGGACCATCTCCAACCATCAGCCGATAGCCAAAATCCAAAAACCCACAAGCAAGCCGCGCTTCGGGCCGTGCAAAGCAATGACTCGCGCCTCACAAAAAGATCCCCACCTGTCCCCAGTTTCTTCGCCCACAACTTGAATCTTCCATGGTTATATGCACGAGCAACGACTCAAATGTCCATCCAATCAACCTGGGAAGGTGGCCGAGCGGTCTAAGGCGCCACGTTAAGGAGATATCCTTGATTACTTCAAAACTCCTCATCATCCCGATGATGAGGAAAATCATGATCCGTGGTCTCGTAAGAGGCGTGGGTTCAAATCCCACCCTTCTCATCAGTAAACTTTCTTTTTGCCTCTTTCCTACTTACCCCCGGAGCTCTTATATCTCTGGGGGTTGCAAAATCTTATAAGTAATATCATGTTCGCGGTCTTACTAGTCGTTTCATTCTTTTGCACATTGCTGAGGCAAAATGCGCATACACGCACTCCCCATACGTCCACCCACACTCAATCTTTGAAAGCACCCGTCAAGACACCCCCCGCCCTCTTGTTGAAAGAAGGCGCTCATTCCAAAAGAAGGTAATGACTGTTTACCGAGAGAATCGAAATGAAAGTACCACCGCTTTCGTATACCTTGCAGCGTGCTTAGATCCCAAGTCTTCAGAAACTTTTCAAATAAAAGAAAAAAAAAACCGAGATCCTCCCCAACCACCTTGCATCTCCTATCCTCAGCAACCACTCTACGTTGCTGCGGCCTCCTCAACGTAGTCTCCCCGACTTCCACTGCAGCCGCTATCAAATATAATCGTGCTAAGTTGTGAGTGTCTATTGGATAAGTTCTCTAGTTCCGTCGTCGTAAACCCGGAGAGTCGGGATCTAGAACTGGATGTTAGCAGACTGAACGGATCCATCTCCCCGGGGACACTCACAATGTCCAGCTCGGCATGGTTATTGCTCAGCCGGCAGTCCTGGTCGCCATACGAGCAGTTGGCCGGTGTCTGGCAATGGTGTCCGAGCGTGCAGTACACGTCCCGACACTGGAGCCCGGACGAGCACTGAAGACCGCGTGTCTTGTGCTTCAGAGCCAGCAGCTCGGCGCCGACGAGGCGCGGTCCGTGGGTGTATTTGCAGTGCTCCTGCGTGCAGGTCGAGGTAAGGTGGTATTTGTTGCAAAAGTTGGTGCCGTTCTTCATCTTCTTCTCCTCCAAACTTTTGGCGGCATTGTAGTCTGCCTTGGGCAAGGGGATGTCTACGCGCTGGTTCTTGCTGTTGAGCAAGAGGTAAGGGCGGCTGGGGCTTGTCTTTTTGGTCTTGGAGATGTCGATGGTCTGCGCAGTCGTTCCTAGCTTCCCGACGGCGGCATAGGTGTTCGAGGGCGATGAGCTGTCTGAATCTTCCTTCTTATGCGATCTGATTGCTACGACAGCTGGCTCATTACCGGCGGGAGTGGCTGACTTCGGAGCCGACTCGGCAACGGGGCTGGTAACTCGCGCGGCTGGTGGCGGAAAGGGCGTAAGTCCGAATCCAGGAGGAGGGGGGACGGGCTTAGCGAGCAGGGGCTCGGAACGGAAAACAGTGTCGAAGTTGAGACGCGTGAAGCTGAATTTTCTGAACTCGGCCGCGGTCGGGGTCGTCTCGAGGAGACACGTCTTCTTGCTGCGGAAGGGTTCCAAGAAGGCGGCGTATCCGTTATCGTGGCAGCCGCCAAAGATGATGCACTTGCAGTGAGAGTTCCTCTCCATGGCTTCGTATATCTTTCGCACCTTGTTGTCGGCCTGTTCCTTGCCAAAGCCAACATCGACAAAGGAGAACAAGGATTGGGCCCGACCGAAGCCTCGACCAAACTTGGCTAGGATGTTGGGATCGGAGCTCTTGACCGTGTTTGTGCTTAACAGAGCCTTGTTCAAGCCCTCGAGGTTGAGAACGACTTGGACAAAGATGAGGTCGGTATCTAGTCCGTTCTGATGAAGAAAGTCTTTAATCTCTTTCTGAAGCTGGTGGGCCGCTTCGGCACCGCCTTCTTCGCCTCTGGCGATGAGGTCTTCGTGGAAGACGGCCCCATCGCCGTCGATGATGACAAAGGCAAAAGGGTCCGAATCCTACATGTAAGGGGCAGGGGAGGGGCAGAGTCAGCAACACGAAGTCGAGCTAGGTGGGCGGGTGCCATGCGGACTGGCTCAACACAGCTCGGGACTCTTTTACTCACGGTGGATGATCTAATACTCTGGAGCTCCATCTTGGTATTTTCTAAGGCCCTATGGGAATGCTCTAGGTCCTTCTCAAGAATGCCATGCTGCTGTTGCCACATGGCAGCGTTACGCTTCTCGCGGGCGCACTCGGCATACTTCTCGCGGTACGCGATGACGAGGGACGAGTAAGAATCGATCAGGTTATCCTCAATCGCATGGCGCTCTTCCTGGTGCTTATGAAATGCCATGAGAGGGGCACGGTAAATGATGGCGGGGTCCTGGTCTGGAACGCCATAGTTATGGGAATTAAGCTCATTCACATAAGTGTGGGACAGGGAGGCCGTCGACGACGAGGTGCCGTATGGCTGCGAGCCGTGGCCGTTCATTGTAGAGCTGGGTAAGCTGAAGTTGCGAAACCGTACGGAGCGACAGCAACTGCGACTGCGGCTGCAAATGCGATGGCAACCGCGACTGCGACTGTGGCAGCAACGGTGAAGCTGACGGGGGTTGAGGTGCTGCGAGCTGAACTCTATACCTAGTATGCACGGTTGCGTGTGGATTGCGATTGCGATTGCAGTAGTGTGATGTGGAGCAACAAGTCTTGGTCAATCGAGGTCAAGGTTTGGGTTCTGGATGCGACTGCGAGGGGAAGAAGGGGCAAAGTTGCGTTTGCAGCAAGATGGAGCTTGGAGCCTGGAGGGATAAAATTGAAATAAAACGGGTCGCACATTCATTTCACGTGATTGGCAGGAATAGGTTGGGCTCCAGCTCCGGCTTCAGCCCCAGCGCCAGCCATCCATCAGGCAGGACGCGCACTGTGGACCGCGTACCGCGCGCTGCGCACTGCGTCCAGGCGGTCCGTGTTTGCCCATAAGGTGCCTACGAACTCCGCCGCAACGGGTCTGTGGAAAGGGCCAGTCACAGTTTAAGGTTCGGCGCCAATGCCGTCCAACGGCGGTTACCCGCAGCTGGCAAGGTATAAACACAAAGTGTGGCTGATTTCTCCAGACGCCGATCCGGGCTTTAATTGAACTGCGAGTCAGACGCATAATTCCAGCATCTCAATTGCTTTGGACCGCAGGCTAATCTAACGAACGAACTACGAACTGAACAATCATTTCGGCAGCACATTTGACGGGCTCTCCGGCGTCTGGCGAATCGCCCGCACAAGACGGTGGAACGTCTCCTTGACATTGACCAGGTCCCTGGCCGACATCTCAACGAATTGGCAACCCAGCTCCCGAGCCAGCGCCCGACCTTCCTCAAAAGAGACCTTCCACAGTGCAGTCTCGTCACTCTTATTGCCGACCAGAATGGCCGGCTTTTTCGATCCACAACTAGAACCGGTTCGCGGACAGCTGGTGGCACCCTTGGTCCAGGCCACTTGTCCATCCGCATCGCCTGCACGTAGTGCCTCAGCACCTGCTCAAACGAGCTGCGGCAAGTAATGGAGTACACGATAACAAACCCGTTCCCAGTCCTGATATACATCTCACGCATCGGCAAGTATTCTTCATGGCATGAGACGTCCTTCGGCTCTATGACGCACGGCTGTCCGTCGACGATTTCATGTTTCCGGTCTGCAGCAATCAGGGTTGGGTCGTAGTCTTCGACATACGGGTCAAGGAACTGCACAGGTACGGTGTCAGTTGTGCAGTTTACCGTGATTCCATGTCACAAACGCATGAGCTTAACCGGCAAACATACCTGCTTAACCAGCTCCGTCTTCCCCACCCCATCATCTCCCAGCACAACAAGATAATGCAGCTCGAGTTTGACGCGCTTGGCATTCGCAGAAGGCGTGCCCACAACCTGAGTCCCGGTTCTTGTACTTTGTTCTTCCTCGTCGATGCCGGGCCCGGAGCTGGAGGGGTCAAGAGGTTCAAGTTGACGTTCAACTTGAAGTTGAGATTCCAATCCATTCTCCCCAGCGAGGAACCTGGCGAATGTTAAATGCGGGCCAATGTTGATGATCTCCTCCCGGGATATTGGCAGCGCGACCTTAGAAATCATGGAGATGTCGTTCAGACTCTGTCCCGACAGCATGCTCCACGTTTTCGACTGTATAGCGAGACTCTTAAAAGACTTGTCAGACCCCAAGTCCTCGGACTGGACTTGTATGCATACCCGCGTGTTATCCAGTGCAGCTTCGGAGCGCTTGGACCAGGAACCACTGAGTCTTCGAATGTTGATACTTGCAAATTTGGAGTTGAGTATCCTGGACTTCAGACTCAGGGACCGAGCGGAAGCTTGTTCCCGGTGCGTCGTTGGTCGATCTTGGTCGAAGAACTTGGTTGATCTTTTTTCCGACCCATGATATTCGAACTCGTCGACACGGCGCAGAAGCTCGCGATCCTGGGCCACGACGCTTTGGATAGTCTCCTGTAGTCTGCTCAGACTCTCGCGTGCCTCGAGGTCAAAAACGCTAATACATACAGCCGGATCCGGTTCCAGTCAGACATTTGTTGTACAAAAGAGGTCATTTGTTGGCAAGACTAACCATCGCAGGATTGTAAGCATGATCAACAACGATGTCTTGTGCGAGTCCAGCCGCGTCACAGCCTGCACGATATTCTTCTCCTCCGATGCCCATCTCATACAATCCCATCTGGACTGCACTCCACCAACACCGGCGGCAGGGTCGACGATGGCTTCGAGCTCCTAAAACAATATGACAGATTCCCGAAACGTGATGACGAGGTACGTGAGGCGGATCATCTCTTTTCTCTCCCTCGGCAGCCCCGATAGCCTTTCCATCAGTTCCTTGAACGACACAAGCGTCATGCGCATCTCGTCCGCGGCTGTCAGCGCGGCGCGCAAAGAGTCCGGCGCATCGGCCACACTTGACTCCACCATGGAAATACTGGTGTAGACTTTCCCCGCAACGCTCAGGAGGGCTGGCACGGAGTCGGCGATGCTGAGTGGGTCGGCCATGGCAGAAAAATTCGACAGACCTCACTGTCTTGATTGATCCGGTTTGACAAGACTGATGAGGAACAAGTAATTTTCACCTAGGCAGCGCGAACGATGCCCCGCTTCTTGCAAGTTGGGATCGTTCGATCGCTGACTGCGAGAGCCAGAGCTGACCATAAGGGGAAGGTCGGAGTTAACTAATATCCCCGCACTTATCTGCCTGACAGAGCACCAACAACTCTAAGACCAGGTAAAAGACAAGGCTGAACGACGGCAAGCCGCGCCTCTCTGCGCACATGTTCTGAACGGCTTGATACAAACCATCATCCTAAAATTCAGCGTCCATGTCTCGAAGCTGCTGCTGGGGTGTCGTGGCACATCAATCCCACACCATGTCCATAGGTCATCCACTGGCCCGCCAAGGGTGGGAAGAGAAGGATGCGAGGAAATACAGTGCATAAATGGTCCATGATAAATAGGCAACGATCAGCTTCGGATTAAAATGCAGTATTTTGAAAAGCTTGTGATCGTGATGGAGTGTTTGATCGGTGGGTGATGTCGGTTGAAGACGCTTGATTGTGGGACAGTTCAGAAACATTGGAAGCCTAAAAACGTATTATGACGACAGACCCACAAAGCCGATCAACTAACCAATAATTGGTCGGCAATCCTAGGACCGAGTATCATGTATCCCTTTGATAACCCAGAAGACGCATCACATGGCGCACCCCCCATGATCCAACAACAGGAGAGCAGTGGGCTCTATTTGATTAATGTCTTTGCAGGAGAAGAGAGAGGAGAGGTATAACGAGGCGAGGCTGCAAAAAGAAAACAAAAAACATACAACACCGGGGATTCGCTGGTGGTCACCCACCCAACTACTAGTCCGGCGGTCGCTTGCTTATCTAGGGCAGAGCGGACGGGATGCCGAGTTTTCAAGTGCCTATGGTCGTATGTACAATTCACTCGGGATGGGCGTGATTATATTTGACCCGGATGAAGATTTTGCTAGGCAACCCGACGCCGAACAGAAAAGGGAGCATTGTGTACAAAAGACGATCTTACGAACCACAAGGTTTTACCCCTACAGGTATGCCACGCATCAGGCGCAATCAATCCACGATTACAAGTCGCGATCGTCCACATATCATGGATATCAACATGCCGAATCTAGAATCAAGAAAAAGGGACACCTGCTCAGCATGGGGAGGAAAGGGCAGGCACAAACACAAACTTCATAACGCACCAAAGACTGAGAGGAATGGTTTTTCTTTTCTTCTTTTAAGGCAACACGCTATCATAGGACAACCGTCATCAGTTGATCATCAGGTACCTAGCCAACCCGCGTTGCCAATCTTGCCACCCCTCTCTGCCGTGACGGGTAAGCGGGCTCGAGTTTCCGGTAATTAGCCTCCCAAGGGTTTCGATTTTGACAAAGATCCCATCCGGGGGATACCTACGGTTGCGCATGGTGCATGAACATAGGCCCTGTAGGGCTGCCCGTCAAACGACGGGACAAGCATCACATTCGAGAAATATTCATGACTCTGGGTAAGTCTTAATCGTTGCAGACAATGATAACTCGCCGCGGTTGTCATCTCCCCAGACAATATGGTTACGATCAGACCAGGTGATGCATTCGAGAGCTCGATCTCGACCAGACTAGACTTGGCCTAAAGTCAAACAATCCGAACCGAGTTTCGCAAAACTCTCTGCTCTCCGGCATCGCCGCCAGTCTCTCTTGACCTGTACCTTACTTCCAGGGCTTTACCCTCGTAGGTGCCTAGTTGGTATTAGTGCCTTGGCTTTGCCATCGCTCGATGGAGGCTGATATATAACGCGGCCGCGTCTCGTATTAGATGGACGAGTGTGTTTAATTTCAATTTCCAGTCCATGAATGTCTGGATATTTGGGGCTTGCTGTGTCGTTAAGCTTGGAAGAGTTGTAGTTTGTTGCTGGAGTAGATGGACGGGTAACAATAGGTTGGAATTAATAGTGGTTATTATCACTCGGCAATCCACTCGGGATATACCCTGGTCATCATTAGCTGCTTACATGTATCCTGTGTTTTGGCCACAGAAGAGGTTGGTACGTACCTGATATACATGAAATTGATTCCATGGAACAAAGCAGAGCGCATAGGTAGGCAATTTATATGATAAGATTCAATACGTCCATCGACAACCACCTCAGGTACTTGCTCACATATCTATCGCCATAACTGCCAAACATAAAACCTCCAGGGGGTATCGTCACGCATCTGCGCAGACCCTGGCCAAATAAACATCTCGATAATCTCATATGTCCTTCCCAACATTGCGAACCATTTTCTCCCGTCAGATAAACATGACGTGGTTTAAGTCAGGTAGTCCTCCATTAGTATATCTCACCTCCACGCCACCTTCTGAACGCAGCCCAGCGACCTCATCGACTCTTCTTTGCCCAAGAAACCTAGCAGATTTGATTATCCGGCCCGTACCAACCATAAACACCTCCTAAAATGCATGTATACCTGCGAGCAACCTGCTCCGCCATCCCCACTTTGACCCTTCCTGAACCATTGCCAGGCCTCGTCTGTCCATTTTCGCACCAATCAAGAGAAAGATACCTCATAGGCTTCCAAACGGCTTCTCCCGGGCCGGCGGGTGTGCAAAGGGTGGGTCTTGTGCTTGCCCTTGCGGAGGTGGCGGGAAAGCCGGCGGGAGATGATCCGGACGTGACGGGGCCGCTGGTTGTTGAGGGAAACCAAACAATGCCGGGCCTTGTGCCTGTGCATTCTGCATTGCCTTCACTTCTGCCTCCGCCTTCGCCTTGGCTTCGGCTTCGGCTTTCCTTTGAGCCTGTCCGAGTTGCTCGAGCCTCATCGCTTGTTCCTGCTCTGCCCTGGCCTCTTCCAGTTGACGAGCCAGCTCTGCCTTGCGCTCTTGCTTGCGCAGCTCCTGCTCCTCCGCAGACAGGGTCTTGTAAGTCTCGACATTCTCATCCCACTTCTTGACGCACTCTATATCCCAATTGCAGCGTTCCACCTCGCCATAGACGGGGTGGCTGAAGCGTGGGTGCTTGCTGGGCCAATTGGAGGCATGGTAGTGGTGCTTGACGTAGGCTCCGCGGGCGTTGTGGTTGCCCGAGTCGGAATGACCTTGGCCTGCTGCGAAGGCCTCCACGTTCAACACGAGTACCCGACTGACCACTTTGGACTCGTCCATGCCGTGGAAATCGTCCCACGTGATGGTCTTGCTGCCATCCGATTGCTTGTTCATCTCTTTGAGCACAGCAATGGTGAAAGCCGAAGGTCCGGTCCCGCTGATGACCTCGTCGAAATCCAGCACAACCTCCGAGACTGGAACGTTTTGTTGCTGCGCAATGTCGGATAGCCACTTCATGATGTTCTCGACAAGCTGCAGCATCACCGGAAGGCGGGGCTTGCACATGAAGGTCCACTGACAGAAGCTTGTCGATTTCGGACCCAAAATTGGATGATCGCGGAACTCTGGTTGATCAATCTCAACCCCGATGACCATGTCGATATCGGACTGGCTGTAGCGTTCAGGGACGAAGCGGTAGACCGGCTTCAAGGCCTCAACATCGATATCCGCATAGACGCCGCCCTCGGCATACATGACCATGTAGCGTAGCAGGTCGGCCTTGATGATGGTCAGGTTGATAGTCCGATAAATGTCGACAATATCTGGGCGGTTGAACCCATCAGGGCCAAAGTGCTCCTCAACGTAGACCATGTCGTTGTCATCCGTGAGGACTTCATAGCGGTAGCTCGGGTTCTTGGTGGTCCACGACCTCGCCGTTGTCGAATCTCGGATGGCGAAACTGAAAGGGTCGACCTTCCATGATTGCCAGATCTTCTTGGGAAATGTCGATGCTGGCTGTGTGGATTCCCCAAGGACCTTCTGAGAGGGACTGCGCTTGAGGACGGGCGTCGAGCGCGATACCGTGTACGTATCGACGTTGAGAAAGAGGGCGACGATGATCAGACACAAGACATAGAGGGGGATAGCGCGCCTAAGCTGTGTAGGAACGCGGTTCCGCAGCTTCGCTGGGACGAAGCCGCCCATCCTGGGGGATAGGGGAGACAGTGGTGATATTGGCGAGTTCATGTCTGACTGTTCTCGGGGAGGCAGTCCACGTGTCGCATTCAACAGACTCAGATGGAACCACGAACTTGGGGCAGCGGTGGGGAAGAGGGAAATGGGGAGAAGGAGAGCATATCAAAGCTTTGGACAGCAGTTCCCTAGCAGCCCCCAGCCAGGGGGGTCCGGCGAGGTAGCGAGCGGGGGAAGTCACAAGCTTTGCCGAGACCCAAAAGACTGGAGGATCTCCCCACTAGACGTGACCGATGAACAGCCCAACAGATGACTGACTGGGTGGCCTGCGGGGACAGAGGGCGAATCTCGAAGAGGAAGGGCCTAGGGGAGCACGATCGTCAAGGATGGCATCGTGATCTGTGAAGGTGTGGTGAGGGTGGGACGAACAGGTCGTTGGAAGTGGTCAAGGGCCAATTGGCAGCCGGTCTATCGATTCTGTGTCAGTCTGTGGCAATGACGGCGGTGGGGAAGAAGGATGGGACGGACCAAGACTGCCTTGAACTGTTGTTGAAAAAAGTGATAGTTACGGCGAGTCCCCGCTGTCTACCTGGTCGAGCTGGTCACCGGCCGGGGAGATCATGGGGAAGCTCCACGGCGAGGTCGACGCTTGGTTGAGCGGCACGACGCAGGAGGGTGGCATTGCCTCTTCCCCAGTTCCCAGTTCCCAGTTCCCACCATGCAGTAGCGAGTGCGGAGAACCATGTCCAACTATGCGATGCTGTGGGTTGTGGGTGCGAGGAGGGGGAAGGGTAACCTGGAAGGGTGCGGTTTGGTGCTGGGGTCCGGCGCTGTTCGGACTCGGGATTGACTTTTTCATCCAGGAACGAAACGGGGCAATGGCAAATGATCGATAGCATCGTTCAAAGTGGCAGGTGGCACATTGATCGGAGATCATCACGGGTGGCTGGCACGGTTGGCAACCTGCTGGGAACCGGGGAAAGAAAGCGCAGAGAGCTGTCCAGCGCAATCCCGTATCCACAGCTGGCCAAATCAGTCGAAAAAAATAAAAGGATCCGTCGATCTTGGCCCGCTGTTGCACCCGCATTGCACCTGCATGCCAGGCACACTAGTGCTAGGGCCACCGGAGCACTTGCCATTCTGGTCTGAGCCGCGGAACGTTGCAAGCTCTCTCTGGCAGGTTCGTCTCAACACCGAGCATGTGAAGAAGGTTTTGGCTAAGGCAGTCGCGGGCGGACGCCTGTCTCTCAGCGCTCGACTGCCTCGACTGCCTTGACTTTGCATGGGCACCTCATGACCTCACACTTCATCCTCCCGGATGTCGCCTTCTTAGCTTTGATAACTGGTAAGAAAGAGAACGAACGCCAGTGGTGGCGGCATGTTCGATCCTCGTATCTCTGACCTTCTCGGACGAGGAATACCGTTGGGGAATGCTCGAGGTGCCTCCCCTAGCCATCAGATCAGCAATGTCGTGACGGTTGGTGCAGCAAAACGATAAGAAAAAGGAAAAAAAAATCTTTTTGGAGGGGGGGGGGGGTTGAAATCGATGCGTGCGCCATCACGGCATCAGAAACACCTAGATAGATAGAGGTTTCTGAGACATCCGACGACACGTCATACAGCTGCGCGCTCAGCAATGCGCGTCGAAGCAGCGACGACATGAGATGGCAGTGAGGCCAAAGTCATCCCAACAAACTCCCCACCCAGGATTATCGTGGACTCTCATGCAACTGCGGAACTGCACTAGACGTCTCTCCCCAACATTTGCTCATGCTCCTCTCCCGGCAGTCAGAAGAGCCAACTTCACGTTCACCATGTCAAAGGCCTGGAAAAGGAGGGAAAAGAGGACGAGGGATGATGGAAATTCTTGGCTTAGCGCCCTCTTCTCCCCGCAGTCCCCGCATGCTTGCGGGCAGCTCGACCTCGAAACCCTGCCCGCCTAACACGGACAAGCTGACCCGAGGCTCTCCGTGCTGCTGATCGTCATTTCTGAGGTTGTGCCGATGAACGAGATGCCCAGTGAGGTGGGTTGCATCACGGGCCTCTTTTTCTTCGATCTTCCAGGTTGTTATCCTGTACGAGGTACAGAACACAGATACTTTATTACATAACCCGTGGTCATCTTGGCGTTCTGCTCTCTGCACAGTAGATCAATTGCGCGGGAGAATGCCGCTTACACGACACAAAAGTCCTCGCTATCTTTTAATTATCCGTTCCGTCTTCTGTGTGTCGTTCCCGACGCTCTCGATACTCAACGAGTCCGCCGCCCACCACCCCAGCTGATTTGTGAGACCTCAAACATTGAAACAGACCTCAGCTGAACCCAGACCGCGCCCCAGAGAAAAACAAGCTTTGCCTTGCTTTGCTTGCCATGGTCGAAAAGAAACAGATGAACCCTCCCGCTGTTTAGCCCCATCCATTGTTGGTTTTGGATATCCACCCTCAGGGGAAAGTGGGTACGTGAGATCGGTAACTGAGTGATTGGCATCCCTCAATCCCCGTCTGCCGGGCCATTGAGGTGCCTGTTCTGCCGCACCCGCCCAGCCGTTTTAAAGCGTTCAGGTCCCTGGCAGGCTGCCCAGTCGCGGAACGCTCCAGAGCCGGGTGGTCGCAGGGGGGCCCACCCACATTTTCAGGTTTCCATTGGCGATGGCCCCCAGAATCGAAAATTTGCCCCTAAGCTCGCGTCGGGGCAGCAGCCATTGCCAGCTTTCCACTTTCGCAACTCGCGACGTCGACGACGTGCGTGGCTTTTTGGACACCGACAAAGCCTGGGAAACCATCAACCGCGATTGGAAGCCTCACCCAAACGCAACGGCGGCAATGCAATCACCATCCTCAGCGACCCTATGGAATGTCCTGGGCAGCCTGAAACCCCTGCTGCTATGGCCTAAATCCTGCAGGATCAGCGGCGCCGGCGATGGCAGCGGCAGCGCCAACGGCACTGACGCCGGCGACGACGGCCAGCCCGAGAAGACGACGCAGCTGCGGCCGACGGCGTATCTGGACGGCCTGAGGGGCTTCGCGGCCTTCCTCGTCTACTGGCACCACCACGAGCTCTGGGCGCACCCGCTCGAGCAGCACGACATCCTCGAGTCCGGCTTTGGCCACGACGACAAGCATTACTTCGTCGCCTATCCTTTCATCCGCAACTTCTTCGGCGGCGGCCACTTCGCCGTGTCGACCTTCTTCGTCATCTCGGGCTACGTCCTCTCCTCCAAGCCGCTGAGCCTGATCCACGCGGGCGAGCAGGCCAAGCTCGCAGACAACCTGGGCTCGGCCCTGTTTCGACGATGGATGCGACTCTACATCCCGATCATCTGCACCACATTTATCTATATGACCCTGCTGCAGCTCTTCAACCCTTGGATGGAGAACGTGACGCTGCAGTCCAACTACCGCGACGAGCTCTGGCACTGGTACGCCGAGTTCAAGAACTTCAGCTTCATCTTTAACACGAGCGGGGAGCTCGGGATGAGCTACAACTTCCACCTGTGGTCGATCCCGGTCGAGTTCAGGGGCTCCATCGTTGTCTATACGGCCCTGCTGGCCATGGCTAGGTGCACCCGCAATGCGCGCCTTTTGCTGCATGTGGTTCTCGTCTACTACCTGCTCTACATCGCCGACGGCTCCCACTTCGCCATGTTTGCGGCGGGGATGCTGCTCTGCGACCTCGACCTGCTCGCCGCCAAGGACGAGCTTCCGTCGTTCCTCGCCAGGCTGGAGCCGTACAAGACCATCATCTATTACCACTTCCTGGTGATTAGTCTGTACCTGGGCGGCGTGCCGTCTCACACCGCCGACGTCAAGGACCTGGCTCCCAACCGCGGCTGGTACCTGCTCTCGTACCTCAAGCCGCAGGCCGTCTTCGACTACAAGTGGTTCTACCTGTTCTGGGCAGCCGTGCTCCTCGTCGCGTCGACCCCCCGCATCAGCTGGCTGAAGCGCTTCTTCGAGACCCGCTTCTGCCAGTATCTCGGCCGCATCTCGTACTCGCTCTACCTGGTCCACGGGCCGATCCTCTGGACCATCGGCGAGAGGATCTACACGGCCGTGGGATTCGCCAAGAAGGAGCAGCTCAAGAACATACCGGGATGGGTCAACCGATTCCCGCTGTCTATGGCCGGGCCGTTCGGGTGCGAGGTGGCGTTCTTCTTGCCGCATCTCATTCAACTGCCGCTGACGCTCTACTGCGCCGAGTTGGTCACGAGGGCGTTTGATGAACCCAGTGTGAAGTTTCCTCAGTGGCTATATAAGCGGACGGTGGCAAAGCAGGTAAGGTTGCCGGCGTAAGGGTCTTGAGGGAAATAGTAAAAGGTGTGTTTTGCTACTTTGCATGGCAATCAACGGTATATACGACGGGACGTTTGGATAAAGTCAGGGTGGATGCAAAGCTGCGGGCATCAATCTCTCATCAGACCTTCGTCCCTTGGGTTTCGCGGGTTCATGGAAGGTGGCTGGCAGGGGGGCACCGGTCTTGGTGTCGTTCTTGGAATTTGGCACGCCTCGGTGGCGTTGAGGTTTAATATTATCCATGGACGACTTTCACGGTCAGATGGACGTTTGTCGCTGAAGGCAAGGTCTGTGTAGGTTTCTGTATAATATTTTGTGGTACTGTCGATGGGACCAGGTCAGAATAGCCTGCTCCAGCTACTCCAGGTCAGGTAGCTTCGGGCTGGGCCCTCTTCCAATTCTTTGTTCTTGTTTCCTTCATGAAAATAGCATCTAACAGAAACCGTACATGATACGACTGCCCAGTGTGTGTGTTCTTTGCGCGGATCGATCTCCACGCGTTGCAGTCTCGTCAAGCCACTCAACGACTTCCAGCAAGAGGCTAGTCGTTCCTGTTGAGAACGTGGTAGCGCTGGGACAACGATGACGTCAAGGCCAGCCCAACACGCGAAACCGACTGCACTCTGCCCGAGTTGGACAAGACCTCCCGGGAGCAATGCATTGCAGCCCGCCATACAAAACCTCTGCTGCAGCTGCTGTTCCCCACATGCACCCAAGCTCAACAACTTAAACAATAGTCCGCCGAAGCACATGCATTTTTTTTGTTGCGAGTGCACCGAAGAAACTAGGAGCCGACGACCACACCATCACCGCAACCATGATACACCACGCGATCCAATACTCTCAGCCACACGATAGAAAAAGGAAGTTAGAAGCGTGCTGCGGGTCGTGGTATTCGTGGCGTAAAGCCTCTCTTTTTTTTTCTCCTCTCTTTTCTCGGCTTCCATTGATCCGCGGTCAGATTTTTAAAAGAGTGTTTTGCATTCTAGGCCTCGGTTGTTCGCAGGTATAGCCAGATTTGGCTTGGTCGAGAGCCGGGGGTAAGTCTTGTGGCCGTGCGTTTCCTCCCGTGCGGTTGCTTCAATCGGTTGTCATATGTCACCGCCGAGATGGATGGAACTGGCCTCGTTGCAACTTGAGTTCCGGTGGTGGGCACTTGCGAGAACCATTTTACGGGAGAAACCTTGCCGAATATAGTATCGGGTTGACAACTTACCTACGTGGTAGTTGCTACCAGTAAGCTGCCTATGCCCAGAAGGTATTTATGTGTTACTTACCTTTCCGGGGAGGTAATCCAATCCTCCAAACCCTGTTAATCTACCTAGTACTAATGTTTAGCCTTGATGCATATTCGTTCACCTGGTGCTAACTGAAACCCACGTAGAGCCAACCAGTAAGATATCAAATGCTCTTTTTCATCATCCCATCTGTACCCCTCTGTCAGAATGAAAATCTCCCTTGGAAGTACGATTGTGTGAGGAAATTGTGATTGTTCCAACTTCAATGCATAAGTAAACTATGCAGTCGGAACGTCACCGGCCATTGCATGTCCTTGATTATCCATTCTCCGTAACTCTGGACTATATGAACTCATAGACGTTACCAAGTGTAGTGTAAGGAGAAGAAATCCTCACTAAGTCGTTCGGCGAACACACCTCCTTGGCACAACTGACAAACCCGGGCATCCAGGACTCGTGTCACGTAGTCAAGCGAGGGTGCCGTTTCATTGGGAAACTATTCAGATCAACTCAATTCCCGGAAGTCCTACACTCCGTAAGCGGGGTTCTTGGTTATCTTCGCTGCTGAAGGCATATTATACACACACCTATTCTAGACTTGGGCGTTCTTATATAAATCTAGCGGCACGGGCCGTAACCTCGACATTTCAGATCAAAAGTTGTCATACACTGAGAATTTTCTTTGTTTTTGTTCAACCCCAAACTGCCGATCTTCGACGTCTCCATTCGGTGTTTCCAAAGGAAGAATGTGACAAAATGGCCGCCACGTAAATTGCCGCCGTGAGATCATCGATACTTAGAACTCTGCTTTCGCTTCCTCACCGCTTGAACTACTTCGTCCATGATATGATTGAAGTGTGTCGGTAGATGATGGAGCAGTCCTGTGATTGGAGAGAGCATTTGGCGCTGGAAGAATAGTCACAGTGAGACTTTTGTTGACTGATCGGCAACAGAACATCAGCTATCTTGCTTTGCCTGGCAGTATCAAAGATCGAAGTTGGCATACTTGATGTTCGTATAGACTGTCAAGTGTAAGGCACCTACCGTACCTACCCACGTCACGGTGTTACCTCAGGGACCTTACCTACCTAGGTAGGTAGGTACACTAAGAATTTTTTTATCTCGAGTTATCAGAGCCAGGACGTGATGTCCGTTCATATACCGTCACCATAAAATTACCCCGATGTCGTACTAGTTCTGTTGCACTTTGGCTCTTCAACTTACTGTAGACAGAAACAATTATTATTATTATTATTCTTCCTACGCCGTTATGCCGTTAGGCTTGCCGGTACTTCTGATGCTAGAGATAGAAACAATTAAAAATAGTAGTTATTTAAGAAGAAGAAATTCTCTAAGTCGTCGCCATTATTACCAGCTAAGTGCATTTTGAAGACCACGAACTTGGATGCGTCGCAAAGCCGCAACGTTTTCTTTTTCTCGTTCGTTGAGGTTGGGGGTCGGAGCGCAACAATGGTGTTGGGGATATCAGTGCCAAGCAGGGTGGAGCTCCTGCCTGCCGGATGCACGGTGACTGCAGTGTTACCCGGGCATTTGAGTACAGGTACTGCCCGGTGGGTAAGGTACACACGTACCTTACCAAGTGCTGTCGGTCTCGGTGCCTGGACGGGATCTGACGAGCAGGTCTTTCTGATTCACTGGCGCTGTTGGGGTAAGACAATGCGGCCCGGGGGTTCTTTCCCATCTCGTCGCCCTGGGGTGGACTGGACACCATTGAAAGAAGGAAGGATCGACATGGACAGTCCGTGCCGCCCTAGCGTGCCGCGGTTCGGGTTTTCCCCTACCCCGCCTGCACCACTGCCCGCTGACTGCTGCCCGCTCTCGAGCCGCTGCACCAAAGCTCAACAACAACAACAACAACAACAGCCACCCGGCGAGCACATGCAACAGGAACACGACAACCACACATCATCGCCCGAGTTCGACAATGACAAGCCGCTTGACCACAACGGTTGGGAGGGGAAGCAGAAGCAGTGAGCAAGTGCGTGCGGGGGGGCCTAGGCAGCGGCGTCAAGCTTTTGCCAACCCCGCTTGATCTGCAGCCAACCACTTCATGGCCTTTGGCTTCCCTCACTGCCGTCATTGGCGCTGCTGCAACTGCAAGCGCAATTGCGGTGTGGTCGCTGGTTGCTAGTCATGGCGACGCTCATGGTCATGGTCATGGCCGCCGAACAAGGCTGGACGGAGGATCCAACAATTTCTCACCCTGCAACGGGCGGGCCACTGAGCCACTCTCCTAGTCCTAGGTCGTCATACGTGTTATCTCACCTCGAGCTCTTCCGAGACAGTTTCCGGTCCGGGCTTGTCGTCCGATCAATACCTCATGGGGCCGCTGCTGGTTCTTAGTCGGGGCGAGCCGTGAAGATCAATGAGCTTGATGAAGAGCACCGAGTGCGCCCGACCCGGACTTGAAGCGCCATCCTGTCTACCGCTTCATTGTCCGTCCAAACCCGCGCCCCGACGGTATCTCATAATCTCATCCTGTTCGACATCATGCTAGTGAGAGATCTGAAGCGTCTCGCCCTCATCATTGGGCCTCTCTGTGCACTTTTCCTCATCAGCCTCAAGTTAAGTCTCTGGGGAATACCAGTACGGCGGGATTCATCGTTGCGCGAGCAAATCAGCACCTTTCTCAAGAAGCCCGATATACCCTCCGTCTGGCTTGATGCCCAGCAAGATCCTCTCCGAGAACTGCAAGATGCGCAACAAGAGGCGCAGAAACAGAGCACCGAGGCTTCTGTCACCTCGCACGTGAGCGACGACACATCTCTCACGCAGTTCCCCAGCGACGCCGGCAATGGGACGCATCACGAGGTATTCTCCGTGTCCACCGCCGACAAGGCCTACTTCTCCATCCGGCTCGGCGACGCTCCAGCTTTCAACCCAAACATAATCCCACATCCGACGCGCGAGGGCAGATGGATCGTCGTGGCACAAAGGCGGCGCGTTGGCGTCAACGGCGGACCACCCGAGCCCAGCGTCTTCCACGTCGAGCTCGTCTGTGACGCCTCCTTTGTCGACGGCGTGCTTCAGTGTGTCGATCAGCCCATCATTCTCCCCATTGCCGCCACCATCGGCCAAGACAAGTGCACCGGCGACCTCTTGTACATGGGATGGAACGTCGGGCCCCATGACGCCCGCGTCTTCTACGGGCCCAGGAAGCCCTACACCATTTTCGGGTCCAACAGCGGCCTTACATGCTTCGGCATGTGGATGCAAGACTTCCGCGTACTTGTGGATTGGGGCTTCGACATGTTCAACCGCGACGACTTCCGACTCGCGACCGAGGTGCAGCGGCCCCCGCCATACCAGCTCGTCGAGAAGAACTGGTTTGTCTTCTGGGACCGCGAAAACGAGATGTACGCGCACTACGACGTGGTGCCCAAACGGTCGTTCGCAAAGCTCGAGCCCGATGGCTCTGTCGGCCCTGATCTGGCCCCAGCGGCGCAAGATGCGAAATGCCTGGAGCGTTACTCACCCAAGCTGGGCGATGCCGAGCACGAATCCATCCACCAGGCAACCAACTCGCTCCGCATCACCACGTGCAGGCGAGCTGACAGGTCCTGTGAGCCCAACGATTCCAACACATTCCTCTTCACCATCATTCAGCACAAGACGTACTATGACTACCACAGCGAATACGAGCCGTACGCCATGGTCTTCCGCCAGCGGGCGCCGTTCGAGCTGCACGGAATCTCCAGGAAGCCAATATGGATCCACGGCAGGCAGCGCGTCAACGACAAGCGCACCGAGATGTTCTACATCGTGTCGATGAGCTGGAAGACGCGCGGGCAAAAGTACCACGGGTATATGGATGACGTGCTTTTTCTGTCATTTGGCGTCGAGGACAAGGAGCCTGGTGGCATTGACGTCGTGGCGAGCGACCTGCTGACGGGGTTGGGGTTGTGCTCCGAGACATGATGCGTGATGCGTGATGATGCATAATGCAGGCACGGAGTCAACGTTGCTGCGCGACAGGCCGGGCGAATGATCTTGTGCCAGACGGACGAGACGGACGCACACACGCATGCGGTTTGGCTTACTGGTCGGTGGTGCAGCGAGTGGAATACCTTGGTTTCCTCGCTCGGGAGTCAAAGGCTTCAATCCCTACCACTTGCTCGGGTCCCACTCCTTGTCCTGCCTCGCCGATTGAGCGAGCGAGCGTGCGTGCGCACGGGTTGGGCGTACGGGTTAACTCCACGTGTTTCCCGTCCTTCCCGGTCCCGCTGCACCCGCATTGGGCTGAATGTCATTTTCACGACATGCCCCGTCGCCGCACCAGTCACGATTCTCCAAATTCCTGTTCGGGGTGTGAGTGGGTGTGAGACAGGCATGCAATCACCGCACATCAGAGATACGTACCTAGTGTACCACCCAACAAAACCTCAGCACTAGCTTCCATGCAATGGTCAGTCGCATGTGGCGGCGCCGATCATCACATCCTGACTGGAGGGCCGACCCCGCAAGCAAACACCTTGTTCCCCATTCCATCCTTCAGTTTCTTCTCATGTTTTGTCCGTTTCTTTCCTTAGTATTCTGGATCTGACGCCTTTTCTTGTTGTGTTGGGGTTTTGCTTGCGTACGACGTGTTCCACAGAGCGCAGCCTCGTCAAGGTGAACTCTATCCCATCTGGCTGTTCATGAGACGCACTCGTTATGCCGTGCTTGGTGAAAACGCGGTTGCACGCCGGATTTGTCATGGGACCTGTGCGCCACACCACACCATATCACACCAGCCTTGCCTTGGACTACCCAAAGTTGTTATTTGGGCGGGATGGCGAGAATACACAAGTTGGTGTGCTTGCTTGCATACATACCTACCGGTCACACCCGATCTTCTTCACTGTCATGTTAAGTTGTGTTGCATGAATCGAGCCGCATTTTCGGTGTGGTCGGGGCTGCTGACTGTTGGATGATTTGGATGTCTTGGGCATGGGACACAGGTCTCTCGTCACGGTGTCGTTCTATTTGTATGGCTGGCTTTGGCGAGGTTTGCCTTGTGGCACGGCGTTTGGCAACGGAATTACAAACCGGAAATGAGGAAAAGGACAGAGCAGTCTCGATATCTGGTCTGTGGGCGGCTTTTGGCTTGAGACTGGCAGGAAAATGGGATGCTATTTGGGAGGCGGACTTGATGAACCACACACCCCATAGTTGTGTTGACGGGCTAAGAGGTCTGGATTTGCAATCACGACAGGCAACACTCGAGTCTTTCTCATTGTTCTTTCCAGCTGTCTCTTTGAACCTATGCGCGAAATTCTCGTTTTGCTTTCTGATCATGGCATGCTTTGACGTCGGGCCAATGGTGTCCCTTATCACGGAACACAACCTGTTGTCTCCAGTCTCCGAAGCGCGCCCGCTGGATCCGGCGTCGCGATACCTGAGCGCTCTATCTCTTATAAAGACTCGAAACACCCACTTCAGACTGCTCATTCACTTTCGACATAGCCACCCTCAACCGCCTTTCTGTGAACCCGTTCTTTGCTCATCGTCCGCTGTTCCCTTTCCTTGGCAATGCCCCATGCTACCCACATCTTGTGCGCGCCCCTTCCATTCTCCTGCATCGCTCTTCTCTCTCCCACCCACAGCCTCGCCGTCAGTCGATCCTCGAGGCGGTTGCGAGGCGAAATACGCAGCCGTGCTATGGCCGTCGTCTCGCAGGCGCCACCCGTGGCTCTCTCTCTCGCTCTCTCTCTCATTTCGCAATATATTCCTGACACGCAGTCATCTGTCTTTGCCTTTTCTTGGCGTGGCCAGTTTTTGTGGTTTATACTCATCATACTCCAACTTTTGCACCGTCCGGCTCTCTTCCTCTCACCTGATCGCTACCTACCTACCTGACAGCTTTGGTCCGGTCTCAGCTCCCTTTACAGGTAGTTATTGTGCCTTTGCGCAACCGGAGCGGAAAGTACCGGCAAGGCACGGGATAGAGAACGAAAAAGCATTCCATTGCCCGAGCCTTGTCTGACTGTTCAATGTTCGCGTGCCCTTTTGCCCTTTCGCTGCTCACCTGTTCACCGAGTTTGTTGGGACTGGAGGTCATGTATATATGGTATGGTTATGATACGACTCACCGTGCTTGACCGAAAGGAAGGGGGCGCGGTATGAACTTGAGATATTTACTTCACAAGCCAAAAAACATGTTTGGGGAGCGGCGAGGCTGGCTGCCGTCGAGGGGGAGCAGGACTTTGTTGCGTATCCCACATCACCTGTAAGGGACTCGATGTTCAAAAGTCCTGTGGGGGTGTGGGATTAACAAGATACCCGGCCTTTCCTTGCCCTACCTACTAGTTACCTGTTGACCTGGTATGCGAAGATGGCGAGTGATGGCGACCGCCACGCTCTTCTGGCTAGGTTATGCGGGTATCACATGGGGCGGGGGATCAACTCGCTGGATTGAGTACATGTAGTCACTTGAGAGACATCATGGACTTCATCACGATGGTGGGAGTTGACCGGGGGGAGGCTACGGAGGGTTCAAGCATACATACATCTTCACTGGAGACGGACGACGAAATATGAGGTGCCCTTGTACATCATTGTGATTGTAAAAGAGCCTCTATCTAAAGTAACGAATGTGTAAAGGAGATAACCCTGCCCGTGCGCGGAAGCAACTGTCCATCTGCAATGCCCGATGTTTTTGTTTTGTGTTTTTGTTGTTTGGAAGTTCCCCACCCGTTTTCTGCTTGTACGTGTACGTGTATCACCGCAAACAAAAAAGCAAGACCAATTGGAAATCTGTTGGGTTTCAAGTTCGCTCATCCTAAGATACGAGGCAAGATGCAAAAAGGTAAAGCAACGAGGTAGCGGTGCCCCTTAAACGCCATACAGATGATCCGATAATAATAATAATAATACACATCCACCAAAGAGTCCTTCAACTCTCATATCATTTGGAATTCCACCTCTCCCACGCCGGCTTAGAGGTACTCGTACCTGCCCCCGCTCAGCCAGACCTTGCTGCGCCTCTTGCGCTCCCTGTCCACCTCCCCGTCGAACCGGCCCCGCAGGCGCTCGGTCATATCATCATCGGGATCGCGCCTGCGCATGTCCGGGACAGCGAGGCGGTCCATGGCGCGGCGCAGCTCGTGCACATCGGCATCGTCGCTGGGCTGGATCGGGAAGGTGCTGGAAGGCTTCAGGATGCCCTTGAGCGGCGGATCGAGGAGCCCGTCGGGCTGGATGGGTCTGTTGGCGATCTCGGCGTTCTGCCTCTCGCGCTTCTCGCGCTTGACGCGCGCCTCGTCCTCCCACCGGAGATGCTTGGACTTGGACGGCGACGTGCCCAAGAGGTTGGCGGGGTCGGACTTGCTGTCGTGGCGGTGGACAATGGTAGATGAGCGGCGGATGGGAGTGTACTTGGGCGGGACGGGCGGTGCGGGTGCGGAGGGCGGCGGCGCCGTGTAAACGGCATCGATGGCGCCCGAGCCCGAGCTTGAGAGTACGTCGAAGTCGGGATACTCTGCTGTCATCTTGCGGCGTCGCTCCCGGCGCTGCTGGCGCTGTTCCTTCTCGTCGTCGATGACCACGAAGCCCTGGGGGTCCTTGGAGTGCTGGCGGTAGGAGTAGTGGCCCAGATGGGGGTTGGTTTCCCGGTCGTGGTCGCGGTTGGAGTGTCGGCGGCTTAGCCCAGGGGCGAGGTGGATGGGGCCGATCGGGATACCTTGCGAGTA
The DNA here is from genome assembly GCA_033675105.1 of Podospora appendiculata. Lineage (NCBI taxonomy): Eukaryota > Fungi > Ascomycota > Sordariomycetes > Sordariales > Podosporaceae > Podospora > Podospora appendiculata. Next base: position 701,077 of record JAULSO010000005.1, on the reverse strand, counting down.
GTCGTGGTTGATGGTGCGTGGTGGTCTCTCCTGCTGGTCGATCACAACGTATTCACGAGGCATGGTGGACGACCGCTTGAGAGGCCGAGGCGATGGAGGGTCACGCTCATGTCGGTCACGAGGGTGGTCGGCAGCGTGGTGTTTGGAAGAGTGCTTGTGGTGCTTCCTTGGCTTGTGGGTGTCTATCACCTTGACGCCGTTGACGTAGACCCCAGTATCGTGCCTGCTGGACGGCGAGGGCGACTTGGACATGCGAGGCGATGGTGGGAGAGGAGGCAGATGCATTGGGTAGTAGGGCAGTGGGTTGCGCTCCGGAATGCCAATGGGCATGTTGAGATCTGCCTCCCCCATCTTGCTGAATGGAAAGCTACGGTTGTACGTCCGTACCTCCGGGTCAAGGCACATCTGGCCTTTCCGGCAAGTGTACGTCTTCTCCGAAAACTCTTGCGACCCATCGGCGTAGGTGTTGAAGTAAATCTTCTTGAGACACATTGTGCCGGTGTTGAACGTATTGGGTGAAGGTGGTTGTGACAGAAGCTCTTGGTCTTCAAGAAGCCCTGTATCGTGGTGGTCACTTTGCGACAGTGGGCGACGAGGCGGGAGCGAGGTGCCGACTGTAAAGGGAGCGGACGACGACAAATCTACAGGAGACTTGCGGCGGTGGTTGTAAACAGTGGTGTGGATGGTGACTGTGGGCGCGATGTCAATCGGCTGTGTCCGAGACGAAGAAGTCTTTGGAGTGATGCCCGCGTCGATTCAAAGACATGAGTACATAGGCCAAGGACGAGATGCGGGAGAGTTGATAGACGGCGTCGAGATCAGAGAAGTCGAGGTCGCTGAGTCGCAGAGATGTGTGAGGATGCTGGATATATACCTGGGGGTGGGTGGGTGGTTGTAGTTGCTCGCTGAGTGGTGTCGAGCTGTCCCGGTGTGTTGTTGTGCTTGATGTGTGTTGAGGGGGTGAATGGGCTGGGCTGGAGTGAGGTTGGATCTAGGGGTGGGCAGCCACTTGTATTAAATAAAAAAGCCAAGGTGAGCGTCGCGACTGGCGGGGAGAGGGAGGCAGCTTTTGATCCCGGCCAATCTCGCTGTGCCCATGCCTGTCAAGATGGGAGCCTTGCATGCTGGATCCACGCCCCTCCCTCGACAGGCAGGGCCTGGCCGCCGGGACAAAAACGGCTGCCTTCAGGACGGGGAGCGGTCGGTATGACAGCTTTTTGAGCGGGGTGCACCAGAAGGCTCATGATGAAATGGGGTGTGGACGGATCAGGAGAGGACGCCAAACGGCCTCCGTGCACGGCGCAGGCCAATGGCTACACAGCCCACCAGGGCTGAGCTCCCATCAGGAGGGCCCGGGTGACCGCAATGGGCATAGCTGACGGGGGGTTCTCCAAGGTGTGTGCGGAGCGGAGAGTACGGACGGGGGAGAGAGAGGGAGCCGAACATGCCTGAACATGCCTGGAAGAAGCGTTCGGCGTTGTGTTGGGCACCCTCCACCCACCACACCCTCCTCCCATGAGACCGCCGCGCATTTCGTCAAGGAGACTTGGAAGGAAGCTTGGCTATTTCCCTCCCGTGCCGTTTTCCCCACCATTGCTCCCACAGATCGTGTCATCCATGGCCCTGGCTCATGGGCCTCGTTTGGCCGTTTGCTGGCGGCGCGAAACGGGATCTTGAAGGGAGAGGGAACCCACTGGCTCTGGGCGCTCGCGGCCACACCCAACAGACTGGAACCGAAAACCCAGCAGCGCCAAAGCCCGTCCGCTGTTGCAAAAATAGCCCTGAAATCCACGCAGAGTACCAAATGCAGGCCCAAACCGCCGCTCATCAAAACTTCGCTCAAGAAAGATCGCCTAGTAAGGGGATCGCGATACCGACGATGTGGTTGACGCGACAAGCGAAACAAAGTTGCAAGAAAACGCCAACAACTGGTGAAAGGGCAAGCCAGAATGCATGCAGGTCATCCAAACCTTCCGTGTGGGCGCGAGTGAGTGCATGCGGTCCAGACTAGCGGGGAGTGTCCTGCAGCCTGTGGCCATTCCTGTTGTGTGCCCCCATCAGAAAAAAACGTTCAAGATCTTTGTGGGATTGCATTGGCTAGATCGGGCCAGCTTTGTCGTTCGGCGTCCTGAGTCACCGTCCGACAGCACAATCCGAAATGCCGGAGCGAGTGACATGCATCAGGTGCCATCCCCTTCTAGGTTCCAGGCAGCATGTTCTCGTCTGCCCGTGGTTTTCTTTGGCCAGAGCTCTGCCTGTGCCTGTGACTGTGCCTGTGCCTAGGGAGACAATAAGTCCAACTGCAGGGTGCGTGAAATGCCCTTGGAGACACGAAGTCAATCAATCAGGGTGTCTGTCGGCTGTTGCCGGGAGTTGGCGATGCGAGGAGGACGGGAGGCAGCACGCGCAGTTGACGGGTTACTGCGCAAAGCTTCCATGAGCTCGGAAGCGACCCACCAGTCCGTCGCAAGGCTGTCTCGGCTGTGTTCGCTGTGTTCTGCCATCCATGCAACGCAAACCACGACGTCAGTGGACCGAGAGCCAGCCTCCCCCCTCGCCGTGCAGTGTCAAACTGCGGAGACAATAAGCGACGGAACCCGGTTGTTTATCGCTCCTTGCCAAGTTGCCATATCCCGTACTCGCGACTCCACTGGACATGTGAGCCCATCGTCATGTATTGTCCACTTGCATTGTGCAGAGCCTCATCAGTCTTGATGTCAGCCATCAGCAATTTCCTGTCAGCTACCGGAGGCGAAAGGGCGCAGGCGTCCTGTGCTGTGCCTGTTGGTTGCAGAGAGCTAATCTCATGCAGGACTTGTTTCATGGTTGACGATGTGCTTTCCAGCCCTCTCCTCTCGCCTTCAATAAGTTGCCTCCGCACGATGCTTACACTACCAGATCCGTACGCCAAGACGAGCGAACAAGAACACTGGCAAGATCCCGAATTGACTGCCTTAATAATAGACTCTGGTCTGCTTGCCACCGGAGTGCCTTGGGAAGGCAGGCAGCTAATTGGGTCTTGGATCAACTCCAAATACGGGATCTCCGTCTGGTCCCTGGTAGATAACGGAGCGATTCTGCTAACGAATCAACACAGGTTGTACGCGTCGGGAACCCAAGCCGACACGATAGTTTGGTTGCTCCACTGATCCAGGCGGCCGGCCACATTTACACGTTGACACTCTCTCACCGAGGTGAGCACGTCACCGGACGCGGTTCAGCCTTGCCTGTGGCTGCCCAACCCATAAGCAAGCGGCCGAGACCCCGCCCCAAACCGCTGGAATTCTGCTGTGTGTGTTCCCTTATGGCCACGCAAGCTCCTCAGCCGTTCTTAAAGGGGCCTGTGACTGATTATTTGTTGGAAGTTGCCGTATCACAGGCGCATCGTAAGGCAGGTAGATAAATGTCCGGCCAACATTGGTCAGTTCAAACGCCGAAACCCAAGTCTGATTGTTTTGCCATCGCGATGGCGAAGAAGACAGCAGGTGCCCCTGACTAAAACATCGCCATGCTAAGCACCATGAAGACGAGAACATTTCGAAATGGTGAACAGCCAAGCGCCTAAAGCTCGCGAGTAGAAGAGTGTGGAGGACGACTGTCGGAGATTAACAAGTCGCACAAGGAGTTCAGCCCTTCCAGAAGCCGATTTTGGCACGATCGTCCCGTCCCGCTGGTTGGAGGGTGCATGCGATCCCGCGATGCTGGGAACACTCCGCAGGAACTCTGAAGCGCTGTGGACGGGGCTGTACTCACGCCACCACCCACCACGAACACCATGGTGGGCGAGCGATTGTTGGGCCAATGTTCCGTACCTGCGTCGCATCGAGCTTCCGGGATTCAACGCACCGGGGGCACCAGCTGCTCGGCCAATTGATATTAGGCATTGGACAATTGAAGCTGTCCTGTAGTAGACATGCTTGGGGTGTGAAGTTCTTGATTGGCGAAAATGCTTGGCGAAACGCCCGTGATTCTTTGAGGCGAAGCTTGTTGCGTGGAGGTGCAATGCGAATTGCATCAAATCTGTAGCTCGATGAGCTTGCGTGCGACTCGTTGATCAATGCATGGAGCGGAAACCGACAATGCAACCCGCGGGTGTCCGTAATGGTGGACATAGACGCCTCTCTTGTGCAGCAAGTCTGGAGTCGGGGTTGTCATGGTCGTCAGTCTGGGCCAGTTCGAGCTGGTGCTTTGTTGATTGGAGCGGGGATGCCGCTCATGACGATGCATGCAAGTATCTTGATGTCCCGCTGGAGCCGCCGGTTGCTTTGCTTTGAGAGCGGGACCATGGCAGAGCTTACCGTGGCGGTAAAGGGTGTTGCTCCAATGCCTGGCCATTATCGCCGGGTTTCTTTCTGCCAGTGCACCAGCGACCCGATAAACGACCACGCGCGAAACAGTCGAGGTGAGAGACGCCAGGTGAGAGACCATTGTCGAAGGCTCCGGTCCACTGGGCTCGTTGGCCAACGCCGAAGCAGAAACCATTTGGGCATTCGGGGAAAAGTTGACCAACCCCGTCGCTGCTTTGCAGCACTGGTGGTAATCCCAAAATAGCCACCTCCCAGTACCGTGCCGTTGGTAGCAGAGTTGCTGTCTTGTGCCCCTGGAATCTCGGCATCGAAACAAGTCTCCACGAGCAGAGAAGAGCTGGAGGTTGAGTGGCGGAACCCAAGTCAGGCTTTCATTCTCGTCTGTCAGGATTTTACGGATGAAGTCGCGAGAGGTAATGTCGGCATCCAACGGAGTTGCCAGTCGAGTCCGGGTCCTGTGAGATGCATTGCTGCCGGGCTAACTTCCTGCGGACTCGGGCGTTTGGGTCCATGTGTTTGACGGTTCGATGGGATACGTCAGGTACTTTTTCATTTGTAGTGTAGACAGAATCACGAGGCAGATTGATGCAGTTGCGGATGGTGCCAACTGCGGATTGTGTCAGTTGCGGATGGTGGCAGTTGCGATGCGGTTGCGGATGGGGCATGGGAGACAGCTTCCTCACTTCTTGTGTTGATGTGCAAGTGCAGATGCGGAAAGACCCATCCTCCCGTCGATCCATGGATCTCAGCGCCCGTGCCCTTCGAGGCAGCAGCCTATCGATCGGCAGACGGTCGCGCTGTCGCAGTCAGTCTTGACGTGGGGGGCGGGGGAAGGCACCTCTCAGGCACGCCAGGCCACTGGGTGGAAGTGTGGGGTAATTTCCTGCTCGAGTTGATGGATGGATGAGCACGTTCGGTTGACGGGTTCATCGGTCAAACAATTTTTGTTCGCCCAAAAATGACGTTGACATCTGAACTATTACCGTGACTACAAGTGTACCAGACCTGATTTACTCTCCCATTCCATGACCACCTTTTCGTCCCCATTTCCAAATATGTTGCCACCCACATCTGGGACCAGCATGATCTCCACAATCGCGGAAGAAAATGCAGAGGAATACGAGACCATGGTGCACGAGGCCACGTTCTCCTGCGTCGCCTGGACATCGCCAATTGCCCAGTCGGATTCACCAAATTCCGCCGTGACGCGTCTTCCATTGTTTCTTGAGCCTCCGATGTAACCAATCTCACCGAGAAGGATGATAGTGATGTTGTCCCGTGCGTTTCCGGTTTCTGGAGCTTGACAGACAAAGACTTTCTCCTATTTAAAGTCTTAACTGGACCCCAGAAGCAAGAGGATCAAAAATTCAAGGCATGTTCATTCAGAAAGATACCTAAGGTACGGTGAAGAAATCCCAATTACTGACCCATATACCCACCCATCTAGTCCATCCACCAACCCATCGACGGCACACAAATCTGACCGCTTATTGCATCCAAGACTAGCTGAAATACGAAGAAGAAAGATCCCTCTAGGATAATTAGACGCTCGACAGCTATTTCGCCAGCAGGGGCCCCTTTCCAATTCCCCTTACCTTGAAACCAAGCCCTTCCAACTCCAACAGGTTGACAACGTTTCGGCCGTCGAAAACCCAGCGCGGCTCCTGCATCATGCTTGCTACCTCCACCCAGTCAACCATCTCGCCCCCGTCTGGCGTGCTTCCAGCGCCAGTACCGCAGTGACTGCATCCTTCCGGGCAGGGAGATAGTGGCTTAAGTCTCCCCAGTGGGTTGTCAGATGCCGCCGAGATGTCCTGGCTGGCTAGGTCTTCCAAAGTCAGGATTCCCATCTCCGAGAGACTCTCATCCTGGATGCTGCGGATCATGGCGTCGTCGACCGTTTTGACAGCCTTCCCAGCTGCCTTCACTGGACGCCCGACCTGAACGCCGCGGAACTGCTCCCATTGTGTCAAGACACAGATGGCGCTGGCGTCTTGAACCGAATCTCTCCAGCCCGTGCAAATCTTGATTCTTTCGAGCTGGCTCAGGCTCAGTCCAATCTTCTCGATCTCTTCCAAGATCTCGTCAGAGGCGCAGCCCGGATCGAAGATGGCAATCTCGCGCGGCATCTCTTCCGCGAGAGACTTGATGATGTGGACCGCAATGCTGTTGCGCGTGTCGTTGGTCCCGTCCTTGAAGGCGAATCCGAGAACCGCGATCTTCTTTCCTCGAAGAGTACCGTTTAGTTCGCGGACAACGTTCCGTGCAAATCGCTGGCGCTGGTACTCGTTGATTCTCAGCACACCCAGCCAATAGTCTGCCACGACGTCAAGATGCAGCTCCCTGGCCAGGTAAGCCAGGTTGAGGATATCTTTTTCAAAGCATGATCCTCCGAAGCCAACCCCTGCCTGCAGGAACTTGCGGCCGATTCTCGTGTCCTTGCCGATAGCAAGACTAACATCGTCCACATCGGCGCCAAGGCCGATTTCTTCGCAGATGGCGCTGACAGCATTAATGCTACTGATGCGCTGTGCCAGCATCGTATTGGCAACCAACTTGGCTAGCTCGCTACTGAACGTGTTGACGGTTACAATGCGCGCTGCTGGTACCCAGGCCGCATACACATTCTTCAGAGCTGCAGCGGCTCGAAGACCAGGCAACGTTTGGGCACTGCCGATCAGGATGCGATCTGGCTGCATCAAGTTCTCGACGGCGGTGCCTTCGGCAAGGAACTCGGGGTTTGACAGAACCTCAAAGCTGATCTCCGGGCGGTGGTAACGAAGCTGCGCTTTTGTCAATCTTCCCCTCGGGCTGACCAAATCCTGCATTCGAGAGTAACTTACAATATCTTGGATCATTCGAGCGGTGCCGCACGGGACGGTGCTCTTTTCGACAATGATGGTGCCTTCTCTGGCATTCTTTGCCACGGTTCGTGTGGCACTCTCGACAGCACTGACGTCGGCCATCGAACCAGCACCGAGGCCGTGAGTCTTGGTCGGGGTGTTGACGCAGATAAACACAATGTCTGCCTCCGCGATGGCTTCGACCACCTTCGTCGAGAACACCAAATTGGGCTGGCGTGCCTTGAGTTCGACAGGGCTAGCGAGTCCGGGCAACGAGACAGTGGTTTCGAGAGTGCCGTCTCGGGCAGTACGCACAACTTTCAGCAGGCCATCTTCGTGAATTGGAAGATGAGCTGAGTTCCAGTGCGCAACGCGCTGGTCATTCAGGTCCACGACGTTTACCATGACCTGTGGGTTGTGATAGGCGATCACCGCAGCAGTTGGGCCACCTGGTTTGCATAATCAGAAGGGCTACAACATACAACATAGAACGGAGGGGGGTCTTACCGACGAACCCGGCGCCAACAAAGCAGATGCTCTTGACTCCCTTCGCAGCTTGAGGGGCTTCCAGGGCACCTGTCTCCGAGGAAGGAATGGCGTCCTCAATGGGGGCTTTGGACTTCGGATCCGGTGAACCGGACCGGGAGCTGGGCGGGGAGGTATCGGGTGTGCCTCGGACCCACGGGTTGGCAACCCAGGAGCCCGGTGTCGAGACTCCCGGGCTGAGTGCTGAGGCGATCGACTGGGTGCTCGGGAGCGATCTGGTAAGCTGGCCGTGTGGGGGAAGGGCCGTCTGCGCCACCACCGGTCCTTGAACGCTGCCCATGATTGCCGCTTGAATTGAAGAGCGCGTGAGTCTGAGTGTGACAGAGTTTCGAGGCTGTTGCCGTTCAGAGACTGTCGGAAGCATACATGAAAAACGTGGTGGTGGTGGTGGTGGTGGTGGAAAAGGTGTCTGTCTCGGCAAGAATGAATCGGCGGTATTCCAAGAATCTGGGATATATATCCTTTCATCGAGTCGACATAAAAGAGGCGTGATCCGCGTCTGTCGCGAAAGCTTTACCGAACTCTTGCCATGCCCAGACGTTAGGTTGTCCGCATGTGCGAACACCACTTGCACGCATTTTGCAGCAATCCATCGCGATGATCAACAACGGTAAACACGAGCCCCTTGCCATGTCCGGGCGTCCATCACCGAGCAGCCACCTCGTCATCCGCCCGGCAGCGATGGACTCGACGCCGAGGTAATCTTCCCCGAGGGCAATCTTCAGCTGGCCGGGCGCTGCTGGGAGGCTCAAGCAGGCGGATTTCGCGCACCTGCGATCGCGCGTGAATAAGGGGGGAGATCTTCGCCGCAATCTGTGGTTGTGCGAGCCACAGTCCACTCGGATGCGGGCTCGTCGCTATGGGCTGCAAGGACGCTTCGATGATTGTAGGCACCCGCTACCCCGATCAATCCTCCAAGTTCCGCGGTCTTCTCCGCTGACGCTGTGGACCATGAAAGGCCCGAATACGAGAAGATCACGAAAAAGAAAGTGTTTCTTGGCGTGGCGGCCACGATGGAGCAAACGGCAGCGCGCTGTGAGACACATTCTGCAGCAGTGGAAGATCACAATGCAACTACTACCGTAAAAGATAGGCTCTCCTTGAGGCTCCCCCCGTCAGACGAGCGCACAGGCGAGTGCGTTGCGATGGGCCATTGGGCGGCCCGTCGATAACGACTGCAGGGACCCGACGCGCTTGATTGGGACGGGGCTGGGCTGTCACCAACGTCCCCGGGCGCCATGGCTGAGGTGTCACGGATAACGTGGCCGATCTGCATCCTATTTGGGGTCTCCTTGCCAGCCCTGCACCGCACCGCTCCGCTTGGCCTTTTTCTACCTACCTTGCCTCAGATCATCTACCGCATTACCGACGAGCGGTGGTTGACAACGCGGGCCCCTACAACGGGCCTGGATGGTTTGTCACTGGCAGTGTGCGGAATCTCCAGTTTCGCCGTCTCGTCAGGCCCGGCGTTCATCGCAAGTCCCAAGCCTTGCCTTGGCGGGCGATTGCGAGTGGTTGCTTCCTTGCCTGCTTTTTTCCTGCTACGGATTGTACACGCCAGTGTTGTAAGTGGCTTCCCGTCCATGCCAAGCCCCCACCCTTGCTCGTCATCTGCCGCAGTAAGCAGGCTTGCACACGCCCCTTCCTCTTACATTGTCCTCACTGACTGACCGTTGAGCATCCACGTTTTTGATACCCAGGACGATCACAGCTTCAAGCGGCGGGAACTGGACACTGACACAGAACCGCAGTGGTACGCGTTCCCTGGGGCAGTGCAGGGCGGCCTTCTGCTGCTTTAACGGCGACATCTCTCGCTCCAGCAACATCAACTTCTCTACGCTTTCAACGCCAGAGTTGCCCAGGATGTTGCTGCTGCTCGGACATGCCCTGGCCGTTACACTGTGGGCCAGACACAGCGCTGCCAGACATATCGCCCACCAGTACAATGCTACAATCTGTGGCCTGGGGAGCTATACGAGCCCCTCCAACAACCTGACCTGTACGCGCTCGCCTTGGACCGCATGAACCCCGGACCGAGCGTCCAAACACTAACTCGGCATTGCAGTCAATTCCAACGCGTGGAACCCCGACAGCCCAGGCTTCCAGTGCCTCTCCGTAAGTTCACCGTCCACTCACCTTTCGCTCATCACCGCCCACCACCCACCGCCCACTCATGCCCACCCCCCTAACACAACGCCGCCCACCGTCTAGGTCCAGGACTCACCGCCCAAGTTCGACGCAACATGGGCCTGGGCAGACGATCCGGGCTCCGTCCACTCGTACCCCCACGTTAAGCTCACCTCGCCCGCCATGCCGGTAACCTTGTCCAATATATCGGCACTCCTTCTCTCCGTCAAGTGGTCCATGGGTCCTGGATCGACACCCCGCCCGGCGCTTAATGTGGACTCGACGGGACTCGCGGATCGCGAGACGGTCGCCAACGTCGCCTTCGATATCTTTGCCGATCGCAATACTGCCAATGCGCAGAACGAGACCACTGCCGAGACCGAGATCATGATCTGGCTCGGCAAGTTTGGCAGCGCCAAGCCCCTGGGGTTCGCCCTCGAGAGGACCTGCTTCAACCAGACGGTCAGCGACGTGGAATTGCAAGTTCATTTACTTTTACATTTGCCGCACCGTTGTGCTGCTTGATGCCGTGCTCGAGCTAACGTGTCTCAGCGTCCTCTACCAGGGACACAACGCAAGGGGAACGAACGTCTTCACCTGGATGGCAATGGCCAATCGGACCAGCTTCGCCGCAGAGATATCGCCCCTGCTCCAGTATCTCTGGCGGAACGGTCTGGTTTCTGCTGGCTCCAACATAGGCCTGGTTTCGTTTGGCTCTGAGGCCTACCACTCGGAGGGCAATGTGACCTTTTCTGCCTCGGACTTTGCAATGAGCGTCATCACGGGCCCAGCACCAAACCTTGCAGTCGGAGGCCTTCCCACGACTTGTGCCCAGCCTGAGGCTCCTCCCGATGAGTCTGGAGCTGTCTCACTTTACGCTCGAGGATCATGGCCATCTCGAGTGGCGATCACCACACTTGTTGGTGTTGTGGTTTATTTCCTTTGTTGATTAGAGAGGGACCTGTTGTGTCGGCTTCGGAGTCTTGGCAATATACCTGCATATACCCCTGTCCTCATCCTTCTGCGTCTGCTTTATCTCTTTGCGCCAGTGATCGTCCTATCAGATTTCCACCAGGCTGGGGTCTTGTCAACCAGGTCGCCCCTCGTGGCTCGTTGATAGGCTGCACACCGGGACTCACAAACACACCCCCCCCAGCAATGATCGTCTCCCATTCCGGTCGGGCATACTATCCAGGCTCGGGTCTCAAGATGTGCCCGCGCTCGCTGATACGGGAATATGCGGGCGTCGTTGTGTTGCTCGGTTGGCCGTCCTTCTTGTCCTACCAGGTCGGATCTCCGATGCATTTCTCTCACCATTTCGTGCCTTTATATGGCACCTTGTTCAACGTTTCAGTACACCAGACTGTTTGCTTCTTCAGCGCCGCTCAGAGACGACTCCAACTAGAACAACACTCTTTTCTTATCTAGAGCCGCGTCTCAGCCACCCACTGGCACCATGACACCGCCACGTCTTGAGCTTCGCCCTGGAACATCTGCGTCCCAGGGCAGCGGGCCCTCGCTCCGTGATCCGTTTCAGGATCCGTCCGATACGTCGTCGCAGGAGGCATCTTCAAGAAGGCCTTCGGGTGTATGTGGTAATACGCTTTCCACCATCGATAATCATGAGGTTGACATGTGCTTAAGGATCATGTCTCCCCACCTGCCGTCACGGCCTCGGGTTCCTCGAGAGTTGCTCCACCGAGACCGTCCCCCCTTGCGCCCGCTATTGCTACGCCGGCCCCGCTATCGCCTACCGTCCCAAGGCCCGTCGCTCTGAGGCCAGCTCCGCCCCGACCGGACCGTCCATTGCTTGTCCCAGACCAGGACACGATTGTAAGTTCTTCTTTTCTTTTTCAAACAGCAACATGCGTTAGTACCTGATCCAAGACTTACAAAGAGGCTAGACCCCGGCTCCTCCCCAGGAAGAGGTACTCAACAAAAAGACCGGCGGCCCATTCAGTTCCGATAACGATGTCGAGAGGGGGCCGGCGACTGCTGTGGCCGCGGCGGATCCAGAGAAGAACGGGGAACCACAGAAGAAGAGCAGAAACCCTTTCAAGCGTGGCTACGCCGCCTTCCGACGAACCTACTGCCCCAAGGAGGAGCCTGGCCTGGTCTTCCCTACTGGTCCGACTGACGAGGAGAAGCTAAGGTACCTCCATACCAACCGCATCCCGCTGTACATCTTTGGCATCTTCTCCTTCCTCACCCTCTCGGCCGGCATGTGGCTGTTCGCCGTGTGCGCCCCCATCTTTGCCTGGTACGGCGTGTTTGTCGGGTTCCTCAACATCTACCTGATGATCTCGTACTTTGTCGGCGTGGTCGGGCGGGACTGGGACTACAACGCGCACCTGGCGAAAGTCGAGCAGTTCCCCATCACGGACGAGTCGGCGCCCACGGTCGACATCTACCTGCCGTGCTGCTCGGAGCCGCTCGAGATCCTCGAGAACACGTACAAGCACATCATCCGGCTCGAGTGGCCGGCGCACAAGATACAGGTGTGGGTGCTCGACGACGGCAACCAGGCCGCGGTGCGCGCGCTGGCCGAGAGCTACGGGTTCAACTACATGGTGCGCGACGACCGACCGCGCCTGCGCAAGGCCGGCAACCTGCGGTGGGCCTTCTCCCGCACCAGCGGCGACTTCTTCGTCATCTTCGACGCCGACTTCTGCCCCCGGCCCGACTTTGTCAAGGAGCTCGTCGTCGAGCACCTCGCCGACGACAAGACGGCCATCATCCAGTCGCCGCAGTTCTTCCGCGTCACCGATGACCAGACCTGGGTCGAGCAGGGCGCGGGCGCCACCCAGGAGCTGTTCTACCGCGTCGTGCAGGTGAACAGGAATAAATGGGGTGCGTCCATCTGCGTGGGCAGCAACGCCATGTACCGACGTGCTGCCCTGGTGGACGTGGGCGGGACGGCGGAGATTGGCTTCTCGGAGGATGTCCATACCGGGTGAGTGATCTCAAATGCGTGGGAAACGGCGAACCGAACTGAACTGACAAAGATGAGCCAGATTCGGCGCCGTCGACCGAGGCTGGAAGGTGCAATATGTGCCGCTGTGCCTGGCCACGGGCATCTGCCCCAACACGCCGCGGTCCTTCTTCTCGCAGCAGATGCGCTGGGCGCGGGGCAGCACGACGCTGCTGACGACGCGGCACTTCTGGACGTCGAACCTGACGCTGATGCAAAAGATCTGCTACCTATGCGGGCTGCTGTACTACTCGGCCGTGTCGCTGGGCATCTTCATCTCGCCGATCCCGGGCACGCTGCTGCTGATCCTGCGGCCCGAGTGGTTCAAGTACTACAACCTGGCGTTCGCGGTGCCGTCGATCCTGTACGGCGCCGTGGTGTTCCGGTACTGGGCCAAGGCGTCGTACGGCTTCAACGTGCAGCACGTCATGGTGGTGCAGTCGTACGCCTACCTGACGGCCATCAAGGACCGTCTTTTTGGTATTGAGCTGCTGTGGGCCGCCTCGGGCGACAAGAAGGCGCACAAGAGCCACAAGTTCCGCAACATGCGGCTGCTGTGCGCGCTGTGGACTACTACGACTGTTGGGGGCATGGTTGCTGCCGTCACCTATCGGCTGCTGCATGATTTCCCCTGGTATAATACCATCCCGCTGATCATCCTGAACGCGTACAATCTGTACATCAACCACTACTTTCTGCTCGCGTCGTGGAAGTGGTGAGTTGCGGCACGCAGCCCCGGGCCCCTTCTTGGACAATCTACCTATTTTTTCTCACCAAGCACATAAATACTTGCACTCTTTCTTGCCGCTGCACCACCGACACACGAGTAACAAAGGTAGCTGGCCAGTGGTCTTTCCTTGAGAGGGAACTTTTCTTCATCTTCTTACGATCGTTTATGATGCTTCCTTTGTTCAGACTTAGTTATTAGGGGAACTGGGGGGTTGGACAGGTGATCACGACTTGGGATTGAGTGCAGTGAAGGAATTGGGATTGGGAGACTGAACTAGAAACAGACTGCGCTAAGATCAGACTTAATGAATGGGTGTACGATGGATACCTACCTCACCTGGACGGCCTGATAGATCATTTTACTACTTTAGACATTCGTACCGTGGTTCGGTACTCGGCCGTCTAGTTCGCGCGGGCTGGACCGTAATAATACATAATAGAGCGTTCAAGTTTGCCTTTCCATGACTTGTTGTGTTGCTGTCGAGTTTCCCCGGAACTTGCAACTGTTAACACTGACACTATTAACACTAACCGTGATCTCGCTTACATGACGATCGTGCACCACCTCGGCGGGTGCCAATTCAAGGGGTTCTCTCCCAGAACACTCTTACCCCAGCAAGCAACTGTACCACATCGACCAGCAAGGGGTCCTGAATCCGGCGTGAAACACCAGACGGTCCCTACGTTCGTCCGATGCTGCTGCGCTAGTCCGTTCTCGACTGCTCGCTACGGGGATCGAGGTCGCAACGCGTGCATGATGAGACGCCCGCCTTGGCATGATCGGTCCCCTGGACCATGGGATGGTGACATTTGTCCAAGCAGCTCACTGTGTCTGATGAGATATATATATATAGGTAGTCGATGATCTGCCTGCGCGGGAGATCTTGCGTTTTTGCTTTGCTTTTTGACAGTTTGTTTCGGTTTGATCTGTTTTTTTTTTGTGTCTACCGTGACCTTCGCTTCGTTTTTTTTGTCGTTCATTCAACAACGTTTCTTTTTTTCATCGCTATTATTTTTTCGGAACCGTCTGCGACGACCATACCTACCGAATCTATCAGTCATCATGAAGCTCTCTGTCATTCTCGCTTTCGGCGCTGGCGTCGCCTTCTCTGGTGAGACCAACCAACCCCAGCTCCCTTTGACATTGACTTCTATTTTCAATGCCGACCAGACATTTGACTAACCAATTCCGTGTTCATCATCCAGCCCCGACCATCTTCGAGCGCCAGTCGACCGCCTGCTTCGTCATCGGGAAACAAGTCCTCCCAGCGGAGGTGGCCACCTCAGTCACCGACGTCCAAGGCCGCATCAAATGCAACACCGCCAAAAAGACCCTCTCAGGCGTCCCCGACGTGTCCTCAGGCGCCGTGACCTTCTCCTCCATCAACTTTGCCGCCTCGTCGTCGCAGAAGCCGCTGCAGTTCGCGCTCACGACCTTCGCGACCAAGACCCCGCTGGCGTCCAACGACCTGGCCACGTTCCAGAAGCAGCTCGACGTGTACCTGGCCACCGAGGCCGGCATCCGCTCCGTCGGCGGGAACCTGGCCATCAAGGTGCCCAAGTTCTTCCTCGAGTTCCAGATCTCGCGCATCCAGACCGCGCAGGGGAACCCGCCTGCGGCTGCTGGGTTGCAGGTCGATCATCTGCGGGATAAGGTCACCAAGAACGCGGCGGGGCAGGCGCAGGCTTTATTGGATCAGGTTGTGGCGCTGGCGAAGGTGTTGGCTTAGATTTGGATATGTGGTTGAGGTAACTACCTGATAGTGATAATGTAGAGAGGAGAATGACAGCGAGGCCGGCCTTCAATGATGCTGAATGGGATCTTGTGTTTCCATCCCTGTTGAGCAGTATATGGAAAACTGATGTGACTACCTACGATTGGATAAAGGTAGTAAATAATATGGACATTCTCGACGGACTAATTACAGATACCCGTGGGAAATGTGAAATGTCAACATTCCTCAATCATCAAAACGGCAGAGAATTCAAAAACCGCAAACTCGAACCAGCCAAGCAAAGCAAAGCGTCTCCGTATCCCCCATGCTAATGTAGGCCATTACTTTCCCGGGATAAGCAACTTGCTCAAGATGGAATAAGGCAGGTCCCAGTTCACCACGCCAACGCCAATATAGGGCCTCACAAACCACCAGCCCGTGACGTAGAACCAGCAAATCACCCACACGTACCCCACAGTCCGGCCAAACATAGCAGACAGCACCCGCAGCCGACGCTTAGTCCTGGCATCTCCTCCACATATCCGCTGTGCAGAAAGCAGCGAAGCCCACTCGTGAGCCTGCTGCTGCTGCGGGCCGGGCCGCGCGGCGCCGTCCTCCCGGCGCATGGTCTGCTGCTTCTTCGCCTGCCTCGCGCTGCGCCGCCGCGAGCACAGGTCGATGACGACGCTCTCGAGCATGATGCCGACGGGCTGCAGGCCGAAAAAGATGGTGAAGTCGAGGATGACGCTCCGGAGCGGGTAGAAGCCGGGGGCCATGGCGCCCACCGCGACGCAGTGGAAGAAGCTGCTGATGAAGAAGGCTGTGGCCAGGTGGATCAGGTAGGCGACGCGCGAGCGGCCGGGGATGTGCAGTTTTTGGATGATGTAGTGGCTGAAGCCCAGGCAGGGCTGGCGGATGTACTGGTGCCAGTACTTGCCCCAGACGTTGGCTATGGTGTAGCACTCGGCGATGTCGCCGAACAACACCGGCCAGTCCTGTGTAGGTGGAAATCAACGTTAGCCCCCAGCTATCCAAGTCACAAAGCAACAGAGCAAGAAGAAGAAGAAGAAGAAGAAGAAGAAGAGAAGAAGAAGAAGAAGAAGAAGAAGAAGAAGAAGAAGAGAATAACTACGAGCAAGGAAACGAACGGCATACCTCAGGCTGGCTCAAAAACAACGCAACCCCCAGCGCGGCCACAGTCTCAAACTGCATCGTCATGCCCACATACGTGGTAACCAGCATCAGGAAATCTAAATACGCAATCCTTCCCAGGGTCGCCCCGTCCCAGGCCCACGCCATATCGGCAGGGAACACGACCTTGCGCTCCGCGAGCACGACGGCGTCCCAGACGAGGTAACACGCGAACGCGCGCGTGAGCTTCGCCGCGACGAACGCGGCCCGCGGAAACGCGGTAACCGGCGCATTCTCGCTTTCTTCCTTCTCCTCCCGCGTGCGCCGCGCTTTTCTCCTCTCGATGCGCTGCGCGTTGAGCCGCCGGCTGCCAAAATTCCAGCCGACCGCGCGCGGGGTGGAGAAGAGCGCCAGCGACCACCAGATCTTGGCCAGGGAGAACTCGCGCGGGGGGGCCGGTTTTCTGGAATCGTTGTCTTGCTGTCGTTGTCGTTGTTGCGGGGAAAGTTGAGTGAGGTCGTCTTCGCTGTCGATCCGCCAGAAGTCACGCTCGGGGGTATGCACAAGGAGACGCTCGATGACGGGCAGGAGGAAAAGCCACGAGCTGGTGAGGCCGTACCGCGAGCCGCGCGTGTCGCCGTCGTTGGCGGGCCAGGGGGCCGCGAAGGCTTGCCATTCCACGATCGTGACGATCACCACGAAGAGGGGACCGCGGCCGCGGAAGGGGGGCGGGAAGAAGGCGAGGAGGACGGTCAGGAGGAGGAGGATGTGTGGGAGCATGTCAAGGAAGCCGTGCGGGGCCGCGGTGGAGGTTGGCACCGAGGGGACCATGTTATTTGGCGATGGGGCTTGTGCGGTCGGGGGCATGGTTGCGGCCCATGTGTTTGTTGATGTGTGCTAGACTAGTGGTGATATCGGTGTTTTTGGAGGAGCAATAATAGAGTTGAATGTGGTGTAATTCGATGGTTGAGTTAGCAAAATCTCTGCTGTGGTGTTAATTACATTCTCTGATGGAGAGTTTTGGCTGAATAAATGGGTGCTGTAGATATCATATTTTCGGTTTACCGCAACGCGTCAGGTGGTGACGGCGATTAACCTGATCGTCAGCCCACTGCGGCTGTTGCGTGTCGCCATCTTGGTTCAAAATTTCGGGAGACCCCGACCCACTCACCGCAAAGGGGCCAGACGCGGCAGCGTGCGGGCTTGGCGCGGCCTGATGGGGCCTGGACAAAGCAAAGGACGGGTGATGTGGCGTCTCTCTAGGACCACTTCCGCGCATGTCGAATTCGAACTGTACTGTTTGATCGATCTATCTCAATTCCAAACGAAGCGCCGTTTTCTTTTCTTCCCTCTTCTATAGAGATCGTGAGTTATTCAGCCCAGTCACTGACAGTCGCTTTGGCTGTGCCGCTGGCATGCATGGTGTTGGTTTTAGGTCCATTTCATTGCTTGCGACGTAGAACTGGTACTAACAGTAGATATTCGTAGTATGAGGTCCAGGTCTGGCTATCATCTGCATGGTTCTTCTATCGAGCCGCAGCTGCAAAAGGGGCTGATTGACAGAGCCTGAGAGGATCAGACCCCGGCCGCGGCAACGATGCCGTGCGGCGGTGTCTCCCCGGATTTTGGTGATGCGTAGTTGCTGGTTTCAAGTTGTTCATAAACTAGGTGGGTCATTCTCGCGAAATCCCCATGATCGTGCCAGTGTGCACATTCCTAGTATCATTCAGTCTTCCTCGGGTCCTATTCAATTGCCAATATAATTCCAACAGCCAAGGCAAAGGAAAGAAACCAGATGAGTCCCCGATCAAGAAAGCCCAGGACTTGCGAAGTTATGGCGTAACACGGCAAGAGACACACATGAAAAGACGTTGAATCCATCTTGGCAACAGGCCAGGCAACAGGGGCCGGCCCCACAACGTCCCGACGACAGCACATCCTTTGTCAGTGACTTGTTCGCGGCCACACCCCGAGCCTATGGGGAGGTTCTTTTCCGTGCCACACGCCTACCTTCTGCGATCGCGTTCGCGGACAATATATGCAAGCACATTCTACCCCTACTCATGCCCGCAAGGCGTGCCTGGTTTGTAAAGAGAAAGCCTATGCATCAATCGACGGCCACTCGCCCGGGTTTGAAGCAATGCAAACTCAGTCAATTGATTATAAGACCCGACATCCACGGGCAACTGATTTCCATTCGGGGTATTAACCTACCAGGTAACCAGCGTCTCAAGACTGCCTTGAATTGAAGCCCATTAACCATATATCCCGCCACGACCACAACCCGGCGACCTACATAACCCCACAACACACCATGACAGAACAACTCGAACCGCTCTACCGCCCAGTCCGCAGCGAGGACCACGAAATCCGCCTCGTGATCCTGCACCCTTCGCCCGACCTCGACTCACCCCTCATCTGCGACCTAAGCCACACCTTCCTCCCGGACAAAGCCATCTCCTACGAAGCCCTCTCCTACGTCTGGGGCACCGACAACAACAACAACAACAACAACAACAACAACAACAACAACAACACCGCCCTCCCCAAACCCATCACGCTCAACTCCCACCCGTTCCAAATCAAACCCAACCTGGACTCCGCCCTCCGCTACCTCCGCCACCCCCCACCCCGCGCACGCTCTAGGTCGACGCGCTCTACGTCGACCAGACCAACATCCCCGAGCGCAGCAGCCAAGTCCAGCTGATGCGGACAATCTTCCGCAACTGCACAACCGACCTCTTCTGGCTCGGCCCCGACACTAACCACCGCGGGCGCGTCGCGGGTCATCTTCGTCGCTGGGCTCGCGACGCTCGACTGGGCTGTCGTCTCGGCGTTCCTGACGCACAGTTGAGGGCGCTGGGTCCCGCGAGCGCGTTCCACGGGCCGTATTAGCCATGGCAATGGCGTGTGGCGCCGCAACGCGCGGCTGTTTACCAACCCGCAGGTCGTCGAGCATCAGCGCACGGTCGGGGCGGGATTCGTGTGAGGCTACCTACGCTGCTGGACGTGCTGGCGCGGTTCAAGTGGACCAGGCTGACGGATCCCCGGGATAAAGTGTATGGGCTGCTTGGGCTGGTGTCGGAGGCGCATGGGATTGTTGTTGATTATGCGCTTACCACGCAGGAGGTGTTTACGGATGCCGCGACGAGGTTGGTGGATCTAGAGGGGAATTTGGATGTGCTCTCGCAGAGCCCGTGGCAGATGCATGGGAATAAGCTGAGGATGGCCGGGCTGCCGTCGTGGTTGCCCGACTTCGCGGCTGCCGGGAGTCCTGAGTTGTTGTTTGCCCAGCGGCGCATTTTCCATGCGGGCGGTGGGGGGTTCAGGGTGCCCTGCGAGGTGGTGGGCAAGGGCATGAAGGCGCTGTGTTTGGAGGGTATCTGGCTTGGGGATGTGCAGACAGTGCCGTCGCCCAATACAGATGTGGATGCGTTTGTCGAACGGGCGAGGGTGGACGTCATATCTGCTGACGATGTTGACAATGCAAGTGTCTATCCCGCAACCGGGGAGCCAAGGGTGCAGGCCTACAGCCGGACCGTCTGCGCAGACTGCAAGGGGTATCCCATCCAGGGGCTGACGGCGAGCGACGTCAAGACATACACGGCATCGCTCCGCAAGGCCATCCGGGACGACGGCGTGGACATCCCGGCCCCGGCCAAGCTGCCCGACGCTCTCGACAACAGGGTCACGCTGGACAGGATTTGCAACTGGCGCTTTGCCGTGACCGACTCGGGCCTGTTTGCCCTGGTGCCGAAGTCCACTGAGGAGGCCGACAGGATCGTGGTCGTCCCTGGGTCCAAGACGCCGCTGGTCGTGCGGAGGGCGGATACTTCTGTCGATGGGCTTGGTGGGGAAGTGGTGCCTGGATATTGAACAGGTGCCTGCGCATGCACCAGAAAAGAATATAAACAAAACAACTGAAAAAGAAGACTGCAGGCCACAGATAAGCCACAGTCACAGAACAACGAGCGTCTCCCTCTGATCACAGGGAGGCGGAAGCCCTGATCGGCTGAAAGTCTTGTGCAACTGATAAGTGGTGAATTTCTGATGTCTCTCTTTTTTCTCCTTTCCCTTCAGAAAAAGAGGAAAAGACGGGCCATAACGTTATATGTAAATACAATAACAACATCCTATCCCTGAACCGTGCATGACCCCTGACGGCTTCCTCGGACTGGCACACGCACCCCCCCCCCCCTTCCCCAAGCCCCAGGCCAATATATCTTTATTGGCGCGGCGTATGTGCACGGGTTCATGGATGCGGAGGTGGGATTGCAGGTTAAGAGGGGATGGGTCCCGAGGACACGGCAGCGGTTTGCCCTTGTCTGAGAAGCCAAATCCAGATATATTTTCATGTTCAGTGCCAGTGAATCAAAACAAGCGCAGACACTCATCCTGATCAGGATAGCAACGCAATCAACGCACTTTGAACCGAGATCTGTTTTTAATAATCATCTAAGCAAATTGAAGTCATAACGTTCAAATTCCCACAAACACCAACACCATGCAACTGAATGCCGCAGTCAAACCAACTCCCCCTTACCCCCCTAGCAATAATCACTGTGCCCCGCGCCGCCATCATGGCATCCGTTCTCGCAGTAGTTGACGAACCGGATCCAGCCGTCGCCGCCCGCCCCGCACACAAACGAGGACGAGTACACGTGCTTCCAGTCGACCGTCTCGCCCACCCGCGCCAGCTCTGCCTTCATCTCCTCTGCGTAGTCGCCTGATGTAATTTCACACGTTGTTAGCTTTGAAACAGACTTCAATGGGTAGGTACCTAAACATGGGAGTTCAAAGACGAGTAAGAAGGACTCACCCTTTCTCAACAGGTTGTAGCCGCAGTAGATCAGGCCGTTGGTGCACTTCTTGGCGGCAGTCAGAGAGGGGAGGGCGCTGGCGAGCAGGATGGCGACGGTGGCGGGTTTGACCATTTTGACGGGAAGAAGTATTTGATTTAGGTCGTGGATGGCCGTGAGGTTGAGTTGGTTAATATGATGTAACTGAATAAAAGCGAGGGTTGTTTGGGGGCTGTTGTGAGCTTTGTTTTTCTCGGCGCGATGGGAGCTGTGAGTTTGAAGCTTGTAATGCAGAGGAATTTGTTCAATCTGCACGGAGGTAGGTTCTTTCCTTTTTTCTTATATAAGTCTCTGTTTGAGTCTCATTTCGAACATTCTTTGATACACGATGCCGAAGAATCGAATGCATCTCGGCTACGGGCTTCAGTGTTGCTGCCGTCTGTCTACCTACCTACTGTAGCATCGGCTTTCCCGTCAATGGCTGGAGCCTGGATGCGGATATCACCGCCGGGCTGTGCTCTAGACCGACTCTTGTTGTTTGCCTTCGAGAATTCAAGCCAAGACTCTGCGCTGTCAGCACGCATGCGGTGATTGAGTTGGCGATTGGCTGTCTTGTCTGCCGGTGGGGCACGTTGAACAAACAGCCACTGATGTTCAGACATTTGGGAACCGATGAGTCCGTGTAAGGTAGGTAGCTTTTACGTAAGACTTTGGTGGGCTTTGGGTAGTGTACCCGCAACTGCCATAGCCACTAGAATTTGCTGGAATGCACCTCAGTGTCTTGAGATCGACCATGCTACAGGCTCAGATCAATGTTCATTAGCTGTAAATGGGTGCCTGCAATGTGGGCGGCCTGCGGTGTGAGACGCACCGGCCGAGAGTTGAGGTAATACCTGCCTGAATGTTACCGCAATATCTTCCGACAAGCATTGCTGAGATAATCACCTGTGTGTAGTCTTTGTCGATGGACCTCGTCTGTTCGGATATAATATAATATAACACGCGCAGATTTACCACGCATGTAGAGTGATTTCACTGCAATCTACCACGGCAGCGTCACGGCGCCGGTAGGACCTCCTCCTCCACCGTCTGTGGCAGGATATTTGCCCTCCGATCCATCCTCCTCCTCCACGGCTTATACAAAACAACAGACCCAAGACCAGCAACCACAAAGATACCACAAATGCTACCGCCAATAATATCAAAGTGGTCCCCAATCGCCTCGACGCCGTCCCAGAACGGCCCCTCTGGTTCCGCGACATTGTAGATCAGCGACAGCAGCTGGATGACGCCAATGAAGGCCGACACAAACACCGTGATTCCCGTCAGGACGATCGAGTAGTACAAGATGGCGACCGTGTCCCTGGCGAACGCCTTGTTTGTGTACAGCGCCATCATGAGAGCCCCGTCGGTGGTGTCCAAAAGGCACATGCCCGCTGCATTTCAACCAGTTAGCTTCATTTCATAGAGCCGTGATGAAGAGAAAAACATATCTCACCGGTAAACAAAATGGGAAAGATCAAGATCAACCACATGCTCGTCCCCTGCGCGCCCTGCATGCTCGCAATGCCCAGGATGGCAATCTCCGAGCTCGTGTCGAAGCCCAGCCCAAACATGAGCCCCAGGGGAAACATCTTCCACGGCCGGTCGACAATCCGAAATAGCTTGCGAAACAGATTCGCCATGACGCCCGCGCCCTCCAGCTTCAGCGCCCCGGCCGCAGCCACCCCGCCGTCGTCCTCGACGCTGCTACTACCGCTGCTCTGGCCCTCGGCGAGCTGCAGCTGCAGCCTCTGCTCGGCGAGCACCTCCCGCAGCCGCTGGACCAGCCGCCAGAGCACCCAGCCGTTACCAGCGCACAGCAGCAGGAGAAACGTCGCCGACACGCTGGTGCCGATGATCCCCCCGACGCGCTGGAAGTTATCGAACCGCTCGCGCAGCGCCCCGGACGTGGCGGCCACCACGATGCAAGTGACGACCACGATGGTCGAGTGCCCCAGGCTGAAGAAGGTCCCGACCGAGACGGGCTGCTGGCCCGAGGCGATCAGCCGGCGCGTCATCAGGTCGATGGCGCTGATGTGGTCGGCGTCGAGCGCGTGGCGCAGCCCCAGCGTGTACGACAGCACCGCCGGCGTGATCATGCGCGGGAAGTAGTGCAGCACCACCCCGATGGCCGCCCAGATCACGCCGTTGATCACCACCAGCAGGCTGATCAGCCGGACCGCCGGCGCGGGGATGGCCGCGAGCTTGCCGGGGAGCGAGAGGCGGGGGCCGCGGGGGAGGCGGAATCGCGCCATGGTCTGGTTTCAAACTTTGGGCGATTGCCGGCCTCGGTCCTGCGATGGGAATATTGTGGAAGAGTGAGAATTCCCCACGTACGGAACATAAAAAGTCAGGTACTAGTGGGGGGGTGGGTTTAAACTTAGGTCAAGTTTGGCAGTAATATAGTAATTTCAGAAAAGAGGAGGATCAAAGAGCGTCTCGTCCCGCTTCATGTCCGGCCGGTCCCGTCAGTTGCCCACGAAGTCGGAGTCAGGGAAGGTCCTTGGCGCAGCAGAGAAAGCGCGACCAGGTTCCTACCGAGCCAATTTTGTCTGCTTCAAAGCCAGTCAGTCAGTCCATCAAGGTCCTTACTCACCCACTCCCCATCGCACTTTACCCCACATCGGACGCGGTTGAATCTGCACGCTCGCCTCGGCGCTGCCCCTCACTGCGATAAGCTTATCTCTGCCGGTCTGCGAGAGGGGTTGTGGTGTCTGCGGTTTCTATGGGTATTAGTCACCGGTGGAGTCGTCGAGACGGTTACCGTCGGTGCTCGATGGAGTCGAGTAGAACAGCGTGAAGGCACGAGGGTGAAAAGGGGGTTTGTTGACAAAGGAAAGAACCCCTGAGAGACCTAATTGCTCGATGTTTATCTCGAGAGAAGAAACTGAAACTGTCGCTGGTGTGGGTGAATGGAAGGGCCTGAAACAGTGGTTAGAACCACGTGGATGGTACTAATTGATCCA
This sequence comes from Podospora appendiculata, assembly GCA_033675105.1. Lineage (NCBI taxonomy): Eukaryota > Fungi > Ascomycota > Sordariomycetes > Sordariales > Podosporaceae > Podospora > Podospora appendiculata. The sequence goes on along the minus strand of JAULSO010000005.1, from coordinate 676,901 downwards.
GTTCAGCGTTTCCACAGAATACAATGGATGGGTCCAGTAATCATAATAAAGCACTTTGTTGCAAGTGGGTGATATATCGCAAAATTACATGATACCTTACTCGGTCACCATGGCACGGTCACAGGTTTCGTGAAATAAGTAGAACCGAAAGTAATATCGTACGATCCCAGCCAACCGAAGAGAAGCAACGCTCATCTTCTGTGAAGAACCCCCTTGCCCATACAAAAGAAGAAGGGGTGCTAACTTACTTTCGATTCAAGGTTCCGTAGAAGTCGACAACGCTTACAGACACAGCAAGTGAAACAGGTTCAATGTTGGAAATCTCGGTCAACGATACTCAGATCGCCCGTGTGCAGTTTTAGACAATAGAAGATTTGATTCTGATTCTGCAGCACAAAGAACTTAGAAGACACGATGCTCCCTGGCTGCCGAATGTTCGAGCAAGACTCTCGTCGATCAGCTAAGAATATCCCTAGAAAGGCAGTATATAAACACCGACATCGAAGTTGATTTTCTCAGTCTGAAAGCCCATCATCCCTCGTCGCAGCTTGTGCTTGCCCATAGGACAAGGCACCGACCTTCAAAGCGACGTTCAACATACATTTCCGACTCTAACACAAAAACACCACAATACATCCGTTCATCCATCCGCCCGGCACAACAAACAAAACCAACAAAAAGACCAACGACAAAAGACCCGCCCGGGACTCGGAAGCCATGGCTGGGCAGCGCAAGAAGCGATGCCCGGGAGGCAAGTCCAACCGGGCAGGGAACTGCCGCTGGGTGTCGAGGCCCATTCCTCACTGTAGGATACACCAATTTTATTGCGCCAACCCCGACCACAAATATCCCTATTCGAACGAAGGCAGATGCCCTGCCTGCGAGCGTGCTCGGCAGTTAGCTGAGACCAAGAAGAAAAAGAAGAAGCAAGAGGCCGAGAAGAAGAAGAAGAAGAAGAAGAAGAAGACGAAGAAGTAGAATGGATAATGACCAAGAAAAGTACTGCTGCAGGCAGACAACTGGAAGGAGAAGGTCGAAAGCAATGGAAGGAGGAAAACTGATTAATTAGATTACTTGACTTGACCGTATCAATGGAACAACCTTCGTGTTAAATCTATGCTTTTTACATTATTGCAACGGTAGGTTCGTCCTTCTGCGTGAATACCAACGCCGCGTGTATAACTGCACGGTTTGGAGGTGCTTCCATTTTTACCCGGACGGTAAGGGGCTGGGGTTTGCGACTCTTGCTGCAGCTGAAATATCCGTGCTGTTCCGTGTAAGCTGAATGATAGAAGTAGGATCTCACTCTCCAGGTTTGTCAAGAATGACAACCACAGCCCTAAACCACATATTTCTCTTTAGCCTTGTCCCGAATGGCCATGGATTTGACCTAACGCATCATCTCAATGGACCCTGGGTGCAAAAGGGAGCGCTGTTTGTGTCGCAGTACTGGAAACGGCAACAACGGTAGCGGCCTTTTTGAGACGGCCCCGCCACTGCCACTCGTTCTTCATCAGCATTTGCTCCACATTCCCTAGCTTTCGTGATGCACGAGAGCCATCAAGTTGAACTGTATATTCCCCCCCTCTCGATCGATGTACTTCTTGATCACCTCCAAAGCCTCTGGACCGAGAAGATCAGCTTCGGCGCCGATCACGACGCCTGTATCAACCGGGCCCTTGCAGTCGCCGTTTAGATCGTAGATATGCCCGTTCAGGTCCGACCGGGCAAAGCAGATGTAATGGAAATAGACCTCGGCTTCGGGGCTTTCTGGTACTGCAGAGTCACCCTTGGTGGCAACTGTCGCGTATGCTGATTCGAGCTCGGCCGAGTCTTCCAGGACCTTTGCTCTCTCGCTTGGTTCTCGGGGGACACAATCTTGGAAGAGACGGAAGAGCAGTGAATCCGGTTCTGTCGTGGGGGCGAGGCATGTTAGCGTTGCGCGCATTGGGTGGCTTCAACTAATTGCCACTACGGCAGGGAGCCCGTACTAATGAAGCTCTGGGCTTTGCTGTTGCCCAAGGCGTGCATGATGGCGTACAGTCCACAGGCATTGTTGATCGTCTGCTTGAACCAGAGCACAGGCTCGCCTGCACCGCGACCAGTGTATTCGGGGCGGGACGACTCAGACGCCGCTAGTCGAGCGTCGTACCCGCCGGTTGTCGGGAACACGAGAACAACGGCGAGGGCAGGTCGGGGCAGAAAGTCGGGCTCGTCGAGGGTGAAGACGTCTTCGAATGCGATCTCTTCTGGGACGCCCAGGAGCTGGAGCAGCTCGTTGAACACTTCCGGGTTCGACTCGAGAGGGAGGAAATGCTTTCGGTATTTCGCAGACATTTTGAGTCGGCTGGCTGACCGCAGTGCAGATGCTTGTAGGCTGTTTAGAGAGAGGGCAGGTTTCGATTCGCAAATCCATTGGAAAATCCCAATGTTGAAAGGTCGCTGCTGGAAAGCCCCTAAGTTGTGCTTTAATTAGACAGCTGACCGGGATGCTACATACAGTACATAGCCACTGGAGGGTGGGGTCAAACCCCGCGTCAGCCTTGGGATCGGCGCCTGATTGGAACCTGGAACCTTGCCGGGCTGCCTTCCGTGTCGGTTGAACCACAGAAATGTGGAAGCCAGAGGAGCAACACCAGCAGAGTGATCATCATCACAAGGGGCGACTTCAGTTTTCGTTATAAGCTGATCGGATTCAACGGATATCTCAGGCTCATAATGTCTTGTGGTCGGCCAAAAGACCAACAAACTGCTCGATCCGCTTCCTGCGTGTGTCGTCGCGCTTCGCTGTCTCAATGCGCCACAAAAACGAGTAGCGCTTGGACTTGTTGAGCGCGTCGAAAAACACCTTTGCCTCCTTGTTGCGATCCAGCGCCTTTTGAAAGTCCGGCGGGGCCTTGATATTGCTCGACGATGCGTAGGCCTTCTGCCACCTCCCGTCCGCCTTTGCGGCGTCGATCTCGGCCTGCCCTCCTGCTCTCATGCGCCCGGCCTCGATGAGCACAGCGACCTTGGCGACGTTGCGTTTGGACCAGAGGCTGCTTTTGCGTCGCGGCGTGAATTTCTGCAAAAAGTGACCATCGTCGTGGCCCTTTCTCTGGCCATCAATCCACCCAAAGCAAAGCGCCGTGTCCAGTGCTTCCTCGTATGTGACTGAGGCAACGCCCGAGTCTTTCTTGCTGATCTTTACCCAGAGGCCCGAGGTCTCGGTGTGGTGGTTGGTCTCGAGCCATGATTCCCACGCATTTGCATCGCGGAATAACTGGATGGGCAGCGATGCGGTGGATGGCGGTGGTGCTGGTGCCGACGGCGTTGCTGTCTTGGACGCTGCAGTTGATAGAATCCTGGTGGCGGACCTCGTTCGTCTCGACATGGCTCAGATAAGGCGCAGGAGGTGAATGGCTTATCGGCCGTTCGATCGGATGGAGAGAACTCGAGCAGCAAGTCGGCATATTTGGTGGGAAAGTGCAGCTGCCACGAGACCACAGCAGAGGAGGATATTTATCTCACGCCAAGCTTTATTGGCATGTGGGGGCCCTAACCTCCTTGCTCACCACCACCGTGGCCCGTGCTCTCATTCACTCTCGCCCACAACAGGAAAGAACAGCCCAACTAATCTTTGTATTTTCGTTTGGGAGCGTGGGTCATACCCTTCCCCGAATTCTTGTTTTCCACCGACAACCTTTTTCAAAAATTTCCCCCACCCATCATTGCCATCGCCACCACTCGTCTAGCCGCGTTTTACGTTCTCCGACCTAATTTCCAGCGAACAAGTGAGACTACCAGGTAATCCACATCACTTTCGACATTTTTTATTCTTTTTATTCTCATCATCCTTAGAAGCCGATCTTTATTCCACTTTTGATAGTTCCTGGCCTGTGGTGAACGGCCCTTGTTCCCGCACGGTCATGATGGCTCCTCTAGGGATGCCGGATATCCCAAGGCCAACGGGCAAACTCGGCCTTCTGGGTCTGTCCAACGAGATTCTCGACAAGATTGCCGAGTGTCTCAGCTATGCCGACTGTCTTGATCCCCTCATAAGAGTCCAGCAATGGCCGAGCAACCGCTACAAGTCCATGGCGCAGTTCAGCTACACGTGCCAGAGACTCGCGGCCGTCACCAGACCCCACCTCTATCGCAAGGTGGTCTTCTGTCCCAAGAACGGCATCGACTCGGATGGCCTCGTTCTCTTTCTGCGCACCCTGATTGAGAACCCGCAGCACCGTCGCCTCACAAAGGACCTCGAGTGTCACTTTCCCCTCCGTCCGTCGATGATGGGAGAGCTTGATGACCTTGGAAACAACCGCTATAATCATCTCAACCATCCCGCCGTTTGCGATTATGAAACTTGTTCCAGGAACACAAACGAGATAGCGAGGCAGATTGAGTACAGCTGGAACAAACTCTCCAGACCTCCTAAAGGGCCAGTTCCTCCTCCCGAAGATCTCACACAATTGTGCGGTGTTGGGCTTTTTTGTGACGAGGAAGACTCGGAGGAGCTTCTCGATGATTATCCTGGCGAGTACGTCATGGTCATGCTTCTCAGTATGACCAAAGGCCTCAAGCGACTGGCATTGCAGCTGCCTCTTTACTCCCTTGTACTCGACTCTGTCTTGGCCCAGAGACTGAACACCGTGCCCCAGTACCCGTTTCTGAGTACTGTTTTCAATCCAGAGGTCAACTCGCGCTTAGATGCCATCTTGCCCCAAGAGCTTAAAACAATCAAACTGCTTGGCGAGCTCCACCACAACCACTACGATACATTCGGCGCCTACCCCAGGCATCACTTGTCAATCACCACCCTGGGTGCTCACTGCTTCCTTCATGTTGGCACCGCTTGCCAAGAACTTATCCGGGCCCCCAAGGTCACGGAAATTGAGTGTGGCCGTGATACCATAGGGTGGTACGTCATAAATATCGTCGAGTTAATAATCACCAGGTAGTCGTGAGCATTCGCATTAAGCTAACTTGGACGCCGTGACAGGAATCTGCTTCACGACGGAAATCCGTGCATCGACACCGTGCGCGTTACAGGCGCCTTCCGTCCATTCCAAACACTCGTCGAGGTGTGCAATATATTCGAGCTGAAAGAGCTCTCCATCAACACGTTTTATATCAACAGCCTTCTCGACAAGCGGGATTCCCACGGCTCACCGAGACTCAATAAAGCGCTCCGGCAACAAGCCACAACGCTGGAGATTCTTGACCTGACCGGTATCGAGCATCCTCTGCACTCTACACACAGTGGGAAACAAAACCAGGCTATCCCATACCTCAGCTGTTTACCGGACCTCGTCCATCTTCGCAAGGCACAAATCCCGCTCTGCTTTCTCTACCCGGTGCCGCTCGACGACGAAGACGACGCAACCGACGACGAGGACAACGCAACCGACGACGACGACGACGAGGACGACGAGGACGACGCAACCGACGGCGACGACGACGCAACGGGTGACGATGACTCGGACACAGACACGCTCGGTGGCATAGAAATGTATTCTCCAAATCTCCACGAGATGATCCCACGAGATCTGGAAGAACTGCGCCTCTCCGTCACCTACTTTGGCCGCGGCCCCAGGCAGGAGTACTACCACTCGACCGTGGTGGCCATTGCGTTCAAGATCATCGACTTTGTGCGCGATTTCGTGCAGCGCTTTGCCTTGGAATGCCGGCAGACACATGCCAAGCTCCGGACGTTTGCCATCGATGTGTGGCAAAAGTACCAATGCGCACGCGTGGAGGAGTTTGGCGAGCTCCGGCACATCGTGGAGCACGATCCCGGCTTTTGCACGGCGGCTGAGCGCTTCCGCGATGCCGGCGTCCGGTTCCAGCTGCGGTTTGAGGTGGAGGATGGGCATGAGATACGGGAGGCGTGGTATTTCTAGGGGAACCTCTTGGGCGTCGTTCCTGGGACATATTCGACGGGTACATGTACCTCCCGTCGTGTGTGAGACGTGTACGAAGTATTCTCACAAACTCCGTCATCGTGACCGATAGATCGACAAAACATCACGAGAGTCCATCACATCGCAGAGACACTGGATCGGCACCGTCGACATCAGCGGTCATTCGGAGGAACTTACTTGACATAATATGTTTATCACCTCTATAAGGTGCGGTTCCGGGTCGTCTGGGTAGAGGCACCTTATCTCGGTATCGATCTGCCTAAAGCCTCAACTACCAGGTACCAAACCTGAACTTCTCATCAGGAAACTGTCTGCACCTAGTGGTATGCAGTCCCGATAGTATTATGGCAAGCGCACTGTATATTATTAGATCGATAGTACTACAAAATGAAACGAACGAATTAATTCCCCGAATTCTCAGAAACGACCATACCCGGACCATGTTGACCTCGAAACACTCATCGAAGCAAGCAAACAGAAAGAACTACCCCCAGCCTCGCCCAGATTCCACCATATCAGCACCTGGCGCTAATAATATCCTCGCCTCGGGTCCCTCGGGTCCCTCCCGTCCCGGGCCGGCCGGTACACGACTTCTCGCTCGACGTAGGACGAGGTGTCATACCCGCCACTGCTTCCTCCTCCACCTCTACCACCATAGCCGCGCTCGTCAGGTCTGCTAGGCGCAGCAGTATAATACGAGCTCGACCCGCCTCCACGCGACGAGCGCTCCTCGGGCCGCGAGCTGGATCCAGCGTAGGAACTCGACCCCCCGCCTCCGCCTCCATAAGAGCGACGTTCCTCTGGTTCCTCCTCGAGGTAGTAGTACTCGCGCTCCTCGCGCTCCTCGCGATAGCGCTCCACGGGCCGGCCGGCTCCGGAGCGGTACGCGATCTGCACGGGCGGCATGCGGTTTCGCGAGGCAGAGCTGGGGCCGGCGCTGCTGCTGCCTGACGGGCCGGGACTCGGCGCGCGGGGCGGAGACGTGGTCTCTTGTGCGTGTCGTGCTCGCGACGACCGTAGCTGGGATGTCTCTTTGCGGCCGCTAGATTGGATATCCCCGCGCGTGGTTGGCGGGGCGCGTGTCGATGTGCGGACGGGGAAATCGAATGCTACTCTCACGATGGGCTGTTAGTGATTGTCTTTTTCTTTTTCTCCTCTTGTATAGAAAGAGAAGGATAATTAGGGGACTTGCCTCCGTTCACAAAGTCGATGATATATCCCGTGGAGATCTGCCGGGCTCGCGAGTTGCTGTAGCCGTCGTCGATGAGGTACGGGACGCCTGCCTGGCGGTTTCCCAGGGGGTCGTTGCGGTCCTCGTAGAACTCGACGACGCCGCCCAGGAGCTCCCCCTCGAGGGCGCGGCCGGACTCGCCCATTTCGTGGTCCCCGTACCGGCCCAGCGAGACCGTCGGCGGGGTGAAGGGCCGGCCCGTGCCGGTGAAGTAGCCCATGAGGAAATGCGTGATCTCGTGCGCCATGGTGATCAGCATCTGGTAGCGGAAGAGGTCGTAGTTGTCACCCGCCACGTCGGGGGGCTGTTGGCTGGCGTGGATCATGTTGTTGATGACGGACCGGTTCAGGTGCATTTCCACGGCGAGCTGCGGGTCGTAGGCTGTGGGCTGGTCCGGCTTGTACCAGTTCTGTCGGACGGCCATGCCTTCGCCGGCCATGAAGTCGAGGTAGACGTGGGGGAACCGCCGTCGCACCGTCCGCAGGAAGAGGTCGATCTCCTGCGGCAGCTCGCCCATGGGCCGCCTGTACAGATGGGGTACCGGCGGGGAGGACCCGTCGAGATGGTTGAGCATCCTGGTGGCAATGTCGAGCAAGGTGTCTCTGCCCTCGGGGGTTTCGAGAACGCAGAGGCCCATGTCGGCGATGTCTTCGACGATCTTGTACCGGATGGACCGGTTCGGGAGCTCGATGTAATTTTTTGTTGGGCTGCCCTCTTTGGTAAAGACGTGGAGGTCACCGACTGGCGGGCGTGTGGATGCCATGGTGCTAAAGAGTCGGAGAGAAATAGGTAGGGATAATAGCGTCGAGCTTGATTTGAGATGAAGGGGGAGAGGAAAAGAAGACTTTGACTTGACGTGACGGGACACCGGGTTAAAAGTGTATTACAAGCAGCGAGTTGATGAGGAGTTGTCGAAAGTCAGGTCGTCTAGCCGAGTGTAGTCTTTGAAAACGGAGGGAGAGGGATTCGAAGCTTGGAGCCAAAGGTACAATACAGGAAGAACTTGGAACTTGAAGTTGATTTGAGAGCAGAATAAGATGATGTGGTTGACACTTGAATAGCTGGATGATGGGAGAAATAACAGCACAGCCAGAGAGCAGCATGTCACGATATATACCTCACGCTCGACTCTGAATTACTTGATGTACTTGGGCGGCTGTGACCAAAAGGGACGCCATTATCACACAGCTCGAGTCTCTCCGTCAAAGGCATGCAGTTGCCAACAGCGCCTGGGTCAGGAGTTTGGAGACTCAACTCTGGTTAGCTTCTGTCTTTAGCTGCTGGCTGTTGGTTTCGTCTTCGGCCCCGGCCCATGGATGGTCTGAGCAAAGGTTGGCGGCTGTTTTGACCCGGCCGAAAAGCTCGGGGAACGTCCCGGCCGGGACGGATTCGGGGTGGACAGGTATCTGGAGAGCTAAAACCTCGAAGGTCAACATTGGCACTGTGCAGGATGCAGGTCATGTTGGTCGTTCGCTGGGGTTTCTGGCGTGTTGCAGGCGGGTAGAACCGGTAAGGTAATACAGGTAAAATCAGACGCCAAAAATAGCCGTATTAAAGTTGGACTGGGCAAGAACATTGGCTGGAGACGAATGAAATACGCGAGCGCGTAACATGCCCCCACTTGTAACAGATGAAAACGGTAATGGCGTGAATGACGCTCGGACCTCGTGCTCCAGGGCTGTGTTCAGCCACCAACTGGACTGACTGGACTGGACTTGACTGGGCCCTTCTCTCATTGTTACAACCAAACGACATCCATCCAGAATCTCTGGCAGCACAGGACAATCCGCTTTTCGCCGTTGACCAGCTTCCCCTTTCAATTTCAATTTCATCAACGACAGAAACAAGAAGAAGAAGAAGAAGAAAAAAAAAAAGAAAAAAAGCGCGCACCTTCAAAGTGACCATGGCGCAAGATCTGGCGCGCGCAGAACCGACAAAGATCTCGGTCGAGGCGGGCTTGATCGGCCCGCATCTCGACGCCTTCATCCGGGCAACGTCCAATGTGCTCGCCACCAAGATTGCCGAGGAGACATATGCCCAGATTGTCGACGGGTTGCCGCTCGCGCACGTCGTGCAAGACGGCGCCAACGAAGAGCTGCCCAGAAACCACCCGATCTATGACCACCACAAGGAGCTGTGCCCTGGCGTCGAGGACAAGCTGCGCGAGATTCGACAGAACATGGACCTCGGGTCCTTGCAGCTGGAAGCAGATGTGCGTGTACAGTCGTCCTCACCTCATGCCTTCATTACCCCTCAAAGACAGTAGCATCCGCTAACACGAATTGTCGCTTCAAGCTGGTGGGCGCCTACCGAGCTTCCTCGCCTGGTTCGCGAGCCTTCAAGACCCGGCTCATTGAAATGACAGCCGTGGCCGTCCACGCAATTGCGGTCTACTTGTTCAAGCTGGGGACGAGCCTGCACACCGAAGATGGGATCGGCATCTGGGTGCCTTCCAAACATGAAGACGATGTCTTGTTCTGGCGTTTCAACCCCGAAGGCGCATGGCCGACACTGTTCCGCCACGCCTGGTATGTCAACCACGAACGGTACCCCGACGGTGTCGCCGACATGGTAGGCTACTGGGCCGAGGCGCGGATCCTGGGAGGCGTGGTACTCTTCGACCGACGGGACCCGGAGTCCTCGCCCAAGGTTCAACCCGACTCGGTGTGGCTCCATGGCGACCGCGAAGCCGTCACCTACCGCATCTACAGGCTCCTCGACGACCAGAAGCAGAATCTCTTGGCGTTTCTGACCTCGGAGACGCCCGATCTCGCGTTTCTCCCCATCCTGGGCGACGAGAACAACACCACCCGCGAGGACCCGGAGGAGCCGGTCGAGAACACGGGCATCTACCGCAACCCGTGGGAAAGAAAGCCGCGGTCGGAAGACGACGGGGATGCCAGGCTGCGCACCTGCTGGGATAAGTTTGACTACCCCACGTGGGCGGACAACCAGCGGGCGTGGGCGCGTGCCAAGGGGATGGAGTGGGATTCCTCTGATTGATGCGCGTCAATGTCTGTTTGAGTGCTCGAGACTTTGTTGGTACCAGTCAGTTAAGATACCTAACTAGCTACCTAATCAAGTCATAATCAAGCTCACGGAGAATGGGGCACTTTACTGTATGTTGCATTTGAATCCCCAAGGTACTCTGTCTGAGTGCCAACTGGCTTGGTCAACATAACTCCCCACGACTGACAATGGTATTGTACGTATATCTGCTTACCCCACATGGACCGATGTCGTGATCATGCACCACCGCATCGCATTTGTAATCGGCCATTCCCTGATCGGGCGGTTTATCATAATCAAGAACACGTCGACTTAATAATTGGCATCCATTTCCTCTCCAAGAATTGTGCAAGCCGCCGAGACATCCGTCAACAACCGTCTCTCCTCCTCAGGTTATATTAAGTCTACCCATCTCACAAAGCAAAACAACTTGACCAAACCTCAGGCTCTCAACAGGATCCCACCACCACCACCACCACCACCACCGCACAACATGTCCAAACCACAGAAACAGCTGCACCTCACAGCCTTCATGCGGCCCGTGAGCCTGCACACAGGCGCCTGGCGCTACCCCGGCTCCTACCCGGACGCGAACTTCAACCTAGCCCACCTAACCACCTTTATCCAAAAGCTCGAAGCGGCCAAGTTCGACGCCTTCTTCATGGCGGACCACCTCGCGGTCCTCAACATGCCCCTCGACGCGCTCAAGCGCAGCCACACAGTCACCTCCTTCGAGCCCTTCACGCTGCTCTCCGCGCTCTCGGTCGTGACGACCAAAATCGGCCTCGCAGCCACCGCGTCGACGACCTACGACGAGCCGTACCACGTCGCGCGGCGCTTCGCCTCGCTCGACCACCTGTCCGCCGGGCGCGCGGCCTGGAACATCGTCACGACGGGCAACCCCGAGTCGGCGCGCAACTTTGGCGCCGCGGCCCACATGGAGCACGCCGATCGGTACGCGCGCGCGCGCGAGTTTTACGATGTGGTCACGGGGCTGTGGGACAGCTTTGCCGACGACGCGTTCGTCCGCGACCAGGCCAGCGGGACGTATTTCGACCCCGGCAAGATGCACGTCCTGGACCACCGGGGCGAGAGTCTGAGCGTGAAAGGCCCGTTGAACATCGCGCGCCCCGTGCAGGGGTGGCCGGTGATTATCCAGGCGGGCCAGTCGGAGCCCGGGCGGCAGCTCGCTGCGGAGACGGCCGAGGCGGTGTTTTGCTCGCCGCGGGATATCGGCGCCGCGAAGGCGCTGTATGCGGATATCAAAGGCCGGGCGGAGGCTGCGGGACGGAGCCGTGAGAATATCAAGATTCTGCCGGCCGCGTTTATCGTGCTTGGGGATACGCTTGAGGATGCCCAGCAGAAGCGGTTGAGGCTGGACAGCCTGGTGCATTATGACAGCGCGATTGCCTCGCTGTCGGTGCAGCTGGGGAGCGATGCGTCCGGGTTCGATCCCGACGCGCCGCTGCCGAGGGAGATCCCGGATACGAATGCCAGCAAGACGGGACGCGCGGGGGTGATTAAGCTGGCTGAGGAGGAGGGGCTGACGGTGCGGCAGCTTGCGCAGCGGCTGGGCGGGTATGGCGGGCTGGCGTTCGTGGGCACGCCCGCGGCCGTGGCGGAGGAGATGGGGGAATGGTTGGCTGAGGGCGCAGCGGATGGGTTCACGGTTGTGTTTCCGTTCCTGCCGCAGGGGTTGGACGATGTGGTTGAGAGGCTGGTGCCGGAGCTGAGGCGGCGGGGGTTGTTTCGGGAGGAGTATGTGGGGAGTACGTTGAGGGAGCATCTTGGTTTGCCCAGGCCGCGGAATCAATTTTTTGAGTAGATGAGATGGACGAGAGTTATTTGTTAGTGGGTTTGGGGGGTGGCTTCAGGTTCCCGGTTGGATTCGATGAGGTTATTACGATCTTGGTTTAATTTCATTGTTGATTTTCGAACAAATTACCCCTATTATCTTTGACCAGACCGATCAACCATCAAGCCAACACGCCAACTAAAAAACGCACTCTCACAATAACCGCCTGTCAAATCACGAAATAAAAATCTAGTGATCCTATCCAAGCTAATTGAACAACCAAATCCCTTTCAACACCCAACCTTATCCGTCTCAACCTATGACCTATGTTTTCGGCGCATTCGTCTCGACCCCCTGGTACAGCTTACTCTCCGCCAGCATCCTCCACGGCGCAAACACATTCCCACTCGCATCCAACACCCCCCTGAGCTCCGGGAAATGCCTCCCGAGCACATCCTTCATCCCGCCGTCCTGCACCCACCGGAACCCAACGGACGTATACATGTCCTCGCCCCACGATCCCGCAATGAACCGATCGCTCTTCAGCCGCCTCGACGCCATGAGGATGAAGATCCGGAATGCCGTCTCGCTGAACCCGAAACCCGGGATGACGGGCTCGGCATGTGAGCCTACTAGCGCGTCGACGAGCTCAATGTTGCCATTGTAGGCCTCGCTCAGCGCCGCGGCGAGGGGTTGATTGTGCCCGCCCGTCAGCTCGTCGAATGTCCTGGGCACGGAGAGCCGCAGCAGCCGGCGGAAGGCGCAGTAGCGCGGGACGCCGCGCTCGCGGTCGCGCAGGATGTCGACGGTGCCCATGTCGCGGGTCTGCCCATCGGGGGTCGTCAGGGCGCGGAGGAAGTTCGGGTAGTTGTTGGTCGTGATGGCGCCTGGGTAGTTGATGCCGAAGCTGTAGAGCGCGTCGGCGAGGGTTAGGTAGTTGGGAGCGGAGAAGGGGGATTGTGCCTGCGAGAAGGTCATGTCGGGGAGGGGGGTGGTGGTTTGGTGTGCCCCCGTTTTGGCGTTGAAGAAGGCGATGTTGTCTGTGTGGGGTTTGCGGGTTAGCTGTGGTGATGGAATGGGGGGGATATATGGAGGGACTAACCAGGCATGAGCGAGTGCATCCGGTAGACAGAGACAAACTCTTCGGTCAGTGAGTACGGCACGCCGTCCTGGTCGACGCCGCTGCCGGGGATGCCGCTGATGATCTCGCTCGTCTTGGAGATGCGGCCGAGCATCTTGGTCAGCTTCTCACCCGTGATGCCCCACCAGTTGGCGCTCATGCCGATCTTGAGCGCCGGGTGGGCGAGGATGGCGGGCGTCCACTCGACCGTGTGGATCTTGGCCATCAGTGCGCAGTTGACCAGGCGTGCCTTGTCGAAGATCTGGCCTCTGTAGGCTGCTAGTTAGTACGAGAAGCTTGTCGTTCATGACAGATACCTAATGATGACCCAGTACGGTGAGAATAAGGGGTCTTACCCGGTCCAGTCAGGATATGCCTCCCTCAGCGCATCACAGATGGCATTGTGCTCGAGCGCAAACAGCGTGTGCAGGAGCTCCAAACCCACCCACCAGTTGCTGTTGAATCCCGTCAGGGGGTTCCCGGCCGCATCGCGCGGGAGAAAGGCCTCCATGCCACGCTCGTCGAGCGTCAGCTTGCCATCTCCGTTCTTGCTCCGCAGGGTCTGAGTAACTGCCTCGCTCGACCCGTAAATCTGCGAGCCGTCCCACCAAGCTGTGTTGCTGTTCTTGTACCCCGGACACTGGATGTCTGATGGATCTAGCACGGCATCTGGCTTGGTGCGGTGCAATTCCATGTGCTCTTGCACCCATTTGTCCCCCTGGGGCAGGGGCACATCGAATTTCTCGTCGCTCTGTCACGGGGGTGAGTTTCAAGCTGCTTTAGTCACTGGTTGTTGGGATGGAAGCAAACCCACCTGTTCATGGTTGAACCAGTCGTGGACCTGGAACTGGATCCATGCAGCGGCAAGCAGATTGAGCGTAGTGGCGGGGATGAAGCCGCCCTCCTTCCGTGCCATGAACCTGTTGCTGATGTCCCTCGGGTTCGGCGTCATGAACTCCTCCTCGGCCGGCTTGCTGGTTACTTCTCGAGGGAAGTTGCGGCCAAGCCGCATGCCACTGCAGCCCATGCGGGGCAGCTCTAGGGAGTTGAACTTTCCGTCCGAGTTTCGCGCCCCCAGGAAGCGTTTGTCGGTCAGGGGCTCGTCGACTGCGTTGCCCTGGGCAGCGCCGGATGCATACCCATCGTGCAGGTTGAACTGGCGAAGCTCGATGCGCAAGAAGGCCAAGTTGAAGGCCCCGATGAAGCCGGGCAGCTTGTACCACGGCACCACCTTGTTGACGATCTTGAAGGTGCCAATGGCTGCCCGTTCTGCCAGAGTTGGCTTGAAGGAAGGAGAGGGGGAAGTAGCAGCCTGATCCGGCTTGTTTGCTTTGTTGCTGCGGTTAGGCGACGCCATCTTGTCGGTTATCAAATGATCAGAGCGGAACGTGATCAAGGGGCTGGTACTTTAGGATAGGAGAAATGATGATTGACAACCACCAAACTTGGGGTCGCGGATATATACCTGCATTGTAATTATCTGTGCACACACCCAATTACGACACTGACATCAACCTAGTGAGTTGGCCGGCAAACAGCACTGTATACCTGGTAGGTACTTGTACAATCGAACACTGGCCAAGATGACCGTTTTTGTTTTAGTAGTCAACATCAGGCACCCCTTTCCGTGCTCACGGGTGCAGCCTTTTTCCACTAAGCGGTGCGCTAGAAGTGCCGGAAGCCCTCAGCCACGCGATCCAATTGGCAGATTCACCAACCATCTTGATCGGTTGTGTGTGTGAGAGAGGGAACCAACTGGAGGTGTGAGCTGACTTGACTGTGCCGCCCGCACTTGTCAAAGTTCGACATAGCCACCGTGACTTGTTGGTGTCAGTGTTCTACACCTCCGCCCATTGTAAGCACGCATCAGCACTGGCGTTTCGGCCGTTTTGCCAACAATATGAGGCTGGGGATGAGACTATGATGAACTTGATTTAGACCTAAGCTATGTGCTGTTGTACTTGTGCACCATTTGGCTACGTCCTTACCCGCTAGTACTTACACGGCACAGACGGGATGCGCTACCCAGAGGCTGCCATGAGGATCTGTGGAGGCGTTGGCAGATCCTTCACATCCTCATGGTCGATATTAGAATGTGACAGCTGGTTGGACCTCCATTGACCCTAGACCGATGGTCCGTCAGCTTTAAAATTGCCCTGGTGATAGGTTTCGGTGCCTTGGTGTGTGTTGCACAAGGCTGAGATGACAACAGTCAAACCCTTGAACGGCAGTGGTCGTTTGCTCCCCTAATGATTGGTCATGGGGATGATGAGGGAGGATCGCGTGCCAAGCCACCACGAATCGCAGGACATGGAGTGATGGATGGGTAACGTGAGATACTATTGGTTTTCTTACGCCCGATGGAGCTCCTTGCGTTTGGTATAAACTGGCCCGGGGCTCGTTCCTGGGTTGATCCAACCGGTGCCCTGCCTGCCCCTATCCAGACAAACATAGGTCGGCATATCATTGACTCCCACCATGTATCTCCCGGTTTCTGGAATTCTCCAAAGCTTCTTCCGCAGTCGTTCAAGTGACCCGCGAGAGGAGATAGCCAGTGTTCAGAGTGAAGATCACACCTACGAGAGAGGAAACATTGCGCATCGCGGTCCCTGTCCTGGACTGAACGCCCTTGCCAACCAGGGCTACTTGTGAGCTCGGCTCTTCCCAACACTGCCTCATCCCACTGATCGCCCTTTTGGTCTTTCACGATGCTCTTTCCTAAGAAGCAACATTGAAATAAAATCGCTGACTTTAGTTCATCCCTGATACTGATCAGGCCCCGTGATGGCAAAAACATCACCCCCGCCCGCGTCGAAGCAGCCTTGATGACGGCGCTGCACATGGACCGCGTCCTCGCGCACACACTCGCCTCCCAGCTGAAGCCACTATGCCGCGACGACGGCACGCTAGACCTGGTCGACATGCGGCGGCACAATGTAGTTGAGCACGACGTCTCGTTCACGAGGCTCGACTTCCGGCAGGGGGACAATTACACCTTCCAGCCCGGCATGTTCAGCGCCATCCTCCAAGATGCCGGCGACGGGCCGACCACGATCAAGACAATTGCTAGGACGTACCGGCGCCGGCAGAAGGAGGAGAAGGAGTCTGGGGCCCCGGGCCTGCCTCTTAGGCTGTACTTCGTCAGTCTGGTACAGGCTGTGAGTTTCTTGCATACGGCGGAGACGGGCGGGGCGTTGAGCAAGGAGGTCTTGACCGAATTCTATACGCAAGAGAAGTTTCCGGATGTTATCTTGGGGAATGAGAAGACGAGGAGGCTGTCCGGGCTGGTGGGCATGACGGCACAGCTGATGTTTTACCTCCTTTTCAAGACGGAGTAATGGGTTTTGTTTTTCACTCGTTTGCATCTTGGGCTCCCTTTATTATCTTGAATCCATCCCGAGTAGCAGGTCCGATGACCTCGAACTCCGGGAAGTGACTCCATTCCGAAGGTACCTGGTAATTACCTGGTAGCCTGGTAGCTCCTCCTCCCCTCCCCCCCCCCCACCGACGCCGCGTAAATGAGACAGCACTCCTGCACTGCCAGCCGTGCGGACATGTCAGTCCACTAGGTCTAGGTACTCGGTGCCTCCGCCTTTTCGTCTGATATTATAGCCCTAGGTCTACTATAGGCCCTTTCACACCACAAGGGCCACAATCAAGAACTCGATCAAATTTCGAAAAGGCGGCGAGATTACCTACCTAGGTACCTGAGGTATGCAGATGACCGCAGCAGCCCGGTGTGCAAAGAAGGGCTGCAGGCACCCAGTGACTGTATGTGTCCGCGGTACGCTCCATGAACCACGATCATTTCGCTCCCGCGACTTACAAAATCCTGGCCTGCAGGCTCCTTGACCACCCACGTATGTCCCCTGGGCCAGCTCTATTGTTCCTCCTTCCGTATTCTGGACACCGCACAACCCCGCCCGCGCAAACACTATTGCCTACAAATTATTATCCCAGACCATGACCACCGACGGGCAGTCTCCCGAACCAGCGGCACCCACGCCGCCGCAAGACGATGACCCCATAATATGGAAAAGAGTCATCTGGAGCCTCGACCCCGACGGCCCGAGAAAAGTCTTCAGCCCGTCGTTGAGTGGACAGGCAAATGCTTCCTCGTCGAGATGCCGTTCGAGATTCTCACTAAGATCGTCGACCTTGTCTGCGACGACAGAAGGGAGATGACAGACCTGGCCGCGCTGGGAAATCCCTGCAAGACGCTATTCAACTTCTTCCAGCCTATCCTGTACCGCGACTTTAAGTTCGACAAGACCTGCTACTGCTACACCTTGCTATCAGCGCGGAGAAATCTGCTCATCTTTTCATCCTATTTCTTCCACGCCCTCGCCAGGAATGCCAAGCACGGATTACTAGTGCGGAGGATAAAAACTGTCTCGTATAGCATTCTGTCGGACTTTGAAGAGGCTCTGAAATCCAGTGTGCCGCTGCAGCTCAAGCTCCATGATATTCTGCAGGTCTCAAGGAGTCGCTCTCCTTTCCGCGGATTCAAATCTATCGGTGCTGCCAAGGCCTTGCTCCTTTGTTTAACGCCACAGGTTGAGAAAGCGGGGCTTGTCGTACAGGGCCTACTTGCAAGCGACTTGGAACCGGAGATCCCGATACCTGCCCATGAATTGTCGCTGGGACATCCAGGGCCAGCTATGGAGCGCCTCGGTTCCAGGATCTGCTTCCCTCGTTTGACCGAGCTCGGACATCGACACGACGTACAGGCGCACCGAGGATCCCAATAAAGAAGACCCTGAGATGCAGCGGATCAAGTCATTCGGAGGATTCCCGGCTCTGAAGATCATCAACATCAGCCATCTGGACATCCCGAAGACGGGGCGGGATGTGCTGGTGAATCTGATCAACGTCTGTCCCAACGTCTACTCACTGCTGCTCTACGACATCAACCGTGTCCAGATCCAGGATCACACCATCGAAGACGAGATCTCTCAGCTTGCAAGGGCTACCGCCAATGGGGAGATTCCGCGACTGCGAGGGGTCAAGCTCACGACACCATATTACGGTAAAAATGGAACCTGGAGAGAAGTCAGGCGTCTCATGGACGGCCATCATGTTGGATTATTGGCCTCGGGAAATGTGCACTTGATTCTCTCGACCATACACGGTCCTAAAGCCAGCTGTTGGAAGATTGAAGACCCAATCAGTCCCGATAATTCCAGCCCCGTGGTATTGGTCGAGCATGACCGGATTCCGAGGCAATGACCAGAGCCGGTGTCGGAGTCGGGGGATTCGGACGTCACGGTCGACAATCAGGCCGATGACAAGGGTCTGGATGAGGATGACTAGTAGGTAGGTACCTGACCTACCAGGTACGAACACGATGATCAGGGACAAGCTGATGACGAGAGAGGGCTGGTCTGCTAGGTATATGAAGCATCAAGCAGCATCAAGCTGGGTACCTAGAGTGTGTCGGGGGCGTACTGAGGATTAATTGTCTGAATAATCGATTATTCGTTGCTGCTAGTACAGTGAAGATCCATGAGGATGAGCTGCTTCATGATACGCAGATTTAGGTAGTAGACTTCCCGGAACTTCTGTTCCCTCCCAACTCGGGAACTAAGTCTCCAGGAATGGGTCTCTTCTTCGGTGACCTTATTAGGTGTGTCAAAATCACTTGTGGTGACTTGGCGGGTTTCACATCACGAAGCCGCAAGGGTCACCAACCAGGTTGACCATGTCGACACATCCGATTGCCACGGGCATGGAGCCATCCCCAAATTGAGCGACCAAAACCACGGCCTCCGAGCTGTTTGGATCCGGAATGCGGATGTCAGATATATGACTTGAATTACCCCACAAACTCGCTCCCGGTCCCTTGCCCTGCCGGAGCAGGTGATCCCCATCAGTAGAACATTCTACGTACTCAGGCTCGCAAAGACTCCATTATCCACCTCCCGGCCGCCGCCCTCCACAGTTTTGCGGGGAAAATGAAAATACGGGCGGGCCCCAAGTACCTAGCAGGGTGATTTACCCGGCACGCCTAAGACGACGGGACGGAGGCAGCCAGGCCCTCTTTACATACCTTATACTACTACCTTTATCCCCTCACAAAAAGCGCCCGCACTCCTCCATGTCCACATTACGATCGTCATAAAGAACCCTCCCGCTTCGCGGCAAGCTTATTAGCAGCGTCGAAATATGGATGAAGTGAGCAAACAGATCTGCGGATAATCCGCTTCATCAAGGCCCCGCGGCCCAGTCCCCGGTTTTGTTCCACATCCACATAGACATGCGCCCCAAATCCGTGCCTCTTCCCGTGTCCCTTTCATCCACCAACCACTGGCCTCTCAGCAGCTACCGACCTATGTTATACCCATTTTGCTGCGTGGCAAGAAGGCACTGGCACTAACCCGGAACCCGGACACCATGAGGCGAGAAGCACTTCTTCGCGGAGGTCAGATCGGCAAGCGAAGCTTTCCAGGCACTGCCAATCTAGCGAGTATGGGACAATGCGGGCCTTGGATACGGCACAGAGATGATGAGCGGTGCTTAGCAGAGTACATATGGCTGCAGCTCGCCCACCACCAAGCCCAGCTCTCTCCCGTCCCGCTCGTGACATAACGCAAGTGAATCACTGCACCACACGGCCACTCTGCGTCCAATAGTAGATCCGCCAAGCCGTGCAGCCAGCCACTTGACCCAAGTCCCCGGAACCGCTCTCACGATGCCCCCCATCCTCGCCCTCCTCCTCGCCGCCGGCACATCCCTTCTCCCCTCGGCCCTCGCGCACTCGCACATCAACTACCTCATCATCAACGGCCTCCTCTACCCAGGCTTCGACCCAACAGGCCGCACCCACAACCGCAACAACACCGTCGGCTGGTCGACCACCGCCGCCGACGACGGCTTCGTCCCGCCCTCCAACTATTCCTCACCCGACATAATCTGCCACGTCAACGGCGCGCCCGCTCTCGCCCACGCGCCCGTCCCACAAGGCGCAAAGATCCACCTCCAGTGGAATGGCTGGCCGCAATCCCACCACGGGCCGGTCCTCTCCTACCTCGCGCCGTGCGACAGCACAACCGGCTGCTCCACCGTGAACAAGACGGCGCTGGAATGGACCAAGATCGACAACTCGTTCCCGGCCTTGATAGACGAAACCCCCTCGCCGCCGGGCGACTGGGCGACAGACGTACTCATCGCGAGCAACAACAGTTGGCAGGTCGGCATTCCGGCCAACCTCGCGCCGGGCCCGTACGTGCTGCGGCACGAGATCATCGCGCTGCATTATGCGAACAGGAAGGACGGCGCGCAGAACTACCCGCAGTGTGTGAACCTGTGGGTGCACAGTGCCGAGGGGGCGGCTGCGGCGACGCCGACGAAGACGCTCTCGCTGGGCGCGGGGGTCGGAACACCGGCTACCAGGCTCTATAAGGCTACGGACCCTGGCGTGACGGTGGATATTTACACCAAGCTGGGAACGTATGTGATTCCGGGGCCGACGGTCGTCGCGGGGGTCACGCCTGTGCCGCTGGCGCAGCAGAGGGTTAGCAGCGTCCCGACGGCGGACGGGACGGCGTTGTTGGTGACGGCGGGGAAGACGGTGCCGTTTCTTGGGCCGACGGGGAGGTAGCTCTGGGCTGGGCTATAAGGGGCCTTTGCCGGTGAGCATGATTTTGTTCGAAAGGAGTTGAGAAGCGATCTCGCGCGGGACATCTCGTCATTCAGCTCCTATTAGATATCATGATATCCATGTCCAGAAGCGTGCAAAACGACGAGTTAATCGTAGAAGTGGAAACTCCCTGCGCCACTCCAGTCACTATCCGTATCTTCGTTCTGTTCATCGAGCAGGCAAGGCGAATAACTCAACACCTCATCCATCTGATCGTCTGTTGCGTCATGAAACTCCCGAAGCATGAACATGAATGGCCTGTCGTCTGCTTTGCCCACGATCCTAGTTCCAGAACGGGCTCTTTGACTGTCGCGCGACAGGAAATCAACCAGGCTGTTGAGGCTCAATGATGTGCCCGGTGAGCTCCAGAGCTTCTCGGTATCGACGGACACGGCGGACGGCACTGTCCCAGCCGCCGGTTGTGCACCCACCGGGGTCGCAGTCTTCTTGCGCAGGATGGGACGGTGGAGGAGATACCAAGGCGCAAGGCGAGGATGATGCGTGAAAAGATGCTCGGGTAGATAGATGCCGGGGCGGATTGTGGTCACTGGTGCCCCCAGCGGTTCGGGTCTCAGCACACGGGATATGATGTGAGATTTCCACATCTCAGACCTGATCGTCGTCGAGGTTGAGGGAGCACTCATGCCTTCAGGCGGCTGGAACCCTATCATGATCAATGAACTCAGTTGTGTGCGTAGCCAGATCATGCGACCAATCTGGTCGAAAAATCGCATTGAGGTGCTCTCCACATCTTTGCAGTCCGGTGCGTCTTCCGTGCTCTTCATATCGGCAAAGAGCCAACCCATGAGTGGCTTAACCACTGCGGCCTCGGACGGCGATATCGTTCCGTCGCTGAAATGGTAGACTGGAAATCGGCCCAGGTACTCCAAGTCTTCGGGAGTCGGTTCATAACGCTCGACCAACCCATCATACAGCTCATATTCGGTCAGCATCAGATCACTGTGTGATTCTATCGAGGAAGCCGGCCGGCGGATTGAGCTTGGGCTGGAAAAACGGTTCAAGATACGAGACCGAAAGGACGGCTCCGCACACGAGAAGCAGGTAGAGAGATCGGTGAAACGACTCCTTGCACATCCCTCTCCCCTTTGTGTATACGCCGTCGGCCGTAGGTCTGAAGAGGGTTGACTGGAGGCAGTAGGCAAAGTATTGCAGCTTGAGACGTCGACGACCTCCGCAAGGGTCGGGGCGTCGTTTGAATTTTCGCTTCTCAGTTGCTCGATAAGATGCAATTTCAAATTGGGAGGAAAGGCGTTGGCGACAGTTTTGGTGAGCCGGACAGCGAGCAGGGCAAGGTCGAAGGACAAGGCGACGAGGGGGTTTGAGAGGAGGTGCGTTTTCAAGCAGGATGGACCGCAGGATAGTCGCGGTGCGACCAGTAGACGGAGTGCAGACGCTTGCAGGTGCGCAGCATGGCAAGCAGGTCCTTGAAGTCGCTGCAGCGAGCCAAAATCTGGGCCGTGATTTCTGTGGGGAGACCAATGAGCCCCTGCTGGGCCTGCTCGACCTGCATCATGCTGGATACCATCTGCACAATTGAAACGTAAGGTAGGTCAGGTAATCAAGGCAATGATCCACGAGAGCTAAACGTGCCGGTTGTGGTCATTTGTCAAGTCAAGAGAAGGGAAATTGATGTGGGTTGTGGATGCTCCTTCCCTGGAAGAAGAAACCACCCCACGACCAAGATTGGCTTGGCGTGCACCACGCGACGCGCCAAGACTCGATTGCAAGACGTGACTTCTGGTTTTGGTCCTTCCCATCCCCTCATCCCAGTACAGCACCAGCCAAGAACCCAAGATGCCCTCTTCCGCTCAGATTTTACCGCCGAGTCCGCCATTCAAAATGAGCAGGGGACGCCCACGGAAAACGCCCGTGGTACAATCCGACAACCCGGAGAAGATACCAAAGAGACCGCTGGGACGGCCAATGAAAATTCCCCAGAACCAAAATGAGGTCATTGTTATTGAAGACGATACGGACGAGAGTTCTCCTCCAATCCTGACTGGCCTCGGGACGAAACGGCCACTGCCGAATATATTTTCGACCAGTTCGGTCAAGCAACCCGACAAGTTCACGCCATCTTCTACTGCTGCCCATATACATCGCCCTTCCGCGGGAAAACGACTGAAATTCGAACCCTACGAGGAGCCAGTGGCGGTGCCCAACTCTTCTTCCAACTCATCAGCAAGTCTTCGGGACTTAGAAGATGCCCAATTGTTTTTCGTCGACGTTCCTGTTCGAGTGCGGAACCAGCCATTGGACCCCCTAGACGAGTTTTCAAGTAGCCCTTCCACCCCCGGAGGAGAGCAGACGCGAGAATCTGCCGCGGACGTCTCAAGCAACTCTTCTGTCAGGGATCCCACGGAGGAGCTCTCAGACAACCCCCGTGCTGCCAAGGAATGGGAGATCGGTGATCCCGCTGAGGACTACATCGCGCTCGATGACGACGATGAACCGCCGTTCCTCGATGAGATGCAAGCCAGCATCGTCGAGCTTGCCGCTGAGGGCCGCAACATATTCTACACCGGCTCTGCAGGAACCGGCAAGTCGACTGTTCTAAATGCAATCAGGAGCCGGCTCGAGGATATGGGCAAGACTGTCGAGGTTTTGGCCCCGACTGGAAAGGCCGCCCTTGCCGTGGGGGGGCAAACCACCTGGACCTTTGCTGGTCTTCCCGCCGATGGCCAGAAGAATTCACTCGATGTTCTAACCAGCCTGCAATACCTGCGCGGGAAATCCCAGAGGAAACAGCTGCGCAAGCGGTTCCGGGACACCGATGTCATCATCATTGACGAGATCAGCATGGTCGAGAATCTGCACTTTGAACGTCTAAACGCCATCATCAAAACCAACCGGCATGTTGACGATTCGGGGAAAAGAGCGACGGCCTTTGGGGGAATGCAAGTCATTGTCACCGGAGACTTTTGCCAGCTGCCGCCGGTGAGGCCGTTCCGGAACTGCATCCGCTGCGGCAGCGAACTCGTCTTCCGAAAAGTCTACACCTGCAGAAACTGCCCGACCGTCTCGCACTACGCGTCCGACAAGTGGGCATTCCGCAGCGAGGCCTGGAAGGAATGCGACTTTGTGCACAAGAACCTCACCGCCATCCACCGACAGAAGGACGACCACGATTTCATCCGCCTGCTACAAAAATGCCGCGTGGGCCAGCGGTTCAGCAACGAAGACATCAATCTCCTGATGCAGAACCATGACCCAGGAGACACGGGCGTCATCAAGATCTTTCCGCGCAACGTGGACGTTGCCAGAATCAACTCGGAGGAGACCAGGAAACTCACGACCGAGAAGCACGTCTACAAGTCCTTCGACAACTTCAAGATCGCCTCTCCATCCTACAACGAAACTGGGCCCTCATGTGGATACGGAAACTACCAGCAGGCCTTACAGCGCCACAGCGCCATCCTGAAAAAATACACAGAATGCAGCCCCGACGGCTCGACGCTGACCCAACTCAAAGACCACTCCACCCTCCCCGCGGACCTCGAGCTGCGCGAAGGCATGGCCGTCATGCTCCTGACCAACCTCAACCTGCACGCCGGCCTCGCCAACGGCAGCCAAGGCACCATCATCGGCTTCGAAGACTACGACCCAGCCAACCTCCCGCAGCTCGCCAGCGCCGACAACCCGCGCGGCCTGGCCGGGCCGTACGCCGTGCTGCGCAAGCTACACATCCAGCACTACGCCGAGACGACCAACCGCCAACCCAAGTGGCCCCGCGTGCGCTTCACCAACGGCAAGGAGCGCACCATCTACCCGGACTGCCAGGTCAAGGAGACGGGCGACTTCGCGCCCTACCCGCTGCTGTGCCGCACGCAGATCCCGCTGGCCGCGTCGTGGGCGCTGACCATCCACAAGGCCCAGGGAATGACGCTCGACCGGGTCGTCGTCGACCTGTCGGGGAGCTTTGAGGAGGGCCAGGTCTATGTTGCGCTCTCGCGGGCGACGTCGCTGCGCGGGCTGAGGGTTGATGGGGATCGGAGGAATCTGATGGGTTTTGCGACGAATAGGGAGGTGTTGAAGTTTCTGAGGGAGAAGGGGTGTTTGTGAGGGTACATGTTCATGGGCTTGTAAAGATTGATCTGAGGAGGGGTTGTGATTTGGAAAATGTGGTGTGTGCCGCGATTTGTCGGATTTGGAGCACCGTTTGGGGCTTTGATTGTGGGATTCTGAATTTAAGATGTAATTCTAGGTATTTATGCTAAGTCGGCTGCTGGATCATGGGTGGGACTTTATTCGATATTCTCGTCAATGTGATAATTACCTGGTAGATAGATACTGATTCTCCTTCAACTTCAATATTTAACATTCCCTAAATTGCCCCTTTGTACATTGCCTTTCTTTCTCCATAAATCATAAACGTCTCCAGTACATATCAAATTTCATTTCCCTCAACTCGCTGTTGTCTCGGTCGTGCTAATGTTCTTCTTTCTACATGCAGGTAGGTAGGTAGTGTCTCTCTGCGCGCTCATTATAAATACCTACTAGCTAGAACCAGCATCAAAAAGCAGATACAAACTCAAAGAGGTTGCCGAATTTTGAGAGCAAGGCACCACTTGCCAACTTGTCCCCGGCAGAGAAACCGTAGAAATTACATGCCCAACTTCACTATCACAGCTGTTGATTACTGTAAACTACCTCGACCTAGCTCAAAACTGCAGCACTTGAATGGGGCGTTGGCTTCGACATCCTTCGACTATCTCAAGGATCAAAGAATTCCCTTAATCATAGTATTCAGCGAGATAGGCGACCAATATCAGTATCCTACGATGACCTCGGAAAAGGTTGCCGGCACTTGGTAAAGCTACCTAAGCATATACTCGTGCTGACTACCTTACGTCGTAGGTACAGCAGCCTTGTGGACTGCGAGCAATACGCGTCCGTTGATGGAATTGACGAGGCATAGCTTAACTATAACAGGCTAGGGTAAATCACGCAAAAGGTACCATGTCGCTGATACTGAGTGACAGAGCGTACAGGGTGAAGAGGCGACATTGGGACAATTTAGGTATCCGGCCTTCGTTTAAGGTCTTGGCGGTCGACCCAAATGCGGCCGGTCCGGATTTGAGGCTAACTACAAAGCATCCGGCGGTGACGACGATCGACGAAGCGAAGGCAGCTGCGCTCTGCGCATTCAGGGAACAACCTGGCCCACCCGGAAAGGGATCGGGGAAGCATCACCCCACAGCAAATCCTGGGGCAGGCACGGCAGGCAGGCAGGCAGGCAGGCAAAGCACGCAAAGCACGCAAATCAGCAAATTGAAATATGGGGAAGGCCGGTCGGGTCGGGTGACGGGCTGATATCAGCTGGTTCGCCTCACTTACGTTCTGTCTTACGAGCTGACATTGGCCCGTGGGACGCGTATGAGTTACGTACGGGCTGATGTACGACCCTGTCGTTCAGTGACCCTTCGGCCGATACGGCTTCAGTCCGACCACCCAGAGCGTGCAGACGCAACAACAAGATTAGAAGCTAACAGCTATCGATAGGCTGTAATTCAAGGCATTCCAGACGCTATGAGGAAGCGTTGGTGTGGTCCATGCACAACCCATATGTTGCTCCACTGGGTCCTGGGGCAGAAATTGACGAGACGGAGGTGAGCTGCAAATGAAATGCATCCGTGAAATAAACAATGCGGCACGGGCGACCAGGAAAGATGAAACCCCGACCAATAAGGTAAGACCCGGCCGGCACAGTCATGTCGTGCGAGGCCAATTGATTGACTTTTGGCACGCGTCTTTTGTCCTCGGTTGTATTTGGTCAGTCAATCAAGAAGGACATCGGCGTGTTATTTTGGTTCTGGATACGACCGCGCAGCAGCAAAACAACGTGCATTATTTTACACACCCATTCCAGGCCAATCAATATTTTTAGGTCCGGGCCTCCAAGTGCGTGACAGCTTCCCAGTCATCCATCCCGTAACCCGTTCTCCGCTCTCCAGGGGCCTGTCCCCAGACTCTGGAGGACTCCATACTCCACTGCCATCGCCCGATTACCGATTTGCAGTGCATAGATACCCTGTCGAAGATATAAAAATACCATCCTCTAGCTGCCTTGTTTTGATACACTGTCAGACGAGCAAAAGGAAACAAAACCCACTTCTCTTTCAAAGCACGGAAAACCGCTGCTCGACCTAGCCGCATGCAGGAGCACTGCAGGCATCAAAGCACATCCAGAATCTTATCTCACCGACCGGCCGGTGGAAGGCAGCGAGGGCAGCCACAGAAGTTTAGCTCTGCAAACTTTCCATTCAAGGCCAGGAGCGGGCGGACCCCTTTCCACGCGTGCCACCCACCCACCACCTCGGCCCCTGCCCTTGTGCCGCTCCCCTCACAGCCATCCCACCAGTGACCTCGATTCAACGCCATTCCACCCTGGGTGGCCCCCATCCATTACAGCGCTCCCGCAGCACCCTGAAAGAAGTACAAAGACAGAGAAAAAAGACTTTGCAACAAACATCTTCGAGGCACCACGCCTGCCGCTTCAGCCTCCCATTCCATCGGCTTGATCCTTTTTTTTTTGGCTCCATTCGGCGATCCTATTCCCCCTTCTGCGTTCCATGCTACTTTCTTATTGAGGACCTTAATTGCTACACGCAGGTGCAAGGGTTTCCGCATTGTCGCAAAGAGGAACAAAGAAGCGAGCCGGCCTATTCCTTTCCAGCACACAACCCGTGAAATACCCCTACTGGATATAATAAAGCGAATGACCGCTGCGACACTGACTCGAATCCCTTGACTCGACCAACAAGTCGCGAAACACCCCTCTGGTCCCTGCCACTGGCTTTTCACCGTCTCTCGGTATCCATTCATTCGCTCTTTTGCATGCGTGCTATCACATCTTGCAGCCACTGCACACACCACCTCAAGAGAGCGCCCCACTGCCTCGAGACCGCCATTCTTTAGAAGGTCTGACCCGCATGCCCCAAGCTGCCAACCACAGTCGCCGACCAGTCTCGACATAAGCCAAGCCTGGCCCGGTCTTCCTCTTTGACGCCACCGGAACCCGCGAGGGAGGGGGAAATTTTCAGGGATTTTGGAGACAGCCACCAGAGAACCTTGCCTAGGAAAAAAAGTCGTCGACGGTGCGCAGATAAGACAAGTGGTAGAAAAGGAGTCTGGTACATAAGGTTCGGGACATGGGTGTGGGATAAGGATAGCGACAAGTCTGCCGTCACAACATCGTTGTCTGCAATTGCTCACCGACATCCCGCCGTCCGTCTGAGTGTGTCCGCGCTCCCTTCTGTGTCTGTCGGTTTGAACTTCCAGGCGCGGCCGATCCCGACGCTCCGAGTCACCACCGCATACACCGATGACGCACGCGATGGAGAAGCCAGACCGCCGGGTTGTGCACATGGGCCAGTGGGCTTCTGCCCAAGACGGCGTCTTTGGCGAATCGTCGTCGTCTGCGCCGCCAGCTGCGCCGACAGACCCAGTGCCGGCCACGACCACGAACCTGATGCCATCGCACAACGAGGCCAGAGTCCGGGTGCCAAACGAGTTTCGGCTTCGAAGCAAAAGCGCCTCGTCACCATGGGCGAACCATCCGAACCTGAATTTCTTCCAGGGCGATGATGCGGGTGATCCGGCCATGTCTCTTCAGCAGAGCGACAGCCATGGCTTCCGCCGTGAAAGCGACGGCGCGAATGGCGCCCATAGCCCGACAAAGCAAGGACACAACAACAACTTAACAAGGATCCTGCGTCGCGCGTCGCTCTCCCTGCGGTCGGGCGTGAAGGGTTTCGTCCAGCGGAGGACTTCGGTGTCATCGCTCGTCACCTCGGACCACGACGGCCAGCAACAGGCACCGCCGCGCTTCACAAACCCGTCGTATGGTGCTCCGACTCGGCCCGCGACCTCGCACTCGACATGGCACCGCCTTCGCCAGGCCACCAGTTTCCACCGCCACTCCCGGATGCTCCACTCGGGCCACGGCGAGCGCACCTTCGAGCATGACCTCGACCCGATCCAATCCCCGACGTTCCCCATCCCCGGCTCCGGCGAACAGCCGCCCATAATACCACGAAACACCGGCGCGGCGGCGAGGCAGGCAGCGGCGAGCGCATGCACCAGTACACAGGGCTACGAGTTCATGAACATTCCCTCGCCACGCCCCGGCTGGCTGGCAGAGGATGAGCTGGACGACCACGAGAGCGGCATAGGCATTGCTCTGACGAGCTCGGAAATGGAGGCCTATGTGCCATCAGACGAAGTCGACTCCGATGTCGACGTGTGCGCTGCCTCTGGCGAGGATGTGAACGATATTATAAAGGTGGACTTTATTTCTCAGCTGCCGGCCGAGCTGGCCATTCAGATCCTCGCTCTTTTGGACGCGGCCACGCTCGCTACCGCCAGCCGGGTGAGCAAGAACTGGTTCCAGGTAGTCAAGATCCAACACATTTGGCGCGAGTCTTTTTTGCGCGAGAAGACGACCACATACGCCCGGAGCGGACCCGTCAAGCCCGGCACCGGCTTGGGCGTGCCCACCGTGCGGCCGGACAACAACTGGAAGGAGATCTACCGGGCCAAGACGGAGCTCGACAAGAGATGGAAAGAGGGCAAGGCGCGGCCCGTCTATCTGCACGGGCACACTGATAGTATCTACTGCCTACAGTTTGACGAGTACGTCCACACCCCCCTTAAACCCCCCTCCAACCCCACACAGACGTACTAACACCCTTGCCCTTCAGATCCAAAATCATCACCGGCTCCCGCGACAAGACCATCCGCGTGTGGGACATGCACTCCTTCGCTTGCAAGCTGGTCATCGGCCCTCCCGAAGTCATCAACGACCCGTCGCTCTCCCTGCTCTACCACGAAGACGGCACGCCCATGCACTACGCGACTCTGCCCGAGCTCGACCCAACCGACTCCCCGCAGCCGCCCAGCCCCACCCGCGCGCACCACTCCGCGCCCGCTCTCTACTCCCCGCCCACGCACCACAAAGCCTCGATCCTCTGCCTGCAATACGACGACCGCATCCTCGTCACCGGCTCCTCGGACTCGACCTGCATCGTCTACAACCTCCAGTCCGGCTACCGACCGATGCAGCGGCTCAAGCACCACAGCGCGGCAGTCCTCGACCTCGTCTTCGACGACAAGCACATTGTGACGTGCTCCAAAGACATTTCGATCTGCGTGTGGGACCGCGCGACGGGGGCCCTCCTGAAGCAGCTGCGCGGGCACTCGGGCCCGGTCAACGCGGTGCAGATGCGCGGCAACACGATCGTGTCGTGCAGCGGCGACTTCCGCGTCAAGCTGTGGAACATCGACACGGGCAAGAACATCCGCGAGTTCCTGGGCCACAGCAAGGGGCTGGCCTGCAGCCAGTTCTCCGAGGATGGCCGGTACGTGGCCTCGGCCGGCAACGACAAGATCATCCGCATCTGGGACGCCAACACGGGCGAGTGCGTGCGCGCCATGAAGGCCCACGACAACCTCGTGCGCAGCCTGCACGTCGATAGTGTCAGTGGCCGTCTGGTCAGCGGGAGCTACGACACGGATATCAAGGTCTGGGACATGGAGACGGGCCAGCAGCTGCTGGACTTCCCCAAGTGGCATAGCAGCTGGGTGCTGAGCGCCAAGAGCGACTACCGGCGCATCGTCAGCTCGGGCCAGGACCCAAAGATCCTGATCATGGACTTTGGGCAGGGTGTTGAGGGGATCGAGATGCTTGAGAGCGGTCGGGGGATGGTGGAGAGCTTTGAAGGGATCGAGCGCGGCGTTGAGGTGCCGGTTGAAGAGCGGGATGTGGACGGGGAGTTTATTTGATGACCCACACCCCTGCGTTGCGATGTCGGGAGTGGAGAGCTCTGGTTTGGACCTCGAGTCTGCGTTTGTCCTCGGGAGGACTAACCACTGCGGATCACGTTACGAGACTTTCCTCGTCTGTTGTTGAGACGAGAGATGAGTGTTTGGGTTATTGAGTGGGTTGATGAGTTGTTGGGTTATAGAGCGGGTTGATGAGAGAGATGGGTGAACCGGGGCTTGGGGAAAGGAAAAAGACAAAAGACAGTTGGCATGGCACAGGTGTGGTGGTGAAAACTTGAAGACGGGTTTTGGTTCGGACCTTGGCGACGAAGCCATTGTTGGACATTGTGGTTGTTGGCTGTGTCTGGACATCGACACATGGATCTTGTTGCCCCGGGGGCGAGATGGCGGGAACCCTGCCTGCTGGATAGGCGGGTTCTGCTCTCTCTCCCTCCCTCTCTCTTCCAGGTTTGTGTCTCCTTTTTTGCTATCTTGTTGCATTGCGAGCGGGTTTAATATATAGCCTTCCTTTTTAGTTATAATTTGGTCCTTCTTCTTCTCTTTCCCTCTTCAGATAGCGCAGCATTTAGACAAAAGTCATTATTATCATCAAAGAGCAGAACGAGATTGGCCATGTTCACACAGTGGATCTTGGTAGAAGTGGTTGTCGGCGGTTGTTTGGTTTGGTTGGGTCTTTTGTGATATACAAAAGTTTGTTGATGGGGACTTGGGATTTCTTTGCTACCCTTGCTTCTTGCTTGCTGCTTTGCGCTCTGTTGTGTGCTGGTCACTGACTTCAAGTTTGTCTGTGCTGTGATCCTTTGGTTATTATGTTGTTTAGTCCTGGCTGGCTTTTCCTGATGCCGGACGGGAAGCCTCCAGGTTCCTAATAAAGCGTGTCAAACTTAACGATAATTCCTGCCAGCAGTCCGTTTTTCTTGTGCGCGTGTGGACCAGTTGCAAGTATGGAACTGGGAGAGTGAAGCCTTCTCTCTATTGCTGGCAAAAGAGAGACCGGCTCCGTTCCTCATGAACATGTTAAAGGGAAATAACCACCAAACTGGGCTTCCGAGCTCTAAAAAGGCACGGGTGGTTGACGACCTGACTTGAGTTCAATCCCGGTTGACCGGTCCCGCTTCCTGCCTATGGACCTCCCTAGGCCTATGTGTTGATTATTTTGGAGTTGGTCGATACCTCGTACGCACGAGTGAGGTGGTGCTGGATCTGAACGCTGTTTCGTCAAAGGTCTCGCAGGTTCATCCATGTCATATCACGCTCACGGGCCTATCGGCTCTACTCAGCTGCCGACCGGCGGTGATGAGGCGTGATACCCATCAGGAACAGACGAGTCTACCCTCGCCGCCGAGTCATTACATCCACTAGTTGTCGCTGCAGAGGCCATGTTTCGAAACAAGTTTGTTTCAGACCGACTCTCCATGCCGACTGTGGGGGTCATGGGCTAGAACAAACAGTCACGCATTGGGTTATCTATTGGCGGAGCATGGAGTACTTCATTGGGTATGAGTCAGGGACAATTCCAGGTTGTTTCTTGGAAAGGTGCATCACAGCTTGAAGCTACGGCCGGCGAGAGGACTTGGATAGAAGAGGAAGGCGAGTGATTCTGGGACTGACCCATCGTCCCTCGATGCTGGCCCTTTGTTTGTTTGCAAGTGTTTCTCGGACAGTCCATGGTCCCCACTGTTCGAGGTTGATACCATCATTTATTTGAAGCATTTGCAGGTCGCTGTGGTGCCGTGGTGACAAACAGGATCCTGCCAAGTTCCTGTGTAAGTGCAGAATGTTCCCCTGGCGATGGTCATAAGATCGACAGTTGCTATATCACGCCGCCCCCTGTGTTGCCTGCCTGTGAAAGACCGAATGTCGGGCGCTGGCCTTGTGGTTGCCCGAGCTGCCTTGCTACAATCACAGCAGCGGTAAATGACATTGGGGGAGCTGCCATTATTGCCACGTGTTAAGCACCAGCATCCAGGCATAAATGCAGGGCTCATCATTCGCAGTGGCCAGTAACAACACTGGTTGCACTGCTGATCACGATTGTGCGAGCAAGCACCGCGTCAATGGTACCTGCATCGTGTAAAAGAATCTGCGGAGCTGGAACATAGCCGCCATGTCTTGACCACTCATAGGGATCTGGGGGAGAACGGACCGTATGTTGTTTGCCAAGAGGTGCAATGAGGGCTGGTGATGGGATTTGCATGTGTGATCTCGTCCGCCTGACTCGGCGGGGTGAGGTCAAACAGGACATGGACCTGTTGCACTCAGAGGGACTGGAGAGACAGATAGTCCTGGCAGATACCTGGCATGTCTCTTTCAGTGCCTCAGGGACCAGGTGATGCCATAGCCCAGGTGTGACAAACGTGAGCCGTGCTTCAGTTCACCGGCCAGAGGATAAGATGAAGTGTGACGACAAGCACCGATGATGAACAACCATGCGCCTTCAGACAAGACACTATATAGTCAAAGGAGCTGAAGGGATATTTGGAACCAACGCACAAAGAGGCCAAAATGTCAGCCAGATGCGTGCAGAGGGAAATCGCCGGGTGGAAATGGGCTTCGGCCAAAAATAGATGGCGGTCGCGTCTCTGCCGGCCGTATGCAGAAAGACACTAGAGTTGAGCCTCGACAATTCGCAACCAGAGACTTGATCGTCCTGGCCATGGTGCGCGCATGTCGCATGGCCCTGGCCGAGATTAGGTTGAAGCCATTCAAACTTCTGGAATCGTTCCTGTCCAACAAAGCCTGAACCGGAGGCACGGGTGCGGTTGCAAGCGCAGTGTGGGTGTGTAGCGCAGCTCGGCACTTTCGCTTCGGAATTCGGATGCCACCACACCACTCCGCAAGAACAGGCGTCCGTCGGTCTGTCTCAAGATGGAGTTGGATCGTGAAAAACGCATGGCGTCCCCAATTGATTGGCGCGGGGCAGTTGGTTGGCGGGTGCAGGAAGCCAGCAGCTGCAGGGGGGGCAGGCATCGATCTGGGCAGGTCTGGGCACAGCGGGCAGCCACACAGGACGGCCCCCAGGCCTGCAAGGAACAGCATCTCAAACCGCCGCATTTATCCCACCACCTGGGGAAGGAGCCGTCGGGGGTGGCTGGCGGGAAGATGATGGACCCACCGTCTTGTTTTGAAACGTCCCCACCCGCAACAGCGAGTCATCGCTCTCGGATTTTGTCTGGTCAGGCCGTCGCAGCACGTTCTGAACTGCTCTTCTGGTCCTGCTGTTAATGAAGACGGGAATGCAGTCCAGCGCAACGGATTTGTCTGGTCCTTCCAACCTTTTGCCATCACGCCGGGACTTGGGCCAAGAATGGGAGGAAGAAGCAGACGTCGTTTGTGACTTTTCCCCTGCTCTGGTCTGCCCAAGCGCCCGCATCCTGCACCCCACAAGGGGCCTTCCAAGCGTTTTTGTTAGTGAATGGAACGTGCAGAAGCCAGAGGGCGATCCCTTCCCAGGTTGCGCGGCTGCCAAGCAAAGCCCGTTTCGGCGATCTGGGAGCCCTGTCGGGGTTTTGTCGTCGCAATCTCATTTGCGCCACAGCGTCAGACGACACGACGACGACGACAGAGCATTCTTTGCCAAAAACTCATCACTGATCGGCTCGAATCTTCCGTGCCTTCAATTGCTGGTTCTTGTGTCAATCAGCCGCTCCGGAGACCAGAAATACAGCACATCCATTCTTTTCGCCCGCCCGCAGCTGCCCTGGATATCGAAAAAGGCCCAGCTGTTCCAGGTTGAGGCGAGCTCGCTGCAGACGACCGCCCAGCCGACCATCTGGCCGTCCAAACAGAGCCGATCTTGTATCTCCCTGTTCGTCCACGTCAATACCCAGCACACACCACCCATTCAGGAACCTGTCGCCTGTTCGCATTTATCCTCGCCTGATCGGCGCCTGCATTGACGCCCCTACCCCTGAACCGGGCTGCTCTCCGTGCCTGGTGCGTGCCGCTCGCCAGATCTTGGCCAACCATTTTTTTCGTCCCATTCCACCCTGTCAATACCCAGTGGCGGGCTGCCGTGGTTTTGTCGTTCCCGGCTTTTGTCCCATGCCTCCCGTACCTGAGCACTCGCTGCCAATGAAAGACCTCTTGCTAGCTTGTTTGGGCATTGTGCTGCTCTGAGCCAGTGACCTCGCCGGTGAACCCCGTGTCTCTCTGGCTCGGCTCGCCATGTTCTCTTGGCTCCCTCCAGAATATCTGTGCCCGCTTGCTGAACTGGGGATTGCTATTGTTGCACGTCCCTGAATGCATCCAAAGTTCGGGGGGTTCTGACTCGAGTCATTGTTTCTTCATTGGTTGCCATTCGCCCCATCCCGTTGTGTGCTTCTGTGTTCAGTGGGGAGCCAGCGACAAGATGGCAGAGTCTGGTCTCCTGGTCATGTTGCATCCATCTCCACACCTCCAACCGGGAAGCTAATGTCTATTGTCTGGAGTAAGGTAGGTACGGATACACGGCGGCGGCACCCTCCTGGCTTTGGTCATGGCCATAGACATGGACAGGCTCGACAGGCACAGCGTCCCCCCACATCCGAGTTCGCACGACAGGCAAAGGGCCGTCGTTGCAGGACGTGTGCGTGTAGTAGAACAAGCCAAGGAGAATAGCACTAATGAGGCGGTTAATCGTGCTCGCCACCACCACCCATCTCGACAGGGGCATCTGGGCACCCTGCACAGGGAAACATGGGAAACAGAGCCGGAGGCGGGAGACGTGCCGGACTGCAGAGACGATATAAGTCTCGATGCGTCCGCCCAAAATAGCGACGCAGAGAAGCTTCTGCCACACACCCGTTCACTTTCTCTTTCTCGTCACCACTCTTCTTCTCTTCGATTCTGCCCTTCTTTTTGCAGCCACCTTTATTATTCACTACTGCCGGTCTTTACTGGCCGTAGCAACTTATCTCCGGCACCTGGTATCAGGGTAAGTGCCAGTCATCTCATCTCATCTGATCGCGCCTTCCCCTCCATGCCCCAAGAAACATCGCCTCTCCAGTCACATTTCCGCTTTCTTTTTCTTCATCAAGCTTCACACCTCCCATTCACATGCTGTATAACCTCAATGAGGGGATGAATGGCTGAGCAATAATATTGTTTTTTTCGTGCCTATTCGTCCACTTATTGACCTTGGACACCACATCCTACCTATTGTGTCACTGCACCACAATAACTTGGACAACGGTGGACCACACCCTGCCCCCAACAGCCCTGAATTCCCCTCCTATTGTTCATCATGCCTGCCGCACTTATATAACATCCCCGTTTCTTTTCTTCCTTTTGGGGATTTTCTTTCTCTGCCCGCTTCTCGATTCCCCTTGGCTTCCCGACAACTTTTGCAGGACAGAAGTCATCTCGACACAGTACTCCTTTCACGCGCAGGCCGTGCTAATCTCAACCGTCTCAGTCTCCGGGGCCTCATCTCGGAACAACACACACAAGATCATCAACAAGTAGCTGGTACTACATCGCGATGGGCCTCTCAACTATTTGCACATTCTTTCTCTTGGCCTCGAGCCTCCTTTCCACCACAGTAGCAGTGCCGGCGCCAAGGGCGGCGACAAGCTATTGGCTCAGCAGCATCAAACGACAGGGCACCATAGCGTTTGGCAACGACACAAGCTATCAGGTTTTCCGTGATGTGCAGGCGTACGGAGCAAAGGGTGATGGATCGACGGACGACACCGATGCCATCAACAAGGCCATCTCTGATGGCAACCGCTGTGGCCATGGCTGCCCCTCGGACACCAACACCCCTGCACTGGTTTACTTCCCTCCCGGCACCTACCTCGTCAGCAAGCCCCTTGTCCAGCTCTACTACACCCAGTTCGTCGGCGATGCCCTCAACCCGCCAACGCTGAAGGCGGCAGCAGCTTTTGAAGGCATGGCTGTGATTGATTCCGACCCCTATGACAACACCGGCACCAACTTTTGGGTCAACCAGAACAACTTCTTCCGCCAAGTCCGAAACTTTGTCATTGACTTGACTGCCATGCCCCTTGAGAAGGGTGCTGGCATTCATTGGCAGGTCGCGCAGGCGACAAGCTTGCAGAACATTGTCTTCAACTTGCGCACAGATGGCGGTGCTGCGAACAAGCAGCTCGGCATCTTCATGGACAACGGGTCTGGGGGTTTCATGAGCGACCTGACCTTCAACGGCGGATCGATCGGCGCGTTCCTGGGCAGCCAGCAGTTCACCACGCGCAACCTGACCTTCAACGGCTGCCAGACGGCTATCTTCATGAACTGGAACTGGGCCTGGTCCTTCCAGGATGTCAAGATCAACAACTGTGGCGTCGGCATCGACATGTCGAACGGCGGCGCTCAGTCCCAGACCGTTGGCTCCGTCTTGCTCACCGACAGCGTCTTCACCAACACGCCCATCGGCATCAAGACCGCGTACGATCCCACATCACCCCAGACCAACGGCACACTCGTCCTGGACAATGTCGACATGACCGGCACCCAGTCTGCGGTCTTCAACAATGCCACCCAGCAGGTCATTCTTCCGGGCGCTCAGAAGGTTGGATTCTTCACCCAGGGTCGGAACTATGGCGGAGAAGTTGGCGCTGCTGGAAAGGCAGTTCAGGCCGCACAGGGCGCCGCCATCACCAAGCCTCAGTCTCTCATCGACTCCAAGACGGGCTTTGTCTTCACGCGCTCCAAGCCGCAGTACGAGAATGTGCCCGCCGCGTCGTTTGTGAGCGTCAAGGACAACGGTGCCAAGGGTGACGGCGTCACCGATGACACGGCTGCGATTCAGGCCATCTTCGACAAGGCCACTGCTGATCAGATTGTCTACTTTGATCACGGCGCCTACCTGGTCACGGATACCGTCAAGGTCCCCAAGAACATCAAGATCACGGGCGAGATCTGGCCGGTGATTATGGCCGGTGGAGACAGCGCTTTCAAGGACCAGGCGAACCCCAAGCCTGTGTTCCAGGTGGGACAACCCGGCGACACGGGGGCTGTCGAGATGTCGGATCTCATCTTCGGCACTGCTGGCCCGCAGCCCGGCGCCATCATGATGGAGTGGAATGTTGCCGGAGATGCACAGGGCGCGACTGCGCTGTGGGATGTGCACACACGCATTGGCGGCTATGCCGGTACCAACCTGCAGCTCGAGCAGTGTGCGAAGAACCCCAACGTCACCAACCCGGTCAAGCCCGAATGCTTCGGATCCTTCCTCATGCTGCACGTCCCCACCACAGGCAGCGTGTACCTGGAGAACACATGGTTCTGGGTGGCCGACCACGACCTCGCACCCACGGCCGACAATAAGCAGATCGATGTGTTCAACGGTCGCGGCGTGCTCATCGAGTCCCAGGGCCCGGTCTGGGGCTGGGGCACTGCCTCGGAGCACTCGGTCCTGTACAACTACCAGTTCTCGAACGCGTCAGACATCTACCTCTCCCTCATCCAGACCGAGACGCCGTACTTCCAGGGCAACCCGGAAGCCACGACGCCGTACACGGTCAACGCCAAGTTCAACGACCCCGACTTCGCCGTCTCGTGCAAGGGTAACTCGACGGGATGCGCGCGGTCGTGGGGCCTGCGCGCGGTCAACTCCAAGGATGTCTTCGTCTACGGCGCCGGGCTGTACTCGTTCTTTGACAACTACGACCAGACGTGCCTCGAGACGGAGTCGTGCCAGACCAACATGGTCTCGCTGGAGCAGAGCCAGGTGCACATATTCGGACTGAGCACGAAGGCTAGTGTCAACATGCTCACCGTCGACGGGGCATCGGTCGCGCTCGACGCGGACAACCGAAACAACTTCTGCGCCACGCTGGCCTTGTTCACGCCCTCGGGGTCCGGGCAGGGGAGTGCGACCGGAAATGCGACAACCACGACGACGACTGCACCGGTCGCCCAGAGGAAGCGCGTTGTGCGGTACTGAGTGTGAGCCGGACGGAGTCATCCCTGGTTTCTGCGTAATTGCGTCACTATGTGGAGAGCTCGCGGCTGGATGGATGTGTTTGGCATCCAAGTTATTCTTCTCCACCCTCGTTTTTCGACCTTTTTCTTCTTCATCATCCACTTCTCTTCAACCATTGGCCCACGGAGGCATTCAGCACAAGCATTTTTGTGTCTTTTTTTCCTTTTTCTCTCTTTTTTCCTGGCGTTTTGGGGGATTGGCGGCGGCTGGCAGGTCTGCAAAGAAATACCTACTAGTACTTTTTAACATAGAAACGATACCTTTTTTTGTTGTCTGCTGGCTGGCGTTGCTTGTTGCATGCATACCATAGGTAGCATAAATACCAGTCATTGATAAAAAATCGCATGGCCTTGATATCGTTCACTGAAGTGCATGTTTGTGGAGCAATAGCTGTTGTTTCCAGAAGGACGCGGCTGGCGCACCGGGATTGCTCACCGTGCTTGGTGATCGCCCCTGACCTGACGGACCATTGATTACGTCAGCACACTCCACTCTGCATCGGGGCCTCGGCTAAAACGCCACGCCGCGACCGCCGATCGACAAGGCAAATGGACAAGCCAAGGCAAAAATTGACAACGTCATAGCAGCTACCCTCTGGTCCTTCCCTGCCGGCATTCTGGCATCTCCAAAACCAACCTTTTGCAACGCAATTTTTCTGTCGTCCTGCGTAGCCTTCTTTGTTCTTTGCGACTCAAACACGCTGGATTGCTGCGATCTTTGTCATTCTGCAGAGACAATCAATCGCTCGGTCTCTTCAAAGTTTCCATAAATTTGCCCTTCAGGTACGGTGCCCCGACGACAACCCACCACCACACTCCGGCGTCCGGCTCGTCCCTGTTGCACTCATTGCTCACCTCGACCCAGATGCGCTAGACATCTCTCTCGCCGACACCGCTCAAACGAAACGCGACGAAAAGATGGACACACCCCCGTCACACAACACGCGCTCCTCGCGGCGCAAAACCCCGTCGCAAATCGCATCGCAACTCTCGTCGCCCATCCCCTCGCCATCCCCCGCGCCCGCGATCCCGCGCCGCGCACCAAACCACACGGCCGCCGGCGCCGCCGCACCGCGCAACACGCCCTACCTCCCGACGCCGACCGAGCTCGCCCTCGTGGCGGGGTACCCTCTGCTCCTGCTCTTCGGCGCGCTCTTCTCGCTCGTATCGCCCGAGACGCGCGCGGCGCCGTACGACGTCTTCAAACAAGCGCACAGCCAGGACCCGGCGCTGGCGCCGTCGTACTTTGCGCGCAAGGATAACTTGTTGAACGTGCTCTTCGTCAAGCGCGGGTGGGCGTGGGTGACGGTCGCGTTCTTTGCGTTTGCGCTCACGCACCCGGCGGTCGTGAGCGCGACGCAGCGCGGGCGGGCGGCGGTGCGCTGGGGCTTGGTTACGCTGTGGTGGGTGTTTGTCACGCAGTGGTTCTTTGGGCCGGCGATCATCGATCGCGGGTTCCGGTGGAGCGGGGGCAAGTGCGAGGTTGTGGAGAACAAGGTTGAGGAGGGGGAGGGTTTGGGGAAGGGGGATTTTGTCACCGCTGCTGCGTGTAAGGCGTATGGTGGCCGGTGGAGTGGGGGGCATGATATTAGTGGGCATGTGTTTCTGCTGGTGCTCGGGAGCGGGTTTTTGGTCCAGGAGGTCGTGTGGGTTGCTGCGCGGTGGGGGAGGGGCGGGCGCGGGGAGGAGAGGTGTGTGGTTATGGGCGATGGGGCGGTTAAGGGGGCTGCGGTGGAGAGGGAGAGAGGAGGGGAGAGGGAGAGGGGGGAGGGGGAGGGGGAGGGGGAGAAGGGGGCTGTTGAGGCGCTGGGGTTCGGGGGCAGGTTGGCGGCTGTTGTGGTGGTGCTGAGTGGGTGGATGTTGCTGATGACGGCGATTTATTTCCACACGTGGTTTGAGAAGGTGAGTTTCTTTTTGTTTGTCACGGACCTTGTTTGGATTGTGCTAACTATTTTGGTGTGTGCAGCTTACAGGACTTCTCGTCGCTCTCGCGGGACTGTACGCTGTTTATATTATTCCCAGGTGGGTGCCGGGGCTGCGGGGGGTTGTTGGACTGCCGGGGATTTGAGGCCGTGGGATGGATGGGGCTTGAACATGCCACGGGGGAGAATGGCATTGCATAGCATACATAGGTAGCATAGCGGCGCAGAACGTATGTGTGCCCCTACGTTGCTCAGACTAGTACCTTACTAAACTCGTTCACACGTTTCCTACGGTCGGTGTTGTTTCATGTCTGTCGCTTGTGAGGGGTCTTTTTGGCGAGGGGTAGCATCGGCGCACGGGCCCGCATGACCTCATCGAAGCTATTCCCACCTCCCGCCGCTTTCTCCTTTCCACCGGGCTTTTATCTCGCAAGAGTTTCTACGGAAAGAAAATTGAAGAATCATGACGTCCACCACCGCTGACATGGCGCCTATAAAGGCACCCACCAACCTCCCGGAGCTGGTCCGGTCGGCCTTCAACAGCGCAAAGACCAGCGGCGCGCTCAACTACTACCCGACGCAGGTCGCGCTGCTCGACGTCAACTCGGTCCCCGTACGTCGCGCCGTGTGCCCCCCACCCCTCAAAGCCTACCGTCGTTGCCATTCTAACAATCCCATCCCGCACCACCAGTTCCAACTGCGCTTCTCGCCCGCGCTGGCCAACAAGCCCAAGGCTTCCCCGGGCTCCGACGCAACAACCAAACCCATCGACCCGTTCGACAACCCCGCCCCAGACTTACTCATCGCGCCCCTACCGCCGCACCACATCCTCGTTCTGAACAAGTTCGCCATCGTGCCCGAGCACTTCATCCTCGCAACCAGGGTCTTCAAGCCGCAGACGCACCTGCTCGAGGCCGACGACCTGGCCGCCACGTACGCCTGCATTGAGGCGTACCACCGCTACCACGAGACACAGGTCGAAACCAGCGGCGCAGGCACAGGCGAGCTGTTTGCATTTTTCAACTCGGGCGCGCACTCGGGCGCTAGTCAGCCACACCGGCACGTCCAACTTCTGCCTGTCGACCGCATGCGCGACGGGCTGGATGGGCATGAGCGGAGCGGGGCGAGTCGCTGGGATGTGCTTGCTGACCGGCTTGTTGATGGCGAGGAAGGGAATGGCGATGCTGCCCTGCGGGTGCCGTTCCGGACTTTCGCGGCGCGGATTGCGCCTGGGATGGACGGGCGGGCACTGTTGGGTGTGTATCTTGGTTTGTACAAGGCCGCGGAGAAGGAGATGGGCGCGGGGGTTAGGTTGTTGGATGGGATGGGCGCGTGGAGGGGTGGGCGGGGGTCTGAAAGGGAGAGAGAGAGGGAGTGGGAGGAGGGCGAGGCGAGGATTAGCTACAACCTGGCCATAACGAGGGATGTCATGGTTCTCCTGCCGCGGGTGGCCGAGGGCGCGGAGATTGTTACGGAGGAAAGTGGGCAGCCGGTGGGCGTGTTGGCGCTGAATGGGACGGTTCTGGCGGGGACCGCGCTGGTCAAGAGCCGCGAGGAGTGGGAGGTCTTGCGGGCGCATCCGGAGCGGGCGGTCGAGCTGCTTGGCAAGATTGGATTGCCGGTTGTGCAGCGGCCGCTGGGCTCGCCGCTGCTTAGTCCGCGGTCGGAGGGGTTCAAGCAGTTTGCGAGGTCGTGGAATACCGGCGGGTGGGAGGAGGGGTAGGTGATGGACTGCATGTCAGGATGGCTGGGGACCGGATTTGGTTGTTTTGGGATGGACATGGGTTTGGGTTGGTTAAGGACTGATATAAATAAGCTAGGTGCGTATCTAGAAGTAAAGAAGAAAGGAAATAGTAAAAGAAATGAAAAGCGCAAAGAACAAGCGGCCGCCGCCCGAAACAAGTAAACAAACGCCAACGCCAGTGCCAGCGCCAGTCCCCAACGGCCTCTAATAGATACACTCAGTAGATTGGCCCGCCCCTCCATCCTTCGTCTCCTCGTCCTTTTGGAAGACTTCGTCTTCGTGTATATGGTCGCTTCCCTTTCGGACCTGGTATGGAGCATTTCCCCCCTCCCTCCTTATTTAGTTGTCTGGTGACTGCAGTGCCTTGCAACGGACCCAATCAATCAACCAAATAGCCTCCTTGTAATTATGTTTATGTCTGTGGCTCAGGATCCCAGCCAAGAAGAGAAGACAAATAACCTTTTACACACCAACGGAAAGAAAAAGGTCAATTCTGTTGGTATAATCAAGCGGGCCACTTGCGGCGAGCAAAGGTAAGTGTCTAACCCCAGAACGGCCGGCGAATGTCATTGCCCAGGGGGTAGACCTGCTCGGCCACCAGCTCGTCCCAGCGCTTGCGGCACGTCGAGTTGCCAAACGTGTACGTGCCGCCGTTGGCCTTGATGTACTCGGCCACCTTCTTCCACGGGATCTTGATGCTGCCCGTGGCGTGCCGGAGGTCGGCCCCGGCCGGGAGGTGCTC
Organism: Podospora appendiculata; assembly: GCA_033675105.1. Classification (NCBI taxonomy): domain Eukaryota; kingdom Fungi; phylum Ascomycota; class Sordariomycetes; order Sordariales; family Podosporaceae; genus Podospora; species Podospora appendiculata. Next base: position 634,063 of record JAULSO010000005.1, on the reverse strand, counting down.
GCGGACGCCGCGTTCGAGGAGGCGGATCTGTAATTTAAGTCAGGTAAGTAATTACGAGGTAGCGGGTTAGGATCAATTTCTTGCTTTATGTTTTGTTGCATCCCATGTGAGACGGGGGTGAAGAGACGATGAGGGAATTGTGGACAGGCATGGGGGAAAAAGAATCACGAAAAGAACTTTGTGCTTGCTTACATCCTTGTCCGTCCACTGCGGCTTCCGCACCCGCATCTTCTGCTCCTTGCTCAGCGTGCGGAACCGGCCCCGCAGCGTCGACTCGGGCTCGGTGAACTCGCCGACGATCTTGATCTCCTTGTACGTCATCTTGAGTTCCTGGCGCAGCTTGAGGAGCAAGGCGTTCTTGTCGATGCCCTTTTTCTCCGAGTCTCCCTTTGTCTCTTTGTCGTTTTTGCTGCTGCTGCTGCGGTTTTCATTGCTGCTGTTCTCGTTGTCGTTATTCTCGTTGTCGTTGTCGGCATCATGCTTGGGCAATATCACCACGGCCGCCGGGGCGTCGTCACCGTAGCGGTGCGCGCGTCGTGGGGTCCGGGTCGGTGACCCTGGGGACCGCGAGGACTTGGATTGTTCGTGGGAGGACGACGAGGGGAGATTCTGGTTGTCGGTGCTGGAGGGTTGGGGCTTGCTCGTGTTCAAGTTCGCGCCGTTGGTGCTCGGGCTTCTCCTGGTGACCGATGGGGGTGGGTAGGGGGACGGGTGGACGGGCCGCTGGCTGTGTCGTCCGTGGGTTTTTGTGTTCATGTTGCTGCCTTTGGCACTGGCAACGGCTCCATTGCTGCCGGTTGCGACCGAGGGACTCCGTGGCTTGGGCGGGGCCCTGTCGGGCTGCTGCTTGCGGTATTTCGGTCTGGGAGTGGTGGTGTGCTCGGAGGTGTAGGCCTGCGTCCTGAGTGCTGGTGGCTGCTTCGGCGGCGTCCATGTTGGCAGAGGGGGGTTCAAGTTGTTGGCAGTTCGATGTCCCGGGAATCGTGGCACCTCGACGGGACCGGCACTGAAGACCCATGGTATGTCGCCGGCGCCCCCATCGACGCTACCGACACTGCTGCCGTCCATGTCGTTGAAGCGGGCGAGCATCGACATGGACTCGGACGACGAAAAGTGTCTTGGCGAGGGCTCGATGTTCAAGTCCTTGGGCGACACCGTCGCGCCAGTGTCGGACATGAACTCTCTGGCAGCCTCTTCCAAGGATATGTGCAAGGAATTGTTCAGTAGTCCTATTGCCAGGCTGTTTGGAAACTCCTCTCGGTATGAATCGCTCAAGTCTGAGACCCCATGTGGGCCAGGAAGACCATAAGGAAGAGAGAGGTCGGGCGAACCGGCAACGGGCCACGGAGACTGGCATGAAAACGGCCCGCCGTTGTCACCAGCTGCCCCACGTGGTGGGTTGTCCAACCTGAACGAGTCGGATGATGCAACTTGGGACGAGATGCTGTTGATTGTGTTGGAGGAGGAGATTGCGTTTACCTCTGGGCATGATGGGATGGCTCTAGGTGCCGTGCCCGTGTCGGTGCTAGGCTGCGTGAGGTCGAAGCCGGAGTCGTTCATGTACAGGGCAGGCATGTTATTCATGCGGATGGGGCTGTCCATGGAGAAAAACTCGGGCGGAAATTGTGGAAGACTACTATCCGGAGTGTGGCGCAGGGCGAGAGAAGGAGTCATGTCAAGGACATTGTCCCATCCATAGGCTTTCGGTTCTTCCATGTCGTGTGCCGGGGTGATAAAAGGGTCAAAGTCATCGCCAGCGATGCCTAGAGCTAGGTCCAAAGAGGTGCTATCCAAGTTTCGAGCTGTACCAGGCATGGCCGCCCAGTGGGCTGGCGGCAGAAACGGCCCAGGCTTGACGGAGAAGTCCAGCTCCGCGTCAAAGTCTGAGAAATCGCCAGTCCCTCCAAGTGTGGGAATGCCAGTGGTACGAAGGGCGTTCAAGTCTGTCGGGTATGATGGGATGTCGCCGATGGCGGCCGCCGGGGGCCACGAACTCGAAGAAGGCGGCAGTAGATGGGTCAAGCTGCCAGCAGCTTGCGTGTCGCCAGAGGCCGGGTAATTGCGCTTCATGTTCATGTTCAAGTTTTCCACCTGCTGCAGTTGGTTACCCGATGTCAGCGTCGGTACCGTCAGCCTCTTGTTCTCTCAACTTTGTTATCGGCAAGGGGATCAACCCGGATTGGCAACGAGAAAGGTGAGAGAACTTGAAAGCAAACTGAACTGGGAGGAAAATCAAAAGAGGACGTGGGCAGAGTTCAGGACAAGTTCATCGCAAACGAAGAAGGAGAGAACCAAGGAAGAAAAGCACACATACCTCCATGTTCATGTCCATGTCCATGTCCAGATTTCTGCCTTCCCGCGACGAAACGACCCCGTCTGTCGCCGGCGTAGAAATAGTAGCATGGCGGACAGGCGGCCCCCGGGTTCCATGTCGGGCCTCGTCCAGTTTGCGTCTCAGAGTGCATGTACTCGTATTGTTCGGCGCCGTGTTATTGCCAGGCTGGGTGCCCGCCATGCTCCTATTACTATTGTGCCGATTCGCGGCCCACTTGTCATTGAAGGCCGCCCCGGCCAGGGTCGCGGAACTAGTATTAGTAGAACTAGTATTGAAGCTTTGGCGTGGAGGGCAGCAGGGGTTATTGTAACAGTCGAGAAAATAATAGCAGTCGCTTTCGGGCGCAACCTGCCAGTGGGTTCTCATCCGAAGTTGTGCTGGTCCTATTTGGCCAACGTCAATGCGGTTCGAACGTTGCTGCTGGGCATTGCTCCACGGTTGGGTTTCAAAACTTGGACCTGGCCTGGGACTTGGATCTTGCAATTGACGACCACTGTGACCTGTCCTCGAGCCCCACGCCATGTCCATGTGGCCGTCCAGACGGGGTTGGGCGACACTGATAAACATTTTCTTCTGCCCTCGTCTTTGCCTTGGCCCCTGTCCCTTCAAGTTTTCAGCTTTCAGGTTCGTCCAACTTCTTCCAGTCGGCATCGACGATGATGCAAGCATGCACGCACGCACGCACGCAGCGCGGTGAAGCGGGCACACCGACCAGATTGATGCCACTAGGACTGCACTCACTGCCTTGATGCTGTCGTCGCTATCTGGCTCTTCCCTGTCGCGTGCGTTTATTGAGATGGCAAGAGTGTAAGCATTACTCCAATCATGCACTCATCGACCGTGACTCCGCCCCGCCCTTTTTCTTGTATTCACCGCTGCTTCTGGTGTCTATTGAGCGGTATGCTCCCTGCCTCTCGTTGCGGCAACAGTGCTTCTTGCTGCCGGGCTGCCAGTGAGTGTCGGTCCAGGTCATGGACGATTAACCCCTGAGACCAGCCCCGCTTGATCGGTGTGGACTGGATAACAACGTGGAAGACGACCTGGAAGGTTCGGCGGTATGAGAGAGAGAACAACAAAGTCCGCTGCTGCCCGACCCAATGAGGTTCGTCGGGCGGCTACCGCTGGGCGGCGGCGGTCAGAGCCGGGGGATTCTGGTTCGTCTGCGGGTTCTGTGTCGGTTCCCGTCGATGGAGAACTTGTGGGAAATCGCTTGGATCTCCGCCTGCAGACGGCAGATATGGTGGCGTGGTTGCGGGTTGAAGCTTTGGAACTGGCGATAATGATCTGGTGGTTTCGAACTTTCGACCAAGTCGTCTGCCTGGAATCTGCTAGGAGACAATGTCGGTGGGTAAAGTTGAGTTGCCAATAACCTCACGTTCGGGACTGAGACTCGACTGGCAAGACAGAAAGAGTACCTGGACAATGAGATGGCAGAAACAAATATTTGACTCCGAGTTGGCAGACGAAGGATAAGAACAGCGTCTAAACAGACGGCTGGAATAGAGAGCCTCGAGTCTTTCTGACAGGTCTCGGGTTGTAGGCTTCTTCTTTTGACCTCGACATACCGGAGGACGGGGATCATTATGAGATCGAGCGAGACCGGAAGAAACTTGACATAATACCGCGAGCCTCTCCCTCCCAACCATGGGCTTGTCGTCCATCCCAAACTCGGCCTTGCCTGGAGCACGGCACCCAGTCCTGTCACTTTTCAGTTCCAGCTCCATGTCCAGCCAGATCCAGTCTGCCGAGATTATGGGGGCAGCCCTCCTGTGGTTGCCGGTCGAAAGTGCGAGAATCCTGGCTGAAAAGGGACTCTGGATTGCCCGAATCGGTCGAGCATCATGGGATGTCCTTCCCGTGGGCGCCGCGCGCGTGCCGCACTGGACCATGGCCGTCCAAACGGTGGGCCGACTCGGTCAAGCAGCCGTGATTGACTCCTGAATCAAGACTTTGCCAATAAATCCTCCCTCTTCGGGCCGCATAAAACTGTGTCTTTTTCCTTTTTCCCTCGAGTCCAGCTCCCCGTTTGTGATGTCACATCTCAGTGCTCACTTCCACTGCCCGGGACTGGGACCGCAAATACTCAGGGGATAAGAATAAACTACCTCGTTCATGACGAACCATCCCCAGTCTGATGGACGCATCCCCACATTGAAAAAGGAAATAAACAAGGGGGAAGACCTTAGGAGTGGAACTGATTGTACTGCAGTAATTCCGTGGCTGGCAAAAGTGACGATGTGGGAAAGCCCACACGAAGCCTTTGGGCGCAAGTCAAGTCGAGAACACTCGAAATAGCGTTGCTTGTCACGGATAGCCACACCCAAGCGACGGACGACTGGACCTCTCAACCCACGCCGAGACGCATCGCCACTGCCTGAGATCAATCCGGTGGCCAAAGATGTCACAAGTCAGATCTCTACACAGGCAAAGAAGGAGAAAAAAAGGTGTGTGCAAACAAGGCTGGGCTCGGCAAGACGCATGGCTGATGCAGGAGCGGACAGGGGTCACCCCTTTTATTCTTTTGGTCGTGGGCCTAGGCCCCCTCGTCACACCCCCCGCCATTCGGGAATCGGATCTGATCAAACCTCAGGGATCTGCCCATCTAGATGCATATCTGGTACCCATGCCTGGGACGACTGCCAGATCACCGTGCATTGCAGATACGCACGCAGGCTGGAAGGGTACCTTCGGTGCAGTGTTACGGTGTAAAACAGGGCATTCGCTGCGCGCGATAAATGCATGGGCTTCGCTGACAGACTCCTCAGCAACGCAGACGATCCCTCATTGGTAAACCAAACATTGAAATCGTGGGTTACCCGCGTGTTTTGATCCGGCGTGTCGTCCCACATGGTCCTCCAGGTAAGGTAGGCCGGGGGCGAATGTTTTTTTATCGCTGCTAGCTGACGCCACACGACGGAGCAGAACTCACCAGCGCAAGACGCAAACAAAACATGTCACATCTCTTTCTCTCTCTCGGTCCTCGAGGCTATCACTCAAGCTATCTCGTCATGGAATGGCCAAAAGGGGCAACTTCCCCTCGGCCTGGGCAGCCCAGCCCAAAGGCGTCCGCTGCTTTATCCCCTTCTGGGAACGCCTCACATCCCGGCAGGGCGGAAGTTATCCGTTGCACCGCATTGACTCCCAGCCCAGTCCAGTCTTGACACCAGGAGTCTAACGACCGGGGACGCATTACAACGCGTGCACGGCGACCAGGCAGACTCCCGTCAGGTCTGTGTCATGCAGCTTGCCGTCGGCGTGTGTGCCCTCTGCTGATGATCGTGGATGGGGGTGTGGGGGACTACCTGCCCTGATGACCCGACTGCACGAAGTTTCGAGCATCAACAGCCACCTAAGGTAGATACCATGGGAGTAGAAGGCAGTGGGAGATTCACCATCGTGCGCCCGGACAGGTGCAGACGTTGGGCACTGGCACTGTCCGAGTCAATCGATGTCCGTCATCTCTCCGTTATGCTGGGTCATTGTTGTCAACGACACTGCTCCGTTTTGCCAGGCCGGGTGACGACGGGATGAACTTTTGGTGTTGTCCCTCCCTTATCTCCAGTCCCTGCTGGGGTTCGCTCCCTTCCCTTCCTTCCTTCCGAAGGCAAATGTCGGCTTACCCGAGCGGGGGAAAGGATTTAAGGACGGAAAGGCCCGTGTTTGCAAGGCGATATCGATGCTAGATTTGTGAGGAGATGATTACTGTATTGTCTTGGAGGCACTTCTGTCAATGAACAAGAGAAATAGGTGTGATTTAGAACGAATAAGCAGCAGAAAAGCAAGGCATGTGGTCTAATGGGTTGTGAGAATCATGCAAGCAAGATGTTTGTGCGCGTGTTATGCATGGGTGCGCCCGAAGATGACGACAGGCAAGCAGCAAACTGGAAGCCCGTTCAGGTCACAAGCTATGCAAGAGAACACACACTTGGCGTGGCTTGCATCGTTCTGGCTCTGACCATTCGCGACGGCCTACCAGTCGTCATCTCCATTGTATCCATTTCTTTCTCTGCCTACTAGATAATGAGTTACCTACCTCCTAGTAGGTACCTTAGTTTGTCAACGATAGAAACGCTTACGGGTTGGTAGTATGCCCGGGAGGCACACTTGCACAGATAGTATGTCATGATTGCCTCGACCGTGACGGCTCACTGCTCTTGCACCACTGCGTGGATGCTACCTTGGCCTTCAGGTTCTAGCTGCCGGTCTGTTATTGCCAAAGCCAACTGGGCTTGTGGGAGAGCGGGAGTAAATCCAAGGTTTCTGTCACCGGTCCCGAGACAATTATTGCTGGTGCTGATGGAGACTTATGCAAGGTGTTATCGACCGGAACTCACACTTGGTCAATGCAAGTGTTCAAGTAAATGGAGCATTAAATCGGCAGCCAATAGATCGCTGTCCATCGAAGAAAACAACGGTATTCTATGTCCGATCAGTTCAAGTTCCTCCTTTCCTCCAGTTTCACGCCATTATCATTACAAGATACCCAGAATTCTTAACCCACGTAACTACACGTTTACTTTCACGTCCACCTTCACTAAAGCCCAGCCCTCGCCCGGAGCTGCAACTGCTGCTCCAGCACACTCGAAACGATCTCCTCAATCCCGCGCCACGTAATCCCCAGATCCCTCTCCGTCCTCGCCGAATCAGCCTTAAACGGCACATTATACTCCCCCTCAGGGTCCAACGTAGTCACCACGCCGGGATACCTCCCCTTGACAAGCGCGGCAATCTCGCGCCAGCTGGTCTCGGGCCCAGCCAGGAGCTCCTCGGTCAGCGGCGCCGCGACGTCAACGGGCGTGTCGAGGCTGCGCAGATGCGCTAGGCTCACGTCGCGCACGTCGACGAACGAGGCCGGGATGAGCGGCTTGCCCGAGGCCAGCGAGTGCAGCACCCACGCGTTGATGCCGCCGGGCGTCGGCGTCGTCTGCGTCAGGTCGTGGCCCAGCACGAAGGTCGGGTGCAGCGTGATGAGGGTGAACTGCGGCTTGTGGGTCTCCATCCAGGCCAGCGTCGCGCGGTGCGCGAGGATCTTGGAAGCCGAGTATTTGGGCCCGTTGCCGCCGGGACCCTCGGGGAAGGCCATGTCTGGGTCGATTGTGATGGAGGGGTTGGTGCCCTCTGTGTGCCATGTTAGACTTTTGTTTTGGTTTTTTGCATGAAAAAGTGGTAATAGAGGGAGGTAAATAAAGGGGGAGCGGGTTACCTTTGATCACCAGACCGGGAACCTGCAGCCCATTCAGGGGCATCAAGGCTAAAAGAGACGACACAATCACAACCCGCTTCACGTTTGGTGCGGCGGCGGCGGCGTCCAAGATTGCCTCGGTTCCCTTGACGGCCGGGCCCAGGTATTCGGTCTTGAAGTCGGTGCCCTTGCCCGGCATGGGCGAAGCAATGTGAAAGATGTACTCGACGTCGTCGCCAAGAGCGGAGCGGAGGGCATCGACGTTGCTGATATCGGGGATGACGACAAACTCGAGCTGGCTGGCGTGCGATGGGTAGCGGCTCTTGACCTGTTCAATCTGCGCCTCGCGGCGGACGCTGAGACGGGCGCGGTGTCCCGCGTTGAGCGTGTCCTGCACGACCTGCGAGCCGATGAAACCGGTGGCGCCTGTGATGAAGATGAGAGAGCCGACCATTGTGAGCGGTTGCTGTTCTGTTGAAGTGGAAGAAGGGACTAGTAGATGTGTAAAGAAATTCGTTCAAAAGCTGATGAAGGAACTTGAACTGTAGTGTTAAGGAATGATCTGGTGTTTTAGATTGAGGAATGTGAGGTAATAGATAGTTGGTGATGGCTTTTATACAGAGAAGCATGCAGTATCTGGATGGTTCTGTTCCAGCTTCAAGCATCAATGCGCATGAACACGGCTTTCCCGGGGGTGTCTGTCTTTGCTGGATTACGAATGCGCGATGATGGATGCCAAATAGACAATCAGATCCGAGTTACGTCAGGCCGAGATGTTATAATCAAGTAACATGCACATTTCAGCTCTCCTAATTTTGTTCGCGTCAGAGCCACATTTCCATTGGTTTGTAGGGGGATCTTTGGCCGAGGGCTTGATTACTGATTATTGATCACCGCACAGCGACACTAAAAAATTGCACCACACCGGCCGGCTAACACTCCTTGTGCCAGGAAGCGGCTTTAGCCACAGCCTAGGCATTAAATGATTATGAAGATTAGTAGTTGCAGCTGACTCGTCATTCCGCACCAGGCGTCGACACCGGAGAAGAGGTAATTGCAATCGACTAAGGTTCCTGGTAATTATAAGATCATGGAGAGGACCTACAGTCATGATGAGGCCCAAAACTCCGCAAATATCGAACCCGTTCCAACCTGCACAAAACACTTGATCACATTTAGGGGTTCCAAAGTCAAGGAAATACCAACCATCACTTACAAAAGAAAAAAATAACTACCAACCCCACCACATCCAAGACCCCGCAAAATGCCTCTCTGGCTCGTCTACCACCCCGAGGGGACCTTCACGACCCAAGAGTCGAGACAGACGCTGGCCGCCGACATCACGCGCATCTACACCGACGCCGGGTTGCCGGCCTTCTACGTCGTCGTCAACTTCGTCACGCTGCCGAGCTCCAACATCTTTGTCGGTGCCGAGAGCCCGGCCGCGGGCAAGCCCTTCATCCGCATCTCGGTCGACCACATCGCCGTACACTTTGGCAACTACGAGGACACGGCCCAGAGGCAGCTGCGGATGGTCACGCGCGTCGACCAGGTCCTCAAGCCCCATGTCGCCGACAAGGGGTACGACTGGGAGTTCCACATCGACGAGACGCCGCGCGAGCTGTGGAAGATCAACGGGTTCATCCCGCCGCCGTGTAAGTCCTGGTCCGGCTGATGAGTCCATCTTTGGGTATCCTGTCTTCTTTTTGGGCTGTGACTGACAAAGGTCCGAAACACAGGGCATAGCGAGGCCGAGAAGCTGTGGGCCAAGGAGAATAAGCCGTCTGCGTGGCAACAGCCTGAGGACACAAAAGAGAAGCTTTAATTAGCTTCTTGATGGGCATGTCTGATGACGGCCTTGAAGAACACCGTTGCTCTTGAGCACTTGTGATGCAGATTGCAGTGACCATGAGAACACGATAGAAACCCAAAGACAGCCCATGTTTAGACTACAAGGCCTGAACATCAAGTACCAAATTAGAGATAGGGGCTAAATCGAAACTTGAAACCTTCATCAAACGTTTTTCGGCGACTACCTAATGTAAAAGAACACAAGCGAGGACTGGTTGAAGGTGTCTCCATGACTCATCCCCATTGTCGTTTAGATCTTTTAGCACTTGGCTGGTGTGCATGTCCGTGGAAGCGCATGTTGCCGACGTCAACCAACCCCTGAATGAAAACAGTCCCGACTGGAACCTATTACCCGACACACAAATTGCCAGCTCCCAGGCATGCCTATAATGCCCGTTACTGCCGTAATCTGGTACATACGGCAAGACTAACCGTGCGAAGGAAGGTGTCACGGCTGGGCGGGGCACGCAGTCATGGCTGGCGTAAGCCTTCCTAATTGACGAAAATAACGAAGTTGGCTACGAAAGAAAGGTAGGAGCGGAAGCCCTACACCAAATGGATCTAAATACAGGATGTGGAAGTCACGTGACCCGTGCTGACTAATCCACGTGCAACTCATAGAGGTGAATGCTTGGGTGGGTGCAAGCCCCACACGTGCACTTGCCCTGTCACCGGCCAGGCCGTGACAATGTCGTCCTTGTGCTCAGAACGTTGTGGGAGCAGGCACAACATATTCAGTGTGAAGCACGAACTCGAATAGCATTCCACTCTACGATTCTCCTAGCCTCGATTGGTGGCTTCAGACCAGGCGTCTTGACCGAGTTTCCTTGTGAAAACGTCAAAGTAGCTATCACTCGAGATCCAAAGGATCGAAAGTGTCACGACCCCAAGTCTGCACCCCGGAGTGGGAAGCGCGGGAGACAGTAGTAATGTGTCATGTGGGTCTTCGAAAAGGACCAATGAGGAGGTGCTCTGCGTGCTCTGTGCAGAGCAGACGGAGCAGACAGATCAGGTTTGATTTATTTTTATATATACAATGATCGTAGCCACGATCCAGATAGTTTGTTACGCCAGTACTTAATACCAGTTCTTAGGCACTCATTGCACAGTCGAGAGAACTACCCCTTTGCTAAGTGGTTAACTACACCCCCTTGCACTTACCTCTTGACCCCTACCGTCTCTAGGACCCCTTTGGTTCTCCTGATCGTAACAGTGTGCCCCTATTTAAATAAAAAGCCATATCTACCGCGAGCGGCCTCAAAAGAGGAAAACAACATCGCTACAAAGAAAGTTAACCTTTTGGTAATACGAGTTAATATATAGTAGGAAATAGGCTCAAAAGGCTAGGAATTGTTACGATCAGGAGAACCAGAGGGTCCTGGAGACGGTAGGGGTCAAAAGGTGAGTGCAAGGGGGTGTATGTAATCACTGAACAAAGGGGTAGTTCTCTCGACTGTGCAATGAATGACGGCGGCGGCTAGGATGATGGAGGCGATGGCTACTGGTCAGGTGACGGAGATATCACTGGTGATGACCACGACGTCGACAGCTGGGACAACGCACCGAGGGGGCGGCCACGGAAACGCAGCTGGGAGACTTTCGGGTTTGGTGATGGACAAGTGCCAAGTTTATCATGCTCGTTCGTATCTGCGACCCAGTCCAGCCTTGCTAGCCGCCGGGTAAGTTGCTTTCGCAGCAGCCTCTGACTCCAGAAGAAGGGGATACTGCTGCGTCTCCAGAGGCGGCCGGCAAGAGACCGCCGGGAGTCAAAGGCCTCAAAAGTGTATTCATGTTGTGAAAAAGCTGACCGTGGAGAGCTGGGTCGATGACAACAAGAATATTTAGTTTCTTTCCCTTCTCCCTTTGTTTGCCTCCTTTAGAACCAATAACAACTGTATGTCTGCCCGGCATATGCAACCGAGTCGTGACTCCTGCAAATCCGTTTTGTTAATTTCGCTGTCAGTTGTATACCAGGATCAACCCAAGCTCTCATTAACCTCATCGCCGTCCTCCTCCCATTGGGTCCGCCGCACGTCAGCAAAGTTGTATGGCATGACTTCGCTTCCAGTGTCATGGTGGACATGCGGACAAGGAAGTCGGTCCACCTAATACATGTTGATAACGAGCCGTCAGGGATAGTTTGGATTTTCTTTCTGTCTTGCGAGTATGAAACGCGACGTGATTTCTGCGTGGGCAGCGAAGCGATAGTTGGAGTCTGCCACCCAGTCACAATTGGTGGGATCCGTCGAAGAACCCCTCTAGGTGCTCTTCCCACGGCCCTGCGGCAGGTATCGTGTCCTGCACAGCGGCTGCAGGCCTTTGCGCTGGACGCCGCCCAGCTACAGCCTAAATCTCGCCTCAACCGATATTATTTCCCCCCTCTTCTGGTCGGTCGATTTCCACCGCTTCTTTCCGTCTCTACAGACAGCTCGCCGTCCTCCGTTGCTCATCCTAGCCCATTCTCGCCCTCCCAAGTCCACCTCCGTTCGTCTCGCGCAATGTCCAACGTTCTCGATCCAGCGCGCTACACCGTGGCTTGGATCGCCTCTCTCGAAATCGAAGCCCGCGCCGCCGTGCACCTGCTCGACCATCGACACCGCGGTCGCTTTCCCCTCGCAGGTGGTGACGATTACATTTTCCATGCCGGCGACATGTGCGGACACGATATCGTCATTGGCGCCCTGCCTGCTGGCCAGGAGTACGGGACTGGCTCGGCCGCCGCCCTCGCCCAGCCAGGTTAAGAAGTTCTTCCCCAACCTCTGGTTCGGCCTGCTGGTCGGCGTCGCAGCGAGCCTCCCCCGCCCCAATGGCGACCCACCCCCGCGATATTCGTCTCGGCGACGTTCTCGTGGCCCTCCCCGAGGGCGACAGCGCCGGCCTGGTCGCCTACGACCTGGGCAAGGAAGCCACCCGGGACAGCTTCCAGCTCCTCCGCTTCGGACACGTGCTGGCCACAACCGAAGTTGTGGTGCGATCCGCCATCGGCAGCATCAAGCTCGAAGCCCCGAACGATGTCGACATCTTCCTCCCGTACTACGACGCCATCAAGGACAAGGAGCATGCCACTGGCACCTTTGCCGATCCTGGCCAAGACTGCGACACGCTCTACGAGTTCGACGACGACGGCGGAGCTAGAGAAGTCGGCCGCCCGCGACGGCCGGACGCGCGGCGGACGCGCGTGTGGTATGGGCCGATTGGCTCGGGCGAGAAACTGATGAAAAATGCACGGAAGAGAAATGAACTGAGGGACCGCTACAACGTCATCGGGCTCGAGATGGAGGCGGCCGGGACGATGAACCGCATTCCCGTGGGCGTCATTCGCGGGGTATGTGACTACGGGGACCCGCACAAAAACAAAGAGTGGCAGCCGTACGCGGCGGCCATGGCTGCGGCATATGCTAAGGCTGTTCTGATGGAGATCCATCCGAGAGCCACTATATCTCCCGACTCGCAGCTAGCGGCCACAGCGGCACGATGAGGCCCTGTGTTCAATGGACCTATTTCGGGACGAAATGTGGTCGCGGGGGCGTCTGCTTCGGGAGGCACCATGAATTTAAAATTTTCATAGTTCAATATAGAGAGAACCTGCTATTATGCTGTTGTAGCGGAAATTTGTCATGTAGACGCTTTATGTGTGCCTGGCAGTATCAATGCAACCGTCCAAGCCCGCCCCGTCATGGTCACGATCCCCGCCGGCGGATCTGATTGGAGGCCTCCCACCCACAGCCTCGTCAGGCATCAGGGGCTCTTGGATCTGCCAACCTCGACCTCCGCGGCTACCGCAACCACCCCCTCTGACGCACCATATTCGAACCATCCTGGCAGAGCGAGCCGCCTCGGGACCGCTGCACGACGCGATCATGAATGGGCCCACCTTCCATGCGGGGCTTGCTGGCCAGAACGTCATCGCCGCCCCGCATGCCGCCGACGGCGGCACCATCAACCTCCACTTCAACAACCAACCCCCGGGCCCATCAGCCACCCCTAGGCCATTCTCCACCGTCCCCTTCCGGCCGGACCCGGACTTTGTCGAGCGGCCCGACATCACGGCCTGGTTGCGGAAGCATTGTAGTCAGCCGCCGAGCCGCGTCGCCCTCGTTGGCCTGGGCGGCATTGGGTAAGTGTACTGCTATAGCTGGGACGACCGGCCACCCGCTAATAAAGGTAGAAAATCCCAGCTGGCGATCCAGTACGCTTACGAAGAAAGACGGTCCTCGCCGAGCACGTTCGTATTCTGGGTGCATGCAAGCACCAAAGATCGATTCCGAGAGGCATATCGGGAGATTGCCCACCGCCTGCAACTGCCCGGGCATGACGATCCCAAGACTGATGCACTTCGGCTGGTGTTCAATTGGCTGTGCGACGAGAACAACGGACAGTGGCTAATGGTCCTCGACAATGCCGACGATATCGACGTGTTTTATCCAAAGCGGGGCACCGGTCAGAGTACGGGAGCGAAGCCGCTCGCATTTTTCTTGCCACAGACCGATAATGGGAGGATACTGGTGACGTCACGAAGCCGGGACGCAGCCGCGAGGCTAACGGGCAGCACGCAGGACGTCTTAGCCATACAGGTGATGAACGATAGCCAAGCACAGCAGTTGCTTCGGAAGAAACTTGGGGACAAATACGAAGAAGGCGCAGCAGCTGATCTGCTTCGTGCTTTCGAGTGTTTACCTCTTGCCATCACGCAGGCGGGCGCATATATTCTCCAGCGCTGGCCGGAAGAGTCTCTATCGACCTACTTGGTCAAATTCCGACGGGGCAAAAAGAATAAGGCTGGCCTCCTTGGAAGGGACCTTGGCGATCTACGACGTGACCCAAGCGCGTCAAATTCGGTTGCTCAAACATGGCAGATCACCTTTGATCAAATTCGACAAGAGAAGCAATCAGCAGCCGACTTGCTGATGTTCATGAGCCAGTTCAACCCGCAGGGCATTCCACGGTGGGTACTCGAGAGCGACCGACGTCATTGGAGAGGGATCGATGGTAGTTGGGCGGGAAACTCCTGGGATGACGGCGATGACAGGAATGACGATTTCGAGGACGATCTACATATCCTCCGTCAATACTCGCTAGTGGCGGTAACCATGCAAAAGGGCGAATACGAAATGCACGCCCTAGTGCAGTTCTGTACCCGTGCCTGGCTCTTGTTGTCTGATGATGAGCAGAAATGGAAGCGTCGGTTCCTGCAGGTCATGGCAAGAGAGTACCCAGCCGGGACGTACGAAAATTGGACAAAATGCCAGCAATTAGACCCGCACATTGAGCACGTTGTGAAAGAGAAACCTACGGCACAGGAAGATATCAAGAAGTGGGCGCAACTACTTACGAATATAGGATGGTATAGGGCCGAGGCCGGGATATATGGAGTAGCGGAGCAGATGAATCGACGGGCTCTGGATGGCAGGGAGGAGGTGCTTGGACTGGAGCATCCCGACACGCTCAGGAGTGTCAGTAGTCTTGCTTCGGTGCTGCGAGACCAGGGGAAGTACGAAGAGGCGGAGCAGATGAATCGACGGGCTCTGGGTGGCAGGGAGAAGGTGCTTGGACTGGAGTATCCCGACACGCTCACGAGTATCAGTAATCTTGCTTCGGTGCTGCAAGACCAGGGCAAGTTCGAAGACGCGGAGCAGATGAATCGACGGGCTCTGGGTGGCAGGGAGAAGGTGCTTGGACCGGAGCATCCCTGGACGCTTACGAGTGTCAGTAATCTTGCTTCGGTGCTGCAAGGCCAAGGGAAGTACGAAGAAGCGGAGCAGATGAATCGACGGGCTCTGGGTGGCAAGGAGAAGGTGCTTGGACTGGAGCATCCCTGGACGCTTACGAGTGTCAGTAATCTTGCTTCGGTGCTGCAAGGCCAGGGGAAGTACGAAGAGGCGGAGCAGATGAATCGACGGGCTCTGGGTGGCTATGAGAAGGTGCTTGGACTAGAGCATCCCGGCACGCTCACGAGTGTCAGTAATCTTGCTTCGGTGCTGCAAGACCAGGGCAAGTACGAAGAGGCGGAGCAGATGAATCGACGGGCTCTGGGTGGCTACGAGAAGGTGTTTGGACTGGAGCATCCCGACACGCTCAAGAGTGTCAGTAATCTTGCTTCGGTGTTGTGGCGCCAGGGCAAGTACGAAGAGGCGGAGCAGAGAAATCAACGGGCTCTGGGTGGCAAGGAGAAGGTGCTTGGACTAGAGCATCCCGACACGCTCACTAGTATGAACAACCTTGCCCTCGTGTGGAAGGAACAGGGTCGCGATGGCGATGCGGAATCATTGATGGAGGAATGCGTTCAGCTTCAGCAGCGAGTTATCGGGCCGCATCATCCGCATACTGTATCTAGTCGTTCTATTTTAGCTAGATGGACTGAGGTGACAGAACGGTTTTGAAGATATTTACACAGAGGATTCTCTTATCAGTATTTTCCCACCGGTTCAGATCTGCCTTCGGCGTCTCTGGTGCCTCCTTAATATGCAGTTGGTTCTTCTATATAGGGCATTCAAGTTGAGGATCTGGCCGCATACTCCTGCCTCCTGCCTCCTGCCTCCTTCCTCTTCCATATACCCCCATAATCTGCCTCTGGCGTCTCCGGTTAGTTACTATACGAGGCAGACAGATTAAGAGCTTGGTCGTATTGCCTTCTACCTCTTCTCTTACCGACCCCTGGCTCCTGTCCCCGGCGCCTTCTCAAGATGCAGTTGGTCTATCTATACGAGGAATACGGGTTGAGAATCCGGCCACGTACCCCTTCTAGCTCCTTGCAATCCCATACCTCTCTGAACTTGCCTCTATGACCCAGCGTCTGGTATTTCTCATGCCGCAATATCCCTGCCTCCACCTCTGCTTCTGCTTCTTCTCTTACCCCCAGGAGCTGCCTTAGGCGTTTTCTGCCACTTACACTGCCTCTTATTTCAAGTCTCCTACCAGGACCTACGTTGCAATCTCATACCGGTAGCTAAGGCATAATCCTCTCTTATCACAGTCAATAGTGTGACAGTAACGAGTAACTGGTCCAATGATCGCCTCTGAATCTCAGCTCGTTTAAGCAGGAGGGAGTTAGACGGTCGATATTAGGCCTCGGCCAAGGTTTGACGTTCCCTGCATCTCGCATAGCTGATGAGAAGGGGTCAAATCAATATGCAATCCTCAGACGATACATATACGTATCATATCTGGCCACAACCCAATATCGTAATCCTTCTCGGTCCTTTGTCCAAGTTAGTAAAGATATTTCATAATGTCGAGACTTGAGTGGAATATTTGACTCATTGTCCAGATAAGCAAGGATTAAAGGCAAAGAGCCCCGGCCACATGCCACTATTGATCTTCGTCCAAAAACTTGGCCGTGGGATTGTTTCGATCCCTCCCAACTGATCTTGTGCGCGGTGTTCCCTAGTAGGCAAAGGAACGGTACGGATCCCCGTGGCGAGATTAACGAGACCGGCAGAACTGGCGACACTGGCGTATAATCTCATATTGGGTGATAGTATGGCCCATCAACGTCTACGAATTGTACGAGACCGACCTGAGAAGTAGAAATCAAAATCAGAAAGGGGTAAAATGGTATAAGACTAAAGAAAATTTCAAAAGGGGTAACATTATGGGCAGGTGGGTTACATGCTGACTAATAATACGGAGCAGATCCTATCTAAAACGGAGTGTCACGGCGCCGCCCGCTAGGGCGCATGTGATCCACCACGCACACCCTAGCTCCGCACCATGACGCACGACCCGCACTAGGCCAGACTGGGACTATTGCCAATGTGATTTCGTGCACAGGACGTGCCCAACAAAGGCGACAGCTCGTGCACAAATCTTTCTTTCTTTCTTTCTTTTTTTTTCCTTAGCTTTAGATTCCACTAAATTCGCTGTAAATAACAGCCTTTGTGTTGTGTTTTACCGACCTTCGTGACACGGAGCATAAACTGACGTAACGAGTAGAAACGGACCGTTGCATCGTGTTATTAGTCTGGCTGAGGTCCAAGTGCCAAGGGTGGCTGTGTAAATTTTGAGGAGCCATTTATAGCGTCTCAAACCTACTTGTTTTTGTACCTCATTATGCCACTTTTTCAGACTCGGACCGCTGGACTAGTAGTTTGGTGGGTGACACCAGCGAATCCCCGGTGTTGTATGTATTTTTACTTTTGTGCTGCATTCACATAACCCGCTCATTCTTTTGCGCTGCATCACAATGTTTCATGGCCTTTGCACCGGCCCTCAAGCGGCCCTCAAGCGGCCCTAACCCTTGCACCTTTAAAAGACCGGCTCTTGATTATTTGTTCATGTAATACTACAACTCTACTCTCCTCAGTGGGGCTCGTCTCTCTCGTGCTTGCGCAGTTGTGATGCCTCTTGCTGCGTGCCCAGGCTCTACCCGTAGATAGATATCTCATCCAACATACGAGGTGCTGGGTACCTGATAGAACATCGCAATGAATTGCACGAACATGCCCTTTTCATCGATTACTGATCACGAACAATGACCGCATATTAACGCGGGCCAAGAAACAGGCTAAGAATTTATGATTACGTTAGTCTCCGAAACATTACACTGCCATTCCTAGCCAACAGCTTGGCTGTGAACCCGATCACTAATCCAAGGAATCCTGCGCCTCATCTCATCTGGTGGAGTTGTTTTTCGGTGGAGGATTACGGATGAGGTTTCTCAGGTTCTTGCGTTATCGAGCTTCGCCTTGACAATTGCAGAAGTTCGCCACCATGGGCACGAGGTGTAAAAAGACGTTAAATGCAAGGAGAAAGATTTAAGAACGGTAGCTCTCTACTAAGCACACAAATATCTGGTAGGAAGAAAAAAAGCAAAAGTTAATGAAAATGTCAAAAACGAAATTGTATGTGATTCCGTCCAGGTTTGAACTGGAGACCTTCAGTGTGTTAGACTGACGTGATAACCAACTACACCACGGAACCTATTATTGTTTATTTATTGAGGGATACTCCCACTAAATGAGCATATGGATGAACGTGCGCTATTCCCGCCACGAATTTCTTTGTTATCTTTCCTCCTTCATGGTTGTTTTCGCTGTCCGCGCAGACAAAGAGGTGTGTAGTTATATCTTGTTATCTTTCAATGCGTTTGTCATCTTCCA
Source organism: Podospora appendiculata (assembly GCA_033675105.1). Taxonomy (NCBI): domain Eukaryota; kingdom Fungi; phylum Ascomycota; class Sordariomycetes; order Sordariales; family Podosporaceae; genus Podospora; species Podospora appendiculata. The sequence goes on along the minus strand of JAULSO010000005.1, from coordinate 615,597 downwards.
TACCAGGTAGTCGTGCAAGCGGCGGCCAAATAACGATGGCCAAAATAACTTGTCAGTCCATGCGCAAATCGGGAATAAGGGGGACCATTCCGTTCGGCTTATCACACTCTGAACTTGATCCTCGTTATATGCTTCTGGTGTTAGATAAACAAATACATGGCAGCTGTCAGGTATGGGTTGTAGCGTCTATATAAAGGCAGTCGACAGGTGGTTCAAGCCCATAATTACATGCAACAACCGATTTGGTTCATTCTCGGATCATCATCACTGAGATACCTATTTAGCGCTATGGAGGGCTAGAGCCAAGATACCAGGTATACTCAACAGCCATCTTATTCCAAAGAGGCAGCTTGTTCTCGAATACTTCACAATAGCCTATCAGCTCGAAACCATACCCCTTGATGCTCTACACCGGCCTCCGTGTCAACAGACAAGTCCTCTGTCAACTGACCTTCAACTACCCGACCTCACGCAATCATCCCAGTCAAATCTACAGCTCCTCCCTCTCCTCCACTGGCGCGACATAATCACCACCCTCCTCAGAACCGGCATCACTCCCACTTTCAGCAGGCGTGGGAACCGTCACACACCCGGACACCCCGTCAATGCAGCCGCAGGACCCCTGCCCGACTCCAGACCCGCACATGTTCTTGAAGATCATGTGGCCGCTGCCGTCATTTCCATCACAGACGACCTGTGAGGGCAAAACGGGTTAGTCAGACTCATCTGCTATCCTGACGCTTAAAGGTCATCATGTATAAGGTATGTTTTGGGGCACGCTCAAGGGGAGAGTTGAATGGCCATCTAGTAGGATGCCGGCTGCGGACAGGGGAAAGCTTGATATGAGGAAAGGCTGGCGAGATCCACATAGTCAATGATCGTCACGTACAAATATCCCGGCTGGTGTGCATCCCGTCAGAGAACCGTTGCAGGCATCATGTATCTGGCCCACCCAGCACTGGGCGACGGCGGGGTCGTCGTCGGTTTGCGTTGAGGCGTCTGCGTAGCTTGCCGTCGCAAGAATGGCTGAGACGAGTGGTAAAATCAAGTAAATGGATTTAGACAGCATATTGGGAGTTTTAAAGGTTCTTTGTATTTGATGCTCTCGTAGCTCAACAGCTGGGCGAAGAATGACGATGGAAGCGATGATGAGGAGGGACGGAGGGAGCATTGAAATGAAGATGTTTGCTGCTGGCCTCCTTTTAGGTTTGCACTAAAGCTCCATGCTCAGCAAGAGCTGGAGCGAGGACTTTCCGGATGCAGTGGCTGGCTGAAAGTATGGGTTCAAGTTTGTGAAAGGCGCAGTCTGGATGCAGATCCCCCGCCGGGCTGCAGCGAGCCAATGCAGCACTCAGCAAGCCAATGTTTTCAGCTGTGACCTGGGGCACGAAAGGGGGCATAAGAAATAAACTGAAGTCAGAGGACTACGAGATACGGCCGGCTGACAGATGGAAGCAGGAGGAATATCGTTGCTAGCTTGACGGGGGACATAGAAATAAGTTCTACGTGGTCGTTAATATTCATCATCTGCTCTTTTCGTGAACTCCCGAGACTGGTGCAGAAGCCTCGTTGACCAAGTCAGAAGTACATGTAATTAGCACGCAAGAGTGTCAAAGAGCTACATCGAGAAAACCGTGTCAAGAGGATAGTTCGAGGTTTATTGCACTGGCAGTTGTCCATGGAACTAATTAACTAACCCCCTTTCAAATACCAGAATCAGTCTGCGTGATGGGGTTGGCCCTAACCCAGTTATTCCACAGCTTGCAGATCCTCTGAACCGGTCCCAGGGGCCCGTTCCCGTCACGAATTTCCTTGGGCCGTACAACCAGCTGAAGAGCCAAGCCTGTTGTTGCATTGTCAGTCAGTCAGCTGCAATTAGGTCAACAGATAGCTAACGACATACCAGAACTAGCATGCCACGCAATGTGACAATGCATCAGCCATGCACCGGGGTTATCCGGCTTGAACGAGATGGCGAGATACCCGCCGGCGGGCAGCATGGCGGTATCACGACGCGCGGGATTGTCGAACTTGAAGTACTTTGGGCTCTCGACGGGGTCGTAGGTGCTGCTGTTCTGGGCGAGGATCACGAAGTCGGAGCCGTGGAGGTGGATTGGATGCGCTGGTCGTGATGATCGGTCAGCATACATGTATGCGATACATGGACCTGTGTTCTAAGCACGAGATTTGTAGCATACCGGTGGAAATCTCGAGGAACTCTTGCGTGTAGTTGAACAGATAGCTCCCGTCGATGATCAGATAAACAAAACCAAAGGATTGGTCAACTGTCAGGGACACGGAGGCTGTTAGTACAGTTTCTATCACTTCACGGGGGATTTGGAAGGGAAACATACACCTCACGATGGAAGAAAAGTTGGTATCCCGGAGCGGGTCGAGAATGGTGGGATTGCCAAAGTCGATCCAGAGCGGGTTAGACTGCGTATCGTTGGCCAGCAGCCAGTGCGCAAACGGCTGGTCGGGAACCAGCTGCGTGATGTTGTGGTTGTCGAGGGCCGCGGTGAACGAGTCTCGCGTGACATTGTTGGCCGGCTGGGGGTCGACGATCCACGACACGACGGGGACGAGCCTGTTCTGGTCCATGGACTCGTCGACGCAGGCTGCGGTCACGTCGCTTTGCTTCACAGACGTGTCATCGGGGTAGGGCACCGACGGGGCGTCTTCGTAGACGATCATGGCCGTGGTCTCCTTGATTTGGGTGTACTCGTTTGTTGTCTTGTTGAACCGGAACGAGTTGCATTTGTCGGCGGGGGTCGTGCGGATCCAATAGCTGCTTATCTTCTGGTCGGCCTCGATGATCACGCTGTATCGCTGTCCTGTGTTGTTTTGTCAACAACTGAAGGCTTAGATGTATGTAAGGGACGAGAGCTCAGGGGGTTGACGGTGTCGTACGTACCAATGCCGAGCAGGATCGAGTCGGTAACGTAGGGCTCCACTGCTACCAAGTCGCTTGAAACCACCGTCATGGTGTGGTTGTCGATGGAAAACACAAAGCTCGACGACGAGGAGCCGTTGATGAGGCGAAGAAGATGCCTCTTGCCCGCCTGGAAGGTGGCCTTGAAGTAGTTGACGGTAAACGTACCGTCCGCCTGCTTGAACGGTCCGATGCCGTTGACGACGATGTTGTCGGCCTTTGGCGGGCTGTTGGGGCCGCAGTTGTACGCCTCGCAGTTGAACGCCTGGAAAGCAGTGTCGTGGATCCAATCTGAGATGAGGATGGGGCCCACGTCGATGTCCCATTCGCCGCTTGTGGGCCCATGGATAACCAGGGGCCCTGCGACGCCGTCTGGATATTGAAGAGAGTAATGGCTGTGGTACCAGGTATGCCCGTACTGAGTTGCCCTGAAGGCGTAGACGTACTCCTCGCCGTAGGGAATCGGGCATTGAGTGACGCCGTTTACGCCGTCCATCTCGTTGGAGTGCAGCTGGCGGATACCATGCCAATGCACGGTGGTGCCGTTGTCAAAGTAGTGGTTTCTCACTCGGACGACAATGAAATCGCCCCAGCAGGCTTCGATGGCTGGCCCCGGATACGTGCCGTTGAAGGTAACGCCGTTGACTTTTGGTTGGCCATCTGGGGATAGCTGGAGCAGGGTCAGTGCCGTGTCCTATTCTTGAGGACTGTATAGTATTGTTACATACATTCGGTGTCGGGGCAACGTCGAGAACATACTATTGTTCCGTGTCAGCACTCGAACCAAACACTGAGAACAAGGCAGTTCTCTTACCTCTCTCACAATGCCAACAGGTACGGTGGACTCATCTGGGAAAGATGAAATGAGCTTCGCATCCCCATAATTACGGGCTTGACATTGGATATCAAGATACGAGGGATAGCTTACAGTCCGTGCCAATGTTGAACTCTGGGGACCCGTACTTGGTCAACCAACATCCCCTCGATTGATCATTGCAGAGCTCGTAGCCCTGCGATTCGAGTATAGGGTAGCGGCAAGTGCTTGGGTCAATGGCTGGGTAGACTGCGGGTATCACCGCAGGAATATGGACTTGGCTGTCGCCATGGACGGCTATCTCGGGGCCCAAGAGCGGTTTTTGGCTCCCATACTGGTCAGCAAAAGGACTTGCAATATGCAAGATAAAATCGAGGCATGACTTGAGGAAGCCCATGATGAAAGCACGCGTCAATGTTCGACTGATGGCTCCGCTCTTGCGAACCCTGCAGTCCTTCCATTGACCCTTCGCGGCAGCTATCCCTCTTTTATGTCCACCAGACAAGACTCGGTCCACGCCTCCAAGAAGACTTTAGCTGAGCTCTCCGGGGGTCGACCTGGCGGAGGGATGAGCCACGAATCATGTCGTGGAATTATCTTGGTCTTAGACTTATAGGGCTGATGCGCAGGGCGTCGGGAATAGGCGTTTCTCCTTGTCTAGTCGAGTAAGACAAGCGGGGAAGCCTGCGTCTCTGACGAGAAAGCGCCGCTAGTGTGTGACGGCCGCAAGCCCCAAAGCTTCCTGCCCGCAGTGCAGAGAATGCCTAGATTGGATTGGCGCTGGAGTACATCGGGAGTGTAGGTACACTACTTCAACGACGGCACCGGATGCAAGGTCATCGCAAAGGGCCGTTCTCAGGCCCGACCTGCAAGCCACAGTTTGGGTTCCCGACGTAGGGCTGGGACCAGGATCTGCATTTGTTGTGACATCGAGGTCGAGCTGAACGACAGAGGCTTGCTGAGGTTTTGAACATGGCCAATGAAGGGCATTTGACAATGATGCGGGCTGCATTAGTTCTCATCGGTCCTGTCACAAGGTAAGGAAACCCGAGACAGGACAAAAGGAGGGGAATAGATTGGCCAATCTGGTAAACAACACGGATTACCGTGAGAAGTGTGGATCAAACTCACAGTAAACCGGCGAATGAGAAGGGCATGTTGTTCTGATCGTTCCAGTGTGAAGGTCAAAAGTGGTTGTAATTACGCCCCACATGGTTCTCAATTGAGAGAGAAAGGAATGGGGTGTGCCTCTAGAGTTCTCGTATGTGTAAAGGTTATCTAATTTTCTAGTCTAGTAACTTGATAGTAAATACGGAACTTGCTTGTTCGGTGCTCCTTCCTGTGAAACTGTCGTGACTTGGAAAAATGTAAAAGAAGGTTTCTTCCATGGCACTGGGTCTCTGTTCGACCAACACTAGGTTTTGAGCGCATCTTAGCTAGCACTCGCATGACTACCACCTGCTAGGAGCCAAACACACATAGGGCACATCTATAGTGTTTTTGGGATTGCCGTGATTCAGAGGGCATTTTAGGAGAATCCGATTTCAATCATAATTAGGGGCTTGGTTTACTTTTGGAACACTGGTTGATAAGGGGTTGCTGATGATAACGTTATGCAATTTTGCTGCGCGCATTCTACCCACCAAATATTTCAACTGGCAATCCTGCCAAGGCCGAGCACGCGAAATATTGCGTCGCGCCATGTTTCCCGGCACTCAGTCCCGGGCGGGATGATGGAAGTCAGTGATGAGGAAGGAGAGATTACCCGCCACAACCAATAACACCCCCAATATCAAGACCGTGTTGACTGGGCGCAGGAGTGGGCGCGAATCGTCATCGGTGGTATACCCCACATGGAGAAGGTGTCATTGATAGCGGCACAATGCATCGCCAAGCTCGCTTGCTGGCTTAGTGTTCCTCCTTCGCGCTCGATCTGGCCGTGGTCTTGTCTACTCACTTATTGATTATAGACGCGGTTGTATCCACGTTATATAAGAGGCTGGGGGATTTGCCGATTCGGGGATCTTATTACCGGCCTGGGGTGCGTGTCCTTTTTTCCATTGAGAGGGGCCCGGGGCATTAGGTTGCCGCGGATGCATATTGCGAGCTCGGCTGTGATATGGTGGCATGCAAGGTACGTCAGGCACACTGAATTCCTTATGTATCCTGCCGTTCCCCGGGGTGTTTTGAATCTCCGATTTTGTGTTACTGTCTGTTTAACTCCATTCCTGTTCATACATCAGGTAGATACCAGGCATCTCACGTCTTTGCCGTCAGCACAAAACGCTTTAACCAAAAACAATGCGTTCCGCCGGGTTTTCATTATTCGCCTTGGCCATCTGCGGCGGGCTTGCCTCCGCAAAGGGTGGAAAAGCTGCGAGCTGCCCTGGGGATACATCCATCATTGCCCACACGGGAACGCCTGTAGGCAAGGAGATCTCTCACAAGAACGGTCAGCCACATAACACTAGCTCTAATTACCCGATGCGTCGTATTATTAACTGACACATCAACACCAGTGACACTCTACATCTCCAAGCCAAACGGCGACAACAAAAAGTCGCAGTACGACACGGCAGTGCTGTACCTCACCGACGTATTCGGCCTCCCCCTCGCCGAAAACAAGCTGTGCGTCACCCCCTTTTCCCCCACACAGATCCCATCCTAACCCCCGCCACAGCCTCGCAGACTCGTTCGCGCGCGCAGGCTACCTGACCGTGACGCCAGACCTCTTCCAAGGCGACCCAGCCTTCGCAGACATCAACACGCCTGGCTTCAACACCAGCGCCTTCCTCGCCAAGCACGGGCCCGACGTGACGGACCCGATCGTCGCCACGTCGATCGACTACCTGCGCACAACGCTGGGCGTCAAGCGCATCGGTGTGACGGGGTACTGTTTCGGCGGGCGGTACGCGTTCCGCTCCATCGCGCCCGGCAAGGGCGGCGACGCGGCCTTTGCGGCGCACCCGAGTCTGCTCGAGGACAGCGAGATCCAGGCCATCAAGGGCCCTGCGTCTGTGGCGGCCGCCGAGACGGACGCGCTGATGCCCCCCGCGCGGAGGGCGCAGATCGAGGCCGTGCTGCTGACGACTGCCCAGCCGTACCAGGTTACGCTCTACAGCGGCACGTCGCATGGGTTTGGGGTCAGGGCGAACGTGTCGGTACCGGTGCAGAAGTTTGGCAAGGAGGGAGCCTTTTTGCAAGCGGTGCGGTGGTTTGGTACTCATTTGTAGATATTTGGTGCTGGACGGTGTGCATGTATCACAAAAGGGGCATGTCAATACTGAAATGGAAGAAAGATATGTATTATTTGCTGGTCCCGTTACCCACAGAACCTGGTAGTCTATATATCCGCACCTGGTGACAGGTATGTCAAGGAATGGTGTGTCTGCTGCACATGAAGATGTCAGGTAGAAACGGATGTAGTTGTTGATGGACTCATGATCCCACCTTCGTATAGGTTCAACTTTGGGAATGCCACTGGAAGACCCACTGTTCCTCTCCAACAACATTGTTCCAGAACAATTTTCTCAAGAGACTTTTTTAAAACGCCCAACGCCATAAACGCCGGGTAAAAAAGACAAAAAAGAACTGAAATGAGACACTAGAAGCCAAAAAAAAACAGAAAGGAAAAAAACCCCAAGATAACTCTCCCCAAAAAGAAAAAAGAAAGGACAGACCTTACTCAGTCAGCACAAACATGGGAGTCCTGCGTGACTGAAGCGGAAAAAAATGCAAAAAGAACGTGACCAAGGCAGCAAAAGAAAGAAATCTTGACAAAAACTGTTTTCATGATCTAGAAATAATATTTTGTCTATCGTACGAAAAAATGATCTCAAAATAAAATCTTTTTTTTTGGTAGCCACCAGGTAGTTGGCCGCCGGCATTTTTTGATATGTTTAGAGTTTGAGTTTTTTTTTCCTTCTTTACGAAAAGAACAAATGATAATTCCCAGAAAGAAAAAGGAAGAAGAAATTTCCCAGATACCTTACCAAAACAAGGTCAGTGAACAAAAGAAATCCGCAGATGTAAGTTTTTTTTTTTTTTTTTTGGCGGGTTGATTTACTCCTCAAGAACGGTCTCCATCTTCACCACCGGGCGAACGGCGCGCGGCTTGCGGCGCTGCTTGCGGAGCGGCTTGCGATGGACACGGACGGGCTTTCGATAGCCGCGGACAGGCTTGCGGACGAAGATCTTGCGAGCAGGGACAGGGGTAGAAGGGGCAGAGGGGGCAGAGGCAGGACGGTCCTGCACGGGGTCGGGCATGTTAAAGTGCTCGGGGATGGTGCTGGACAGGGGGTCGCCATGTTGGATGGCGCCTGACATCATGAAAACTTCGGGGTTGGGGGCTCGGTGGCGGCGTCGGGGCAGGGGCTGGAGGGGGATCATGTCCCCCCTGGCGGCTACCAGGAGGTTAATGTCGACCGGACGATCCGTTGCGCTCGTGATGGCATGCTCCAGATCCTTTCTGGCGGCGAGCTCCTTCTTTGCCTGTTTCTTGAGCCTGGCGAGCCAGACTTCGCAGATGATCCATAAGACGAAAACGACGAAAAGAAAGCTGAAGAACTTGAGGCGTACTTCGTTACCGGGGGTCATGTTGACGGGCCTGGGTGGGAAGTGCTTGGGGGTGTTGTGGCAATTGGTGGTAAGCGGGGTGTGTTTGGTTGATGATAGGTACTGGCTTTCTGGGCTCAAATTACCTAGCAGGACAATTACTAGTGGAGAGTTATGACGAGAAAAAGGAGACTTTAATTCAGAGGAGGCGGGGATTGCGCAGTATTTATATGCATTGGTGGCTGTCACTAAGATGCTGACTGTCCTGGACTGTGTTGTGATATTCATGGTGTTTGAGTGGGCATGGATTATATTCCGGAATGACATGTGCTGTTGATATACAGCATATGAACTAGTCCAGACTGTACTTGAAGGAATTTGGTGTTCCATCTGACAACGTTCCTGCTGCGTTTTGCCTTGTGTTATTGTGATAGAACACGGAAAAGGGTCTCCAAAACCAGTCGTTAGTTCTGAACACCCGCCATGGTTTCTTTACGTCATGGCTGGGAACCACTGATCCAAAACGCAAAAGGTTTATGTTAGATGATGTTTACCTACCTAGGGAGTGGTATGTAATGTATTCCTTCCTATTACCCGAGGGTCGAAGAAGCATCTCATTAATTTCACGTGGTTACGGCGAGAGCAGCAAATGTAAACATGCCAACATCCAGTTTGATAATGTACATCTACCAACCTAGCCATGTTACCCACACAACGCAGCCCCTAATCCAACCTCTGGAACCAAATCTCACTATACGTCGTAGCCGTATTCACCGTCACAAGCCTCAGCCACACGCCCTCGCGCCGCCGCACCATAGTATAATCCCGATGCAGCGAGATGCCCACGTACGAAGGCACATCGCACACCATCAGCGGGCCGTGGACCAGCGTACCGGAATCAATCGTCGCCGGGCGGCTAGGGTCGATGGAGAAGGGCCCGGCGTAAGCGAGCGTGTGCTTGCCCACCAGCGCCCACTCGGAGTCGGGCTGGCCCTCCTGGTACGGAAACGTCAAGTTGCGCGGCAAGAACCTGGCGTCGTTGGTCGTGAGCAGGGCCGAGACGTAGCCGGACGCGCTGTACGAGATCATCCCGTGGAGGCTGGTGCCCCAGACAAAGTTGTCCGTTGCGGGGGTGCCATTGTTTAGACTGCCATAGGGTGCGAAGGCGTTGCGTGTTAGTGACGGTTGCTAGCTAGGGCGAGGTGGAGGTAGACTTAATTACATGGTGGTGTTTAGGATGAGGTAGGTTCCTGCGAGCGAAGAGATGATGCTGTCTGGTCTCATGATAGGGAGATGATCGGACGGGACAAAACTGGGAAGTTATTGGGGGGTTATTGTGGAACGTGTTCAAAACATCAAAATGCGAATACTTTGAGTTCAAAATATCTTTGACGGAGGTCGTATTGAACGGTGGTTACATGATCCAAATATTGATGTCTGTTCGCAAAAGGGGGTGTTTATATAAGGTAGTACTTAACTACACGAAATCAAGCAACTGCAAGTGCTTTGCTAGTATCTAGAAAGCCCTCTTGCTCACGATTCATTTATTGCTTATCTCAGTAATACCATGGCCCTGGTCAACATCTCAAGTGTGAATGGGGGTGCAGACTGCTGGCATGGATGGCATTCTGCCCTGCTGATCCAACTTGAACTGGAATCAGCCTATGGCACCAACATGGCGCAGTACCGGTATTCTGCGTTAATGGTTGATGCGAAGCGGGAGCACAGCTTATTCTAGAATAGATAAACGTTGCAGATAAGACTCCAAGTGCCAGCCTGCTGGGCCACGCATTTGCCGTTAGAAAGTATATTAAAAGATAAGAAGTGTCAATGACAGTAGCAGAAGCACCTTCCTCAACCATTCTAGCTGGAACGCAGCGATTGACAGGTCGAAAAAGACTTTTCAGAACACGGTGATGAGTGAGATTTCATTTCATTCCCACAACATTAACTGCAAAGATCTTGCATAAGGCAAATGCAATCCAAAGGCCCAGTCGTGCGGCGAAGAGGAGACGTCGGAGTAGTATTCTTGTCCGCGCCGCAGGTTTTGCTGCTAATTTTCGGCCAACACATCTATGGTACCGAGGTCAGCACACTGCCTCTAGAACCCATAGTATGGAGTTCAATAACTGGTAAACTCATATACGTTGGTACCTAGTTGAGTTGTATTTTCCCGGGCCCGTCGGGCGTCGGGCGTCGGCGGACTACCCCATCGAGATGAGAATGAACACGACTCTAAACCCAGATCTTTCAGCCATGAGAGACAAGAGCTTACCTATAGAAAGATACCTAGACTGACAGAATCCTAACGCTGACGCGTATACTATCCCAAGAAACTTGAACGAATAGAAGCCGGCATGCGAGGCATAACGTATTTGATAAGCGAGCCGGACAGATAAGCGAGCCGGACACTTTTACCTACTCAACAACAACTTTTCTCAATTGCAATACAACAACATTAAGAACCAACTATAATAACATCAGAAACAGCTGAATCAGATGCTTCTACAGCCTCCTGGCAAGTGCGGGCATTATGGCCAGGCTTGCCGCATACACCACAGCACCGAACCCTCGAACGACCCCCCCCTGCACTACTACTATCTAGCTGCGTTCCTTGCACTCCCTCCCTATCTATAGCCCTCTGGCCCAATACATCCTGTGCATCTTGTACAATAAGTGACCCTCCAAGCTGTATACGTGTTCTTTTAGCTCTCCGGCGCTTGCTTAGTGCCTCGTTGGCCTTGCGGAGCGAAGCGTTCTCCGCCCGAAGGAGGGCCACCTGGTGCATCACGGCCATCGTACCTTTGGTAAGCTGGTCCACAGCAGCCAACATCGAAGTCGGGGAGCTGTTTTGATGGCTGGCAATGCGAGTCTTGATGAGCGTTGACTGCGAATTGGCTTCTTGGGGGTTGTGGGGTGTTTGACGAAATTGTGTGCCCAGCGTTTGCCGACAGGGGCCGCGTCGCGCACACGTAGCAGCTGGTTGGCCATATCTTCCACACCACCCAATCTGGGAGGAAATGCGCGAGCATATAGTTCAATCACATACTGAACTATCGTCTTCTCTTTTAAATCCGTAAGCTTGCGTAAGTTGGCTGGAGTATCGCGTCGTGCAGGCCGGCCAGCGCGTCGGTCGCCAAGGGTGGAAGTTGATACATTATAGAGCTTAGCCGCAGCTCGGAGGCTTAGTTTCTCATCCCTTTGAAGAGCTTCAAGGGCCAAGATCACCCTGGCTTCATGTAAAGGACGAGACATTTTGGGTTGTTGAGAAAATTGGTGTTCGGTGGAGAGAGGACGCGTTACGCTAAAAAGTGTCCGGCTCGCTTATCTGTCCGGCTCGCTTATCAAATACGTTATCCTAGGAGCCAAAAGTATTTTGGACAGTTTGTTCGCAAACCAACCCGCTCACTGCACCTCGTATGGCGCAAACAAGAACTCTGGAGGCCGTACACCCATATCCCACTGCGGCCCGAAGATGTCTGACAGCCACGGCTCATCCGTCAAGCTCACCATGAAATTATCCGGGTTAATCACCACCGCGTCGCGGGCTTGCTGAAATGACTCCGTGTTCTCCTCGCCGTTCCCATGATAGCCAGCAGTGACGACAACACCACCAGCGCTCCCCTCCGCACTTTCCGGGGTATGCATCGCCACGTCCTGCGGCATGGCACTATTCTCCACGACGCTTCCCGCTGGCATCTCGGCTGCAAACAGTGCCTTGATCGCGCGCAGCACGTGCGGCGTCTTGGCAAACAACCCCATACGCGAGGTACCCTCGGCCTCGACAGTCCCCAGCGCGGCCGGGATGCGGCCGATAATGTCGCACAGGCGGTCAAGGATGTTGAAGACGTCGGCTCGACGGCGCACCTCAGCTGTATCCCAGCCGGGCTCGTCAATCGTCGTAAGCTTGAACAGCACCACCAAGCTATGCGTAAACTGCGCGAAAACGTCCACGTTGACGCCTGGCCAGTCCAACATGGGCATCGCTTCCATAACGGCCAGCCAGGACTCGACACTGCGCATGACGGCGTCGAGGTCTTGGATGCGTCGGAACTGTGAGAGTCCAGTTTGGTCGGGTAAACGTGCTTTGGTGAAGAGGGTTTCCTGGATTGTGAGCTCGGTGCTATGGAGGTAGTATTGGAGGATCCCTGGAGAGTATTAGTCTTGTTTGCTACTAGGTGGGGCTGTTAAAGCGGGAGGGGGGCCTCACTTTCTGCCCGGAGCTGCTCTGGTATGCTTTGTCGAATCTCGTTAACCTGTCCAAGTAAAGCCGAAATCAAGAACGGCGAGGGCCTTTTGATAGCTCCCCCCGTGTCTCCTGTCGAGCTATCGGCAGAAGGGCAGGTCAGCTGGTCAGTAATGATTTGACATTTGACTTGGGTCGCAAGAATGATGTCCATGTAGGTTTCGGTCCCCTGGCTCAGCATGCGGAGGCAACTATCCAGGTATGGCGTCCAGCGAAGAGGTTCGGTTTTTCTATATGCCGTCCATGTGCTAACAGGGCTCGTTAGCAGGAATCTGGGTGTCCCGACGAGTTGGGAATTTGCTTACGAGGACGTGACATGGAACACGGCGATCATAGTTCGACGCTCCTCCAGAGTGCGGCCGTCCTGTGTCGTGTTTGGCCGGTACACCGCCCAGCCAGATCTGCTGCGGTGTGGTAGGTTCTTGCAGCCTCCGTTGTGAATACCCAACTCCATTGCTGTTGCAACCGCCAGCTGAGAAAGGATCGTCATGAACGGCTTATCGTTCTTGAAGTAGTGAGACCTGTGCCGCGGTTAGCAGACATTTGCATGCACATCCTCACGAGTGGACAATATGACGACTGGAAAAGGCGTGAGGGGACACACCAAGCAGCAAAGCAAACAAGCCCGAGAACCAAGTCGAGGTCTGCAAGATGTTCGGTGATGATCCTCTGTGAGATGATTCGCCAGATCGTATCCCCCATTGCAAACTGCTGGGCGACACGGTTCGTTGTCAGTGCCATGATGTTCAGCCATAGGAATGGCTTTTCGTAGCGGAGCTCGGACGCGCTCAGAGTGGCGGGTAGGTGGACAAAGGGAAACATGTTGAGAAAGACACGACGGAAGGTGGCCAGCTGCTCTTCTGCTGTCCTGTCCGGGACATCGTGGACTGCCACGTCATTGTAAACGGGGGAGAGCGAGAAGGAGCGTGGTCCGGGGCTGGAGGAGCGGAAGATGTGGACAACGTTGCTGTCAGTGTCTATGGCAATCTCTGGGTCGTCGCGGGTCTTGGTGGGAGCCGAGTCCAGGGGATCGCCGAAGCTGACGAGCGTCTTGAGAGTCGGCGAGAGCCTGTCGGGCGCACTGGGCGGCGTGGTCTGTGGTGTGTATTGCTGTGGCTGCTGTGTCACCTGGACTGCGTCTTGCTTCTCACCAGCCTGGGACCGCAGCAGCGAAACAAGGTCGTCCAGCTTCTCCTCGATCCGGCGACTGGTAGGGGGTGGTGTGCGGACTTTGCGCTTGCGGACACGTGCAGCTGCCGACGGCTCGCACGTCTTGCCGAGACGGTGGCACCTGAGACATGTTTAGCTTTGAATCTCCGGTGTTAGTAGCTCAATCTAGTCCACTGCCTTCAATCTTACCGCTCGCATTCGGACCCATCGGACCCGGATCGGTAGAAACACTTGCACTTGGCGCGCGAGCAGCCCGCACAGGCTCGTCCATACGGTGCAGGACTGCAGGACTCGGTGCTTGCTGTTAGCCCCGGAGCCATAGCTGCTGTGCTTCCGAGTCAAGTCAAGGGGGTGCCACAGGTAGTACGGCTTTGACGTTGGCCTTGGTGCGTGTGCCAGACTGCCGGTGTGGGACTCCCCGCCTGGGACTGGGACGGGGACTGGAATTGAGCGAGCCGAACACGCAGACTCCACGACCTACCAAATCCCGCAGTTACCAACGCAAGTGGGAGATGGCCAGAATGACGAATCCCGACGGACCAGACAATAGGCTAGCTGACCCTGGTGGCAAGTCGAGGCCTTGACTTTAGCAGAATCTGGGGTTGCAACATGAAAGTCACAGGAGGCGGGTGGTTGGAACAAAGCACGACGGCGGTTGTCGTTGCCTGGGCCCCCCGCACGAACCTGACGGTGCAGAAATAAGCGAATGCCGCGGAGTTGGGAAATCCGCGGTATTGATTACTAGCAGCATCCAGGTGATGCATCAGGTAATTACTGTAATCACGTTTTGTCATCACTGCAGACGGGCGCCGGTCGAATTGAGGCATTGCTTACCAGGTACCCGCTCAAGACTGGCTGACATAATTTCTTTCCGCAGATGCAGATGCAGAGAAAGCGCACGATCAGATGGCGCAGTGAAGGGGAGCCGGGCCAGGACATTCCATGTTTTGCAGCAAGAACTCGGTGCCTTGATTGACAGGTTGACAGATGAAATGGGCTTGCCAGAAAAAGAATGGAATGAGGACTGGACGTCATACCTACGACGACGCTGTTCAGCTTGCCATCAATTACCTTACGTGCGGGGGGTGAGCTATGGCAAGTGCGAACCTGGGCTGGGTGGAACGCGGCCAGTTTCCTTCAGCACCCACCCAGTCGAGCCTTCCGTAACTTGCTTTCTCAGGTACCGACATATTGGAGCATGCTGGCAGGTGCTAAGCGGGGAGTCATGCAGAGACAGAACGGCAGGAACATGTCGCAGGATATCAAGTCATCCCTGGTGGGTACCTGCCTGCATGAAAGCCGCGCCTACCTACCATGGAAGTTTGGAGTCGGGCAACCTAAGCGCTGAGATGCTTGCTCCGTAGCTTCCCCTGAAACTTGAGCATTCGGGAAAGAAGCGCGGACATGGAAGGCATACCGCCATCCGGGTACCGCACCCTTTCCCTCGAGTCAACCACTCATCCTGCAACTGTCAATTCTCCCTCCGCATGCCTGACTTCCATGCGTTTTCATTCCGGCGAGATACGGTCCAGCCAGCCTATGTCACCTTGGCGATAATCATTCTCCAAAGCCTCGTCAAAAGTTGCGCCCCATCACTTCCCTTGACACAACATTTCAGCCAGGTCCAGTTTTCATCAGTAAATTGCACCCAACTTCGAGAATAAATTACGCCCAGGGCTCCCCTTTCTTGCCTCTCCCCGATCCACCAACCCGCTTTCTTGACACTACCCTCACGAGAGTCTCCGTTCCGTAACCGGTCAATGATGGAGGAGGATATTGCGGAGGAACATATCTCGGAGGAGATTCAAAGCCCGGAAGCAGATTATGCGGTTGAGTATCAACCAAGAGAGTTCTTCATGATCCATGACGAACAATTCTACACCGACCTTGCGCATGAAATCCCGGTGTCCCCTATGATAGATGAAAGCGTGGAACGGCCAGTGCGAGCATTCGATGGGAATGATCCTGACCTCGACCCTTGGCTCAGAAGTCTGGCTACCGTCTTCTGCGCCGACTGGGCCTACGACATCACGACCGAATGGCTGGTAGACATCGTGCACAGATGGAGCACGACCGACGATGTGTTCCGACCTAAATTCCTCGCCACGGTATACTTCAATATTCGATTCAGGTGTGGTATTTCGATCGAAGAACTCAATCGCGTGGTACCCGAGGAGTGGTGTACACGAAGTATCAAGATCCTGGAGCCCGACCGCCCCGGAAATTTAGCACCCGTTGCCCAAGGGCCCTTTGAGGTTATCCGTGAGAACTGCCTGGCGCAGGTCTATCGTGTGCACCCCGACGTTCACCAGGCGTTTGTCATTCCAACTATCCGAAATAAAGAGCGAGGGTGGGTGCAGATCCCGGGGGGTCTCCATCAATGGCGATTCCCTCGTCCAAACTTTGGAAACATGCGACTCAGACTGACGACTCTCGCAATAGTTTCAGGATTCCACGGATCGAACCGGCAGGCATTCCCGTTCCAAGCCGGATTCCTTTCGGCCGCCCCTCTAACCAGCTTCCGCTCGCCGGAAAACGGGTGGTCGTCAGTGACAACATCGAACTGATGGGGATCAGACCCGGGACCGGAACTGGAGCCCTGGAGCTCAATGATCCATCAGACTATACGGCTCCCCTCGTCTGGCGGCTCATGCAGGCTGGGGCCACCGTCATTGGGCGTACGAAGATTGCCCCGAAGGTTGTGTCAGGTCATGCCTGGCACAGCTTCGCGGGTTACCAGGCGCCTATCAATCCTCGTGGCGATGGACTTCAAGATCCCAGCGGCCGCAACGCCGGAGGTGCTACGGCGTGCTCGGCATACGGGTGGGTGGATATTGCCCTTGGCACTAACAGTAGGCCATTCCCCATGGCCAACTTCCAGCGTCTTATCACCACTTCCGATCTGACCGTTCCTTCTAGCCACCGGGGATGTGATAAATCCAGCCATTGCGCATGGCCTCTTTGGATTCCGCCTGTCGTCCGACCGCGTTAATATGGAAGGCTTTGATACCGTTTCACAGTACGTTACTGTCTTTCCATTTTCGAGATCCAAGGCGACTCTGACACATCATGATGCATTGCAGGACGTTGGACGCTGTGGGTTTCTTCACCAGATCCGCTCACGATGCCGCAACCGTGATCTGGGTCCTGGATGTCGACAAGCCGCGCTCTCAGAAAGGCTCTTTCTTAGGTGAAGGCGCTACCCTCTGGTATGCGCAGCAAAGCTTCGAAACCTGCTGGAGCACATGGTATAATGAGGTTAGCAACGACTTCGCCGAGGACCTTAAACAGCGCTTCAAAATGAAGAAATCTGTTGTGTCCATTGAGGACCAGTTTGGCGAAACCGAAGGGCAATCGCTTGCCTTCTGCCTGAGCACCGTGAGTGCTACATTCCACCTGATTATCGGTGATTGCTGACGACTTTCAAGACTCCCACTGGCATTGAAGCCTACGAAACGAGCCACATTACCAGGAGATTGACCCAGAAATACATGGAACAGATCGAAGAATTGCCCGTGTCCCCGATAATGAAGGAGCGTCTGCAAGATTTATACGAAGTGGCTTTCAGGGTCGGTGTCCAGGGCAAGAAGATCTATGCCGAGGCCAGACGGCGAAAAGAACAATTGAAGGACTGGATGAAATCCAAAATCTTCACTAACAGTGCTAGACTTCACTACTTCCAGAACATATTGGTAACCCCAACTGGTTTCAGGCTTCACAGGTATCGCGATAATACAGAGCATAATGAGTGAGTGCAGTTTCGAGCCAGGGCACTACCTACCCACTACCCTCGTGTGCAAATGCAGGATAGAAATCCCGACTGACCATTCCAACCAGAACTTGCCCGAAGTGTCAAGCATTTTTCGAGGGAGCACACGGGAGGTCTTGGGATACGATCTTGGCTGCCAAGTCTTCAGATGAGAGTATTCTTGTGGCTGTGCTGGCTGGCCTGCCTATTCTCAACATCCCCAGTGAGTGTTTATATCTCGTCCCAGCGTGGTATTTGATTCAATCACATGCTTACAAGCGTACTAAATCCACCGCAGTCGGGGAAACCGAATACATGTCGCATGTGACGGACGACTGGGTCCCAGTCCCAGTAAGTATTGCAGTTATAGGCCCGAAAGGTGAGGATTCGACGTCGTGGACTGCATTCTCAATCTCATTGCTGCCAACTATTGACGGGCCTGTGTAGACTCTGACGTGGGCTTGTGTGGGTTGGTGGCCGACCTTCTGCGAAGTTCACCCCGACGGCTCTTGAGGGTCGAGCCCGGACGAAGCATCTTCAAATAGGCAGGCTTCTTGCCTGCCGCGCCCAAAAATCCGATGCAGCGAGTGGAGACAATCGCCAAAGTATTGAAGATAGTTAGTGCAGTGTTTGTAGAGACCTAGCGATACTTTTGGTTTCATCATGGATAGAAGACGATGGATCTAGCGTGGTGCTATGGATCATTACCAACGTGCATTGTCACTGGTGGCTACGTATATTTTCAAAAGAATCCGAAGCGTTTTTGCAAGGAGGCCTGTCTATTTTCTCATTAATGCTGTTCAAGATATCGCTTTTGCAAACCCTGATGCGCCTGGGAGACCCAGCTATTCAGGGAGCCTCAATGTCGCCTCGCACGTGGCCCTCCCTTGCCTTACAATTAGCTTAGTATTGCATCCATTGACAGATAAAGACACAAAGGCTGGGATTCTGCTTGGCTTTATTCAATTTGTGGCAGCCTGCCCTGCGCTCGGCGACGTGGTGTGTGAGTGTCAGCACATCATTCTTCGTGTACGACTGCCAGTTTCGACGACACCACAGACAGGAGCTTTCGCCATTCTCGAGATCCTTTCAACCAACAACATGTGAAAATATTGACAATCCATGTGTCATTTCCAGGAGAACAAAGTCCATGTCCCTCTGATCGGAAGATGTCACGGTGTCAGTCAACAAACCCGTGGACCCACAGCCCCACTCCCAAAGTGTCTTAATTAGCCCTCCAGAAACGCACTAAGCTCCACCCAATCCCCGCCCCGCCACGCCCGCTTGGAGAATGTCCCCACCGAGACTCCATGCAATTCCGTTCTGCACACAACAAACATCACCATCGCAACAAACCACATCCCTCCCGCGACCACCTCCCCTCCACCTTCATGAGTCGCGATGCGCATGCCTCCATACATCAAAAGCAAGCGGGTTTAGCTCAGCTGGGAGAGCGTCAGACTGAAGTCCAACTTCATCATCTATCTGAAGGTCATGTGTTCGATCCACATAAGCCGCAAACACCATTACTTTTGCATCCCGTCGATACTAGTCCATCTTGGGTCGGTTGGCAGATTTTTTTGTGTGGGGCTTGGTGGGTTAGGTGGGATGTTGCAGGAATTGGGTGCACACAGATGGACACGGTGGTGGGTGGTTGGACCTGCAAAGGGGAACCGAGACGACCCGCTTCGGGCAGCTGAACATTGATAATTGATTAGGTCTCAATCAATCCATCAACTGGACAAAGATCATTTCGAAATGGGATAATTAAATCAAGTGTCCCATCCGAACCACCAGAGGCGGAAAGAAACAAAGGACGCCGTCATCACCGAAGTTTGGCTGGATCCAGGTGTTCGTCTGCTATTGAGGGTATCGGGCCGTTAGTCTAGTTGCTTGCATGTTCGAGGTCCAAGTCATCAATCCAGTCAACTGGATCAAGCCAATTGAGGGAGAAACTAAAAAAGTAAGGTAGGTACAGGTAACCACGTTTTCATGATGAGCAGGACTTCTTCTGGTAACGTTAGGGAATTAAGTAAAACATAGGTACTTGGCTAGACGCGCTCAAATGGGTTCATGATACATGTTCAATCATGAGATAATAATAATAGACAAGATTGAGAGGCGCGTAACAAGTTCGGTGAGCATGAAATAATGCAGGTGTTACCAGATAAGTAGTTAGGATGTGATACTGCCTTTTGATTGCGTGGTTGTTTATATGTTCATTTTGAAGACCACATTCGTCCCCGGACGTACACAATTAGTTGACCAAGTAAGGTAGTAGTTCTCAGACCTTGAACATTTTGACCGCACTGTTGTCGTTCACCTCGGTGGACAGTAATTAGTTGATGGTGGCCAATGACTTTGGTTAACTTCTATTCCGGTTCAGGTAGTGATAGCTACCAAGTACCTGACATCGAGTGATCATCTCCAGTCCGTCACCAGCCATCTTTCTTGTCTGGCAATGGAAATAAACCATTAAAGCTTTCACACAACATTCATGTTGCAAAACAAACACACGACAAAACCAGTCGTCTTCCTTCGCCAGATAAGTTAAGTACCTTAGGTAACCTTGATAGTGTGTATACTTGGTGCATACGCGACCCGAGCCACATTGACTCGCTCCCTATCAACCAAGCACCACCACCTACCGTCCATAGGTACTGACCAATTATCGCCTGCAAGCCGATGATGTCTCCGAGTAAAAGGACACCACCGCCACTCCTGCCGCCGACCGAAAACGAAGTGAAGAAAATGGTATCAACCGGCAAAGACCGAAAGAGAAAAGAAAAGGCCCGGCCATCAACCAAGCCAAGGAGCCGGGACCGACCGAACCCGCCTAGAGACGCAAGGCCGTCAAAATCACCACCTGGTTTTTCCGCCTTCATTTCAGACCCGTGTCCTCCGCGCTGCCAACACCTCAACACGAACTCCAGGGTCAATTCCACATTCCCTCCGGCTCACCCCTCCCTAGTAGGGGCAGCGGGAGCAAGCCCCGTGCCCTTCTCCGTCTCAGGCACACGAGTCGGCTCAGACCCACGAGCGACAGAGACCTGCATCAGACGCACCAGTTAGCCACCCCACCTCACCCACATACACCATTCCCCTAAGCGTGCGAACTCACCTTCAAATGTCCGGCCTCAATCTCCCGCTCGAGCTCATCAAGCCGACTGGTCTTCTTATAACGCTTCCACGCCGGCAGGCCCGAGTCAAACACGTCGTCCATCTCCTCGAGCGTGAACCCTTTGGTCTCGGGCGCCAGCAGCAGCATGTGGATAAACGCGGCGGCGTTGAAGGCGCCAAAGATGTAGTACATCTTGTAGTTGATGTTCCACAGCAGCGGGGGCACGGCGAAGGCGAGCACCATATTCCAGAACCAGTTGGACGCGGTCGCGAGCGAGACGGCCTTGGCGCGGATCTTGCTCGGGAAGATCTCGGCCGGGTAGGTCCACGAGACCGGGCCCCATGTCGTGGCGAAGGTGGCCACGAAGAGGTACGAGCACGACACGATGGCGGACGAGACGGGCCGGTTGTTGAGCACGATCCAGGTCACCTCGCTGTTGTCGGCGGTGCGCGTGAGGTCGGTGTTGGGCTCGCCGTAGTACTGCTGCAGGGCACCTGGAGGGGGAGTTTGTTACTTAGGGTTTCAATTGAACCACGGGAGGGTTTGAGGGATTTTTATGTCTTACCAGAGATGAAGAGCCAGCTCATCATGCCAAAGGAGCCGAGGATGAGCGAGGGGCGACGACCCCATTTGTCGAGGAAGACGATGGCCGGGAGGGTCAGCACGACGTTGATGACATATTGGATGGACGCGGTGGCGAGAGGGGAAGCAATTTGCGCGCCCTCCATGATGTAGACAATGTAGTACCTGCGCCATCTGGGTTAGTGACTCTAATTTCAATGAGCTTTGAGACGTGACCTGAGGATACACACATCATGATGTTCATGCCGCAGAGCTGAGACCACATCTGAATGCTCATGCCCAGCGCAACACGCTTCAGCATTCGCGGAGCAACAAGCGCCCGGAACGACGAGACGGTCTGCTCGCGCTCAAAACGCAGCGCCTCCTCGATCTCCTGATACTGCGCGAGCACTTTGGGGTGGTTGACGTCGCCGCCTCCGTGCAGGCGGGCAAGAACCTGCAGGGCCTCCTCCCAGCGATCCTTGGATGCGAGCCAGCGCGGGCTGTAGGGGAAGAAGAACAGACCGACGAGCAGGATGAAGGCCGGGACCATCTGAATTCCCCATGGGATGCGGAAAGCCGCGGTCGGCTGGTTCGGGTCGTTGGGGCCACCGCCAACCTGGGCCGCGCCGAACTGGATAAAGTACTGACTGTTTGAGGTCAGCAATTATGGAAGGTAAGGTGAATTGAAATCCCAGGGCGGCATGAGCTTACATCAGGATTCCCCAGGTGATCGCCCACTGCTGCAGCGAGACAACACGACCGCGAATCTCTTTGGGCGCAATCTCGGACTGGTAGACGGGCACAATCGACGAGGCAATACCGACGCAGAGACCGCAGATGACGCGGCCAGTGCAGAGCATGCCGATGTTCTGCGAGGCCGTCATCAAGATGGAGCCGAGGATCCAGAGAAGGCACGAGATCTGCAGAGCGACCTTTCGCGAGAACCGGTCGGCGAGGAAGGACGACATGAGCGAGCCGACGAGACTGCCGGCCGGCATCGAGGCCGTGATGGCTCCCTGGCGGTACGACACGGGGTTGTCAAAGTACTGCTTGTAGGCCTGGGTGCCTAGGACACCAGACATGGAGCTGATGTCGAAGCCAAACAGGCCGCCGCCTGCGATTTCACCATATTGTTAGCATTTATCTTCAGGCGTCTAGCCATTCTCTGTTGGATGTGAATACCGCGGGATAGATCTCGACTTACCAATAGCAGCGAACCCGCAGATAAAGTAGACATTGCTAGCCTGATACATGGTGACGACGGGGGCCAGCTAGACCGCGCGACGATCACCGACCCTGACGAGAGTAAAGGCAAAGACAAGCGAAAGGGCGATGTCCAGAACGTGAGAAGCTCGATGCGGGGACTGGATGTTTAATGTTTCCCAGAAAATGGCAGTGGTTATAGTATGATCCCAAAGGAGAGGCCGAAAAATAGATCGTAGGGAAAAATAAGCAATCGGATAACTGCAGCAAAAGTTATGCCGCGGGGTTTGCGTAGATTGTTCGACGAGCCGAGCAGGGATTGAGAGTGCTCCAGCCGCGAGCGGGAATGCAAGACCAATATGTACGATAACACACTGCCGATGGATGGAAAGATTGGTGGTGAGGGAGGAGAGAGAGAGAGAGAGAAAGTGTGCGAGAGAAAACGAAAAAAGGAGAGCAAGCCAAGAGGAGCAAAACCCAGATCTTTGTAGGCAGGTAGCTACATCCAACACCAGATGAAAGTTGAGTCCCAGTTTCATTTCCCGGGACCAGGGTCTTGTGGGGTTGCACGACCAAGTGATGCTGCAGAATTCACAACCCATCGCAGGTCACGCACACCTTGGGCGATGGTCCAGGTGCCTCCATCCATCCATCCATCCATCCATCCATCCCAACGCCAAGAGGCTGCACGGGGCACTCGGGCATTGGACCATGGCATTGGCTGATGATGGACCACCTAGCCGTTTGGGTACGAAGCAGGACCGAATATCAGATGATCTCGAGTGGATGCTGTGGACGAAGCCACGAGAAGCGTGACGCCCCCATCGCGGTTCCAGTCCGTATAGGGAATCTGGATGGATTGCCGGTGACCTGTATCAAGTCAGATTTTCCAGCATTACTTTTTGACGAAGACGAGGACGTCAAAGCCTAAGACGAGAATGTCAATCCCCCCTCTTGTCCCCTGGGTCCCCACAATCTGGAACAGACGGGAGTGTCTCTCAACGTGCCCAGATCGCCGGATCATTCCCCCTCCAGTCTTCCCAGCACCACCCACCGCCCGGCGGGACGGCCGTCTCGTGTATTGTATGTGTATCGGCCACGCCCACGGCCGAGAGCATGGGAAATTCATGTTGCAGCCTCCCGTGGAGTGGGAAAGCCAGTTCCGCGCCGAGACATGGTAAAGTGACGAGGCCGCCCCGGGTCTCATTCAATCCGCGAGCCTCAGGTGAGATTTTGTTACCCTAGGACATAGACAGTCGAGTTACAAACACCGGGGTGCCACAGGTGGCGGCCGATTTGTTTTGAAGAGGCATGTCTGATTGGATCAAGGATGGACACCTGCCTGCTGTGCTGCCGATTGCCGTGTGGTGGTAATGCCCGCGCGTGCCATACAAATGATTATACGACAGACAGACAATCACACCCGGATTCGGCTGGTGATACAGATTACCTCATATACAGACAGACAGACCGACCGCGACCGAGACCTGGACGTGGTTCCACTGTCACCCTACCTTATCGTGCGCTGCACGTCGTTCCTCCTTAGCGGGGGTGTGGGTGTGCTGGGCGAAGGATGATGGGTAGCAAGCAAAGCAATGGCAGCAAGGCAGTTGAAGCAGCAGCAGCTATAAACAGATTCTAGACCCATGGATGCGACGTTGTAGTCAACTCTAACGCTACGTCGGTTGGCTGATCCTGGGGTAGCATACACAGTAAGTAGGAAGACCAAACTGAACGAAGTGGCGTCAATCGAGCGAGTCAGCCTCTTTCGATCCAACGCCCTAACCGACCGCGGTTGGCGGCGGCGATGGTGCGGCCCGCCCAGCGGATTATTAGGTTCGCTGCATTGTGGGCGTTATTCTCGAGCGAGCGAAGCGTGCAACGGTCTCATGAGACAAGGAGGGAAATCAGCCAATTGCGGAGGCTCGTCGCGGAAGGCTAGGGGACCTAAAAAGACGTTGCGAACCAGCCCGGGACAAAAAAAGCCACCATGCGCGTCATCGCCGAGAGGAGGAAAACGACGTCTGTCCACGGATGACAGCAATTTCGTCGGTTTTGCTTGGTTAGTGACTCTTTTACTATCCGGTTGGTTGGTTGGAGTGAGAACGAGACTGCCAGAAAAAGCCCGAGTAGGAGGTCATCGACGGTAGGTATCACATTCCTGCCCTACCAAGGGAAAGTGCGAGGTGGTAACAGTGGTACCAGTGGCACAAGGCCAGCACAAAT
Source organism: Podospora appendiculata (assembly GCA_033675105.1). Classification (NCBI taxonomy): domain Eukaryota; kingdom Fungi; phylum Ascomycota; class Sordariomycetes; order Sordariales; family Podosporaceae; genus Podospora; species Podospora appendiculata. The sequence continues at coordinate 591,019 of JAULSO010000005.1, read as the reverse complement.
CAAATTCCACGTTGTCGGTCTGCAGTTGAGCCTGCCGAAGGAACGAACCATCCCAGGCCCTCCGTGTCCTGTGTAATGCCCCCCCCCCATCCCCCCCTCATCCGGCATTAAGCTTTCTGACATGTCCCCCCAAAACCCCCTCTCATCCGGCATTAAGCTTTCCGACATGTCCCCCCAACCCCTCCATCCCTCAATTCACATTTTCATATGCCAACCTTTACCCAATCCATCCATCAGTCCATCATCCCCTCCTCTACCGTGCCCACCTCAACCAGCGTGCATTAAACCGACAGCCCAATCCGCAAGCAACGAACGAAATACACAACCGCAACAAACTGCAACGAATAAAACCCCACGCAGTGCGGCCGAGACAACGCCGACCGACACCTCGACCTCCACAGCGTTACGTGCGTGCCTGGAAAGCCATCATGCCTCGCCAAGGTCTCGGGCACTTGATCCACTTCCCCGCACTCGTCCAAGCAAGCCACATGATTGGGCGACTACCTACCTGGTACGTTTAATGAACTGCTGCAGGGCGGGCATCCCTTGCCGAGCTGGTGGCGGCGGCGTGCGCTAACGTGAATGATCAGGGCGAAGAGAATATGCTTCTTTCGACTTCCCACTCTTGTGTCGTGTACGGCAGGGGATCGTGATCACGATCATAATCCCGTCGTAGGTAAGGTAAGATAATCTGACATGTCCCACGGATATGCGAGGCGTCAAGGTTTGAGTCTAGTTGTTTGAGTTTGCAAATAAAGGCAGGTCAAGGGCATGTGTGTCCCCGCACCACACGAACATATCACAAGCGGTCGTGCTGGGCCGAAGTCCATCATGATTTTGTGGCGTCGTCGGTCCGGTACGAAGAACCTCGGCGCCGCTATCCCCGGGCCGCGCTCATCCTTGCCCGACTCCCCACAACCGGGCAGCGCCAGCGGAAAAGCCCAACCTTAGTTCATGAAGGAATAACGGCGAGACTGGAGATAAAGATGCTTCCAACCGAGAAGAGAATCCGAGCAAGAAAGCTGCCTAAAATACAGTACAGGTTGAAGGACCTGTAAAAGTTATCACGTCCTTATTTCTACTAGCGCTCACTCCCAATATCTACCGCATCAACAGCGACATCGTCATTCGCCCAACTTACTCCAAAACCATAACCTCATCTTCCTTCCATCTAACCAACAACAACCGTAAACCCCATCGATCTAGGAGGGAATACCCGTTTGCCGTCAGTGTGGAAAGAGTGATGACAGGCGCAGATATTTAGGTTGCCAATCTGGCAGCCCCAAGGGCTGTCAGCATTTTCGCGTCTGTCAGCGCTTTTTCGGTACTGACGGCAAGCCAGGTTTTACTCCTAGGTGCTCCACCCAGCACCACCGCCGCGAACGCACCACGCCCAAATCCCCTCCGCAGCCGCACAAAAAAGCACAGCATGCAGCGAGAAGAGGTGGCAGCGACCGAGGTCGATCACTGCCGGGCGTGTCCACGGCGAATGATCAAAATTGCGTTGCGTTGTGTTGCTCTGTCGTTCATCAGACTCGTATGAACCGAGAAAAATCGCTCTTGAATATCCGCGTCCTATTGACGAAAAGTCAGTAGTAATCCCCTGCTGCTGTTGCAGCAGGCGAAACAAAATCCCATCCAAAAAGCCGATGATTTAGAAAAATAAAAATGCGTGGCCCTGCCAACGTTAGTCACGGACTTCAATGTGAAGTAGAAGCAGAGAAAAAAGAGAGAGAAAAAAAAGGAAAGCGCGGTGAATTAGAGACAGCCAACTTGGCCTACGGACTGACGCCCCTTGGCAGACCGGAGAACCAGGGCAAGGGGCTGAGGGGTTGCAGATGGCAACAACGACGAGACGGGGGGGTGTCGTGTTGAAGCGCATCGCTCTATGGTACATAATCTGCGGGACGAGCGAGCGAGCGAGCGCGCGAAGGAAGAAGAAAGCCGACTGATGCCGATTCTCGACGGGGTGTTCGTGCGCTCTCACCCATAGACTGGGCTCGACCGAGGATCTTGCCAGAAAAGATCGCGAAACTGCAGGTAAGAAATGATGCCAGAATAAAAGATATAGGGAGCTGGCGGTGTCTGCTACCCAACTCCTCGCTGAGTCCTAGCCGCCGTGTCGCTTTGGTAGAGTCGAGCTTGACGTCCAGGTTGCGGCTCAGGCGTCGGGATCCTTCCGCATCCAACATGGTATAACAAAAGATAAAAGTAGAAAAACGCCGCAGTTCCGTCCGTCCATTTTCCGTCAAACATTCGTACAAGTCATAAATGCCAAACGAGACTAATGCATCGAGGGCTCTGGGTCGATGCTGTGGCCAAGGGTGGCTGGCTACCACCGTCCCGGCGCCGGTCCACGCCGCCTCGGCTGCGGCGGGGCCAATCCGGTTTCGAAAAGCTTCTGTAAGTGCATCCGCTGGTTGCGGAAGCTCGAATAGTTGCCCGCGAAGATCACGTCCAGAATGCTGGCGTGTCTCCGCTCCGCCAGTGGCAGTTGCGCGACCTTCGCCATGCGCTCGGAAAGCAGGCGATGGGCCTCCGAGAAGAGAGTGACGATTGTGTTGGTGTTGCTGGATCCACCGGCAATGTCGTTCTCGGGATTGTTGGGGTCAATGATGGAGAATCGGTCGTAGTTCTTGTAGGCGAAGGACGTCACCATATTCTGAGCGTGGCATACTGAGTGAGTATGGGGCCTGATATGGGGTTTGGAGGGGATACTAACCTTGGGAATATACATGGCCGGGTGCAAGCAGATGGCAGTCGTCTGGTAGTTGAACCGATTGCCATAGAGATCAAAGAACTGCATGAGCAGGTCGCCAAGGTAGTGCCGTGTGTCCATGGTTCCGCTCTGAACTTGGGGCATTTGCTGCAGCATGCTCACTACCAGGCAGATGACCGAGAACCCTCCGATGCCGCCATTGACAGGTTCATTTAGGCCGCGCATGAGAAGGAAATGCTTGATCAGGGTGACCAGGGCTGGCATCCCAGGGTACTGCTCTTTCCAGGCCTTGAAGGTCTTGATCGCCTGCACCCCCGTAAGGTTCTCAAACGAGATGTCGATCTTCAGCCCTGTCTGTGCCTCGACGTACTTGACGAGTGGCACCTTGGCGTGGACGATGCACTCGATCTCGTTCCGGTACGCCATGTCCTGGAGTTGAAGTCTGTCTTTGAGCCTGTAGGGTTGGTTCTTGTTATTGTACTTGGGTGGGCCACCGTTCAGGTACGAGTCGGAGCAGAAAACAAGATCCAGATCGCCGGTTGGCAGGTAGAGACCAGAGGGAAAAGAGCCAAAAGGGTAGACCTCAGCGTCTCGGTAGTTATTCCGGCAAAAGGTCTTGAGCTGCTGGATAATGTCATTTCGGATTTTCTCCTCAAAATCACGAGGCTTAAGGTAGTCGTATAGGTCGACAATCTCCTTATGAAGCCTGCTCAAATCGGGGTCAGCCCAGAACTGGTTCATGAGAAATGGTAGACCTACCACACGCCCATGCTTGGTGTTTCCGAATGGTCCGCTCGGATCCAGGGGCAGGGATCTTCGTTGGGAATGGCCCGCCAATCTGAGGTGACACGGCCTCCTGAAGGCTGCTTGTTAACTTTCTTGATGCTCGTGTGAGGCAGCTTGATCTTGTCGTCATAAGTTCGCTTCCGGTTACCCAAGGCAGCAGGGCTGGGATCCTGGAATGAGGGTTGACGACCGGTCTTGCCAGCTTTGCCGGTGGGAGTTGGCAGCACATCAGCCCTCTGGCTTTGTTTGCTCTGGGGTGGAGGTGGGCTTTCGGATAGGTCTATTACGTCCGGGGAGGTCCTTGTGAGATCAACAACTTGAGATCTGGGTGTAGACTCAGAAGTCTTGGTAGAGGTTATGATCGGGGACGGTGAAGGGGGCCGGGCTGGGAGCGTGCTAGTTCCATGACCGTTCATCTGGGTATTTATAGACGATCTCGGACCTGTGGGTGCGCCAGCAACACCGGTTGCGTCATGACGAGCAGCTCTGTCGGTCTCGACGGGCGTCATGTCCTCGACGTCGTCGTCGCTGGAATCGAAGTCGCACGAGATGAAGTCAGCAGTCTCGGCAGGGAGCGATTCCTTTGCATCCTTCTGTACGCGAGCCTTACGAATCAACTGCACAACATCCTTCTTCTTCACTAGTGAAGCAGTCTCGGGCGGAAGTGCAGTATAGGGATCCGGGTTGGACCACTTGGGCACCGAATTACCGGACGCGGACTGGTCCAGGCCCAGTCGCGCGCGCTTGGTTGACGGCTCCGCGTCATCGCCCTCGTCACCAGAGATGTCCATCTCGGCTTCGTCGCTGTCAGACAGCTCCTCGAAGGGTCGGAAGGTCACTCCGTTCTCGGGGTTGAACAGCGCAAGCGAGGGTCCGTTGGAATGAGAATTGCTGAGCAGTTCACGCTCAGCAGCAACAAAAGGCCGCCAAGGCCTGGAACCCTGGTAGCCCCCCGCTCTGCCGTCGCGTCCTCGTCGAGCATTGTCCCCACGCCGTCCGCGGCCCTGAGGACCCCGACCGCCCGGAGGCGGCGAGCCTCTCCGGCCATTCCGGCTGCGTTGTCCATCCTGCGGGCGGTAGCTATCCACTGATTGCTCCTGTACGCCTACCGGCTTTTCAACACGGAACGAGAAGTCGCTCTGCGGGAGACGGTAATTGTCATGGCCCCGTGGGAGACCCGGGGAAGGGAGGGCATCATTTCGAGATCTATCGCCAAATCGAAATTCGCGGTCTCTGCCACTGTCATCATTTCTGGAAGGGTAAGCAGACGGCCGGTAGCTGTCTGATGGGGCAGGTGGTGGTGGGCGAGGGGGAAGGGAAGCTGGGCCGCCACGCGAAAAGTCGCGTGAAGGTGGGCGAGGGGGGAGGAATGAGGAGTCGCCGCGGTCGCCGCGGTCGTCACGGCCATCGCGACCATTTCGGTCGAAGTTGCGGTCGTTGCGGCTGCTGCGGTCGTTATAATCGTCGCGGTCGTTGCGATTATTATCGCGCCATGTCGGGCGACGGCGCTCTGTCGCCTGGTATCGCGAATCGTACGACATCTTGGCCTGTTCAAGACGCGTTGTGGTGATGCAGGCGAATGGATGAAGCGAGGAGGGGATGGGTGGAGGAGGAAGGGATGGGTTGTGCTGCAAGTAGGAGGGGACGTGCTAGAAATCCGGTGAGCCACTGCCAAAAGATTATTTTGCAAACCTGGGTTTGTGGCGGGCAGGCGTGCTCCTGCGTAAATTCAGGGCCCCACGAATCAGGTTCGCTGCACCCCACCAGACCTGCGAAAACCCGAGAGCCTGATGCGCACTAGCTTTGGCTGGGCCGAGGTGTGGCACTGCAAGGAAGCGTCACTGCTAGGCCTGCGCCGATCAAGCGAGGAAGAGTACTAGGCCGGGTGGTGGTGGTGGTGGAAGTGGTGCAACGGTGGCTTTGGTTGCCTGAGGTTGCGTAGAGGTGGGTAGGTTACGTACCAGGTAAGGTACCTAGGCTGCAGTTGGTGGGGAAAAAAATTGAGAGTACCTTGGCCCCGGCGGGCTTATGGAAGTCGTTCGCTTTTCGTGCTCCTGGGCAAGACTGCCAGCTTCTCGGCAGGCATGGTACTAGGTAGGTATGGAGTTATGACAAGTATGTAATGTAGTTAACGTTATGAGAAGACTCTGAAACGCAAACTCTAGACCTGCACTCCATATATCCAACGCTCCCCCCTCGCAGCCGCAAGTAATGCTGCTTGCTGCCTTCCCAAGTGATGCCCGACGACCGAGCCGTCCGCGCAAGATCCGGCTCTCATTGGCCAACAGCGCATCGCGGGACGTCCGGAGCGCTAGGCTCACCTTAGAAAGAAGCCTCAGATCTGATCCGGCGATGCATCTCGTTGAGATCGAGCGCGCAGCGTATGGTTGACATCATCATCACCCCCTTGGCCGCAGCTCACAGTAGCGCCTAGACTTGAGCTGTAACTGCCCTCCCTCTACGTATGTATCCCTATATAATAAATAACGGCACACATTCTACTTTCCAAGCAAGCTGAGCACTCCACATGAATAAACCGTCCGTCGTAACCGTCAACCTCGAGCAACCCCCATCCCATTCTGTACCGCACCTGAACATACAGCAACCCACCCGCTCACGATGGGCATCTCGCACTCGACCGCGCGCTGGCTGGCGCCGCTGAGCTTCGCCGTCGACTTCGCCGCGCAGACCTACGGCATGACGAGCACGCCCAACATGAAGGACGTGCACGACGCCAACCTGTCCTTCTTCTCGCCGCAGCCCTACTTCATCGCGGCCTTCTTCGCGCCCCAGCAGATCCTCCAGATGGTCTGGCTGTACAAGCTGTGCAAGAAGAACCGCCAGGCCGTCGACGGCGTCGAGTCGGCCGGCGAAAAGGACCTGTCGACCATGGTGGACTTTGCGCCCTACTACGCGCTGGGCAACTTTTGCATCGCGAGTGAGTTTGGTCCTTCTACACATCCACTGTTTTGAACAAGAATTACCGACTAGCCTAACACGCCACGCCCCAGCATGGATGATCTTCTGGAACCGGTCCGACCTCAAGACATCCAACATCTTCGTCGTGATCAACAGCCTCGCGCAGCTCTACTACATCTCGACGCAGCTGCCGCCGATGAAGCTCGACTCGGCCAACTCGATCCTCACGCACGTCGTCGCCAAGACCTTTGCCGGCATCGGCGTGCTGGACCTCCTGCACAACGGGTCGGTAGCCTACTTCAACCACCAGACCGCCGGGCCCATGACCAAGGTCTTGACCGGCCTGGGCTTTGGCGCGTTGGCGTTAAGCAGCGATTGGATCTTTGGAGGTTGTCTGGTCTATGACCTCGTTGCGCTGGCTGTCGGGCAGCGCGCGTATGGCAACCAAAGCTGGAGTCAGTGGCTCACATTGTATGCCGGTGCTACGGCAGCCATTGTCGGTCTGAGGAACGTGGTCAAGCCGCCGTATACGCGTGAGGCGGCTTCGGGCTATGAGACCTTGAGGTAATGACCCGTTGATACCAGTCGATTTGTTGTTATTTTCCGTTTATGTTTGCTAAACGGCTGGCTGTGTCCTGACAGGGCTTTGGGGACAAAAAAGCTGTAATGCGCTCTGGAGTTGGTCAGAGAACATTCTGCTCGTTTTCGCTCTCTGTAGTAATATGATACGTGCTGTGTAGTGATTGTCCGCGAGTGTCTGCGTGGCCTGACTCTTACGGCCTTGGCAGGGATAATCTTCTGGTCGTGAACTTGGAGTGACCCCTTTGAAGCATAAATGTCGTCATGTTGCGGCCGTGATCTGGTGATGGAATCTGTTACAAAGGATACGCAGCTGCTGACGCCCGGGCGTGATTAATTGGGCAGCGTTTTCTACGAGCCCAGAGATTTCGTTGAAGCTGTTGGAACATTCGCTTCACGGGTGATCACGCTTGACCCTGTGCTGTTGTCCTGAACAAATCACAGCGACGCGACGAAGCCCCAGGGCGGCTTCTAAGGACAGCAGCGTCCTTTTCACGAGTCGACACCAAGTCCCATGGCAAACTTCCGGGCCACCCACCCAGACCCATGCTCCTCATACTCCTGCTTCGTAACCGCCAGCTTCCCCGCATGCTCATGCCTCGCAAAGTTGGCAGCGCCATGCCAGGTACTAGTGATGGGGTCTTCAGGGCGAACAACCCGCACGGTGCAGGAGTCGGGCATCCGCTGCGCGATCTCCGTCTGCAAGCGCTGGACAAACCCCTCGAACAGCGAGTTCCCGCCGACAACAACAATGTTGGCCAGCAGACTCGGCCACAGCCCGATAGGCAGGGCAGCCAGCGACTGCATGACCAGGTCGGCGAGCCCCGGCTGCCGCATGCCAATGTCGGAGGGGCTGAAGAGCAGCTCGGGCACGACGAAGCGCTCGCTCCGCAGCGTGAGGATGTCCTCGGTGGAGATGGCGCCCTTGCGAGCGCGCGCCGACACGCCCGGCTCGTACTCGCGCACGACGCCGTGGAAGCGCGTGTGCGAGTCGGGGAGCACGTAGTCCTTTGCGATGCCGCCGCCGGTGAGGTAGTCTTTCCTGCGCTCCCCGCGCGTGCCCTTCCACGTCTTTTCGAGGTCGCCCTTGAAGTCGAGGGAGACGTAGCAGGCAGATTCCTTCATCTCATTGACGATGTAGGGGTCGTTGCGCATGTCGAAGTGGCGGACGGACAGGAGGCGGGTCAGGTAGTTGGTCATTAGTCGTCCACCCACGTCCAGTCTCCGGATGGCGGGTTGCAGGGGGCGGCCTTGTAGGATGGGTGTGATGGTTGTGTGTGAGTAGCCGGAGTCGATCAGCAGGATGACCTCAGCGGGCAGCTCGGCGATGGTGTCTGGTGCGCGTGGGGTTCGGAAGATGCCTTGGATGTCTTGGTACGCATTGAAGGATGGGCCTGTGGTGGTGCACCCCGGTCAGCGCGATGCACAACAAGTCGGCAGTGCAGGGCAGCAACGTACCAATGCCCCGGTAGTAGCTGGCAAAGCCAAACTCCTCATAGACCATCTGGTCGCAGTGGGCCTGGAGGGCGGGCAGCGAGTTGGGCTGCTCGGCGAGGATGAGGCGTGTCTCGGAGGGGTCGCACTTCTGGGGCGCCTTGCTGTCGAAGAACTCGCGCTCCCAGATCTCCTTCTGCACCTCCCAGTTGACGATGAAGCCCTTCTCGACGGGCCGCCGGAAGGCGATCTCGCCAAAGTCCTTGCATTTCTCAAAGTCCGACCCGACAAAGGTGCGGCGGTGGCGGTCGCGGGCGATGCAGTTGGGGATGATGCGGGGTCCGTCGACGGCGGTCTGGTCGCTGTCGCCCTCGTTGACGTCGCGCACGAAGCCGGCCTTGATGGTGTTGGCGCCGTTGTCGATGACCAGCGTGGTTGCCGGAGGTGCTGGGCCTGCAGACCGCCGCTTGGCCTTTCCGCCTCCAGCCATGGGTGCCGATACGGCTTTTGGGGCGACTGTTGTGTTGGGCTTTCGAGTTTGGAGAATGGCTGTTAGCTTGTGAGTTGGAGAAGTCTCGAGGCGCTGAGGATTTCTTTCAGGTGTGCCGTCGCCCAGCCTCGCCTCAGCTGAGGTAACCCGACGGGCCACGGGAGGATGGAAGCCCGCTAAGGTGCGGGTGCGCGCGCACTGTTTGACGCGCCTTTAGCGGCCGGGTACCCGGGCTGCAGCTTCCCGTTCCCACACCAAGCCTACTAAGAATTGTTCAGGGGGCGTTCAGGGCCAAAAACAACGACCTACCCACCTGATTACCACGGCGTGGGAAGATAACAACAGCACCCAGGCCACCACTTTCATCGCCCTTGCGAAAGAATGCTTTGTTCTCCGGACGACTCAATTGTACGATATCCCTATCTATCCCTTACTGATGAGAAAATAACCTATCATCGCCAACTAAAGCCCATTCCAGGAAAAGTCACACAAAAACTCCATCGTGATGCCCTCAAACACGCCAAAATCCAGCTGCTGACAGTCGGCAGCGCCCACCCCGTCGCCAAGCACACGGACCGATCACTTGGTCATGGGCGTGTACATGGTGTAGTCCCGCTTCTGTCCATACGAGCCATCGCACCCGATGACGCCGCCGTCGGGGCGATACTTGAACAGCACCTTCCTCGCTTCTCCCAGAACGCTCTCGTGCTGCCGCTCGGGTGTGTCGTCACATTGGCGGCCGCGCCGGCGGGCACGAGGTCGCGGTCGAAGAACTAACCCTCGCTCCTTACCTCGAGCCGCACGGGGAGCTTCGAGTTGGTGGTTTTGGTCTGCACGCCGGTGAGCCAGCATCTGATGTTTGGATCACTGTTAGCTGTGCTGTTTTGTGCCGGAAATAAGTAGGTATATGAGCAACTAACCTGATACTGGACAACCGGATGCGCCCAAAGCCGCGCCATAGTTGTTCGTTTGGCGATGCTTGGATACTCAATGTCTCGCCTCGCGAGAGCGCAAGTCCAAGTGTCTCGGCGTCCGCAAAGCTAGCTAGTGTCTTGGGCTGGAATGCCCGTTTTTTGACAGTGGACTTGGACGAGAAGGATGCAATTGCTCCCTGCAGCTTGGTCATGTCGTTTAAGTAATCCGCCATCGGCTTGACTGGGGAGAGTGCCACGATGTCGTCTGTTTGCAGTGAGTCAGTCATGCAGGCATGTAGGCAAGTTGTCCCGAGCACTCCTGGCATGATGCGCTTACCTTGAGACAGCGTGTGGTACTTGTACGCCTCCGTGTATGTGAAGAAGTCGAGGTACACGAGATGGCGGACCGCGAGGACGCGGTCGAACATGGCGCGCGTCACGACGTTCAAGATGGCGCTGTCGTCGGCGATGTGGGTTACGACGGCAGCTAGACGCGCCTCGTCGCGACTGCCCATCTTCTGCTGCAGCAGCACGGTGGCTAGCATGTCGCCCTTGCTAACAAGATTGGCCTGGGTGAGGATATTCGTCTCGCCGTTGACGACAATGAGCTTCAAGGCCTGGAAGTACTGGGGCTTGCCCGGTATCGCGTACTCGACCATGCTCGTCTCCAGGTCTCGGACAATGATATCAAAGCGCCTCCACTCGGCCGTGGCGTTGAACACATCCGTCGACTTGAACTGCGATTTGCTCATGGCGGTTGCGCCGCCCCCCAGGCTGCTAAGCTGCTTGACCTCGGCGATCACGTTTTGGATAACGGCCACAACCTCCTTGAGGGCCTTGGTGACGGGCAGGACCTTTTCGAACAGCCCCTTGAGCGCTCCATAGACCTCCTTCAGCTTGGCAAAGAGCGTTGCGAGACTCTTTACATCGTTGGCAACACCGACCACAGCCGCCACAACCCGTGCCGGCAGCAAGTCCCGCCGTCGCCAGCGTTGCGCCAATGACCAGCCCGACTTTGACCACGGCCGAGAAGAGGGTCTTGATGCCCGCCATCACCTGGTCCTTCTTCCACTCTTGAATACCTTGCTCGAATCTATCGGAGAGCAGCTCAAGCTGCTTCTGGGCGGTGTTGAAGGGGTCCCCGGCCTTGGTGTTGGCCACTGGGGCGTTGTCAAACTCGCGCTGGCGAGTCCCCCGGAGGAAATCGTATGTCTCCATGGTATCACGAGACCCGGCAAGCAGGTTGGCGGTTGTCAGGCTTTGGACCTTGTGGCTTCGGCCTTCCAGGAGGAAGGCGTGGAAGCTCCGCTCAAAGGCCAGTGCCGCAACTAGTCGCGACTTCAGAATCACCTTGCTGGCGTAGATGTTGACGGACGGCACCGACATAATGTCCGCATCGACAGCTGTGAGTTTCTCAGGTCAGTGCGTGGACTTTCATTGCATGATTTCCGACTTCTTCCGGCTCCGGGGAATTACCATGTGTTAGTTCTAGTTTGGGGCAAGATAGTGCACTCACTGAGTCTCCTCCGCAGAGAGCGTGCCTGGTAATTGACATACGCGCCATACTTGGACGCCGTTGCTTGGATGACAAAGTCCAAGAGCTCGAGAGCAAGCTGCCGATTGGAAAAGGCACAGGTCCGAGATACTTGGACGTGGATGAGTGCAGTGAGGTACTCTAGATGGAGACATGGAAGAAAACATACATGTCAAGCAGGAAGGTTAATAACTCAGGTACCTAGGTGCCCTACCTGGTACCTTAGTAATTAGTGGCGGGGAGAGCGCCAGAAGAGACATGGAATATGGGAGTAGATGGGCGGTAATGAAAGTCCAAATCTGGTAATCATGTCACTTTTATCGAAGGGCGGCCTCAGGGTCTCTTTTTCTTTGGAATTCTAGAGAATATCCCTTGCCTGGTAGTTGCTCGATGGTTCACCGGTTTTAAGAAGCTTGATAAAGGAAGTGAGATCCGTCCCAGCAACCTCTTCATTATAACCCAACAGCTCTTATAACCCAACAACCTTCTCACACTCCACGTCTCGTTTCAAATCTAGCCACTCTATCCAAACTTTGCACATACGTTGACCAGAAGAACTCTTGCACCGTCTTTCAACAACAACTCCAAACATCCTCTGCCGCTGATCAAGATGGCCGCCGTGGACATTGCCCGAATCACCGAGGATGTGGCCTCGAGACTCGACCAAGGCAGTCACTTGGCCTTCAAGGTCGAGATCAACCCCGCCAATGTCATCTCATCGCCCACCTCGACGCTTCCTGCGACCATTGAGAAGGAGTATTTCATCCTCAACAGCCAGTACTTCATCGACTTGCAGGTCTACCTCAAGACCGCCATGAAGCTTCTCAGCACAGAACAAGAGTTTGCAGATCTCTACCCGATAACCATGTTCCAGCAGGACTTTGGCAAGGACACAAAGACCCCGGCGCTGTACTCGGTATGTACCTGACCTACTCGGCCGGCTTGCCATCGCTTGCAGAGAGACGCCTTGCGGTACTCACTCTCTGATGATTGCCAACGCTACTAACATTTATTATTACCACGTATGTAGGCGTTGTCTGAGATCCTGGTTGGCATCAACAACCGTTGCACCAGCTTCTCGAGCAACACGTTCGGTCCAATGGTGTCCTTGGGTCAGTACCTACCTTTGTTCTCTCCTTTCGCAACCTCTGTTCCTGCGATACATCAGGCCCATTGCTGGCCGACGAGATGCCGGAAGACAACCTGAATTATCCTAACAAACGTTGCAGCCGGCTCGATCTCCAACTTTTCGGTCGATGCTGCCTCGACCAGCGGAATCCTCCGGCAGAATCTGGAGTTCATCATGAATGCACCGCCGACCATGAACAAACAGGACATCCTGGACAAGATCGCGGAGGCGCAATTGGCCTGCACCGAGCTTAAGGAGGCTGCCTTCAGTGCCAGCACCAAGTGCGGCAAGTTTGTGAAGGCCATCGTCGCGGTTAGTCGCCCGCAGCGTCTAACACATGATCTGGTCGTTTACCAGGCAGTATCAACACCTGGCGCTCATGTTTGCTGACACTGTGGCCGTGTGAAATAACAAACAGTTCAAAGATGTGACCGAGGCAGACAAAACCAAGCTCTACGAGGTCACCGACAGAACCGGCGCGGTCTTGCCAACACTCGCAGAGATGAATACCGACATCCGGAGCACAGTAGCAGAGGCGACCGCCAACCTGCGCGAGCTCGCCGTGAGGACAAACGTCGAACGGGACAAGACAAAGACAAACTGTGAGCACATAACCAAACATGAATCCCCGGCGGCAACTCAATCTCGCTTGCAATCAAGTCGTGATTTATCCATGTCTGTGCTGACATGATGTTGTGTCGTTTTCTTTTTTTTTTTTCCCAGCGGGAGTCAGGTGGTACTACTTCCTAGCCTGGCTCGGACTGGACTTTTGTATCAGTGACATCGTCCAAAAGGCGGAGGCCGAAAAGAAAATTCGAGAAGCGCAGCTGGTAATTATACATTCAGATTGCCAATACAGAGGGATATGCTCTGTCAACTGCCGTATCACTTCGCGGTATGTCGGCCGGTCTTCCACTCACTCATCATGTCGGGATCCATCCGTCCGTCATCCGTCCGTAGACTTGCAAACACACATATGCAAGTAATACCTCACTGACCGCATTTGTGCTTGGGCATAAAAATCGAGCAATTTGTCCCACACCCTCAAGACTGTCGGAGTGGCCATTGAGAAAGTGGCGAAGGCTCTCACTGAGATGATTGGTGAGTTCAACGAGTCTGGTCCCGGCCGAGTCAAGTCCTCACCATGGGAGTTCATCCAGCTGACATCAATCGCAACTCGATAGGGACATTTAGCAAGCTAGAGACCGACCTGGATTATATCAGCGAACGGTTTGACCTCATCAAGGGCTACGTGGCGAGTGGCGAGAAGGTCGAGCAGCGCTCCGCTCTCGTGAAGCTCCGCCAGGCCGAGACCACTTTGGTCCAAGGTATCCGGACTCGCACAGCAGTTCCAGGCCACCGGCTTGATTGTCGAGAAGAAGGTGTCAGGCAACTCGGAGTTGCCGTCGCTCAAGCTCGCCGCCATGGCGCTGGACATCCTCGGTACCAGCTACCGCGGCATCGACTATACGGACTACTCCAAGATCCTCTTCAACGACGGGGAGAACCTGCTCGTTCGGTCCGTCGAGCCGGGCTTCCCCGAGGAGGCGGACCCCAACCCCAAGTCCATCGCCGTGCTGCACCAGTTCGCCGACGAGCGGCGCATCTTTGTCTGCAGGCAGTTCACCGCCAACCACAGCCTCAAGGTCGGGCCGATCCAGGACTCCCGGGACGACGCGAGCGTCTGCAACGTGGTCAACCCGTACCCCAAGCCCGCCGGCGCCAAGGCCAAGATCCTCGCCATCACGTACGGCGGCATCGAAGTCCGCGACCCGGCGGTGTACGACTACTGCTACGCCCGGCTCGCGGCCAAGGAGGCCATCGCGTGGCGCAACGAGACCTTTGGCGGCGATTCGTGGCCGCATGTGCAGAATTACGGCACCATCTTCTACACTGTCGACGGGGGGGAGAGGATCCAGTAGTGTACAGGCCACGAGTGGGCCGACACTCTGTGGACAGTGTAGATGCATGTACTACTTAGGGATGACATGCATATAAGCCTGGAAGACAATATTCCAGCGCCATCAGATATTACGACGGGGATGTTATTTGCTCAGGAGAAGGATGGTCTCAGTCTGTCAGTCAGTGAGTCAGCCACTCAGTCAGTCGAAATCAAATGGATGAACATTACGCAAGAGAACCATTCGTTACTTGCTAAGACATAATCACTCCATGGGGCTGAATAGAACCTGGTCAAGTACCTTTATTTAAGTACCTTGACTGAAATGCAGTGGACTTGCTGGTGGTCGCCCATCATCTCCAGATCTAGACTTGGTCTCTTCCGCGATTCACCTCACGTATTGAAAGCACGTACGGCCTCTGCAATTGCTGCCTGCGCAAGTCTGACCGGATCATCCTTTGGTAAGGTGTTGTTCTGTCAGAATCAAAAAAGAAAAGAGCATCTTATCAGCCAGCCTAGCGGCACAGATGACACATCCCACGCGTGATGACTGTACGCAGATGCATGGAACTAATTAGTATGAGGTTCAACATTTCAGGATCGATGTTGCAGGGGAACCAACACGGCGTTCTGGTGGTCTTGGAGCAGATTCTCAAGTCTGACGCTGAGGATAAGTAAGGCCGATCTTGTGCATGATAGTTGAGTCGATGGAAAAGACATTGTCCGGAACTCAGGAGTTGCCTACAGCTAGGTGCTAGTTGCTAGGTATCTACCTTAGTCAATTGCCTGACTAGGACATTTAATACCGAAAAGCGTGAGTGCCGCAGCCTCACGCATCATAGACTTCAAATGTGTCGGAGCTCTCTTCTTGGGTTCGTGATGGCATTACTTGACATGTACCATTCTTTTTGTTAGGCAAAGGAGAATATCATTGGGACGTTACTAAGTACATTCGTAGTCAATTACCTCGGCTACCTTACATTGGCTTGAATGACAAACCGGCCATTGTTAGCTCGGAAAATAAAAAGCAATCATGAAACCTCCAGCCCCCTACTTATGTGTACCACAGCGGGCGGGAAACTGTTTGCTCAAACAACCTTTGCCACATTGCGCTGCGACGTTCCACGTGGTCAGTGTAAAACCCAGGTAGGCAGACAAGGAACGGTACCTGGTATGTAAAACAATGCCCAGCTTCAGCTTCTGGACAAGTTCAAGTTTCACTTGATGACTGCATCTGTCCTTACTGAGCACCCTGTTTGATCTGAATAGCACTAGCCGGTTCAGTACTAACTTGGTCTCGTAGGATGTGGTAGCACGAGGGGATCTGCGAATCGGACGCTGCGAGCATTATAAGTTATGGCCCCGCCGCCATCGAAATTCAGCCCTTCGGCCTGATAGCCGGATCGCTGTCTGCAAGATAACTATGACATCTGCAAAGTGACAAGCCCGGCCACATTCAGCATGTCTCAGAGGAGAGTAACACAACGGGCTCGTGCGAGCTTATCAGTCGGTGAAACATTCGCACACCACCGACGGGTGCCCGAATGATTAAATCCAATCAGTCATGGGGCTGAATGCCCTACCTAAATACACTTCATATATATGACCATCCTTCATTGACAGGAAATTACTTTTCAGACTCAGCCTGGATGACATTATAACCTTCCCTATATAAGCCTCCCGTTCGAACGCCTGAAACTGACTTCTCCTCGGTATGTAAAAAAGAACTCGACTCATACCGTGCTCGCGAAGCCGCTACCTTTAGCAGCTCATGCCTTCCCTCAAAATGTCTCTCCCCCAACCACCACCCTCCCTCGTGGACCTCGCAACCGCTATTCTCCAAGCCGCAACCACGTTGCAAGACCACCTCGCCACCCACCACCTCCCGCAGCCCGACCTCTCCCCCACCAGCCGCCACGACTACCTCGACATCCTCGCCAACCCAACCGCCACATCCGCCCGCGCGGCCCTGATCGAGACCACCCGCAGCCTTCTGCACCTCGCCCAGGGCCCCACGGACCTCCTGCGGAGCATAGTCCTCTCCGACCGGACAGCGGTCGCCGTCCTGCGCGCGATCCACGCTCTCAAGATCGCCGAGGCGGTCCCCCTCCACACACCCATCAGCCTGGATGCGCTCGCCACGTCGCTAGGGGTCCACCCCATCCCGCTGTCGCGCATGCTCCGCTTCGCGTACACGCTGCGCATCTTCCACGAGCCCGACAACATGCCAAACTACGTGGCGCACACGGCGCTCTCGGCCGCCATCCCGGGCTTCGATCCCTACATCTGGCTCACGCTCAGCGACACGACACAAGTCCAGCTCGCGGCGTATACTTTCCCGCTTGCGCTGCGCCGCTGGCCGACGAGCCCCATGGCGCTGACGGACCCGCGGGGCAGGGACTGGTGGACGATCCTCCAGGAGGATGACCCCGAGGGGAAAGGGATGGATCGGTTCAGCGCGGCCATGACGACGTCGCTGCGCGGCTTGCACGGGGCGGGGAATGCGTATCTGCTGGAGGGGTTTGATTGGGCTGGGCTGGGGAGCGGGACCGTGGTTGATGTTGGTGGTGGGAGTGGGCATAATGCGGTTGCCGTTGCCAAGGCGTTTCCGCGGCTGCGCGTCGTGGTGCAGGATCTGCCCAAGAATGAGAGCCTCGCGGTTAGCAACTTTGAAGCGTCCGGGTTGATGGATGAGGGGTGGAAGGGGTGTAAGCCGGAGTTCCAGGCGCAAGACTTCTTTTCTCCACAGCCGGGGGAGTTAAGACCAAAGGTCTATCTGCTGAGCAGGATCCTGCACGACTGGTCTGACGAGGACGCGCTGCGCATCTTAACGCATCTTATTCCTGCGATGAAGAAGCACGGGACGAGGTTGCTTCTCGTTGAAAGGGTCTTGCCGGATCGCTGTGGGGATATCCCGCTGTATCAGGAGACGCAGCTGCGGGCGCTGGACCTGCTCATGTATACCACGTTTGGCGGCGGGTGCGAGCGCAGCGCGAGCCAGTGGGAGCAGTTGCTGCGGAGGGCGGATGCGGGGCTAGGGATCATGGAGATTAGGTCGCGCGTGGGTTCGGAGCTGTCGATGCTGGAGGCTGGGTTTTGCGAGGAGCAGGGCGCGGTGCTGCAGAGGGCGGTTGCTGCCACCAGCAGCGAGCAGCCTAAGCTTTAGGATGGTTATGGAAGGAAAAGTCGCTGGCTTGTGTGGGATTTGGGGCTTTTAGATGTTGGCTACGGTAACAGTGCTATAGAGAATACTACTGGTAATGCTGAAAAGACTAGCATAACCACTTGGCAATTACGTACTTACAGTAGTTACCTCCCTGGTAAGTAGATTGGTACCGACCTATGTACCTAGGTAGGTAATCACAATACACTAGCTGCACATTAGATGCAGTGATAAGAACTCATAATGTGAGCTACCATAAGACATGCTACCATACGACAAGCTCTCATTACCAGACCCCAACCCTCCTCAATCTTTATATATAAACCTTAACCGGCGCCCTCATCTCCAAATCCCTCAACCCCCCCACAACCGCAGCATTAACAAGCAACGTCCCCTCCCCGCATCCCTCCCCTCTCTCCACAACGACAACACAAACTCCCACATCACGACCCCAAGATTCCCTAACCCCCCGCTACAAACCACAGCCCGCTCATACGCCTCCTGCAGCCCATCAAACCGCACCCACTCCGTCCCATGCCCCTCATGCACATGCCCAAAGACATGCAACCGCGGGCGCACCCGCCACAGCTCCCGCAGCAGATGTCCACACCCCAAGTTTAACAAGTCTAGATGCGCCCGCGGCGGACCATGCGTGATCAGCACGTCTGTGTCCTCGGGGATAGTCCCGCCCCAGACGTCGTCTGCTCGGGTATACTGGAACGCCCAGTTTCCATTCCACGGGGTTCTGGGACTGCCGTGGACTTTGATTGCCCTGCTTTCCGAGGTTCCGGGGGATACTACGTGGATGGTGGTGGATGAATCTTGCAGGTAGATGATGTCCCCCCACCTAAGCCTCTCCCGCGCCGCGTTGTGAATCTTATCGCGAGAGCTGTCTCGTAAGAGGTCATGGTTCCCCGCGACGACGATCTTGTGCGCGTGGGGTTGTGATTGCAGCCAGTCGAGCGTCGTTTGGAGTTCGGAGAAAGAGCCGGACTGTGTTAGGTCGCCGGCGTGGATGAGGACGTCGCCGTGCGGGAGGACGGGTTGGGTGTTGTGCGTGTCGGAGATGCAGACGATGGAGATGCGGGGGCCGCGCGATGGTGTCTCGTGTGGGGAGGGCTGGGAGTACATGTAGAGTTTGCGGGCCATGTACACGACGGGCGCGCGCCAGAAGAGGTGACATGCGTTTGGTCGGGTGCGGTGTACGATGTCGTCGAGACTCGAGACCTCCGTGGTTTTTGCGTTGGTTGAACATGGCTTAGCTGGGGTGGGTTGGGTATATTTCTAGGGGTGCGGCGGTGTGTTGGGAGAAAGGTGGAGGTTGAAGGGGCGCATTGTCAATATTGATCCAGGCGTTCAGGTGCTGGTGTAAATACGCAATGTTTTCTCGAGTTTATATTTGACAAGTTACATCTATGTGATTCACGCCTTGCTTCATGAAGCCACTGTGTGAAAACAGTCGAGCGTGTCCCAAATGTGGTGTCGGCTGCCTAACACGTACGGTACCTAATCAAAGGTGCACAGGGCGTCCTCTCGTCAGCCTCAATCATCATGATTATTGCTGTTGACACGTTGGCCCTAGAGCTGTCCTGTGCAGGGACAATCCGACACTGGCACCGCTTCTCATTCAGCGATACCTCTAGTTTATGCTGGGCCAGAAATACCAGTACCATCAAGGATTGGTTCAATAATAGAATACAACCCCTGAATGTTTTGTTGGTCTGTGCTGGTTCTGCGCACGAGGCCCTGGCTGGACACTGAATGGTTCACAACACAACGACTAAAAGAAGTAAATGGAAGCAGCCAAACAACCAAAAAGCATTCATATAACTAGCTGAGCTTCTTCAAGCTCTTTTCTTTTTAGAAGATTGTTCGTTTTGCTGGTGGTGGCGTTTTAGAGGACCGGCGCTAACAAATATTCAGGGGTTATCAATAAATACATGTAACGTTAGCAAAATGATGTTTACAACAATCGGCATAAGGCAGGCAATGATGCGACATGTATGTATATGGTACGTTAGTGAATAGGTAGACACCACCAAACGAACAGTCCACTCTTTGTTAGGTACTTTCTTGTCTAAGGTAACTGAGGTGTGTGTGGGATTTGCGGCGGGCTTGCTCCTGTAAACTTCTTTGATCCTGTGGTGAACTCTTCCCGCTTACAAGGGACGTTTCCGGCTTAGCCTGGCGCAGCCCTCCATCCTTTGTCCTGGCGGCGATTGTACAGGGAGACAGTCTTCTCTCCGGATGAATCAACTCGGGTATCTGATCTGATAATTAAACCAGCGAGCCTGTACCGATCGGCATCATCATCATCATGGCCGACGTCCCCGACAACCCGACGCGGCCAACGCTGCCGCACCTGCGGCAGATGCTGACGGATGCACAGAAATACTTTCGACGAGGCAAATTCCGCGAATGGGACCCTGGAGCCAATGGCAACCCGACGGGCCAGATACACTCAGTACCCCATACCTTTTATTCAGGGCCCTGCGGTATGGCCTGGCACACGACACGACCGCTTCGCCCAAAACCGAACAATAGCGCGCCAGGCCCGACTTAGGGATCTGGTAGCGACGGGGATGGCCCCGGCAGCGATTGCCCGTCAACCGTTGCTGCCGCCCATACGACGCGTGGGTGCAGACCTCGCCGCCAACCAAGTCCCAACTCCTGGGCAAGAACAGATTGCAGAACAGCGTCTTATTCGGCAGCTCCAGCCACACGGACTCAACTTTGTCAGGACATTGGGCTTTGGAGGGCACGGCCTGGTGGCGCTGTTCGACATGCGCGATGGGAACCAGACGCCCACCTACTACGTTGCCAAGACCAACTTCGTGAATGCATACCTCACGCCGCAGAGACGGCAAGAAATCATCGCCAGGCTGGGGATGGAGAGGGCGGCCATGGTCGAGCTGATGCGAGCAGCGCACATTGTGCAGGTCGTCACGGATCCCACGGTACAAGGCGCCAACTTTCGGGCCGTCATGGGCGGCGGCGCAAATCCAGCGTCGGCCGAGTACCAGCGAGCCATCGCCCGAGCCGTGCTGGTGGCCCAGGGAGTACAGCCGAGGCCAAGACAAGGACCCCTATTTCGTGCACGCGCGCAACCCCCCCCCCCCCCCCCCCCCCCGCCGCCGGGCCAACCGCTGGGCCAGGAACCAAATGTCATACTGATGGAGTATTGCGCCCGGGGCGTCTTTGGGCGTGTTCTGCAGCAAATGGGGCTGAAGATCGAAATCTTGCATCGCCGTTCGCCGGGTCTCCCTCCTTACAGGCTGCCGGCCGGCTTTCAAACAAACTTCATTCCCGACCGGATCCTCTGGCACATATTCGACTGCTGTAAGTCCGTCTGTTGTACCTCCACCCACCCGAGCCCGACTAACCACCTGATTACTACCTGCATCACAACGGGCAGTGGTCAAGGCCTGCATCGCCATGGAATACCCCCCGCGGACGAGGCACGCGACGCAGTGGGCTGCTTCGGGAGGTGACCACGGCTTGCCGTTCAGCGAGACACTTCCCAATCGGGTAGGGGGCAACGAGCGGCCGGGCAGCGAGATTGTGCACTTTGATATCGACTCGGCAAACGTCTTTGTCGGTGACTTCAACGACCCTGTCGTCGCCGACGCGGCGGGGGGCCGGGACCTGCATGACCAGGTTCCCATCATGAAGATTGGAGACTTTGGCACCTCGTACCACATCACAGCGGTCAGACGGATGGTGGACATGTAAGTCTCCGTGATGGCCAGGTTGTCTTGTGCCACGCTGACGCAAAAGGGGCTCTCATGCTCCCGCTCTCTCGTAGGAGGTTCATGTGGAGCCGTAGACACATGTTCAAGCCTGACTATGGCACACCTGTGAGTGCACGATGCTCCATTGATGTCACCCACCCCGGCTTAACACCAAGTTCTTACCAACGCTGCCTGGCGTGCAGGAGCAATTCACAGAAGAGTGGGATTACATCGCCACCACCCCGCACATCTACACCCTGGCAACCAACAACCCCGTCCAAGTCGCAGGACAATACAGCCATACAGCCACAAGACGAACCTGTACCAGGTCGCCGCGGTCATGTACGAAGCCATCAGCCTGACCAAGCTGCCAACCCAGCCGCTGCCGACCGCAATCAAGCTCGCCCGGCTCCATCCACGCCGGCCGATTACATACGGCGCTCATCTGCTGCACACGAGCCTCAAACCGGTGAGTCGCAGGCTGCGGAAGCTCGTCATGGAGTGCATGCTGGAGCGGCCAGACGACAGGCCGACGCTCCGGGAGGTACGGGCCGTCATCCGGTCGGAGTTGAGACAGCCCGTGGCCCCTAGCCAGGCTCTAGCGCATCAGCAGTGGTGGGAGGCAGCCGTCGGGGAGCCGAGGCCCGTCGGAAACAAGATGCAAGCCGGAGCACCCTATGTGAGAGATATAAATAAGTTGGACGACGTGAGTGCCATGCAGATCCGTCTATCCCCTCCTCCTTCTCCTCCCTGTGCTGCAGTGCTGTCCAGTCACTAATGCAGTTTGCAATACAGTGGATCAACCACAATTTCGATCCCGGCCGTATACCCGTTCTTCGGCCTCGCTACCGATAATGATTACCTTGTTATTACGATTCAGGCGGTGGTTGAGCAGGTCGGCGATGGAATGAGCTCAATGTTGATGGCAATCCAGGGGTAGTAATCATCTATCGGTGCAACAGAGAGACGTAAGTGAACTCATTTGATGCGCAGTGACTGCGTGGGTAGCTGGAAACTGAATACTAGCAAGAACAGCATGGGAAGTGTCCGCCGATGATAGTACAGCTCCTTCCAGATAAATGGACGGTTGATACATGTTGTTTGTGGGCAAGTATCCAGAAGAGGTACAAGGTACAATCCATGTCTATATTTTCTGCAAGAAAGATCCAAGTTTTTCTCGGAGAAATATAGCTGTTACACCGCATAACATCCGCATCCCGTACGTGGGTAGCCAAGACCAAGTAACTCCGACCCCGCGGTCTTCACAAACACGTTTCACCGTGCGGCCCGGGCTTAAAAGCAGCCACCACCCCAATCATGTCCGAAAGACAAACCCAACCCTCCTTCTCCATCACCAACCTCCTCCAGACGTGCAAACAAAAACAAAAACAAAACACCACTAGCACTGTTCGGACCCACCATGAACTTGAACCCCAGACCAGGCCTAGCCTACGTCCAATCCCGCATCACCTCGCCCGCCCTAACCCCCGAGACCTACCGCAAATGGTACGAAGAGGTGCACATCCCAGACGTGCTCCGCGCGTGCGCGCCGCATATTACATCCGCGCACCGCTTCCTCTCCCCCTCGCCGGAAAAAACAACGTACCCGTACCTGACGCTGTACCCGATCCGCGACACGGCGTGGCTGCGCACGGCGGACTGCAGCTTATTCCGCGTGCCGCTGCATCATGATCTCCTTCCGAGCGCGGACCGGTTCATCTTTGACGTGGCTGCGTTTGATTTCCGGTTTTACGAGAGGATTGCCGGTGTCGGTGGGGGTAGTAATTTGAAAAATAAGGGTGAGTGATGCGGGATGTTGGTGGGAGGTGGAAACTCCGGACTCCGGGTCGGACTATCGTTTACTGGCCAGCCGGGGTGGACCGTGGGGGGACATTGAAGTCTCAGCGCGGGCTTTTTGCCTTTCCGTGTGTGTGTTTGTGTGTGTGTGTGTGAGTGAGTGGAGATACTGACGTGATTTGTTACTTTCAGGGGTAACGCGGTTTGTCGTTGTCGCGCAACTTGATGACATGAACGCGGCGGGTGCCGAGGATGGGTTTGAAGGTCGAATTCTTGAGCAATCTCGAGCGAGCATGCTGGAGGGCCCGGGTGCGGCGACGCCGTTTCGCTCGACCCTGTATAAACTCGACTTTGTCCCGCCGCGGCCGGTGAAGGAGGGCGAGGAGGAGGCTGTCGTGGATACGGTGCCTGCTCCGGCAAGGTATCTGGTTATTGTGAGTGGTTTTTCTCAGGCCGTCTAATGCTTGTCCTGTATAGGTTGTTTGTGCTGTTGAGTGCTGACCGTGCGTGGATCTGTAGCATGAGTTTGAGGAAGTGTCGAAGGAGGGAGTGGTGCGGGAAGATGCTTTGGCTTTGGAATTCAGTCTGTTGGGCGTATTTGGGGATCCTAGTGGGGAGTGATGGTGGGGTATCTTTCGATGCTATGATCAGATTGTCCAAGATTGTCTAGAGTTTTGGGGTCACATAGTTTCATTTTCAGGGGGAGGAATTGAATGGGCGGTGAGTTGCGCATCCTTTTGTTGCTGGTCCGGATAGAAGTTCGTACATCGAACGTCCAGAGCTAGAATCAATCATCCTTGTTCAATGTTGAAATGTATCTAGGTACCCAATGATCACCAGGTACAAGTAGGGTAACCTTTGACAGGTATTCTATCATCATCACCTCGTGGAAGACTCATGCCCCTTTCCGCCCATAGCTCCATGTCCCAGCTGCAACCCCGGCTTCAAAACGCACTCTCAACCACTCGTGCCCGGCTTTCTGACAAGACAAGCCTTGACGAGGGCCGTGTTTTCCCACTTATCCCCCTGCTTGGTCGGGACCTCGCTGAGATGGTAAGTCTGGGCGTCGAAAACCCCAGCCGCCCAGCCCGTGTACCCGAGGAACACATCTGCGTTTTCCCTAGCGACGGTGTTAACAAGAGAAAAGAAACACAGAAAATGGGGGCAAGGACGTACTGGAAGAACTGGATCTGCCGGCACAGGTATTTCTCACAAGAAGGGGTATTGCCCCTGCCCGTCTCGCTGGTCAGGGCTTGGCGCTTGTGGCTGCGGAGCCAGGCGGCCAAGGACTGGAAGGCGGAGCTGATGTTGTCCCTGACGCAGTCGGGGTGGGTGCCGGATAGGTCCGAGTCAAGATACACTGGAAGACGTTAGCAGTTGGGGACTGGCAAGGAAGCGAACGGGTGACAACAAGTCCGAGAGTTATGGAAAAGGGGGAAGGAACGGAAATAAACAATAGAGACAAATACGCGAAACACCCACTGTGAACATCAAAGACCAAACCGTTGATACTCCCATCGGGATTCTTGACATCGAGCAGAGCAGGGCCGCTCCCATGCGCCATCGCCTCCGCCGAGGTCCAGTCGTCACCGGGGAGCAAGATCACCTGCATCTTGCCCCAGCGTCACGAATGGTAGTGATCACAGCTTGGACTGTCTCCACCCACTTCTTGATGTCTGGCACGTCGTGAGGCTGTTGTTTTGCAGATGTCATCGTTCGTGTGTGATTTGAACATGTCGATCTGACGCTGGTATAAAACAGATAAATGAAGGGGTAAGTGGGTGCACACACCTCATTCATGATGCCGAATATGATCTTGTCGCTGCTGGCGTACTTCGCGGCCAGCTGCGTCCACAGGCTGACGAACTGCTCGTTGGAAGGGCCACCCTGGCCGAAGATGCCGCCGTTCCATCGGGCGTCTCCAGCAGGCAAGAGAGAAAGTATGTTGTTAGCTTACAACATCCAGTCGTCCGCTCGCAGTGTGATGAGCAAGTACAAACAATTGTGAATCTGCCATCCCATTAGTTCCAGCCCGCACAAAACATGACTCTTATGCATATAACAGCAGCAAGAACCCACATCAACAACGCAGTGCGCGCCCGTCGCCAAACACGCCTGCACCAGCCGGTCGTAGTTTGCCGCGTTCTCCGGGTCCAAGTCGCCGCCGAGCTTTTTGTGCACGAGGTACTGCTAGCCGACGGGCAGCCAGAAATTGTCCATGCCGTCGTCCTCGGCAAAGTGCCACATCTGGCCCGCGCTGCGTGGGTGATCCCATCAGCGCGCATGTTCTGCGACACCCCGTTGCAACTTGAATATAAATTGTTCACTCACCCATCAACGCGTCCAAGGCTGGTCAACGGGGGGGGGGGGGGGGGGTCACCTGGCCCAAATGACACGATCTCTGGGGCGGTGGTTGCATAGATGCATGCATCAGCTTCCCATCTTGCTCGGTGTACAGAATTCATTTGCATGACCTGCACTGAGGGCCGGAGGTGAGATGTAGACAAACATAAATCTAGCAGCAGAAGTCAAACCCGGCAATGTTTACGCCAACTGTGAGCGCGCATATCAGTGACGGCACGAGGAGACGGCGGTGGATGCCAGGTCGCGTACTCAGCAGCAGTGTCTCGTTTTCGCAGTCTCGGGTGTGATGGTGGTGCAAGGCAGGGGCAGCAAGGGCGGTTACAGCTGTGGCGATGAAGATGACAGAGAACAGGAACAGAAGCATGCTGTGGAATAATTCTCTAGGTATCAAGGAATGTTATAAGTATGGTGGGGCCTTGATTCAGAACACAAAGAGGTAACAGTTAAGGTAATATGGAAAGGAGTGACTGGAGGTAGCGAGTGATGTATGTTGCAATGCCAGCAGCGATCATGATGGGCAAGAGCAAAGCGAGGAAGAGAAATTACACGCAGGTCGAGTTGTTATTATATGCTGCAAGCAGCGGGCATCGAAGGTCCGAAATGGGTGCCTCTTTTCATTTTCGGGTGCATTGGAATGGTTTCACCGTTGACTCGGTCCAGGATGCCAGTACCCAAATATCAATTTTGAAACAGAGCAAAGTTAAGGGGCCACGTAGGGGTCTGACATATCAGAGCAACGGCCTGGGCTCTCGATCTGTGGTCAGGTTCGAGACTTGCGCAGTCTTACAATCTTGGATTGATGAATATGTCGATGAGATTGAGTTGTCCAGGCTCGAACCGGCAACCCGAGCGGAAGCTTGCATCCGTACCACAGTCTCGGAGAATGATGAAATCGATGAAACAAATCGAAGATAATACTCCACGCCAGCCCTTTGATCAATAGGAAGGGCACGATCCGTGGGTGGGGGACCGAGTAGTACGGTAGATCCCGTCATTCCTCATGAAAGATCATCGAGTCACTTTCGTTGACGGATATCAGACGACAAGATTGCCCCATCATTGGTCATGAAGGCATTTGTATTATTTCAGAAGCTTTATCCACGCGGAGGGCGGCTGTTGGTCTCGTCGATTGTCGTGGGGGGGGAGGGGGAGGGTTGGCAGGGTCTGGCCGGGTGAAACACGATGGCCATGGTCTTGGATCATACCGGTGAGAGGAAAACTCGGATAAGGATGCAATTTGTGTTTAAATGTTTGATGGAATCACACTAGACTGTTTCTTGTCTTCTCACAGCCGGTTCGCTCACCCGGCCTGGTGAAGTGACTGGAACCTCATCGGATCTCTTCCGATTCTGCCAGTGATTCCATCATCAAGCTAGCTCTCTGTGCCGCAACTAATGCAACCAAAATTCACACAACCGATTGATTAGCACGAAAACGGCGCAGGGCCAGGAACCGTATACGACTTGAAGTTGTTGTAAATCTGCACGACCTTTCCGTTAGCATGCACGCAAGACGCCTGACCCCTGAACTACTAGTGAACTTGGCTACTTACATTCGCAGTGTACCCCGGGTCCGTGGCCTTGAAGGCGCCGGGGATCTTGACCGTCGGCCCGGGGGTCGCGTTTCCGCCGCCCGTGACGTTGACCTGGGCGCAGCTGACGTAGAACTGCGGGACGCCGCCGGGGTTGTGGATGGCGAGCGACTGGATGCGGAGCAGGTACTCGCCGTCCTTGATGCACTTGGGGATGTTGTACGAGTATTCAGCTGGAGATGGGTGGTCAGCTCGTTTTTCTGTTCTTCGGTTCTTGTTGTTGTTGGTTGCGAGAAAAAGAAAAGGGGGGGGGGGGGGGGGGGGATGAATCGGACGTACAGCGCATTGCCCACGTCGCCTGGCCTCCGCTAAAGGTCGGGCCCCAGTCATAGATTTTGAACCAGTCCCCGGACCCGTCGTAGTCGGATGCCGCGCCCGGTGCTTTGGACATGTACAGCGAGATGGGGCCCTGGTGGTAGACGGCCGTGTCCGTCTTGAACGAGAAGGCGTCGCCGGCCTTGACGTCGACGGTGACGGTGTTCGCGCCTGATTCGCCGCCGGCGTTGCACCTCAAGTCGTTTGACGTCAGACTCGTCACGGGCGAGTTGTAGTTGCTGTTTTTCCGGATGTGCTCGAAGACAGAAAACTTGGTTGACGCGACGCCGAGCTGCTGGAAGATGTAGTGGCCCGAGACTTCGGCCACGCCCAGGGACAGGGCCGCAACGAGGCCGAGAACGCTCTTCATGTTGTGAGATGGAGATTACCGGATTGTGAGGTGCGAGGGTGTTGCTGTTCAGAAATGTCTCCAGTAATACACTTCTCTGCGTGGCTAAGACGGACAGATAGACAGAAGATCGATGACGCTAGGGTGAAATCAAATATCGATCCCCTTGCACAGCCCAGCTACCTTATATCGTACGAACCCCGGCGAGAGAGATAAAAAAAAAAACCTCTTCCCGGTCCCCCGGATGACGTCCTCCCGCTGGGAAATGCCGGGATACGCAGGCAGGTCTGCAGGATGGCAGTTTGTATATGAAACGGGCCGGATGGCCCCATAAGAGGCATCTTTGGGCTTCCACAGGAGACCACAACGAAGGCGCGCAATGCAGTGAGGGCGTCGGCGTGGGCAGAGACCAGGGAAAACGACTCGGCCAAGAAGGGCAACAGATGAAGTCGCGTGGGGCGCTAGATTGCATGTCGAATGGGGCCTTCGTCATGCGTGAACAATTGTGGGGTTGGATATTGCGCCCAATATCGACCCGTCCTTCCCCATGTGGAGGGCATGATGCCGTGTCCCGTCGCTACCTAGCAAATATGTGCGCCACCACCACGTCCGGGGTCGTTTGCGTAGTTCTGTTGATGATTGAGGGTGGTGTGGGAGATGTGACTGCCGATATCCCGCTGTTGAACGAGTCAAAAGTCGGCGAAAGCGGCTTATCATTGCATCCGAGGGCGACGACGGTGAGGCAGACAAGGTCGGTAGATGTGCGGCTAACACATGCTGGATCATTTGTAGTCTTGAACAGATAAGGTCTTATCACACCAACTTCGCGACACCCTCCACCGGTGAACTGTGAGGTAGGTGGGTGGCCACTCAAATGATGATAATGATGATGATGATGATAAATGTGACAACTTTGGACAACAGTTCCAATGCAATTTCTGTATATCTCAGGTCATGCCGCTGCTAAATATCTGTACAGCATTATCCGAGGGCAAGTGATGATGGGCCGCCATGCTCAATGTTTGATCCAAATCGAACAGCTCAGATGTGCAATTATTAACATGTGAATAGAGGCGGGCCTACGGCGGTCAGTTGGTAGGCCGAAAATATCGTGGAGTTTGTCAGATTCTTACCTGGAATTACATAGTTGGAGGTAGTCTTCATCGAGTAGATATCAATCAGAAGGCCAGGGTCATTTGACTACAAGTCGAGGGTTAGCCACCAGTCACCTGGATTTCAATGCGTTCTGGCGGAGCTCCAACTGACCTTGTAGATGCCAGGAATACTATAAGTCTTTGGCTTGGCGGTACCAGTGCCTCCCGTGATCTCAATTTGGGCACACTCCATCTGCATGGTTTTCAGTAGGTGTTCAGCTCTGCCATGGGGACAACAATCCGAACTTGAACTTACGTAGAGCTGTGCGCCGTTGGTCGATCGGGCGCCGTGCAGGGCAACCATCTCAGCGCGGAGTAGATATTGGCCGTTGGTGAGGCAGCTCGGGATGTTGATGACTTGGTTGCCCTTGTTGTTGATAACCTCGTTCGTGGCCCATTGCCCATTCTTGTATCCGCCTTCCTGGATTTTGAACCTGTGGTGCGTTAGTGGTTGTGAGCGCAGATGAGCTGCAAGTGACTACAGTATCGATCACTAGCATACCAGCCATCGCCAACGCCAGAATCCGTCTTTGCGTCGGTAACCTTCTTGAGGTATGCCATCACAGGCCCCTTATGCCCGGGGTCCATTACGTCGTTGGGGCCGGACTCCAGCGTGTGCCTCCATACCGCCGAGACATTGGAGCCAGCCGTGACGGTGATGATCTTGTCGGAGGAGGTTGTGGGGTTAGGGGCGCCATTGCAAGCCATGTTCTTGGCCGTGACATCGGTTTGGGGCTGGGTCCGAGGATTAGCACATGTTGTTATCCGTCCTTGTCCTTGAATGAGACGCTTACGCCATCATATGAAGGGGTTCTGATCGCATACGAGACTCCTGCGAGCTGTGTTAGCAGAAACTGAACTGAACGATGCGGCACCCGGATCAACTTGGGGTTCAAGTTTACCGTAGGTCTTTCCGTCGGCCGTGAGCTGGGTGAAGATGGTGTGCGCCGAGACGGCCGATGCAGAGGCGGCAATGCCCACGAGAATGACTGAGGCCTTCATTTTGGAGACTGTTTTTATTTTGGGTGTTTAGTTTCCTCGTCTCTCCGAAAAAGATCAGAATCAACTAGACTGCCAACTGCGTCGGAGATGTAGCTTGTCTGTTGATATACCCAGGTCATGGCGCCGCTCCGTGCCACCGTAACCGGTTTCTCCGAGTGTCTTCCACGCCCAGAAAGGCTGTAGATGACCTCCTAACAATCGCCTTCATGAAGTCTTGGTGTTTCTGACCACTGACATGCAATTGCACGCCTAGGAGGGCGGAGGGGGGAAGTCCGATCCGGAAAGGGAAAGCCAGCCTGGACTGAGGTGGACTGGACTGTCTGCGGGCTGGACTGGGCAGAAAATGCACACGGAATGGCTGGGTGTCGTTCGTCCAAACAGTTCTTGGTTGGCTGGCTGGCTGGTACTGTACGTGACAGACCGGGAGTGGACAAGGGTTCCCCATACCCCGTAACCCCAGACCCCAGGTTTGCTTGGCGAGCCGCTGCACGAAACGACGGGAGGCACCTTCCACTTCAGCGGACTTGGGTTGAAATCTCACAGCTGCACCGCCTGTATGTAATACAAAGGAAGGAGTGATGACTGCCGCCTGTCATGCCATGTCATGTCGGGAGGGCAGGTCACGGGGAGGCGTGACGTGATCGGCAGTCGACGCTCCCGGCACTTCCTTCCTGAGCTTCCAGGCTGTCCATGGAATGGAAGGTACGCACTGCGCGAGGTGTGCTAGCCCAGACCATTCAGACGCGTCGCTTCTCGCTCACGGTCGATCGAAGGTCCCACCTTCCTCCCACCGCAACCCGGAATGCACGCAGTCAAGATATTGGCGCTGCAAACCTGGAAGGAGCGAGTGGCACATCTCTGCGAGGATCCCCTGTTCTCAATGACTTCAGCAAATTCCCGAAGAATGAATGGAGGGTGGGCGTGATGTGCGAAGTACCCGACGGGACTACAAATGCAAACCACACCCTCCATTGCGCCTTCTCATCTTACCATACCGCCTCTCCTGCAACGCCGCTCCTTCGAATTACGACCCAGACGAGATCAGCAAGCGTGACCGAAAGTCATCGCGGCTAAGGTGAAGCATCTCATCTGGATGCTCGACTCCCGCTGTCCTGTCTAGGCGCCGGCGGCATCGACATGACTCAGCGTCGCCTTCCGCTCTCTTCCCAAAATCTCTTGCGAAAAAGCAGATCGACAGCAGTCAACATGGAGTGGTCGAGTTCTGGCCCGGCGGACCGTGAGATCTACTATAGGAGCCCGATTTTGGTATAGGCTGATTGCCAGAGGGATTTGCCCGTGGCCAGTGGCCTACGCCCAAGTCGAGGATAGATGAAGTCAGGCGGGTAACGAGCCAGAAAAGCGGCAGCCAGCTCTGGCAAACGTTTTATCCAAAGTGGGGTGAGATTGCTTGTGTTGGCCCCTGGCCAGCTGCGCGCGGTGTTTTTTCAACACCCGCCAGAGGCACAAACAAGCGCCTGGCCTGCCGCCTGGATGCACCCGCTCCAAGCCGCAAAGGACCCCAAGGACCTTCCCGCATAGGGGTGCTCGAGGGGTGCCATCGCATCTCCAAGCCCCAAGCCCCCATGGCCAACACCCGCGATTCCCAACGCGCCGGTGAACCCCACCAGATGCTTCGTCCCCCAATCTTCCGACCTGCCTGCCTTACATCACCCGCTGCCCGTCTGCATGACAACACGACTCTGCCTATTGGGTGTTTCCCAGGAATCCAAATTCCAGAACGAACAAGCAGTCGATCCAGCCGCAAATTTTGGGGTTACCAGGCGAGGCCCAGGGCGCACAGTCATGCAACCCCCCATTGCCAGATCCAACCGAGCAGCATAACAGGCGGAGTAAGATAGAGGCAACCGAATCTCTTCATGCGGCCTTCCGTACCTGTTCCTGCGTGCCTCGCATCGCCGACCTCCCCTGTCGAAGATCGACGACTGCCCATCAACGTCGATATCTCGGTGGCGATCAGCCCTGAAGCTGCGCCACTGTCCAACGGCCAGATTGTACCGTGTACCGTGCTAGATAGACCGATTGCATTGCTCACATACCATACCATCCGGGACGGTACTGGGCAATGATGAAGAGCATTGATCGGCGACCTGGGATTGGACCTGTATTCCAACCGCCTCGAGGTCTAGTCTCTTTGAGGCTACCCCTGACTATGATACCGCTTCTGCCCTGGTCAATATCAACATCTCGACGGCTCCAGGGGAACGCCTGTTGGTCTCCACCTCCGCCTCCTCTCCAAATTATCTGGTCCTTTCAAATCAATCTCTTTCTGCCAGCATGCTAATCCCATATTCCATTATACGAAGGCTATACTCTCCACATGCAGCCAATCTATCTTCTCCATCTCCTCCATGTGGTCGGCTCCCATTCTGCCGCGGATCCATCCTATCGGTCGTGTTCCATGTCCTTTCCCGGACAGCCCCTCCGTGACTTTGCCGTAGGAATGCGGAGTTCATGAGACGACATCCTCCAGGCACAAGCATGATGGTGCCTGCCCAGGATTTACTTTATTATGGTCGCGCCTCCCTCCCGAGATCTGACCTGAACTTGGCTTCCATGTTCTAGCCCTGACCTCGAACCGGCCAAGCCATCACTCCAAAATGAAGCTCCTCGGACGTATCGGGGCAACCGCCGTCGCGGCGTCGTTGTGTGAGTTTGGTCATGAGTGTTGATCAGAACGACGCGTGCATTGGAACTGACTGTCTCTCTAGGCCTGCAAGGTTGCGCAGCACAGGAGAAGATCGGGCAGTACATCGAGCCCGTTCATGGCATCAACTTCACAACCTGGTCTGTTGGTCCGGGGACGGACCCAGACTCGGCCAGCATTGCGCCTTACACCTTTGGCCTGACGTTGCCTCCTGATGCTCTGACTAACGACGCTGATGAGTACATTGGAGTTCTCGTAAGCCATTGCTCCCCGCCGTGTAGTACCCGGAGAACGCCCACTGACTCTGTTTCCAGCGATGCCAAGTCAGCACAGGCGAAACACCCGGATGGTGTGGTCTGTCCCATGGTGTGTCCGGAGGAATGACCCAGTCGCTGCTGTTGATGGCGTGGGCGCATAACGGATCTGTCTACACGTCGTTCCGATACACGTCCGGGTACAACCTCCCAGGTCTCTACACGGGCAATGCTACCCTCACCCAAATCTCTTCGACCATCAACTCCACTCAGTTTGAGTTGGTTTACCGGTGCCAAGGCTGCCTTTCCTGGAACCAGGGCGGCAGCAAGGGAAGCGTATCCACCAGCAGCAAGCTGCTCATTCTGGGTCGTGCTGCAGCCAAGGGCGAGCTGCAGAATCCCTCGTGCCCGGACAAGGCCTTCTTCGGCTTCCACGACAACGGCTATGGCCAGTATGGAGCACCGCTGGACAATGCGCCCCAGGCGTCCTATTCCAAGTGGGCCGCCCTGGCAACCGCCACGCCCACCACCGACTGCTCCCAGTAAGCTCCTAGAAAGAAAACTTGTGTAGAGCATTCATCTTCGTTGCTAACACTGGTTCCTCGCAGCCTCGTCACCCCAACACCAACGGGTCCGGGTGGTGGTCAAGAGACAACGCCTCCAGTGCCAGCTTGCACTGCCGCCCCTACTTCGACGTATGACTACATCATTGTTGGAGCAGGTGCTGGTGGTATCCCCATCGCGGATAAGCTGAGCCAGGCGGGCAAGAGTGTTCTGCTGATTGAGAAGGGTCCTCCCTCGTCTGGAAGATGGAACGGAACAATGAAGCCAGCGTGGCTCGGCGGCACCAATCTTACCCGATTCGACGTGCCCGGCTTGTGCAATCAAATTTGGGTGGATTCCAACGGGATTGCCTGCACTGACACTGATCAAATGGCCGGCTGCGTTCTTGGAGGAGGAACTGCTGTCAACGCCGGACTCTGGTGGAGGGTATGTGCCACTACCTTCCTGTTTTGAATGTCGGACTCTAACTGGGTATCACAATAGCCACACCACAACGACTGGGACTATAATTTTCCCGTC
Organism: Podospora appendiculata; assembly: GCA_033675105.1. Lineage (NCBI taxonomy): Eukaryota > Fungi > Ascomycota > Sordariomycetes > Sordariales > Podosporaceae > Podospora > Podospora appendiculata. The sequence goes on along the minus strand of JAULSO010000005.1, from coordinate 557,147 downwards.
GGCTGGAAGATGGGCAGTATTGCGGGAGCTGTCAGCCGTGTGTTCAACAGAATCCCCGGCACCTGGCATCCGTCCCAGGATGGGAAGCTCTACCGACAGGAGGGCTTCAACGTCCTCGCGAGCGGACTCGAGAAGAGTGGTTGGAAGTCGGTCATTCCAAACGAGGCATCGAACCAGAAGAACCACACGTATGGCCACACAACCTTTATGTACTCGGGTGGCGAGAGAGGTGGCCCGATGGCGACATATCTCGTTACGGCCGCTGCTCGCAAACAGTTCACCCTGTGGACCAACACCGCCGTGAGGCGGGCGGTCCGTAACGGCAGTCATGTCACCGGCGTCGAGCTGGAGTGCTTGACCTCGGGTGGTTTTGGCGGTGTCGTGAATGTTACTCCCAAGACCGGACGCGTCATCTTTTCCTCGGGTACCTTTGGATCAGCCAAGCTCCTGCTTCGCAGTATGTCTCCGCCTATCTGTATCCTAACGACGGCTTCTGGAGAGATTGCTAACATGTTCTGGAACAGGCGGTATTGGCCCGGCTGACCAGCTGGAGGTTATTGCGTCGTCTAAGGATGGCCCAACATTCATTGCCAAGGAGGAATGGATCAATCTGCCCGTCGGCTACAACCTTATGGACCATCTCAACACTGACTTGATCATCACCCACCCCGATGTTGTCTTCTACGACTTTTACGAGTCTTGGCTCACTCCGATCGAGGGAGATAAGTCGGCCTACCTCACCAACCGAACTGGCATCCTCACCCAAGCTGCACCCAACATTGGGCCTATGGTGCGTTGGATACTCTTTTTCCGAAGCCAAACTTAGAAGGCATCTTACTGAATTTTCTCTTCTAGTTCTGGGATGAGATCAAGGGATCTGACGGCATTGTCCGCACCCTCCAGTGGACCGCCCGTGTGGAGGGCAATGACCAAATCACCCCTTCCAAGAGTACGTCACTCGGTCGTTTGACGATAAACCACCAAAGAGAAATAAGTACGCTAACAGACTATCAACAGATGCCATGACCCTCAGCCAGTATCTTGGACGCGGTGTGGTGTCCCGAGGCCGCATGACCATCTCGAGCGGCCTTGACACTCAAGTCTTTGAGCACCCGTACCTGCACAACGCCGTCGACAAGGAGACCGTGATTCAGGGCATCAAGAACGTAGTGGAGGCTCTGAGCGTGATCCCCAACATCACCTGGGTCCTGCCTCCTCCCAACACCACCGTCGAGGCGTTTGTCAATGGCGTGAGTATTCCTACAACCCCCCTCAATCTCTGATTTCGTTCCGCGCGCTGACGAAGCTTTGCAGATGATCGTCTCTCCCTCCAACCGTCGCTCCAATCACTGGATGGGCACTGCCAAGCTTGGCCTCGACGATGGGCGCAAGGCGAACGGCACCGCCGTCGTGGACATCAACACCAAGGTGTACGGCACTGACAACCTGTTTGTGGTCGACGCGTCCATCTTCCCCGGCATGACGACGGGCAACCCGTCGGCCGCGATCGTGATCGCGTCCGAGTACGCGGCGCAGCGCATTTTACAGCTGCCGGTTCCGGCGTCACCGCGCAGTGAGAACTGATGGTTTTTGAACGTTGGACTTCATGTTCCTAATGCCTCGCGATAAGGGGCGACAGGGATGCGCATGCGTGTAATAAAAGTGAAAAGAACAGACAGAGAAACAGGGGGTTCTGCAGTGGGCTGTCTTGGCTCAGGATGAAAAAGAGCACTTTTTTTTTTCAGTAGCGCTACGGCTACGTATATACATAGGTACCATTCAATGTCCATATTCAGTCACGCGGGGTCCATGAAAGAGACATGGTGATTGGTTTTGTAGTCACAATTGTCTCAAGTAGACTCGGACCTTGTGGAGAATCTGGCAGCAACCCGAAAGTGCCGTGATTCAATCAGTCTCCAAGCATGCACATTAGTCTCGTTTTCTAATGTATTTATGATACTTCCCACTCTGGAAATCATTTCAGTTTGCTGGACACTACGATCTCGGAAGGCCAGTACACTGGATTCATGAACCGTGGAATTTGTACCTGAGGTGACCAATCGCTGGCCAGTTCAATGTTGCATTTCCCAGGGGACTCGGCGGGTTTCTAGCGGCCGCGCCTTCCAACCCGTTGGCCGCGAGTCACCGCTTGTAATTTGGGCCCACCTCGGTCACACACAGTCAACCCAGTGTTACCACCCGACAACTTTACACAATCAGGTAGTTGGGAGCTTTCTCACGTTGAGCTCGACAGAGGCACAGCGAGCATCCAACGGCTTTCCTCGGGCGCATTGACCCGGACAAGTCCAGTTCAGTCTGAGAACTGATCCGGTCGATAACTCTACATCGGCCAGACCAGCCACCTCCCCGCCATTGACGCCACGGCAGACGAAAATCATCACCCTAAACTCGTGCGGGCCATTTCATCTCCACCCGTCGAGCCGTCAGTCACTCCATCGTCAGTATGGCGTCTGACCAAGCGACCAAGAGCTACGTGCCATTCGCCGAGGCCACAAAGGTCGAGAGGCTGGACGCGCACACGTACAAGGTCCATCTCGACGAGAGATTCTGCATCGGCACAGGTACATTACCTTAATTTCCTTCCAACCCGACTCCCCACCTTCCTCACCCTGTCTTCCCCGTACTATACGCACGATTAACGAAATCAAACCACAGTCCCCAACGGCGGGTACACATCCTCCTGCCTCCTCGCCGCAGCGCGCGTGCACCTCGCCCCGCGCAACCAGCCCGACACGCTGGCAGCGCACTTCGAGTACCCGAACCGCGCGGCCGTCGGGCCCGCCATCGTCGCCGTCGACGAGGTCAAGCTCGGGCGCCAGCTGTCCACGCTGCACCTGACGCTCTGGCAGGGCGACGGCGGGGGCCACGGTCTCCTCCCTGTTGCGCCGTGGGTTGATCCCCGCGCCGGCGCGAGGAGGGTCGTTCTCGCTTACTCGACGCATGCGAACTTGCGCAGCCTGGCGGGGATCAGTCTCCCCACTGGGTATGAGGAGGGGAGTGCGAATGCTATGCCGCCTGCGCCGGGGTTCGTTGCCGGGCAGGGGAGTGGTGGGGATGCGGAGTGGGTGGAGTCGAAGATGCCCGCCGGCGCAACGGCCGGGTATGCCCGGTCGCTGGATAATTGGCGGTTCTTTGTCCACCGCGACGCGCCGCTTGTCCCGGGCGTGCTGGACGTGTGGATGCGGCTGGCGAGCGGGGAGCGGATCGCGCAGGCTGCGCTGCCGTATGTGGTCGATTCGTTCCCGTGGGATATGCATGTGTTTCTGGTGGCGCGGGCGGTGCGGGGGTTGTTTGAGGCTGTGCCGAAGGAGGAGAAGAAGAGGAGTAGGGGTAAGGGTGTAGTTGTCGAAGGGGGGCAGGAGGAAAAGGAAAAGGAAAAGGAAAAGGGGGATAACTTCTCCCTGTGGCTCCCGACGGTGGTGATGAATCTCGAGGTGAAAGCGGCGCTGCCTGAGGAGGGGGTCGAGTGGCTGGCGGTGAGGATCACGTCCAAGCAGATCAAGGACGGGAGGTTCGATCTGGAAGTCATCGTGAGGGATGTCGAGGGCGAGTTGGTGGCGTTGGGGCAGCAGGTTGCGCTGATTGTCGAGAGGGCGAGGAATATGGCTGGGCGGGGGGGAGAGGAGGACGGGGGGAGTAGTAGCAAACTGTAGGGTTTTTGTTGGGGGGTGGTGAGGTGAGGATGGGGATTTTCATGTTATTGGTGGTGGGGGGCGCTGACAGGTGATCTTTAGGAGTATTTTCCTCGACTAGCTACTCGGTACGGCAACATATATTGACAACAAGATTCTATCAGCAGACTGAACTCTCGTGTTTCTTTTCAAATTATAACCCGGAAGTCAGGTCAACCTTGCAAGCAAAGCGGAGAACAAAAGTACCGTGGCACGTCGTGGTGATGGAACTAGTCCACAAAGAATGACTCGCCCACATCACCACATGATATAGCAAACCTGCGAGTCATCCAGCATCAAACCAGCTACGGTGGATGATCACATCCACAATTCTTCCGTAGTATAGTGGTCAGTATATGAGCTTGTCATCCTAACAGATTTACTCGCTCGGGACCCGGGTTCAATTCCCGGCGGGAGAGTACGCAATTCTTTTTGCTCTGGTCACTATCAACACTTGTTGTGTTTATTGATTCATAAGTGATATAACATTTTTGGACATGAACAGTCGTGAGTCGGTGGTGTGCGGAAGTTGCCGATTTGCGTGGACAATGAATGGGTGTGGATCTCCGACGTGTCGGAGACGACGGTCGGGTGCTTCTGTCTTTGAAGGTGTTTTTGGGCGACATTCTAGAGCGACTCTATCCGCCGCAAACTGAAGGATGTTTGGTACCGTGTTGCGTGATCCATTTCGATAACCAGCCAGCGAGACATATATTATCCTGTTCATTTTGTCGTGCGGCGCTCTTGTGGTGTTGTAATTAAAACTTCACTCGCTCCATCACAATTCATGTTGACATAGCATCCAAAACAAAGTCACATCTTTCACTGCCCCCAGAAACATGGACTACCCCACCCAGCCGGCATTCGTCGTCCAGGCCCAAGGCTGGGACGAGCACCTCCTCCAACACACGGTGATGAAATTCATCCACGCGCACGAGCAGCTGTTCGACGCGCAGAAGTACGACGAATGCGGCCCCTTCTACGGGCCTGTCTTCACCTACGTCAAGAGCAACGGACAAAAACTGACCGGCGAGCAAGGCGTCGTCGCGCTGCACGGCGACTACACCGTCTTTGCGGGCCGCTTCCACGAGCCTGCCAACGTCGTCGTCAGCGAGACAGAGGACGGGTACAGGCTGTTTGGCTACGCCCGGATATTTGTCAACCTGCCTGTTGTTACTGGTAATAACGGTTCGTCCAGCCAGGCCGGGGACGGCTCGGACAGGAAGTGTCGGGATCTGCAGGGGCGCAGGTGGGACTGCGAGGCCCAGGGCGCGTTCATTTTCGACTTTTTGAGGGACCCGGCTGGGCCCTTGGGGTTTCGGTACAAGTTCTTTCAGATCCTGGCGGACCCGACGCCGATTCTGTCGGTGGCCATGGAGCGGGATGCTGCTGCTCGTGCCGATGCCGCGGCCCCGGCGGTGTGAGAATAAATGCACGGTTCTTTTTGGTGGTTGTCAGGCTGGCGTTGAAAACGAGAGTTTGGGAACGGAAAATGTCTATCTTGACAATGTGATGGGGGAACAAGTCTTGGGAATTCCAGGTTCTCATTTCCAAAATACGTTTGAACTAATTAATTATGAATATTGCAACTATCAATGTCACAGGATCAAGTCTGTGATCATGTTAGAAATTTTCAATCCTTCTTGCCACAACACTACGCGAAATTTCTGCCTAACGTTACCAGGTAATTACCTTACCGTCACGGTTAATAGGTATCGAACATAATCGTGACCGCGTCTCGTTCCATCCACACACATTGAGCCTTCCTCCCCTTCGCTCAGCCAAACCGTCTCTCAACATCCCAACGCCACGACCGCATCTGAGCTTCATCGTTCATGTCGACCCCCAAAGCCCACGGCGTGGTCGACCACGGCAACGACATGAAATATTCCCTCGGCGGTAGATTGAGTCGCCACGACTCGTTTTTCCACACCACGGGGTTTGGTCCGACTTGATAGAGGTAGGGCCGTGGTTGTTGTAATGTTCTCGTGTAATATGGAGTTTGAGTATTATCAAGGTCTCCCATGTCGTTCAATGTCGCCGTTTGGCGGCATTTTCATGTAGGTTAGTTGTCCTTGCTCTGGCATGAATCCGTATGGCGATGGCGGTGGCGGCCCCTCGAAACCCGGTGGTCTCATGTTTGGGTTGTCCGTGTTCTAGGAAAGCGAATGGCGGTGTCGATGAGCTAGGCGGTCGTTGCGTCGGTGGCCCATGGCTTTGCCATGACGAGAGTCGTCGTGCTGAGGGCTCCATGGCCTGTGAGGGTGCTATTACTCCTACTTCTTTCGAGAACCGCACACGTCGAGGCTGTCCCGTTTTTGGCGTCGCCTGCCGTAGATGCCTAGATCGTGTCGGTCTTGGTCTTGGAACGCCCATTGTGTTTCCAGGTGTCGCTGGTCGAGGTGTTGATGATGCGTGCATGTTAGGTGCTCTTTTGACTCTTGTCAAGTGACTATTTGTGATGATAGGTTTGGTTATGATACTAGATTTTCGGAATTTGTCTTGATGCGGATGCGAGACATTTTGGCGTTTTGGTCGAGGTCAGGAGCGGTTTTATATCTTGCACGGCACGGCCTTTGAAGACTCCTCCTAAACCATAAAATTCCAGCAACTCTTGCAGCTGTGATTCATGGTTCTGGTTTTAGTCTGGTCAGTCTTACAAGACCGCCAATAACCACCTACCCGGTAGTAATCTGCAGCGCCTGGAGCTCGCAGCAGTGAAAGATTCGTGTCGTTCGGGATCGAAACACGCATGGATCGCATTGATCATCGAGAAAGCTATATCTTTTATTATTGCATTGGATGTAATCACTTCATCGTAAGTCACAATTCATAGCTAGTGCTAGGTATGTTCGCCCACTGGAGGGAAATTCAGCTAGTAAACATCATGTGTCGTGCTGCGTTTGAGCAAGAAGGAGTAGCAACCTTTCCCTTCGGTCAAGACTTGGTGGTTACCGCCCAAGGTACTTACACGAGCAGACTTCATTGACACATAATTACGACACGGGGCTACTTGACTTGATTCAGCATGCAATTTGTCATTCGGGACCATGGCATGCACATGTGGACAAGGACCAGAAAAGAAAATTTCTCACGGCCAAAAAGAATAAGTAAGAAAATCCATTTCAAGTTCCTCGACAACTTTAGCAGCTTGCAACTAAGTGATCTCCCAACCAGCCCTCTGTGTAATTATGCCAGGTCATTCCCCATTATTTCCCCAACACCCGCCTTTGGGTTTCTTCCAACATGCAGCACGGTTCCGAGCTCCAGTTATTTGATTCATCATCACTTTTGAGCCCACGGGTCCTCCCACTTGGAAACCTTTACCTCTGGCCACCAATCGCCATTGATGAGTCCATAGCGCTTGAACCTGGGCGCGGGCCCTGGCTCCGGCTCTGGTTCATCATACGACGCAGCAGATGCTGGCCCGGCAGACCCAAAGAATCCGCTTGGAATAAATGAAGCAGGGTGCGGCCGTGGTGGCGGTATCCATGAATTCTCTGTGCTAAAGCCTGGTAGTGAATTGTGGCGGTGGTGGTGTTTCGAGGATTTGTGTGATTTTGAACGACTCGGGCTCGGGGAGTGGTGTTTCTTTTTGCGCCGCGATGGCCCTGCCGACGCGACTGAATAGCCCGAGTCGTCGCTGTCGGATGAGTCTCGGCGGCGGTGTTTGGATTTGGAGGATTTCTTGTGTTGGCTTGTTCCCTCCAGGAACTCGAGTATGCTCGGTTGCCCTTGCTTGTGTTTCGAGGACTTGTGGGATTTGTGCTTGTGACCGTGATGGCTTTTCTGCCTGTGGTGTGAGTCGTCGCTATCGTCGCCGTCGCGGCTGGAGTGGTGATGCTTGCTGTGATGGTGGCTGCTTCGTTTCCCGCTCGCCGACTTTTTCTTCCCCTTGACGTTGACGCCGAGGACATTTTTTATGAACCACTTTCCCATGCCCATGATGTCTGTGCTTTATTGAGCAATTTCCCACCGAGTAAGCGCAGCGGTTGGCCGCAGTGATGAAAGACGAGCACTGAGCAGTGTTTTTACAGCTTCGTGGTGCTCAATGTAGTGATGGCAAGGGAAGCAACCAGTGGGAGTCTGTTGTGAACTTGGTTTAATACTTCTCAGAATACCATCGCAGCTCACCCAAGTCAACAATCTGCCACCTTGATATCATCATGCGCCATGATTCACATAGTTCTAGCCTCCAACCTGGGTCTATCGAAGGCTTGAGGAGAAGCGCACAACGAAGGTTACAACCACCCTGGCCTAAGATTACATTGGCGAGTACTCGTCCTTCCAAGGTCATCGACGGCCCAAATAACTGGACGTGTCACGGTAACTCAATCGTCCGATTCAGGAATGCATAACAGTGACACGAGATTTGAAAAGACGCAGCTGATTAAGATGATGCAGCAGTACACGCTCCGGGTACAATGTGCATTTGTGCACCAGATGCGCACCTTGGAACCTACCTTGGACCGTCATGTTGTTGAATGCACTCATGGTCGCGTGTCAGTCTTCAAAACTCACAGTCAAAGTCTACAGTCGTCAACAACCCAAGTTCAATTTCCATGTTAGCAATAAGCGTTTCGAGATACGTTCCCAAGGACAGGTGTAAACAATGTCTGATATTAATATGTTTTTATGTTCCTGCATGTTGCAATAATACCTTGAAACGCTAATCTCATTTTCGGATAATTATGTCCTTGACGTCAGAATAGTGAAGAGACATGAACCCATGCACCGTGTAAACGAATACCATTCAATGGGGATAGTCCGAGTCAACGTATACCATGATCCCCGTGCCCCATGCCATTTTCTGGCCCTTGCCGGTTCGAGTTGTCAGAATAAGCATGGAGAGAATGATTTCTCCGAGTCGCCGCCGCCGCCCAGTCTCTCCTGGATGGACTGACCGACACCCCACTGGGTAGCACTGTAGGGTAGCACCAACGTGCACGTTATTTTTGGGACACCAGTCACGCGGAACAGCCTCTCGGGGCTAACCCGTACCATTTTCCTTTTTACTTCATGGCGTGGCGCCACGGTCTCGTTACCGACCACTCACAAACGGTCCATGTGCAGATCGTTTAGGGCTGAACATCGGCTTTTGCGTCTGCGGCTCACGCTGTGAGACAACCACCCCTCCTTCAACACAAACGTGGAACCTCTTTTGCTGAATGGCTGGTCGGCTTCGTATTTGCCAAGTATATGACCATCACATGATACGGCAATCGTGCTTCCAACGGCTGAGGAGACCACTGCACAGACTGGCAGCCATCGGAGAACCACTGCACTGCTGCGTGGCGGTGAATTGTCAGAAGCAAGCACCGCCTTTCTGTTATCGGCCCGTGACAGCAATAGTCATGAAGAAACCAGTAGTTATATAACATCGCCTTGGCCGTGGGTTTAGACCCGAATTCTCTGACAACAAAGTCATCAGCATCAACAAGAACCCGCTCGACTCGTCAAGAGACCAACCCTGGTTCAAAGACTCTCCAGTCTCATACTTTTTACATCACATCACGCAACTTCTCCTCAAGACCATGGCGAAGCTCATGAGTCTCCTCGCCAGCATGCTGGGCGCCTTCGCCCTCGGCACATCAGCCAGCCCGCTCGAGGCACGCACCTGCAAAAGCGGCATCCTGGCGCCCTACGACATCATCACCTACGACCTCGCACAGCCCAACGTGCCGGGGTGGTCGACGTCGCCAGCCTTTGAGGCGGCCCGCAACTACGACGGTACCGGGTACAAGCAGCTGCTCCGCTTCACCCCTCCGGCCGAGGGCAGCTGCGCATGGGTCATGAACCTGCCCACGGCGCGCCTGGCCAACGAGGTGTGGCAGGGCAAGCCCTCGGCCGGGCCTGTGCTGCTTTCTTTCTACGGTGTGCCCATCGGCGCGTACACCCCGGGTACCAAGCTGTCCCAGCTGCAGATCAAGCCGGGCCCGTTTGGCGTCAACGCCATCCAGCCGGGCAGCCAGACCATCCACGCCGAACCGTGCAAGCAGATCGGCGGCGAGGTGTTTATCCAGATCCCGGACTGGATCACGGAGCAGATGTGGGTCTACTGGAGACAGGATATCAACCCTGCCAATGTGACCAACTCGCTCGGCATCTACATGCAGGTCAACTGCTAGGGGAATGAGGTGGAGGGGTAATGGATATTGTTTGGTTGGAAGGAGGGGACAGCCGGAGTAGGATGGACACATGCATCTGGGAGTCCAGTCGTTTGTTTTGCACGTGCATACCACGGATGGATATTGGGGGTTGTCATACCTTAGATTGCAACATCCCTTTCACATTAGCGCTCGGGCATTTTTGTCACCTAGATAGGTAGCCATAATCTATCTCAACAACTCTTACTCCAAGAAATTCGCGGTTGGATGAAGACCAGGCAGATAATGAAAACACGATGCACGTCACTACAGGAGTATCAAGACATACTTAGGTGAGTACCTATTCTCACATTTATATGGCATGTAATCCAGCCGTGTTCACCGTTGGAGCTATGATTTAGCTTCTATCTGAACTGCGTTTGCCTCGCTGACGTTTCATACCCGAACCTCCACAAACGTCAGAGTTTGGCATGGGCGCTGCACAACGGCCGGGAGATGAACAACAAAACGGCGTAAGGTACATGTAGAATTCATGATTGAGTTTATGTGGCTGACCTCCACCCCGAGAACTTTCCTTGACCTTCAGCTTGATTCGGTTTGTTGATCTTTCAGGGCCAGGCACCGGGTCCTACCTGTACAGAGTACTCTTTATACAGTTCGAGGCATCATTTGAACTGAAGCCTGTATAATCACAACCTACCAGGCGATCATGGTAAGGACGGGAGTGAGATAGTAGGTTCGTGAGCGCCACAACCCGGATAAAAACTCGACTTGAAGTAGATAAACGTAGCGAGATCGACTTTTCCTCAAATGGTATCTTACATTCACAAACGCACAAGAGAAATAGATTCAACCGCCCCTTAAAATTCAGCCCGTCTCGGAATTCAACAGGCGCATCCCCCGATAAAAACTACCCTCCGCTCCTCTTGAAAACCCCTCGCCTTCACGGCCCATCATTCACAGACTTCACCCCCGTGGTCTCCAGCGCCTTCACCAAGCCCCTGTAAATCAGTGGCCGCGTCAGGAACAAATCCACGCCGCTCACAAACGCATCTTGCTGGATATCAGCCCCGGAGAGGCCGGTAAGCGCAATGACAACCACCGACTTCAGATGGTTCGCTCTCTCAAACTCCCGGATACGTCGAGTGGACTCCAATCCGTCCATGATGGGCATCGAGATGTCTGGCAGAAAAGCTGGTGTGAGCACAAGACATCATATTCGTATCACCGAGGACTCGCAGAAGACATGGGTGATGAGATGGATGAGAGATTTCTCAACACACCTGTAAGAATGCACCTGTACTCGCCAGGCGACTTAGTATAGATTTCGACCGCCTCGCGCCCGTTCATGGCTGTTGTGTGGGGATACTTCAGCTTTGTCATGTAGGCTTCCAGTATCTGCCCCCATAATCAGTGCCTGTTGCTTGAGGATGGTGATACAAAACATTAAATGAGGTGCGAACCTTGAGGTTGATGATATTGTCGTCGACAATCAAGACCGAGGGTCTCAAGTCGGGAGACTTGAGGTTTGTGCTATCTGCGCCACCGGCGACCGAAATCATAATCTCAGGCTGCGGCATCAGAGACGGCAACAGCAGCTCCGGTCCAGCTGGCGACGGAACTGGTGGTGTTGGAACGGGCTCTACCTCTACAGGCAGTATCACCTCTGGTGGGACGGAAGGAACGCTCAAGTGGCTGTTGTCGATGGGTGTCTCAGTCTTGAACGGGAATGCAACAGGCGGGGTGTTGCTGAGCCACCCCCCTGGAGCAGAGAGCGGCGACGGAAAGGGGCCTGTAAGGGGTGTCCTAGCTGCCGACGACTCTGTCGTGGCACGCAGAACATCCTTCCATCGAAGGCGACTCGCCAGTAACGCGTCGGCTAATTTACGTGGGCCTATCCTGTAGCCTACTCGTCAGTATTGGCCCAGATTTTCATGCTGAGTGAGAGGCAGGGATAGCTGCACTTACGGCATGGCCAGATATGAGAAGTTGACTTGTGGGTAGTAGATGCTCGGCTTGCTGAGGGCATACGAGGCACTTGAGTCCTGGCAGATGAACAGATGCGGGCAAAGGGCGAGATCTGGTTCATCTTCCGCAGCCACTCTCTCCGAACCATCCTTCAGAACGAGAACAAAGTCCCTGTCGGTTAGCTTGGTATCGCTGTTCTGAGCCATGACATCCATGTGCAGCCAACCGTGGCATACGCTCTCCATCAGCTTGAGCTGAGACTTCTGATTGGTGTCCTCTTGGCAGAAGCCGTCCCGAACTTTGGCGACAGTGTCGAACCCACGGAGGTATACCCTGCACCCGGTAAGGACTTGAATGTGCTGTTGGAAGAGTGCTTCGTCGCGGAATATTCCCTCGTCTTCGTGGTCTTCAACGCTGGGGGGAAGCGGCAAAGAGACAGTGACCGTTGTACCGTGACCAACATGGCTCGACACATCGACACTGCCACCGAGGCTGACCGCCATTTGCCGGACTAGACTGAGCCCGAGTCCCGTGCCGGGTGCAAAGTGGTCTTCCTGAGAAAATGGCGTGAACAGCTGGCGACGGAGGTACTCTTGGCTAATTCCCTTGCCTGAATCTGACACCGTGAGGATGACCCGAGGGTCAGCGCCCCGCTGCCCGCTGGGAAACAGTTCCTGTCGTAAAGATATCCTAATGAAGCCTGTCCGCGTGAACTTCAGCGAGTTTCCCAGAAGGTTCATGACGATTCTTCGAAACGCGCCCGGGTGGGTCTGGAATGACCAGTTCACCGAGGGATCAATGTCAAGATAGATCTGAACGGGGTCGACAATCTCCGGGCCTTGACTGCCCGCTTGGGCTGGCCCAGAGGGTGCAGTGGTCTTGGGGTCGCGGCTAGATGTTTGCTGAGATCCCACCACAAAAGAGTGCCAAGCTGCGAAATGAGCATCCGACATGTTGCGGTAGCTCCAACCGGCTAGAACACTTTCGACGACCTCTTCTACCAGTCGATCTATGTGGACATGTAACTGAGGTGTGCGCAGGTTGCCAGAGTTGGGCGACGCGCACGGGTCCAGCACGCTATTTCGGCGATCTGCCTTTGAGGCTCGAACAAGGTTGCTAATCTTGCTGTAGTCCAGAAGCTATTTAGACGAGAAGTTGTTAGTATCATGCCTCTATAAAGGGTGGTAGTGTATCAAGGATTTAACAAACATGGTCAATGGTGTCCAGAAGAGTTCTCCCCGATGTCTCAATGGTGCGGAGGATGTTTTCCTGGATCTCGTCGAGCACCGTGTTTCGCAACATCTCCACAGCTCCGACCACTCCATGGAGGGGAGACCTCAGTTCGTGGCTTATGGACCCTAGGATATCCGTCTTTGTCCTGTCTGCCGCTCTCGTGCTCAGGCGAGCAACTTCAGCCATAGTAGCCAAGCCGAATACTCTGAGGTAGCTGAGCTCGTTCTCCTGGGTGAAGATGCGCGTCGGAGTCTTGGTCCACACAAAACCGGCAGCGAACCATCTGTTCTTTTGTCCGTCGTAGAGTGGGACAAAAGCCACGCTTCTGGCCCCAGGGAACATCCTTAAAAAGCAGTTTGTGAGGTCTTGCTGGCTGCTCAACCGTCTGCCGCTTGGCTTGGCCGGGGTGTCCCCCACTGCGTCCACCGTGGGTATTATCGCAGGCCCGTAGAAGGGAGAAACAGAGGCAAACCTGTCGACCTCCATTCCTGAATAATCCATGCCTGCGCCATCCCGATCAAAGTTGAAGATACGTCCATGGGGGTAGCGTTGGAGGAGCTTTTGTATGAGCCTCTCTGGAAAGTCAGCATGGCTGGGTAAGGGGTCATGATCGTTGATCGAGGACCTGCGAGATGTCGAGAAGCCGAGGACGTTGCAACTGTGTTGTTCTGTGCTGATCGGGGGTTGTCCATTCTGGCTCTCGTCACTGCTCGACTCGCTTGACTGAACGGTCTCCAAGATCGGGGGCTCCGACACCTCCTGTCCAATGCGTCCGCCAAAGGTCCGAACACTGGCGTCCAAGAATAAGACACCCTCTACTTCAATGGATTCTCGAATGATGTTTGAAGCCTTGGAAAAGACCCGCTCAGTCTCACCCTGCAACAGATCGGCCGAGGCGACTCGAGACGAGTTATGTACCGCCATGGGAACGGAGACGGCTTCATCACCTCGGGTTGCAGACATAATGGAGCGGGGATGTTCCTCATGCGACCGTTTCCTTGCGTGATGTGTATGGGCCACACTCGGTGGTTGGCTGATAGAAGATCGTAGTTTCTTGTTGAGCGTGCCTTCTTGGACACCCGGAATGTCGCGGAACGACGATTGGTCGGGGCTGGCGGACCAGTTGGACAAGGTTGCTTGGCCTTCGACAAAGCTACCGAGGCCGCGGACCATGCGTTCTTCCCGTCTGTACCACTCGTTGGATCGCTTTGCTTGTAGGTAGTCCATGACCGTTTTGGAGATGTCACGAACGAACTGGATCTGGTCTTTGGTGAGCCCCTCTGGTCTCGGCTTGTTGTCAAAGACGCAGTACACGCCAATGTTGATGCCGGTGGGAGACCGGATGGGCACGCCAGCATAGAAGCGCCTGTCCTTGTCCATCTCCCGCAAGAGGTAGAACTTTGGGTGCAGGTCGAGATTCGTAATGACCGAGACTGGTAGGTTGGCGGGCTCATTCAAGACCCCGGTGCCGGTGTCGCAGCCGGGGATAGAGGCACCCTCGGCGGACCCGGTCAAGACATGCTCGCAAATGCTCTGGGTTCGCGGGATGGCGGGGCCGCAGAACACCAGCTGCTCCTCTGCGCCGGGCGACCCATTATTGAGAGGTGCACATCGGATTGCCTCGGCGACGAAGTGCTGATATGTGCGATCGAACAGTGAGACGATGGTATGCGCGGCATTCAGGCGGTAGAGCCCCAGCTGGGCGAAGGCGGTCAGGGCAGGGTCGGGGGTCGACGACAGGACCGAGCTGGGGATGAGCTTGTGCGACGCCTTTTCTGTCTCGGGGCTGCAAAGGGTGGCAGTCGAGATGCCGAGGTCATCGAAGCTGCCGATGTGCAAGCAGATATGCGTCAGCTAACTACCAAGTCGGGAGGAACGATGGATTCGAATTCGGATTCCATAGGTAATTACGTAAAGGTCTCTCGTTCTCGAGCAGTCTCCGACACTGATCCGGGGACTGGCGGCGCGTGGGCTGTTGCTGGTGCAGGTGCAGGTGCAGGTGCAGGTGCCGTTGCCGGTGCGAGGTGTGCAGCCATGGTTGCCGTCATCATACTGGAAGTTTTGGCCCTCTACACGAACCGATCTTGTTTTCTCATTGTGATGGCGGTCGGTCGTCGTGGCTTCCCATAATCTTGGAAGACAACCACGGTTGGAAACCGCCCCGGAAAGTTGGTCGGTCGGTCGATTGGAATTCTAGAGCACCCATCCTGGAAGTCACCTCCGAGGTCCAACCTCTATAATTAACCTCGGATTTAGCGTCGAGCCCAAAGCGTAAGGTAGGAGGGTAGGTGGACGAGTAAAACGAGATAACGACATGTCGTCCGGCGGCACGCATTTCCCCTGCGCTATGGTCCAAGGGTGAGACGTTAGGTCCGAGTCAGTTTGGGGAGGAAGGTGTGGAGGACTGCGTGTGGACGGGTGGATGAGTAGAGGAGCTCAAGCTCGAGCTCGAGCTTGGCTGCTGCTCGAAACGTTGATTAGCAACAGCTTTAAGGTTCAACCAAACCCCAGAACAGACGCGCCCAGACCGCGTTGAGAGAGGGGAAGCTTGGGGAAAGCAAGAGGCCACAGTGGAACGAGCCAACTCCTTCCTTGCCAGCGCATGCAGCTGCAACCTCAACTGTCGCGCCTTCCGCCACCATTCTGCTTGGATAAGTGGCGGAGCTCCCTCACTTGGCCCCCTCGGCTGACGTCACCTGGATGCAGCTATATGGTGCCCGCCCCTTGTTGTTGTTGTTGTTGTTGTCCCGGCTACACGGGACCAAGCGAACCCCTATTTAAGGTGCTGATATGATTGAGTTAATTCATCAAAGTCACAAAAGGAAATCTGTCGTTGTCAATACTCATGGCTCTAATTAGTGTGAATCCTCTCGAATCGTTTTCGTCAAGTCTAGCCACAGTCGTGGCGTGAAGAAGCACGAATTTATGTATCTTAACTCGAAGTGAATCCGTGCTTGAAGCTCGTTTGTGGGCGGAAGGCGTTCTGCAGTTCAGCGATTATTGGTGTTTTCTTTAGTTGATTTTGCGGCTTCACGACCTATTGGTATTTGCTGATGATTCTCGGTATGGTACATGTATGTGGTTGTTGAAAAGATACCTAATACCCCAGACATGACGCCGTACCCTACCCGGGCCCCCGCGGAAAGTTAATTTCTTATTTTCTTCCTTGAGGGGTCTGTAAGTACCAGGTAGACCCGAAATGAGATCCCAAGGACAACTCTCATTTATCAGCGTTTGCACGCCTCCCAGCCAACATAGTAAATAATTAGTTCCCCAAAACACTCCGGATCCCCCTTCCCATCCCTTTTGTGACAACCTCACTCTGGAGCCTTATCTCGGCCGCCCCCTATCCGCCCCAAACCACTCGCCCACGAACCGCTTGACAATAACAACCGTGCAGAGAATCCCCACAGCCGTCAGCGCAAAAGCCATGATCCACAACATGACCACCAGCGCGGTCCCGTTTGCCCCTGTCCCCTGCCACGAAGCCGAGCTCGTCGGCGGCGCCGCCGTAGGCGAAGCAGTCGTCGTCGCCGACTTTGTCTTGGCCGTCGCGCTCGCATTTCCACTCAGCGTCGTCGCACCCGCTTGGCCCCCCGCGAGCGCCGCATAGCTAGCATACTTGTCCGACTGGGCATCCGCAAGCACGACCTGCAGTGTCCCGTACGGCTCGCCCTCAAGCGTATGGTCCGAGATGCGCGTGTTGACGTTCCCGGGGCTATCGACGGGGATCCACGAGTACGCGAACCCAAACACGGTCCCGGTGCCACTAGTAGCTTGTTGTTTGCGCTTGTTCGTCGTCCCCCCTGCCGCCGCGCCGCTGAGGGAGAACGAGTCCTGGTTGACGCACCCGCCGCAGATGAACGTCGCTGACACGTGCGTCGCGTTGACAAACGTGCCCTTGGGGATGGGCGTGAGGGAGATGGGGTTGGCGGTGTACGGCTTGGTGTCGTCTTCGGACTCGGCCGTCGAGATGCGCGGCGCCATCATCACGGTGCCGCCGTTGGGCCACGCCACGATCATCAGGTGGCCGACCATGGTGCTGGCAAAGTCGATGCCCGCCCATCCTACGCCGTTCTTCAGCGGTGACGCCAGCTGGACGATGAATTCGGTGGCCTTGGGTTCCTTGGGCATCACCATGCCGAACTGGTAGCCTGTGCCATCAGCCCAGCCGACGAAGGAGATTCCCGTGTTGACATCGGTGTACGAATTTGCTTGCGCGGAACCGGCACGCGCCTGGATGGGTGGTGTGGATGCTCTCGCTGTGGTGAACAAGGAGAGGAGAGCAGGTAGAATGGCGGATGGAGACAGCATGATGGGGGTTTTTCAAGAGTTGTGGTCATTTATGTGTGATATTCTGTGTGTGTCGAGTGGCTGAACGTGTTGCTATGCGTGTCTTGAGGAAAGTTGTTTCGTGTAAGTGGCGGACCCCGGGAGAAAGGGCGGGAATGAGAGAAGTCGTTCGACGTAGCAGAAGCGTTGGCCATGAGATCAGACGCTGGAGATGGGACGCCGGTGACTAACATCATACCTCTCTTCATGGAATTCAAGACCCCGCAAGTTAATTATCGTCCAGCCTGGGATCAATGACGGGTTATCGAAAGGAGGCTGGCCAATAATTCTGTCGTCTGAATTTCTAAACAGCAAGGAGAGCACACGTGCCGAGGGCAGTCACCGATGTATCACCAGTGGAAAACCATGACAAAGAGATGCATCGTTGCCTGTAGGTCCCAAAAGCCTTCAAAATCTTGCTTACGGTCAGGAACCTGCGGAGTCTTGTTGTTTTCACCACTTGGTAACCAATGAATTCGGGAATATATATGAGGAATCACAGGCTCCTGCCACCCCATCGACAGGAGCTGTGTTACTCTCTCCAAATTTCCCCAGGTTTATTTACCAGAGAACGTACTCCAGTCACACAGCTAGGCTTAAATACCTCCTGTCGTCCTCATCAGCTGATCTTCTCTCGTCGTCACGCCCGGTTTTTAAACGTGATACCATGACACCACACCTTAGATCAGGTATCAATCGCCATTCATGTAGAGACATCTATCGACGTTTCCTTGGTTATTATTGCCCCACCAAGCCTGCCAAAGGTGTTAGTTGATCCGGCAATTCGTGTCCAGAAATCCGGTGCTTGGTCTCGCTCGATTCTTGCCGACAGAGTAATGAAAGCACAAAGACTCACTGGAAATAGCCTCTCAGTGCCGCTGCCCCCAAACACAGCAAAGGTGAGAATGAAAACGATAAGAGAGCAGCCTGCGTCATATTCAGTTGGAGGATCGAATTCCCAGACGGTTCGCATTTAGATCCTGCTTACCTCCCGCAATACCAGCGGCAACGATCAGGTTCCATTTGGCAAAGAGAAGGGGCCTGTATCTGCGAATGTAGCCCTGCGCCAAGAAGCCAAAGACAAAGTACGCCATCAGGGACGAGTTGATGCCCACAGAGAGCACGCCAAGCCAGGTGCAGATGATGAAGGTATTGAAGTAGTCAAGCCTCAGCTTGGGAAAGAACTTGTGGCCTGGGGGGCTGCAGGTTAGCAAGAAATAACACGTTCATATCGTCATACGCGGGATTGGAATCTGAAGAGACGGGGAATATTAATAGGATGTAATTACCAATCCAGAAGGGAATAGGGGCAACAAGTCCGAAAAGCAACCCCATGGGCACCATCCAGTAGATGCCATCGCGTCCACTAATAAGCCCGTGTCAGTACCTCCCCCCTCAGTCACCATGATTCATGCCGCCTATAGAACCAGATGAAGGTATAGAACGAAACAAAAAAAAAAGAAACTCACAACATCTCATTCCCAGCACCGCCCCACGCAACAGCCTGTGCATTATACGTCTGCACATTCTGGCCCGACCAAACACTCGTGCCCTCGACAGACACCAAAACCCCGCGCTGGCTCTCCACGATACTATTCATCGTGACCCAGTTCAGCACAGCGCCAACACACGTGCCGACCATCTGCGCCGCAAAGGTCGCCCGCGGCGGGAGCTTGGCGTACTGCGCCAGCTTGAGATCGGCCAGCATGGCGATGGCCTGCATCAGCGCGTTGGACCCGTACAGCGTGAACATCATGTTGGCCACGGGCCGGCGCGGCACGAGGTAGGCGCCGATCATCTGGATGGCCGTCGCGGGGGGGAAGTAGAAGCCCGTGATGCCGCACATGCACGCGAAGATGGCGGTCAGGAACCAGGCCAGGCCGAGGGCGGTGAAGAAGGCCCACCAGGGCAGCCCTGTCTCTTGCTCGTAGCAGCATTCGAGACCGATTGCGGTCGCGAGGATGAGGACCCCGTGGTACCACCAGGATGGGGCGTCTTTGTAGGCGCTCATGGCGGCAAAGTGGGGGTCGCCTTCGGTTCCGGGGAAGGGTTTGGGTGTTGGAGAAGGTTGGTCATTGGTTCGTCCGGAGATTTTCCAGTGTTGCAGGGGGGTTGTGGCTGATATTAGGTGCGCTTTGATCGTCTGCGGTGCAAAGGTTGCAAAGAAGAGCTTTACATCGTTCCAGTTCCAGAGAAAGATGTGCATGACAGCCGCGGTGGTGCCCATGTTCATTGTCAGCAATGACAGGGTATTGCTCGTCGCAAACATCGGAAGGCCATATGCCGAAAGGGCGCCGGTGTCGACTTCGTTGTTCTTGTCGAGGATTTCCGTCTGGTTGTAGACCGTTCCGTTGGAGGTGAACAGTGCTTGGGCCAAGAATGGATAATCCCACGCGTTCCAGAGGTTGAAATAGTAGGCCGCCACGGTCAGGATGACGCAGCCGACGTACCCAACCAGCTGGTTCACCAACGTGTTCAACGGGAGCACAAACTGTGTGGTGCCGATGTACTGCCAGTCCATTGACCAGCTAAAGAGGCCCATGCCTTCATTGCCGTTGGTCCCGCCGAAGAGGTGGGTGAACACCGCCGAGTTCTGGTTTGCCAGACAAAACACCGAGATGCCAACCGTCAGGGGGAAGACATACTGAGGAACAATCTCCCAAATCATCACCCCAAGACAGAGATACCAGAACAAGCGCATTCGCTTCATGGCCAGATCTTTATTGAGATGCATGGACTGGAACAGCGACGCCAGCGGGAGCGAGGTCGGCCAGACGAATTTAGTGGGGTAGATGAACGTCTTGCGCATCACGCCCAGAAGACCGTAGCCAATGCACTGCGAGGAGAACAGCATGAAGATGGCCGACACCGCGCCCGGTTGTTTGCCATAGTACAGAGACTGGACGGCCAGCTGCTCGGTGCCAAGCGCCGAACCGGCAGCCGAGCTGGCCATGATGACGATAAAGACGTGCTCCTTCTGGCTGAAAGGCCCCGGGTTCAGGAAGCGACCAAGCGGCCCCCAGCGAGGGATCAATACGGATGTCTCGCCAAGGCAGAAGGCGGCGATGATGAGGAAGATGGGCTGGACTCCAACCGTCTGCGGCTTGAAGTAGAAGATCTCGGCGATGACGGCACCGAAGCTCGACAGACCAAGCCCGATGATGAAGGCCCGAAACGTGTAAGGGCTCTCGCTGGGGTCGTCGGTGATATCCAGCGCATTTGTGACAAGCTGAAGTGGTGTGTCAAGGGTAGTATTGTTGGGTATGATGTCTGATGTCAAGTTGTGAGCAATACTGCTCGTGGGGGGTTATAAGCAGGAATAGTTGGCTGAAATGAGTGGATTCATACCAGCAGTCTCGGGATCCAGACGTGTTTCTTTGTTCGTGGTTGGTTCAGTCCCCGTCAGGGTGGAAATGGTGGATGGGGTCGAAATCGGTGCGGATTCGTACGGGACTACAGGATCCCGACCCATCATCTGTACCGCAGTGCTGTTGCTCATAATTGCCATTGTATTTTACTCGAGGATTTCGACGTATAGGCTTCTAGATGAAGTACTGTGAGTTTTTTTTTTCAGAGCAATAATGGATCGTAGCAAGGGAGATTTTTCTTTATGGATGATTAGAAGCTGCAAACATTTTCTGTGTGAACGAATGGAAACATGGAACTTGAAGCCAGTACAACACTCTCGAACTCAGCCTTTGCATCTGATGACGAAATCGGCGCAGCTCGAGTGAGACTCTCGAGATGGAACAACGGCTCGGCTTCTTTGAAAATCAAATGGACGCCTTGACGCGATGTCCGTTGCACGTTACGGCAAGGGTGCCACCATTTGACAAACAACCACCGAGGCGGGAACTCGAGCAATCAAGAAAGGGGCACCGCTATTTGTCATGGAGAAACATGGAACACATGGTCGAGTCTTACCAGAGGCTCGAAGTGACACGCCCCGTAAGATGTGTGCCCGGAGTAAGGATGGCAATAGGCTGGCTCGGCATTCGCGAAGCTCCAGCATTTTCAAGCGTGGGATGTCCGATCGGTGCGCCCAGGGCGATCGACTCTCTGCGATTTCCACTTTCTTACCAATATAGCTGTAACTACCTCTTGTGGCTTGTATTCCAGTCGTGTCACTGTATGCAAACCACGGATGATGCTCATTCCGTGCTCAGCACGAGCTGGTTGGTGGTCATGTCGCGTTCCTGCAGGACCACGGGGAAGTCTGTGTATCTCACCGTGTATCGGAGCCGTGATGCGAGAGGCAGCCGGTCCAGATAGGTACCAAATATAGCTTATCAGTAGAATTTAGCTGTGTGTTGCCTTGCTGCCGCTTTGCAGCGAGAATTCGAGCTCAGACCGGGGTGGACCCACAAGTTAAAGCTGCCCCTAATCAACCCCTGAAATCAATATCATTAGTAAACAAACATTGCGATCGTGCGCACTGCGCACGCAGCGCAAATGTTTCAACGGAAAAAATATCAACACGATCCCACTAATATTTGCAAAGGATTACAGGGCCGTAAATGACAGGGCTGTTCTATTTATCGAAAATGCGATATGAGCAGGCGCCTTAAAACAAAGCCATTCTGGAGAATAACAGACGTCTGCTCAAAACTGCGTAATGCCGACGCTCCATTTCACGCTCGGCTGGTGTGGTAAGGCACCACTGGGTGATGCTGTCAATTTCGCCCATCACGTAGTTCTGCAGTGTTGTTTCATCATGCCGCGGGGAAAGGGGCCGGGGCGGGGGGCCTGGCGCTCAGATTCTATTACGCCTCGGCCGCCACGGCAATAGTCCAGGCAGACGTTGGAGCTTTTCCATTTTATTGGCCAATGTGGCCGCCTGGTGTCAAGTTTAAGGTTGGGCCGCGCACCGTGTGGCCGTCGATGATGATGCTCTCGGAAAAAGATCAAAGACATTTCTCCCAGTTCACCCACTGGCAGTCACATCATTCCACGCTGGAATCCACTCGTTTTGGCAGCGTGGTTCTTTCAAACCATGGATCGGTAAAACCGTCGTCTTCCCAACATCTACATGAAACAGACCTGGCGGCGTGTACCTGCCAGCATTATCGGCTGCAGCATCCATCCAAGGGGCAGGCTGGGCTGAGAAGCTAGCGGTCCTAGATCAGGTACCCTACCTACTATGGCTACATCCGTAGCAGACAGCGCCAAGGTGAAATCACCAAACATATTCCGTTCGTTTTTCAACCGTATCAAGCTGTCTATCAGAAGGAGGAGGAGGTAACTATACCATCAACCAAGCATCCAACATCCACAATGAAATCTCCCCAAAGCCCACGCAGCAACACCAGCATGCAATTGATAATTAGCTAACACTTCTGACCAAAGGCGCGGGCGTTTATCCGCTACTAGAAACAATCCCCCAGAAGAATCACAGGCTCCGAACACAGCGTCAGAAAACGCCCCAGCTGCCGAGAGCACCACCGCTCCGGCCCCACGTACACCCCCAGACACAACAAAAACTACACAAACACCCACACAGCCATCCACGTCCAAAACCGTTCCAGCAACAGAATGTACACCAGTCCCATCCGACGCAGAAGCAATCCCAACAGATGATCACGTCCAACCACCACGCGAACCCGCATCCGCACCCATCCCATCCACAGAGCCCACCCGCACACCAGACCCAATCCCCGTGCCTTACGAACTCCAACTCCCCGCGCAAGAGGAACCCACCAGCGCCCGTCTCAGCTTCCGCCAACAAATCAGACGTCGACGCTTCTCACGCGCGCAAGCAGACATCCAATCGCCCAACCCCAACCCAAACCCAACCAGAGAACACGACCAGCAACCGCGGCTGGGGCGGGCGTCGTCCCCGATCCGAGACCGCGACCAGCCGGTGCTGTCCGGGGCGTACATGTACTACACCGACCATGACTACGACCTGGACACCGAGACGTTCAACACTGACCTCTGGGATGAGGCTCTGGTCTGGGACGACCTGGACGAGATCGACTACCGCATCCGGGCCGGGGGCGTTGATATGCAGACGCTGCTCGCGGCTTGGGAATGGGGGCTGATGGACCAGAACGCGATGGAGTCGGGCGCCGGCGTGGTGGTCTCGGCGATGGAGAATATGGTTTATGCTGCCGAGGCGGCATGACGATGGGTGGGTGAGCCCGGAGTGTCTTCTCGTAGCAGGCCTTGCCTTTCGCCGGCTCCTCTATTTTTCGCCGTCATCATCTCTGAATATTTCGAAAAATATGTTTTGATATAAATGAGAAAGCCAACAAACTCCCTCTGTCATATTTCACCCGATATTACCAAACAGAAATAACTTTACCCAAATACAAAAACAAATTCCCCACGGGTATCCATCCTGCGCCAGCAAATAAACCGCGCCGTACAACCTCAAGCGCTGTTCCCAAAGAACTTTGTAATCTTCTGACTCCCATCAGCCTTCGAGTTCCCCTTCCCTTTCTTCGCCGGGCTCTTGCCGGCATTGCTCGTCGCGCTGATCTTCGACCTGGTACTTTTCCTCGCCGTGACAGGAGAAGGCGAAGAGGACCCCGCCTCGGCCTTGACTGCCGGTTTTTTCTCCGGCGGCCCCAGCAAATCATCATCATTATCATCATCTTCAGCTTCCCTCTTAACCCCCCTTTTCGCAGCCACAGACAATCCCATCCCGCCGTCATCCACTGTACTCTGCAACTCCTCAACCGTCTTCATCTCCGTCCCCACCACCCCTCCCTCCCCATCCTCCTTCTTCACCTCAACCTCCCCCTCCCCCCTCCCACCCCCACCACCGCCCTTCCCAAAGAAATTCGCGATATTGCTCTTATTCTCCCTACTCGCGACGGGAATGACAAAACTCGGCGAATTGTTCCCGACCTTGCCCACCTCCCGACTGACGGGGTACACCTCCAACGCGCCCTCAAACGGCCTCAACAACCCCTGCAGTTCCCCGCTCCACTCCCACCGCGCCGGATCCAACCACGTCTTCATCGCCTCCGACCCGGGCTCCAGGATAACCGGCATGCGATCGTGCAAGAACCGTAGCTGCTTGTTACTATCTGTCGTGATGACCGTGTACGTATACAGCTTCCCCTCGTTTCCATCCCCCTCGTACTGCACGCAGTCCCACAGCCCGGCGAAGCACATCAGCTTGCCGTCGGCGCGCTTGACGTAGTGCGGGATCTTGTCTTTGCTCTTGGGACCGCCGGGTTTCAGCCACTCGTAGAAGCCCTGCGCGACGACGATGCACCGCTTGCGCGCCTTCATGGTCGCCCACAGCCCGCCGGGCGTGGAGAGCGAGTCGTCGCGGCAGTTGATGGTCTTGAGCGTGGAGCCGTAGTCCGGGCTGCGCTTGGTCCAGAAGGGGACGAGCCCCCATTTCATGGATTGCAGCTTGTAGTGGACGGTCGTGGCAGCGGTAGTGGTATCGCTGTGGTCATGCACATCCACGGGGGTGGGATTAGTGGCAGTGCCGGACTTGCTGCCATGCTCACGCGATGGACCCGCGCCGTGGTCGGGCACGTCGGCGCGGTAGACGATGCCGTAGTTGCCCGGAGCAAAGTTGTAGCTCTGCCGCGGCGCATCGTCCCCCTCGTCCTCAGGCGCGTCGTCAACGGGCATGTCGTCGGCCTGGAGCATTCGGCGAACCTGCGATGGCCGCTGGTGGGGGGATGGAGCCCGTTTGTTAGCGACACAGGGGCAGGCAGAAAGAAAACTTTAAAATGTGAAGAATTACTCACCAAGGCCATCGCATATCTGCCGCACATGACGAGAAGCTACCTAGACAGGCCGGGTTTCAATGTGATCGTAGCGCATTCCCTCTGCGCCGGCCTCCGTTGTTGCGACTTGGATTTTGATGCGGTGACTTGTGGGGTGATGGGCTGTTGCCGATGACGCACGACGGTGAGGAGGCGCGACTGTCCCCAATTCATTCACGAACTCGCCGCGCCAGGTCATGTGACGTCATGGCATTGCATGAGGTGAGGAAGCTTTAACCACGTTTTGACATAAAACACGTTTGCATAAAACACGTTTGTTCTTAATACAACTGCCATCATGATAAAAACGTGAGGATGTGAGAAAGTCGATTACGTGGATCAAAAGAAAAATGAAACAATGATATGTTTGGCAAAATTGTATCTCTCCCGCCGGGAATTGAACCCGGGTCCCGAGCGAAATCTGTGATGACAAGCTCATATACTGACCACTATACTACGGAAGAATTTCAGATGTGGACATCTGTCGTAGCGTTGATTCGATGAGTTGGAGAATTGGAAACATGCCCTATATCCACCTTCCCCTGTGTAACACCACATCCCTAATAGTTATCCTACCACGTGTGCCTAACTCACTTGTAAGCAATTGAGGAAGGATGTTGAAGTAATTGCTTGCTTGAAAATATTCGAGCGACTATATTCAGTTCATCTTGCTCGTTCGTTGTCGGTACCTGCGTATTTTACAGAAAGTTGCGAAGCTTAATTATTATTCAGGTAGCCATGGCTCATAAACCGGGAAGTTCTGAGAAGACCTAATAATGGTCAAGATTGAGACAACAAGACCACCATAAACTTAGCGGTGCGCACCTGCTAGACAAAGATTCAAGTGCAAAGAGGTGTGAATGATAAATCACAAGTCTATACGCGGCATCGTTAATGGATGCTTCCATTCAGAGAAAAAGGATATGGGAATCCTCGTACAAATAAACTTCAACGAGTAGAATTATCAAACTTTCTTTCCAGCATCTTGTCAAAGAATGCATCGACACGTAGGAGTCTGAAGGAATGGGTTCATCACTGGCACTAAATAGCTTTCAAAGACAATATAGTCGTATCACACACCTAAAACACCTTCATCAAGCAGGGCCACCCGGTCAACAAAACGAGGCCATCAAACCGCAGTTCGCATATCAATATCTTCTTGTTCCAATTCGTCCTGCTTCGTCCAGTATACATGTATTCACGGGCCGCAGAACACCTTTTAGAAGTAGTCCCCGTCCATGTCTCCAACCGGTACCCAATATCGAGCCAACTACAAAAAGACCAGTGCGCGCTCTTGGCCACGCCACCCAGTCGCTCCGTATCTGTGTGCCTAAAGAATGACAGACTTTCATATTCCATCCGTCTATCTGCGTCAACCCATCGCAGTAAAGTTAGCAGTTCCGATTAATCCATAGTCCCGACGCACACCGCGCCGGGCTCTCAGCACGCCGCCACCATTGACTGTTTTCCCTCCATCCCGTTCAAGCTCCTGCCTGCCATCATACGATCATACTTGGCCTTCCTCTGCTGAAATTTGGCCTTCCTCCTCAACGCATCATCCTTCTTCCACGCATCCTCAAAAAGCGTCGGTCTTGGTGCAATCCGGTGTTCCGGAATACCGAGGCGCCTAACGACTTGGAACGCACCAGTACCAATCGACATGGACTTGCCCATAATGATACACTCACTGACACCCTCGATGCGGTCCGTCTTCATGTTGGCCGCCGCATCAAACAGATGATCGGGTGTCTTCTCGAACGAAGCCAGCTGCAGCACGCTGTCGCGCATCTTGGCCAGGCCGAAACGCGTGATGCCGAGGATCTCGCCCTTGTATGTCATCACGTCTGCGAGCAGGTCCATGTGACGGGGGTCGATGTTCATGTCGCCCATGACGGAACCGATTTCCTTAGCAATGGTTGTCCGTGCAGCTTCGATGCCAAGCACATCGCGGCACTCCATAATCGAGTTGGTCTTGCAGTTGATGCCAACTACGCCCTCCGTGGTCATGCAGGCCCTTAATCCATAACCTTCGACAAGCACCTTGTGCTCTCCAGTCTTGTCGTCCGTCTGGATGATCGCTCTCGCTGCGTCTGTGTATCCGGAAATGGGGACCTTGGGCAATACGCGCTTCAAGAAGTTGACACGCAGCTGGAAATCTGCCGCCGACTCATCCATCGCGCCAACAACGGTCAATCCCTTTTCGATCGCCGCTGCTCGAGCTTTGGCCGCCTTCTTGGCAGCCGCGACATCTTGCCACGTATTGCGGACGACGACTTCGATGTGGCCGCGGCCGACGCGCAAGTCGTCTGGCTCGATCTTCAGCTTCAGCTTCTTGTCCTTGACGATGCAATCGGCAATATCCTTCAAGGTGATGCCCAACTGCATGTCCGAGAGGGCCTGAACGTCGACCTTCAAAATAAGCTTGGCCACATCTGGAAGCCACTCATCGTCAATGAATGTGATGATGTCCGAGATGAATGTCTTCTCAATCCTGCCCTTGACGACTCGAGCGGCCTTGATCTCCACCTTGTTCTCGAGTGGGCAGGTAATAACCGGGGTGCTGATGTTCTTGGAAGCGTTGATGATCTCCTTGATACGCGGCACACCCTGCGTGATACTCATACCAGCGACACCAGCGAAATGGAAGGTCTTGAGCGTCATTTGCGTTCCAGGCTCACCAATGGACTGGGCTCCAACAGCACCAACAGCGTGGCCGGGCTCCGTTTTCGACGCTTGGTACTTGAGAAGACATTGCTCGATGAAAAATTTCAGAGTAGCCTCTGAAACCATCGCAACCCGTTCTGCGTGTTGCTCTTGAGCAACTTGGTCATTCTTGTCGACGAGTTTCGGCTCGAAGCCTTTTTCCCTCATCTTCGACTCCCACTCTGCGAATTCCTTTTGCATCTCTGGCTCGTCAGAAGGCAATAAGGGATCTAATCCCGCTGCCGCACGGGCTTGCACAAGCCTCATGGCGCGCCCTGAGATGTATGTGTGGACCGAGTTGAGATATCCTCGTGCACTCTCATGCTCATCAACAGCGATCAAGGTGTCGTGATCATTGCTCTGGGCGATCTTTTCATCGGTATAATGAAGCACTTCGTTCGTCACTAGATGCCTTCGGACATACTTTTCACGCTCCATGTTGAGAATCTCTTTGGATATTCCAGTGATCTCCGCAGGTAACAGTGACTTGGCCGAGCTGCTCATGGTGAGATTCTCCGAGTGACTCCATGTCCTGTCGAAGTTGACTGGCTTGGCGTCTCCCTCCATATCGACAGGGTCGAGCCTATCAGCGCCGAACTGGAACTGGACGATTCCTCCCCCTGACGTCCTGACGGTGTCGTCGTACTGAGTCGACAGATCTTCCAACGACTTCATCAAGCGTCTGGACATGTATCCCGTCTCTGCTGTCTTGACGGCAGTATCAACGAGACCTTCGCGGCCGGAAATGGCGTGGAAAAGGAACTCGGTGGGTAACAGGCCAGTGTAGAAGCTGTTTCGGACGAAACCCTTCGAGGGGGGTTGACGGGCATTCTTGTGGAAATGTGGGAGAGTTCGGTCCTGGAAGCCATCCGCCACACGTTTACCACCGATAATCTGCTGTCCGACACAGGCAACCATCTGAGCGACGTTGATGTCGGATCCTTTGGACCCTGACTTGGCCATAATCAGCGGGGCATTGTTCTGGCTCAGCGTTGCAACGCAATAGTCACCGGCCTGCTGGCGGACTTTGCTGAGAATACCTGAGATCGAGTTCTCCAGCGTCTCTTCCAGGTTGCAGCCTGGTGCCTTTTCAAGCTTGCCCTTGTTGAATGTGTCAATCAGCTCGTCGCACTTGACATAAGCGTCATTGACAAGGACCGCCTTCTTGGCTGTGAGAGCCTCATTAGGAAACACATCGCCAACTCCGATGGAGAAGCCGCGCAATGTGAGCATTCGCGCACACAGCTTCGCTAGACGGTTCATGGCAGCGGCGGCATACTCGGGACCGTAATCCCGTAGTATGACATAGAAGACGGAGTTCTTCTTGCCTTCTCCAACGGTGGACTTGTCCATCCGCCCGCACATCACCTCTGAATTGCGAATGACCAAGAAACAGTCGTCAATGTCCATATCCGGAATCTCATCGGGCTTCTTTTTGTAGACCTTGTTCTTGGCATCGAGGTTCACTAGAACCGGCGACTTTTTGTTGGGACGCATGAGGACATTGAACACCTGTTTGCCCGTCCAGAGAGCTTTGGGTTTGATGATGGTGGGGATGGGGAGATCAAGGTGCACATCCCCAATGAGCATGTGCGTGCAGATGTAGGTAAAGGTCTTGCGGTCGTAGAACCTGTCCTTGGCGCTGAGCAGATACGCCGCAGTGATGAAATCTTGGGTGGCGGCAATGATAGGCTCGCCATTCTTGGGTGTACAGAGATTGTTCTTGACGCCCATCAAGTTTATAGCTTCAGCGCGCGCCTCTTCGGTTTGTGGAACGTGCAAGTTCATCTCGTCTCCGTCGAAATCGGCGTTGTATGGCGAACAGACACACTCGTTGAGGCGGAATGTTCTCCAGGGCCGGATTTTGGCATGATGGCTCATAATACTGAGCTTGTGGAGAGAAGGCTGTCGATTGAACAGAACAATATCGCCGTCTTCCAGGTGCCGTTCCACAACATCGCCCATAACCAGATCCCTGGCACGTTCTTCACGAACGGACATGTCGCCGAACTTCAAGTTGTATTTGATGTCGCCCTTCTTGATGATACCTTGGGCTCCGGGGTGGACATTCGGCCCGTTCATGATGCATTTCCTGAGCTTTTCGATATTTTGACGGTTCACACGCTCTGGGTATGTGAGATTCTTGGCCACCAACACAGGAACTGCAACTTGGTCAATGCCAAGATTGGGGTCGGGCGAAATGACGGTTCGGCCGGAGAAGTCAACACGCTTTCCAGACAGGTTACCGCGGAATCGTCCTTGCTTTCCCTTGAGACGTTGGCAGAAGCCACGAATCGGCTTTCCGAAACCAGGCTGGTTGAGGCCGGGCACATCGGCATTGACATACATGCCAACTTGAAGCTGCAAAAACTCCCACTGCTCCATGATAATAGGCAACGACGTTCCTTTCTGCAGAGACTCGCGCAGGTAGCCGGCGTATAGGATGATTTCGGAAAGCTTGCTGGTGATGTCGTCTTCGGTACTGGCGTTGTCCTGCGCGACAGAGGGTCGAATACAGATGGGAGGGGCCGGGACATATTGCCAGAGGAACATCTCCGGTCTGCCCTCGGCAGGATCTAAGCCAAGCAGCTCGCAGTCTGTCGGGCTGATAGCCTTGAAAAGATTGAGGACCTTGAGGGGATTCAAGTCATCCATGGCCTTGCGCGTGTGCTTCTCCAGATCGGGCAAGTATGCTTTTGCTTGAGAGAAAGACGCATCGAATTCGACTTTGCTTTCCGGGGCAATCTTTTTTTGCGCTGTGGATTTGGTATAGGAGGAGAACTTGTCGTGCACCAGCTTCATGACGCTCAGTTTCCGGATGACGCCTTGCACAGCGTGGCAGTATGGGCATGACTTGGCTTTCCGACATTGCTCGTTGATCCTCTTGACTATCTGGGTTCGTCGGAGGTTGTCGATGCCCGGGCGGCGTAGCTCTTTGAGGAATTGCTGACGATCTGGCTCTTCAAGTAGGACTCTGGCGCACTCCTTGCAGATGTTCTGGAGGGTCGCTTGGATGTATTTCAGGTAGCCGATGTGAAAGACAGGAAGCGGGAGCTTGACGTGGCCGAAGTGACCGGAGCAGTCTGCCAAGGGAAGGTTGCATGTGGTGCACATCCCACTCTTGCTCGAGGTTCCCATGCGCGGATCGAGCGGCCCATGAGGATACGTCGACCGTCCATTCTCGACATCGTAGAGCAGGTTGTCGGAAACTTCGAGGACACCTTGACTCACTATGTCCTGGTGTGACCTGCGAAGAGGAAAGAGTCAATTACTAGACTCCAGAGCTAAGTGCGCTTCAAATGCAAGCGAGCGTGGTTGCAAGAGGTCTTTCTCACTGTATGCCGAATTTGAGCCCCTTGAAGCGCTTGGGAAGCTGATCGACCAGCTGCTGCTTGACCGGGGGCCCTTTGACCTCGGTTCCTTTGGTCTCGGAAGCCATCGTGGAGATTGCCGCCGACGTTATTCGGTGTCTTATCGAGTCGGTGGATGTGTCGAAGGGAGCAAGCGAGGTGTATGTCGCGAAGCGAAGCTGAACGCCGTCCTAATTCGCGGTGCCCCTCGCTCGATGGACCTCAGCTACCGGCGCATAGCGGACCTGCGCGGAGTGTTTGCGGCGTGACTCGTTCGTTACCGTTGTTTGCGAGAGTGCTTGTGGATCGGAGGAAGATTGATGTCGTTCTCGGGATTCTGGGGGCGGTCGGTTCGGCGTTGACGTGGTGGGCGACGACCGCATATGATTCGAAAGTTTCGCGAAAAGATGCGAACCTAGAATAATTTTCTAGGAGAAGGCGGGGCAGCATTGAGACGGAATGGATGACTCTCCGGCGCAAGTCGTGCCCCACCATTTGATCGCGCTGGGCTGGATGCTTTAGCGGGAATGCCTAGCTCAATGCAGGTACCTAGTACATCAAGCCTTTGGGGGAAATACCTGCTATCCGTGAAGGCGTCACCCACAACAAGCCGCAATTGCTAGACAGCTAGGTACTGCCAAGGCGGACAAAGTACACAGTCTACCGGGGCCACCAGGGATGGCACCTGCCTGGTATTCCCTGCAGCTCTGGCAATCGCGCCTCAAACCACGAGCTCCAGCAGGGCAGCTGTCCTCAACTCCGCCATCCGTCATCCGTCATCCGTCATCGCTCCCGCCCACTGATTGGACTTTGGCCGCATTCCCGAGCTTGCTCGCAAGGCAAAGCAAGCTGTCCTTGACCTTGCCGCGGGGTCCCGATACCTGGACCGCCCTCTATCCATGCATGCATGCACTGTACATCACCGTAAACATGACCATTCCGCGCCTCACTTTCGAGCACATGTCAAACTTACAAACTCACCACCCGAATTCCATTCACCTTTTTGGAGGTTGCCCGCTTTGAATTTTCGCTGAACTCCCATTAATCGATAATTGTGAACACCACCGAGCTGCTTTCTCAATAAGGCTCCCCTCCGCCACCTCTTGTCCACATTTCACTTTCACTCTGTACGTAAACGTGCCGCGGCGCAACCGACCGAGTGCGACAGCAGTCTCGAACCTCGAGCATCCAAGTTGGCGCTTCTTCAGGTTATTTCGACAAGGCCGCGGTGCAGTCTCGGTCGCCTTTTTCTCAATCAGACTCGCAGGGTATTCGCTGGGAGACAAAGCGCTTTTGGAACTTCCTTCGGGCGGCCATTGGGCCACTTGGGAGCAATGGCGCCCGGACCGGGCGACAAGAAGACTGAGGTCAAGAAGACGGAAAAGTCGTACCTCGCCTCTGCCGTCGACTCAATCAACCCGTGGGCTGTCAACCGCAGTGCGACACCGACCCTAAATGATGCCCAGCCAAGCCCTGCCGCGCCCTCGAATCCCGCAGACCACATCACCAACCCCTTCTACGGCCAGAGCCTCCGGCGGTATTCTCCAGACTGTCCGCCGCTCAGAGTGCAGTGGTTCCATGCGGTCGACGTAAGTTCCCTCCCTGTATTGACTTGGATGTGTCCCCGGCCGGGACCTACCCAGCTGAATGTCTTGTCTGCAGGTTCCAAAGCGGAAGCCAAAGCTTCACAGGCGGAAACATAAAGACGACGACGACGGCGACGACAAGAAGCCCGCGCCCCAGCCCAAGAAATGGACCACGTTTTCCCTAAGCGATTCGCGGGCACTCGAAATCGCGTATCAGAATAAACTAGAGGAGATCGAAGAGGGGAAGAAGGCCAAGAAGAGCGATGGCACCGTCCGCGCCGGAACCAAGCGGCCGCGAGTTGTCTCGGGCGAACAGGCACCCAACACGAGCCTGGGGGATACCGAGGACGTCGATCAGAAGGGGGGTGGTGTTCGTGTCCCAGTGAACGAAGACTTTCTCTTCGACGTGGACATTGAGGAGCGCGAACTGGCTCCTGCCTACTGGATTGGTCCCATTTACGAAGTGCGCCGCGGAAGTTGGTTCTACCAAGAAGGCCCGAACCTTCGTCCTTGCGAGGAGAATTTGGCAGCGCAGCTTGAGGAAGGATATCTTAAGGTGAGGCCCTGGCTGTACCCGGCGAGGATGCGCAGTGACTCTGGACCTCCAAGTCTCACCCCAAAATCCTCGTCCGACAACCTCAAGGCTCTTGCGGCAGCTCAGAACGTGGCCCTCGCCAAATCTACTCCTTCTACCCCTCAGTTTCAGCCACAAACATACCGCCTGTTTGGGGCATTCATGAACAACGTGGTGACGTACCAAGACTCCAACAAGGCTTGGCTGTCCTCGGACGGCATGTTGTCATGGGTGACATCGACGGTCTACGAACGATTTGCGGGTGGCGGTTACATGGGCGGTGTGAAACTCGTCCGCGGCTACACAGAGCCTAAGAAGGCCAAGGTCGATGAGAAACGCCCGTCCACACCCACGGGGACCAAGTTGCTATCTGCCGACCGAGATGAGAAGCTGCAGAAGTCGCTCAAGAGGCGCTCTGCGCCTGCGAGCGCGCGATCCGAGTTGGTAGAAGGGGAACCGAAAGAGGTGGAAACTGTCGAGATTGAGAGCAGCGAGAATCGGTTGAAGCGACAGCTGTCAAACTTAATTGATGGCGCGAATGACCCCGAAGCAGGGGACGAAGCCATTCGCAAGAGGGAAGAGATGGAAATCCGGGACGACTACAACTCGAGGCTCGGGGAGACGCAAGGCCGTGACATTGAACATCTCGTGCTCGTCACACACGGCATAGGGCAAATGCTGGGCTTGAAGATGGATAGCGTCAACTTCGTTCACGATGTGAATATGCTCCGCAAAACGATGAAGACCGTCTACTCGTCTTCGGCCGATCTTCGTTCCTTCAACTCGGAGACAGGCGACAGCGGGCCAGGCAATTGCCGTGTGCAGGTTCTGCCTGTTGTTTGGCGGCACCATCTGGAATTTCCGAAGCGCAAGCAAAAGAGGGGCGAGCTTGATCTGGGCGAGCAACTTGACGAGGAGGATGAGTACCCTTCCCTGGATGACATCACCATCGAGGGAATGGCATTTGCCCGAAGTCTTATTTCTGATCTTGCCCTTGATGTCCTGCTCTACCAGAGTGCCTATCGAGAACAGATTGCCGAGATTGTCTTGAAAGAGTCCAACCGGATTTTCAAGCTGTTCAAGGGGCGCAATCCCGAGTTCAAGGGCAAGGTACACATCATGGGCCACTCCCTAGGTTCTGCCATCATGTTTGACATTCTTTGCCGACAAAGGGAGCAAAGCCAGATGATGGAGCAACCTAGAAATCCGCTCCGGTTCTGGCCGTCGCAAGACCGTTACGAGCCAAAAGATCCCAAAGACCTGTCGTTTGAGTTTGAAGTCGACGACTTCTACTGCTTGGGATCTCCGGTTGGGCTATTTCAGATGCTCAAGGGCCGGACGATTGCCGCCCGTCATCTGTCCGATGGCTATGTGGCTGCGAGCCCGCTAAATCCCGATTACATGGATGATCCGTTCCTGAATGCTTCATCAGTCAGCAATTCATACAGCAGCACTGATGACCGCGTGTCCCCGGTCACCGGCCTCCCTTTCAGCGTCTCGTCTCCCAAGATCGCACAGCTCTTCAACATCTTCCACCCATCCGACCCCATCGCCTACCGTCTCGAGCCCCTCATCTCTCCCGTGATGTCCACGATGAAGCCCCAAACTCTCCCATACACCAAGAAGAGCATGTTTGGCTCCGCTCCGCAAAGCCTCACGGGCATCGGCGCCAAGGTCGGGCAGAGCGTCAGTGGTCTCTGGAGCAGCCTGAGTGCCGGGATCGCCAGCAGCCTGCTCAACCGCAGCCTGGGCCTCAGCCAGGAAGAAGTCGCCAAGTTCACGGCGCAGCAAGAACAACAGCAGCAGCAACAGCAGCAAGCCGCCCTCAGCCCCGGTGCTGGAACAAACATATCCGCCGGCGGCGTCATCAGCGATCCAAGCCTATCCATTGCCCAGCGCAGCGAAAAGACCGCGGAGCGAATGCTCGAGCTAGCGACTGCCGCCAACGGCGATGGACGTCCCACCGTCAGCGGCAACGCAGCGACGCTGATCGACGACGAGCTCGAGACGCTGTTCAGCAGGTTCCAGAAGAAACGCGTCGACATCGCCAAGGAGAAAGGCACGACAGCCGACAGCGGGGCTGTGAGCGCGGAAGCCGTTCTGGAGGAGGAGAGGAAGGCGCAGAAGATGCGACGCGAGGAGCTGAAGATGCGCGCCATGAACCGCAATGGGAGAGTGGATTACAACATTCAAGAGTAAGTCAGTCGGCTGCGGGTGGTGTGCGGTTTGTGGGATTGTGCTTTGCTAACCCTCTGGGATAGGAGCGTGCTTGACTTTAACCCGATGAATACCATTGCCTCGCATATGTGCTATTGGGCTGATGAGGACGTCAGCCATTTCATCCTCTCGCAGATGCTGGCGAGCAGGTCGGAGGCGCGGACGCCGAGGAGTTGATGGTCGGGTCCTGGCTTGGATAGTACTGTCATGAACGGAGGGAGGATTAGATAATGTAAAGAAAAAGAAGAACAAGGAAACTACGTACATAAGAGCATGAGCTGGCCTGGGTGGAATGTTGTTGCATAGATGTAGGTAGTCTTGTCTAGGACTGAGGAGTTTGGAGGTCGTATAGCAATGGTGTTAATGGAGGGAGGAGCTTGTGGTTAATCAGGGACATGGCAGACATATGAAATTGCATTTTTGGGTTATTAGTTCGATACAAGTGTAAATTTTACAGGATACCACGCGATGGATTATTAACCATCGCCGACATCGTTGGAATGACTGTTCGGATGATTGAAACACTAACGTTATTATAGTATACTTTAGTTTAAATGATGCAAGAGTAGGTAATAATGTTTTCCTGCCTATGCCATGCTCATGATATGCTCCATCCTCTTCCAGCCAGTCATGCCCCCATCAGTCCAGTTTGCTCGCAGCCCTTGCTTCCCTCCCCCATTTTATAGGTATATATCTCCCTTTCGCCCCCGCCATTCTCTCTCGAAATCCAGCGCCGTTTCCCTCTCTAATGAAACAGCCCGCTCTCGGCATAATGGCTCCACGGCGGCCCGACCTCCCAGCACACATCCATCGGACTCCGCCCGCGCTCGTCAACGACGAACCGCACATCCTGCTCGCGCGGCACCACCTCGCGCCGGCCGCGCAGCCCCATGGCCTGCGCCGTCTGCACCACGTTGGCCGGGAACATCTCGGTCTTGAGCCCGCTGCCCAGCCACAGCAGCAGCCAGAAGACCTCCTCGCGCTGGGCCTCGATGGCGATGTGCAGCGCGCTGCGCCCGCCCTCGAGCGGGTCCGTCCACGACAGCAGCTGCTCGGCCGAGAGGTCGACGTCGTCGTCCGCACTGACGGAGGATAGCAGCTCGACGATGCCCGTCACGTCGCCCTCGGCCGCCATGGTGTGCATAGCGCGCGCCGGGCGGGCTTCCGGGTGCGACGCGATGAAGGCTTCCTCGGTCAGTGCGGGGAGGATGTCCAGGGCGTCTTCGACGCCGCCTTCGTTGGTGTAGCGCGTCAGGATTGGGGTCGCTTGCGAGGAGGGGCGGAACGGGTTGGTTACGGCGTGGCCGGGGGCGTTGGACGGGAGGTAGGCGTTGCATGAGGGGCAGCGGAGAGAGAGGGCGACTTCGGCGGCTTGGTCTAGCAGGCATTGCCAGTGGAAGTGGCAGTTGCAGGGCAGGTGGAGGTCATCGGGGATGACGGTGGGCTGCTTCTGGTGCTGGTGGTCGTTGTCGTCCTCCGGGTCGAGGGTTAGGAGGAGAGGCTCGTTGCAGGCCTTGCAGGTCGCCATGGCTGATGAAGGGGATGGGCTGGTGAAAGGGCCGGTTTGGCTGTGGTAGTCACACTCTTTTAGCCGTTGATGTTCGAACTAATAGGATGTTAGTGATGTGCGGGTTGACATCCATGTGAGTGAGATAGGGACACACCTACCCCGGTTGAATTAATGGGTTCGAGAAACGAATCCTTTGAGTTGTGTGATTCCTTGTCTCCGCGAGGATGAAGGCAGCAGGTTTAGATAATGTTTCGATATGCGTGCATAGCTAGATAATTTGGTTTCTGATGCCTATCAGGGAAATATATAGATGGTGGAGGCTGGGTCGGTCTGAGGTTGTTGAAGATGTTGATGGCAGGGAAGCGAAAATGGAAATTCTGCATCTACTGTTAGGAAGGTACATCATTCCCAATGTAGGAGGTTGTTGTGGGCTTCGTTTCAAGGTTGCGGCTAACAGATCGACCCCCTGTGAAACCATGGACAGCCTGCCGTCCAATGTGGATCGCGGGTTGGGTTCCAGCTTCCTCGACATGGGATGGAAGTTTGGCTGCCTGAAAGGGGGCTGATTGGGCCGTTACGCAATTCCCCTTGCCAGCCGAACTGAGGTGCATCGATGCTGAGCTTGCGAACCTGCCCAGGCCGTATTACATCAGTCTGCTTGCGCTTGGCCGCCCCTTCAGCGGCCCCCTCCCAGGGAAGGCCCCGCCCCGCCCCCGCCAACGTAGGTAACCAAGACCAGCCGCAGGCAGGACGCAACAGCTTTCTGCGATCCAAAATCGCACCATTACGACGCATTGCCTCCTGCGAACACCCATTCCCATATTACTCCGCGCGGCGGCTTGACTTTTCTTTGTGACGAGGAGATTCTCTTCCACAAGGATCCGCGCTCTTATACATTGCAGCATCCCACCACCCAACCATCAGTATCGAGAGCACAATTAGCTTCATTCATACCTCGCTCTTCCGAGTCCCCCGCGCGCCATCATGAATGTCCTCAAGCTCCAGAGGTAAGACATTCCCGGGCTCTTGATGGCATAGAAATAGGCGACCGGCGACGGCTGCGCCGCTGCGACAGCGAGACTGACGCTCCTCAGGAAGTTTCCTCAATTCCAGCAGGGCGATATCTTCGGATTGACCGACGCCTTCCGCAAGCTCGACGTTGACGACAAGGGGTATATCGACGAGGCTACCGCCATCAAGGCGACACAGGCCAGCGAACGGCAGCCCTACGATGTCGTCCGTCAGGCGCTGAAGGAGGTTGACCTCGACTCGTCGAGGCGGGTTGAGCTGGAGGACTACGTCGGCGTAAGTCTTGATGCCTCCGTGGCAGCCTTCTTAGCGGGGTTATTGCCGGTTTCCCAACGGCGCAGCATCATCCACCGGGCGTTTGCGGCTGCCCCTGGATCTGATCCGTAGCTAACATCCAGGTCTAGCTTATCGCCAAGCTTCGCGACGCACCGGCTGTTCAAAAGCGGACTCCTGGTGTCCCCGCCCCATCATCACCGGCCGCAGTCATAACCCAGAGAACAGGCGGGCATGTGTCAAAGAACAGCATCGGAGGCGGGGCTGGCAGCGGCAAGATCTATGTGCAAGGCTCGAATGCAAATATCACGCACACAATCAACGAGGACGAGCGCACCGAGTTCACCCGCCACATCAATGCCGTCCTCGCCGGCGACGCCGACATTGGCAACCGTCTGCCCTTCCCGACCGATACGTTTGAGATGTTCGACGAGTGCAAGGATGGCCTGGTCCTAGCCAAGCTCATCAACGACAGCGTCCCCGACACCATCGACGAGCGTGTTCTGAACAGGCCCAAGAAGGGCAAGGCTCTCAACGCCTTCCAGATGACGGAAAACAACAATATCGTTATTGAGTCATCCAAGGGCATAGGCTGCTCGGTGGTCAACATCGGTAGCGGGGATATCATCGAAGTCAGAGAGCATCTGATTCTCGGCTTGATTTGGCAGATCATCCGCCGGGGTCTGTTGGGCAAGATTGATATCAAGCTCCACCCCGAGCTGTACCGGCTGCTTGACGAGGACGAGACCCTCGAGCAGTTCCTGAGACTCCCACCAGAGCAGATCCTCCTCCGGTGGTTCAACTACCACCTCAAGGCCGCCAACTGGCCGAGGAGGGTGCAGAACTTCTCGACCGATGTCAAGGACGGCGAGAACTACACGGTGCTCCTGGCCCAGATCGGATCCGAGTATGGCTGCACCCGGGCTCCTCTCCAGACCCGGGATCTCCACCAACGGGCCGAAGAAGTCCTGCAGAACGCAGATAAGCTTTCGTGCCGGAAGTTCCTCACCCCCAGCTCCCTTGTCGCCGGTAACCCCAAGCTGAATCTTGCCTTTGTGGCCAACTTGTTCAACACGCACCCCGCACTCGACCCCATCACCGAGGAGGAGAAGCTCGAGGTGGAGGACTTTGACGCCGAAGGAGAGCGCGAGGCCCGCGTCTTCACTCTCTGGCTCAACAGTCTCGACGTCCAGCCATCTGTCCAGTCCTTCTTCGACGACCTCCGCGACGGTAGCATCTTGCTGCAGGCCTACGACAAGGTGATCGCTGGCTCGGTAAACTGGCGGCACGTCAACAAGGCGCCCGCGCACGGCGGCGAGATGTCGAGGTTCAAGGCCGTAGAGAACACCAACTACGCGATTGAGCTCGGCAAGACGTACGGCTTCTCTCTGGTGGGCATCCAGGGCGCCGACATCACGGATGGACAACGCACCCTGACTCTCGGTCTGGTGTGGCAGCTGATGCGCAAGGACATTACCGTGACACTAAAGGGCCTGGCGCAGCGCCTCGGCAAGCGCGAGATCACCGACTCGGAGATGGTGAAGTGGGCCAACGAGATGAGCCGCAAGGGCGGTCGCAACTCTGCCATCAGGTCGTTCAAGGACCCCGCCATCGGCACCGGCATCTTCCTGCTGGATGTGCTGAACGGCATGAAGAGCAGCTATGTTGACTATGACCTTGTCACGCCTGGCCGCAACGACGACGAGGCCTACCTGAATGCCAAGCTCAGTATCAGCATCGCCAGAAAGCTGGGAGCCACCATCTGGCTTGTGCCCGAGGATATTTGCCAGGTCCGCAGCAGGCTGGTGACGACGTTTATTGGTAAGTTTCGCAGTCTAATGTCGAGTCGGAATGTGAAAGCTAACGTGAATACAGGTTCTCTGATGGCGACATATGAGAAGATGCAGTAAAGGCGCGTTTGATCGAGTCGTTTCAAGTGCGATGAGTGACAGTCTCTGGCGGTAATGGGGGGCGGGCAGGGAGGCAGGTTCTGGGAAAAGTCGAATGAGCAATGGTTACGATTTCTCTTTTGCAG
Source organism: Podospora appendiculata (assembly GCA_033675105.1). Taxonomy (NCBI): domain Eukaryota; kingdom Fungi; phylum Ascomycota; class Sordariomycetes; order Sordariales; family Podosporaceae; genus Podospora; species Podospora appendiculata. The sequence continues at coordinate 516,805 of JAULSO010000005.1, read as the reverse complement.
CCGTGTTTGAATGCTTGTTCCACTAGTCCTTCCCATTTGATAGTTGATAATCCAACAAGACAAGTTTTGTATTTTGGACATGGAATCGAGAAGGGGGTGATTGCATCGATCGCGTTTGGCGCTTGACCTGAGGGCAGTCTCCAACCCTAACCCTCTAGGATTTCCCGCCAGGCAATGACATCACGTCTCTTCTGCCCATGTCCTCTATCTCGAATCCATCTCCGATCGACTGCAGCTCTTCAGCCCTGCGCGCCTCCCTGCACGCCCACCTCCAGAATGAAACAGCTTTGCATCAGGCCCCGCCCGCGATCCCCTGCCCGCTACCTGCCATGCCTGTGTGCTTTGCGCTGGACCTTGCACGAATCCGGACTCGGGCCTGAAGTTCAAAGGTGGGAGAGCTCATGAAGAGAAAACAATGTGATTGATTGGCTTTCCGGCCGCATCCGCCGTTAAATACCTGAATGCCACCAACTGCTTTCTGCTCGATCTGTCCACGTAAGTTTTTCAATATTTCCTTTCTGACCAGTTCCAATGCAACAATGGAAGCCTGCGGTCGGGCAATGTCCAATCGTTTTCCCGGTTCGGCGCAGATGGGCTTAGTCTAAGGCGACCGTTGTGTATCTGCCATTTGTACGCCACATGGGATGCCGGTCAGGAGATCCTGCGATGAGCCTGGCTTCACGACTTGCGAGATATCTGATTACCATCTCCTGCCCTAAAGCTAAGCCGTCTGACTGCCTTGCTTTCGGAAAGACCGTTTTGTTCCCAGGCCCTGCAGAGCATCCGAACCTCCCGCTCTTTTATTTGTCGTGTACAGCTGCAGCTGAGCTGAGCCGGGAGGGAACAACCTTGGATACAAGTTGCGATCATCCTCCCTTTGCCCTCTGGTCCCGATATTCTTTTTTTTTTTTACACGTATAGCTTCCGCGTATCCCGAAACGCATCCTGTATGTGGCTGATCAGTGCAACACTGAAGAACAACACTCTGAACAAGACACAACATATGTAAATCAGCAGGTTCCATTTTGTTTCTCGCTATAAGAGCCCGTTGAGAATTCCATTGTTCAAACCATCCATCGTCATCTGTTCAATTACCGCCTGCCTCGGAGGATATTACACGTCTTTCGCCGCCTCAAATATCGCCAAGGTCGCGTTGTCAGCTTCTAGAGTCAGTCTTGGGAGGTTCAATCAATCAACCCGTCGCTCCAAAATAAACTCACACACTACGATGCGCCAATCTTAACAACAAAGCTTCAACGTTGTAATACCAGCCATGGCCCAGAACGGCAAGCCCCGGACCAAGGAACGCGATCTCGCCGGGGTGGAGGCCGTAGACTACGCTGGCGCCGCCGGCGGCTTAACAAACGGCGATGGCAACGGCAACGGCAACGAAAACGGACACGGAAACGGGGACACCTCCACTTCTCCATATCTAGCAACTACCTTTGCATCGCCGCACTTACTCCGCGACGCGCTGCGGGCGAACGGCAGGACAGAACTGGACGGGAACGGGTCTGGCACCACGAGCGAGGAGGACTACGACGACCTCGCCAGCCCGCCTCTCACCGTCCTCGTCCCTCAGAAACCCGCCAGCGCCATGAGCAGCAGCACCAGCAGCAATGGGTCCGGCCCCAGCCGCCGACACCCGCTGCACTCGGAGACGTCAAGCTCAACAACCCTCAGCGACGAGCTCTCGCCCCTGAAAATTAGCACCGCCACCACCACGAAGAAGAAAGCAAACGGCATCGTCATCTCGACCAACGACGCGGCCGTCCACGACGTGGTGCGCCGCAGCCTGCAGCACGCGCGCGACTCGTCGGCGCAGGGCGGGCGCGCCGCCGCCGGGGTGCGGCGGGGCAAGTTCAGCGACCTGGTCTTCACGCGCAAGTTCTCGACGTTCGACCGGCAGAACCTGGACGCGGCCAACAGCCCGTTCCACGGCTTCTTCACGCTGTTCTGGATGGGCATGTTCCTGTTCATGGTCAAGATCGCGGCGGACAACTGGAAGAAGCACGGCAGCCCGCTCGGGACCAACGAGATTATGAAGACCATGTTCAGGAGGGACGTGTTGGTTATGTTGGCGGCGGACGGGGTCATGTGTGGTGTCACGGGCGTGAGTTGGTTGCTGCAGCGGGCGATTAGGGCTGGGTATGTCGATTGGGATCGGACGGGGTGGATTTTGCAGAATGTGAGTTTTTCTTTTTCGTGATTTCGGTGTTAAAAAGGGGTGCTTTAGAGGTGTGGTGGGCGATGCATGCTGATTATCGTGGCAGATCTGGCAGACAATGTTCTTTGCTGGTGTGGTTGGGATCACGCTGTTGCGGGACTGGCCGTGGACGCATACCGTCTTCTTCGTGATGCACGGCATGGTCATGCTCATGAAGCAGCACTCGTACGCCTTCTACAACGGCTACCTGTCCTCGGCTTACAAGAAGCGAGCCCACTTGCTCTCTACGCTGAAGCAGCTGGAGCACGTCGACCCAGTCAGGTCGCCGTCGCAGACCGAGCCGCCCGTGTCTGCCATATCGACAGACCACCTCGCGCACATCCCCTCGGCCCACGAGTACAAGGAGCGGCGCCAGTCCATCTCACACGAGAAGGACGACGACATCAGCCGCATCGCGGCGGCCATCAGCTCCAACGAGCCGCTGGACGAGGAGCAGGTGCAGGTCTTTGAGCGGATCCTCAAATGGGAAGTCGACGCGCTGTCGAGCGAGCTCAGGGGCAAGGCGAGCACGGCAGACGGCGCATACCCTAACAAGCTCACGTACATCAACCACTACGAGTTCATCCTGCTCCCCACGCTGGTGTACGAGCTCGAGTACCCGCGCTCCAACTCGATCAACTGGTACTACGCGGCGGAGAAGATGGCGGCCTGCTTCGGCGTCATCTTCGTCATGATCATGATCTCGCAGGCCTTCATCTACCCGGTCGTCGTGGAGACGGTGCGGCTGAAGGAGGCGGGCATGCCGCTGGCCGAGCGGTTCCAGCAGTTCCCGTGGATGATGTCGGACCTCATCTTCCCCTTCATGATGGAGTACCTGCTTGTGTGGTACCTGATCTGGGAGACCATCCTCAACTTCCTGGCCGAGCTGACGTACTTTGCCGACCGCAGCTTCTACGACGCCTGGTGGAACTGCGTCAGCTGGGACCAGTTCGCCCGCGACTGGAACCGGCCGGTGCACAATTTTTTGCTGCGTCATGTTTACCATTCCTCGATCAGCGCGATGAAGTTGAACAAGCACACGGCGACGCTGGTTACTTTTTTCCTGTCGGCGTGTGTGCACGAGTTGGTCATGTGGTGCATCTTCAAGAAGCTGAGGGGGTATCTGCTTGTGCTGCAGATGTGTCAACTGCCGGTGAGTTTCTTTTTCTTCTTTTATTTCTCTTTTCTTTTTTCCCATGGCTTGCTGCGCCTCCCCCTCCGCCCCCCGACTTTTAATCGCCGCAAGGTTCGTTTGCTGATATTTGATGACTGCCCGTTGTAGTTGGTGAGGCTCAGCAGGACAAAGTGGCTCCGAAACAAGCAGACGCTGGGAAACATGATCTTTTGGCTGGGCATCTTCACGGGGCCCAGCATGCTCTGTAGCCTGTATCTGATCTTGTGATTGGATTTGCGATTGACGACAGCACGCGGGCAGGAAAAACCATAGATATCTTGGATCAATTACTTACTTTAGGTACGCACCACTTTTGTACTCTGTTGAGAAAATGCAACTCTGCCAAGGATCGAATTCCTGCCATCTCATGTCAGCGTCGATGTGGTTCAGAATCAGGGGCCAACAAGCGGCACGGCAAGCCTTCAAGTGCGCCCGGGTTCTCCGCAGAATCCGAGCGAAGACTTGGCTGACACAAAGGAACCCGTGGGCTGACAGGCAGCCAATCAGCTCTCCCAGAAAAATGGGCTCTGTTTACTCCTTGGCGCCCTCCAAAGTGTCCAGCTCTCTCCCCGGAGCCCGGAAGCGATTCTTTCCACCAGCTGCCCAGCGAGTGGCCCCAGCAGGTCGTACCTGACCTGACCTGAGCTTCCCCGAGGGCCAAGCCAAAACTCCCAGGGCATCTCCGTCACATTCAGCACCCGACCACCAACAATTCACTTTAGCTCCTTCACCTCAACCACCACCAATCTGGGCTTCTGACCTATTCACCGCGCTTCAACCACTGCGTCTTGCACCCCCATAAAATTACCCCCGTCTTCTGCTTGGGAGCTGCCAAGACTTCCAGCCAGACACCGTTTGCGCCCACCTGCTGCTTGCGCCTTGTCGTTGACGTTGACATCCAGCTGAGGGTCTTGGCTCGCTTTGCCACTGTCACGTCCCCCCCCCAGCACACACTTTCTCCCGCGCGGTCAAATTTCCATTCCCCATTCACTTCACCTTCCCCCCCAAAAACTTACCTCCAGCAATCAACAAAAATGTCTCGCGGCGGAACGACGCTTTACGTGACCGGCTTCAGCCACGGTACGCGCGCGCGCGACCTCGCGTACGAATTCGAGCGGTACGTCTTTTGACACACCACGGCGATGACCCGATCGATCATCGGCTTCGAGAACGATCCTCGGTCGCCTTCCTCTCCTCCGTCCCCCTCCGTCACTCCTCCTTCTTCGTCGTCGAACCCCTCCCACCCTCGCTGCGTCTCCTATGCGTCTCGTCTCCTATCTCCATTCATCTCGCCCAAAAGAACCGCCTCCCGCCGTCACGTCGGCGCATCCTCGATCCCGTTCGAGGCTCTCGCCCTCGCGCCCTTGTCCATTTCCTCCTCCTCCTCCCTGCGATCGAGCGGTCGGCGATAACCTATTTTCTCATACGAGGGGCGAGTCTCTTTGCCGCGTCTGGGCAGCTGCTCCGAGCTTAGCAACGCGCGCCAGCATACAAAGTCCTAAATATCTGAATAAGAACACACGCTGTGGGGTGCATAGACGCTGACAATGTCGATGTAGCTATGGCCGTCTGGTCCGCTGTGATATCCCGGCTCCCCGCTCGGCGAGTAGTCGACTGTATGTCCCCTTTTGCCTTCAGCGGGTCCGCAACTAAGGTTCTAATCAGCAGCTCTAGCTTCGCCTTCGTCGAATACGAGGATCGCCGCGATGCCGACGACGCTTATCACGACATGCACAACAAACGTATCGGCCGTGACGACGTCCTGAAGATCGAGGTGAGCCGCCTGCCTAATTTTCTTTTTCCGTGAGCCAATGCCATCATACTAACAGCATACCAATAGTGGGCGCGTACACCCCCCTCGGCATCCTGGCGCTTCGATCGCAACGATCGTGACGCCCGCGCGCCCCGTCGCTCCTCCCCGCGTCGCCGCTCCCCTAGCCCGCGTCGTAGCACCCGCGATTACTCGCCCAGGAAGGACGAACGCCGTGACCGCGACACCCGCGACCGCGACCGCGATTACGACCGTGATCGCCGCGACACTCGCGAGCGCTCTCGCAGCCCTGATCGGTAGGCTTCATGTCGAATACGGTTTGATCATGTCCCGGTTGCTGACTGATCTTTCACAGCGAACGCGACCGTGACGTCAAAGACGAACGGGACCGCGATGATCGTGAGCCCCGCCGCGAGAACGGCACGAACGGTGACGATAGAAAGGGTACGCATGCCCCAGTCGATGACTTCCAGCACGCCTACGTTGCGTACTGACAACATGCAGCCGTCGATAGCCCTGAGCGACCGGCCCACGATGATCTTGATATCGCCGAATAGCTGTCGATGATTGTGTCGTAAACCGGATCGGCGTCTCTATGGGGGTATTTGGACTTTGGCGCACTAATATCACGGTACTGGCTGTAAGAACGTTTGACTGTGGCTCTTTATTCTTTCTCCTCGTCTGGCGGACTACTGATGTTGAGTGCTTGCGCGCTCAACGTTTCTCATCTACGACATCGATTTTTCTCTAGTTTCGAATCGGTCGGAACGGATTTCGGGTACCCCTCGGTGTGTCGGAAACAATATCTCCTCAACGGCGGGTTCACAGCGATTAGACAAAAAGAAGGAGAGACACCGTTTTGAGTTGCGAGCGAGACGGCCCATTCGACCGCGAGCGTAACAGCAATGGCCGGACGATGCTCACTTTCTTTTTCTTTTACTTTTCTTTTTTCTCTCTTTTTTTGTTGACCAGCGCGTCTTTTTCTTGTTACTCTTTTTTCTTTGGGCGCGGCTACCAGGAAAAAAAGTGACTAGAGAAATTCGATTTAGATAGCAGCAATGGTAGGATGAAGATGCTTTACTAAAGAGGGTAAAACCGTCGATCCTTGCGTGTGCGTGTGCGGGTGCGGGTTATGTTTCCAGGTTGTTGTCGTGCATGAAGCTTGAGCGAGGGCGGGACGCTGCCGGGAGATGGTTATCCGCCAAGCGCCTGTCGTCACTGCATCGTGTGGAGGTTGCCTTACGCGATGTAGGTTAGGTGCGGGAGATGCTGTGTCTGGAGTGCTTGCAGTGCCGGCCAGTTGACGTTACTATGTTATGTATGTGTGTATGTACCTGACATGAACGAGGCTGACTGGTCATGGTTGCGGCCGTCTCTTACTGGACGATCATGAGGGTTGTGAGTAGCTGGCTTGACCAGCGCACCTCAGCTTGGACACGCTGTCTGGTTATGCGCTCGGTTTCTCATCATATTATCGATGGTATGGATCCTCGATGGTGGTTATTGTGTTTTGAGGCTGAGGGGGGATCCGAGGACCGGTTTCTTGGGTGCGGAGGAGTGGGATTGGAATGTACTGGTTTTGCATCATCATATCATATCATCTCTAGGAAGTCGCTGGTCAAATCTTTTACGGGTTACTTGGTTGGGTATTATTGATTCGAGGAGGAAGCTGGTGCGGTATTTGTATCTAGGCATGTTAGGAGACAGCCGAGAGAATGGCGCCATTTTGCTGTGTGTATGTGTGTGTGCGTGAGTGAGTGAGTGAGATGGCGATTTTTGGAGATTGGACGGACTGGTGGTGATGGTGGTGGTGCCTTCCGATCTGCTCCGTGTTGCAGATCCCGAACGAGGGGCTCCCCCGCCGGTCTGTCGGCGGATCGCTCGGCTTCGGCTTTTGTCGGGGTAGCTGCGGGATATGCTTTGCTTGGGATGGGGATGGGATGGGATGGGATGCATGCATTGCATTGTATTGTAAGTGGGACTCGTCTTGTTGGTTGGGGTACAGTATATGGTTAGGTGGCTTATCTTGGGGTTGTTTTCGAGTTTTGGGTGTATCATGGTCTACTAGTGTAGGCCGTATCTTGTTCAAGATGGATATAATTACTTCCATCAGGGAGTAGGAACGCATGCGGTGAACATGTTGAACGGCGGCATTTGGTATTTTACGAGTCAGAGCTGCATCGTGCGTCACATGTGTGCTGCTGAATATATGCGTGTCTTGGACATGGAAGGCAGTGCCGGGGAGTGGCAGGTCAGACAGGTACCTAAAGTCAGCTCAGTCAGGGCTGACAGTTCATCTTATTAGCCAACCTCGAGCCTGGAAAGGGACGGGAGGGGTTCAGTGGAGGTTTGTTCCATTGACGCGGCGGGAAGCTGTTCAGCCCCATTCCCGATAGCGAGAGGCATGAGCTATATCTGATTTAAACCACTTCATTAAACCGATCGGTACCTAGGCTGGAGTCAAGGTTATCTGCAATGTCCGTACTTTGATAGGAAATCTCTCTCTCTCTCTCTCACTCTCTCAAAAGTCGGTATCGATATCCAACCCGCCTAAAAAGAACAAACGTGCCGACCGGCCGTTGCAAAACTTTCTTTCAGCCCATACCTTAGCTACGGGCTCAATAAGCCATCAGCAAGCAACCTACCCGACACTATACCTAGGCTCCCAACCCGCCTCACCTTGCCGCAGCCTGCGCCTTGTTTTATTGTTGTCTGGAAACCTGGAAGGTACTCGGTCCAAGGTCGGTACGTACCTGCCTGTACCGACCGCTTCCCGCCTGCCCGCTGTGCGCCTGCCCTGCCCGCCTCTCCCTTGTTCAGATTTTTCGTCATCCTGGGATTTGGGGATGGAACTGACCCCAGCCAATCCCCAAAGGCCACACGGTCCTCGTTCAAGCTCCCTCCGACACCAGCAACCGCAACAGTCATCCGGACGGATTCCAAAATTCACAATTACAAGCCTCCACCTCGGCCTCCACATTCACCTCCCGATTTGACAAGGCGTCCCTCGTGCACCGCTATCCTATCGTTCACCCAAACTGCCCTACATACTTTTTTCCTGTCTTGACCTCTGCAGAGTCCGCGTCGCAAACTGGAAGCGCCCGTCATTTTTTTGTTCCCAGCCCTGTGTACCTACTTAGCTTTGACGCCAGCCAGCCAGCCAGCCTGCCAGCCCTCGACCAACCAATCGGTCTTGAATAGCGAAAACATACACGCCACACCTACATACACGCAGCACCCGTATGCGACAGGGAGAACCAAGACCAGCATGTCGGCCACCTCCCTTTTGAGCTCCCATCTATAAACGACCACCTACCTATCCTCTACCGCGATCCGATCCGATCCTCCCTCTAGAACTAGACACTACAACATCGAACATCTTGCTACCAGGACGACAACCTTCTTTGATCGCCGCTACATAACTCAAAACTCATCCGGACACCACATGCACCTGGAATGCGCGCAGCCTTGACCAGCGACGACCTATCATCCCCATACCTTCCCGACCACGACGACCGCTTCCGCGAGCCTTGCTTTGCAAGCAAGACCCACCGCGACGTGCTGACCTCGAAACTCGACCTGGATTCTCTGTTGTTTGATCCTTCATAATGTCGGCTGTACGTTCCATGCCCGCGCTCGTGCCCGCCTGCCTGCCCTTCCCCCCCCACCCCCCCTCCTCTCTCTATGTTGCGTCTCACGAGCAATTGGTCCATCCACGGAGATACCGGCAGCACCATTACATCAACTAACCCATACTCAAGGCGCCGTCGCCCCAGGCGCAACAACCCAGCAATGCCTCGACAACAGCAACACACGACCTCGCAGCAGCGGCAACGAAGACACCCCCGCCCCCCACCGAGAAACTGACGCCGGTCGAGCACTTCCGCGGCGCCATCTCGCAACCGGTAGTGGCAGCCTTCTGCGCCGGCGGCGTCGCGGGCGCCGTCTCGCGCACCGTGGTGTCGCCGCTCGAGCGCCTCAAGATCCTATTCCAGGTCCAGAGCGTCGGTCGCGACGCCTACAAGCTCGGCGTCGGCAAGGCGCTGATGAAGATGTGGAAGGAGGAGGGCTGGCGCGGCTTCATGCGCGGCAATGGCACGAATTGCATCCGCATTGTGCCCTACTCGGCGGTGCAGTTTGGGAGCTATAATTTCTACAAGAGGGTGGGTTCTTTTCCTCTGGCTCTGGGAGCTGTGGTGGTGGGCGGGCGATGCGCTGGACACAGATGGGAACCACAGGTGGGAGAGAACGGAAGGGTTGGCTGACATCTCGCGCAGAGGCTATTCGAGCGACACCCAGGCGACTCGCTGACACCGCTGATGCGGTTGACGTGCGGCGGCATGGCCGGCATCACGTCCGTCACATTCACATACCCGCTGGACATCGTGCGGACGCGGCTCTCGATCCAGTCGGCGTCGTTTGCTGAGCTCGGCGCAAGACCCCAGCGGCTCCCCGGCATGTGGGAGACCCTCTTGGTCATGTACAAGACAGAAGGAGGGTTCGCGGCGCTTTACAGGGGCATTGTGCCCACGGTGGCAGGTGTAGCACCATATGTACGTGTGGGACATGAAGGAGACCGGGTGGAGCAGCAGGGCAAACAGCTAACTCGAGACACAAGGTCGGCCTGAACTTCATGACGTACGAGTGGATGCGGCAATACCTGACGCTCGACGGCGACCAGAACCCCAGCGCAGCTAGGAAACTGCTTGCTGGTGCGGTATCGGGCGCCGTTGCGCAGACATGCACATATCCATTGTGAGTTTGCCCCAGCGAGACCGGGTGGGTGCTGCAGTTCGGTTTGCTAACCGATCTTGAAACAGCGATGTGCTACGACGCCGGTTCCAGATCAACACCATGTCGGGCATGGGGTACCAGTACAAGTCGCTCACCGACGCGGTCCGCTCCATCATCACCCAGGAGGGCGTCAAGGGCATGTACAAGGGCATCGTGCCGAACCTGCTCAAGGTCGCGCCCAGCATGGCGTCGAGCTGGTTGAGCTACGAGATCTGCCGTGATTTCTTCATCAGCTTGAAGCCGGTGGAGGAGGACCCTCTTCTGCGGTAGATTGGTCCCATCGTCCGGCGATGCCTACAGCAGACAGTCATGGCTGGAAAACAAAATGAAGAAAAAAGAAAACCCTTAATCTACTCGCATTACCTACCTACAGAACCTCGCAGTCAACATCCTTCATCGGGATACAAGCATGCGTTGTTGAACAACAATATATCATGCACTCCGACTTACCTAGAAGTCCATACCGAACAAACGCGGGCTCTATCTCATTATCCGACATGACTGGGCACGGTCAGGATTGTTAACGAAACAGACGGACGGACGAGAGGACTGTCAGTCAGACTCGTGTGTGAAACAAACAGGCTAGAAAAATATTAGACTCAAAAGATCAGTATCGCTTCCCCAGCAAACTCACCAACTTATCCAACCCATAACCCGTTGGACCATCCCTTCACAAACGCCACCGCAACATCATCAGCTCTGGCGTTTTTTTATCACTGGGAAACGACATGGTAAACGACGATACCCCCTTACGCACACACACATACACACACAGCGGGCGTCTGGAGAATTTTTGTGCGACTCTATACTACATGGGATACTTATTCTTGCTTTCGTATTGTAAATATACATGATTTGTTTTCCCCCTTACAGTGCTTTCCGCGACTCTTGATGTCGTCGGGGCACTTACCTGGATTATTGCTGATATCTATCTATTCACTTTATACATGGCATCATCGGGGTTTGTCTGGTTTGATTTTATTTTCTCCTACTATCCTAGGAGAACGGAGGAGGTTGATGGGATAATTACGACCGCGGCATGGGGACGGAGTGGTATTCATTTTTCCTCGCCTTGTTTTCTATCTTTCTCTTTTGCGTCTGTCGTGTGAGTTGTTTGGTTTATTCCTCTACATTGGACGTTTTAGCGACTCTTTTTTATTTTATTTTATTTTATTTGCATGGTACGGAGGGACGTAACTTACCTACTGTGGGGGGGAGACAGGAAGAGACAGGAGAAACGCGAAAGAGAAGAGGAGAGTGGAAAGAATACCCTTGTATTAAACCGAACGGCATAAACTATGAAGATTACACGAGCGTGTACTGGGCTCCGTCGTGTTGATGTTCATCTGCAGTGTTGCGTCTACACAATATGTTTGGTGAGTAGGGGACAGCGTGCATCGCATGCTCCTCGGGCCTGGGTTGTGAATCGCGGGATGTTGTTTGTCGTCCCCTTTCCCCCCCCCCCCCCCGCATTCGTCCCATGTTTCTTTCAATGAGAGCCCAATTCAGCGACTGTTTAGGCTAGCCCCCACCAAGGTTTCCCGTCCCCCGTCCGTCCCGTCTCTGCAAAACCAGGTCGGTCAGCTCGTCAGTCAGTCATAGGGGACTTAAAACTAGACGAGGAGATAGTCGCATGTTTGCCCGTGCTTTCGACAAATATTTCGGCATGCAGAGTGTTGGTCCTGTTCTTCATTTTGTGCGTGAAGACGGGAATTGCGGTAGCTATTGACTGCAGTGGCTGCTGACGGGGCGAAGAGAAAATACCAATGGGATGATAACGAGAAAGAGCAGTAAAGAATAGTTGACAAAACAAACTACGACCTAACCTCGAATGCGCTGACTTGAAACATATAAGCTTATGTATGCTAAAGGGAAAAAAGCCCAAAAAAAAAAAAAGAAAGGTCCTACCCGGAATCGAACCGGGGTTACCGGAAGTGGTTGCTCCTTCGTTGAGAAGGGGATATTCAGAATCCGATGTGATAACCGCTACACTATAAGACCGTTGGGAATGTGAATAAGGAAGTAGATTGCTCCTTGCTTTGTTGTGTGTCCTCCTTAGATTGTTTGCCCTATCAACCCTCGTCTGCTTTCATTGTTTGTGTTTGTACCCACTTTGGGTCCATGTGTTGCGGATCACTTGCGGAGATCTGGGTGGGTGGGTGTTGTGAATGCATGAGCTTGTAGAAAGGGGGGGGGCCTTGTGGGGACGAGGATGGATATGTGATGAACATTGCTGAAGAAATTCACAAGGCCAAAGGGAGAAGTTGGTATGGTGATGCCCTGTGGTAGTGTGTTTCACCTCGTCACAGTGATGTGGTGTGGTGTACAAACATCCCGCCTATCTATACAATGTTATACAACGGCCTCCCGTGAGTTTCCTTCCCTGACGCGAGTGCCCTGTTCCTTTTCAACATGTGACACTGTAGGTATCTATCTTATGTACAGCTTGACTATCTATCGCGGTTGATACCTGCGTCGAGCACATCAAAACTCGATATCGTCAATCGTGACATGCCCCTTCCTCTTGAGCGCGACAAAGAACGATTCCCGCGATTCCTGTTGATGAGATATACGTGAGTAAGCAGGACCCCATCAACAATATTCGTTGTGTTTTTTGAAGAGCAAGTCTCGATGTATGGATTTACTGGCAGGTAGCGGGCCGAGGAGGTCACTTACACTCCGAGACGACTCGGGCTTCTCGCGATGCACCTTGGCAAACATCTTCTTGAGCGCGTTCTCAAACGCCTTGTCCTCGGAGCCCTGGTAGAACTTGCACACAAAGTGCCCGCCCGTCTTGAGCGTGTCGCTGGCGAAGGACAGGGCGGCCCTGCAGAGGTCCTGTGCACGGGTGAGTGACCAGGTTATGTAGGTAGACTGTCTTGTGATGATCGCACAGCACAGGGACAGACTTGACTGGATTGTCGAGACTATGGTCGGTTGGTTAGAGGGGGAAAAAAAGAAAGGTGAAACCCTACCATGCTCCCTGCGTGGTCTCGGAAGGCTATGCCGCTCGTGTTCATCATCCTACGATAGGGGTTACTCAAACTGTTGATGGAAAACCCGGAGGTCTGGGGCCAGGGTGCTGACATGTCGCTGAGAACCACCTGCAGTGACGCGCAATGAACATGTCGGGGTTCCAGTCAGCTTTATGTTGAGTAGCACAAAAGCCATGGGAAAAGGGGTCCGGGAAAAAACGCACATCTACCAGCCGCATCTTCTTCTTCTCTTTTGCTTCATCTGATGCACTAGGCTCCGTCTTTGCTGTCCGCTTGTTGGTCTCGCTCTCGAGATCGCTATCGTGTGCAGCCATCCGTTCCAGATCGATGTAACTTGGGCGATCGACGACCTCTTCCTCCCTTTCAGCCGGGCTCTTACTGTCCTGGTCTGGTGTCAACTGTGAGTGCACGCCGTCACCCTTCTCCGCAGAAGCAGCCTGAGCCGCAGGCACATCTTCAGCTTCACTCTCTCCCACCGTAGCAGCCTCAGCAGCCTCGGCCTTCCTCAGCGCCAGCACCACCTCCCTCCTCCGCTCCGCGTCGGTCAAGAACTGCTTGACCAGCGCCTGCACGTTAGGCGAGAGGAAGTTGCCCTGGATGGCGCTCACGCCCTTGGGCGGCTGGGCGGGGAGGATGTCGATGCCGACGACGCGGCCATCGGGCTTGGTGCGCTCCAGCGCGACCTGCGACCAGCTGCCGGGCGCGAAGCCGAGGTCGACCACCACCTGGCCGCGCTTGAAGAGGTGGTGCTTGGCGTCGACCTCGAGCAGCTTGAAGGCGGCGCGCGACTTGAGGCCCTGCACGCGCGCCTCGCGGGCGAACATGTCGTGGCCCTGGCGCTGCTTCCATCGCGAGTTGGACGACGACGACGACGACGACGGACGGGACTGGCTGAGTTGTAGGTGCAGCTGTGGTGGTGAGGGAATGTGTTTATTGGGCGTTGCGCGTGCGGGTGTGAGTGAGTGCGATGGGTTGTGTGGTCGTATTAATGAAAATGATGATGAGATGAGCCGCCTGGCTGGTTGGTCCCTGAAACTCCTGGTCAAGCTCGAGCTCCAGCAGCCCGTCTCAATTGCGACGACATGGACAGCCAATGCCAGACGACGACACGGCACCCGCGCCGTCCGGCATTGTGCCGGCATAGATGCAAATGAAGATGAAAATAAAACCCGTGTGTCAATGCATGTGAGTGAAAGAGGTGCAGCGTCTCCAGTCTCCAGCAGGTGTTTTAGGGTCTTGGTGAGTGATGGCTGGATGGGTGAGACGTGAGACGTCGAGCTGGTGAAATGACCCTGTATCGAAATTTCATGTAAATGAAATCCATGGTTGTTGTCCATGCTCGGCTAGTTGCATAGCCCGGCGTGGGACATGGGCTGAGGGGCATAAATCGCAATACCTGGTAAAATGCATCACACCCCTTGCCTGCCCCTCCAATAGGGAAAGGGGTAAAAACAATACGGCGCACCAGGTGCCCTATATCCGTGACCAGAGTGCAGCTTCTGTCTCCTTCAAATGTCAAGAGTCCATGACGAGCAACACATGTATCACGAAGAGAGCAAGTTAAAGCATGGAAAAGCAATGAATGCGTACTGTTGTTTTCGCTGACTGAACAAATATGTTCCCATCAAGATATGCCATCTATCGCTGTGTGAAGAAAAATCCCCCAAAAAGAAAACAAAAGCACAATTGACCTCAACTCAAACCTGGCTGTACGACTCGCTTCTTCTCCTCAATTATAAAGTCAATTCCATATCCCATCTAAAACATCATCTCCGCCATTTCCCACCCGGCATGAAGCACGCGGTATTCATGCCGAGTGCCGCCTTCTCAAAGCACGAAATGCTTTCTCCGCTTCTTGGTAGTCCGGAAATGGTTCTGTAATTGACCGCGGGTCTAGAGCATTACTTTTCTCGGCTGCAGGTTCATTCTACTCTCCTCCATTCTGAACACCCTCACCCGCCTCCGGATTTGTTTGTCGTTCTGCAGCCGGAGGAGCCGGAGTTGTCAAAGGCTCGGCTGGCAGTTCTGGAGTTGTCGTAGTAGAGCTCCCGGTCGGCAATGCGCCTGTCATAGTAAAACCCTGTGTTGGCTCTGTGGTTGGCCCAGTAGAGCTCTCGGCTGGCACTGCGCCCAGCATAGTATGGCCCTGGGCTGGCTCTCCGGTTGCTGGGGCGCAATTCTGTGATGGCTGTGTATTTGGCGTAGCAGAGCTCTCAGCTGGCTTTTTGGGAGGAGTAGAGTCGCTGTACTCCACTTCGTCACTGTACAGACCGGGCCAGCCATATCTTTTGCGTGTAAAGCCCGCTTTTTCGCCGGGCGCTGGCTGCGTGGTGGTCGTGGTCGAAGTCTGGGCTTGCGGTGCTGTAGTTGTGGCAGAGCTCTGCGCGGACTGTGCGGTTCCTGTCTTGGAGCTTTGTGCTGGCTGTTTGGGATCAGTAGAGTTGATGCCCTCGCGGTCTGAGCATCGCTGGCATTTGCGGTCACCACTTTGGCGTGCAGCCTTTTTCTGGCCAGCTGCTGGCTGTGTTGTTGTTGTTGTTGTTGAAGACGAGGTCTGGGCCGGCGTTTCGCCTACCGTTTGAGAGTTACTCGCCTCGCGTTGTAAACACTTCTGACATCTATAACAGTCTGGTTCGCTTGTATCTTTATTCTGCACGGCTGCTGGCTGTGGCATTGCTGCAGAAGGGCTTTCGGTGGGCGGTTCAGTATGAGCTGCTTTGGTAGCAGTGGCTGGAGGGGCAGTTTTGGCGGCAGGGACAGGAGGAGCGATGGCAGAATTGCGGGTTCGAGGTTTCGAAATCAGGATTGATTCCCACATTGTCAACTCCTTCTTCATCTTCTCTGTCAGCTTTGCAAGACGATCCGAGATTTTCTCCCACTTCTTCAACTTGTCATCATCTGATCTCGACTGCCAGAACCTCTTTTTGATTGGAATCCCTCTCCTGTCAGTGATCCCTTCCGGAGGAATTTTAGAGTCCTTGCCTTGGGTTTTCCTGGCGAGCAATTCCAATGGGTTCAGAGGATACGTCGTAGTGTCTGGGTTGCCCCGTTGCCCATGGTCAGTCGCTGGCGTCGTCTCTGTTGTCACATTGTGCGCGCGCCCCCGGCCCCGAGCCGCTACCTGAGCCGATCCTGGATTTGGAGCCTGTGTGGTCTTCGCGGTAGTTGTTGGTACGCTGGCATTGCCTTGGGGCTCTTCCTGTATCGTATCTAAATCAGGGGGTGGCGTGGTATGCGTGGTGGCTCTGGATGCGTCGTTCCTGCCTTGAGTCGTCCCCTGCGTTGATTCTTGACCAGGAGCTGTTGTGGTCTGTGTGGAAGCTGCAGGCTCGCTTCTCCCGCCTTCGGTCTTTTTCTGCACCAGTGCTGCGCTGCCGGGGGGGAATACATCATTAGACGGGCTGCCACTTTCGGGCATGTCGTCCTCACTTTGAGTCTCTCCCTGTGTTTGTCTGGAAATAGATGTGGAGGTGTCCGCTGCATTGCCTTGCTGCGTCGACGGTCCTGGATCAGAGGATTGCGCTTGAGATACTGGTTGTGGTTCTAGTTCTGACCCCAACCGCGTGACAGAAAGTTGGGGAACTTTGCGATGTTGGCCGACGGTGAAAGGAAATACAAGAGGTGCAATCCTCCGAGGTGTTCTCATTATATTCGGATACGTGGTGGTGGGGTTGTTGAGTGCTAAGGCCTTGTCGTGTGTTTGTGACAATGAGCAATTGCGTGTAGGTCCTGGTGTTGCTGGATAGTCCTCGTTTGAATATACGCTCTCAGAATATTGGGAAAGGTGTACAGAATCGCGACTGCTCTGAGGTTCAACAGCCTCGGTGGCCTGGGCAGCTGCTTCTGACGCCGAGCCTCGGCGGCTAGGCTGTGGCAATGACCGCCCGTCATCGTCATCGCCAGAGTACACGCCGTCGGTGTAGTCAGAGGACTCTCGAGACTGGCCTGTATGAGGCGGAGTCCGAGAAGAAGCATCGTTTGCCCCCGCGCGGTTCTTGTCTGCTGCCTCGTCGGCGCTGGCTGAAGTCTCGCTGTCGTTGTCCCAGCCCGGATGAGTCCCGTTCACGGTGGTGATCACTCGATAGCCGTCCCCGTAAGCCATGGCGAGCCATGGGTGGAAAGTGGAGAAGTCGTATTTCTAAGGCGGACTGCCCCGACGCCCTTCAAATGTCATGGCCAGCTCATGCTCATAGAGCGCTCCATCTCGAATCGGCACCCCTCTGCCGCTGGCAAGGTACTCGTTATAGTCGTTCAGAATCGCGCACCTGGAGCAAATCCGGTGGGGGTCGTGTTCCTTGGAGCAGCTTAGTTCCAATGGGCGGAGTCGCAGTTTGGCGAACGATTCAACCCGATGTACCGACATGCACTTGCAGCAAAGCCACCGTAATGGCAGCGTGCGCCGTATATCGATGCTGGCCCCATCGAACCGCTTGAATTTGTAACCAGTGGCATTCACAAAGTGGCATTGCTGGCATGCTACATGTATTTCGTGCTCGTTTCGTAGACTGTGCCCACAATGCTCAACCTCTCGCGGGAAAGGGGGTCTAAGTGCACCGTCGTCAATGCGCAACGGAGTAATGTACCCACATTTGCAGCAAGACCATGAGACAGGAACGGCCATGGGGTCGGGAGTTGGCGGCTCCATTCGGACGACGTCGTGTAGAGAGAGCGTGTTTGTTCCTGAAAAGAATGGTATGCTGTGCAGGGGAAGATGTTTTCAGCTAAAAGGATGATGCGGAATCGATAACGAGGGGGCGGTCTGGGGCTTTCGTCCAGGTGTCTGCTGAATGTCGAGGAGGATGAAAGTTGGTGGAATGATTTCCAGGTTCCAGTCCTCTAGCTCGACTGTGCACGACGACGGATGCTGCACTGCACCTTCCTCCTTGGATAGTTGCTGCCACGCAGGACGGAAAGGGAAGCCACATCACTCAGGTTGGAAGCCGCATCGTTCCCGGTCCTGTGCAGATCGACCAAGGAAAAGCAAACGACTTTTCAGCAAAGGCAAGAAGCAAGCGGGATTGAAATTGTAGGTACTCTTGCTCAGAATCCAGGTATTTAGATACCCGCGGGCCCCTACCTAACCAACCCAAGCTCATGCCCACGCTCCCATCCATCCCTTCTCCTTCCTCCCAAACCCATCCCAAACCCATCCCAAACCCTCCCGGAAGAAAGTGACGCCCAACACCAAGAAAAGCAAACGCCAGAAATGCAATTCCATATCCTAACCCATCTACCCGTATCCTACACAGTCAAGCAGAGAGAGAAAAGATAAAAAGAAAAAGAAAAGACAAGCTGCACTCGCTATGCCAAGAAACTAGCATTGACACCTCTGCGGTCTCGCTTGAGAGGAGAGAAGCTTGCTCCGAAGGCGCTCTTGGCCCCTCCCAATGCTGCAACTCTGCCCACGCCGCGGGCAGCGTTGAGTCCGGCCTTGGGTGGCCGCTTGGCCGCGACTGTGACGCGCTCGCCCTCATCTTCTTCAAAGATGGTCGGCTTGTTTGAAGTGCCGAGCAGTTTCCGCTTCTTTTTCTTGGGCTCTGCCTCTAAGCTGATGGTGCTGACACCGTTCGTCTGCGGCTCCGACGTCTTCGTCTTCGACTCAACAGCCCTTGTCGGTTCGGCCCCTTCCATTGACCGGTTCTCCTGGCCTGGGTTGACCACTGCCTCCTCTGCCTCCTCCTCTGCCAAGCTTTCAAGCGTTGTCTCAGCGCGGGCTGTTTTGCTGCCTCGCGCCGCCAGGTTCTTCTTTACTGACGATTCGGCAAGAGGCGCGGCCTTTGGCCTGCCGCGGGGCTTCTTCTCGTTTGCCTTTGAAGGCTTGGACGACGAGCCCGTTGCTTGTGGTTTCGTGGGGGGTGAATCACCATCGACATCTACCGCGGCTGTCATGGTGGCGTCTTCTGCGCCACGGACCTGGAACAGAGGCAGCGCCCTGGTAGGGTCATCCCCGCGAAACTTTGCGCCAGACTTGGGCGAACCGTCGGCCAAGTTGATTGTCTTGTTTAGGAATGGCGTGATGGAGAACGTGGACTTCTCCCCTAGGGTTGACTCGAAGCCTCTCTTCTTAAGAGGACGCTTTGGCCGGTCATCCGTGTTGCTCGGGGTGTGAAGTACATCCTCCAGCGCTTCCTCGGCGCTCCTCTTCTTCTTTGCGGGCCCCTTTGCAGCCGCCTTCTTGACAGGGACTGTCATTGTTCGAGCGGCCGGAATTGTGACTGAGTGCTCCCGTGCCTGCTCCAGATCAGCCTGGGCTTGTTTCAGCTCTTGCTGCACCTCACGTAGCTTGGCCTTGGACTTGGCCAGCTTCTCATTAGATGCTTCTTGCCGGGCCTCGGCCTCAGCTTCAATCTGTCCATTCTCCTTGAGGAGCCGGTCCTTCTCCTTCTTCTCCTCCTTCAATGCCTTCTCCTGCTCAGCCAAGGTCTGCCTAAGTTGGTCAACCTCGGCGTCTGCAGCAGAAGCAGACTTGCTGTCTTGCTTTGTGGCCTTGCGCTCAGCATTGCGCTTCTCAGCTGCCAAGGCTTTCTCGGTCTCCGCGAGAGCATGTCGGAGCTGTTCGAGCTCCTCCTCCATCTCACTTGTGTTGTCCTGGCTCTCGGCTGCTTGCGCTGCCTTGCGCTTTTCAGAAGTAAGCCTCTTCTCCGATGCCGCCAGTTGCTCCCGGAGAGACTGCAGTTCTTCCTCCATCTTGTTGGTCTTGACCTCCTGGGCTTCTATACTCTTCTGGGCCGCTTTCTTCTCCTTTGCGTGTTGCTTCTCGAGATCGCGCAATTGCTTCTGAAGCTCAGCTTCCTCCTTGTTCTCTTGTTCTTGTTTCTGGGCTGCTTTCTGGGCGGCCCGTTTTTCGTTGGCAAGTTCGACCTCTATCGCGTTGAGTTGCCGCTCGAGCGCCAGCTTTTCGGCCAGAACGTCTTTCTGGTGGGCCAGTTGGGATCGAAGGTGGTCGATTTCGGGCTTGAGAACGGCTACTTCGCGGGAAAGGGCCAGTTTTTCGGACAATACTTTTCCGGAGTCCTGGGTTACGCTGCTAAGGGCTGACAGCTCCTCCTGCGATTCGGTGTTAGATCCAGGCGGTTCTGCCTTGAGAGTGGGCGCGGACTTGCCTTCAGATTCGAGATCTCGCGGGCCTGTGTCTGCATCAATTTTTCCTGCCTGGCAGACTTTTGCTGCACACTGTCCAGTTGGGCGCGAACGTCGTCGACCTGGTCGATGAGGGTCTTGATGCAATTGTCCTTCTGGGCCAGTTGCTCCTTCAGGGCCGTGTTCTCGTCGCGGATCAACATGCTACGGAGCTTTATCCTGCGGGCTTCCTCGTCCTTGGCCAGAAGGTTGGATTTGTGGGTAGAATGCTGGTATTTCATGTCGAGATCATGAATGCTCTCTGTTCGCTGTTCGGAGCCCATGTTTACACATAGCGACGCGCGCTTTGACGGCGGCGCCATAGGGGCGGGAATTAACGATGCAAAACGCGATGGAAGCGGAGAACCCCAAAAATTGCGGCAAAGAGGTGCAATCAATTGCAGCAGGCTACTCGGCGGTACCTGTCGCTGTCGAGATGAGCGAGCGCTGCAATTGACGAGAAGAGAAGTTGGCGACGGGGTCTGGCGCTGGGGCTGTCTGCGATGCGTGGAGGAAGGGCCAACGTCAAAACGCCGACACCACCCACCCACTCACCCACTCAGCTGGAACTGGAAGTAAACATTGTGCCAGAAAAGGCCTAGCGCACCGCCCCCCCCCCCCCCCCACCTATTGCCTGCTAGCGTTGCACCCATCGGCTGCATGTCGGTCCGCCCCTGTAAAGTGCCCTGCACGGGTACGGGTTAAGCCACGCAGCGCTGCCGCACGCTGCCACTGGTGGATGAGGACACCTTGACGGAGATTTGGGGCCTCGTCGGAGCTGAGTTGTCGTAGCTCGCTCTCGCTCGGGCCAGTCAGTCATTCCATCGAACCCACCCCGACGACAGCGACGACAACGACAGCGAAGACGATAATCCGACATCCCCGATCGAGGAGCAATTGGTCCATCCATTGCGCGCCACACTCTTTTTGCCAGCCAAACGTACAACCACAACCCCCAAAAAGAAAAAGAAGAACAAAGGCAACGATGCGCTGGCTGCCCGCCTTCCTGTCGGTTTCCCTCCTCGGGGCCGCATCGCTCGCCGCCAAGGTTTCGCCCGAGGAGCGATTCCGCGAGTTCCACGCCAAATCGCTCGCGTCGGCGCCCATCAAGCTTGCGGATTCCTCGTATGCCAAGCTCACCAATGCCCCGCGCGATTACACGGTCGCCGTCCTGTTGACGGCCCTCGACACCCGCTACGGATGCCAGCTGTGCAGGGAGTTCCAGCCCGAATGGGACCTGCTCTCCAAGAGCTGGATCAAGGGTGACAAGTCCGGCGAGTCGCGCCTGATCTTTGGCACCCTGGATTTCTCTGATGGCCGAGACACCTTTATGGGCGTATGAACAACCCTTTTTCCATGTCCCTGCTCTTCCTCTTGCGAAGCTAGGAGGACGGAACGCCTTGGCTAACAGCTTGACACCAACAGCTCGGCCTGCAAACAGCTCCGGTCCTCATGTTCTTCCCCCCGACTGTCGGCCGCCACGCTGCCGCCTCGCCCGACCCCATCCGCTATGACTTCACAAACGGGTAAGTGCACCCAGCTCACACCGTTGACGGTGTCCTCCAACTCGTGCAGCTGCTCACACCTCCCTCTTTTCCAGGCCCCAAACCGCCGAACAGGTCCACGCATGGCTCTCCCGCTACATGCCTGACCGCCCGCACCCTCCGGTCAAGCGGCCCATCAACTGGATGAAGTGGATCACGACCTTTGTCATCACGTCCGGAACCTTGACGGCCTCGTACGTCGCTTGGCCCTACGTTCTCCCCGTCGTCCAGAACCGCAACGTCTGGGCTGCCATCAGCTTGCTGTCCATCCTGCTGTTCACGAGCGGCCACATGTTCAACCAGATCCGCAAGGTCCCGTATGTTGCCGGTGACGGCCGCGGCGGTGTCAGCTATTTCGCTGCTGGCTTCCAGAACCAGTACGGCATGGAGACCCAGGTGGTGGCTGCCATGTGTACGTTCCTCCTCCTTGACCTTTTGAACTGCTGTGCGTGCATTGCTAACTCGACACTAGACGGCGTTCTGTCGTTCGCCACCATCTCCCTGGCACTGACGGTCCCCCGCATTGCCGACCCCAAGGCTCAAGGCGTCGCTGTCCTGGCATGGGGCGGCATCATGTTCCTCATGTACAGCTTCCTCCTCAGCGTCTTCCGCGTCAAGAATGGCGGCTACCCCTTCTCGCTGCCACCCTTCATGTAAATGAAGAAGAGTGGGATGCGGATGCGTTATATCTAGCCATATTTTCCTCTCGCGCGAGACATCGGGGGACGAAGCAGAGCATGCGGTGGCGAGCTTAGAATTTTTGGACTTTCTGTACAAGTACTAGTGCGGTTCATCGGCGTCGTCAGAGGAAAGGGGGGAAAAAGTTGTCTTTGGTCAAGTCAACATCCGCCAGGCCCGACATCAGAGCGGGAGTCGTGTTGCGTTCAACGTGCAGGCAGCAAGCAGCGCGTTTCCTTTCTATCTATCTATATTTGCCATGTCAACCAGCAACCCTGACGTAACACCGTGCTTCTCCTCATTTTCCACGACTCGAATACCGATTCGGTGGTTTCCAAGTCTCAAACGGTCGTCGGCGAAGGCTGGGTTGCTTGAAAAAGGGTGGCATTCAACATTTAAAGTCTTGTACTGCACAGATGCCATCGAGAAACTCGGGACAAATGATTTTCAAAGCGAACAGACTGTTATTGGTTCGACATCTTGCCGGTACAATCAAATGGGGACATGAAAAGAGAGTTAACGCGAATCTACTGTTGGATAAAGAGTCATACTGGGGTTACTCGCGTTCCAAGGATTGCGGTAAACACTTCAAAACCCTGGATTACCCGAAACATTTGATACTGACAAGATTCACATGATGATTTGGCGAGGGACAAGATGTGGCAAAGATCTACTACACTAAATGGTCGCAAGACCAAGGCCGACTACCTGAGGGAGAGTAGGCAAGAAGAGGAATACATAAACGCAACGAAGAGACCGTTAACCTCAGCCAGTTACACAGCACCACAACACAACACCGCCGCCCAGAATTAGAGACTGTCCCTGTACCGCAAAGCGTGGTCGGTGTCCAGGGCAAACACCTCGACCTTTCCAGTGTCATACGACGCCGCCGCGGGGGTCCAGATGGCCGTGCCGTTGAGATCCTTCCAGTCCGAGTACGAAGACCCATCCCACTCCTTGAGGTAGACCGCCGAGTCCGTGCCAGCGACGTATACCTTGAACGTGTCGGGCGAGTCGGACACGACGACGGGCGTCGACTCGAGAGTCCCGCCGAGGCCGGACCAGCCGCTCCAGATGCTGCCGTCGTACCGGTTGTGGTACAGCTGGTAGTCGGTGCCGACGACCAGGACCTCGATGTAGCTGCCGCCCCAGGCCACGGCCGTGGGCTGCGACAGCAGGATCCCCCCGAGATTCTCCCAGGTGCCCTGGTCGCCGCCGGATGATGCTGTCGAGGCCCAGGCCGAAGACGTCGAGCCGGTAGCCCGACGTGACGACCCGCGGAGCCGCCTGGAAGGCGTAGTTGTTGCCCAGGCTGAGCGAGTTGAAGCCGCTCCAGCCGGCTCCGTTCCACGAGGTGTACGCGATGTCGGCGTTCTCGCCCAGCGTGAAGACGCCGATGCTGTTGGGCGCCACCGAGACGGCGACGGGTGAGGAGAATAACAGGCCGCCGAGGTACTCGACTGCGCTCCAGGTGCCGAGCACGGAGGAGTACCAATGGTACAATGCGGAGTTGGTTCCTGTGACGAAGACGTCTAGGCGGTTGAGGCCTCACGAGACGGCCGTGGGCTTCGTCACGGCCGTGCCGCCGAGGTTGCCCCAGTTGGTCCATACGGATGGCGCCCCGAGAGGGGTAGAGCTAGGCGGGTTGTCGTCGCCGTCTTGAGGGGGTCTTCCCGCGCCGAATCCAGAGCCAGAGCCATTGCCGGGCTTTCCGCCGCCGGGTGGTTTGGGAAAGTCGGCGGCGTCTGTGGAGTCCGAGGTGGAGGCTGATGCGTCGGCGGCCGCGTTGGCCGCAGCGGCGACATCGTTGGATGAGTCTGTGCTGCGGGCGGACAGGGCGACGGCCATGCCGCCATGGACGAGCAGGCCCAGAAGGTTGGAGGGTCGAACCATGTTGGGCGATAGCTAACGTGATAGTGTATGGGATGGAGTGACTAGTAATTACACTACATGTATCGAGGCACTTCCTTCAGGTTGTTGGTACCCAACAGGAGAGAGCTAGGCAGACATCCAAGGTTACATATAATTAAGAATCGCAAGCTATTTATCTTTGCATCTCATTCCGAATATTGTCAACGGATGCAATGTCATGATGGCGTGCTGCCATCTGAGCATGTCGATTTGTCGCGGCGACTGAGGCCCAGGCATTCCCACAGCCCCCTAACATTTGTTTACATTCCGAGTCTTGGCTTACGCTCTTCGGTCTTTCTTTTATGATCTTATTGCCCAAGCGTGGCATTCCCCAACGAATTCCAGAAGGATTTTGGCTCGTCGCTTGTTTTGTTGTCTTGCCCTTTTTCTCTCCCTGTCGGGCCTGTGAGTTTCACACTCGGTACCGTTGCCTTGGGAGTCTAATAATCCCCGTCTGGCGCAAATTTGCGTATGTACACTGAGCACGCTGAATTACATTTTCCATCCATTCGACCATTTCTATAATACTGCACGCTGTGATAATTGGTGATGTTATTTGTTGTCGTCCAGAGATTGAAGTCAACCCGACTGACGGGAAAATACGACGGCTAGACATTTCTTCTGCGAATTGGTCCTACATATATCTCACTGCCATTGAATGAGGCCCTTACCAAAAACTTACCCCGCCGGGACATACAAGGTTAAGATTCCCGAGAAATGTCTCAGTCTGCTCGTCACATCATTTGAAAGGTAGTCATCATTGCGCCTCAGCCCCTTACAGAGCCTTGATAGCCGAGTTTCTCAACACCAGCCCCTCAGACGCGCCCCGGATAGGTCAGGTGATTAAGATCCCTACGTGATGCTTAAAGTCGATGTCGCGTTCTGGATGGCCATGGTGCGAAAATGTGTCCAAGTTTGACAATATATACCGGCGGGTACTAGTAATCATTCCCTCAACCATCGACCAAACCTAAGGTAGTCGAACTGTGAAAGCGTGTACGTGAAGTCGCGCCGACCAGTCAATGGCTCAGACAACCGGGAACAGAATGACTTTGATTAGACCATACGACAGCACGTATTTCATATGACCAACCAACGCTTCATTATAAGTTTCCTCACGAACACGACATCGAACTCTCACGAACTTAAAAGTCCCCCAAAGTTTCGTTTCATACCAGGTAGTCTTCCGGCATTGTGCGTAATCAACAGGACGAAGAAGAGTTTGAGAACCATGTTTTAATCACAAGGAGGACGTTTATTTTTACCTCCTACACGCCATGGGTAAATAGGTACCTAGGTACTCGAAATTGCATGAGACATTGCTCACTTCAAATTCCAAGCTGGAATTTGGGGTCATTGTAGAACCTAGAGCCTGGAATGTGGGTGCCGACGTCTGGCGACGCGATGGAAAGGTTTGTTCCCACTGCGGAAATACCGTGATATTCATCTAAAAATCAGTAAGATTCATAATAGGATGTCCAATTACGAACCATCACAGTCAACCACTATTCAATGGCTCTCATCTTATTCTTGGAGTCTCGAACCATCAAACCCTCAAAAAATGAGCATAAGAAGGAATACAAGATTGGTGTGCTACCAGGTCTTCATCGGAGATAGTTCAAGTTGCATCACATTCCGAGTCGCCGGAGATGATTTTCATTGTACAGTCTCTCAAACGGGGCTCGGGACTGTGGAGACTCTCATCCCCCACATTAGAGGCAAAAGCATGTCTTTTTGTTTCTAGGAAGCTGTCAGTCCGATCGTGCACCGATAAGATGGGAGTAAGACCAGTCTTAAATGATAACGAGATGAATCGTGATAGAATGATCTATTACGGACCATAGTCGGTGTCTACGGTTCTTGCTTTCTCATGATGCCCGCCTTCCTACTTATTAGAGGTGATTACATGGATTCTGCTACAAATTAAAGACTTCAGCATTTGAGGCAACTGATGCGTCAATCTCCTGTTTGTTTGAAGGACAGCATATATTTCAAGTGCAATCTCAAATCATTAAGTTCGCACAGTCTGCTGAACATATTGAAATCCAACCTGACGATCATCAGGGTTCCTTGGGTGTTCCTTTCTCACACTCCCCGGTGGCAAACATGGCAACCCCTTGGCTACATCTAATATATTGACTCTGCAACACCATCAACTTCAAGCTCGTCACTACCCTCCCAAGACCCTAGATCATATCTAATTATTATTTAATTCCTTCGCCTCCGCAGTCTAATTAGTAACTTTCCTACCAGGCAACACCAAGCCACATGATCCATGCCTGCATCGCATAATTAGTAGCACGGCGGGTAGCACCGAGTAAACGAGTCGGGCGAGCAAATTCCCGGTCAAAGTAGATCAGGCGTTGCTCGCCACCAATTTTTGAAGCCGGCTGATGCCGAGATGATGCGTGTCGATGCACGCTTGCCTGGCCCGGAATGAAAGAAGAAAATAAAATAAAATGCGCCCTCGATCTGGTCTTTTGCCACTGTGACCACCCTCTCCCGTTGGCAAGGAGAGATACGTGGTTGGTCGACATTCTGCACTGCCTGCAGTGAAGTGGTTGGTGGAAACAAGGCAAGGCAGGTACTGAAAGAATGCCCAGGCCGGCATGGAGTGATCGGCAGAAGTTGAGCTGACCTGCGGAGGCATAGTGCCTCGACATAGGGAGCAATATATTACGTGCTGGTCAAACTCTAACAGAGTTCAACGGTCATCTTGTTGAATTTGCTCAGTTCAGAATACACCGAGCGTCTCGCTTATCCTTCGCTTCTGGTCTGGTCTTTAGCGATCTAAGCTCGTCATTGAACATCAGGTTTAATAGGTAGGTAGTCATGGATGGTTGTTCAATGCTTGGCATCATCGTCTCAGCCGCCCGCTGTCTGGCGCGCGTATTTGCGTCAGTTACCGTCTCCAATTGCCAGACACAATCCCATTCTAGTCACATTGATGCCTGTCTCCCTCCGTGGGCATTGACTACCGTAGAGTATGCCGGCCCTGCAGTCGGTTGGTTAGGTTTCCCCACGGTTCCAGAGATGCAAATGCCAGCCAGCTAGCCGAGAAAGAAAAAAAGGGCATCCCGGGTCCTTTAGCCGAGACGGGGCGGGAGTGCGTTGCGAGGGACGGCCGTTCGTTCGTAGCTGGCTGTATGGGGCGATACTACTGTAATAATCATTTGGGGGATGGGGCACCACATGTATCGATATACACGAGTTCAATATCACCCCCGGTCTACACCCCCCGTCAATCTGCAGTTGCCCTTCCCGCCAATCTGGACTTCAAGTGCGTTGCTTCTCCCCCCCCCGGGGCTCACTGCCGGCTAATACTATGCGGCTTAATGGGTGCACTATAGCAGTCCAGCAAATTGCCCCAGTCGCTGTTTCAGATGATCTGCACATTTTACCCATCAACTACCGCTTGGCGCTATGGGATTGATGGCCAGGGCCGGGGGGCAGAAACGGGCTTGGCCCGAACGAGGTTTGTCCTCATGTCTCCTGCCATATTGTATTCTAGGTAAACGACGGATTGAGCCAGCCCTGCGTAATGAGTACCTTACCTTACCTTACCTAGGCAGGCTGTTCAGGCCCCCCGGCTTATAGTCCAGACGGGCCACGGCTGACGGCTGCACTACTCGTCCACTCTCTGGAAATCAACAATGCTCCGAGGTCATACCGTGAGGGGATCGTGAGGGTCAGCTGCGTCTGTCTGTAACGTTAGCTATGGACCTGGGCAGCTTGGACCAATATGCAGTGACGCCTTTTGGGGTTTCTGTCTCCAAGTGCTTGCAGCTGATCATTGATGGCCATCCCCCTGAGTGGCTTTTGCCCGTACCCACAGATTTGACCATTGCCACCGTGGCCGCACATCATCAGGTCAGAGGAACAACAAAAAAGACATTCATCCAGCCGCGTTGCGGTGACAGCAATCAACCAGGCCCGCCCACCTATATCTCTCTATCCGCTCCGTCGCCGCATATTGTCTTGGCAGCGGTCACATACCTACCTACCCAAGGTAGGTACGCTTCTGACTTCTCCAACACGGCTGATGGGTCAAGTTCGGAGCATGCTTGCATCCCCCCTCCCGAGTCACCCCAGAGCAGAGTCGCAATACTCCAGCTTTCCCCACAACCATATGTAGACAATAGATGGTCTCGTATGCAGCTACGGGGCGGGTGTCAGAGCATCTCACCCTTCCCCCCCTCCCGCCCCTTCCATGATGGAAGCAAGGACCTGCCCCCCATGGAAACGGCTCTCTCCTCCAGGACCAGAAGCGAGTTGATTCGTGCATGATGTGGAAGAATCCCCCCCATAGTGTCGTCAGGAGGCGCTCCGTCTTCCCCACACTCTGTGCCCCAGCCCTCGCAGCCAATCCGCAGTCGGGCCGGCGGCGGGTGGTCGACTGGGGCGCAAATGAAGCTCTATATGGCTGCGCCCATGGGATCCCAGAGCCGTCCAGTCGCCAGTCACGGCATCGCCCTGGGAGCCCCGCATCCCATATCGTGGCAGGCGCTGGCCGGCGCAGCTCAGGTGCGTCCTCGGAAGTTCCTGGCCGAGCTCTCTCGCGAGGGACGGGCCTGTCTTCCTGATTGCGCGACTTGTTCTCGACTCGAACCGCGTGTGTCGTTGGTGAGTGTGGTGTGCGTGGTATGTGCTGGGCAAGGGTAGATAGGTGTGAGCATGAGAGAGTGCAGGGATGGACGAGCTGCCCAGAGACCATGACACGGTTGATATAAAGGATCGAGCACCCTCCGTGAACTCAGGAAATTCATCTCATCACTCCCCCCCACAGCCAGCGCTTCATCCGATCCGTACTGTCCTGTATGCAAAGCAAGCCAAGATGAAGTTCACCAACTCCGCCATCCTGGCCTTTGCCACCACGGCCCTCGCCGCGCCGTCGGCGACGACCCCCGTCAAGCCCCGCAAGGCCGTTGCGGCGTGCTCGTCGGCCGTCACCCTCGACGCCACCACCAACATCTGGCAGAAGTACAAGCTCCACGCCAACACCTACTACCGCAAGGAGGTCGAGGCCGCCGTCTCGGCCCTGACTGACTCGAGCCTCGCCGCTGCCGCCGCCTCGGTTGCCGACATCGGCACCTTCCTGTGGCTCGACACCATCGAGAACATTGGCAAGTTCGAGCCCGCCGTCGCCGACGTGCCGTGCGAGGAGATCCTGGGCCTGGTCATCTACGATCTGCCCGGCCGTGACTGCGCCGCCAAGGCCTCCAACGGAGAGCTCAAGGTCGGCGAGATCAGCAAGTACAAGTCGCAGTACATTGACCGTGCGTGTTTCCCCCCTTTTTTTCTTTGCCCCTGATGCCTCCCGGCCTCAAAAGTAAACAATGATTTCTGACCCGCCCCGTGCACAGCCATCGTCAAGCTGATCAAGGCGCACCCCAACACGGCCTTCGCGCTCATCATCGAGCCCGACTCGCTGCCCAACTTGGTGACCAACTCGGACAAGACGGCGTGCAAGAACAGCGCGGCGGGCTACCGCGACGGCGTGGCGTACGCGCTCAAGAACCTCAACCTGCCCAACGTCATCATGTACCTGGATGCGGGCCACGGCGGCTGGCTCGGCTGGGACGCCAACCTGAAGCCGGGCGCGCAGGAGCTGGCCAAGGCGTACACGGCAGCCGGCAAGCCCAAGCAGCTGCGCGGCATCGCCACCAACACGGCCGGGTGGAACCAGTGGGACGCGTCCCCCGGCGAGTTCTCCACCGCGTCCGACGCCAAGTACAACAAGTGCCAAAACGAGAAGATCTACGTCGAGACCTTTGGCGCCGCCCTCAAGACCGCCGGCATGCCCAACCACGCCGTCGTCGACACCGGCCGCAACGGCGTCTCGGGCCTGCGCGCCGAGTGGGGTGACTGGTGCAACGTCAAGGGCGCCGGCTTCGGCATCCGCCCCACCGCCGACACCGGCAGCTCCCTCGCCGACGCTTTTGTCTGGATCAAGCCCGGTGGCGAGTCCGACGGCACCAGCGACAGCTCTGCCAACCGCTACGACAGCTTCTGCGGAAAGTCGGACGCCTTCCAGCCCTCGCCCGAGGCCGGTACCTGGAACCAGGCCTACTTTGAGGAGCTCATCCAGAACGCCAAGCCCTCCCTCGTCTAAGCGCCCGACTCGGACTCGACTTCTTGTCGCGGCATGTGCCGGAAAACTGAAGGTGATGTAAGCCAGGGGGTGGTGGTGGTGGATTATTACTGTGTCCAAGTTCAAGTTGGGTGACGCGTAATAGCTAAGGTAGTGATGGAGGTGGACGGTGTATATAAGAAGTTCAAAAAGCAGTCAACGTTGGCTTGTGGTGGGCGGGAACGACAGCCGTCCTGGGTCTGGCAATGACGAATCGGGAGTTGAAGGCCGTACTATATGCCCGCAATGCTTGCTGTTCTCTCGCTAGATCCAGGCGGTGGAAGTCAGTCAATGCATATAGGTTCAATAAAACCACACTGATCCTTCATCGGCCTATATATCGTGTATCAGTAATATCCTGAAGTTGAGATTCACATCTGGCACTCAGACCATCAAACCCTGACAATCGTGGTTTCGGACATCCCACATAGACCTGAGCGAGAAAAGTGTTTGAAAACATTCAGTCAGTAGCTGAGAAGCAGAGACTCCAAAAACGTGGAGGGGAAACTGAACAAGTCAGGTTGGTACTTACCTCGGGTACCATACAACAGCTCGATGTACTGTATGAATAATTATGCAGTGAAGACCTCAGCCATGTCGCGATGCATGGTGCTGTTTCTCCACCAATCATACGTTCGTCTTTCAATCCCTTTCCTCGCCAAGTAAATGGCCTCTGTTGCCACAACAGAAAGGTCGATCACGTGTGCGGCTGTATTCAACCTCGACTAGGTAGACGCTCAACTGAATAAAACACCAGACCGTGGTTGAGCAGCTGAATGAATACCTCGATTCATTCCCTCCCTCCCTTCCCACTGCAACCAAATCTTCCGCAGGCGCCACACGCCAAATGGCCGACCCCCTGAGCATCGCTGCGTCGGTCGTCGGCCTCCTGGCCACCGCCGAAAAGATTACATCCGCTCTGGTCGGGTTTATCTCGAGCGCCGTCGGCGCCCCTGAATCCGCCAAATCGGTCCTCGCCGTGGTCCAGGAGGTCAAGATGGCGCTGGAGGCAATCAAGAGGCTCATAGACACCATCGCGTCGCTTCCTTCGAGCAGGAAAGCGCTCGTCCAGCTCGACCACATCGCCAT
Source organism: Podospora appendiculata (assembly GCA_033675105.1). Classification (NCBI taxonomy): domain Eukaryota; kingdom Fungi; phylum Ascomycota; class Sordariomycetes; order Sordariales; family Podosporaceae; genus Podospora; species Podospora appendiculata. The sequence continues at coordinate 485,393 of JAULSO010000005.1, read as the reverse complement.
TACGTTTTCAAACTGCATCCTGACCCAGTCGGAGCTCGAGGCTCTGGTGTGCTACAAGGACGGTATCATGAACCGGCTGCGCTGGGTCTGGGACGAGAAGAAGATCCTCCGACTTTTGCCGCGGCTCGAGGCCCAGAAGAGCTCATTGTCTCTGATGGTGACGGTGTTGCAATGGTTCGTGATAATTAGACTTCTTCTCTCTTTGCTTCTTTCGATTGTTGACCCCGGAAGTAACTTCCACAGTCAATCAGATGTCGACGCTCTTCACGAACGTGAAAGGCTGCAGAGCGCTGTGGATAGGATCTTGCAACAGAACGTAGACATGGCAGTGCGGCTGCAGTCCATGGAGCTCGCCTACGGGGAACATGAAAGATCCGTCAGGTTCTTTGACGGCGGCTCCGCCATGGAACCCACGTCGCGCAGAACATCGATGATCAGCACGCTGACAGTTGCTGGTCAGTCGCAGGACCAAGCCAGCGGGCCAGATCTCACGGGGTCGAGTTCGATTCGGCGGGACTTTGAGATCGCCCTGGACAAGACCTGGGTATATACAACCGCGTTGTCGACAAAGAGCCAGACGGCGTGTCGGTCACGAGCACCGCGGTAAGGACCAATGCGTGGAGCATGCTCTCTGGGCGCAGCATGAACGACATCTCTATCCTGTCCGTGTTTCGGCTTCCGATTATGCTGGATGACATCAATAGGATTGGTCCCGACTTGACTTTTGGGACAATTCTCTCCGAGTTGGCGGCAGCTACCACTGGTCCGAGTCAGCCTGCGCGAGAGCCAGGTTTTATCCAGAGTGACGCTTCTAGCACACGCAGCTCCCAGACTTTGACAAGTACTGCAAACACAAGAAGTGAAAGAGAGACCGCTGCGTCATCCCCAACAAGTCAGCTGAGCGCAGTCGACGTTGCAAGGTTTATCAAGTAAGTACCAGGAAGCTTACCTATCCATCAACGGCCGATACCCCATAGATTGTGGAGATTCAAGACCGGACGCTAATATTCGTGACAGGCTGGTGGTCGTTGGAGACCCGGGGGTGGATAAGACAAAGACGTTGATCACGTATACAACCGGAGGATTGCCAGCGGCATATATCCCAACGGTGTTTGACAACTATACTGTGGCTCTCATGTTGGTACTCTGTCTCATATGTGTCATTATTTCACAGCAACTTTCAAAGCAGGGAAGTCGAGGGGGAGAGGGGTGGGGGTACAAGTAATTGAGTCGCTGTCGCCGCTGACACGGAACTAGGGTTGACGGGAAGCCATTCGTCCTCAAGCTCTTCGACACGGCCGGTCAAGAAGACTACGACCGGCTGCGGCCACTCAGCTACCCTCAAACCGACGTGTTCTTGGCATTTGTCACCATCGGCGTGCAAGCCACGTACGACAACGTTGCGGAAAGATGGGCCCCTGAATTAGCCCATCATTGCCCTGGTGTTCCCATCATCATCGTTGGAATCATGAACTCGATGGACGACGACAGCAGATTGGCCCATGTGAAACTCGGCGACGGGAAGCGGGAGGGCCAGAAACTAGTGCAAAAGCTTGGGGTCGCGATGTATCTTGAATGTGACATCGGCACCCAAGAGGGGCTCTCAGAAGTATTTCTATCGGTACGTTGAACACCTCGTGGAGGTAGTCCCCGGGCCCTTTGCAGAACCAATTAACCGAACGACGTATAGGCGGTGGTCAAAGCGCTGGAGTCATTCGAGCGACCAGCTCGTAAATCCCGTAGCCGGCGGTGGCGGAAGTCTTTGTTGAGAACCGTGACGGAGACAAGGGGCGAGGACGACGATTTCTAGAGAACTTGTAGATCATGTGGCTTGCTGTATTTCTCGAATGACTAGTACCTAGGTATTTTAAATGCAGTCATCATGGTGGAAGTATTATGATGAACAAAACCCACAGAGCTGGCTCTCCTAACGGTAGCCAGGGCGCAAACACAAACACAGCCAGATATACCCGGACATGTAAATATTGATTAATTAGCGTGGCTTGATTATCAAATCTTGCTCTGCCGCTTGGGCTGCTCAACCAAAAGGCGTTGAAGGCCTTGGCGAAGGTCTTCTCTCATGCCGTTCGCATTCGGCCTCGCAGTGTCGCGGTCGACAAAGACTTGGATAAACTCGCCCACCGAACGAACGGTCTCGACACCCTTTTCAAACAGGGCTATCTCGTACGTCACGCTGGAGTTGCCAATCTGGTTGACGCGCAGGCCCAGCTCGGCGACGGCGGGGAAGGAAATGGAGCCAAAGTAATCGTTGTGGGAGTGAACCACCATGCCGTACTGCGGAGACGTCTGCGGATCAAAGGCGCAGTGCTTGATCAGGTAGGTGTTGATGACCGAGTCGTAGAGAAAGTTGTCTGGGTCGAGAGAATTAGGAACATGGAAGTGGTCAAACCAAATACCATGCAGGTACAAGTGGCAAGGGAAGGGCTGATGGAAACAAGTTTCAAGTACAGATGGAATTGTTCATGTGATGGTACATGTCGTTGTCACTCCTGCATCGCCGCCGGGCGTCAGTCCGACCGAGACAACCACAACGTGTGTGCTGTGCTGTGCAAAGGATGATGGGTTTCCTCACCATCGGGTACGATAGTCCAGGATGAAGGGATAATCTGCCTTCGAGCGAGTCTTGAGTTGGATGAAGGCTGCCATGACGAGAGTGGAAGCGACGGTGAAGCCACGGCAGACTGACTGGTTGCACGGGAGAAGGGAAGAAGGTTCGAGGTTATGTCCGGTGTCGTGCCTTGCATGGGAACCCGAAATGCGCAAGTGTGGTTGGCCCAACCTGGTCCCGCCCCCGCCGTGCCCGCCCAACCAGGCTGCCCTTTCTGCCGCCCATTACCGCTTAAATTTGACAGCGTAGCGCAGCGCAGTCGCAGCACGCCATCACTGGATTTGGCCTTTTGGCTTTTGGCTTCTGACTCTGCGTCCCCCAGGTTGAATCGATCGCGCCTACCTCACCCTTTGTCCATCCCAGAGACAAAAGTCGCCCTACTCTCCAGAAAAACACGCTGCCCTTGTGCAGCCGGAAACCCTGGCTTCATTTCTTCGATCAATCGCCCTTCCGTTGCTGCAGCGGAGTACAACAGTCAAGAAAATGGCGACCTCCATCACGAACCTCGTCACCTCCGCCTCTGCCTCTGCCTCCGCCTCCGCCTCCACTTCTACCTTGGCCTCGGCCTCGGCCACCACCAGTGACGCGTCCGATCCCTCGACCGCTGCTTCCACACCGACCGATGCCGACCCGTCCGCCACGAGTCCCTGGCCTCACCCGTATTACCTGGAAGCCGGTCTTCGACGCGTCGCACCCTACCACTTCACCTACAAGACGTGGGTCAAGGAGCGATGGCGGGGCCGCAAGCTTTTCGACGTATTCGAAAGCGAGTTCCGGGACAGGCCTGTCGAGTACTACCGAGCAGCGATGGAGTCCGGCAAGGTCGCTGTCAACAACGAGACGGTAGGCCCTGATTACGTGCTCAAGAACGGCGATCTGATCTCCCACACCACCCATCGACACGAACCCCCGGTCACCGCTGACCCTATCGGTATCATCCACGAGGACGACGATATGATCGTCATCAACAAGCCGTCCGGCGTCCCCGTTCACCCCGCTGGCCGCTACAGCTTCAACACGGTGATAGAAATCTTGAAGGCCGAGCGAGGCCCCGACTTTCTGCCACGTCCCTGCAACAGGCTCGACAGACTGACAAGCGGCATCATGTTCGTTGCAAAAAATGCCGAGAGCGCTGAGCGTCTCTGTGCCGAAATCTCGAAGCGCACCGTGCGGAAGGAGTACCTCGCCCGCGTCGTGGGCAAGTTTCCAGACGGAGAAGTGGTTTGCGACGAGCCCATCCTCCAGATCTCGCCCAAGCTCGGCCTGAACCGAGTTCGCGCGAACGGCAAGAGTGCACGAACAGTCTTCAAGCGTTTGGCCTATTACCCACCCGTGGCGAGGCCATCCAACGCTGAGAACACAGAGACCACCGAGAAGCCAAACCCGGCCAAGGGACAGGAAGGGTACTCGGTTGTGCGCTGTTTACCCGTAACAGGCAGAACTCACCAGCTCAGGGTCCACCTCCAACACCTGGGGCACCCCATCCAGAACGACCCCATCTACGCCAACCAGAGAGTCTGGGGTATTGACCTTGGCTGCAATGACGCCGATGCCGTCCAAAACACGGACGAGGACATCATCACCCGCCTGTCGCGCATGGGAAAAGAAGAGGTTGCTGAGGCGGTTGCCTACTACGACGAGATGGTGGACCTCTATGAGAAGAAAAAAGCCGAGAGGATGTCTGGTAAGCTATGCGAGGTGTGCGATACACCACTCTACACCGATCCGAGCGACCAAGAGCTCTCACTCTGGCTCCACAGTCTCCGCTACGAGGACGCAGAGGGGGCGTGGAGCTATGTCAGCCCCTTGCCTGACTGGGCCTTGCCTCCCAAGGGAATGAACGGGCCAACGCAGGTAGGCGGGATGGACGATCTGGTAGTCGCTGCGGAGAACGCCAACCATGAATGAAATCTCGCGATAAGAAAGACAAGACACGCTTTGCAGCTCCGTCCCTCCTTGGTTGTGAGGAGTCGAGGGAGCAAATTTCGGTAGGCTCAGCGGGTGATGTTCAGTGCGCCCCGACCACGCACCACAAATCGCTGGAAGATCTGCCAAGTCGCGTGCTGGCTTGCTAGCGATCGATCGAAGAAACGAGATGCTTGTGAATCTGCTGTGGGCTAGGATAACTTGCCACAAACCCTAACAAATGAGATGTCGACGGGATCAAGGGATACCCATAGCAACCTCAGACGCCAGACCTGCTGGACAACACGTCCGTCTCCATCACGAGACCTGGAGTGTTCGGGCAGGGAACACGCGCGCGTTTAACCCCTCAACGACTTTCACTTAACCGACGAAAACTGTTTGAAGCCGAGGACAGGGGCTTGTCGAGATGCCACTCCTCCAACCAGAAAACTCAACGCCTCCCCTAGGAGTTGGGCATCCACTGATGGAAACGGAGACGCCGCACCTCTAGAGTTTTCTGCTTGGACCAAGCCGACCACCGGTTTCGATAGCCATGCTACAAGTTGGGAACAGAAACGTCCCCGCAATAAACAAGCCTCACTTCGTTACAACCCCTTGGTGGATATGGGCGACGCCGGTGTGGATGTTGTTCGATGATCTCTGCCCTCTTCCATCGGGCATTGGGGGAAAAGTCCGCCACAAACCCACACCAGACCAGGTACTTGTGAGACATTTTCCGGCCCGCTTCTCGCCGTGTTTGGTACCGTCCAAGTCCCAGTCTTGATTCCCCACTATCCGCAATAGCTACCGAAGGCGTCCTAGCAGTGGACCTCCCGAGGCACCGTCCGTTGACGCCTCCGCTAGTTAAGCCGTGGTATTGGCCGGCGACCTTCATGGTACTTGCTAGGCCCTCCCCACCCAAAAGAGAGGGAGTTTGTCATCCGTCTTTCCCGTCTCAAGTGTCAACGAAGAGATACGCGTCGACGTGGCTGCAGAAGCGTGCCTGGTGACTCGACGCGCCAGGTTTGGCAAACCTCGACAATGGCCACTGGCAACGGGGCCGGACAGACAAACAGCCCAAGCATGTCGAGCACTCCCTCTCGTCACGATGGGAGCAAGACGAAGAAGATGGAGCGGGCGCCGGGAGGTACCAGGGATGCGCCGGCAGTTGGAGGGCCGTTCATCTTTTTTTCGGAGAAGCTCGGGATGCCCTTCACCAAGCACCCAGATCTGCATCGTGGCGGACGAGATCCGGCATTTACGGCCAGAATGCTATGGGTTATGCCCACACCCTTAGCACCATCCTGGCCAGTGCCACCACTCATCTTCGCGACCCCTGTCCGCAAGCCCTTCATTCTTTTCAAGCGTAGCTCCAACTCTAAATTCTGGACCGTAGCAACCCATCCCTGCCTATTCCGAATTCCAGAAGAAATCTGCTGGCTACCGTCCGAGTACTTAGCTCCCTAGCAAGAGCCAGTCTGTCGTCATTGCTGTCGCTTTGACAGGGGCCGCTCAGATCTGGGCGTTTGGCTTGATCTCGACAGTTCGAGATGAGCTGGGTTGCGGAGAGAAGACCGCCCCCCTTGCCCCTGTTCTCTGTGTTGGAGTGTGTGTGTGCCTCTCTGGCGTCCCACGTCCGCTCACGTCTCTGTGAGCACCTCGGCTGGGAAGGGTCGGGATACATGGCAGAAGGACAAGGCATCGCGCCCATGGCATCCGTACAGTATTTCTGCCCTCAGGATTGGCCCTCCCACTGTGTGCCACGTTGGGGGCTTCAGCCCTGCTAGTGCCTCGACATCCACCCATGGACCTTTGCTCCACCGGGTGGGCAGACTAGCTTGGTGTTGACCTGGGTTGACCTGGAGCCCCATGAGAGCCACACCCTGCGCTAGGCCGTGGTGGCTTCTCGACGGCCAGGTCGATGCTCTCCTTTATAAGATCCTCGGACCCTGGAAAGAATCCCAAGCATTGGATCTTATCTGACTGCACAAGCTCTCTATGCATAGCATCCGCACACCTTCATAAATCTCACCCGCCATCCCTCGTTCAAGCCACAGAGACATCGGAAGCATACGACAGCACAAGCTTTTTCCGTAAAAGTTCAACACTACACGGGAGAAGAAGACAAACCTGAAAACAAGATGACGCGGTCACCCTCAGCAGAACCAAGCAAAACCACAAAGCGGAAAGGTGAGGTTTCACAAGACAAGACTCAGGGGCCCAAGACACACAATCTAACAGTGATCCCAACATAGGAACCAGGAGTGTCTCAACCCTCACACCTTCACAGCTCGCCAGGAAACGAGCAAACGACAGAGAAGCCCAGCGGGCCATCCGGGCTCGCACAAAGGAGCACATTGAGCGGTTAGAACGAGAGCTTGATGAGCTCAAAAAGCAAAACCGCGACGAGACCGTTCAGCAGCTCATCAGGAGGAACAAGGCCCTGGAGCAAGAGCTGATGCAGCTCAAAGAAAGCCTTGGCATCCAGAACCGCCCATACCCTGCACCAGGTATGCGGCGCCTACGGGACGTGTGCGAGCCTCCGTTTCAAGTTTTAACCATTCCGGAACCAGGCTATGAGGTGGACGGTCTGCCCACCGTGTCTACCGTGTCGAGCCGAGCGTCGTCGTTTGGGCAGGGCTCAACCGAGTACAGCTCAGCACCGAGTTTTGGGCCTTCCTATCTGCCTACACCCGAGCCCTGCGACTCGTGGTCGTCGGTAGTGCCGATATCCTCGGTCTCGGTCCCCTCCGTGGTGTCGAGCCCGTCCTCGTCCACCGGCCACCCAGACGATTATGTTCCGGGCTACATTCCCACGAGCGTGCCAACCTCGATGATGGATGGCTCGGTCCTTCAGCCTTCAGCCATGCCTTGCCTCGATGGCGGCAAGGCGGAATATGAAGACATCGAAAATGGTAAGGAGCCAGACGGCGAAGCCATGTTCAAAGACTTTGCTGACTGGATGTCGCCAACAGCCGACCGCGGATACTGCCACAGCAGCATTCCGCAGCACTCATCAACATCATACCTACAACAGCAATCGTGGTCTATGTACCCAACAAATGCCTATTACCCGCAGTCTCCCGCAATCTGAACCACGACCTCTTCTCCGGAGGCCGACAGGAATGGAAGTCGCGGCATGGCAGCAGCAGCAGCAGCAGCAGCAGCAGCAGCATGACGTTTGCCATACTTGGCAGCAAGCCGAGGGGCACAAGCAGGTGCTGTCTTGACACCCGCGAAAAAAGAAAATGCCGGCTACCCAAGAACACCCTTCCGGCAAACCCGAACCTCCCACACTCCCAGGAGACTCGGTCCCCCTTTACCCTCGTTCAAGAGCTTGTCCTACGACGGGTGGGACAGAAGGCATATCGACAAAAGGCGTGCCGTACATACACAACCTTACGCCCAACACACACGGTACTGACCAGAAGGTGTTTGACTGTGATTTCCAGTCATTGTCTAGGCGATGAGGTGCGGAAGGCAGGCATCATCACACAGCATCAACAAGGAGTTACAGCAAGCCCATTCGAGGCAAGCAAGGAAAAGCACGCGTTTCATCTTCATTTTTTTGGACACCTGGGCATACTGCAAGCAGGAAATGCTGCTTTGCGGATATGGGGTTGAAGTCGAAAAGGAAACCAAAAGCGGTCATTTTGGGCAAATCCTAATACCCTCACATCGTGAAAGTGGCTTAGTTTCTTTTTTGTTTTGTTTTCTAGATTACTGTTGCTGGCAGCAGTAGCAAAGCAGGCAGCAGTTCTGTTTTGGTTTGTTTTGTTTTATCACTTATTACAAACACTGAACTGCCAACAAACACATACAAATGATATGGTAGACCTGTTACATACATCCATGCATGGGTACATACATGACATCACAACATAATATGGATCGACTGTGATGATCGGATCGGCAATGCCGGTGAGACAAACGCACGTTGGTTTCGCCGGTGAAGAACGGCGTCAGATCACATCATCCGCTCCTGTTTCGACAACACGCGTGGTTTTGTTTGGGACTTGGTTTAGGGGCAGGAGCGAGTGGGTGGGCTAAGTGAGAAACACTGGCGCCTCCTCCCTCATTCTAGAACTCACGTGCCCCTTCGGGATGAAAAGATGGAAAGGGGATACGAGGGGGCGCAGGGGGGATATGGCTAACGTACGGACGTATCTAGCACTTTCCTGGGACCTCTGGCAGTCGGAAGCACAGCACAGACAAACCTTCGTCCATGCCTCCTCTGCCTGTCTGTCTGCCTTGCCTTATACACAGTAGGGATGGACTATAACAACACAGTACGTAGAGAGAGAGAGAGAGAGATGTGTTAAGTCCCGTTTCCCCGATTGGTCTAGCCCTGCTGGATGGTCCTGAGACAGCCCGGGCCTGACGGGGGCTTGGTGCGTATGTACGTAAGGTGGTAAGGTATCCCACGGGGAAGCCGGGGTGGGGGCAAATCTACCTACCTTACCTACGGTCCCCTTGTCTTGTCTTGGTCTTGGTTTCTTCCGCTACGCAAGTACATGGGCAGGTAACTGCTAGATACGTAGGTAGGTTCCAAAAGACAGAGTAATTAGGACAGATCTCCCTGCCCACACACACACACATACAGACAAAGAGACATGAATGGTAACCTCACAACCTCACGCAGGGTGAGGACGGGATTTAAACTTTGTAGACTCCCACCGCCCCCCCGACGCGGGTATCTCGTATTTGACCTCACACTCACTCACTCACAAACACACACACACACATACGCAGCTTATTCATCCCCTTAACGTGTGCGTGCCTCTCTATCCCACCGCCGCCCCCCCGCGCGCAACGCGTTGAGTCAACGGATGACGACACTTTTGTTTTGCGGCGTTGGGAGTCCGTTGCCGGGCGGTCGGCTGGGATGGATAGGTACCTATACGAGAGATAGATACTGCTCCCAGGTAGGTAAGGTAGGTAGGTAAGGTACCTTTGGCATGTGTGGATGGGGTCATGCCCCCGCGATCGCGTGTGTTTGTTCCTTACTTTTTGGGACGCGGGAAGTATAAATGAGAGAAGGGGGGAGATGCGCTTCCAATAGGCAGATATAGATAAAGAGAGTTAAAGATTGGACTTTGTTTAAGAGAGACATGCATCAGCCAATACAGAGTGTGAGATACAGCTTGGTCCTCTCGAGATGACCTCAGATCGCAACTACCACCGCAGCAAAGAAAGGAAACCCCCTCCGGCATCCAGGAACACACCATCCCACGCCAGCAGAACCAGAGTATAATGTTGTGGATGGATGGATGGCCTATGCTAACCTGCTACCTATCAAGGTACCAACCCAACCTGCCAATCTGACAGTGACAGTACTACAGTACGTACCTAGCAAGGTAAGGTAGCAAGCAACCTGGAAAGTCGGAGGCATGTGGGCGGCCCGGTGTACGTGCGTAGTACGTCGGGTAGGTACAGGCAACCTACCTGATCTAGTAGTGTACTGGACGAGGTATATGCAATGTACCTACTTTGCCGACGCCATCTCTACGTACCTTACCTCTTTGCGGGGCGGCTGGGCGGTGCGGGTTTGACTGGCTGGAGCCAAGGTTGGGGTGGGTGAAGTTAGCCAAGCCATCCATGGAAGAGGCATGGAAGGCGCACAGAAAAACCTTGCAAAAAAAGGAGAGAGGAGAAAGGAAAAAAAAAAAGAGCTTTGGGGGCGCAGGGGCAGGGGTTCTTGGAACGGCCGTACTTTTTAGACGGCGAGACAAGAAAGAGCGGACACCAACGTGGTCCCGGCCCAATGCTACCGTGTGGTTAAACTGTTACTGTAGCTCTAGACTTAGTTTTGCCTCTCCGCCATGTATATGCTTGGCAGCATCTCTGAGATCCACATTTCAAGAAGCAGCTGCGCTGCTGCATGTACGGTGAGGGGATACCTCGGGGCCAGTTGGGGAGGGGCTTGCGGTGAGCTGAAATTGTCTTGTTTCGTTCTATCTGCCAAGGCCAAGGCCCGAGGGAACGAGGCGAGACCCCCCTCAAGAGCAATGGGAACCACTCACCGGAATCCCGTGATCTGAGCACATGGGCAGTGCAACTGCGAAATGCATTAAACCTTCGGGCTTGGCTCGACTGCGTTGGGGAGGGATACACAGCCCGTACACGGATGTTGCCGGAAGAATCTCCGACCTAGCCAGCCAAGCCAGCTAGGCCAGTAAGCAAGCAGAGGACGCAAGCGCAGGCCGGTCTGGAACTGTGGACAAAGGAGCCCTTTGGACGGCGTCGTGGCGAATCGAGTTAAACATATCGATGCCGTGGAAGCCAAGCTTTCGATATATCCAGTCTAGATCTTGGGGATTTCAGGGGGGCAAAACAATATGGAGTCTCGGGCTGGGAGGCCGGAGCTGAAACAGACAGACTCTCTGGCACCAGGCCATTCGAGACCGGCAGGGCGCGAGTGTATAGAGAAGGCCGGTGCCGGACGGGTCGGCGGGGCTTCCGGAATGTTTGTTGTGCGGGAGCTGTGTTGTACTGTAGAAAAATGGGTAGTATGAAGGTATGTTGGTGGCGCTTTGCCGTCTGGCGATAGAGTTTGAAAGAAAAGCCCCTTTTTGTTCCGGCGCAACCAGACATTCGGAAAAGTCTTGGCCCCAAGAAGCTGTGTCCTTCCTTTGCTATGTTCCGCCAATGCAACAGCCAACATGTGGCACGCACGCACGCCGCACGCACGCACGTCAGGTCTGTGTGGTAGGGCTCGGGACGTCTCTGACGAGGAGAAGCCGTGATGGTCGTTTCCCACGGCTGTCCATCACTGGATGACGATTGCCATTGGTTTTTCGGAGGTTTCTATCCCGTGGCTGTCTAGCTACCGGCGATGCGTGCCATCGTATCTCTGCAGTGTCTTGGGGGGGAATGGGGGGCGGCGTTGCCGAAGCCACTGGCCATCACGATGGACACGGGGCTTGAAGCCGGCCCAGCCCACGATGGTATAGTTGAACGATGGCAACTCGCTTTGGTTGGTGAGCGCCACACCCAGTTTCGCTGTGTGGTCTGTGATCTGGTGGGTGTAGTAGCCCGTAATTCTGGGGTGTACGCACACGCACACGCACCCGTACAGTGTACACATAACCTCCACCATCATAAGACAATGATGGGAAATCATGCCATCACGCTGGTTCTGAGGTGGTTTCTGACGGCGATCTCGAGACCTGGTGGTTGAGGTTCTGGGGAGGTCAGATGGCCACTCCTGGTTCTGTTGCCAAGAGGCTAGAATGGCCAAAGAAAATGCACAACTGCACCAGAGCGAGCCAGATCAGATTAGCGAAACGGTTGCAAAGGGCCACCGCCTCGACCAAGCTAAGCGCGCCGCCCCTTTGCCCGCCCGTTTAGTATCCCGTAGTGTAGTCGCTCGTGCTAACCCGTACGTCCGTCGCTGGCGCTACTACGTACACTACACCGAATGGCGGGGTTCCAGCTTTCGATGTTAGGTAACAAGGTTTCCACGCAAGGCTTGGATAGCGTTGTGCTCAACACCTAACCCGTGGAGGTACTTTAAAATGTTGCCGCACGGATTTAGGGATTCTCAATTGATAATGGACATGATCATAGAATTGATGGAAGGAGTCAAAATTTTGAGTCTCTGGAGAGGATTTGGCCAGGTCGAAGGAGCGCGATCTGAGCAGAGACAGGCAGACGGTGATGGAATGGGACGGGGAAGGTGCATTGGATTGGTGAGGTTGCCCTTGCAGAAAGCTTGAACTTGAAGTTGTGGTTGTGCATGGAGGGAACAAATTTTGGCACTCTAGTTGCAGGGGTTACATAGACTCTATCTAACTTATTTGGGGAAGTTCCACCCACCCCGTTCGCTTACACCTGAAGGTGGATTCAACTGCTCAAATTCCCCATATAAACTGGGTGGAAGTGGATCAAATTAGGGAGATGGAAAACAGAGACAAGTCTATCATTAATATGCAAAGACGAAAGGAAATGCTAACGCTGCCCTGAAAAAGAGGCATACAATGCATTACATTCTTCGGGTGTTTTAAAATAATTTGTACTCGTTTTTTTTGGTTTTGATGGAAATGGTGGTTGGCATTGAAAGATCAAGGTTTGTTATGGTAGAAGTGCTCCAGAGAATGTTGGAAACCATGTGCGGCCAAGGAGTTAGGCGAGGGTTAGGCCGGGCCTTGCCTAGATAAGTTAGATAGAGTCAATGTAACCCCTGCAGGTAGAGTGCCAAAAGCACTCCCCGTGCATGGAAGTTGCAACCACCCCGGCAATGCATTAAAGTGGGCCAAGTGCATGGGTGGTCGAGTGCCGGGTGAATGGCAGCTCGAGGGCCGATCGATCGCCATTCTTCCGAACAAGCTCGGGTTGAGCTGTAGCAGCGGTCACCTTGATGGCTTGAGACGAGATCATCGAGCGATCCATTTCTTGGCCTTGAGATCCGCGCGCGCCTCTCTCTAGGGAGTCCAGCAAACTCGTACGATTTGCCCAAATCAGCTTTCGATGATGAGCAAATCGTCGACGGGTTGGTACTTGGTAGAGGGGAGGTTCCCACTCGCCTGCCTAACACTTCCTGGTTCCCGTCCCGGCCATCCTTCCTCCTGTCACTGAATCCGTCGACGTTAGGCTGCCCACACCGCACAAAGCCGGGCAACGCTCACCGCACACCGAATACCGCACACCGAATACCGTACACCACCGCCAGTCGCGGTTGGTCTCAAGTCGCGTTCCCGGTTTCGGTCGCGGGAGGGTCGCGGAAGGAGGGAGGCCCAAAAGAGTGCAAAGTCCCAAAAAAACCGGGCACGGGATGGGTCGGCAAAATCCTTCGTTTCATTCTCCAAAGCCGGCACTCAATGCAATGAGGCCGCATGCGCGGTCCGTCGATGTATGATGCCGACACTCGCCCAATCCTAGACTCAGCTGGCGATTGGCGGCCGACGCTGGCGATGCCATTCGATGGTGATGCGCACCCTGCAATCATACCCCAAAATTGGCTTCCCACCACGATGGCCATCAACCTTCCCCAAGAGGAATCCATCGTCCGCCCCAAGACACTCCCTCCATTGCTATGTCTTACCTAGACAGATTCACCTACTATAGGGAGCTTGTATCTGCGTTAACAAGTGTTGAGGCCATGGTTGCCGTTCAGCCCATTTCCTTAGCTTGCCCCCTTTTCTTGTTGTTGCGCGGTCTCTCTTTGGAAATCCATACCCGCCTGGCACCCGCCATGTCATTCATGATGCACTTTGTCGCCCTCGTCACTCTTGTCCTGCTGGCCCAGCGTGCGACGGCGGCTTGCAACGGAAACAATGCACTCTGCTCGCGCAAGTACAGCAACATCACCCACGTTGGCGCCCATGACAGCGCCTTTGTCGGCGTGCTGCTCCCCGATAACCAGAACGTGTCCCCCACTGAGGTGTTGAACTTGGGAGTGCGCTTCTTGCAAGCCCAGACACACAGCCGGGATGGCACCATCGAGATGTGCCATACTTCATGTCTCGAACTGGACGCCGGGTCGCTGGCCGCGTACCTGGCCCCCATCAAAGCCTGGCTGGACAGCAATCCCGACGAAGTTGTCACATTGCTGCTCACGAACCAGGATGCCATCTCCGTCTCTGACTTTGCCACTGTATTTGCTGCCGTTGGGCTGGACCGTTACGCATTTTCACCGGCGTCTAAGCTGGCTCTGGATGAGTGGCCAACGCTGCAGTCCATGATCAGTACTCGGACAAGACTAGTTACCTTCATGGACTATCATGCCGATACGTCCAAGGTGCCATATATCCTGGACGAGTTTGCCTACTTCTTCGAGACCCCCTACGATACCACCGACAGCAGTTTCCCCGAGTGTACGCTGGACCGCCCAGCAGGCGCCAGCCCTGATGGCCGAATGTACATTGTGAACCATTTCCTCGATATCGACATCTTTGGTATCCTCATACCAGACCGGCTATCAGCTCCTAGGACCAACTCTGTCTCGTCCATCCTTGCCCAGTCGGATCTTTGCTATCGGGCCTGGGGCCGCGTGCCGAACTTCATCCTGGTGTGTTTCGGATTTTCTGTTGTGTTTCCATAAGGGCTGTGGGCGTCCCTTGGCTGGGCACCGAGCTAACAAAGGCTGCAGCTGGACTGGATTGACCAAGGCCAGCCGATGGCAGCGCAAAACGATCTGAATGGCCTCTGAAGAAGCTTATCAGGGTTGATGAACGGCATTTTGTGCCGGGGAGCACGCCACCTACCATCACCTCCCACCCCGTCTCAGCAAGCTACCAGGAAACTATCATCGATCTCATGTGCCATGTGCCGTATAGCCGGCTGGCGGTTCAGTGTGATCACGGCGTCGAGACCCGACAACAAAAATGCATGGGCACTGCACCTCGAGCTGCACGTCCTCGAGAAGGAACCGCCCCGGTTGGATCCTATTGCTCAGGCGGTCCGGACACAAAGAGCGGTTCAAGGGACTAGCGCACTTGAGGCTTAGCGGCATGTATGTTGACATACCGGGGCGAAATGGCATGCCGGTGCGGGACCGACTGCGGGGAAATATCACTGACGTATGACGGGAGTGGTCGAGGGCTGGTAGGGCAAGTGGCTGGCCGGCGGTGCGCAGCGGACGCCATTGCGACAGCAGCGCTGTCCGGCACCGCACCCGGCGCCCAGGATCGGACGGCAGTGTGGGCGTAATCAATGTCGGAACGGTGTGAGCCAATCGACTGGCTTCCCGACGACAGGGCTGGTTTTTTCATACTTTCCTTCTCCCCTTTGGATCTGTTGTGTTTGGATTTTGATATTGGCTTCTTGTATGCCCTCTTGCTGAACTCCGGCCCGTGTTCCCTTTTTCTTCTTTCTCTTTTTTCTGTCTTTCGAGCCTGCTCCCTCGTAATATACAAATGGGCATTATTCATCGCAGCTGCCCCCCTACGTACCTGGTGGCCGATGCTTTTTTGAGGAGGACCAGCCCGATCGATCACTTGAATCCGTAGTTGTTCGTAGCTTCTCCGTCGATGAGAGGATCCGACGACGCGGAAGGCGGGTCCGGGGTCCCTTCGACCTCGGACCGCCTCGACGGGGAGAAGTCGCCATTGCTGTCCGGCCTCAAGTCACCAGAATTATGGTCGTCGTCATTGTCGTCACCATCATCATCATCCCAAACCAACCTTCCAGGTCCTGCAAGCGTCAACATTCGCTTTGCACGCTCGCAGTCCCATCGGACCGGGACCGGGACCAGGACCGGGTTATCCTTAGTTATGGGAGCACCGATCCCCCAGGACGACGCACCACGCACACCGCCGCCCGCCGGCGATGCCAAATCCGTTTCCTGGAGCGACCTGCCGCGAAAAGACCAGCTCATCGTCATCACGCTGGCGAGGCTTAGTGAGCCGCTCGTTCAGACATCTTTACAGGTACCGCAGACATACTGTATCCTCGCCATCACATGACAATACCTGTTCAAGATGGATGGATGGCATAGTCGTGTCGTGTCTGAACTGTGGTTGTTGACACTCACCACATAGGCATACATGTTCTATCAACTGAAATGGTTTGACCCAAGCCTCTCGGACTCGGTCATCTCCAGCCAGGCCGGCATACTGCAGTAAGCGTCTCTCGCCGGTCTCTTAACACGAGTCTACGAGATCAGTTGCTGACATGGCGACATCATGTAATTAGTGCCAGTTTCACTGCTGCCCAGTTCCTGACGGCCATGATTTGGGGCCGGCTTGCTGATTCCAGCCGATTCGGGCGCAAGACCGTCTTGTTGATTGGGCTTGGGGGCACGAGTAAGTCCTGAGGATGCCAACAGCACATCTCGTTGACCCAACGGCTGACATTCGCGGCCAAGTGCTCTCTTGCGTCGGCTTTGGCTTCTCGACGTCCTTCTGGCAGGCCTTGGTCTTCAGATCCATAGGCGGTATAACGAACGGCAACGTGGGTGTGCTCAGAACCATGTAAGAGAACATGAACGAGTCCTTCTCTTCAAGCCCCTTATCAACACCGGTAAACACAGACACTAACCAACCATGTCGTTTAGGATCAGCGAGATCATCAGAGAGAAGAAGTGCGTTGCCCCCCTCACGGCACCCATTATTTCATCATCATCCCAACCTAACCACGCTCCTCAGATACCAATCCAGAGCGTTCCTGCTGATGCCCATGACCTTCAACGTCGGCGTCATCATCGGCCCCATCCTCGGCGGCACCCTCTCCGACCTGGCCGGGACCTACCCCAACCGCTTCGGCCACATCGAGTTCTTCAAGCGGTACCCCTACGCAGCGCCAAACCTGCTCTCCGCCTTTTTCCTCCTATGCGCCATGACCTCGATCTGGCTAAACCTTGACGAAGTAACTCACCCCCTCCCCCCATTTCCCCGTTCTCTGAATAATAAGGTACTAACCGACACCCCAACTAGACTCTCGACTCCCGCCTCGACCGCCGCGACATAGGCCGCGACCTAGGCCGCAAGCTCTGGGCGCTCGTGGCCCGCCGCCGCAGCAGCAGCAGCAATAGCAACTCAACAACCTCCTACTCCCCGCTCGCATCCCGCGACACCGGCACATCGACCGAAGTCGAACTCACCCCGCCAACCACTCCTACCAAAACCAAATCCACCCGTCCCCGCCCCCGCCCGCGCTACACGCAACGCCTCGCCTTCCGACGCATCTTCACGCGCAACGTAATCCTGACCCTACTAGCCTCATGCACACTAGCCTTCCACGTCGGCACGTTCAACTCGCTCTGGTTCGTCTTCCTCTCCACGCCCGCCTACGACCCCTCCTCCCCGTCCTCCCTCCCGCGCCATCTCCCCCTGATCTTCACAGGCGGCATGGGCCTGCAGCCGCGCGAGGTCGGCATGGCGATGGCGATCCTTGGCGCGCTGGGCATCGCGCTGCAGCTGCTCGTCTACCCGACGCTGTCGGCGCGGCTGGGCACCGTGCGCTCGTGGCGGCTCTTCCTGCTCTGTTTCCCCATCGCGTACGTGCTGGTGCCGTTCCTGAGCCTGGTGCCCAGCGACGCGGCCCCGCCGGCACCGAAAGCCGGGGTGCAGGTGTGGCTTGCTGTCGCCGGCGTGCTGGTCTTCCAGGTCGTCGGGAGGACGTTTGCGCTGCCGGCGCAGACGATCCTGGTCAATAACTGCTCGCCGCATCCGAGCGTGCTGGGGACGTTGCATGGCGTCGGGCAGAGTGTTAGTAGCTTTGCGCGCACGGTCGGGCCGGTGCTGGGCGGGTTTCTGTATGGGCTGGGCTTGAAGGTGGGGGTTGTTGGCGCCGTGTGGTGGGGGTTGAGTCTGGCGGCTGTGTTTGGCGTCGGGGTGAGCTTTTTTGTGCGCGAGGGGGACGGGCATGAGATTTGGCTTGAGGGAGATGAGGAGGAGGAGTGAGGAAGGGTCGTCGGGAGAGGGGGGAGTTGTTTTGGGGGGTGGCTGTGTAAACATGGACGGCGTTCAGGTGGTTGGGGACTGGGACGACGCGAGAAATCGAAACATTGCATTGCGGTGAATAGTAACTAGCATAGGTTATTAGATATCCATCATGAGAAACGTTACATGACTCCGTATGTCCTTGGCCCCCTTTTCCGTCTCAGGCGGCGCGAAATAATAAGGTAACCCAAACTCCTGAGCAAGCCGCTCAGCTTACCTACTCTTTTCAGATATTCAGATCTGAAATACATGGTGAAGTTACACGCCCCTGGCGGCATAGTATACAAGTAGGTAGAATCACAGGTAGATAACTTGAACTGTTGATTGCCAACACCAGGTACGTACATCAACCGGCCAATTAGTTATTAGACCCAGGTTACAGTACATCTTCCCCAACCACCATCCAACCCCCTTTGCCAGGCAAGAGGCAATCTTGACTTCCACACGAAGAAATGTTGATGGAAAGTCTTGAATATCCCCTCCCCTCTCGCCTACCCTCGCAGTTCCCTGTGTACCTGAGCATGGCGCCACAGTGAGAAAGATCCACCATGGCAATCGGTTGCTCTGGACAAAGAAAAAGACTACCCCATTCCCTGTCTTAGCCAAACCAACCGCCAGCCCTCCAGCACGCAGTCGCGCTGGCTTGGTCGGTAATAGTTGTGTACTGGGTTTGACTGGGTAGAACCACAACGATTAGTCAAGTTCGAGATGGGTTCCGTTCAAAAATGAGAGCTGGGTCTGCGCTGTGCTTGGGACTGAAAGGGGCTGATGGTTCAAAGCCGGGAAAAAGGGGAAGAAGATGTAGACTACGCACCCAACGTAAATAGTTGCTGAGAGATGGGTCGTATCGTAGGCAATGTTTGTTTCTGTGACGGGCGTGGGTGATCCCTTGTTGATTGTCACGGTCACGGCGGCGTTGGCGCCGCTGATGCACTGAGTCGAAGGAGCGGGCGTGATAGTTGCTGTCACCGTCTTGAAGACTGTTGTTTTTTGACATAAGCAAAGGAAGATGAAGTCGTAGGGCCGCGGGTAGGATGCTTACTGAACTCGGTCGTTGTCTTTGCGGGAATGGTTGTCCGGATCGTGCTGGTCACCGTGTACGTCGTCTCTGTGTACGTCGACGTGACGGCAGCGACAGCAGCTACCTCTCGCTTCGTAATTGCATTATCTTGGACTGCCTTGCCTACAGCTACAATCTCTGTGTAAGAACGTGTTCTTGGAGGGGGTTTCCATTTGTTTTCCAAGGGGGAGCGAGACAGATAGAAATCACACCTGACAGAGACAGCGTACCTCCGGTTGGGTAGTGACACTCAGCCGTGGCTAAGACAGTGGTGGTATAAAGACTTGTCACTTGGCCGTCTGTTACGGTTCTGAGTATCGTCGAGCTGACAATAACCGTGGGTCCCTGTGGGTAGTTTGTCACGGTCCTTGTTCCGCCGTTGCAGACGGTAGTGATCGTTTCAGGCACAAGGATTAAAGTCTGCGTCTTCGATGCAGTGCTCACGACGGCTTTCGTTCAAGTCAGCCAATGACCCAGCGTGGGATGGGTGTGGTGAGGGACGGGGCTGGCTACTCAGAGGTTTAGCTGTGGTTGTCACGCCAATCACGACTGTTGGCGTAGCCTTGGGTTATCGGTCAGCGAGGCTCATTACTGTACAGATCAAAGATGTGACATACCGTAATCCAAACTGTCTTCGGGGCTCCCACTGTCAACTTGATAGTCCGCTGGGTTGCAATCTGTTGCCCAGCCACAATGATTTTCCAGGTTCCTGAGGCCATGACCGAGTATGGGATGCCACTGAGTGATTATTCGCGTTAGTGGCCGTCTTTTTTCTTTTCGTTTTCAGGGTTTACCTTACCAGGTCGAGGTCACGGCGGCTCCAGCCGGTTGAGTTTTGATGGATGAGCAGGCATATTCGCTACCATCTGGACCAACCAGTATGGGATTGATGGTCTCCTGGGTGCACCCTGACGGGCTTTTAGCGATGGTCTTTATGCTTTGGAAAACGCTGGGTGTATGCGGCCAATGGGGCGCTCACCTTGGAAAATGGTGGCGAAACTGAAGTATTGGTTCGAGGTGCTGTCGATGTTGTAGCTGCCACCATTGGAGTAGTCAACCCCATAGCTGGTACAGTCGGCGTGAACACGAAAGGCAATGAATGCCAGCAGCACCCAGAAATACCCGAAATCCATCTTGATCGAACTGTGACTGAACATGAAGTTGGAGCTGGCAAAGTTTGTTGATGACAATCCTGGTACGGTACGATGGGCTTGACAGAACTATTATGTACCAGTCCCGGGAAAGTCTCAGACTGCGGGCTCGGCCTCATGGACAGGGTTTGAAGAGATAAATTGGCCAATATACGCGAGCATACCGAGAAAGGTGTAAACAAAGGCCGAAGCCATCTTAGCGGAGATTTTGCCAGCCGTGGTGTGACGGGAGCTCCAGATACCCGGTGAATGATGTCGGAGTAGACAAAGATATATTGCTGCCCATTCAGCCTGCTAGCGAACTGGTTCCAATAACCTGTATGTCCGCTTCACTGAAGTCCCAGGAGGAGTTCAAGTCCAGCTGTGTCGTCCTGATTGGTCAATCTGTTTGGAAAGCGTGAACAAAACAGGGGCAGATATTTCGATCTCACCACCGTCTCCTGGCAGACGGCCTATGCGCCCGGAAGTGTGTGGGGGGAATGATACTTCTGTCCGTCTGCAGGTCAAATTGCCCACCAGGAGTCCGCAAACACAGAGGTGGAGGGGTGGAATACAGCCCGACTCGTTGCTGTCGTTGGGTGAACATATTGGGTTTATTTGCGGCCGCACTTGGAAGTTGCCTGCGACAGGGGAGGACAACGCTGTATTTAGAGCAAGCTAGGTTGCGTTTCCCGCCTCCTTGGGTGGGATGTTTTGATCCACTGAGACCGAGATGTGAAACTGGGAGCCTCGCCAACTCCCTTACTTGGCGATGTTGATGGCTGAATAGATAATTTGGTGGTGTTCTCAGGGTGTCAGCAAACTCGCCAGCTACCATGATGCCTAAGCTCGCGGATGACTTTGATCAGAGCACACAAGTACATAAATCCACGGCCAGGACGGCTGTCACTCGTTGGAGTTATTCTGCCTATGTGTTGCGCGGGTGGAAACAGCAACCAAACCTGATCTGGCCATGACAGGAAGAGAAGCCGGCTCAAGACAGAAAGGTCAAGCCCGCGGCAAAAAGAGTATCATGTGCGGAAGGTCGGTGTTTACCAGAGCGGGATTATAATAACGCGCTATCATATAGATATGCTCGACAGTCCAAGTCTTTGCAAGTGCCAAGTGCAGACAATTTACAACGGCTTGGGCGTGCAGTCTGTTATTATATCTCTCGGTCGGGTCCCATTCTTGGCACGGGCTGGTAGAGTTGAAGATCGACATTTGATATGGTCAAAAATCTCTCTTGGCCACCACGGTCCAAAAGACGGATCGGCATGCGAAGAGGTCGACCGACCGACGAGATGTGACTGCTCACTCGCGCCACAGAATGACTTGAAGACAGAATCCACATGGCATCAGACTTCCAATGTTTTTGATGGAAACCAGCGACAGAGCGAGCCCCAACTCGTCCCTGCACGTACCCGGCCGACATGACATGAGATGGCTTGGGTTCTCCAGCCCAAACGCGTGGATGCGATCAGGCGGGCATGGAAGCGAGCTATAGTGGCAATATACCGGCCGTCTTTGCCCACATGTGCCAGCAGAACTAAAAATAACTGCGATTGTTTGACAGCTTCACAAAAGCGAATCCGTGCGGGATCGGGATTTGAGCGTACGTCGGAAGGGTGTTGGTGAGGTATGGGCAGAGAAGTGATTCGCCGAACGTGGACTTGCAGCTCCTTGGGCTGGGCTGACCTGACGTTTCAACCGAGTGGTAGTTCTAGAACTTCCAGTCTCACGATACACTCGGCAACGGGCTGTAAACATTTGAGAAAGGGGAGGGAAAAGGCGCGGCTATTTTGAAACTGTCATGGGCTTAAGTCGGTGTTGCGGGTATGTCTGGTGGATATTAGCTGACAGAAGTTGCAATTGAGAATGCGGGAGTGAGGAATGTGGGCAATGTGAGCAATGAGTGACGGTGGAAGCAAGCACGAAGATGATGGATGCCACGAGACGGGAATCTCTGCTCGCGTTCTTGAGATCACTGCTCCTTCCTGAAGAAGGGAGGGCAAAAGCAGGTACGATAGGCAATGGAAGGAAGGGAAGGTGCCTGCTACCTATCTAGGGATTAGACGACCCAAAAGGTCCCTGCCCAGTCAGGTGTTTGTTCCAGATCCACGGGTTGGACCTTCCCAAAGTTTGCTTCCTCTGTGTACCGTGATTATTGGTGTTTTCAACCTGGGCTCCATAGAAGTTGCAGTCGGACAATGAACAACCTGAAAGCGGCGTGGTGGTAGCCCACTTGCGGCAACGGGCCACGAACGGGTGGGTGGGTTACAGCGTTGCATGCATGCACCCATTCACCAAACACGCTCTGTTGTACCACAGCATCCCTCCGATCTCCGGGACTGCGGCACCACTCATCAGAGGCCCAGTCAATTTACAGTCACCCCAACATCTCAACTTCCATCACAAGACTTGCCCACACAAGACCCAGACGCATTCAGCCGCCATCAATTACCCAGCCCTAGGTAGGCCAAGCTCCAGGCCTCGAAACCATGACCAGCCCTCTGGCCGTTCAGCTTGGCGGCCTGAGAGTTGTTGTGGATGCTATGCGCCTCGATCGGGCGGCGTTCGCTCCGTTCGGCGAAGTTGTCGAGAACCCCCGACCTGATCTCCATCCAGCCACCGCCGCCGCCAACGCCAACAATACGACGGCCCTCCCGTTTTCGGGTGTCATTGCCAACCAAGGGTCAGCCATAAAATACCAACATGTCACCCGGATGGAGAACTTCTATGAGCAAGCCCCGAGTGGCAGCCCTGGAGTTGCCGTCATGAACATGTTCGTTTGCGCTGCCCGCTCACTTGTATCGGACCTGGACCTGGACCTGGCACCGGAGCCGAACTCCGCCGATCCTAGGACGGGAGATATCTTCCCCGTCTCGGTACTGGAACGCCATCCATACACCACACAGACCTTTATCCCGCTCACGGTCGACTCAAAACGACGCTATTTGGTCGTCGTTGCCCCGAGCCTCCCGCCTGCCGCGGCCGATGATGGCTTGCCAGTCCCCACCTCCCAACCAGCTACCTCGCCCCGTGCCGGAGAACGTCTCCCGGGCCGAGGACTGCCCGATGTGCGACGCCTGCACGCGTTTGTTGCTACTGCTGAGCAGGCTGTGACCTATGGCGCGGGGACCTGGCATGCTCCCATGGTTGCGCTGGGTCCGCCCAAGACAGCCCTCGACTTCGTCGTCGTCCAATTCGCAAACGGCGTATCTGTCGAGGATTGCCAGGAAGTCTACTTCGATTTTTCATCGTCTAAGTCTGCTAAAATCGCTGCCCATGGTAGCCTGTTGGTCAGACTGCCCAGCGAGCCCAGAGCGGCTAAATTGTAATTCCGACAGGGGTTTTGAAGAGACCTTGATGATCCGTCATCGTCACCAGCTTGTGCATAAGCTTATCCTGTGATGCAAGCGTGGAATCAACATCCGAGGAAGATATCACAAAAGAATGGAGATGATTGAGACAGGCCAACAGCTCCCGCCGGTTTCTTTCGTTGCATGATGGCATACTGGAGCCAGGCTTTCATGTTGCTTCCCCTTTTCGTTGATCTTATGATGGTTTCTGACCAAACACGGCTTGCGAAAGCCATTTCAGTCTGGACAGCCTCTTCAACTTTGTTCATACTTGAGGTGACGTCCGGAATCACGACCTAAACAACAAAGGAGTCATCCTACACCTGGTAATCTCGTTTCCCCAGTAGCGCAGCTTGCTGAGGGACGTCTACGTAGTAACAAACCCCTGAAGCGCGGAGCTTCAGTGGGGCCGGCTTGCTGACTGACGAACGAAGACAACGCACTGTTGTCGGTCGCCGACATTCGGATGGAACAGGACGCCGGCCAACACAAGTGCAGCTTGAACAATGTAAGGCACCAACCTTCCCTCAACCTCAGGTGGATAGCAGGGGCGAACGACAATACACCGCCTGGCATCAAAGCTATACCTTTTCGAGTCCTCAAAATTGCACCAGGCATCACCACTCATATCTCAGTCGAGGAGACACCCTCGGCTTTTTTTTTTAAAAAACTTTCAGGAGCTAAAAGTGGCTGTTGACGCTCTCAATCATGGGCACCCCGCTCGAGTCAACCGACGCTCGTAACAAGCTGGAAGACCTCTCAGGCGTAGTTGTCAAGCCTGGCGAGAACCCTTATGATGCACTCATCAAGGCCTGCAGCAGTCGTCCGGTGAGTTTACTTTTCGAAGACACCAGTAGACTGACACTGTTCTGTGACTATATGAACTGACAAGACTTCCTAGGCCGAGATCCAATCGCTCTACAGCACACACCGTGTAACTCGAAACTCACAGCAGCGAGAGAAATATGTCTCGTCGGATTTCAAGGAGTTAATCATCGATCCGTTCCTGTTCCGACTCGAGAAGCCGGAGATCGAGCCCGAGTTTCAGGACCCCCGCAACTGTCTTGTCTTTTGGGCCCGGCCGCCAGACCATATTATCAAGCTGGCATCTCACTTGCAGTCACTTTTGCAGAAGGCTGCCCCCGGTATGCAGCCCTCCAAAGCCCTCCCAGCACCAAATCAAGTCGGAGGCTGACGGATGACTGCGATCTAGATCTATGGCTTATGCCTTCTCATCGCATGCACATGACGGCTCTCGAGGTCGCTCACTCGCGGACCCCTGATGAGATTGAGAGCCTGGTGTCTGCCATGCGGCCAACCATCCCCGCCCTGACGAACATAACCTACAAGAAGCGCTCTCGTCTGGTGAAGCCGCTGATCTCCTACGATCTTTCTGCCTTTGCGGTGTCGTTCCTACCGGCTGCAGGCGAGAGTGTTTTGTCACCACCTCCTGTGCCACCGCATCCGAAGGATGTTGCCCACCCCGGGCTGGCTGAAGGGAGCACTGCCGAGAGTGACAACTACACCTATCACCACCTCCGGCGCGATGTTTTCAACCTGGCCCAAACGACGGGCGTAGACATCGGATCGCGTTATGTGGTCCCGAGCGCGCACATCACACTAGGTCGGTTCCTCACGCAGGAGAACCATGCCACGCCCCAGCAGCGCCAGGCCTGGATTCAGGCCATCGAATCCATCAACCAGTGGCTCGAGAGCGAGGTCTGGGACGTGGCTGACGGCGAGTTTATCGGCGAGTGGATCGTTGGACAGGAGAGAGGCCTGGTGGCCCGAAACGGCCCCCTCTGGTATGGGGGCGGGAAGACTATTATGGAAGGAGAGGGCTTCTGAGAAGCCTTCATGATCAAGATGAATGATAATTATGATGCGAGTTGAAATGAGGTGATGCGGGAATACGATGGGTAAAACAATGAAAGCGAGCGAGCGAGCTGGTTGAAGTCGAATTAGACCAAGATCCCCTGTCGTTTGAGTAAACGGCAGCTCCATCCACAACATGCCATGCACCCTGACCTGACCGATCTCGTCTATGATGACGTGCATCCTTGCCCTGGAAGGCCGAGCTGCTTGACTAAGGTCAAGTATGTCTTGCCAGGGCTGCCTTATGGGCCGGGGTGTTTGATGAGTATCACTGAACAGAATAAATTTATTTGTCACCTCAAGCCTCTTCGGAAAGCGGCGGACCAGAGAGCGGAAGGCAACTCGAATTTTTCGTCTCCCAGACCGAGGCCGATAACAAAATACCCAAGCATCAGCGGGACTGCAGTAGGTGGAAGGAAGGAACCTGGAACCGTGAAATTAGTTGCCACCAGCTGCCAGTCTGCCACCACCAAGACGCCATCAGCACAACTTACCAGGCTATCACAAGCGCTAGGACGGGCAGGCACCTAGCGGCCCCCGATCCAAAAATGTAAGTGCGCTCGTGGCCTGCCACCCCTGCCACAGGCCCCCAAACCCCGACTTCCAGGGTGGAACCTGCCCTCCTTCTCCGGGCTACGGGTGGCCTGGCTAGGTTCTCCATTCGCGGGCAGGGCGGGCAGCCCAGTTCAATTGAAATCTTTCCAGGTTCTCTCACCTCCCAGGCTCCCAGGAGACAGGGCACTAGATAGGCGTGCCCTGCCAGTGGAAGGTGCTGACCGTGCTGGTGGTGCATCCCCCGCGCGCCCGCGCGCCCGCGCACACGCACCACCCCGACCGCATTGGACAAGCTGCCGATCCCTTTGCGAACGATTTCCGACACCCTTCGATTCCGTCTTCTGTCGATCGCCATATCCAGGCCAGGCACGCGGGGCGATTTCCATTTGCTCGTGCCGCGTCCGACAAATACACGTACAAGACAAGAACAGCACGCACCAACTGCAAGCAAGGATTTTGATTTGGTGTGCACTCTTGCGCATTTTTATTGTTGTTTGCCTTCCATCTGAACGGGTTCCCTATCATGCACACACATGCACGACCAAGCCTCCAGTTCCACTGCTGCCCATCTTCCTGTCCGGCCGAGTCACCAGGGTCGTCGCTTGGTGGTAGCATCAGCGGATCCCCGACGGGACTCTGCTCTTCTTGGCTTGGCTCTCCTCCAGCGCCACCCGTCATCGTCGTGCCGGTCGTCCAGTAATTACGGACAGACCTCAGGTGCCTGGTCTGGCCTGACCTGACCTTACCTGACATGACCTGACAGCACTGGGCAGCAGCAGCAGCAGCAGCAGCAGCAAGAAGTCGACCGACCTCTTCCCATTCGATTGGATTGGCTTGGACCGGGCTGGCTTGGATTCTCACTACTATTGCGGGTTACCGACCTTGGCCTCTCACTCCATACCGGACCGATCCTACCTTACCTACTTTCTTTACCTACCTACCGTATCTATACCAGCCAAGGAGACCGTGCCTAGCTTACCACCACAATAAATCACGGATCCTGTCCTGTCCTGTCCTGTCAGACGACTGTTCGGATCTTGTCGCACAGCATCCTCCTCGTCCGTCTGCGCGCTCTCTCGTTTTGCCGTGCTCGACCGAACTCCGAATTCGCCTGTCGCGATACCGCAGGGAAGCCTGGCCGCCGAAGCCTCTTTGCGCCCCGTTCTTGGTTCTTGATATGGTGGGACTGTGGTGCGCGCGCCTGGGAGCCTGGATCTCTACAAGGGACGTTGGTCCGTGACACTGACGGCGGACCGCGAGCAAGAAAAAAAAACCGAGAGAGGCAGAGAAA
This sequence comes from Podospora appendiculata, assembly GCA_033675105.1. NCBI lineage: Eukaryota > Fungi > Ascomycota > Sordariomycetes > Sordariales > Podosporaceae > Podospora > Podospora appendiculata. The sequence goes on along the minus strand of JAULSO010000005.1, from coordinate 458,204 downwards.
GATATCAAATCCGGTCGGCGACCCCGGAAACTACACAAGCTGAGAAAGGCTGAAGGCTGAACCCTCCGGAAAGGGAAAAAGGAAAAAAACACACACAGAAGACACAAGGGAGGGAGAGACAGCAAGACAATTCACTACTGGCTGACGGCGCACCTATATGCCCCGATTTCGGTCTCGCTTGAGTCGCATCAACCCGGACGAGCCTGTCCCCGGATTGCTTTTTTTGGTCGTTGCTTTGATTCGGTCTCTAGGTCGTAAGCAAAGCAAAGCTGTGCGCGCACGCGCTCGTTGCTTGTCGCGCCGCGCATGGGGCCTGGCCGTGGACTGACCATCTCCCTGCCCGCCGAGATGGACGATGGGAGAACATATCCTAGCGGCGGGGGTGGTGTTGGAGGAGTAGTAGCAGGAGGAGGGAGAGGGAGGGGAAGGAGGCCCTCTGGTGCTGGCGGCGATCTATCTCCTCCTCCTCTGCCCGAGCGGCCGACGCAGAACACCTCCGCAATGGCTTCGGTCGCTGCGGTTGCAATGTCGCGTGGCAGCGGCAGTGGCAGCGGGAGCGGCAGCGGTGGTGGTGTTGGTGGTAGAAGTGGTGGTGGCATAGACAGGTTGTCAACCAGTAACATGCGCACAGCCTTCCGACCTGGGACCAGCGTCAACCTGCAGCACCAGACCGTGAGAGCCGTCACACCTGAGCCAGCCGACGTTGCACTCGATGCCCTAGAAGGAAAGGGACCCCGCGGCTTTGCCTCGTTGTCACCGCAAACCTCGCCCAGGTCTATTCCGGGCGTCCAAGGGCGAGCAGCCGCCGCCGCTGCCGCCGCCGCCGCCGCCCCCGGCAGCTTACCGGCCAAACGCCAGCCTACCTTCCACGACAGCTTCGCCGGATCCTTCGACAGCACCTTGTCGAGCCCTCCTCCGCGCCAGCCCTCGTTCCGCCCCAGAACCCACACCATGGACGGCGCATTTCGCCAGCAGCTGGCCCCCGCCCAAGAGCCGCGCAATCGGATGGGCTCCTTCTCGTCGTCTGGTTCGCTGCCCGTCAACGAGGAATTGAGGCACCCGCCGCTTCAGCCACCCTATGAGTCGTACAGGCCACCCGACCCGCCAGCCCAGCCCACCGGTCTGCCTACCCCTAAGGAGAGGAAGTCGTCCATGGCGGCCCGGGGCCGGCTCACCAAACGACCCTCGTCTCGCCCATCGTCGCCTCTGTCGTCGCTTCCACCATCTGTCGACTCGCTCCCCCTGCCAATTCCCACAACCGACGCAAACAAGATACTACTATTGATGAGGAATCTGTGCGGGCGCATGCGCGGCGAGGTCGAATATCAGCGAGGGATTGACGGGCCCTGGCATGTCGGGATATGTTATATCGAGGAGGAAAAGGGGAGTTTGATGTTCGACTCGGGCGAGAACGGCCCCTTCCACTCCCCGCTCGTGGCCGATCTGCGAGGGTGTCGGGTCCGCCCGATGGACCGGCGAGACAAAGAACGACATTGTCTCGAAATTATCAGCCCTCATCTCAACCTGGCGCTTATCTTGCGTCCCTTAGTGGCCGAGGAACTGGACCTGTGGCTGGCCGCGTTGCTTTGTTGGCAGCAGCTGCGGCCCGTCGGACCAAAGCTTCCCACCCCACGTCTGGGAAATGGCGGCCCTCCCGCCAGAGCCGAAATCAAACGCCAGGACTCGTCTGCCGGACTGAGAGATGCTGCCATCATCAAAGCCGGCCAAGTGCAGCTATGGGACAAGGGCGTTGCCACCTCCCCCCGAGCCATTGTCAAGCGCCCGTCAACGCGCGATCTGCGGTCGACACAGACGTCCTGGAGGAAGGTCTCTTGCATTCTCCAAGGCAATGGCGAGCTCAAGCTGATGACGGAAAATGATGTGAGTGTCCTGTCCGTCATTGACCTATCACAGCTGGCACGATCGGCGATCCAGCAGCTCGACAAATCAGTGCTGGACGAGGACTACTGCATTGCAATATTTCCGACGTATTCGTCCACCTCGACCCAGTTGTCAATCTTCAGGCCCGTTTACATCGCGCTTGAGTCGAGGGTTCTCCTGGAGGTCTGGTTTGTTTTGCTGAGGGCATTCGCAATCCCGGATGTGTATTGCTTCGACCCCCTGAACGGGGGCCAGGTGTACGAGGTGGTAGATCTCGCTTCAGAGCCGGTTGGAGAAACGTTCAGGGTTGAGAGGACAATATCCGTCAGAATTACCGAGGCCAAAGTTCGCGGTCGAAATCTGCTCTCGGAAGGTGTGCTGGCTGAACGCCATGGCAGAAGCGCTGAGCCTGACCCAGCCGTGGGCAACTATCTGGCTGAAGTCATCCTCGATGGCGAGGTGCGGGCCAGAACGACGACCAAGATGGCCACCAAGAACCCCTTCTGGCGCGAGGACTGCGAGTTCACGGATCTCCCGGCCACGATGCCTTACCTCTCGGTGCTGTTGAAGAGAGTTGACGGCAACCATGAGAGCTTTACCCATCAGCTCCAGTCCACCCTGGGACTCCCCAAGACGGGCAATCTCAGCGAAGTCTTGTGCGGCGCTGTTGACATCCCGCTGCATCAACTCGACAGGGCAAAGGATCACGAGCAATGGTTCAACATTTACGACGACAGGCAGCAGTCGGTTGGCACCATGTTTGTCAAAGTCCAATACGAAGAGCTTGTTGTGTTCGCTACCAAAACCTACCAGCCATTATCGGAGCTTCTGCATCGGTTCGGCACAGGCTTGACCGCGCAGATCACTGAGGCGTTGCCCGGATGCCTTAGGAAAGTCGCCGAGATTCTGCTCAATATTTACCAGGTCTCCGGCACCGCAGCGAACTGGATCATGGACATGGTCGAGGAGGAAATCGACGGCATCGGGAACCAGACTGTGATGAAGAAACCACGTTTCAGCCGGCGGCTCAAGTCAAACGACTCCATTGACTCGATCAGCGACCGGGAGCAACTTGTCCGCGACATGGGCAAGTCGCTCCAAGGAGAAGCGAACTTGCTCTTCAGGGGCAACTCGCTGCTAACCCAGGCCTTGGAGTTCCACATGCGCCGTCTGGGCAAGGAGTACCTGGAAGACATGCTGGCTGATAAGATCAACGAGATCAATGAGATGAACCCCAACTGCGAAGTCGATCCGGGGAAGATCCAGCATGGCGAGGATGTGCAGCAACACTGGAACCGGCTGATCCAGCTGACCACGGAGGTCTGGGGCTGCATCGCCTCATCCGCCGCTCGGCTCCCTTCCGAGCTCAGACATATTCTCAAATACATCCGGGCCGTCGCCGAGGACCGCTACGGCGACTTCCTCCGTACCGTAACTTACACGTCAGTCTCGGGGTTCCTCTTCCTCCGCTTCATCTGTCCGGCCATCCTCAACCCGAAGCTCTTCGGCCTCCTCCGCGACCACCCACGTCCGCGCGCGCAGCGCACCCTAACTCTCATCGCCAAGGGCCTGCAAGCCCTGGCCAACCTCTCGACCATCGGCAAGAAGGAAATGTGGATGGACCCCATGAACCGGTTCCTCAACACCCAGCGCCAGTCGGTCAGGGACTTCCTCGACAGCGTCTGCGGCATCCCCGTCGAGCGCACCAAAGCCATCCTCCCGGCCTCGTACTCCACCCCAATTACCATCCTCGGCCGCCTGTCCCCTGTCGCGCGCGAGGGCTTCCCCTCCCTCCCCTACCTCGTCGACCACCCCCGCAACTTCGCCGCCCTCATCAAGCTCTGGGTGGACGCACACCCGTCCTCGGCCGACGGCGTCCAGGTCTACACGGGCGACCTGCTCGAGTTTCACAACCTCTGCAACAGCCTCCAGGGCCGCGCAGCCGAGTGCTTTGCCCGCATCGAGTCTCTCCGCAATGCCGCCGAGACGGCAAGCCAGTCGGCCGACGACCACCACAGCATGACCGACGCCATGGACCGTGTCAGCCTGGCAGGCGACATCCTCCCGTCGTCGTCGTACAACAGCTCCGCGGTCTGGATGGACAACGAGCTGCGCCCGCCCGGCTCGTCGGGAAGCGACATCGACGCCCATATCAAGGACACCCGGCAGGGCAGCACCAACAGCCGCGACGCAGGCGGCAGCTTGCTGAGACAGGTATCCAAGAGCAGCGAGATGCTGCATTCGTCGTCGAGCTCGAGCCAGCAGCAGCAGCCGCTCGGCGGGTCCATGCGCCATGGGCTGCGGAACGGGATGCACCCGCGGAAGTTCCTGAGCGGGTTCATCAGGAGCAAGACAGCTAGGGCGCCGTCGCCTGATGGCACGGGGGCGCAGCAGCACAGTCATCAGCAAGGTCATGGTCATGGCCACGGCCACGGTAACCATCATCACCACCATCAAGTGTCGCCGACGACTGGGGCCGTCGCTGCGATCGCGATTGGAAGGGAGAGGGACCAACAACACCATGAGAAGGACCACAATACTGGCAAGGACCTGGAGAGGGACGGGGGCAGGGAGAGGACCCGCGGCGGGATAGATCTGGCCAGTGGCGAGCCGTGGAAGAATGAGGCCCTGCCTGCTAGGCAGAAGACTAACTAGCTAACGAAGGAATGGGAGGGGAGCATTGGGGTTGTTTAGAACCTACCAACTTAGCGGATGATGGTACTGAGTGAATTTGTCGGAATTGGACTGGCAAAACATTGTAATATGTTGCAGTTGTGAACATGTGGCGGTGGCAGTGGATACCCCATCTGCCTACCTACCTGCCTGCCTGCCTGCCCGCCTTATATAGGTGACAGATACAGCAAAGGAAAGGAAAGGAAAGAAAAGTGGAGAGATAGATTATGTACATCCATCCTATCTGTCTTGTCTGGTGGGACTTGTTTATTCTAGAGATGGGGGTTGGGTCGGGTCGGGTTGGGTTGGGAGGGGCCAGAGGAGAATATAAAAAACATACAGGATGTTGGGTGGGTTGGGTGTGTGTGTGGCTGTGGGAACGCGAACACGTACGTACCGACGTATAGAGAAAATATCATCAACAGCAACGACAGCAGCAGCAACGAAAGCATGACTGCGTGTATGTTTTATATGTTTACATGAGTCTTGCTTTACCCAGGTGGCGGGAGCAGTAGCAGTGGGCATGGCGTTTCCTGTACATGTTAGCTTTGCTGCTTTAGGTCGGTGGTTTTTTTCGTTCTTGATGATGCCGGGGGGGTGAGCGAGCGTTTGTTGTTGTTGGTGTTTACTGTTGGACTAGCGGTATATGCACGAGGAAAATCAGCTATTTCATGGCTAAACTGACTGTTCCTAAATCATGTAGCTAACGAACTTCACATCACACGTCTTGCCTGGGTGATTCCATTCCCTACCTGACCCTTGGTCGGGCTGAGGCAGACGATGCACTTGGAAAAAATGATGGCGGGTGTGTTAGTATTGAATGTTCGTGGTCAATCGTGCACCCTTCAATTTTGAAGGCGCCGAAAGGATAACACCGGACTGATCGGAAAAAAAAAAACTACCATGAGAGTCCTGGTTTCCAGGCTCTTCCCACTGCAACCCCCCCCCCCCCCGGGTTTGAACTGCCATGATAGAAAAGCCCCCAGTCTTGCCATGCCATACATAATACTTTCATCAACATTCCAATTGCATTTATTTTTGCTAGCTTGCTAAAATCAGACAAAAAACTTCTTGTACGCAGCCTTCTCCTTGGCGATCCTCGCGGCGTTTGCCTTCTTGACGGCCGCGAGCTCGTTGAGGATGGCGGCATCCTCGGGCGCGAGCTTCTTGGCGGCCTCGAGACTCTCGAGAGCGGCGTCCTCGTCCTTCAGACGCACCTGGGCGAAGCCCTTGCGGTACAGCGCCTTGGCCTTGTCCTTGTCCGAGATACTGGAGACGAAGAGGGCGCTGTCGGCGGCCTGGATGCAGTCGGTCCACGCGGCGAGCTTCATGTTCATCAAGGCGGCGTTGCTGTTGAGAGAGACGCGCAGGGCGTCGATCGTCTCCTTTGTGCCGGCCGGCTCGTCGTCGATGTCCGGGTCCTCGTTGAGATACCGCAGGCCCTTTTGGTACTTGTCAAGCGCCGCGGTGGGGTTGCCGCTCTTGAAGGCCTTGTTGCCGAACTCCTTGCAGTCGGTGGCGATCTTGATGATGCGCTGTGCCGACAGGGGCTGGTCGTTGTTGACTTCGTCCTCGGGGAAGTCCTCGTACTCGTCGCCGAACGCGTCGGGCGCCTTGGCCTCGGTGAAGATGGGGTCGGTGGGGGAGAGCTCGCCGCAGTCGGCGATGATGACGTCCTTGTTAGGCTTGTCGCTCTGGGTGGGAAGATTCTCGATCTTGCGCACGACCGACTTGCCGCTGAGCACGTGGCCAAAGACAACGTGCTTACCATCGAGGTGGGGGGTGGGCACGGTGGTGACGAAGAACTGCGAGCCGTTGGTGCCGGGGCCGGCGTTGGCCATGGAGAGGAGGAAGGGGCGGTCGTGCTTGAGGTCGAGGTTCTCGTCTTCGAACTTAGCGCCGTAGATGGACTCGCCGCCGGTTCCGTTACCGGCTGTGAAGTCGCCGCCCTGGATCATGAACTGCTTGATGACGCGGTGGAAGCCGGAGCCCTTGTAGTGGAGGGGCTTGCCCATCTTGCCGACGCCCTTCTCGCCAGTGCACAAGGCGCGGAAGTTCTCGGCGGTCCGCGGGACAAGGTCATTGTAGAGCTCAAAGGCAATGCGGCCCTCATTCTTGCCTCCGATTGTGATGTCGAAGAAGACGCGGCTGCGCGCCTTCTTGATCTCGTCGGTGGCAGCGGTCTTCGGGTCTTCGGTGGAAGCCATTGTTGGTGGGGCTGGCAGAAAGAAATAGGTGTCAGTTGAGCTTTGGATAGGAGTAGGAGGCAGAGGAGAACAACGGGGTGCCTAGGTAGGCAGGAAAGGTATTTAAAGCTTCTAATGCTACTCACTGATGTGTTGATGGAGGGCAAACTGTTTGCTTCAAGTTCAGGTACCTATCAGCTCGGATTGTCGTCAGAGGGTAGCACACGGGTAGCGGGGCAGCTTGGATGTTGATTGCGATTCCTGTAAGACTAGATCACAGAAGAAAGAAATGGCTGACAGACTTTGGGTTTCAAAAGAGGCAGAGAATTTCGACGCAACAGCAAGCTAAGCTGTTAATCCTGTTCAGACAATGTTGACGGACGGGAAGCTCGCTCGGTATGAGCTGAAGGTGAGGTGGGGTGGGGTGGGGAGTGGATGTTTCGTGAACCTTCGAATGGTGATGGGGCTGTATCCTGTATCCAAGCACGCCTGGGCTGGTGGTTCTAGTACGTACCTAGTTCCTATTCCAGAATAATGCGGGGGGCCAGTCAGCCTGAGGAGCTGAGGAGCTGAGCTCCAACGCGGAACGCGGAAGGCAGCGAGGCAAGTCAGCAACCTCGGAAAGCTAAACCTTGATGGGCGAATCAATTAAAGCTTTCGTGTTGATCCACCCTGCCATTTCGCCCTCTCTATAACCTATACCACCACCCGTCCTTTAATTCATGCCCGCCGACCATCAACCGCATCTCTTCACGTTCACTGTTAATCTACGAAGCGGAATTGACTGCTGCGCTGGCTGCATCGGCTGCACCGATCGTCTTCGCTCCCTTGGCCGCTTTTTGCGGCTTTAGTCCTGTCGATATTTCAAGCGTCACCTGTGAATCCGGCTGTTAGCAAAAAGCCGTTCCGACGCGAGGAGCTGCAGCTGCAGCTAGGATCAATTCTGACCGGCCCGTCGTTGACCAGAGCAACCTCCATCATGGCCTGGAAGACTCCGTCCTTGACCTTCTCTGACGCGTGTCCTTCCTGGATCTTTCGGACGAAACAGCTGTACAGGTCCTTTGCCTCATCTCCTCCCAGGGCACCGTGGAAGTCTGGTTTGTTGCCCTTCTTGGTCGAGGCCAGAAGCGTGAATTGGGAGACTAAGCAGTCAGAGTCTTGCTTGCCCGTTGGGATGTTCGTTCAGCAGTCGTTCGGTTGGACGCTTTTTATTTACCGCAAAGAACCTCCCCGTTGATGTCTTGAACACTTTTCTTCCACTGCACCAACATGATGGGTTAGGACAATGGAGAGGGGGGGTGTTACAGATGATGATGAAGAGAGGAAATGTCATACCCGGCCTCCGGACTCGTCGTCCCAGAGTTTCATCTTCAGGACCTTGGCGGCGAGGGATTCTGCATCCTTTTCGGTATCGCCAGGGGCTACAGCGGCAAAAACCAGAACGCCTTTGCCGATACTTGAGACTAGCTCTTGCTCGACCGTGACGGACGCGGAAAGCACTCGTTGGAGAATCGCTGTGGCCCAGGTGCTGGTGAGAAAAGGCGCCTGTCCCCCAATGCAATCACCCCGGGGACTGGGAAATACGGACCCTTCATCTTGCAGACTGCCCGATTCTGGTTTATATAGCGCCTTATCGGGATCAAGAGAATACGAGTGAGAGGACGGGACAGCCGGACAGTCAGACAAACAAACGACAAAAAACACCGGCGCAAGTGAGTCCCAATCCAGGAAGGCACTCCCGACAGTGAACGCTCTCCATTGGGTGGGAACCTCCCAAGGTCTTGACGGCTCTTTGACGGCCTCTGGCAGTCTACGGCGGGTGTCGAGAAGCTGGGGAAAGGCCGACCCACCCGTGCCACCCACATCACCCCCATGTCCATGGGCTCCAATCCCTGCCTGGCCTTCATTTTTCGTCTCAAAGCAATCATGAACACGTCCAAGTTCTCTGCTAACCAGCCGTGGTAGCAGCGAAACTCGTCCATGTTGCGAGCGATTATTGAGGAGACAAGCTTGACACCGCAAAAGCACGCAATCGCATAGCAGAGAATACATGTGCACCGCTGCGCTCTCTTTGCAATCTAATATCTCGGAACGAAACAGGAAAGAGCGTATAATCGATGCCATCGCCAGGCCCATTTAACTCGTGAGCTAGATAGCTACCTGGCCTAACTCGGAGCGACACGGTCGGTCGGGCACCACGAAGAGGCGGGAGTGCCAGCCGCGCTCAGCTGAGCCTACCAAAGCAGAGAAAGGCCCAGTGTTTTGCCCTGCCAGTCTGCCCTGCTCGCCTGCCTTGCTGCGCTGCACGTTCTGTTTGTCGTTGCAGCAGCACAGCACACCTAGCACACCTCAAACAGCCTGGTCCGTCGCATCTCAACCCCAACATCGTCGTCCATCGTCTCAATCACCTCGCGCAGCATCACACATCCCGTCGCCGCACAACGGGGTATACAACGGCTGGACTCTTGTCTTGCCGCCAGACTCGCGACACCCACCATTACCTCGTCCTCGCCCTCGTCCCCGTCCCCGTCCCCATCCTCGTCCTCGTGCTCATCCTAAGCAGTCACCCTAAGCCGTCACCGTCCTCGTCCTCGTCCTCATCCTGGTCCTCGCCCTCAGGTACGAGCCACCCGGCATTGTTCCTCGGTTTCGTTCTTTTCGACCTCCATCCGGACTCTGCCTTCTTTCAGCATCTGTGCGACACGTCACCGGCCACTCACCTGCTCGCTCGCCATCCAATTTGTCCATCCGCCCATTCACCCATCCCCATTCCGCCCTTGCGTTGCCCTTTCTGCTCCCCGATTCCGCTTTTGCTTCCGATTGTTGCTTTAAGCATTTTTAGTTTTAGCCCTCCCACATCTCGCACTTACTAACGCAGCAAGCTACCTGTAGGGTATTCTAGCTGTGGATTGTCATAAGCTCCCGCATCGCACCGCTCCCCGGCCAGCACAAAGTCTATTGCTTGCTATTACGACCAGCACACGAACTTTCCCCCCAACTCGACCTTTCCACCTCTACCACCAACCACCCTTGATGCGCCAGGCCCGCGCAACCCCAAATAACGAAAACCTCCCCACTCCCGTCGTTGCGAGCGCGGGAAACGACCGACAAGATGGCGGCGCGGAAATTGGCCCAGGAAGTCGACAAGTGCTTCAAAAAGGTCACGGAAGGTGTCACGGAATTCGAGAGCATATACGAGAAAATTGAGCAGTCCAACAACCCGGCGCAAAAGGACAAGCTAGAAGACCAGCTGAAGCGGGAAATCAAGAAGCTGCAAAGACTACGAGACCAGATCAAGACATGGGCGGCAAGCAATGACATCAAGGACAAGGCTCCTCTGCTGGAAAACCGGCGGTTGATAGAGACGCAAATGGAGAAATTCAAGGCCGTGGAGAAGGCTATGAAGACCAAAGCCTACTCCAAGGAAGGGTTATCCGCCGCCACCAAGCTGGATCCCAAGGAGCAGGCCAAGATGGAGGCCATCGACTTTCTCGCAAATACCGTCGACGAGCTCGAGCAGCAAATCGAGTCCCTAGAAGCCGAAGGAGAAACGTTACAGGCGACAATGAAGAAAGGGAAAGGCCACGCGGCCAAGGCAGACCGCATGGCCGAGATCGAGCGCATAATCGACCGACACAAGTGGCACCAGGGAAAGCTGGAGCTGATACGGCGCTCGCTCGAGAACGGAGGCGTCGATGCCGAACAGGTGACCGACTTGGAGGAGAGCATCAAGTACTATGTGTCCGACAACATGAACAACGACTTCATGGAGGACGAGACCATGTACGATGACCTCAATCTGGAAGAAGAGGAGGATGTCTATGGTATCGTCATCGACGGCGACAAGGGATCATCTCAGGATACGCAATCCATACAGGACGACCCGGTTGAGATGGAAGCGAGAGCGGCAAGTGCGGTGCTGCCCGCGGCTCCCAAGCCGCGGCCAGTACCTGACACGGCAGCCATGTCATCCGGAAGGCGCCCCTCAACGCAACTCAAATCACCCCTCCCGACCCTGGCAACAATGCATACGAACCCGCTCTCCAACATTAGCAATGGCTCGACAAGTAGCCTTACCATGAAGCCTGCGTCAGTCCCGACAAGGCCCGCTGGCGAAGCGTTGAAATACGCCAGCGCCGCAGCAGCCGCCGCCGCCAACGACAAGAACGGCGTAGGCATTGCACCCTTGCCCCCACCGCCGTCAGCAACACCCAACATCGGCGTTGCGCCGTTACCGATCTCGCAGCCCAAGCCAAGTGCGACAACGACAAGCTCACCCAGCTCAGTACCAATACAACCAGTAGCACAGGAAAAGCCGGCGAATGCTGTACCGCCGCCGACCGCCGTGTCGATGAGCAGTCCGCCTGCCACTGTAAACAACGGTACCCCGAGCGGATCGGGAAGCATACCGACGCCTGTCGCTCCAGCATCGGCCCCCACGAGCAAAGCGGAGGCAGCGCCCAGAGCTGCGGGATCCTCACGGGGCAAGGCACCAGCGCAAATACCCCCTACGCCAGAGCCGATAGACCCGATATCCAAAGGTATATATGACGGCCCCATGGCAACGTTTGGCTTTGCTAACAGCTCTGTGCAAGCGCACACGAATGGTGTAGCCAACGGGATCAGGCCGATCGAGGAGGAGGGAGAAGAAGCGGAGGAGGAGTCCATCTACCATCTCCCAGCAGCCTTGGAAGACTTGCTGGAGTCATTTGAAGTGACGAAGAAGCGGCCGGCGCCCATCAACGCACCGTCGACACAGCGGATGCATGCTTTGTCGGAGCAGACCAAGCCCTTGATAAGGGATGCCGAAGTACCGCGGACCTACCACCCCGACGCAAAATTCCACTCACTTTCACAGTTCCCGCAGGAATCACTGGCGATATTCGACGACCCCAGGCTATACTCACGCATCGACCCGGACACGCTCTTCTACGTCTTCTACTACAAGCAGGGAACCTACCAGCAGTATCTAGCGGCGAAAGCGCTGAAAGATCAGAGCTGGAGGTTCCATAAGCAGTATCAGACGTGGTTCCAGCGGCACGAGGAGCCCAAGAACATCACGGAGGAGTTTGAGCAGGGCACCTATCGTTTCTTTGATTATGAGAGCACCTGGTATGTTTATCTTATCCTTTCAAGCCTGGTTCAGGGACTTGGTTTTGCCAAGCCTTCGGGGAGCCAGTCAGACGTAGTAAATTCCGCCACAGCCGCTTGGTAGTACATTCAGCTTCTCCGTCAAGTACAGTAATCCCATGTAGCTGTGGGCCTTTTCGCAGTCATGGCAAACAAAAATGCCCAGACCAGGCTTGAAGGGATTCGTTTTGATTGTGCCTGCCTGGTTGGTGGGCATGCTGCTTTCTTTTGCTAATACACGCCCTCAGGATGAATCGTCGCAAGGCAGACTTCAAGTTTGCGTACAAGTTCCTCGAGGATGACATCTAAGCTCTTGCTTGAGTACCATTGGGTCAGTCTCCAGTTTAGGGGCTGCGGTATGGGTTGGTCAAAACCCGTCGAGCGCTGTGTGTTGTGTTGCGTGTGTGTACCTATGTACGACGTGTGTTATGGGGTTGGGCTTGCTGGCTGGCTGGGTGAGTGGTCGGCCTCGCACCCTCACCCTGAGCGCTTGCTTGCTCCTTTTTCTTCGCGCTTCCTTGGGCAATGGGGAAACCGGGGGGATTCGGCCGGTTCAATGATGAGACCTCCTGCTTACTTGCTTGCGTAAGTTAGCTTTATCACAAATGAATTTATGCTAAAGCTGTGCAACATTGCGCTCTTCTCCTCTTCCTCCTCGTTGTCCTCCTCTTCTGGAGAAGGCTTTTTACGATGGCGTAGGAAATGGGCGAGATATATGATATGATATATCGTGTTGGACGAGTGGAATTTCACGACAAGGCCTGCCTTGGTAATACTTGACACATCAAGCGAGGTGGCACGGGTTGTCCTCGTCCTCGAGGTTGGCCTCGACCTACGGGGTGTTTTCGTGGAAGTTTGTGCTATTGTGGAGCGTATACGACTGGGAGGGTGGTTGGTTGACGGAGCACAGACAAACAGGATTCCGTATTTGGAATTTCCTGGGGATACATGCGGAATGCATCATTGGTTAGTGGGTGATCGCTGGCTAAGGTCTGGACCATTTTGTTAATGGAAATTTATCATGATGCCTCCTGTGAGGGGTGTGGATGACGACTGGTGAGGATATGGCACTGGCAGCCACGGTGCTCCAATTTGGAAATTGCTGGCCGCCTGGGCTGACTGTAAGAAGTGCATTGATAATCATAACGAACATACACACCATCTCTACAGGGCTACCGTGACAAGGGCTGCCATCTCCCATGGTGCTCCTTGGGTGCCTCTCGTGCAAGTGTTTGGCGCTGCTATTGTGAGGCAAGTGTGTGTACGAGATGCATGCGCTGCGGTGGACTATCGGGTGATGGCAGCAACGGAGTTTCGATGGACGAAATTACAAGTGCTGGCCTTTGTCTGTCTCTCTGTCTGTCTGTCTGTCTGTCTGTCTGTCTGTCTGTCTGTCTGTCTGTCTGTCTGTCTGTCTGTCTCTCTGCCTGTCTCTCTGCCTGTCTCTCTGCCCGTCTGTCTGTTTGTGCTTGCTGCTTGTTGCTTGATAGTTGATGCATCCAGACGTTATTCGGTGGCCTCGCTCTCTAGATCTGGTAATGTGATGAGAGTGTGCATTGTGCATTGCGCATAGGTACTTGCCGTCGAATGCGGTCATGGCATCTTACATGAATGAGAAACAGCTCTGCGCGCACACGTGGCAAGGGTCCAAGTCGCCGTGTGGTTTGGGGCCCGGATATCTGTTGATATTTCCCGTCCAGTCACGGCCCTGGGCGAGGTTGGATATGCGATGCATTGCGGCCCAAACAGGCCCAACGAGATTAGGCCCTATCCTTTTCTCAGGAAGGCGCGTATTGAAGAAGGCGAACAGAAAGATACATATTGGGACGTGTTTGCCTGTTTTCAACCCTTCGTTGTGCCCCAGATGCGCGTTTTTGTCTCTGACCGAATCTGCGCAAATCATAATCTTTCACGGGTCCGGTTCGGTTTCTGCTTCTTTTCGCTTCCCCCTCCTCCAGGACCAGCCAGCCAGCCATTCTGCAGAGATGAGGGATCACCCTCGCGCTTCAATCAACGCTGCGTCACCCCATCTGCGCGAAGTCTGTCCGACCAAGAGACTATCCATCTCCTTTTGGGAAGGAATCGTGCAACACAATAGAACATCGTGACGATGTTGCTCTGCGGCCGACAGACCATGCCTCCCCCTCCCCGGCCCGGATCTCGATGGGGCTTGTGGACTTCTCTTAACGACTGGTTGGGCGCTGGAGGATGAGCTTGGTGTCGAGATCCTTCCAGCCCGGATGGACGTCTTTACCAAAGGTGGTGGCTCTCAGGGCGGGCGCGCGCGCGCATGCATCCAACGCGTGTGTGATTGTCATTGGAGCTTCCCCAGATGCAGATCCACATCACTCCTTCAACCTTCCCGGGTGTCCCCGAAAAAAACGCTGGTCTAGCTCTTTGACTCCCGTCGTGAGGGCATTCGGGCATTCGGGCACGGTGGAGAGGGGCTGCTTGCATGGGGCTTACCGGCTAACAGGCCGTTTGCCCTGGAGTGGCTTATGTCCGCTGGATAGCAGGCAGAAAGAACGCCGTTCAAGTCCGAGGTCAGTCCGATGGGCTCCCAGAGAGAACCGAAACTTTGGAAACTGCCACTGGAGATCGACGGAAAGAGGCGCGCGGGCGGCAACAGCAACAGCAACGGCAACAGCACATTCCCATCTTCCATCTTCCCTCTTCCAACTTGCGAGCCTGCGTTTCCCCCATATCGTCGCTGGCCATGGGTGGGATGGGGTGGAATGGATCGACGCGAAAGGGCTGCAGGCTGCTAGGCTGTGTCCATGGTCGTCGGTCTCGAATGAGGAGCTGTGGAAGCTTTCGGGTTTTGGATTTTGGAGCTAGAAAGCCCTGCTTTCCCTGCTTTCCCTGCTTTCCATGCCTTCCCTGCTGGTCCGAGCTGTCCCGATGTCAAACAACCTCGCTCGGTATCTGCTTCTGAGGCCAGGATCCGGTTCATGCACTTTGCATTTCGTGAGGACTGCCAGGTTGTTTTTGCCCTCCCGCACGGTTGATTTCCTTGCGGATAGGCAGGTGGATGTCCATGGATGCAACCGAGAGACCCGCCTTTGATTTCTACGCCTTGCTTGCTACCCGGGCACTACTGCCATTCTTTGAGCATGTTCCGTGGTCCTGGCTACTAAGGAAGGTGCAAGACATGGCGACTGCTGGCGCGGCTGCTGGATCAGGTAAATAAGTGCCTGTAAGTGCGCCTGAGCGCTCCTGGCCAATCAAGCGACCAAACCCCACCTTGGGGTCTGGCTTGTGGCGCTCCTTCTCACCGAGATGTTTGGAGGAAGCTAGCCGTGTGGCTGAGCATCTTCCGCAGGCATCCAATTGGACGGTGGGCTGGAACACAGAGCCGGCCCCACTTCCTCACGCGCATCGCAAGCTCAAGCTGGGTTCATGCACCTTCACAGTTTCCATGTTGCATCACGCCTCCCTTCCAGAGCACGCCCTCCAGACTCAGCCCGCCCAAGTCTGGAAATGCAGTGAAAGGTCAACAACCAATGGTGACCCGCAGCCTCACTCGTCACTCGTCTCACCTGGCATTTTCGGGCAATAATTCCTCAGGTACCTTACCTGTCCCCTTCTTCCATCCATGGACTTGCCACTGCCATGGATTCCATTCCGTCAGTAACCCGTACACTACACCAACTCTGCTTATTCCCGTTCGCTATTCACTTCGGCTGGAAATCCCGTCGAGAGACACGCCCACCATCTGGATGCCCCCATGGGAAGTCCATGACGACTAACGAGAATGATATCGGCGGGACATGCAGAGTGCGCTATCCCATGCCCCCAGGGTTCCAGTTCGGTCGTCGATGCACTCCCGCCCATCTGGAAAAGAACCCTAACCCTCCTTGCATGAGGTTTGTACCTCACGTCTTGTCTTGGTGTCTTGTCCTGCGCCCGGCATTCGCACCCTTCCCAAGCTCCAGTACCAGTGTACAGCATGGATGGTCTTGTGCTGCAGTGGGGGTCAGTCGAGAGAGCAAACATGCTTTGCGAAAGTTGACCTGCGTGGCTGCGGTGGTCAGCAAGCCAAAGCCGATTCGCAATCGCCGCGCATTCCCTACTCGTCTGTTGTGTTTCTCATCACCTACTGGCTTCGGTCCATCTTGAGTCATCAGAATACAACCGTGGCCCGCCTCGTTTTCGCCATGATTGACCGCGTTTCCTAATCGGCCGCCTGGTTAGGTTGCCTACCGAGACGCCTTGTGAGGCTGCAAAAGGCAACCACCACAACCAGCGCCCCCCTCCCCCTTCAACCGCCGCCAACGAGAAGAGCTGCCTGGCTGCCCTTCGGGCTCCAAGCTGGGTTTCCGCGCTCCTAGCCTCTGTTGCCATACACACCCGCCAGCAATGTACCCGCTCCCTCTCTCTCTCTAAGCCCCCTTCTGCGATTCCGGCCAAGTATCTTGATGCCGAATCATGGGATAGGGTTTCCATTCCTTCATCCCACGTCGTCAAGGTACCTGATCTTACCTTTGTTGGTCTGGCCGGGAGCGAATTCTGTCCAATGCCAACTACCGCGCGGCTCTCCAAACCTTGGTACTCGCCTATCTTTCCCACATTCTTCTATGCCACCTCGTCCCAACCTTTCCTACCCACAGGCAAGGTAAGTGGGTTCTTCAAGTCGAACCTAAGGTACCTACATGACAGCCGGTGTTCAAAAGGTCCTCGGTGTGTGCTAATAGTGTCGTCTTGCCCTAAGCCAAGAGCCTGCGCCCGGGGTGTTGAGGCTCAACTTGGGCATTCAGACCCCCGAATCCGTTTCTGCAGAACTGGACTTGAAAGAATGGGTGAATCCACGTAGGGCTTGAGACCGTTTATTGCACTCCCGCTTTCTGCCGCACCCAGCCTGCTTTGAATCTGCTCATCCTCATCGAGCATGTGAATGACAAGCCAGCCTACCCTGCCCATAATAGTGCACACACACCATCAGACCACATGCTCGCCTTACCTTGCGGTGAAAGGACTGCACTTTGGTTGTGCAGTTCCTGTGGATATATCGAGTTCGACCTGGAGCACTTCACTTCCTTCAATCGAGCTATATTATCACACGCAGCCAGACCAAAGCTCCATCTTATCTCTCTCTCGCCTATCATCACTTCTTCTAACAAGTATACCTTTATTTCAATACCGTTCCTTTCTCACCCATATGCCAATGATCTATTTCTCTATTTGACACTACCAACTCGCTCTCCTTGTCCAATACCAACCCCTGATACCAGCCACTGAGACAAACGTGTCTTGTGGGGTTGTTGTTTGCTCACAACAACCCACAGGGCCATTTTCAAGTGTTGAGAGCAGCCGGAACACAGTACGGTCCAATCGTCTACCCGTCTAGATCCCCCATTATGTATTTCTATGGGCATGGCAATGAGTACAGCTCAGCAGACTTGGGGGACCAGGTCCATTTGGACGGCGAGGTCTATGGTTCGTCTAGCATGGCGAGAAGCTATACCGCTACGAGCAGCAACTCTGCGGGCAGCTCTTACCCCAATTCTATATTGAGTCCCACGCTTTCCCAGTACCCCAAAACTTCAGAGCCCGACTTCTCGGTCTACGGCTCGTCCAGCATGGTGCGAAGCTACACCGCGACCAGCAGCGACTCTGCGGGAAGCTCCTATTCCAACCCTATATGGAGTCCCGCGGTCTCTCAACACCCAGAGCATTCAGAGCCCGACTTCTCTATCTACGGCAAATCGGAAGACCAGGGCTACTTTGCCTCGATCGGAGCCCAGCACTCGGGATTCGAGTACGAGCAGCCCGAGTACCAGAAGTTGGAGTCCCAACAGGATGAGCAATCGACGCTCCTCTTCTCACCAGTGATTAAAGTTGACCACCCAGTACCTGATCCCCCCCAGCCTCTGTCCGACGACACCCAACCCCCCAGCGTCCCAAACCCTACGGAGGAATGGATCAGGGGGATGGAGGGCATTGCTCGGGAGTCAGTATCCGATGCCAGCGTCCAAATATCCGCGTACAAGGGAATTCACAAACGACAAAGCTTCAAGTTCATCACGAGCAAGGCCGTCGATGAAGCAAAGCACCAGATTCGAAAGCGGACACCTACTGCCCCCACGCGTGAAGCAATCCAAGAGGTACTTTACCAGACACTGTACTGCACCTTCAGAGACCCCAAAAAGGTGTATACGAACACCAATCTGGCGCTCTACGAAGCCGCCTATCAGCTTCAACTTCGAGTCGAGGGACCCGAGGCTTCAGACATTGCTTACTGCGCCATTATGGCGGTTCTCCATCAACTGCAGCAGCAGCTACAGCAGGAGTCATCCGAGCTGAGCGCGTAAGTTCTGTTCCTCTGGCATCCCACGGGCCGCGCAACGTTGTCTAATACGAATCGATATGTAGAAGTCCACGAGAGAAGGAGAAGAGTGTCGTCTGCCTGGTTCCCGACTGCCGGCAGAAGCCCTTCAGCCGTCAGGCTGACCTCGACAGACACTACAAGCAGGTCCACCTCGAGGAACACAAGAAGGTCAAGTTCAAGTGTGACTATAAAAAGTGTTCCCGCCACGAGGCCCCGTTCCACAGGCAGGACCACTTCAGGGACCACCTCCGCGAGTACCACAAGGAAGACATCCTGCGCCGCGGCAAGTCCGAAGATGAGAATTGGTGGAAGGACAGGCACCACGCCCTCGCGCAGGACTGGTGGCGCTGTAACAGTAATAGCTGCTTCAAGCGTGTTCATATTGCTGAGTTTGGTTTCGAGTGTTCTTGCGGCTCGCAATGCGAGGCGGAGAGGCAGAAGCGGAGGTCGCCGTATCTCGAAGATGAGGTGATGTTTCATGTTACTGATTGGTTCTAACTGTTACTCTTTTCGTTTTTGCTTCTTCTTTTTGGGGGAGAGGAGAGGGAGGGGGAGTTTGGGCAAGGCATTCTCAGGAGGGTGAGGCTATGAGGGGATTTGCTTTTGTGTTTCTGCCTTTCCCTCTTTCGTTTTCCTTCTTGTCGCTTTCTTTTCTCTTGCTCTCCACCCCTTGGTCCTGGTTTCCCGGCGTTAAGCCTTTCCTTGTTCCTTTTCCCTTTTCTGTTTTGCCCATCGTCTTGTTTGGTTGTCTCTTGGACACGAGTTTGTCTCATTGGTTACGCCTTTGGGAAAGATTGGCTGGCTGGGGGGGTGTGGGAGCTTGGGCCAAGGCGTTTTCTCGGGGAAGGCTGTGGTTCTAGGTTCGATTCTCTTGGGCGTTTTATTGATCTTCTGGCCCTTTCGGCTGTCTCCTGGATTGAAACCAGTCAATCTTTTGGGTCAAGGCATTTGGAAAAGGCAACAACAGTCTTTCTTTCCTTCTTTTCGGGTGTTGGCATTTCTCTTATCGTGCAACGAGCCAGTCGTGTTGCACGACGCAATGCATGTCGTCTCCAAGTGGGGCCGGTAGCATGCAGCAATGTCTTGCATGATGACCCATCACTTGGGTCACTCACTGGGCAGAGCAGAGCACTCACTCTCTTGCACGCTCTCTCTCTCTCGCTCTCTCTATCCAGAGGTTGGGATGTGGGTGGTGGCGGGCCGGCTCCCTTGCGGCTGACTCCTGCTACAGCCCAAACCAGCATCTCGACCTAACGTTTAATCCGATGTGGTGAAGTTGGGAGAAGACACTGTTCAAACAGCGACTGCACCCTAATAGGAGGCTGTGTACAACGTTTATATTGATTGCATGGGCATGGGGGCTGGGCATGGTGGTGGCGCAATGATACCCAGAGGAAGGGATTGGTTCTGGAAAAGGGACCAAGACTGGAGACTGGAGATTCGAAGAGCCGCACGGCTGCGGCGCGTCGGGATAGGATGCGCACGGCATTGGCTGTGTTTTTTCTTCGTGTACCTCTTGGTTTTGGGTGTTTGGAATTCAGTCTCGGCTCTCAGCGCAAGGCAGCAAGCAACAGTCAGGCTGATGACGCTTTGGAGGGTGGGGCCGTTTTGGATGGGTTTTCGGATCGCTTCGCTGCCGCGATCTATGATGTGATGGAGATACGTAACTAGTTCTCGATCAGGCTCCGAGAAGCGAGAGTGAGGAATCGAACGGGGGATTGAGAGCTCGCGGCAAGGCTCCGGGATTGATGGATGCTGCTGACTTGGACGTCTTATTATCGCCGTGTATTTCTACTCCTTTCGGTGCCCAAGGCTGATATCAATACACAGACTATCAGGCCGTCTGAATAAACTATAAGACCCCGTGTCCGCCGCTGGGACTTGTTCGGCCACATCCGGCATGTTTTTCCTTTCGTGCCTCTCTGATCTGAATGGCCTCAAATGAAGAAAGGCCTGGCAACCCCGCATTCTGTCGGGGTTTAGCGGCAAAAGTCCACTCAGGCAATGTGGGGGAGGCTCCGGGATTTGCTCTCGTGCATGTAACCCCTCATAGCCCCGCCGGGGACCCGCTTTTCAGCGAAAGCGGAAGACGTTTTATCAAAAGTTTGGACCGAAGACGCCTGTCAGTCATTGGCCTGCCGGTCGGCCGAGCGGTTTTAATCTACCACCACCACAGTAGAAAGAAGCGAGCGCGAGACGGCAAAGCAAACGTTTTTTGAAACCTCTTATAACCAACCTATCTCCTTCAGCCACACACGCCGTCGCATCCGCGCCTCGCCTTGTTATCTTCTAGCCTGCGCGTTTCTCCGCTGCTTGCTCGGTCTCTGCTCGCTGTTTCGCTGTTGCTCGCTCGTCGCTCGCTCGTCCTGCCAAGCCCCAGCACAGTTCAAGGCAAGCGCACCGTCGTCATCAGAGTCAGTTCCCATCACCTCCTTCCTTATCCTACCTACGGTACCTTAGTCAAGCACTCCTGCCATTGCCTTTCTCAAACGCTGTGCTCCCCTCTTCCCCCCCTTCTCCCCTCCCCCCTCCATCCCCATCCACCCCCATCCTGCCCCTCTGCCACCGCCACCGCCACCGCCCTGCAGAAGCACATTACATACCTGCCTTCCTGTACCTACCGATACCTGCGTCGGACGGTTGCTTCTGCAGATGGGGTACTTAGTAGGCGGGTCGGTAGCTGCGAGGGAGGGAAGGTGCCTGGTCCTGCCTGCCTGCCTGCCTATTGTCAGCCTGCCGGTCTCACTTGCAGCCTGCAGAGCCACACGACAGCGAGCAGCACGTAGATCTCCCGGCTCCTATTGCCGCGACTATCCACTCCCGGACTGATGGGACTGAAGGGACTGAATAACCAATCCACTCTTCGGGTATTGACTGACTTCCTCGGCTTTCGTCGCCGGCTTCGTTCTGTAGATTCCGTGAAGCCCCGAAGCTTCTCCCTGCGGCCCGTCCCGTTGCTGTCACTTTTCTCACCTCAAGTTTATTCGTGTCCCCCGTCCCCCCTCCCCCCCCTCTTCCACAATGTCTGCCCTCCGCGCCTCTCTTCGTCAAGCAACCTCGTCCCGTGGATCCCTCAGCCCAGCCTCTCGTCTCAACGCGTCTCCTGCCTTCTCCCAGACCTTCCGCTTCTACCAGCGCAACATGGCTTCCGCTGCTTTCACCAAGATCAAGGTCAAGAACCCCGTCGTCGAGCTCGATGGCGATGAGATGACCCGCATCATCTGGAAGGACATCAAGGACAGATTCATCACCCCCTACCTCGACATCGACCTCAAGTACTACGACCTGGGTCTCGAGTACCGTGATGAGACCAACGACCAGGTCACCATTGATGCCGCCGAGGCTATCAAGAAGTACTCGGTCGGTGTCAAGTGCGCCACCATCACCCCCGATGAGGCCCGCGTGAAGGAGTTCAACCTGAAGCAGAGTAAGTGAAGTGAACCACTGGGCGGCGACCGGGGCCCTCTTCTTATACCTGCAGCCAGTAGGCAGCAGCCAGTCATAGAGTTTGGGCCCGCCCGGGCGCCTTGACGCTCTCGCTGCCTTGGTTCAAGTAGCGAAAGGCTAACGGGAAACCTTACAACAGTGTGGCTCTCGCCCAACGGTACCATCCGTAACGCGCTTGGCGGCACTGTGTTCCGCGAGCCTATCGTGATCAACCGCATCCCGCGTCTGGTACCCGGATGGACCAAGCCCATCATTATCGGCCGTCACGCTTTCGGCGACCAGTACAGAGCCAAGGACCTGGTTGTCCCCGGACCCGGCAAGCTGAGCATGGTCTACACGCCCGAGGGAGGCGAGCCCCAGGAGATCGAGGTCTACCAGTTCAAGAATGGCGGCGGCGTTGCCCAGACCCAGTACAACACTGATGAGAGCATCACCGGCTTCGCCCACGCCAGTTTCAAGCTGGCGATCCAGAAGGGAATCCCCCTGTACATGAGCACCAAGAACACCATCCTCAAGAAGTACGATGGCCGCTTCAAGGACATCTTCCAGGAGCTCTACGACACCCAGTACAAGCCGCAATTCGAGGCCCAGAAGATCTGGTATGAGCATCGCCTCATCGACGACATGGTTGCGCAGATGATGAAGAGCAGCGGCGGCTATATCATGGCCCTGAAGAGTCAGTTACTTCCCCTCTCTACCCCAATTTGCCTGGCTTTTCTCCGCACAGCAAACCTCTTTTCTAAAATGCCAACCCTAACCCTGGCTAACACCTCTGGCAGACTACGATGGTGATGTCCAGTCCGACATTGTCGCCCAGGGCTTCGGCTCCCTAGGTCTGATGACCTCAGTCCTGATCACCCCCGACGGAAAGACCTTCGAGTCCGAGGCCGCCCACGGCACCGTTACCCGCCACTACCGCGAGCACCAGAAGGGCAACGAGACCTCGACCAACCCCATCGCGTCCATCTTTGCCTGGACCCGCGGCCTGATCCAGCGTGGCCAGCTCGACGACACCCCCGCCGTCGTGGCTTTCGCTGAGAGCCTGGAGAAGGCCTGCATCGACACTGTCGATATCGACGGAATCATGACCAAGGATTTGGCTCTGGCCTGCGGCAAGTCGGCTCGCTCCGACTATGCCACCACCACCGAGTACATGGCCGCTGTCGAGAGGAGGCTCAAGAACACCCTCAAGGAGAAGTTGTAAATGAGCACAAACCCGGGCTGTGGGGTATGAGTGGACTGAGGAACGAGGAAGGAAAGGCGACCACGACCGCGACCGCGACAGCTGCTTCGCACAGCGAAAAGCCCAACAGACTTAAAACGGGATCTTTTGAGCTTTCTGGCTTCTGCATGGATTTCATGCTTGCTACTTGCATATTGCACATACTCTATAAGCATTCTGCATTTTTTTTTGCCATACCTATAGAAGGATAGCACCCCCCCGCCTTTTTACCTCTTTTTCGTATTATCTGTTTCATCGGCAATCCGTTGATACAGCGCATGCTGGCTTGGTCGTCCGTTATGCGGGTTTTCTCTTCTTTCTTTCTTGTCTATACATGAACAAAAGGAGAGCAGACAATATTTGTATATAGAGCACCCAGGCAACCGCCATGAACATACTGGGCTACGTGAATATATCCGAGTTAAAAAAGAACACACATGGACACGACGGAGGATGACGATTATGAAAATAGCTGAGGAAGAAATCATGTCATGTTTAATGCTGTCCCACTAAGTGGGCCTTAAGGGACGGAACCTCAACTCATGGCAAAGTCAATCCCAGCTAGACGACGTACATAAGGTACATACTTATACAGTGATATCTAGGTAGGTAGATCTATCCATCCATCCACAACGCGTCGTTTTATATCCTCCGCCAGTAGTGCATGCATCCTGCCCACGCAAGCACCGACATGCTTGTCTGGGTAGGTAGCTTCGTTTATTCTTTTTGTGGTCCCCATAGTCCATCCCCATCGACGGTACTGTTACACCGAGAAAACCGAACCAGGTAAGTCATGTAGGTAGGTGGGAATAACGCAGCCAACTCAAGATACCCATGTCTGCCTATCGAAGTAGGTCGGGTACCTAGGTAGGTATGGAAAGCAGCCAGTGACAGAGTAAATCAGACAAACAACTGCTTTGCGCACTTCCCCTATCGAAGGGGGAAGTAAGCAGGAAAGGAAAAGAGAAGAAACAAACAGTAAAAAAGAAAACTACAAGGCTAGATAAGGTAAGGCAAGTAAACGTCAGGTAGGTATGACCGAGCAAAAACACACCCAACCGGAATTTCTGTGTATCTCTGCACCTGATCAAACTTGCGTCCTTCCTTCCTGCCCCCCTCCAACTTTTGATGCTTGGTCATCGCCGGAAACCGTAAAAGCAGCAAGCACGCAAGACGTTATCCGCCTACGAATAAGACGTGGAATCTAGCTAGCCAGACACGCACACACGCATATAAAAAAGAATAGAAACAATGGGGTTGCATATCGCTCACTCGTCTGGGTCGATCAAGGACTCATCCTGAAACCCAAGCCCCGCAAGTAAAAGGCATAGCATCGACCATTCGTCCTATAAGTATGCGCGGCAACCACGGAGGAAACAAAACAGAATTGAAACCGCCCTCTCAATCATCGCCGCCACCGCCGCTCTTCCTGGACTTCTTAGACCCCGAGGTAGTTGGCGTGTTGTGCACCTCGGAATCGCCCGCGCCGCTGCCGCTCTTCCTCTTCTTCTTGTTTGGCCGGCTGGAGCCGCCTTTCGGTCTATATCCCGGGTCTTCGTCGATGACGCGTTTCCTCTTGCCGGCGCCCTTGCCCACCATGCCCGGCGTGCCGAGGTTGTAGCCGAGCATGTCGTCGTCGATCGACTCGACCGGGTCGGCGGCTGCCGCAGCGGCGGCGGCGAGGAGGGCTCGGTCACGTTCGCGCTCGCGCTCGCGGTCTCCCCTGTGTGCGGCGGCGGCTGCTGCTGCGCTGCCGCGCTTGCCGCGCGTGGAGCTGCCGCCACGGGTGCTGACGCCGCTGCCGCGTTCAGCTTTAGTGCGCCGCGAGGAGGGCGGGTGGTGCGGCTCGTTGTCGTCGGCTTGGGCCTCGGCGTCTTGGAGGAAGGTCCCGGGTGCGTGTTTACGAAGCCAGTTGTAAACCGAGGTTGGGTTGCGCAGGGCAAAGTCGCGGCTGCTGCTGGAGATGAGGAGTGGGTCTTTGATGTTGGCGGCGAGCGAGAACGCCGCGCCGTTTGTGGTGGTGGAGGAGGATGTGGTGCCGTTTGCGCGCGCCAGAGGGGCTAGGGTAGGTAGGGTCTTGGGCATGGTGCCGGTCTCTTGGACCTCTTTCTTGGCGAGGCGGGTGTCGATCTCCCAGATGTAGTTGTCGAGATCGTCGGCGGTCAGGAAGGAGGGAGGGTGCGTTTGGCCCTGCGACGGGTCGGCGGGCGAGTCGCGGCCGGCTTCGAGGTCGGCGAGGAGCTCGGGGAAGCGCTCCTCGGCCGAGGCGAAGGGGAAGTGGGGGGTGTCGTGCAGGAGCTGCTTGTAGGACTTGGCTGGGCGGACGCCGGTCGGTGGTGTTGACGGGCGGTCGATATCGAGGAAGAGTCCTTCCGGGTCGGAGGGAGGATCCAGCGCGAGATCGAAGCGTTTCTCAGGCGGCATCTGGGCGGAGTTGTTGACATCCAGGAGGAGATCGAGGAGACGACTAGATGGGGGGGGGAATTGGGTTAGCAGATTGTCGGGTGACGGGATAGTGATCTGTATGTGGGCGGTTGGTTGGTTGACTTGCTCTTTCTGAACAGCGAGCCGGCGGGCGGTGGCTAGAGCCTTCTGCTCCAGCCGATGCAGCTCCTCGCCGTCGTGCATCTTCTGGTCAAAGACGATGCGCATCTTCCGGTACTTCTTCTTCCAGGAGCGGTATGTGGGCTTGTCGTCGGCCATTCTGGTGTCGCCAGAGTCATCTTCGGCCTTGACGTCGTGGTCGCGGTCGCGGTCACGGTCGCGGTCGCGGTCACGGTCGCGGCCACTCCGCGCGTCCGAGTCCATGCCGTCGTCAGTCTCTTTTTGCGCGTGGGATGACCTGCCAATTCTGGAGGGCATGTGAATGGATGGCATCCGAAGCGAGTTCGGGCCGTGGTCGTTTTGCGTGTATACGTGCGTGCGTGCGTGCGAGTGTGGGTTGGATGTGCGTGTGTATTGATTGATTTGTTGGCGACGGTCGTTGCGTTTGATGAAGTTGGAGGTGAGGTAGTGAAAATGGAATCAATTGCTCGATGCGCGCGTCAGGAGCCTCGATGGAAAGCCACAGGGGTCAAGTCAGGTCGGTTGGGGCCAGGCAGGCAGTGCGGCAGGTCATAGCCAGGAGCTTTTTAACCACCAACGATGGATATCATTCGCTTGCGGTCTCGTAGGCAGGAAGGTCTACGGATTAACCCCAAAAGCTCCAACACCGAGCCCTCCCGCCCGTCAAACCCCCTCAGGGTAGGAAAGTAAGGCTGGCCACGAATCAAGATCCCACATGAGATAAACTTCAAGAAGGCATTTCAATAAACCAGCAGCACTTTGATTGGGTGATTTGACAGGTTGCCATTCCCAAGTGTCGTGATCACAAGGCGGTCTGGTGTTGAATGCAGCCAGGAATGACTTGTTCCAGGGTTAGGGTTAGCTTGCCCCTGTTCCTGGGATCTGCTCATTGCCCGCCGCCTGCACCAGTCCTGCACGAAAGAATCCCGCGTCAGACTTGAGGGCAGGCAGCGCGTCCAATTCATCCACCCACTTCAAACAGCAGGCTCTCCTCAGCCAGACGCACCTCAACCCCACATTACAAAATCTACCACCTGAAATCTCTCCAAATAAACTGCATTGACAGAGACCTACAGTAGCACCCACCCCCCCCCCCCCCCAAAAAAAAAACCACCACCATATCAATCCGCCCCCAGGTGCATGTTCCGCGCCCTCGTCAAGATGGCCGAATCCTCCGCAAAGCGCCTCCGCACCGACGCCGGCGCCGTCACCATCGGCACGCACAACGGGCACTTCCACGCCGACGAGGCGCTGGCGGTGCACATGCTGCGCACGCACATCCCGACCTACCGCGACGCCAGCCTGATCCGCACGCGCGACCCGGCCCTGCTGGCGACGTGCCACACGGTGGTGGACGTGGGCGGCGAGTACGACGCGGCGGCGAACCGGTACGACCACCACCAGCGTACCTTCGCCACGACGTTCCCGGCGCGGGCGACCAAGCTGTCGAGCGCGGGGCTCGTGTACATGCACTTTGGCAAGGAGATGATCGCGCGGCGCCTGCAGGCGGCCGAGGACAGCGAGCAGGTGGCGCTGATCTGGCGCAAGATCTACGAGTCGTTCGTCGAGGCGCTGGACGCGCACGACAACGGCATCTCGGTGTACGATCCCGCGGCGCTGGCGGCGGCCGGCATCGAAAAGAAGTTCTCCAACGGCGGCTTCACGCTCGGCGCCATGGTCGGCCGGCTCAACGCCAACTGGAACGACGCGGTGCCCGAGGACCCCGCCGCCGCGCAGGCGGCCGAGGACGCGCGGTTTGTGCTCGCAAGCCAGCGCATCGGCGAGGAGTTTGACCGCGACCTCGAGTACTACACGAGCGCGTGGCTGCCGGCGCGTGAGGTGGTGGTGGGCGCCTTCAGCGAGCGGGCCGAGTTCGACGCGCAGGGCCGCATCATGGTGCTCAAGGGCCAGTCGGTGCCGTGGAAGGACCACCTGTACACGCTGGAGGAGGAGCAGGGCGACGACGTCAAGAAGGTGCTGTACGTGCTGTACCCGGAGAAGCCGGGCCCCGGCGCCAAGTGGAGGATACAGTGCGTGCCTGAGACCAAGGACTCGTTCCAGAGCCGGAAGCCGCTGCCCGAGGCGTGGCGCGGATTCCGCGACGAGAAGCTGGACGAGATTGCGAGCATCGACGGCTGCGTCTTTGTGCACGCTGCCGGCTTCATCGGCGGCAACAAGACGTTTGAGGGCGCGCTGGCCATGGCGCAGAAGGCGCTTGAGTAGGAGGGAAATGTATGAGATACTACTCTAATACGTACCTGACTGCTCGACGCAATTAAATTAATCACATTGCATACATACATTGCACACATCCGGCGTTGATGGATTTTTTTTATACTTGTGGAAGTCCTAACGTTTATTTTCCTCCTCCCGCTTAACTCGGGCGGACAAGCCTACCTACGCAGATAGATAGGTAAATACAAAGTACTCGGCAAAACACGCAACGGCAAACACCAAAACCCAGGTTTCAAGAGGGGGGTATATCATATGTGCCACTCCGTCACCTATTCCATACCGCTTTTTTTTTACATTTTTCTTGTTTTTATCTTTTCCCCTCCCCTCTTGACATGTCAAGGAGATCAGTTCCCCAAGCCCTCTCCCTGCTTCCATAATTCTGTTGCGCCGACCATTTATATTCCTCGACTTCACTTCCCCGTAGGAAACATAAAAACAGAATGCGGTGATCAGCAAGAATGAGAAAAAGAAAACTGCGTACTGCGGGGCGGGAGAAGGGGAAAACGAAAGAGAGAGGCATTGGCTTCGGGGAAAGCCACACAAGAAGGAAAACACCGTGCAACGGCGAAACAGTGATAAAATAAAAAGGGCGGCACCAAAAAGCGCCCCAAAAGCCCGCAGTAAAGTGAGCAATAGTAGTTCAGAGTCCCTTTGTCATGGCCGGAGACGGTACCAACCCAAACAACGCCGCGAATTTTCTCGTCGTAGTGTCGTCAGTATCAATATCAGGTGTCCTGGCAACCACGCTATCTCCAGTGTCGGAGTCATCGCCCTTCGCATCGTCGTCGTCATCGCTAGCCGCCGTCCGCTGCCATGTCCAGGTCTGGGTCATAGAGTAGATGGGGCAGATCGCGCAGAGTTTCGAGATCCGGCAAACGACTCAGACAGTAGGTAGCAAGCATGGCATTCTTGACACACTTCATCGCCGGATGGGAATGCCCTCATGGCCCGCGGAGCTTTCTGTCGCAGCATTGCTAGATCCGTCCTGTGCTTGCTGTTGCTGCTGCTGCGCTGCCCGTTCGGAGCCATCTAGGTCCTCGGCGCTGGTCTCGCGGTTGAGGAAGCTGCTCTCCTTGACCGGGCTGCCGGCCTGCATGTTGAGGTGCTGGTGGGGGCCCAGCATGCTGCCGATGCCGTTGGCGCTGTTGATAGGGCTCGACAGGTGCGGGATGTTCTCGGGCACCGGGTGCTGGCTGCCGACGGAGCCCGTGTCGACGCTGTCGCCCTTGCCGGCCTTGCTCATGGCGTAGTCGCCGCTGTCGAAGTACTTGCGGTCCTTCAGGTGCTTGGCGAAGTGGTCGCTGCGGCTAGGAAGCTTGCCGTACAGACGGAAAAGACGCGCCTCCTCGGGTGACAGCGACTGGTGTTGCGGGACGTGCGTCAGTCACGCGGTGGACTCTTTCGGTGGTGTGAGGAAAGTTGGGGGAGGGGGGGAGGGCGAGCAGCAAAGGGAGGAAAGGGGAACGAGTGCCGGTTTCGAGGGCGGCTCACCTTGACATCGATCTTCTTGGCTTGGTGGGGATTCATGTTTGCGATGCGTGATGGGGTTTGGGGGTACAGTTGCGATTGCGATGGCTGGGGCGATTGCACGACGAGACCACAGCGATGTTGCCGATGGTATGGCGCGTCTGTCTTTCTCGGTGTTTTGGTGCGAGCGAGGCTCGTCTTTTGTCTTCGTCGGAGCAGGCCGCTGTGACGGCTTGTCGGAGAGAAAGTGGATCGCAATCTATCGGGCTATTTCGCAGTGCTTCGTTGGGTATGAACGTGAGGAGATGGGTTGTCGTCGATTTGCGTTGTGATTTCGAAGGAGGGGCGAGACGGAATTGGAGACGAGTCGAGTCGTCGGAGGTGGGATGAGCCTGAGTGGATGTGGTGGGTGTGAGTGGATGGATGATGCTGCTTGGTGAACAGCGGGGTGGTCCCAACAGCGGGGCGGTGGCCGCTAGGCACTGGTCGAGCCAGCGAATGAAGTGACCGTGGATTACCCGCTATCAGTGCTCTCCAGGTTCCAGTTCTTTTGAATGCTGTCCGGGGTTAGGTGTGTTGGAAAAAACGTCACCGATAAATAGCCAGGCTTCTGATACCTCAGGTAGGTAATCAGAAGACAGAAATTCCAACAAGATGCCCATAGGGGAGTTTATATGATCACCACTGCTCCTCGCCCTTTGTTTCATCAATTTGTTTTCTTACAAAAGAAAATACAGTAGCGTGGTTGCAAGCCGTTGTTTCTTCACGCGTGGGTTGTTTTGTTATTGCCAAACGACCAAATTCATGCGGTTGCCAGGCAGATAGATGGATCCCTGCAACCCAAATCGCCGTGAAGGCTCCCTATTGAATCGAGTGTTATCAATAGCCGGTGCGTGTTAAGTATTGCCAGCTCATAGAACTTTTTTTCTTCTTGATTTCGGCTTTGCCTCTCCCGCTTTCTCCATCAAGTTGAACGCAATCATAGGTCGAAGGGTAGGGACCCCAGGCTCGGCCGAGAAAGGGCGCCCAAGCTCAGCCAGGGTGGCAACTGAATATACGCGGCATACATGCCCGCATCAGGACGGACCGGCACGGGTAACGTTATGATGCGGCGGAGGAGGGCGTGAGGGAGGGTTACACGGCCGCCCAGCCCACCAGGCAGGGCCCATCCCGGACCCGTGACGGGCCCGACAATCTCTCTATCTCACGGTCGGGCCTTACGGATGCTTCCAGGTCTGCGGCAGACATCCTTTCAGCTGCATTGCCTCATAGGTTTAAGACAGGGCCACGTGGTGGCGTTCTGTGACTGTGACGTGACAACTGCATCATGTTGAAGAACCGTCGCACGGCCTGAGGCCAGACATTGGAAGATACGACGGTGTCTCTGGCCAAGAAAGGCCGTGGATCTGATCGAATGTTGGTGACCGGCAGAGAGCCGTCTTCCACTGCTCGTACGGATGGTGGTGGACACTGGTCTCATGATGTCGAGAAACCACTACCGTAGAACACATGTATAAGAGCCTGTCGGGGGATCAGTCACGAGGCTGCTACGTTGAGGTAGGGATGTGTGGATGAGCGGTCGAGCGTCCACTCAGTGACTGAATGATGATATTCCATCTCGTGTACTGTGTAGCTGGCCCGGGCAGCGGTGGAACTGGATAGTTGCCGATATGTGCTCTTGCACAGAAGTCCCTGGCCGGCGCTTGATTGCCAGTTTCTCCCCGAGATGAGGATAGACCGCACGCAATTATTTTGCTGGATTTGGGTCTGCATCATGGTCTCCTCGTCCAGTCTTGGCTGACAACGCGGAAGGCATATGCAGATGCGGCACAATTATGCATTGAATCAATTTATGTGACGCCGCGCTCATGCCCGGTGATATGAGAGAAGCAACTCCTCCTAGGTGGTCGCATGCTGATTGAATTCATTTCAAAATGAAGAGGTGTGGTACACTTCCGGGGATGGAACTGGATGGATGGTCCAATGGTCGATGAGAGAGAGGAGCTGGAGTTTGTTGTTAGAGTTTGGGGTCGATTGCAGATCGGGTGCTGCAGCTTCTCGATGGCCGGCTCTAACCTACAAGGGATATTAGCTGCTTGGGGCTAGGACCGTTGAGGTGTAATTTTCGGAGAATTTAGTTCGTCAGTCGAGCCGGCTGCATGGAGCAGGGGTCGGGGCAGACGGACGACGACTGGCAACTGCAATCGCAAATGCGACTGCCTGCTTCATCTAACAACAACAGCAGCAACAAAAACAACAGTATGAACATGATGGGACCTGGTGCCGACATCAGGTAATGAGCCATGGAAGTCTTGGACGTCAGCAGCGCACCGGTGGCTTGTCGGACCGATCTAGGGATCTCGTCCGTGGCTCATACTAGGCAGGTGGGCTGCAGATGATGATGCTGGCCAAGCACCCTTGGTTTCTTGTTCCTGCGTCGTTGAGGCCTGCCCGCTCACGCCGCATCTAATTCCCCAGACTTCTCCGCTCTTCGTACGAGCGGCGCAGTCCTGCTGATCCACCCTTCCCGTCTCCATCCATTCATGAAGGGTCGAGAAAGTCTTGTTCTTTCCTTCCAGGTTCCCAGACCCAGGGACGTACCTACCTACCTTACCTACCTGGTAGGTACGCAAGCATAGCTGGTACCGTACCGAGCGTACCTAGGTCGTTCGTTCCTTACCTCCTGCCTGCTTCTTCTGACTGCCGGCTGCCGAGCCCCAGGTACCTAGGTACCTAGGTACCTGGTAGACGGCTTCGACGAGCGAGACGCAGCAATGGATGCACCCTGCACCCTGCACCCTGCAGCATGCTGGTGTCTCCTTCCTGCTACAACTTTCCAGGTTGCTTTGTCTTGGAATCGACATGTCTGGTGCGCCTTGGCCATACAAGATTTCGGTCTGATGAAGATCATGGTGCGTCTTCGCCCTTGAGTGTCTCTCCTCTGGGCGAGCGAGGCCTCTTCGCTTCATGTCCAAGACATGCTGCAGACCAGCTGCTGGCGTCAACCAGGCTTTCTCCCGACAAACGACAAGACCACAGTCGAGCAACTTCGGTCCTTTCGCCCCGATCTGATGCCTTTCAAACCCATATTTTCTGAACCTCCAATTTATACTTTACTATCATCTGACGCATATACCTCAACCGTTATATGGCCTATGCCTCACTGTTATCTGCGGTGGCGCCTCCAGTTGTTCTTCCCCTGCGCGTTAAATTTGAGAATCTGTGGTATTCCAGTCCACGGAAGGCTTCACGGACCCTGGAACGGCCTTATATCGAAGATGGAGAAGCCGGACGCCTCTACGTCGAGTTCCACACGCCGCCTCGTGCTTCCCTCGTTAGCTTGGCTTTCTCACCGTTCCAACCTTCCAAACCCCCAGATGGGCCGTAGGACCTGCGGTCTCACCAGACCTGGTCATGACCCCTATCCTCGAGGTGTCTCCGGACACGGCAGTACCTACATTTGATCTGGTTCTACTGTATGCTCGCTCCCCTGTCATCGCTTTGAACATAAACATATATAATCACTCTACCTCACCAGCACTCTCTCTGGTCATGGGGAAATTCATCCTACCTGCCTTGAAACTCCCTCTCAAGCCACATGAGCTTTGCGCTTGGCCTCTTGAGCTGTGACTTTCAATTATAAATATCTGTGCCCCCCTTCCGTGCCCTCTCGCACTATTCGGAGTCTTTTTACATATACCTTTTCTAGCTTCCTGCCCTGCATCAGTACGCAGAACGGGTAGTTCGGAAGTCTCGTCCGCGTAACACATTTCGGTACACGCTAGACGAACTTGGTTGATGACCACCGGACTCATCACTCCAGCCCCTACATCTTCCCCTGCTTTGCACCACATATTATCCTCCCTATTCATCAAGTCCAGTCGCAGTCATGAGGTTCCTGTCAATCATGGCGGTGCTGGCAGCCTTGACCTTCCACGGCCTTCCAGCTATGGGCGCTTCGGTCCATATTCCCACCAAGCCGCCAGCAGTTCCACTGGCGGTGAGATCGCCATATCTGAACTCTTGGTTGCAATGTGATTCGGAATGCAATCTCCCGGGTTCATGGCCACGGTTTTGGACGTAAGAGATTATTGCCGCCCAACTCACTCACTCTCTTGTGCGTTTGAGCAAGGTCGACGACTGACTTGACTCCCATCTATTAGAAGCCAAGTTCAAGGCTGGCAAGGTTTCGTGGCAGTTGATGGGGCCGTATACAACTGGTTAGGAGCCGCGCCGGGCCCTTCCAACGTGAATCAGTTGTCCCTAGAATACACATCGACCAGGAGTATATTCACCTTTGACGTCAACGGCAAAGTCAACCTCACTGTGACCTTCTTGTCGCCCGTCTACCCAGACGATCTCGGAAGACAGTCACAGCAGTTCTCGTACATAACCGCCAGCGCGATATCAACCGACGGGTCATCGCACAAGGTGCAAGTTTACATGGACGTGTCTGGAGAATGGGCCAGCGGTGATCTCTCTCAAGTCATAAACTGGGATCATAACACATCAGGAAACCTCTCCTACCACAAGTTCTTCCGCGCCAACCAGGCCCAGTTCTCCGAGTCTGGAGAGATCGCCAGCTGGGGGACTTGGTACCTCTCTACTGACTCGACCGATGGTGTAAGTCATGCCTGATTAAAGATGGAGAATAAAGAGAGCATCACTGACCCCGACCGTCTAGTTGACCTGGCAAATTGGCCAAGATACCGCAGTGCGCACCCAATTCACCAACAACCAAGCGCTGTCCAATACCAAAGACTCCGATTTTCGAGCCGTACAAACAAACTGGTAAGCAGTTTCTATGTGCATCACTCCCTGTTTTCTTGGCTACTCCTGCTGACTTTCAAGGCCGGTGTTTGCCTTCGCTCATGATTTGGGTGATGTGCAGTCCACTAGCGTGGAGAGGGTGTTTACTCTCGGGTTGATCCAGGACGAAGTTATCGACTTCGCAGGTCAGAGCGGTAGCCTCGCACCGGTGCCGGGACTCTGGTCGTCTTTCTATACAAACGACTTATCTGCTGTTGTCGCATTCTATAACGACTATCAGCATGCTACAGCTGTGTCCAATGAACTGGACCAAAGAATCCAGAGTGACTCGGAGGCTGCCGGTGGCCAAGACTATTCCACCATCACAACGCTCACCGTTCGTCAGACGTTTGGCGCTCTGCAGTTTGCTGGCACTCTCTCGAAGCCCTACATATTCCTGAAGGAAATCAGCTCCAACAGCGACATCCAGACCGTCGATGTTATCTTTCCGGCGTTTCCCATCTTCGTCTACCTCAACGCGACGCTCACCAAATACTTGCTGGACCCCCTCTACGAAAACCAGGAGAGCGGGGCCTACCCGAATGCCTACGCGGAGCACGATCTTGGGACCTTCCCTGTCGCCAAAGGCTACCCGGCAGGTAACGACGAGGCCATGCCGCTGGAGGAGTGTGGCAACATGATCATTATGACGCTGTCCTACGCGCAGCACACGGGTGACGTTGGATACTTGACTGCCCATTACCCCAAGCTTTCTCAGTGGGCGGAATTCTTGGTCAACGACTCTCTGATCCCCTCCAACCAGCTCAGCACCGATGATTTTGCGGGAACATTGGCGTGAGTAGCCTTGAGCCACACCCTCGCCGATCCTTTACGATGCTGACCAGAACTATATAGAAACCAGACAAACCTGGCCCTTAAGGGCATCATTGGGCTCAAGGCCATGTCCCAGATTGCCAATTTGACGGGCAACGATGACAAGTTTGGGGCCATTGCACATGATTACCTGACCAAGTGGAAGGGGTTGGCGATCAACACCAACGCAAACCCTCCCCATACGACGCTAAGTTACGGCGACAACAACAGCCATGGTACGCAGTCAAACCCATACTCCTTGCAGTCACATCGCTATTGGAGCGGGTATACTAACATGACTGGCAGGCCTCCTCTACAATATATACACCGACAAGCTCCTGAACCTCAACTTTGTCGACCAGTCCATCTACGACATGCAGAGCGCCTTCTACCCAACCGTGGCGCTCGAGTACGCGGTCCCGCTCGACACGCGGCACAACTGGGCAAAGTCGGACTGGGAAATGTTCGCGGCCGCGGTCGCCAGCAAGGACACGCAGACCATGTTCATCTCCAAGCTGGCCAAGTGGATCGGCGCGACGTCGACGAACAGGCCCATGACGGATCTCTTTGACGCGGCCGCGGGAGGGTTTCCGAGCAACGGACCGACCTTTGTGGCAAGGCCGGTCATGGGCGGGACATTTGCCTTGCTCGCTTTGCCTAAATAGGTGGATGGGCTGTGTTGCCCAACGTAGGACGGACATACATAGGGGAACGGTTCCCTTGGATGGCATTTGCATGGACCGGCGTTTGGAGGCCCGGGCAGACTTTGTTTTGCTTACCTGACTTTCTTTGTTTGTATTGCGACTCGGTATTCTTCATCGTAGCATAGCATAGCATAAATGCATGGATTCTGAGAGGGTACGCGTTTGGGTAAGCTGTTGTGAGGGGTAGTTCGGTGTATATAACACTGCCTGCCGTACGCAAGATACTTCTGAGTGGGCTGGCGGCTGTTGTTTGAAGAAGTCCTTTTTGCAAGACAAACACTTTCGAGGCCGTGGCATTTACTGAACTAAGTGGATAACAACCTTGAAGATAACGACAACGCAGGGTCTCGTCGTCATCTGGTTTTATTCTATCACTCTCCGCATCTTTACCATCTCGTCTTCATGTTACTTCTATCCGTCTCGATTACTTTGAACACACTATCCGACATATCCCATATTCTAACATCTCTTGACACACGACCTATAGAACACCTTGGGCCGTAACGGACCGCGAGATTTCTCCATCTTACTCGGCCAGGGGGGACCGGCGGGAAATGAATTGCTGATCCGGACAAAGGTAGTCTTGTCCATCCATCTTATCGGTCACCGGCATGGATGCAATGCACGCTCATCACAGCCATGAAACCGCCAACGGCCCAATGAGAGCGCGGCGGCGGGCCGAGGTGCAGCAGCGCAAACCTGCGAGTCATCCATTAACCAAAAAAACCCAGTAAGGGAGTCTTCAGACAGACATGACATGGCCACACAATTCATGAAAGTAGACTGCTTTGGCAGGTTTTGCAAAAAGACACAACCACGTATT
This sequence comes from Podospora appendiculata, assembly GCA_033675105.1. Classification (NCBI taxonomy): domain Eukaryota; kingdom Fungi; phylum Ascomycota; class Sordariomycetes; order Sordariales; family Podosporaceae; genus Podospora; species Podospora appendiculata. Next base: position 421,921 of record JAULSO010000005.1, on the reverse strand, counting down.
GTGAGCTAAATGTCCCCTCCCTCCTGCACTAGTGTAGGAAAAGGGGGGGCCAAGATGTCGGCCTGTGGCACAGGCTCTGCGGTCGCTCCCGCCCGCCCGCTTGACGTACAGGACCCCGGGGGCCAGGGAGCGAGATTCCGCTGGGTGATGATAGTCCGGAAAGAGCGCGGGATAAGGCAATAGCGCTGCGCAGGTGCATCGCCGATTGACGCTTGTGGACACTATCGTCCATCATTGTGATGGAACGGGGTTGATCGCCATTCTCGAGCCATGTTGGGTCATAGCCTAGCTACAGTTTCTCCCGTGCAAGCATGTCGGCTATGTCGAGGTAGAAGGCGATGGCGTTGAATCTGCACAGGGAAACGAAATCGAGAACGTTAGAACACATCCAATCAAGAATAGGGTGTGGAGGAGGACGAAATGGAGTTGGCAACTCACGTCGGCGGGATCCCCATCCACTTCTGCCACGTAAACCGCAGCCTGTTGCTCCAGTTGATCAGGTCAAGATGGTTGACGCCCAGAAGGGTGCCCTTGTAGGTGCCCCATTTGCTGCTCTCGACGCTGACCATGCCGTCGTTGGGGCCCTCGGCGCGCTGGATGACGCGATGCGACAGGCGGAACGGGCTGAGCAGGGGCGGTCTGTTCCTGATCATGGCGCCGTACGAGAAGTAGCGCACGCCGGGGGCGTCGGGGGTCCTGGGGTTGAAGTCGTGCTCCATGTACTTCCTGGTCAGCTGGGCAAAGGCGGCGGGCTCCCAGCCCGTGGCGCGCTCCCACATGCCGTACACACGCGGCAGGTAGTGTGGTCCGATCTCGTCGATCACGTAGTCGGCGAAGGCGCTCCCATGGTGCGGGGTGGCGACGGTCACGAGCGACTTGACGTCGACGCCGGCAGGTCGGAGCTGGGAGACCATGTAGCGAGCGTCCAGGCCACCCATGCTGTGGGCGACAATGTTGACGCTCCGGCCCTGGGCTTGCGCCTCGATGTCCTCGGCCAGCTTGGCTGCGCGGTCCTCAATGGAGCCGCTGGGGGGCACCGAGGCCGTGATGACCTCGACGCCGCGCGCGGTCAGGGCTTCTTGGATGCCCCGCCAGTAGCGGATCGAGGGCAGGTAGGAGCCGGCCAACTTGAGCTCGGCAAAGCCCAGCAGGCCGTGGGCGAGCACTACTGGGTATTTTGGACAGGCTGTAGGCCCCGAGGTAGCTTTAGGTTAGCACTGGCTGGGTTTGATTGGGGGCAGAGAGTGATAGGTATACAAGATAGTAAAGGGACGGATAACACATACCATAGTGTTCGCGGAGGAGGGCGTATTCGTCGGATATTTCCTTGCCTAGACCCAAATGGAGTTTCCGGGGATCTTTGTCGCGGCGTTGGGATGCCGTGTGACCAAAATAGCTCTTGGCCCCCGCAGCGAGGTGTGGGTATCTCTCATTCGCCTTGCTTGTCGTGCTTCTTCCACCTGGCGCGAGGAGAACAAGGTGTGTCGCTGGTGCTGTCGCATGCCGCCTCCATCCCGAACTGGACGCCGAAGGGCAGGCCACCGAGACGCGCATCGGGTAGGTGCGAGTGCTATAGTTTCATTATTTCAAAGAAAAAACAACGGCCTTCGGCGCGTATAGTGGTGCAGATCGGGCTGGCTGGTGGTGGTGTAGATGTTGTGGTTTAGAGTCTTGAGAACTTGTGCTGTGTTGCGACTTGTGACTTGCGACTTGCGACTTCGTGGCTCCCGGCGCTTTTGACGTCATCGTCCCAGATCCCTACCAAGACGGGAGCTAGGGAAGGATTCCCGTCGCAAGGTCGCGAGAGCGTCGCTAGCGAACACACCACGACGCGCTAACAAACGGCAGGGGGTGCTGAATCTCAAGTAAACAACCTGTAACCTGCAATAATCCGTATCAGGTTGGCAAAGTCAAGGCTGGTAAAGTAGTGTAAGAATCCTAGATCGACCGATTTGACTCGACGATTGGAATAAGGTAGGCAACTCGTAACTCGTCGCGTCACTCCCATACCTGTTCGGATGATCTTTACGGGAGACTAACGTGCGGGTTCGCTCAGAGAGAGGAATTGATCATGGCTGGCCAGTCAAATCTCGTGAAAGTTATGGTAGTGTGGGGCAGGCTCTTGCTCACTGCCATCAATCAGGACCGAGCCAACCAGGCGCACCCCCCTCACCCTCAACCCATGTGCCTCTTTCTCGCACACAAACAAACAGTTCGACTCCGCATCTTATCAGAACCTCAAGCTTGCACACCGTTGGCTAGGATGTCTTCCTCTGTTCAAGCAGCCCAATGACTCGCCGATCGGCCGAACAAAGAGATGGGATGGGGAAGGGACGACTCGATCCTTCCCTCCCATTCGCTCGCTCTCTCTGGGCTGCATGAAGTGCCCCGGCTCGCCTGGGCAATCAACCCCCCTCGAGCCCCCCAAACTCTTCCCACCACGCTCCAGGCCTCCGCCACCAATCTGGCTGAGCAAACACCAACAATCAACGCGTCTCGTGCGTGCGTGCGTGCGTGCTTCGCCCACCTCATCGGCAGTCTCGATCCATGTCGGCTCGGCACAGCCAAAGGAAACCTTACCCGTGTGTAGTGCACACTTGGCCGAACAACTCTACACAGTACCAGGTAGCCAGCCTTACAGGTGAAATAAATGGCGATCATGTTTCTCTCTGCGCAGCGCTTAAACCTGCGTCTTGCCCATCTCACGGATCGCAACGGTGTCGGGGAGTGGCGTGAAGGCCCGACGGCGGACTCTGTCTCCTGCAGCTGTTAATCTATTTCCCCTCTCAACCACACCATGTTATGCCCTCACCAAGCTCGCCGTCGCCTGGTTGTCCACTGGCTGGCAGCCAGCAAAGCGAACAGGCGAGCGTCTGTTGCTGCTCAGCCGACCTGTCCGCCTTGATTGGCCACGGCGGCGTCGACGTGAGCCAACATGGCCCAACAACAACCGCGAGATGCAAAGCCTCATGCATCGAGCTATACACAACACACAGTACAGAAAGATTTTCTGGCAGAGGCAGAAACCAAGCAGGCTGGGCTGACCAGCAAAGGGCATCCCGAGGTCCTTGTCTTCTTCTTCTGCACGCCACTACGGCCCTCGTCTCTTCTCGATTGGCTGCCGAAAGTCTCGACGCGATATCTGAAACTGCATGTCCAATAGCCAAACCCTCGGGTCCAAACCATATGCACCCGGGTTTTCGCCATTTCCCATTTCCCACCCACTTCGCTTGCCCTGCACTGTTTCCCCAACCCCCAGCCACGTCGGGTCAGAGGGAGGGACAAGTAACCGGCAACACACCGCTGATTCCTCCGTATGAATGTTCCCCCGTGGTCGACACTCCCAGCAAAGGCTCTCGCATTGGTGGTTTGTTGATATTGCGGTTCAAACGGGTGGGCATGAGCGGGTGCGTGTAGTCACCAACTCAGGGGTGAATGATGGCTTGTTTAACTGTGCAAAGAGACCACCAGCCAGGAGCAAGTGCCGTTCATTCATTTCCTCTGACAGCCACTAGGGAGTGGGAGTCCGGATGGCTTCTCTCGGAGCCACGGTTCGGGATGCCTGGCAAGAAATGAAGATAGGCAGCAGGTCCTGACCCCGTGTGCATATCAATATGTGATGGATACGACGGACAAACACTGTCCTGTCCAAAACCAGACGGGGATGGAAGGTAGAGACGGCATCAGGCAGTCACCGCCGTCCATCTGCGCCTTAAGCGCCCTGGAAATGCAGTCCCAAGCTGTCGGGACGCCCCCCCAAGCCAGGGCCAAGGTGACAAACCACCACAGGCGTCCCCTGCTGACCACCGCTTGAGTCACTATATCTCCAAGCCATGGGCTGCTCTCGATTAGCCTTGTTTCTGTTCTGTTCTGTTTCGTTTCGTTTGATATCTTCATCTGATGTCGACACCGTTCTGCCAGAATCGTCAGTTCCGAGGACGGCCCTCCATCCACCGCCACAATGCAGACCGTCCCACGAGACTGCACCTCCGATACGTGTCCCGTCCCGGCTGGCTTTTTCTCATATCAAGCGGAGCCGGCGGGCAACGCCTTTATGCTCGCCGCCTTCGCCGTCTTGATTCCCGTCAACCTGTACACCGGCATCCGCTATAAGACCCCCCTATATGTGTCTCTGATCATCCTCGGCCTGATCGCCGAGGTCGTAGGCCATGCTGGGAAGATTTTGATGCGGGACGATGGGGCCAGCGAGGTCTACTTCTCCATCTATATGATGGGAACGCAGTGGGGACCCACCTTCATCAGCGCTGCCATCTACCTCGTCTTACCGCACGTCATGGTCATCTATGGCCAGCAGTTCAGCCTCATGTCTCGACCCGTTTACTGCAATGTATTCTTCTTGGTCTTCGACATCTTCACACTGGCCTTTCAGTCTGTCGGCGTTGGTTTCGCTGCGAACGGTAAAGGAGTCGCCGAGGTAAGCCACGAGTTTCCGAAAATCCTGATCTCTTATCAAGCGAAGCGCCTTGCTGACCTGTTTACAGAGATCTCAGGGGGTGAGCCTCCTCCTCACGGGGCTGGCATTGCAAGCCGGTAGCCTCGTCTCCTTCTTGGCGATCTACCGGTACTTCCGCACTCGGCTTTCTCATCGGCGCTATGTTTTCGACACGAAATACCAGATTGTCTTTTTGTCATCACGCTTTAATGTCTTTCTGCTGAGTATGTTCAAAACGAGACACATTCGCCTCTAGCATGCCCACTGTGGTGCTGACAACCAGCGACAGGCATACAAATCTCTGCGTTGCTCCTTATGTTCCGAGCAGTAGTACGAATTGCCGCTTTCTCAGGCGGGCTCGCCACTGTACTCGCCCAATCGCAGATCGTCTCATTCCTCCTCGACGACACCCCCGTCCTCCTTGCTAGCATAATCCTAACCGCCTTGCCGGCTGGGCGTGTTTTCGATTTTGCTTGGGCAGAAACCTCGCCCTTTACCTTGCCATCATCGCGCAGGAGCCCGACTGGTTTGCCCTTGCGCCAACCACGATCGATCCGAGAGCGACACAGACGTGTCATCTCCCAGCCATTCCCGTCCGCAACATCGGCCTTCCTCCCCCCTTCGCCGCGGCCATACCGACCCGCCGGCGCACCCCCGGCTCTCCCATCACTGGTGACGTCGCCGAGCCAGGCACCCGTGTATCAGCGCCCACCGTATGACGTGAGCCCGGCGCAGGCGGTGCCGTTTCTGGCGCCCGAGAAGACACCTCCGATGTTATCCTTCTCGCCTATAGAGCAGAGGAAGAAGCCGTGGCAGCAGATCGGGAGCCCCGATGCTTCGGAGCTCGTGAAGCCGGATACACTTTGGGGCTGAACTTGGTAAGGGTGGTGGCGATGGTGATGGTGCAAGTTACCTTGAAAGATATGCCATGAAGCTTGGATATTATGGCGTCCATGGCGGGGGGGCGCGCGTGGATGGGTTGTCGGGGGCTGGGCATATATGAGACTTCTCTGTTTAGCTTTTGCTTTGTTTTATTTGTCCTGGGTAGGGTATCTCGAGCACGGCGCATCAGGGGGAAGGTGTGCTTCGGTGGCGTTTCAGTTTTGCTTACAGGAGTAAATTGGGGGCTTATATGGCTTTTTTTGCTTGGTTTGTTTGCTTTCTTGGGCTGGGGCGTCGGGAATGACCATCATGCCTATCACTCATTTCATTATGGACATAACTTAGGGGGGGCGGGGGCGGTATGGATACAGAACGGACGGTTTTAGTATCTATGGCGGCGAATAGAAGCAGCTGGGCGACTGCTTTGGTGGGATGGATATGGACAATCAGATTGGATATATCATCGGCGACGAATACATACATGTATACATGCATTGGTCACATACTCTGGCTGGGGATTGAGCAATACCTTGCTCATCAGCACGTTTTCTTCCCTTGGTCCATATTCCCACATGCAGACAAAATCAAGTTGAGCGAAGATATCATCCGACTTTCAAGTCCACCGATTAGAAGCAAAACCAAACAAACCACGCCGGAATATAACCCGCCGTCTACCATGGAGTAACAACAAGCCGCTTTCGTCAGAATAGCGCATAGTACGCAACCCCAAACGCAAACCCTGCAAGATCTGCGTACATAGACGTAGACGCGGCCCTAGAACACCTGGCTGCAGAATATGAAGCCAAACCAAGACCACACATTCATGGTAGTAGTGGAGAAGGATAGAGGTATGAGCAGGTTGAGGTTGACCTCGCAGTCAGGAGGCAGTAGAGCGAGAGCGCCGAGCAGACTGGTGACTCGGACCGTACCATTACTCTGCTTTCGCGTGGCTTTTGCCGGCTATTCAGGGGACAGGTCAATTTGGTGTCCAGGGGGGGAAAGAAAGGGGCTAGCTAAACTACGGGTGAGTTACGGATGGAATACAAATAAAACACGCAACGGAACAAGGTCTTTGTATGATATGTCTCTTCTGATGTTGGTCTACGCAGGCCAAGGAGGCGATTTGCGATAGATTTGCTGTGTGGGTTGGACGGTTCTTTGTTCCCTACTCAGGTGCGAGCTCATGCACTGCTTGTCGACCTAACTCGGGCTAGTTGGATTCATGATCACAAGAGCTTTGGAGACACCACAGTTAGGCAAATCCTCGCTGTACCGTTGCAATACCTGTGTGTGAAGGCCCACCTTTCTCATAGACATTTCTACCAGCAGGGTTGTGATGGCCTCGTGATCGTAAGAGGTGTTTGCTCGAGTGTCAAACGAGGATTATGGTAGTGGGGACGGCCGGCAGAGGCAACAGCTCCGATACCAGCTCAACCGAGGTACATAAGCCGTTTAGAAAAGAATGATATGTCGTAACCAGTCACCGTTATGGAAACCGGGCTCACAATGTTCTTGTGACTTTGAACGGTTTTTCCCTCCGCTGTTTCTTCGTCCTCTTACCGCCGATATACTTTTCCCCTGTCTTTAAGCAATGATAGAAAGAACCTGTGTCATCAAACAATAAATACCCCGCAGGGCTATCGCAAAACATGGTATCGGATGTGGCACAATAGAATCAGGAACTTCTTTGTCTTATTGTGTCGAACAGCTCTCGACGGACAAGCACATTATCCCTACTGACCAAGACAAAGCCGTTCTCCCTTTACCACAGCACTGCTCAAAGAAACACAATGTCTACCAGGTATCACTTCCTATGCAACTTCTTATTGTTAACCAATGCTCTTGAAGAAACCTCGACTCTCAGATGCGTTACAAACCACACAGCACCCACTCCCATCACCACGAGCCCCCTCCAAGAAAGACATCAATCAGTATTCCCCCAGTTTAATACCAACGTATCTACGAAACCATACAGTTACAGCAAACCAACTTGAAACTAGCGAACTCTAACAGTATGGACTACCTCAAGAAGCTTCTGCCGATCCCCATCGGCTTGCGGAGCAAAAAGGCAACTAACCAACCCAACAGGAACAAGGACACCAACGGCAAGAACCCGTCCGCCGAGGCAATGGCTCAGAAAAAAATCCGCAACTTGGATCTCTGGCTAGACAGTCTCGACATCTCCATGCCAGGTCCCCCGGCGGACTACACACTGGAGCAGGCTATTCTGGATCTGGAGAACGGGGTGAATTCCGTGCTGCTGGAATCGGCCTTCGCCTCCTCCGGCACTGGGGACAGTAAGAGACGGGTGCTCGAGAGCGATAACACCAACTCTTGGGATGATAGCTTCGATAAATTCCTGCTGGACACGGATTCATCGGACACCCTCGACGGTAAGAAGTCGGCGCCGAGCAGCGGCAGAAGCAAATCCTCCGGCTCGTCTTCTTCGGGCACGCTTTCGTCAGCCACGCTCGACGGTGAGAAAACGGCGACAGGCAGCGCCAAGACCTCCGATCGAAGCGACAGCATGGCTCCGTCCTCACGCACGGTCTCCTCGGGCACGATAGATGGAGAGGAAGCGGCGCCGGGCAGCAGCAAGAGCGACTCCTCACTCACAGTTTCTTCAGCCACGCTCGGCTTCTCTCCCCGGACCGAAGTCTCGCACTGGGTGACGGCACAGAAAAAGGAGTTCAAGTCCGATGACAGAATCGCAGACAAGGAGGCTGAGCAGCAGCAGCAGCAGCAGCAGTCGACTCTGACCGACAACCAGTCGCAGCAAGGCAAAAGCGCGGGCTCCGCCAAGGATTCGCAGCCGTTCAAGACCCCGAGCCCGGAGGAAGAGTGGAGCGCCACGCGTCAGCAACGGGCAGCGGCACAGGCGGCAGCGGCAGCAGCGGTGGCTGAGGTGACGGAGACTGCGCCGGATGACGAGGCTCGACGCGCCCGACGTGGTACCAGATCGCTGGCCACGCCAAGCACCCGGACCCGGCCCACCGTCAGCACCAAGAAGTCTCTGACTGGCTTCCACAGGCGGGGCCGCTGGTCGGACACGCAAGCGCATGATGCAGAAGAGCGTTTCGCCAGCTTCCCCAGGGAGCCTGAGCGCATGAGCCAGGTGGTGACGGTCTGGTCCGTCTTCTACGTCGTCTATGCGCTGATTGACGCCCGCGATCGCGCCATACGGAACAACTGGAGCACCGGGACATCGTACTATGATGTCTCGTCCGATATGCATTGCGCCATGATCTTTAGCTCCGTCACGCAGGTCATTCTCCTGACGCTCGCCATGCTCCGGCTCACCCAGAAGGTATCCCCCACCACACGAGGGCGTTCGGGTTGGGAAAGACTGGATCGACTTGATCAGTGGCTGGCCAGCATGGTCTGGTGGAAGTAGGGTGGGGGTTCTGGAGTGAAAACGTGTATTGTGTAGGAGGACGACGAGGAGGATTCAACATGGCCGGAGATAGGTGACCTAGATTGGCAGGTGTCATGAATGTGGGTACTCGCGCGCCCACATGCGAGCTGTCTCTTGTTGAAGCCTCTGTTTAGGTAGTTTGTTTGTTGCATCTTGGACGAACAACCCCTGGAGGGATAGATAATAAAATGTTCAGTGACGCAGGGCACTCTTTTCTGTTTGACTTCCAGTTGCACCCATTCGCTGTGATCAATGTAGTGTACTAGTAGTGTAGCACCGACCTCTGCGAGTCTAGACCTACGGAGCTGCGTTATGCAGCCCTGTATCTCGTCCCAAGCTTGGCAGCTGCTGGACGTCATGACCGAGATCTTGGTCAGAGTGATGTCGTTCTCACTCCCATGGATCTTGATATCTTGTCTCGACATGTGAGAGGCTGCGCAGCAATCCGCCAGTTGCCTGACGACTGAGGAGACAACTGAAATGGTTCGATTCGCTTCGATTCGATCCGATCCGATTCAGTCCCATTCGGCCATGGTCGCTTCGAGATGGCAGGAAACAAAGTACAGCACCCGTGGCACCGTTACGGACACGATGACCAGGCACGGCGGTCAATCTGCAAGTGCAATCAGATGTGAAGCCCTAGCCGTCGAGTCCTATATCTAATTAGTTAATCACGTCGCTCGACGTTGCATTTCGAGGCGAGTAGCGTCCGCCCTGCGGCCCTTTTAGCAAGGGGGCAGGTTTCGAAAAACGGCCCTTTCTATGCAACTAGGCGGGCCTTTTTGACGTGCATTCCAACGGCCGCTCACGTGCGTTTGCCCTAGCGCCCACTTTGACGTAATTGATGCTGCTGCTGCTGCGACGAGACCAAGCAACTCGCAATGGATAGCCACAGACAACATGGATGGAAGTGCTCTGTCCATGTGTGTATAGACATGGGCCGACCGCTGTGCAGTGCGTTTCGGCATCAGTAGGGTAGGAATTGGGGCAAGTCCGAAGGATATTGTCTGTTGAGGATGACTGAGTAGGAAATGATCTTACGGCTAGCCAATGAACAGTACCAAGCACTGTTGAATTAAGCTTGGCCGGTGCGTTCCACGACAGGCTCTCGTTCGTGGTGCCGTAGAGGGCATTGGGGAGGGTGTGCAGATCGAAGCGGCGGCCGGCGACATGGCCATGTCTGCCAGGGATCCATCGCAATGTGCCCCGCGGTGGTACTGTGATAGTGGTAGTGGCGGGAGTGGGAGTGGGAGTGGGAGTGGGAGTGGGAGTGGGAGTTGTAGTGGGAGTCGTGAGCGTGGGTGAGTGTGAGAAACCCGTCTCCCGAAAGGAAGGATCTGACCTCATCTCACCCGACCCGACCTGTTCCTGGCCAAAGACCCAGGAGTCGTCAGTCATCCACGGACAGTGGAGAGTAACCAGAGAAGCGAGCTTCGGAATTGTCGTCAGCAGCGTCAGCCACTTACTCGCCAGGGATTTCAGGTTATCAGCCCGTGCCCGTCCCGTCCCACGAACGCAAGCACGAATGGTCCGCATGCGCGATAACGAACGTTTGAGACTCCAGGCAATCTGCTGTACCCAGACCAGCGCAGCGCTGGCATCGTCTAGTGTAGACCCCCCCTCCCCGATCGACGATCGACTTCCCCGGCGGCTCGTTTCAAGCTTCCAAATGCCGAAAAGCCACTTGGACAAATCCGAAGGCCGGCCAAAGTCAAGAGAGGGGACTGCACATTACGCCGACGCCCCATCGACGGGGCGGCCAATGGGGTCTCCTCGTCGACAGAGGTCCAAATTGAAAGGCTTAACCACGGCGATGAATAAACGATTGCTGAGGTGTAGAGGATGCGTCCAAGAGCCGTCTTGGTCCAATCTGCATCCAATTGGGGCGACGCACCGAGAGGAGCCGTTAAGGGAAAGGATGGCAACGGCGGCCATGGCTGCGAATATGCCCGATCTAGCATGGCGTTTGGGGGGGAGAGGTCCCATAATGAGCCCCACCCCACGCGCGGGAGATGTGCTGCGACGGATGGGAAGTTTAAGTTGACGGCAGGAGCTCTGGAGCTGCAGCGATTCGGACGGCTACCGTGAGCCTGTGAGGTGAGGTGACTGCCCCAAGCGCGCCAAGGCGCACTAATAGTGGAGTCACCGCAGCTGGCACTAGTGGAGTGCAGCGTAGAAACTCTAAAGTTCCATGGCTGCCACGGCTGCCAACGTTAGGCTGTCTCGAGGTTGTCGAATCTTCTGAGGTTGCTTTCTGCACCTCGCCAAGTTCTCCGACTACTACCTTACCCCTTTGGATCTCCTCCGCCATTATCTGCGCTCGAGTATTTCTTCTCTATCTTTTATCTTGTCCAACAGAGACACCAAATCGTGAAGCTCCTTCTCCCTTTGTGCGCTTGATCCGATGGCGTCGTTGATGCCCTGGAGGGCGACATGTGCTGCCTGTCCAGAGGACCACCGAAAAGGAAAGAAAGAAAAAAGGAACATCGCGAATCGCGAATCGGTACGGGGATGGTCGAGCCGGATGGGGGCGGCATGGGTCAGGACGGAAACATCCACGGGCGCATCGCATCTTCTAATACGGGTTCTGACAGCTTCCGTGAGTGAGCGAGTCCATCTGTGAGAGCACGGACCGGGTTCCTCTCGAGTGTCGACGCGAAAGTACCTGACCCAAACTTCCCAAGGTCAAGAACGTCACGGCTCCATCACCACTCCCCTCGACGGCAAATGAAGAGGCAGAGACTGACCGACCGACTGTATTGCACGGCTCAGCAACTACCAAGCGGCGGGCCATCGTCCATTTGCTTTCCACCTTTGGTCCTTGGAGAGAAGCAATTTTGGGCACCTCACCTCATCGCACCGCATTCCGGGTACATACGCACATCAGGAGAGCGCGCACACCGGAGCCGACAGACAGACAACACGGTCAGGTACCTACCTACCTACCTACCTACCTACCTACCTACCTACCTACCTACCTACCTACCGTGCTACCTATCTACCTACCTACCTACCTACCGTGCTACCTATCTACCTACCTACCGTGCTACCTATCTACCTACCTACCGTGCTACCTATCTACCTACCTACCTTGCTACCTTGGCCAAGCATTCACGGTGCCTCAACCAAGGACCAAGGCTTTGGTTCCATACTACGCACAATGTCGCTTCCAGTGTCTCCACTGTCGTGCTGTGCCACTGCCGACGACCGTTTTCTGCACACCTACCTACATCATTGTCCGAACCGTAGGGCCAGGTCGTCTGCACTCTGCACTCTGCAATCCCCCCGCGTACCTACCTACCAGGTATCCAATCTGCCGCGCCATCTTGTTATGCCGTGTTAAGATGCTCGTTATTTCATCAGCCTCGATCGCCCTTCACCCAGGTTTATGCCTGTCGCCGCGACGAGTCCGAGTTTGAGCTTGATTTGCTTGTTATCTTGACTCACGCACGATTGGATGTCGAGGACACACACCACGTAGATACATATCTTCAGATTGAACGAGCCGTGGATGCTGACCTGCTCCTTCGGGTCGCTGCGTCCGGCCGGTGCGGTGCGTCCGATCCAACGCCGCATCACCACTGGCTCCTTGGCCTTATGCTCCCCGCGCCATCACCTCACCTCACTTCTGCCAGCCTGCGTCAAGACAAGGCAAGGCAAGGGCCATGCCAAAGTACCCACGTCTGCAGCTGTCACTATTTTCACGATGGCAGCCCAGCTGCAGTGCAATGCTCCGAGGGCCTTTTCATAGAGTTGAGAGAGGTCACACTGAGATCCTTGAGGCCCAAATTCCCCCCCGGAGCCCTACTGGCCGGGGCCACAGACAAGGGCTGGCAGTCAGAGTCTGGTCAAAAACCACAGTTTATATTGCCCAAATTGCCTGCGTTTGTGGGGTAGAGATTGCCAGCAGACGAGACGCTGTCCTGGGATGCCTGTGTCCATGTCTGCCATGGTCAGGCGGCATTGCTCTGGGTGCCCGTTGTTTACCCACCTTTATCCATAGTGCGGATCCCACCCTTCTGACGCCGACTGAGCGATGCACGTCTGCCCTTGTTTACTCTTGCGGTCCACATTGGTCACGCCTCTGGCAGCTCGTCTACCATGGCAGGCCTTGGGCTCGGTGCTTTGTCAAGCTTACAAAATTCCCAAGCGGGAAATCGCACCTCTGGGTATGCCCGAAGGGGTGCCTATGACCCTGCTTCTCCTGGTCGACCCGGCCGGTTCTGTACCCCAGCCTCGACCGAGATCAACGTATATGCCCGCGTAATCACCCCTGCGGCAGCACGTCCCCACTGCTCGACGTCCTGGAGCACCCCCGGTTCCTGGCTGTCCTGGGCCAAGTGTCTCTGGACCAGATGGCAACTCATGGCTTTGCCCAGTCTGGAACTTCGCATGGCTTCGTCAGTCCTTCCTTGCAAGGGTGCTCGTCTACAAGGGTACAGCAAAAGCTTGAAGTGCCGCGATGGCACAACCGTCGATACCAAGCTCCCTCCATGTGACGGCGAGGCAATCAACTTGACAATATGGCCACCAGATAGACGCCCCCCTTGTCCTGACCTACGTATATCTGGTGGCTGATCTGATATTGACACCCCGCCTACACGACCGTGTTTCAGAGGTACCTTCTCATCCGTCTGGCGTTTCCGCCGCCGCCCCATATAAGCTTATGAGAGGAGACTCCTATGATCCAGGTAATGGCACGCCTCGGTACCGTGGTATCTCGAGAGGGTCTAGACCACCACACTCCCTTCTGAGTCTCGAGGTCCTATGTTTTCTATAACTAGACTCAAAGACTCACTCCTTCCCGGCTCTTTCTCCTTCCCCCTCCTCTCCTCGCCAGGCATCTCTCAACACTTTATACCGAAGCCTCCGCTTGTCCTACCCCCTTCCTGGGGTATAACTTCATATCACATTCCAAATCACCAAGCAACGCCAGCTCCCTGAGTTGCACACGGTTCACTTCCTCCCTCCCGTCTTCACGATGTCAACCCACGCCCCCGCAAGTGGTGGTACTGCCACGGCCGGTACTGGTAATCCCACAGCAGGTGGTGGAATTTCGCCAATGCTGGCCTTCTTTGCCGCGAGACTGGCAGCCACGGAAAAGTCGGTCAAGTATTGGGCGGCCGGAATATGCGGTTTAATCGGCATCTTCATTGTCTTCCACTGGACTCGATGGCTTTGTGTCAAGCTGGCACGGTCCTGGAAGCCAGCTGCTATGCTGGAGCGTCCCTTTGTCCTGATTGGGAGGTAAGGCGTCACGTTTCACAGATTCAAGAAGGCTATTGTGGCTGACTCTTTATAAGATATGGCAGAAACATCCTCATCCGAAAGGTCCCTGGGTTTAGCTCTGCCGGGCACGCCCTGCTTGTATCCGCATATGTTGCCATCAATGTGGCATGTACCTTTACCAACCTGGATACGAGCTCCCAGAGCAATTACGCTGCTAGGTTCGGCTGGTACGCTGCTCTCCAACCCTCTTTCTACATCCGAGCATCCTGAATACTGACAGCAGTTTCATCTAGGATGGCATTGGTCAACCTCGTCTTTTTGGTCTTCTTGGCGTTGAAGAACACGCCCCTGGCTTTCTTGACCGCATACTCTTACGAACGTCTGAATTGCCTCCACCAGATTGCCGGCTACACCATGTTTGTATATATGCTTGTGCATGCCGCTATGTACACGCAGTTCTTCGTCGGGATGGGCAGGCTCCAAAGCATCTACGAGGAGCCAGCGCAGATTGCAGGCATCGTTGCTGGCTTTGCCTTCCTGGGCGTCGTATTCTCAGCCATCTTCATTCGACGTGTCTGGTACGAGCTGTTCTACGTTATCCACGTTACATGCTGGATCATGGGCATCGTCGCTGTGGGGGTACACCGACCAGAGGTGGATGGCCATGCCCTAATCATCACACTTGTGGCAGCCAGTATGTGGTTCGTCGACCGCCTCATCAGGGCGGCCCGTACCCTCTACTACAGCTCCAACAACGAGGCGACCTTGTATCCTCTCCCCGATGGAGCAACAAAAATCGTCATGAAGAAGGCCCCATTCAGAGCCGAGCCAGGAAAGCATTGCTTCGTCTGGATTCCAGCTGTCCGCAAGTTCGAGTCTCATCCTTTTACCATCCACAGGACAGATCCCGTCGAGTTCCTCGTCAAGGCCCACAATGGATTCACTAGTGATCTCCACAAGCACGCCCTCGCCAACCCAGGAGCCAGCGTCACAGCCTCGGTCGATGGGCCGTATGGAACCTTCCCCGACCCGATGGAATATGACAAGATTGTGCTCATTGCTGGAGGTAACGGAGCCACGTTCACATTCGGCCTCGCCATCAACGTTCTGGAGAGGATGACGGAAGAGTCCCGGAAGAATGTCATCTTCATCTGGTCTGTCCGTTCTCATGGTAAGTGGAATATTGCCCCATTTTCATTCCCAGAGAGCAGCATCATCTAACAACCGCTTCCCACCATAGAAAACCTCACTTGGTTTAAGGAGCACCTTAACATCCTTAAGTCACACACTCACTCCCCGCAAATCAACGTTTCCCTCTACGTAACAAAGGCGCCATCCTCGGGCAACGGCGAGTCTTCACAGTCCAACTCAGACAATGAACAGTCCCCGGCGATATCACCGATCGAGTATGACGGCGAGAAGAGCGGCAGCAACCTCCCACAGCTCCCGCCAGCAACAAAGCAGTCGTCTCAGAGCAACGACCGAGACGTCGAGAAGGAGAAGGAGACGGAATCAGCCCCACGGAACCTCACTGTCGTCAACTCGACGGCCAACGCCTACGCACACGCCATCAGGCCTGGCAGACCCGATGTGGCGTCCCTGATCCGGGATGCCGTCAAGACGACGCCGTCGAACCAGCGCGTGCTGGTCGCGGCGTGCGGGCCCGATGGTCTCATGCATGTGGTGAGGCAGACAACGGCCCAGCTGATCACGAGCGATGGACCTGGTGTCGAGCTGCACTGTGAGCAGTTCGGGTGGTGATGGACGACGAATCAATGAATTTCGAACAGGGCTCGGTGATGAGGATATGTATATACACATACTCGCCCGTCGGGGTGTGATCTCCTGACGACCGGGATGTGACACGATGGCTTTTACTGTTTGCTGGGTCAAGTTTAATGTCGGAGTTATGGGGGCAATGTGTTGCCTTGGGGATCGTCTTCTTTGCCAGGCATCTCGTTATCTTTCGGGGGGTTTCAATTTATCGCACTGCGCAGGAGTCAAGCGCCTACTACCCACCTGCCTGCATACCTGCCAATCTTGTTTCAAGAGGCACGGCTTTCCTGTTTCTTTGACTGCGTCTTGCGGCTCGTCGTTATCATTATTGTCAACGTCCCATCATCGTCATCAAGTATCCCTTGGGACCCCTTGGTTGTTTCCGAGTTGGTAACCTACCTTACAAAGTAGTAGTTATTGTCCGTCCATTCTTCTGTCTGTCAGACCGCCTCGGGGCTTGTTAATAGAGAACTATTGCCAATTGTGTACAAAATGGGGTTTTTAATAAGTGGGTAGAGTTGCATGTACGCAAACCACCAGCTATTAGTGGGCGTAAAATGGTGTCTTAGTCTAACGACATAGATACCAGGTACTCGGTGGTGATGGCGTGCAACGACCACCTTCACTCTCACCGTATAGATACGTCCAACATACACTTAAAACATAGCCCTGGTTCCCTGGTTCCCCGATACCGGATTTTGCTGTTCTTCCCACTTCGCCTCGGTGTACCCAGCACGTTCATGGGCAAAGGTGAAGGCTGGCTGAGTTGTGGTTAGCTCTCACGCTTGTTTCCCTCCTTTACCCTGCAGTTGATGGTCTTGGGCCTTGGTCTCAACGCTCTGAAGACGGTTAGCTCGGAGAATCACGGCGATTATCTGGGTGGGTACAGGGCAGACGGGGATCGATCCGCAAAACCCACCAATCCAAGTATATCTCAACTTCACCTCTCGGACGCTTCGAGAACAAAGCTGTAAGTATAAAAGGAAGGGTTCCAAAAATCAGATGAATCCCGTTCAATTCCTCTAGCGTCATACTGTCATGGTCAGAACAAGAGCGATTAGGTGCCTGAGGTAATCGACTATTCATCGGATGAGTGCGCGAGGATATCGTGGTTGGCGACGGGAATGGCTGGGATGCATTTCCAATCGTCAAAGATACGGGAAAGAAGTGGGGCATCTCGCCAAGACTGCTGTCGCTAACTCGTTCACGCCCACGGTGCATGACCCCCCTGTCGTCTGAAGCTGCTTGCGGCGGCGGGCTGCCTGTTGCGCGCGCTTCGAGCTTCTTCGACTGATAATTACCACCTCGGACCCAATCCAACCAGCCAGCCTCTTCCTTCTTTCCTGGCGAGCTGCTGTCGTTCAAGTCAGCTTCCTCTTCTTTTTTCCCTCACAACTGCTCATCCCCGGAGCAGATGATCTACAGATTTACAGAGTATCTGCCAAGCACTTGAAATACTGTCTCTATCCACCGCACCTGCGAAAACGTTGAGCCTCCAATTCTCGATATCAGTCGCCTGTCTCGCGTAGAGCGCATACGCCCACTGGCAATTGACGTCAGCGCATTGAACCACCCGCAACCCGTCGCAACAGGTGCCAACTATCCAACAGCCCATCACCCCTCCCGCCATTGCGCTCCAGGATTGGTGCCGAAAGAGAATTTTACAGCTCGCGACCAACGACCAGAGCTCTTTCTTGTTTTTTCCTTGCCGAAACGACCAATATCTGACCTCCCCCGAGCTCGAAACCAAGGTTGCTGACCCAGCCAAACCTGAAGTGAAGCTCTCTTGCCGCTCAAACACAACCACACCACCTCCAATCTTCCCCGCGGACAAAGCTCCTGGCAAGCTCCGATCGTCGCATCCATCCATCCATCTTAGCCGCAGCGATATAGCCCCCAAAACACCATCTCTGCCTACCTCCAACCTGCCTTCCCTACAACAGGCATTACCTACAGCCCACAACGCAGCAGGTTTAATTGTGGCATCCTCACGATAATCATAATATTTAACGTTTCGAAACGATCGCGCAGCCAGCAAAAATGGGCACTTTTACCTTCAGGTGGTGAGTTTCCGCCCGCCCTCATTTTTCTCACCCCCCCGTGGACAGACATGATGGCGCATTCGTTCCATCATGCTCTACCATTTTTTTTTCCTTTTTTTGCGCCGTGGCCGGCAAAGCAGCGAGGGAGTTTGGCATCTTGCGAGGCGAGGGGTACCTAGCTATATCATTCTGACTCGCACGGGTCATTAACGTTTTGTCGTTGGCGCCACCATGACAGATGGATAAATGTGGAAGAGGGTCACGTCAATGGCGCGGTGGTTTTGTCTATGCTCGTTCGCGTGAGTGATTTGCTTGGGCTAACGCATTGTTTCTTTGTTTCCCATGACAGGCCGCACCACGCCGAGGAGGTCTACGTGACGGGCACCTTCGACAACTGGTCCAAAAGCGAACAGCTCGTCCAGAACGGAGATGTTTTCGAGAAGACAGTGACCCTGCCCGAGGATTCCGACAAAGTCTATTATAAGGTAGGTGGATATGTCTTGTCTCATTCCCACGCCTTTCTCCTCCTGCTCCCCTCGTCTTGGTCGCGCCCCTTTCTACCTACCTACCCTACCCGTCTCGGCCGTTGGTGCGTCCAAAACCCCAAGCTGTTGCGCCTGGCCGATCCGAAGCAAGCTCAACCTCCTCCTTGGCTGGTTCCGTTTCCTGTTGCCCTGGCCCTGGCCCCGGCCGGTTCAACTCCAGATGCAACCCCCGCTTTGCCGCTCAAGAGATAAGGACTTCCTCCCCCCCCAGCCACCTTGACAGGAACCTCCCCATGGTCGCAGGCGTCTTGTGGTTTTTTTTGTACTAGGGACTCGGCCGTTCTCGTTGGAGGGGGCTATCCGACATCCGGTCCAAGTCTCGTGCTTGCTGGGCCCCAGGTTACCTACGGGTTATGGCGATGACGCAGGTCAGATGGAAGCGCGTGATGCAGCGGCTCGGTTGGGCCAGGCGACCGGCGCAACCGTGCTAACGCGCAAGCGGAATTGGCTCCTTCGCAACCTGGCACGCCTGCACGCCTCGAAGCTCGGGGCCCACATTGCCTCACCTAGCGCCAGAGCTGGTGTTAACCGCGTGTGGGCACCTGCCTAGCGGGCAGCAGTCAGCAGTCATCCTCAGCGGGCACCGATGGACAGCTTCAGCAGGGGCAGATGGCCAGGGCCCGGGGCCTTGCAGCTGGCATCGTTTCCCTTTCAGCTCTGCCGGACCTTGCGCCTCGGTTCTTTTAAGTTGGACTCGATCCCGCACCAAGGATCCCACTTCTTGCGCTATTGACACGTCCGAGCACCTACCCAGCCCACCCCCTCCTCCTCACCTCAATTTCCAGGTTCCAGCTCGCAATCCCACTCCTGATCCTGCACCTGCACCTGCACCCGCCCATTGTGGACCAGCCCTTTCTTACCTCTTTACCACCTGCTGCTACCTGCGACCTAGCCTGATTCACTGACGCATTGCTTCTTTTCCCCTTGCAGTTTGTCGTTGACGGCGATTGGACCACCGACCACACAGCGCCGCGCGAGAAAGACCACGAAGGCAACGAGAACAACGTCCTGTTCGCAGCAGACATCACCAAGGCACCAGAAGCTGCCCCACCCGTCGCAATCATGAACACTGTTACCCCCGAGTCGACCACGGCTCAATTGGCCGGTGCCGTGCCCCTTGAGTCCACCAAGAATGACCAAACCCCTCCGGGCGGCTATCCCGAAACCCCTGCTGCCGACCTGAATGACGACAAGCAGAAGGAGTTTAAGGTCAGCCCGCTTCCCGCCACCGATGGCGCTGTCAACCCTGTCACGCTCGAGCCCGGCGAGAAGATCCCTGAGGGCGTTGCGGCTGGAAACATCAACGACCATGTCACGCTCGACAAGGAGTCGTACGAGAAGAGCGACCGCCTCCCTGGCCTCGACGCCGCTGCTGCCGTCGACTACTCTGATGCCGCCGATGTCAATGACCCTGATAAGGAGTTCAAGATCAACCCCCTCCCCGCCACCGAGGGTGCGATTAACCCTATCCAGCTCGCCCCCGGCGAGAAGATTCCCGATGAAGTCATAGCCGGTAGTATCAACAGCCAGGTCACGCTCGACAAGGAGTCGTACGAGAAGAGCGATCGTATTCCCGGCCTCGAGGATATTGTCCTGCCCCCCGTCACTTCAAACATGATCCCGGAATCTAGCCTGCCGATTACCGGTGGCCATGACTTCACCATCAACAGCGTTTCGCCCGAGTCGACCACGGCTGCCTTGGCTGGCCAGGTTCCGCTCGCGAAGCCCGAGGTGCCGGAGGTGCCCAAGATTGTGAAGGAGAGCCAAGAGAAGGCCGACTTTCCCCCGGAGGCGAGCGCAATCAGCGAGGAGGTCAAGGAGAAGGCCACCGTTGAGGAAGAGCTTCTAGAGAAGGTCCCCACAGCCCCGGCAACATCCGAGGGCACAGCTGGCGAGGCCGCCCCCGAGAAGACGGAGCACACCAAGACTCTTGCCGAGACGGTCGTCGCCTCTGGCACCACCGCAATTGCTGCCGCGGTAGGCACCGCGTTTGTCGCCAAGCAGACTGCCACCGATGCCGCCATTGAGTATTCCCACAAGCTGCCAGAGTCCGTCCAGCACCAGCTGCCGGCTGCCTTCCAGCAGAGCGCCATCGCAAGCAGCCAGGAGAAGACACTCGAGACTATCTCCCCTTCGGTCCCGGCCGAGGTGAAGGAGTCCATCAAGGAAGCCGGAGTCAGCGGCGAGGCTGCCAACAACACAGCCGCCGTCGAGGAGAAGAAGGTGGTCGAGACCGAGCTTCTGAAGGAAGTTGAGGAAGTCAAGCCCATTGAGCCGGTCGTGGCGTCGGAGGCGCCCAAGCCTTCAGAGGAGCCCAAGCCTTCGGAGCCCGCCGTAGAGACCGTGTCTTCCTCTGTCCCGACGGAGGTGAAGGACTCCATCGCTGAAGCTGGAACCAGTCCCGAGGCCGCCACCAACACGGCTGCGGTTGAGGAGAAGAAGGAGGTTGAGGCTGAGCTCCTGAAGGAGGTGAAGCCTGTCGAGGCTGCGGCCGAGTCATCCACCAAGACGACGGAGGAGGTCAAGCCCGCCGCCCCCCCTGCGCCAACAGTAGAGGATGAGGCGCCCGAAGTGAAGCCCGCGACGAATGGAACCACGGCTGTCGTCCCCAAGGCGGCCGAGGTTGCGCCCGTAGCGTCTACCACTGCGGAGCCCAGCAAGGCGGCCGAGGTGCCGGCTGCAACAACAGCAGAGAAGAAGAAGAAGCACCGGTTGAGCGCGTTCATCAGCAAGATAAAGCACAGGGTGTCCAACAAGGACAAGGCATAAACGTTTTGACATACACATACGTTGGGCGTGCTTATAATACCTCTGCTTGGACTGCCTTTGGTGCGTTTTTATTTCTGGTGGGTTTGGCTCGTGGTTCGGTTTCGGTTGGCTGGTTGTGCTTCCTCATGATTCCCCTTGGTTGCGGGGGCGGATTGCAGTTTCATAGTGTTTCTTTTTCCTGACGGGCATCCATCCTCATGTACTATACACTGGTGCCGAATGCCTCTTTTTCGTCATGGGTGGCGTGCATCGTCCGGCAGGCTCTGATGGATGTGGACATTGTGCGCTTGTTTTCCCCGTCCGTCCTTGCTGTAAACCGAAATCGTATATAATATTTTTGAGGGATGGAGGGCAGAATGGAGATTGAAATGAGCTGGCATGCAGAAGAAGGGAAGGATGGGACCAGGAAAGAGGGAGGCGGAATTGCTTATAAGGTGGAAGGGGGGGAAGGTTACGCGGATGGGATGGGTTGATATACCCAGCCTGATGTTGTTGAGGCCCTCGATATACTGTTAATGTCTTGTTGTCTACCTAACTTAGTTACTGGACATCTCTCTTAATAATATCTCATGATTGTCAGCCGGGTGCTGGCCGTTGGGCGTGATGTGAGGTGGGGAGTGTGCGCAACGATATAGAGGGCATTGGTGAAATCTGCAAGAGCCCCAGCAAGCTCTTACGTACCTAAGTATTACTGGTATAACCTCTCCTCCAAATGGACGGGAATAGCCGTATTGGGGTCGGGTACCTGATTTTGCCAGTACAATGAATGGGGATGATAGATCAGGGCAATCACGGAAGCCTTGTACCAGCAGGGTTCGCAGGGTACCTTGGGTGCTGAGCCGGGGTTCAGATCAGCTGACTGGGTGGATGATACAGGGTAGGTCGGGTGCAGGTGCCACTTGCTCGCTTGGCCCGGCCGTTGGTTGATCTATCAGCTCAGTCCCAGGCAGGCCCTTCGTCACTCGCATCGTTATTTTGCCCCGCGGCGATTCGCCAGAGGTGACTCCTTCCTTCTCCGCCCAGCTTCATGGGGTCCGGACTCTGGGCCCCTTCCAACCATTGCAGTGCCCCGTAACCCGCCGTCCCGTCGAGGGAAGCGATACTGACGATATTATTCTTATTTTTATTGATTCTTCTTAACTGGTTTGTTATCTAGGTCAGTGGGTTTCTTTTCAACCATTTCACAAGCTCCGCATCCCTTCCGATGAAATAAGCGGAAGGGAAACCTGCCCGAATCGTCTCTTTCTCTCCACTGTACTCTGGGGCGACCTAGCATGCGTGAGGTCGTGAGGTACGCGCCCGTGGATCACAAGAGCTTTTGACTGCACTTCGATGCTTTTTGATTCACGGAGGGCTGATAATGAAAATTGTCGCGCGAATTGACAGCTCTCGGTCGCCCAATACTGCGAACGGAGTGCATTCGACTTTGCTTCCGTCTTTCGTCCACCGTCTCCCGCGTACACCCGCCCCCGCCCCATGCCGAACATGAGCTCGACGTCATCTGTTACGGGCAAGTCCCTGCCTTCCTCAGCAACTATCAACTACTCGCAAGCTCCGTCCCAGGCTACCGCGCCCGTAGCCTTCGATTCCAATCGTCGCCAGAGCCCGTCGAATCCGCAAACTGCCCCGCGCAAGGGCCAAACTTCGAGGAATCAACATCGCAATCAGAAACGAGCCGGTCCAATGGGGCAGCAAGGACGTGTCGACGAGGACGACGCCATGGCCGAGATCCGCGCCGTCCGGAACCCTTCCAGTCGCCGCGGCCAGACCTCCATCACCCACCTGATGAGCTACGCCGCCCCGGCCCGCCATTACGACAGCCACCACGCTCTCTCCTCCCGTTCATACCGCCGGAACCCAGCATGGGGTATGGGCTCGGGCTATCACGCCGTCGACAAATCTCGCTATGTCCATGCCAACTACCGATTCGTTGTGTCGCCCACCGGCAACTATGCCTCCCCAGCCGTCGACGCCGACGAGCACCTCGAGTGGTCGGATATTCTACAGGTCATTGCGTCAGCCGAATCGCAGCAGACATCGTGCCCGATATGTCTCTCTGAGCCAGTTGCACCCCGCATGGCAAAGTGCGGTCATATCTTTTGCCTGCCGTGCTTGATCCGCTTCATGAATTCCAGCTCAAACGACGACCCGCATGCGGCGGAGAAGAAGCAGCAGAATCGGTGGAGGAAATGCCCCATTTGCGAGGACGCCATATACCTCGCCGAGGTGCGACCTGTACGTTTCTACGCCGGCCAGGAGAGCCGGCTGCCTCGGCCGGGCGACGATGTCGTGCTCCGGCTCATGATGCGAAACGCTCAGAGCACACTGGCACTCCCACGAGACGGATGCGCAGAAGTACTGAACTCCGGTGAAGATGTGCCGTGGCATTTTGCCGCCGGGGTCCTGGACTATGCTCGGATCATGAAAGGCACAGGTGACTACATGGCAGAGGAGTTTGACCGCGAGGTCGAGGAGCTGCTGAAGCAGGAAAAAGAAGACGAACTCCTCTTCCACCAAGATAACGAGTGGACTCAGAAAGCCATCAAAGCGGTTGCGGCGGCCAAGGAAAAGGTGAAGGGCTTGGGCGAAGCTGAAACAGCAGTCTCGGCACTCGTCGCCAAATCGAGCCAACCAAAGCATAGCGAGCATGACTTCTTCTTCTACACATCGCCGCCGCACCTCTATCTCTCCCCGCTGGACATCCGGATCCTGAAGACCAGATACGGCTCCTTCTCCGCCTTCCCATCCACCCTTCTTCCGACAGTCGAACATATATCGACTGGTCACGTAGTAGATGACGTCTTACGGAAGCGTGCCAAATATCTCGGCCATCTTCCCCATGGATGCCTCATCAGCTTCCTTGAGTGCGACTGGACCGACATTGTCCCAGCAGAGACTCTGGAGGCCTTCGCCGGTGACATTGAGCGCCGACGTAAACGGAATAGGGACAAGGCGGCACAGGAAGAGCGTGAGCGGTTGCAAGCGGAACGGATCGAGGCGGCGGCGATACGGTCGGGACGACGTAACCTCGGCGCGGTGGACGAAGAAGTCACGGTGCGCTTCGGTAACTCGGCACTCGAGGACCGACCCGTCGATATGAATGATTTCCTGCCACTTGGGGCCGAAGGAACTACGCCCCCGAACCCACGACCGGGCTTCGGTCACCTTTCGGAGGTCAGCACCAGTCCGTCGGGTTCCAGGACGGTGTGGGGAACACCTGCAGTGGCGGTGTCGCCAAGTTTGGACCCTACTCGGCTACCTGGCTCAGCTGTCGATGATGGGTGGCTGAGGGACAATGATGTCTTGGAGACCCTGGACGCGGCAGAAATTGCGATGCAGATGGAGGCGTTTGGGCTCGAACCTGCTGTTGCTGGGCCGAGCAGGGCGGCGGCTGTTGCTGCTGTTGCTGCACCTGCGACTAGCGGTGCCGGTGGGAAGAAGAAGAAGAAACAGAAAATCACTCTGATGAGCACTGGAAGCAAGAGAGGGGACTTTTGAGTCGCTTAGACTTTGGAACCTCAAGCAGGAAATGTATGGGGTTGAAAGCACACATGCTAGAAGTAGATGTTGCATCTTCCCTACCTAGCTTGGTGGGAGAGACCCTGGGCGCGCGCCCGACTGCCTTGATGATGTTCTGAGGAGGCGAGGAAAGCACGGTAACCGGCTACCCACCCGAGAAGTTGCAGGATTCCTCGTGGCGGAGTGCTGATAAAAGTGCCTGATTTGTTACAGGGTGCAGCTGCGTAACGGATTTGTCTGCTTGCTGTCTTTTTTGGGGGTGTTCTTTTTGCTTCTTTTTTGTCGCGCATTGCTCTGCGGGGATCTATCTACGGCGCTTCACATACATGTACACAGACAGGTAAAGAATAACAACATCTAAAGAAATACAAGTGAAGTTTCATGAAGCGAAACGAATTCGGTGTAGGATTGCGAGTTGTATGGCATCTTGGATGTACTGCGGGGCATATATTTGCGTTGCGAAAACAAGTCCTTGGCCGTGAAAGTATATCCTC
Source organism: Podospora appendiculata (assembly GCA_033675105.1). Classification (NCBI taxonomy): domain Eukaryota; kingdom Fungi; phylum Ascomycota; class Sordariomycetes; order Sordariales; family Podosporaceae; genus Podospora; species Podospora appendiculata. The sequence goes on along the minus strand of JAULSO010000005.1, from coordinate 396,797 downwards.
TTCCATTTCGAGTTGGCTGTCTACCTCGCCACTTGAACAGGTCAGATGCATAGCTTAACCCTGTTTTGAACAGCTTTCGTCTCGAAGCAGCTAAATTTTCCTTCTCTTACATGTATATTGATCCCTTGAACCGAGCATGCACACCAAGCCGGTCAGATCCCAACAACCCCCCAGCCATGTGTTCCATAGCTTTGCGTTTTCCTCGTCGGTACAGAATACGCGATGGCCGGACCCTGTTTTTTTTTCTTTCCTTTTTTCTTTTTTTTCTTTTTTTTTCTTTTTTTTACGTAACAACCGAGGTAGCTCGATTTATTTTGTTTTCCCTTGGGAGCATGCCTGTAGGTAGGCTGGTTCAAGCTTGACATAGAAAGAAGTATAGCCCATGGTCTTACGCGACAAAGTGTGCGGCGCTTACGACCAGACCGCTTATACCCAAGCGAATGAATGATTGCGTGGAGAATAATTTATCGTCAAAAGAAGATGGCGTGCATTTCGTTACTAGACTTGGTGGCGATGCGAACCAGGCCTTTGGGACTCATGCCCGTGCTGGGCAAATAAACAACCAATCTCCATGGGGATTTCATCTATCACATGAAAATAGACTGGTACTTTCCGTTTCTTCCATTTGGACTCTTGAAAGCCCAGGGTTGTGAAGATGCTGACTTCTATGGTGTTGATACCCCGGAAGTCCCACTGTCTCCTAACCTATACAACAGCCCCTCAACTTAGTGCAGCTTACCCTACGAATCTATATCGAAAACCAAATACCATCGAGCACAGTCACTTTGGCGGAGTGGTTAACGCGTTGCCCTGCTACTTCATACCTAGCATGTTAGGCAATTCCCTCGGGAGCACAGGTTCGAATCCTGTAGGTGACGATGATATATATTTTGACCTCCAAAGCCAAAGGCTGCTGGTATGGACATTTTGGCAGGCTTCTTTCGGAGGCACTTTTTTTTTGTTGTTGTTATTGTTGTGCGGGCATGGGTGAGTTTCAGTAAATCAGAGGAACAACCACGCTCCGTTGGCTAGATGGCGCTAGCGTTCGATGGTGGGGAGATGCGTATGACTTCCTTCTTTGCCCCGGCTATTTACTACTACCCCTATGTCCTTACCTCAGGTAGCGACCCTCGAGCTACAGTACCCTGTTCATTGTTTCTTCGACCCAGATGTGAGCTTGGGTATGAACATGATATCCTGTATTTTACGGTATCTCGAGAACTGTGGCTACAATATGTTTGTTTTCTTTGTGCACGATGCGCGCAACTTCGAACTGAAACCATTATGTGGTGCGACCACTTGGAGAGCGAGAAGCGCATTATTTGCATTGCATTGATCGCAAAACAACCGGACCAGCAAATAATTCTTGTTCGTTTGGACAACGGGGTTCAATAGGCACGAAAGCTATGTGGCTAATTCGCAGACACTGTGAGGGTGTTTTGTTCATCCACCCGTTTTTTGGTTGCGTCGATGACATCATGAACCAATGACATCATCGCCTGCGTGTGAGAGAGTCGAGATAGTTTTCTCACACGGTAGTTCCTCCACAAAGACTGCTGCTCCTACTTTCCTCGCCCGACTATCTATCTATCTTTGTGTCTTTTAGAATTCGAAATCAACGAGACACTGGTCTATCACCACCCAATACTCAATCAATCAAGTCACTTGATCTCTGTATTTTCCAGCCAGTTTACACCTGCGGATCACCCACCCGCCTCGACACCATGTCAACTCACAACCCAAGCGAGGGCCAAAAGGTGTGTTCACACATAAATTCCACACCTTGCACAACCTCAAGACAGACCAAGCCCGTGACGCAGATACACCCCCGGCACAAGCAAAACACGACCCCGTCCCCCGCTCATCATCCGAGTCCACAGAACTAACCAGCCCCCAAATCAGGTCACCACATCCAAAAACGCGCCCTTCACAAGCGAAGGCGCAGGGGAGGTCTCAGCCCAGTCCCTCGCAGCCGATTCAATCCGCTCAGGCGGCGCCTTCGCGTCCAACCGCGGCGCCATGCCCGGCAGCGGCGCGACAGCGGACGCGCACGCGCGCACCCCCGGCACAGCCGACAGCGCGTACGCGGGCGTCGAGACGCAGCAGTCGTACGGCGGCGCGGCGCCCTCGTACGTCAACGCGCAGGCCGCGTCGCCGGCGGGCAGCGGGCCAAAGGGGATGAGCCTCACCGAGGGCGGGTTCGCCGGCAGCGGGACCGATGGCGGGGCGTTGCCTGAGCCTGGGAGTAAGCGGGATCCGGCGCGGTTGGCGGAGCAGCATATGGGCTTGGGAGGGCAGAATAGAGAGCCTGGGGTGGAGGGTGGGGGTAGGTTGGGGAAGGGGGAGGGGGAGCAACCTTTTGCGGCGCTGGAGAGGGACGAGGCTTTGTAAGGGTGTTGGTTGGGTCGGTGTTTGGTTATGAGGGTGAATGCGCGATGGGGTTTGGGTTGGGGTTGCTGAGACTTGTTTCCTGAATAGGATGGATGTGTTCAGTCATGAGATTGAATCCAAGACTCACTCACACAGTCTATTCCCTTTAAGAACATCCCAAGCCCAAGTTGACTGTCATGTAGGCTGATGGGAACTGTAAAGGATATGCGCAAGTCGGAAAATATAGGTTGATTACGAATTAATGCTGTGTATCTATATCCTACCTACTCAGTCAACAACGGTCGGTATTTGTTGGCGAGACTTCCCCTTTTGTTTTTGGGTCTGCTGGCCCTCTATTGACCCGCATGCGGCCAGAATTAGGTCCGCCCCCTGGGTAGGTATGTAGCTAACCAAGTGACCGACCGATCGACACAAAGAAAACAAGTCCTGTCTGGGTTGAAAGAAAGATGGAAAAACTTCTATAGCGTCGTTGTGTTTCCTTTTCGGAAAACTCGTGCTGAAACCAAAGCACCTCCACGTCCGTGTCAGTGTCCTCTTGTTCGCCTCCCTCAAAGCACGGCCACGACAACACCCGCCACAGCCACCAAGACCCTACCGGTATTCATGACGAGGTCGACGGCGGCGGCGTTCTTCGTGATGGTGGCCGCGGCCGACGAGCCGGTGCCCGCGGCTGTGCCGGTGACGGCGCCTCCTGCGACGCTGCCGCCCGTGGCCGTGGCCGTGGCCGTGGCCGTGGCCTCGACGACGTCTGTAGCCTCGCTGTCGTCCGTCTTGCCCGTCGTCTTGGGCGCTACCGCGGCTGAGGTGGTGGCAGCGGAAAAGGCCTTGGTGGTGGCCGACGGAAACTGCGAGGCATAGCCGCAGAAGATTTGCTTCTGGCCCGCGGCGTCGTCTGCGTTATCTCGTGTTAGTGTGTGGTGGTTAGGTAGCTAGGCAGGCAAGCAGGTGCAGACTGGGATAAAGGCCTGGACTGTAGGGGCCTTACGTAGGCGAGGATCATTGGGGCAGTTGTTGTAGCATCTGTCGTCGAGGTCAGCAAGCATGTTCGGTGACGATCGTAGGCCAGATAGGAGGAACATATACGTGAGGATATTGCCGTAGGCTGCGCACTGGCAGACATAGTCGCTCGAGGCACAGCCCGCAAGCTTTGCGTTCTCAGTGCCGAGACAGGCCTCGACGATATAAGCAGCACCACATGCGGTGGTGCTCTGGGCTGCAGCAGCCGCAGCCGCAGCCGCGGAGAAGATGGCGACGGGAAGAACGACGGCCTTCATTTTTGCTGCGTTGTTGCTACCAGTGGCTGCGCTTTGCTTGTGCTTTCTGCCGGGGCCGCTTTTGTTCTGATGCTTCACAGACAGGTACGGGGCGTGATGACGGTTCAGTTTAATAAAATGAATGGAACTCAACAACTGCGGTTGAAAGATGGATAACCGAAAGGAGGGAGATCGGGAAGAAATGATGCGAGAGCAAGGGGGAGAAGAACGGGAGGCACAAGCAAGTCTTCTTTTCTCTCTTAAGGCCGAGCGTGGTTATGAGTAGATTCGAGTTAAACTTTGGAGTAACCGGGGGAAAGATGGATGAGCGAGTGTGTGATTATGACCAGAGAAGGGAAAAAACGAACGGCGGGAACAAACTGGAGACTGGAATGCCTTCTCGCACTCGAGGGTCCTGTCTCACCGGGCAACTGGCCAAGGGACTGACTGACTGTATGCGTGTCTCACAGTCTCCGAGTCTTTGGCCGGGCAGAGGACTGGTGAGACGAGTTCGAGAAGACCGAATCCAGTGCAGGGGTGGAGGACAGACGTTTAATTATCAATAATTGATGGTGAATTCCTACCGACTGATGGCGCCGCATGCCCCATCGCCAAGCCCTTCGTCATTCAGACTTTCCCGGCCACCGCCATGCATTGTGAATGCATTCTGGACGGGCTCTGGCCTGGATTTTAATTACGGCTCAAACATACATGGCCAGCCACCCGGATTGTCGTCGTCCAGCTGTGAGTGTTTGGGCCGGGTGCTGGGGGTGGCGGGTCGATCGCGAGGTTGTTTGTGGGATAGGAAATGGCCGTGATCGTGATCGTGGCCGTGAACTGCCCGGGTCCTGCCTGTCTGTCTGTCCTGCTCGTGCGCGTTTCTTTCTCTGTTTCGTTTTATTAGACTTGATTGCCCCTTTCTTTCTCTCCTTGCGCCGCCGCGGGACGGGAGTAGCTGATTTGTCAATTGGTCCGAGAGCATGGTGAAATGAAGTGAGGTCAGGGAAAATGAGGCGACAAGAAAAAGCTAAAATAATTGAGGCAAGGGCACTCACATACGAGACACACTAACACATGCTTAAAGCTTAAGCTCAAGCTCAAGCACGAGCTCACGCTCCCTCGTGTCACGTCAGTTTTCGACTAGGGCTTTCAAATATGGGGAACGAACGTAGCGTGAACCATCTTAAAAGAGAGTCTATTTATTCGAACGGTGTGTTCTCCCCATTCAGCTGTCATTCCAAAACAGTGGTTTTAGACTGTTTTTTTCTTGCACATTTCTTATCTTGGGCACCTTGTCTGGGCTTTCAGTCCTCGGGCTGTGGGAGTCGCAGCTGGACGACTTGGGCTGGGCGCCATCATAGGGACGGGCTGCATGGCGGGGCTTGGCAATTACCCCAGTGCAGCGGCACTCCACCGATCACCCCCTATAGCTCGCCCAAGCTTTGAGATCTGCAGACGGCCCGGGGCCGGGCAGGGACGCTAAACTTGGATGGACGACATTTGGGCCCCTGCGGCCTGTCCTTGAGGCCTGCCCGTGTCGTCTGTACCCACGATGAACTTGTGAAGCTAAGGTGACCTGGAGTTCGCGTAGCTACTCAGAATACCTACACGCACAACTGCCATGAACTCGTTGTCGAGCCTGTCACCAACTTACGTAGATGCATGTGGATAAGCGGTAGTAGGACCTGCACATGGTAGCCCTAGAAAACGAACTGCTACCATTAGGTAAAAGAGACCTAGCGGGGAAGGCAAACGACGAGCAAGCGACCTGGCCATGTTGAGGACTCAAAGAGCACATGAAGTCATATCCCAGCCATCGGGTAAGGTAACCTGTAGGAATCCACCAAGAAGCCGCAACTCCAGCCCAGCGCATCATCATTCACCGCCGTCATCATCATCATCACCATGCCCAGGACACCGACCTCCCATCCCCACTTCAACTTCAACTCCCACTCCCACTCCCACTCCCACTCCCTCCGCCACCGCCATCTCGATTCTCCCAGTACTGGTCCCTCATGATCTCAATCTGCGTCTTGAGGTCCGTATTCTCGCGCTCCAGATCCACGACCTTGCCCTCGATCTCCTCCATCCTCTCGGCCGCACCGACGCTCAGCTCTTCCACTATCTTGACGAGGCGCCAGAGCCGGAGCATGATGACCAGCGACCCGATCTCCTCCAGCACGCCGCGCGCGACAATGTCGATGATGAAGCTGGCGATGATGACGAATGCGTCGAAGCAGTGAAACCACTCCTGAAAGAATCTGCTTTTGTATGTGTGTGTCGTGGCGATTGTTTGACTTGTGATCAGCCGCCCGCGTTGCCTTGCGTTGCTGCGGGGGTGGGAATTGGTCGAGTTAACTCACCCCAGCCCAAACGCCCACACCGTAACCGCCAGCTCGACGAGGAAGAGGCAGCTGAAGGTGAGCCCGACAAAGTACAAGGCCTCCTTTGCCTCTTCCACCCATGTTTCCTTTTCCAGGCCGAGGTCGCAGGTGATCAGCCCGATAAAGATGTCGGCGAGGATGGCGGCTACGTCGACCGTCACAAACGCGAGGATCACGTAGTGTTTGGCTCTGGACGATAGGAGCGCCCTGGCCTGTCTCCGTCGCTGGGTGTAGGTCGAGATGGACGGGGACGACGAGTGGGCAGCATCGCGGTTGTAATCGAGCAACGGCTGTATCGGGCTGCTCTCGTCATAGTCGGCGTCGGCCATGGCGAAAGAGGGAGAGCTGATATATATGGAGGTAGTATTTATGACTGATGGCGCTTAAGGTAGGTAGATACGGGATAGATAGGTGTGAATTGCGCGGATAAGAGGTTGCGGCTGGTCGTTGTTGACTACCTACACTACCAGGTAGAAGTCGGGTTGGCACGAGCCAATTAGATTCCATCAATCGGGCGACTGAAGGGGTTGCTTAGTTGTCATCTCTTGCAGTTGCACATACCTGACCTTACCGTACCTACCTGACCTAAAGATACCTCCTAATTCGCTCTTCCTAACAAGAAGGACTCGACCGGCGTCTGTTTCAGTCCGTTGACGCACTTCGCCCTGTTATGACCACGGTTCGCCCAGGTTCAGGCTGAGGTATGGCTCACAGGTACATGTAGCTCTCTCAGGCGACCATGGAATTCACAGATCAAAGCAGCCCTTTGCCGGTGCCTTCATTTCTATCTCGAGACCCCTAAATGCAAAACCCAAATGGACATGTTGGTTGCGCTATAAGCCCATGGCTGACAGGATGTCAACGCTCCTGCTCTGCTACCATACAAAAGACCATCCCGCTAGTTTGTTGTGGTATAACGTAAAAACGCCTTCATATGCTTCGTCTATCCTCCCTCCTCCCCAACCCCCTTTCCTTTCCCCTTCCCCGTCCCCTTTCCTGGCCCGACCTCACCAAATGCTAGATAATTGATTGACCTTTGGTTCCCAGTCCTAACCGTCCCGTACACCATGATCCCAGCCAATGCCATGCGAGCCGAGACAAGAAATCCGACCTCGACGCCACCCCCAAGGATAAGAACTGTTTGGCCAGGAAGAGGCCCAGCCGTCCCGGCCGAGAAACGCCATGAAACAAAAATTCTGCCTGCGATGCGATGCGATGCGATGTCATGCTTGTCGGGCTGTGTCATTCAACAACAACCCGGCGGAGCTTCCGTACTAGGCGTGTCGACTTCGCTTCCCCCCGCCGCCAAACACATCTTTACCATTTCCGTGTCCTAAGCTGTCCAGGTCGAATATCTCGGCGAGGTTGACGCCGCCTCCAAGTTTCCGCTTCTGGCCCGCTACCCGCGATATCGCCGCTCTGGAAGGCACCCGTCCGTTCCGGACCCTTGTGCCTCGTGTTGTTCCTGTTGCTGTAGCCGTCCGATTTGCCGTGTTGTGCTTCTGCGAGTCCGAGAGGTCCAGGTTGGCCAAGTTCATGTAGGCGTCCTGCGGATAGGGGTGCGAGGATTGGAAAGTAAATTGGTCCATCGACGGCGCCACCATTTCGCTCTCCTCCGCTACCGGGTAGGTGGTCGGTTGGACGGGAGCGGTAGCCGGCGGTGGTGCGGAATCCCGCATGCTATTCTCGTGCTTGCCCGCCGGCAACGGCGCGACGCTGTTCGAACGGTGGAGCACTGGCGATGAGGCCGGCTCCGGCTTGTCGTTCTCCTCCTCCTCGCTCTCTACTGTCTGCGATATCGTGTCCCTCCCCTCCAGCCGCTCGGTCGCCCATCTCCGTATCTGCCAGCCCTCGCCGTCAGCCATGCCCATCTTCTCCTTGTCGAGGAAGACGAGCAGGTCATCGAGGCAGTCCTGGTAGCCATCTGCGCGGGCCTTGGCCTGGGCCGAGGCCGACGTCTTGTAAAGCTTAGTCACCGACAAGGCGGCTGCCCTGAAGGCATCGAGTAGCTCCGTTGCCTCAACGCTCATTTCCGATTGTGAGGGGATGTGTCGCTAGGTGTGGCAAGGTTGTTCGCCGGGCTCGTGGTGTTTTCCCCCTCCCGAAAGAACTCTCTTTGACGTGGCGTCTCGGTGGAAAACCCTAATCCGTCCTGTTGAAATCTGCAGGATACCAGTTGAAGGAGGTGGTGGTGAGTAATAGTAAACGTGATGAATGAGGGAGGGAGGGGTTTTCGGTCGCCGCAATATGAAAGTGGATCAAAGGTTGGTTGGAGGTGTGGAGCTTTTGTTGCTGGGTTGCAGCAAAGGCCGCCGCCAGAGGTCGAGGGGTCCGCTGGCGGTCGTGGCGGTCTCCCTGAGGCCTGGAGTCCCTAGCGGGGTCGCAATGAGTGGGTAAGGCAGCAAATGTCTCGAGCGTTGCGCAACTCGGATTGCCACGATGAAGAACTCGAAGGGCTCGGGTCGTGGTTTATTCTTGACGATTTCTCTTGGTTGTTTGAAGCTCAGATTGAGCGATGTGTTGTCTTCCGCCGCTGACGATGATGGAAGGACGGATGTTGAGTTAGGTAGTTGTCAGAGTCAAGAGCTGGGGCCGAGCGCCTTTGCTGTTAGGTCGCCCCGTGCTGGGTCTCGGTCTTTGGTCCCCGACCGTCGGGCAGTCCTAGTGCACGTCCCAGATTAGGTTGGGGCAAAGTTTCCAGCTTGCCGCAGCGGCAATTCGGAGTGGCTGTCCACTGCCCAGTGACTCTTTTCGGCGCTTTTCGGTCCACTCGCATCGTTGCTGGGGACGCCGAGCCACATGTTGGACTGTGCGCTTGAACTCTGCTGCACCCCACAGCGTTTGACCAGTTGCATTGCTCGCTGGGATGCTGCTGTGACTGCTAAAGCACGTGCTGGGATGGACAGGGAGAGGAAGTGCCTACCTGGTACCACGTACATACCTACTGACTGTAGTCGTGGGATGGTTCTGTGAGAGCCAAAACAGAGGAGGATAATTGCAATGGAGATAATTCCAAACGAGATATTATTCGAATATCTCAACTCTAAATATTTGCTAACCCACCAACACACTACGTACACGAGTGCACACAAAGGTGAATCGCATTCGCGCCTTCCCTCTAGAACCCTGCATCCAATCGGCCGCCTTGATGGGGTTTCGGCGGGACCACGGAATCGGTTTCAATTTAATCCCCTCCGTTATCTGGCGGTTCTGATTGGCTGGCTGGAACGCGGTCTCTCCCATTTGGGGTTCCTCGACTTGAGAAATTCCCACCCGCACGGCACCTCGCTGCCCTTCGTCAACACTTTACTTCGTTGTCGCCCCGTTCGACTCGAAACACTCACCCACGAGGCCTTTAACCATCACAAAACGTCGACAGAACATTGGGGCCCGCGGATCGCATTGCGCGCCTTGGCTCTCAACGGACGCCAGTCTTTACGCGAGCGCGTCTAAGTCGCGTTTCGACTTTCAGCGCCCCAAATTCAATCTACCATCCCTCCGGTGGCCTGCTCCTGGCCTTCCGCTGCCACCATGGCTCCTCGCGCCCGCCAAACCGCCAACGGCGACGAGACCGACGCGTCAATGCCCGACGCCCCAGAGACCGTCCAGCCTCCCACTGAAGACATGGTAAGCTGTCCTGCACTCTTCTTTCCTTCTGTTTGTTGGACGGCTCCCCTGCCGTCATTGCACCAGCGTGGCTGGCATGGTCGGGACAATGGCTGATTTGCTTGACTGAACCCCGCAGGACGTTGATGAGACACCCGATTACTCCGACTCAGAAGACACAAACCCCAACACCACAGCCAGCAGCGTGGCCGGTGAGCCCGCTAATGACGGTCGCAAGAAGCGCTCAGAAGCCACGGCACTGCGGAGGAGCATATTTGGAAAGAAGCATGACCGGCTAGGAGAGTCAAAAGAAGATGACACGATTCGCCGATTCCGGTACCTTCTCGGGCTTACCGATCTGTTCCGCCATTTCATCGAGGCGAACCCGGACCCCAAGATTCCCGAGATCATGCGAGAGATCGACCGTCAGAATGCCGAAGCCGCAGCAAAGGCAAAGAAGAGCGCAGCTCGCCAGGGCGGTGCTGCTGTAGAGAGACGCCGCCGAACCGAGGCCGAGGAGGATGCTGAGCTTCTCAAAGACGAGAAGCATGGCGGCTCTGCCGAGACCGTTTTCCGCGAGTCCCCGGCCTTCATCAAAGGAACCATGCGAGACTATCAGGTTGCCGGATTGAACTGGCTAATTTCGCTCCACGAGAATGGTATTTCGGGCATTCTTGCCGACGAAATGGGTCTCGGAAAGACTCTGCAAACAATAGCCTTCCTTGGGTATCTGCGACACATCATGGGCACCACCGGCCCCCATCTGATCACAGTACCGAAATCGACGCTCGACAACTGGAAGCGAGAGTTTGAGAGATGGACCCCGGAAGTCAACGTGCTGGTTCTGCAGGGCGCCAAGGAAGAGCGCGGGCAGCTTATTCTCGACCGCCTCGTCGACGAGAAGTTTGACGTCTGCATCACCAGTTACGAGATGATCCTCCGCGAGAAGGCGCATCTTAGGAAGTTTGCGTGGGAATACATCATCATTGACGAAGCCCACCGGATCAAGAACGAAGAGTCATCCCTGTCACAGGTGATCCGGATGTTCAACTCGAGAAATCGCCTGCTCATTACCGGTACTCCTCTACAAAACAACCTTCACGAGCTTTGGGCCCTTCTCAACTTTCTGCTACCGGATGTCTTTGGCGACTCGGACGCGTTTGACCAATGGTTTTCTGGCCAGGATAGGGACCAGGACACGGTCGTCCAGCAGCTTCACCGTGTGCTCCGACCTTTCCTGCTCCGCCGTGTCAAGAGCGATGTCGAGAAGAGTCTTCTTCCCAAGAAGGAGGTCAATGTCTACATCGGAATGTCGGATATGCAAGTCAAATGGTACAAGAAGATTCTGGAGAAGGATATCGATGCCGTGAACGGAGCTGGCGGAAAGCGCGAGTCCAAGACACGGCTTTTGAACATTGTCATGCAGCTTCGGAAATGCTGTAACCACCCCTACCTCTTTGAGGGCGCCGAGCCGGGTCCGCCTTATACCACAGACGAGCATCTTGTTTACAATGCAGGCAAGATGCTGGTGCTCGACAAGCTGTTGAAGAGATTGCAAAGACAAGGCAGCCGCGTTCTCATCTTCTCTCAAATGAGCCGTGTCCTGGATATTCTGGAGGACTACTGTGTGTTCAGGCAATACCAATACTCTCGTATTGACGGTAGCACCGCCCACGAGGATCGTATTGCCGCTATTGACGAATACAACAAGCCTGGCTCGGAAAAGTTCGTCTTCCTGCTGACAACGAGAGCTGGAGGATTGGGCATCAATCTCACGTCGGCCGATATCGTCGTCTTGTACGATAGCGACTGGAATCCCCAGGCTGATCTGCAAGCTATGGACCGAGCCCATCGTATTGGACAAACCAAGCAGGTGGTTGTCTATCGATTCGTAACAGACAACGCCATCGAGGAGAAGGTCTTGGAGCGAGCCGCACAGAAGCTGCGTCTTGATCAGCTGGTTATCCAACAGGGACGTGCTCAAGTTGCTGCCAAGGCTGCCGCAAACAAGGACGAGCTTCTCTCTATGATTCAGCATGGCGCTGAGAAGGTTTTCCAGACCAAGGGAACATTTGGAGGACTACCTGAAGGAGGTGCTGAGCTGGGCGATGATGAGATTGATCGCATTCTCACAGCTGGCGAGGACAGGACAAAGCAGCTGAACGCCAAGTATGAGAAGCTCGGAATCGATGACCTGCAAAAGTTTACATCGGAGTCGGCATACGAGTGGAATGGAGAGGATTTCGCAGCTCGTGGCAAGAAGGACATCGGTATGACTTGGATCAACCCTGCCAAGCGCGAGCGCAAGGAGCAGATTTATTCGGTCGACAAGTACTACAAGCAGGCATTGCAGACGGGTGGGCGTACCGCCGACACCAAACCGAAAGCGCCCCGTGCCCCCAAGCAGGTCTTGGTGCACGACTATCAATTTTACCCCCCAAGGCTTCGTGATCTCCAGGACCGGGAAACCGCCTATTATCGAAAGGAGATTGGCTATAAGGTCCCGCTCGCTGATGGCGATGACGACACTCTGTCGGAGCGCGAGGCTGAGAGGGCCCTCGACCAGCAAGAGATCGACAACGCGACACCATTGACCGAGGAGGAGCAGGAGGAGAAGGCCGCGCTCGCCGAGCAGGGTTTCGGCGAGTGGAACAGACGTGACTTCCAGCAGTTTATCAACGGCTCTGGGCGCTACGGCCGCACCGACTACGAGGGCATCTCGCAAGAGATTGACAGCAAGACCCCCGCCGAGATCAAGGCCTATGCGAAGGTCTTCTGGCAGCGATACACGGAGATCCCGGATTACAACAAGTACCTCAAGGTCATTGAGGACGGCGAGGAGCGGATGCGCAAAATCGAGCACCAGCGTAAGATGTTGCGGAAGAAGATGAGCCAATACCGTGTCCCGTTACAGCAGCTCAAGATCAACTACTCGGTCTCGACTACCAACAAGAAGGTGTACACGGAAGAAGAGGACCGGTTCCTGCTTGTGCTCCTGGACAAGTACGGAGTTGACTCCGAAGGCGTGTACGAGAAAATCCGCGACGATGTGCGGGAGAGCCCGCTTTTCCGGTTCGACTGGTTCTTCTTGAGCCGTACGCCGATCGAGCTCAGCCGCCGCTGCAGCACGTTGCTCACAACTATCGTCAAGGAATTTGAAGACGCCGGGTCCACAAAGTCAAACGGGGTCAACGGGAAGCTCAAGCGCGAGCCGGATGACGAGGGGAATGACGAGGATAGTATCCTCGGCATGGCCCCTGCTAAAAAGAAGTCAAAGGCGAACGGGGTGAAGGTAAGCCATCTTTCTCTCGACTGCGCCGCCCGCAGCTGAACAAGTGACTGACCCGTGAGATACAGAACAAGGCTCTTGATAGCGTCAAGTCGGCTACCGGAAGCAAGGCCAACTCGACTAGCCCGTCGAGAGCGTCGAGCGTGTTGTCTAATAACTCCAATGCCCCGGCATCTAAGAACAGCAAGGCCAAGGGCAAGAAGAAGTGAAAGAGGCTAAAGATGGGCATTTTTTCTGGGACTCGACAAAAAGGCGTGACGTGGATTCACTGGCTTTGCATGTCGCTTGTCACTGTCGTGGGACGGTGGTGGCTTATTGAGAGGTTTTGATCGGCTATACCTGTCCTTGTACCGAAAAGAGGCTTACACACAGGCTAGGATGGTTTTGACGGTAGAGACGTTGGGCGTTTTAATGCTTTGCTTCGTTTTTAAGCCAGAGGCACGATGATGGGAGTTTATACTGGGAAAACCAGAGGGTCGGCTTTATTCTAGACCGTGCGGTAGTGGTTACACACACAGCCCATGGCAGTGGTAGAGGCAGCAGAGGCAGAGAAGGGGTGGACGGACGGATTGTTGTGACGCTTTCCATGCGCCATACAACTATCCACTTCGATGAGGGCGCACTGAGTGCCTTCTTCCATACCTTAGCCAGCCGTCGCCACTAAACTAGGTAGGTAGCAGCGTTCGTTATCGTTGGAGCGTTCAGTTCGGCGATCAAAATACAGAGAGAATCAGAATCAGAAAGGACCCGTAAAATCCACGGAAAAGGGTAGATGGCGCATCCGAATGAGCTTCATGCATGACGGGGACCCGGGCAGACCCAGCTAGATACAGATACTTACTACCTGGTAGTTCCCTACCTTCGCCTTTTCAGTGAAAGAAGGGAATCCGTTTTCTATCTCGGTAGGCCGTAGGCTTTCCCCCATTTCTTTCCCACGTTATGTCACCGACTTCGCCGAGCTGAAACCAAACCAAACCGGCCCAGTTTAAAACAGCAAGTAAAGTCTTTTTACCCGGAACGCCATATTTTTGAAATGCCACGCCCACGCCCACGCCCCACGCCATCACGAAAAAGACCAAACCCCATCAGAACACGCCTGTTTGCGAGTTTGTCATTTTTTGAAATGTTTTTGGTTTGTGCATATTATTCTTCATTTTATCTCCGCCTTCCAACAACAGGTGACCACCCGAGTGATGATGTGTTGTCCAACCTGCTCAAATGGCCAGCTCCCTTTGCCGCTCGCGCTCGACCTCGTAGACAAAGTCATAGTAGCCCTTGTCGAACTGGTGCACACGCACGTAGCCGTCCTCGCTGCCGCTGGCGTAGCCCTTGCCGGTGGGGTCGGCGGCGACGTAGTTGAGGGGGCCGAAGTGGCCGCGCACGCGGCCGATCTCGTCCTCGAAGATCTTGTGGTAGAAGCGCGCCTCGAACTTTCCTTGGCGGGCCGAGGTCCGCGTCACGTCCATGGCGGCCTGGCCGCCGCCGAGGACGACAAAGTCCTTCTTGGGGGTGATGGTGGCGCTGTTGAGGGGCGTGTCGGAGACGTAGGTCTTGAGGACTCTGAGGTCGTCGGCTGTGATGAGCTGTGGATGGGGGTGGTTTGTTAGTGGGCGGGTGGTCGCGCGGGGTGGTGTTTGGGACGAGGGGAACAGAGAGGGGGGAGAGAGGGGAGGAGGGGAAGGGGTATTACCTTTGCCGTCTTGTCCTTGGAGGCGGTGATGAAGTATGTCCTGTCGGGGGCCCACTGGAGATCGGTGATGGCCGAGTCGAGCTCGTGGATAGCGATGTTGAAGTTGAGGTCGCCAGTCTTGGCGTCGTACTGGGAGACGGAGCCGTCCTCGTGGCCGGCGATGATGTACTTGCTGAGGTAGCTCCAGCCGGCGACGGTGGCCTTGCTCTCGTCGCAGACGATGGTCAGGACCTTCTCGTCGTTCTGCTCGGCGTTGACGTCGACGACGACGTCAAGGACGACGATTGTGCCCAGGTGCCCCATGCGCTTCTCGGTGACGCCGAGCAGCTTGGTGCCGTCCTCGTTGAACTCGACGCGCTTGACGGCGGTGGGGAACTCCCATGTCTTGAGACACTTGCCCGACTTGATGTCCCACAGGCGGATGGTGTTGTCGGCCGAGCCCGAGGCGATGATGGTCGAGGTCGGGTCGACGTCGACGGTCCAGATGGCACCCTGGTGCCCGTGGTATGTGCCGAGTCTCTCGCCGTTGTGGGCGAACCAGGCGCAGATCTGCTGGTCCTTGGAGACGGAGAAGATCAGGTCGCCGTCGACATTGTACCTGCAGATAGCGCAAGACCAGGGGTTAGTAGAGCGCGACACGATAACGTGGGCGATGGATAGCCTCGCCAAGTGGGTGGTGGGTAGGTGAAGCGACGGACTTGATCTGGGCAAGGGCTCTCTCGTGGCCCGCCAGTAAAATGGGCCTCATGTTGGGTGGTTTGCAGTCGCGAGGCGCGGTATGGTCGGCGTGACTGGGATGTGGAAAGATGTTCTGGCACGTCGAAAAATATCTGGGGGGCGGGCCTCTTTTTTTCTGGAGGGGGTGGAGGGGGAAGCAGAGCGGTTTTGGCCTCTTTCCGATTTCTCGAACGTTTGGATGTTTCTCCGACGGGATGGTCGTCAAAGGATGGATTTGCTACCGCTAATTTTTCCGCCAGATTGTGTGCGATAGGCCACCGGCTGCCAACGCGGGGCGAATCCTTGAAAACAGTGGAGGTGTGCCCCTCGAAAACCCAAAAACGAGCGCTGGAGCTTGTTGCGCCCAGGCAGGCAGCAGGCACTGTACGGATCCGGATCTGTGCCGACGGGGCCTCACAAAGGCATAGACAGGGATGCGGCCGATATCCACTCCACATTGAACCTTTCTGGCAGGCGGGGACTTAAACCAGTCGTGGCTGGTTGCTGACTCACCCACCTTGACGAACACACTTATGAGCCACAAAAGGGTGACTCGATGGCTGAGGTGGTAACTGTGTTGCACCCTGTGCCTGTCCCACGTCGTGGGTGGCCCCGCAAAGCCTGCATCGTCAACGGCTTCACCCATTTCCACCACGAACCAACCGCCCTTCGGCTGGACAGAAACGAGGGCGAAAAACATCAAGTTTTATTTATCTGGCGACAAACTTACTGATTTTTTTATTTTCTTTCTTTTTTCTTGCCTTTTCCTTAGTACTTTTGGGGCACGAAACTCAAGGACACAGACGGTGGTCATGAATAGAGCCTGTGTATTCATACATCGGTACATGCCCGTTACCTGATTGCACGCCTGGTAGGTCAGGTATCTTGGTTCTTGGTCAACATGAGTGTGCACGAGGCTTGATATCGGCCTCTCATCATTACCACAGTACTCCGTTTCCTGGGTCGTGCCGTGCAGTTCCATGGACTAGTCTCGTTCCTCAATATCAGCCAAGAAGGGGAGGGGTGACGTGGAATAAAATCCATCACTCCCTCAACAACAAAGTTGACGCGAGGAGTGACTCGAACTCGGCATTCCATCGCTAACCCCTGATCTTGATCCTGATCGGAGTCAGAAGCTGCAAAGTCAACCAGCATTGTCAGTCACGATGACTCTCTCGGGTGTGGCACAAAGATGGACTCGACACCACGGTCTTTCTTGTCGCCCACTGCGGCATGCACATGCGGGATCGGCATCGGTGTCGAGAAGCACTAGCTGCTGCTGCGCGAAAACAGTTCCACTCTCGGACCGTAGCCGAAGAGTGCTCGACGATGCCGAGCGTGGACTTGGAAGTCGCCAGTCCGAGTCGGAAGCCGACGGTCTGCGGCCGCGCACCTGTAGTGGCATTTTTGCAGCAGCAGCAGCAGCCAACAGTGGTCCAGCAACAGCAACAGCAACCACCTCTACCTCGGCTCACAGCGCCCTCCCGCTGCCGCTGTTCCAGCTTCAGAAGCAGCGGCCGTCACGCCTCTCCTCCTCCGCCGCCCCGCGATCCACTCGCTGCTGGAGCTTATCGCATCCCCCACCGGTATCTACAACGGCTCCCACTCCCCATTCCATCCAAAGCAACACAGTCACATCATCGTCGTCATCCAAAAACGCCTTGTTGCGCTCAAAGACAACACCAACATCCGCGCTCGCTTCTTTTTCTCTTCTCGGCTCATCCCGCCTTCCCTGCTCCGTTCGTCCCGTCGTCGCCGTCGCCATCAGGGCATTTTCCAGCAGCTCGGCAGCCCAAGCCATGGCGGCCACAAAGATTGACGGAACGGCCATTGCCAAGAAGATCCGTGAGGGTCTCCGCGCCACCATCGCCGACAAGAAGCAGACCAACGCGCGATTCCAGCCCTCGCTCAAGATCATCCAAGGTGTGTCTCAAGAACGGGGAGGAGAAGAACCAGGAAGCCGGTGGTGAAATTATGCACTGATGGCTAACCCGAGTAAATTCTATTTTTGCCTCTGTCTACAGTGGGCGATCGTTCAGATTCCAGTAAGCTACCCCGCCATCCACCCATCTGCCCGTTCGCCCTCCACCCACCACCACCACCAAGCAGCACCGTCATCATGGCGGCGCAGCCTGGCATGGCAAGGCATAGTATTTTTTCATTGCATGGGCAATAATCGACTGCACTATGCTCCACTACCAGGAAGCTGAGCTGGGCTTGAGCTGACCCGTTGCCGTATTCGCGGCACCCTGCAGCCACTTATGTTCGCATGAAATTGAAGGCCGCCGAAGAGGTACATTATTTTTTCCTTTTTTTCCCTTTTTTTCCTTCTTTTCATTCGTCATGACCCGAACGAACTATGAGTGGATCGCGGCAAGTAACTAACGCGTGCATCTTGTGACGCGGCACAGACTGGCATCGACTGCGAGTTGATCAAGTTTGAGGAGCTGGTCACCGAGGCCGAGCTGGTTGCGCGCATCCACCAGCTCAACAACGACCCGTCGGTGCACGGCATCCTGGTCCAGCTGCCGCTCCCCAGCCAGGTGTCCGAGTACATTGTCACCTCGGCAGTGGCCAGCGAGAAAGATGTCGATGGCTTCGGCACCACAAACATTGGCGAGCTCGCCAAGCGCGGCGGCCACCCCTTCTTCACCCCCTGCACCCCAAAGGGTGTCATGGTGCTCCTGCAAGAGGCCGGCGTCGATCTGAAGGGCAAGCATGCTGTCGTCCTCGGCCGCAGCGACATTGTCGGCAGCCCCGTCAGCTACCTCCTCAAGAACGCCGACGCTACAGTCACCGTCTGCCATTCCAAGACGGCCGACCTGCCATACCACCTCAGCAACGCCGACGTGGTTGTGGCTGCCATCGGCCAGCCCGCCTTCGTCAAGGGCGAGTGGTTGAAGGAGGGCGTTGTCGTCATCGATGTCGGCACAAACTATGTCGAGGACTCTACCAAGAAGTCGGGCTTCCGTCTGGTGGGAGACGTCGACTTCGAGTCGGCCTCCAAGGTTGCCTCTTTTATCACCCCGGTTCCCGGCGGTGTCGGGCCCATGACCGTCGCCATGCTCCTGCAGAACGTCGTCGACGCTGCCACGCACTACTTTGAGGCCCAGAAGAAACGGGCTACTTTGCCCTTGCCCCTCCGCATCCTGGACCCCGTTCCCTCTGATATTGCCATTTCCAGAGCCCAGGTGCCCAAGCCCATCACCATGGTCGCCCATGAAGTCGGTATCTCGGCTTCCGAGGTGGAGCCCTATGGCTCCTACAAGGCCAAGGTCGATCTCAGCCTCCTCAAGCGCCTAGACCATCGCCGTGACGGCCGCTACGTCGTTGTCACCGGCATCACCCCCACCCCGCTCGGCGAGGGGAAATCTACGACCACCATGGGTCTTGCCCAGGCCTTGGGCGCCCACCTCGGCCGCCTTACGTTTGCCAATGTTCGTCAGCCCAGCCAAGGCCCGACATTCGGCATCAAGGGTGGCGCTGCTGGTGGTGGCTACAGCCAGGTCATCCCCATGGACGAGTTCAACCTGCATCTGACTGGTGATATCCACGCCATCACGGCCGCCAATAACCTACTCGCTGCCGCCATCGAGACCCGCATCTTCCACGAGAACACGCAAAAGGACGGCCCCCTGTTCAAGCGTCTCACTCCTGGCAAGAACGGAAAGCGAGCGTTTGCGCCAGTCATGTTCCGCCGCTTGAAGAAGCTCGGCATCGACAAGACTGATCCCACTGACCTGACCGAGGATGAGATCCACCGCTTTGCTCGCCTCGACATTGACCCTGAGACCATCACGTGGAAACGCGTTCTGGACGTAAACGATCGCCATTTGCGCGGCATTGTCGTTGGAAATGCGCACACCGAAAAGGGCCACACCCGCGAGACGGGCTTCGATATTTCAGTAGCCAGCGAGTGTATGGCCATCCTCGCTCTGAGCACCAGCTTAGCGGATATGCGGGAACGCCTCGGAAGGATGGTTGTCGCCAGCTCGAGGAGCGGCGACCCCGTAACCTGCGACGACATCGGCGCAGGCGGTGCGCTGACCGCCCTGATGAAGGATGCTATCAAGCCCAACCTGATGCAGAGCTTGGAAGGCACACCTGTCTTTGTCCACGCGGGTCCCTTCGCCAACATCAGCATCGGCAACAGCTCGATTCTCGCTGATAAGATGGCTCTGAAGCTTGCCGGCACAGAGCCGGACGAGGACCCCGCTACCAAGGCTGGCTTCGTTGTCACTGAAGCCGGCTTCGACTTCACCATGGGCGGCGAGCGTTTCTTCAACATCAAATGCCGCACATCTGGCCTCGTGCCTGACGCCGTGGTCGTGGTGGCCACGGTTCGTGCGCTGAAGGTGCACGGTGGCGGCCCGCCCATTTCCCCCGGTGGCGCTCTCGACCCCGTCTACAGACAAGAAAATGTCGAGATTCTGCGAAAGGGGTGCGTCAACTTGGCAAAGCACATCGCCAACGCTAGGTCATACGGCGTCCCCGTCGTCGTGGCCATCAACAAGTTCTCCACCGACACTCAGGCCGAGATCGACGTGATCCGCGAGGAGTCCATCAAGGCCGGCGCTGAGGATGCCGTCCTCGCTAACCACTGGGCCGAAGGTGGCAAGGGCGCCGTCGACCTCGCCAAGGCTGTCATCGCCGCTACTGAGCTGCCCAAGGACTTCAAGCTCCTCTATACCCTCGAGGGCACTGTACAGGATCGCATCGAGACCATCGCGCGCGAGATGTACGGTGCCGCTGCCGTTGAGTTCAGCGAGCTGGCCCAGAAGAAGGTCGACACATACACCCGCCAGGGCTTCGGCAACCTGCCCATCTGTATCGCCAAGACTCAGTACTCTCTGAGCCACGACCCCGATCTCAAGGGCGCTCCGACGGGCTTTACTATCCCCATCCGCGATGTTCGCATGGCGGCTGGTGCTGGGTATCTGTATGCCTTGGCTGCGGATATCCAGACCATTCCTGGTTTACCGACTGCCCCCGGATACCTTAATGTTGACATTGACACAGAGACGGGAGAGATTTCAGGCTTGTTCTAGAGAGATACCTAAGATAAAGAGTGCGTGCATTTGCTTGCGGGTTTTTCACTGTTGTTGTACATTGGGTCGGCGTTGCATTCATGATCAACTCAAAGGGGTGCGAAAAGCCGGCTGGCTGGTTGATGGGATAAGACGAAAAGGGAGCATCGTGGAGTGCGTGTTTTAACACACGGCGCTGTGGTCTTTGGAAAGAGAAGGAGAGAGATAGAAGGAGAGAGATAGAAGGAGAGAGATTTGTTGTAATTGTCGCTTGGGGATATAGAGAATAGAGTCTTGCCTCGTTATATGGACCCTGGTTTCGAGTGCTGCTGCGTTGTGGACATGTTTAACAGTGTGATTCTTACAGCTTGAATGCAGCTTCCCTTGTGTACTACCCAGTGCCGCTTATTTCGTTGATTCGGTCAGATACAACCACTGCGAGCGAGTTTGTTTACTTCCCCCCCGCATCCCTGACCAACCAACATTGGCCGAGGCAAGCCGAAACTGCCGTTGTAACGGCATCATTTAGCCATGGCTGGATCTGACATGGAAGTAGCCACAGTTCCCGCCTATTAAAGTATTCACGTCAGCGTCTTAAACAGTCTCCCATTTGTCTCATTCAAATACCTTGAAATCTCTTTCATGTCTGTTTGTGGTTCAAAAATGTAGACACCTCTCCCCACGGTGGATGAGGATATGTAGGGCGTTTACGGCAAATAATTTCAACAAAATCAAGTCGGTCCGCTGGCTCAATGGCAGAGCGTCTGACTACGAATCAGGAGGTTCCAGGTTCGACCCCTGGGTGGATCGTTTATTTTTGTCTTTTTGGGTTATCAGATGACCTCTCAGTTTTTATCCCAGCCAGTTATGGAGCTGACCTCGCGATGGATAAATGGAATAAACGCCTTCACCGCGCTTTATTTTTATCCTGGCTTGTTCTGTGGAGATGTTTATTTATACGTCGCCAAGTTATTTCTGTTCGATAGTAAACGTGTTCTATTCCCGCGCGTAACTCTTTTCCTCCGTCAAACTGCCGGAAAATTTCCGCAGTTCATGCATATATCGCCAAGATAGCACTTTCAACTCACTTACTCACTCACCGTGGCTTATTTAGAATGAAGAAAAACCATTCCCCTCCATGGGCATCCATATTTATTTATCTAGTGCCCCTGAATGTGTGTGTACGTGCCTAGGCTGCATGCCCCAAATGTAGTGAGTGTATCGTGGAACCAGGTTTAATGACAAGAACAGAGCTTGATCATTTATGATAGGAAGACTGTATTCATAATGTAAGAATGCCTTCAACCCAATCGCTCCTCATGCTAGCACGTCATCCGCCAGTCCATCATTACCTCCCTGCGTCTATGCTCATCCAATCCATCCATTCATATATCCATCCCACGCATCCGTCCCATCCATCGATGCATAATATCAATCAAACCATCCCGTCCCATACTCCAAAATGTCCCAAGTTCCCATCCTCCCGTCCGTCATTCCACTCGTTTCGTTACTGTTACATATATAGCATCGGCATGATACAGTGTTTTGTATGATGATGAAGAAGACATAGAAAATGCAAAGACGCACAGAAAGGAAAACAAAGTTACCCAAGGCCCCGAACAGAGTAATAAAGGAAATAGTATATAAAAGTACAAGTTGAAAAGACGATAAACAGCTGGTGAAAGTAAGGAATAGAAGAGAAAAAGCAAAGCGTAAAAAAGAAAAATAAGAAAACATGACAGAAATAGAAAAAAAGGAATGTCTGTGCCAAAATACCATCCCATCTGTTCATATCTCCGTCCATCATACATGCGTGCTCCCAGGTACCTCATTACTGTAACATTGGTGTTTTATGTTGAATGGTGCGCTCGCTCACTTGCTCGCTCGCTCAAAAAAGATTGTATGATGAATGTCCTCATGGAAAGCCAAAAAGGCAAAAACCAGGCAGGCAAACAATAACGAAGCAGCAATGTTGTGAAACCAAAAAAGCGAAAATGAAGAGGGGGGGGGGGGGGGGGGGGGGGGGGAGAAAGAAAAAAGACAAACCCCATACGTATGTGTCTTGAGGTGGTGTGTGTCGATAAGTGAGTGTGTGAGCGTGTCTTCGTTGCCAAGAGGAGGCGGAGGAGCTGGATAACGCAGCAGCCATTGAAGTGGCCATCAAAACCGGGTACGATCAGCCCCCTCCTCCAACTTCCTCAGTACTCCCACAGCGTCAACATACAGCCGGCTTTTGCCTCCAAAGCAGTCGCTCTCCAGCTGTCGACGGACCAGGCCGACCACGCCGCCGGCCCCGGGTCGCCCCCGCACCCGCACAACACTCTCCAGCGGCATGTTGTCTTGCGCTATAGTGTGCAGCCAATCCATGGCTTCACGATCGGCTGCCGCAGCGGACGTGTCCATCTCGTTCCGCATGGCAGGACTACTACCGCCGGCGCTACCACCGCTACTACTCCGGTGTCGCTGGTCTTGTGGGTGCTGTGATAGGTGCTGTTGCAGTTGCTGGGGCTGGCCATCCATCAATCTGGGCGTTGCTGCGGCTGCTCGCACGCGATGACCAAATGCCCAGCATATCAGGGCGCAGACGTACAAGGCCCAGTAGTCGGAGATATCGGCGGACCAGAGGCAGTGGGAGTTGGGGTCCCTGGGTGGGCGCTCCAGAAACCCTATGATGGCTCGCGCCGCGTAGATGGTGGCTTTGGCTGCGCTGAGGCCGGCGAGGCCGCCTGCGTTACTGCCAGCGGGACGCTGGTGCTGCTCGGCCCACATCTTGAGGCGCTTTTGATGCTCGACAAAGGTTTTGGCAGGCAGGACTTTGTACGTGTAGAGCCACGAATCGCCGCCAACAGCAAGAAGGTCGCGGAGGGGGGTGTAGTGCAAGGCGAGATAGGCGTTTGCGACGGGGCAGCCGCCAAAGATTTCACTGATACGCTCTTCTGCGTCGAGCGAGAGGGGGTCTTGAGGGTCCGGCCGCATAGGACACTGGTGCTGCAGGTGCTGGTGCTGCTGCTCCTGCTGGTCGAAGTCGAATTGGCTGCCCATCTGTTGTGTGTGTGAGTCAAAATCGGTGACGGGGGAGTTGTTCGCCGAGACCGACGCGACAGACCGCAGTTGGCGGCGCGGCAACCGCAGGGCTTCGACGCCGAGAATTGCCCCACGATCCATGGGCGCGAGTTTGAGAATCTCCTCGCGGTTGATCTTGTCAGCCGAGGGAACGAAGGTGGCTCGGCCAGCATCGGGATCGTTTCCAAGCAGGGCCGCCCATTCGTCTGCGGAGCGGGCTTCCCATAACGCTGAACTGCGACTGATGAGCGGCACAGGTGGGATCGCCCCCGTGCCGTTCAGGTGGAAGTCCTGGGCGCGCGGCTGCTGCTGGTAGATGGAGGTATGCCCGTCGACAAAGAAACACCCTGATAGGAGGCGGCGGTGCGTCTCAGCGTCCACCCAGCTCCGCCAGCGGTCGTGGCTGGAGAGGTGGCTTTCTCCGTTGAGTATGGCATGCTGGAGCATGGTCGGATTATCGTACAGGGCCTGCGGGTGCGAAAGATCCTGTGAGTATGTATGCCCGGCAGGCTGAGGTGAGGTTTGAGAAAAGAAGAAGGGCGTGGGTGGGCTGTAGCGATCAGGGGCAAACAACGATGACCACGACTGACGCGTCCGCGACGAAGCAGTCAGAGGAGAGTGGGAGAGAGTGGCATTGAAAGAGGAATTGGACGAGGAAAGGTGCGTGTACGGAGAAGAGATCGATGATGGATACGAAGACGGCGGAAAACTCCCCCAATAGGTGCTAGGAAAGGGGCTAAAGCTCTGCAGGGCATATGAAGAAGACATGGAAGACATTGTAGCAGTAGTCGGTGTCGCCGAGGCGCAAGAAGAGCAATCTGAAGGAGAAACAGAAGAGGTGCTGGGAGACCAGGCGCTGGGGTCGACGATCCAGAGCGCATTGTTGTTGTTGTTGTTGTTGTTGTTCGGAGAGGTAGAGAACGACGAGGACGACGACGTAGCAAGAGACTGTGAAGAACTCACCCTCGCATAGAGAGACTCGAACGCGGTCGAGGGCACCGTGACGGCTTTGCGGCCGCGGAAGCGCGCAAAGTACTCGCACAAAAGAATGGCCTGCTTGACTTGGGTGGTCCACTGGATTGTCTGTTGTTGCCGTATCTTGTCAGTAGAGATAGAGAAAGAGAGTGGGAGGAAAATACCCGGACTGGACCTACCCGCTTCACCTCTTGCCAGGCATGCTCATGCAGCTGGTTCCCTTTGATGCGATCCTCCTTGCTCTCGAGGTACTGCGTTGCCACGGCCGCCATGGCGTACTGCAACACATTCTCAGGCCCGGCTTCGAACGACTGCCGATGCACTATTGGAAGAAGGGGGTGGACCCGCGCCCAATACACATTGATGTAGCCGTGGAGAGGTCGTGTGAGCGACGTAGCCAGCGGCACCCCTGGCATCCCGCACCCTCCGCCCATGGGTAGATTGAAGGCCGCGCGCACGTCGCTCCCAAGATTGCCACTTTCGTCGCCATGCCTCTTGTCGTCATCCGCGCCGTAGCCAATGCCCATGCCGCCATGCACACCCATACCGCCATTCATACCCATGTGAGCATCCATCAGACCACCTGTCATCTCCTTCCGGCGACCGTGACTGACAAGCGCATCCAGCTGGTTCGGAAAGGCAGGTGAGGGTATAACTAAAAGTTCAGTCGCGTGAGAAGCCGTGTTCTGAGGTGGAGTCAGACTCCGAACAGAAGAAATCGAGTTGCTATGGTGGTGCTGCTGATGAGGATGGTGCGGACCAAAGGTGCTGTCCGAAGAGGTGGCGAGAGCCCCTGGGCGCTGGCTTGCCGTGCTGGTTGGGAATAGGGGCATCTCAAGCATGGGATGAAAGCCCTGTTGTGGGACAGGGTTGTAGCGCGGCGACGGTGGATAGGGGCTGTACAGATGCGAGTGTCCTGGGGCTGGCATGTCCATGCTAGGGCCGGGACTAGGGAGCTCGCGAACCGTCGGGTTAGATGGATATGGCGAAACGAGGGGTGGAACCGTCGAATAGAAGCCAGAATTCCGTGGGATGTCGGAGGCGGGCGTCGAGTAGTTGCTGTCCGAAGTCGAGGGAGTCCACGGTGACACGTCTGGATACAGCCCAGGGGGCCGGTCAGGGATGTGAAGGCTCGGCAACAGTCCTTCGGTCACCACGCAGAGGGATGGTGGTCCCAGGGCGCCGACGTCCCCGAAATGGGGTGGGGGATTGATGTTGAAAGCATTATTGAACGGCCTATGCGACAATCTGCTGTTATAGCCGGGATGAGGCTGATGAGACATTGCGCTGTTGTCGTGGCCCAAGGACGCGGGCGTCTGTTGATAGCTTGGCTGGTGGTTTCCCCCCGTGTTGGGTGGCTGCAGATTCTCCATCGATCGGCCGGATCCTGGCACCACGGGCGACGAGCCGCCTTGACGTTGTTGAATCGGCGGCTGTTGATGATGGGTCTCTTCGGTCGATGCGGACGAGGGCCGCCGGTTTCCTTCCTTCCCCCCCGGCTTGGGCGATTGGGGGAAGCCGCCTTCCTGCTTGCTTCTTGCTGTCAGTGCGGTCCCGAGACCAATCACAAGGGCACACTCACTGTCTCTCCAGATGCCGTGTCAGTAGGTCTTGACGGTAGAATGAACGATCGCAGCCTGGGTAAGTACAGGAATATTTGGCGGGCTCATGGCTCAGTTGATGACGCCTAGAAACACAAGACCATCAGTACGCGGCGAGGTGCCTGACGGGACATTGCCATCCATCACAGCGAAGCAGGATCTCCCACTCACCTTAGGTGTTCAGCCCTGGTGAAGGTCTGTTCAGATATGTCAGTCAGGGAGGTATGACGAGGCCGAAGCGGAGGAGTGGGAGTGGGAGGGGGAGGGGGAGTGGGAGGGGGAGGGGGAGGGGGAAGAGGGGAGAGAAGGACAACGGCAAGGGCAACGACAACGACGACAACAACGACAACAGTGGGAAACACAACCACGCAACGCTTCTCACCTTGGCAGGCCTGCAGATGTCACAGATGTGAACCGGGACACCCTTCTTGGCCCTGCTCACCCGGCCGGTGATGGGAGTGAGCCGCATGGGGATCTCGGCGGCCGGGGCATGAGGCATTGGCCTCATGGGCTGGTTGGACCGTTGCAGACGGGCGTTCATGGACGACGACGAGGCAGTCGAGCCATATCCTGTGTAGTCCATCGAGTCGTTGCTCGTCGTGCTCCGACGGCGCTCGGGGGGCCGAGGAGTGGTGGCTGTTGTTGTTGTTGTTGTTGTTGTTGTTGTTGTTGTTGTTGTAGACAGCAACGATAATGATGATGAGGAGGCGGAGGCGGCGGACGTAGAGCCCCGGGTCGAGGGGCCGCGCCTTTTGTTCTGAGCAGCAGCAGGGGCAGCTTGACTGATATCCTGTTCGACGGGTAGAACAGAGCTACTGACATGTCTTGGGTGTGGTCCTGCTGCTCCTGGTGGTGGTGGTGTGTTGGCAAGTGCTTCATGGAGCTGGCCCGTGTTGGCCGGCGTGCCTGTGTCTTTGTCTCTTTTATTGGTGTATCGAGACTCGGTCTGCTCGTCACTAACATCCATTATGAACCTGAGGCTAGCCATTGCGGGCGGCAGTCCTCAAATTGGAATGTAAGATACCAAGTTAGTAATGACACAGCCCAGTTGGACTGCCCCGTCAAGAAAGGTAGCAACAGTCAAACGACGAAATAAACACAAGTCAGGGTCAGGTCAGGGCCAGGTAAGGTAGGGTACGCCTTGTACACGCGCGCCTGCTGCAGCACACCCAGAGGAGAGAGGCTTAACAGACGCAGACGCAGGTGCAGACGGATAGACGGGGGGACAAGAGGGTAGAGAAGGCAGGAAGCGAGCAGCCTCAGCCCTCCGGGGTCGAGAGGGGGTCACAACCACGACTCCAGTGGGAACATTCTGGTCTGGGGTACGAGCCTGCCGCACATCAGAGGCACTGCTATATTGAGATGGCTCCTGTGCCCAGACGACGGGTGCAGGCTAACGTAAAAGATGGGATGGACGACAAGTGAGCAGTCTTGCGCGCCGGCCTGCAGATTCTTTGAGCCCTTTTGGGAGAGGCTGCTGCTGTCAAGGGTTGGCATCCCTGTCAGCTGGGGGACAAGGGGGGTCGAGGGGGGGAGGGGGAAGAGGATTTGATGATGCATGGTGGCATGTCGGATGGGTCGCGCGAAAAGGATGCAGGGTACTTTCTCTAACGTCCCTCCATGGCCCAGGAGGACGTATCTTGACAAGCGCGATTCTGATATGCGAGCGGCATTCTCTTCGTGTTTGTTCTCCCAGGTCAGGTACCTGACGCCCGCCTGCCTGCCCCAGGGCATTTGCCGCGGTGGTAGGCAATACTGTGTAGAGACCATCAAGCAGTGTGTGCCCGTGTGAGTTGGTGTGTGGGTGTCTGCGCGTCTACCGCACCTGTAGACTAACACCTGCGTCTGCGTGTGCGTGTGCGTGTTAGTCGCGATACCGACAACCGCGCGACAAAACACAAAGCTGCCTCTGATGCGCTCCCAAGCTGGCCTTGAAGAAACTGAGCGGCGCATTCACGGAGTGCTGGAATCGGAGCTATGGGCTGTTGCTCTAGTCCACGTCTCGGCCAGCGCCATGGTGAGAATATTTGCGGCATTTGAGGAAAGACTCGTACTAGAACACAAGACTCAGCATCCCCAAACGTGTGCCGCGACAGTACTCGTAATCCCGTCCAGGTCCCGTCAGGTCCCGTTTCGTGGCCGCACCTCCCCCCTCCCTCCCTCGTAGGGCTGCTGGTGCAAGTCCAAGGTGATGCGAGTCACGTTCGTCCACGCTGGGTTGGAGAGGAAACCCCGGCACCAAAACCCAGCTTTACTTTTCTCGTTTTCTTTCTTGACGACATTTGGTAGGTCCGTCTTGGGGCACTCGCTTCCCGTCCTCGTCCTGGAAACCACTTAGCGTGTTCGCTTGCCAGACGGGTGTACTTCGTAATCTGACAGGCGAGAGGCGCAGACGGTCACTCCTGCAGAGACTCGACCTATCCTGTCCCGTCTAAGCTGCAGGTCATAAGCCTGCACCCTCCGCCCAACAGGGGGGTAGGTAGCAGCATCATGCGAGTTGTTGGTTACACAGTCGTTGTCGACTTGTAGCGCTCACAAAACCAAGCCGTGTTGCAAATCTGTCGGGCCCAAGAGAGGGAGTGTATGCCAGAGTGCAATCTGACGTCGCCGGATCGCCCTTGCGTACACTACCAGGTACCTATTGGGGCACCGAAAACGAAGGGGCTCAGTGGAGATCTTCTAGAAGTAATACAGAAGCATCTGACGCATCTGACGATCCGTGGTTCGGAGACAAGCCATATCCTTACCTAGGCCAAGATGGTGGTTTCGGGCCCGATAGGCTTCATCGCCAATGCTGCTCGTGAGAGAGACAGGGGATTCAAAACGACAAATGTCCAGCCGGTACGGGTTACATGGCTGCTTTGGCTAGGCTCTCTGAAAGAAGGCGTCCGAGAAGATGAGCCATTGTCCTGTGAATTGTGCTTTCTAGACTCGGAATCTTCACAGATTATCGTTCATGTGCTTGCTCTGGTGGGGGAGGAAGCGGGGGAAAGCCGCGGACTGTAGAATTGCGCAAGCATCCATAGCATGCTGTAGAGGGTTCTATGGCCTGTATGCTGCAGCAACATCGGGCATAATTATGTCGTCTTGGCCACTGAAAACACCGATTCTTGGTAACGTGTCGCCCGTACCGTAGAAGGCGCTCATGAGCCGGGTGCAGAATCCCAATACAGTGCCTGCGTCCCTCGACAAAGCTTGACTGACCTAGTGAGTGAGTGCCCTTGATGATGCGAGCTGTGGCTGTTGCTGAGGGTGGCACCTCGGTTCAGTTGCAGGCAGGGGCTGATGAGTTGAGTGGTCTCATTGGCCCAGCGGGTCCCGCGCCGCCTGCCAGTGAGATCCTATTTTTGTTGGCTTTTGCTGTTGGGCTCGGACGGGAGTTGAACTAGTGTCCGAGTTGCGCGTGTCGATAATTTCTCGCTCTCATTCTCATTTGAAATTCTCAGCATCAGCAGTGAGAGAAAAGTGATTGAAGCGAGCGATCGACCCAGGAGGTGCCTTAGTCTCTGTGCTGTGGCCTGCTACACGTGTATCATGAAAACAAATTCTCGGCAGCCGCAGATCTGGGGGCTGTTGAGATTGGTGGAGGCTTGCTTGCCTCTCTGCTTCAGCAGCGGCCAGTGGGTGTGGTGGCACTTGCAGTTCGAGCCCGGAAGGCGGAAATCCGCACCGGGATTGGTGAGGGCGGGCTGGGGGCCTTGCTGGGGGAGCTGGGGGAAGCTGGGGGCTAGCTCGCCGTGCTAGCGTTCCGGTACTGGGGAGTTTGGCCGAGCCAACCCGGTCTGTTCGATGACCTGCATGAAGACATGGAAGTCGATTGAGGACAGGCGGCGGCGGCGGCGGGCACTGGCGGAGGGGGGGTTTGATCTGTCGACTCTCAAAGGTACGGCGCCAAGCGTTGCCAGAGTCTTGGCTCTTCAGCCTTGACAACGTCACGACGACCCGGCAATGGGTGTCGGTGGTGTCGATGTTGGTGTTGCTGGGGTGAGTTGGGTGCAGTGGCGCGCAACAGCGATGCAGCGCAGGCCAAGGTCACACAACCATGTGGTGGGCGCTTAAGTTTGACAAGATATGTACGGTTTAGGTAGCCCGCACCCGCAACCGCAACCGCACATACACACGCACACCACGAAGGTGATCGATAGACGACGTCGATCTTGAGCCGTTGTCAGACTAAGGTACCGACTGCCAGCGCGGTCGGTAACTGGTGGGAAAGGGCCGTGTGGGTGAGTGGAGGTGGGTAATCGGCAAGAAAATGGCTTCATGTGCTGTAGTAAAAATCACTCAGGACCAGACAGGCGACCGAGTCCCGATATTGCGACCTGACCGAGCAAGCAGCGCAGGTGCCTAAGCCTAGCACCAGGTATTTCCATATTGTTGGTCTTGGTGTTTCCAGTGTGAGTCCGGTCGTGTAGGTAGGCGCCAGAGGCGTTTCTCTTTTCCTCTTTCTGTCATTGTCCGAGTGCGAACTGACGAGTGCGCCGTCCGGATGATGCATCTTTTGCTGCAGTTGGGATATCTGGCATGTCAATATTGTGGTGTACGATAGTCGTTCTCGAGTCGTTGAAGGTAAAAGGTTCCTGCGCGCGTTCCAGGTTGGTGGTGGTGGCAGAGGGGCAGAGGGGCACGGATGGTGGAGAGGAGACAGGGATGAAGCGGGCAAGCGTTAAGGCTCGCCTGCCGATTCGCTCAACGGCGCCTTCCCTTGCTCTTTCCCCATGGCCGGCCAGGGCAGGCGGGCCTCATCCCGCATCCGCCATTCCACATCTGACTTAGCCCTTTGAGGCGTTGAACCAGGCCCCCACCAGAGCTGGTTAGTACTGTGTACTCCCAGCTTCCACTAACACGATAGCCGCGGCCATTGTGCACATTCACGGTTGTGTCGTCAAGTCGATGCGTCGACATTCGTCCATCGTCGAATCGGCATCGCTACTCCATACACTCTTGACCGACATGCATTGACGGTTTATGGTTGCACACAGACCATAGTGCAGCTACGCGCGCTTATCGAACTCTTTGCCATGGATATCCGCTCGTTCACCCAAGGGGCCCCTAGGCCCAGAAGATACGCACGAGGAATGACCTCTACAAGTCCCTATCAGGGGACGAGCACACACAGGCCATCCTAACCTGGCTTACAGGCCTAGGCAAGCTTGCTGAGTATAGGTTAGCCGTGAAAATAGCGGAGGACTTAGAAAGGGAACGCGAAGCCGAGGCAGGCCTATAGCTAGGAAGGGTGGACCTTCCAACGTATGAATGGAGTCAAAAGGACAGTTTTCTTTGTAGCAGTGGATATAGGTTTTTCACCCGGCTCCGGGCCGCTCCAGGCCCGAGCACGGTTTTTACTATGTATTTAGCACCAGAAGTACCGGCAAGCCTAACGGCATAACGGTGTAGGAATAATAATAATAATCCGCGCGTTCACGCTTCATCCCTCGAAAACGACGCAAGCGACGACGACACCGACTACAGCGAGAACGGCAGCAGGGGCAGCGGACGAAGCCGAAACAGGCCAGATCTGAAGGCCACGACCAGGGAGATCTATCCGCACCGCCTACACTACGCTACACTACCTGACCTACGCTAGCTAAGATAGCTGGAATTCGGAGCCTGGAACCATGCGTGGGATGACGCATCCCAGCTCCAAGCCTTCTCCAGGATGCAATTTGGAAGCCGCCACCACCTGTCGGCCGCGATGCGACCCGAGATTCTTGGCCGTTGGCTAAGCCACGGGGAATTCAGTAGCAGACAGACAGGCGGCGACAGAACAGCTCGTGGCACAGACATGGAAGGTCAGACACCACGCACAGATCAGATAGCGGGTGCTGAATCCTCTGCCGATTTCTCAGGGCAAGCAAATTATGGATGCCTAGCAGTACCTGCCTCGACAAGAACGCGAACATCCCAAGCAACCAGCAAGACATGCCGATCAGCATCATCTCGACAGTATACTATAGTATAGGAACCGGGACTGCACTTTTTCCACCGCCCGGGCACAGACCAGATCGCGGCCCGTCGAGCGCAACGCTGCCCATCCACCCACCGCCCTATCCCGCATTGCGCTAATAACCCGTCCGACCCGTGGCACTGCATGGCACTTGTGGGTACAGGATAATAGTTCTGGTACCTCTTAGCTTCAGCGCTTAGGTTATTTTTGGTGGGGTGGGCCGAGGTGCTAGCGGGTCTTGGCGACTGGCCCGGATGTGTTCTGCCTTCACATCAAGATCCACCTACAGTACCTTACTGTGCAGAGAGGTGCAGCACGGCAGTCAGTCAACTGGCATGGCTGGTCCACCGGTCATGGCGTCTTTCACGGATCGGCCAACGGAAAGGTTGGTTGTTGTCTCTGTCAGCTCTGAGCTGAAAAACAGCAGAACTCACTCGTCCCCTTTTTTTCTCCCCCCTCCCCTGCGCATCGCATCCACCGCAACGGGTCGACCACGAGGCAGCGCATCAGATCAGATCAGGGCAAAGCAAAGAATCCTTCCAGTTCCCATGCCTCAACTCACAACTGCCATCTCCACTTATACCCAGCAAAAGCAGACAGCGTCGTGCTGCTTCCTCCTTTCTCCTCTTGTCTGCTTTCTATTACTTACTCTTCTTGGGATGCATTCTTGGTTCGTTTCTTACCAATGTGATAGTTCTGTCTCATCTTGTCTCTTCCAGGCGCACGTGTGCCCCATCAACCTGTCTGACGCACATGGACACCGGGCAACCACCCATCCAATCCAATCGTTATCTTTTGCCTCCTGCCTGCATATCCGATCGCCTGTTGCTCGTGCCGGCCTCAGAGATGGTGGGGCGCCACTCTTCTAAAATGCTTCCAAAGAATACTAATCTACAAGGCGAGTGTGGAATATGGCTGGCTACCTTGCACAATACTTCTTGTCGGACGGGGCCTGGAGTCAGCCATAGTACTCGTCAGATATTGTTAGTCTCGCACGCTCTACACCATGTACGGTCCCTTTTATCTGCTACCTAACCCGTACCAACATACCAACCTATCAACCTATGGACCTCTACCCATCTATCTATCTATCTATGGAAGCGCCGCCAGGTACTACCGTACACGTCTACACTACACAGCAGGTGCCATGGAACAGGCAAGCTCTATTCCCGGTCTTCCTATTCACGTTGCGTCTTCTTATTCAGCCTCTCTGCTGCTGTCTATTATGGTTAGCACCACCTGCCTAACTCGGCCATTGTGCCTCTCCGAGTCAGGTGAACCGTCCTGGCTGTCTCTGTCTTGCTCTCGTCTGGCAGACGGCTCTGTAGCGCCTTTGCTGAAGCGGGACATTCCGTTTTGGTCTGGTTCAAGATCCACGGGCCCGAGAAACATGTTGCCCGGGAGGCGCGGACGCTCTTCACAGTCAGCCGAGCCCCGATCCTATTGGCACTCCACGTGTCGCTTCCATTGCTGGCGAGGCGCATGGTTCGTCCGTCCGTCTATCCATGAAACGAAAAGCAAAGAAACATGATCCCCAACGATGACGGTGATGCGCGAGGTGGGTCAGGGGTGCCCATGCCCATGCTCGTGCCCATGCTCGTGCCCATGCTCATGCTCGTGCCCATCGAGCTCGAATGTCCCACGGAAATTCAACTCCACGATATCAATAGTGTATCCTGTACTCGAGCTGCTGGTCCCGCGGGCAAGCGCCTGGCCACTGCATCGAAAACGGTCCGAAGAATCCCAGCTCACTCGTGGCATCAGCCTCGTTGCCCTGCCTCACACTACCCTGTACCTTGCATAGGTACCATAACATCCAAGTCTAAGCCAGGCTGGAAGAAAAGCAAAGAATAAAAAAAAGGCACACAAGAACAGACTTCCTTTTTTTGTTGGCGGCACCTGCTATCGATAGCTACCTCCCCTGTCGTCCCTTTCCAGCCATCTCCATGTGCATCATACGTCTACACTACACAGTACACCAGCCCAGCCACATCACTGCACTGTTGCAAAAAAAAAAAAAAAAAAAAAAAAAAGTTCTGCCTGGCTCGCGTAGCACCAGAACGACGCACTTCCATCATGGAAGAGAACAATGGAAGAGAAAACACACGTCCACAACCACACACATACATGCCCGCCCAGAAAGAAATTAATTCCCCGACGTCATACCCGACCACCGCACCACATGGCCGACGCCGCACAACCGCGTCAGCGCAAGACTCGCTCTTTTTCTTCTTCTTCTTCTTCTTCTTCTTCTTCTTCTTCTTCTTCTTCTTCTTGTTGCTCGACTGAGCGAGCGCATCAGCCGCAGCGCCTGTAGACCCCATGAAACCGATGGAACAAGGCCAGCTGCCGATCGATGCCACCCGCTTTCTCGCTGCTTGTAGTATTTGCGCTGATGGAGCTGTGTTTCAGTTTTCTTTTGAGGTTGATGACATACATACATAGGTAGCTGCACTACGAACGCAAAGGCCAGGTGGTCAATCCGCCGACGGTACCTAGGTAGGCAATCACAAGTAGTACCTGACCGCGCCGTCCCGGAGCCGACGGGGACGATGTTGAACGTGGCGCACTCCGGACGGCTGCAAGCCATGTGCGGCGGTGGGGGAGATCGTCCCTTTCACTTCGGTCACCCCGTTCGAATCTCTTGGTTGTTTCTTCATTCTGTTACCCCCCTTTTTTCCCTTCTCCTTCTTCCCACTGCAGCCTGAGTGGATGTAGATGGGTGAGCCCCCCCTTGTTCGGGCATTCAGCATGATGGTGGTGGAAACTAGGCTTCCGTGAAATGAATGGGCTGATGCAGGTACATGAGACCTATCCTGATATTTGAGACGGCCGTGGTTGAACTGATGCTGTCACCGACGACGTCGGGTCATGCACGAAAAACGCCATCTGATTACTGAAGGTGTCTCATTTCTTTTTTCTTTTCTTTTTTCTCATTGTATTCTCTTTTTTTTCTCATGCGGCACAGGAGTAACATGTTCTTTTTGATCTCCCGGACCGCTTTGCACCCACGGTACTTAATCATCCTCGGTCGAGCTTCTGGAAGTGCGAAGACGGCATCGCCTGAAACCGAAGCTGAGAAGAGAGTCGGCGAGGTGGTGGTCATCAACCTGCGTGTCTATCACGCTTCACGTCCCAACTCACAGCTGCTTGTCCCAAGGGGGATGATGCGGGCGTGTGGCAGACTGCTGCACATGCACAACCCTGGGTACCTGGCTTTCTTTCGCGTGCATTCTCGCTTTCTCCTTTTTTTTCTTTTGGCCTCGTCATTAGCTCTCACCTGTTGTGTGAGCTGCGCGCCTGTTCCGGCGAATAGTTTGAAACCGATTCTGTGTGATACATATGAGAGCTGAGGTTACAGCTTGGGGTTAGGCGCCTAACTTAAGTGCCCGGATGGAGATGATGGACGAGATGGGGGCTGGGCGAGCGGACCGCATGCTGGCTGGCTGGCTGGTTGCTGGGGGCGGTTTATTTATCTGATGTTCTCCCTCCATGTCCCAAAACACGGCACCAACCCGCCTGCTGTCAACCCGGATGGGCGGTCGGCACAAGATCCGTTGTCATGTGTGTAGCACTCGGTAGTTGCTCGACCGAGTGTGTCCGTGCTGCCAGCTGTGTCTTGTGGGTGGGTATGGCATGTTTTGGATGCTGCAAGGAACGTGTTAATAGCTGGATGGCTCCCTCACGGGCCACGGTGCAGCCCGAGTTCGTTGTGTCCAGTGAGGTGAGTGTATTTGTAAGTGAGCTGGGGAGAGTATTCTGACACCCGGAAGGTTCGGATATATAAGGTATCTCCAATACTGCCACATGGGAAGTAGCCGCCGGGTCGGTTTGCCAAGTTAAGCAACACGGCATGTCATGGGAAGTGCCTTGAATTTTGGATGACTCTGTGGGATTCGTTGTTGTTTTTGTTGTCCATGTGGTCTGGATGTATGGCCTGACACTCGTGAGCTGAGTACGTCCTGGGGGCTCATCGTTGGCTGCCTTGGACTACTTTTCATTAACCACGACTCCTAATTACCACCGTGGAGAGAGCTTAGGTCTTGAGAATGTACCTCGTGAGTAAGCAGAGCTCCCAGCACGGTTGCATGGTGGTAGAAGGCGAGGCAGAGCCCCAGTTACTCCCAGTTGGCCACCAAGATGGGTTCGCATAGTCACCCACGCTGCGTAACTGAGAACTTGACATAACCAACTTCTGCATGCGTGTAGAGAAACAGCGGCAGATGAGCTGAGAGTACGATAGTTACAACAGGCGCGCGCTAGTTAGACTTATGCGTTGTCGACATGGCCGGACCTCAGGTCGGGAAGAGGTCTGTGATGTAGCTGGCAAAGTGGAATAGCCTGACAGCCTCCAGGTAGCTAAGGTAGCTGTCTGATTCCAAATTGGTTGATGAATCCTAGGTCAAGTTCATTAATAAATGTACTGATCATGACATTATAAGGGGGTGGACCGTGGAATAGCTCGACACATGCGGATCAAGTGAGAAGCCGGCTCTGAGCGGGTATACGATTAGTACTGGTTCGGCCGTAAATCAGAATAATTGTCATGAAAACGTATCAACCTTGGGGTGGTCTCACGTTGGGTTTGCTCACCTCCCATGTAAGCGACTGTGCTCTCTGGGAGGAGAAGTAAGTATCACGCCCCCTTCTATCCTCGTGCCTCTTCGCCTACCGACCCGGTACTTAGAGAGAAGAGAAACCCCGTAGCTGGATGGGAAACGATCTTCTTCGGTAGTGTTTTCTGCAGAATCATGACGTAGCGGAGTTAAAGTAGCCACATGAAGTCTACTTCGTATTACACAATGGAATAAAACGACAGTATCCACAAACACTAAACAGACAGAAGAAGAGCCACGAGTCCGATATCTTGGGGCTCCAATACTCACCCTCGCCTCATGTCCTCTGCCAGACAGATGATACGAAAATACCTCTTGTTGTGCTCTTAAGACTCAAGTAGTGAGTTGTCAAGAACCACGACCAGCCCAAGATCCCGGGAAACAGGGGCTAAGATACTAGGTAGCAAGTAAACAGCAAACCTTTTTAACAGCAGAAGCGCTAGTCGGGAGTCAGCAACGCGAACGAGATAGACCACAAGATAGATAACCAGACGGATTGAACCCGACAAGGACCCAATCAGATAGCCCAAGGAGATAGCCAAAATGCCTCCTTCTACGCCGTCCTGCGGAGGAAATCGTCAGTTGATATCCGTGCAGCCGTGGCACAGCACCACCCGCGACTTACCCTTATGTTGCTCTCATGGCGTCGACTGTAACCACACAACTCAAACCCCCTCCCCCCTCGCGCGCTAGTTAACAGTGGTTGTCTATTACATTTAGCTAACCGCCTAGCTACTGTCGGTCGTTCTACGGGAATAAAATTCCTAATGATCACAGTATGTGCCAGTAGTACGGTATGTATATCCCCCACCCCTTATAGTCTAGTGAGACTTAACCCATGCGTTGTTGGTGATGGTGTTCGCTTGGATCACCCCGGAAAGAAGTTCTACGCCGAAGACGTCAGTTCACAGCTATGGCCGGTCATATTATCTTTTAGTATTCAAGTGTGTGTAATTCCTCTTTCATCACCCCGAGACATGAACCAACCAGTCCACACCTCTGTATCTGAGCGAAATCCCAGCAAGTCCATACACTACACAGTATCATGGTACCTGGTATAAACATAACCGTCACATTTAGCTGGCTACCAAGTCTGGCCTTTATCCTCGGCATCTCTCAATTGAAACGAGATCAAACCCAAGAAAACTTGGTAATATCTCGCTTGTTGTTACAAGAGCCATATTTGCCTCCTGTGCGATTACGATACCCCAGCGACGACACATCTACACACCTAACCACCGCTCAGTCGCCAACGTCACCAACGAACACATACAGTATCTCCTTTCAGCCAGCCAGCCAGCCGGGATCTCATAAAACGTATCGCGAGTTTCCATTTAGCTTAGCATACAAGATCATAGCTACGCTACGCTCGACCAGCTCTGTGTAACATCGACATACACAAGTGAGATACACCATTCATCTCCATTTCGTTTTATCAACATCCGCATAAAACTCCCGAAGGTGGTATCACAACCCAGAAACTAGCAATCAATATCTCAATGTAACAGCTGCCCGTGGCCCATTATGCAATACATCAGATCTCATACCAGCCAGTCGCAGAATTTTGCTTCCAATCTCGCGCCCCTTTAGCTACCTGTAGTTGCCGATATCTCAACGACATACACAACCGACTAAGCTCCCACCACTAATGGTACACATGTCGTGGCGAATAACACAGGCACCCCGTTATGTGACACAAGCATTCATCATCCCTCCTCGCACATGCATTTTCCATACCTAGCTACCTCACCTGGTACCTACCAGGTAAGCAGCCCCATCCGCCATACATGCAGGAACTAACACCACATTCCCATCTCACGTTTACAAACCCCAACCTCCAACCACGAAAAACTCCCTCCCATCCAACCCCTTCGAAACAGCAAGGGTCGTGTACAGACAAACCTGAGTGTATGAATTACTAACACAACCCTACAGCACTAGTACAGCAGGGGACAATAATACAAATCTAAACGTAATAACCATCTCGGCGAGTAAAACAGCAGTACCCGTCCGTCCCCCACGTCTATCGGAAAGCAAAGAAGCCGAGAAAGGGGAAGAGGAAGAGGAAGGGCGATGGTGGGACGGACGCCTCACCACGGGCAGGCTCCAATCAGCCAAAGCAAGGAGAATAAAAGATTTAAGAAAGAAGGAAGAGAGAGATAGGTTTTAGGCCCCCAGTACAGCAGCACTACCCTGTCCAGGTAACCCCCTCACATATCGCCCCGTATCATCCAGCGCGACCCAGTCTAGCCTAGACACGTTTCAGCCCTAGTTGTCCTACCAAACGTACATGTGGTACATCCATGAGACAGGCTGGCAGGTGGGTGGACAACCCTTCCCATTAGGTCTGCGAGGTGACTGCCGGGATGGGGCGTCCTTGCTCGTTAGAAGCGCTGGTCCTGGCGGTCGACATAGCCTTGTCGTCACCCTCTTCCGACTCATCGTCGCTGACGGGTCGGCTGGCATTTTCTTGCGCTGCCCTGCGGCTCTTTGTCATCTAATTATCATGCGGAATGACGTTAGAATCGCGTTCATAAAAAAAGAAGGGGGGAGGGGGGGCGGTTGAGAAAAAAGAAAAAGAAAAGAATACAACGAATAGTAAGGCCGGCAGAACCAAATCTCCCACAGCAGCCGACCATGTCTGACCGACAAGGAAAAAAAAAGAAGTCGAAAGAAAAGAGAAAAATGACGTACCCAGCCTCGGACGCCCCCAATCAACCCCAGGGTATACCCGGTGATAAAATCATTCGTATTCGTCGTCCTCTCGCCGGCCGGAGTCCTGGAGATACCCGAGCTCAGGCGGCCCTCGGCCAGATTCGCAACCGATGCCTGCGGCGACGGGCCCAGCGGGCTGCCCGGGGGGATATCGCCGTTGGGCGAGAGGAAGGCGGCACGCGCGGGGCTCTGTGGTCGACTAGACGGCCAAAACTGGCGAAGCTCCTTGCTCAGCTCCTGGCCCGTCGTCGTCCAGTTGGTGCGGATATTGTCGCGCAGATCCTGGACGTGCCGCTTCAGGTCGAGCTCGTTCTTCTTCAGCCAGCTCACGTTGAGCTCCTGTCTCGAAGCGCCGCGCTTTAGCTGGCGCGCAATGTATTTCTCGTAGTCGCGGACGATTCTGTACCAAAAGTAAGTTTGTGTGCTTCGTCTTGGTGGTGGTGGTGGTGGGTGGAGCAGACCTACTTGGTGATGATGCCCGTGGTGCTCACGCCTTCCGTTCGCTGCGTGACCAGAAACTTGCCCGCGGCCTTTATGGGGGCGTAGATGTCATCACCCTCATCAGCGCCGTAGGGGATGTCATCGTGCGCTACGTAGTCGATCTTGTGTTCCTCGAGGAACGCGGGGGTCACAATCCAGGGGCAGTTCTCGATGACCTCGTCCACCCATTTGCAGTGGCGGAGGGTTTCAGCGCGCTCGGTGCCGCTCAGAACGGTGAGGCCCTTGCGCTCACGTGTTTCCTGGTCCCCCGTCACGCCTACGATCAGGTACACCTCGGGGAAGGCCTTCTTGGCTTGCTCGAGCTGGCGCATGTGTCTGGTCCGAAGTGCTGGTTAGCGGGTCCACCGGGACCGGCGCCGGGGAAAGGAGAAAAGACGACATACCCGAGATGGAACAGGTCAAACACGCCGTCTGCGTAGACCCTCACGGCCCTGCCAACAGGCGGATCATTGGTTCGGTAACCCGCGGGATGGGTGAGGCGGCCGATGGGGGGTGGGGCCATCGCCGACGAGTTGTTCACGCTGCTGTTGCTACGGCTGCTGTTGGCGCTGGCGGTGCCATCTTCATCGACGGGGGCGGTTTTGCGCCCTCCCTTGCGGCCAACGCGCTCGGCGATATCGATGCTAGCCTCGGTGGTGTCGCTGGGCTCGCCAGGGTCGAGGGCTTGGGTGCGATCTATGGAAGCGGTGGCGGCGGAGTTGGCGCGCTGCCGCTTGCTAGGCGGATGGCTGCTGGTGTTGTTGTTATTGTTGTTGCTGTTCGAGGGCAACGCGGCCTCGGGGGCAGTGGTGTCGCCGTCCTCCCCTGAGGCGTCCCGGGATTCGGTCTGTACGGTCTGACCCTGGTCCATCTCGATAGGGTCTGCGGTATTGCTGGTGCTGGTGCTATTGCTATCCTGGACGAGGGTGGAATTGCGCTTGCGTTTCCCAACGTGCTGGGAGGACGAGCTGGGCGAGGACATGGCGGATGGTCAAGGGAGGGAGCTAGTGGCCCAGTCTTGGGGCGGGCTGGCTGGCTGGCTGCTGGACTACTGTAGATGGACTACGGCGATTGGAAGAATGTGTAATTGTGGGTAGTAGACAGTAGGTGCAGGTAGGCGTGGTAGGCTCGAGAAGCTAGATTGGTTGGTCGGGTCAGTGCCAGCTTCCATGTGTTTGGGCAGGAATGGTGCAGGCAGTAGTGATGCAGGTCGACATCAAGGTTTCCACAGACAGAAACAGAGACAAGAGACCGAGACCGAGACCGCTCAGTGGATGCCCTGGACTTGGGGTACAGTACGTACCGAAGATGGGTGTGTGTCAGGTCGCAGATTCGTTCCCGGGTTTTAAGCCAAGCCAGAAAACGACAAGCGACGCGTTGCGACTTGTAGCTCCTGGCGAAGACCTACGGATGAAGACGTCGAACGATTTAAGATCAAAGCTGCAACTGATGGATGGTGCAGGAAGCGCGGTGGTTGCGCGGATGGATTGGCTGTAGGTCGGCGGGCAGTCCGTCCTTGGAGCAGGGCAATGGAGCAATGGAGCTGCCAGGTTGCTTGCACTCGACGGTGCACTGCTGGCAGGACACGGGACGTGGACGTGGTGGGTCACGGTGGGTGCCCGTCTGTCTGGATACCTGGAAATTAGGACGGGAACGGCAAGTGCAGTCGGTGAGTGAATCGTGGACTGACAAGCAGGAAGTTGTTGCTTCACTTCAGAGGCACGGCCACGGGAAAAGGAATAAAGGAAGACGCGCAAGACGTCAGAACGCGGAAGCGACCAGGACCAGAATTGGAAAAGCTTCCAGCGAATTACGGGACAGCAGGGGACAGGTTTCTCGATACGCCTTAAATACGGAACCGGCTACACTATACGTACCTAAGGACCGAGAGTCACAAGCTGGCAGCCCTCTGAGCGCCAATGTTCGCCAAACTTTGTTTGGAAACTCTCAATCTCAATCAAGGCGCATTGTCCGTTGTCAACTTGTTTCAGAGTCCATACCTGTCATATTTGACAGAAACAGCGAGCACTCCAGTTTATTGCGCATGCCATATGTCCTGTGTGAGAGGTTTTTTCTCTCACCACCCTATTCCGACACTGGTACATTTTGCCAGTAACACTCGCGGTGGTACTGGTGTAATACTGCAATTACATGACCGCCATCTGAATCTGGTTTAGAATGTTCCATTGGAAAGGTATGCATGCTGCTTGGCGGTCACGTCACCCCATCCTCGAGTGGCCAGTCAGACGCTTCGTGGCTTGAATGTGGCACCCCGATCTTGACCCTGTTATCCGGGCAATGATATCATGAAACCCTCTCAAAAGCCTGACGAGGCTTGCGTTGCTGTACCCTGACTGCTCTACACAGTAAAAAGGCAATACGCATTTTTAAAACCTTTGGGGCCCAGTTCTAATAATTCATCCTTGTTGTCTCAATAACCGCAACAACACCAGGTAGCCATGTGAAATATCATGACGCTGGTCGCAAACCTGCTCGAAACCACTGGCTCGCCAAAACCTACTAAATTCCTAGAGTAGAGGGTCCAAGGCGATAAGAAACACGAAGCCGTCGAGACCAGAGTCAGAGTCCAGAGTCCAGCCAATTACTGCAGTACTACCTTCGACTTCCGCACATAATGTCGTCCGCAGCGTTTCTTGTCACCAGGTTTGCTCATGTAGCAGTACGACTTAGCGCCAGGAAGCGCAACAGTCCCGAACTTCTCCGTGATGCAGCAGTACTCGGCCTCGCCCATCCACGACTGGATGTGCTTGTGCAGCTCACAGCGCGTGACGCCGCACTTCCTGCAATAGGCCTGGCCGCGGATACGCATCATCGATAGTGCATGTTTCTCCTGGTCGGCCAAGTTGCCCACCGCCGTGACCTTGCCGTTGTCTTCTGACTTGGGGTTGAGGGGTGCTTGGATAGTGCGGGCTGCCAGATGCCATGCCCACTCGAGCTCGTTCGGCCCGTCGCGCCGCACGGATAGGGGTACTGAGCCGTGCATGCGGCGGTGGATGGCGTAAAAGTGCCGGTTTGTCAGCCCGAGACAGGTGCTGTCGATCGGATCAAGGAAATCAAAGATGGCGAAGTGGAGCTCCGGCGGGAGATCGAGCAATGTCATCTCTGCCGAGGGCCGATGGTGATGAGGCAGTGGCTCATGGTCCGTAACCGAGTACGACCGGCGCGGAGGCCCCAGAGCTGGCCTGCGTCTCGGCGCCCGCTCTTCTTTCGGCCTTTCCTCGCTCTCACCATTGGAGCTCGTGGCTCTGTCTTCGGGGGCTCGGGCTTGGTGACGGATGGTGCGAATAGAAAACACCGGAGGCTGAGGAAGTTGGTAGTTGTATTGGGTTTGTGAACGTCGCGGGGTGCGCTTGTCTCCTTGATGGGAACCCGGCTCCCTTGTCCTGTGGTCTTCCCATGAATAAGGAGACCCCGGACTTTGCAAGGGGTCCAAGCCGCCGTAGAGAAGCTCAATCATGTCGATAGTGGGGCCGGTAGGCTGTCCCGAGAGTGTCAGGGCCGGCTTGTTGTTGTTGTTAACTCGTCGGTTGGTGTCGCAGGTGGCTGAGAGGAGAGCTTGAACTATATCGACTATCCAGGTTAAGTCAAGGCTCGGGTGTGAAGGCGAGTCGGCCGTGTAAGTGTATCAGCTGGTCGTGTGGTATGTATTTATATATATGTGAGAGTGTGGGTGAGTGTGCCAGTCTATTGTATGACGCACAAGGGTGGGATGGTGGCCTGCTTGATAGCGTTTGACAAACGGCGAGAGAAGGCGTGAGGCTGGATAGGATTGGGCCGTGTTATAACGTAGTCTAGTCTCAGGTACCAATTCCGAAGAGTGGATGGAGAGAAGACGGGAGTCCCCTCACTAGCAAGTTCATGAGGAGAAGGAGGGGGAGGGAGGTGGTCCTTGGGGACGTAGTGCAAGCAACTAAATACGGATGGCTAAAGAGGAGAATGGCGAGATAGTCTACACGAGGCCGGAGGTGCCCTGGTGATGAACGAGTGAAAGTGTATGGATGGATGGATGGGGTAATTCTCAACGTGATCAGATCTTGGCCTGCTTGGGACGGCAGTGCATGGATTGGGGACAGAGAAGGACGGGTTCGGACGAGAAAAACGTATAGGCTTGTCAGGCGAACCAGGTACTTCAGGCTGGGGTAGTCCCGCGAGACGACGGTGCGCCAAGAAAAATGTGGAATCGATCGTCGCCGCCTAGACCCTCTTCTGTCTCTCTGGTGTGCTATCCGGTCGCCCGTT
Source organism: Podospora appendiculata (assembly GCA_033675105.1). Taxonomy (NCBI): domain Eukaryota; kingdom Fungi; phylum Ascomycota; class Sordariomycetes; order Sordariales; family Podosporaceae; genus Podospora; species Podospora appendiculata. The sequence continues at coordinate 352,783 of JAULSO010000005.1, read as the reverse complement.
ATCTGACTTGGCTGCGGAGGGGATGGCTTGACAAGACGGCTGGCTGGTTGACCTAACTTGCACGACCGACTAGAGAGAGGAGGTGGTGTGGTGTGGTGTAGCGAATGGTTTGTCGTATGGCGTGAGTCTGGGAGAGTCCGGGACCGCCCAGCGAGCCCGCATAAATCCTTCAGAGCTCGCTCTGGACGGCCATTTCGACGAGGCGTGGGTTATAGTGGGCGTGAGCTCTTATTGGCCTGGAGGCAGGAAGGGGGCCTGTCGACTAATGGCTGCTTCCGCTTCAGGTGTAATCCGGCCGTTGCGCTTTCCATTGCTGCTGCTGCTGCAGCTGTTCGCTCCACAACGGTCCATTGCCAATGTGGGGTGAGCCCTGCGTTTGGTGGGTGGGTAGGTGGCCCTGATGGATCTTTCTCCCTTCTCATGCACCATGCCGCACTCTTTTCCCTGTCTATCATCGAGTAGCCGAGCCATGACGCGGGTGTGCCAAGGATGCCTGCCCCCGATTGAACCCCATTCTGTTCGACGTGGACGAGTTCCCCCCCGAATGCAACAGTTTCCAAACTTGCCACATGCGTCAGTCAGCCAACAAGAGAAGCAAAAGTGGAGATGGCAGCAAAGCTGGGCCATGGAAATATCGCGACGTATTCAGAATCATCGAAGCATGTCATCGGTGCAGATCCGTGGCACAACTCCCACAGACTGGGAATTGATTGACTGCAGCCTTAGGAACACGTCGTCACCATCTCACTCTCGGGATCCTATTCTATATAGAGGTGCGGTGCCGTGTGATAATAAGGCAAGGGGGTTTTGTGGCTCCACCACTAGTAAAGTGCAGACGATGAAGCCGTCGACCGATGAAGCCGTCTTCGGAATAGGGTCTGGGATAGAGTTTCCAACTCCGGGAGGCAGCGGTAGGAGAAAGCAACCCGAACGGATTAATCGCGTGCATACCCTAGTGTATTTCCCCGCGTGCCAGGTCGAAGGAAAAGAATGTGGCGATATTACCGCTGATGCGTCGTGCATTGTGCATGCATTTTGTATCACCAAATGAGCCTCCACATTTCGCCCAGAGATCGTCAATCTGTCCCATGATCAGCCTTAATTATTCACCGTGGCAAACTCACCCGTAGCTATGGCGTCTCTCTTGCTATAGTGTAGGTAAGGCGGCAGTGGAGAGGCTGGGAGATATTCCAGATATTTCCCACTAATTGGTACCTCGACCTGGCCGAGGGAGTCCAAGCAGCGACCGTCCCAGCGTCCCAAGATAGCTTAGGAGTAGAGCACGAAGCCGCCGTTGAAGCTGCCCTCCTTAGTTACGGTGGAGCGCTGAAGCGTGGCTCGGAGTTTCGCAACCTAAACTTGTCCTCGTTGGCCTTGCACCACAGTTCGTGTTGACTGAATATAGCAACTCAAACTGCTGCTGTGTCGAGCGTTGTGTCCTTGTCGAGAGAATCACAGGCCGGGGCAGCGAATTGAATCAGGCACAATCAGATCAAACGATGAGGTTCCCATGCCGGACCGGTCTTGAGCCTCATTATGGGTGGAGGCCTCTTGTGGCTGGTCTGTGACCAGGGCTTGTTTTGTCCCAGAGATTATGACAATGCAATGCTTTTCTTTTTAGCCTCCTCCGGCCTGGGCCGGTGTAATCTGTCCGTCGAAACAAACGAGCACCAAATCTCACATGGCCTATCAACTTCGTAGTCCACTGAACCGTATCAAACACCTGGAAAACGTCAGACAATTGTGCTCCATGCTGTTCAATATGCCGTGGGCCTCGGCCCCCAAAAATCGCAAATGTTTGCAGTCATCTCCTGCCCTCGATTATCGCCATCTCAATAGCTATCACCACACGTCAACAGCCGCCGCGTCCGAGCGGCACAGTAAATAGAATTTCTTGCCTCCCTAGACAGCAATCCAGATGAGCATGATAACAACATCGAGTCCCTTCTCCTCGCCGTCAAACTTGAAGCTCCACATGCCATCCGTCTTCTCGTTCCAGTACCCGCCAGTGGCGCTGTGCATGCCGCGCCGGCCGGCCTGACCAGCCGCCTTCTTCGCCGCCGCCGAGTCCTCGGTGGTCTCGCCCGCTGTGCTTGTGCCGGCCGACTTGTTGAGCTGCGAAGTCGGAACCACGTGCTGCACGATGGTGCTGTTGATGGCGAACTTGTAGGTCGGTGCAGCGGCGCCCTGGGGGGTAGCCTCGGACATTACTGCCTTGAGCATCTTGGACTGTTGGATGAGGAAGGGGGGTTCTTTTAGTATATGCTTGCTTCGTCAAGTGGCCAGGGATTTGGCACATGTGCTGCCTTGTTCGTAGAGTGAGAGGGAATGAATGCATCGCATCGCATCACATCGCATCGGGGGAGACGTACGATGATGGCCTCATTCCATTGAGCCGTCTTGGGGTGTTCGTAGTGTTCGGCGCCGGCGAGAGTGCTCGTGCAGGCCTGCCACAAGGAAAGAAACGTCAGTATCCTGGAGAGCCGCAATATATTCCACCCGGTCCCTTCAGGAGTCCATTGCCGGACTTGCTTACATCTGTGGCAATCTGCTCGAGGCGCTTCGCGGGAAGAGGCTGTTTGTCGGTTCAATCAACAAGTCAGTAAACTCCTCCGACCTGAATCTTGGTGAAAGGCTGATTACCGAGTTGGAAAGGGTGGCCATTGTATTGCTCTTTTTGCTGCGGTTGACGGCGAAAAGCTGGTGCTGATGGAGTATCGCAAGTTGGGTGTGTGTTGGATTTCCGGTGTTTGTTTGGTTGTCGGTCAGTCGGTCCAGTCGCGGTGTTTGGGCCCAAATACCAGAGCTGCAGGGTTTTGGGTCGGCGCGTCGCGTGTCCAAAAGAACCCTCCTCCCTTGTACGACCGAGGTCGGTGCTGGCTAGGCCCTTTGCTGCCAAGGTGGGGTGTTGCTGAGGTGCTGAGGTTCTGAGGACTGGAATGATTCCAGAATAGCTTCAAGAACGACCTGGCCGCTTTGGGTCCCTATCTCTGGCTGAGACTGGAAAATAGTATGTAATTAGCAGCCTGAAAAGTACCGGGTATGGAAATAGCACTTTCACTTTCACGATGCAACAGGGCCAGAAAACAAAATAATCGGCGGTTACCCATTAGCGTTTCTCCCGTTAGCCCTGGGCATCTTTCGTTGCCAGCCCGCCCGGCTGCCACGATGACGCCGGCTGGCAAAGTGGCCAGCCTCCCTCCTAGGAGGTTCTTGCACTCGGATGCGGGGCAATCACGACGACTATTCACACGTGACCTGTGAAATGCCGATTGCGATTGCAGGGCCCAACGGTATCGTTTCGTTTTCCGACAAAGTTGGCCCAGCCAGTAGGACTCGCGAACGAGCCCACGTGGATCCCGGTTTCCACAGCGGACCGAGCTCACAAAGCTTCACGAGCCGGTTGCTGCGCTCTCATTGATCAATTGATGTCGGAGCTGCACTGCGTAGCTTGCTAGCAGAACCTCCAACCGTTGCCTCGTCTAATACTGGTGAAAACACGACCGACCACGCCGACTTCATCGGACGCAAAACCCAAAAACGCAAAACCAACGTCGTTCCCCTGAGTGACTAAGGATCCTGTTGAACAGGCTGAAGGCGGACCGTCGACTTTTGCACGATTAACTTTTTGCCCAACCCAGAGTCTTGGAAACCTGCACCTGTGTTGTTTTGAGGTCTTTCGCAGAGTCGCCACGACTACCGTCACACCACCACCATCTCTACCACAACCACAACTACCATCCATCCTCGACAGCACTTCGAAAGGAAAGGCACCTTTCGACACTCTGAGGTTCACCCATAAACGCAACCCGCCCAAATTCTTAATCATGTCCAGCCAACCCCTCCTCCAGACTGCGCCAGGTCCGTAAACACCCGCCCACCTCCATCTCCACCGCCCGCCCCCCTCCCGACCGTGAGAGAGACCCGCGCGATTCTAACGTTTTCCCCTCCTCCCCCGCTCCAGGCAAGCGCATCGCCTTGCCCACGCGCGTCGAGCCCAAAGTCTTCTTCGCCAACGAGCGCACCTTCCTCTCGTGGCTCAACTTCACCGTGATTCTGGGCGCGCTGGCCATCGGCATGCTCAACTTCGGCGACCGGCCCGCCTTCATCTCGGCCTTCCTCTTCACGGGCGTCGCCATGGCCGCCATGATCTACGCCCTCGTCACATACCACTGGCGCGCCAAGTCGATACGCATGCGCGGCCAGGCCGGCTTCGACGACCGCTTCGGCCCCACCTTCCTGGCCATCATCCTGCTGCTCGCCGTCGTCGTCAACTTCGTCTTGAGAATCACGTATTCGAACCAGGACCATGGGCCTTGAACACCGACCGCGAAGGGCTCTGGATATATACGATTACACATACACACATATATATATATATACATGTCCACCTATGGAGGGGAGGGGAGGGGTGAAAGGGGCTGCAATTGCATAGCGACGTACGTACGCATGACGACGAATGGTCGAGATTGATCTGTAACACTAGGCTAGGACCACTGCACCGTGTGTTCTTTTGCTTTACCGTTTGTTTTGGGGCATAGCAGGTTGTTGAGGGTCATCGCGGAGTTTGCATGATATCGGTATACCACTATGAATAGACTGCAATTGAGAACATTCTGATGGTTAAGGTATTTCTTTTTCCGCAGGAGCAGTGGATGTTTGGACTGGGTTGACAAGGTAACGGACCAGTACGGGCTTCGCTGTGATCTATCTTACCAGGGGAGTACCAGACTAATAGTGCATGAATGAGAAAAGAAAGACCCTTCTCGATAGGAGGATATGCCGTCATTGCTTCGAGACAAACAAAGTCCCGGCTCTGAGCGACGATGATAAAGGGTGTAAATGGGGATATGTATTGCATTGCATATATTTGGGGGTATCACAGAGGTGCATAATTCTAATAATAATGGTATTTTATGCCCATGATAACTCCTTGAGCCCATTCGCTCCCTTTAGCAAATGCCATGCTACGCCGCGCCATGCTGTGCGCTGCTTGCGTGCTGCCCTGTTTCCCACCATGCGTCTATGTTTGCCATCCGAATAACCTCGTCGCCTGAGTCGACTGTCACAAACTCCAATGTCGCTGCCGGCACCGATCCGGGCAACGTTCACTTCCCGACTCCTTTTCCAGTATCACCTAGCCGACCAACCCCATTCTCTTTTTCCTCAGATACTCAATCATCCCCTCATTTGTCTGCAGTCCCACGTTCCTCAACTCCCCCAGCTCATCCAGCTTGACCCGAGAGATGAAGATGCTCAAGTGCGTTTTGTGCCTGACCAGGACCGGCTCAACCGCCCGCTCGTGGATTGTCATGCCGCCGGCGGTGGCGGAGGCGGCGGCGGTCTGTATCCTCTCAAAATACTCATCGTCTTCGCCATCCTCATCCTCCCCGCCGCCCGCCATGACCGTATCCTCCACCACCTCCTCCTCCACGGGGAAGGAAGCAGCTTCAATTTCCTCCATCCCGCTCAGGACATTGTACTGGTACCATTTCTGCTCCGCCTCGCCGATCCTCCGTCGCACCAGCTCCGAGATGGTGATGAGTTTTGCCGACGCACCGGCCTTGGCAGAGAGGAGCACCACGCCGGGCAGGACAGATGTGTCCCATGCGCTGAAGCGGCCCAGGTGTTGGAGGGCTTTCTCGACGTGCTTGCTGATGCTGGTCGAGGGCATGACCGACATGGGCTTGACTTCGTATTTGGGGCTGAGCTTGGCGAGGAGCGGGGCGTGGAGCTGGAGCGAGAGGGAGAGAGGCTGACGGGGTTGTTGTTGCTGTTGCCGTTGTTGTTGTTGTTGTTGCTGTTGTTGTTGTTGTTGCTGTTGTCGTTGTTGTGTTGGTTGTGTCTGCGATTGCGTGGCGTTGGTTTTGCTATTAATGTGGTTGGCGTCGGCCGCGGTGGGATTTGTGCTGGTTCTCTCTCCACGTCCTCCTTCCGTGGTGGCTGCTTTCACGCGCGGTTTCTTGGCCGATGCTGGGTTTGCGGCAAGGTTGCTGCTGTCGGCGGGATGCTTCCGCTTCGCGGCGATGTGGGGAAGGCGCATCGCTGCGCTTGGTGTGGCCATGGGATGGAGCTCTTCGCGGCCTTTCTGGTATGCGTACTCTTTTTTTGTCTTGTTTTGTTTTGGTCGTGGCGAGCGTGTGACGGGTGCAGCTGTTGGGCGGCTGGGCAACTTGGATGTCGACGGTGGACAAGACGCGGGTCAGGTGTTTCCTGAGAAATTAAGGCCCCTGCTCGTTGATGTGGGGTTGGCTGCTTGGAGTTATCGATAAGAGAGGCGAGGGATGTGTAGGGACCTACCGTAGGCACCAGGCAGCTGGCCAAGTCCAATTCCGTTCCTTCCGCACGAGCAATCATCATCCAAACCTGGAAAATACAGGCAAGGCACCTATAATCTGTAGGTACGCAATTGCTGTGCACCCTACCTGGTAGATATAGGTACCTTTCCATGACGTTTGAATTGGCCCAATCGACCCAGCACAGATCGAGAATTCCGTCAAACGTTCGAGACCTTCCGCGAACCTGATGGGCCGCAATCACAGTTCACCAAGATCTAGACTTGTCACACAGCCCGATCCTGGATATATACCTAGGTACATGCATATACGGTAGTACATATGAGACTTTCCCGCGGCGAGGAAGGCAACTGTAAATCTAAAGTGAGATGGCAAATTGAGAGAAGCTTGGGCAAATTTGGATCTTCAATTCGTTTCATTCATCAGATTCTTTCTACGTACAAGACAGCACACAGGCTAATAATAATAATAATAGTAGTAATAAGGTGGTATGATACAACAAATTGTGCGCATTCGAATAAACAAGGGGGGGGAGGTTGATATCACACACTCTCCTTCCTTTCAACAGAGAGGCTTGCTTGCCGTGCTCCTTTGCTTTCCTCGTCTGCCTAGAGTTCCATCCTGCCTCGCTCCAAGCCACGCTGAACATTCCGTCGAGACCAATATAGCACACATACACTTCGCGTACAGTAAGACGTAATCCAACAAGCTTTCCCTCATTCTCCCCCCCCCCCCCCGGAGAACAAGTTACAGCGGCAATCCTGATTGCCCCTGCGTGCAAGAAGAGATGATATCCATTCTGCGCTAGTGGAAGAAAGGGAGGCAACGCTGAAGGCAGGTAATAAAAAAGATATATAAGATGATGGCGCCGCAGCAGTCCCCGTCCTTCAAACAGGTGTGACAAGGATCTAGCTGCGGGGCCGGGTACACCCGCGGGCGGCTCGGGGGCGTATTAAAAGTGTAGTAATGGTCTCAAAGACAGGACCCTCAAGATCCGCAGAAGTGCCGAGGAGGATATTGGTGGAGAGAGGTGAGGTTGAAAGCAGACCGAGGTTTTGGGACCAGTATCAAGCTTTCTGCTTCCGTCTGACCGGGGCATTGTTGTTCGGTATGGCAGTGACAAACGTGACGTGACGAGCCTCGTCCTTCTTCAGCTTCGCTGCCGTGGTGGTGGATTCGCGTCGGTGAATCGGCCGAGGAGTCCCGCTTTGAGCATCGCTGTCTTCCTCAATGTTGATCTCGGCCACGTCCGACACGGACTCAGTTTCTAGCTCATCGCTCGTGTCGGAGGCTGATCCGTCATCCGAGTCGTCGTACTCCCCATCGTCACTAACCAGGGATGGCGCGTTGTTGCTGGTGACTGTGTTCGGGCTCAGGTCCACGTCAATCTCGTCGTCATAAATAGGGGTCTCGGGCAGGTCAGGTGAGACGACATCAGCAGAAGGGACAAGTCCAAGATGCGTAGGGACACGACCTTTGCTGCTGGCAGGCCTGGTGGTGGACGTTGGTGGTGTAGGAGACGCGGCGGAGCGGGCCGGGACTCGCATAACGGCTGGTATTCTTGCGGCAGATGGCAAAGGTTTTTGATATCTCGCGGGACCATCCGAGGCACCCGCACCCGGCTGATCAATATCATCAGAGTCGTCACCCAGTAATAATATGTCCCAGTCCACCTTGGTCTTCGCATCGTTCACTTGTTCATCCAAGTTGCCAGCCATCTTTTTCTTCTGCATGAGCCGTGACAGATGAGGAGCATCTGATGAGCCAACCAAGTTGGAAGGCTGAGGCGCCAGAGACGTCGGTATGCGACTCACATTCGGGAGCTTCCCTGAATGATAGAGCTCGAGCGACGCGTTGATCCGAGAGAGAAGAGCCTTGTAGGCCTGCTGGTCCGTCACGGGATCGTTACGCGCCAGAGGGTGGACCAAAACAGAACCGGGGGCGGGAGGAGACTTGTGCTCGTCGCTAACCATCGGTCCAGCCTCGCCAACCTCAATGGGGTGTCCGCTTTGCACGGCAGCCTCCTCGTGACTCTTGAAATCTCTTCTGTGGGCAATGCGGCAGTGATTAATGAAGCCCTGGGTGCTGGAGAAGTCCCAGCGCTTGCAGTCAATGCAAACGAGCTTGACCGTGACTCCATCAGATCGCTTGAGGATACAAGGAGCCTGCTTATCCTTGTGCTGGGGGTATCCACTGGACAAGGCTTGGAGCTTCTGGCCGGCTTGTCCGCGTGCAGGCCGTTGCTTCCCAGATACTCCCAGATCAGGCATGCTGTTCCTCGTCGTCCTACCTTCGGCGGCAACGTTTTTGACCCGGGTGGTCTCGGCAACGCCTTGAACTGATGGCTGCATGCCATCAAACACGGGATCTGGGATCAGCCACTTAGCATAGTGTCGCGCATAAGGGCCCTCGACGACGCCAAAAGGCGGCGCCCATTTTGGAACAGAGTGCCCAGACACAGATCGAAGTGCAGGGCCCTTGCCACTGCTGATCTCCAGCATCTGACTTGGGGTGGGGCACTGGACAGGATAGGGCATCAAATGGCACCGGCGAAGCTGCTCGAGCGCGACCTGACACTTGGCCAGCTCCTGGTTGATGAGGCGCAATTCATCGTGCTTCAAGAGGATTTCGAGGCCAAACTGATACTGAATGACGTCTTTTGCGCGGTCAAGATCAAGCGCCATGCTGGACTTGTGCAGCATGCGCTCGTCCTCATCCCCATCTGCGATGGCCGAGGTGGGCGAGGGCAAGCCGCCATTCTGCGCTACCTTGATGCGCTTTGCCGACTGGTAGCCATCGAAGTAGGACGTTGTGTCGACAAAGCTCGGCCGCCTCCTTTTGAGGGTGCTGGGTTTCGGTAGCTCGGGCACGTTCGGCACTGTGGAGTGGGACAGGGACTCGGGATGATCCGATGACAACGAATGGCTTCCTTCAAATGTCTTTTCGCTTCCCTTCGAGTCGGTACTCCAGAAGCGAAACATGAGCAAAGGCTGATACCGAGGGGACACGGAGTTGAATGCGCCGAGTATGGATTCCAGGCGCAAAGGCGTGCGATGCGGCTGCGCTGTGTTTTAATAGCGTCGCGAAGTCGCAAAGACGTCTGTGTCTCGGTAATCTAGGCAGGCAGGCGGGCGGGACGGCCAAGGGCGTGTGAGGTGGATTGAATGAATAGGGGGCGATAAGTGGAACGATGACTGATGAATTGATTGCCGGGAGGGTGGTGAGTGGCAAACAATGCTGACGTAATGCGGATGGAATCAGGACAGAAAGCAAGGCCGTGCTTGTTGCTGCTGCTGCTGCTAGTTGTTGGTTGCAGGCGGTGGTGGGTCAGACTCAGATCACCTTTTTGGTTGCAGCTCCACTTTGTACTGTGGTAGCAGCCTCGCTTGGTCGGGTTAGTCGGGGATTATTGGAGAAGCTCTGGTGCTGAGGTGGCCGCCCCCAGACAGACCCAACGGAAACTGGGCCGGACCCGAGTCAAAATGCTGGCTGGCTGGACGGGCTGGCGCAAACAGTCGCGAGTGCGACTGCGGGCAGAACAGCGGATGCGAAGGGATGCGATCGGGTGAGTGGACAGGGACAGGCGACAGACGACAGCGCAGTGCAAGCAGCGACAAAGAACGGGCAGCGTCGGTGGGGATTAGGAGCCGAAGGGTGCGCGACAGCTAGTGAAAGCCTCGACCAAATCAAAATGAAAGTTGTTGTTTTTGAGCGAAATGAGCGCGCGAAGAGAAGAGAGCAGAGCAGTCGGTCGCGTTTGCGTTTGTTGCGGTGTTTTTTGCTGGTGTTGGTTGTAAGTTGATTGAACTTGGGGGGGATGGGCGCTGTCACGCGGGATTGTAATAGCAAAAGGAGACGACGCAGCCCAGGCTAACGCAGAATCCAAGGGAAATTGTTTGGAGGCAACGCGCAAATGCAAGGGGACAGGGGGTGATGGCACTGGCCAGTGCTGGCCCAGCAATCGGGCGGGAGAGGAGGCAGCGGAGAGCCTGGGAAGCCTGGGAAGGGCAGCAGCGAGACTGCGAGAGAAGGAGGACGGAACGAGGGAAGGGAGGGCTGGGCGTGCCGGGCTGACGATTGATTGGCTGGAGGCTGGCAAGCGACATGGGGCAAAGTGGAGGTTGGCAGCCTGTGACGCTTGTCTTACCTTGGCTGGTCCTTGGTGTGGGTGGGCCGTGCTAGGTACGCGCACTAGCGGCTCCCCTCCTGTTGACGGAATCAACATCCCCACTGTTAGTGCCACCCAGAAAGGGAAGCAGCCAGACGAACTTGAGCGAGAGTGATTGATGATGATAATAATAGGCAAGATCCGGTAGGCACCTACACTACAATCCAATACACACACGCAGCTGTCTGGTACATTGCGGCTACCTTATGATGTGACTGTATACAGGCACATACTGTGTACGCAGTAGGTTTCTGATGTCGTCTACTACGTACGACCGACGGATGCTTCTGCACAGTGCACTGTTGTCGAGCAAGAACAAGACGGCAAATGGGACGAGAGAACAGAAATATAGCAATAGGTGTGAGTCACACACCCACACACATTCGTCCCGAAATACTATGCACCATTCAACTTCCCGTTCCTCTGCGGATAAGCAAGCTGGAAGTCTCTCGACTTTTTGGCGGCACGGTGATCGCGATGAGTGGCCGTGTGGTGAAGACGGATCACTGGGAGGGGTGGGTGCGCTTGGGTGTGGGTGCCCTGTGGGCTGTGCCTCTTCAGCGATAGTGAATAGATGGTTCATGGGATATGTTTGGTGGTGGGCTCGACGCACTGCATGCACCACCCAGCGCACTCGAACGAGCGATAGACTGATGAGGGTGGTGCACTGAACCATGGTTGGCCGGACTCGAGCCTTGGTGTTCCTTGGTATCGAGCTTGGCCTCGGGCTGGGCATTTCGATGAGGTCCAAGTGCGAGTTAGTGGTGTACGTCGTACACGCCCGAGACGCCCTAGCCAATCTCAACCAATGCGGTGCCATGTTTCAGCGATGGGAGACCGGAATACGGGTTTTGAAGGCCTCGCGTCACGTGTGGCATCCTCATGTGCGACAGCACCTATCAACTCCAGGAATACTGAAATAGTACACCGTGCCGAACTCTGAGGCATCCGGACGGATCAAACACGACGGCATTCACATTTCACAAGTGTGTCCACTACGTGTACTATATCTGGATCAAGTCTGATCCCGGATTGTCGAAAACCGGAATGGTCTTCATCACATCTACGGTGTAGATTTTGACATCTCAAATGTGGAGCCTGACACCCCAGGGTGGCCTTGCTTGCTTGGGTGAGCTTTGGGGCGTTGGCATCTTTGTTTCATCTCCTTTTCACAAGTTCTCGAAGAAATGACGGCCACCTCAGCCAGTGCGCGGGCGGGCAAAGGGTGGCCAGGTCCACCCCAATCAGGCTAGTATATCCTTTCTGCAGCTTTCTGCGCTTACCTCATGTAGATGACCCACTCAAATCACCACGAGCTCCCGCACTGGTGGAACCTGCATCTTCAGGGGGCTCGGCCCAGGGCGGGGAGAGCTCTTCAACGTTTCCGTCAAACTCACCCTGGTCTTTGCATACGATAATTATTACCGAAGACGAAGGAAGGCACCACCCTTCAACTGTTGTTTATTCGATATCTGTCATGGTGTAACCAATTCAGCAACCAGATAAAAGGAGCGCGGATATCATCAGTATTTGCCGGCATTCTCATCGTCCAGAGAAAACAACGTCACCTCCAATACGCACCCAAAGTCCCAAAGTCCCAAAGCCATGGGCTATGAGCCTTGATATCGCCCCTAACTGCCTGCCCCAGGGGCATTCAAGTATTATCCAGATTCATGTTCAAACTAGAAATGCTCACGGGTAACTCGTAAGCGGCAAAGGATGTTTGACATCCAGAAAGCCCAGAACGCACAGAGGAAGACGAGGCTCATTCATGGATGATACCTCATGCACGCGGGGGTCAACGAGGCCCGTCAAAATAAAGTCGTACGATGCCCCTGGATCGCCTGAATCGCTGCGGCCCAACTCCACAAGAATCACTCTTCCCCAGGAAAACCAAAAACTTTCAGAAAGCCTTGGCATCAGGGGACGACCCCTCCTCTCCTCCATCCCTCAATCCTACCTTTGCAAACCCCTCCATTTTTTATATTTTATTTTCTATTCTTTTTTTCTTCTTCCCCGTTCGGCATTTCTTCCCCTCAGCCTCAGCATCAGCATCATCATCAACAACATCACTATCGTCATCATGCCGCCCAAGAAGATCCTTACAGAGGCCACGGCCAACAACTGCGTGGCCTTTGGGCGTGTCCGCTCCAACCTCAAAATGGGCTGTGTTGGCCTCCCCAACGTCGGCAAAAGCAGTCTGTTCAACCTCATGACGGAGCAGAGCGCCGCGGCAGAGAACTACCCCTTCTGCACCATTGAGCCGAACGAGGCCCGGTGCGTGGTGCCGGATCCGCGATACGTGAGTGACTGAGAACCTCGACTATGGCACCGGCGTTTCAGAAGAAAAAGAACAAGAAAAGAATACAGACAGACACCCTCCGAGAGCAAACTCTGATGACGGTGATGGCTCGTGATACAGGACTTCCTCTGCAAGATCTGGAACCCGCCGTCCCAGTACCCCGCCTTCTTGCAGGTGACAGACATCGCCGGCCTGATCAAGGGCGCCTCCGAGGGCGCCGGTCTTGGCAATGCCTTCCTGTCGCACATCCAGGCCGTTGACGGCATGTACCACGTCGTGCGCGCCTTCGACAACGACGAGGTCCTGCACGTGGACGACTCGGTGGACCCCGTCCGAGATCTCGACACGATCCAGAGCGAGCTGTGCAAGAAGGACCTCGACATCCTCCAGCGCGCCATCGTCGCCGAGGAGGCCATCGTCCGCAAGGCCGGCGGCAAGTTCAAGATGCTGCCCCTGTTTTACGAGACGACGGGCAAGATCAAGGCCCTGCTGGAGCAGGACAAGCCCGTCAGGGACGGCGAGTGGACCAGCGCCGAGATCGAGCTGATCAACGAGAAGCTGTCCCTCATCACCACCAAGCCCGTCATCTACCTCGTCAACCTGACCATGAAGGACTACCTGAGGCAAAAGTGCAAGTACCTCGGCAAGGTCGCCGAGTGGGTCAAGGCCCACGGCGGCACGGGCGCCGACATCATCCCCTTCTCCGTCGAGTTCGAGGAGAAGCTGTGGAGCCTGCGGGAGGACCCGGCCGCCCAGAAGGCCTGGCTGGACGAGGTCAAGGTCCCGTCCAAGCTGGGCAAGATCACCACCGAGGGCTTCACCAAGCTGGGCCTGCAGTACTACTTCACCGCCGGTGAGAAGGAGATCCGCTGCTGGCCCATCAAGCGCGGCACCCTGGCCCCGCAAGCCGCCGGCGTCATCCACGGCGACTTTGAGCGCGGCTTCATCAAGGGCGAGATCGTCGCCTACCAGGACTTCCATGACCTCTGCGGCGGCGGCAAGTCCATGGCCCCGATCAAGGCCGCGGGCAAGTACCGGATGGAGGGCAAGGGGTACGAGGTGCAGGATGGAGATATCTGCCATTGGCAGTTCAATGTCGCACCGCCGAAGAAGAAGTAGGCAGCCGGGACCATGATGGTGTTGACGATAATAATGGGTCATTGCTTCCAAAGGAAAGAGAAAAAAAAGAGGGAAGGGAAAAAAAAAGAACCGACTTTGGGACGGTATGAGAATGCCGTTGCGGGAGGATATATAGAGATACCCCTGGGTTGTAAAAGCGAGCTTGATGATTTGCATATAGAGGAATAGAACTAGAGTTCCAAAGTAGGTCTACGACTATCGGGCAAGTGCTGCTCTTTTTTTGTCGCTAATTTTTGCGACGCGGCTGGACTGGCGTAACTGGACAATGGAATGAAACAGGCGAGGATTGGGGATAACTCTTCCTTCCTTTCGAATCAGAGTATGACTCCCTTGTTATCGAGAGAAATCGTTGAGAGGAGTGGTTTCTATATTAAAGCAGAACACGAACGGCGCTTGGTCGCTTGTGAGAGCTGCTCCTGAACTGCATTAGTTGGATTTAGGATATGTTTACACAACAAAAAACACCCCGTAAGCGAGGAGACGGTCATCTTTGTTTCGCACCATTTTTGCTAATCCGTTTGATCACAACTAGGGAAGCCGACAGAATATTTTAGCAACGAACTCTGTAAATTTTGGTAATCCACTGCTCCTCCTTTATGTTCATAACCGGTCATTCATCCCGTCTCGTCACACCAGTGACGAGAATCCACTCACAACTGCAGTCTGGTTGCTGCAAACTCCAACACGAGCTATTAACGCCCTCGTTATACATACTAGGCGAGCCTCTTCGGTCCGGGAAGCGGACCAAGCAGAACTGAAAGCTTTTGTATTTTGAAGCTCTCAGCCTAGAAATAGCGACCCATAGCTTATTTCTTCTGCCTTTTGGCACTCTTATCACTCGCAGCGCTCATCACACTCGGACTTCGCCTCCGCTTTTGCGTTCCGCTACTCCCCGGCGTCGGCCCAAGCTTGTCCTTTTCGCCGCCTTGCTCCTCCTTGATCTCAGCAGGACTACTGACCGCAGCAGCGGCGGCAGCAGCTTTATCAGTTGCCTCGGCCGCTGAATCTCCCGGTGCTTTAGTCTCAGCTCTTGACCCCTCGGGACGGGTAGGCGCCTCGCCTCCCGCCGGCTTCTCTCCGCTCTTCCCAGCCTTCTCCACGTCGCTAGCAGGCTTCTGCCCGCTGCTGTCACCTCCTGCAGCCGCCCGCGCCTTGTCACGCTCGGCCTTCTTCGCTTCCTCAATCTTGATCTCGCCATCGAGCCTGTCGCTGATCTTCCGCAAATCGACAAGCGCTGTGACAGCACTCCAGAGGATCTCAAACTGGCCCGTGACAGCGGCCGTCGGCATGGCCAGACGAGCGGGGATGTCGAGCTCGGCCAGCGCGTTGGTAATGCGCAGCTGCTGTTGGCCCGACTTGTGGCTGTAGAGCTTGTTGATCTTCTCGTAGCGGAAGGTCGGTCCACTGCCAAGGCGTTCGTGGTGCGTAACGCCGTATATTTGTTCTTCTTGCTCCGTGAGCTCGCGCCGTACAGGGGGTGGGGCGCCCTTCTTCTTGCTCGCGGTGCTGGGAGGGGGTGGCTCCACGGGTGTGGCCGGGGTTCCAGCTGTGGAGTCCCTTTGGCTCGGAGCTGTTGCTGCGATGCTTTCCCGGCGATTAGGGGGTGCTGTCTCGGACACTGCACTTCCTGGAACAACCGCGGTGCTGGGGCTGACGCCTTCCCCTGGACCCATAATGCTCTTGCGCTTCTTAGACTTGTCAACGTTCATGAGGTTCTGCAAGAGCGCCTGGAGACCAGCTGAGCTCTTAAAGTTATTAATATCCGAGTCGGTGGCCGGGTAGTCGAGGCGGTTGTATAGCTCTCGGCGTTGCTCGTTGAAAGTCTCGGTGCGCATCACTATCCGCCTGATCTCCGCCAGCAACGACTCCTCCTCGCGAGCCTCGTCCTTGGAGCGAGCCATGGTCTCGGTGGCGAACTTCTTGCGTGCCTTTTCTGATTCAGGCTTGAACTTCTGCATGATCTCATACAGGTCGAATTCGGGGGTCGTCATATACTGGGCTGGCTTTTGGACTGCCATCATCTTCGAGGCAACTTCATAGTACCGGGCTTTCAGGTCTTCCATTGTTCGAGGGTTGGGCGCGGACACGACGGCAGTGCTGTCGCCGTTGACGAAGGTCCCCTCGGGGTGTTTGGGTGAGTATTCGTACCGGTCCCAGATTATCGTCCACCGCAGATCAAAGTCTTTTACCAGAGACAGCAGGTAGTCGGTTTCCTCCTTTGTCCAGTCGTCGCTCTGCAGGTTAGAGTAGTATTGATCATCGCTGTACTGGGGGACCGCAACGTGGACGTTGTATTTCGCAAACGAGGAGTCCTCGGGCCTCTCAAAATCGCTCTCGCCGTTTGCCGTATTCTCTGTCGGCATCGTCTCTCCATCCTCCATATGATCATGCGGGGGCCCATCGTCCGTCTTCCGTCTCCAATGCCGGAGAACAAGGGCACCGTCGTCGTCCCGGGCCGAGTTTGTGAAGGGCTTGAGTCCCCATCTCGCAGCTGGTTTGCGGCTGGCGAAGCGGCGCTTCTTGAATATGGAGACGGCAGGAACGATGGCGATAGGGTTGTCGCCGCCGAGATTCTGCACCTCCCGTGCCAGTCCTTTTAGATTCGGCCGCTGGACACTAAGCTTTTGCTTCTTGCTTGATCGGGGTCCGGCTGAGTTATCTGAAGGGAGGTTGAGAACATCGCGCAAATCGTGGGATGTCATGTTGGGCGGCGGCGGTTTGGTTGATCGTGGCTAGCATCCGCGTCCCGGATTGCGATTGCGAAGTTGAGGGAGATGGACGGGTGTATTGGCGGATCGCAAGTGCTGACGGCTGCCAACCCGCCAAAAAGTTCACTGTCCGGTGCCAGGGATTGACAGAGTCGCTAGGTATCCTTCAGTATTCCCGACACTGGCTAGCCCAACCCAATCAACTGAAGGCTAGGCCGTAGGCCCGAGCTCCCGCCTGTCTGCTCGGCGCTGCTCACAGCTTTCCCACCACCTGGAAGAAAGTACCTGTCCACGTGATCCGCTCTCTGGCCCCCCTGTCCTGAATTTCGTGAATTGAACGTGGCAGCTTTGGAGCTTGGCCTGGGCCCGCGTGCTGAGAGTTGGTCTGGCAGTACCCGTCAAAGCAGGGACTCCATAACCCCAGGTCCATAATAACCCGTCCGATACAGCGACATCGACAGCAGCAAGCGACAGCGAACAGCAATACATCGTGTCGCCCAATTCCTCGACGCACCTCTATTGTCGTCGCCAAACCAAAAGAAGAAGAAGAATAAGAAGAAGAAAACTATGAGAGCCTTCCTGCCCCTGCTCCTCCTGGGCACCGTCGCCCAGGCCCTCTACTTCTACATCGACGGCACCACGCCCAAGTGCTTCTTCGAGGAGCTCCCCAAGGACACACTGGTGGTGGGCCACTACACGGCCGAGGAATGGGACGACCAGCGGCAAGCGTGGTGGAAGCACGACGGCATCAGTATCTACATCTCGGTCGATGAGGTCTTCGACAACGAGCACCGCGTCGTCTCCCAGAAGGGCGGCTCCGGCGGCAAGTTCACCTTCACGGCCGCCGAGATGGGCGATCACAAGATCTGCTTCACGCCCTCGTCTAACAGCGGGCGCAACAACTGGCTGTCGGTGTCGTCCCCCAACGGCGGCATCCGCCTGACGCTGGACATGGCCATCGGCGAGTCGAGCGCCATCGAGAGCTCCGACAAGGACAAGCTCAACGACCTCACCTCGCGCGTCAAGGATCTGAATGCCCGTCTGAATGACATCAAGAGGGAGCAGGTCTTCCAGAGAGTGAGCTAGCCGTCACCCCCCCCCCCCCCCCCCCCCCCTCCCAAGCCAAAAATGGCAATGCGTTTCACATGATTCATGACAACTAACCGCATTCCACCCTTCCCTCCAGGAACGTGAGGCCGAGTTCCGCGACCAGTCCGAGAGCACAAACGGCCGCGTGGTGCGATGGATCCTGATCCAGCTGACCGTATTGGGCATAACCTGTGCCTGGCAACTATCCCATCTGCGCTCCTTCTTCATCAAGCAAAAGCTCACGTAGAGACCATCCACCGTATCAATAGAAGGCAGGCAAGGCAAGAAAAGGCAAAGCAAGGCTAGCAAGCTGGCTGGCCTGGAAGAGAGCAGAGGAGATGGGCGTGGCAGTCCCCCGTTGCAAAGAGGGGAAGGGAAACACGAAGAGCAAGAGAAGTGGGGCGAATGTGAGGGCGCGTTTAAAGAAAACCAATGACCTGGTTATGACCATCGGGGGTGTTGTCGATATCGGATTTCTTGTTGCTTGGCTGGGGCGATTGGAGTTGAAACTTTGCGAGACAACGTAACAAGCAAGTAGGGGTTTTGTAGTCTATCCTCGGAGGAAATGTAATGATATACAAACGTGTGCTCTCTACCTTGGTAATTCCTGTCGGCTATACGGAGTAAATAAAGCACCTTCACCTGGCTTCCTAAGGTGGGATGACGCTGCTTGCTTCACCAGAAGGAACTTAACAAAACCTTAGCATGTCTTAACGCCTAACACGAAACTACACAGCAACCTTTTCTGGTCAATTTCCGCCATCTTCTACCCTACCTAAGTTGGGTTGGTAGTATCCATGCAAAGGTCAGGCTTACTGCACCACCTATATCCCAACGCTCATAACACGGGTGAGGCTGCTGTAGTCTAGATAGTGGCTTCAAGAGGCAGCCGATAGTTTAGCAGAACCCAGCGGGTGCTAACTTATGCGTAGGTGGTATTGGGTTCCACGCCCTTTGGGAGGTAATGTGTTCAACCCTACCAAGGTCGGGGCCCTACATTATATTCTGCCATTTTCTCAGCTGAGCCGGGTCGTTGGGGTTAGGGGGATGCAACCAGATCATATGTAATCGGACAGAAAAGCTATGGAATCTCATATCTCATTTGTGTATCTATCTATATATTGATTGACCTTTTCGTGACCAACTGAGCCGGACCAGACAGATTGCGGTGAGGCCGTCTTCTCCTTCTCTTTACCCCTGCGTTCCAACACCCGCTCACCATTTCTTATATATCCTAGATCAGGTAGTAAAACGGGTAGCAGAGCCTCGCCCAGCCCAGTCGGTCTGGGCTGGTTCACCGCTTGATTAACCATGAGCCAGTAAGAGGACGAATGGTAGCAGACTCCTGCTCGGTCGGCCCTTTTCTTCCACGCACCCCCCGCGCGCAGAAACGACAACCACACACGGGCTCCCTCTCCTCGTTCTCAGTCACGATCAACTCAGCTCAACTCAACTCAACTCAACTCAACCCAGACTGATATTTATCCGCTTCAACCGCTTAGCTCTGCGGCACGCACGCACGCTCATCCACCATCAGCTCCTCCTCTTTCCTCCTCGGCCCCCTTTCTTGATAAAGAACACGCCATAAGGGCACAATCTTCCAGACATATTATAAACACTTGAAAAAGTTGGAGGAAAAACAACAAACAAAAGAAACACTAGACAAAGGAAACATGTCGACCTCTTGTCGAGACGAAATCAAGACAGGCAAGACAAAGGCACCAACAATGCAAGCCATCCTTCCATCCTTTGCCGACAACGCCTAACTGCGCAAGAACAAAACCACAGGAGAGCCATGGGTGCCAGCCACCCGAACAAGAACCGCGTCTTGCTCCAGACACATCGCCTTGTTCAGGTAGTGGGTGGCCAGGCGCGTTGCCTGGATGGGGATTCAGTCATCATTCCGTACAAAGAGAAAGAAGAAAAGCAAAAATTCATTTGGTTTTCCCCATCCAGCCCAGCCAGTCAAGGTAACCCATGCCTGTTACAATGCCCCTTCTTTTTTCCCCGTATGCTGAGATGACGGATGCTGATTAATTAGAGAGATATGTGGTAAGAGCGCTCAGACGGGACCATGTTCTCCTTCCCCACCTCCTGTTCTACCCAGCCCCCAGCCCCCAGTCTAGATACTAAGGAGGTCCCAGGTCCCGTCAGGTTGCTGACACCTCTAGCAGAGCCGAGGCCAAGAAAGAGAAAAGGGAACGCGATGGAATTCGGGTTGTCGTGATCGTAATGATGTCCCTGGTGGCGCTAAGTGCGTGCGCAAGCCGCTACGGAAACAGGGCATCCTTTATGCCCTATGCAGAAAGTAAAACTCGATCTACTGGCAAATCATACGGGACTCGTCTCTCTCGACAAGTCCCTTTATGAGATTGGCGGCATCCGTCCGCCTTCTTGCTCTGGGCAATCGGCAGCAGGCAAAGCACTACCCCATAGCAATAGCGGCCCACTCCAACTCATGGCAGTTTGACTGCAAGAGCATCCACGTCTAGCCGCAGCACAGCGTCTTCATGAACTTTTGGAACCCGGTTGGTTGGGGTTGAGCATTAGTCTGTGGCGGAGTCTGGCTGTTCATGGCGGCCGGGTGCGTCATCGGCCTTTGTGGCAAGTTCTGAGTGCTGTTCTGGAACTGGGCTTGGGTTGATCCCGTGGGCGTTGGTGCCGCCGCCATGTAACCCCCGGGCCTCGGCGCTCCCAATGCGGGGACGCTTGGCCGACCTTGTTTGGCCTGCCTGTTCGGTGGCGTCGGGGGTTGCGCGGCGTTTAAACGAGCCATCGTGAGTTGCTGGGCTCGGGGGTCGTTTGAGGCGAGGTGTGTCGTGGGGCCCCGCGAGTTGCCGTGAATTTCCATGGCTGACGCCCCCGGTCTGGCGTTTGGGTTGTGCAGAGCGGCGGTTCGGTCCCAGTCCCCCTTCTTGTCAGGCTTGCCAACCTTCATCCAGTCGTACTCGCCATCCTCCACGCCACCGGCATCCTTCAAGGCCTGGGTGAAGAGCTCGCGCAGATAATCGTAGTCGGGAGTGTCCTCGAACCCAAGGTTGCGGACATAGGTGAGATACTGGACAAACTGATCGGGGAAGCCCTCGCACAGCTCCTTGATGGCAGTGGTCTGCTTCTTCTCGCCGATTTTCTCATACTTCTGCTTGTTAGTAGCAGCCTTGAGACCCTGCCAGGGCAGACCACCCCTAAGGAAGTACATGAAGACATGGCCGAGAGCCTCGAGATCATCTCGCCTCGACTGTTCCCTACCGAGATGAGTGTTGATGCTCATATACCGGGCCGTGCCTGAAAGGGATTTGCGCTCGCGATAGGGGATATGCTGCTTGGTCTTGGGATCGCGATACTGTTTTGCCATGCCGAAATCGACAACGTGAATGACATTGGCAGTCTTTGTACCAGGCCGACCAATCAAGAAGTTGTCGGGCTTGATATCTCGATATATCAGGTTCTTCTCGTGGATCGTCTGAACCCTTGACAGCTGGAAGATTGTTAGCAACAGGGCATGGGAAGACCGAGGCGGTAAGGAAGCACGAACCATTTGCTTTGCCACCATGACGACGGTCTTGAGAGTAAACCTCCGGTTGCAGTGGTCGAAGAGATCTTCCAAAGAAGGACCGAGCAAGTCGATGACCAGAATGTTGTGCAGGCCTTCTTGGCCGAAGTAGTACACATTAGGAATGCCGGCTGGAAAGGAAAAGAAAAAAGTTAGCTAGAGCAACTGGTGTATATCCAGGCACGACGGTTCGACTCACGGCACCCGACGAGGATCTTGTATGTCCGGTACTCATCGCGAAGCTGAGGAGCATCACTCTTTCTTGGTTCCTGGATATCGAGGGCATGTCAGAGGTTGCCACAAAAACGGGGCTCGACAGGGCGGCTAGCGAGGAGCACGTACGAATTTGATGGCGACCTGTTGGTTGTTGAGCAGGTTGGTTCCCTCGAAGATGACGCCGAAAGAGCCCTCTCCAATCTTCTTTCCCACTCGGTAGTGCACGCCCACGACGTTGGACGACGACGACGCCATTTTGACGGGCTAGGCGGCCCTCGGTAGCGGCGACAGAACGAAGCTGCGTGGGAAGCTCGCAGGAAGACGGGCCGATGAAGGGCGCGGCTCCGGGAATTGATCGACGGGGTCACGTTCTGATGTCTGTCTGCAATTGAATCCAGCGGTCAGTGGGGTTTCGAAAAGATGCTTCCATCGGTTGCAGTTCAAATGAATGACATCAATTATCGATAATGGCGCGAGAAGGGGGACCCGGATGCCGAGTCGGTGTGGCCGTTGTTGTTGTTTTTGTTGCGGTGGGATTGAGTGTCGCGGCCAGGAGAGGAAACACTTCAGATTGGTGTGATGATGGTGGTGGTTGGTGGTTGGTGGTCGGGGCAGACGTTGGCGAGGTACGGGCTGAGGCTAGGGGGGAAAGAGAGAGTGTACAGGTACGGATTACGGCCGGAGAAACAGCCATGGCGGTGGACACACGAGCCAACTCACCCAAGGTTTAGGAAAAGGACGCCGACGCTTTTTCTTGGCACAGGACGGGTACCTGGGCAGGTTCACGATCCGCAGCGATATCGACGTCAATCAGGGCGAACGCGACTGCTGGATTGAGGCGAGCTCCCGGGGACCTCTGGTAATGCGAGGTAGGCGGGAGATGACGGCGTCGTGATTACTCGGACGCGGAGGTGAGGGAAGGCAGATCAGGGGGGTATGGTATGTAGCTTGCAGCTGGGCTGAATGGCTGATTGAATGGGAAACAGAGACGGCCGGGAAACAATCAAGCGGTGGGTCGGATTGAGAACGCCGGATGGCGGTTCTGATAGCGCATCTAATCGCCCGCCCCAAATGACCTGGTCGTCTGCAGCCTTTGCGAAGGCACACAGATCTCGACGGATGGGCGAGAGAGGAGCGCGGAGGTCGATTGCGAGGATGAGGAGGACAGAAGGAAAGGAGAGATCGAAAGGAGGCGGAAGGAAGCCCAGAAGGCAGAAGGCGTGGAGGATGGAAGCTGGGGCTGGGGCTGGGCATGGGCATGGGACAAGGGCCGCAGCGGATGGACGGTGGGATGGTGGATGGTAGGATGGACTCATGGACTCAAAACAGCATGCAAGACAGGGAGGATCAGGTGCACGCACGACCTACTGGAAGGTACCTAGGCAGGTAGCGGTCTAGTTCTAGGGTGAGGACCACGCCGGACCGCCCAGAGCGGGCAACAGGACCTGGAGGGTTAGGTACCTGAGCCTGAGCCTCCACTGGGCCTGGTTGAGAACACGGGCAGGCAGCGAACATGGACAGCGGATGGGCAGCCCAGGCAGGCACGCAGGGCAGGGCGGTGGCCCGCAGCTGCACAGGTACAGGATACGCACAATCGTGTGAATAGATACATGTACCTGCGCATTCGCCAGATGAGAACCTCGTAAAAAGAATAATCCAATTAACAGGGCCCCGGGCTTTGCAATGACTGCGCAGTGCACGCATTCCCAGGCACGCCAGGCTATGCCAAATGAGGACGAGCAGCGGCGCGACGAAATCAGCAAGGCACTTGCTTTTTGAGTTTACCTGAAGAAGTGACTTGGGCCGTTTGGACTTTGGACCCGCAGGGAGCAGGAAGGAGCGACCAGTCTCGGTGAGGCACCTACGGGCTACGGGATACCTGAGGGGCTATCCACTCTCGAGCGAGCCACTGGAGCAATCCGATTTTCTTTGGACTCGAGATTTTGCTGAGTTGGTGTTGAACGTCTCATCGCCTCAGCCCGGCGAACAACAAATACAAATCCCGAGGCTGAGCACCACCTTTCCTGACCTCAGGGATCCGTTCAAGTGCAGATGCAAATGCACGACTCCCCCACCGCCCCTGTTTTCTCTCCCCAATGGAAGTCGCAGTCCCAACACTCCAGACGTGGCCTGCCGCTGGGATTGACACATCGAGAACGGCTGGCATGCACGCCCGGCAGGCGGGGACAGGACCGGAGATGCCCTGGACGGCCTGGGGTGCTGGGCCGGGCAAAGAATAACGACATCCATCGCAAAAACACTGGTCGCCAACGGTGTCGACACTACGGATGTGCTACGGCACCTAGGGCACCTAATAAGCTCGCAGCACCTCCGGGTTAACGCCTGTTCCTTGTCCCCCTGGCCCTGATGCTCCATCTTTGTCCCTGTCCCTGTCAGAACAGTTTCTCACCTGTAATCTGGGGTCAATTGGGACTCGAATGCAGCCAGCAAAGTTCTCTCTTTTTCTTCCTGCCCGGCTTCCCGTTTCAGATGGAGCAACATTCAGGCATGTGTTTTTTGGGAGTTACGGGGCAATAAGGTAAGGCACTTAGGTACCTGAGTTTGTGCGATACCAGTCGTCAATGGATCTGATCTGCCCTTCGCCACCCCAGCCCGGGATGGAAACCTGGACAAACATCAGGTTGTGGCTTGGCAAAGCCCGAGGCGGGAGGCGGTCGATCACAACCTAAGCATCTTTGTCCAATTCCCGCGACCGCACAACGCTCTTGTTCTTCCCGTACAAGGAATGATTAATAACCACCAAAGACCATCTGCCAGCGCGATGTGCAGTGCAGTGCAGTGCAGTTTGCAGTGCAATGCAGGTCGTATCATTGACCCCCGATATACGAGAGAGCAAACGAATACCTACATACTTCGACACCTCAATCGCCACGCATTGAAGGCCAAGATTAACATCAATGCTTCCCTTCCCGGGCGCCCTGTCGTCTCAGAGCGCAACCCCTGCATGGATCACAGAAGGAGGATGCCAACCAGCATGCCCAGCAGCCACCTCCGCAAATCAGCTTCCTGTTCAAGCTCCCAGAATACCACCACTCCAGCAAGTGCAACTGCCTGCTGCAGCGCCAGCTCACTCACCCACTCACCTCATCGGCCCAGCCGCAGCTACCTGCCCGACCAATTGAGACGCGGGTAGCCGCCTCCGAACACAAGCAGTGAGAGGGCGGCTACAATCGCGCTTTTTCTTTCTGCATATACATACGTACATACAGGCCGTGCCGTATTTGCCTAAGGGCCGCTCTCGCTGGGCGTTGGTCTCTGTCTGCCCGCGTTTGGTCCGGACTCGTTGACCGCTCGGGTCAACAGGTTCTACTGTGTACACTACACACCTATGCACAAGCAACGACCATTGTTCCAAAGCATCAAAGGTTAATAGGTGGAGCTGCTTTGAACTCACCTCGCCCGCAGAATTGAGGGTGGGAGACATGGAGACAGAGGACGATCGAGACCTCGAGGTTGCCTTGTGCACCCGCCCCCCGTCCCTCGATCGGTCACAGTTCGGTGCTCCGGCCGTCGGCTGTCGGCTGTCGGCTGTCGGCTGTCGGCTGTCGGTGCCCCTTTTGGCTGCTCCCAAGAGGTGAGCCAAGCCATGAGTGAAAAGGTCTCAAACTTCCACCTCAGCTTTTGACAAACAAGACGTGCAAGAATTTTTTTTTCTTCTTGTTCTTCTTTCCCTGCATTGTTTCGCCACCTCATGACTGTTTTTGGAGGCAAAGCTCATCCTGCTTTGCCCCAATCAATCAACGAATGACCAACGCCCCCCGAGGCTTTGCCATCGGCATAGGGATATTCCTCTGCCTCCCGCAACGGCCAGTCCGGGTGAGCCTCTGTGCCTCGGGGGGGAAGAGAGAATCAGTTCATCTCAACCCTAGGCTGGGAGAAACCAATCCCCGAGTCCGTACGCCAAAACCATCAAAGCCGACGACCTGCGTACCTAGGTATGTTATTTGTTCGGCAGCCGGCCGGTTTAAGGTTGGTAATCTTCCGTCGACTCCATGCTCAATCTCGGACTCGACAGGACTTGGCTTTTCTAGGTGCTTTACAGTCTGCAGTCTGCGCGCCGTGTAACAGCAGCCGTTCAATGATGGACAGTTCTTTTTTTCGCAGACACGGGGCAGACAGCCAGTCAGTCTTTCTTGATTTTCCCCATGGTAGCTTCGACGTGTATGATTGCATGATGTTGTGCAACCATCTGGATGGATGGGTGGGCGTTCGAGCGATTTGATTGAACCCCCAAATTAGGATATCGTGAATTATGTGATACGTCAAACCAAGAAAGAGATTCTTGTTGCATCATTTCCCCCAACGTTTCGTCTGCTAAAGTGATGGGATGATTGTACCCCAAGACAAACGACACGTCCACGTTTGCATTGCCCGTCTCTTACAAGCTCCGGTCTTCCAGAACGTCCAACTAGATCAAGCAACTAACTCGACTCATCCTCATCAACACAAGTCAACCAACACATGCTGTTGTTGTTGTTTTTCAATATCGTGCCCCCCCTTTTTTCGTCGTGATATATTCATGAAGCCGCCCCTTGCCACCACCAACCAAGGGGTGAAAAGAGAAACCCGTTTTGACCACAAAGTATTTGTACACAACTCAGCAAGAGCAGGAGCAACAAGAGAAAGAGCAAAAGGCAGAAGAAAAAAGCAAACGCAGATACCCTTTTGCATGCCCTCAATCCAACGCCGTCATTCCGAACAAAGAAGAACAAGAAGGAAAAAGAAAAACCCCGTATCAGCAACGAAAGAATCCTCCCTTTTTTATGCGACTTGCGCGCAGCCAACCAGCTGGCGAGGTCGACACCCGACCTGATGACCCCTTTCCTCTTCCTTGCTGTCGAGTTTCTCGACTGCTTCATCCACTCCGACACCAAGCACAAGGCAACATGAACCGCTCCTCAATCAAACCCCAAACAAATTAACCCTGCCTGCCTCTGTCCGCTCAAAGCTCGCCTTGACATTCCCATTGCCAAAGAGTCCGCGGCTCTCTTCCGCCTCGTCAGGCATCTGAGAGGAGGCCTTCTCCTTGGTCAGGCGATGGTAGGCACTCTCGACCGTGTTCTCGGCGCATTGGCGTGTGGTCTGATACCACTTCTCCAGCTGGTGCTTCTCAATGTACGTCCGTAGCTTGCTGTCCTCCCACTTCATGGCTTCGAGCAACTTGTTCTTGAAGCCATCATCCATGTTATCAAACCGGCGGTCAAGTGAATCAACAAAGACCCCCAGCGCCTCCGAGGGCTTGACGTAGGGGCGGAACGACTCGTCTCCATGTTCTGTAAATAGAGCAGCACGATTAGTCTAGGCTCTCACAAGGATAGTCAGGCGAGTGGAGGTAGGGGAACTTACCTTCATCAATAATTGCAAACAAGGTGCGGTACGTTGTTGTTTCGCCAACCACGGCAAGCTGATCCAAATCGTTCTTCTCATTGGTCTCATTGACTTGCTTCCAGTCGTCGCGAATCAAGCACCGCCTCCAGATCAGACGCTCTGCATTGGTGCGTTCGTCGCCCTTCAAGCCATATTTGGCCACCTTGAGCGCCAGGTAGAACTGGTCGCCAATGATGTCGAAGTGTCCCGGATGAAGATAGATGAGCGTGAGGAGGTCAATCAAGGTGAGTGGTTGGAGCGCCTCGTGCTTCACCAGACGCCCCATGGCATCCTCAAAGAGCTGCACAAGCGCCTTGTGCTTCTTCAAGATCAGGCGGCCATGTTCCTTAACAGCCAGCTCCAGCTCAGCTGATTCGTCAACAGCATCTTGGATGGTTGGCAGAATCATGCTGTACAGTGAGTCCTGTATCTTGATGATGCTCAGCTCCTTGTCGATTTTGATGAGGTTGGCATCGTTCTTGGCTTCTCTATCGGACTGGGTACCATTGCTGTGCACGGATGGCGCCGGTTCATCGGCCAGCAGGGCAAGTTTTCCCAGGCTCAGCTCGATCTTCTTGTTCCAGACCTGCTGTTCGCGGGTGAGCCCAAGGTTGAGTAGAGTATCCGAGGCATGATCGATGTCCTTCTCCCTCTCGACGTCGTTGATCCACGAAATCTTGGCGAGCTCCGGCTTGGCGCGCAGGAAATCCGTCGCAAAGCCTCTGATGTCATAGGGGAAATCCAGGACAGCCTGAACTCCGCTGCTCTCAAGCAGAGCCTCGTATGCGCAAAAGGCAAACTTCTGCTTGTACTTATCAAAGAGCGTACCCATCCGCCGCTTCTTGGCGTCCACCACCTGCAATTCTTCCTTCGCTTGGCTGCTCGTGGTGCCGCGGGATGCTGCAGCGGCTTCCAAGGTCAGAATCTGCTGTACCATGACATCCGCAAGCGAGTCGAACGCTTCATGTTTTGTTGCCAGCTCGATGGCTTCGTCCCACAGGTCGTAGTCCTTGAGCTTCAGGATTTTCTCGTATTTGTCGCGCTGGAAAGTGTCGTTGTACGTCTTGGCCATTTGCTGGACTTGAGGGTCGTCGCTCTTCTTGGCCCAGCCAGAATACTCAACCAAAGCTACAAAGTATCGCTGGGTCAGGTCGGGTAAGAGTTCCCGAATGCTCTCCAGAAGCTTCCTATCAACCGGTGGGTTATCAGGAGATTGCATGTAGTATGTGTCAAGCCATTGATACGTAAACTCGATGAGCCGCTTCAGGTTGTTCGTAATGAAGTGGGTCGCCGTCCAAGGCTCGGCGATACCGAGACCGCTGGCAGGTTTCCGAGAGTCAACTCCATACAGCAGCTCGTTGGCGCGTCGGTAGTGGTGCGCCTCGCGTATAGCCCCGTTGTTTATCGTGACAGCCTCCCAGAGAAGGCGGTTGATACCCGCCTCGTCTGTCAGGCGCTCCGTCCAGGCATACTTGATAATCTGATATCCCCAAGCGACAAAGATATCCAGCCTCCACACGTCGTTGATGAACCAGTGTCTGACCGGATCCACCTCACCAATGGTAGGATTGGGCTCCGTCTTCTGGTGCTCGTTGATGTATACCGCCGTTTCGGAGATCAGGTTCTTCTTATCTCCCTTTGGACGTTGCGCGAGAAATTCTTCGTTCTTCTGCCAGATCCACGTGGCCACGGTCATCTTCTCGGCATCGTATAGCAAGGTCCACCGGTCACGGGTCTCCAACTCGAGGTGGTCCAGCGCATTGAGATGAGAGATCAGCCTCTCCAGATATGTGACCCGAGTTCTCATGTTGTTTTCAAGAGAAGCCGGAAGATTCACGATGAAGGGGGTCTTGGAGCTCACGATCTCGTGGCTAAGCTCGATAGCCGCGTTTCCGATTTCCTGGCTTGAAAAGGGCAGTTTTCGCCTGCCTTGGAAAACAAGGGGGTTGTCGTCCTTGACCCCGAAGAACACGGCCTGCTCAAGCTTGCTTTTCGCGGTAACCTCGGGCGGCTTGTCGCTGGCAAACCGGTCGACATCGTTGATGGCGACCCTGACCGTTCCGACTCCTTGTACCAATAGCACAGCGGCGGGGTTCTTGGTCTTGTGTCGATGAGCACGGAGCTCGTCTTGCGTATAACCGGTGCCGAAGGGCTCTTCGATGCCAGAGCCGACGATCTGCACTCTATCGTCGTCCTGGAAGTCTATCACGTCCTCGAATGTGGAAGGTACTATGTGGCTATCCTCCTGTAGCTGCGCTTCTGGGGAGTCTGGGAGGGCGGCCAGGGAGGCAATGACTACAGCCCGATCAAAGACGACAAAAGCGACCAGTGCCGGGCGGGGGAGGTAGAAGCGCGGCTTCTGAGGAGCAGACGCCCGAACAGGGCTAGTGTAGGAGTTCAATGGCCGAACCGTGGCAACTCTAAAGCCTTGGGGGGAAAGAACTACCTCGACAATCGAATACCGGGACTGACGTTTGCTAGAAAAAGATGCAAGAAGTAGGAGATGCTGGAGTGAGTCGTCTTCGTGTGATAGAGCCTCGCAAAGTCGATTCGAGTCCACGTATTTCTTTTCCAGGCCCCGAGGAACAAAGGCAAAGTCGAGCACCTCAAACAAGTCCTGTGGCAGGCTGCCGGCTGCCGGATCTGCTTGCTGTATTGCCGCGACAAGCTCGTCTCGAACATCGACTTCGGCGAGGAATTCATGGTGGCCACCTCGGTGTACCTTCCACGAGTGCAGCTTTCCCTTAGTTGTAGCTGCGACCATTACGCGCTCTCCGACCTTTGTGCCGTAGCTAGCCCGTACGGCGGCAATGTCGCCACGGAGAGAAGAGGCGCTGAGAGCGTGGCGGATGCTGCCCAGAAACCCTCCCGAGTGACTGCTCGGACCATTGCGAAGGAACTGCACGGCAATGCCAGGCCGGCCATGGCCATCCCGGACGTTCATGTATGCAAGCCGTCCGCTGCTGAAGACGAGAACGAAGCCGGCGGACTCGGCGTTCACGATCTGAACGACATGTTCGCCGGAGAACATGCCCGATATCGAATCCTCCACACCAGTCCGTTGCTGGCGGATGAAGTCGAGGGTCGCAGCGCTGGAGATGGACTCCCAGTAGGCGATCTTGCCACTGACGGGCATCACGATCACCAGCCCCGGCTCTTCCGAGGAGGCTGATGGCGTGACCAGACACCCGAGAGGCAAGGGGTCGGTGGCATGCTTGGAGGGATACGGCAGGGCGAAGGTGAAGGTCTCGGGGGATGGTGAGGTCGAGGTATAGGGCCAGACGAAGGCGTGTGTGTGGGTAAGATTCAAGGCATAGCCATTCACAGAATACACGGCGCCGTGCTGCTGGTCTTGGGAGACGTTAGGGAACTCTGGGTCGCGGAGTGATCGGGCAGGGGTGTGTGAGGATGGGACGATTCTTACTTTGCGCGTCTGCCCGGAGCCTATCTGGCAGAGCTGGCAATTTGCTCACGGTATATGCGTTATTCGATGTCTGCAGTCGACAGTCAGCAACAAGCCCAGCGCGCTGTATGGATTAGAAACGGGGAGGGGGATGGGCGGGCAAAACTTACCAATACTATACTTCCGTCACCCTTGCTTGCCCTCTCGCCGGCCTTTGGCTTTTTTGCGCGAACACTGAGCTCCCTCCGGGGCGCGCCGACGTTCTCGATTCCGTCGCGCTTGATGCCGAGTAGGTCCACCTTATCAGACTTGACCTCGAACATCTCGGGGGGCGCATCGGGATTCAAGAAGGTGTTTTCAGACAGGGGCAGGCGTTGGCGCTTGGCCTTTGGCTGCTGGATTGAGGCATCGGAGCTGAGCGGTCTCTGCCGACGGCGATTGCTCCTCGTGCCCTTGGAGGGACCCTCGTGCAGGGCGGGGGAGAACATTTTTCTTTACTGATCGGTTTTCGCAGTCGCTACGGTCGGTCAGTGAGGAGAATTGCGGCAGTCGCAATTGGTGATGGCGTCGGCGGGTTGTCGGTGTCGGGTGGGCGAGCGACAAGTTGAGGGCGCAATGACGCGACAATAGAGCGGGCCGGGGGTGTGGACAGAAATGTGCTAATGTATCTCCCGGTGAGATGCTGATGGAGATGGAAGTCGAGGCCTAGAAGTCTAGGTTGGGGAGGAGGACGGGAGGGCCGGTTGGGTTGAGCAGCGTGAAGTGCAAGCGGAGGAATCCAGGTCCAAATTCACGGCGACACGCACAACGACCGGGACCTGTTGCAGTTGTTGCTGGCTAGAGGTAGCTGCAGGATGGATGGCCTTGCTTTGCTTGGCAGACAGAACCTAAAAAGCAGGACAAGGTGACGAAGCCGTCGTTAATTGGCCCTTGTTGACTTTGGGCAGAAAATCCAGCGGTGCTACTGGCCAGTGCTGGTCCGCCATGGAGCCCAGCTGTGCCAGCCTGCGCCCGCGGAGCCATTCAGCGACGCCCACGCCCACGCGCTAGCAAACAGTTCCCGATTGAGATCGAATCGCGCCCCCCACATTTGAGGCCCACATTTCACCACGAGGCACGCAGTCGCAGGCCAGGTCAAGCAAAGCAGCGCTGGGAACCAATCAAGCCTGGCAGTCCGCAAGGCCAGGGCAAGCAGGCCAGGAAAGGCGCGCGAGGTAAGGCAATCCACCACAATTCACAAACCTAGGTACCTGCCTAGACAGCTAGGGGAGCACATAGACTTCTTCAGTCTAAATTCTATTGTTTTTTTTTGTTCCATCCATGTATTACACTTGGGGAACCTGGTTGTAGATTCGAGACTTGGATGGCTGTTGCCGGACAATTCGGCGGATTATTTCAACACAAAGCATGGGTGACATCATAGCGCCTGGAGCCTCAAATGCCACACTAGAATCGACTACCTAAGTCCAACGCCCGCCCTCTCGCCAACGTCGACTCTTCACGCGCACCAGAGAACAACGGCCGGCCAAAATGTCGAAGATATCTTCTTGTCTCATCTTCCGTGGGCCACGAATAGCGCCGTGAACAATTATCTTGCACACATTGTTTCTTTTTTTTCGCATCGCCATCCGGTTCATTCATAAATGTTTCAACGACCACCATGAGTCGGATCGTGACCTCGGTCGCCATCACCGACCCTCTCGTCCAGTACAACTCGCTGGTCGCCACGGGCCTATGCAGTCCCGATGTATCGCAGTACCGTCTCGCGCTCCATCTGCAAAAGGTTTATCTGAGGCTGAAAGACTACACCCCCGCGCAAGAATATCGCAACAGGCTTCAGCAAGTCACCCGGGCTCTTGAATCGGCAAAGACGGAGACGAGCCACGGGGCTGAGCTTGCTTCGCCCAGCCATCCTATCAGAAATAACCCTCTCTTTGCCCGTTTCTTCCAAGCAGGCGAAAAGAGGGACAGACTTGCTCTGACGAGGGTCTTGACAAGCTACCAGGCCGCCCTGCATGTCGACTCCCCCAGAGGGCTCTTTCTCTCTGGGGAGGTGGGCACGGGCAAGTCGATGCTGCTCGACCTCCTAGCTGAGGGCTTACCCACTGGCCGAAAGAAGAGATGGCATTTCAATATGTTTATGCTTCATGCCTTCTCGAAACTAGAGCATTTTCGCAAGTCGGGACCTGCGGCGAGTCAGCAGGGCGAGCAGGAATATTCGCTGCTATGGATGGCAAAGGAGATGGTGGAGGAGACTCCCATTCTTTTCCTCGACGAGTTCCAGCTGCCTGACAGGGCCGCAAGCAAGATCATGAATAATCTCTTTGTGGCTTTCTTCCAGCTGGGTGGTGTCCTCGTGGCCTCGTCCAACAGGATGCCGGAGGAGCTTGAGAAGGCGACCGGCGCACAGTACTCCCCCCCATCCACCAGAGGTTTGATGAGCCACATTCTGGGGCTTGGAAAACGCCGATTTGCTGGCGAGCTGTTCGGCCAAACAAGTGATTTTGCCGCCTTTTTGGATGTGCTAAAAGCCCGCTGTGACTTCTGGCACATGGAAGGCGCACGGGACTGGAGGAGACGAGAAACTCGGAGCAACGCCTCGCCAGATGTGATAGATGGCCCAGCCGAGTCCAGCTCCTCGTTCCAGCCCTCTATGGGAGTATTGTCGCAGAAGGAGTGCAGTCCCGTATCGCCGACAGAACTGACTAGTCAGTCGCAACAATCCAGCGCCCAAGACAGCTCACAAAGACCAGCCATGTACTTTCTCCCGTCTGATCACGAAGAAAGATGGACAATGGCTTTGCAGCGTGGTGTCGATACCATCACTCCTAGCGTGAGTGGATGGGAACCATCCGCATTGATTGTTTACGGCAGGAAAGTGATTATACCCCGGCAGCACAGCGGTCACGTGTATTGGAGCTTCTCCGAGCTCACGAGCTCGTACGGTCCGGCCGACTACATCACGCTCGCATCAAACTACCACACATTCATCATTGACGAGGTCCCCGCCCTATCGGTTGCCATGAAGAACGAGGCGCGCAGGTTTATTACTCTGCTGGATGCGCTGTACGAATCACGGTGCAAGCTTATTATTAGGGCAGCGGCCGGTCCGGACGGTCTTTTCTTCCCAGAAACAAGAGCGCGGGCAGGTTCGGCGGTGATAGGCGGAGAGCAGGCAGCGGCAACAGCCCGAAGAGGGGACGATGGCAGCGATGCGACATACTCGGAGACGATTGCCGAAGTCTTCCAAGACCAGATGTCACCGTTCCGCCCAAACATATCGAGCTATTCCAACTCACCCAACGCCAAGTATAATCCCGACCAAGACTCTGACTTTGGTCTGGCTGAGCCGAACAAAAGGATCGATTTCGGTCACACCAGCGCGTTCACGGGCGAAGACGAGCGGTTCGCGTATAAACGTGCCACGAGCCGGCTCTGGGAGCTGTGCAGCTCGCAGTGGCATTCGAGAACTGGCGACTGGTGGCAGCCTCTCCCCTGCGAGGCTCGGCATTGGGAGAGTGCTGATGTCTCGACGCCAGTCTCGGTGAACAAGACATCGGGCGCGTTGCCGAGCGATATTAGCATGGGTCCCTCGAGGGATCTCGATGAGCCGGCCGGGTTGGAGAGGTTCAGAATTGCAAGTCTTCGCAAGGGTAGCCAGTAGGCAAGGACCCCAAGGGAGGGAAGGCTTGCAATCTTGACGGGCTTTGTTCCCAGTTAGCTGTTGCACTTGGCAGGGACTGATCTCGGGGACTGGCGAACGAGATGTCTGACGTTTTTAAGTAGTAGGTTGGTCGGTCCTAACTTTGACTCTTCGTTGGCCTATATATAACGTTATAAGTGATTTATAAGTGGCTTTGGTTGAAGAAGTTGCAGTCTAGATGCCTTTTAGATTATTTTAGTTCAGGGGCAAAGTCTCGCTCATCACCTGCGGTACCTAGTGTGTGTGTGTATAAGATGATTGGTGGCCTAACTGTGGGGGAAAACCCCGACACGACGCTCCTGGCGACGGCCCTCCCGATTCGGATCGCTCCGAGCGACTACCGCATCCATCCACAATCCACAGCAGAGATACATACTTTCAATGAAGAAGAAAAGAAAGACGAAATCCGCATTGACGCGTATGACATAAGACTACACGAATATTATAGCGTGAATAAAGCCGACGACGGTGCCTTTGTGTCTTTTCGACCTGCAAGTGTTTCATCGACATCCTTACTGATTGATACCTTGCGTTGGTTTTGCTTTGCCTTGCTTAACACACACGCACATGCCGAGAGACAGTCAAAAGACGGAGAATTACCGGTTTTGCCGGGCGGGCTCATCTGGCCACCCCCCGGACGGACCGCCAATGGTTACGGCCCCTCTTTCGACCGCATAATGGGTACCTGACCTCCTAGGTAGACAATAGACATAACCTGGCTACAGTACCTTGCCTTTACCTACCCGAACCTGACCACCGGAGCCAGTCCCGCCGGAACCAACCCCTCGCCTCCCTTCGCTCTCTTTCGCTTACCCCAGCGTGCCCAGGTGGACATGTGTTTCTTCCCCGGGAGCCGACGACCCTCGCTGCTACCGTTGTGATGATGTACGTAGTATACTACCTAGTACCTACCTGACCTACGACTAGGATGCTCCACGTAATGGAGCTGGGGAACAAGAAACACCACCCCATACAGTTGTCTCCAGATCACTCCTCAGTCGCATTGAACAGACCACCTATCTGATCTCATCCCCCCTTCCCTTCCACACCATTCCGTCCCTGTGGAATGCGTCCCCCAAGCTGCCCCATCGTCAGCTCGCGGCCGGCCGTACCATGGGTGATATCAGACTAAAAAAGACTCTGCGGCGGCAGAGCAGACAGATAAGGCAGATCACCCTCGTCCTGGGGTTCTGTCTGGTGTGTTACTGCCTGCTATTCGTCTCCAAATTTCCGACGGCGACATCATTAACACCGCCCATCGACAACGACGGCGACAAAGCAGGATTACCGGGATCGAGGAGGCTTCGACTGTCCCCTAAGACTCTCAATAACCTCTCCCTGGACGAAGGGCAATGCAATGCCGCGTTTCCCGGACTCACAAAGGAGATCGACGATATCGTGGCCGCAGGGCCTTTCAAGATGAAGAACACGGGAGACTTCGGCCCTTTACAGGGCAGGATCAAAGATGGACAAGTACGTCTTTTATCGCCGAGCAGAGAAAGAAACGGGGGGGATAGAGGAGGGTTGACCCGCCGGAGCAAAACTAACGGCACGCACCACCAGATACACATACTCCATTCCCAACGCAAGACTGACCTCTCCAAGGAGATGTTAAACTCTCGCACCGCCGCCCTCCACCAACTGCACCGCGCCCTCATTACCTCGCCCACCCCGCTGCCAGACACCATCTTCGCCCTCAACTTCCAGGACCAGCCCTTCGGCACAGCTCTCACGTACAGTCGGCAGGCAGACGCTTCATATCGCCCCAAGGACCCCAACTCGCGCTTCTTCCTCATGCCGCACTTCTCCTTCTGGGCCTGGCCCCTCCCCTTCATCGGGTCTCTCCCGCGCGCCGCAGCAGCCATTACGGCCCTGGAGAGCGCCTACCTCACCCCCACCGCCTGGCAGCAGAACAAGATCCCCAAGGCCGTCTGGCGCGGCACTTCGTGGTACAACAGCGTGCACAGCCCGCGGCTGCGGCAGAAGCTGTTGGCCGCGGCAAAGGGGCAGACATGGGCAGACGTGCAGGCGCTCGAGTGGCAGGGCGGGCACAACGCGACTAACGCGCTGCCGATCGAGGACTTCTGCAAATACAAATACGTGGTGCACACTGAGGGCGTGACGTACAGCGGGCGGTTCCAGTTCTTGCAGATGTGTGCCAGTGTTGTGCTCACACCGCCGATCCAATGGATGCAGCACACGACGCATCTGGTCCGGCCTCTTTTCTCGAGTAGTCTGGACCTGGGATCGGGACTGCATGTCGACAAGGTGCGGCAGAGTAGCGGTGCTAGTAGCGCGAGGACGCACGCCAAGGCCAAGAAGACGGCAGGGAGCGGGTCTGCTTCTTCGGCTCCCGCTTCGGCACCAGCAGGACCTGGTCAGGAACGACGCGGCTGGGTGCCGAGCGAGCGGATCCGAAAGGCATGGCCCGTGCAGTACGAGCCCGAGGAGGCCAATATCGTTTTTGTCGCGCCGGACTGGTCTGATCTCGGAGACACAGTGGCGTGGCTGGAGGCGCATCCGGCCGTGGCCGAGGGCATCGCGAGACGGCAGCGCGAGCTGTTTGTCGGCGGAGGGTATTTTAGCCCGGCAGCCGAGGCGTGTTACTGGCGTGCTCTTGTGCGCGGGTGGGCGAAGATGGCCAGGGTCGACGAGGAGGACTGGGCGGGTACAGAGGGGGTGACGTTTGAGGCGTTTGCTCTGAGTAACGGTGATTGATTTGCTTGATAGCCTTGCGTTTGCGGTCGGAGTAGTACTTGTAATCTGTTGTTGTTGTTCTTCTTTGGGGAGGCCCCACCCATGAACATTTCCATCAAGCCTCAACAGGTGCCGTCTACCTCAAGGCTGTCAAGTCAGAGGTTCGTCACACCTGGGGTCCAATTCTCTCCTATTCTCCTCATGTCTTCGGCAAATCTCTTGCTAGTGATCTTCTTGCCGCCCCGGCCCACAGGCGGCGAGTGCTCGTCTGGGTCGAAAAAGGGGTTCTGCAGCAGCTTGATGTAGGCCGTCTGCATCGCCTTGAACACCTGTTGCCGAACAAGTATTTAGTTGTCAGTAGAAGCCCGAGAACAGCCTGTCTGCATGGCCTCCATTCGCAACTCACCGGCTTCATCTCGCCCTCTCGTAGCCCTACAGCTGCGGCACCGAGACGCTTCTCTCTGCTCTCGTTCACGAGACCGGCGGCAACGCTCCCGTCGATACGACGACCGCGCATGTCGACGATGACGACAAACTTGGTGCCCGTGTTGGTCTCAAAACCGTAGGCAGCCAGGCGCTCGTCGACGGCGTGCAGCAGGCCGAAGTCGCCGCTCAGGCCGAGGGCGCTGGTGGTGTTGGAGCGCGTGCGCAGCTCGAAGACGTCGAGAGTGCTGGAGAGGAGGAGCGAGAACTGAAGAGGGTTGCGCACGGGGGCGAAGCTCTTGGTGGAGGGGTCGTAGGAAGGGAAGATGGAGATGTGGAGGGGGTTGTTCTGCATGTTTGTTCCTCGGAATTAGCTGTCTGTCTGTCTGTCTGTCTGTCTGACTATCTGCGATGCTGTGGGGGATTGGACATAATTACATTCCGCCCTATCACCCCTATGCAGGCGATCGAGGGGATTGCGGTCGCCATGGCTGTATGAGCTGGACACCAAGTCGGTCGGTTGATTTGAGGTGGGTGTTGGATGGCATCGACGAGAAGCTTTGGTCGCTTTGTCGGTGCGGGTTACGGGTTCCTGATGGAAGTGACGCGCTGTCGGCCTGCTGCCCACCGCAAAGCTTACAGGGAGCAGCAGGTGCAGGGTCTAAGAAGCTTATCGCGCGCTGTTATCAAGGGTCCCCTAGCACGCAGGTACCACTCACCCAGGTTCCAGTTTCCGCAACACTAACAGCCAACAGGAAACACCAGACAGGAACCTTCCTCAGTCTAGCTCAAACCTCATTTCCTCTTGAGATTCGCGTCTCAACGCAGACAACGAACCTTGCTCAACATGCTTTGCTTGCACACCAAACGTCCCCAGTAGCGGAGACACGTCCCCGTCCTCATAATATCAAATTAAACGCCAACATGCCACCAACAAGTTGAGCGCCGACTTTGAAAGAACCCAAAGTGAACCCCGTGACTGTGCGGTCTCCTGCCAGACACGGCTGAAACCGAACCGCATACCGAGGGACTGCAGGATCGAGACGTGGTGCGAGCAGAGTTTCAACAACCATAGTGTCTTCAGAAAAAGAAAAAGAAAACCGAACCGAACCAACTGGGCCCCGTAGAGGGGTTTGATTCCTGACAGTGAAGGATGAAAGCAAGTACTCTGACGGAGCCATAGCCACACATCTGATTCCTAGGAGAAGGTTGCTCAACAAGCCGGGCGCCCGGCCACTTTTCTTCTTCCTTTTTCTCTCTCTCTCTGTTCCCGTTCTTCAATTTGTCTTTTTGAATATATTCTTCATGTATCTTGTCCAATGCCAGACGATATATCATTTATATATCCATCCATACGCGTCAAAGCTATACACAGTATGTAACTCACAAGATGGATGCTGCTCGTGAATGCCGCCGCCCATTGTAACTGTATCCCAATCGCTCATAACGCCATGTCGTTGCTTTCTATACAAAAAGTCCTCTAGCGTGTAAGGTAGCTTGCTCAAGACAAAAAGCCAACAAATCGCCGCCCTGCCTGCTTCTGCTTGCCACTCTCGCCCTCCCCTTAAATTATCCCCTGCCGCCAGCAACAGACAAGCATCTCTCCCCCTTTCTATTTTGTTATTTCAAGAGTCCCCCCTTGGGCTGCGAATATCCGGCCAGCTAGATAGACGCCCCAGCCATCGTCTGATATGCCCGTTCCTTTCCAATCAACAGACAACATCGCGCTGTAGGCGGCCGTGTCGGGTTTGCTCTACCGATCCCGCCCCAAGCGTTCCTCGTCGTCACGCACCAGCTGATACGCCGGCCGGAACGTCTTCGCATCGGCGTCGAGGGCGAGTGCAGGGTTTGGCCGAGTGTTGCTCACTCCGCCAAGCGACGAGAAGCCCTGGTCGTAGAGGCTGCAGAAGGGGATGTCGAGGCTTCGGATGAACTACAGCATTGGTATAATGTGTCAGCAACTCCCTATTCCAAATTCTCCGCGAATTCGATACAGGTAGATGAAGGCGACTTACAGCCCATATCTCGGCATAGTGCCAGTCAATGATGGGATTTATTCGCACAAACTGCGGCCAGTCCTTGTCCGTCGGGCTGAAGTGCTCCAAGAACTCGCTATGCGGATCCGTCCGCCGCGTGCCCATGAAGACGGCCTTGACCGCGATGCGGTCGCCTAGGTATGCCTCGAGGGCCGGGCGCATGGGCAGCGCGTACCGGGCCAGGTCGAGGTGGTATTCTTTCGTCGTGATGGCCACAAAGTCCTCGACTTCGGGAAACGGATCTGGGGGTGCGATGTAGATCGCCTGGAGGGGCTGTGGTGTCGATGAGCGTGTGTGGGCTTGGGGGAGAGACGTCGAGAGCGGAGCTGCCAGGTCCCGGGCCGGTGTTGAGGGTGGAATGGTGCTGGAGGCAGAGGCAGATGCAAATGCAGGGGATGATGGCGCGGGTAAGCAGGCCAGAATGAGGATCAGCAGGACCAAGCAGTCCTTTCCGCCATTGTATGCCAGAGACAGCTCTTCAGGCCTAGTGGTGTTGTGACACGTTAGCCGCGTCCCGTATGTTCGCCTCCTTATGTTCCGACACACTCACTCATATCTGCCGAGGGCCTCCTCGATCACCCCCATTGAGATGCGCGCCTGGTCCTGGGTGCACCGCAGCACCTTGTCGTCGGTCTGGTCGTCCAAGAACGCGATCACCTTGCGTCGCAGCGTGTAGCAGATCTCGGGGAGTGTGCGGGCATGGCCAGAGCAGCGGGCGACGGGCGGCGCATCGCGG
The DNA here is from genome assembly GCA_033675105.1 of Podospora appendiculata. Lineage (NCBI taxonomy): Eukaryota > Fungi > Ascomycota > Sordariomycetes > Sordariales > Podosporaceae > Podospora > Podospora appendiculata. The sequence continues at coordinate 312,925 of JAULSO010000005.1, read as the reverse complement.
GGCGCGTCTGGTGCCGAGGCTGCCGGAGCTGTGATTTCCGTGGTGGTGGTGGTGGTGGTGGTCGAAGTGCTCTTCGGGGCACCGCCGTTGATGCGGGGGCCGTCCTGGCGAGAGCGCACGTCTTGGGTCATTGTTTCGGTTTCCAACATGGCAGATGTCTCCAAGATATATGTGAGCACATGGGACGAGGGGATAGAGAAAGCGAAAGAGGGGAAAGTGCCTGAACTAGTAATAGTCGAGGTGTTCGTTCTTCTTTAGACGGAGAGAGAGTCAGCACAACCACCTACCTCACCTGGCCATGCAGTGGCTCTGTGGCCCTGTGGCGGGGGAGAGGGGCGGTACCGAGGTGGATGTCAAGGAAGCCCCTCGCTCGGAAATGGGTGGGCCGCCCTAAATTGCCCTGACCCCTCATGCCCTGCCCCTGAAACCCCACGAGGACCTGAGGTGCTTGGCTTGTTGGGGTCAGCTGCTTGAGGTGAAGTGTTTGATCACAACAACCACACTGCCGTGACTGCCTGCCTACCTGGCCAACTCCAGGTAACCACGCAGGCATCAACATGAAAGCCAGAATAATACAAACAGTTGCAGTTGACTTCACCGCCATAACCACAGGCCTATTACATACATACATGATAATGCTGCAGCTGGCCTCTGCCCCAAAACGCCCAGTCCCTACTACACAGTAACAGCCCTCGCTGAGCCCCACGTTGAATGCCAAACACGCTCGCTTGCCTTTCATGGGAATCAATCGCCAACAAAAAAACTGGAGTATCGATTGTAGATAACCCGTACTGGAACCCTCACTCCTCGTCCACCAACGTCTCCGTCTCTTGCAGTCCCCTCAGGACCTCTTCGATCTCGCTTGGATCGGTAATCGCCCAGACACCGCCGCCCTTGACAGTGTCCTTGCCTCGCATGCCCACCTCCTTTCCGACCAGGTTGCGGCCAACCTTTCCGGGTCCAATGCCTATCCAGCGCCGGACCTTTTGCTCCTGGTCGAGATATTTGATGCTGTCCCACCACCGAACCGTCTCCAGGCATTGCCTCGCAAGGAGGTCTTTCAGGTCTGCCTTGCTCTCAAAAGGCCTCGCACTGACATTGCTGATGCACGGGAGCGTGCCGGGGAACGAGACAATATCCTGGTCCTCCTTTCCTGCCACGTGGCTGGTGCCCGCCAGAATCCGCTGCATGACACCCACGGCCGGCTTCATGATGGGGCTGTGGAATGGGCTGTCGCTCTTGAGCCGCACGGCGCGTGGATCGTGGCCCAGGAACTGCCTCACGTGGGCGACGAGCGTTTTTATCCGCTCCATGTTGCCACTGAGCACGATCTGGTTCTTGCTGTTGATGTTGGCGATGAGCACCTGGTCGATGGGCGACTTGTCCTCGGCGCTCTCGGATTTGGCACCGTCACTGCTGTATCCGGTAAAGTCGTGGATGGCGCTGATGAGCGGCTGCAGGTACTCGGGCTCTGTCACTATCGCCACCATGCCGTACTCGCCGCCAAAGTCCTCCTGGGCGCACTTGGTTGCCGCCGCCATCGCCTCGGCCCGTCTTTGCACCATGGACAGGCTGTCTTGGAACTCGATGTAGCCGCCAGCCACAAGGGCAGCAAACTCGCCAAGCGAATGGCCCAGGGTGAAGTCGGCCCTCTCGGATGCCCGGAACCCAAACTCTTTCTCCAGGATGCGCAGGATCATGATGGACGTGGCCATGATGGCGGGCTGGGCGTGCACCGTCAAGTTGAGGACGCTGTTGGGCCCCTCTTTTATCACGTCGGAGAGCTTGTACCCGACGTTATGATCGATCTCTTGGAGAATCGGGGTCGCCGTGGAAGGGAAAGCCTCCAGCCAGGGCGTGAGCATCCCGACTTTCTGGACGCCTTGTCCTGTTGGCATGGGTCGTCACGTTAGCCAGAGGACAGTCCAGAAGCCTAAAAAAAAGAAGAGTGTGGACAAAGTGCCGTATTGGTGTGTCGCCGACGAACCTGGAAAGAAGATGGCCGTCTTTGGCCTGGAATACTGGGTTGAAGCATTTCGCAATTGGTACAGGGCCGCCGACGGCCTTTTGAGGCGACACCTTGCGCTCCAGGCCGTTTGGGGGTGGGGAGCTGCCGTTGCAGTCGCAGTCGCAGTCGCACGACAGGGTCCACGCAATAAAGACATGTTTGGAGCTTTTGTATGTGTTGTTGGTGTTCGCCAGTCGCCAGCCAATGCGAAGCTGCGGCGATCAGAGAGCTCGTCTCATCCGCTTTTCGACCACGGGCACGGCCAACGACGTTGGAGGGATGTAATCCGTAGATCGCGGCTCGTGGGTGGAGGGATGGATGGGCGGATGAAATGGAGGGATGCAAGCTGGTGCACGGCTTATGGATTGGTCTGGGGATGGGGCAGTGTGGGATGGGGTAGGGACGCGGGGAGGCAGGTACCGATCGTTGGGGGTCATGGGGTCCCACCCAAGGCGCTGGAGCTCCCTGCAGGATAACGGATATGCCCCACCTCCGGGCGTCGATCTCCGTGGCGGGGAGGTCTTGCGGTACCTCAGCACCTTAGCTGACCCGTAGCTGCAGTCGCAACCGAAACTCCCGAGCCGGTGGGAGCTGCCAACCAGGTTGCAACCGAGAGGTGTCGCTGTGGTGGGGCATTTCTGACAAGTGGCAGGCAGTGGCTCGCCGGGACTGAGCGGAGCAAATCGAAAGTGGCTGAACGAAAACCCGATCGGAGAAAGGGCCAAGGCTGCTGAAGGGAGTGAAGCTATCACAACTTACTTTTCAAGACGCTGCTGAACCAGCACCAATCTCCATTTTAGACCCTCTTTGATTCATCTTGATCACTGCATCTCGACACGGTAGTCCTCCTCCGAACCCCAAGAAAGAAATCGCATGCACATCTAGATCAGAGACTGAACCCGACTTTTCCAGCATCGGCTCGATCCTCTTTATTTCATACATAAATTTATTTATTTATTCGTTGGAGCCACATCCACACACTCACATACGTGCACAGCACAGCAACCACAAAGCACACACCATGCCCATCACCATCACAGCACCCAAGCCGGTGCAGCACCCGTACGCAGACCATGACAATAGCATGTCCGATTCCGACTCCGACTCCCAGTCTAGCATGGGCGACGGCGGCAACAACTACAAGAACGTGATCAACATGATCAAATCAGAGAGCGGATCAGCGGCGGCAGCAGCAGCAGTAACAAAAAAATCGGGAGCATCCCCCACGTCACACAGCGAGATCGTCACCCCCGGCGAGGTCATCACAGACGACCCGCAATGGATGCGTGGCCACGGCACCTTTGTCACGCCAGCCACCAGCGCCATCATCTCCTCAGTCGCAGGAACCATCTCCCGCACAAACAAGCTCCTCTCGGTACGGCCGCTGCGCGCACGCTACACGCCCGAGGTGGGCGACCTGATCGTGGGCCGCATCGTCGAGGTCCAGGCCAAGCGGTGGCGCGTAGACGTGGGCGCGACCCAGCTGGCCTCGCTGCCGCTGAGCGCCATCAACCTGCCCGGCGGCATCCTGCGCAAGCGCACCGAGACCGACGAGCTGCAGATCCGCACCTTCTTCGCCGAGGGCGACCTGCTGGTGGCCGAGGTGCAGCAGCTGTTTGCCGACGGCGGCGCCGTGCTGCACACGCGGTCGCTCAAGTACGGCAAGCTGCGCAACGGCGTCTTCGTCGCCGTCTCGGGCATGGGCGGCGGCGGCGGCGTGGTGCGCAGCAGGCGCCAGGTCTGGACCATGGAGGCGGCGAACGGCGGCGGCCAGATCGACGTTGCCCTGGGCGTGAACGGCTTCGTGTGGATCAGCAAGCACGTCGAGACGCCGCCGGACCTGCTGGAGAAGACGGCAGGCATCACGAACGTTGAGGAGAGCGTCAGCGCCACCATGTACTCGAGCCAGAACGACCGCATCGAGGCAGAGACTATGCGTGAGATTGCGAGGATACGGGGCGTTGTTACCGCGCTGGTGGAGAACGGGCTGCGGGTAGACGAGGATATGGTCATGAGGGGATACCATGAGGCGGTCGAGATGGCCATGCTCTCGAGCGCTGGGCCGGATGACATCTATCTTGGTGGAGAGCGAGGCCAGCAGTTGGCCGCTGCGCTAACGGCTATCTAGACGTGATCTCAACCGTCTGTAGAAGAATAAAATAAATCATGCCAAATTTGTCTCAACTGAAGAGGTGGAGGAAATGTTCCAGCCATGCAACAAAACTCGGTTGAGCCCTGCCTATCTCCTTATGCCCATAAAGTTATGTCCCTCATTCACCACAGCTATATGCAGGACAGAACAAATCCATTAGTACAAAAAAAGAAAAGTCTCTCGGACATCAAATTACATCATGTAGATTGAGAACAATATCAACCTTGTCGAAAGTATATAATCGCACAGGTCCGTATTTCCAACGGATATGGCTCCAACTGACTATCAAACAGGATAAACAACAGCTCAACTGGCACCGCCGCCGCCATTGCCCTTCCTACACACCCCCGTGCCTATCGTACAACCTCCTTTACTCCCTCGTTCATCCGACGTGTTCGCTCTCGGCTAGAAAGAAGACCAGCAAATTCCGCATTAGACGTTGCTCAGACAATGACAAGAGACACAACACGCGGGCGAGGAAACACTAAAAAAAAGACAAGATATAAAAATAAGGGATCAAGCCCTCCTCGCCTCCTTGGCGGCCAAAAGCGCGTACCCGCTCGCCAGGACTAGAAGCCACCTCAACAACGCACCTTTGGCGCCCTTGCCACCCAGACCAAACACCAGCGCAGCCCAGTAGCCAAAGCCCTTGACGATGGCGCCGCGGCGGTCAAAGTTGGGCTTCACAGCCGTTATTTTTTGCAGGAACTTGAGGTCCTTGATGTTGTAAGGCATGTAACGGACGCTGAGGAAACGCTCGGCCCAGCCGGGGGTCTCGGCGACGGTGCGCAGGTGTGTGAAGCAGTCGAATGAGGCCTTGCCCCGGTAGGCACCCGAGCCCGAGTCGCCGACGCCACCGAAGGGGACCGAGTTGACGGAGCCGTGGAAGTACGAGTCGTTTATGGTTGCGCCACCCGAGGTCATTTCGTTCAGAACTGTCGTACGCGGTTAGTTTCTGTCAGGTTGGGTTGGATGGGAGTCAAGGAGTGGAGGCTAGGGGAGATAAGGGGCGGGGTGTCTTGTTCATTCATACCTCTGTTGTTCTCGGCCTTGGAACCAAATGAGAAGAGGGAAAGGGGCGTGCGGTGGACAGACGAAGCAATGTTGAGCGCCTGGTCGAGCGAGTGTACGGGGTAGATGCAGAAGATGGGGCCAAAGGACTCCTCGGCCATCATCGAGTCGTCTGTCGAGTTGACAAGAACGGCAGTGGGCTCGATAAACAGCTCCGACTCGTCCATCTGGCCGCCCATGACGATCTCGCCCTTGGTCTCGTCCAGCATCTTCTTAATGCGGTGGAAGTGCCTCTGGTTGACGATGCGGGCCAGATCCGGGCTCGCCTTGGCGCCGTTGGGGAACATCTCCTTCTCGGCGGCCTTGAGGAACTCGATGAAGGTCTTGACCACGGCGCTGTCGATCAGGATGTAGTTCTGTGACATGCAGACCTGGCCCGAGTTCTGGGTCTTGCCCCAGAGGAGGCGCTTAGCAGCCAGGGCGAGGTTGGCGTTCTTGGTGATGAAGGCCGGGTTCTTGCCGCCCAGCTCCAGGCAGACGGGAGTAAGGGTCTCAGCGGCCTTCTTCGCAATGATGGTGCCAACACCGGCGCTGCCGGTGAAGAAGACCTTGTCCCACTTCTCGTTCATGAGGGCATTGGTCTCGGGGATGGCGCCGTTAACGACCAGATAGGCGTTGTTGTCGAGTCTGGTCTCGATGAGCTCCTTGAGCACCATGGCCGAGGCCGGGGTCAGCTCCGAGGGCTTGATGACGGCGGTGCATCCGGCACCGATGGCGCCGACCAGCGGGGCCAGGACGAGTTGGATGGGGTAGTTATAGGGGCCGATGATGAGCACGGTGCCCAGGGGCTCCTTTCGGATGCGGAAGTTCATCATGGAGAAGGTGATGGGCACATGGGGCGCGCCGAGCTTCTCGTCCTTGGCGAAGGCCGCGAGGTTGTCGATCATGAACAGACAGTCCTTCTGAACCCAGTCGAGCTCGGACAGGAGGGACTCATAGTCGGACTTGTGCAGGTCCTGGGCCAGGGCGTGCAGCAGCTGGGGCTTGAAGTCCTCGACGGCCCAGTACAGCTTGCGCAGCTGCACGAGACGCCATTCGAGGTTCTTTGTCTTGTGGGTGCGGAAGGTGCCGCGGGCGTTGCTGGCGAGGGCGGGGATGATATTGAGGGCCGTGGCCTCGAACGGCGTGATGGTGACCTTGGTCGCCATGTTTGTCTTTTGCTTTGATGATGTGTGTGTGTGAAACCCGAGTGCGCAGCAGCCGGGATTTGGTGTGTGGTCGATTTGAAGCGAGAAGCGAGAAGCGTGAAGAGAGTGAAGCAGGGTGAAGGAGAGTAAAAAGAGGGGTGGGCCGAACTCGACAAGTGAAATACTAGATACAGTACGAAGAATTAAATCATGAAATGGATGCGTCGATCCTTTGACAGGCAGCGTAACCAAGAATCGGGGGTGATGGGATCGGGAACCAGACCCATCACTGAAGATTGAGCCGAGGCACCAGGGATTCGGACGTGCTAGCAGCAAAGAAAGCACAGCGCAGAAACAAACAGGGCAAGACCAGGGAGAGGGAGGGGAAGGTGCCTTCCCTGGGTGGCAATTATTTCAGGGTGGGATTCTTTTTTTCTTTTTGTCTGATTGTATGCATCGCTAAATCCAAGAGACGCAAGTGGGGTATCGCGACAGACATGTCAATAGACAATCAAGGTATTTTGATGGGAAGTCGTTTGACTTTTGACAACGCCTGGGAGAGGGTGTACCTTGTTGTTTAAACCGTACCTTAACCTACTAAGATGGGGCGGGGCACATGTGAATTACGGCGACCGGGCCCTGCGGATGCAGATTCAAGTAGATAGTAAAGTAAGAGGTACCTGACCTACGGAGCTACGGTAGACATCAATTTGCAATGCGATGCGATTCATTTCATCCCAGCATTTATTCGCCTAGTGCACCGTCACTGGGAGCACTTCGGATGAATGCACTTACTCATGGGATGAGTTGCTTCTTTACGGTAGTACACCGTACATTTTTTTCCCTTCTCCTTTCTCCCATCGTTCATTCTTGACAATACCTCCTCCATTTTAGAACAGGTCCTGGCAGACCCCGAACAAATGAATATTGAACGGATGGCTGCAACAACCCTCACGCGAAAGAGTCGATGCCGAGGTGTCCAGTCCTATCCCTCCGAGTCAGGCTTCTTCCCCATTGAGACATGAGCGCCTGGTATAAATACCTACCTGGTAGGAACCAAGCCGCTTGCAAGAGGGCGAGTACAGGAATCGCCAACCACGAGAACTGCCGCCTTAAGTCCACTCAGGATCCGGTACAAAAGACGGGCTCCCTTGGATTGTTATACAAGTGATGTACAATACACTATAGAGGTTTTGGTACAATGGCGGCCTACATAGTTAAGCTGCCGACCTGCTTACCGCAAGTATTCTTGGCTGCTAGGCCACTAGACGGGGACGTGCTGCCCTAGCTTTTGGTATAACCCGAGACATCGTCTCTCCCGACGGCGTGATTACCGTCGTGGCTGCGGTCGTGCGTTCTGCTTGCCCGGCCGTGCGCCCCCCCTCCTGGCCATGACAGGCTGGAGCTCGGCGGCAGCTGCCTGAGGTGCTGCCAGAGCTTCTTGGATCCTCACAACACCGTCAACCAAGCCACCGCCCGTCCTCCTGGCTTCGTCCAGGCGGAAAGCCTCCTGCCGGATAGCCTCGAGCTCCTTCCGGCGCTCCTCAGTCATGCGCCACTCCTTGGGGAATTTAGGCTTAACTGTGAAGGTGTGATGGCGGGTGTCAAGAGGAATGTCCTCGAACATGTCGGTCGGATCCTGGAAGAGTTCATCGTTAGCATCAGGTCCCCAATCTGCCCAGGCCATTGTTAAACATCCGGCCGTACCTTTGCGGTGGCAATCATCCTGTCAATCATATCTCCCAGGTGCCGCTTGTTCTGGGCCTGGTGCTCGTGGATCTCGCAGCTCATCTTGATGATGTCCTTCTCCGGGTTATAACGGGGTCCGGCGAGCTTCTTGAGCTTCAGCTGCTGGGCGTCGGTGAGGCTGCGCAGATCCTTGGGGCAGAACTCGACGACGACCTTCCTGTCGGCAGGATGGAACTCGCCCATGTAGGTCGTGTAGCGGAACCGCAGGACTTCATCTCCGGTGGGCGGCACAAAGGGCTTGGCAAATTCTGGTCTCGGGGGTCAGCGCGGTCCACTCGCCGTTGTACATCATGGGAGGCGGGCGGGCGGCTTACTTGAGAGCAGGGGCATCTCCCACACGGTGACGCGCGAGTATTCTCTGGCCTCGCGGTGCTCCTCGAGCTTGCCGTGTCCCATACTGAGGATGTCGTCTTCCTCAAAGTCGTCCTCTCCGACCTCGTCGGTGATGAGATCCGTGTCCTTCTCCTCCGCGTTCCAGAAACTGTTCTTCCTGGGCTGTACCGGTCTCTTCAGGGGCGCAGCCTGGGTGTAGACGTTGCGGGCCAGCTGCTCGTATTGGCCCTGGAGTTCTGCGGGGGCCTCTTTCCACTGCTCCAGCATGCGAGCGGCTTGCTGGCGCTCCGCCCTGGTGATGGTGTCCTTGCGCAGGTAGTCGGCGAGGAACTCGCCGGGGTTGGCGTAGTTCCTGGAGAATTCGAGTTCGAGTTCGCCGGGCGCCTCGGCGTCCTTGCCGTCAGCGGCCCATCGCGGCGGCATGGTTGAGAGGCATCGTCGTCGAAGGGCCGCGGCGAGGGCGACGGCGACGGCGGCCGGTGGTGAGGGCCGCGTGCCCGTCTGGAGACGCGCGATCTGGCTGCTGCTGCCTCGGAGACCCAGCCGGAGCGAATTGGCGGTGGAAGCCATGCCAATTTGATGTGCTGATTGTGTCTGTCTGCCTTGTCGTCGGCACACGCAGCGTTGGGTCGTGGATTGCCCGTTCGTTGCCTGTCGGACTGGATTCGCGCGAAGGGTACAAGAAATTTCCGAGCTGCTATGCACAATCCGGCAAGCCTGTACGGGTTACCACAGTACGTACCTGACCTGGTACCAAGCACAGCACGGGCAGCCGCAAGCCTGGCTGTCTGGGTCAATGCAATTGGCCGCCACGCGCCGACCGCTCGCGTAGGTAACTCAGGTACCTACCTCAGGTACCTGACCCTGAGCTTAGGCTGGAGAGTTGAGTGAGCGTCCCATCCCTCAGACCCCGGCAACTCTCTCAACCACATCGAACCCAATACACGTAATCGGTATCAAGTCCCGTAATCCGTACAACCTGGATTCACCAACCTCACCCAAAGCTGCTGTCAACATCACCATGTCGGATTCTTCCAGAGGCCTCGACCAAAACACCAGGGACAACATTAAGAGGATACCGGACGAGGATGATGAAAAATCCCACATTTCATCTCAGGCAAGGGACAACAAGCGCCCAAAACACCAAGACGACAACAAAAACATGACACCAGCCGTTCCCCTCAGCAGGCGATGTTTTGTCACCATCGGGGCCACAGCGGGCTTCAGGCAGCTTCTCGCCGAGATCATCCAGCCTGAATTTCTGCAATGTCTTTCGCGCCACGGCTTCGACGAACTAGATGTGCAGTGCGGCCCAGACCACCCTTGGTTTGAGGAGCACACCAAGACCCTGAATGACACGCAAACTTATGGCATCCAAATCCGCTCCTTTGAATACACAAAGAACATGCAAGAACATATGCTCGCCTGCCGCAGCCAGCCTGGTGTCCGCCAGGCGGGTTGTGTCATCTCTCATGCTGGTGCGTTAGCCTCTATTCCACATATACTGCTTTTCATATAATCATCACGCATGCATGCGGTATCCCGCCCATCACTGACCTGCCATGTTCATTCAGGCTCCGGAACCATCCTCGAGGCGTTACGCTACGAAGTCCCCCTCGTCGTGGTGCCCAACCCGACGCTCATGGACAACCACCAAGCCGAGCTCGCAGAGGAGTGCGAGGCCCAGAAGTGGGCCGTCTACGGCAGGCTAGGGTGAGAACGAATCCGTCATGTCCTCTCTCAAAACAACAAGACCAAACCAAACTCGAAAACACAACCAGTTTGACTAACCCTGGCCGGCCCCTCACATAGCAAACTGCCCGACGCCATCAGCCGCTCCCAAGAGCTTGTCGTCCAAAGTGGGCTCAACGATCTCGCCCCGTACTCACCGCCACCCTTTCCGGTGCCTGAGTCGGAGCGTGTGACCCTGTTCGATTGGATGGTGCTAACGTGCTATCCAGAGGAGCTGGCGAAGCAGCAGCATCTCCGCGACCTGCGATCTGTGGCCGAGAACTTCCAGCACGAGCAGGCATCGACAGGGCAGGGCATCAAGGACCACGGCAAGCTGCTGTTTGACTGATCACCACCGTCAGGCCGTCGGCAAGTGTGTGTGTACATGTGTGTGTTCATGTGCGTGTTTGGTTTCATGATCATTTTCTTTTGATTTTCAACAGCGGTTACGGGTACCATGACATCCCTCTAGGGATAAGGGTGAGAACAAAAGGATTGTCATATCGACTACCATGGAGGGTCAAAGTGGTGCGGTATATGCCATATTCGGATGGTCTCGTTGCATGCTCGAAAAATTTCACGTTTTACTGGACAGGTCTGGGAGACTGGGACCAGAAACAAGGCGGTGGCTGGGTTGGTTGTTGTCTGAAAAATACCCCCTTTATAAAGCATCTTACATCCAGGGTGTCACAAAGCGTCGTTGAATTCATACTAATCGTCCCGTCATTTGGTCCTCTATTCCCCGAGTCAGCAGCCTCACCGGCTGTCTACTGCAACCCCTTCACAGTCCATATCTTAACTGCAGCATCGCCGCCTGTACTGGCGACCTTTTGGTCCCCCTCAACCCATGCCACGCCGTACACACCGTCTTTGTGAGCGTTGGGCGCCTTGACCCTGCTACCCGGCTTCGTTAAGCTCCACACAAACACATTTGTGTCGAGCCCGCCACTGACAGCATGGGTCGCCGCACTGTTCCAGGCGATCGTCAACACCCGCGCTGTGTGAGCCGACCATCGGTCTGTCACCACCTCCCAGGACCCTGTCTTGTACACGACGATCTTGCCAGACGAGTTTCCAGCCGCCAGGAGCTTGCCATCGGGCGAGAAGGATAGCGCCGAGATCTGTGCAGTCGAGTTCCGGAGGGTATCGCCCTTATGGGGTTTCGACGAGCTGCCGTCAAACTTGTATATCTGAACAGCGTTGTCCTCGGCTGCCACGGCAAGGTAGGGCTGAGATGCCGCAATGGCGAGTGGTGTGGAGTCTGTCGGGATGGTTGACACGGCCTTGTCATTCTCATAGATGGTGATGCCTTTATGGGTGGCAACGATGACGCTGCCGTTGGTCGCAGCGACACTTGTCGGCTGGGCGTCGAGTGGAATCGAGGACCCCGCGAACGTGTTTGCCGACTCGTCGACGATGCGCAGTGTGTCGTCCCAGCCCACGCTGTATATCCGGCCTTGGGCCGGGGCAAACTGCGTCACTTGGTTGGAGTGTGTTTGGCCATCCACCACGCCGCCGATCCCCGTTGCGATGTCCCAGGAGCACACTCTGCCGTCGAAGCTCCCGGTGATGAGCGTTTGTCTCTTGCCGTCAGAAGCAGCGCCCAACGCTGTGATGCTCTTGTTGTGGCCCTGTACGACCCTGGTAGGCTCAGGCTTGCCTTCAATCAGGTAATTGAGATCGCCGTCCAGTCCCAAGCTGATGATGAGCCCATCGCTTCTCCCGTGGGGCCAGACGACGCCAACCTGCTGGTGCGGCACGCTGACAGCGCCCTCGTCGCCAAAGCGCCACGACTGGACACACTTATCGGCCTCGACATCCCACACGTTCACAGTCTGGTCGGCACTGGCGGTGGCAAACCTCTTCGAGTCCTTGGCCCAGCTCACAGCAAAGATGCTCCCAGTATGTACGCCCTCGCCCAGCTGCCGGGTTGGCTCGCCCGTCTTGCCATCGTAGAGCTGGATCCTCCTGTCGGCACCGACCGTGACCAGCATGCTCCCGTCGGGACTAAAGGCAGCGCCCATCACGAAGCCCTTGTGAAGCTCGGCCGCCTTGTTGGCGAACTTGAAGGGGGCGCCGTGCAGGAAGCACATGCTGCTGTCATCGGACACGGTGGCGGCGCGCAGGGGCCGCTGCTGGCGAATAGCCACGGCATTGACGACCTTGCTGTGGCCGCTGACCTCGCCGACACTGTTTCCGCTGTCGGCAGTGAAGCAGTGGCCGAAGCGCTCGCGGCCGTCGCCCACCGCGATGACGCGCTGACTGTCGCCGTCCCAGGCAAGGTCGTTGATGCGGCCCGAGATGATGGCGTATTCGCCCTTGGTGTTGACGGCTTCGACAGCGTCCCACACGCGCACTTTGCCCGAGACGTCGCCCGAGGCTACCCAGAAGCCCGAGGGGGAGAACTTGGCGACGGTTGTGGTGGTGGTGTGGCCGGTGTATTGCTTGCAGAGGGAGGGGTTGTCGATGTCGCGTAGGTAGATGGATTTACCGGACTGAAAGCATGGTGTTAGCAACTCCCTGGGCTACATGATGGAAGAGAAGTAAAAAGGGGGCGCCTTACTGCGTAGGCTATCCTCTGCCCCTTGGGGTCGGTTGAGAGCTGTGTTGGCTGGCCACGGGTTGTGGCAGGCGAGGCCGCCAAAATCTTTTCAATCTCGATCGACATTGTATAAGACAAAAGGCAATAAGCGCTGGGAAGAGGGGGAGGTTGAATGGGTATCTTTGATCAAAAAAGGAGAGAAGATCACGCTCACTGTTTGTGTTGATGCCCGTTGGGAAGCTGGAGCTTCCAACTGCCTTAGCTTACGTAGGTAACCCAGGCAGCTGGTGGATGGAGCCTGGCGGGGGTGTCCAGTCGATCCATGTTGCATGGAGGGGTCGGGTCCAATACTGGCGTGGTATTGCGGGGCAGCCCCCACGCAAGTCGGCCGGAATGGAAACTGACGCCTGAATGATGGTTGAAACAATTACGTACGTAGACACCTGAAACCCGCTGTGGCTGGGAATAGCCGCGCAAGGGTGCCCTGCCCGTTGATCACTCCCGCGCAACGACAACCGGCCAAAGCATGACGACACGACCAGCAACCCGTCGATGATGGCTACCAGGTGCGATACTTTACCAAACCGCCGTCATTTACATAAAGTACATCCATATAAGTAACTAAGATGCCTTGCAGCTATTCCCTGCCAGATCATCTTCCTCCCTCCTATTCCCTTAGTCGTTTGGAGACTCGATGGCCGTGAAATGCCTCAGCAGGCATCGAGCCAGGGCAACCTCTCCTCCTTCTCAATCTCCTTCGTTTTTCTTCTCCCTCCAGACATCTATATATACATACACGGTGATCCTACCAATGCCAAAACACGCCGGATAAATCAAGATGCCAAGTGGAACTTGCAGACCGCTGAGTGAACATGCAACTCGGCCATGACGCAGCAACCAGATCCATATTCATATTCCTAACAAACTCCCAACGCCTCCACATAGTGACCTTTCAGACAGACAGACAGACAGACAGACAGACCGACAAACAGAACTTGCAATGCGTTCAGGGCAAGTTGTCCCAGTCATTCCTCATCTGTCTCGTATTGATCTCACTGCGCGTGCCCTGGCCACCGACACGGTGTCCCTCAAAAGTCACCATGCGGTGATAAAAACCAATCTCTCCCTCAATCCGTCCATCCCCTAGAAACTTGATGAAGCTTCCGTCGTCCGTCTCGTCGTGTTCGCCGTCCTGTGTGTCCCGGCCCCGCCACTGGAAATACAGAGGGCTATGGGATGACTGGTAAGGACGCTGGTCTAGGCGAAGAACACCTGAAAGCGGGCCAATATCAAAGGCGCCCCACAGTGCGTTGCCGTCGAGGGTGAGGATTAGATGGGAGTTGGGCATGCTGTCGATGCAGTGGACATCATAGCGACCGTTGAGGAGCCCGAGAGGAGGGAGCTGGGAGCTCGGCGGCTGGGACGATTGTGGCTGTTGAGAGGAATAGCCCCTGCGACGATCGTGGTCGTCGTCGCTGGTGCCGTAGTAACCACGAGGAGATCCGGGGTAGGGCGGAGGGGGCTCATCATCGCCATCGTCGTCGTCGTCATCTCGGTTGCCGTAGGAGGACGCGGCGTATTCGGAAACTCCGCCGTTGACAATGACGGGGCGTCCCTTGCCCGAGTAAGCCATGGCGCCGCCCCGTCGAGCGTATTGGATCCGGCGAGGTGGGGATGGGGATGCGGCGGCTATGGCGGGGCGTGAAGAGACGGCTCTGGAAGCGGTTGACGAGGTGCCTCGCCGGGCTGTTTGCTTGGTCCGGGGGACAGACGGAGGTGCTGCCGTTGACTTGGGGGGCACAAGCGTGGCCTCTTTCTTCACCGGCGCCGCCTTCACCGCAGAGACCGCCTTGGGAGCTGTCTTGGGGGCTGTCTTGGGAGTTGTCTTGGGAGTCTTGGTGGCAGACGACGGAGCCGTCTTGGTGGCTCTGGCTTTCTTGGCCGCTGGACCTGAATCTGCCGTTCCAACCAGGAGATTTCCTTGTGGGCCGATGGAAACACTGAGGTTGATGCTGACATTGTTCCCAGTTCCAAGACTGGCAGGAGTGTCATCGGCCTTGCGCTTCCCGGCCCTGGTCGTTGTCGCCGGGGTCGCAGCCTGTTTCTTGAGCGCCTGCTTGGCCTCACGCTCATTCTTGGCCCACTCCTTCTTCAATTCCGACTCCAGCCTGCCGATGTGCGGTGGCACGGTAAGGTTGCCCCTGTTGACAGCCTCAAACAGCCTCATCTTGGCGGTGCCCTTGGTCTTGGACGGGGGGAGGCCATAGTGGATCAGCTGAGCTTCATACCAATGAGCAGGACGATCCTTGGGTCCATCCGATCCATCGAAGTGAGCCTTGAGCTCGGGGACGGCGGCTCGACGGTGTCGGTTGTGGCCGCTGACCTCGACATGCAGATCGCCTGAATACGACCAGGCGTCGCGCGTGGCTGGAGGCACTGTCGTCATCGTCTTTCGGACAATCAATGCGACGGCCGGGCGGTGTTTGGGGTTACGGGATGTGTTCAGAAGATGAATATTCGACGGCGCAAAGCTGAGTGAGTGTCTTTGGGAGCTGGAGCAAAGAAAAACCGTCCAGACCTTGGATGGAGGACCTGGGGGGAGGGGCGTGGGGGTTTAAAATTGCCCTGGTGAACGCAATCAAGTGATGTGGGGTTATGGCTCTTTCGGACTCTGGCTTCCATGCTTGGCCAGTACGAACGCGGGGAGGGCAAATTGGATTGGCTTGTATCGGCTTGTGTCGGGGCCAAGAAATCGCCGTTTGAGCGCCATGGGTGTGAGAAGTTGAGATCTTGAACTTGAAAAGAACTGTGTTGCTCGTCGGCAACTCGTATACATGCGATCGTGCTTGGTGCCCACACAAATCTCAACAAATTGAGTTCAGTCCAGCGCGTGCAGCGAGCAGATCACACCAAGGAGGAGTCTCTTTGAAAACGTTGTTTTGATATTCTGAACAGGATTAAGGATAACACGTGAAGGCTGTGTACAGAGGGGGCAATCAAAGAGACATGATTGAAAGGTCACTGCGCAACCGCGCGGCTGAGGTTTGGGCCGTGTTTCACGAGCTAGCTATGAGATACAATATAGTCATCTGTCATTGTCAGTGTGATTGATTGATTGTTGCCGATAGAATGGAAGATCGGCTGGATGAGTTTCAGGTTGTCTCCTGTCGCCATGACATGACTGGAGGCTGTCAAAGAGCTGCCCAGGCAGATCATATAAAGGTTGCTCGCGTATAACCAATATTGCAATATAATTATCTACCAAGACTTAATAAGTCATGGATGATTTCTTCCTCTGGGCTCCCTCCCTTAGTAATATGATACCAATCTTCTAAGTGTGAATCAAAGAACGGAGCCAGCTCTCCCACTATTGGGTACCTTACGTACCTTAATTACCAAAGGGACGCACCCGAAAGCAAAGAAAATTCCTTGATCACAGCGAGACGTATGAACACATCGCATATTTGAAAAAGGGTTGTGGGGAAAAGCGGTAAAGTGTCATTGGAAACTCGATACAGCCTGGAAAGTCACCATACTCCTGGCCACCGACAACCGCAACAGCGTGGATTCATTCGACGGGCAACGGTTTATTAATTAATTCAAGACAGGCTGGCCTGGTTTTCAAACAACGTCCATGAACCCCCACGGTGAAGAAAAAGGTAATTATATTCCGGTTTGCCTGAGTGCCTGCGGTTGCGTCAAGGTGCCAATATGAAATGACCTCGGAAGTGAGGTGTGTTCGATGAGAGGTCTAAATGAGAGAGACGGAAAAGATTGCCCCAAGGTAGGGGTGCCACAGCCCAAAGGCAGGGAGCACCGAGGTGCACGGGAACCCGCAGAAGGTAGGCAGGTGGTTGGCCAGGGGAAGAACCAATCATAGGATTGCTCTGTGTGCGCTGTCAGCCCCATTGGTTAAGGGCACAGAGCAGGCAGAGCAGACAGAGCAGAGGAAACCTTCACTTCTATATAACGAGTAGGGTCTGGCGACATTAGGTCCCAGACGAGTAATCAATATTAGTTCTTAGGCATTCATTGCACAGTCGAGAGAACTACTCCTTTGCTCCGTGGTTACATACACCCCCTTGCACTTACCTTTTGACCCCATACCGTCTCTAGGAACCTTTGGTTCTCCTGATCGTAAGGGCCTCCTTCCGGCAGTAGCGTTGTACGTGACCCCACTGCCAGCACTTGTAGCACTGCGTGGCCTGTAGGGTAGCTGAGAATGGTTCGCAGGGGAAGATCTGGGCCTTCTAAATCACTCCCTTTTCACAGGCTTGTCGGGCCTCATCGGGGTCCGTTAGGGCGATTAGAACCGTGGCTCTGGTGAGCTCCGCCGAGGTAGGGAGCCTGAACTTGACTGATGGCGCAATAGTAGGTATAAAGAGTATGTAAGAAGGAAAGATGCCTTGATTGCTAGCTCGCACGGCGATGGGGCATTTAAGCTCCCAACTGTTACGATCAGGAGAACCAAAGGGTCCTAGAGACGGTAGGGGTCAAAAGGTGAGTGCAAGGGGGTGTATGTAACCACGGAGCAAAGGGATAGTTCTCTCGATTGTGCAATGAATGCCTAAGAACTTATATTGATTACTGGTCTGGGACCTAATGTCGCCAGACCCTACTTGTTATATAGAAGTGAAGCATGCAAAGTGCTCTGTCTGCTCTGTCTGCTCTGTGCAGAGCACGCAGAGCACACAGAGCACCACATGATTGGCTCGTTCCAAGAGTCCGCTCCATCCTCCTCTCATTGGTTCCATCCTGCCCCACCCGGGCGACCAGTTGCGGGGTTGTGACACCAACGCCTTAGCGCGGTGCGTGGTCACTTGACGCGCTAGTACCTAACCGGGCTAGTCCTGTCTAGGTGACCCCGCACATATTATCTAGTCAACAGAGAGGTAGCCCTGCACCTCGGGAATCTGGCAACAAGGCCTGATTTCCCGTATCATTGACTCTATCCGCAGTTTTAAGTCCTAGTTCTTGACTATTAATATTATATTAAACAAAATTATTATATAAAAATAATATAATATTAAAATTAGAATATTAATAATTTTTTAAATAAACTTCGTTATTATCGAAATCACAGCTTTGTCACGATCCAAGCCCGTGCCAAGGAGGGGTAATCGCGTCAGGGAGGCCCCACTACGACAGCAGCTAAGACCCAATAAGAAGTGACCCGTGCGGCCGTCCGGACGGCACCTCGGGACACTTGCAGGAACCAGTCAGAAGTGGCCCGTGTGCCCGTCCGGACGGCGCCTCGGGACCATGGTGTGGAGGTCCCGCGATGCCGTTTGAACGGCACCTCGGGACCCCCTTGGATACTTTCTATATAACGAGTAGGGTCTGACGGTATTAGACCTCAGACCAGTAATCAATATAAGTTCTTAGGCATTCATTGCACAATCGAGAGAACTATCCCTTTGCTCCGTGGTTACATACACCCCCTTGCACTCACCTTTTGACCCCTACCGTCTCTAGGACCCTTTGGTTCTCCTGATCGTAACACGTTGATTACTCTTCAGAGTGCAGGCCAGTGTATCTGAGCAAAGACCCAACATGTCGTCCACTTCCAACACTCCAGCAACAACCCCCACTGCCCTGCAGTTGAACACTTACATCTCGACCCTCAACAAACAGGTGGCAGACCTCCGTGCCCAATCGAAAGCCTCGCACGACGGTCTGACCACTGAGATCGAGAGCCTCAAGCAGGCCAACATGGAACTCCAGGCAGCTAACAAAGCTCTCAAGGGGTCCAGCGGGGACGCCCAACCCAAGGTCAAGGCCAAGATCCACTCACCCCCGACTTTCGAAGGTCAGAAGGGAGAGCTCCAAGGGTTCCTCACTCAGGTGCGTGCCTACATTCACTATCACAATGGTCAATTCGACAACGAGGAAGACAAGGTGATCTTTGCCTCCTCGTTCCTCCAGGGACCAGCCTTGCGTTGGTTCGGCCCTGTGAAGGAAGACTACGTGAAGCACAAGGCAAGCGACAGAGACGACGAAACTATCGAGATCTTCTCGTCCCTGGACAAATTCAGCGAAGCAATCACCCGAGTGTTTGGAGAACAGGATGAGGCGCGCAGGGCGGAAGAAAGACTTTCCCGACTCCGACAGACCAAAGCAGCAAGCGTGTACGCTTCTGAGTTCAGACAGGACTCAGTCAAGGTCGAGTGGGGAGAAGAAGCCCTGATGCACGCCTTCTACACCGGATTGAAGGACGACGTGAAGGACGAGCTGTCGAAGCTCGATCGCCCGGACGGGTTGAACGACTACATCGCCATGGCCATCAAGATCGACGATCGCCAATACGAGCGCAAGCGAGAACGACAAGGAGTCAGGACGTATCCTACTCCTCGCAATAAGCCCAACATTTCGGCTCGACGATGGAACCCGTCCACGGCGACCGGTACCCACCCCGGACCGATGGATATCGACGCGGCCGGACGAGGAGGTAGCCGACAGACCCAGCGCAAGCCAATGAAGTGCTACCGCTGTGGTAAGGAGGGACACGCCTTCCGGGATTGCAAGGGCAAGGCCCGGGAGGGATGGAAGGAGGTCCCCGAAGGAAGACAGGTCAACGGAGTCTCCAGGAAGGAAGAACACGACAAACTCTCCTGGACGGCCTGTTTCGACGACGACTGCCGAGTGCATCAAAGCAGTAAGGAGGACTCTGGATGGTATCCTGTCGAACCAAGGACCATCGCAGCAGCCTCTCGATCGTCGGGTGGTCATCAAGCGTACTACGAATCCGACCCCGAAGATCCGGAGGGCTACCCGGGGATTCCGGAAGAAACCCCATTCGACCAGATCGACTGGCAACACGGATGGAGAGACCATATCGATGGACCCCGAGAAGCTCGCCGCGTGAAAGGAGTTCAGTGGGAAGACGCCGACATTCGAATCATCGGAGAAGAGTCATTCCATCTCCAGGAAGGAGACGCCAACGAGGTGGACCCAGCGCACATGGACCACAATCAGATTGCTTGGTTCAACTGTGTGCACCACCCTTGCCTATGGCACCTGGCAGAAAAGCTTCAGGCGGACTTCTTCCCGGTGCGCGGCGGGGAAGGAAGGGAAGGTGCGATCCGGTCGCCACGCAGCGCCGTAGAAGGGGAAGGAAGGTCCATTGTGCACCGCGAAAACGACCAGTTGGGACTGCTACGCTACGTAGTCATGGCAAACAACGACACCCGACCACGAGCATGCCGGATGGGAGGACAGTTGGCGTTCTGTCCATCAAAAACCTGCAATCGACACTTGGAAGAGAAGGTCGAACAATGGCATGATATCCGAGAAGGAACTCAAAGACGACGAGACATTGAGGATGAACAGAGAAGGGCATCGCGCGCCCGCCTGGTCCGATTCGAAGAGGCTTTGGCGGAGGCGGCCCGGTTGACGAGGACGGCTTCGATATCGACCGAAGAGGAGGACGCTTCTCAGAATGGAGATTCGAACCACTTGCGATACTCACGACGATTCCCAGGCAGGCACTCGGGAAACGAGGACCCTCGTTCGTCAGAGGACGACGAATAGGAGGGGCAAGACAGGTCCTCGCGGTGGATCGCAACGAGGACGAAGAACCAGTGACGGCAAAGGTCATTTGGGGAAGACACCTCACCACCGCACTCATCGATTCCGGGGCTAGAATGAACCTAGTGTCCCCAGAATTGGTGAACCAATGGAGAATCCCCTGGGTTATGAAGGATCGACCTTACCCAGTGAGGACGTTCGAAGGAACAAAATCCACCTATGAAGACGGATGGATCCGACGGGAGACAGAGCCTCTCACCGTCATTGTCGAAGGAGAAACCCAACAAGTGGTATTCGACATTGCAAGATTAGGCAAGCACGAGATGTTTCTCGGCCGGCCTTGGTTGAAGGTGTTCAACCCACACATTGACTGGGATCGCGGCCGCGTGAGTTGGGAGAAGCCCCGCTCAACCCAGCAAGAGGACTCAGGAAAGGAATCGACGGAAAGAAAATCCAATTCCCCCGAGCACAACGAACCGCCACGACTGGTGATGGTCGTCAGAGAAGCGGAGCAGGCAGCAGGAGATGGCCAAGGAAAACCCGACATCCCTCAAGAATATCTGCAATACGACCTCTTCAAGAAAGAGTCAGAAAGTGGTTTGCCAGACCATGGTCCGTGGGACCATGAGATCAAGCTCAAAGAAGGAGCGCAACCACGATACCAGAAAACGTACCCTCTCAACCCAGCGCAAAGAGAAGCGTTGAAGGAGTACATCGCAGAAAACATGCGAAAAGGACACATCAGGGAGTCACAGTCACCAGCCGGTTACCCTATCTTGTTCGTACCCAAGAAAAATGGGAAGCTGAGACTTTGTGTGGACTACCGGCGCCTCAACGAAGACACCATCAAGAACCGGTACCCACTACCCCTGATAAGCGATCTGGAAGGAAGGCTAGGCAAGGCCAAATGGTTCACAAAATTGGACCTTACAGCTGCCTATGCCCAGATCAGGATCAAGGAAGGAGACGAGTGGAAGACGGCGTTTCGTCACCCTTTCGGCCACCACGAGTATCTCGTTATGCCATTCGGACTTACGAACGCACCAGCCACTTGGCAGTCCATGATCAACCACGTCCTGCAAGAATTCATCGGAGACTTTGTGGAAGTCTACCTGGATGACATCTTGATCTACTCCTCGACGGAAGAGGAACATCGGCAACATGTGCACAAGGTATTGGGAGCCTTGAAAAAGCACAAACTTTTGGTAAACCCCGAGAAAAGCGAATTTCATCGCCAGGAGGTCATTTTCCTGGGATATAAGATTACGCCGGGAGAAGTCAGGATGGACCCTGCGAAGGTCCAAGCCATTCGAGAATGGCCTACACCAGGAACGGTCACACAAGTCAGGAGTTTTCGAGGCTTTGTCAATTTCTATCGACGGTTTTTACGAGGATTCGGACTAGTCGCGACACCCCTCAACGAGTTGACCAAGAAAGGAGAGGCATTCGTATGGAACAATCGAAGACAGGAAGCCTTCGATAAGATCAAAAAGCTGGTAACGGAAGAACCAGTAATGAAGCTCCCAGACCCAGATAAGGAATTTGAGGTCGGGGCCGACGCTTCAGATTTCGCCTTGGGAGGTGAACTCGGACAGAGAGACGAGGAAGGACGGTTGCACCCCGTGGCCTTCTTCTCTCGACCGCTGAAGGGAGCTGAGCTCAATTACCCCATCCACGACAAGGAGCTGATGGCGATCATCTGGGCCTTCAAGGAATGGAAACCCTATTTGAGCGGAACGAGCTACGAAGTTAAGGTCTACACGGATCACAAGAACCTGACTTACTTCACATCGACAAAAGAGCTCAACCAGAGACAGACTAGATGGTCTGAGTTCCTCTCGCAGTTCAACTTTAGGATCTTCTATCGCAGAGGCTCCGAGAACGCCAGAGCAGACGCGTTGAGCCGCAGAGAAGATCATCGACCAAGCGAGAAGCAGGCGCAGCAAGGGATCTTGGAAGGAACGCAGGATGGAACCCTGACGCTCCGCCCTTACGAAGCCCTGGAGGTGAACGCCTTGTTCTCGTCAGGTCCAGACGATAGATGGCTAAAAACCATTCGGGAAGCAGAACCTGGGGATCGACCCGAGGAATGCACCCAGGGAGAATCCGGCGACTGGATGTTCGGAGGAAAATTGTTTGTACCAGAATCAATCCGAGAAACCTTGGTCAAGGATACCCACACATCGACCATTGGGGGACACCAAGGCATTACCCGAACAATGGCGAGGATTCGCCAACACTTCGGATTCCCCCGAATGAGAGAAACGGTCAGATCGGTGATCAACGAGTGCGAAGTCTGTGGTCGAAGCAAGGGCTCTCGACACAAGCTATTCGGACTGTTGGAACCGCTGCCGGTAGCAAACAGGGCTTGGGGATCCATATCGATGGACTTCATCGTGAAGCTACCACCCTCAAAGGACCCAGCCACGGACACAACATACGACAGTATCATGGTAGTTGTGGACCGCTTGACAAAGTACTGCTACTTCTTGCCGTTTCAGGAAGCAAGTACCGCAGAACAGTTGGCCTACACGTTTTTGAGAACGATAGCCAGCAACCATGCTTGGCCAGACGAGATAATCTCCGACCGAGATAAACTCTTTGTGTCTAAGTTTTGGCAGGCGTTGATGAAACAGCTAGGTGTCAACCACAAGCTCTCAACGGCCTACCATCCCCAAACAGATGGGCAGACCGAACGAATGAATCAGGTAGTCGAGCAATATCTGAGATCATACATCAACTACGAGCAAGACAACTGGGTAGAGCTGCTGCCGCTGGCGCAACTCTCCTACAACAGCTCAAGGTCAGAGACGACTGGAGTCTCACCCTTCTTCGCGAACTATGGCTTTGAGGCCGAGGTACGCCAGGGGACAGGAGATACGGTCCCCAGAGCCACGGTGAAGGCCGAGAAACTCCGAACTTTGCACGACATTCTTCGTGACAGTCTCACCTTCATCCGCGCCAGGATGGGCACCTATTACAACAAAAAGAGATTGGAAGGACCAACTCTTCGGGAGGGGGACAAGGTCTACCTCCTACGTCGGAACATCAAAACGAAGCGACCCAGCGACAAATTGGACTTCAAAAAGCTAGGGCCCTTCAAGATTGCAGAAAAGATTTCCACTTCAAATTATCGACTGTCACTACCAAAATCCATGAGGATTCACCCAGTTTTTCACATTTCGATGCTAGAACCGGCACCAGCAGGAGCACGGCTGGACACGACAGTGGAAGTCGACCCCATAGAAGACGAGTATGTCGTGGAAGAAATCCTGGACTCTCGACAAGACAAGAATGGTGCGATCGAGTACTTGGTAAAATGGGAAGATTATGGGTACGAAGAAAATACCTGGGAACCGCTCAAGCACCTGCGGAATTGCCCTGAGAAACTCCAGCAATTTCACCAGAGGAACCCAGACCGACCATCAGAGCAGGATCAAGCGATGACCAGTCAAACTCGACGTCGGGGACGACCGAGGAGGATGCCTCGGGATGAGTAGGGGGTTCGGCGGGCTCCGGAACGTTGGGGAACTCCTCCTCGAAATCCTGCACACCCCGCTTGAACAACTCCTCCCCATAGTTACGAAGGAATTTCTTTTGTTTACGGAGGAACAGCAGGCGACTGAGGATTCTTTGCTGCTCCGCCAGTAGTTTCTCCTCCTCCGACTCCACCTTCTTTACTTCTTCGATGTTTTTGGTAACTAGGAGAGTTAGAACAGGCGGACGGAAAAGAGGAAGGGAAACCTACGCCGCTGTGTGATGTCGGGACCATCACAAAACACCTTCCTGTCGATGCATTCGCTGCAACGGGAAGAACCCTCCGCCACCTGGCACTTTCGATGGAAGCGAAAACAGTTAGCGCAAGGCATGGCGGCTGTCACGCCAAAGTCGTCAATATAGCTGAACAAGGCTCGCTCGGAGCGCACTTTACGCTCGGCCTTTCGATTCTTAGCGACACGGTTCATTGTTAGGAGGACTGAAGAAGAACAGGATGCGGAAGCAAGAACTCACAGGGACGGTTGGGACTGTCGGTTGTTTTCTACACTTCAGAAACAAGGCCTTCGGGACGAAGGCCAGGAGGGAGGGGGCATCGTGTCACGATCCAAGCCCGTGCCAAGGAGGGGTAATCGCGTCAGGGAGGCCCCACTACGACAGCAGCTAAGACCCAATAAGAAGTGACCCGTGCGGCCGTCCGGACGGCACCTCGGGACACTTGCAGGAACCAGTCAGAAGTGGCCCGTGTGCCCGTCCGGACGGCGCCTCGGGACCATGGTGTGGAGGTCCCGCGATGCCGTTTGAACGGCACCTCGGGACCCCCTTGGATACTTTCTATATAACGAGTAGGGTCTGACGGTATTAGACCTCAGACCAGTAATCAATATAAGTTCTTAGGCATTCATTGCACAATCGAGAGAACTATCCCTTTGCTCCGTGGTTACATACACCCCCTTGCACTCACCTTTTGACCCCTACCGTCTCTAGGACCCTTTGGTTCTCCTGATCGTAACAAGCTTTAAATAACCTTAAAAAAGCGAATATTCGATATATTACAACTATTATAAAAAAAGGTTAACAATTATAACCGCGTGTTACGATCCAGAGAACCAAGGGTCCTTAAGACGGTAAGGGTCAAGAAGGTAAGTGCAAGGGGGTGTAGATAATCACTGAACAAAGGTGTTCTCTTAGACTGTGCAATGAGTGCCTAAGAACTTGTATTGATTACTGGTCTGGGACCTAATGTCGCCAGACCCTACTTGTTATATAGAAGTGAAGCATGCAAAGTGCTCAGGGTGCTCAGTCTTCAGAACAACTGAGCAGACTGAGCGAGGTGCATGACATGCCGAGTGCTCAGGGTGCTCAGTCTTCAGAACAACTGAGCGGACTGAGCACCTCCTCATTGGTGCGCCCTCTGCCAATGATTCGCGCTCGCATGTCCTGGGGGCCCCACAACTTCCTGGCTGGGCTTCCTTATCTTATCAGGGTTCGAACCGTGACACCGCGTAGCTGACTGCTCAGACTTTATCCCCCTGAACATAGAAGTGGGTCTGTTTTTGGTGGCAAAAGTATATAATTCTATGCCGGGGTCCTCGGCGCTCTGGGCGCTAGGCATTGTACCATATCCACACACAACGCAAGAATCTTGTTGGCAGAACCAAACGGGGCATAGGTGGTTAGGTGCTGCAGCTCAGCCGCCCCCACTGTACTACCGTAGTGTAACCGTAAGCACGGGCCCCTCCTCTGACTGTCGAACAAGGGCAGCAGGAGAGCCGAGAGAAACGGGACCAATCCACCGACTTCTTCGCGTCGCCGGCCTCGTCGTCATCTCAACCGAATCCGAGAGCTTGAAGCGCGCTGTTTCTCTTTGCGCAAACCCTGATTGCAAACCTACGCCCGACTCACGGCATTGAGATTACCGCCAAAACTGAGCGCAGTAGGTCCGCGGTGCTTTTTTTCGTTCCCCCTTCGGTCGTTCACCAGTAAGGCCCCTCTTGGACCGACAACAGCTGCGGCCAGGTCCGGCCATATGCATCTGCAGCCTTGTTGCCTTTTTGACACACCCACATCCACACTGGAGCCTTTCTTGCGCCGACGTCTGCCGCCACGCCATTTCCCTACCCATCTTGCTCTGGATTAAACCGAGGCTTGCTGACCACAGCGCCGAAACAGTTGAAATAACCAGGGCGCCACCTTTTGCCCCGACGAACGACGAAACGGAGCCGAAAATGAGCTCTCCCAAGGACGAGGAGAAGCCGCACGACGAGCCCCATGATGAGCCGCAGGAGCACGCCGAGGCCGATGATGGCAATGATGAGGTGCGCAAACCTACAGCAAAACCGCAGCTCTGTTTGTCGTCAAACATGCACTACTAACCGCCGACCAGGACGAGATCACGGCCATGAAGCGTCGCGTCGCTGAGATGGAGGAGGAGGCGGCCAAGCTCCGGGAGATGCAGGCCTCGCTGGACCAAACACAGCAAGAGCTGTCAGAAAACAAGGAAGACATTGACAACCGGAGCATATTTGTCGGGAACGTCGACTATTCGGCGTCCCCGGAGGAGATCCAGGCCCACTTTCAGAGCTGTGGCTCGATAAACCGTGTGACTATCCTCCTGGACAAGTTCACCGGCCAACCGAAGGGGTATGCTTTACTTTTCTTCTCGCTTGCCAATATGCGCCATCGCTGACCGGAGTCTGTGGTTTTGCCAGGTATGCATACGTCGAGTTCACCGAGCCCAGCTTGGTCGCACAAGCCCTCGTGCTCAACGAGAGCGTTTTCAAGGGTCGCAACATCAAAGTCGTCCCGAAACGAACAAATATTCCTGGAATGTCGCGCGGCGGCCGCGGCGTTCGTGGAGGAGCCCCTAGCTTCCGTGGTGGCGGCCGTGGCGGCTTCCCTGGTGCTCGGGGTGGTTTCCCGCCCAGAGGAGGATACCGTGGCGGCTATCGTGGAGGCTATCGCGGTCGTGCCCCGGGCTTCACCCCCTATTAGGTGATTTTATCGCCCCGATGTCTGTGGGACGGTGCCGAGGGCCGGCAGACGGGGTCAGGTCATTCTAGGGGACGGGCTGCTTTCAAAGTCAACTGGAGAATATTTCCCTCGAGATTCCGTGGTGTAATAACAACGATGACAACAACAAGATCAACATCAGCAACAGCAGCAGCAACAGATGACGGGAGGGAGGAAGGGTTATTCATGCCAAGAGCATATTGCTCTTGTGGCTGCAAGGCGTAAATGGTTTGGGAAAAAGATGGACAGGTTGAAGCTTGATTTAAACACTTTCTGCTGGGTGGGTTTTTGAGCGTCCTCATCTTCGATGTCAATGATGGGAGGCAGGGTAGATGGGCAGACTTCGAGGCTCTGAAGTCATGGGGCCAGTTGGCTCGAAGTGCATTAAGCATCATGACATTATTATACATGCCTTTTCGAGACGGGAGCCCGCGCTAATGAGGCCGCGTCTGTTTTTACGTAGTTTCCGGGCCGGATATTGCTGTCAACTTGAGACGAACAATTTGACAGGCAGGTATCTGGTGTTGTGCCTCTCGTCCATGATTACCTAGATGTAAAACTCCAATAAAGGACCCGAACTCCCGTGCCAATGATAGCAAGCACAAATCATCGGTGCTGTTGTAGAAACGACCAAGGAAGCTGGGTTGGTTGGTGAGAAAAGAAAGAAAAAACCCTTCCTTCATTCCAAGAGATCGGCGACTGGGGCTGCTGATGTGATGCAATCCATGCTCATTCTGGCCGCGGAGTTTGAATCTCACACCTGTCCCGCCGCCGAACGCCCATGGATTCTTCGAACCAGGTAAAAATAGACGTCTGAGATAATGATTCCAAGCTGCTGAGAAAGCGCCCGGACATAAAACAGCGCGGGCGACTCAAATACACCTGCCCGATGGAGAGATGGATGTTCGTTGGCTCTGATTTTGACGGTGTTCAAGCTCCAGTTGATGTTTAAGTCTGGCAAAGGTCGTGCGGGTCGGTACTTCCCTAAAATCCAAGTGCCCCATTGCCAAGTGATTAATTACATGCATGGAGGCAGCCAACCTAAGCCCGCGCTCCTGCTGCGCACTGTACACAGAAACCGTGCTCCGTGCTATGACTAACTTGCACTGTAGATCCCACTTGCCCCTCGTCGCCGTCCACGCCACAAAACGACAACGATTCGCGGGCCATCGTCAGATAACGAGAAGGAATGGAGAGGAGATGGCGAATGAGCAATACCTCAGGTACTTACCTGAGGCAAACAACTGGTCGAAGATCAGGTATTGATCAAAGAGAATTGAGCAGCTCAGATAGATAGCATGCGCTGCTTCCGTTTTGTTTTGCGAGATCCCTTATTGAAGGTATCGTACCAGGTAGTCGTGTATTGTACGTGTACACCTGCCCTGGCCATGAAGCAAGTGGTACTTTGGGTCTTGGGCCAACCGTTCCCACTTCCCAGTTCCCACCTTCCGTATTCCACTTCCGTATTCGAATCCTTGTCGTCTCACGGTTACCCACTTGTTCGTGACCGCAACTGCCCACCTGCCTGCCAAGCCTGCCTTCAAGGCGTCCATGGTTTAAACCTGTACCCTGTACCTCTATGTAGACAAGTACTTCGTGTGAAGTGCAACCAGCCTATGGGTCGCCAGGGCATCTCAGCAGCAATCCTCCGACTTTGACAGTTTCCAAACTCCAGGGCAGTCGCGAGAGGGCCCGGACGCTGCGAAATGCGATTTCGGAGAGAGGGAAGGATCTGCGAGCAGGCAGCCAGCCAGGTACTGATTGGGTCAGGTAGGCAGTCTCAGTCGTGGGACAATTGCAGTCTTGGAATACCTGACCTGTACTTTCCAGGTTGCCTTCCATCATCCGTTACCTGTTGGTACCTGGTACCTTGACTGACTGGGTGCCTGGGATGGAACGGGCAGACAGAACTGGCCTCCCCTTCAAGTTTGACTCGAACACCGCCGTGCTCCGACTCGGTATACTGGGTTTGTTTTGTTCTGTCAGCCATCCGTCCTTTCCACGGCTGGCCGAGAAATCTTGGGTGGTTTCATCAATTCGCAACGAGAGCGTTATTTGCCAGCCGAACGCCGTGAACCGAGAAGATTGTCGACGGGCGTGAGAAAGTTGCTCGCTGTCCGGGAGATTCCGCCCTGCCTGTCCTGGCCTACGACGTTGCCGAGTGGAGGGCACTCAACGGGTTACAGGTACCGTTTTTGTGAAGTACCTGACTTTGCCCGCCGATCTGTCTGTCCGTGTTAACCGCCGCCGCCATTTTTGGCGTGCCTTGTTGCCTTGCACCCACTCGCCTCGCCTTCCAGCACCTCGCACTCAGCGCACCTAGCGGCCAGCTTGCAGCACGCTGGATTGCCCTGAAGGCCGGCTGTCCAGAACCTGGAGTCCAAAGCGGGGGGTGGCCAAGTCCAACAGCACAGCCTCATCGCCTTTCACCGTCGTCCTAGTCGCCGTCCGTCCCAGTCGCCGTCCGTCCCAGCCAGCCCAGCGCCATCCATCGAACCAGCAAGCCAAGCCAGTTGCGCTCGCTTCGTCGTTCGCTCCTCGCATTATTGCGGGCTATCCGTATTAGCTGCGCATTTGTCAACGTCGACCACAGCTTCGAGCTTCGATCCTGAACCAACACCTTATCCTCCCATCTCCCTCACGCATCCATCGATTTGTCGAACCCCCGCTTCCCCCGTCCGCAACCACGTACCTCGGCGCTCCGCTCTGATCTCGTGAGTTGCCAACACCTCCGCCTTCGACCTGCTGGTGGGAGGAACCCCGCCTGTCCTGTCCCATCCCGCGAGAGAGCCACACGGGCCGAGGAGAGACACATATACGGCGAAGGAAAAGGAGACGACAGCCGAGTGCGAGCCTCTGACGCGCCTTGCTCGCAAGCATGAGCGGCAGCCAGAGAGATTCGGGGCCTGCAGCGTGAGTCCGATCAGATGAATGGAGCCTGTACCAACACGTCTTGGAGACGAGCACACGAGACACAGACCAGCGACTGACAACCATGACTGCAACAGCCAGCAGCCGAACCTCCGCGTCACGAGTAAATCCTCCTCCCCATGGCCCGACATCTTGCCCACCTGGCGTCGCCTTGCTGACCTGCGCAACTAGTCATCGCCGCTGATGGCCTATACAAGCGAGATGTCTTCAGTATGTTGGACATGCATGCTTGTGCCTATTTCAACCAGACCCGCCCATGCTAAACCCCGTGCTTTCAGGATTCCCCGATCCCTTTGCGGTGGCCACCATCAACGGTGATCAGACCAAGACGACGCAAGTGTCCAAGAGGACCCTGAACCCTTATTGGA
This sequence comes from Podospora appendiculata, assembly GCA_033675105.1. NCBI lineage: Eukaryota > Fungi > Ascomycota > Sordariomycetes > Sordariales > Podosporaceae > Podospora > Podospora appendiculata. The sequence goes on along the minus strand of JAULSO010000005.1, from coordinate 282,879 downwards.
ACGAGCACTTTGACTTGTACGTCACCCTGTCCTGTCCTGTCCTGTCCTGTCCTTTTCTTTGGCCCGTGCCGTTGTTGACGACTAGCAGCAAAGTGAATGAGGACAGTATACTAGCCGTCCAGGTTTTTGACCAGAAGAAGTTCAAGAAAAAGGACCAAGGCTTCCTCGGCGTCATCAACATCCGCATAGGCGACAACATCGAGCTGACCTCCGATGCTGATGGTATGATCATTAGCCCCTTCGGGCCCCATACACCCCCTCGATCATAGCTAACGGATAGTTGCAGACAAGATGATCACGCGCGATCTCAAGAAGTCGAACGATAACCTTGTTGTTCACGGGAAGCTCATTATCAACCTGTCCACAAACCTGTCGGCACCCTCACGCACCCCGCTGCAGCAGCCCGGTCCCTCCTCCAGTCGACCTTCTCTCCTCACACCCCAGGGTTCCACCATGTCCAACGGCGACAGAGCATCCGAGAGACCCTCATCGGCCATGTCAGGCCCCAATGGAAGCCTCGTTGTCGGGTCACAGCTGGCTATCCCGCACCGACCTGCGAGCCTGACGGCCCCGCCTGGGGCGCCATCGGCGACCCTGACTGCGTCGGGGCAGCCAAGGCAAACCACCAGCACGCTGAGCCCCTTCGAGGATGCCCAGGGTCGACTCCCAGCTGGCTGGGAGCGTCGCGAGGACAACTTGGGGAGGACATACTACGTTGACCACAACTCGAGAACGACGAGCTGGAACCGGCCAACGGGCTCGGGAGCAGCCGAGAACCGTGCGAATGAGGCCAACACGCAAGTCGAACGCCAGAGACACCAGAACAGAACGCTTCCAGAGGACCGGACGGGTGCCAATTCGCCCACCCTCCAAGCACAGGCTGCCGCCGCTGCCGCAAGTGCCACTATGATGCACACCGGGGCTACGAGCCCGGGAACTGGCGAGCTGCCCCCAGGCTGGGAGCAGAGGTTTACGCCTGAACAGAGGCCGTATTTTGTCGATCACAACACACGCACCACCACCTGGGTCGATCCACGGCGCCAGCAATACATCCGCATGTACGGGGGGCAAAACAACACCAGCGGCAGCATCCAACAGCAACCCGTGTCGCAGCTTGGCCCGTTGCCGAGTGGCTGGGAAATGCGGCTCACCAACACGGCTCGCGTTTACTTTGTTGACCACAACACCAAGACCACCACCTGGGATGATCCCCGGCTGCCGTCTTCTCTCGACCAGAACGTCCCGCAGTACAAGCGCGACTTCAGGAGGAAGCTCATCTACTTCCGGTCTCAGCCTGCTATGCGTATTCTTTCGGGCCAGTGCCATATCAAGGTCAGGCGATCTCATATATTTGAGGACTCGTTTGCCGAGATCTCGCGTCAGTCGGCAACAGACCTCAAGAAGCGGCTCATGATCAAATTCGACGGCGAAGATGGGTTGGATTACGGCGGTCTCTCGCGAGAGTTCTTCTTTCTTCTCTCGCACGAGATGTTCAACCCCTTCTACTGCCTCTTCGAGTACTCGGCACACGACAACTATACCCTCCAGATCAACCCGCACTCGGGCATCAACCCTGAGCATCTCAACTACTTCAAGTTCATTGGCCGCGTGGTCGGGTTGGCCATCTTCCACCGACGATTCCTCGACGCCTTCTTCATCGGCGCCCTGTACAAGATGGTGCTTGGTAAGATGGTGGTGCTGGCAGATATGGAGGGTGTGGATGCCGATTTCCACAGATCGCTGCAGTGGATGCTGGACAACGACATTTCCGGGGGCATTCTGGAGCAGACATTCTCGACCGAAGATGAGCGGTTTGGCGTGACCACCGTCGAGGACCTGATCCCGAACGGCCGGAACATCGACGTGACTAATGATAACAAGAAGGAGTATGTGGATCTGATGGTCAAGTGGAGAATCGAGAAGCGCATCGCGGAGCAGTTCCAGGCGTTCAAGGAGGGCTTCCAGGAGCTCATCCCTCAGGATCTGATCAACGTGTTTGACGAGCGCGAGCTTGAGCTTCTGATTGGTGGCATTGCCGAGATCGACGTGGACGACTGGAAGAAGCACACAGACTACCGCGGGTATACCGAATCTGACGAGGTGATCCAGTACTTCTGGCAGACGATCCGGTCCTGGGATGGCGAGCAAAAGTCTCGACTGCTCCAGTTCGCCACGGGCACATCCCGTATTCCCGTCAACGGGTTCAAGGACCTGCAGGGAAGCGACGGGCCTCGCCGTTTCACGATCGAGAAGGCGGGAGAGATTACGAATCTACCAAAAGCACATACTTGGTAAGAAGCCGAAGACGCTTGCGATTTTTTGTTATTTTGTGGGGTCGAGGTATGCTAACACGGTGCTCGCAGCTTTAACCGGTTGGATCTTCCGCCGTACAAGAACCTGGAGATGCTGCAGAATAAGCTCACTATCGCCGTGGAGGAGACTATGGGTTTCGGCCAGGAGTAAAGCGGTACATATGCGGTGATGCGTGCATGGATGTATGCCTGGTTTCACAATTTGCGACCGGTATATATAGATGGGGTCCATGTTAGCAGCGGCATGGCAGCATGAGAGATGCTGGTGTCTCTATCGTTACTGGTTTGTGAGAAACAACAACACGGGCGGATTTCCTGCGGAGGTGTCGTGTCAAGCTATGGTCATGGGAATATTTCTTGGTCTGGGTAGCGCCTGGGTTTGGCGGGAGAGCTTGGCGGTCTTGCTTCAACGGACTGCTTCTTGTCGTTTTTGCTGCGCGCGTGTGCATGCTGTGTACATGTACCTATGTGTGGTGTGAGAGGAGGAGGTTCTTTTTTTTCTATTTTGGAAAGGGGGAACACGACGAGAAGATGCAACGGGACAGGTGGAGGGCAAGGGAGCAAGGGAAGCAACTGGAGCAAGCCTGCCTGTATCCCGTGGCGCAACGGTCAGTAGTTCCCGTTGATGCCATTGTCGACGACGAGATAGCGCCTTGGCGCACGCAATGACAGAAAGAGGATGCGATAGTCTATTTATTTCATGTTTGGTCTCTCAGGTATCTCTCCGAGTCTCTCACTGTGGTTCGCCTTCTCGTCATAAATATTGGTTCATGTATGTATTTTTCGTCCCCCGGCGTTGCAGTGTGGCTGGCAATCAGGACTATCAATAGGGGTGTGTAGGTCAGGTACCGAAGCTTCCCTCGGAATCGGGGTAAATACCGTAATTCTTCCAGGTTTCTGATAGGGACTGGTGCCTAGGAGGTAATTACCACCTAGGTACCTACATACCTACTACCCTTTGCATGGGTCGATTACTGTATCATATTTGCACACACACACACACACACACACACACACACACCTACAACGAGAATATGCGACACAACTAATCGTCGTCCATTTATTAGGCTCATTCATTCTTTTCATGGATCGCTTAGGCCCGTCCACCAAGTCAATGGCGCGCACAGGGTTGAGCCTCTCGGTCGTGGTCGGGGCAGTGGCCGTGGCCTTTGCCGTTGTGCGTCTCCAGCATCAACCGGCGCAGCAACAACCCCTAGGTGTCGGTATCGATGTCGATGTCGATGTCGATGTCGAAGAGGCGGCGCAGACATTCTGCTACCAGGGCATCAGGACTGACGCACTCAGCCCAGACCCAGGCGTCGACTGCTTCACCCTGTCGCTGGCAGAGGGCACCTTTACCCGCGTCTTCGACTCGTCGTCCGAGGCCGACACACCGAAACGGCGGCCTGGATACGTGCTGCCCGGCATCTGGGACGGCCATGGACATCTGCTCGGCTACGGCGAGTTCCTGCACTCGGCCGATCTGTTTGGCTCGGGCTCGGTGGACGAGATCCGTGCCAGGCTCAAGGCCTACTTCGATGTGAATCCCGACGTGGGCACCAGCGAGAACTGGGCGAGAGGGTTCGGATGGGATCAGATGGCTCTGGGCCAGATGCCGACTGCTGCAGGTGACATCCTTGCCACGGCGACACCGTGACGGAGACGACGCTCTGCTTTTTTCTAACACGACATGGGCCACGAAACAGGACATGCTCGAGGCCGACGACCGCCTCAAGGGTCGTTTTCTGATGCTCGACCGCGTCGATGTCCACTGCACTTGGGTCTCGCAAGCCATCCTGGATCTGCTCCCCAGTGACCTCCCCGACGTCCCGGGCGGCGAGATCATACGGACCCCCGGCATGGGCGTCTTCTGTGACAACGCCATGGACATTGTGCTGGCCCACTGGCCGAAGCCCAACGCCGCCAGGAAGAAGACCTTTGTCAAGTCGGCCATGAAGGAGCTGCACAAGGTCGGCCTCGTCGGCATGCACGACGCCGGTGTCTTCCCCGACGACCTCAAGCTCTACGACGAGCTGAGCCGGACTGATGATGATTGGACTCTTCGTGTCTATGCCATGATGGAGTGCAAGGAACGCAACACGTTTTGCCCCGACGACGCCGTCAGGATATCCCACGACGGTAGCATGCTGTCAGTCCGCGGCGTCAAGCTATTCGCTGGTACGCTACCTATGAAACCCCCCCCTCTCTCCTTACCCTCCATTCCTTTACAAGTCAGTAGCCACGCAAGGTAACCTGACCCCCGTGAAACGGCAAGATGGTGCGCTGGGATCCTGGGGCAGCGCCATGATCCTCCCGTACAGCGACAAGCCATCGACGTCGGGCTCCCTCCTCGTCAACGCCTCCACGCTCACCTCGCTGACCAAATCCTGGTCCGCGGCCGGCTTCCAAGTCAACATCCACGCCATCGGCGACCTGGCCAATCGCCTCGCCCTCGACGCCATGGCAGCCGCATTCGCATCCCTCTGCCCGGACTCTTCGCCCGCAGAATGCCAAGCAGCCCGCCGCTTCCGCATCGAGCACGCGCAGATTATCCACCCCGACGACCAGAAGCGCATGCATGAGATGGGCGTCATCCCGTCCATCCAGCCTACGCATGCGACCTCGGACATGGCATATGCCCAACTTCGACTAGGCGCCGAACGGACGAGGACCGAGGCGTACCGCATGCGCTCTGTCCTGGACCTGAGCCCCGTGCTGGGCAGCGACTTCCCCGTCGAGCCGCCGAATCCGTTTCAGGGGATCTACGCAGCCGTTGCGCGGAGGAGTCCGCACACGGGTGCTGGGCCGCCTGGGGCCGAAGGGGGGTGGCACAAGGAGGAGGCCATTGGTCTGTGGGAAGCGCTGGATGGGTTTACAAAAGGCGCGGCGAGGGGCGCCTTTCTCGAGGGGCGGGCGGGGATTATTAGGAAGGGCGCGTTTGCGGATTGGGTCGTGTTGGACGACGAGCTGGATGCGGTTGGGGAGGAGGGCCTGAGGGGCTTGAAGGTCCGGGAGACGTGGGTTGGTGGGAAGATGGTGTATAGCAGGGATGGATAGAGAATCACCTAGTGGAGAGAGGTTTGATTACATGAGGGATAGATTTGGGTTGAGAATATGTCTGGGACTGGATAGGGGGAGGTCGTTGCCTATAGAAACGCTAGAGGAATACACGTGGCTTGGTTCTCTGTGGTTCCAATGGCCATGTCCGAAAATGAAGCTGCGCTGTGCTACAGAGCAGAGCTTCAATGACTACTGAAAGGCCGAATACAGTGACCGGATCCTCTCTTGGCCCCTCTCTCAGCTCCCTGACAATTTCTGCCGCTGGCTGCGCATCCGTGTTGATCAGGCCAACCCCCGTGCCCCTATTTTTCGAGATGCTTTTGGTTAGCATTCGGTCACGATTTCATGGCACAAACAAGGTTGGAAGCGCTGTTGTGGGTAATAAGAGGCAAGAAAAATACGCACATTCATGTGACAAGCCTGGAGTTGTCCTTATTCTCCTTGGCCGCTTCGTATCTCTTGAGGTTCTCCTCGAATGAGACCCCCGCCACGTGGTCCTCGTAGTAGGGCCCGCGGATGGCGCGGCCGTCATAGACACTGGGCCGGATGGCTGTGGCCTGGATGTCGTCGTGGAACGTGGATCTTTTGGTTGGCCGAGTTGGTTGGTTAGCCGGAGGAAGAATCTAGGAATGGCACTGCAGTGCACTGACTTGATTGTGGATGTTCCGCCGTCGACGGTTTCCTGGATCAGCTTCCGGCGGAAGTCAGGGGTCCAGGCCTCCTTTGTGAGACAGAACTGGAAGGGGAAACGAGGGGGTAATGAGTTAGTCTAAGGCCAGAAGGAGGTCGAGGAGGAGTATGAGTAGGGAAGGTGGATTACCCGGCTTCCAAGAACCACGCCATCGGCACCTGGAGTAATAAACAAGACGTCAGCCATTCTCTCGATTCTCCTAGTCCAAGTCCCTCAAGAAAAGGGAGGGGGGAATGTAAACAACCCAACAAGCTGCAACGCCACCGCAACGCCCAGCCCATCCGAGACACCGCCCGCCGCAAGAACGACAATCTCCTTGTCAGCAAACTCGGCCTTGAGCATATCCACCACCTCGGGGACGAGACTCACGATGCCCGACCCGGCCGCATCCTGGTGCCCGTCGGCATCGACGCCCTGGGCGATGATGACGTCGGCCCCGTCGACCGCGGCCCCCCGTGCCGTGGCCACCGTACCGACCTGGTACATGACGACGAAGCCCGGCGCGTGCAGCGCTCGATGATGCGCCGGATCTTGCCCGCCGCGACATCCTGCGGGTTGGGCGCGAACAGCCACACGGCATGGGGGAGGTGCTCCTGGAGGATGGGCAGGGCCGTCTCGAGAAAGTGCTCGGTGCTGGGGTGGGCGAGGATGAAGCCGAGGGTCTCGCGGGCGGCTGTGAGCTCGGTGGCGAGGTCGGTTAGTTGGTAGCTTCCGGGCTGGAAGAGGAAGCCGGCTGGAATGATTCCTGGGTAGTGGGTTAATCAATAGGGTTCGGGTTTCAATGGTGTGGTGTTTTTCTTTTGTTTATTGTATTGTATTACACGACAAGTGACTAGGGGATGGGACTCAGCTTGGGAGAAAAGTACCGATACCACCCGCCTTTGACGCTTCGGCGGAAATAACACCATTCGTTGTCCAGAACATGGGCGCCGAGACGATGACGGGGTTCACCGTGTGTGGGAACAATGCGTTGAGCTTGCTGGCAGCAGTAAGTGAGCCCATGTTGCTTGCTTCTGGGTGTGTGTGCTATTCTGTTCCTGGGTTAAACGATACGTAGTTGGTATGAAGAGCGTAGGTCGTCCGCCGTCATGGTCTTTGTCAAAGGCTAGGTGAGGAGCAAGCAAGCAGACTTATGTATTCCATTTGGAACTAGATCGACAGCAATAACCCCCCCGCCCAGCTTTTAGGGTGCGCGGGCAGAGTTGAGACGACACGGCCTTGTTCGATGCAGATGATACAAGGTCGTGGACTTGCTACGTAAAGGCAAGGTGGGTATGCAGCCAAGGTAGTATTCGTACGTCTCGTTTTATTCAGCATCTCGTTGTTTGACCACGGGCAAACGAGTCCGAGACTCCATGGCATTGGTCCACTGGCCCACTGGTGTAAACATGCAGTCATCGCCAACTGCATCGACTGGTCGGCTTGGCCATGTACACTTCAGTTTCTGCGGCTGTGCATGCTTTCTTTCCACCAAGACTTACCTAGTCCGGTTATTTCGTTGCGTTGTTGTTCTATTGACTGCTTGTGGGAAGCCCCTGAAAGCCCCTGAAGACCCAGCCAACCACTCACAAGCAACCGGACAACATCAACAACGGACAGGCAGCCCCTGAGTCCATCCAAAACAGACAAAGACAAAAAGCATCAACCCCCACCACCACACAACAACAACAACAACAACAACAACAACAACAACAACAACAACAACAACAACAACAACAACAACAACAACAAAAAAAGAAGAAAAAAAGGAAGGGACCAACCAACCAGCAAAAAGAAACATGAGCATGAGCTGCTTTGTAGTCGCGGGCCGGATTTGAACCGACGCTCCCGAAAGAACAAGATTTCTAGTCTTGCGCATTAGACCACTCTGCCACCGCGACTTTTGTTTAAAAGACGTACATGCTGCTGCTCATGCGCTGCGACCGAAGGGAATCGAACCCCTCCCTCAACCTTGGAAGGGTTGAATCCTAACCACTAGACCACGGTCGCTTTGTAGGATGCACAACAGGCAAGCCGTTCCACATCATGGACGAGCTGGCATGCAGATGGGTGGATGGATACCGATGGATCGAGGGCTTTTGTTCCAGTCAGGGGAAGGGCACATTCGAGTCAGTTTCTAGTAAACGAGACATGTGGATTTGTGGAGGCGTTGGGTTTCTGGGAAACCCAAGGGGGTGGTGGATACCTGATACCTGCCTCTCCTATCAGAGCAGAGGACATCCTCACATTGATCCTTCTCGAAACTCTAGTCCCAATGCCAATGCCGATGCCAATGTTATTAGGCATGTGTAGGTAGTCATGGTCCTCCCTGTGGCTTCACCATTTCTCCTGCTAGCCCTCCTCCACGTGCGTATCCATTCGTCATGGTGGGTTTCTGCAAGTGCCATGCCAACACCACATGCGTCACACTGCAGGCCCGTACTGACGGGTACCTTTGATGCCTACCTGTACCTTACACTACGTTGAGGTTTGGCCCCACCAGGGGCAAGTCAAAGGGTTCTTGATGTCTGCCCTGTGCCCATATGCCTGGTTGAGTATATCGAGCGCCGGGAACATTGCGGAAGGTATAGCTATATTCCTAGGTATTTATTAAAAAAATACATAATCATGTATGCAAACATGCGCTCCCGTTCGACAACCAATGGCCCACCGAAGCCATGTCTTGCCCATCCACATCATTTCTAGCCTGATCATTCTTCCTTATTTATACACATATATAGCTCTATTTACAAATATCGCCTCAGTCCATCCGAGCCGCCCGCTGTCATTAACTAAGCCACCACGCTAAATCTATGGAAACTGGAAATCTCATGAGCATCATTAATTACGGCGTGTTCCCCAGCATGAGCACCAAAAGGATGCCGTTAAGCACGCAGGCGATCGTGAACGCACTCCACACAGCCAGTTTGTTCAACCAAGAAAGGGTATCCTGCCTAGAGCACGTCATGCCGAGCGCCGCACATGCAGAGCCCAGCGACGCCATGATACCCACCATGACGCCCGCGTCCACCTCGAGACGCAGCTTGTGCCGACCCGTCATGATCAGCAGGGTCGCGATCCCCATCAGCATGTACGAGACAGCAAAACACGCCCACGTGCCCCACGACAGCACATATTCGCGGTACTGGGCCATCCGTTGACTCTCGATGCTCGGCAGTGCCGCGTAGTGGGCTTTGTACCCGACCGGGAATTCCTCAGACGAGGCCGAGCCATGAGAGCCACGCCTGCCAGGGCCGCCCGCCTGGTCGGCTTCGTCGTCGGCTTCCGTGTCGGTCCAGGTTCCGCCGGGGACCGAGGAGAAGTAACTGGAGTCGGCAGTCCCGTAGAGCGCCGGGCGGGTAGGCAGTAGCGGCCCGCGCTCGCCGTCTCGGCCGTCTGGTGTCTCGGGTTGCCGCCAGCCCGCAGTCCACTGCATCCACTTGCCCACCGACACGGCAAAGACTGCTTTGAGAGCCGACTTGCCGGGGAAGTCCATCTCCCTGTCGGGGTTGACATAGATCGTGTAAGCCGTATCGTCATTCTGGTCCGCGTCCCCGGCCTCGCTGCCGTGGTCGTACTCGTTCCAGTACCGTACGGGCTGCTGCGAGTACTGGCTGTTAACGATAGTCTCGGTCGGTGAGAGTGGATCGCTGGGCTGGCGGTAGAGGATGGCTGGTGACGGGACGGGAGACACGGAGCGGCTGGTGTCCATGGGGGTGGCTGCCCGCAGCGTCACGGCTAAATCGTCATACTGGGCTTGCAGGGAAGAGAAGTCATGCTTGGTGAAGCTCTTGGGGTGGGACAAGACGCTGTCGCGGAAGCGGAGGCCGAGGGCTGACGAGCCGGTCCACTTCTTGTACTTTTTGAGAATCTTGCGAAAGGCCACGACTTGGGCGCTAACGAAGCGCTGGAGGGATCGGATATCGTCGCCGCACCGGAGGAGCTCGTGCTCGTACCTCATGGACCGGTGCTGGTGCCTGAGCAACGAGCGCTCGTTGGTGCAGGGGGTGCTGCCGCGGAGGATCAGGCGGTGTATCCGGCTCGACAGGTGCTGCAGGCGCCTGGAGATCTCGTCGGCTTTGCTCTTGACAAAGAGATCGACGCGGTCATGCTGTCCGCTGAGCTCGCCGTAGAGCTCCGCCTCGAACTTGGCGAGCGAGGCGTCGTGGTGCCCGGGAATGGCAATGGCCGTGGCCTGGTCCTTTGTGGTATTGGCCTTGATGTAGTGTTTCAGAGCATTGTAGTCGATATTATCTGCAAGCGAGACACGGGAGACGGGAGTCGGAGAGATCAGCAGCTGGCCATCGAATCGGGCGATCGCATTACTTGCAACTTGCAGCTTGTAGACGACAAACCGCAGGCAAAAGCAGGCAGGAAGGCAACGCAAAGCAGCAAAAAACAGCAAAATGGGTGCACCTACAGAGACTCCATTGCGGGACAGACTCTTTCTCGAACTGCTCCCCGTATTTCATGGCTTGATTACGAGCTTCTCTTGTCGTTTTGCAGCCCCTCCCGCGCTTGGTCTCTTTAAAGAGGAAGAGGAGGAGGAGAGGAAGAATTGGTCTGGTTGGTGGTGGGGGTGGGGGGAGGCCGTTGCAGTTTGGGGGGTTTCTCCTGATCCGGTGCTACCCACGTAAGGTCAGGTACCTAGGTACGTAGTGAGCTGCGCCAGGGCTCCCGATGACGATGACGATGACAGTGGGGGACTTGGGGATCTGGGGACTGCGGGGACGGGCTGGTCGCTGCACGGTTTCGGACGTTGCGAATTCAGATGCAATGGGCTGATTGCGTGAGTCGGGTTGTGGTGGTGGGTTGGGGTAATTCTATACACTCTTCTTTGTGGTGGACATGCTTAAGTTGAGGTAGGTAGGTAAAGTATAAGGGAAGGTAAGGTAAGGTACAGACGGTCTGGGACTCAAAGCATCAGGCAAGGTAAAAGAGAAGTAAGTGACCACCTCAATTGCCAAGAACATCAAACGTGAGAACTAGAATAAGTGGCTGCTTGGTCGTTAAAAGATGTTTCGAGCTCGAGCAATCGCAGAGCAGCAGCACCAGCAGCCAAGCTCGGGGACAGGCATCTTAGATAAGGTATTCCGCAACATATGCCAAGCAGGGGGGCAATATCCTTGAAAGGCCGGCCGGTGAGATCATGAATTCAAACTCGCACTTGCAGAGCAGGCTCGAGGCAGGCGTGGCAGGGTAAAATGGCAACTGCAGGGCCTCCCGCAACCGCAGCACCCTGGCGAAGTGGAAACCACCACCAGGAGTGGGGAGGGCGCGAGAGGGGCTCCTGCCGTCGTGCTGCAGAACCAGGCTCCAGGGCAGTCACAAGAGGCTAGCGGTAGCCACTGAAAAAAAAACCAGAAAACAGCCATCATCGTTGAACCTTGGACCCGGCGGTATCTGGAGGTGGGGGAAGGGGGGTCAGACGCTAGGACGAGGTCTGAGGAAGTCTAGATTTTTTCTTGGTGCTGCGCAGCTGCATTATCAACAATCGCGTCAGCTCTCAGACCTACTTGCTGCACCTACAGGCACTCACAGGTGAGGCAGGTTACATTGGTTCACGATTGTCACGGCATTATCTTCGTGGTTAATTTTGGAGGTCATGATCTTGCATGGAATGCCAGGCAACAAATAAACAGGACGGCAGACTGAAAATATAGTATCGGATGGCACGTCTTAAGGTGCCATGATCCTACCACAGTACACATCCGCCCAGCGCACCACCTCGAAGGCAAACCGGACGACTGCAAGTGATTCCTATCTGGCGTGCATTCACAGGTTGTTGAGTGTGACCGATTGCGCACAGGTTGGAGTCAGCAGCACCCAATACCGAGCCGCGATCCACCGTTGAAACAACCGGGCCAATCCGTCCCCCGCCGATATCGTACACACACTCGATTGAAACACTGGGCCCTCCCGACGACATCTCGCCGCGGACATATCGCACCTCAGCCATGTGCCCTTCAATCTTTTCGTCTCCCGTTCTTGAGAGATCGTAATATAGTACACTGTAGCCACGGGCGACAGACCTACACTACAAGCACGCGAGGTCTTGAATGCTACGGTATTGACCCGAACAAGCCATGGATGCAACCGGGGAGCTTCCCTTGCACGGCTGAAATGTTTCAGGTACCCGATACCGTAGGGAGCATACTAGAAGCCTGTCGATAAAGCTGCATCCACCGACCTCGGGGATACCAACGCCTTCACCCGGCCCTCCTCGTGGTGCAAGAAGGGTGTGGGTGGCTGTGTGATTGGCAAAATATCGAGCCGTTTGATCTCAGCCGTTGTCGGGTTGCACAACCTTTACGGCGCATGACCCGAGTCCGCCGGTTCTGGTGACAGCCGACCTCGAACCTCGAGCCCCATCCAACAGCCAACATCCAACCTCCAGCCGGTCCATCACCCATTCCTCCATTACGTGTAGATATTCACAAGGTCATGATTATCTGTCTCCACCCGACATGTGTTGTCTTTCTTGACACATAGCCTCGGCAGATATCACGAACTGCAGACTGCAGAGTGCAGACAGTTCGAAAGACCCCTCATGGTCACCACTAGTGGACGTGTATCCAGTAGTCTCCCTTTTAGCGGTCAACCACGCAATTCCCTTGCACGGGTACGCGTGTAGTTGTAGAACACCCGCGGTGGGATGTGCAGGTATCAACCTATCTATGGATTAAAAGGCCCCTAACATATAGCTACCACGTGGACAGTGAGTCGAACGTCTTGCGATGGCGCTAGAGATAAGATTGACTAACACGACCTGGCAGCCATGGGATTGGATTGGATGAACACCTATTGGCTTCGTTCCCTTCCCTGACCGAGAAAGCGGACTTGGAAACATTACATTCCACGATGAAGCGTTTTGCGGGGTCTGAGATTCTTAAGCCGGCCCAAGTGGTTGACTGACCTGCAAAGTCGAAACCCAAACCCGAGACTGGTACGTCACCTTCCCGACCCTTATCCTATACGCACAGGCGGCGGCCGAGGCCCGAAGGGAGAAGGGAGACGGATGCGTATCAATATCGGAGTCGGGAATTTTTGATTTGAATGAATGAATGAATACATGAAAATGCAAGACCGAATTTCGAGCATGTCCATTGCACAGATTCATGCATCATGGACCTAATGCAATTCAGAGAGACTCAACACAGTCCTCGCTTGCACGCCTTGTACTGGACTTTACAGAATAGCCGTTGCGGATTGACGAGGCGTGCGAGGCTGCAGAGTAGAGACATGGCTGAGTGGGGCACGGGACTAGCTAATCGATATATAAGCGCTGATTGGCCAATCTGTCCTAGCTCTGGGCGGGGCATTCAAACGCCGAAAAATTTGGGCACGACCAACCAAGGAAGCCAAAGGGGAAAAAAAGACTTTGAAGTTTTGGCTGGCAATCAACCGAACGGTGTCACCGCCGAGCCACCACGATCCACCATCTGAAGGTTTTGCCAAAAGTGAAGGAGAAAACTCTACCAAAAAAAAAAGCCCATCGACTAGCTCTCCGCCTCGGCCCCGGCACTCAGGCACCTCTGAGCATGGCAGGAACAGGCAGCACGTCGTCCTCTCTAACCTCGACCTCCCACACTCTCACACACGCCCCCAGCATGGCGCCCCCCGCAGTCACGGATGGCTCGCCCGTCGCAGTCTTTCTCGACTCCATCTCCCCGACAAACCGCCACGTCTTTATCCAGCCGCCGCCCCTGCTCCCGTCCGGGTCGCTGCAGCTGGCCAAGGAGACCCTCGACGCCCTCGCCGGCCAGGTCAGCGACCAGCAGCAGCTGAGACTGCGCGATGCCGGCAAGAAGCGCAAGAGGCAGGGCCAGGACAGGACCGCCGTCTTGAAGATCAGGAAGCTCTACACCGACGGCTTCGAGACAGGCCAGATATGGCAGCAGGCCAAGAAGATCATCACCAGTGCCCTGGACGAGTCGCTGCAGGTCCTCGACGAGCTCGAGGAGAGCGGGGAGGTGGAAGAGGGCACTGTTGACGGTGCTGTGCCTGTCAGGGCTGTCCACTTTGGCGAGGATGGATTTGAGATTGGCTCCGACGCCAGCGATTCTGCCAGCGCCTCTTCAGACGTCGGCAGCGAGGCGGATACCGAGGACTCAGACGACGAGGGCTCAGAAGCCAGTGCCGACGAGGATATGGAAAGCCTCGGATCTGAAATGGAAGGAGTAGAGCTGGATGAGGACGAGGACCAAGAAGAAGAAGTCGAGGGAGAGGAAGAAGTAAGGGAAGAAGGAGAGGACGAGGATGAGGTCGAAGATGAGGATGACGAGTCTGTTGCGGAATACAAGCAAGACCCCGACGGCCTCAACGATGGCTTTTTCTCACTCGACGACTTCAACAAGCAGAGTCAGTTTTTCGAAGCACAGGACGCGCGCGCAGACCCGAATACAGACGATTTCAGCGACGACGAGTCAGTAGACTGGCACGCAGATCCCATGGAAGAGCCTACCGGCAAATCAAACACTTCTGGAGACGGCCAGGATGACGAGGACGAGGACGACGACGACGTTGACATGGACGACGATGATGATGAGGAAGATGTCCCGTCGTTCAAGAAGGCCGAGGGTGCTGCTGAGGAGGCAAGCGATGATGAGGCTGAGGAGGCCGTGACTGACGGTCTTGACCTTGACCTTGATCTCACCGCAAATGACATCTTCTACAAGGATTTCTTCACGCCGCCCGCGAGGAAATGGGAGCACGGTAAAAAGAACAACAACCACAACAACAAGAAGAAGCCGTTCGGCCGTCAACAAGACCTGAAGCCGGTCGAGGAGGCTGATATTGAACGAGCCGAGAACGATGTCAAGCGTGATCTTTTCGACGATATGTCGGAGCGATCCGACTCTGAAGACGCCCTCTCTGACGTGTCGGCTGGCAACCCCAAATCGCGCCGTTCGGCCCTCGAGAGGAGGCAAGCCAAGGTAGCCGAGGAAATCCGCAAGCTCGAGGGCGAGCTGGTTGCCAAGCGCGCCTGGACGCTGTCTGGTGAGGCCATGGCAGCAGACCGGCCCAAGAACTCGCTGCTCGAGGAAGATCTCGACTTTGAGCATGTCGGCAAGCCTGTTCCCATCATCACCGAGGAGGTGTCCGAGTCCATCGAGGCACTGATCAAGCGCCGCATCCTGGCGCAAGAGTTCGACGAGGTGCTCCGGCGGCGCCCCGACGGGCTAGGCAGCGGCAACACTCGGCGCGGCCTTGTGGATGTTGATGACACCAAGGGGAAACAGAGTCTGGCCGAGATCTACGAGGAGGAGCACGTCAAGAGCAAGGATCCCGACGCCTACGTCAGCCAGGCTGACGAGAAGGTCCGGAAGGACGAGGAAGAGATCAAGCAGATGTGGGCCGACGTGTGCGGCAAGCTCGACGCGCTCAGCAGCTGGCATTACAAGCCCAAGCCGGCGGCGCCGACACTCACTGTCGTGGCCGACGTTGCTACCATCAACATGGAGGACGCCCAGCCAGCCACAGCCCAGGGCGTTGCAGGCGGCGAGAGCATGATTGCGCCACAGGAAGTGTACGCGCCGACAAAGGAGACGGCCGGCAAGGGCGAGGTTGTGGCCAAGAGCGGCCTGCCCGTGGCGAGACAGGAGATGACACGCGAGGAGAAGCTGCGGAGACGCAGACGCGAGAAGGAGCGGATCCGCAAGGCCGGCGGACTTGACGCGACCAAGAACATGACCAAGGGTCAACAGGCACGCAAGGAGACGATGGCCGACCTGAAGAAGGGCGGCGTGCGGGTCATCAACCGCAAGGGCGAGATGGTGGGCTTGGACGGCAAAAAGGCGACGGAGAACAAGCATGTCGCGACAAGTGGGAGCTACAAGCTCTAAATAATGTAGCAGTGGGTGGCTGTGGCATGGTGGTTGAGTTTTCTGAGAGTGGTTTGGTCTGCAGAGCATGGCCATGGGCATTCCATATACCGGTAGACAGTGCATGCATGTTGGGACAAGTCTTTTTTTTTTCCTTCTCTTTTTCTTGGTGTCTTGAGAATCAATCTTGTGATGGCCTATCTATAGATCAGCAACTTGTCCTGCTCTCAATCCTGTATAGTCCGGACATTCTCGTATCTCGTTGATTACGGATGTATGTACGGCAAAAAAGCTGCGTACGTCGGGGAGAGGAATCAGAGGGGCAGTGGGATCCAGTAGTCCAGGTATCAAATAGAAGTTTGAGCCTATGAGCTTGATGGCAGGCTTGGTCAATATCAGAGTAATCGGGACGACATGAGGCGAAATCGAGCAAGGTACCTGGGACGGAGGACAGCCAGGGTGACGTTCAAGATCGAGCCAACAGGGCCCGGAAAAACTGCGCTAGTGGAGCTCCCAGCTGGAAAGCAGCCAATGATATCGGCCTAGTTTGTGCTTAGCGCATTGGCGGCAAGCTCCAGCGGCGAAAAGCACTCGGGCAGCGGACAAGGCATGTCAATTGACGACCTCCACGCCTCCGTATCTCGATCATTATTCGTGGGGGAAGGGCCCTTTCTGCCGCGACCTCGTCCACCTCGTCCGCCTCGACCCCTCCACTCTACACACGACGAAGCGCCCGTTGACCGACGAGAGCGAAAAGCGAAGAGCGACCAATCCGACGACGCCCTACACTACATACATACATCCCCACGCACACGCACGCCTTCTCGACAATGCTGTCATCTGCGAGGACTGGAGCCTCGCTGGCCCTCCGCGGTGAGTCTCGAGATGCATCGCGCACCAGGCACCAGGGAGAATCGAGGTTGACAATTGCAAACAGCACGACCGACCTCCCACCTCGTCCCCTTCCGCGTCGCCGCTGCCTCCATCTCGTCCTCCTCGCGCAACGACGCCGCGAGCGCGGTCCAGTCCCACGGCAGCACCGGCGGCCTGGTCAAGCGTGAGCGCAGGGAGGTGCCGCTTCCCAGCCAGGAGGGCACCAAGGGTGCTATCCAACATGTGCTGTATGTACCCGCCACACCACATCATCGCACCCAACACTCGTCGGGAGACTAACCACCATCCCGTGTCTTCTCCCCGCAGCACCACCCTTGATCAAGTCACCAACTGGGCGCGCCAGTCCTCCCTCTGGCCCATGACCTTCGGCCTCGCCTGCTGTGCCGTCGAGATGATGCACCTGTCGACCCCGCGCTACGATCAAGACAGGCTGGGAATCATTTTCCGTGCCTCGCCCCGTCAGTCCGATGTCATGATCGTCGCCGGCACCCTGACCAACAAGATGGCGCCCGCCCTGCGCCAGGTCTACGACCAGATGCCCGAGCCCCGCTGGGTCATCTCCATGGGCTCGTGCGCCAACGGCGGCGGCTACTACCACTACAGCTACAGCGTCGTGCGCGGCTGTGACCGCATCGTGCCCGTCGATGTCTATGTCCCCGGCTGCCCGCCCACGAGCGAGGCCCTCATGTACGGCATCTTCCAGCTGCAGCGCAAGATGCGGAATACAAAGATTACGCGCATGTGGTATCGCAAGTGAGCTGTTGCTGCTATGGGGTTGGTTGGCCGCGGTGTTGTTGGGTGGTACTTTTTGGTGGCGATATGCCTCCCGGGATGAGCGAGAGAGAGAGTAGAAGACCGGTGGTAGTGGTGGTGGTGGTGGTGGTGATGGTGGCTGGCAATGGATGAGAAAAGGTCGGCTGGGCTGTTTTTGTTTTTAGCCACGTCGACTTGTATGTACATACGTAGAGCAAGAGCGAGAGAGAGCCTGGGAGCCCGCGCGCGCATAGAATGCACACACACACACACACACACACACACCAAAACCCACGGGCTGTACAAGTACCTTGGCTATATTTCATGCGATGGAGAAAGGGCAAAGGGATTTTCAACGAAAGCAAAGCAGTAAAGCACAACTGTTTTACATGGGTGTAATTACGTCTTGTTCGAAACCAACGGTTTAGGATGGCGGCAGGAGTATCAAGTTTTGCATCCTGCTCAACGATTGCGAGAGGTATTTGGACAATAATCCCGTATCGTGATGCAACAATTCAGACATGTACCTTTTCTTTCTGCTGGTATACCATAATGGCGTGCATGGCGAGTCGGTGCAGTTCAAGCAACGCTTCTGCCTACCTGCCGCCTGCCACCTGCCTGCCTTCTTCCTGTCTTCCGCTTCTGTTCCTGAACGCCACCACGGTCATATCAATCTACAGCTTTACCCACCCACCTGTCCCCCCCCTATAATCGCTCGAGATCGTGACTGGAACCCGCAAAACAAAACAAAACAAAACAGAACAAAAACAAAACACAAAACCGTAAGCCAAACAGAACCCGGTCCCGTCGTGATAAGACGCTCGGCAAAATTCAGTTCATCCTCTTGTCGTTCTCAGCCGAGAGTTCCTGGTCGCCCAGGTCTGGGTTGAGATAGTTGGCATCCTCAGCTGCCTCGTACTCGGAAATCAGAGCCGTAACGACCTCCCTTGCCTCGTCAAACTCGTTCAGGTTGTCTGAGAAGGGTGCCGTCTTCTTGTAGGCCTCCATGAAGGCGTTTCGCTTCCGCATGCCGTCGTACTGCCGGACTATTCTCTTAAAGAGCTGCGCGAGGATATCCGTCAGCATACAGGTTGCCCTTCGGAGTGGGGAAAGGGGGAGGAAAATTACCGTGGCAATGCTGGTGTGGTTGGCCAGCATTAGCCCGCTAACGCGGTGAGCCATCGGGATATATGGGCTTCGCTTCGTCAACGCCACCTGGATACTTGCCGGGCCCCATGGGATAAAGGTTGCGAGCCGACGCTCCCGAATGCGCAGCAGGCTCTTGTGGACGTCTGTGGGATCTACTTCTCCTTGGATGACGTTGAGGATGGAGATGTAGCAGCTCTTCTTGCCGGGGACGGTGGACACCATGCGGTTCTTGGGCTGCAGGAGCCGGCGCATGACGTCCAGGACCGTTGTCTTGCGAACCGTCTTGGCTTGCTCGACCTGGTCGCCGGTGAAGGGGGTATAGGACGTCATCAGGAAGTGCAGGCGCGGCGTGGGTATGAGCGAGGCAAGGATGCTGACGAGGTCGTTGTGCATGTAGCCTGGATAGCGGAGAGTTGTGGTGCTGGCCGACATAACGGTCGACACGAGCTGGTTGGTCTGCTGGAACGAGGGCTCCTGGACATGGAGCCTGTCGGCGGCGATGTGAGACAGGGCGCCGTTGTCGAGCACGACAACCGAGTCGGCATTCTCTGTCAGCCTCCTCATGGCCAGCAGGCTGTTGTACGGGTGGACGACGACGTCGCCCGAGTTGGTGGTGTCGGGGAAGACAGAGTAGGTCTGGATGATCTTCTTGGGGAACCGGTCGTTCAGCCTCTCGAGCAGAAAGGAGCCCAGGCCAGAGCCGGTGCCGCCGGCGATGGAGTGCAACATCATGAAGCCCTCGAGGGAATCGCTGCCGTCGGCCTCGCGGTCAATCATCTCCATGATCTCCTCGTGGACCTGTTCTCCGGTCTGGTAGCCATCGCCCCAGTTGTTGCCAGCGCCGACGCCATTCTTGCCGACGTAGAAGTTCTCGGGGTTGTATATGTTCTTGTAGGGGCCCGTCTGGATCGAGTTGATGACGCGGGGCTCGAGGTCGATGAGGATGGCGCGCGGGATGTAGCGCGTGTCGTCGCTCTGGTAGTAAAAGACGTCTTTGCGGTCGCCGCCCTCGGTCGCGAAGTCCTCGAGGTTTCCGTCCTGGCTGATTCCGTGCTCCTGACATAGCTGCTGCCAAAACTGGCTGCCAACTTTGTGGCGGCGGCGCTGAGTTTAGCTGAATGCGACAGACAGACAGACAGAGAGCGAGAGGGCGACGCTTTGGGCAGGGCAGGGCAAGGCAAGGCACTACTACTCACTGCTGTTGCCGCATTGGCCGGCCTGGATTGTGATTATCTCTCTGCATATATGACTTAGCAATCTGGCCCGAAAATCCGTTGTCGAGAGCCCAGCATGCATCCGTACCTGGGCATCGTGGTGGTGGCATTGGTGACGATCCGGCAAGGGTGTTGCACTGAGTTCGGGCGTGTGGGAGACGCGTCGATTCCCGTCCCAACCTGACCTGTTCACACATGGGGACCCCGCCAGGAATATTTTGGTGGGGCATCTCCCGTAGCACTACGGGTTCCGTGCAGGTACCTGAGCTACCACAGCGCTTGGTCTTGTCAGGTGCCACCACACCCGGCATCCATGGCGGGAAGCACTTGCGGTCTCTTGGCACTATCTAACATGAGGCAAGGTACAGGTAATTTATAATTTTCTACAATTTACCTCAGGTACCTGGCAGCCATGAGGTGAGGGAACAATTGCCAGGACGTTTCAGTGTTACTGTGCACACAATGACGAGGACATCCAATTGCCTACCACCTCGGTACCGTACCTTCCTAGTGAGAGGAGACACTGGAGATTTCAGCACCCATGTGAGCATGTCCGCCGCCGGGTGAGGTCACCGACGAGCGCGAGCACTTGGTCTGGAGGCCGGGACCCGGCAGCTCCAAACTCCCTGTAACCTTGCCTGCCCCAGAGTGACATTCCGGGCAGGTATCCATCCTGCACCTGTGGTTTCCACTCGGCACCCCAGCAGATTAATTACCAGGTCGGTAGTGTACGGTGTACACTATTACAATTGGCATCCAGATTCCATCACTCTCACCAACTCAAAATTTATTCCATTGCATCTTTATCAACGCGAACGTAACAATTGCCATTGTCCCCGGCATTCTGGCTTCGACACGCCACATGGAACCGGGTTGTCCATCGTGTCTGCTGCACTGACTGCTGCTGCCGACCTCAAACTCAAACTCTGGACTAAGCCAGGTTGTCGGAACCGAGGCGCGCCACGGCACGGCCTTTTGAACTTGAACCTGGAAGTAGACCTAACCTATTACGCGAGGACCTGTCTGACTTCCTCTCCTTCCGTCTCCGATCCTGCAACGCACGGCATCCCGAAAACTTGCAAGGTTGGTAGCCGTTACGCACCTGGCCACCATTGCCGCCGCCGCCGCCGCCGCCACCGCTCGGATTCGCAACGTTGAAGTAGTGTAGGCAGCTTCGGCTTCACGACAAGCTTCAAGCTTGCCCCGACCAAGTCCCCCCCCAAACGCCGTTGCATTGCCACTACCGGCACACACACACTCTCTCTCTCCCGAATAGCACCGCCTCCTGACCCGTAGGACGACGGTGCGGCATGTTGCGTTATCGAAGTTTATTACTCCCCTCCACCCGTCCAGCAACTCACCACCGCCGCCACCAACAAGAACCACTACTCTAATACCGTCCTGTATCGATCCGAGCCGTCTAGGCCTCGCTTAGGCTGACCATGGCCGACAGTTCCAGACCAGATCCCGCTGGCCTGCCACGGAAGCCGGCTGCCATGTCATCCGGCATGGTCGGCGAACTCCCCACCATCCACCAAGCCCGCCTGCTTGGCGAAGCCTCCGCCATCGGGTCCGACGAGTTCGACTTTGCTACCCAGCCCAGCCCGCCCAGAGACCCAGCGTCCTCCGAGAGCCCGCCCGTTGACTATCTGAACGGTGGCCTTCCCCACGACAAGATAGCGGCAACAGTCCCCGAGCAGCCACCCGCTACCTGGGGCACAGCCCTCGACCTCGGCATATCCACGAACCCTGCCTCCCTCACAGCAGTGTCCTCCGAGAGCCCCGAGATACCTGCCTCGCCGTTTGACCGAAGGAGCGTGCAGTTTGCTCGTGACGATGCCGTCCTCGATCCGCCCCCTCCACCACAGCCCACCCACTCGAGGCACGGGTCGTGGGACGCCAGGGATGCCGTGGGCAAGATCCGGGGATCAAGCTTCATGGCCAGGCTGAAGGAGCTCGCCGCCCCTAGCACCCAGAACCTCAAAGCCCCTAGCGGGCTTGCCGAGGTCGGGTCGACGTCCAGCTCACCGACCACCACCCGCATACGGCGACCACGCACCGTCGACGAGGGGAGCGATGACGACGCCGATGCCGAGGAGACGGCCGACGAGACGAACGGCATATCAAAACAAAAGAGGAGGCGGAGGATACGGCGGCCCAAGATGGAGTCATTCTCCACCCCAAACACACCACGTATTGGCGAGACAGGCCCAGAAACCCCCGGCGGGCATGGCCGCTTGGGATTCTTGAGACGCACCACGATGCCCGAGATCGCAGACCATGGTCTCTCCGAGGGCGAAGGCCGCGATCAGCTGACCAAGGAACGCCGTGGGAGGAGGGGCACCCCCTGGGTCTCCAACAACCGGGGCGGCGGCGGCGGCGACGACGGCGACGATGCCGACAGCCCATCGGGCCGGAGGATCAACTATCATTTCAGGCGCTTGTCTACGCTCGGGGGCGGCGTATCCGATGGGGATGCAATGACACCCAGGAGGCCCTTCTTTGGTGGCGAGAGGGCAACGACGTTTGGTGCCCAGAAGTGGCGCGCCGTCAAGAACACCCTCAAGGCCTTGCGCCAGAAGAAGGATGAACAGTTCGACTACTACAAGTCGGCAGAGCTAATGAACGAGCTCCGCGCCGTCACTCCGGCTGTCTTGATATTTGCGAGCATGATCCAGCGCGACGAACACGGAAACAGAAGAATCCCCGTGCTCCTCGAGCAGCTAAGGCTCCGCATCACCGACAGTGCTCCAGTCCAGGGCAAGGACAGCGAGCGGCATTGGCTGTTCACAATTGAGCTCGAGTACGGCAGCGGGCCTAGCCAGATGAAATGGATCATCAAGCGCACCATCAGAGAGATTCTGAATCTGCATTGGAAGTACAAGCTGACCCTGACCAGCGAGAAATTCCCCTCCAGCCGCCTGGATCTCGGCGCCAAGCCCAAGCAGCCGCGTTTCCCTCTCTCTGCCTTTCCCTATCTTCGAGGTGCTCGAGGGGTGGATGACAACGATGAGGAAGATCTTGCCGAGGTGCGTGGCGAGGAAACCGCAGGCGAGGCCACGGCGGGGGAGGCAACGGTCGCCGAAGGCACCGACGCCGACGACCGCCCTCGGATAAGGAAGAAGAAATCCCGAATGGCTGTCCTCGGCGGACGGCGGAAGGGCTCCGTCTTGGGATCGAGCGCCGACCTCGCCCAGACCGTGGTTGATGCTGCTGGCGCACGAAGAAGATATGTGGAGCGGCAGCAGAGGATGCTGGAGAAGTACCTCCAGGAGATGATTCGCTGGCTCATGTTTCGAGCTGATAGCAACCGTCTTTGTCGCTTCCTCGAGCTCTCGGCGCTCGGAGTGCGTCTCGCCGCCGAGGGCAGCTACCACGGCAAGGAATGCTACCTGCATATCCAGTCGTCAAAGGGCCTCGACTTCCGGCGGGTTCTGACGCCAGGGCGCGTGATCGCCAGGCATACCCGCAAGTGGTTCCTGGTACGCCAGAGCTACATCGTCTGCGTCGAGTCACCCGAAAACATGAACATTTACGATGTTTACCTCGTCGATCCCAAATTTGTCATTGTTTCTAAGAAGAGCAAGGGTATGTTTCTGACGGCCAAGGACAACGACGGGGACGAAGACATGGAGAACTTTGAGCTCGGCGCCGCTTCAGCGCCGCAAAAGCACCACACGCTCAAGATCATCACGTCGGAGCGCAAGGTCAAGCTTTTCTCGCCAAACCAGCATCTGGTCCAGCAGTTTGAAGAGTCCATCATCGAGATGCTGAAGAGCACGCCGTGGCACCAGAAAAACCGCTTCGGCAGCTTTGCCCCCGTCCGCACCGGAGTCCATGCGCAGTGGCTGGTCGATGGCCGAGACTACATGTGGAACGTGTCGCGGGCCATCAGCATGGCCAAAGATGTCATCTACATCCACGACTGGTGGCTCAGCCCCGAGCTGTACATGAGGCGGCCCGCCTGCATCAGCCAGAAATGGCGTCTGGATCGCTTGCTCCAGAGGAAGGCGGAGGAGGGCGTCAAGATCTTCGTCATCGTCTACCGAAATGTAGAGGCCGCCGTCCCCATTGACTCCGAGTATACCAAGTTCTCGCTGTTGAATCTGCATCCCAACATATTTGTCCAGCGGTCACCCAACCAGTTCAAGAAGAACCAGTTTTTCTTTGCCCACCACGAAAAGATTGTCATTGTCGACCACGACATCGCCTTCGTGGGCGGCATCGACCTCTGCTTTGGCCGCTGGGACTGCCCGCAACATCCGGTGGCGGATGACAAGCCCACCGGTTTCGAGGCAGAGGATCGTCCCAAGGATGCCGAGCACTGCCAGCTCTTCCCTGGCAAGGACTATTCGAACCCGAGAGTCCTCGACTTTTTCAAGCTGAACGAGCCTTACGAGGAGATGTATGACAGGGGGCGGATACCGAGGATGCCGTGGCACGACATCTCCATGCAGGTCGTCGGCCAGCCCGCAAGGGATCTCACTCGCCACTTCGTGCAGAGATGGAACTATGTGCGGCGAGGCCGTAACCCAACTCGGCCGACCCCCTTTTTGCTGCCCCCTCCAGATTCGGTCAAAGAGGAGCTCGATGCGGTCGGGCTCGGCGGCACCTGTGAGGTGCAGATTCTCCGTTCAGCCTCGACGTGGTCGCTGGGGGTCGAGGACACGGAGCAGAGCATCCAGTCGGCCTACATCAAGATGATCGAAGAGTCGGAGCATTTTGTCTACATCGAGAACCAGTTCTTCATCACGAGCACTGAGACGATGAACAACAAGATGGTCAATCGAATTGGCGATTCCCTCGTTGAGCGCATCATGCGGGCCCACCAAAATGACGAGGACTGGCGGGCTGTCATTCTTATTCCTCTGATGCCTGGCTTTCAGAACGAGGTAAATGAGCAGGATGGCACCAGTGTTCGCCTGATTCTGCAGTGCCAGTACCGAAGCATCTGCCGCGGAGAGCACTCGATTTTCGGGCGGCTCCGGGACGCTGGCATTGAGCCCGAGGACTACATCCAGTTCTTTAGCCTCCGCCAATGGGGCAAGCTGGGCAACAATATTTTGACGACAGAGCAGCTCTACATCCACGCCAAATGCATCATTGTGGACGACCGGGTCGCGCTGATTGGGTCGGCCAATATCAACGAGCGGTCTATGCTTGGAAATCGCGACTCGGAATGCGCCTCCATCGTTCGGGATACGGACATGATATGGTCCACCATGGCCGGGCGTCCCTACCAGGTTGGCCGGTTTGCTCACACCCTGCGGTTGCGGCTCATGAGAGAGCACCTGGGTCTGGATGTGGACGAGATCCTAGAAGAGGAGCGGCAGGCGGACATGGACCGTGCAGAAGAGTTCAAGGCCGAGATGGACCGCATCTACAGCGATGACTCGGATGCATCACCCGGTTCGCCTGTTGCGGAGAGCTCCAAGAGGGAAAAGACTGAGCGCGACTTGCCCAGCACTCCGCCACGGCCTCGCAGGTCTTATAGTTTCAACCACGACGTCGACCTGGAAGGGTCTTTTGACCAGGCACGACCTTCGTCTAAGGGAAAGTCAGTCGCCCACGACGACGCTCGTGGGATTGTGAGCGAGAAGCACAAACAGGAGGTGGAAGGCTTCAGTCCAGACAAGTGGAAAACAGCCCAGCGGGATGGCACTGACAAGGGGCGGGACTCGATCATTGTGAACGGCCGGGAAGTACTGGTCCATTCCATCTCACCGGAAGGCAAGGGGACGCTCGACCATCCCCAGCAGGCCCACGAGCATCGCCGCTTCTCTGATCGCCCCCCTACCCCCGATGGCCCCAGCAACGAGGCCATGCCTCCCATGCCGGCATTTGACAGGCGGACAACGGAACAGCTGGGGCTCCTCAGAACGCACCAGCTGCCCACGCTGCCCTTGGTGGACGACACGGACATTGGGGGTCCGCCGGTCCACTTGGACGCAGCGGGGAGGCCAAGCCCTGGAGTCGCCAGTGCGCTGGGTGCGGATATCAAGCAGGCTGAAATAACAAAGGACTGCATGCGTGATCCTCTCAATGCATCCTTCTACGACGAGATATGGAGTCGCGTGGCGGAAAATAACACCAAGGTTTTCCGGCGCGTCTTCCGCTGCATGCCCGACTCTGAAGCGACCAACTGGGCCGAGTACAAGGAGTTTTCGGCTTACAATTTGCGCTTCAAGGAAAGTATGGATGGCCACCGGACCAGCGACGACGAAAAGACGGACGCTGCGGCGCCGCCAGCTCAATCCACTGCCGGGGCAGGCATCGGCGCGCCCGGCCCAGGTGCCATTGGTAAGACCCTGGCTGAGAAGCTTGTGAACCCACTGGTGACGGTCAGCAGCGACCACCATGACAACGTAGCCGACGAGAAGCGAGGCCAGGCCGAAGGCTCACGAGACCACGACTCTTGGGCAGACACACCTACGGACCCGGAAAAGGCAGCGGCAGCGGCAGCAGCCCACGACTCGGGAAGCCATTACCTAAACCCCAGCACTCCAGCAGCAGCAGCAGCAGCAGCAGCAGCAGCAGCAGCAGCAGCAGCAGCAGCAGCAGGTGATGAATACCGACCACCAAGCTCTGCCAACGCCAGCAGGCTCGAGGTCGGGCACGATAACCGCAAGGAGCGGCGCGCGACCTTCTCCACGCAGGACAAACCGCCCACATCGGCGAGCGGCACCTCGACCAACGGGTTCCCCCTCAACGGGGTTTCAGACGCCAGTCCGGCGGCCAGATCGGCAGCTGCCGGGTCGCAGAGACGTCGTCGGCGGGCCGCTACGAGGGGCAGCCGGCGGGGTTTCGGGGCGACTGATGAGGTTCTCCCGCGCGCTGAGGCCGAAGAATTGCTCAACATGACGCAGGGCACTCTGGTGCAGTTTCCGTACGATTGGCTCGCGGTAGAGGAGAACAATGGGAACTGGCTCTTCCAAGTCGACATGGTGGCACCGTTGCAGATCTAGTAAGTGCTGGTTGACATATTTGTGTGTATCTGTCTCGTTTGAATCGAATACTGACTGTTGCCATTTAGTAACTAAAAGTGCTGCTGCATGGCGTGTGCTGGCTGCTAGGTGACCATGGGCGAATCTATTCGAAGGGGGAGTTGGGGGGGAGCGAAGAACAAGGAGTGCGCGTGAGTGAGTGAGTGTGTTTGTGTCTGTGTCTGTGTAGACTTGGACGTTACTAGTGCTAGCGATGAGATATAAAGCGCGTGGCAAGCATCATGGCAACGGGCGTTGGTTGGTGGGCTAGGTCGGACTCTGCCATTACATTCTTCCCTTCTTCTTCTTTTTCTGTTGTCTTCTCTTTTTTTCTTTCTACTTCGTCTCACGCATCTGCTACTACACAAAACCAAGGCTTTATTCTTGCTTAGTTTTATTTTTAATTATCGGGCCTGCGGTGCATAGCCAGGTGTTCTGTGTCGTTGTATTTATTCTACAAGCTGCATAGCTCACTCTTTCCTTTGTTTTATCGGTCTGATGACATGCAATATGTTTTACATAGCCCTATATCGTACACACGCAAAGATCAACAGAATAATAATAATAATAATACATGGGCCGCATGGTTTTTACAGGTACTCACAGCCTCACTCACACCTTCTCGCTCACCCAGATGGCGCCGCGACAGCCGGCCCGGATGGCGCTCGTCAGCAACCAGTAGGGCTGGGCTTTCTTGGCGTCGTGGTTAATGGCATGGTCCAGGTGCTCCAGCTCCTCGTCCCGAATCCTCCGCAGGGTGTCGATCAGGTCGGTGAACTCGCTGCCCACGGCGTAGCCATCGGCCTCCCACTCGGCCACCATCTCCAGCAGCTGGCGGATCTGGGCGTTGTAGTGGCCGCCGATCTCGGTCTCGACGGCCTCGGTGCAGGCCATGGCAGCCTCGCGGCCCAACACGGCGGTGGACCAGCCCAGGCCGGTCGCGAGGACGGACCACAGCGGATAGAGGGCGGTGGGGCGGACGCGGTGCTTGGCGATGAGCTGGTTGAAGGTGGTCAGGTGGCCGGCCTCTTGGTCATACATGTGGCGCATCAGGGGGCCCAGGTGCGGCTCGCGGGCGACGATGGGCGGGGTCTGCGCCGTGTAGATGAGCGTCGCCGCCAGCTCGCCGGCCTGGTTGACGCGCAGGGCCGACGAGAGGAAGGCGCGCTGGGACGGGGTGAGCGGTTTGAGAGGTCTTGGCTGAGATTCTGTTGTTGACGATGTTGTTGATGTTGTTGATGATGATGATTGGGATCGTCTGTTCTGAGCGGGACTGCATGTCGTCGATGATGCTATGGCCGGCACCACGGATCTGCACAGCGGCCGCAGCGCATGCCGGGACGAAGGGGTTGGTGCCAGGCGCAGCATTGTGTTTTGTGCGCGGCGGGGGCAGCTTATTTGTTTCCGGGTTTGCTGTTTGGTCTGAGATCAGATCACCCAAGATGGCCTCATATTGTGTTGCTCCACGGACTGACTGAGTGAGTGAAGTGTGCCCTGCAGTTGAAGGGCTGCCGATGGTCAATCAATCATTGGCGAGAACAACCAGGTTGTGCCCCGCCGAAGTTGAGACTGAAAAGTGGAGACGAGCTAGTGTACTACACAGTACCCTACTACGTATGGACACGAGACCCACTTGGCCCGTATTCACTCATGTCCAGAAGCTATTGTCGCAGCCAGTCGCCAATTGAATGAATGCCTGGCTGCTAGGTACCTATTCATTCATTGACGGTCAACCTAATTCGTCCATTCAGGTCCTGGGAGCTGGACACGCTGACACGCTCGGCCGCCTTCTCCTTTCTGGACCACCACAATTCATTCACCTTTTTACGTCGCTTCACTTTCAAGCTTAACCTTGCCCAAACTTTTTTTCTTGTTCTTATTTCTATCTTGTATACAAACAAGACATACATCCTCCGTCCAGCGCGTTGCACGCGGCTCGACTAAATCCCGATCGTCAGCATCATCACCGTTACCGTCGCCAGCGGCATCGGCTTCCCATCGCAAACGGCACCGCCCGACCCATCTTTTGCGCGTTGCCGCCCACGCCGCCCTGTGGTATTTGACGGCGACCGCGCTCTCGACTATCTCGCACCCCTCACCCCTCACCGTGTCGAATCCGCAGCCATGTCGGATATCGACGATGAGCTGCTCGCCCTCGCCGGCGGCGATGTGTCCTCCGACGAGGAGGAGGCCCCAATGGACCTGAGCAGGGAGGAGTCGCGCTCGCCATCACTACCACCCACCCCAGCCAAGAAGGAGACACCATCGAGGGGGTCCGCCGCGAAGAAGCCCGTTCCGAAGAAGACTGCCAAAAAACGCGACCAGAGCCACGACCAATCCGAGGATGAGGGAGAAGCGTTAGTCACTGCTCTCGTCCTTCCCAACCACCTTCTGTCGTCAGGATTGTCAGCTAACATGGGCCCGTCTCGCTGCCGTTCAGATCTTCGGCTCCCGGGTCGCCCGATTCCCAGCAGTCTGCCCCGATGGACGAGTCCGACTCTGACAGCGACTCCCCTCAGACCAAGGCCCGCGGTGGCGACGACGAGATAAATCAGTACCCCATCGACGGTCTCTTCAAGAGCTACGACGAGAAGGAGCAAATCATGGGCATGCGCGAGATCGAGCGCGAACAGATCCTGGCCGAGCGCAGGGAGGAGAACGAGCGGATCCGCCAGAACCGCATGCTCCGCCAGCTCAAGGTCAACCAGGACAAGGACAACAAGAAGCGCAAGGCCAGCGCCGCCGATCTCGAAGAGCACCAGCGCAAGACGTCACGGGTCCGGACAAAGGCCGGCGAGACGAGCGAAAAGATGGACACGCTTCGCCGTGCCCGGGAAGAACGTTCCAGCCGCAAGGAGCAGCGGGAGCGCGACAACGACCGCCGCAAGCAGCGATCCCTGTCCTACCGGCGCAGCGCCAGCCTCGCGGATGGAGACAGCGATGTGGAATGGGCCGGCCCCCACAAATCCAAGCCCAAATCCCGCTCACCCGAGAGAGAGAGCCCCCCGGCCGAGCTCAGGGATCTCGAGCGCGTCCGCGTCGGCCGGAGCCGTTTCGCCGAGGTTTGCTTTTATCCCGGCTTCGAGGACGCCATCACGGGCTGCTTCGTCCGCATCAACATCGGCCCGGACCCGTCGACGCGCCAGGACGTCTACCGCATGGCCATCATCAAAGGTGGGTGGTGGTGCTTGGCTACCGGGGAGGCTGCTCGCGCGCGCTTCAGCTGACATTGCCACAGGCTTCAACCAGGGCCGGCCTTACGCCATGCCCGATCAATCGGGCCACCAGATGGTCGTGGACACGTACGTCAAGGCTGCCCACGGCAAGGCCCAGAGGGAGTGGCCCTTTATCAGCTGCTCCGACAGGGAGTTTACTGAGGCAAGCACCAGGTCTCTTCATATGGCATGGACTTTTTGCAGTTTTTCTAACCTTTCTCTCTAGGCCGAATGGAACCGGTACAAGCAGGTGTGCATTTCCGAAGGCGTGCCCGTCCCCATCAGGCCCGCCCTGGTCAACAAGATCGATGACATAAACAAGCTCGTCAAGCGGAGTTGGACCGAGCAAGAGCTCTCCGAGAAGCTCAAGCGTCAAAACGACCTCCGCGTCAAGTTCAGTGGTGCCGAGCGCGATCATCTCACGAGGCAGCTCGAGTCGGCGCGGGCCCGAGGCGATGAAGAGGCCACGGCCAGACTTCAAGAAAAGCTAGACAATCTCGAGACCCCGCGGCTCGCTTTCAAGACGTCGCTCAACCCACAGAAGAAGAAGCCCGAGAAGACCGAGCTGTCCCAGCAGGAAAAGCTGGCGCTCATCAACGCTGAAAACCGCCGGCGCAACGCCGAAGCAGTGCGCAAGGCCCAGCTGAAAGAGCGCGCCCGCGCACGCGACATTGAGAAGCGGCTGGAACGCGGAGAGGCTGTGGATGAGGACCATAGCCGACGCCTCAAGACACAAATAAAGTTTCACCATACTCGCGCCGGCGAGGATGGCAAACAGAAGGACGGAGCAACGCCGACAGCTGGCGCTGGCAGCGGCACTAGCACGCCGGCGAATGGACTCGGAACCCCGAAAACCGGGGCAGACAAGAAACCGCTGCTGCCGCACATTGCCAAGCTGCAGGAGCAGCAGCGCAGCCAGGCCAAGAACGGCATTCCCGTCATTCACCAACCCCTGATGGATGACGACATCATTGGCGCTCTGGACCTGGACATTGATATCGACATCAGCTGAGCTGGAAGACGGATTTCTGGACCACCATGCCCTCCCCCGTCGCAGTGTTTCATCTCGTCTGCCCGTGGCCAGGTGTCAGGCGGTGCCGCACGCCTGAGTTTATATACAGAAACATAAAAAAAAAGGCGATCTAGGAGGAGGATTGATTATGCCTTTCTTCCATGAACATTGAACGCACGGCTAGGGGTATATACGTAAATAGACAAGACAGCCAATGTCAATACCAAGCAAGTGAACCGGGCAATGGTTATCAATGGAGATTCATGCCCTTTGCCGCACGCCGACCTTGTCTACGCCGCACCGGCTGATCGTCCCCGTCGCACCGGAGCAGCAGCGTGCCACCGGCAAGTGAAAACTAAATGCGCCGCTCGCTGGCAATGGGCAAGCTTGGCCCATGATGACACCCACTCCATTCCCGGACTCACCCAGGTAGGTAGTTATACCCCCCCCCCCCCCCTCTCTCTCTCTCTCTCTCTGTCTCTCTCTGTCTCTCTCTGTCTCTCGCTTTCTCTTTCCGGCTCGAGATCGGTCCATGTAAGCCCGGGGACTTTTTGTCTCGATGAAGTAATTATTTTCCGTGCCCTGGCATTATCATACCTACCATGCTGTGGGTGGTATCAGGTCGTCCCGGAAGGATGCGATTAGGTCGGTTTTTTGTTACGCCAGGCTTCCCAGGACCAACCAAAAAACCGCATTGATTGACGGGCTGGCAAAGCTGGCCTGGTCTGGCCTGGCCTGACCTGGTGGTGGTGGTGGTGGTGGTGTCGCATGCGACCGTGTTGACGTGTGTTTTCCCCACAAGTTGGCCGGATTCACGACCAGGACAAGGGCAATACATGTGTAGGGCAAGCAAGATCACGACGTGCATCTCATTAGGTCCAGGTCACGAGTCGGGGCCACCAGGATGGAGGCCGTGGATGACGGCCAGCGTCGCGGCCCAGACAACAACGGTTGGCAAGTGACGAGGTTCAGCTGAGGGTGGGTGGGGTGTGGTGGTAGTATACCAAAGGAAGCAAGCAGGCCGAGGGGAAGGGGCAGGAAGGAGAAGGGGAGGGCCAGGTTAGCCAACTCATAAGCACAGAGAAGAAGAACAAGCTCCTGCTTTGATAATATGTCCGTCTACACCTGGATCCTTCCAGCCAGTGCCGGTCAATGCCTGCATCGATCTGCCCCTGTGCGGCGAAGCAGATCCCATGCCCGCCATCAACCAACAGCCTGAGCAAAACAAAGCACCAACGTCTGGTACTGACGTCCAAGAGACCGCAAGCCAAAACCCTGCTGGGCCGTTCAAAAGGCCTTGGTCTTTTGTGTATATATGCCTTCTTCCGATGATATCAATGTAAAAAGTCAGCTGTTGTGCTGTCCCTCCGGGCTGCCCCTGGCGCCAGCCGGCCCAGATCTGAGGCCCAAACACGGTTCTACGCCGCTCACTTTATTGGCCGCCACCAGGAAGCAATGATAAATAGGCCAAACAGCCATGGAATTATCACCCCTCGAAAATGCAGGCCTGCCGAGCATCTTGGAGGGGGGTGTGTAGGTAGGTAGGTAGGTAGGTAGGTAGGTAGCTAGCTAGCCGTATATGTACCTCGAGCGCAAATATAGCCAGTGGTAGTAAAACCGAAGATGTGATTCTTCTCTTTGGTCCCCTGCATATCGCGTCTCTTCTCGGACAAGAGTGTAAACCTCTCGGCCTCCTTTCACCAGCCATTTACCAGAGCAGCTACGCCTGGGGACGGCGGTGCATCAGGCCTTCCAACGTACAACGCGAAGCACCAAACAAGCAAACAAAACAACAAATGACATCAGCAACATTGCGCGCCACCCGGCCAGCTTCTTTCTTTCTTGTATACAGAGGTAATTATGCGTGGGGGTATCATGGGAGGGGGAAAAGCGCGAAGAAATGTAGTCAAAAGTAGGGCCCAGAACAATAACCATGTGAGGTGGCGAATGACAACAAGCAACAAACAATCACGACAAGAGAGGGAGGGAAAGCGAAAAGAAATAAAGGGGGGGGGGGGTCGAATTTGGGGTCGCATTCGTGCAAGGCGTCCCTCGCTTAGACGTAGGCAATCCCGCGGCGGTGGCCGGCCTTGAGGCCCATGTAGATGCTGTAGGTGGCGACATCCTATTGGGGGAGTGTTAGCCGAGTCAGCAAAGAAAAAGATCGTCTCCGGCATTCTCGAGGAAGGGGAAGGGAAAAGAAAAAGGGAAAAGGGAAACGGAAGGACACATACCCTGGTGACGACAGACCCTGCTCCGACGGTGGAGCCCCGGCCAATCTTGACGCCCGGGAGAATGACAACATTGGCGGCAATCCATACGTCGTCCTCGATGATGACGGGCTTCCCGTACTGGGTGCCACTGTTCCCGGCGCGGCGTCTGGGGTCGGTGCTGCATGTGCCCGTGTAGATGCACACGTTTGGGCTGATGATGACATTGTTCCCGATGCGGACCTCGCAGACGTCGTTGATGAGGCAGTTGCGCCCGATGGAGACATTGTTGCCGATCTGGACATTGTATCCATAGTCGCACGTAAAGGGGGCCTCGACCGTGGCGTTGTCGCCCACGCGGCCCATGTGCGTCACGGGCGACATGACGGTGGGCGAGAGGTGGACGCCCTCGCGCGGGTGGAGGATGTCACGGAACAGCCGGGCGCGCTCGGTCGGGGAGACGCCGATGTTGGGGTTGGTCGAGTTGTTGAAGCGCCAGCAGGCTGCGTTGCACCTTTCGCGCTCCAGCACGAGCTCCTTGTCAAAGGGGTAGTAGGGCCGGCCGTTGAGCATCTCCTCCTTCTCGCGCCGCTGCCGGTCCGTGGGGAACTGTGTGTGCGAGAGGGCTAGCTGGGCGGTGGCCTGCACGCCGCTCGATGACGACGACGGTGGCAGAGGCGGCGGCGGCGGCTGCTGCTGGGACGCCATGGAGGGAGGCTGGGTGGTCGGGGGCGTGGCCGTCCGCCCGCCGTGTATGACGCTGAAGGGGGTCTGGGACATTGTCTTGCCCTGGGAAGGATGCGGCGTGGATGGCTGGTGCTGGTGCTGGTGCTGGTGCTGGTGCTGATGCTGATGCTGGTGATGGTCTGGCTCGGTCCTCGAGAGGTCGTGGAGCGGCGGCACGCGCTGGTACTCCTTGGGCGTGCGGTCCGAGAAGTTGGTGACGGTGGCAGCGCTGACGGGCGTAGGAAACACGTTGCCGGCCGCGGTATAGCCAGACAGAGCCGAGAGCTTGTTGTCCGGGCTGACGACCGACGCACTTGGCAGGGTGGACGCTGTCAGCCTGTCGTCGTCGCTCTGGAGAGGGCGGCCTTGGGGCGGTGTGATGCGGAGCGAGGGCTGGCCACGGTTATATGGCAGAGGGTCGCGTTTCTGTTGCGCTTGGAGTTGCTGCTGTGGTTGTGCTTGTGGTTGCGGTTGCGGTTGCGGTTGCGGTTGCGGACCACCTATCAAGGGCTGCTGGTTGGTGGTGTAAGGGGGCTGGGATTGTTGCTGGGGCATGCCGTAGGCTCCAGGGGGCACGTAGTTCGGATCCTTTGACTCGATGTTGATCTGGGTCGGTTTGCTCTCGGGCTTCGGCCAGGCGCCCCTCTGTGGCGGATAGCCCTGGCAGACGAAGCCGCCTTTTATACAATTGGAACCTGGATTGGGGGGGTCGGGAACAAGGTCAGATGTGCATACTGGGCGCGACCACAAACCAGACCATGGTCGAGAAAGCTCACAACAACATTCAGAACGATAAACAAAACGAGCAACAACAAAAACATCAACAACACCGGCACCAACAACGATGAGAATGAGGACAATGGTGATAGAATAATGATAGCGGTAAGAATAAAAAATAATAACATGAAAAAATAATAACATGAAAAAATAAACAACAGAGAAAGGGGGAGGGGGGATAGGAAGGGAGGGGAAAGGGAGGGGAAAAGGGAAGGGGAAGGCCAGGGGGGAGAACGCGCGGATGCCCCAGCTAGTAACTCACATTCTGGCTTCGCCTCGTCGCACTTCTTCTTGCGCCTCCTGCACGTCAGACAACCGGTTTTTGTGCGGTTGCTGAAGTTGCGCTTCCTCTTCTTTGCGTCCGACTGAATCACACCGTCCCTCCGCTGCTCTGGCGTGTACTGGCTCGAATACCGGTCGTCGCCGTCCGGGCTCTGGTTCCCATAGTCAGCGCTGTCGCCCCGGCTGGTTGCCCTCCGCAGAGAGTCGCCCATGTGCTCATCAGACTGGGCAGAGACGGGCCCGGCCGAGTATGGGCCCTCGCAGCTCGAATTTCGCTCGTCTCGGTCTCCGTCTCGTTCCCTCGCCTGCTGCGAGTGCCAGTGCTCGTTTTCATCCCGGCTGTCATCGTACGCTCGGTACGAGTCCCGCTCCCTCTCCCTGTCGTTCTCCCTCTGGGGCGTACCATACCGGTCGAGATCACGATCACGATCACGATCGCGTGCCTCGGACTGAGGCCGTCTCCGTGCCCCATACTCTTCTCCCCTCTCGAGAGGTGAAGATTGACGCTCTCTCCGCGGGGAATCCGACGAGTCTGATCGTTTGCGCTTGTGAGACGCGTCCATGTCCGGGTATCCAGCGCCAGGAAACGGCAGTTGCCTGTCGCGACTCGAGCTCAAGTCACGGCCCCAGCTGTTTCTGTCCCGTTCCCTATCCATGTCCCTTTCTCTTTCTCTTTCCCTTTCTCTTTCCCTGTCTCTTTCTCTTTCTCTGTCCGTTTCTCTCTCCCTTTCTCTGTCCCTGTCCATGTCCCTATCCCTGTCCCTATCCCTGCCCCTCTCTCTTTCTCTTTCCCTTTCTATTTGACTGGTTAATATTTCGCTGGCCGATCTGGTGTTCGCATTGGCCGTAGATTGTCCGTTTGTTCGCTCCAGAGAGGGCGTGCCATTGATTCCTTCGGTCGCTTTCGGCGAACCCCCATTCAGGGCCGTGAAGGTAGCCATCTTCATCCGCAAGGTGCCCCTCGAGAGGCAAGGATCTGTGCAGCAGCGTGCTGGTCCTCAGGCCTCTCGGATCGATGTTGACCTGGTCCACAGGTGCGCGGTGCGCGGTGCAGAAGCGAGATGACGCGAATCGGAGCTTAGTTTAGCTTGCGACTTGTGTTATGCGTGTTGTGTGTTGTTTGTTGTGTGGTGTCTGTGCTGTGCTGTCGTCGGTGAAATCGTGCCCAGGTGCAGCAAGAAACCAAGCCACCGACTACTTCCGTAGGGCAAAGCGTTGGCAATCCACAGGCATACGAGATCAGAGCGAAGGGTAAGGAGCGCAAGTCGAGGCCGAAAGGGAGGCAGCAGCAGAAAGAATAAGAGGAAGAAGAAGAAAAAAACAGCCCGAGCTGCTGTGTTCTGCACAGTGGTGGCGGTGGAGGTGGAGGTGGATGCGGAGGTGGAGGTTGGGTGTCAACTGCAAAGTCGCGGGACGACAGGACTGGGCTGGACTGGACAGGACGGGAGCGGGAACGGAGCCTTCAGGTTGGTTGTCGTCGGAATGGTGTGCCAGATAAACGACCACCGGCGGAGGCACGCTGACTGACACAGCAGCTCAAAAACGTCGTCGGATGCAGCCGTGTTGGGCCAGGCTTATTATTGCTGAACATGCGACATGCGACATGCAATATGCGACACAAGCCGAGCCGCCCACTCGCTCGCTCGCGCAGATGGTGCAATGCAGGACAGACGGTATGGACGGTGTGGACGGTGTGGACGGCGTATTTCCTGGCATGGCCAAACGACAGGGAGGCAGGGCAGGCAGGCCGGGAGGTCAGACAGGGAGTCAGGCAGTCAGGCAGTCAAAAACGACAGAAGGCGTCTGATGGAGGGGAGGGAGGTGTGATTAGTGTGCAGATTTTCCCGGACGCATGCGTTCGTTGCGGTTCGTTGCGGATGCGATGCGTCTGTGATGAAAAGGCGGGGGGATCGCGCAAAAGGTCAGGTATGGTCAGGGAGGTAAGGATGAAAGGGGCACGGTAACCCGTAGGTGAGGTTGGGTGGGTGGTAGGGTAGGCAGGTGAGCTATTGTAGGTACCTAACCCGCGAGGCAGGCCAGGGAGGTTAACCGTGCGTCTGTCTGTCTGCTTTGCTCCCTTATTCGGGATAGCTTCGTTTTCTTGACGAGGGAACCGGTAGGGAGCGTGTGCATGACACGTCAGAGACGCATCCACAGGAAATCAGAAATCGGTGGGAGCCAAAGGAACGATGTCTGGTCTGAGATGGTTTGCCCAGAATCGATGAGATGCCGAACTGTCAGTTGCTGGTACCTCAGGTACAGTCCAGACAAGGGAGGGGAGAGGTGCAGGGAGGGAGGCAAGGAGCCAGGAGGGAGGAGGGAGGGAACACAGGTGAATGGTCGGCTCCTGCGTGCAGCGTTTGCGTCCTGCGTCCTGCGTCTCCCAGGAATCTAACCCGTAGTATCAGCAAATATCAGGTACCGATGCTGCGTGTGATAAGCGGCGGCGAGGGCGCTTGACCCCGTTTTGACGCGCGATTATGCTGCGCCTGGCGGGAACGAATAAAAAGCGAAAATCCAATGGAATGGCTGCCTTGTGCTGCTGCCAATCTCAACGCCAACCCAAACCCGGTGTGGAGGAGAGGGAGGGAGCAGGGAGCAGGGAGCAGGTGGACCGTGGTCCGAGGCGACCAAACAGTATCGCAGCCTCGAGACCGACAACCCGTGTCTTGGAACGAGCGAGGACGGCCAGGAAGAATCCGATGCTAACGCCCAGGGGCGGTATACGTGCGGGACACCTGAAGCTTTGTGCACAATAATATCTGATGTCCACCACTTCCTCCTCCAAATAGCTTGGCATGTAGGTCCGGGTTCCTCCCTGCTGACCTTGGGTGAGGTACGCTGTAGAAACAATGGCGCGCCAGAGAATGGTCGAGGACTTGCGACCGACACGCGCGCAGAATGTGGGCGGCAGCGTGGCATGGTATGGCATGGGGTAACTTGGCTCCATAGCGCCCCGGCTCGATTGGGTGAAGTACACGTACATGTACCAGTAGCGCACCCGGACCCAGGCCACACCACCTCACCTGGAAGACAGCTGATAACGGGAGCGGTGGGAAAGGCACCTCGACAGGTGCGCCAGGTAGGGTCGGTTCCTCCCTCCCGCCGCGAGAGCCGTCGGGCCAGGCACTTGCATGCGGGCGCGGCGAGTAACTGCAAGCAACAATCCGTCCCCCGTACTCATTCTAGGTACTCGTGCCTTTTCTTCGACGGGCAACCCTCCAGACAGGGTTATGCTGTGTCCTGTACACTAAGGGTCTAAGGGTCGAGGTGTGCAGCGCCCACAAATCGGCGCATCCCCCCCTTGGACAGTGAGTCGAGAGAGTGCGAAGGTGGGAGGTGGGAGGTGGGCCATCATCATCGCATCGAGAACAACATTCGTGTTCCGAGTCCTCCGTACGCATGCCGGGCTGTGGGAAGCTCCAACCTCCAACCATGATAAAAAGGGTCGAAAGGGCGGGATGGGAAGTGGACCGACGGCACAGCTGCCCCGCCCTCGTCTCCCAGCCGTTCCTGGCGGGGCCTCCAAACAGGTACCGACGCTGTTAGTCCAGACACTGCGGTAGGCAAGCGACCGAACTCGAGAGCCGCCGAACCAGGTCCCCCGTCTCCTTTTGTGTGCCCAAGGAGCGGTAACCCAAGACATGGAAGACATGGCTGCCAATATCACCATCACAAGCCTCTCTCCAACGCGTCCTGGTGCCGCCCTGCCATGTCCCAAAGGCTCACAGGCGACAGGTTCATCTCACAAGTCATTGCAAGACTCGAGAGGAGGGTGCCCCCTTTACACTACCGTGTCTGCACCCCGTCGAAGGTAGGTAGGTAAACATCGTCACTTGAGGTTAGGTTAGCTATGGCACTCGCATAAGCGGCGAGCGTTTGCCTTCTCCGCGGTGTTACACGGCTGCGCCGCCCCTATCATCCTCGCCAGGGGGCAGTGCGCTGGGGCAGTTATCAGTCCAGTGGTTTTTTATAGCCTGGTTGCTATCGGCCTGCAAGATCTGAAGTGCTCGACAATAATTCGGCCCTTGTTTTCGTGCCAGACCGAACACATCTCCGGCGAGATGAGATCTGTCGTTCGAGAGGATGACAAGCATCAAGTCCTGTTCTCGATGGTCGAGAGACGATTCGGCAACAAGCGTAGTGCCAAGCTAACAGACTCTGTAAGCTCTGCTGCAACAAAGGTAGCTCGTGCGTGCATGGCGGCGTTGCGTGGGCTGCGGAGTGCTGTCCCCCGCAGAAAGTCCGTGATGCGATGGGGGATGGATATGGCCAGAGTGCCAAACATGCGCTTCAATTCGCAATTCGTCACACTGGTCACTGCCCGCGTCGTCGACCAACGTGAGAGCTCCGCCAGCTAATCAGGTACCCGAGCACGCCGAGGCATAGCACAAAGGCACACTCCGTACGCAGGCCACCTGCAGGCCAGGTGAGGTCGAGGCCATCCGTTGCTGGACTGCACCAGCCAATGCGCTTGTTTCTTGGAAAGGAATCATCAATCGCTCTGACCTGGCCGACACCGTCCAACTTTGCTTTGGGGATAGTTGCCGACAGGGCTCCCGGCCCCGGCGGCGCCCTGCCCACCAACCAGACCCGGGATATTGCCGAAAATGGTAAAAATGAATGCCAATGGCTTCGTGTTGCCATGGGGGGCCGGCTGCTATTCAATCTATTGACGAAAGGAATAAAAACTTTCTCTTCTTCAAGGTGGTAGGTACCTAGGTAGTAACTTCATTGTCGCTGCTAGCCAATGTGATTCGTGGCAGCTGACGTACATGGTGCCGGTCCCCGCAGTTACTGCTTTCGAGGTCTTTTGCAGATCCTGGCCGTTGGTTGGACAGCAAGCCGGCCTGTGCTTATTTGTGTGTCTGATTGATACAGATTCGGAACTTGCAAGAAAGGCTGCCCCGGCTGCAATACGTGTACCGTGATGCTTCACGGCGTTGTGGGTGTCCATAAGACTTTATGCGAGTATCCCGAAGTGGACAGTCTCAAAGCCTGACTTGGCTAGGTAGTTATGGGCTCTTGGCCGCGTGATTGTTGATGTCTGGACTCTGGTCGCGACTTGGGAACCTGGGTAGCATCGGAACTTTCCAGGAAAGCAGAATGCACGTGTACACGTATATACTGTGTCGTGTACATAGAGCCAGCGAGGAGGAAGCAGGGATCAGGTCGGAGGGATGTTAAATTTAGCAACACATCCCAGATCCAAACCCCCGTCACTGCTTGCGCAATCTCGATGGACTATCGAGGGGGAAGGGGTGACGGTGTTTGGAAAGGGAATACCGGTATCCATCTCCGTGTCCGTGTCCGGTTGCGCGCTGGTCATCAGTGTCTGTCCACCTGTCCACTTGGCCTCCCCTAGGCTCTGGATGACGCGCAGAGGGCTGCCGCGGGCTCGACTGCTGCTGGATGGGGTGAGTGAAGAAGGCAGACAGGCAGGCAAGCGCTTATTGCAGCCACAAACCACAATCCACAGTGTGTGATTATGGTCGTGCATCCATCTCATGCCGAACTCGAAGACATCGCTCCCTTCCCCCCCCGCTCCGGAGACTTTTTACCGCCATTGCGTGTTCCGCTCTCCGCTGTCAGCATCCGGTCGTCTTCCCGTGATTGGGCTGGTTCGTGACGACTTCCGAGGCGGTCCTGGGCAGGCTGATTGGGCAGAAATGTGGCAGGAGCGGCCTATTAGAGGGGAGATTGGCACTCGAGCGCTGCACATTGCGCGAGGCGGGCGGTGGCGGTCACCTCGGGGGAAGAGAGAATTAATTGATCCATTCTTGGAACTGCCAACCAACAGCTCGTTGGGCCGGGGAAAGATGAGATCTGTTGGTCTCGGTCCATGTGCGGTGCGGTGCGGTTTGAAGGCCGTGCCAAATGCTCGGAAAGCAGTTCTGTCGTTCCAGGGCTGTATGTCAGATCCGATCTGTGGCCAAATCCTGCGACCTGGATCTAATTCTGGACATCGACTTCGTGGGTGGGTTCTGAAACGAACGGCAATTGCGCCAAATCCGTCGGTCACGGTCCAGGTCCTTTTTTTTGTTTCGAGCACGCACCTTCTTCCCGGCAAGCCAACGCCTTGGGATGCGTGTACACTACCTGGTACTTGTAGGTTCCCTGGTTCGTTCCTTCCATCCTCCATACTCCCCCATCTCCCTTCCTTCCCTCATTCTGCCTACTACTATCCTTCCCGTCCTTCCCTCCTTCCTTCGTGGGCAGTCAAGGCCAACAGCGAGCAAACAACGAGTGGAGGAATTCCAGGTTGGCCAGCCCAAGGTACAAGTAGGTACCTTAGCTCGAGCTTAGGTGGGGACCTGGTACCCGGCTCGCCTGGCAAACCAGCCTGAATCCAATCGCCTTGACAATACCGGGCAAGCTTGCCCCAGGCCGGGTCGATGCTTTAGCGGGCATAGGTATTCTGCCCCGATATTTTCCAGGTCTCAAAAGATCTCTCTCAACGTAAGGTACTTCCAAAATGTCGAACAAAAGGGGATAGGTACCTTAGGTACGTATCTTTGCATGTGCAAGCACGGTCCATGAAACCAGAGGGAGATACGCGCTGAGTTAGCCGCCTCTTTGACAGCTCGAATCTGAACCCGAGCCTCCAGGTACATTGGATGACAGGAGGTAAGCGCCAAAGATGAAGGTTCTCGCCTGTTGCGTTCTATTTCAGCGTCTCACCCACCAATGCTCCCGCCATCCTCCTGCGAGATAGGTCAGGTACCTAGGCGTCCTTGGAGAACAGGGAGAGGCGCGAATTGCACGTGGTTGATCTCCCTCCTCGTAATCCATGCCAGACAACAACGTCATGCAACCTGTACCTACATATTTCCCGAGCCTCAACTTGCCAGAGAAACAGTCGGCTTATTGGAGGAGCGTGACGTCGCGATGCCCGGCAGCTCACCGCACTCGCTGGCTGGCTGGACGGCGTCGTACCGGCGAAACGCCCGTGTGTCCCGCCATCGCACCCGAGGCCGCCAGCTCCGAGTCGGCCGCCGTTGACAATTAGGATTCAGGAGTCAGGACTGCCGACTCTCATGGGCGCTTCCCTTGCCAGACGCCAACCTCTTGGTACATAGTTGCCTCGTCTCATGGCGCTTAGCACCTCGGCAAGGATTGTGTCGCCGGACCCCTTACACGGTATTGGCTGGCCATTTCCAGGCGAGAAACATCAGAAACACCATGTGCCGGTGGTGCCTTGCATCATCGCCTGGGCAGCCACCCTGCGTCCCTCCTCTTCCTTCCGCTTGATGGCGCGCTTCGAGATGCACATTACTTGGACCATGTACCCCTCGCCATCCCCTTTTGGGGCTTCGACACCGCCTTGCCGCTCTGTTGTCCGAGATGGGCATCTGCAAGAGCGCTTCCAACCACCGGGGCCGGGGCCAGGGTGGGTACCATAGGAGCTGCTTCGTGGAGATCCCTCGTGGAGATCCCCCGTGGAGGTCCCTCGTGTACAGATGCCTCGTTTGCTACCTGTGCCTGCTGTGCCGGATCGTGAGATTGTACCTGCGTCTGCCCCGGCCCACTTCCAATGTCGCCGCATGTCTCGCAGCCGATGACGTACAAGAGGGACCGGGGAACGATATGATTGACCAGGTCACCACTGGCAGCTACGCCATGCGAGAAAAAAAGCCACATCCCAATCTCGTTTTGCTTTCAAATATGCGCCTTCGCGGCCCTGCTTTTCTCGTTTCCTCTACACTGATGCACCCACCACCCAGCATACATGACAAGGCAAGAGACTTTGTTGATATTCTAATTCCGGATCCCGGATCTTCTTGGCCG
This sequence comes from Podospora appendiculata, assembly GCA_033675105.1. Classification (NCBI taxonomy): domain Eukaryota; kingdom Fungi; phylum Ascomycota; class Sordariomycetes; order Sordariales; family Podosporaceae; genus Podospora; species Podospora appendiculata. Next base: position 240,010 of record JAULSO010000005.1, on the reverse strand, counting down.
ATTATTATTGGACCAAGGAGCCAAGCCCCCAATCAGCTTTGCCACTGCCACATTGCTCGAGACACGCACGCATTGGAAACTGCAGCTTTGAAGAAGCTGGCCCCAGGGCATGCGGGGATCTGTCATTAAAAGGGGGTAGTGGTGCGTGGCAGCGCCGACGGAGGGATGCCCGGCTCGGTGACCAAAAAGAAAAGGAAAAGAAGAAGAAAAATGAACCGAGGACAATTCGGGGACTTGACCTCGTCTCGGTGGCGAAAGCCTAGGCAGCAAGCGTTGATCAAGAAACACGCCTCGGCATCGGCCCAACATTCTTCGAGTCATGTTATATTCCATGGTTCATACGTCCTGTTCATCAACACCTAATCTCCACTCCGCCTTTGCTGACCGTGAGATACTTGACTCCTTTGTACGGCTTGACCGTCTCGCTGAGTCCACGGCTCTTTCTGGGATCGAGGAGAATGCTCTCGACCTTGATCCCACTCGCGAGCCAGCCCTTGACCGTGAAACTCACAGAGGCCGAGCTAGGCATCAGTATCTTGTTCTGCGCCGCTTTGCGCCCGTCCTTGTCGTCACCACCGGCCTCGCCCGGCTTTTCGGGCTTTGCAGGCGGGGAGGCAGCCTGGTAGGGCTCGTCGTAGGAATAGTCCTTGCTGAGCGTAGTGAAGCCGAAGCCACCCGGGTCCGCGTCCCCATCCTCGTCCGTCAGCTGCCCAACCACGGTGCACCTCAGGCCAAATAGCGGAGTGCCCGAGGCCAGCTCCTTGCTGGGGATCTTCCACTCCAGGACCCGGTCGCCGGGGTTATACGTAGCGTCGCCTCGACTAGGCCGAATCTCGGAGAGATTGCGCACGTCGGCCGGGAGCGGAAGCGTCACCGTCAGGTCTTGCAGGGCAGGCGACGCCGGAGTGCCGGGTTGTGGGTTGCCGAAACCTCGTCCACCACCGCCGGCCCCTCCCCTGCCTGCGAAACCACCGGAGGCCGGCCCAAACAGCTTGTTGACGGCAAGGCGGACTTCAAAGTCGGAACCAGAAGGGCCGAGACAGGTTTTGATCTCAAGGCTGACGGGGAGCTTGAGGTTGCTGGAGGTGAGATTTGCAGCGCTTCCGTTGCCGTAGGGGAGGAGGTCCACCTCGTACCCAGCAAGGATGAAGCGGCCATCCGGCGGGATGAAGCTCAGCAGGCCGGGCTGTTCTCTCCATTTCGCCAATCGTACACAGGGGTGGAAGACGGGCAGCTCAATGATGCTGTTTAGGTTGTGTTTGCCTGACGGGCCCGTGAGGGTGACCAAGATATCCGGCACCCCAGAGACTTTGGAGGTGAATGCTATCGTGCCGCTGGCGAAGGCGGCAAGGGGTCTGCCTGAAGGTGCCAGTGTCACCGATAGGGTCTCGACCACGTCTGCGTAGAGCTCGTTGGATGTGTGGCGGACATTGGCACGGCGCCATTGCAGCGCGGGTGTGTTCTGGGCGAGAATAGACGGGGCGCTGGAGTTGCTGAAGTTTGTCCCGAATGCCGCTTTGCTGGGAGGCTAGAGTCAGCAGGCTGCCTGCCCTGGATGTGTGCGGAGTGCCTTACGTGGGCAGGCTGAGGTTCCCCAGGAGTTTCCCCATGAAGCCCTCCACCTCGACCAAGTCGCGCAGGGCATTGGGTTCCGTCGTGTTCACAGTGCCGGCATCGCACATCTCGGTCAGAAGCTGGGCGACGACATGGTAGCTGGCCTCGATCCTGTGGGCCAGCAGGGGGGCGCCAAGAAACTCCTCGAGCGAGTCGACCAGGCGGTGGAGGAACTCGAGGGCAAGGAGGGGCTCGACGTCGGAGGAGGATGTCAGCAGGAAGAGCAGATTCGCATGGGTCAGGCTGAAGACCAAGGTGGGCGGGTTCGTGTTGGGGAGGAGGATCAAGTTCGGCCGGGGGGCGGGGTGGTCGAGGTAGAGCGGCAGAAGGTGAGTCGCCGACAGCGGGCGCGACGTGTACGTGTGCGAGAGAACCAGGCTGCTGCAGCGTGCGGGGTGCCGTTAGACAGATGTATCGGATATAAAAAGGGGCAGCGGGAGAAGCAGATGAGCAAAGCTGGAGGTGACGTACTTGTGCTCGTCGTATATGTGCAGCGCCTCAATGACGCCGTTCATGGCTGCAGGTATCAATCCGCGCCCGGTGCCTTACCTACTAGGTAGCTGGTAGCTGTCTGCGCCTGTGCTGTGCTGGAGATGCAGCCCGGGAGGTAACGTGAGGTGGTAGGTGGTGGATGGTAGGTGTTGTATCTAGATCGGTTGTGTTTGGTGGTTTGAGAGGTAGGTAGCCCGGTCACCTCCATGGATCCATCAGTCATGGACGGCAGCCGTCGAGGTACATACCCAAAGCCTCCTTGTTCAGGCAGGGCCCACCCTAGCTAAATCGGGCGGTGGAGGGCGGCAAATTTGCTTGCCGCGGCGCGCGTCGTTCAGAAAGTAATCTTCCTTCCATAGGGACCTGAAGTACAGGTAAATAGCTGCTGGTTCAATCTAATTCTCAACACACCCCCAGCTGTCGCCATCACAGCCGGGCCGTCGCAATCAACAAGAATGGCCGGGGACAAGCTGCCGTCGGTCCATGCGCTGGACAAACCCGAGAAGCTGCAGGACCTACTCAAACAAGACCGCGGCGATGACTGCCTAGCGTGCAAGGTCATTGGTGAGCCTCGCTTCCTCCCTCCATCGTCGCTGACCGAAGCTGAGTCTCGCGCAAAGGTGGCGGTGCCTTTCTCGGACTCGCGGCCTACAGCTACTACTCTGGACAGTCCCAACTGGAGCAGCAGAAGGCGAAGATCCTGGCCAGCGGCTCCAGGTTCGGCATGCGAAGCCGAAAGCTCGGCATCACTGGCATCTCACTCGGCCTTGCTTGGCTAGGAATCTGGAGGCTCTCTAAATAACTAAGGCCTGGCTCGAGAAAAAGAGACCTCAAAAATAATCAAAAATCACAACTCAAGAGACACACGCCTCTCTATCCGGACACATTGTAGATTATTACACACACGACCTGTTAAGCTACGAGACAAGAGACAAAGGTAGAGGAAGGGGGAAGGAAAGAAAGGCAGACGCGGCCCCCGGCAAAATTTTTACCCATGGTTCTAAGCAAAACTCAAGAACTTTGAGTGTTCGCTGCGTCAGCCGTGAATCGAACACGGGGCCCATCGATGGCAACGATGGATTTTACCACTAAACCACTGACGCTTTTCTGATTGAGCGACTGTTCCACATCAGGCAGTATGAAGACCCGCTACGACCTTGGAAGACCACTTTTTCAGGAAAGATTTGTCAAAATCGGCTCCAAACAATTAATCATAAGTGTCACGGCGCCGCCCGCTAGGGCGCATGTGACCCACCACGTCCAGGGCTGGCGGGCGCCCGCACACCCTAGCTCCGCACCATGACGCACGACCCGCACTAGGCCAGACTGGGACTATTGCCCATGTGATTTCGTGCATAGGACGTGCCCAACAAAGGCGACAGCTCGTGCACAAATCTTTCTTTCTTTCTTTTTTCCTTAGCTTTAGATTTCACTAGATTCGCTGTAAATAACAGTCTTTGTGTTGTGTTTTACCGACCTTCGTGACAATAAGGGAGAAAATAAGCTTTATTTATAGCTTACCGATATTCTTTTACGGGTAGATGTGTCACGGCGCTGGCTTTCACCACCGATGACCATATGCGTGCCACTTGCAGCCGACGCTAGCTGCTTGCATGCGCCCGCTTAGCCTGTGCGCACTAGCGCTCGCGCTAGTGTACGCGGCTATTATTTCCCGTATTTTAGACCATTTCGGTGTAGGGCTTCCGGCTCCTAATTTTCTTTCCTAGTTAATTTCGTTATTTTCGTTAATTGTAAGAAGCTTTTTAGCGCTTTGTATTTGTATTTGTATTTGTCAGAATTACGGAAGGTTTAGGGGTAGCCACAACAGGGCCCCTGAGAGGGCGTCTGGCTGGATCCCAGCCACAGCCCACTTTTCGCCGCCATTTGGGCACTGAACGCTGGGCCGGACCCACGCCGGAATTCAGGCCTGGGCAGAGCAATACATCACACCTTTTGTTACGATCAGGAGAACCAAAGGGTCCTAGAGACGGTAGGGGTCAAAAGGTGAGTGCAAGGGGGTGTATGTAACCACGGAGCAAAGGGATAGTTCTCTCGACTGTGCAATGAATGCCTAAGAACTTATATTGATTACTGGCGTAATAACTATCTGGATCGTAGTCACGATCATTGTATATATAGAAATGACGATTACCTTGCTCAGTCTGCTCAGTCCTTATCTTTGCTGAGCACACTGAGCACCTTTCCCATAGGTCCGATTCTCCGGGGTCTGAGGTGTGACCCCGCTTTCTTGCAGGCTGCACGACCTCCGGCCCATCGTTCGTGACAGTATGCCTATAGCAATCGACGGAGGTTAAAGGGGTCTAGAGCAATCATGCTATCACCTATACGCTATTTTAACCGTTGTAAACGACCTACGAGATATCCTATCCTTCCCTATGCCGGCCCTAGGGCCTGGCCCGAGCCCTAGGAAGCTCTCTATTAGGGAGCTAATCATTGAGCTAACAGCTTTGGCCCGTGAGGATGTGGCTAATAAAGTTGCAAGCTACGCTAAAGACCTGCGAGAAGCTATCGAAAGCCGCTATCTCTACTATAACTAAGGTTAAAGGTCCTGTTAAAGTTACTGAGAGAGCCCGGGAGCTAAGCCCCTTAAGTATTGAAGATTTTAAAAAGGTAGTAGCTGAAGAAGCCGCTAAAGCAGCTACCGCAATAACGACTATAATAGTTAAAGCTGCTTGTTACAATCCAGAGAACCAAGGGTCCTTAAGACGGTAAGGGTCAAGAAGGTAAGTGCAAGGGGGTGTAGATAATCACTGAACAAAGGTGTTCTCTTAGACTGTGCGATGAGTGCCTAAGAACTTGTATTGATTACTGGTCTGGGACCTAATGTCGCCAGACCCTACTCGTTATATAGAAGTGAAGCATGCAAAGTGCTCAGGATGCTCAGTCTTCAAAAGACTGAGCAGACTGAGCAAGGTGCATGACATGCCGAGTGCTCAGGGTGCTCAGTCTTCAAAAGACTGAGCGCACTGAGCACCTTCCCATTGGTGCGCTCTTCGCCAATGACCAGTGTTGGCATAGTCCTGGGGCCCCACAACTTCCTGGCTGGGCTTCCTTATCTTATCAGGGTTCGATCCGTGACACTGCCTCTTAAAGGCAAAAAAGATTAGTGACCTTGCTATCATAGTCCTTACGGCCCCAAAATCCTGGGTTATAATAGCCTCCGCAAGCTTTGTAAGCTATACTTCTTAGAAGCTCTCCTAAAGCAGATAATCCCCTCACGCTTAGCCTAAGAGATCACCATTACAGGCTTTAAAATGCCCATAGCCTTAGTTAATAGGACTTTGCGAGGAGGTAGTCTGAGCCGTTAACTAAGCCATTATAAAGGAAGGCTCTATAGCAGCTCGTAGGCTGCTAAGCGGCGATATAGTTATAACCTTCAAGAATAACGAAGCTAGAGACTAGCACTATATTAATAATACTTAAATTTAGCAGGCCTTTAGCCAATAGGCCCGGGAAGTACACCGAACTTTCGCTATCCTAGTAAAATGCCTGCGAAAATCCCACGGTGGCCTATGATTAAGTGCCCCGCGTGTGGGGGCAACCACTTAGCGCGGAATAAAACTTGCCCTCAAGGTTATCGGGCTAAAGAGGCAGCTAGAGAAGCCTATACTTATAGGCCGAGGACTCGAAACAACTAACGCACCCCCCAAGGCACCCACCCCCTACACCAAGCCGCCGACCGTGTACCTCGAGGCGCCTACCCTCTATCCTAAGAAGACGTAGAAGACGATTTTTAGGAAGTTAGCCGAAAGAGGATTCGCGGTAGACCTTTGGGCCTAATTAGGGCCGGTAAGGACCCCTTTTAATATAGGATTAGTTTGGATTATAGGCTAGCCCCAACTCTACCTAAGCATTATCTTAGATTCCCTACTCGCCCCAGGCCCTCTAACCCAACCGGATACCTAAAGGAATACTAGCCTATTGCATGAACGTTAAAATATTGTAATGGAATACCCAGAAAAAAAACTAGCAGTAGAGACAGTGGTGGCAGAGGCGGAATATGATTTCTTAGCGGTACAAGAGCTCTGGATTATGTTACGATCAGGAGAACCAAGGGGTCCTAGAGACGGTAGGGGTCAAAAGGTGAGTGCAAGGGGGTGTATGTAACCACGGAGCAAAGGGATAGTTCTCTCGATTGTGCAATGAATGCCTAAGAACTTATATTGATTACTGGCCTGGGACCTAATGTCGCCAGGTCCTGCTTATTATATAGAAGTGAAGATTGGGGTCCCGAAGTCCCGCAGCCCCGGGACTTCGGTCCTGTCCCGTGCGTCCCGAAGCTCAGGGACTCCGGGACCCTATGTCCCGAAGCTCAGGGACTCCGGGACCCTATGTCCCATACATCCCGACCCTCCGGGACCCCGGGACCCTGCTGATTGGCGGGTGAAGCGATTGGTCGTGGGGCTTTCGCCAGCCCCACCTTTGGACATGCCACGGACCATGACAGATCAATCAAAAGATAGGCTTTAGGTACTGCTTAAGGGAGTCTAAACTCCACTTAGTCTATAAGCTTTGGGGTTGAATAGCTCTATTTATTATTCTTCCTACGCCGTTAAGCCGTTAGGCTTGGAATAGCCATATTTATAAATAAGAAATACATACCCTTTAAACTAGTGAGACTACGAGGCTACGGAGGATTGGTGTAAAATCTGGATAAAAGGGGCCGTGAGAACCCTTAAATCCCTTAACCCCTTGAGGCCCTTGAACCCTCTAAGGCCTCCACAGTATTAGGAGTGGGCTTGGAAGTATGGTCGGTTTTACAACCCGCTAAATTAAAAGACCCTTCCTAGAACTGTCCTACACTTCCCAAAGCCAAGTAAGCCAATAGTCTTCACAAGAGACCTATATCTATATTACCCTCTGTAGGACTACTACGATAGGGGAGAAGAAGCAGAGGACTTGCTATAATTAGTAGCTTAGTGGGAGCTCGACTTCCGTACGCCTAGAGGTACCACAACTAGGGTCTCTTAAAGGAGCCAGAGGGCCCGACCCTCTACTATCGACCACTTTTGGGCGTCTATAAGCCTAAGAATTTAGTATTACGGTATCGAAACTAGGGGCAAATCAGACCACTACCCCCAGGTCTTAGAAATGCTACAAGGTCCGAGGCTTATAATGGTAGCGCCCAAAGGCTAGAGCTTGAAGCCAATGGATAGGGAGAGGGTGAAAGCCGAAGCAACCCTCTTATTAAGTAAAATGGGTCTTTAGAAGGACCTATAAGCCAGGATTCGGACCAAAGGGGGCCTAGGCGTGGCCTTTGATTAGCTACTTCAACTCCTCACCGAAATTGCCAATACTAGCACCCCGAAAGAAGCCCAGTACTGGGAAATAGACTCACTAGTGGGATTCATAGGTCCGACAAGCTGTAACGGCCACACGGCAGGCCGGGAGGATGCATAAAGAGTGCTCTATAGAATATATTAAAGCCGAGCTTAATAGGCTACATCAAAACCAAGGTTTGGAGGACCACCCTGTAAGACGTTAAGGATAATATAAAGCCCCCTATGGACTTTGGAGAGGTGGGCTAGGCCAAGGAGCTTCACCCCCATTGAGCCCCCTAAACTACTTACCCTCGCAAGGCCCCCGGGCTAGCCAGGCCTAAACACGCACGCTTGGAAGGCCGAGGCTTTAGTAAAGAAGTTCTTCCCAAACCTAGAGGCAGATCTATGTTACGATCAGGAGAACCAAAGGTCCCTAAGACAGTAAGGGTCAAGAAGGTAAGTGCAAGGGGGTGTATGTAATCACTGAACAAAGGGGTAGTTCTCTCGACTGTGCAATATATGCCTAAGAACTTGTGTTGATTACTGGCCTGGGACCTAATGTCGCCAGGCCCTACTCGTTATATAGAAACCATAATCTACGGACCCGACAGGTACTCCTCCGGGTCCAGCACTGGACCCGGTGGACCCGCGCCCGGGTCCTCCGCCTGGACCCCCAGGACCCGACTCCGGGTCCCCTGGGTCCCTTCTGATTGGTGGTTTCCTGATTGGCCAGGGCGCCCCACTTTCCTGTCCCAGATCGTGACAATCTACAGGATATCCAAGACACTGATTTCATCGAAAAGTTCGATTTACAACGCTTCGAAATCAACCTAACAGTCAGCGAGGGCGATATCAGCGATACACTACGGTAAATCAAGCCCTGGAAGGCCCCAGGGGAGGACCTCCTCCCCACACCATTCCTAAAGGGGTCCGGCAAACTACTGTACAAAGTCCTAGCAGTACTGATCACCAGGTGCTTTGCCTTGGAGTGGTTCCCCGACCGGTTCAAGCAAGCCAAAACAATAGTCCTATGGAAAGTGATGGAGGCGATAGTGGCCCGCCGGGTAACCCTGGCCACTGAGAAGTACGGCCTATTGCCCAAAGAGCAGATGGGGAACTGGATGCATAGGTCTACAGAGCTAGCCGTCAGGCTAGTCGTTGCTCAGGTGCAGGAGGCCTGGAGACTAATAGCCACTCCCTCTCTGCTACAACTCGATATCTCAGGCGCTTTCGACTCTGTCAACCACATCAGGCTCCTAGATACCCTCCGGGAACAGGGCTTTCCAGGCCAGCTAGTTAGGTGGATTAAGGCCTGGCTCTCTACCGCCAGGCTACCCTCCACTTCGGCGGGCAGGCCACAGAATCTATCCAAGTCCACGCAGGGGAACCACAGGGCTCGCCGCTTTCGCCAATCCTCTTTATCCTCTACATATCCTCGTTGTACGAGGCTATAAAGAAGAAGCACTCAAACCTGAGCCTAGCGGGCTTCACAGATGACTCGAATATCCTAGCCTTTAGGGATGACCCTGTGGCCAACACCAGGCAGCTGGAAGCAGCCTGGAAGACCTGCCTGCAGTGGGCTAGCACAAGGGGTATGAGCTTTGCAGGGGAGAAGAGTGAGCTCATACACTCCTACAGAGGCCAAAACCCCTAGAAAGAACCCCTAAAGCTCGCCCACCCTTCAGGAGGCCATAGCATTGTCAGACCAGTCGAATCAGGCCGCTTTTTAGGGGTATGGCTAGACAGGAAGCTTTCCTGGACAGCCCACAAGACGGCCCTCGAGAAGCTGAAAACTCAGGACTTCGCCCTATCGAGAATAGCGGCCAAGACCTGGGGCCCGGGCCTAATCAGGGCCAGGGAGGTATATACCAAGTGCATCAGAAGCGCTATAGCATACGGGGCTTCCGCTAAAACAGGGGCACAGATGGTCCAACAAGCCTGTGATAGGCTGGCAACACGGCTGAAAAAGGCCTGAGGTCTTGTGATTGCCCCCTTACGCCAGCCAAGCCAGAAGCCTACAGCAAATGAGGAAGCAAGAGAGGTGATCTCAGGGTGGCTAGGCCAGGCCAAGTCCACCACATAGCTAATGTTGGAAGCTTGGGAAGCCCGTTGGATGTCACAAACCCAGAGGGGTGGCCCGAAATGGGACCTGGAGGGAGCCAGTAAACAGGAAGCATGTGGGTCATCCTCAGGAACTAGTGAGCAGGCGCTCTGTGTGCTCTGCATGCTCTGTGGCGCGAGCACAGAGCAGACAGAGCAAGGACATTCTTCATTTCTATATAACGAGTAGGGTCTGGCGACATTAGGTCCCAGACCAGTAATCAATATAAATTCTTAGGCACTCATTACACAGTCGAGAGAACTACTCCTTTGCTCCGTGGTTACATACACCCCCTTGCACTTACCTTTTGACCCCTACCGTCTCTAGGACCCCTTGGTTCTCATGATCGTAACATTGGAGGGAGGGCTTCCAACCGGACCCCCTGAAAACCACACAGCCAGCCGACACAGTACCTATTTTCAACAACGAGGCCCTGAAAAGCACAAAAACATCACCAAATCAGAGAGCTCGCTACTAATTCAGGCCCGTACAGGGGCTATAGGCCTGAACGACTTCTTCTTCAGAGCTCAGGTTCCGGAAATCAGCACCCCCCACTGTGAGTGTGGCCAGGGGAAGGAAACAGTAGAGCACCTAAAAGTGTGGTGCCCACATCAGCCGAAGCCAAGGGGCCCCTGGGCCCAGAAGATTCGCACGAGGAATGACCTCTACAAGTCCCTATCAGGGGACGAGCACACACATGTCACGGTTCAACCCGTGCCAAGGGCAGGCAGTCAGGCAGACACGCAGGGACCCGCTGAGTAGGATGATCTGACCAATCAGCGGGGCCCCGTAACCCCGTTCGACGGGGCTACGGGGCGACCCCGTGGGAGGACAACACGGGGCGGTCGGGACCCCGTGGGAAAAAGGAACGGGGCCCGGGGGAAAGGCTTTCTATATAACGAGTTGTCACGGTTCGAACCCCGACTCTGGGAGAAGGGTCAGACATGCAGGAGGGTGGAGCCTGCAGAAGGCGGGGCCTCCTGGCATGTCGCCACCCAATGAGAGGGTTGCAGGTGGAGCCGTCCCGAGATCTGAATCTCGGGACGTTCACCCAATCATGATGCCTCATGTCGTCCCGAATTCTTAATCTCGGGACGTCCCGAGTTCTGAATCTCGGGACGGGTCTCTTCGACTTCTATATAACGAGTAGGACCTGGCAACATTAGGTTCCAGGTCAGTAATCAATACAAGTTCTTAGGCACTCATTGCACAGTCGAGAGAACTACCCTTTTGTTCAGTGATTACATACACCCCCTTGCACTTACCCTTTTGACCCTTACCGTCTCTAGGACCCCTTGGTTCTCCTGATCGTAACACGAGTAAGGTCTGGCGGCATTAGGCCTCAGACCAGTAATCAATACAAGTTCTTAGGCACTCATTGCATAGTCTAAGAGAACACCTTTGTTCAGTGATTATCTACACCCCCTTGCACTTACCTTCTTGACCCTTACCGTCTTAAGGACCCTTGGTTCTCTGGATCGTAACAACACAGGGCATTCTAACCTGGCTTGCAGGCCTAGGTAAGCTTACCGAGTATAGGTTAGCCGTAAAAATAGCGGAAGACCTGTTACGATCAGGAGAACCAGAGGGTCCTAGAGACGGTATAGGGTCAAAAGGTAAGTGCAAGGGGGTGTATGTAACCACGAAGCAAAGGGACAGTTCTCTCGACTCTGCAATGAGTGCCTAAGAACTTGTATTGATTACTGGTCTGAGACTTAATGTCGCCAGACCCTACTCGTTATATAGAAAATGCGATATGTGGTCCCGTTCCCTTTTTCCACGGGACCCTCTTGATTTGTCCATTGCCATTGGTCGACATCGTCCATGCCCCGCTCTGAGGCGCATCCTGTCAGAATTACGAAAGGTTCAGGGGTAGCCACAACAGGGCCCCCGAGAGGGCGTCTGGCTGGATCCCAGCCACAGCCCACTTTTCGCCGCCATTTGGGCACTGAACTGTCACGAACGATGAGTCGGAGGTCGTGCAGCCTGCAAGAAAGCGGGGTCACACCTCAGACCCCGGAGAATCGGACCTATGGGAAAGGTGCTCAGTGTGCTCAGCAAAGATAAGGACTGAGCAGACTGAGCAGGGTAATCGTCATTTCTATATATACAATGATCGTGACTACGATCCAGATAGTTATTACGCCAGTAATCAATATAAGTTCTTAGGCAATCATTGCACAGTCGAGAGAACTATCCCTTTGCTTCGTGGTTACATACACCCCCTTGCACTTACCTTTTGACCCTTACCGTCTCTAGGACCCTTTGGTTCTCCTGATCGTAACAACTTGGCGGGCTTAGCGGCTTGGCAGAGCGAAAGAGAGAAAAAATCCCCCCTAACTTACGCTGTGGGCTCCCGGTTTCCGGCTCTTCTTCCGCAGCCGCAACCAATTGCGCCGGGCCAAAGGTGGTATTGTTGTTGAGAGCGTTTCTAGAGCTTTCTGAGGCTGTTGCGCGCGTCGATTTTGGCGTACTTTTGACCGAGATCTCTCCTTTTTACTGAAACTTAAATAGACTTAAATATATGAAACTAGATCGGTAAAACCTGTTTATATTACCTTAGACTTAAACCGATTATTAAAGACTTAAATAAACTAAATCCTATAAAAAGCGAGAATTACCAGAAATTAACAAAAACGCTAGGATCTTTTTTCGCCGAGGGTTACCGCTCAAAACATTTAACAACCTATTAACGTGGTCCACTATCGAGTGGGCCACTTTTCGAGACCTCACTACTACAAATATCCAAAAGTCCACCAAAACAACAATAAATCAATTGCAACTACTCAGAATCACTTGAACTATCTGTTTCTCCAGCCTCTGGGCATGTCCTTGCATTGTGGCCAGTCTTGCGGCAGATGCCACAGAGCCGCGAACCTGTCCGACGCCTCTTTGACGACCCCTCGTTTTCCCCCTCGACGCGCCCTTCCTCTTCAACCACACCTTTCTCTGCCATTAATTCCCTAGCCTGGCTTCCATTAATAGCCCCTCCATCCTGGAGACGCGTCCGTTTAGCCCTCCGGCGCTTAGAAAGTGCATTGTTGGCCTCTTGCAATATCTGTACTTCGGCCTCCAGGAGGAGGACCCGATAGGAAACCGCTTGCATTCCTCTCGAAAGCTGGTCGACAGCGGCTAAAATCGGCGTTGGAGAGCTTCCCTGGTGTCTAGCAATTCGACTTTTGATAAGGGTAGACTGCGAGAGGGCTTCGTTGGTGGTCTGGGGTGTCTTGGAGACCCAAGGCGAAGGTGGCCGCCCGTTGGGAGTCCCAGGGGGTGTCGGACGTCCGCAACTTGATATTCAGCTTCGAAAGCACAGCCAGCGGATCGTAGGGAATAAGTCCAGCCCCCCGAAAGCCCCCTAGAACGTTTTGTTTGGTGAAAGTCCGGTAAAAGGCGGCTCTGAACGCAAGGAAGAACTCGGGCTTGGTGATGTGTGTGATCCGGGTCTTGATGAAGTGCTCAATCTCGGCGCCGTACATCTTCTCGAGGACACTATAACAACCAATATCGAGAGGCTGGGTAAGATGCGAGGAATGGGCAGGTAGACAAATGGTGATGATGTTATTCTCCTTGCAATAGCCCTCGAATTCAGCGTTGACGTAGCTCTCATGGCCATCAAGCACCAGCATCCGATATGCACCTCTCCGACGGCATTTAGTATGCTCGTCGAAATGCTGCAGCCATTCTAGACCAGTCGCATTATCCGTCCATCCATTGGTTGTTGTCTCGACAGCCCAGTCATCAGGAATCTGGTGTTCTGAGAACCAGCTGGCGAGGTGGAAGCGGCCCTGAACCACCAAGAAAGCCGGCACCACATAGCCGTCGCCAGCGATACTGCAAACCGCTGTCGCCCATTCTCGATTCCCAGGCTAAATGGCCTTTGGTTTTCCAACCCGATCAGAGCGCGTGACCACCATCCCAGGCCGTATCATGCTCATCATGAAGCCAGTCTCATCGAAGTTGTAGAAGTCGTAGTCAGGGATGCCATATTTCGCTCGCATATTGGCCACCAGTCGGAACCATGGCTCAATAAATGCATGATCTTCGCAAAGGCCTCTCTGGTAATCGTAGACGCGATTGAAACGCGTCTTTAGCTCTAGACGTCGTGCAACGAAGTGGTCTGGCCAATTCTTTCCGACGTGTCGCGCACCGCGTTTCCGAAGCAGAAGATTAGCAATATCACCCACGTCGACAATCCGGGGCGAAAACCCTCGCGAATCTTGATCAAGAATGTATTGGACAATCACGTCCTCTTCTATCTTTGTCAAATTCGAACGGGCATTAAAACTGTCGGACTTCGCGGCCTGGCCGTTCATTCTGCGGCGGATCGTAGTTGAGGTACATTGTAAATCTCTGCAGCGCGACGGATGCTTAAACGTGGTGTCGATTGAATCGCATGGATCGCAAGAAGAACTCGGTTTTCCGAGAGATTGTCAGACATTGTTGTGGTAGGAAAAACGCGTCTTAAAATCGGGTGGTTGTGGTGGTGAAAAAAGTGGCCCACTCGATGGTGGACCACGTTATACCATATTATTCTTAACAAATCTCACCAGTTCTATATTTTAAAATATAGTAGTGTATTTGATAAGCGAGTCGACCAGACAAGCGAGCCGACCAAATTTTATCACTCTATAGATATACTCGTCAATTGCAATACAACCACACTAGTAACCAATCATACTTACATCAGAAGAAGCCTAATCAGATGCTTCTACAGCCTCCTGGCAAGTGCGGGCATTATGGCCAGTCTTGCCGCACACGCCACAGCACCGAACCTTTGTACGAACCCCCCCTGCACCACTATCATCCAGCTGCGTTTCCTGCATTCCCTCCCCACCCACGGCCCCCTGAACTAGTATATCCTGTACATCCTGTACAGCAAGTGACCCTCCAAGTTGGACACGTGTTCTTTTGGCCCTCCGGCGCTTGCTCAGTGCCTCCTTGGCCTTGCGGAGCGAAGGAGAGCCACCTCGTGCATTGACTCCCTGGATGACCGTTGCCCACTCTCGGTTGCCAGGCCGGGCCAGCTTTGCCTTGCCACGGCCATCCGAGGTCGTAACAACCATGCCAGCGAAGATGATGCCCATCGTGAACCCAGTCTCGTCGAAGTTGTAGACATCGTCATCCATGATGCCGTACTTGGCCTTGACGCTCCGTATGAAAGCAAACCTCTCGCTAATAACCTTTGGATCCTGGCACTTGGCCCTCTGGATAATCATACCGACGTGTCCAACGCCTCTGGATCTCCAGCTGGCGGTTGACGAAGTTGTGTGCCCAGCGTTTGCCGACAGGGGGCGTGTCGCGTTCGCGCCGTAGTTGGTTGGCCATATCTTCACACCACGCAACTTAGGAGGGAATGCGCGTGCATCTAGCTCAAGGACGTACTGAACTATCGTCTGCTCTTCAAGATCCGTCAGACTTCGTGAATTGGGGACATTGTTGCATCGTGCAAGCCGGCCAGCGTGTCGGTCACGGAGAGTGTTGTATGAGATGTTGAAGAGCCTCGCTGCGGTTCAGAGGCTTAGGTTTTTGTCTTGTTGAACAGCTTCAAGAGCTATAATTACCCTGAGGTTGTAGAGAAAGTTCATGTTAAGTGCAAAGACAACGCGTTGCGCTAAAAGTAGGTCGGCTCGCTTATCAAATACGTTAATCATTAAAAGAAAATATTAACAGTTAACGTATTTGATAAGCGAGCCGGACAGATAAGCGAGCCGGACACTTTTACCTACTCAACAACAACTTTTCTCAATTGCAATACAACAACATTAAGAACCAACTATAATAACATCAGAAACAGCTGAATCAGATGCTTCTACAGCCTCCTGGCAAGTGCGGGCATTATGGCCAGGCTTGCCGCATACACCACAGCACCGAACCCTCGAACGACCCCCCCCTGCACTACTACTATCTAGCTGCGTTCCTTGCACTCCCTCCCTATCTATAGCCCTCTGGCCCAATACATCCTGTGCATCTTGTACAATAAGTGACCCTCCAAGCTGTATACGTGTTCTTTTCGCTCTCCGGCGCTTGCTTAGTGCCTCGTTGGCCTTGCGGAGCGAAGCGTTCTCCGCCCGAAGGAGGGCCACCTGGTGCATCACGGCCATCGTACCTTTGGTAAGCTGGTCCACAGCAGCCAACATCGAAGTCGGGGAGCTGTTTTGATGGCTGGCAATGCGAGTCTTGATGAGCGTTGACTGCGAATTGGCTTCTTGGGGGTTGTGGGGTGTTTGGAAGACCCAAGGTTGTGCAGTACCAGGCCGTGAGGTTGGGGGTGTTGGTGTATGAAGCTTGATATCTAGCTTGGAAAGCACCCTCTCTGGATCGTATGGTATAAGGCCAGCTCCTGCGAAGCCGCCCTGGATATTTTTCTCGGTGATGGAAGCAAAGAAAGCTTCCCGAAAGGCACAGAGGAACTCGAGCTTGCTCACATGGTTGATATGCATGCGCATCAAGTCCTCGATCTGGCGACCGTATGCCTGCTTCAGCGGCCCAAAGCAGCCGATATCGAGTGGCTGGAGAAGGTGGGAGGAATGTGGAGGCATACAGAGTGTGATGATATTGTTTTGCTGGCAGAAGAGCTCGAATTCGGTCGAGTGGTGGCTTTCGTGGCCGTCAAGGATCAACAACCGGTATTTGCCCTTTGTCCGGGACGCCGTATAGTAATCAAAGTGCTTAATCCAGTCGAGGCCTACTACGTTGGTAGTCCAGCCGTTTTCAGTGGTTGCGATGCGCCAGTTAGCTGGGAGGTTGCACTCGGTATACCAGTTGGCGAGGTGGTACTGCGCGGCCAAGATGATGAAGGGAGGGATGGCCCAGCCGAGGGCATTGACTCCCTGGATGACCGTTGCCCACTCGCGGTTGCCAGGCTGGGCTAGCTTTGCCTTGCCACGGCCATCCGAGGTCGTAACAACCATGCCAGCGAAGATGATGCCCATCATAAACCCAGTCTCGTCGAAGTTGTAGATATCATCATCTACAATACCATACTTGGCCTTAACGTTCCGTACGAGCGCAAACCACTCGCCAATAACCTTTGGATCTTCGCACTTGGCCCTCTGGTAGTCGTATCTACGCGTATAACGCGTACGGAGCTCTGGCTGGCGTTTGACGAAATTGTGTGCCCAGCGTTTGCCGACAGGGGCCGCGTCGCGCACACGTAGCAGCTGGTTGGCCATATCTTCCACACCACCCAATCTGGGAGGAAATGCGCGAGCATATAGTTCAATCACATACTGAACTATCGTCTTCTCTTCTAAATCCGTAAGCTTGCGTAAGTTGGCTGGAGTATCGCGTCGTGCAGGCCGGCCAGCGCGTCGGTCGCCAAGGGTGGAAGTTGATACATTATAGAGCTTAGCCGCAGCTCGGAGGCTTAGTTTCTCATCCCTTTGAAGAGCTTCAAGGGCCAAGATCACCCTGGCTTCATGTAAAGGACGAGACATTTTGGGTTGTTGAGAAAATTGGTGTTCGGTGGAGAGAGGACGCGTTACGCTAAAAAGTGTCCGGCTCGCTTATCTGTCCGGCTCGCTTATCAAATACGTTATATTAATTATTATTAAAAGTATAAAATTAAAATAATATTATATAATACTATTATTATTCCTACGCCGTTATGCCGTTAGGCATGTCGGTACTTATGATGCCAAATAAATAGTAAAAACCGTACTCGGGCCTGGAGCGGCCCGGAGCCAGGTGAAAAACCCATATGAATTGCTACAAAAAAACTGTCCTTTTGACTCCATTCATACATTGGAAGGTCCACCCTTCCTGACTATAGGCCTGCCTCGGCTTCGCGTTCCATTTCTGGGTCCTCCGCAAATTTTACAGCTAACCTATACTCGGTAAGCTTACCTAGGCCTGCAAGCCAGGTTAGAATGCCCTGTGTGTGCTCGTCACCTGATAGGGACTTGTAGAGGTCATTCCTCGTGCGTATCTTCTGGGCCTAGGGGCCCCTTGGCTTCGGCTGATGTGGGCACCACACTATTGAGTGCTCTACTGTTTCCTTCCCCTGGCCACACTCGCAGTGGGGGTGCTGATTTCCGGAACCTGAGCTCTGAAGAGGAAGTCGTTCAAACCTATAGCCCCTGTACGGGCCTGAATTAGTAGCGAGACCTATGCTTTGGTAATATTTTTGTGCCTTTTCAGGGCCTCGTTGTTGAAAATACGTACTGTGTCAGCTGGCTGTGTGGTTTTCAGGGGGGGTCCGGTTGAAAGCCCTCCCATATACGACAAGTATGGAGTATATATCTTTAAACGTAATATAAAATACTATAATCTTTTAGACTATAATGAGTGTGGGTTAATAATAGCGTTAATTTAACTGGAAAGAATCTCGTAGTTAGCCGTATACTAGGTTTATTATTTAATAGTCATGTAATACCTTCATATTGAAATCATCAGTTATACTGCGATTCCGTTTAGAATTTAAGTTATATAGGTTGTTTCCGCGTAACTTGAGGGTTACAATAGCTATCTTGCGTATTAAGACTAATAGTTTAACTACATCTAGGATTTATTTATAAAAATAAAGAAATTCTTGAATACGTGAAAGTATTTTATACTATTAGAAGTAACGTGTTTGATAAGCGAGTCGCGCAGACAAGCGAGTCGCGCACTCTCTACCGCGACGCGTCCTCCCTACACTTAACATGGAATTTTTCTACAACCCAACATGCCTCCTACTTCAAATAAAGCGAGGCTAATCTTGGCTATTGAAGCTCTCCAAAACGATGAAGAGTTAGCCTTCGAACCGTAGCCAAGCTCTACAACGTGCCAGAATCAACCCTCCGTGACTGACGTGCTAGCAAGCCTGCACGACGCGATACTACGCCTAACTCACGCCGGCTTACGGATTCGGAAGAAAAGGCTCTTATTCAATATATCGTTGAGCTAGATACGCGATCTTTTCCACCAAGACTAGGTGGTGTGGAAGATATGGCCAACCAACTGCTACGCGTACGCGACGCGCCCCCCGTCGGCGTCCGCTGGGCCCATAACTTCGTCAAACGCCAGCCAGAGCTCTGTACGCGTTATACGCGGAAATACGATTACCAGAGGACTAAGCGCGAAGATCCAAAGGTCATTGGCGAGTGGTTTGCCCTCGTACAGAACGTTAAAGCCAAATACGGTATCGTAAATGACGATATCTACAACTTCGATGAAACTGGGTTTATGATGAGCATTATCTTCGCGGTTATAATGGTTACAGCCTCGGATGGTCGTAGCAAGGCAAAACTGGCCCAGCCTGGCAACCGCGAATGGGCAACGGTAATCCAAGGAGTCAATTCCCTCGGCTGGGCCCTCCTGCAATCAGAGGTCTCTTCGCTCCGCAAGGCCAACGAGGCATTAAGTAAGCGCTGGAGAGCCAAAAAAACGCGTGTACGGCTTGGAGGGTTACTTACTGTACAGGATGCATAGGAGGTACTGGACCAGAGGGCTATGGGTGGGGAGGGAGTGCAAGAAACGCAGCCGGATGGTAGTGGCGCAGGGGGGGGGGGCGTACGAAGGTTCGGTGCTGTGGTGTGTGCGGCAAGCCTGGCCATAATGCGCGCACCTGCCAGGAGGCTGCGGAATCATCTGATTCAGCAATTTCTGATGTAATTGTAGTAAATTCCTAGTGTTAATGTGTTGAAATTGAAGATAGTGTTTGTAGATTAGTGGGGAGTGCGCGACTCGCTTGTCTGCGCGACTCGCTTATCAAACACGTTAATTGAGGTATTATTAGTACTTAGGGAAGCTATTAGGGGCAAGAATTTCGTAAGTGCGTAAGAGATTATTTTACGGGGAGATTCATTTGTATATATACATTTCTGTTACTTTATTCATTAATATATCTTTTATGATTAATATCTATAGGCACGCCCGGCTTATAAATGTTATAAATATACGCGTTGGAAAGATTCCCCTTTGCCCTTCCACTACGGGACCTTTATACTTCTTTGTATACCCGTTTACTCTTTCTGCACCCGATTTAATTTAATTTTATTCCATTTTTACTATCGCCATTTACTCTTTCCCTTTTTGCTGAAAGATATACAAATTACCTTTTTTAATATTTAAACCCCCTTTTCGCTTGGCTGTTATTTTTGATACTATTCTTTTTGGCCATTAGTAAACTGTATCGTCATAATACTTTCATTATGAATTTGTTTCTTAATATTTTTAGTTTATTTAATAACGTTCTCGGTTTTGAAGTGCTTTTATTCTCTTTTCCTTACCCCATAATATCGTCAGAGTATATATTATTATTCTTCCTACGCCACTATCTCGTTAGGCTTGGCGGTACTTCTGATGCTAAATACATAGTAAAAACCGTGCTCGGGCCTGGAGCGGCCCAGAGCCGGGTGAAAAACCTATACCCACTGCTAGAAAGAAAACTATCCTTTTGACTCCATTTATACGTTGAAAGGTCCACCCTTCCTGGCTATTGGCCTGCCTCAGCTTCACGTTCCCTTTCTAGATCTTCCGCTATTTTTACGGCTAACCTATACTCGATAAGCTTACCTAGACCTGCAAGCCAGGTTAGGATGGCTTGTGTGTGCTCATCCCCTGATAGGGACTTGTAGAGGTCATTCCTCGTGCGTATCTTCTGGGCCCAGGGGCCCCTTGGCTTCGGCGGTTGTGAGCACCACACTATCAGAGCTCTACTGTCTCCTTGCCCTGGCCACACACGCAATCGGGGGTGCTGATTTCTGGAACCCGAGCTCTAAATAAGAAGTCGTTCAGGCCTATAGCCCCTGTTCGAGCCTGAATCAGTAACGAACTCTCTGCTTTGGTGAGGTTTTCGTGCTTTTTCAGTGCCTCGTTGTTGAAAATAGGTACTGTGTCGGCTGGCTGTGTGGTTTTCAGGGGGTCCGGCTGGAAGCCCTCCCTCCAGCGGGTTTCCCAAGCTTTCAACATTAACTCTGTGGTGGACTTGGCTTGGCCTAGCCACCCTGAGATCACCTCGCTCGCTTCCTCAGTTGCTGTAGGCTTCCAGCTTAGTTGGCGTAAGGTGGCAATCACAAGGCCTCGGGCCTTCTTCAACCGTGTTGCCAGCCTATCACAGGCTTGTTGGATCACTTATACTCCTGTTTTAGCCCGGATCACGGGTAGTTCCAGGAGCCTGGGGGCCCTTTGTAGGTCTGGAAGTTCAGGGGGGTTCAGGGGGGTGGGGACGGCTAGGGGAAAGATCGATTTTCCAAGGCCTTTCATGGAGCCGAGCTTCGAAGTCGGCGAGCCTCCTGTCGAGGTATAAGTCCAGCGGTGCCGCCTAGGTCTCAGGTTCTAGGCTTCGAATAGGCGTGGTGTTGTAGGCTCCGGAAACTATCCTTAGGCTTCGGTTCTGAGCCTTCGAGAGGCCTACTGCTATACCCCGCGCTTTGCCTCCTGGCTTCGTGGGCTTGTGGTGACTGGAAACCCCGTAGGATATAGCGCTTCTGATGCACTTGGTATATACCTCCCTGACCGTAATTAGGCCCGGGGCCCAGGTTTTGGCTGTTATCCTCGATAGGGCGAAGTCTTAAGTTTTCAGCTTTTCTCGACGGCCGTCCTTTCTTTTATATATTAATTGTCTCATTATATAATATCCTCATATTTAGTGTTATCATATACTATAATCATATATGAACGTATTTGATAAGCGAGTGGATCGATTTTAACTACCCTATTTCAACTATCCTCCGTTGCAAAACAACAACACTAAGAACCAATTATAATTACATTCGAAACAGCTGAATCAGATGATTCTCCAACCTCCTGGTAAGTGCGGGCATTATGGCCAGGCTTGCCGCACACCCCCCCCCCCCCCCCCCTGCACCACCACTACCCGGCTGCAATTCTTGCACTCCCTCTCCACTCACTGCCTTCTGGCCCAGTAGATCGTGTGCATCTTGTATAGCAAGTGATCCCCCAAGCCGTACACGGTTTTTTTGGCTCTCCGGCGCTTTCTTAGTGCCTCGTTGGCCTTACGAAGCAAAGAGACCTCGGAGCGCGGGAGAGCCACCTCATGCATCACAGCCATCGTACCTTTAGTAAGCTGGTCCACAGCAGCCAACATTGAAGACGGGGAGCTGTTTTGATAGTTGACAATCCAAGTCTTGATAAGCGTTGACTGTGAGTTGGCTTCTCGGGGGTTGTGGGGGGTGATATCGTCATCCACAATGCCGTACTTGGCCTTGACATTCCGTACGAGGGCAAACCACTCGCTAATGACCTTTGGATCCTCGCACTTCGCCCTCTGGTATTCGTATCTACGCGAACGACGCGTATCGATTTCTGGCTGGCGTATGACGAAGTTGTGTGCTCAGCGCTTGCCGACAGGGGGCGCGTCGCGTTCGCGTCGTAGATGGTTGGCCATATCATCTACACTACGCAATGTAGGAGGGAATGCACGCGTAGATAGCTCAGTAATATACTGAACTATAGTTTTCTCTCCCAAATTCGTCAAACAGCGTGAGATGGCTGGAGTATCGCGTCGTGCAGGTCGGTCAGCGCGTCGGCGATGGAGGGTAGCATAAGGCACAGAGTAGAGCCCCACTGCAGCTTTGAGGCTTAACGTAGGGTCATTTTTAAGAGCTTCAAGTGCAAGAACAACTTTTGCCTCAGCTGTAATTGAAGACATCTTGGTGTGGTGGAGAAAATTGATGTTGTAGGTAGAGAGTGTTACGGTCAGGAGAACCAAAGGTCCTTAAAACGGTAAGGGTCAAAAAGGTAAGTGCAAGGGGGTGTATGTAATCACTGAACAAAGGGGTAGTTCTCTCGACTGTGCAATGTATGCCTAAGAACTTGTGTTGATTACTGGTCTGAGGCCTAATGCCGTCAGACCCTACTTGTTATATAGAAATGAAGATCTGGGCTGCTCTGTCCTGCTCTGCACCCAATCCTCAAATGCGTGCAGAGCAACACAGAGCAGCTCTGTCTGCTCTGTGCCTTTGACCAATGAATCGACAGAGCACACAGAGCAACCCGTGATTGGGTCCTCCTCAGGGACCCGCCAATCCCGAGCTATTGGCTCCCGCCTGCCCCTGCTTGCCCCACTTTATGGTGCAGACGCGGAACCGTGACAGAGAGCTGTGTCGAGTGCGAAATCGACCCACTCGCTTGTCCGATCCACTCGCATATCAAATACGTTATATGAAATTTAATTGATTTTACTTATAGGATATAATGTATTTTCTTCTTGCGTTTAAAGTATTATATAATGATTTAAACGCTTTTTAATTTTGTTTTTATTCCATTAAAAAACGACTATTTGAAATCTCTCTGCGAGGTAATATAAGTAAGGGTAAAATATATTATTTAAGTAACGTGTTTGATAAGCGAGTCGCGCAGACAAGCGAGTCGCGCACTCTCCACCGCGACGCGTCCTCCCCACACTTAACATCGAATTTTTCTACAACCCAACATGCCTCCTACTTCAAATGAAGCGAGGCTAATCTTGGCTCTTGAAGCTCTCCAAAACAACGAAGAGTTAAGCCTTCGAACCGTAGCCAAGCTCTACAACGTGCCAGAATCAACCCTCCGTGACTGACGTGCTGGCAAGCCTGCACGACGCGATATTACGCCCAACTCACGCCGGCTTACGGATTCGGAAGAAAAGGCTCTTATTCAATATATCCTTGAGCTAGATGCGCCATCTTTTCCACCAAGACTAGGTGGTGTGGAAGATATGGCCAACCAACTGCTACGCGTACGCGACGCGCCCCCCGTCGGCGTCCGCTGGGCCCATAACTTCGTCAAACGCCAGCCAGAGCTCCGTACGCGTTATACGCGTTATACGACTACCAGAGGGCTAAGTGCGAAGATCCAAAGGTCATTAGCGAATGGTTTGCCCTCGTACAGAACGTTAAAGCCAAATACGGTATCGTAGATGACGATATCTACAACTTCGATAAAACTGGGTTTATGATGGGCATTATCTTCGCGGGTATGGTGGTTACAACCTCGGATGGCCGTAGCAAGGCAAAACTGGCCCAGCCTGGCAACCGCGAATGGGCAACGGTAATCCAAGGAGTCAATTCCCTCGGCTGGGCCATCCCTCCCTTCATCATCTTGGCCGCGCAATACCACCTCGCCAACTGGTATACCGAATGCAACCTCCCGGCCGACTGGCGTATCGCAACCACCAATAATGGCTGGACTACTAATGTAGTAGGCCTGGATTGGATTAAGCACTTCGACTTCTATACAGTACCTCGTACGAAAGGCAAATACCGGTTGTTGATCCTCGACGGCCACGAAAGCCACCATTCGACCGAATTCGAGCTCTATTGCCAGCAGAACAATATCATCACGCTCTGTATGCCTCCACATTCCTCCCACATCCTCCAGCCACTCAATGTTGGCTGCTTTGGGCCACTGAAGCAAGCGTACGGTCGCCAGGTTGAGGACTTGATGCGTGCGCATATCAACCACGTGAGCAAGCTCGAGTTCCTCTGTTCCTTTCGCGCGGCCTTCTTTACCTCTATCACCAAGAGGAATATCCAGGGCGGCTTCGCAGGGACTGGCCTTGTACCGTACGATCCAGAAAGGGTACTTTCCAAGCTGGATGTAAAGCTTCGTACGCCAACACCTCCAAACTCACGGCCTAACACTGCACAACCTTGGGTCTTCCAGACACCACACAACCCCCGAGAAGCGAACTCACAGTCAAGGCTTATCATAACTCGCATTGCCAACCATCAAAATAGCTCTCCGACGTCGATGTTGGCTGCTGTGGACCAGCTTACCTAGGGTACGATGGCTATAATGCACCAGGTGGCTGTTACGATCCAGAGAACCAAGGGTCCTTAAGACGGTAAGGGTCAAGAAGGTAAGTGCAAAGGGGTGTAGATAATCACTGAACAAAGGTGTTCTCTTAGACTGTGCAATGAGTGCCTAAGAACTTGTATTGATTACTGACCTGGGACCTAATGTCGCCAGGTCCTACTCGTTATATAGAAGTGAAGCATGCAAAGTGCTCAGGGTGCTCAGTCTTCAGAACAACTGAGCAGACTGAGCGAGGTGCATGATATGCCGAGTACTCAGGGTGCTCAGTCTTCAGAACAACTGAGCAGACTGAGCACCTCCTCATTGGTGCGCTCCCCGCCAATGATCAGCGTTGGCATGTTCTGGGGGCTCCACAGCTCCCTGGCTGGGCTTCCTTATCCTATCAGGGTTCAAACCGTGACAGTGGCCCTCCTGCAATCAGAGGTCTCTTCGCTCCGCAAGGCCAACGAGGCATTAAGTAAGCGCCGGAGAGCCAAAAAAACGCGTGCACGGCTTGGAGGGTCATTTACTGTACAGGATGCATAGGAGATACTGGACCAGAGGGCTATGGGTGGGGAGGGAGTGCAAGAAACGCAGCCGGATGGTAGTGGCGCAGGGGGGGGTCGTACGAAGGTTCGGTGCTGTGGTGTGTGCGGCAAGCCTGGCCATAATGCGCGCACTTGCCAGGAGGCTGCGGAATCATCTGATTCAGCTATTTCTGATGTAATTGTAGTTAATTCCTAGTGTTAATGTGTTTAAATTGAAGATAGTGTTTGTAGAGTAGTGGAGAGTGCGCGACTCGCTTGTCTGCGCGACTCACTTATCAAACACGTTATATCATTTAATAATAGTTTATACATTTAGAGTTTCTTCATTTTATATGTTTTTCTTTGAATTCGAATTCTCGTTCTGGTCTTTAAGTAGGCGTCTATCACGAACCAAGAGGGGTGGCCCGATGTAGGACCTGGAGAGAGCCAGTAAATATGAAGCATGTGGGTCATCCTCGGGAACTAGTAAGCAGGCGCTTCACGTGCTCTGTGGCGCAGGCGCAGAGCAGACAGAGCGAGGACATTCTTCATTTCAATATGACGAGTAGGGTCTGACGGTATTAGACCTCGGACCAGTAACCAATATAAGTTCTTAGGCACTCATTGCACGGACGAGAGAACTACTCCTTTGCTCCGTGATTACATACACCCCCTTGTAGTTATCTTTTAACCCCTACCGTCTCTAGGACCCTCTGGTTCTCCTGATCGTAACAGCGTCCTTTTATTGAATATTTTACAAAATATTACATTTCACAAAGTCTATTTACGTGGTTCTTTTACTAGTGGTATTAATTGATTTTATGAAATGTAATATTTTGTAAATATTCAATAAAAGGACACTGTTATGATCAAGAGAAGCAAGGGGGAGGGGGGCCTAGAGACGGTAGTGGTCAAAAGGTAATTGCAAGGGAGTGTAGGTAATAACTGAGCAAAGGGGTAATTCTCTCGACTGTGCAATGAGTGCCTAAGAACTTGTATGGATTACTGGTCTGAGGCCTAATGCCGTCAGACCCTACTCGTTTTATGGAACTATGAAATCCAGACCTGGTCCAGTCCCGCCCATCCCGGACGTCGGGACTCCGGGGCCCCTCTGATAAGTGGCTTTAACGATTGGTCGTGGGGCTTTCGCCTGCCCCACTGCTGTGCCGTCACGGCTCATGACAATCTTTTAAGAACTTCCGAGCTTTCCTTTTACTTTCAAGCTTTTTATTGAGTTCTTAGAGCTTATTGATAATAGGTCTAATACTTATTTATTTAAAAGGTTTATAATAACATTGCTGTGGTCTCTAGCTTTTTAAATTACTACTCGGAGATTTCTTATAACTTTCATACATGTAATGATCATTCTCAAAACAAATTATTTACAAAACATAATTATAATCCCTTTCCTTTATAATTCGTTAGCTCGTTTGTCACAACCTAAGGCAGAGACGCCACAGCCCAGAACGAAGGGGCGCCGGGATGCACGGGAACCCACAGAAGGTAGGCATGTGATTGGTCAAGTGAAGAACCGATCATGGGATTGCTCTGTCTTACTCTGCACCCATTGAAGGATTAGGTGCAGAGCAATACAGAGCAGACATGGGATTGCTCTGTCCTGCTCTGCACCCATTGAGGAATTAGGTGCAGAGCAACACAGAGCAGACGGAACCTTCACTTCTATCTAACGAGTAGGATCTGGCGACATTAGGTCCTAGACCAGTAATCAATATAAGTTCTTAGGCACTCATTGCACAGTCGAGAGAGCTACTCCTTTGCTCCGTGGTTACATACACCCCCTTGCACTTACCTTTTAACCCCTACCGTCTCCAGGACCCCCTTTGGTTCTCCTGATCGTAACATTGTTCTTTTAAAAAATCTTTCTTTTTTAAACCTTTTTACACTTTACCTTTATAATCCTGGACGTATCCATTTCCGTTATAATAGTAATATATTACTAATATGTATTAAACTTACTAGCCCTTTTCTTATCTAATTATGTTAATATGCTAGGATTAGGAGAACCAAAGGGTCCTAGAGACAGTATAGGGTCAAAAGGTAAGTGCAAGGGGGTGTATGTAACTACGAAGCAAAGGGATAGTTCTCTCGACTGTGCAATGAATGCCTAAGAACTTATTTTAATTACTAGTCTAAGACCTAATATCGCCAGACCCTACTCGTTATATAGAAGTGAAGGTTTCCTCGGCTGTGTTGCTCTGCACCTAATTCCTTAATAGGTGCATGTCAGGGTTTGAACCCTGATAAGATAAGGAAGCCCAGCCAGGGAGCTGTGGAGCCCCCGGAACATGCCAACGCTGATCATTGGCGGGGAGCGCACCAATGAGGAGGTGCTCAGTCTGCTCAGTTGTTCTGAAGACTGAGCACCCTGAGCACTTTGCATGCTTCACTTCTATATAACGAGTAGGACCTGGCGACATTAGGTCCCAGGTCAGTAATCAATACAAGTTCTTAGGCACTCATTGCACAGTCTAAGAGAACACCTTTGTTCAGTGATTATCTACACCCCCTTGCACTTACCTTCTTGACCCTTACCGTCTTAAGGACCCTTGGTTCTCTGGATCGTAACAGTGCAGAGCAGGACAGAGCAATCCCATGATTGGTTCTTCCCTTGACCAATCACCTGCCTACCTTCTGTGGGTTCCCGTGCACCCCGGCGCTCCCTGCTTCTGGGCTGTGGCACCCCTAACCCCTACCTTGGGTCGTGACACTCTCCATTGCAACCAAGGCCAAAGGTCCCGCCAAAGTCACTGAAAGAGCCCGGGAGCCAGGCCCCCTGAGCATCGAAGACCTGAAGAAGGTAGTAGCCAAAGAAGCCGCCAAAACAGCCACCGCAGCAGCCACCACAGCAGTCAAAGCTGCCTCTCAGAGACAAAAAAGACTGGAGACCTTGCTATCAGAGCCCCGACGGCCCCAAAATCTAGGCCACAGTAGCCTTCGCAGGCCTTGCAAGCCATACCCTCCTGGAAACTCTCCCAAAGAAGATGATCCCCTCACGCCTAGCCCAAGAGATCACCATTAGCGGCTTTGAAATGCCCATCGCCCTAGCCAACAGGACCCCGCGAAAGGTAGTCCAAGCTGTCAACTAAGCCACCACAAAGAAAGGCGCTATTGCAGCCCGCAGGCTCCCAAGCGGCGATATAGTCATAACCTTCGAGAGCAACGACGCTAGAGACTGGCACTCCATCAACAGCACCTGGATTTAGCAGGCCTTCGGCCTGGGAAACACGCTGAATCTTCGCTATCCTGGTAAAAGGCCTGCGAAAATCCGACCTCCAGGGAGCCACAGAAGCTGGCCTAGCCCGAGAACCAGGACTTAAAACGGCGGACAGAGTCAAGTTCAGGCTCCCTACCTCGGCGGAGCTCACCAGAGACACGGTCCTAATCGCCCTAACGGACCCCGAGGAGGCCCGACAAGACTGTGAAAGGGAGTGATCCGGAAGGCCCAGATCTTCCCCTGCAAACCATTCTCAGCTACCCTATAGGCCACGCAGTGGTACAAGTGTTGGCAGGCACTACGGCCCATGGCCCCAGCGGGAAGGAGGGGGAGGCCCTTTGCCCTACCCACGGTGGCCTACAGACCAAGTGCCCCGCGTGTGGGGGCAACCACTCAGCGCGTGATAAAGCCTGCCCTCAAGGTCAACGGGCTAAAGAGGCAGCCAGAGAAGCCTATACTTATAGGCCGAGGACCTTCCAGGAAACCACTACTCACCACTCAACACCGACTCAAAACAACCAACACACCCCCAAAGGCACCTACCTCCCACACTAAGTTGCCGACCGTGGACCCCGAGGGGCCTACCCTCCATCTCAAGAAGACGCAGAAGACGGTTTTCAGGAAGTTAGCCAAAAGAGGATCGGCGGTAGACCTTCGGGCCTAACTAGGGCCGGCAAGGACCCCTCTCAGCACAGGATCAGCTTCGGATTACAGGCTAGCCCTGACTCTACCTAAGCACTACCCTAAATCCCCCAAGCTCCCCCCAAGCCTCCCAAACCTAACTGGACACCCAAAGAAACACCAGCCCACTAAATAAACGTTAAAATATTATAATAGAATACCTAAAGAGCAGACTAGCAGTAGAGATAGTGGTGGTAGAGGCGGAATATGACTCCTTAGTGTCACGACCCAGGGAAGGGGCGCCACAGCACTGAGGGGTATGGAGACCCACAGCAGAAAGGCAGAGGATTGGTCGGGAAGGGATGACCAATCATCGGACTGCTCTGTGTGCTCTGTCGGCCCTATTGGTCAGGGAGCCCAGAGTAACAGAGCAGACAGAGCAGCTTGCTCTGTCCTGCTCTGTCCTGCTCTGCACCTGTCGGGAATTTAGGTGCAGAGCAAGACAGAGCAACGCAGAGCAGAGAAAACCTTCACTTCTATATAACGAGTAGGGTCTGGCGACATTAGGTCCCAGACCAGTAATCAATACAAGTTCTTAGGCACTCATTGCACAGTCTAAGAGAACACCTTTGTTCAGTGATTATCTACACCCCCTTGCACTTACCTTCTTGACCCTTACCGTCTTAAGGACCCTTGGTTCTCTGGATCGTAACACGTTGATTACTCATTCAAGTGCAGGCCAGTGTACTGAACAAAAACACCATGTCGTCCACCGGAACCACCCCCGCCGCTCCCACTGCTCAGCAGGTCGCCCTGCTCAGCCGACAAATTGCCGAACTCCAGAAGAACTCGAAGGACTCGCACGAGACCCTTGCCGCTAAAATCAAGTCTCTCGAGGAGACCAACAAGGAGCTCAAGGAAGCCAACGAGGCTCTCCAGAAGGCCAACATCGACGGCAAACCCAAGGCCAAAGCCAAGATTCACTCCCCTCCTACCTTCGAAGGACAGAAGGGAGAACTCCAGGGATTCCTCACCCAGGTCCGTGCATACATCCACTACCACAGCGACCAATTCGACAATGAGGAAGACAAAGTCATTTTCGCTTCCTCCTTCCTCCAGGGCCCGGCCTTGCGCTGGTTCGGTCCGGTCAAGGAAGATTACGTGAAGCACGAAGGGGACGAGCGAGAAGATGACACCACCAAAATCTTCTCATCTCTGGATGAGTTCAGCGAGGCAATCACCCGAGTGTTCGGAGAACAAGATGAGGCTCGCAGGGCGGAGGAAAGACTTTCCCGACTCCGACAGACCAAAGCAGCAAGCGTGTACGCTTCCGAGTTCAGACAGGACTCTGTCAAGGTCGAATGGGGAGAAGAAGCCCTGATGCACGCCTTCTACACCGGGTTGAAGGACGACGTGAAGGACGAGCTGTCGAAGCTCGACCGCCCAGACGGGTTGAACGATTATATCGCCATGGCCATCAAGATCGACGATCGCCAATACGAGCGCAAACGAGAACGACAAGGAGTCAGAACGTATCCTACTCCTCGCAACAAACCAAACGTTTCAGCTCGACGATGGAACCCGTCTACGGCAAGCGGTACCCACCCCGGACCGATGGATATCGATGCGGCCGGACGAGGAAACCGACAGGCCCAGCGCAAGCCAATGAAGTGCTACCGCTGCGGCAAGGAGGGACACACCTTCCGGGATTGCAAGGGCAAGGCCCGGGAAGGATGGAAGGAGGTCCCCGAAGGGAGACAGGTCAATGGAATCTCCAGGAAGGAGGAGCACGACAAGCTCTCCTGGACGGCCTGTTTCGACGACAACTGTCGAGGGCACCAAGGCAGTAAGGAGGACTCTGGTTGGTACCCGGTGGAACCGAGAACCATCGCAGCAGCCTCCCGCGCACCCAATGGTCATCAAGCGTACTACGAATCCGACCCTGAGGATCCAGAGGGCTACCCAGGAATCCCGGAGGAAATCCCATTCGACCAGATCGACTGGCGACACAGGTGGGAGGATCACGTCGACGGACCCCGAGAAGCTCGTCGATTAGAGGGAGTTCAGTGGGAAGATGCCGACATTCGGATCGTAGGAGAAGAACCTTTCCAACTCCAGGAAGAAGATGCTGCGGGAATAGATCCAGCACACATGGACCACAACCAGATTGCATGGTTCAGCTGCGTACACCACCCTTGTTTGTGGCATCTGGCAGAGAAACTTCAAGCCGACTTTTTCCCAGTTCGAAATGGGGAAGGAAGCGAAGGAGCTATCCGGTCACCACGGAATGCCAGAGAAGGGACAGGAAGATCCATTGTGCACCGCGAAAACAACCAGTTAGGCCTACTACAATACGTGGTTATGGCTAACGACGACACCCGACCACGAGAGTGCCGGTTGGGAGGACAGCTGGCGTTCTGTCCATCGAAAACCTGCAATCGACACTTGGAGGAGAAGGTCGAACAATGGCACGCTATCCGAGAAGGAACTCGAAGACGACAAGACATTGAGGATGAGAAGAGAAGGGCATCACGCGCCCGCCTGGTCCGATTCGAGGAGGCTTTGGCGGAGGCGGCCCGATTGACGAGGACGGCTTCGATATCGGCCGAAGAGGAGGACGCTTCTCAGAACGGAGATTCGAACCACTTGCGACACCCACGACGCTTCCGAGGCAGGCACTCGGGAAACGGGGACCCTCGTTCGTCAGAGGACGACGAATAGGAGGGGCAAGACAAGTCCTCGCGGTGGATCGCAACGAGGACGAAGAACCAGTGACGGCAAAAGTCACTTGGGGAGAACACCTCACCACCGCACTCATCGATTCCGGGGCTAGGATGAACCTAGTGTCCCCAGAATTGGTGAACCAATGGAGAATCCCCTGGGTTATGAAGGATCGACCTTATCCAGTGAGGACGTTCGAAGGAACCAAATCCACCTATGAAGACGGATGGATTCGACGGGAGACAGAGCCTCTCACCGTCATTGTCGAAGGGGAGACACAACAAGTGGTATTCGACATTGCAAGATTAGGCAAGCACGAGATGTTTCTCGGCCGGCCTTGGTTGAAAGTGTTCAACCCGCACATTGACTGGGATCGCGGCCGCGTGAGTTGGGAGAAGACCCACTCAACCCAGCAACCGGGCTCAAGGAAGGAATCGACGGAGAGAAAATCCAATTCTCCTGAGCACAGCACACTGCCACGATTGGTGATGATCGTCAGGAAGGCAGGACAAACTGAAGGAGATGGCCTGGCAGAATCCGGCATCCCTCAGGAATATCGACACTACGACATCTTCAAGAAAGAGTCAGAGAGCGGGTTACCAGACCATGGACCATGGGACCATGAGATCAAGCTCAAGGAAGGAGCACAACCTCGCTACCAGAAAACGTACCCTCTCAACCCCGCACAACGAGAAGCGTTGAAAGAGTACATCGCAGAAAACATGCGAAAGGGACACATCAGAGAGTCGCAATCGCCAGCAGGATACCCTATCTTGTTTGTACCCAAGAAAAACGGGAAGCTGAGACTCTGCGTGGACTACCGACGTCTGAATGAAGACACCATCAAGAATCGGTACCCCTTACCACTGATCAGTGATCTGAAAGGAAGGCTAGGCAAGGCCAAGTGGTTCACCAAGTTGGACCTCACAGCTGCCTACGCTCAGATCAGGATCAAGGAAGGAGACGAGTGGAAGACAGCGTTTCGTCACCCTTTCGGCCACCACGAGTATCTCGTTATGCCATTCGGACTTACGAACGCACCAGCCACTTGGCAGTCCATGATCAACCACGTCCTTCAAGAATTCATCGGAGACTTTGTGGAAGTCTACCTAGACGATATCTTGATCTATTCCTCGTCGGAAGAGGAACATCGACAACATGTGCACAAGGTTTTGGAAGCCTTGAGGAAGCACAAGCTCTGGGTAAACCCCGAGAAGAGCGAGTTTCATCGCCAGGAAGTGGATTTCCTAGGATACAAGATCACACCCGGAGAGGTCCGGATGGACCCGGCGAAGGTCAAGGACATCCGCGAATGGCCCACACCAACGACAGTCACGCAAGTCAGGAGCTTCTTGGGCTTTGTTAACTTCTATCGACGTTTTATTCGAGGATTTGGACAAGTCGCAAAACCCCTCAACGAGCTGACCAAGAAGGGAGAGGCATTCGAGTGGGACGATCGAAGGCAAGAAGCCTTCGACAAGTTGAAGGAGCTCGTGCTGGCGGATCCAGTACTGAGACTCCCAGACCCGGATAAGGAATTCGAGGTCGAAACTGACGCTTCCGACTATGCGCTAGGGGGAGTGCTCGGTCAACGAGATGAGGAAGGACGACTGCACCCAGTAGCCTTCTTCTCTCAACAGTTGAAAGGGGCAGAACTCAACTACCCCATCCACGACAAGGAACTAATGTCAATCATCTGGGCGTTCAAGGAATGGAAGCCGTACCTGAGCGGAACGAGCTACCAGGTCAAGGTTCTCACGGATCACAAGAACCTGACCTACTTCACATCGACAAAGGAACTCAACCAGAGACAGACAAGATGGTCAGAATTCCTGTCGCAATTCAACTTCAAGATCTTCTACCGGAAGGGCTCAGAAAATGCTAGGGCAGACGCGTTGAGCCGCAGGGAAGATCTTCGTCCGAGCGAGAAACAGGCTCAACAAGGAATTCTAGTAGGAGCGCAGGATGGGACTCTGACGCTCCGACCCTATGAGGCTATGGAAGTCCTCGCCTTGTTCTCGGTAGAACCGGACGACGGATGGCTGGAGACCATTAGGGGAGCAAAACCGGAAGAACAACCGGAAGGATGCACCCAAGGGGAATCAGGAGACTGGATGTTCCAAGGAAAATTGTTCGTACCTGAATCGGTCAGGACAACCTTGGTCAAAGATATCCACGCCTCAAAGATCGGGGGACACCAAGGGATCACTCGGACAGTGGCGAGAATCCGCCAACACTTTGGGTTTCCCCGGATGAAGAAGACAGTCCAGGCAGTGGTCAGTAAGTGCGAGATCTGTGGCAAGAACAAGAGCGCACGACACAAACCTTTCGGACTGCTGGAGCCTCTACCAGTGGCAACAAGAGCTTGGGGATCGATATCGATCGACTTCATCACCAAGCTACCGCCTTCACGAGACCCCACCACAGGAGTCATCTACGACAGCATCATGGTCGTCGTGGACAGACTGACCAAGTACTGCTACTTCTTACCGTTCCGGGAAGGAAGCACGGCAGAACAACTGGCATACACGTTTTTGAGAACAGTAGCCAGCAACCACGCTTGGCCCGACGAGATAATCTCCGACCGAGATAAACTCTTCGTATCCAAGTTTTGGCAGGCGTTGATGAAGCAACTGGGAGTCAAGCACAAGCTCTCAACGGCCTACCACCCACAAACGGACGGTCAGACCGAACGGATGAACCAGATGGTTGAGCAATACCTAAGGTCATACGTCAGCTACGAGCAAGACGATTGGGTCAAATGGCTGCCGTTGGCACAACTTTCCTACAACAGCTCGAGGTCAGAGACAACGGGAGTCACACCGTTCTTCGCGAACTATGGCTTCGAGGCCGAGGTGCGCCAAGGAACTGGGGATGTGGTCCCCAGGGCAGGGATAGTGGCAGAGAGACTCCGAACGCTGCACGAAGCGTTGCGTGACAACCTCACCTTCATCCGAGAGCGGATGGGCACCTACTACAACAGAAAGAGATTGGAAGGACCAACTCTTAGGGAGGGGGACAAGGTCTACCTCCTGAGAAGGAACATCAAAACGAAGCGGCCCAGCGACAAATTGGATTTCAAAAAGCTAGGACCCTTCAAGATCGCAGAGAAGATTTCCACGTCAAATTATCGACTGTCACTACCAAAATCCATGAGGATCCACCCAGTTTTTCACATTTCATTGTTGGAACCAGCTCCGGCGGGAGCCAGAGTGGACACGAGGGCCGAGGTTGACCTAGTGGAAGACGAGTATGTCGTGGAAGAGATCCTGGATTCCCGGCGAGACGGGGAAGGCTCTATGGAATACCTAGTCAAGTGGGAAGACTATGGCCACGAGGAAAATACATGGGAGCCGCTCAAACATTTGCGGAATTGCCCTGAGAAACTCCAACAGTTTCACCAACGGAACCCAGATCGACCATCAGTGAGGGGTCCAGCGAAGACCAGTCAAACTCGACGTCCGCGACGGGTTCAGAGCCAGAGGCGGGTTCTGGCGGGACTATAGACTCTCGCTCTTCAACCTCCAACACCGCCACCTCTCGACGAAAGACATCTTCAGCCTCCCCCTCCAGAACCCGGGACTCCGCTTCAAGGCGTAGGAACTTGGACTGGAGTTGTGTAGTTTGGGATTGAAGCTGAATGAGCGAGGTGACCGTTGCACGCTTTTCTTGGTCCAGACGGCGTTTGCGGTCAAGAAGGGAACGGACTGTGGAAAGAGGAGTCAGACAGGAACGCAGCGGGCGAAGGAGAGGTGTACTTTTGGAAGGATCCGCTCCCATCGCATCACAAGTACGGCGGTTGGCCTTCAGACAGGAACCGCATTTTTGGGACGAGGAAGTCACCTTGCAAGGAAGGTGATTACGCTCACAATAGGAACAGTCAGGCATCGCGACGCCAAAAGATTCGGTGGCGGCTACGAGATCCAGACGACGACGAGTGCTAGAGCGTTTAGTGACGCGGCCCGACATCTCGGCATGGTTGACAGAAGAAAATCAACTTACAAGGAAGGAAAGGCGGTTGGCGCTACTAATGAAGAAACCTGGGACCCGGCCTTCGGGGCGAAGACCTAGAGGGGAGGGGCATCGTGTCACGACCCAGGGAAGGGGCGCCACAGCACTGAGGGGTATGGAGACCCACAGCAGAAAGGCAGAGGATTGGTCGGGAAGGGATGACCAATCATCGGACTGCTCTGTGTGCTCTGTCGGCCCTATTGGTCAGGGAGCCCAGAGTAACAGAGCAGACAGAGCAGCTTGCTCTGTCCTGCTCTGTCCTGCTCTGCACCTGTCGGGAATTTAGGTGCAGAGCAAGACAGAGCAACGCAGAGCAGAGAAAACCTTCACTTCTATATAACGAGTAGGGTCTGGCGACATTAGGTCCCAGACCAGTAATCAATACAAGTTCTTAGGCACTCATTGCACAGTCTAAGAGAACACCTTTGTTCAGTGATTATCTACACCCCCTTGCACTTACCTTCTTGACCCTTACCGTCTTAAGGACCCTTGGTTCTCTGGATCGTAACACTTAGCGGTATAAGAGCTTTGGATCAACCAAGAGATAGGCTCCACGTACTGCCCAAGGGGGTCCAGATTCCACTTGGTCTACAAGTTTTGGGGCCGAGTCGCCCTATTTATAAACAAGAAATACCCCTTAAACTAATCGGACTATGAGGCTACGGAGGATCGGTGTAAAATCTGGATAAAAGGGGCCGTAGGAACCCCTGAACTCCCTAAACTCCCTAAGGCCCTTGAACCCTCTAAGGCCTCCATTGTATTAGGAGTGGGCTTAGAAGTATAGTCAGTTTACAACCCGCTGGATCAAAAGGCCGTCCTCAAAACTCTCCTATACCTCCCAAAACCAACCAAGCTAATAGTCTTCACAAGAGACCTCAACCTATATCACCCTCTATCAGACCAATATGACAAAAGAGAAGAAGAAGCAGAGGATTTATTACAATTAGTAGTCCAATGGGAGCTCGACCTCCATACGCCTAGAGACACTATAACCAAGGCCCCTTAAGGAAGCTAGAAAGGTTGAACCTCAATTATCAACTACTTTTGGGCGTCTATAAGCCTAAATTCAGTATTACAGCATCGAGACTAAGAGCAAATCAAACCACTACCCCCAAGTCCTAGAGGTGTTACAGGGTCCGAGGCGTATAAAGGCAGCTGCCGAAGGCTGGAGTTGGAAGCAAATAGACAGGGAGAGGGTAAAAGCTAAAACAGCCCTTTACTAAGCAAAATAGATCTCCAAAAAGACCCACAAGCCAAGATTCAGACTAAAAAGAGCTTAAACGTAGCCTTTAGTTAGCTGTTTTAGCTCCTCACTGAGATTGCCAATACAAACATCCCAACAAAAAAACCAGCACTAGGAAACAGGATCACTAGTGGGATTCACACGTCCGACAAGCTGTAAAAGCCACACGGCAGGCCGAGAGGAAGCACAAAAAGTGCTCCACAGAATAGTATAAAGCCGAGCTCAATAAGCGGCTAAGGGAGTAGTTAAGCTTAATAAGCTGCACTAAAACCAAGGCTTAGAGGACCACCCTATAAGACGCCAAAGACAATATAAAGCTCCTATAGACCTTTGAGAGGTGGGCTAGGCTAATGAGCTTTACCCCATTGAGCTCCAAACTACCTATTCTCGTAGGGCCCCCGGGCCAGCCAAGGCTAAGCACGCACCCTTAAAAGGTCGAGGCCTTAGTAATGAGGTTCTTCCTAAACCCGAAGGCAGACCTATAAGACATTTAAGATATTGATTTCGTTGAAGAATTTGATTTACAATGCTTCGAAATCGACCTAATAGTCAGCGAAGGCGATATTAGCGATACACTACGGCAACTCAATCCCTAGAAGGCCCTCAGGGGGGACCTCCTCTCTATAGACTTTTTTAAGGGGTGCGGCAAACTATTGTACAAAGTCCTAATAGTATTGATCACTAGGTGCTTTGTTTTGGAGCGGTTTCTTGACTTGTTTAAGCAAGCTAAAAACAATAGTTCTAGCTACGCAAGGGAAGCCACCCGCTGCTTACAAGACCCCAGGGGACTACAGGTCTATTTCCCTTCTCTCTAGCATAGGGAAGGTGATCGAGGCGGTAGTGGCCCGCCGAGTAACCCTGGTCGCAGAGCAGTATGGCCTATTATTACCGGAGGAGCAGATGGGGAACCGGATGCATAAGTCCACAGAGCTACTCATTAGGCTGGTCGTTGCTCAGGTACAGGAGGCCCGGAGGGTTGAGAGCCACCCCCTCTCTACTACAACTCGATATCTCAGGCGCTTTCGACTCTGTCAACCACATCAGGCTCCTAAACACCCTCTGAGAACAGGGCTTTCTTGACCGGCTGGTAAGGTGGATTAAAGCCTGGCTCTCTAATCGTCAGGCTACCTTCCACTTTGACGGGCAGGCCACAGAACCTATCCAAGTCCACGCAGGGGTACCACAGGGCTCGCCGCTTTCGCCAATTCTCTTTATCCTCTACATACCCTCGTTGTACGAGGCTATAAAGAAGAAGCACCCAAACCTGAGCCTAGCGGGCTTTGCAGACGACTCGAATATCCTACCCTTTAGGGATAACCCTGTAGCCAACATCAGGCAGCTGGAAGCAGCCTGGAAGACCTGCTTACAGTGGGCTAGCACAAGAGGTATTAGCTTTGCAGGGGAGAAGAGCGAGTTCATACACTTCTACAGAGGCCACACACCCTGGAAAGAGCCCCTAAAGCTTGTCCGCCCTTCAGGAGGCCACAGCATTGTCAAACCAGTCGAATCAGGCCGCTTTTTAGGGGTATGGCTAGACAGGAAGCTTTCCTAGACAGCCCACAAGACGGCCGTCGACAAAAAGCTGAAAACTCTAAGACTTCGCCCTATTGAGGATAACAGCCAAAACCTGGGCCCTGGACCTAATCAGGGCCAGGGAGGTATACATTAAGTGCATTAGAAGCGCTATAGCCTACGGGGCTTCCAGTTACCACAAGCCCACAAAGCCTGGGCCAAAGCACGGGGTATAGCGGCAGGTCTTTCTTAGGCTCAGAATCTAAGCCTAAGGATAGTTTCCAGGGCATACAAGGCCACACCTATCGAAGCCTGGAAACTGAGACCTGGGGTGCCACCGCTGGACTTATACCTCGACAAAAGGCTCGCTGGCTTCGAAGCTCGGCTCCAGGAAAGTCCCTGGAAAATCGATCTTGCCCCCCCTCCCCCCGCCCCCTTGAACTCGTGGAGATCCCAGACCTACATAGGACCCCCAGGCTCCTGGAACTACTCGTGATCCGGGCTAAAACAGGTGTAAAAGTGATCTAACAAGCCTGTGATAGGCTAGCAACACGGCTGAAGAAGGCCCGAGGCCTTGTGATTGCCCTCCTACACTAACCAAGCCAGAAACCCACAGCAACTGAGGAAGCGGGAGAGGTGATCTCAGGGTGGCTAAGCCAAGCCAAGTCCACCACAGAGCTAAGCCCGTTGGAGGGAGGGCTTCTAACCAGACCCCCTGAAAACCACACAGCCAGCTGACACGGTACCTATCTTGAGTGGCGAGGCCCTGAAAAGGCACGAAAACCTCATCAAACCAGAGACTTCGTTACTGATTCAGGCTCGAACAGAGGCTATAGGCCTGACGACTTCCTATTCAGAGCTCGGGTTCCAGAAATCAGCACCCCCGATTGCGTGTGTGGCTAGGGCAAGGAGACAGTAGAGCACCTAATAGTGTGGTGCTCACAAACGCCGAAGCCAAGGCCCCTGGGCCCAGAAGATTCGCACGAGGAATGACCTCTACAAGTCCCTATCAGGGGACGAGCACACACAGGCCATCCTAACCTGGCTTACAGGCCTAGGCAAGCTGATTGAGTATAGGTTAGCCGTAAAAGTGTTGCTATCAGGAGAACCAAAGGGTCCTAGAGACGGTACGGGTCAAAAGGTAAGTGCAAAGGGGTGTATGTAACCACGGAGCAAAGGAGTAGTTCTCTCGACTGTGCAATGAGTACCTAAGAACTTGTATTGATTACTTGTCTGAGGCCTAATGCCGTCAGACCCTACTCGTTATATAGAAATCGTAACATAGAGTCCTGTGTTACGATCAGGAGAACCAAAGGGGTCCTAGAGACGGTAGCGGTTAAAGGGTAAGTGCAAGAGGGTGTATGTAACCACGGAGCAAAGGAGTAGTTCTCTCGACTGTGCAATGAGTGCCTAAGAACTTATTTTGATTACTGGTCTGGGACCTAATGTCGCCAGACTCTACTCGTTATATAGAAAGTGCGATACGGGGTCCCGTTCCCAAAATCTTCGGGACTCGAGGGGTCCCGTTCCTTTTTTCCACGGGACCCTCCTAATTGGTCCGTTGTCATTGGTCAGCACCATACTTACCACGCCAGCAGACGCAGATGTAACACACCACGATGAAAGGAGGCGGGCTAAAATCTTGTCCGCTGTGTATGACGGCCTCGAGTCAAGTTTTACTTGGTGTTCTTTATCTTAGTGTGTGGTTGTTTGTATACCGTAATAAAAACAACGTGTTATAGCTTGTTACGAGCAGGAAAACCAAAGGGGTCCTAGAGACAGTAGGGGTCAAAAGGTAAGTGCAAGGGAGTGTAGGTAATTAATGAGCAAAGGGGTAGCTCTGTCGACTATGCAATGTATGCCCAAGAACTTATATAGATTATTGGCGTAACAACTATCTGGATCGTGGCTACGATCATTGTATATATAGAACTGAATCAAGCCTGCTCTGTCTGCTCTGTCTGCTCTGTGCCTTTGCCACAGAGCACGCAGAGCACCTCCTCATTGGCCCTTTCCGAAGACCCACATGACACCTTGCTACTGGCTCCCGCGCTCCCCGCTCCGAGTGCAGACTTGGGGTCGTGGCATAGCTAGGATTCTTTTCTGATATATCATTTTATGGCTGTAATTTTTACTTTAATATATTACTATATAAAGCGGTAGTAACGTGGTCCACCATCGAGTGGGCCACCCCATCGAGTGGGCCACTTTTTCCACCACCACAACCACCCGATTTTAAGACGCGTTTTTCCTACCACAACAATGTCTGACAATCTCTCGGAAAACCGAGTTCTTCTTGCGATCAATGCGATTCAATCGACACCGCGTTTAAGCATCCGTCGCGCTGCAGAGATTTACAATGTACCTCGAACTACGATCCGCCGCAGAATGAACGGCCAGGCCGCGAAGTCGGACAGTTTTAATGCCTGTTCGAATTTGACAAAGATAGAAG
This sequence comes from Podospora appendiculata, assembly GCA_033675105.1. Lineage (NCBI taxonomy): Eukaryota > Fungi > Ascomycota > Sordariomycetes > Sordariales > Podosporaceae > Podospora > Podospora appendiculata. The sequence continues at coordinate 199,475 of JAULSO010000005.1, read as the reverse complement.
AGGACGTGATTGTCCAATACATTCTTGATCAAGATTCGCGAGGGTTTTCGCCCCGGATTGTCGACGTGGGTGATATTGCTAATCTTCTGCTTCGGAAACGCGGTGCGCGACACGTCGGAAAGAATTGGCCAGACCGCTTCGTTGCACGACGTCTAGAGCTAAAGACGCGTTTCAATCGCGTCTACGATTACCAGAGAGGCCTTTGCGAAGATGCTGCAATTATTGAGCCATGGTTCCGACTGGTGGCCAATATGCGAGCGAAATATGGCATCCTTGACTGCGACTTCTACAACTTCGATGAGACTGGCTTCATGATGGGCATGATACGGCCTGGGATGGTGGTCACGCGCTCTGATCGGGTTGGAAAACCAAAGGCCATTCAGCCTGGGAATCGAGAATGGGCGACAGCGATTTGCAGTATCGCTGGCGACGGCTATGTGGTGCCGCCTTTCTTGGTGGTTCAGGGCCGCTTCCACCTCGCCAGCTGGTACTCAGAACACCAGATTCCTGATGACTGGGCTGTCAAGACAACAACCAATGGATGGACGGATAATGCGACTGGTCTAGAATGGCTGCAGCATTTCGACGAGCATACTAAACGCCGTCGGAGAGGTGCATATCGGATGCTAGTGCTTGATGGCCATGAGAGCCACGTCAACGCTGAATTCGAGGGCTATTGCAAGGAGAATAACATCATCACCATTTGTCTACCTGCCCATTCCTCGCATCTTACCCAGCCTATCGGGTCCTCCTCCTGGAGGCCGAAGTACAGACATTGCAAGAGGCCAACAATGCACTTTCTAAGCGCCGGAGGGCTAAACGGACGCGTCTCCAGGATGGAGGGGCTATTAATGGAAGCCAGGCTAGGGAATTAATGGCAGAGAAAGGTGTGGTTGAAGAGGAAGGGCGCGTCGAGGGGGAAAACGAGGGGTCGTCAAAGAGGCGTCGGACAGGTTCGCGGCTCTGTGGCATCTGCCGCAAGACTGGCCACAACGCAAGGACATGCCCAGAGGCTGGAGAAACAGATAGTTCAAGTGATTCTGAGTAGTTGCAATTGATTTATTGTGGTTTTGGTGGACTTTTGGATATTTATAGTAGTGAGGTCTCGAAAAGTGGCCCACTCGATGGGGTGGCCCACTCGATGGTGGACCACGTTATGCATTATTATTATTATTATTATTATTATTCTTCCTACGCCGTTATGCCGTTAGTCTTGCCGGTACTTCTGATGCTAGATACATAGTAAAAACCGTGCTTGGGCCTGGAGCGGCCCGGAGCCGGGTAAAAAACCTACATCCACTGCTACAAAGAAAGTTGTCCTTTTGACTCCATTTATACGTTGGAAGGTCCACCCTTCCTGGCTATAGCCCTGCCTCAGCTTCGCGTTCCCTTTCTAGGTCCTCCGCTATTTTTTGTCACGGTTCACCCCGCGCCATGCAGGGACAGTCACGTTCTGTGTCCGGAACCCACTGGGCCTGTGAGGACCAGTCAGTAGGGCCCCGCAGTCCCTTCGAATGGGACTACTGGACGGTCCCGTGGATTGGGGGACCGGGACGCTATGAGTCCCGAGAATCGAATGAACAGGATGTCACGATTGGAAGCTGTGTCACATTCGCGCCTGCACCGTGGAGGGGCAGGTGCGCCCCAGGGCGGGGTCCGGCGCTGCATGTTCCCATCCCGGAGCCGAAGCGGCAGATAAACGGCCTGGGCGGATGGAGGGGAGAGCTTCGTTCTTGAGCCCTTTTTATTTCCGCTGCGGGGTAATTACCAGGTAGCTCCGATGAGAGACATCCGGGGCTGTTTGACGTGCTTTTCCATCGCTTTGTTGTGAAGTGTGTGTATATATATATATATCCTCATCCTGATTCTTTTTCGCCTTTGTTGTTCCCAGAACAATCCCAACATCACCACCACCACCACTGCCACCACCTCACATCATCCAGACAGACAGGCACACCGTCCATACACACATAACACATACACACACACATATACACGATGCCCTCACCCCCAGAGGTTCCGCAGAGTCTGAAGCAGTCGGTCGACAGCTCCAAGTGCGAGTATCGGCGGCTGGGCAAGAGCGGGTTGCGTGTGTCTGTGCCCATCTTTGGGTGCATGAGCTTTGGGGATGTGCGGACGCTGGACTGGGTCATCGAGGAGGAGGAGGCGCTGGGGCTGCTCAAGGCGGCCTACGACCGGGGGCTGAATACGTGGGACACGGCCAACGTGTACTCCAACGGGGTGTCTGAGACCATCGTCGGCAAGGCCATCAAGAAGTTCCAGATCCCGCGCGAGAAGGTGGTGATCCTGACCAAGTGCAACTTCGCAGTCGGGGAGACGCCCGACGTGCGGGCCGTCTTCTTCGGGCCGCAGATGGCGGCGTCCAAGGACTATGTGAACCAGTTTGGGCTCTCGCGGGCGGCCATCTTCAACCAGGTGGAGGCGTCGCTCGCGCGGCTGGACACGGGGTACATCGACCTGCTGCAGATCCACCGGTTCGACGCGGACACGCCGCCCGAGGAGACGATGAAGGCGTTGCACGACCTGGTGCAGGCAGGCAAGGTGCGGTACATTGGGGCCAGCAGCATGTGGGCGACGCAGTTTGCGCAGCTGCAGTTCTGCGCCGAGCGCAACGGGTGGACCAAGTTCGTCAGCATGCAGAACCAGTACAACCTGCTGTACCGCGAGGAGGAGCGCGAGATGAACCGCTTCTGCAACGCCACCGGGGTCGGGCTGATCCCGTGGGCGCCGCTGTGCCGCGGCCACCTGGCGCGCCGGCCCGAGCAGTTCGGCACCACGGCGCGGAGCAAGGGCGAGAAGACGGCCCAGCCGGGCTCGCACGGCACCGTCGAGCCCGACCTGACCATCATCCGCCGCGCCGTCGAGCTCGCCGACAAGCACGGCTGGCCCGTGTCGCACGTTGCGCTGGCATGGATCAACAAGCGCGTCACCAGCCCCATTATCGGCTTCAGCAGCATCCAGCGCATCGACGAGGCCATCGCGGCGAGGGGCAAGGTTCTGGGCACCGAGGAGGAGCAGCTGCTGGAGGAGCTCTACCAGCCCAAGGCCATCACTGGCCATTCCTAGTATACCTACTTCCTAGCATACTTACTTCCTAGTATACCTACATGTGATTATGTACTCAGCTAGGTAGCAAACTAGTTTTGCCCAACAAAGGTCCAGTCCAGCTTAAAGTCACTGTCACTGCTGCTGTCACTGTCATCCATAATGTCCCTCTCGATGGTCACCTTTCTAGGCTTCTCGCCCGGCATGACATCGAAGCCATTGTCGCTCAGCCGGACGCCCTGTTTCTCTGCAAACACGAAGCCCTTGACCGGTTTCGTAGCCGAGACTTCTACTAGGTTCTCGGTGATGTGTTGCACGCGCACCCCTCGATCGCCAAAGTCGAGGTATTTGATGGGGTCCGGCCAAGACGTGTCCGACACTACTATGGAGCTGAGCTCGTCGCCGGCCTCGAGCGACGCATGGATAACAAAGGGGTCAGCTACACTATGGGCCGAATCGACGCCGCACTGGCAGTCGACAAATACCTCGGTGCAGCTGTTTGGCTGGATGGCCACTCGTCTCTCCATCGGTGCCCTCACGTCCTGGCCCGTCTTGATGGAGATGAAGCGCACGGCAAGACGGGCCTGGGACAGGGAGGACATGATGGAGCTGGACGCCGCCCACACGTCAAAGGTGATGTCTGTGAGTGCTCTGGTCGGGTCGACGTGCCCCGTGTCGCGGCGCCACAGCTTGTTGTCGGCCGGGTGCGTGGTCCAGTCGTGGAACTTGCTCCGGGCCACGCCGACGCTGATGGGCGCCATGGCTCGCTTGACGGCGTAGTAGGCCGGCTTCTTGACCATGAAGTAGTCGACAATGGCCCACGACACGGCCGGCCAGCAGTCGTTGAGCTGCCAGACCAGCACGCCGCCGCACCGCCGCGACCCCGGCGTGCCCCAGCCGCGCCGCCACGACTTGTAGGCCCACGAGACCGCGTCGGCTTGCATGACCTGCGTCAGGTGGGCGAAGGCGGCGAGGCCGTGCCGCAGCCGGAAGTTGTCGCCGAGGTAGGCCAGCAGCCGGCGCTCGTGGCCCACGGCCTTGTTGTGGAAGTCCATGGTGGTGCTCCCGGGGAACTGCTCGTCCGGGCGCGTGGCGAAGCGGCGGATGGTTTCGACGTGCGGGTAGGCCTCCATGCCGAACTCGCTGACGAAGCGGCCGCCCATTCCGGCCAGCGTCTGGTAGGGCTTCATGGCGCCGTGCCACACGTCCCACTGGTGGATGTCGCCGACGGTGGCATCCACCTGGAGCGTCGTGCTGTTGCCGTCGCCCCACGGGCTGCCGGGGTGGTAGATGCTCCCCGGCGACTCGTCCCTGGCGATGGCCGGCAGGAGGTGCTCGTAGATGTACCGGGCCGGGAAGCTGGACCGCAGCCACGACTGCGGGTCCTTGTCGTCGTCGAAGCGGTACTCGAGCCCGTACCGCTCGACCAGCTGGTAGTCCTCGTTGTTGCCACACCACACCACGAGCGAGGGGTGATGCCGGAGCCGGCCCATGTTCTGCCGCGCCTCGGTCTCGACCGAGGCCAGGTACGCCGGGTATGTCGGGTACGAGGCACATGCAAACATAAAGTCTTGCCACACCAGCACGCCCAGCTCGTCGCACGCATCGTAGAAGGCGTCCGACTCGTAGATGCCGCCTCCCCAGACCCGCACCATGGTCTGGTTGCCCTCGGCCAGCACCGCGATCCAGTCCCGGTACCGCTCTGGCGTCATGCGGGAGAGGAGACTGTCGGCAGGGATCCAGCACGAGCCGCCCGCAAATATGTCGACCTCGTTGACGCGGAAGTAAAACGACTGGCCGTGGCTGTCCTTCTCCTGCACGAGCTCGACCTTGCGGAGTCCAATCGTCAGGCCTTCTTCCGCCAGGACTGCCAGCTCCGACTCCGAGCCTGTAGTACTCAGGCTGCGCACCCGCAGCTCGTAGAGATTCTGGGCGCCGTATCCACGGGGCCACCACAGCTGCGGCTCCTCGAGCTCGAGCCGGGCAGATGTAAACTCCCACGGGGCGGACTCGCTGGCAGGTGGTGCAGACTCGCAGTCTCTGTGGCCCACGAACTCCAACACTTGCCGGCCCTGGAAGGACAGGGAGACGTCAACACGGGTAGCCGGGCCAACCAGACGAGCCGAGATGCCAATGTCCACAACCGGTGGTTCTCGACCGTGACCCACGTCAAGAACACGGTAGTCCACCTTGATGTCCTCGATCCGGCTCTCGTACGTCTCCAGGCGGACGGGCTTCCACGGGCCGCAAGTCAGCAGGATGGGGCCCCAATCCCAGCCCCAGTGACTCTGAACCTTGCGTACTGGGCCCCTGCTGACTTCTGTCTGGTGGACGATGAAGTCGTGCTCGGGATGAGCCTCCACAAGCTCCAGGCCCCGACGCTGTGCCGGCTCAAACACGATTTCCAGCCTGTTGTGCGCAGCTCCTGGCCCGTCCGAGTCCGGGCCGGGTTTCAAGAGCAAGTGCCCAACGCTGACACGGTGCTCGACAAACATGTTGTCGGACTGCAGTACAGCATGGCCGTTGAGCGTCACGGTGGCAAAGGTATCCAGGCCCTCAAAGACCAGATCGACCTCGACTGCGCCGCCCCTCTCCTCGTGGACAGGCACTAGCTCAGGGGTAGCAAAATGAGTGCGGTAGTGCCACGTCCGGTCGGCCACCCACCGCACCGCCAGCTCGTTCAGGTCGACAAAGGGGTCCGGAATCTTGCCGTGGCGCATGAGCTCGACATGCACCTCGCTCGGAACATGCTCGACGGGAAGCCATGGCTCGTGATCGTCCGTGCCGTGTTCCTTGAGCTCCCAGCCGGACGAGAGCTGTCGAATAATGTGGCCATGACCGTGACTCGGACGTAAAGCTGAGGCTGAGGCCGAGGCTGAAAACATGATTCCTCCCTCGTCTTGACTGTCAAGAGCTAGGTATTAGGTCTAGTGCTTTGCTTCGTGAGAGTGTACTTGGGAAGTTATTGGTGACAGACAGAAAGGAGACTCACCATTCATTCATTCATTGCCAATGAAACCAATGAGAACCATTGCAGTGCCTGGCGGTTGCAGATGCGGGGGTGGTGGGATCGACCACTTGGCACCACTGATCCATCCCACTCCATGTCCTCGAACCTGCTGCAGGGCCGGGGAACTCTTCCACGCTGCCGTCGGTCTTGAGATTATTTCCATTGAAACAGACTATGCGTACACTGACAGATATCATGCTAAGCGTCGCCTGGGGTGACTAGTGGCCCTTGAATCAAGATCTCTCCCGCCCAAAGGTGCCTTGTGCCCTTCCCAGTCCACGCCACCAAGTTCAACCGCAGGCTTCATTTAATGCCAATGTCAATGCAAAGCCAGTAACGAAAACGAAAAGCAGAAGAGAGGTCTGGATGATAAATCTCAACTCACGCGCCAAGAAGGTACCTACCCGTTCTTTCCTACTAATGTATCACGCACGATCCGGTTCCCAATTAAAAAACCGCAAAACGCCGATGCTGGAGTCGAGCCACCCTCCCCCCGGCCGGGGAAACAATCATCTGTAAGGTAATCTCGACTTGCGCAGCATTTTGTGCCCAGTTCCCTTGCCGTTCCCAGCCGTCCTTGGTTTGCACTTCTTCACCCTTGCAGTCCGCCTTCCCCTAGGAGCCGGGCGATGAGCACGTATATGAATATTAGACCACCGGCCAGCAGCAGCTTGTTCTTGAAGAGCCAGCCTTGTCCGGCATCCCTCTGCTGGATGACGGCATCGACAACGGCATGGGTCTGGTGGCCGCTCCCGGCGGCGATGCCGAGCTGAGGGCGACAAGAGGCGCCATTGTCGGCCTTGTTCCCCGTGGCGGCATCCACCTTGTTGTCCTTCATCCACTTCCAATTCTGCTCGTCCACCTCGGGCCATTCCGACTTGAACTTGTGCCCGCCATCGCCGGCCTTGACGTTTCCCTTGCCGGCGGCCCGGTCGGCCTTGAGGTGCGATCCGCCGCCTGTCGAGTTCCACCACCGCGAGCGGGCCGCGTGGTATTTGCGCTCGGTTTCGCTCGCCGACACGGAGCCTGTGGTCATCTCCTCCGACGTCATGAACGAGAGCAGCCCGATCAGGATGGTCGATACTTCCCACGCCGGGTTGAAGGATCGAGGATGGAAATCCGAGATGGAGAGGCACAGGCGACTCGAAGGCTGAAACCTGCCCGACGGTGTGTGCATTCGGATCGCCGGCGGCGCAAAGGGATAGTTGGGCGGGAATATCAAGGTGCCCCAGTACTGGCCGTCATGATAAGGAGTGTCCTCGGGTCCCGTGATGATGTAGTGCCACCTGCAAAAGGGAGGGGGGGACATGGTTAGCCTATTGAACAAAGGCTGGTGGCTATCGCCTGATACTCCAGTTGCCTGGCTGCTTGGTCTGTCTGTCTGTCCGTCTGTCACTTACTCGAGGATGTTGGACTCGGATGGATGAGCAGTGATGTAGGGTGGCGGGTTTTCCGAGATGCTCTTGTACTCGCGCGTGAGCTGTATAATACGAGTGTTAGCCGTGCTCCCCGAGTTGAAAACGATGTGTGTAGAAGACATACGCGCTTCTGTGCGGCGCGAGTGGCCATGGTCTTCTTTCAGGCTGTCGGATTATCAAATGTGGCGAGAGGGATGCCAGAAAGGCGAGGGAAACCAGAAAAAGAAAGTCCCAATACGGATGGATGTGTAGGGGATAAAGAGGGTCGCGCAACCAATCTCTCGCTGGTCGGGTCGGGTGGGGACAAGACGTAATATTAGATGACAAGAGCGAGGGAATTGTAGAAAGACGGCGCTGTGAGTCGCTGATCGAATCCGGGATCGCGGGTTGTGGTTGAGGTGGACGGGGGACCGGGGACGGTGGACGGTGAGACGGATGGCGGCGTGGGCGTGGTGCAGTGGATGAAGCGGGATGGGATGAGATGGAATGGGCTGGGGTGCACTGGGGTGGGTGGAATCGAAGGGGACCGGATCGAAGGCGAGAATGACGATGGTGGGTCCCCCGCCTGTCAGTCACTTGTCGGGAAGGGAAGAGCGACTGGGCTGATCAAATGCCAAGACACCCCACAACGGGTACCTAAGGCAGGCAGCCCTGAACCCCACCGCGCTTTCCCTGCTCTCTCCCAACTACTGCAGTGTATCCCATAGGTCGTGTGGTGATCTGCAGGCGGAATGGATCGGGTAGGTACCTCCCTGACCTGACCGAGAAGGAACTTGAAGCCTTCACACGACTGCCCGCACCATTGATCGCCAGCCCATTCGTTGTTTCTTGCTGCAAAAACAAAAGACCTACCCCAAGACGCCTGCATTCATTTTCAAGTTCCTCGTGTCTCTGCGTCAATTGAAAGAGAGCCCAGCCAGGGACGCTCCGCTCCAATGGCCAGCTCTGCCAGCTCCCACGGCAGCATCAATGTTGGTTCACTCACAATTGCATCTGCATCTGCATCTGCATTTGCATCGCCTCGCCTCGCTTCGCCTCACTTGGCCCAACCACCAACATGCAAGAATACACTTGACTAACTAATCTTGCTGTTACTATTCACAGGCGGCCGACCACAGCCCACCACCACCACCGACAGCATCGGCGCCCGTCCAGGCGGTCGAGAACAACCTCCTCACACCCGTCGCCCTGAGCTCCGTCTCCCTCCACGGCGCCAAAAACACGCGAAGAAGCCTCCTCGACCATGTCTTCAAGCCGCTCGTCCGGGAGAGCGCCAGCGCCGACACCACCTTCGGCGACGTGCTCGCCCGCCTCAGCATAGCCAACCAGAAGCTCGCGCGCTACGACATCTTCAAGGAGGACAGCATCCGCGTCTTCATCTCTGAAGCCCTGGAGCAGCCGCAGCCCGGCCTCCACCTCGACTGCACCAACCTTGATGTGTCCATCAGCGTCAAGGAGAAGTCGCGCCTGGTGCTCAGCGCCGGCACAGACTTTGGCAATGCCGAGGGCTCGGCCTACACCAACGCCGTCATCCGCAACATCCTCGGCGGCGCCGAGACCCTCTCGGTCAACGCCAGCACCGGCACGCGCACCCGCTCCGCCTACAACGCCGTCTTCTCCACCCCCGTCAACGGCAACCCCGACCTCCGCCTCGGCCTCGAGGGCCTGCGCTCCTCCACCCAGAAGCCCTGGGCATCCCACGAGGAGCAGCTGACGGGCGGCAACCTCCGCCTGGCCTACCTCGCCGACAACGGCGACAGCCACGCCCTCGCCTACTCGGGCGTCTGGCGCCAGCTCACCAACCTCGCCGCCACCTCCTCGCCCACCGTGCGCGCCGACGCCGGCGACTCGCTGAAGAGCTCCATTGCCCATACCTTCACCCGCGACCGCCGCGACCGCGCCGGCAACCCCATGCTCTCTCAGAACGGCTGGCTCCTCCGCACCGTCTCGGAGCTGGCCGGCTGGGGCCCGCTCAGGGGCGACGTGGCCTTCTGCAAGTCCGAAGTTGAGGTCTCGGGCGCCGTGCCCGTTCTCAACAGCATCCGAGGCGGTCTGCCGTCGGGCATCTCCGTCGGCGGCGGCCTACGCATGGGCGTGCTCTACCCCCTACCCACCGGGTACAGCCTGACCGGCCCCGCCCAGCCCAGCCGCATCAACGACCGCTTCCAGCTCGGCGGCCCGACCGACGTGCGCGGCTTCAAGCAGTGCGGCCTGGGCCCGCACGACGGCACCGACGCTGTTGGCGGTGATGTCTATGCTGCCGGCAGCGTCAACATGCTGCTGCCCCTGCCGCGCGCCGGCCCCGAGTCCCCCCTGCGCATCCAGCTGTTCACCAACGGCGGCCGCCTGGTGGCGCTGAAAAACAAGGGCAAGGCAGGCGAGGGCGGCCCCACCGCCGCGCTCGACTCGAGAGCCGTTGTGAATGGCATCTCGTCAGCCGTGTGCGAGCTGGCCGACGGGCTGCCCAGCTTGGCCGCCGGTGTGGGCTTGGTCTATGCACACCCTGTCGCCAGGTTTGAACTCAATTTCAGTCTACCGCTTGTGCAGAGGAGAGGCGAGGAAGCGCGTAAGGGTCTGCAGGTTGGTGTAGGTATCAATTTCTTGTGAGTAGACCAGACGGAAAAAGAAGAAAAAGAAAGACAAAGTTTAAAATCGGGAACCAAGGCTTGATTAGATCGCACATTCGAGAGACATCGACGTGAGCTCCTCGGAATAGAGCGTCGTGAGATAGAGATGCATGCAACAAGATACAGTAGTAGCCAGGGCATGTATGATATAGTAATGGATAGAATCAAGTAATCCAAGGACAGGGAGAGAGAGTGACAGAGAGAGAGAGAGAGAGAGAGAGAGAGAGAGAGAGAGGTGGGGATTGCGCCCTAGGTTTTGACAGCGGCAAGACTCGAGGTTCAGTTTGTTTAACAATAATGTCGGATTATGCATATATATGTAGATGTATATAAGGCAGGTATGTGCCACTTCTACCCCCAGCTGTTGCAAGCCTGGAGAGTCTATGTATTTACGAGAGATATACAACGCGGTCCTCCACCGGGGCCCCAGGCTCTATCGTACTAGATATTATAGAGAAGAAGGAAAAAGGAAACACGGGATCCGCCGCGTACGCTGTACTGTACGTGCGCCGTCAAATGATATACAAAGACCGCTAGAGAGCCAAAGACATGCGACCAGACAAGAAAAGACAAGAATGATGTGGCAGCGGGCGAGGGTCTGCCCGCGTTGTGCCACAAAGACCACTGACAAACCCACCCTACCGTCAGAGAAGAGATGTACCATGTACCCAGCCCAACCATGAGCCAACCCAGGAAAGAAAAACATCGTCTGAAACACCCGTCTCGTCATGTCTGTCCAAGGTAGACAAGCCACATTGACGGCACGGCTCCAAATTTTCGAGTTTGGCGAGCCTACTCTGCCTTCTTCTTTCCGCCCAGCTTCTTCTTGGGTACCCGCACGAGCCAGTACACACCAAGAGCAGCGACGATGTTGAAGATGATGAATGCCCACATGATTCTGCAGTAATGAAAAAGGGTTGGTTAGCAAAAGCAAATCTCGATATTTCTTCCACGCTTGGGAAATTTACGTACCCAAAGTTTCGCCACCTGTCGTCGTAGCTGGCGTTGACGTGGGCCAGGAACGCATTGGTGTCGGACATGGGGCAGAAGTCGCACGACTCTGTGCTCAGGGCATCGACGAGATAACCACCGGTGGCCGAGATGTACGTCTTCATGTACTCGCCACATGTGCTGCCGTTGATGGGGGCGAAGTGCAGCAGCTCGTTCTGCGCGCAGACGACGTTGGTGTTGGCGACGCCGACCGACAGCATGGCGCTGACCAGGTACGTGAAGGGGCTCACGCGGTACATGAAGATCCAGAACTTGGGCATCGTGTCCGGGCTAGCGAGGACACCGCAGAAGATCAAGCACAAGGTGAAGAGCAGGTTGGCAATGTTGCCGCCGGCCTCGGCCGTCTCGAAACCGGCAATCATGAGATCGGTGAAGGTGGACGTGAACAGCATGAAGGCGACGAGAAGCAAGAACATGAGCCCGCCGCGCTCGGCAAGCTGGTCGGCGGCCGCGGCGTTGTTCTGGAGCCCGACGGGGTAGTACCAGCAGAAGAACATGAGCCCGCCCATGAGCGTGTTCCACGGGAGCTCGACAATGATCTGCGAGAGCATAAACACCTTCCAGCCGTAGACCTTGGAGGGACGCTCGCGGACCTCGTACAGCGAGCGCTGGATGACGAAGTGGGGCATGGTTTGCTGCACGAGCTGGCCAAAGACGGTCAACAGGTTGAAGATGGCAAACATCTGGTTCTGGAGGCCCTGCTGCGTGTTGGGAGCGTTGAAGAAGATGAAGCCGATGAAGAGCGCCGTGAGGACGCAGAGCGCCATCTTGGAGTAGATGTAGGACGGGGTGCGCCAGTACTGCTGGAAGACGCGCTGCGACACCTCGAAGAGCTGCTGGGGGAACGGAGCGGCAAACTCGCGGTAGCTGCCCTCGTCGATGGCCAGCTGGGCGGCCGTCTTGGGTGTGTCCTTGAGGCGCTGCAGCTCGGCAGAGACAGCCGCGTAGTCGGAGCTCTCGCGCCACGTCTTGTGCCAGTCGATATCGGAGTGGTGTCCGGGAGCCGCGCCGATGACCTCGAGCATCCACTCGGCCGGGTTTGCGTCGGCCGGGCAGGGGAAGCCGCCGTGGCGCTCAAAGTACGATGTCATGTGCTTGGAGTTCTCGCCGATGTCGCCAAAGTACATTGTCTTGCCGCCCTTAGCCAGGAAGAGCAGGCGGTCGAAGCGCTGGAAGAGCATGGCAGAGGGTTGATGAATGGTGCATAGGATGGCCTGGCCGCTCTTGGTCAGTCTCTCCAGGAGGTCCAGAATCGCCCACGAGGTCTGACTATCGAGGCCCGAAGTCGGCTCGTCAACGAATAAAAGGAGAGGCGGCTTCGCTGCCAGCTCGACACCAATGGTCAGGCGCTTTCGCTGTTCGACGTTGAGGCCCTCACCGGGCACACCGATAACCGCGTCGGCATACTGCTCCATCTCGAGAAGCCTGATGACTTCATCGACGTAGTCGAGCTTCTCCTGACGAGGCACATGGGCGGGTTGACGGAGGAGGGCACTGAAGTTGAGAGCCTCACGGACAGTGGTGGTCTGGAGGTGGAGATCTTGCTGTTGGACGTAACCGGTCTTGCGCTGGAAGGATGTATCTCGGGGGTGGCCGTCAACAAGCATCTCGCCCGTGATGACACCCATGGATGTTCTGTCGGCCAAGCAGTCCAGAAGCGTGGTCTTGCCGGCGCCCGAGACGCCCATCAGCGCCGTCAGGGTGCCGGGCTTGACCCAGCCGTCGACATTGTCCAGGATCCTGCGCGTCTCTCCCTTGATCTTGACCTCGTAGCTGACATCCTTCCAGTGGAAGACGCTGGTCTGCGCCTCGATCTTGCCCTCCTTGTCGGAGCTGTTGCCATCGTGCGCCGCGATCCTCGAGGCCGTAGGTCCAACCATGGGGGCGCCGCCGCCCTCGGCGTCCGTCTTGCCCACCTTGAACGAGGCGGGCTTGTATCCGCGGCGGAAGACCAGGACTTCACCCTTGCTCTTCTTGGCCGAGACGTTCTCGGCAGCCACGATGTAGCAAACCAGGAAACCAATCATGAAGGCGACGAGGATGCCGAAGTCGCGCCACTTGTGATCGTTCAGGTACGAGAAGCTCGACTGGAGGTAGGCGTCACCGTTCACAAAGGGCTGGCCGGCAACGGAACCGATGGTGGAACAGACCCGATTTGCAGACCCGACGTTGGCGTAGCCTGGGACCAGGGGGCTCGGCACGTAGTCGGTGCAGGCGAAGTCTCGGCCGTGGAACTCGTTCACCATGAGGGCCTCGAAGGAATAGGCCAGCGGGTCGAGGTAGTTCAGCCAGCGGCACCAGCCCAGCATGTAGTCGATGGGGATGGCGAAACCGGTAAAGATGACCAGGGTCAGGATGATGATAGCGGCGGGCACCATGGCCTGCGACAAGGTGCGCGACGAGCTGGCAATGGTGCGGAACATCATGGAGTTGGTGAGGACGGTGAAGAAGGAGACGAGCAGGAAGAAGAAGAAGGCGCCCGGCTCGCGGCGCAGCCCGGTCATGAAGTAGAGGGTAACGTTGAAGATGATGCAATTCACCACCTTGTAGGGCATGTCCACGAGCATGGAGGCGACAGCTTCAGCAGACGGATGGTAGAGAGCGTACCGGTCGTGCTTCTCGACGATGGGGCGCTGGGCGTAGAGCGTCAGGATCTCGAGCGCGCTGGCGAAGGCGTTCATGAGGCAGGCAAAGAAGAGGAGCGAGCCTCGCTGGAAGAAGCTGGACGTGGTGGGCTGCAGGTCAAAGAAGACGCTGGCGATGACGAGGACCATGATGAAGTTGCCGACGAGCATGCCGACCGTCAGACTCGGGTCGCCTGCCAGGCGCCGCCATCCGCGCCACAGACACAGCTTGACCTGCTGGCCAAAGGACAGGGTGAAGGGGGACTTGGCGCGCTGTCCCTTGGCCTGCTGGGCTTTCCTCGAGGCGCGGAAGGCAATGGCATCGGGGCCGTTGATGGGATGGCTGAGCTTGTACTCCTCGATCTCGGCCCGCAGAGCCGTGTAGTTGGCGCTCCGCTTCCAGGCGGCGGCGAACTCGTCGGGGGTGCGCGGCACCTTGCCCTCGAAGCCGGGGCGGACCACGCGCTCCAGGGGGCTCGTCATGGAGGTGAGGAAGTCGGGCGTGGTGGCGCGGGCGGCGCACTCGAAGCCCAGGTCGACAAAGTACTGCTTGGCCTCGTCGGCCCGGCCAAAGAAGATCTGGCGACCCTCGTACAGCACGAGCGCCTTGTCAAAGAGGTCGTAGGCGCTCTGGGGCGACTGGTAGATGGAGACGCAGGCCGTGTTGCGGAACAGCTCGGTCTGCATCCTCAGCGTCTTGACGAACTCGAGCGCGTTGGCCGAGTCCAGGCCGCGGGTGCTGTTGTCCCAGCACTGCAGGGGTGCGTTGGAGAGGGTGGCCTCGGCAATGGTGACGCGCTTCCTCTCGCCGCCCGAGACTCCGCGGATGTACTCGTTGCCGACACGGGTGTTGACGGTGTGGCCGATGCCGTACATGGCCATGACGACATCCCGGAGGTGGTTGCAGAAGGCCGTCTTGGAGATGCCGCTGGGCAGGTGGCGCGGGGCGCGGGCGTGGGAGGCAAAGGTCAGGGTGTCGCCGACGGTGAGCTGGGGGAAGTGTTCGTCGATCTCGGCCGTGTAGATGGCCTCGCCACGGTGATGGGTGTGGATCTCCTCGGCGGCCATGCCCTGGTAGTTAAAGTAGGACTTCTCGTCGACAAAGATGCCATTGTAGTCGCCGGCAATGGTCTTGAGGAACGTGCTGCAGCCGGAGCCGGGGGGCCCCAGCACAACAAGCATCTCGCCCTGGTGCACAACGCCGTCAAAGTCCTTCAAGATGTCGATGCGCCTCTTCTGGGCGTTGCCAACCAGCTTGCGCGCGAGCCCGACGCCCTCGAGCCAGATGTTGACCACGTCCTTCTGGTAGTCGGTGGGCGTGCCGAAGCCGAACACGTTTAGGTCCTGGAACGCCACGCCGCTAGTGCGGAAAGTAAAGCCGTCCGAGGTGACCTTGTCCACAATGGCCTTGGCCCAGGCACGGGCGCTGAAGTTGGAGCCGTTGGGGTTCAGGGGCGAGTCCTCGTCGGACGAGGCAATGTCGAAAAAGTTGGCCCCGGCCGGCACATCGACACCAGCGTGCGACTGGGACGTGTACTTCCGGGCCAGGGCATGGACCATCTGCTCTCGACGGGCCTGCTCGGCGATGTCTTCGCTGAGCTCGGCCTGGGAGCTGCTGATGGAGGGGCTCTTCTTGCCGGCCTTGGCCGTCTCATGGCCGTGGATATGGTCATGGTCATGGTCTCGGTCATGGAGGTCGCTCTCGGCCATGGTGATGGAGGTGGCGCGGGTCCGGGTTAGGTCGTCGGAGCGGCCGGGCGACGAGGTGCCGCCTAGGGCCAGCTCGTGGGCATCCTCAAAGGTGTCCAGCTCGGTCTCGTGGGTCGGTGCCCTGGCCAGGGGGGCGCCGCCATGCTGGGCAGTGCGGTCATAGTTCCCGAAGGAGCCAGCGCCCATGAAGGACATGGCTGGCTGCTCTTGCGGGCCTTTGCTGTCGTGTGCCGTTGTCTCGGTTACTGCTGCTCGGGATAAGATGTTTTGCTATGGTGGTGCGTGGTGTGAGTGGGTGAGAGTGAGCGAACGAGCGAGTGAAGCGTGGCTGAGGTGACCAACGACGACGGCTTCAAAACACAAAAAAGGTTATACAGAATCGGTATTGAATTAAAAAAGGGGAAATAAGGTAAAGTAATAGCACCGAAACCTCACAAAATGAATGTGCGGACGGCTTGTCAGACCGATATGAGGTTGTCGATCGAGGACCGAGAAGCAAGTAAAGGTGAAGAACGGGGGAAGGTTGTGAAGGCGACAGGAAAACTTCACGAAGCGAAGCACCTGCTGTTGGGTTGACGGCCTGACTTCCACGACTTGCACATAGGAGAAGGGGAGGGGGAGGTGGAGGTGGAAGTGGAAGTAGTGTACGAGTACGGGTTGGTTCGCATCAGGTAGGCATAACAACACCGCACAGGAACCTAATAACAAGAGAGAATGCACAAGTCTAGCGTCCGCGACAACCTGGACCCCCCTGGCATAAGTAGTGATTCTCTGGAGACTTTTTGGTTTCCAGGGACAAGTCCCCGGCCCTGAGCCCATGTTACGCCGTAACGGACGGAGACTTGATAAGGCCCGAGTGGAGTCTAACCTGGGTCGGAAATGACCTCTTGCCCGGTAGGGGAAGGCAGCGGTCCCGCCTGGGCCCCTGGGTGCTTTGGTGCTGGGTGCCGCGCAAAAGGCCTCGAGAAAACCGAAAGTTCCCTACCTGAACCCGCACCTTAGTGTCGTACTCGTACGGGTTAGCGAGCTGCCCAGGAGCCCAGGTGGCGTGGCGTACTGGTAACGGCACATACGGTACGGTATGGTACGGGGTCAGCCACTACATCCAGCCCGCGTCGTCCCCGCCAGCCCGAGCAGCCCTCCCCACCACCAAAAGTGTCCGAGCCTACCAATGGCGAATGATCCTCTGCTCCGCTGCATACATCCTGCCCAGCACCTCAGCCAGGTGCCAGACCAACGGTTCGCACGCAGCGCACGCTGGACTCGGCGTCGGTCGCCGCTGGGAGAGCGCCGCGGCAGCGACGGTGACAGCAACCGCCAGGACGGCATATGCCCATGGTGCCTGGCAGTGTAGGTCCCGACGGATGCGAAACTGGATCCCGTCGGATAGGAAGACAAGAAAGAGAGGAGAATATCTGGTCAGCTCTGGAGGGGGGCCGGTAATATCATATCCACCCCGCGGGATGATGAAATGCCCGTGTGAAGCTGAGGCTCAAAGACAAAGAGATACACTCGAGATGAAATCCGACGTCGAACTTTTGCTGGAAGTTCAATTGGCAGGTCGCAGCCTGACGAGTGGGGTGGGGGGAACCCGCATGGAAGGTGAGTCAGCGTTCAGACTGCAGGCGCGCATCGCATTTCGCACCACCTGGGACCTCGCAAGACCGCAGCGGCAGGAAATCGCCCCGTGTCCGTGGGTCCTGGCTCAGATCTGCGGGCTGCGCTGATCAATCTCGAATCTGAATGTTTCCACCCGCAACTCGAAATACGCGTATAGGGATCCAGTGCTGAGGTGGACACCTGGGCGGGTTGAAAGCGCGCCGACAGCCATGACCGTGCCTCGTTTCGCCTTGCATAACCTCATCGCGTGTTTCTTGTGCATTTCGAAGTTCACTGTGAGATTTTCTCAGAGAGTCGGACCGGGCGGGAACCCGTGGAATTGACGATTCCAGATTGAAGATTCCTAGATTCCAGGTTTCACAGGCTGTCTAGGCCCCCAGGCTAATCCGCAGGTAAGTGCTTTCTTGACCAGCCTAACCCCGTCGGTTGCATGACCAACCTGGTAGCCCCAGATCGCAGCCGTCAACGTTCCTTCCCCCTCGTGTCAAGTAACAATCCCCCGGCCGGTCTCCCTTACGGGAATACACCCGACGATACAGTCTTTACACAAATTCAAAGCACCCCTCCCAGGTCCTAAAACCATCCCCGGCCCGCAGGCAATGTCGTTTTCGTGACTTGGCATCCCAAACCGGCGACCAATGGCGAGGCGGATCATTACGTTTTCCAACAAGGTCCGCATTTCAATCTTCCATCTCTCTGCTCTGCGGGCTCTTGGTGGGTGGATTCGCCCTGTTCTGTCGCCTTGCATGCTCAGCCCGGATCGCCAGCCATCCGAACTTGTTCTTGCTAGTTACCACCATCTGATTGCACAAACTACGGGGTGCCGGGGTTAGCACATGCCACATGGGAAGGACTAACCTGTATCAAGGATCCAAAGGGCTCCAGAAAGAGAAACGCAGTGGGGCATTCTCGCTGCTTTTTTTTAAATGGCCTTCCTCTTAGGCAGCGCTCTCCAGACCACAGAGCCAATGCCAACAAAGACCGACAGGGGAAGCCCCAAAAGGGCGAAAGGAGTAAACCGTATGCCTTGCTACCTACCGCTGCACAGGGTGGCTCACCCTCACTCGCCCCACGGCGTCAGCAGCATCCCGATAACCCGCACACTAACGACTAGTACCGCTCGGCTCTAGGTTTGGGGCTTTGAGTTTTGAGGTTTGAGGTTTGAGTTTCGTCCGGCACTTTGTCAACCGTCTGTCTGACCCCACTGCCCATTGTGGATCTCGTCGCAAAGGTTCCCGGCCACCGTTATCCTTAATCCCACCACCATCGACCTACATAAGTCAGGGTCCCTTTCACTACGGCATTCTGATTCATCGTCGAGGCAATTGATCGGGCATGCACACCCAAGGAGGTCATGTGTCATTTACGCCCTTTGTCCTTGGTCTTTGCTCTGCGATACTTACAACTCCGCCTAAAGGCGTCGGGAAACACCCAAGGTACCTGGTAGCTATCCAACCTTTGTGGACGAGAACTTTCCGGAGATATGATGCTGTGACAGTTGGGCCGAATGCGAATACGCCATGTCCTCGAAACCGAACCCGAGTTCGGCGAGTATGAATGCGACTTGGCCCAACACAGAACGCTGCGGTCTACTACTGGATAAACTCATCATTCACCTCGATCTTCTTCAATGCCAACAGCCAGGTACCTACCCAACGCGCAGGCGTGATAGTATCTTGTAAGCCCACACTCGCTGCACAGGCAGGCAGCAGCAGCCCGGCCCGACTCCCGTCTGGACAAATCAGCTTGCACCAGCCTTTTCCTCCCGTGTCTTCCGCCGCCTCCCAGACTTTAGCTACCACAGTAAAGTAAGCCGGATGTGCCCATCGGTATCGGCCTTTCGGGAACCACAATATGTGAGCTGTGCCTCTATTCGTAGTGGACAAACATGCCGACAAGCCTCACCGTGGCCCAATAATGTGCCATGCGACCAGCCGACAAGCCACCCAGCCCGGCTTTTGTATAGTCGGACAGACCCAGATGACTGGCACATGGGCCTGCGATACGTCATGCCACGTTTTCTGGGCTGTCTTGGCATTGGATCCTTACAACGTGCCTCACACGTGTGTAAAGGGGCACATTCTACTATTAATCACCTATCGGTTCATCAACAGCACAGCCCCGGTTAAACTTTGATTTGGGTTTGTCTTTGTGCTGCCATACGGTAGTACTTCGAGTATAATTATGCATCTCAGCCATTGGTTGGTTGATTGCAAGCCAAGTCATTGATTTCAGTCTGCAAGCTTACCAGGTAGTTTCCAGGCAGATTATGTGTTTCATTCGAGTTGGCGTCAAAACTCAACTATTGTAAATATCCACTACATGGTACATAGCTCAATAGGGATTAGATGCGGCGCTGTCCACAAAGTTGGCATCAGCAGAAATGGCTATTCGTAGCTTGTGAGACTCAAATCACGGTGACCTGAGCCGCGGGTGGTAGAAGGGGCGACAGCTCAAGGTACACCTTTCTACCGTAATTATACCAGCTTCCGGAGCAACATATGGACTTATCTCAAATAAAGGGATATAGAGAGAGAGAGAACTTCGGCAAATTGGAGGAGTATGACTCTCTTTTTGAGTCTCGTTGTCATGAACGAGCCGGGGGGAGACCAATAAAAATAGCTTGTGCTATGGCACGGTAATCGCTACTTGGTATCATGGTTCTATGCTGCACCATCGAGCTTCATGTGCTGTGCTAAGCCTTCGGGAAGCAATAACTACATCTCTGTCTCAGGCATGATTGCTGTTCAGCTCCGATCGATGGCTGACAGCTTCTAGAGGTTATACTCAAATCTTCGAATACTAATCTCATGGTGCTTCGAGACCATCTGACATGTGCTAGTATTGGGACACTTGGCGATCGATGGCGCGGCCATTTACTTGCTAAACGCTATGACTATTCCCGACTTATCCCAGGCCTGATAATGGAAACTTGAACCGTGAGGGCCGGCAGACCAATTCGGCAAAACTCCATACTATTATACGCATTCAAGACTTGACTATTTCGTGAGGAAAAGTCGCGATAGAAATGACACTATTCTGGATGTTAATGGAAATGATGAAAAGATCAATAGGTATATGTATGAGGTGATGAGTTGGGTGGCTGATTGTTGTTATATCGTATGTGTGCGACATCATATTAACAGGCGATATCATAGCTGTTGATATGGGCCTCTCTTTTCCTGTCAAGTATCGTGTCAAGTCATGAGACTCGAGCAGAGCAAGATGATTAAACCGAAGGTACCTATACAAGGCTGAAAACAACATGATGTCGCAGTGCCAGTAAGTCTACAATACCTGTAGTGCCCATGAACCTAGAATTATTCAATACTTAGCTCCCAGGCCACGTCAGATTCTCGCATCTCCAACTTCCAAAGCTAATACCCGAGATAGAGGCCAACGGCTTTAAAACAGTAGGTAGTGTAAAAAGATATTGGATTTACGTAGGTAGTATCTCATAGGTTCTCAACAGGCATTGGTCCATACAGCGTCGGCCGGGTTCTCAGCCCATGATGCCGCTCTTGGTCAACTTGAACCCGACAACTAACCTAGGATAGTCCAGGGCATACAGGAATTCAACGGAAGTTTGAGGAAGACACGGGTTTCGTCTTGAATTGAGAGGACAGAGAAAAACCAGATCTCTCCAGATTGACTATCTATAAGCAGTATGGAGACTAGTTGACAGTTATATATCCAGCAGATGCCTAACTTAATTAGGTACCTTGCGTAAAACTACCATACAAAGGGATGCTAACCTGGAATGGGTGCGGCCATGCTTGATTTAGTAATACCTGGTAGTCTAGTATCATTATCAATAGCTCCCGCGTTGCGCATCCACCTCGAATTTGCTTGCCTAACGTTATGGTAGTTTTATCCAGGTAGCTGCAACACGAATGGACAATGGTAAACTGTCGACGCGTAACTAGCACTTGTCGAAGCAAAGATGCTTTCCTCCCCCTAGACACGATAACAGGTTGCAGGCTGTCTCTTGCCGCTGATCGTCACGAGTTCTGTACTATATGCTTGAAACAACCCGAAATCCAATAATTATCACTCGGTCAATAGAGACGACAGTGAGCTATTACCAACACAGGGGGAAAACTTGAAAGGAAACAAGAATCAAATGACGAACTCGACATGGCCGGGAAAGGGCCATCTCCGGGTTGATTCCAGAAATTTGATTAATTTCAGTGTGTCGAGATCACACCAAAACAAAAGAGCAGACGGGTACCTATAAAAGAAAAACAACAAGGTCAACTACGTATTTCGATACCTTACCACGTGATTACCTGATATGTGAAGCACAGGAGCTCCATTTGTTTCCTGCCGTGCCTGTGTGTACGTCGTGCAGTGCCGAGGGTGTGCGGGGCGGACGGCAGGTGCGGTGAGTGAAGGGTGGAGGTGGAGAGAGTGGTGGGGGAGGACGTCACAAGCACGAAAGAATGGCGCGGCATGCAAAAGCGATTGCAACTGCAACATCCAATGTCGCACGGAAACGACTGCGGCAACAAACTCTTGTCAGGTAGGTGTATTTCTGGGCGAGTGTTTCAACGGCCCGCTCGGGCTTTTTGTGGTTGGCAGGTCATTTGCGCATCCAAACGGTTCCTTCTGTTCCAGTGTTTTGCCCCTTCCCTGCGTTTTTCAACTACCTGTTACCCAAGGTCAGGTAAAATATGTGGGTACGTAATTAGCATGCTGTGTACCTGGCACTGCAAACCTGGAACCGCCAACCGTAGAGAGAGGCAGACACGCACGTATCATGCCATCCTCTCACCGCGTCGCCTCTTCGGATGCCTCGCGTATCCCGGTATCCGGGCGATGCGGGGTGGTCGGCTGGCTGCCCTGGTGGAGACTGGGAACAGGTTGGAGATGGATGCAACCGGCGCCAAGTAACAAGGGCGATCGGGGATCGGAAATACACCCGACTGTAGAAGTAAGTGCGTGTACACGTGTAGGTACACGTGTAGTGGTGCAGGGACGAATACGGAATGGCGAACAAGAGCTTGGGAATCACTTCCATGTTCCTGAAAATCGTGATGACGGCGCCGCAGCCGATGCAGCCCCGCGCTTTCGCATCTGGAACCTCCACTGGAATGAAGGTACGGGGTACAGGGTAGGCGTGGGTGGGCCTTTGGTCTTGCAGTGCCCGCTGGAGCCATGCGCCGTGATGTTGAATGCACCGGAGAGCAGATTTCCGAACTAGGTGCTATTTGCTGCGGGAGCTTATCTGTGTCAATGACAATTCCGAAGCGTCCGTCTGTCTGTCGGTTGGTCGGCTACGTGCTGGATCGCAAACTTGCGCTGAGTTTCATGGTTTGTCTTTGGCCGCTTCCACGATGCTCCTCCCGTGGCGCCCAATCACAGTCGTGGAGAGAGCCACAGCCTAGACCCTGGGGGCCCTGGGGGCCCTGGGGCTCTGGGGCACTGGCCGACCCCTGCCTTCGCGCTCTCCCTGGCGTGCTGCTGCTGCTGCTGCTGCTGCTGCTGTCAGCGGCGCTTCAGTGCAGCACTCAACTGGGCCAGTCGCCAGCGGGCTGCAGTTTGCCGGGTCAGTTCCAGCCTGTACCTGAGGTTGTCAACTTTCTTGGCATCCACCTCACCTCCATCCATCCATGTTGACCTCCATGCCCGGCCTGCCTTCACTTGCTCCCTCCCACAGTTCGAACTCCATCGTCAACCTCATACCCGCCCGCTCCATCCAGCTCCAAGGACTTGTTTGCACGGGTCAGCCTCCTGACCTTGCAGGTTGAACCTTACCCACTCCCGGCACACCCATCCCCACTCGACGCTCTCTCCCTCCAGCTTGGGGTTCGGGCCTGTGGGTTGTCGGGTGGATTAAATCATCCCCCACTGTCGCCGTAGCACCCGTGGGCCGTGGGCCGTGAGAATGACTGCCCGTCACTCCTGGCCGACTGCAACCACAACTGCTACTGCTACTGCTACTGCTGCTGCTGCTGCTGTTGCTGCTGCTGCCACTGCCAGTCCCATTGCGACCGAGTGAAATTCAACTCCCTTCCACCGTGCGTGCATCCCGCTTGACAACACCATCACCACCACTACCAACACCGCCATCATCACCACCGCAACGACGACGACGGCGACGACGGCGGCGACTGCGGCTACTTGCGGTACACACCTATCATCGCGCCCTGGCCCGTTCTTCCTACCGAGCCGCCTGGCCCAGCCCAGCCTACCCGGAGGGTATCTGTCACGACATCAATCCACCCTTGCCCAAGTCCCTTGCTTATCTGCACCCTCGCCTTTCTTCTCGCTCTTCCTCTCGACAGCGACATTGACACCGGCACCGATACCGACACCGACACCGACACCGACACCGACACCGACACCGACACCGACACCAACACCGAGCATCTCTGATACGCCTGCTCCGCTAGTCCTCCACAGCAGTGTCATCTTGGATGACGCGCTGACGCAGGAAAGCCCGTTGCCACCATGGGAAACTCCAGCACGAAGGAGTCGCGCAGCGGGGATGCCAGTTCCCGCACCCATCCCGGCTTCTCCCCTGGTCTTGATCCTTCCTCCTCCTCCAACGCCGCCCTGCAGGCCGACAGGTCGTCTCACCGGAGGGGCCGTGTTAGCCGCGGTGACCTTGGAGGAATCCTAGGACTGGCATCTCCAGCGGGCTCGAGCTCGCATGCAGACACACCCTACGAGCGCCGCGAAACGAAGCAGGAGAGGGAAGCGAGGAGGCAGGAGAAGGAGCGTGTCGCCAGACTCGCCGAACGGGAGCGGAGCATGAAGGAGGAGCACGTCGATGGCGGCTTCCTCGTCACCATGGGCACATATACCGGCCCCGAGGACTTCAACAAGCTTGTTGTCCGCCAACTACAGGTATGGCTATTGGGCCCCTTTGTTCCCCGGATGCCAGAGAGCAAGTGCTGATTGTGTGAACCTTACCACTCAACCGTAGATTGAGCGTAAAATCGCTCCTTTTTGGCGTGGCCTGAACGATTTTGACGATCAATGGACCGAGCCCCAAATTATCGCCGCAGCACGAGGGCTGCCCATCCCCCCGGCCGGACAGACGCCCCCGGACGAACTTATCCCACAATATCACCCCGTTGACTCTCCTCCGGCGTCAAGCCAGAACTTGAGCAACTTGACCGTGCCCATAGGTGGTCGGACGCAATCTGTGACCTCGGACCATAGTGTGTCTAATGCTGGATCTGCACTCGCGTCACCCGTCTCTGGCAACCCCCCGAGAACGAGCTCCCCGTTCAAGCCCAGAGGCAAGGCACTTGCTGCTGTTCTGGGCAGCACCTCGCGGAATGGCTCGACCACCGAGATCACGCCTCGCGAGATCAACCTCCCCAATGACCCCTTCGTCAATGGACAACCTCTCGAGGTCTTTCTCTATAAGGATGCTACCGAGTGTCCCATCTGCTTTCTATCATACCCGCCATATCTGAACCACACTAGGTGTTGCGATCAGGCCATCTGTAGCGAGTGCTTTGTTCAGATCAAGCGCCCAGACCCGCATTTCCCCGAAGGGCATAACGAGAATGACCCTGGCAGCAACCCCGAAGAGATAGCCGGCTTCCTGGTATCTGAACCTGCCTGTTGCCCGTACTGCACGCAACCTGACTTTGGTGTCACCTATGAGCCGCCTCCCTTTCGTCGCGGCCTGTCACACGCCATCTCGCCAACCGCTCTCGGAGCCATGAACACGGCCATGTCTTCCAACAGCTCGCTGAACTCGGCTAGTCTTTCTCCGGGTCTCGCTTCTCCCAGTCCGGTCCCAGGCCGACGCCGTACGCAATCCCTCTCCGTAGACAATTCCAACGTCATTCTTACCGACAGAATCCGGCCGGAATGGGCTGCCAAGTTGAATGCTGCACGGGCTCACCAGGCAAGGCGTGCGGCTGCTGCCACGGCCTTGCATACGGCCGCTTTCCTCATGGGAGGCAACGAGACACGGGCCTTCCGCACCCGGTTCGGACGGAGGAACACGGGGGGTTCTGGAACAGCGGTGGCTGCCCCCACCGGAAGCAACACGAACGTTGGTGGCGACAGCGACCAAGCGACCCCTCCGTACAACGGTCTCGAGGGACCCAGAGGGAGTTCGGGCCGTGTTCAGGTCTCCGGCAGCGGTGGGAATGGGCGCAGCCGGGTGGACGACCTCGAAGACATGATGTTGTTGGAAGCTATCCGGCTATCGCTCGCAGCCGAAGAAGAGCGCAAGCGCAAGGCAGAGAAGGAAGAGAAGAAGGAGGAGAAGAAGGAGGCCAAGAGGCGCGAAAAAGAAGAGCGAAAAGCGGCCAAAGCGGCAGCAAAACACGGCAGCCCCTATGACGGTGGGGAGCCCCGTAGCGGACATAGCTCAGCCAGTGGGAGCAGCCTGAGTCTGCCTGGCTTCGGCAGGAAGCGAGGAAATAGTGGTGCCAGCAACCTTCGAGTCGAGGCCAGTGTTGCCAGTGCCGTGGTCAGCACGGGCATATCGGCTAGCCAGGCGCTCGATACGAGTTCGAAAGACAAGGGCAAAGGCATTGACCGGAGCCTCCCCTCGACCCCTGAGGGGACCGAGGTTGCCGAGCCAACAAGCTCAGGAGCGTCAACGGCTGCTTTCCCGACCTCGTCTCCGCGCCCCATTCCCTCGCCACACCAGCCCGCCGGCCCGTCGCACCTCCGGCAGATGAGCAGCGCTTCCTCGGTCTCGTCGTCTATTCTGGACAGCCGGCAGGGCAGCTACACTTCACCTTCTCAACTTCAGGACCCCCGCGGCAGTGGTCTCAGTCTTGGAAGTCGCTCGGGAGCAAGCGAGGACGGGGGTGACCAAGACAGAGATAGGGACCCAAGCGCTAGCACCGAGCCCATGTTCAACTTCAGAAGCTTGGCAGAGGTCGTCGGCGTGAGTCTAGAAGGCGAGAACGCCGGCCGCCGGCTCAGTCGCATCGAGGCTGAAAAGCTGGCGAATGAAACTGAAGCTGCGCGATACCAGCAAAGTCTGGAGACCGCAGCCAAGGCAGACGAGGCCAATGATGCCACGGTTGAGCGAATAGAAAATGTCTCGCCGGGCCATCATGCCGACAGCCCGAACGAGGACCATCAGCCCGATGGACTAGGGGCAGTCCCCGTCGGTTCCACGGATGGAATTCCGCTGCCCCAGGTCACCGTCACACCCGAAACGCCAGGGCTGAGCGATGATGGTATCGGTATGGATTCCAAGCAGCTAGGTGGTGAGATGGCGACGGACACACATCAACCGCGGCAGGTGCAGTAGTGGCGCGACGGCCCGATGCGATGCTGTCTCTCTCGCCCATATGATCGCAGCGGTGGACAGGAAGTTGCTGCTCCTAGAAGAAGAATGATGATGAATGAAGCATGAAGCACGGCATCGGGGCCGTGTCTCAATCACGCGGTTCATGCAGCACCTGGTATGGGAGCAAAAGGTTGACAAACAAGACTGGATTACATGCGTAGACTATTTCATTGTGTTACAGGGGGTGCATGGCCCGGACTGAAGGTGTCTGGTGCGGTGCATCAAACAGTCTTTGTACAAACTACTACCCATGGTTCTCTCTCGTTATTTTATTTACTGTTTCCGACCCCCTGACTATTTATCATGGCCCGGGGTTCAAGTTGGCTGGTCGGTTGGCTCGGAGACATCCGTGCATGGATTATCGCGCATGGTAGCCCGTAGGAATGCCGAATGATGGCGACTACCGAGGCAGTCAGCTAAGGCACAGGGGGGATGGATGGAGTCTGGAGCTCTGTGGCACGCGGTGTTAGATGTTCACTGGGGAGGCGATGGTTGGAGTACGCAGACTAGGATTCGACGGAATGCAAGCAGGGAGGTTTTGAGGCGACGGCGACCTGCTCGGTATCTCATTATTGCTGTCATCCGTGATCATCGATTGCTTGCCTGCATGTCGCACAGCCACTGGTGGAGAAAAGGGGTGTGCGTTTGTCACCTTGCTTCGTCTTCCTGGAGCGAGTTTTCGACAACCTTTATGAGCACATCGTAGGCGGCAACCGTGCCATCATCCGGAGCTGTGCCCCTATCCTCTTCCCTTCTGGTGTTGACGAACCCAGCGCCTGGGCTCGCCCAGACGTAGTCTAACCACGGCCCCAACGCGGGCCAAAACTTGCCCTCGACCATCGCCAACACCTTGTCCCTCCGCGCCAACGTTGCCTCCTCCGCCACGGCCGGGGTTTCCAGCAGCGCCATGACGCCGCGCCATTCTGCCACGGTCTCTTGGAGCTCGGCGATGGACGACACGCCGCAGACGGTAGCACCGACTTTGAGCGACTGTGTAGACGCGCACACGCCGATGTCTGCCGCCGCTCCCACCCGGGCCCACCTCTCCAGCGCCCAGCGTATGGCGACCGACTCGAGGCGCTCGTCTTCGGCGGCGGCAAGAGCGGCCAGTTTCTTGCAGGCGAGCCGCAGCTCCGGCGGCGAAGGGTGCCACTTGGCCAGCGGAGAGTCTTTGGCCAGCTCTGGCTCTGGATCCACCGGTATGCCGCGACTGGTCAACAGACCCATGCCCAGGATGCTGGCATTCAGCACCACCCCCACACCGGCAGCCTTCAGCCTCGCAAGCGGGCTCCCGGCGCCCCGGCCGTCAAAGTCGGGCGCGATCCACGGCAGACCCAGGGCGCGGTTCTGGATGGTGAAGTGGCCGTAGCTCAGCACGGCGTCGAGCGGCTCGCCCGTCTCGGAAAGAACCATTTCGGCCAGGGAGCACAGCACGTCGACGGGGAAGCCGCTGATGCCGACGTAGCGTACCACGCCCTCCTCGTCGCGAAGGCGGCGCAGCTCGCGCACGGCGGCGAGGGTCTCGGCGGGGGAGACGAACTCGACGTCGTGGCAGTAGACCAGGTCAACGTACGAGGTGTGCAGGCGCTGCAGGCTGCGCAGCACCGAGTAGCGGATGTAGGCGGGCGAGTAGTCGAACTCGTCCATGACGATGCGGCCGGCTTTGGTGACGATCTTGAAGCTGGACCGGTCGAGCGGGACGGGCGACGGGGTGGCGTCGGTGGGTTGGGGGTTCATGAGGGCGTCGAGGGCACTGCCGAGCAGGATCTCGGAGGGGCCGTAGTAGGGGCTCGTGTCGAAGCAGTTGACGCCCAGGTCGATGGCGCGGGCCACAATGTCGCGGTAGGGCATGGACAACGGGTCCGTGACATACTGCGTGTTGAAGGTGGCCGTGCCCAGGATGAGCGGCGGGAGGACGGAATGGAGGGGCGGACGGGGCGGGAAGGAGGATTCCATGATTATGGAAATGCCGACACTCGTAGTGAAGCGTCGAGTTGGTTTTCGAATCGCTTTGCACGGTGGTGGTGGTTATGGGAGAAGGAGCCCGAGGATGCGAGGAAACAGGACCGGGAGTGGTAGGTTGTTGCTTCCACTCAGCCCGGTTTGTTTCCTATGGCGGGCCCCGGCGGCGGCCAAGTGGGGTTGGGCATGGAACCTGGAAGTTTGTCTAGGTACCTTCTATACAATACCTGCACCTTCCAGATTTCTACCAACAGGTCCCCACCTCATCTACAGTTGTCTTAGTTCAATCCGAACTTGAGACACCTAAGGTAGGTGCTAGTCAAGGAAGGCGGGCACGTTGCGGGCGAGTGTCCTTCAGGTTGCGCGATGTCAAACTGGGGGAAAGTATGCCAGAGAGGCAGGTACAACCAGCCCCAACACACCAAATAGATACGAGGGAATGCCGGGTACCTTAGCTACCAAGGTAGCTGCGCCTCGTCATACCAGTTAGGTCATAGTTTCTGCACGCAGACAGACACTCTCATGGCAATGAACGGATTCCGGCCCTCTTAGATCTCGCATCTGGGAAGAGAAGTAGCGTCTATCCAATGCTTGAAACCCAACACGTCTGAACAAGATAGAATATTAATACAAACGGAGTGGATCGACGCGACGTGGTGCGGGGTTAAAGCTGGCCCGTTGGAGAACGCTAAACCCCTAATGAGCTAGCGCTCAGTATGAGATAGCGGGGAAGGTCAATTTCATCATTTCCCTCCTTGCATGCAGCGGGGGATCACCCCAAAACCGTGTCCCTTGGCGATTTCAATCCAGTCGTTCAATCCACTCCATCCGATTTTTTTCAATTCAGAATCGCGACTTCATCTGATGTGTGATCTCTCTGAAAATAGGTGGTAGGTGACCGATCTTCTCTGATCTCGAACCAACTCCCGCATCCCGACTTGCCTGGTAGGCGGAATCTATGCAGCCTGCCCGGCAATTGATCGACATGCTGAGGACAGAGGATCAGCGCTGCAAGAGATGACTCTCTCACCTACCTGTGGTAGGCACGTCTAGGTAACCTGGAAACCGTGCCCAACACTACGCCGGGTCGACTGGATGGCGCGGATAGTTCTTCGCTGCACCGCTGCATCGCATCTCGACCAGGACATCAAAATATCGCCGATTGGCCCGATCTAAACGTCAATGTTTGGAGACTCTCTACCTCTCTGCCTCCCCGCCCACCTACATATTGTCGACCTTCTAGAACATGCGCCCTTGTTGTTTCTTTGTTTCTTTCGGGACAACGCACGCAGACGACGACGACTGTATGATCCACTCTCGTTTCCATCGGAGCAACTACGCTAGCCCCCCATATTGGGTATTAGCCTAAACCGCCTGGGTCTGGCCTCGACATCGACAATATCAGCCTCATTCATCTCCCTATAATATCTCGCTCAATGCCAATCAATGCCCAGTTAAACGAGATCCGGTCCCTCCGCCCTGCTCCACTCGATTTAATATACAGAACCCCCCCGCCGCCACCCGCAGCCAGAGAGTATTCAATTCATATAATTATCTTCCAGATCATCGGCTTTACCCTTCCAATCAAGCACTTGGGATCTCCCCCGCGCCGAGCAGTACCTAGTCCTCCTTCTCGCCGCCTCTCCTGCCAGACGCCCACGCCTTCGCCCTCACCCAAAATAGCGCTGCCGCTGCATCTTATTGACGTGTCACTGGCAGCCGAAAGGGGGTTCTTGAACGCCGCCTCCGGGGAGACAAATGCTGGACCAACCGGAGCCAAGCCAGACGTGATGTGATGACCGTGGCTTGCCTGTTCCCAGTGTCTGCGTGGGCAACGTTTCGGATTCCGATATTGATCAATGGCGACCGCTGGTAAGCCGTAATCCTGCGGGCCGGCTGGCATTGGCATCTCCCGGTACAAGCCATTGCTCCATATTGGATATTTCCCCTTTCGCTTGAACGGAAAAGGGCCTCCCAGGGCCCAGCATGCAGGAAACTGTCTGTTCTGGCTGGGCGCCCGTCATACCACATTGCTCCAGCTGCCTTGCACTGCGCTGCCCATCATATAAGGTCGCCGGTGCCGTGTCTGATGAACCGCCCTCTCGCTACCCACCGTCCTTTCAAACCCTGTTGTTGCCTATCAATCAGATCTCGAAGAAATGCATCTCCCACGTGCTATTACCGGTCTGGCCGCCCTGGCGGGCCTTGGTGAGTTGTGATGCCCCGAGTCGGGAAAGGAGAGTGTGTTGTGGTGTTTTTATCCTGACGTGTACGGATATCACAGCCCCCCGACAGTTTCCGGCAGATTCTGCCGTGCATGTCGACAAGGAAACCGGCTTGACCTTTGCCAGTTACACCAGCGACGCCGGCATCGAGTTCCGTGTCGCCATCCCGGGAACCATCCCCACCAACCTTGTCTATGAGACGGTCATCCAAGTCGTTGCCCCGATCAAGATTGGATGGGCTGGTTTCGCGTGGGGCGGAGCCATGACATACAACCCGCTGACTATCGCGTGGCCCAACGGAACCCACAACATTGTCCTGTCGTCGCGGATCGCCTAGTACGTTGCAGTCCGAGTCTCTCTTCATCGCTTGCCCCTGATTCGGAACTTTAAATCGCACTTGGACGGATGGCTAACCTCCCCGACAGCGGTTACTACAGCCCCCCGGCCTACACCAGCGCAAACTACACGATACTGAAGAAGGGAACCCACATCAACGCCACGCACTGGCAATACACTGCCAGCTGTAACGGGTGCTCGTCATGGGGCGATGCCGACACTGGCTTTTCCACACTCGATCCGTCTGCCCAGACCACCATGGCCTATGCCTACTCAAACAGTCCGGTGGACACGCCATCCAGCGAGACGTCGAGCTTTGGGATCCACGACAGCCTTGGGCATCCCATCTTTGATCTGTCCGAGGGCAAAAACGCCGACTTTGCCGCCAAGGTGAAGAAGGCCGGAAAGGCTGCTAAACCGCGCCACCACTAAGAAGGGTCAATTCCCTTGGTGTGAAGGGGCGGGGTGTTTTGAAAGGCGATAGAGTAGGTAGGTGCTTGGCTCGGTGTGGACTGTACCCGGCCCTCGGCGGGGTGCTGAATTTGTATATACTTAGATGGATCGGGAGTTATTCGACTGTGTGGCCGCAAGATTGCATACCGGGGATTTAAGACTGGATTGCAGTATATACATATATCGCCTTTAAATTGCGTGGACAGCAAGCCACATCGCTTGTTGAGACGAGCAGCGAAGACATACCCAACTCTATTGGTATGATCTGTTCAATTCAAGCCTCAACAGCACCTGACACTTTGGACCTTGTTGATACACCAGGTAGGTAATTATGATGCTGGCTTTGAAGTCTAATTGGTTATTGGGATGGATAGGACGAGTGTTTAGGTAGGTACCTGACATAAACACCTTTGCTAACGACTTTCTTTGCCTGTACCGGGTGATTATTCATGCTGCTTTTCTTTTTCAACTGAATCTTCGGTATGAAGTATCGCCTCTTGGAATTCAAATGTCTCTATGTTTGAGCATCCTACTGCCCTCTGGCATAATTATATGTCAACAGGAGGGCAAGGACGACTGAGTATAATTCAGAGCTGATTGGATTGGTGACCCGAGTGCTTGGCAGGGCGCATTTCAACGACGCACCCGCATTATTATAACATTATCACAATATTGACCTTTATATTCAATTCCCTGTATCCAGGCACCTACCGTGAATTTCTATCCGCATTTCATCTTTGATTAACTAGTGGTCATCGGCCTCTTTCTTGTCCACTATGTCTCGGCCCTGGACACCAAAACACCAACCGGCAGCTGCGAGAGCGACAACGACGAGATAGAACCACCACACAGCCCCGACCACGCCCTCTCTCACGCCAGCCGCATAGACTGCCCCGCCCACGGCTGGGCCCACGGCCCTGGCCAAGCTCGCGAGCATGTTGCCTGCACCATGCACAGTGCCCAGCACGCTCTTGGTTGGCGCCGCCTCGGTCAGGAGGATAACAGTGCTCGGGATGGCCATGGTGCGCGCCATAATCTGGCCGCCGACGATGATGCCCAGCCCAAGCCACCGCAGACACGAGAGGGCCCCGTTGTCTGGCAGGAGCGAGAGGTACGGCGCCAGGAGATAGACGACGGGGAAGATGACGAGGGCAATCTTGATAACGCCCAGAGTGCCGATCCGGGCTTGAAGGCGCGGGTAGATGAAAAGCTGGAGGAGGATGCCGCAGATGCCAAAGATGGAGAGCCAGATGCCGATGGCGGCCGAGTGCAGCCCGAGACCACCCGTGAAGACCAGGAGGGTCGCGTGCGCGTGCGTGGCGTCGGGTGGGGTGGAGAGGTAGACGGGGAAGATGTGCATGAACGCAGAGTTGTGCAGAGGGAGAAGCCCGAAGGAGACGAGCGCGGCCATGGTCCGTCGAGTAAAGATGGAGCGAAGGGCTGGTTTGGTCCTTCTACTAGACTTAGTTTGAACGGGCGGAGAGCTTGGGAGGGGGCTCTCGACAGCCGTGGCGACGGGTTCTTGGGAGTACTTTACTTCATCGAGTTCCACAGGCGACTCGGTCCGACGCTGACCCTCCAGCGGATCAAAGAGGAGATCCTCGGTGTCGCTCAGGGGCATGTAGCTCAGCCTTGGGCGACGGAATACCGTCTGCTTGACCCAGTTGAAGACGGCCTGGCCAATAACCACACCAACGTCCCGTTCGTCTTCCTTTCCCGGGAGAGTCTCACGGAGCCAGAAGGCAGCGAGCAGGAACGCAAAGCCAAGCGTGCTGGCGTTCATCAGGGCGGGGAGCGCATAGGGGTAATCGGCAGCCCACTGCACCCCCTTGGCCCGGGAGCTGCTGTCCCCGACACTCCAGTTCAATAAGCCATCGGGCCCAAACAACCACGGCAGGTTGACGATGGGCTCAGCGAGCATGCCGCCAAAGGCCAAGCTCGCCACCATGCCCGAGTTGAAGACGAGCGGGAGCAGGAGGAAGGCCTTGGTCTGGAACCGGCGCTCCTTGACCACCTCGGCCGTCATGGTGCGCATGATGCCGACGTTGCCGTTGGCCAGCCCAGCTAGGGTGCGCCAGAACAGCAGCGCCCCGAACGACCGACTGAAGCCAAAGGCGGCATTGGCGACGACCGAGATGGCGATGCCCATGACGATGGAGAACTTGCGGCCGTGGAGATCCGACAGCCACCCCCACGGCAGCGAGACGAAGAACTGCGCCAGGGGGAACGACGCGACGAGCAGTCCAGAATAGGCCGAGATCTCGGCAGCGCGGTCCATGCTCGTGCTCGTGCTCGTGTTTTGGTCGGCGGTGATAGCATCTCGCACCAGGTAAAAGACGTAGGGCAGCAGGCAGACGTTGGACAGCGGCTCGGAGAGCCGGCACACGGCCAGCACAAAGAGCTGGTCCTTGTTGGGGAGATCGAGCCAGCCCACGGCCTCCTTCTTCAAGCTCCTAGGGCTGTCCCTTCTCATTGTGGGCATGGGCTCGGAAGCCATTGGGGCCTGCATGGGGTGCTTGAATGAACTCGCTGATGCCAGCTACCGTCACGGTGACAGCAAGCAGAAACCGCGTCGAGATCAATATCAAGGTTTTGTTGTCCAACCCTTGCTGGTGTGCATTGTTATCGGGTGCTGACGAGCAGCTGAGGCGTTCAGCTATTCCTCTCTGGGACTCTCGCGGCGGTGGTGAGTGGAACACTAGTCTAGGTGGCAAAGCAAGCGGTAAGGATTCGATCTCAGGCCTTCTTCTCAGCACTGCCGGCTAACGTATTCAAGACAGAAGAAATGGCAAAAAGAAAAAAAGACAGGCTTGAGAAAAAGAGGCCCAAGAACTTGAATGCATCACACTGAAAAAGGCGGTCCATGACGTGCTTCAACTTGTTGGCCCGTCGCCGCCGTGTTGGATCCGGATGCTTGGACAATCACTGTCATTGGTCGGTCAAAAGGGCTGATTATTGCTTATTTGCATGCTATCGATGCACAAACGCGGCACGCTCGTCCGATTCGGGACTGACATTGTTTTGCATATTCAAACACTGCTGGGCACAAACCCCCCATCCATTGGCGCCTTGTGCCAGTGGTCGTTTGAATAAAGGCCCAGGCCCGCCAAAGTTGGAACTCGAAGAGTTGACAATTGACAGCATAATTACATGTAAAACAAACGGCCTCATGCACTCACGGGTCAGGGTCAAGGGTTAGGGGTCGTTCAGGCTCCGTTGGGACACAGTGAATGAACCCGCCCTGCTTCATTCATTACCTGGTACTTTAGCTGCCTCTTCTTTCTCTCCATGCTTGTTCTTCCGCAGTATCTGGTAGTATCAGGATGCACGTGTACCTTCATGTTGATTGACGCACACATGCATCCTGCCGTGGTAGTACTTACTGTGTGTATCCACTGACTGTTCCCCGGAACTGATCAAATGTGACAAGTGCCGTGCTGTGATAATTTAATTAGTGCATAGCTCTAGGCTGGTGCCCCCCCGCGATCTGCGTCTCGCTTGGAGCGGCTTGCATGTAAATGCCGTACGACTCGGGGTGGCGCGTGAGGGGTTTGGGACGGGCAGACAGCTCCAATACCACCTACCGACGGAAGCAGGTGACGAATATAATTATATCACGAATATTCACTGCCGGAGCCGACCACATACATAGGCATTATGCACCTACAAATTTCTCGCCGCCCTCGTCAGCGATGAGCACCAGCATTGATCCGACAGTCGTTTTGCTTGAACCAACTTCAGTTTGCTGCAATATCAAACCCAACTTGGGAGGCAACAAACATTGAAAACATTCAAGTCGGTACATGATGACCGGCAAGAATGCCGTCATCTCCAAGGCTGCTTGGCGCCTGCATCTCTTCTGCCTGTTTCTCGCACTTGGGTCCTTTGACTGGGGATACAACGTCGGGGTGCTTGCCTCGGTCCTGGTACACCCGGGCTTCAAGGACGCGCTGCACAACCCCGACGCGTTCCAGACCGGGCTCATCACCGCCATCTACTACCTCGGCACATGGCTGAGCTACATCTTCCTCGCCCACGAGCTGGCAGACAGGTTCGGCCGCCGCCACGCTGCCATGGCGGGCATGTCGGTGACGTGCCTCGGCCAGGTGCTGCAGGCCAGCGCCGCTGGGTCTGGTGCATTTGCCATGATGGTGGCCGGGAGAATCATATCAGGCCTGGGCACTGGCGTGATTTCTACAAGCGTGCCGCTTTATCAGAGGTGTGTGCGTGTGTGTGTGTGTGTGTGTGTGTGTGTGTGTTCAATGTTGCTACCCCCAAAAACTCATGTCTGTGAACCACTGGCAACTGACGACCCTGCGCAGTGAGATAGCCCCAGCAAAACAGCGCGGCAGATTTGTTGTCATGAACCATATTGGCTTTGTCTTTGGTCTTGCCATGGGCTTCTGGTACGTGCCTTGGACTCTTCCTGAATACCGCGTCAGGTAGTTACTAGTAGCACGGGACAGCTCCTGACAGCCAGACAGGGTGGGATATGCAATGACCTTCTGGGACAGTCCCCACGGGCAGTACGTTGGCTGGCGGGTTTCGATTGCTGTGTCGTTCATCCCGGCCTCCGTCTTCCTGCTCGGGCTGCCATTCATGCATGAGACGTAAGTGATTTCCTGGCACTGCAGCCGTTCACTATCCGTTCATTGCTGTAGGAGTAATTGTTTTGATGCTAAACCCGTCTTGTTCCGCCTACCCCATAATTAGACCCCGCTGGCTGGTCGGACACGGCAGGAATGACGCCGCTCTAGAGACACTACAGTTCTACCGCGAAGGTCACTTCACCGCCGACGAGATCCACGAGGAGCTCGCCGATATCGAGCGCTCCATGGCTGTCTTCCGGGCCTCGGGCCTGACCTGGACCTCGCTCTTTACCGACGCCAGCCTCTTTGCCAGACTCTGGCGGTCCGCGCTCCTGCAGTTCATGGCCCAGATGTGTGGCGCCACCGCCATGAAGTACTACCTGCCTGTGCTTTTCAAAGCCCTGGGACTGGGCGCTCGGTTGGCGCTGCTGGCGGGCGGCATCGAGAGCACGCTGAAAATCGGCTGCACCGTGGTCGAGATGTTGATCATCGACAAGGTTGGCCGGAGACTCA
This sequence comes from Podospora appendiculata, assembly GCA_033675105.1. Classification (NCBI taxonomy): domain Eukaryota; kingdom Fungi; phylum Ascomycota; class Sordariomycetes; order Sordariales; family Podosporaceae; genus Podospora; species Podospora appendiculata. Next base: position 163,031 of record JAULSO010000005.1, on the reverse strand, counting down.
CGCTCGCTGTGGGTGCTGCCGTGATGGCGTTTGCTATGCTGGTAAGGGAGTGTTCCCAGCTTCTGTTACCCACGTGCACATATGCTGTGAGGTTGAAGTCACGGTTCTCGCGTGGAAATGCTGATTATTATTCACTGCCATCCAGATTAATGGTGCTCTACCGCTGGCGTATCCCGACAACGCCAACCGTGTGTCCGACTATGTCTGCATTGTCTTCATCTTCATCTACTCATTTGGGTACAGCATGGGCTTTGGCCCGGCAGCTTGGGTTTACGGCTCTGAGGTTTGGATCCACACATTATTGAGGGATATGCATTGATTTGCGTTCATAAATCATGATGGCTGACCCAAACCTGTGCAGATCTTCCCCACCGCCGTCAGGGCCCGCGGGCTCAGCTTCGCTGCCTCTGGCGGTGCCATCGGGTCCATTGTGGTGGCACAGGTCTGGCCTGTTGGCATCGCCGCCATCGGATCCAGGATCTACTTCTTCTTCATGGCCATCAACCTGGTCTGCGTGCCCATCATCTACTTGCTGTACCCCGAGACCAAGGGGCTGGCACTCGAGAACATGGATATCCTGTTTGGAGTCAGCCCTTCCGTCTCGGCGGCGCGTCTCGCTAGCCCCGGAGAGCCGGACGACACCATAGTACTAGCACCAAAGGTTGGCTCCAGAGCTGATGTTGAGGCTGGCTCGCGGATCGGGGCATGATCGTATTTGAGAGTCAAGTCTTGCCCCTGAGCCGAAGGGTGTCGAAAACTAGGGGACGTCGGAGAATCTAGTACTGGAACGCTGCCATGGTATTAGTTTCCTGTATAGGATCTACTAACTGGCGCCCAACTGTTTAAGCACATAAAGGGAGCTAGGCACTTAAGTGGCTTGAGCTTGAGCTTTTAGCTTGAGATTCAAACTCACTGCCCTGGTATTACATCACTCATCTGTCCGTGGCGCACGTATATACAGATTTGGACCGAGCCTGTAACATGACATCCAAGAAGAGCTAGTTTCTAGAAACCTGCAGCGGGGTATTCCAATACCACTGTACCTAGCAAGCCACTTAGAACAAGCCCTCATACTGGAGCTATCGAACGAGAGCATCAAGTGAAAAGCTCGACGCAATCGAAAATCTGTTTCATCATAGGACTATATTAGCAAAACGGCAGCAAAACAGTCAACGCTCGCAGAAAAGCTTACAAAATTAGGACTCAAGAAGGTGTCTCCGCTGCTCCCCGAAAGGGAGCTGATGGTAATGGTGTTGCTCCCGGCAACGAGCTTGCCAGCGGGAATGCTCAAGTCGTAGACTTCCCCGAAACCCCTATACGTGCCACGGGTAACGCCACGGCTGTCAATCTTGGTTGGAGCGCTCGGTGCCGCCCCTGCCCAGCCGTTGACCGTTGTTTGCGGACGGCTGCCCGCAAAGGACAGCGTGGTGGCAATGCGCAGAGTCGCCGCTCCCGGCGCGCTCGCGAGCGTAAACTTGATGGTCACCGGGCTGTTGACGCTCTGGAAGACGGCCATGGGGAAGTCGGAGAGCGCGGAGCTGCCAACCGTGTACGTCGAGGACCAGCTAGACATGCGCGTGTCCGATGGATGCATGCGCAGGAACTTGTCTGCATTGCGGAAGCCTGTCGGCTGGCCGTCGTACTCGCCAATCTTGAACAGGGACTTGCGCGTGGAGCTGTACGTGCTGGCGATGTTTGCCGTCGTGGTCTTCCCGGCCGAGACCGTGACAGACGTGCTGGCGATCTTGAACTCGGTCTGGTACAGCACCATGGTGTAGGTGCCCGGCTTCATCAGCGGCGAGGTGAAGGCTCCGTTGGACGAGGTCTTGGCCCAGTACTGCGCCGCACTGTTGTGCCAGTGCACCACGCCCTGCATCCCACTCGGCACGCCGGATGCCGTCCCAGAGACGGTGCCGCGGCCCGAGGCGGCGACATAGCCTGTCAGGCCAAGCTCTCCGAACCACGAAACATCGGCACCCTTCAGGTTGGGCACGCCCGATCGCGAGAACTGCATCAGGTAGGGCCCATGGAGGCCGGTGCGGTATGCCTCGGTCTGGGCGTGGCCGCTGTTCATGTAGTTGTACAGGTTGGTGGATGCGCCCGCGTTGTTGGAGTCGATATCGCGGAAGAAGGGCCCGCCAGAGGACGACTCTTGCTGAGGCGTGATGATGCACACGTTGATCACGTCGGTGCCGCCATACACGCAGTGCGAGTCCTCGTCGATGAAGCGGGTGGACGAGTAGAACTTTGAGCGGGTCTGGCTGTTGACGAGGTAGACATCGGAGCCCTCGACGGCGGAGGAGGCGCCATTGGTGTTTGAAACGTTGCCGTAGGGGTACTCGCTGGGGAGCTTGGCGGGGAGAAGACGCGCAATGAAGCGGAGCTCGCCGATGGCAGGCTGGGCTGTGATATACGTGGCCATGTAGATGATGCTGTCGCCCTCCCGGACAACCATGTACTGTGTCAGCGTCGAGGTTACGCAGGTGATCTTGATGTACTTGGATGACCCGGTGATCTGGCTGATGGAGACGGTAGCTGTGCCCAGGCCGGAGCTGATGTGGGAGCCCTGGCTGCCATACTGAAGCTCGGTGCCGCGGAACTTGATCGAGTTGATGTCACAGCTGGACTGGCTCACCGAGAACACCAGCGGGTTGGATGAGCCGGCATCGACGATGTAGTTGGCCCCGGAGCTGGTATAGCCAAAGGCGGCGAGAGCACCTGAAACATAACAAGAGATGGCGAAGATGGCCAGCTGGAAGACCGAGCTTGGACCCATGCTGCCTCGAGAAAGTGAGAAATAACGGCACCTTGAGGTAGGTATCAGTGAAGTGAGCGTGATATCACCTCACGAGTGACAAGGCGCCTGGATGATCATCTTGTAGTTTATTAGAGTACTGAAAAATAATAATAAAATGATCCGGGACCCTGGTCATGAAGCCAAAACCCAGCTAATTAGATCGAAACAAAGCCAGATCAGATGTCTGCTAATTACTATTTTGACGCCGAAAATCCGGGCAACAGGTCACGAAATCCCATCATGATTCGGCTCAATTGGTGGAACAAGGTTTGATTTTTATGGAGGGTCACGTTCCGTCCAGGGGATCCAGAGGACGGACGATCTGATGGGGGCAGGTCGCATTGAAAGACGGGGCCATGGTCGGGGGTAGCAGACCATCGATGTAACATTATTCCGTGGAAAGTGGCGCGGCGGAAATTCTGTTGTTTATGCTCATGCCAAGGCGGTAGATTTGTGGAAACCCGGGTTGACGTTGAGGCCAAGGCCATCGTTTCATGTTTGGACGATGAACGGGGAAAGAAACGGAGAGAACTTGACTGCTGTTGACGAGTTCGCTTTAATTACAGCACCGGCAGTCGGTTGACCAGGGTTAGGGTTCGGAGCAAAGTTGGCCATCACGCGTGGTACTGTGTAGACTGAGATAGAGGGAATGGGAAATGGACAAACAATGAGACCTGGCTGTGCTGCTGCTGCTGCTGCTGTGGCATATCGACACGCATTTTCCTGAAACACATCTCTCATTCCCGCCCCAGGCACCTTCAACAGTCGCCCGTCTCCCATTCCTTGCAAATTCACAGCCAGAAGCACCCGATTGCAGCACCGTCACCGGCACCAGCACCAAGAAGACGGTTCAAGAGTCAAAACGCACCCATTGCGTTGTCGTGCGGAATTTTGGGAGGAAATAATCATGGCAATGCCGCTCTACCGAACTCCCATCCGTGATATTCCAGATTCTCCAGATTTCTTGACCACAAGTCACCAGGGCAATCCTCGCGCTAGAAACACAGGCCAAAGATGGTGTCGCCCATTTCTCACTTCCCCCCTTCTCTCCTAACTTCTGCTCTTGCTTTATCTGAGGCGGCGGGCCTCGCGCTCGGACTCGAGGAGGCACAGGATGTCGTCGACGCGGACTGTCAAGAGAAAAAAAAGACCATGTGTTAGTTTTTGTTGCTGTCATTGCTTCCAGTTCTCCCCCATCTTTTTTTCTTCTCTCCATTTCACATCTGCCAGATCTGGGAGGGGTTCCGTACCTGGGCCCTTGACGTTGCGAATGATGGAGCGGGTCTGGTCGTCCATGAACTCGACGCGAACCTGGGTAACACCGCCGCGGGAGCCTGTTTTTCCTATATTAGCGATCGGATTTTCGACTTGGCGGGCTCGAACTGTGCGTACCGGTGCGGCCGAGAACGCGGGTGACCTTAACGAGCTTGACGGGGGCTTTTGAGGAATCCATAGCTGCGACTGATCGAATTGATGACGTGTAGGAGGTCAGGCGCAAGGTCAGAGGCAGCGGGTTGAGTTCACCAAAATTCCAGTGTGCGGAGCCAAATTCGAAAAGTTCAGGACGGGAAATTAAAAGACCGGTCCGCCTTTTTGGAGGGCTCGGGCAGTCTAGCTTGATGAGTCAGCACTACTCCAACTGCTGGGCCCCCTCTGTGCTGTCCGCAACCCCGCATTCTTCATTCTCCCCGCAATTGGTCTTGACAATTAATTCTATTGAACCTTTGGCAAGCTGGAAAGCTTGCAAGCCGATAACGAGAGAATCGCTGCGTTGGCATTTTCATGTACTGCAAGGGACATGAATGAGCCTGAGATCCAGTATGCCCAAAGAACATAGCACCCTCCGGAATGTTGGACGTGTTCGCTACATGCGTGCGTTCTAATTTGTCCATTCTCCTCCTCTCTTTGGGACCAGCTCAGAACCCGTATCGGTTATCGGCAACTGGATGTCGCTACCTGGTAGAACAGGCACCAAGACTGATTGACGTCGTAAACCATCCCCCTTTCTGCCCATTCCGACGCGTTCCTAAGCGGAGACGCGATCTTGGCTTCAAATCTTAGTAATGGACGGAGGCAGATGTCCTAGCGCGCCAGGGGTGCGGCGTGTCTTCAGGTTACCCTTTTTTCTTCAGCATCCGCGTCAGCACCACCAGATCCTCGCGAATCCAAGCTACCCCAATATTACAAGACCCGAACTTTCAGCCAACCAGACAACACCTCCTCCAATATGTCCAACTACGACGACGCACCGCCAAAGTCCATCTTCTCTGACCAGCTTGACCAAGGTTCGTGGGCTGACCATCAAACCACCCAGGCTTGTGCAGCATCTCGAGATATTCTTCCCTTGCAGGCGACTATATTCAAACTACTTTGTCATTTCTTCATACTTCAATCGACTCTGACACGCGTCTGCCAACAGGACCAATAGAGGCATCCATCATGTCGCTGTTTTCCAAAATCAAGGACCGCAAGAGCAAGCGAGCTGCTGATAAGTCTGGCCGCAAAGTATTTGCCCACTACATGGTACGAATACCCTTCTTGGAACCCGCTAATTATTGTCCGATGTGTCTAATTCGTGGCTTGTTCTGCAGATTGGCCTTACCCACAATCAATCGTTCTCACAATGGACCCATGACATTGTGACTGCCAAAGAGTGCGGTATTGATGGCTTTGCGCTCAACATGGGTCCTTCAGACTCGTGGACCTACGACCAGCTGCAACTGGCCTTCCAAGCGGCCGAGCAGGCCGGGGACTTTGTCTTATTTCCATCTTTCGAGTATGCACCGTCGTGAACTCTCGTGCCCCTCTCCAGCTCGTTGAAGCATTTCAAAAGGCTGATTTTTTCACGCCACGCAGCATGGCCTGTGGCAACTGGCAGGTAGATCAGGTAGTTGGGTTGATCAACCACTACAAGCAATCTCCTGCGCAGATGACGGTCGACGGGAGACCCTTCGTGTCGACCTTTGAGGGCCCAGGCTGGGCGGAGAACTGGGCCACGGTCCGCCACCAGACAGGGGACATCTTTCTTGTCCCAGATTGGTCCAGTCTTGGGCCCTACGGTGTTGGCCAAAAACTCGACATCATTGATGGTGCCTGTAGGTCAATCATGGTCTTGTCTTCTCCCATGTGGAAGCGCATCCATCAACTTTCTGACCATTCCCGCAGTTTCGTGGGATGCGTGGCCCAAGGCGGGCCACCCCCGTATGTCTGCTCACGAAGACAGGATCTATAAAGAGTGTCTCAGCGGGAAGAAGTACATGATGGGTGTAAGCCCCTACTTCTATACTAGTAAGTAACGCTCTCGCCAAGAGGGACACAAGTTGTTGGTCTGGGTTCTCATGACTGACTTTGGGATAATTAGAGCTGCCGCAGTGGAACAAGAACTGGTACTCTTCTAGCGAGTCCCTCTGGCATGATCGCTGGCAGCAAGTGTTGGAAATCATGCCCGACTATGTCCAGGTCATCACTTGTATGAACCAATCTGGAAAACCTCGCCCTCCGCGCTACCTCATTTGGTCTGGGCTGTGATTTTGGTTTTCAAACTGACACGCCTAGGGAACGACTTTGGCGAATCGAGCTACATCTGCGACACCGTGCCTGCGCAGATTGTGCAAGGGGCCGACAAGTATGTCAATGACTATTCTCACTCGGCATTCCGCGCGGTTCTGCCCCCCTTGATTGCGGCGTACAAGGCTGGCTCCTCCAAGATTGATCTGCCTGGGGATGACACTGCGATTGCTTGGTATCGCAAGACACCCGCCGGAGCTGCGCAGGACGGCGGTGAGTTTGATCTTTGCCACTTGGTCTTGTTCTTGAACTACCTCACTGAGAATCTGCCTAATCACGACACAGACACGAAATGGGGCCAGGGCGGCTCGCAATCGGCCGCCGAAGGGGCTAGAGATGTGATCTCGGTCATGGCGGTGACAAAGGGCTCGACATCCGTCACTGTGGCAATCGGGGGCCAGCAAATGACCTTCAGCACTAGAGATAAAGCATCGGTCAACTACTTTGAGATGCCGTTTGATAACGGGACGACTGGCCCGGTGACAATCAGTCTCAACGGGAGAACCACCCATGGTCCGGAAATAACTTGCGACTGCGACGAGGTGAGTTTCTAATTCTATCCGCTGAATGTCAGCTCACTGTTGCAATTACCCCGTCTAATATTTTGGGGCAGGTCATCTTCAACGCTGTTGTGATTCAAGTTTAACATCCTTCATGCTATATACCCGATGGTTTTCAATTTCAATGTTACGATCCAGAGAACCAAGGGTCCTTAAGACGGTAAGGGTCAAGAAGGTAAGTGCAAGGGGGTGTAGATAATCACTGAACAAAGGTGTTCTCTTAGACTGTGCAATGAGTGCCTAAGAACTTGTATTGATTACTGGTCTGGGACCTAATGTCGCCAGACCCTACTCGTTATATAGAAGTGAAGGTTTCCTCTGCTCTGCGTTGCTCTGTCTTGCTCTGCACCTAAATTCCCGACAGGTGCAGAGCAGGACAGAGCAGGACAGAGCAAGCTGCTCTGTCTGCTCTGTTACTCTGGGCTCCCTGACCAATAGGGCCGACAGAGCACACAGAGCAGTCCGATGATTGGTCATCCCTTCCCGACCAATCCTCTGCCTTTCTGCTGTGGGTCTCCATACCCCTCAGTGCTGTGGCGCCCCTTCCCTGGGTCGTGACATTCAATCGGCCAGCCGTTTCTATGTTAGGCTTGGGTGCTGGCTGCCTCAAGTTTTGCCTCTACCTCAACTTTTGAGAATAGACATATCGTTATAGAAATATAGTTGGATATCATTCAGAATTTCTTTCGAAAACAAATCAACCAAGGCATTCATTGTGACAACCAAAATTGGTAGTAATTAACTAACCCCATGCCATAATTATCTTTCTTGGTAACGTATTTGATAAGCGAGCCGGACAGATAAGCGAGCCGGACACTTTTTAGCGTGACGCGTCCTCTCTCCACCAAACACCAATCTTCTCAACAACCCAAAATGCCTCGTCCTTCACATGAAGCCAGGGTGATCTTGGCCCTTGAAGCTCTTCAAAGGGATGAAAAACTAATCCTCCGAGCTGCGGCTACGCTCTATAATGTATCAACTTCTACCCTTAGCGACCGACGCGGTGGCCGGCCTGCACGACGCGATACTTCAGCCAACTCACGCAAGCTTACGGATTTAGAAGAGCAGGCGATAGTTCAGTATGTGATTGAGCTATATGCTCGCGCATTTCCTCCCAGATTGGGTGGCGTGGAAGATATGGCCAACCAGCTGCTACATATGCGCGACGCGCCCCCTGTTGGCAAACGCTGGGCACACAACTTCGTCAAACGCCAGCCAGAGCTCTGTACGCGTTATACGCGTAAATACGTATACAGCTTGGAGGATCACTTATTGTACAAGATGCACAGGATGTATTGGGCCAGAGGGCTATAGATAGGGAGGGAGTGCGAGGAACGCAGCTAGATGGTAATAGTGCAGGGGGGGTTTCGTTCGAGGGTTCGATGCTGTGGTATATGCGGCAAGCCCGGCCATAATGCCCGCACTTGCCAGGAGTGTCACGATTGGAGCCTGTGTCACAATCATGCCTGCACCATGGAGGGGCAGATGCGCCCCAGGGAGGGGCCCGGCGCGGCAAGTGTGATGCTGGCCAATGACAACGGACTAATCAGGAGGGTCCCGTAGGAAAAAGGAACGGGACCCCGGATCGCACTTTCTATATAACGAGTAGGGTCTGGCGACATTAGGTCCCAGACCAGTAATCAATATAAGTTCTTAGGCACTCATTGCACAGTCGAGAGAACTACTCCTTTGCTCCGTGGTTACATACACCCCCTTGCACTTACCTTTTGTCACGGATCGAACCCTGATAAGATAAGGAAGCCCAGCCAGGAAGTTGTGGGGCCCCAGGACTATGCCAACAATGGTCATTGGCGAAGAGCGCACCAATGGGAAGGTGCTCAGTGCGCTCAGTCTTTTGAAGACTGAGCACCCTGAGCACTCGGCATGTCATGCACCTTGCTCAGTCTGCTCAGTCTTTTGAAGACTGAGCACCCTGAGCACTTTGCATTACGATCCAGAGAACCAAGGGTCCTTAAGACGGTAAGGGTCAAGAAGGTAAGTGCAAGGGGGTGTAGATAATCACTGAACAAAGGTGTTCTCTTAGACTGTGCGATGAGTGCCTAAGAACTTGTATTGATTACTGGTCTGGGACCTAATGTCGCCAGACCCTACTCGTTATATAGAAGTGAAGCACACCTTTTGACCCTATACCGTCTCTAGGACCCTTTGGTTCTCCTGATCGTAACAAGGAGGCTGTAGAAGCATCTGATTCAGCTGTTTCTGATGTAATTATAGTTGGTGCTTAATGTTGTTGTATTGCAATTGAGAAAAGTTTGTTGTTGAGTAGGTAAAAGTGTCCGGCTCGCTTATCAAATACGTTATTCTTTCCTGCACACAAATAATTATAACAACAATGTACTAGCTATTTCAACAATTCACAGATGGCAAATGAACCTAGTCGGTCTATATTCTGATGAAGCACCTGTGCTGTGTGTTACGATCAGGAGAACCAAAGGGGTCCTAGAGACGGTAGGGGTCAAAAGGTAAGTGCAAGGGGGTGTATGTAACCGCGGAGCAAAGGGATAGTTCTCTCGACTGTGCAATGAGTGCCTAAGAACTTATATTGATTACTGGTCTGGGACCTAATGTCGCCAGACCCTACTCGTTATTTAGAAGTGAAGGTTCCGTCTGCTCTGTGTTGCTCTGCACCTAATTATTCAATGGGTGCAGGGCAGGACAGAGCAATCCCATGATTGGTTCTTCCCTTGACCAATCACCTGCCTACCTTCTGTGGGTTCCCGTGCACTTCGGCGCCCCCTGCTTCTGGGCTGTGGCGTCTCTGCCTTGGGTCGTGACACTGTGCAGCTTTCCTGCTCTCCGCTGCTTCCGTCCGTACTGTGCCTCGGTACCTTTTGTCCCGCGTGTCAGGGGCAGGGCAGGGGGGCGCCATGGATGACGCATCGTTTTTCCCGCCCTGGAACTCACTGCAACTGACTGTTCGGGCGCGATCGGTTAGTCTCGGGTCGCCCTGCGATTCCAGGCCATTGGCTCTGGTCAGCGGTCATCGACGTCACCAATTGGGCCCAGTCCATAGCTGCACTGCTGGAGCCCTGGCGCGCCCAGCGCCTGAACATGGAACATCAGCGCGGCTATTGCTCCTTTTTTTCTTCTAGCCATGTCAACTACCGCCCCTCGGTATTCGAGTGACTGAAGTTTCGTATCTTTTGCTCACAAGAGGGTTCGCTCCAATAATGCCTCTGAGGGCGCGTTCAAGAATACAGATTCCTGGCTTTCCGATCGTCCCTGGCTCTCTCTCCGCCCCCACATCCGCCTCCGCCTCCAGCAGCCTGAGGAGGTCGGGGCGACTACGACGACAACGACGACAACATGAGGCTGGCTGTCGTGCTTGGCCGCCTCTCGTCTTTGCGCGCCGGCACCCAAGCATCGACATGTCTCGGCCGCCGATTCCATGTACCGCTCTCGACGCCTCTACGGTGCCTGCAAAATCCTAGCAGGTCCACCTTCGCGACAACCTCGTCGTGCGCCTTTGCGACCAGGACAGTCGCACGCTCCCGAGCCCGCCCGCGGTCATGGCGCACCGAACGCATCGCTTCGGGGACCTTGATGGCGGCCGCCAACGGTGCATTGGCTGCGGCCGCCTTCGTCGAGCTCTCCGAGGAGGACAACACGGGCACGGAGGAGACGGCCGAGAAGCGCATGCTTGACGCCTCGCGCGCCGAGATCAAGAAGGAGGTGCACGAGGACCACAGGGGCCTGGCACGCTTGGGACGCCAGATTGTTCTGTTTCTGGATGTCTACATCTGGGAGCCGGTGTGCACCGGCGTCCGCTTCCTGCAGCTGGTCGCCATCTTTGTGCCCGTCATATTGACCGTGCCCGCGATATGGCTCGGGGATCGCCAGCGGGACCGCGACAACGAGCGCTCGGGGACGCTGTGGTGGTACGGATTCCTGGTCAGATCTATGGAGTGGGCGGGACCGGCCTTCATCAAGCTTGGTCAATGGGCCGCCTCGAGGTCTGACGTCTTTCCCGACGAGATGTGCGAAATCATGTCGAAACTCCACGCAGACGCCCCCGCCCACTCACTGCATGCCACCAGGCGGATCGTTCAAGCCGCCTTTGACGGCCGCGACTTCGGCGACATCTTTGACGAGTTCGACCCGAAGCCGCTGGGGGTCGGCGCCATCGCCCAAGTCTACAAGGCCAAGCTCAAGCCCGATCTTCTCGTGCCTGGCGACGCCGATGCGCCCCAGGGGCGCTCGAATCTCGGCCAAAACGTGCGCAAGAACGTGGAAACGGTGCTGAAGAGCAGTCCCAAGGGCGTGCCGTCGTCCTACGTGGCCGTCAAGGTGTTGCACCCCGGCGTCGAACGCACAGTGCGGCGCGACCTCCGCATCATGTGGTTCTTCGCCTCGGTGCTCAACGTCATCCCCACCATGGAATGGCTCTCGCTGCCGGACGAGGTTGAGCAGTTTGGCGAGATGATGAGGCTGCAGCTGGACCTCCGCATCGAGGCGGCCAACCTGGCAAAGTTCCGCAAGCACTTCAAGAACCGCACCACGACCTGGTTCCCCTTCCCCTATACCGACTACAGCACGAGGAACGTGCTGGTCGAGGAGTTTGCATCCGGCATCCCCATTGCTGACTTCATGGCCAACGGCGGCGGCGTGTTCCAGAAAGACATTGCGTCCGAGGGTCTCGACGCCTTCTTGCGCATGCTTCTCCTCGACAACTTTGTCCATGCCGACCTGCACCCCGGCAACATCATGGTGCGCTTCTACCAGTCCGAGCAGCCCCCCCACCTTCGCCTCCACCGCAAGACCGACGACGCCCAGCCGACCCATCTGGAGGCCGATGTGACCGAGGAGGTTCTCTCGCGTCTGCGACCCTACCGTGGCCAGAAGGACATGTGGAATGCGGAGCTGGCAAATATCGACCGCGAGGGGTACCGGCCGCAGCTCATTTTTATTGACACAGGCCTCGTCACGGAGCTGAATGCCACCAACCGGCGTAACTTTCTCGATCTCTTCCGGGCCGTGGCCGAGTTTGACGGGTACAAGGCGGGTCAGCTCATGTGCGAGCGGTGCCGGCAGCCCGACGCCGTCCTCGACCAGGAGGTGTTTGCGCTGAAGATGCAGCACCTCGTGCTGGGCGTCAAGAGCCGCACGCTGGCCCTGGGCAACGTCAAGATTGGCGACATCCTGCAGCAGGTGCTGGGCATGGTGCGCCAACACCACGTGCGCATGGAGGGAGACTTTGTCAACGTGGTCATCAGCATCTTCCTTCTCGAGGGCATTGGACGGAGCCTGGACCCCGAGATCGATCTGCTGAGCTGCTCGCTCCCGATCCTGCGATTGCTTGGTGCTCAGGGTGGCAAGGAGATGGTCAAGGGCGGGGACTTTTCCATGTTGTTTGTCTGGCTGGGCCTCGAGACGAGGAGGTTCATGCAGGCTAGTATTGACGATGTGAGTCTTTTCATCCAATTTCTCTTTCTCTCTCTCTGTCTGTTGCAATGCATCACATCTCGGTGCTACGATTCTTGTTACTTATGTTTCACCAGGTTGAGCGCTGTGTCAAGTATGATCTACTGTCACCAAATGTGTAATTCGATGCCTAGGTAAATGGTGTGGTGGATGTGTATCTACTGAATACCCCACAGCTGGGAGGGTGGGTGGTGCTGAGCGTTGTGGCACTTGGGGGATGGTCATGTTTGGGGATTGGTTTAGACAATGGAGTTTTGGGGTTCTCTCATCATCTCTAGCGAGCGTGTTTTTAAAGGTGGGCCGTACATTACTTTATTTTTGTTCACATGGACAATCACCAATTCATATTACGGGTTATCACAGGGGAACCTGGAAACCCAGCAGGACGCAGGGACAGACGACCGGGGGAATTTTAATACTTTGTTTGCACTGTGGCACAACTTGGTGTTACTTGAGATCCGAGGCCAATGAATTTACTCAAATCAAAATACATTTTAACCTTCCACTCGATTGAGCTTCGAAATATATCTTTGTTTTTGAAGGCATTTTGCAATTGCAAAAGCAGGTGGTGGATGAGTGGCAAGATGGGCTTTACAACCTGTACCTAAGGTACTGTGTAAGGTGCCTGACCGAGGTACTGTCGCCTCAATGAATTTTGGGGATACTTGTAGGTACTGTACTGTGTAGTGCTGCAAGCCAAAAAGCGCGTCATCCACGCCTTGCCGGCTTTATCCGCTGTGCCTCCGTAAATTTCCACCTCTTTTTTTCTTATCTCTCGGGAACCCTTCTTGAGCCCGCCCGCCCCAGACGCCGAAGGGAATCAATTACGCTATCACTCTCGACAATTTCTCGCCAGATCTGCGCCTTGCATTGAAGAACGACCTGTTCCACCCTGACCAATTTAGGACAGAAAGATCATCGTCGTCACAATGGGCTGGTTCTGGGCTGAAACCTCGACTCCCACGCCCTCGGCCGCTGGTGGCCATGCGCCTGCATCGCACCATGCACCTGGCGCCGCTGGTGATGCGTCGCCTCCTGTAAGTCGTCCCGTCGCCCGCAACGCCCGTTCGCCAGCAAAACCGTCCAATATCCTTTTTACCCTGGCTAACCACTCCCGCGTCTGTGTCTGCTCTCTAGCCCAGCTGTCCTATGCACAAGAAGACCATCGACGCCCTGATCCCGTCATCAGCATGTCAACGACCCTCCTCCCCCTCAGCAGCTGCAACGCCGCCCTCCTCCTGCCCCGTCCCGCACGGCAACGCCCCCCGGGCCGTTGAGACAGAACAGCAGCAACAGCCGTCGACGCTCTCCAGGCTCAACCCCCTCAACTACATGTTCCACACCATCTCCCAAGCCCCCGCGCCCAACCAGACCCACACGCTCCCGACCACGCGCGACGAGTCGTCCATCCCCAAGGGCGACGGCGAGGGCAACTGGGAGTACCCCTCGCCGCAGCAGATGTACAACGCCCTCGTGCGCAAGGGCTACACCGACACCGACGCCACCGCTGTCGAGAGCATGGTGGCCGTGCACAACTTCCTGAACGAGGGCGCCTGGGCCGAGATCGTCGAGTGGGAGCGTCGCTTCGGCAAGGGCCTGAAGCGCGGCTGGGAGGTCAGCAAGCGCGGCGAGGAGCACGCCAACATGGCCCTCCGCCGCATCGAGGCCCAGGAGGGCGGCCGCGACCGAGAGCCGCCCAAGCTGGTCCGCTTCCAGGGACGGCCGCAGGACATGACCCCCAAGGCCGCCATGATCCAGGTCGCGAGCTGGATCTATCCCTCCATGTTTGGGTACGTGCCACACACACACATACACACATGCACACACACAGACACACCTAAAACGGTGGTTGCCCGATTGCTTTTTACTGACTTGAAACCTGACAAACAAACAGAACCGAACCCCCCTTTGACCGCCACGACTGGTACGTCGCGCGCAACGTCAACGGCCAGACAAAGGAGGTGCGCTACGTGATCGACTACTACTCGGGCGAGCCAGAGCCGACAGGCGAGCCCGTCTTCTACCTCGACGTCCGACCCGCCGCCACACCGTCGGGCGCTGCCGAGCGGCTGATGCGATGGGGCGGCGATGTCTGGTGGAGGGCATCTGGTGGAGAGGTCCGCGAGAAATCCGCCACCCCGGCGACTGCCAAGAAAATTCAAACGAACGACTCCTAGAGAGCGAGAGCGAGAGAGAGTGCGTGTGAGAGACAAAGAGCGGAAAACCGAGCTCTGCTTGAAAACTGGCATATAATGGGCGGACACCAAGGGCGACACGCGGCGGGCATGTCTGGATGGCGTAAAACTGGGGATATGGAATCGCGACGGCCGTTGTTATTATCCACATCATTCTTGTGCTGTTCCGGCTCTCCTCCCCTCTTCATGTATGAAATGCCCCCCCCCCTTTCCCCAAGTTCCTTGTAGGATACAACGGCGCAGCGTTAGGATGCGCTGCGATTTATTTCATGGCCTTGTGCCTCTGTTCAAAGTTGCCCAACCCGGCAGTTCAAGGAGATCACGAACTGTCAGGAGCTTATTTTCGTCTTCTTGTCATTCTGACTCTACCCGAGTGTTGGGTGGTTAAAGGTTGCTAATAAAAACTAGGATGCGCCAGATCTGCCACAAGCAAAAATACTACGCATCCGCATCAGACCACACGGCAGCAACGGTATTTCAGTACATCCACAACGATCCATCACAGTCCTCCGTCCCCAACATCCTTGGCATTTGGATCGCTGCTGTTGTGTCCAGAACTAATATCTTTGCAGCCGGGCTCCTCGTCCTCCTTGATATCGAACTCATCACAAGCCCGGTACTCGTCCCTGTCGAAGCTGCACTCGCGATGATCCATATCGCCACGGTGGCATTTCTTCGCGGCCATGTGGCAGGGCGGTAGTTTTGAGAGCATCTCGGGCTTGCCGCAGCCATGGACGTTGTCAGTCGGCTTGCAGTTGTCGCGGTGCTCCAGGTCGCATGTTGTCGTTGCGATGGCACCACTGCAATGCGGGTCCCTGTTTAGGTTGCAGGTAGCCTCTTCGCAGTGCAGCGCAGAAGGATCAAGGGTCTTGCAATGAACGGGATACTCGGTATGGACAACATGGTGGGCTTTCTCGTCCGTGTGTTTGTCCAGGGGGTGCTCAGTGCGGACGATGTGGTATGTCTTGTCGCTACACTTCTCGTCGACATCATGAGGCTCGGGGATGGTGATCTTCTCGCCGCATTTGTCCAGAGGACAGTCGGTGCGAGTGTAGTGGACTGCGGTCTTGTCGCCGCAGCATTTGGTCAGAGGACAGTCTGATGCCATCTTGGTCTCGTCAGATGCCCAGTGTACTACTTCGTGAGTCTTGGGCTTGGGCTTGTCAGCGGAGGAGTCAATGTGACCGTCCATCCTGATGTTGTATGGGAGCAATGGGCCGAGGACGAGGTTTTTTTTTTGGTAGCTTCAAGTCATATATTAGCCGAGGTGGAAACAAAAGGAGAGCAAAGCGATAGAAATGAGCTTGGGGATCAAGATCAATTCCGAGGTCTAGGTGTGGGATTGTAAGGTAAGGTAAGGTAGTTTGATGTTTCAGACAGTGTTGGATAAGGCAAAGGATGGACAAGTAGGTAACTGTGGAAGAAGAGATGAAGACGAGAGCCAGGTTCCAACTCTGCGGGAGACATCATCCGATGCATGATATCGGCAGCCAGCCACCACCCCCGATGCTGCTTCCCTGAAGGGTGATTTACTCCGATGAGAGGGAAGGCACATGCACGCTGGGCAAGGAAGTGGCCTCACATGAGCATTCTTCCTCGAGGTCAGAAGGCAATTACGATCGATGGAAGGAATGATGGTTCAGGCGGTGACGCACAACATCACTGAGCGGCACATTGAAATCCATCCAGTCTGTCACTGATGGGTGGCGGAATCGAGGTAGGAGCATTTCATTACTACAGGACAGGTACTTTTATACTTCCATATAAATGAAATAAACATGGAAATTCAGTCTCAAGTCTCGAGATCGTAGCACCCGGAGACAGGGGTTGAATACTCTGAAAAGTATCATTATTGTCGTCATCGCCGTGATTCTGGTGATGGTTATCGATGATGTTGAAGAGGCGGTTGGACAGCACCAATGCATTGTCAGCTGCGTGCCAGCTGTTTGTATCCACCCCACCTTCCAAGGGTCTGAAAGAGCTTTCGCTCAGACCGCTCTGGCGGCTAAAATTAACTGCCCGCGGGAAGTGAACTGCTGAAGGATTGCTGTAAAAGGCCGCCCGCTGCTTTGCTGCACGTCGCGACAAATCTAATTATGGCACTTTTGTAAACGCGCAAATTGACTGTCATGACCGAATCTCCAGAAAGCGAATCCTACGTCCGGCTGCACGTAACACCACTAGACGCCGAGCTCGTCAAGGTCGTCCTCTCGTCCGCCCTCCTGCCTAAGGCGCGCAACCTATCGTACCACACCCTCGACAACTTCCCCGAGAAGCGCTACGGCTTCGTCGATCTCCCCAAGGACGACGCCGAGAAGCTGAGGAAGAAGCTCAACAACGCCGTGCTCCGCGGCGTCAGGATCAGCATAGAGCCCGCCAGCCGCCCGTCGAGCATCCCGCAACCCCTCGGGCCCGACGCCATGGCCGACGACAAGCCCCCAAAGAAGGACAAGGCTACCAAGCGCGCCAACAAGGACAAGAAGCGCAAGCGCGACGGCGACGAGATCGTCGGCGCTGTGCTGGAGGACGGCCGCAAGGTCAAGCGCGGCTGGACCAACCCCGACGAGCCCAAGGAGAAGCGGCGCAAGAGCAAGGAGGACAAGGCCGAGAAGAAGGCCAAGAAGGACAAGAAGGAGAAGAAGCAGCAGGAGCGATCCAAGTACACCGACCTCCCCGAGTGTCTGATTAAGGCTGTGCTGCCCGCCACCGCCGTCGCCTCGGTTGATGTCGACGCCAACCCTGACGAGTCCAAGAGGAAGAAGAAGAAGAGCAAGTCGCGCGAGGTCGTCATCCACGAGTTCGAGAAGACGGTCAAATTCCCCACCTTCCTCAAGTCCACCGTATCAACTGGTCTCCCAAAGGCCCCCCTGGAGTTTGTCGACGGCAAAGGCTGGGTTGACGAGGATGGCAACGTTGTCGAAGTTGTAAAAACGAGGCCGGTGCCTGCCGCCAAGAAGTCCTCCAAGAAATCCAAAGACAAGCACCCGGAACCGGTGGCTGTGGAGGAGGCAGAGGAAGACCAAGAGGAAGAAGAAGAACAAGAAAAGGTGATGGAGAACAGGGAGGAGAGGAAACCAGACAGCGACGTTGACATGTCCGACAACGAAGATGAGGTCGAGGGCGAGGGCGAGGGCGAGGGCTCCGTTAAAGCTGACGTCAAGCCTGAAGCCGCGAGACCCATCTCTTCCTCCGGCTCTGTGAAGAGCTTGACCATCAAGATCCCGCCTGCGACACCCCAAGAGACAAAGGTGTCGGTGCATCCTCTCGAGGCGCTCTACAAGAGACCGAAGCCGGCCGATGGCGTCCCTACCCAGGAAACCTCGGACCCGCAGACCTTCAACTTCCTTGCCAATGCCGACGAGGATGATCTCATTGAAGAGGAGGAGGCTGATGCCGCGGCTGCTAGCAGTCAAGTTCCCATGACCCCATACAGCCGCGAGGACTTTGAGGTTCGCGGGCTCAGGAGTGCTGCTCCCACCCCAGACACAGCACACCCGAACCGGGCCCGATTCAAGCCATGGGCGCGCGAAGACGAGGACATACAAGAAGACGAAGACGAAGACGAAGACCAGGACGAAGACGACATGATTCACCCGGATCGGAGATTTGGGGCCGTCACTGCCGAGGGCTCTCCCAAACCCGAGGGTGCGAATCCGCAGAGCGATTTCCAGGCATGGTTCTGGGAGAACCGCGGCGAACTCAACCGGTCGTGGAAGAAGAGGAGAAAGATGGTGGGCAAGGAGAAGAGGTATAGGGAGAACCGGGCTCGCATGGCACGAGCCATTTAGGTACAGGTACTGGGGCTCGAGGTTGCCTTTGTTCTGTCACGAATATCTGGATAGTTGATCCAGCGGGAGATACATACATGATTGATTTTCTGCCTGTATAGGGAACATGCCCATCCATCACACGGCTAATGAAGCTGCTTCTTTTCATGTCTATCCTCTTTTCGTAGCCTAACCCGTGTTTGGGCTAATCTGTTTGTGACGAGTGAATAGTCCGAAGCTGCTTTGCCCAGTTTTTATCACAAAAAACACAGTCAGCTCAGGTGAGCTCCTCCCCCTTATGTCGCCAAGTGACACCACTCAGCAACACAAGACCCCCTTTTTGTCATTAAAATCCTCCTAGCTGTGGCAATACTACCGCTCCATTTTTCGTTACTCCTGGTATCTCGTCAAACAAAGTTACTCCAAATACACACAAACACACACATACGCAGACAAAAGCCAAATGGTATCCGACCAACTTCCGATCATACATTCTGCGCTGCCCCGTTAGTCGCATCAGCTGGGCACAAAGTCTCGCGCCTTCGGAGCGCCTTGGCAGGCTTCAACACAGCGCGCAGCTTGTCCCTGGACTTGCTGTTGACCGAGCCCGACAAGTTCTCCTCGTCGTCGATCTTGACCTGCGGGCTCATCCCCGAGCTCGCCCTGGACAACGGGCTGTACGGCTCCGTGACGGCCGCGCACAGCTCCGTCAGGATGCTCGCTTTTGTGTCCGACACGGGCATAGCGTCCTGGTCGTGGTTGTGCGACTCGGGCTCGGACATGTTTCCCTGCGAGCCGAGCAGGTTGCGTCGCGATACCGAGAGCCCGCGGTTGATATCTCCGGCCTTTGGCGTGAGGCTTCCGTCTGTGCGACCGCCATGGTCATCATTATCGTCGTCGTCGTCGTCACTGTCATCATCACCGCCGATATCGAAATCAGCCGTGGTTCGCTCAGTCGGAGCGGTGCTCTTGCGGTTCCCACCAACACCACCATCTGCCGCAGCATCCCGCCGCACAAACACATCAGACCGCACCTGAGGATCTCCTCTCTCCTCACTGGCACCCGCGCCAGCAACAACCTGGGCCTCCTTGAGCGCCGCAACGCGATGCTCCAGCCCCTCGACATATCTCCTCAGCCGCTCCTCATCGCTTGCAAACGCCCGCCAGTTCTCCATGGCGGCCGCGTTGTCGCTGGCCCGCTCGCCCGCCGCGGTGCCGGGCCGCGGGGGCAGAGCCCGTCGCGACCGATGTTGCATTTCGATCCACGACTCGGCGCCGGCGTTCTTCCTGGTGATGCGTCGGTAGTTGCGCACGCTGATGTAGAAGAGCACGACGAGGCTGGCGGTGAAGGCGCCGCTGACTGTGGTCCAGATTAAGGGGCTGGTATCGGGGCGGCGAGGCGACGTGATGCAGATCGTGGCGCTGGCGACTGTCGACACGACCGAGAGCTGCAGCATGCACATGGAGACCAGCACGCCGGCGCGCCAGCAGCCGACTTCCCACGTCTCTGAGGCGTCGCCTGCCGGCACGAAGCACGCTTCCGTCGTCGTCATGCTTGGCCGGGCTGGGAAGCGGTAGTGCCGGATGGTTGGCCCGCGGCGGATCGAGCCTAGGTCGGCCCGCAGCGTGCCGTTTGCCGTCGAGGGGCGGATGGTTGAGCGCACACTGTGAACGCGAGGGGACCTGTCACCGATGGTGGTGGTGGTGGCGTTAGTGTTGTTATTGGTGGGTGACATGGGCTCTGGGGTTGGTGGCGGGCTGCGGAGGAAGACGATGCCATTCGGAGGCTTGATGGCCGAGAGGGTGTCTGCTGCTGCTGTCGCCGCCGTATGGACCCAGTCCAGCCGGGAAGTGGTGTTCCGGCCAGAGCTGAACGAGGTGCTGGTGCTGATTATGCTGACGTCGTTGGTGTCGTGGCTTGTGCCGGGGCGGGCTGGTTCGGCGTTGTTGTTTTTGTTGTTGCTGTTGCTGTTGTTGAGGAAGACGGACTTGTGTTGTTTCTTCTTGGGCGGGTCCTTTTCTGGGACAGCGGGCGGCAAGGGGAAGGACCTCAAGTTGTCTGAGGGGCTTGAGTACGGCTCTGGAGACATGGGGCGAAGTTGGATGTCTTCCAGGGGCGGGGTGAAGGACTGGCGGGTCTCGCTGTCATATTCGTTGATTGTGCTCGCGAAGGCGACATTGTTGATGGGCGTGTATATCTGGGTCCCAGTCGAGGCGGCCGACGCAGCTCGGGCACGCGGAGTCGGAGTGCTGTTGACCTCGTCATCGTCGCGCGGTTGTTGATCGCGGCGAGCAGCGTCACGGTCGGAAGCCATATCTGCTGTCGAAGCTCTGGGCCCACGGCAGGATTTTGTTCTCGCGATGCCCACATTGGGCTCGAAGGCATCACCATGGTCGGCGCCGTCCTCTGCGAGCTCCATGAATCCGCTCCTGCGCATGCTTAGCTAAAATAATCCAAAATGCAGCTCTGAAATGGCCTTACAGCGATGATCGCTTCATCTGCTTGGGAAACGGCCAGCTCGAGGGTGAGTAGTTCCCTGACGGCATCTTGGTGGAGAGCAGGAGGTTGGAGGGGACGGTTCGAATCGAGGATGAGTGCGACAGAACCGGGGGCGGCATGGGGATTGCGTGAAAATATTGGGTTTCTGGGTCTCCAGGCTGTCCGGCGGACGCCATGTTTTGCCAATGGTGTCGGTGACGTGTTGGGTGTCGCTCGTTGCCGGATGGCCCAGAGGGGGTGCAAAGGTGATGAAAGCAGATTTGGGGGGAAAGGTTCCGGGGCAGAGGGAGAGACAGAGGAAGTCAGGCAGGCAGGCAAAGTACAGTAGAAGTAGGCACTGCGACCGATGGCTGCGGGGTTGGGCAGTTTTCTTTTTTTTTGTTCATCGCAGATGTTCAAATCGGGTAATGGCGGTGGTTCGTTATCACATCATGTTCACCTTACCATCACCCCCTTTTGACCATGTCAACAAACGGTTGCAGGGTTTTATAACCACCCCAACAGTAGTACTAGATACAATCAGGATACTTGTATGTTTTTGGGCTCGTGGCGATATGTGTGTTTTATTGAATGGGGTTTGGGTGATGGGATTTTATTGTTGACTTCCCTGGTTTGGGGGATCTGGGGTGCCTTTCGCCGGCTTCCATCTCATATGTTCGCGACTCTTTCGTCCGATTTAGTGGGGGCCGTGTCTCGACTCTGGAGCCCTCCCCTGCCATGCCTTACAGCTACCTGGCACGAATACGGTGTAATGAAATCGTCGTTGATCTGGTGAGGTGTTCAACTTTGTGGACTTGATGGATAAACTGCACCGTATATAATTGTTGTTATCATGACACTTGCCAGGCATTTCTCGTCACAACGGGACCTCTTAGATCTAGTTTGTTTGACATATCAAGACGACGTTCAGTTACTGGACGGTGTATTCTAAAGGCTGCATTCTGATGGAAGATCGAACAATAGAATGAGGGATAAGCTGTTATTCGATCCAGCGTCGTGATTTGGTAGCTAAGCAGCGAGCGTCGTATGTTCTAGTTCTACTATAGGCATCTTGTCACAACTTGTGGCTACAAAACATGGTTTTGAGCATGTCATGCATTCTATGTTGTCATCGTCGAGTGGCCCGATTAGGAGGATGGGAGGCTTGGGCGGGGGGTTACGCATCACTGTCGACATGGGGAAGGGAGAGAGGGGCAATCAAACAGATGAGGGCGCTGCTCAAGACTTTTGGCTCAGCCTTTTTTTATCTCTACCTGAAACTTGAGGGCCCAATCTGTGAACTCATCTTTGTCGCCACTCCACGGCTTGACGAGCAGCTCAGAGCCAGCAAAGACGTCAAAGAAACACTGGTCCATCAGACAATCA
Source organism: Podospora appendiculata (assembly GCA_033675105.1). Classification (NCBI taxonomy): domain Eukaryota; kingdom Fungi; phylum Ascomycota; class Sordariomycetes; order Sordariales; family Podosporaceae; genus Podospora; species Podospora appendiculata. The sequence goes on along the minus strand of JAULSO010000005.1, from coordinate 140,838 downwards.
ATCTCGGTGGGCTCAAGCTCGTAGAAGGCGAGAGCAAGGCCGCCGAACCTCTCGGGAATGTTGCTGAGCAGCGACATGATTTCGTCGAGGCGAGATGGGACAGTCGAGTCATGGCTCGGCGGGAGGTGAGGCAGGGGCTTGAGCCTGCGCTTGATGGTGGCTTGGTAGAAGAGAGTCACCAGACGCAGCCTCTTGAGGCAGGACTCCAACCTCGGCCGGATCCTGTCTGGGTCATCGCGGGGAATGAACTGCTCCGAGTTCATGAACTCATCAACCATGGCCTGATCCTGGTCATGGCTGCTGAGTATCTGGGTAGACGCCATGCTTCCAGCGACTTGATTGACCTCGTCGTCGTCGTCGTCATCATCATCGTCGCCATTGTCCTCTGCCGTCTCCTCCCCCCATTCTTTCAACTCCTCCATGACATCCTTCAGCGTGTCCCTAAACTGCTCCACCTTTTGAACGAGATTGCCAGCAAACCCTCGATTGCAAAACGCGACAAGGTCATCGCAGGCGGCCCATAGCACGCCAGTGGTGGCAAGACTTCCTTTGCCGGCAGCGGCACCCACTGAAGCGTTCTTCTTCTCGTCAGAGAGGATCTTGCCGTCGGTGGGAATCCTGGATAACAGCTCTTTAAACTCCCTGAGAACGCGCCCACTCCTCCAGGCAAGGTCCCGCTGGATGGTCTGGGTGTATCTCTCGGCAGTGCAGAGCTGCACTGCGGATGCAAGGCCGGGCAAGGGCCCAGCGACCAGCTCGCGGATGACCTTGACGATGGCGGTGGGGGTGAAGGGGTTGTTGATGATGAAGAGTGAGATCTTGGTAGCGTGTGCCTTGATCAGGATCGCAGAGTCGTGGGCTAGGGACAGGGGCTCGAGGGACGACGAGCTGTCTGCCGTGGTCATCGTGGCCGCGCCGTCGCCATTTTGTTTTTGGGCATCATTGTCGGGGCGATTCTTGGAGGCGATGTCGGCAATGACAGCTTCGAGCTGGGTGATGAAGGTGAGTGTGCTGGACACGACCGTGTTTAGGGTCTCGAGCGCATCGCTGGAGGACGACATCGTGGGCGGCGACTGACTTGGAGACGACGCTTCACTTTGACGACACTTTCGACAGCGGATGGCGGGGCAATTTGGAGTTTTTGTTTTCCATGGTGGGGTTCCTGCGGTCTAGCTCGCCAAGCAGCAAGCGTGGAGAGCGAGCTCCACTTCCCCCGGTCTTTTCCAGGCTGCATCATCGGGCGGTTTTCAAGCCAGGTTGTTTCATTGGCTTCCACGTGACCGCCAGCCCCCGGCAGCTGCCAGCTTTGCTTGAAGACAAGGGGGGAAGGTTTCAGGAGGCAAGCTGTCCTGAGCTTCAGTGGACTGTGCAGCACGTTCAGGTGCACGAGGGACCGAATTGCACAACCTTGGAATGCAACTTCCATGAATCTTCAGAAAAGACCTGACTTGGCCGCCCCTTCTCCCCAGTTTTGAGAGGGCATAACAACCAGAATCATGAGACGAACAGGTACATTAGTGTTGCTGGGCAGCATCGCCCACAGCAGCATTGTTGCGTCCGAGAGTTTGCCGCGCGGTGTTGGCCCCGAATGTAAGTCCAAGCCGTCCGAATCGTGTTTTTCCTTGGAATTGCAATTGCTGTATGTTGCATGTTTGTTTGCTGACCTTGTGCTCTCCTCGCGCCCCGCTCGTCCAGTTGCCAAGTTCTACGAGTCCAAGCCCACGTTTGCATGCATTGGCAATCCCTCTGTCGTGCTCAGCTCGTCCCAGATCAACGACAATTCGTGCGACTGCCCCGATGGCTCTGACGAACCCGGCACCGCAGCCTGCGCCAACATCGATGCCCTGTCCCCCGAGCAGCCCCTTCCGGGCTCGCTGACCGGCACTACCAACACCACAGCAGCGCTTCCGGGCTTCTGGTGCGCCAACGAGGGCCACTTAGGGAGCTACGTCCCCTTCCTGTACGTCAACGACGGCGTTTGCGACTACGATTTGTGCTGTGACGGCAGCGAGGAGTACGCACACGTCGGCGGCATCAAGTGCGAGAACCGCTGTAATGCCATTGGCAAGGAGTGGCGTCGTCTTGAGGAGGAACGCAGGCAGAGCGAGGAGCGGTCCGCCAAGCGGAGACGGACCCTGGTCAAGGAGTCCCGCGAGCTGCGCCGCCGAGTCGAGTCCAAGATCACCGCCCTGAGGGACGAGATCAAGGACCTCGAGGTCAAGAAGATTGAGCTGCAGAAGAAGTTCGAGGACGTCGAGCGCTCCGAGCGAGGCAAGGTCGTCAAGGCCGAGGGCCAGGGTGGAAAGCTCAGCGTCTTGGTGGGCCTGGCCAAGACTCGGGTTGCCGAGCTCCGCGATACCCTCGACAAGGTTCTGGACCAGCGTGACGACCTGCAGGACAAGGTCGAAAGGCTGGAGGATATCCTCAAGAAGCTCAAGGAGGAGTACAACCCCAACTTCAACGACGAAGGCGTCAAGGCCGCTGTCAAGAGCTGGGAGGACTATGCGGCTGGTGATGCCAGTGGCAGCTCCAAGGCCGAAGTCGTTGACGCCGATGTCATGGAGATCCTGAAGGAGGACGGCGAGACTTCCGGCATCAACTGGGCCGAGTTTGTCGAGGATACGACCAGCGATGCTGACGTCGGTATGTTGCTTTCCCTCGGTGCGTTTCTGCATCTTCTGTTTGGCTGACGGCATCTCGATGACACAGTTTACAACCTGGAGGCTTACCTGCCAAGCTTCGCCCGCGACTGGGTCCACGACAAGCTGCAGCTGGTGCGGGTCTGGATGATCGAGAACGGCATCCTGGCCGACAACCCCGCCAGCACCGGCGAATCAGTCCTGGTGACGGCCGCTCGTGAAACCCTTGAAGCCGCCAAGAACGACTTCAACTCCAAGACCACGGCTTTGGAAGAGAGCGAGGCGGAACTCGCCAAGGACTACGGCCCAGACGACATCTTCCGCGCTCTCAAGGGCAAGTGCGTCAGCAGCCACGTGGGCGAGTACGAGTACGAGCTGTGCTGGCACGACAAAACGACGCAGAAGAGCAAGAAGGGCCATGGCAACACCAACATGGGCAACTTTGTGCGGATAGACAGGGAGATGGCCGACGAGGAGGAGCGCGCCGATGGAAAGGGGCTGGGCAAGGGCCAGAGATTGGTGCTGCGCTACGACAACGGCCAGGGCTGCTGGAACGGGCCCAACAGGCGAACTGACGTCTGGCTCAAGTGCGCCGAGACGGACGAGGTGTGGCGCGTGAGCGAGTCAGAGAAGTGCGTCTACAAGATGGAGGTCGGCACATCCGCAGCCTGTGAGGACGTGAATGAGCCCGGTGTCAGGGCTAAGGACGAGCTTTAGGATACATCCATGCCAGTCGAAAAGGTTTTGTGTTATTGTGTTATGTTACGGCGTCGCATGCGGTATTTGTGTGTGCCTGGAGTATAGGGTGTATATCTGTAGCGCGCGTGCGATTTAGAACCAGCTTGGCTGATCATTATGGTCATATGTAGTTCATTGGTAGAAGACGAAAATGTCTTCTTCTTATCCTTGGTCTTCTTCCACTTTCGTGCCTGCAAGTGCATCATCGATCAATTAAGTTAGGTAGTTTAGCGTCTGTGATGCGACATGCTCAGAAAATGGTATCATTGAATTCATAAGAGGTCGACACGCATGAACGTTCAGAATGTACAATCAAGCCCCGCCACTCGTCAGTTTGCTGCGGCCAGTCGCCGCTTTTTGTTTCTCTCTACCTGCTCTGCCAGGACCCTGGCCGTAAGTGACGCCGTCATGGCATTGTTGATACCACTCACCCGGCTGGCAATGTCAGACTTGGGAGTCTTTGGCGCCTTTGACGCCTTCTCTCCGTCTCTCTTGGTTTTGCCAGCATCATCCCCGTTCGCCTCGTCGTCAGCTTTGCGCTTCTTCTTCTTGTTCGCGCTCTTTTCTTTCTTCAGGCTGTGTGTTAGGCCTCTTGCCTTCAAATCCTCGAGCCTTGCTGTCAATCTCTGGATGTCGGCCTTGTCGATGGGGAGGATGGGGATAACGTCCTCGGTCTTGAACTGCTCGCTGCATTCGGGACAGGCCGTGTCGCCTTCCTGGAGCTGCTTCATGGCTATTTCGGCAAATACATGGCCGCATGGCACGAGGTAGACGGACTTTGTAGACGGGCCTAGCTCCCTCAGCGATACGGGGCACGCCCAGACCTCCTTCTCCTTGGCTCCGGGCGGCGCATGGCGCTTGAACTTGAGCTTCACGATGTCACGCAGCGACTTGATGCCGGTGGATGCGAAGCCGAGTTCGGGCGACTCACCGTTTACCAGTGCTGGGGGCGGTGTCGCGTCGTTGTTGTCCTTGTCGTCGCCGCCGTTGTCGCTCGGTATCAGGGCCTTGAGAATGGACTCGTAGTTGTACAGACGGCCGCGCCAGTCCGAGACAACGCTTTCGAGGTCGATGGGCTCCGAGGTGAGGGGGTCGAAACTCCAGGCGTGGGCGAGAGATTCAAGGGCGGTCGCCTTGAGCTCGCTCACTGTCGGGTTCCGCGCCGCGTTCTTGACAAGCTCACGGCGCGTGGGGATGGAGCCTCCGTCATTACCCATCTTGCGAGCGCCGAGCTAGCTGCAGTTGAGTTGGTGGGAATGATTGAGTGGGAGAAATTGCCTGGCGGGTGGTGGTGTCTCGGGCGGATTGAATTGATTTGGGTTGGGTTCGGGAGGATCAACGGGATGCTCTGGAAGAAGTGGAGTGCAAGTCGTCCCTCTGCGAAATCTGGGGTGCAGCGCAGGCGCAGGAGGCGAAAGCCAGCGGCAGAATCAAGAGACGGGGGGCTTTGAAACTCTAGAGCCTCAAACCGGCGGCGATAAGATTGAAACATTTTTGGAGCTATACTGTGTACGTGTAGGTTGGAAGCCATGGTGGGGCTGGCCCGGATGGAAACCTTACACAGTGCAACCACGCGCGTCACGGTTGGTGGGCGTCAGCAAAGGCTGGACTCTCTGTGGTTTGGCCCGCCGGAAACCGCACAGTACAAGGTACGTACGTAACAGTCCCGCTTCTTCCTCACCCGTAGCCCCACATTATTTGGAAGCTCCCGCGCTGTAGTGGCTCGCTAGGGTGCCGCCAAACTGGAGCTCGGTCTGTCGCTGCGGTCATGGGTGAGGTGAATGGGACGGGGTCCCTCCATCAGCTGCCTTGCTGCTGCTTGTTCCATGCACCTACCTACTACGTACCAACCGAAGTGAACCCCATCCCATCGTCCCAAAGACCTCCATCGCTCGCATCGTCCATCGTGGAAAGGCGTGCATTTGGAGAGCCAGGAGGATACAAGACCCAGACAGGAATCCAAACTGCGTCCGACTGTCTGTTTGCCAGACCCCATCTCGATTGCCCCAAACTCGACATCCCCAACACACCCACCAGCACCACCTCCACCAATTATTCCTCTGGCGCGTTGGACTTCGAACAGCGGCGGACCCTCCCCCATCCACCATCCACCGTCCACCGTCCACCGTCCACCGTCCACCGTCCACCGTTACCGTCCGCCTTCATCCTCGCACCTCACAACTCGATATCGCCGCCTTCGACATTTCTTGGCGAGAAACCGTCATTAGAAACATTTGGGAGGACATCATCGTTCCTGTTCCTCGACGCCGCCTGTCGCTGTCCGGCCGAATCCTACGACCGGTTGCAGCCAATCGACTATGGGCCATCGACGACGGGTATAGCGCAGACGAGGCTGTCCGTTGCTCAAGAACCAGCCCGACCAGAAAGGAGAGAGGGAGGGAGATACAATAGCTGGTCAACATGTCGATAACCAGAGAGCAAGCCGCCAGCGCGCTGGAACAGTACACTAAGGATGTCAAGAACCGGTACGCTGCTCCCTTCTCCTGCAACCCGCAGTCTTCTAGGTCATCTTTTGTTTGCTAACTGAAATGGCAGGCTTTATTCCGAAGACCAGCGGAAGCGTGCTGCTCGTCAGGTACGAGAACTTGTCAATGTCGCCAAGCAAGGTACGTCGTCTGGTGATGGTGCTGTTGCTGGTGCTGCCAGCGTTGTCATGTCTATCCAACACCACTGATCCAAGTTATGGTCGTGTAACCATCAGCCCACGCGGTATCGCTAACTTACCTCCAGAAATGGGCGCCGAGCAGTTCCAGACCTTTTACAATTCCGTCAACCAGAGAACCATGCAACTGATCCAAGGCCCGGATACATACGATCGCATGGGCGGTGTCTATATCCTAGATGCCCTGGTCGACTTTGACGGCATTGATCTGGCCCTCAAGTTCAGTCGTTACCAACAATACATCGGCATCATCTTGCGCGGCAAGGATGTGAACCCTATGCAGCCGGCTGCCGTCGTTCTCGGCCGCCTCTGCAAACCAGGCGGTTCCCTCATCTCCGAGCTAGTCGATGCCGAGGTCCAAACCGCCCTGGAATGGCTTCAGTCTGACCGGGTCGAGGAGAGGCGATACGCAGCAGTCCTAGTGCTTCGCGAGCTGGCGAGAAACGTGCCCACGCTCATGTACATGTACGTGGGCTTCGTCTTCGAGCAAATCTGGATCGGTCTGCGTGATCCGCGCCAGTTGATCCGCGCCACCTCGAGTGAGACTGTCAGCGCCTGCTTCAAGATCATCCGGGAGCGCGACCAGGAGATGAAGCAGGACTGGATGGACAAGATATACCACGAGGCGGTCAAGGGTCTCAAGGTGAACACGGTCGAGTCTACCCATGCCTCGCTACTCGTCCTCAAAGAGCTGCTCGAACAAGGCGGCATGTACATGCAGGCCCACTACGAAGAAGCCTGTGAAATCGTCTACCGCCACAAGGATGTGCGTGACCCGACTATCCGCAAGACTCTGGTTCTTCTCATCCCCGACTTGGCCAACTACGCCCCGACTGAATTCGCCTCAAATCACCTGCACAACTTCATGGTATACCTCTCTGGCATGCTGAAGAAGAAGGAGGAGCGAAACGATGCCTTTCTCGCCATTGGAAATGTGGCAAACTCGGTCAAGAGCGCCATCGCGCCCTACCTGGACAGCGTCCTCATCTACGTTCGAGAGGGCCTTAGCCTCCAGTCTCGAAAACGAGGATCTGTTGACCCGGTCTTCGACTGCATCAGCCGACTGGCCGTGGCTGTTGGCCAGACCTTGAGCAAGTACATGGAGGCGCTGCTCGATCCCATATTCGCCTGCGAGCTTACACCCAAGCTGACGCAAGCACTGGTTGACATGGCTTTCTATATTCCGCCGGTCAAATCCACCATTCAAGAGAGGCTGCTGGATATGCTAAGCAAAGTGCTATGCGGCGAGCCATTTAGACCGCTGGGAGCGCCTCACCCCAACACCCTCGCCTCCATCCCAGTCATTCACAAGGACCCAAAGGACCCCCTGGCACATGAACGGGGCAAGGCCGAAGTTAAGCTGGCATTGAACACACTTGGCAGTTTTGACTTTTCTGGCCACGTGTTAAACGAATTCGTCCGCGATGTCGCAATCAAATATGTCGAGGACGACGATCCCGAGATCCGCGAAGCCGCTGCCCTTACCTGCTGCCAGCTCTATGTTCGCGACCCTGTCGTTAACCAGATCAGCTACCACGCCCTGCAAGTTGTTGCCGATGTCATCGAAAAGCTCCTGTCAGTGGGTGTCTCGGACCCGGATCCCAAGATCCGCGAGACGGTTCTGGCTGCCCTCGATGAGCGATTCGATCAACACCTTGCCAAGGCCGAGAACATCCGCACTTTGTTCTTCGCTCTCCACGATGAACAGTTCGCTATCAGAGAAGTGGCCGTGTCCATCATAGGACGCCTATCCCGCCACAATCCGGCATATGTCGTCCCCCAGTTGCGGAAGACCATCATCCAGATGCTGACCGAACTCGAGTACACGGATGTGGCAAAGAATAAGGAGGAGAGCTCAAAGCTGCTGAGTCTCCTTACGCAACACGCTCAGGAACTGGTCAAACCCTATGTCAACTCCATCACCGAGGTCCTTCTCCCCAAGGCGCGCGATCCAACGCCCTCTGTCGCAGCGACTATCCTCGAGGCACTTGGCCAGCTGTGCACTGTCGGTGGTGAAGACATGCTTGCTTACAAGGACCAACTTATGCCCATCATCATCGATGCATTGCAGGACCAAAGTGCACCGATAAAACGGGAAGCTGCTCTTCATACACTTGGCCAACTTGCTAGCAATGCCGGCTATGTCATCACACCGTACCTCGAGTATCCCCAATTGCTGGAGATTCTGCAGTCCATCATTCGGGGCGAGCCCCAGCATGGACCCCTGCGACAGGAGACCATCAAGCTTATGGGCATCCTAGGTGCATTGGATCCTTATAAATATCAGCAAGTAGAAGACAAAGCACCGCACACTCAGCGCCGCCCCGAAGCCACGCAGTTGACGGATGTCTCTCTAATGATGGGAGGTCTGACACCCTCCCAGGAAGACTATTATCCCACCGTGGTCATCAATGCCTTGCTACATATCCTGAAAGACCAATCTTTAGTACAGTGGCATGGCAACGTTGTGGATGCCATCATGAGCATCTTCATTACCCTTGGGCTGAAGTGTGTCCAATTTCTTGACAGGGTGGTTCCTGCCTTCATCTCTGTCATTCGTGCCTCGAGCGCGGCCCGGCTCGACTTCTACTTCAACCACTTGAGCAGACTCGTCGGCATTGTGCGCCAGCACATCCGCGTTTATCTGCCTGACATCATTGACGTCCTCCAAGAGTTCTGGAACACTTCGCCTTCGTTGCAACCGACCATCATGGCCTTGATCGAATCGATTGCTCGCTCGCTCGAGGGTGAGTTCAAGGTATACCTCGCTGGCCTGCTGCCACTGATGCTCGGGGTGCTGGAAAAGGACTTGACTACTAAGAGACAGGCAAGCGAGAAGGTGTTCCATGCATTTTTGGTCTTTGGCTCAAGTGGAGAGGAGTACATGCATCTCATCATCCCCGTCCTGGTGCGATTATTCGACAACCAGGGCCAGCCAATTTTCCTGCGGAAATCGGCCATCGAGACTGTCGGCAAGCTCTCCAGCATGGTGAACCTCAACGACTATGCATCAAAGATCATCCATCCTCTCACTAGGGTCCTTGCTAGCGGCGAGGCAACCCTCAGGGTGGCTGCTTTGGATACTGCTTGCGCACTCATGTTACAGCTGGGGCGGGATTATCTGCATTTCGAGCACACGGTCAGCAAGTGCATGTCGTCTTATGGCATCCAACACCCCAACTATGAGAAGGCGGTGGAGAAGCTAAAGAAAGGCGAGGTGCTGTCCCAGAATCTTGCCCCGCGCTTTGAGGATAATCCAGTCGAACCGCATGCGACAGAAAACAACCCTCCCAAAAAGCTGGACTTGAACCCCATGCACTTGAAGCAAGCGTGGGAAACCAAGGGAAAGTCTACCAAGGACGATTGGCACGAGTGGTTTCGCAAGTTCAGTACGACGCTGCTTACCGAGTCGCCGAATCATTCTCTGCGAGCATGCGCCAGCCTGGCAAGTAACTACCAGCCGCTAGCACGTGAGCTGTTCAACTCTGCCTTCGTTTCCTGCTGGAGCGAGCTCTACGAGCAGTTTCAGGAGGAGTTGATCACCAACATCGAAAACACCATCAAGTCCGAAAATGTGCCCCCTGATCTGCTGGGCCAGCTTCTGAACCTCGCAGAGTTCATGGAGCATGACGACAAGGCGCTTCCTATCGACATTCGCGTGCTCGGACGCGAGGCGGCACGTTGCCATGCTTACGCAAAGGCCCTCCACTACAAGGAGCTTGAGTTCTTGCAGGACCACAACAGCGGCGCGGTCGAAGCCCTGATCGTCATCAACAACCAGCTGCAGCAGTCTGACGCTGCCATTGGTATCCTCCGGAAGGTCAAGGCGTACAAGGATGGAATCCAACTGCGAGAGAGTTGGTTTGAGAAGCTGGAGCGTTGGGACGAGGCGCTCAACTTCTATTGCCAGCGCGAACGGGAGCTCCCCGAAGACCAGCCCACACCCGTCGATATTGTCATGGGCAAGATGCGCTGTTATCACGCGCTGGGCGAGTGGGACTCGCTTGCGTCCCTCGCTGGCAAAACTTGGGCCAACTCGGCACCCGAGATCCAGCGACGCATCGCGCCTTTGGCAACTACGGCTGCCTGGGGTCTTGGCAAATGGGACTCGATGGATAACTATCTGCAGTCCATGAAGCGTTACTCACCCGATCGAGCCTTCTTCGGTGCCATTCTTGCTTTGCATCGGAACCAGTTCCGAGAGGCTGTGCAATGCGTCGAGCAAGCACGAGAGGGCCTGGACACCGAGCTCAGCGCCCTGGTCAGCGAATCCTACAACCGCGCATACCAGGTCGTTGTGCGCGTCCAGATGCTTGCCGAGCTGGAGGAGCTCATCGTCTACAAGCAGTGCGGCGACGAGAAGAAGGCTACCATGCGAAAGACTTGGGAAACCCGGCTCAAAGGCTGCCAGCGGAATGTCGAGGTCTGGCAGCGAATGCTCCGGCTTAGGTCTCTGGTCATGGCCCCCAAGGAGAACATGCACATGTGGACCAAGTTTGCAAACCTGTGTCGCAAATCGGGACGAATGGGACTTGCCGAGAAGTCTTTGAAGCAGCTGATTGGGACCGATTCGCCGCTCGAGTCGGTGATCCCCCACTGGCACGAACGGCAGGCAAGCCCCAGCGGCGAGAACAGGATTGCGTCGCCCATTTTGTACGCAGTCCTGAAGTTCCAGTGGGAGATCGGACAGCAACCGGGAGTCCGAAGCTCAGAGCACCGCATCGCCGAGAAGACCCTCTACTGTCTTCGCAAGTTCACCAACGAAACGGCGCATCGCGTCGAGAGCTCTCGGATGCACCTGAATGCCCAAGCAGCAAACGGGGTGGATGGTCAGAACCAGCCCGGATTCCCCGACTTTGACGAGAACATGATGAACCCTCGTGCGCAGAGACACTGGGTTGAGCAGACGGTGTTGCTTGCAAAGTGCTACCTCCGCCAGGGCGAGTGGCTAATATCGTTGAACAAGGATGACTGGCAACATACCCAGCGCCAGGATGTCCTCAACTGCTACGCAAAGGCCACCCAGTATCACAACAAGTGGTACAAGGCGTGGCACGCCTGGGCTCTTGCCAACTTTGAAGTCGTCCAGGCCCTCACCGCCCAGGACAACCGCACCGAACACGCCATTGTCGTGCAACACGTGGTCCCTGCTGTCCGCGGCTTCTTCGAGTCCATCGCCCTTTCGTCTGGAAGCTCTCTACAGGACACGCTTCGCCTCCTGACTTTGTGGCTCACGCACGGCGGCCATAACGAGGTCAACGTTGCTGTTACCGAGGGGTTTACGCGTGTCAGTGTCGACACCTGGCTCGAAGTCATTCCACAGCTCATTGCTCGTATCAACCAGCCCAACAGGCGTGTTCAGCAGTCTATCCACAATCTGCTGGCTGACGTCGGGCGTGCACATCCCCAGGCCTTGGTCTATCCTTTGACGGTGGCGATGAAGTCCTGGCATAACTCTAGGAGGGTTAAGAGCGCCACTCAGATTATGGATAGCATGCGCCAGCATAGCTCGAGGCTCGTGGAGCAAGCCGAAATTGTCAGCCAGGAACTGATTCGGGTTGCCGTCCTGTGGCATGAGCTGTGGCACGAAGGACTGGAGGAAGCTTCGCGGCTCTACTTTGGCGACCACAATATCGAGGGCATGTTTTCCGCTCTCGAGCCTCTGCACGATCTTCTCGAGCGCGGCCCGCAGACTCTTAGGGAGGTCTCCTTTGCCCAGACGTTTGGCCGAGACCTCAGCGAGGCTCGGGAGTGGTGCCGCCAATACCAGGAGAGCCAGGATGTGAACGACCTCAACCAGGCTTGGGATCTGTACTACCAAGTATTCCGCCGCATCAGCCGGCAGCTGCCGCAGATGACGTCGCTCGAGCTAACCTACTGCTCGCCTAACTTGCTGAGCGCCAAGGATCTCGAGCTCGCAGTTCCTGGAACATACCGCAGCGGACAAGATATCGTGAGGATAATGTCTTTCGATGTCACGTTTAGCGTTATTAGCTCTAAGCAGCGGCCCAGGAAGCTGGACATTGTCGGGAGTGACGGCAAGACGTACACCTTCTTGCTCAAGGGCCACGAGGACATTCGCCAAGACGAGCGCGTCATGCAGCTCTTCGGTCTATGCAATACCCTGTTGTCGAACGACTCGGAGTCGTACAAGCGGCACCTCAACATCCAGCGCTACCCTGCGATACCCCTGTCTCAGAACTCTGGACTCCTCGGCTGGGTCCCGAACAGTGATACCGTGCACCAGCTCATCCGCGAGTACAGAGAATCCAGAAAGATTCTGCTCAATATTGAGCACAGGATCATGCTCCAGATGGCGCCGGACTACGACAACCTTACGCTGATGCAGAAGGTTGAAGTATTTGGCTACGCACTTGATAACACCACGGGCCAGGACCTGTATCGTGTGCTGTGGCTGAAGAGCAAGAGCTCGGAGGCTTGGCTGGACAGGAGAACAAACTACACCCGCTCTCTCGGTGTCATGTCGATGGTGGGCTACATCCTTGGCCTGGGCGATCGGCATCCTAGCAACTTGATGCTCGACCGCATCACTGGCAAGATTATCCACATTGATTTTGGCGACTGCTTCGAGGTGGCTATGAAGCGGGAGAAGTACCCTGAACGGGTGCCCTTCAGACTCACACGCATGCTCACATACGCGATGGAGGTCAGCAACATCGAGGGCAGCTTCCGCACAACATGCGAGCATGTGATGAGGGTGTTGCGTGACAACAAGGAGAGTGTGATGGCGGTCCTTGAAGCCGTAAGTAACAGCTCGCTCTATGATCGTTTCGTGAGGTTTTCGAGACTAACGTTTTCGGGTTTCAGTTTATTCATGACCCGCTGCTCACATGGCGCCTCACCAACCCGGCCAGTCCGCCGGGGCCCAACTTCAACTCGGAGCGGGAGCAAGCCCTCATAGGCGGGCAAGCGCCACGAGCTCGCCGACCGTCTATACTCGATGCGCCCGTTCTCCCAAGCGAGTTCCTTGGTGCGCAGGGTGTCGATGTCCTGGCCGGGGCTCCAGCGGGGACGCGCACTCGTGCCCGCACCAATTCATCTGCTGTGCAGCCGGGAACCAGCATGACGAACGGCAACGGCAACGGGCCACAGGATATGGCCGAGGTACAGAACGCTAGAGCCGTCGAAGTCCTCGACCGTGTTTCGCTCAAGCTCACGGGCCGTGACTTTAAGCCGGACGACGAGCTGAACGTCACAGACCAGGTCAATAAGCTGATTATCGAAGCAACCAAGCTCGAGAATCTTTGTCAGCACTACATAGGGTGGTGCAGTTTCTGGTAACGGTCGCAACTGAACGGAGCATGTTTATCGGTAGAAGGTCGGTGGGGATGGATAGGGACAGGCATGAGGCTAGAAGGGGGTTTCTGGGCATGGCCGGATCGCCGCTCATGCGCGTTAATCGGTTAGGTTTTGGGTCTGACGTGTGGCTCGGCCGGTCTTGACTTGTTTTTCTTTTCTATATATTTCGTTCGCATCTTGTTGATGTAGCATTTAAGGCTTGGCGGGCGTTGGATCTGCGATGAAAGGTATTTGGTCTCGTCGTCCGTCAAATTCATGGCCATGGGCGCGTTTCTGTTAACATTTGCATGTGGGAATGTGATTTTACTCAAGTTCACTGTTGTTGTATTGGGGTCGGTGTTGCTTTTGCCCTGTTGGGCTGAACAATAGGTACCTAGTGAACATGACAGGACCAGTTTAGACGGCTCATACACACTTGAGGATGTAGATTTGCCGGCATTGAATGAATGCATCATGTTGTTTAATGCTCGTGATGCTGAGAGATAATACCGTATGGATTCCTGACGGTATTGAGGCTGCTTTCGTCCAGGTTGTTTGCGAATTTCCTATGAGGTAAGGTAACAACCAACCCCCTTGAGTGCCTTTTGCATGATAGTTTTACACATACGACCATAGGCACTTGAAAACTCGGCATCCCGTCCGCTCTGCCCTAGATAAGCAAGCGACCGCCAGACTAGTAGTTGGGTGGGTGACCACCAGCGAATCCCTGGTGTTGTATGTATTTTTGGCCCCCCCCCATTTTTTGCTCTTCCCCCTCGTGTACTTTTGCATGACAGAACTCCAAACCCCCTTTCTGTCTTGTTTTATTCAATATTTGCCTCCGGATCTCAACTCGGACACCATGGTTCTCTTAAAAAAGGAGGGAAACTGCCGGTTTCCCGTTTTCTCAGACCTGCGCGCGGGGTCTATAGATTGCAGGATATGAATGCGAACAGGAGCCTTCCGGCTCAATTTATATTACCCTCCTCAGCTATTACGGCACTTGGGATTAAGCGGGTATGTTTCCCCAACCACCATGAATAGCATGGAAGTGAACAACTTGATCAAAATCCAGTCAGCCACCCAAAACTTATTTCACCCGTGGAATATTAGTCCTGTCCTTCGTCGTTGCCAAAAGGAAGTTTTCAACTTGGTCAGCCGTAGAATCTTGTTGACTTCTTCAAGATGGTTGCCTTCAACAACTTAGGACTCTGGTTGGCGGTGCTCGCGGCCACAAGCCAGGTGGGCTTTGCAGCACCCACAGTTCATGATGCTGCTCAAGCTACTCCAGCCTGCACGCGTGCGCAGCTGCTCGAGGCCGCCGATGCCTACGTGGCCGCCCAGACCGCAGGCAAGCTCGAACCGCTCAAGGAGCTCTTGGGCGCCAACTGGACGTACCAAGAGAACAACAAGGTCACGGACGCGAGCAAGGGCGTGCTGGCCAAGGCGCTCAAGATCGACCACCGGCGCACCACCGTTGACACGACCGTCTGCGCGACTTACACGGAGCTCATCAGCGCCGGAGCGTCGAGCCCCTATGTCGTCGGCACGCAGATCCGGCACAGCACCGGCGACCTCAAGATCAGCTTGATCGACTCGGTGGCGTCGACGACCAACTCGTGGCTCTTCGACGCCAAGAAGACGCTGCAGTACGTGCAGGGGGAGAAGTGGGACCCCATTCCCGAGGCCAAGTACGACTCCCGGGCCGCCATCCAGGCCGCCGGCGACGCGTACCTGGACATGTGGAGCAATGCCACGGCAGCCGACGCCGTGCCGTGGGGGACGCCGTGCGTGCGGCTCGAGGGCTCGGCCTACACGGGCACCGGCAAGCCGACCGACAGCTGCAAGCCCGGAATCCCGAGCAACCACAGCCAGGCGCCCAACATCAACCGCCGCTATGTCATTGACGAGTCGGCCGGGTCCGTGAGCATCCTGTTGCTGTGGCAGCACATGATGAACGCGGCCGACTCGCATGAGTTCCGCCTCGAGGGGGGCAAGCTGAGATATGTCCACACCATGACGGTCTGCCCCGGCGGAGCCGTGTGTAAGTTATAAGGGTCTTGTGGTTCTCTCTGTATGTACTGTGAAGAGTTCGAGGGGAGAAAGCAGCTGTGGTATAGTCGGTTTATATAAGGGCTAGTCGAAAAGGGGGGGGGGGGTTGTTTATCTTGTTTGCATGCAGTACATATTTACCTCAATAAACGACTGTCATGCTCCACAACTGAACGCACTTGGATAAGAATCTGTCTGAAATTGCTGTTCTTTGTTTCGAGGTGTATGTGCTACGGATAAGAGACAAAAATAAAGTGACGAGATGACAGACGTCTGGACAAAATAAACGGTTTGTGCCGTTAGCAGGAATCGAACCTACGTTGTCCGCGGGATTGGTGTTTTGGGAACCACAAGCGGAAGTACTGACCACTATACTATAACGGCTTCTTTGTTGTTAAATTGTGTTCCACTATGTAGGTTTAGATACGTCCCGCTCCCCGCTCACTGTGGTCAAGAAACATGAGGTTGTTATCATTCAGGTGAGTTTGGAACTGATAATTGTCATTCTTGAATACTTGCTCGCTCAACGCAATTCGCTGTCGTTGATGGAATTCACGTATACTCAGCAGTTTTCACTTTTAGTGCACTTGGACAATGACATTATTGTTTATCACTTGGCACATAATTATTTACCCCTATCCCATTTGTCGCGTTTGTGTCAAAGTTGAGCTCAACATTAATAAAGAACGGCACTCAATTATTGAATACAATCAACCGTACCTTTGTTATTGTATAGTTATGATTTACATCCATGGTAAGAATCCGAGAATATGTGTGATAGATCAGACCGACGTAATTAGACATCAGGGGTCAAAAAAACAAAACAAAACAAAAACAAACCAAAACAAACCAAACCAAACCAACAACCCGGAACATGACAGCATAACAATCAGAAAATGGTAAACCGTAAGAGTGCAACAAGACAGGAACATCATCCCTCACCATGCTCACAAAGACGCAACCAACACTAAATAAACAAACAAAAGATTCCCGGCCGCCTTTCATCGTCTGACAGTGAACCAACCACTGCCCTGCAGCTAATAATTAGCCCCTTTCCCAGTCGAGGCCAACAACCTAATCACACTGCTGCTTTGCTACTACTATCGTTGCTCTCGTTGCTCTCGTTGCTCGCATTGCTCCTGTCCTTTTCCAGATGATGCACACTATCAAAGGCGGCGCGGTCCTGGGCATCGGCGTCGCGGTTTCCGTAGCGGCCAATCTGGTACCAGGGCAGGCTGAAGAGGCGGTCCATGCTCTCGAGGCTGCGGCCGGCGGTCTCGGGAATGAAGAACCAGACCCAGGCGGCGCCCAGCAGGGTGACGGCGGCGAAGCACCAGAAGGTGCCCTGGGCCGAGATGCCGCCGTCGGCGACGGGCAGCAGCATGTTGGGCACGGCGCGCGAGTTGCCGTACTGGTTGGCAAAGTGGAAGGTCATGGCGAGCGAGGTGCAGAAGGCGCGGATGCGCAGCGGGAACAGCTCGGCCGTCAGCAGGTACTGCATGCTGTTCCACCCCAGCGCCCACCCGAAGCCCGACAGGTAGATCATGGCGATGGCGCCCTTGGACGGGCCCAGCTCGGCCGCGCTGAGCGTGTAACTATTGTCGGTGGTGTCACCGCCCAGCCCCGGCACGGCCGTCAGGAAGCCGGCCACGTAGACCATAGCGACGGCCTGGAAGCCGATGCCCAGCAGCAGCGACCGCTTGCGCCCGATGAAGTCGACCAGGAACAGGGCGCACAGCACGGCCGCCACCAGCTTGACCACGCCGAACACGGCCGTCACCAGCAGCGTCTCGTCGGTGCCCGTGACGCCCAGGAGCGCAAACAGGTCGGGCGCGTACAGCGTGATGGACCCGGCGCCCGACCACTGCGACATGACCTGCGCGCCGATGGTGAGCCCGACGCGGTACAGGTTACTGCGGATCGTGAAGGCCTCGCGCAGGATGCCCAGCCAGCCGGCGCCCCGGGTGGTCTCTATCTCCTCGTGGTGGCTGCGTGTGATGGCGCCCATCTCGCCGACGACGTAGGCGTGGTCCGGCGGCAGGTTGCGCAGGCGCGCCATGACCCGCAGCGCGCGCTCGTCCTGGCCCTGCTTGACGAGGTACCGCGGCGACTCGCACTGGAGGAAGGTCAGGACGAAGATGAGCCCGGCGAACATGACGTGCAGGCTGGTCGGCACCAGCCAGCGGTTGGGCGTGGCGTCGCCCAGGTGCAGCTGGCTGCCGTAGTTGGTGAAGTAGGCCAGCACGATGCCCAGGTAGACGAAGCCGGTGAAGATGCAGGTGCAGAAGCCGCGGATGCTGGCCGGCGCGATCTCGGCGATGTACACGGGGCCCACCACGGGCGTCTGGCCCACGCCCAGGCCGGCGATGAAGCGGCCCGCGTAGATGGCCCCGAGGTTGCCGTGGGCGCCCATGAAGATGGCGATGCCCACGACCCAGAGCACGCACAGCTGGCGCGTCGCCCAGATGCGCCCGATGCGGTCGCACACCACAAAGGCCAGCAGCGCGCCCGCCACGCTGCCGATCTGCACCATGGCCGACACGTTGGCCTTGATGTTAGCCTGCTCGCTCTTGGTGTAGCTGCTATACCCGATCGAGCTCTGGAAGTTCTTGCTGTTGAACGCCCCGCTGATCAGGCCCTCGTCCACGCCCCGGGCCGCCCCCAGCAGGCCAAACGAGATGACGGCGAACCATAGCCGCCAGTTGAACACTTGGCTGGGCTCGTCCAGGTTCCTGAGCTTGAAGATGTTGACCGGTTTCTTGACGGCGCCGCCCGCCATCTTTTTCACGTTTTGCAGTACGGACGGTAGATTTGGTGCCAGTGTGTACCTGTATATATGTACGTACGGGGCCGAAGATGGGGGGATGGGGTAATGCACAGTTGGATTATGGGGCCTCGTTAATGCTTATGATGGAGGAGTGGAGGAGGGGAGGAGGGAGGGAGGGAGGGAGGGAGGGGGGTGGGCAACCTTCACAGGACTTCATACATCAGGTAGAGTGCGGCCATGCTGTGGAACTCAAACTATCGGGACCCAAATACCAGCTGAGGAGACTGGAGGAGGAGATACTGACGGAAAGGGTGGTGGTGTCCATGATATTGGATCATGGGATGCAACCATGGGCCAGGCTGGAACCGGTCATGGTTCGAACGTTCATGGTTCATGGTTCATGGATGGACAGACAGTATGGAATTCCCGAGGCAAGACTCGGGATGGGCAAAGGATCCATGATGGATGGCTGGCATTTCATGCCTTGCTCCACTGGTCTTCAGCCAGTGCCGGTAGCGTACACTGGCACACGCTCACGTAGCTTACTCCTGCCAGGTTTGGATGTGGACGAGGGGGGTTCTTCTGTGCTGCATGCAGCCATCCTCGAGATGGTTGGAAAACAAAATGCCAATGACCGGGTGCCAAGAACGGAGCTCCCCTTGCTTGCGGTGTCTTCAAGTTGTCTTAGAGCTCAGCGGTGGCCTCTCGGCTCTATTCCACCGAACTGGCCAGTAGAAAAAAGCCCGGGCCGTGGGAAGGAATGTCAAAGGGGCAGCCACGAACAAAGGATTGTCTTCCTCACGAGTCCGCCCTTGGCACCGTGACAATGCGTCAAGCAGCTGGCGGCCATGAAAGAATCGAAAAAAAAAAAAAAAAAAGTCACGAACCAGTGTCTTGGCCGGTTTCGATATCGACTGACTGCTGGAATGCCTTTCTATGAGGGATGAGACGAATTATTCGTTCACAGACGAGACACTCAGACCAAGGCAGACCGCCACCGCGGGCGGGGAAATCAAGCTCAACACCATAAGTCGGGGCAGGGCAGTGGCGGCATGCTTCAAGGTTCTCCCTTCTTGCCTGCAGCTTCTCCGCTCGAGGCACTGCACGATCTGCATGCAACGGTGAGCCCCGATCTGCTGCACCGCGTGCTCCAGTCTGTTGTGGTCAGATGCGGGGTTCAATGCTACTGTACATGCAGCAAAAGCAGGAAAGACGGGATGATAACCTACCCCCCTCTTTACGGTCGTTAAGATTTGTTAAACCAGGCACGTTGAGATTTCATGTGGTGTGCATTGATGTGTGCCAAGAAGTCTTTTGCGTATGTGGCGCTGGGAGAAAGTCATTGAAAAGCCCAAGACCTCAAGGCGCCGGCACTTGTGAGACATCAAGAAAGGCGGGTGTGTTTTGCCAAGAAGTTTACCGACGAGCTGGTGCCGGAAAGAAGCTTTTGACGTGCAGGCCGGCGGCGGCGGGGGACCGACGCGTGTTGTTCCATTTCAGTTCATTATTATCTTGCCAAGACGGACCCAGACGGACACCCACCATGGCAGAAGCTGCACGAGACCCAATCCATATCAGGCCAGAAGACGCCCACGAGTTTGTTGTCGCGCTGCTCGAGGCTTCTGGGGTCTCCAAGAAGAACGCCGAGATTGTTGCTCGAGGCCTCGTCCAAGCCGACCTCCGGGGCGTGGAAAGCCACGGGGTCAACCGGATTCCCTCGTACCTTGCGCGCGTCCGCAACGGCGTCTTGGATCCAAGGGCCGAGCCGACTCTTGCCGAGGTCACGCCAGTTGTTGCTCAGGTGAGTCTACCCTAGGTAGTCTGGGACTTTTGTCACTCTCCAATGTTTTGAAGCCCCTTTTTACCCCTGACGCTCCTCAACCTCGACTGACAGAACTCGGGGGAGAAAAGGTCGACGGCCACAATGGCTTCGGCTTCCCTGCGGCCCACCTAGGCATGGAAAAGGCAATATCCATGGCGCGCACGTTCGGCATCGGCATGGTGAGCGTCAAGCACAGCAATCACTTTGGCATGTCGGCCTGGATCGTGCGCCAAGCCGTCGAGGCCGGCATGATGAGTCTCGTGTTCACAAACTCGTCCCCGGCGCTGCCCGTCTGGGGCGGCAAGACTCAGCTGATGGGCGTCTCGCCCATCGCATGCGGTGCCCCGGGAGGCAACAACTCGAAGCCCTTCATCCTGGACATGGCGCCCTCAGTCGCAGCCCGTGGCAAGATCCACAAGGCCCTGCGTCGCGGCCAGAAGATCCCCACCGACTGGGCGCTCGATAGCGAGGGCGAACCGACCGACGACCCCGAGCAGGCGCTCAAGGGCGTCATGCTTCCCATGGGCGGGCCCAAGGGGTCTGCCCTGGCCATCATGATGGACGTCTTCTCAGGAGTGCTGTCTGGGTCTGCCTTTGCCGGCGGCGTGACCGGGCCGTACGATATGTCCAAGCCGGGCGATGTCGGCCACTTCTTTGTCGCCATCAAACCGGACCTCTTTTTGAGCTTGCAAGACTTCAGGGACCGCATGGATATTCTGTACCAGCGCGTGGTGTGTTCCGACAAGATGCACGGTGTCGAGAGGATCTATTTTCCCGGCGAGATTGAGCAGCTGACCGAGGAGACAAGACTGAAGGATGGGATCCCCTATGTACAGGACGAGATTGACGTGCTCAATGCAGAGGCCGACAAGCTGGGGGTTGCAAAGATGCGGATCCGTCGGTGAAGTTTGTTCAGCATTTGAAGTGTTTTCTTTTCGGCGGCCATTGTTGTCAGGGCCGGTGGAAGAATGCAAGAATGCAAGAATGCAAGAATGCAAGAATGCAAGAACAGGCACCTAGCGAGGTAGGAATGGATGCTTTCACTGGACGCCTACCTTGCGTGTTTCTGCAATGGCTGCTGTCTCGAACCTTCCTTGGGCACATAAAAAGCTGGAAACACCAAGTGGCGGCACAAGGCAGCACCAGACTGGGCATGGTCGGAGAATTTGGAATTCTTCAGTTGCAATTGAAACTGGCAAGAGCAGCCAGATACGCGCTCCCTGATCCTGGTTGGGCGGGCACCTTACATTACGACTGTTGTAGCTACGACTTTTCGCTGGTCTCAGTGGCATCTCGAGCAACAATTATCATCATCGCTTTTGTTTGGTCTCTTGCGCGCCTAATTAATCCGCAGAACCACAAACGTATACTATTTTCGGTATCCATCTCCACGTGAGCCGTGCATTCATCCTCATGAATCATGATCCCCGATCTTTCCCCGCTGACTTTGTTTGCAGTCTGGTTGCCTGGTACTCTGTTATCCGAATAGCCAACCTTCAACACAGATATCTCGATTTCGACCTCTACCTCGACTGCAGTGTCCCGGCCCACCCTCCACTGCAGTACGGCAAGCCTCGCGAGCGGCGATTCGATCCCCCTTTGTAACTTGACTCGATCATCTCCACAATGGACATCACGTTGCCCATAATCACCCAAATCATCCTCGCGACCAATGACATCGAAATGAGGGAACCCAGGCTACGCAACGAGGCTCGACCCAGCTCACCCCCAGACGACGACAACGATACTCCTATCCGCGAGCCCCCTCCCGTCTCTGGACCAGTAGACCTCGCGGTATTCGGGAAGTGGATCCACGACAGCATCCCCCAAGAAATACTGAACGAGTGCGTGATCGAATTACGAGCCGACGCTTTCCAAATGATGGGGGAGCATATCAATATCTTGCTTGATAACCTCTCCGTGGTTGACATCGAGATGCGCTTCGAAGTGCCGGCGGAAGACATCGTGAGGGAGTTTGCCCATGACGATCGGTACCTTTACAATCCCTTGCTCCTGTTGATCGTGGCCTTTCTCGCGCTGGCTTGTCGCATGAGAGTGGTTGCGAGGTACCTGATGGACAACCGAAGGTTCCGCGAAGGCCAGCAGTGCGAATCAGTCGTGACGACGTTCAAGGGCGTTGCCAGCGTCATGCTGCTTGCGAGGGACATCGTGAAGGCGAGCATGCGAGACAACATGGGGGCCGAGGATGCGGAGGTCTTTTTCAAGGAGGAGCTCAAGACTGTCCATAAACACCTTTGGGCGGTGGGCAGATTCTGGCCCGTCCTTAGCAACACTTACGCCGATGTGCTCATAGGCTGACAGGGCTCGAAGGATGACATGGACAAGGACTAGAACTAACTAAGCCATGTGCTTTTGAAAGTCCAAGGGTTGTTGACCGTGATGGATGGTTCTGGGCAGTTGGTCTGTGAGGTTGTAAGACACCAGAAGAAGCGGGTTGCTTGGAACTGCATGTATATGTCACTCGAATAACTGAAGCGTTCAGCATCGACAGGAAAATCATCACAGCCGTCTTGGCGGGCCCAGGCTTCTGGTCGTCACACTTGGCGACCATCCAAGGTTCTGCCAAAACCGAATGCTGTATGCGGTGATGTTATCCCAGAGTTGCCAACGCATCGATTGTCGCATCATCCTTTTTGGACAAATGGCGGCCGGTTCGGAGATGGTATGATCTCATCGTGCAGCAGAAGTTGGGGATTTCCCCATCCCCCCAATCTCTGTGGCAACAGGTAGGAGGACCCCCCGCGCACCGCCGCACCCGCTCGAACCGGGCGACGTCGTAATCTTGCAGAAGACCAAGGGCGGGCACACGGCCAACGAGACGCACGCGCTGGTTTGATAGAGGCAGTGCAGTGCGTTGGGCCCCCATGCCCGCTGTCATCTGAACTGGCTCAATACCGGCTTGGGCAAGCTGGATCGCCCTAATGGGGTCGAAGGCTAGTAAAGAGTCTGCATCCTGTGGGTTTCCATTCGCCGGAGCTGCTGTCGCTCAACGTCTCGACCTCTTAGACAGCGGCGGCTTTGGTGATGCCACATAAGCACTCCCTCCCACGGCAACAGGCCATCGCTGCAACCTCGACTGCATTGCGGCTTGCATTGGTTCCGGGGCCTGCCGCCTGACGTAACAGTGCTTTTCTCACTTGAGGCTGTTTGTGTATTTATTCATCGCGTGTTCCTGTCGTCTTGGAAGAGACTACCAGCACTCATCGACAACACCAAGACTCCAGAACAAACAACTGGAAACCTCACAGACCAGAAATTAGTAATGTCTGCCAGGTATCCGCGTCAAGAAGACCCGAACCGCCGCATCGACAAATGGGACGACGGCTATGAGTACATAGCAGGAGACCAATCCGATGAAGGGGACTCGGCTCCTCACTTTGCCCCTCCACCCAAGGCATCGAAGCCGGTCCGGAGATCGGAATACGAGCCGGATTACCCCGAACACAAACGCAACCCTTATCCATCCCCGCCATCTGCGTCGGATGAGCACGGAAGACCTCGACGGCACCATAGGGACATCCGTCCACCCCCGATGCATCACCCCACACGGTCTCCGTCTCCTCCCCGACGGCGGGACAGAGACAGTCGTCACGCAGCCGCTACCGCTCCCACCCCTAGAGCTACTAGGGGCATGAGGAATGCGCCGGCGCCGGCACGAACACACCGATCTCCGTCTCCATCCGGCCATGGGGACAGGCCGCACGGGCGATCAGATCGGTATCGCAGTCCGACGCCGGCACCACCCTTGGAGAGGACACGGTACCTGGAGCGAGAAAGAGAGGCAGACAGGGAAAAAGAACGAGAAAAGCAGAGAGATTCTGACAGTCGACAAGACCGGTCGGCAGGCAAGAGCAGCGCTCCCCGAAGGCCAACCATCTCGCGGTCCAAGACGACGTCAGCCAAAGACCGGCTTGCACACCTCAGCCCACGCTGGCAGCAGGCGGCCGCTGCAGCACTGCAAGCCGGGTCGATGACGGCCTATAACCTGCGATCGGAGCCGGGGCCTTGGAAGGGCGAGAAGGGCGCGCGCATCGCCACGGCTGCACTTGGAGCCGCTGCCATTGACGCATTCGCCAAGGGCGCCACCGAGAAGTCGGGTGGTACGAGCAAGGCTGAGCAGGGCGGAGGGCACAGGAGTGAAGTCGAGACGCTGTCGAGCGTGTTTGGAGGACTGATTGCCGATCAGATCGCACGGAGAGGATCGGGCAGGGGCAAGGGCAAGGGCAAGGGCAAGAAAAAGTACTAAATAGAATGGTTGCATGTTTGGGGAGTAAAGGAAAAGAAAAAAGAAGGCAAGCAAGCAAAGAGAGATTGGGATTTGATTGGCCTGTACATACAGCAATAGATGGCGGCGTTGTTTGGTGTTGTTGTTTCGGTGCATTTTTAGCCAGCTGTACTATACAGGATAGCTCGTCAATTAAAACACATTCGACGTGAAAGTGGCACGGATTGCAATATATCAAGGGCAGGAGTGGAAAAGCGATTTGGCTCGTGCGCAAAAGACCATTTCCACCTCAGCCCCACCTGCAAAGGCTTAGTCTGGCCCCGCCATGTGAGGTGTGAAACCAATGAGCGGGAGGCACCAGAAGCTGACCGCTGGCTCGACAAATCTTCTGACTCTCTGAATACCGACCGGCAGCGTTGCCTCTGCCTTTACCAGCCCTCGATCGCGAAACCTCAGCACCATCCAGCCAGCCAGCCATCCATCCATCCATCGAACTTGCGCGCGCACGGCAGCGCAGCCAAGTCTGGGAAGATGGCGACGAATACTGCATTGCACGGCCAGCAGCAGCAACAGCATCAGCAACACCAGCAGCAGCAACAACAACAACAACAACAACAACAACAACAACAACAACAACAGCCGCAGGGGCTACAGCCAGCCCTTCCCTATGTATGTCAGATATTTGATCCAATTCGCCCAT
This sequence comes from Podospora appendiculata, assembly GCA_033675105.1. Taxonomy (NCBI): domain Eukaryota; kingdom Fungi; phylum Ascomycota; class Sordariomycetes; order Sordariales; family Podosporaceae; genus Podospora; species Podospora appendiculata. Next base: position 115,892 of record JAULSO010000005.1, on the reverse strand, counting down.
CCATTGATAATGCCCCGTGGATATGATCTTTGGGTGGTTTCCCTCCTTTTGCGCAAATCGGACCGGGGTCTGCGAGGAGCGGTGGAATCCATGAATCCATCCGCTCACCGTGACTGCATTGCATTGCATTTTGCAACGGCGGGATGGTGTCGCTAATCAACGGCCTCTTCTGGGGTTATATTAGGAACGCGGCCATGGCCAGACCCAGACCCAGACCCAGGCTCAGCAGCAGCTCCAGCAGCAGCACCAGCTGCAGCAGAGACGACCTCCTAGCCCGGCTTCGACAACGTCCGTCCCGGCTCCTCGACAACTTCCCTCGGGCCGCCCTACCCAAGAGGCCCTGATGGAGGCTTTCCATCAAGCAGCCGCCAAGAAACTTGCCCTCCAGCAAAACGCCGAGCAACGAGAACGTGAAGCAATCGCGCGAAGAACCATTGAAGCCGCCGAGCTGCTCCGCCGCCACCGGAACCCCAACCCCATCCCGCCCTCGGGCCCCGAACCGGCCTACCACCAGATCCAGCCGAACCAGCAGCCCCGTACCCACGAACAGATCCGCCGCGACCAGGAGCTCTTCTTGGCTGGTCAGCTGCAGGCGTCCCAGCAGCAGGCCGGCTACCAACCCCAGCCACCGCAGTACAGCCAGTCGAACCAACCACCACCACAACATGTCCAGCAGCAGCAGCAGCAGCAGCCCCCGATTCAACACTACCAGGCGCCGCCGCAGACACAGCAACCTCACGCCGTCCCTCCACAGCAGCCCCGCCAAGACCCGAACCCTCAAGCAAACCGACAATCGAACCACTCGTACGATGAGACCCTGCTCGAGGAGACGATGCAGGACGATGAGGACGACGACAGCGAGGACGGTAACGTTAACGGTGACGGCGATGGCGATGGCGGCAATGACAGCAACAATAGTAACAGCAGCAATGCAAACGGCCAGGGAACAAGCCCATCCACCGCCGTGACCCCCCACGTGGCCCCTCTCACACAGCCCGTCACGGCCCTCAAGCTGCCGAGTGTCCGGCCGACGCTCATGCTGGGGCCCTACGAGACGCGAGAATCCGCCATGAACGCGGTGCAGGAATATGCCATCAGCCAGGGGTACATGCTCGTCCAGTCTGGCTGTGCCAAGGCAAAGTCGCCGGGCGGCAAATACACTTCGGACGCCGCCATTGTCCGCGTCGACCTCATGTGTGACCGCGGAGGCATATGCAAGAACAGCGGCACCGGAGTCCGCAAGAGGCCCACGCACAAGATTGGATGCCCTTGCCGACTGAAGCTGGTGTGTAAGAAGCGACAGGCGTGCAAATGGTTCATCGAGGTCCGCTGCGAGGAGCACAACCACGACCTCAACCCCCACAACATGAACTCCATCGCCAGCTACCGCCGCTGGCGCCGCGTTCAGAGCGGTGGCCAGTCGCTCGAGTCGCATGCCGAACGCTACAGCCGGCTGAAGAAGCCCAAGGTACTCCCCCCCGTGCCAGCACCCAAGTTTCACAACCCCGGCCCCCAGCCTGCCCCGGCCCCGACGAGCCCCGTTCATATGGCGGCTCTCAAGGGGCAATCCAAGATCCTGGAGATCCTCCTCAACAAAGGGGCCAACATCAACGCGCTTGACTCAACCGGCCGCACCCCTCTGCACTGCGCCGTCGAGGGCGAGCGTATGGATACTGTCAAGCTTCTTCTCGACCGGGGCGCCGATATGACGTGTCTCGACTCCAAAGGCATCAGCGCCCTTCACGTAGCCGTGGAGAAGGGGATGGAGGATGCAGTGATTTTGCTCATTGATAAAGGGGCGGATCCCAACAAGTGACACAGCCCCTCCTCTCTTAAAACCTCCTGCGGTATTCTGCTGCCTTGTTTTTCTTGTCCGAATTCGTTGGTCTTGGGATTTCTCGGTGTTACGTGCTGGCGTTACTTGGTTCATGAAGGTATTGACTTTCTGAGACTCTACAATTTTTACGGCATCGCACCCTTCTTTACATATTTTTATTTCACGATCACGCGCGAGAGATTCAGCGTCCACCGGGCGGGTGACAAATTCGGCCCATCACACCCATTGATGATATTATTTTTGTATGTGACCCACATCGATGGTGGCATCGTTACTTCCTTACCTACATACCTGGTATGTATGTATGAGTGTATGCTGCATTTGTTATACGCGTCTAATTCGTAACTCATAAGGCATCGTCCATCTACCCTCTGATCATCCTGGTGAACCCTCCTTCCCTCAGCTACTTGTAGTAACTCGCACAAGCAGGCTGCCGCTGCTTTGATCATCTCTCGGAACCGACTTCCGGCTCACTGTTCCTCCGACGTGGCTCATATCGCTCTCAGCTTGACATGCGCCTTGATCGGTGCGCGGAATAGCTTTTCCTCGCTCTCGAAGCCGGCCAGTTCTTGAGGCAACGGCTGGAACTCAAAGGCTAGGATGAGAAGGACAATAATGATGCGCAGTTCCTGCATGGCCAGCCGCTTGCCTGTTTTTTTGCTGGGTGTTAGTAATTCGCTGATAAGGATTCGCTCAAGGGATACCACACAAATCCCATGCCTCTTTCCGTTTTGTCTTACCACCGCACGGAACGTTCCACAGGATTGAAAAGAGAGCGAGAACTTACCAAAACAACCCCTTAGGCCGCCTCCAAAGACCAACGACGGCAGCGCGTTCTTATCAAACACCTCCTTCCCCTGGTGCGCCTCGTCCTTGACCAGCCACCTTCGCGGCTCAAACACGTCCAGGTTGAGGCCACTTTCCCCATCCAATCCACCACGGGCCCGCTTTGTTTGTGCCGCGCGGCTCGTCGGGCTGCGCATGTCCTCGTCGACTGTATGAGTTGATGCTTCCAGCACCCGCGTGTTGAGGAGCACGTTCGTCCCGGCGGGGATGCGACAACCGAGGATCTCTGTATCGACCACTGCGATGCGGGCTGCGATGGCGGCGGTGGCAGCTGCTCGTAGCGTCTCCTCGATGAACGCATCGAGGTAGGGGACGTCGGTGTCGAGGATCTCGGCCGCAGATGGCGGGGTTGGGCCCGGGAAGGCGGCTTGCAGGGCCTGCCGGAGCATTCTTTGGACGGATTGGTTGTGTGCGACGAGCTTGACGAAGAAGGAGAGCGTGTTGGACGTTGAGTCGTGGCCCTGTGTGAGGTGGCTGTTAGCTAAGTTCCAGTGCTCTTTCTGAAAGAAAGAAAAGGAGGAAACAGCTAACTGCGATAAGGAGGAGGAGCAGCTCCTGCAGCAAGGCAGGATCCCTGGCCGGGTCTTGGGCCGGGAGACCGGCTTTCTGGGCTCGGTTGACTCCTCGGCGCAGGACAAAGTCCATGGCGCACGTCTCGAGCGCCTCGCCGTCTTTTGCGGTCTTGGCGTCGGCGTCCGAGTCGCCATCTTGGTTCAGATGCTGGAAGCGCTCGCAAGCCTCGACCATCAGCCGGCGCATCTCGTTCTCGGTGATCTTCTTGAACCGCCGGTACTTTGGTGACAGCTGCAACCAAAAGTAGCCCCACGCGGGCCAGACCGAGGTGAAGCCCGCCTCGACGATCTTGTTCATGTACTCGACGGCGTGTTGGATGATGGCGGCCGACGAGATTGCCGAGTCTTCCTCCTCCGGGCCTTCTGGCGTCGCCGCCGTGCCGTTCTCCTGAAGCCCCTTTTCAAAACTTCCCTCTTGCGCCCGCCGGGCTGTCGCCTCCTTCTCAATCTTCCTCCTCAGCACCCCCAACTTGGACCCCAAGATGGCCACCCAAATCGCATCGAGCGCTGCACTCTCGAAATCCTTCTTCACCTCAAACGGCCTCCCCCCATCATCCTCGCCGACTCGGGCCCTCCACAGCTCCACCAGCTCCCCGGCGGCGGCGTGGACGTTGGGCGCCACCACGCGCCGCAGAAACTCAAAGCCCATGACATCCCCCCACAGGCGCTTCTGGGCGCGCAGGGCGGGCGTGGTGAGCTGGGCAATGGTGCAGCGCGGCAGCAGCGGGCCAAAGAACTGCGTCGTCAGCGGCGACCGGTCGAACTCGCGCGTGCGCCGCACCAGGATGTCCTCGGCCTCGCGCGCGTCGTCCACCACCACCATGGGCCGCCCGAACGACGTGAAGAGCACCTGCGCGATGGGCGACCCGAGCGCCTTGGCGATGGTGAACATGGCCGCCGACGGCTCCTTAGATACCTTGCCGTGCGCCTTCATGGCCCCGATGTCGCCGAGCGGGCGGAGGGCCGAGGGGCTGTGCGGGATCCCCGGGAGCGCGACCGGGTACAGGCGGTAGTAGATGTAGGCGGCGGTGAGGAGGAGGAGGGGGGGGATGGTGAGTAGGAGGGAGGGGGCCATGGTCTTTTTCTTTTTCTTTTTCTTTGCTTCTTTGCTTCTTTGTTTCTTTTGTGAAGCCTTTGTGAGGGATGTATGTATGTGGTGATATTGCGCGCTGGACTTGGTGTTGTTGGCTTGATCGTGTGTGTTTTGATGGTGATACAGTCGCTGTTTGAGTAGGGACAAGGCCAAGGAAAAGGTACGTGGCGATCTTGAATCTTTTATAGCCAGTTAATCGATACTGCTGCCGCCTAATTCAATGCAAGTTGACGGCGGGTGGTTGCAAAAGGCTCACGATGTAGTTGGCTCGGTGCTGCTGATGATGGACACGGCAGAGCAACTGCCGGGCAGGCAGGCAGCAGGCGCCGGACTACCACGACTGGACTCGGCGGATCGAAAGGGGAAAAGGAAAGAAAAGAAAAGAAAGGGGATAATTGGTAACGCTGACTGTCTCAGACTTGCACGTTCCTCGACGTTCCTCAATGTTCCTTGACGTTCCGCAAGCTTCTTGTCTCATCCCTCGATACGGCGTGTCGGTTGGAGGGTGTGATTGGGGGGCTCCGGGTCGAGGAGAAAATGTGTGGCCGAACCGTGACCCATGCGGCTCATGCATCCCCGGGTGTCACGACGGGACGCTACCGACAATCGAAGCAGGGTGCGTCCTATTGGACCCAGCCTGCCTAAAAGGACGGTACTTTGGTGTGTTTGTTGCCTTGAATTTGGGGGACGACGACGAAATCTCCGACCACGCGTGCACGTCTTTCGATTTGTTCCACTGTCAAGGTCGGGTTCAAGTTGCCAACTTTCCGCCGTGCGAGCCACAGGGTTTCACATCCACGAGCTGTGCTGCGCGGGAGAATGTGGCGGTGAGAATTGATGGTTACCTGGTAATTGATATCTGATTGGTTGGTAAGTGAGGTAATTAGGTATTGTGTCTGGACTTTGGCTTGTTGGTTTTGTGTTGGCATGTTGCTGATTTACGGGGTCATACGCAGGGAATCATTACGTGCTGAGATACAATCCAATCTCACAAATCCCACGGCGAGAAGAAATGCTGGAAAAAGCTATGAGGTGATTTTGAACTGATTAATTGCTAAGGTTCCAAGGTCGAAATACATATAATAGTCCAGGGGGTGTAAGTGACATGACTCGACTGTGAGAACGGCGCAGATCAATGATGCAAAGTCCCCAAGCTCGAACGTTCAGCTTCTGACACTGGGAGGTATGTCACCAAGACGTCTATGCTTCCTCAAGGTACCTGTAATTACTAGACACGTAGGTGGTGAGAATGAATACAGATAAGTCAGGTACTGTCAAATATAATTCAAGCGGCCCCTTGAAGTACTAGTACACAAAGCCAATCGCAAAAGAGCCGTTCCGACTCATCAATCATCATCGATCAATCATCGTCGTCGTCGTCGTCGTCGTCGTCGTCGTCACTGTCGCTGCCACTGTCACTATCACCCTCTTCGTTTTCCTCGTCGTCGTCTTCATCCTCTGATCCATCCTCATTCTCATCAGCGGTTACACTGTTACCACCTGTGCTTCCAGTCTTGGCATCGTCTCGCCCACGCTTCTGCAACTTGTCGGCAATCTCATCACGGCTCTCTGACACGTGAAACGTGCCAAACCCGCTCACGACATCCTGGACATGCAGCGACTTGTCGGCAACCTTCCTGACATGTGTCACACGGCCAACCCTCGGGAGTGGTCTGGACCACTAGATAAGGTAGAGCATCAAGGCAACTGTATCAGCCCGGCGGCAATGGCCGCAGGCGGGTAACGGTTGGATGCAACAAACCGACCGAAGGTCATGGGGATTCAGCCGTCGAAAAATAGACAGAGGCGATTGGCATATTGACCTAAGGCAATAACTACCCCTGTAAACTAGACTCGGGCCTGTGCGCCTAGCTGTGGCTATAAGAAAGAGGCCTGGATCCAAGTCAGATTGAAGGGATCAAGGACCTTGAGGCCACAGAAGATTATTACTGAATTTGAACCCCCTCCAAGCCCTGTATTACAGCCCTTGTCACAACATGCGAGCCGGGGAGCGCGTCGGTGACCATCAACTTGATGATGACCTCTTCCCTTTTTTCGACGATTCGAGTGAGCTTCTTGACCACGTTGTCGCCCGCCCTAACGCTTCCCGAGAGCCGTGAGAGGGAGTCGATGACGATAAAGACCGTGTCGCCCCCTGGCAGCGACGCAAGCAGCGCGTCCAGCAACCGGAGTCCGTCCTTGATGTCTGCTCTTGCTCTTGATAGCAGATCTCGGTCTACCAACGCCGACATGTCGACTGTGGATCGGTGATCGGCAATGAATCGGATCAGCTGGCTGTTCAAGCTCTTGATCAGAGCGGTCGGGCCCGACTTGTTGTCATCCATAGACTCAAGGGTTCTGTGCATACAGAAGAAAGCGAGGACGGGCATCTGAGCTGTGCTTTGGAGCGCGGTGGCGAACAGCGAGCTGAAGAAGGACAGCGGGTTGTTGATCGAGGCCGGAGGTGTCTGCAGGTCGATCTCGAGGATGCTGGATTCCTCCTCCCGAAGCCAGTCATTCAGCTGCTCTTCGCCCAGGATTGACTGCGCCATATTCTTCTCATCGGGCTCTAGGAGTTCTACGTGGTCGAGACAATTCTTCATGTCGGTTGCCGGATCGTAGGTAAACCAATCCATCTTTTTGAACCATCGCGGCGCTGTGCGGGCGTTGTTTTCTTGGCAGGAACGCAAGAATGTGGCCTCTTTCTCTGCTTCGAGAAGCTTGATCTCTTCATGGTTGACTATGATTTGAGGATGTTCATTAGTAAGTGCTTCAATTCAGCAACGGCCTCGACGGATTGATTGGGTGCTTCAATCACTTCCACCTGTCTTTGCGTTGAAGTTAGGGTTGCTGGCGTACAGCTGGTACATTGAGTTTTGCAGCGAGATGATGGCCATTTGGAGGGTCTCCTCTGGTCTTCCGGCAAACTGTTTCTCCAACCTCCCCACAGAAGTCTCCACAATGTTCTTGATGCCCGGCAAACTTGTCAGTTGGTCCCTGCATGTGAGCGAAGGGGAAGACGGTGTTTACGCGTATTCTGCTTCATGAGATACAGCAGGCCACGGCTGATATTTCCGGCCGCTGCTTCAACCCTTCCTAGTCTTTCTTCGCTGCACATATCCACCTGCTTCTGGAACCGGTCGATATGTTTCTGTAATTCGGCGATGGCCTTGTTGACGGTCAGCTTTGGCTGCTTCCCCCCTTCATCATCTGCCCCCTCAGCCTGAGCATTGTGCTCAGAGTTCTCGATGAGTGCATTCAGAGGCTGATCGCCTGGCTTGCTTCTGAATGGTATATGCATGTCACGAAAAGTCTTGGCGAGTTTGGCCGTCTTCTCAGCGAGCTTGACTGTATACGGTAGATAATTGTCCGTGTTGCGCCTGGGAGATCGCCGGGAGTTTGAAGACACACTCTTCCAGGTCCTGGTAATATCGTCCACAATGCTCTGAAGGACAGCGAAGATGGCGACCATGACGGCATCTGCACATGAATGCAGCGGGAGGGAGGCATGATGAATTGCCGACAAGCGTTGAATTGTCTCTAGCCTCTCGGGGACTTCTGCCAGCAGATTCTGGATGGCTTCACGCTGCTCGGCATGCTTCTCAACGGCCTGCCATTGATCAGATACAAGCTTCTTTTTCAGTAATATCTCGGTTTGCGTCAAAAAGAAAGTCAAAGTCGGAAGGGGAAACGAGAAGAGAAACGAGAAGGGAAAAGAGATGGGAAATGAGATGGGAAACGAGATAGGAAACAAGATGGGAAACAATATAGGAAATAAGATAGGAAGAGAGAAGAGAAAAAAGACAGGAAACGAGAAGAGGTTAGGAGATGGGAAAAGAGATGGGAAAAGAGATGGGAAAAGAGATGGGAAAAGAGATGGGAAAAGAGATGGGAAAAGAGATGGGAAAAGAGATGGGAAAAGAGATGGGAAAAGAGATGGGAAAAGAGATGGGAAAAGAGATGGGAAACGAGAAAAGAGAAGGGAAAGAAAACAACGAATGCAGGAGAATAAAAACGCACAGCCATAATCAAGGTGAAGCCACCAGAAATCACCGAACCGTAGATGTCGTCAGGAATCAGGGTAAGGATCCCCTCAATGACCCCCCGGTTGTCCTCTAGCTTCCGATAGCATCTCTTGATGAAGTTCTTGCACGACTTGATCTTGGGATCGTTATGGCGGCCTTCTCCAATCTTCTTGATGATCTCGAGAACATAATCAACAGTGAAGTCGTTGGGGTCCTTGATGACGATTCCAAGTTGTTCGTTGTCACACGGCCAACCCTCGGGAGTGGTCTGGACCACTAGATAAGGTAGAGCATCAAGGCAACTGTATCAGCCCGGCGGCAATGGCCGCAGGCGGGTAACGGTTGGATACAACAAACCGACAGAAGGTCATGAGGATTCAACCGTCGAAAAAATAGACAGAAGCGATTGGCATATTGACCTAAGGCAATAACTACCCCTGTAAACTAGACTCGGGCCTGTGCGCCTAGCTGTGGCTATAAGAAAGAGGCCTGGATCCAAGTCAGATTGAAGGGAACAAGGACCTTGAGGCCACAGAAGATTATTACTGAATTTGAACCCCCTCCAAGCCCTGTATTACAGCCCTTGTCACATTTCCCAATCCAATCTTTGTCGCACACATCACAGTTCGGAAACTCCGGCCAAACTGCGAGGATGGATTATTGGCTACATGCATTTCTAACCACATTAAGCGCCTTCATCCGTGTGATAGCTGTACGTCGGCGTGTTTCGCGCTTTGCCTGTCCGAGGGACGGCTGATGAAAACCCCCCAGAGCCTCGTTCGCAAGGTGATCTGACTGGACGATGGGGAAACACGAAATGCAGGTGGGTGCAGAAAGCCGGCTCAGCTCTCCTGAAATAGTAGTCAGTCGCACAGCTGTGTGGGTGAGCAAGTTTCCCTTCGGAAATATGGCTTCATCGGTGTGAGGCTCTGGGAGCCTTGTCGACGTGCCAGTGACCCCCAAGCAAACAGTTACCTCTTCCTACCTGGTACCCAGGGGGCACATGCGGCTTGCCTCATACATGGGAGTTCATTGGGGGCCCGTGCTTATTCCTTTGAGGCTTTGAAGAAGACAGACAATCCACACGATCTATCAGCATCTTGGCAAAGAGTTCCTGGCTGAGAAGAAACCCACGACAGATGTGTCCGACATGGTCATTCATGTAATTTATGTTTAATTCGCCAGCAGAACCCATTGAAATCGGCCAAGATTACCAGTTCTACTAGTACATTCTGTGTTCCGTCTGCTTTATTGTCTGACTTCCCACCCATCTCAGCTAAACATGAGTCGTTCAAGCAGCCCAGAGACGGATCCCGCCGCAGGAGAAATGACTGACACAACCCCGGCATCCTCGGTGTCGCAAGAAAACGTTTCCGGTCCCGAGAAGTCCCCAGAAGCGGAGCCCGAGGTGACTGCTCCGGCCGAGGCACCCGACGACGAAAAGGATGATGACCAACCAGAGGCATCTGAGAAGAGCGGCGAGGAAGAAAAAGGCGGCGAGGAAGAAAAAGGCGGCGAGGAAGAAAAAGGCGGCGAGGGCCTGAAGGATGCCGAGTCTGACTCGGATGATCCCGATTCAGATGACGAATACTCCCTTCCCACCATTGATCGGCTTGCGCAGAGGCTGTCTTCCCAAACCCTCCTCACAGTGTACAAGAAGAGGCTGCAAGACAAGGCCAAGAAGAAGGGACAGAAAAACCAGGGATCGGCTCTCATCAGAGGACTGGTCGACTATCTCAGAGTACTGGAAGACTGAATCGACCAGCTGGAGACTAAAGCGGGAACCAAGACAGACCAAGCCGACACATCGGAGGAGCCCACGGTCGACCCGTCCGACCTTAGTGGTTCCGCAGTCGAAATCACGGTCAAGTTCTTCAACTCGGCGGCATATCTGGGAGAAGACGGCTCATACCCGGACGTGGACAGCAAAACCGAGAAAGGGACCTTCCTGTGCGACCACGACGCCCAGCATCTCATTCGCACAATGTACTCCAGGGTCAAGGACGACGGAGAGAAGCCCAAGATGCAGGCCGACTCGGAGCCGCCAGACCCAGACGACATCGATATCCTGACGTTTGGTGTCTCGTCCGAGGCCGTCCTTGCCTTTTTCTCCAAGCTTCTGGGCGTTGAAGCAGGTGGAAGTCAGCTTATCCGATTCGGAAAGCCCTTTCGACCCCTGATCCGGAATCTTTCCCGAGTCCGAGAGCACCTCGGAAAGCTAGAGGACAGTTACGGGTAGGTCTCAACAGGTATTTACCTATCCCCATGAACTATAATGCTGACAATATTCCTGGACTGCCCCTACAGAAGAGTGCCGGTGGTAGCCAACATGGAAGGCGTGGAAACCCTCCAAGCGGCTGGAGCAGCCACTTCAAGTGTGGAAACAGCAGACCTCCAAGGACTCGGAGAGAGCGATGTCCTCCCCTTCGCCCCGGCCGAAAACAACAGCGAGGACGACGATGTCCAGGCCTTTGACCGTCCGGCAGCGCTCCCCCATTTCCAGGCCTTCCTGGCCTTTGTCGACAAGTATCTCGGCAAGGAGATCCAGCTGTACGAGCGACTACGGGAGGCAAAGGAAACGCACATTGCCTTTGAGAATCTGTGGATGCTTTTTGACGCAAACGATACCATCTACTGTCAGTATCGCGAAGCTGAAACAGAGGAATACTCAAATATTGAGGGCCGTGATCATACCCCCATTCGGCGTCACACGCCACAGGCGTACAGAGTCGTGGCCTCCTCTGGAGGCATGCCCCTGGCCAGGACCATGGCCCCGAGTTCCAAACGGAAAGACAGGGACGACGACTCCACCATTGGCCTCGTCTCTTTCAGCAGCTCCCTCCTCGGCGCGGGCACCAAGACCATCGCCGATATCCTGACACAGACGGCCACGATTTCGAGGAAGATCAGGAACAACTACACCGAGCTCAACCTGTACTGCTTCTTTGTCGACTTTGACGGGACCGAGTACGGCACCGTCCCTGAAGTCTTTGTCTTCAAGCCCTACGAGCGGGAGATGGAGATCCGCAATCTTCAGGTCTACCCGGCTCGGTACATGCTGAGGGACCGGCTCCATGATCGTGGCACGAGCTTTCTCAAAGTCACCTAACGTTAGATTTCGCATCTGCAATACGAGGGACCGACGGTTGGGCCAAACCGGGAAGAGGTGAGCAACTAATACCTTACCCACCTGCCGTGACCTACTTGTACCTGGCAGTCGGCCGCAATCACTTGTCTACTAGTTCATGTTGGACACCTGCTGACACTCTGGGCCCCATTGATAGATTAACTGCCCTGTGGTCGTGGACGTGAAGCTGGCCTTTGAAGGTAGACGGGAGGCAGACAAGGCACTGATCGAAGTCCCGGAGCTTCGATCCCTCACGTCGCTGTGGCTCCCCGACTCATCCGGCGAAGCCTTCGACCTCTTTGGAAAGTCGAGCTGTCCCCGAAAGTGGTGCTACAGTCGAGGGTGCACGACAAACGTGTACATCAGCTCCCAGAAGCGACAGCGAGAAAAGATCGAGAACGAGATCAAGCTCGGTCTTGAGGAGTATTAGGGCGAGAAGCAGCGAGGTAAAGAGGGCGAGGAACGATTCAAGAAGATCATGGAGGAGAAGGACATTATCAGACTGTTGCCAGGGGCCGTGCCAGGCTTTGGTCTGAGAAACCGCAAATGGGGTATGTTTAAACTGCGTCCAGTCTTTTGTCACCCACTGCAAGAGTCTACCTAACCTGCCTGGCTGCGGAAACTTCACTAACAATACCTACCAATGCTCAGTCCTTCTCAACCTCAACCAGCTCGGACCAATCGAGCAGGTCAACGAATGGGACAATCTTGTCCTCCCACCTGGACACCGTGAAATGGTTCAAGCCATGGTAGAGACTCACACCCAGGATCTCGGACCGAACAAAGACGCCACAATTGGGATGGACTTGGTACGGGGCAAAGGTGAATCACTCCAAACATGAATTCTATCAACTCTCACCTCACAACAAGACTTGTCGAAGATCGCTGCTGACGTAGACTCATCGCAAAGGAAGAGGATGCATCATTCTCCTTCATGGCGTTCCGGGAGTGGGCAAGACATCAACAGCGGGTGAGTCGAGATATACGCACCTCCAAACAAGACATGACATGCCTGGTATTGATGACGGCGACTAACACAAACTTGATCGTAACAGAATGTGTTGCTGCCCATACCAAAAAGCCTCTCTATCCCATTACCTGTGGCAAGTCATTACCCTAGATCCGTCAGTGGTCAAGCAGAGACCGATGTAACTAACTAACCGTTGTGTGTAGGGGATATCGGCTACCGGCCCGAGGATGTAGAGCGAAATATGGAGAGCCACTTCAAGCTGGCGCACAAATGGGGCTGTGTGCTCTTGCTCGACGAAGCAGACGTCTTCCTTGCCAAACGCGACGTGCGTCTCACTTCTTTGTCCTGATGACTTGAATGACCCTGGCAGCCGGCTAACTTGAGTTCTGTGCCATGATAACAGCAAAAAGATGTGCAAAGAAACGGGCTCGTCTCAGTATTCCTGCGCATCCTCGAGTATTACTCCGGTATCCTGTTTCTCACCACAAACCGAGTGGGGGCCATTGACGATGCCTTCCGTTCGCGTCTCCATCTCACGCTGTACTACCCCAAGCTCACCAGGAAGCAAACCACGGAGATCTTCAAGCGAAACTTCCTGCGCATGGCCGAGATCAACGCCGACCGCGTCAGCAAGAACCTTCTCCCATTCGAGTACAAGGATTCGGAGACAAAGGTCTTGGAATGGGTCAAGCAAAACTGGAAGACCCTCGCCTGGAACGGCCGGCAGATTCGAAACACCTTTTAGACTGCCCTTTCCTTGGCCGAGTTCCAAGCCAAGGAAGAGGGCGATGCGTCCCAGGGACCGGTGGTCCGAAAGAAGCACTTTATGATGGTCGCCAATGCATCCGAGCAGTTCAACGAGTACCTGCGCGCCACCCACGGATACGACGAAGAAGTGGTGGCCAGTCGCGACTTTACGCGGGCAGTGCAGTACTCGCCCTCTCCCAAGCTGGCGTTCAAAGGGTTCGACGACACCGACACCAGCTCGGACGAGGAAGCCAAGGAAGACACGGACTCCGACAGCTCCGACACAGATGACTCTGACGGCTCTGATAAGGGGGCCAAGAAAAAGAAGAATAAGAGCAAGGGAAAGAAGGGAAAGGATGATTCAAAGAGCAGCCCCAAGAAGAGCAAGAAGACGTCGTCGAACAAGAAGGAAAAGTCGGGACAAGAAGGCGAGCAATGAGAAGAAGAAGGGCAATAAAAACACCAGTGACAACAACAGCGACGACTCGGAGTGATTGGATTTTCACAGTGGGCACCCGGTAAATAGGAAGTCGGCCAGGAATTCAACTTTGTTGACTTTTGAGGCAACTCATTCAACATGTGGCCTGGGTTCTGTTCTGTTTGGTAGCGGGTTGATTATGAGTGCCAGCCTGGAACAAACCACTCCTGCTTTTGCCCCTTTCTTTCGGGCCCCTCTTTAGCGTCATCGCCACAAACCGTCCACAACACCTCTGAGCATTACATGCACACTCATTACTTTAATCCTCTCGTTGGTTTGTCTCTTGCCTGGATATTGCACCGGAGGTGACGTAAGGTACATAGCTGGCAGTTTGGTATCGTCAAGCACTTGCAGCCACATAACTTGAATGCAGTCCGTGTTCTGCACTCGATGACGATGATTGCGACTGGAACCGACCTCTGTGTTCAAGTCATTTACGTCCAACCCAGTTCAACGGTACGCCTCTTATCAGTAACACAGGTGAATCTATGCCACTGGCAGTCTCGTGTCCATCTCCTCATAGATGTCGTTGACGGATAGAAGCAACCGGTGACGGGTGCCACCGGCATCAGCAAGTCTAGCATGTCACCACAGGCACCCAGTACCGCAGCTTGAGGCTGGAGTGTAGTCAAAATGGAGTGCCACGTCGTCATTGTTGTTGTTCTGGGTGAATCTAATGGCTTTCAGCTCGTCAGCGGCTTCCAAAAGCAAGTCTAATGATGGCTCGGCCCGGAGGCACTGCCGCACTGGACGGCCTCCGTCTGTCACAACTTCTCTGTCAACAACCTTTTCCATGAATGGACGACGTCGTGACGTCTTCTCCGAGCTGAGCTTTGCCACCGAGGTGGTTACTATAAAATAGACATCTGTCGTAATTCCTGATACCATCCTGCAAACTTGAACCGACAAGCTCGGCCAGCTGAATCTCAACCAAGGCATTGCACTTTTTTTAATCCTCTGTTGCTCTTCATCACCGCGGCCTCAAACAAAAAACAAACTCCCTTATCAGTTGGTAGATCGACCTTATCACAGCCAACCTCGAGGCATTGAAGCGTCACATGCGGTCTCTCACGATGCGCTTCTTCGCTATTCTTCTTGCCAGTGCAGCCACGGCGTCAGCAGCAGCCGTTGGCACCCTCAACTTGAACGCTACTACCTCGTCGCCGGAATTGGAAGCACCATGGGTCAAATGGAAGGGCCCCCAGATCTTAGGGTCCTACAACGAGATTGACGAGACGGAGATGCACGAGGCAATCGAGTGTCTGCAGAGCGAGATCTGCGCGCGACGCAACATCCCGTACCACGGGCGGGTGCGGTGCACCATCGGGACGTCGGTGGCCTACATCTGCAACTACAAGTCCACGAGCAAGGCCGATCGGCTGTCGGACGAGGCCGAGCCGGGCGACCTCGACTGCAACGCGAAGGAGATGTACGAGGCGTGGCGGCAGATCCGCATCGCCAGGGCCTCGTACACGGGCTGGTGGTACACCAAATGGGGCAAGAAGACGTACGGCTTCGACCGCCGCTGCCCCGACAACGAGTGCGACAACGGCTGGAAGGTCGGCAGCATCGGCGAACAGTGCACAAACATCCAGAGCAACATGGCCAGCCTGCCCTGGCTGTTTGACCACGCCGAGCCTATCTACCACGACTACACGGGCCAATATGTCGAGGACCTGCCAGACCCGGCCAACAACAGCGTGCCCGTCTACTTTAACCCATGGTATGAGGGAGTGCGGCCTACGTAAACTACTATCATCTTTGTATTCGTTTGCATTCTCTCTTTCTCTTCTTTTCCTATTTGCTGTGGTGTAATGTTGGAGTGGCAGCATCAGGTGGTAGGGCGGGGGCAGTCAGAAGAAAGTGTACTGAAAGGGATGCAAGGAAGGACATACGGGTTCAGTCGATGCTGGCTGATGATTGATGATTTGAGATCCAGGTAGATAACATTGACGGTACTATAACCCAAATAGCACGCAATAAAAAGTGGTGATCTTGTTTGTTTGGTGATTAATTTGCCCACGTGTATTTATCAGTTATTGCTGTGATATTCATGTATTTCAACCACGGCGATTGGACCTCGGGGAGATTCCGGTTACTTACATCCCACCCGGTAAGCTTGTGTCGCGAGCAACGAGCGACAACAAACACAAACGCACTATGAACCGAAGTCAGAGAAGGTACCTGAATATGAATGTTGGCGCCAGGGGAAAGGGCCCAGCGTTGTGGTTTCGATGGACTCACCCGTAATTACATGCAGTTCCACAGCAGGGACAACATCGATGCCTCTTCAAAGGGTTGAAGGTATCGACGAGGTCCACGTAGAGCAAGAAAATCCAGGCTTTGGGCCCTCCCGGCTTGGGTCGTGGCACCAATCAATTAGCCGAGGTTCGCTTCGACAAACGGCGCTGGTCATTGTGTCATCGACGGATCATCATCGGACGGACATCCATCGATCATCCCGAAAAGCCGCACGACACGCGGTCGATCTTTTACTCGATGCAGAAGCCGCCCGGAACGACCTTGCAGCCCTTGGTGCAAAAAATCGAGGGAGGGCGATTCCCATTGTACAGAAAAAGCGGCGACATCGATTCGGACTAGGGAATCAGACCGATCCCTAGCAGGAAAAAGGGGCGGTAAACAAACCAATTACCTGGCAAGAACAGTTACCTGAATTATATTATCAAGACGGAAACACGACTCTGGCCGTCATAGACTACATCCAGTTGCGCCCTTTTTGGTATGATTGCAGCATAGAATGAAGATCCTGGAATTCCGAATCGTGTGTGGGTCAATTGTGAACATTGCCAGGGACATGGATGCCGATGGGATGAAGTGAGTGAGCGCTGTCGCCATAACGATGCAACATATAATCGGAATGGACGGATTGATGCTGATATCGATGATGCAAAGATGGGTCGCACAACAAACACAGCGGACACGATCCTCCGGGGTCGTGACTGATGCCCAGAATGAGATATTATAATTAATAAGACGAACTTCCATCTGTTGTCGCTCGCGTCGAGATAATCAAGTCGCCGTTCAGTCATTCGCCGTCAACGGGTACCGATAGCAACATGGTCGGATTCAGAGCTTCGGCGTCGGCCTCATCAGGCGCAGCTCTGCTATGCCTTGTCTCGAGATGTCTTGCCATTCCAGTGGTCTCGGATGCCACCACCACGTTTACTCCCACTGCCGCCTCTGCGCCTCCCCAGGTCTCTCACACCGACGTGACCTCACACGGTCCATACACCGGTCCGCCACCGACGACAACTGGTGCCCTCTCAACTGATGTGCTCGCGCCATCGATCCCTGCCCTTCCCCCAGGACCAAATGCCTACAGCTACAAGCGCACAGGCAAGCTGCACGCCCCTGAGCCAGCGCCTTACACGCCTTCCGGGGGAGATGGGACGAACGGGTCCGCACCGGTCTACCGTCCCCTCTCAGACTTTGACTACGAGTCTATCGCCCTGGCTCTCTACCAGGAATGGATCGAGTTGGACCTCTTCCATTGGGGACTGGCGACCTTCTCAGTCGAGGAATTCGAGAAGGCCGGACTCACAGCCGAGGACCGGTTCCTCATCGAGTTTATGGCCGACCAGGAAGTGGGACACGCAACCCTCCTAACCAACATCCTCGGCGCCCACGCCCCCAAGCAGTGCACGTACAACTACCCCGTCTCCAACGTGCGCGAGTTCATCGACTTCTGCCAGAAGCTCACCCGCTTCGGCGAATCCGGCGTCTACGGCTTCCTCAACCACCTCAACGCGCACGACGTCGGCCAGCTGCTGCTGCAGAGCATCTCGACCGAGGCGCGGCAGCAGATGATTTTCCGGCAGTTTGAGGGCCTGTTCCCCATGCCCGTGTGGTTCGAGGTCGGCGTCCCGCAGTCGTGGGCGTGGAGTCTGCTCGCGCCCTACATCTCCAGCTGCCCCGAGAACCAAACCCGGCTCATCTGGGAGAACTTCCCCGAGGTCTTCATCCTCAACCAGCCCAACCCCGCGCGCATCGACGGCTCCGATGTCTGGAATGAGACCACGGGCGGGTACACCAACACCCTCAGCACCAAAGACGTCAGCCCGGAGGACGACTGCCTGAACAGCGACGAGGTCGGCGTCAACTGCTCCCCGGGCATCACCCGGAACCGGTCTCAGCCCCTTTCGTACCCCGGCCGCCAAGTGTTCCTGAAGTGGGACGACCCCGGCAAGCCCATTGGCCCCAACAACAGCTACATCACCAGCACGCCCGTCAAGACGCCGAGCTTTGCCGCCTGGGTCAACCAGCTGAACGTGACGTATACGCCGCTCGAGGATGTCAGCGGCAACACGGCCTGGACGATACAGCCCAACACGAGCACGTACGCGGGTGATCCGGCCGTGAACGGGACCATGTTCCTGGTCCTGACTGACTTGGATCTCTATGTCACGCCCTTCAACATCTCCCAGATGAACCCGCATGTGTACGGCGTGGCGCTGTATCAGTCTGGCTGATTTGTTGTATCCCTCGAGTCTGTTGTACACAATTACATGTAAAGCAAATACCTTTGAGGGTTTGGCGCACGGAACTGGATAATATCAGGTAGTCGCGTTAATGTTTGCGGGGGATCAATGATGCCCGCCATAAACTTGAAAGAGAATGTTAACTTGAAGTGTTTTGCATTCAAACCTCAACTTGCGTATTATCATCATGAGCAACATCTGCGTCATCACTCATCAGCAAGTGTCAATGTGAGTGGCTCGCTTGACAGGGGTCTACGCTGACGATCGATGCCAGCCCATT
Source organism: Podospora appendiculata (assembly GCA_033675105.1). Lineage (NCBI taxonomy): Eukaryota > Fungi > Ascomycota > Sordariomycetes > Sordariales > Podosporaceae > Podospora > Podospora appendiculata. Next base: position 97,418 of record JAULSO010000005.1, on the reverse strand, counting down.
GGAGTATTTATGACATCATTCACTCAGCACTCACCTCCAGGGGCATGACAAAAGTGTTCAACTACGTTCTTGCCTGCCTGGTGCCGAGTATTCTCAAGCGCTCAACTTCCAGTTCACAATCGAAAATCGCTAGACACAGTCGATACCTGAGCAATGTTGCGGACGAGGTCTTTCGCAGCAACAATACCAAGGGGCAAAAGCTGTTTCCTTCCAGCACTTTCGAATTCTGCACCTGCTATGAGAAACTCTGCTCAAAAGACACCTATCATCCATTCCCGACGAGGACTAGTAACAGAAGGAACCACACCTCCAACAACAAAGGATGCTCTTGCAGCCAGCAAAGATGGAGACAAAGTAAGTCATCGCGTGCATTGTAGCAGCTGTTCTCTGTAACGTTGCATGCACCTGCTGCAATGCAACTTACATCCCTCGCATCTGGTCACCCGAAATCTCGTCGCTGATAGCCAGACAGCCAGGGGAAAACCATACAGAGATTGGCGCAACAACCCAGAACAAGCCGGCGAAACGAAAGACCCAGGCGCAGCTTGACGAGGAACTCAGACTCAAGATGGAGGATATGGCGGGCGATGGAGGCGCATCGGGGGTCGAGTACGAGGACGGCAAGCCCGTGGCCATGAAGCGGGCTGTGAAGGACAATATGTTTCGGTACATCTGATTGTTTTCATGGCGCTGTTGACCTTTACCCCTTTTTCATTAGTACTCAAGCGTCGATAATGTCAAAATAATTCCCCGATTCCAATCACGTTACTGTGTAATTAATTTAGATAGTGGTGCTGCACGGATTGAGATCTCGCTGAAGCTGGTAAAAGGAGGTCCCATTCAAACTCACCCAGAGAAAAGGGATATTTCTCAAGTGACAAAGGGATCAACGATTTCTGAACTGCGCCGCATCCAAAAATAAAAACAAAGAGAAAAGTCCAAAATATTAGCTGCGGTCGGTTTCGATCCGACGTCCTCCGGGTTATGAGCCCGGCGCGCTTCCGCTGCGCCACGCAGCTTGAATTGGATTTGTTGAAAGAGTGGGTCTGCAGCAGCATCTATCACCCACCAGCAACTTCCAGGATACTTGGGGAACAAGAGCGAGAAAGACGTTCTTGGCCACAAAGCCGAGCGAGATGGGTGGGAGCTTGATGGGTATTCTTTCTTTGTCACTCACAACAATAACAGATCGCAGATGCATAATATCATGATACGCATCTCAAAAGAACAGGTATCGCTTTGTGTCTTCTAATCCTTTGTTGGAACACGTTGTAATTACCTGTTAACATTCAACGTTTCAATGTTTTACTACTAATTAACGCCTCTTGACTCTAGAGCTTTCAGTGAACCATGATTGTATCCTCATCACACTAGACTTCTTTCCAAGCCTGCACCTACCTTCGTTTTCATGTAAAGAAAACCTGTTGCCGTTGCCTTGCTGGACATAAGTCTAGATCATACCAGAATGGCATTTCAACTGCTTCTCATAGGCTGTATCTCCGGGGTCTTGCTAGGGAGTTCTAGCTTACCTAGTATTGTCACTGGGCCCTATTCATTTTAACTAGCATGTTATTATAAGTACTCCTATCTTCCTACCAGTGTCAAGACCGCTCCACCAGCCTTTCATTGACCATCAACAAAACACTGGTCATTACCTATCCATTTCACCCGCAGTTCTTCATCGAAACCTTCGGGAACAGCCACTTCCAGTCTAATAGCACCGCAATGGAGCGGTCCATCGAAATCCTTTGCATCAATACCATCAAGACACTAGTATCTCCTCTCGAACCGTCACGGTCACGGCAACGATTCCTTTCAAACTAGTCATTGAAAAGTACAACAGGTCCTCGACCCGCTCGCGCCTCGACTATGCTTCCTTCTGCGGCATGGCGAGAAAGGATCTTCTCACCAAGGCAAGCGATGCTATCACGTACTTCCAGTCCAACCTGCGCAAATTTTTTGCGCCCGTTCTGGGCGATGGAAAGAACTGGGACGAGATTTCTGCGAGCCCAGAAATCTCGTGCTCGAGTTGAGCCACAACGGGGCCTTCAAAGACGAGTATAAACCCCACGAGGTCGAGATTCGAGGCTTTGGCATACGACCCTCGCCTCGCAAGCGGAGGATTGTGTTTGCTATGGCTGGGTACAACTGGGGAGGAAATCTTCGACGGAGGCTGGAGAGCGGTCTGGCTCCTTTGGCTTCCTCGGGCAAGGCTTGACTGATGTGGTAAGTCTTCTGCTCTTGGTAGAATCTTGGCATTTGATGCAACCTTATGTCGTTGAACCTGCCCATCGTGACCCGGTTTGCTGTCGAGGGCAGGCGGTCACAGGTTGGAGATGGTGTGCTAATTAGTCGCGATAAGTTCGCAGCTAGGTGCCAGGATGGTCCTCAATAGGCGCGACGTTTGGTTCATTGGTCGATGGGGTGGCATCTGATGAGCTGCCAGGGTATGTGCGATAACAAGCGAGGCAGGTCGTTTAGCCGGGCTGCTACGTCACTTGCATGCCTTCTTAATATTCCAACTGCTATGCAATATCCTCGATTGTAATAAAGAGGGGATATGCGGAGAGATGGAGGAGCACGGTGAGCGAAGCTTTTGATGTTTTCCTGGTTAGCCCAATGGGAAAAGTGCCCGCATACAATGACTGCGTCGCCAAATGCAGGGTCGATGCTCCTGTGTTGATATTAATTCGTCTTTGAGCTCATGTGCCCCAGTAAACTAAGCCCTGCGTTCCCAATCTCGAGCCGTCCGGAAGCAAATAGTCATATCAATTACGTCCTCGGGGCGGTATATGAGTCCGGGGTTATGCTGAATGTCAGTCAGGTAGTAAGACTTCATCGTACATACTAGGCGTTTATCCGACTTAATTGAACTGTGACAGATCTCCATTCTCCCATGGTCTTGTGCAGTTCGCAGCTAGTTACTTTGCCACTCTGTACAAGATGAAGCCCTTGAACTTGCTCCTCCCGCTGTCCCTCTTCCACACCGCCGCGTGCGCGATCTCGACCAGCATAGATGACCCCCTCACAGTGAGGACGACGACAGGCAGCTACACCGGCCTCCTCGACGACCAGTTCCCCAATGTCCGCCAGTTCCGCAGCATCCCTTACGCGCAGCCGCCCATCGGCAAACAACGATGGCGTCCCCCCGTGGCCGTGACGCCCTCGCTCCGTCGCTATTTCTCGCAACGGTTCCCGCCATCCTGCCCCCAATACCAGTCCAAGACGCTCACGGCATGGACGACCAACATCTCCGACTTCTCCATCCGGCTGTATGGCCAAAGCTACATTGCCGGCGCCATGTCGCAAGCCTCCTCCGAGGACTGTCTTTACCTTGCCATTTGGGCGCCCCTGAACGTCACCGCCAACTCGACCCTCCCCGTTGCCCTGTTCCTTCCCGGAGGCGACTTTGTCGGTGGCGGCGTCGACGTGCCGTACCAGCAACCAGCTGGGTGGGTTGAGCGCACGCAGAACCACATTGTCGTGACGGCCAACTATCGCGTCAACGTGGCCGGGTTCCCGTGGGCGGCGGGCATTGACACGGAGGACCAGAACGTCGGGATTCTGGACCAGCGCATGGCTCTCGAGTGGGTGCACACCAACATCGGGGCCTTTGGCGGCGACGCATCACGTATCACGCTCTGGGGCCAGTCGGCCGGCGGCGTGGCCGTCGACATGCTCGCTCACGCCTACTACGACAACCCGCTGGTCTCAGGCCTGTTCATGCAGTCGGGCACCGCCATGGTGGGCGTTGCCCGGGCCGACCCCGGCCACACAAACTTCACCTTTGTGGCCAAGAACCTTGGGTGTGACTTTCCAGGCGATGCCGCGGCCGAGCTAGACTGCATGAAGCAGGTGCCCATGACGCTGATCCAGAACTTCATCGGGCAGTACAAAGACAACGGCACCAAGTCGGCCATCGTCTTCAAGCCGCTGCCCGACGACAAGAAGGTCTGGTTCAACTACACGGAGCGCGCAGCCAAGGGCTTCGTAGCCCGCGTGCCCGTGCTCGTGAGCACGACGGCCAACGAGCTCTCGACCCTCTACAGCTACCCAGCCTCCAACGTGACCGCAGGGCCCTACCAGCCCGCCGTCGACGCCGGCACCGTCGGCGTGTTCGTCTGCCTAGCCAGTAACACGACACAGTCCCGCATCAAGCAGAATATCACTACCTACCGATACGAGTATGCAGGAAACTTCAGCAGTGTGACGCCGCTGTGGTGGATGGGCGCGTACCACGCCAGCGATGTGCCCATGCTCTTCGGCACGTACAATCTGCCGCCGGGCGGTGGCGGTGAAGACGTCGCTGCCGTCACCCCGTTCCAGACACAGGTAGCCGAGACAATGCAGGACTATCTCCTCGAGTTCATGAAGGACCCCGAGAATGGGCTGCGGCAAAAGGGCTGGCTGCCTTATGGCGATCCCCGCGGGAAGGAGGGGAAGAACATGCTGCGGTTCGCGGCCGGCGGCTTGGTCGCACAGAACGTCAGCGCGGCCCAGGTGGATGACGCCTGTGTTTTGGGGACCAAGTATGACTCCAGTCCCAGCTAAAGGGCGGATGAGACGAACTCGTGGCAATGAGAAGAATCGTCGTGTTGAGGACATATAGTAGGCATTGAGGTTAGGCTCGTTCCAAGCAAGTTGATCTCTGATTAAGATACCTTATCTCCTGATTACTGTAGCCTGGAAGGTGTTGTGTACCAGACTGAGGTAAAGTGCACCACAGGCTCTCGACGTCTCCCAGTCAATATCTGTCAGATTGGATCCCTGCATTTCCCTAGATGCCATCACACACAATCGTCAACTCCAAGCCAATATCCCGGAAAACCCCAATTCCCAAAGTAAAATCCATGTCGTTATTACTGATGCGCCAAATGATCGTGATATTCGTCATGCCAGCCCCTAGCGTTGTGAAGCGGGAAGTGCAGTGCACGTCCTGCTTAGATGATGCAGAAGTCGCAAGGGAGCGGGCACGGGATGCAGAAGCAGAAGCGTCCCGGGCAGCATCCGCCTCGGTCACCGCCGCGCAAGCCCATCTCCGAGTCAGGGTGTGGCTTCTGCGCGTCTATTCGTGTGTTAGCTTCGAGACATTTCTGATGTTTTTCGCAGACAAAGACTGCAGGGCCCGGTCGTCGTACCCATGGGTTGGAAAGCTGGCGGTTGGGCGGTCTGGAGTGTCTTGAGGTGCATGGCTTCCGGTCGCTGGACCTCATCGACGATGGCCGTCTGGTTGTTGACCGCGTGTTCTGACTGCGAGGGCGACATTTTGGGTCGTTTTGGTTTTTGGGTTTGCTGTTGGACGTGGTTTGTTTGTGGAAAAGTGGATGGATATAATAATGATGATGCTTGGGGAGAAAATCTCTGAGTGCAGTGGAATTATTTGACGTGTGAGGTCATGAGAACGAGCATGCGATGGCTGGCGGCTGGGAAGCGTGAAACTTGTTAGCGTTAGCCGGCGCAGTTGACCGGGGCCTACGTCATCCATCTGCCCAGGCGGGATGAACTGACTGCTGCCCTGGATGGCGCGGGCAGCATCAACCATGATCCGCCCTGAATGACAGGCCGCAGGGAAGTGGTCTGATGTTTCAGCTGCCAAGGGTAGTTAAGGCCCAGTCATACCCTAACCCTGAGACTTGAGAGGGCAAGAACGATCACAACTGGGCAAGTGGGAAAATAAGCGGGGCTCCAGAGCTGATATATAATTAGTGTACCTAGTTGCCTACCCGGCTCAGATTTCTTCTCCCTGAATCAACCTAGCATGCATCCGTGCTTCAATTTACCGAGCATGGCGATCAAGGTTAAAACCGGACTGTCCTTGGAATTGCCTTAGCACACAATTGGTTCTTATCTCTTAGCTGTCCTGCCTGGTCGGGCGAGATCCAAATTACGAAGCGAAGGCCACATGCACACATTTCAGGGTTGGTACCTGACCTATGCAGCGCCAGCAGCCAAAGCCAGCCTCATATTGCTGATGTCGCCAATCAAGAGGTGAAGCACTTCCTGGAGTGATTCGCATTGGTGGTAGATTATGCAAGTGGCTGCCGTAATTATCGTCACATTTAGCCTCAATTGTCGGCGATGGGAACCTGGAAGCCTTGGTGCTCAGGCTTTCCCCGTGCCCTGTCGACGACACTGGGCCCGGTGCGTTTCCTAAAAGCAAAGACTCGGAGACAAAAAGAATGGGCCCCTTCTCTTGTTCCATGACGCATCTTTCTATCCACTTCAGGCTGGTCATAATCAATTATCATCAACCATCATGTCGCTCACGATCGGTGAGGTTGCCGGCCTCATTAATGTCGGGATTCTGTTCTGTGAGTTATTTATCTTAGTTACCTGGTAACTAACTCTTGCGCTGTGACATTCCAGGATCAATCTTGGCGTGGTCAAACTCGAAGTGCTTTTCCTTGGCTGACAGTCAGGTTTCCTTCAGTGAAATTCACCATACCAGTCTTGCAGGCAATCGCTTTGCTTGGTGGAATCAAGATGGCCAACTCCGCAGTAACATGGTGAGCTTTTGCGGGTGATTCCTTCTGCCTTGTAGCTTTTGACGCTGCACGAGGTCGGTTGTGTCACGATTCGTCCACTCGACTTTTCTGCCTACTCTGTTCCAAACCGACGTCACAGCGGGTCGACGAGACGGCGTCAGTCTTGGCGTGATGGCCATGGTATACCTGTCGCTCGCCACCTCTCTTTTTCTTGCCCTTGCGCAGGTTTTGTCGCCCATCGGACTCAGTGAAGGAGTTCAATCTAACAAGTTAGTGAATGCCACCTTCGCGTATGCCCCGGACCCCTCCGTCTTCGGGGAGGCAACTTTCAGCAGGGACAACTACGTAATCTTCCGAACCTGCGTGAATGGTGCCAGGCCATGTCCCGGCGTTGAGCTAGAAACCGAACACGAGGACGGTGGTCGCGTGGTGAACTCTACTCTTGTGCCCGAAAACATCACCGACTGTTTCAGCAGCGGCGTATCCTCCCCCGGAGATTTGCGCTCGAGCTCGTTCGACATCGAATTTCGCCAGTTCTCGTGGAGCGAGCAGCGAGTCAAAGATAAAATCTACAAAACGTGACTGGGGTTTATCGGTACATTGGCCAAGTTGCCCTGGAGCCTGGCTATCATGTCAAGGAAGGCCTCGTCATTGATTCGATCGACGGCGGAGTTGGCTTTCGCAACCACATGGTCCCAACAAACCCAGTAATGACGAATGGTGCAACATGAACGGAAGATCTGCTTTAGATCGTTCCTCAGACCAGCTGTATCGGGACAAACTGAACTTTTTACTCAGCCATAGTTGAATCCATTCAATATCGATTGGCAGTCCCCCGTTCAGAACACTTATGCGACATATGAAGACCACGTCATCAAGTACGGATATTCCAACCCGGAAGGACATGGCCTTTTGCGCTTTGACAGCCGGCTCCGTGACGCATCCACTGTATTTACAAACAGAGTCGTCCAAGAGTTCAACTCGACAGGCAATTCGCGAGGAAATTGGACTATTACGCCCGAAGCTCTTAAAATGACATCCAGCGACTTCCTGTCCCTAGTATGGATATATACTCAGGAAACCGGGCTTACAACTATGGAGCAACCGAACGATGACCAGCTGGATGCATCACCCATAGCTTCGGACGGGAATGGAACAAGGACCGATCCGGCAGTCGAATCATGTTTGAACAAATGCACCATCGCGCACGTCGACTGTCTGGCCAACACATGCGGCTTAACAGGTTATTCGAATTCGTCAACTTATAATGTGATCCCAGTCAATTTCCTCAAAGATGCAAGTAAGTCAGTTTCTCGACTTCAAGTGGCAAGCCGAGCTGGCTTTTCATGTATCACAGCTTGCTGCATGCGTCGACGACATATACAAGTGTGTGCTGTGTGTGACTTGCTGACCAGGATGGCAAATGATTCTCTATAATAGCGCGCGCCTGCCGAAACTACACCCCAGAGTCAAAGCCATCCATTGTCATCCCCTTCGTCATCTGCTACTACTTCGTCCCGGCACCGATAAAAGTCAGTCACGATGGGATGTCGTCGACCAGCGATTTTATCGCCCAACCCATCTCCATCTGTGCTAGCGCGCTAGAAGCAACCGTTAGACAGGTGCGCTTCTCGTACAACGACACGGGAGGTGGCCCGTCTCTTTCCGGACTGCGAGTACTCGACGTCAGTCCCAAGAAATACGACAGGGACGAAGACAGACCGCTGTGGGCGGTGGAGAATCTTGGATCCAACTGGACAATCAAGGAGATCAGCCTACAGTGGGGGATCATCTCCAAGGAAGCGAGCCTCAAATATGCCGACGGAACCCGCACACTCCGTAGTGAAAAGCTGCTATTGCCAGTATTTCTGGAGGACGGGTACAACGGTAATGGATGGGGAAATAGTCTGGTAAGCATTTATCTCTCGCGAAACCCTCGAGGAGAGGCAGGAGTCATTAACATAGATGCTGGATTATAGGGCGGCGCTCGAGGCCCCGGTATTATTATTATTATTATTCCTACGCCATTATGCCGTTAGGCTTGTCGAGACTTCTGATACTAAATACATAGTAAAAACCGTGCTCGGGCCTGGAGCGGCCCGGAGCCGGGTGAAAAACCTATATCCACTGCTACAAAGAAAACTGTCCTTTTGACTCCATTCATACGTTGGAAGGTCCACTGATGGCGCAATAGTAGGTATAAAGAGTATGTAAGAAGGAAAGATGACTTGATTGCTGGCGCGCAAGGCGATGGAGCATTTGAGCTCCCAACGCCTTAGCGCGCTAGTCCCTAGGCGGGCTAGTCCTGTCTGGATGACCCCGCACATACTATCTAGTCTATAGGGGGGTAGCCCTGCACCTCGGGAATCTGGTAACAAGGCCTGATTTCCCGCATCATCCACCCTTCCTGGCTATAGGCCTGCCTCGGCTTCGCGTTCCCTTTCTAGGTCTTCCACTATTTTTACGGCTAACCTATACTCTGTAAGCTTAACTAGGCCTGTAGGCCAGGTGAAGATGGCCTGTGTGTGCTCGTCCCCTGATAGGGACTTGTAGAGGTCATTCCTCGTGCGAATCTTCTGGGTCCAAGGGTGTTACGATCAGGAGAACCAAAGGGTCCTAGAGACGGTAGGGGTCAAAAGGTGAGTGCAAGGGGGTGTATGTAACCACGGAGCAAAGGGATAGTTCTCTCGATTGTGCAATGAATGCCAAGAACTTATATTGATTACTGGTCTGGGACCTAATGTCGCCAGACCCTACTCGTTATATAGAAATGAAGAATGAGGACCCGAAGGTCTTCCGCCTCGGGTCCAACCCAGGACCCGGAGGACCCGACCCTCGGGTCCCTCGCCGCTGGACCCGACCCCCGGGTCCTTCGGGTCTGGACCCGCTGGACCCGACCCTCGGGTTCACCGGGTCCACTCTTATTCGTCCGTTACCGTGTGCCCCTTGAGTGGTCTTCCCGCCGTGGTTACTCCTTCTTGCTGCCTCAGGCAGACCCTCCCTGGGTTCGTGACACGATGCCCCTCCCACTTGGTCTTCGTCCCGAAGACCGGATTCCGGACACCCAACCTCGTTTCGACAGCCACGCTCTGGTAAGTGTTAACTTCCTCCCTGCATCCACCGAAGCTCCTTGCTAACGCCAACATGTTCAAGATTTCCAAGCCTCGCACCTCGCGCTCGCAACAAAAGAAACAGCCGACGCCGCTCTAGCCTACTTCGTGTCCAACCTTGGCGGTTCTTGCTCAATGCCTTGTTCCAACTGTTTCCGCCGCGGGAGCACCTGCCTCTTCGCCGAGGGCTCCAAGCGCTGCAGCGAATGCATCGAGCGGAAAGTGTCCTGCGACGGCAATGACTTCGCTTCCTCGCGTGAGCGCTGACCCGCCCCGCCATCTCCGCGCTTGCTTACCCCTCTCCAGTCATCCGCAGCGTCGACGAGGTGAAGTCGATCGAGGAGGAAGAGGAGGTGCTTCTCAATCGCCTCCTCACGCTTCGGAAGAGAAAACGTGTCGCCCGGAATCGCGCCGAAAGGCTCTTTCAGCGCGGGTCTCAGCACGTTGAAGAGGAGCGCTCTGCCCAAGCGGCCGCTCGTTCCCCATCGTTTTCTTGGCTGGACCCTCAGCTGGCAGATTCCCCCCAACCTCCTGTCGCCCCGGCCGATCCGGGTTCCGCTGGTGAAACTGTCGAAGCTTCTCAGGGCAGTTCCGCAAATGTTTGAGTGGTTCCCATGTATTTTCCTCGTGTCCGTAGTCTTCCCATTTTGACTAGGTATTCAATCGCACCATTCTTGTTTTGTCTGGAGTCCAGGATCTCTTCCACGACATACTCGTCTTCTACCGGGTCGACCTCTACCGTAGTGTCCAACTGTGCTCGTGCTGGTGCTTGTTCCAGCATTGAAATGTGAAAAACTGGGTGAATCCTCATGGATTTTGGTAGTGACAGTCGATAATTTGAAGTGGAAATCTTTTCTGCAATCTTGAAGGGCCCTAGCTTTTTGAAGTCCAATTTGTCGCTAGGTCGCTTCGTTTTGATGTTCCGACGTAGGAGGTAGACTTTGTCCCCCTCCCGAAGAGTTGGTCCTTCCAATCTCTTTTTGTTGTAATAGGTGCCCATCCTGGCGCGGATGAAGGTGAGACTGTCACGAAGAATGTCGTGCAAAGTTCGGAGTTTCTCAGCCTTTACCGTGGCTCTGGGGACCGTATCTCCTGTCCCCTGGCGTACCTCGGCCTCAAAGCCATAGTTCGCAAAGAAGGGTGAGACTCCCGTCGTCTCTGACCTCGAGCTATTGTAGGAGAGTTGTGCCAGCGGCAGCAGCTCTACCCAATTGTCTTGCTCGTAGTTGATGTATGATCTCAGGTATTGCTCGACTACCTGATTCATTCGTTCGGTCTGCCCGTCTGTTTGGGGATGGTAGGCCGTTGAGAGCTTGTGGTTGACACCTAGCTGTTTCATCAACGCCTGCCAAAACTTAGACACAAAGAGTTTATCTCGGTCGGAGATTATCTCGTCTGGCCAAGCATGGTTGCTGGCTATCGTTCTCAAAAACGTGTAGGCCAACTGTTCTGCGGTACTTGTTTCCTGAAATGGCAAGAAGTAGCAGTACTTTGTCAAGCGGTCCACAACTACCATGATGCTGTCGTATGTTGTGTCCGTGGCTGGGTCCTTTGAGGGTGGTAGCTTCACGATGAAGTCCATCGATATGGACCCCCAAGCCCTGCTTGCTACCGGCAGTGGTTCTAACAGTCCGAATAGCTTGTGTCGGGAGCCCTTGCTTCGACCACAAACTTCGCACTCGTTGATCACCGTTCTGACCGTTTCTCTCATTCGGGGGAATCCGAAGTGTTGACGAATCCTCGCCATTGTTCGGGTGATGCCTTGGTGACCCCCAATGGTCGATGTGTGGATATCCTTGACCAAGGTTTCTCGGATTGATTCTGGTACAAACAATTTCCCTCCGAACATCCAGTCGCCGGATTCTCCCTGGGTGCATTCCTCGGGTCGATCCCCAGGTTCTGCTTCCCGAATGGTTTTTAGCCATCTATCGTCTGGTCCTGACGAGAACAAGGCGTTCACCTCCAGGGCTTCGTAAGGGCGGAGCGTCAGGGTTCCATCCTGCGTTCCTTCCAAAATCCCTTGTTGCGCCTGCTTCTCGTTTGGACGATGATCTTCTCTGCGGCTCAACGCGTCTGCTCTGGCGTTCTCGGAGCCCCTGCGATAGAAGATTCTAAAGTTGAATTGTGAAAGGAACTCAGACCATCTCGTCTGTCTCTGGTTGAGCTCCTTTGTCGATGTGAAGTAGGTCAGGTTCTTGTGATCCGTGTAGACCTTAACTTCGTAGCTCGTTCCGCTCAAATAGGGTTTCCATTCCTTGAAGGCCCAGATGATCGCCATCAGCTCCTTGTCGTGGATGGGGTAATTGAGCTCAGCTCCCTTCAGCGGTCGAGAGAAGAAGGCCACGGGGTGCAACCGTCCTTCCTCGTCTCTCTGTCCGAGTTCACCTCCCAAGGCGAAATCTGAAGCGTCGGCCCCGACCTCAAATTCCTTATCTGGGTCTGGGAGCTTCATTACTGGTTCTTCCGTCACCAGTTTCTTGATCCCGTCGAAGGCTTCCTGTCTTCGCTTGTTCCATACGAATGCCTCTCTTTTCTTGGTCAGCTCGTTGAGGGGTGTCGCGACTAGTCCGAATCCTCGTATAAACCGTCGATAGAAATTAACAAAGCCTCGAAAACTCCTGACTTGCGTGACCGTTTTTGGCGTAGGCCATTCTCGAATGGCTTGGACCTTCGCAGGGTCCATCCTGACTTCTCCCGGCGTAATCTTATATCCCAGGAAAATGACCTCCTGGCGATGAAATTCGCTTTTCTCGGGGTTTACCAAAAGTTTGTGCTTTTTCAAGGCTCCCAATACCTTGTGCACATGTTGCCGATGTTCCTCTTCCGTCGAGGAGTAGATCAAGATGTCATCCAGGTAGACTTCCACAAAGTCTCCGATGAATTCTTGCAGGACGTGGTTGATCATGGACTGCCAAGTGGCTGGTGCGTTCGTAAGTCCGAATGGCATAACGAGATACTCGTGGTGGCCGAAAGGGTGACGAAACGCCGTCTTCCACTCGTCTCCTTCCTTGATCCTGATCTGGGCATAGGCAGCTGTAAGGTCCAATTTTGTGAACCATTTGGCCTTGCCTAGCCTTCCTTCCAGATCGCTTATCAGGGGTAGTGGGTACCGGTTCTTGATGGTGTCTTCGTTGAGGCGCCGGTAGTCCACACAAAGTCTCAGCTTCCCATTTTTCTTGGGTACGAACAAGATAGGGTAACCGGCTGGTGACTGTGACTCCCTGATGTGTCCTTTTCGCATGTTTTCTGCGATGTACTCCTTCAACGCTTCTCTTTGCGCTGGGTTGAGAGGGTACGTTTTCTGGTATCGTGGTTGCGCTCCTTCTTTGAGCTTGATCTCATGGTCCCACGGACCATGGTCTGGCAAACCACTTTCTGACTCTTTCTTGAAGAGGTCGTATTGCAGATATTCTTGAGGGATGTCGGGTTTTCCTTGGCCATCTCCTGCTGCCTGCTCCGCTTCTCTGACGACCATCACCAGTCGTGGCGGTTCGTTGTGCTCGGGGGAATTGGATTTTCTTTCCGTCGATTCCTTTCCTGAGTCCTCTTGCTGGGTTGAGCGGGGCTTCTCCCAACTCACGCGGCCGCGATCCCAGTCAATGTGTGGGTTGAACACCTTCAACCAAGGCCGGCCGAGAAACATCTCGTGCTTGCCTAATCTTGCAATGTCGAATACCACTTGTTGGGTTTCTCCTTCGACAATGACGGTGAGAGGCTCTGTCTCCCGTCGGATCCATCCGTCTTCATAGGTGGATTTTGTTCCTTCGAACGTCCTCACTGGGTAAGGTCGATCCTTCATAACCCAGGGGATTCTCCATTGGTTCACCAATTCTGGGGACACTAGGTTCATTCTAGCCCCGGAATCGATGAGTGCGGTGGTGAGGTGTCTTCCCCAAATGACCTTTGCCGTCACTGGTTCTTCGTCCTCGTTGCGATCCACCGCGAGGACCTGTCTTGCCCCTCCTATTCGTCGTCCTCTGACGAACGAGGGTCCTCGTTTCCCGAGTGCCTGCCTGGGAATCGTCGTGAGTATCGCAAGTGGTTCGAATCTCCATTCTGAGAAGCGTCCTCCTCTTCGGTCGATATCGAAGCCGTCCTCGTCAACCGGGCCGCCTCCGCCAAAGCCTCTTCGAATCGGACCAGGCGGGCGCGCGATGCCCTTCTCTGTTCATCCTCAATGTCTCGTCGTCTTTGAGTTCCTTCTCGGATATCATGCCATTGTTCGACCTTCTCTTCCAAGTGTCGATTGCAGGTTTTTGATGGACAGAACGCCAACTGTCCTCCCATCCGGCATGCTCGTGGTCGGGTGTCGTTGTTTGCCATGACTACGTAGCGTAGCAGTCCCAACTGGTCGTTTTCGCGGTGCACAATGGACCTTCCTTCCCCTTCTACGGCGCTGCGTGGCGACCGGATCGCACCTTCCCTTCCTTCCCCGCCGCGCACCGGGAAGAAGTCCGCCTGAAGCTTTTCTGCCAGGTGCCATAGGCAAGGGTGGTGCACACAGTTGAACCAAGCAATCTGATTGTGGTCCATGTGCGCTGGGTCCACCTCGTTGGCGTCTCCTTCCTGGAGATGGAATGACTCTTCTCCGATGATTCGAATGTCGGCGTCTTCCCACTGAACTCCTTTCACGCGGCGAGCTTCTCGGGGTCCATCGATATGGTCTCTCCATCCGTGTTGCCAGTCGATCTGGTCGAATGGGGTTTCTTCCGGAATCCCCGGGTAGCCCTCCGGATCTTCGGGGTCGGATTCGTAGTACGCTTGATGACCACCCGACGATCGAGAGGCTGCTGCGATGGTCCTTGGTTCGACAGGATACCATCCAGAGTCCTCCTTACTGCTTTGATGCACTCGGCAGTCGTCGTCGAAACAGGCCGTCCAGGAGAGTTTGTCGTGTTCTTCCTTCCTGGAGACTCCGTTGACCTGTCTTCCTTCGGGGACCTCCTTCCATCCCTCCCGGGCCTTGCCCTTGCAATCCCGGAAGGCGTGTCCCTCCTTACCACAGCGGTAGCACTTCATTGGCTTGCGCTGGGTCTGTCGGCTACCTCCTCGTCCGGCCGCGTCGATATCCATCGGTCCGGGGTGGGTACCGGTCGCCGTGGACGGGTTCCATCGTCGAGCCGAAACGTTGGGCTTGTTACGAGGAGTGGGATACGTCCTGACTCCTTGTCGTTCTCGCTTGCGCTCGTATTGGCGATCGTCGATCTTGATGGCCATGGCGATGTAGTCGTTCAACCCGTCTGGGCGATCGAGCTTCGACAGCTCGTCCTTCACGTCGTCCTTCAATCCGGTGTAGAAGGCGTGCATCAGTGCTTCTTCCCCCCACTCGACCTTGACTGAGTCCTGTCTGAACTCGGAAGCGTACACGCTTGCTGCTTTGGTCTGTCGGAGTCGGGAAAGTCTTTCTTCCGCCCTGCGAGCCTCATATTGTTCTCCAAACACTCGGGTGATTGCCTCGCTGAATTTGTCCAGGGACGAGAAGATCTCGATGGTCTCGTCGTCTCTGTCGTTTGCCTTGTGCTTCACGTAGTCTTCCTTCACAGGGCCGAACCAACGCAAGGCTGGTCCCTGGAGGAACGAGGAGGTAAAGATCACCTTGTCTTCCTCGTTGTCGAACTGACCACTATGATAGTGAATGTAGGCACGTACCTGAGTGAGGAAACCTTGAAGTTCTCCCTTCTGACCTTCGAAGGTCGGGGGTGAGTGGATCTTGGCTTTGGGTTTGGCGACCCCACCAGCCTCCTTGAGGGTTCGGTTGGCTTCCTGGAGTTCCATGTTGGCCTGCTTAAGGGTCTCGACCTCAGCGGTCAGACCGTCGTGCGAAGCCTTCGATTGGGTGCGGAGCTCCGCCATCTGCTTGTTGAGCGTGGCAATGTAGCCGTTCAGCTGCTGGGCAGTGGGGACCGTTGCTGGGGTGTTGGAAGTGGACGACATGTTGGGTCTTTGCTCAGATACACTGGCCTGCACTCTGAAGAGTAATCAACGTGTTACAATCGAGAGAACTATCCCTTTGCTCCGTGGTTATATACACCCCCTTGCACTCACCTTTTGACCCCTACCGTCTCTAGGACCCTTTGGTTCTCCTGATCGTAACAAAGGGCCCCTTGGCTTCGGCGGTTGTGAGCACCACACTATCAGGTGCTCTACTGTCTCCTTGCCCTGGCCAGACACGCAATAGGGGGTGCTGATTTCCGGAACCCGAGCTCTGAAGAGGAAGTCGTTCAGGCCTATAGCCCCTGTTCGAGCCTGAATCAGTAACGAACTCTCTGCTTTGGTGAGGTTTTCGTGCCTTTTCAGGGCCTCGTTGTTGAAAATAGGTACTGTGTCGGCTGACTATGTAGTTTTCAGGGGGTCCGGTTGGAAGCGAGGCCCCGGTATTGGACTGAACAAGTTATTTCGCGGTTCTGCTTCCCCACTCTCATCTGACTTTGCCACTTTCCTGCGCTGGCAAAACCTGACCGGCAACCCCCATACCATGCACAAGATGATCAATCTTCAATGGACCGAGGTCATCTCCAGTCT
Organism: Podospora appendiculata; assembly: GCA_033675105.1. Classification (NCBI taxonomy): domain Eukaryota; kingdom Fungi; phylum Ascomycota; class Sordariomycetes; order Sordariales; family Podosporaceae; genus Podospora; species Podospora appendiculata. Next base: position 81,301 of record JAULSO010000005.1, on the reverse strand, counting down.
ACTTACCGGCACCAAGTCACGCTTTAGCGCCGCTGCTGGCAGTGATTCTAAGACCCCGGCCATCGGCGAGGTTCAAGTCTATCGCAAGATGGTGAGATATCAGTACCAATACGGAACCGTCGCCTTTCTCTGCTGTGCCATCTGGCTACTCTGGGCACTGATCTGTCTTTTCATGTTCATTGTGCCTCAATCGAGGGCCAAGATGTCTCTTTCGGCCCTCTCAGCAATGATCAACAATCTCCCCGTCGGTCGAGCGTTTGTAATCGGGCAGGACAAAGCGAAGTGGCGGAGCTTTGCAACACCGACAAAGCACTGACTCGAGAAGGACGGCAAAATGGTTATGGACTTGTCCAAGTGGCCTTATACCCTGCAAGACACTGGCACCACAAACAACGAGGGGGATCATGTAACCGAGGGCGAAACTCTGATCGAGAGCGACGAACAGGGCAAAGAGAGTTCATCCAAGGTGGATCATGTAACAGAGGGCGAGATTCTAATTGGCAGGGACGAACAGGGCAAAGAGAGGTTGTCCGAGGCCTTCAACTAGGTAGCTAGTGCGTTTGATGGTGAGACTCGCGGACGAAGCTCTAATTAGTTGTATTGAAACCATATATCATGCCCCTTGATCTCACTAGCCACTGCCAATCCCCGCCGCAACCTTGTCAACCGCGCCCACGACCTCCTTCGTGGCAGTCCAGTGCGGGCTATGCGCCGTCTCAATCGTGATCACATCCACCTCGCGCCCCCGCGCTCTGATATCCTTGATCATCCTCGCCTGATATTCTGGCGGCAGCACCTCGTCCTTGCTGCAGAATAAATATGTGGCTGGGATCTCCCTCCACGGCGGAGTGTTGGTCAATGTATCCCCCCAACACTTTCCATTCCACCGCATGAGCAGCGAGAGATACGCCTCGACCTCCTCCTCGGTCGCCTCGCCGATATCATCGCCGATGAACAGCGCCCGCGGGTCCCGTACCACGGCCGACAGGTCCTCGGCCACGTCAAAGGCCAGAGCCATGTGATACGGCCTGCGTCGACGAGGTCTGAGACGAGGGAGCGCACGACGGCCGTGTCGGAGTAGAGATCCTCGGTTGGAGGACGGGTCTCGCTCACTGATGGGACCTGGGGGATGTGGACTTTATAGCCGGCTGCAGTGAGGGCATTGTTGACCTTGATGTAGTTGTCGGGGACGTGCCAGCCGCCGGAGACGATGACGATGTCGGGGTTGATGATGGTGGTGGAGGAGGCCAGGGATTCTTTGTGATGGTTTGCTTGAGGTTCAAGTTTGATGCTGAAAGAGAACAGTGAGCAGTGAATTCGAATTATGAATTCGATCGTGGTTCAGTTCTTATTCTTGTTGGCATTGATGTCAGTTGGCGCGAGTTTCTTGTTGATGGCGAAGCCCCTTTTTTCTCCCACATGGTCCGACCAACTGCATGAATCTCCGCCGGTAAGACCGCGGTTGGTAAGTCCGAGCAGCCCAATGTAAGTAGGTTTATGACAATCTGGGCACAACTCCCGAAGGAACAGACGAATCTAGTGCTGACGATGCGAAGCTTCACTACGGGGTTGGGCTCTGTTCATGCAAGGATCATTGCCGCTGCTGACAACGAGCTCGGGTTCAATCCTACAGCGAGACCGAAATGGAGGGTACCTACAAGCAAGCGGGCACCTATCATATAACTTCTGATGTTACAAAAATGCCTGCATACAACTTCCCGTCTCGAGCTGATGATCCGTGAGAAGCCATGGCTGGTTCAGTTGGCAGCTCACTGCATGAAGCGCCTCTGGTTGAGCTGTCTCCCTGACTGACCATTCCACCGGTCCAAACACATAATTTTGTTTGTGTCGGGCCCGGCGGACCGATCGTCTTTGTGCACATTTGTAGTCTCGGTTCTTTGCAATTTTGTGAAGTGCGTGCATGAATCCTCCCTTGTTTTGTTTGATAAGGTACCTGCCCCTTTCTTGTGTTTTGATCGTGACCCTAACCCTGTGACATCAGATCTTCAAGAAGACTGGAAAATACCTATCTACCAGGTAGCCTTCTATGTCTGGATGACCAAGAAATAGTTTCTATGTCTGCTACTACTAGGAATAAGCAAAGAACCTCGGAAGACCAAATTTCATGTGTTTGCTATGTAATTAATATGCAATGGTGCGCTTGGATTGGGAATTCGAAAATCCTCAAAGTTTGAACCTTTCCTCCTCCGAGTATTCAAGATGAGTCATTAGTCTCGCGAGCACAATATAGTAGCCTTCCGAGCGCCGAACTCCAAGGAAAGTGTTATGTAAATAAAAAAGAAACCAAAAATCAGATCAAGGGAGACGCCGCTGGACTGCCGAGGTGAGCTCTGGCGAGTCGTGCCAGTCTGGCATGCTGATTTTCCCCACCAAGACATTTTCCTTCAACGACTTTCTTGAAACAAGGGATAAACGGCCGCGCCAGATTTCTCGCGCTTCACAACAATCATGAAACCAAATCATCTGTCGTAAAGAATGTGAACGCGATTAGAACAAAGCTGATTTGAACAGTAGACGCGTGCATAAGAATGACATGATCATGCGCAGGATCACTCCCCCCCAAGTCCACGATGTTGTCGACCTCATACATAACGGCATAGCTTCAACCCAAAGCCACGGATCAAAAGGGTTACCTGGAATTCCGCCCAGCTTTATCTGCACAAAGTCACTAAGAGCCACTATACCCGTCTACAACGCCAACAAGACGAAACAAAATGCTCTTCACAACCCTCCTCCTCTCCACGGGCCCCTCTCCTAGCCCACGCATTCACTCCCCGAGGCGCAACCCGCCTCCCCCGCCAAGACACAGGTGTCATCGCGCCCACGACCCTGTACACGTTCAACGTCGGCACCGGCGCGATCAACTGCACCAACACAGGCGGCCTAGTCTCCAAGTCCCACACCAACGGCGGCAACGACATTACCACGCTCATCACCTTCACCTACCCGCCCGAGTCCGCGGGCAAGACCTGCACGCTCCAATTCTTCCTCGCAGGTCCAGACGTCTCGCTCGACGGCACGGGCCAGATCGACGTGTTCTCGATCCTGGCGCCCGCGCCGGGGTGCACGGATTCGTGGCCGCCGGGAAATGGCAGGAACATCCATCTGGGACGGTGGAATGTGGACATCTCGCAGTATGCGACGTGGGATTGGACGAGCAGCAGCTACTTGACGCAGCCGACCACGTGTGCGGCACCGGGAACAGTCGAGGCTTACGAGTTTGTCGGGGTGGGAGACTATGACCTTGTGCAGTGGGGAGACTCAAGTTCCGCTCCCTTTGGGGTCGAGACTTGGATTTAATACTCATAGACCATATCACGGTGGAGGACTTATGGCCTGGTCAGGCTCTACGCGTTCGGGAAAATTGGAACACAGTTAGATGTCAAGTGATAATACATCATTCATCGGACGCCTGATATGAGCAATCTTCATGCCTTTAGCTAAGGTGTCTAGGTTGACATGTGGTAGCCTAGCAACGCTGGGAGTCTTGACGGCTATCTGTAGGGACTACGTTCCTGGATTTGCATTATTACCTATTTGAATGCCACTTTTATCCAGGGCAGCGGCATACAATATTTGTACGAGGAGATACCACCTCCACAACAGGTTTGCACCAAAGTCCACATCCCCAGTCACCTACCTGAATTAGACCGGCACCCCAGCAGAGAGTGTCAGTGTCACAGCGGACCCCGACAATGTGGTCCAGTAGATGGCTGGCTCCGACCCAACCTGGTCGAGCGTGCTTGATCCTGAAGACGTCGCCGTGCCGGGCACTGTGACGGGCACCGGCACGCCGCACGAATTGCCGTTGGCTGTGATAGTCACACTGACAATCGATTTCCCGTCTTGGGAGTAATTGTATGTAAGGTTGGGATTGCAGCCGCTGGTTGTCTTGTGTCAGCTCGATTTCTCCGAAAGGTCAGGTGTTCAGAATGTCGTGATTGGAACGCGGGAGGTATAGATCTCATATTTGCAGCGAGAACAATTGGTTGTCAAAAAAGGTCAGTTGCAGGGTGGGGAACTCACTCGAGCGTCATCCTCCTTGTAAACAGATCGCCAATGTCATCGTGCTTCAGGGAGCTGATGGGCCAGTTTGTACTGAAGAGATGTGTCAGTTCCCGCAAACAAGTGACGAGCAGTGATTAGGATGTCGCCTACAGTCTGACCATCTCCTGCGTAATTGTTTCAACCCATATCTGGAGCAATGAGAGCGGCCCCGTCTGGGAACCAACCGTTATTGTATCCACGTCACCGGAGCGCAAATTTGCCTGGTGGAACATGTAGCTATAACCATTTGTCAGTCATCAAGCATTGAAACATGTGGTCCTTGGGCACCTCTTCGTTTCGGCTATTCAACTGCCCAAGGAAACTGCACCTACGGATCGGGGTGCAATCCGAACAAATATCGCGAGTTGACAGTCCGTGCATCGTCGAGCAAATTGGCAAAGGTCCCACTCCCGGCCGACGTGTTTATCCATTCCTGGAGAGTGCAGCTTTGGGAGTAGCAGTTGTAGTACATCGTGGTGGCTGAACATGTGTATAAGCAACATTTCGTAGCAAGGAGTGAACAACATACCCCATCGTGGCAGTATTGTAAGTCCTGCGTAGCCATTCCCAGCAACAGTGGAGATAAGCGGCCAGAACGGATTCGTCTACACAATGTGGTTAGTCATTGTAGAGTTGTCAAGAGTGCAATGCAACAAATGTCCGCTGCCGTGAACGTACCGGATTTCGAAGTATTGGTCTCGTATTATCTCCTACCACATATCGAATGCCGTTATCCATCCATGCCCTGATTGCGTCGCCATTGTGAAGCCCGGTTATGCCCGGGGGAATCAAGCCAATTGATGAGAATCTTGCGCTCGTCCAGAGCCCAATCTGCTTCAACCAGGCGGTGTTGAATGCGATTTCGCGAGACGCGTCGTGGTAGGTGGCGTTATTCAGCTCCTCATGTGTGAATGTGTGAGAAACGGCGGCGAAAGCGTTGGGGTTGTTGTAAAACCAGGTGGCGATGGCATCCAGCTTGGCGCACGTCAGGCTCCAGCCGTATGTGCTGAATTCTGGCGGCCAGAGATCTGTGCCTGTGCCTAGTGGCTTCTGGAACTCCAACGGCGTGTCTGGTGGCGAGTCATATTCCACCGCGTAGTCAGGGACACATGATGCACTGGAGGCAAGATTTGTTGCTGCTTCAATGTCGCCGTTGCCGTTATGTCCTACCTCAATGAAGTAATTGGACCCGGACGGCAGGCGGGTGTTGATGTCAACCTGCCAGTTCTTGTGTGTATCTAGGTCACTTGTGCGGATTCTAAAGGTAGTACCGTTTGGTTGGTAGATATCTGTCTCCAAATGCATGTCGTCGACCTGGGTATTGAGGTATATCTTGCGTTTACCCACAACTGCCATGGCGCACGGTTAGAATATCGCGGGCATTAGTTGAGGTTGACAAACTCACACAAGCCGCGAGTCAGCCAGTGAATGTAGGCATGCTGCAAGAAGTTGCTGGTCTGTGACCAGTCCGTGGCCCAACTCACGAACCATACCATTTGTTGTCGTCCATTGAAGTTGTTGATGATAGCCGCTGTGGTGGTGGTAGTGGAGGCACCGGCAGAGTCAGGGCCAAAGGTAGCGATGGTGTGGGCGATGGTTGCGTTTGTGATAACGGCAGGGTAGTGCCACAGGCCCTGCGTGCTCAACCCTGCACCGCTGGTGAGATTGGTCAGTTAATTACCGGTCTAATGTTCTATATTGGCCATTGAGGCTTACGTCTTGATGCTGGCCGTCGGGAAAGCAGATGCATCGCTAATGCTAATCAACTGCTCGACTCCAGTGTTGCAGCATCCGGCACCTGGGGTTGCTTTGGTGACACCTGCGTCGCTGTAAGCACTGGACCTGTGTCTTAATTCAAACGAGGCATAGTCACTATACCTAGATCAGTGCTGGGAAATGAATCAAGACGAACCAAGCGTACACCGAAACTGGTCTGGTAGGTGTAGATGGTCTGCCATTGGGAAGCGGAGAGGGCGCTTGCCCAGCCAGTCGAGTACGAGTAAGCAACGTCACTAAGCACAATGATGCCTCCATAGTTTCCCTGGGTGGACGAAAGGTTCAAGGTTGGAAGTAATACACCGCCCTGGGGCACGATGACCACTTGGTAGGGAATGCCGTAGCCCTGCAGCCCTGAGGTGGCGGAGGCAGCGGAGGTGGCATCGCGTGCGAAGACCAGAATTGTGTTGGACACGGAAAGGGCAGCGTTTGCCAAACTAGCATGCAATACCAGGGCAGTCAGTAGGCCGTGAGAGACAACTGAAAAGATTGAAGATAACATGATTCGATGTAAAGAGAGTGAAGATGGAAGTGCTGAGAAGCTCAAATGCAACAGGTGTAACTGGAAAGCTGTCTTTTTGATCCGCATGACGGCCCAAGGCGGTGGGACAAACAAGTGAACAGCAAGAGTGAAAGACGGCTGGAGCAGCACGGTAGGAAAAAGACTGGTTCAACGAGTGACTTTGGCTATATCATGTCGTGGCCTCGACAAGCTCTCTGTAGGCCATCAGAAACAAGGCGCGATCGACAAAAGCTGTGGTTGGCGGGTCTGAGGCACGCATGAGGAGACCGTCCCGGACTTTTGGGAGAGAATCCAGGAAATAGAGTGCCAGTCAGTCCATGGCCGAAAAGGACTTGATGTGAGAGCTACTGGTTCCTTGCATTGCGTGTGAGACCATTGCCCAGCATGTTGTGCGAGCATCTCAAGCATCGCTCGTCCCAGCTTCGTATTTGCGATGCGCCGTCGGTCCCGTGGTCGGCCAGATGAGACAAAGCAGGCGAAATGAGGAGATTGAGGCTCCAGCATCGCGCGCGGGTATGGCCGTAGTTTGGAAACACTTAATAAGAGTGCAGACCGTTGGTTCAAACGTCCGATAGATACCACCGCACCTCGTTTGGCGGGGCCACGGGAGGGCGAAGGTAATGAGATGTAAAATGCATGCAAGTGCAGATGAATGCAAATGGGTGGAAGAAGAGAAAGCAGCAAACCTAAACATGGAACCCACCACCCACGCACCCATCCGTGAATTAAATTACTGTTGCGTCATGCCGCATTCAAGCCGTGTTGGAGTGCGCGTTCCTTCCCTCTTTGATCTCAGGCTGTTTCCTCCCAGCTTGGAAGCTCCCCACGATCGCGGTACCAGGTGGGGAGGTACGGAATATTCAAGGCCGGATAATCAGGTAGCGAGCCAGGAGCGCTGTAGCCTGAGGTGTACCCGTACCTGCCCCCAAAGCCTGCAGCTCGCAGCCCGGGCCACGTTCCAGAGCCCTAAACCCAAACAGCCCGACCGAGGGCGGACGAGAGAGGCTTCGGATGTTCACGTACAGGGTCCATGGCAAAAGTCTAACCTCGGAAAAGCCTAGGTAACTTGTGAGACCACCGACCAGGCACAGCTCAGCTCAGCTGAGGTCCAGGGTACAGGTACCAGGTAGCAATGTCCTCCCCCGCAGCACCGCATCAGGTAAGGTAAGATAGCAACTACCCACCCCTGCCGCTCCTTCCTCTCGACGGGACGCATGGGAAAATTTCAGACAGGCACACAGGTGTCGCACGCACTCGATTGGTTGGATGTGGCGGGACCATTTCCGCCATTTCTGGGGCACTTGCCATCTCCATCTCCTCTTCCCAGGTTGTCGCCAAAAAGACCGCCCATCTTTCCGTTGTCGTGCTGCATCGCCGCGCAGTAGCTCAACGTCAACTCTAGTTCGCCCAACCTATTCAGGTTAGGTGTGAATCCATACCCGCCGTTGGTCAACTCTCGCCGGCCACCGCTCCACCGCTCCACCACTCCACCGCTCCGCCGGTTCAGCAGCCGGTGACACAAAGTCAGGCCTTCTCCAGCACGCGCCCGCCATTTCTCGCGCGGCGCCTGGAAGGTTTCCCCCCTCTTGGCCAGATTCCGAATCAAGGTCCCTGCTCGGGACAGCCAGCAGCCAGCAGCCATGGACGACCTTGACATAGGGATGGACAAGTCACCCTACGCACGTCGTGATTCGCGAAAACAACGCTACATTATCGGTGTCTGCGTTGTCGTCGGCTTAGCACTTGCTCTCGGTCTTGGCATTGGCCTGGGGAACAAGCACTCCGGAGGGGATTCGGGTTCGACGGCTTCGCCAACATCGGCGCCCACAGCAAGCTCATTACCATCGCCAGCGTCATTATGGCAGCCTGCCGTCAATGTCTCCTGGCAGATCGTCCTCGCCCAGACTTTGAACATTGACAGCAAAGATCCCACCATCAAACCCGATGTTGATGTCTTCGACATCGACATGTTCACCCACCAAAACACATCTGTCGTCGACGACCTTCACCGTCTGGGCAAGAAGGTGATCTGCTACTTCAGCGCCGGATCATACGAGCCCTACCGCCCCGATTCACATCTATTCAACAAGTCGGACCTTGGCCATCCATTGCAAGACTGGCCAGACGAGATTTGGCTCAACATCAGCAGCCCATCAGTTCGAGACATCATGGTTGCGAGAATCGACATTGCACATGATATGGGCTGTGATGCCATTGATCCGGACAATCTGGATGGCTATCAGCAAGACAATGGTCTCGACCTAACCTCGCTCGAATCCATCGACTACATCACCTTTCTAGCCGAAAAGGCCAACGCCAAGAGGATGTCTGCCGGCTTGAAGAATGCCGGTGACATTGTCACCAACGTTCTATCACTTGTTCAGTTCTCGGTAAACGAGGAGTGCGTCAAATATACCGAATGTAGCGTTTTTTCTTCCTTCATCAAAGCCGGCAAACCTGTCTTCCATATCGAGTACCCAGAGGGCGCCCCCTCCGATGTTACGACGCAGGCTTCGCGGAAACTTTGTTCGACACCAGGCGCTGCCAAATTCAGCACGGTTTTGAAGACTAAGAGCCTCAACAACTGGGTTGAGTATTGCAATGGCGAAATCGCCATGACTGACGTGACGGCTAGTTGAGCGGTTCATCGGAGATGACCGTCTGAGATTTGATAAAGGATTGTGAATTTAAGCGTTGTTTGTCGTTTTCCCATTCGTTCGTTGTGTCACAAATTCCACCAGCCCACGTGCCGTGGAAACACGCCTTGTCAACACCACAAACTTAAACCACAGACACATACACAGCCAGGACTTTTCCGCCTGCCATCTTCACATCCCGTCGCTACCAGTCATTCGACGTTCAAAATGCCTCCGCGCCGACATCCACTCAAGCAGCCCTTTCTCATAATCCCTCTCTACATCTATCCGGCGGCCACGGCTTGGGAACCACTCTTCCTGGCTGTCTGCTCTCATTCCAGTCTTGACTTTGTTATTATTGTCAATCCAGCCAACGGACCTGGGGCAGGTTCCACGCCAGATGAAAACTACCTCGCCGCCCTTGAACGGCTCTCATTGCTACCCAACACCAAGATAATCGGTTACGTCTACTGCAGCTACGGGGAACGAACTTTGACCGAGATTGTCCAAGATATTGAGACGTACCGCGCGTGGGACATCCAGGCCCCCTCCCTTCGTGTTGATGGCATCTTTTTTGACGAGGCACCCGCGAGCAGCGAACACGTCAACTACATGTCCGACATGGCCTCCGCGGCGAGGAAGACCCTCCTTCCTGCCAGAGAGCAGTACTCACAAGTACCCGCAATTATTATCTACAATCCAGGAATCTTTGCCGATCAGGAATTCTATCACTCCGCAGACTACATCGTTGTCTTCGAAAACAAGCTCGAAGCCTGGGACTCGAGTTATGTGCGCCAGAATCTGGAGACTCTCCCAGCGGAGTTACTCGCCCGGTCAGTCGCAATCGCCCATAGCGCGAAGGATCTCGGTGTGCAGCTCCGGTTTGGGGAACACGCAACACTGCATGTTGGCTTGGCTGGCCACTTTGCCACCGCGGTGTCGGACTACGCGGAGTGGTGCTGCAACTGGGGGGAATATGTCCGGTGGGCGGACAAGCTGTTGCACAAGATGGCGTGATTCGTGTTTTTTTATTTTTCTTGTTGATGTTCACGACAGCTTCAGAGTCGAGAGATTGGGTTTGCATTTCACCGGTCGGTTAGCGCGGCACAGTTGTGTAGGGCATTTCACGTCATAAATATCAACGGCCTTTGTTCTGGTCCCTCCTCCATGCAAGCCGACCCCAGACTCCGAGTCAATAATAATTAGCGTTGTGCAGGGTCACAAGTGCAAATTCTTGTGCATCCCACGTCACACACCGGAGGAATGGAACTAAGAGGGTCTAGGGATGCTGTGCGCCCCTGAGCTGGCAACGTCCGGTCCAGACCACCCCCCTATCGGGTGCATGCATGGGCGTCCACCTTTGAACACGCGGCAGCGTGGTCTCACCGTTCAAGTGTAAGGGGCTACGGATTACGTTATAACGTGCGCCTTAATATGAAGATTTGATTGAAGGCGGGTTCAAGTTGTGCGCCTCTTCAGCCCACTGGCAGTCCGTTTCTGACTTTCCGCCCTCATGTCAAGACGGCATGCCGTCCGCTCGTGTTGGAGCGCATTTGTGTGTCGGGAAGCTCATTTACACTCGGAAGGTGTGGGTGAACGACGGCGGGTCTTCGGTGTTCCTCTGACGCGACCTGATGGCGCGTGACGGATGAAATTATCACCTTTGTTGGTGGACGAGTTGGTGGTACTAATTACGATTCGACAGCTCAACGGGGCAGATGCTGTTTCTGGAGTGGATTGGGAAATGTACTAGCTTGAGAATGGGGGGGCCATACTGACCTTTCAGCTTTTGCGCTTCCAGGTGAAAGGGTTCGGCCACCCTGGAATGCCCTTTGGAGCATCCCTCGTCTGTTTGATAAGCGGCCGCCATGATCTATCGAGAAAGACGTGCTGCTCACACTCTCGACCAGTTCATGGGTGCCTTAATTACCTGGTATTGCAATATCCTGAAGAGAGACTACCGAAATTCGAACCAAACATGAGATTCTCTTCCATCGCCGTTGCCTTCCTCTCAGCTTTCCACGGCTCTTGTTCTTCTTTGCTGGGATATCATGATAGCCTCAACGATATCCCCGGCCTGGACATTCGAGCTGTGAAGAAGAGTCACAAGCACCATCATATCCACGGTGTCGTTCCAGACTTCCGCCAGCCTTGCATCTGCGAAGCTGATCACTGCCCAACTTTCTTGAATTCAAAGGCAGTAAGCTTCCTCGTTCCGTTTTAGTTAGTGGTGACTTCTTAACACACAGCGTTATTGATGTTAGCTGCAGCTCTGTGAGTGTAAGAATGCAGCAGTCCAGGCTTGCTACTTCAGGTCTGAGAGAGGATGTCCGGAGCCTCGACCACGGGTGCGTTTGTTTCATCGAAGTGATGAGCAGTGATGGCCAAGTCTAACACGTTACTAGGCATGCTGAGAAATAACAAAGCTGTTTGTTGGGGTAGGTCGATAGTTGGTTGATTGTCGTTAGTAAAATACCAGGTAGTAAATTCTTGTCGAATGCTATCCAAAACTTTTGATCATGTTCCAAATTCGAGCGGATGACTAAAGTCTACCAGGTAACGACATGTCAAGAATCTTTAGGCTGTACTATCATCTTCACTCTTGAAACTTCAATTTTATTCAACCTTCAAGTTTCATATTCTCATCTTTCCCAGGGTGCAGTACCAGCTGTACCTAATGGCCCGCAGATTATGTCCGTCGACCTTGCGCAGGTTGCTATTTGACTTTTTGTTTGCCATGAATTAATCATTTACTTCCAACGCTAACGCCCTACATGTATTTTAATGTGAGATCCCATGACTATAAAGTGCACAACGACCCTTACGGAACTCCTAAGATATACCACGATTTTTACCCACCAGCTCTTATCGTGTAGTCAACGGTCAGTAAAGAAACCTCCAAATCGCGATTCAAACCTTTCCCGTCGAATCCAAACCCGCTTTCCGCACAAAGTTCCACAGATCTGCCGCACACTGAACAAGATTTTCCCTCGGCGACCAGCCCAACTCAGTCCTCGCCCGCTCGGTTGATGCAACACAGCTACCCACATCACCCGGTCTGCGTCCCGTCCAGCTGAGAGGGATTTCGCGGCCCGCAACCGCCTCGAGGCTTTGCACAGCCTCCAGAACCGTAGCCCCGTTGCCACTCCCCAAGTTGAACGCCCGGAAGCTGTTGTCGTGCCGTTTAGCTCTGTCATTCCAAGCCAGAGCCGAGATGTGACCTCGTGCGACGTCCAGAACATGGATAAAGTCACGGATCGCGGTGCCGTCCCGCGTTGCCCAGTCAGACCCAAATACGTTGAGTCTCGGACGTGCGCCCATCAGCACCTGCGTCAGGACGGGGTACAGGTTCGTGGCTTCTCCGCGCGGGCTCTCGCCCAGCAAGCCGGATGGATCACACCCGACGGGGTTGAAGTAGCGCAACGCGACGATCCGCCAGGCCGGGTTGGCAGCGGCGACGTCTGCGAGGATTGCCTCGGCAAAGTACTTTGTACGAGCATACGGCGATGACAGGCCCGTGACGGACGGCTGCAGTACAACAGAGTGACCGGACTTGTCGATGTATGACTCGGGGTGGTGGACCAAGTCCTCCTCGCGGAGCGGCAAGCCTTGATTGGCCTTCGCCCCGTACACAGTGGCCGAGCTGCTGAAGATGAAGTTGTAGATACCATACTGATCGAGCGTTTGGAGGAGAGACACAAGCCCGCATACGTTGTTCTGGTAGTACTGTAGGGGTGTAGTGATGGACTCGACCACGGACTTGTGTGCCGCGAAGTGGATGACGCCTACAATGCGGGAGCGGTAGGTCATGGTCTGCTGCCCGGCAGCGTTGATCGTCATGACCAGGTTGCTGTAACTCTCCAACAGCAAGCGCATGGAACGGCTGCGGTAGTCGAGGCGGTGGAAGTGTAACAGGGGTACGGGGACTCCCTTCTGCTTGCAGTGGCTTGCTGTCAGAATTTGAATGTTATGCATGACACTCTCGTAGGAATTGCTGAGATTGTCAATGATGAGCACTAATAAGTGTCTCGGTCAGCTAATTGATCTACAATACGCGTGTCAAGTGCGGGAGAGCAACTACCGTTGTGTCCCTCTCTCAACAGCTCCAAGACTGTGTGGGACCCGATGTAACCAAGGCCTCCAATGACAAGAATAAACTCGGCGGAGTCACTGGGACGGTCCTTGTGGTCACGGCTTCCATTGCCCCCTGTGGGATTGGTAACGCCAAGTGGAGACGGCAGTCTGTGGATCTCGAAGCCATCGTCGGAGAGCTCAGGCGCGGTAAGGGGCGAGGAGTTGACCAAAGAGGCAGGCGATGACGACGATGTCACCGAGTCGACGTAGCTACCCATTTTCCGAGCTTCCAACTTCAAGTTGAGCGTCCGAGCCGGTTGATGTGTCAGTCTTTGTCTGTGGAGTTCGGAGTTCAGCCTGCAGGACAGTCATGCGAAAAGGGACGAGGGCTCATGTATAAAACGACGGATGGAGGCAGGAAGCTAAACAATCAAGGCTCATGGATTTGGGTTGGTAGAGGTAATACATGGGTACCTAATTACTTACCAGGTAGGTAATTGTGTGTTGGGGAAAATTCTTGCAACACCGGAGTTTTCAACTGTCACCGCTCCTGCGCGCGGTTGCAGAGCATCAAGGTGAGAGGAGCGGAGACTTGGACTCGGATCACACAGTACAGTAAACTCGGACTCAACGACAGCCAGCAAAGAGGCATAATTAACAAACGATCTCGCAAGGGGCTCGTAAGGCGGTAGTCCGAGTCTGTATCACGGCCCAGTTTGGTTGATTGAAGCTGCCACAGATCTGCACTCGAGGCCCGACTACCTACGGTTGTTTACTAGTGACATCTGTGCCGTACTCTCAGCCTCTTAGGATTTCAGGTCGTCAGCAAGAACACGCACCAGACAGCCAACCTTGGGCTCCATGTTGGAGGATGAGCAGAGGCCAAAGTCTGGTGACACATCCGTCAATGTTTACGGGGTTGCAAAAGCGCAAAGCGTCCAAAAGTGGAATCTTGCGTGATCGAGTTCGTATGAATGTGCGGCCAGCATTGCAGGTATCACCATTGCCTTACTTAGTGCGCGAGTGTCACCCATAATGAGAGCCATGGCGTGATCCTTTCCAGAATCATCGGCGGTGACCGGAAATCAAAGGGCCGCTATGCACTGCAGTTGGCAAGGAGAGACATTGTCTTGTCTCAAATTGGAGGCTCAAAGCTGTTGCGTTACGGGCAATCATCCATCGTGACGGCACAGGAGAGCGCCTCGGAACGTGGAAACATAAGGTACTTTCCCAGACATATTAGAACCAGCCAGTGAGGCCACAAGGATGTAATCAAAATCCCGGGACTATTGGATCTCTGCATGGGAATGCAAGTTTAATACCCGCCGGTGGGCTGTAAGGCGGCCGCCTCAACCGCCACTGCCCATTATGGACAATATCGAGGAGTTCAGAGCAGTGAATAAGTGAATGCACGCCGTCGGTGACCATGCACAAACAGCGGCCCTAGACGTGTGGTCCAATGTTGTTGTACTGCTAAAGTGAGTTATTCACCTCGTCTAGCCCATAATATTCTTGTAGTGCTGGTCGATGAGGTGCTCCGAGTCAGGCTTCTAATGGGGTTTAACGTTACGTTTTAAACACCAGCTGGACCAGTTATGAAAAAGCTTTATTTAATGAGACTTAGAGGCCTGACGCATAGCCAAAGACCAGTATCAAGGCGCGGAACGAGTTATGCCCGGGCCAAGATATTACCAAGGAGAAGAATTTGGCCAATAAAGGGCAGTAAACAAACCGCCGAAACCCGAATAGCGCACGGCACACTGCACTTCTACGGACCGAGTTTCAAAAATTTCCAGAGCACCACTCAGCTAGCGGCAACTACCATGCATTTATTCATAGGTACATTCCATGCGCCTATTGGACTGGGATTGCGTTATAATCAGGCGCGGTGGCGAGACTGAACCTAGGCTATGATTCACAGCGGCGTCAACAACCCGCATGAGGCCAGCATCAAAGCCCGATATTTCCGTCCGAACTGTTCCAGGAAGATGTGGAAATCGAAAAGTAATGACAGTTGGCGGTCTATCAGATACACAACTTGAGTATGGTATCACAGCATTAACCTTGTGTCTCAACTCCTCAACGGCAACCTGCGTGTACCCCGGTGACTGCTGCCTCTTCCCGTCTTCCCCCAAGCAACGATCCGATCCGCCCATGAACGACAAGCATAAAATTGCCATGTAGCACAGAATCCTGGGCGCGGCCGACCGATAGACCGACCATGTAATACCTTGCAGTGACACAGCCGCGCAGGGTTCGGAAGAATCGGAATAGAACCATAGGCTCATCCGCCACACCGCATTCCAACTTCCATGCGGTGGAAAGTAATGAGTTGCAGCAGCGGACTCACATGCAGGTCATCGTCCACGTGTGCTGCCACCGTTTGGACCGTTGTCGTGTTCGATAGTGCATTGTTCTACACTGGATTACACGGCAGCGGTGGACGACCCAGCCACTTCTATTATTCTGCGTTTAGGGTTGGAGACGCGCTGCTCGGTCATTGCCAACCAGGTAACCGACATTTTTGGTTGTTGATTGATGGGATCAAACTCTGAGTTGTCCTTGATCAATACGGGGTCGGTCTGGGCTGTGGCAGGGCGTGCCCCTCGCCTGCCTGGTTGGTCTGGCTATTGCGTCATGACAGTGCATACGATCGACATGGATCCATTAGGACTGTTTGCAGCGTGAGCATTATGGTCTGCATATATCTGTGTGTGTAACGTTTCCAGAGCTGCGTGCAGGCTCTCGCCGTGAAGTCGTTGACAAGGCGATGTACTCTTCCCCCAAGCTGTTCTTGGCACATATTCGGCTTCTAAACCTTGTTCCTCTTGTCTCTCAGGAAGTCGAACAGAGAAGCCCTTCTCAGGCCGTTGATTTGCTCGCTATTTCTGAAGTACGGTTCTCGTTTGTGCCTGCTCTGAATCAGCCATCGGGGCGTGGGAACTGCTGTTCGTATCAACTCCGAATAGCCCAACTGCGCCTCTGTTGGGCTACGATTAAGCACGGGGTGTAATGTCTGACCAGAGCGGCCAGAAATATTTTCCATTTACCGCTTGAACGTCTGCCTACTTACCATACTCGCCCCTCACAGCATATTGTGAGAACGACACCCCTTTCCCGTGTCCATCTTTTGCTGCATCATTTTCGTTGAACCCCTTCTACCTACCGGCGAGTCGGTTAAGTGCTATCGGCACTCAATTTCCCAGTGCCTACACCCTCACCTGTCATGACCAGAACTTCGGGACCGATCATCCACTCGTTTGTTTGTCCCTCAATGACCACATACACAATCTGCATAATATCTAATCTTTAATCTTTCTTATCTCCTTTCTGGCCTTCATGCTATCCCCTTGATCCTAGACGCCAACCATCTACGATGGCCTCCTTCTTTCAGGTACCAATCTCTGGGGATCCTGTTATCGCAGCATGCAACCCCGACACAAACACCACTGGCAGCGATCGGCGGATCTACTGCAACAGGCTCCTAGCCCCTGATAAGAGACTCCAAACACCGCTGCAGTATTTCACGCTAGTCCTCGCGGCTACGTGTTTGGCTGTGCCACTGTTGATTTGGCTTGGCACCAGGACAACCCGCCTTGTCAGGAAAGGGTGGAGGAATGGTAAAAGAACCAAGAAGGGCTCCTGTTTTGGGAAAAGAAGAAAATGGGGATCAGTGTCCTTCTCACCCATCGACTTCAAGTTATTATCCGCCGTTCGATCATTCCGCTTCATTGGCAACGGTCATGATGTCTTTCTGCACGTGCGGGAGCAGGCGCATCCCGACGGGGAGATGCTTGTCGTGCCTCTGCCCTCATTCCCAGACGCGCAGTCTAATCTCTCTCCCTCTCCGACGCCCGCCTCTCAAACAAAGCAGCCATTGCTAGCTGGTCTTTTGGACATTAGGGCAAGCTCGCAAACATCGTTGCCAAGTTTGACAAACCATTTATCAAGCTTGGTAAACAAAAACGGAGTCGTCTCGGCAATTGTTCTGAGGGCGAGGGCTGTCGGCCTTGCTGACCACAAGGATGAATACGAAGCTGTCCATAACTTGCTATGGCGCCTTCATCAACAGAGGGCCCCGGTCCTACTGAACTGCCACCATGATGATCCGGCGTTTGAGCATGTGGACTTCAGCCTTTTGGTTGGCGTCATCATCGACAATGCTTGCATCCTCCCCGATGGGAACCGACGGGATTACTTCCGGTCGCAGCGACTCCGCGACATTATGGCGAGATGTGCTCAAGAGCGGGCAGAGCGACCGGGCTTTTTCGTCGGATTTCACGACGTCTGGGATCAGCAGCCGTCAGCAGCTGTTGTTTGCAGGGCGGAAAAGCTAGCCACGCATTTTGAGGCCGCTTTTGAGCATGGTCCTTGCCGAAATACGGGCACCGACGTCTCCCAAACGCATCAGGAACGACTGCCGCGTAGCACGAGCGGCTTCGAGTTTCTGAGAAAGCCCGAAACTGCACAGGTGAGTTCCAAGTTGGCAATTCCACCTAACCGGGAAGGAGCCACCACGTTGACGTGAACGCCTACCGCAGGTCCACACAGCTTGGATCCAGCAGCGGCGGAAGGTGCATATCGGTCCTTGCGTGAGAGTCGATGACGAGATTGCGTGCCTGGACCTCACCAAGCTGCAGCCGCTCCTTCCCAACATCGACAATCTATTAAGCGCTTCCCCACTTCCTGGACATGCCGACCGGGAGTCCAATCCCTCCGAGGAATTGCAACTCATCATCCCACCTGACTACCGCGACCTTGCACCACCGCGACCTGACTTCTGGGACTTTTCGGCCAACGGAGATGAGATTTCCTCGCTGGGCTGCATTCCACTGACCGTATCCGCGAACCCGAGCCAGTACGAGGCTGTCCTGGCGACCCAGATCCACCTGAGAGACCTTCAGATACTTCATCGAATCGAGGAGATTGAAACCAACAAGCTTGTGGAGCAATTGAACGAGTTCGGGCCCAGCGTGCGGCACTCGCATCTGATCGCAACCCTTGTCCAGGGCCTTGTGCAGCAGAAGGTGGTGGTCTACAAGGGACTCGCCACTGGCTTCTCTTTGCCCGACCATGCAGTCCAGTTCTGGGGAGTGTCGGGCTCCCACGAGGCTGAAAGCGGTGGCGTGGATATCTTCATATCGCGAAGCTGCCCTAGCGACATTGGTACAGTCCTGCACACCTGGTTGGCACATCATGGTGTCTCGCGGGTCATGAGATATGAGGATGAGCAGCGCTTTGAACAAGTCTCGAGTCGAAACAGAAGTCTTGCCCTTCCATTGAGCATCAGAGCCGCCATTGATCAAGCCACGCCAGGCGAGGCCTTGTTCTTGCTGCAGCAACTGTACGTCGCTCGAATCCATCATCCTCTAACAGACGCCATAGAGGATCACTGTACCAAAGCTTTGCTGGACGATACATCCGCTGCTTCGTGGAATGACGCACACTCTCGTCGCTTCCTAGAGGGGTCTGTCTCCATCAATGAGCTTTTCCGGCAACGATTGGCGCACTTTACCCGCTTGGGAGCGATTCGACTTCCCTTAGAGGAAAATCTGACGCAGCTTTACGGGTCGGTCGAGTCTCTAATCTCGAGCGCCCTCTTCTCGGGTGATAGCGAGACAATCGTGACCCTCTGTGACGCACTTATGCACGCTTATGATCCCGACAACTGTTGGACCGACTGCGAGTTTGTTGATATCAACACCGACCTATTTGCCCTCATCTTCTTCTGCGCGCTTCGCAAAGCAGCACTCGAGGATGTTTACATCGAGGCCACAGACCACTGTCCCTTTTTCTCTTCACAGCCCGATCAAGCCGCCGTGTTCTCTGAGCTGTGGGTCCTGGGTTCTCAGTGCGAGCTATTTTTCGGCCTCCCACCAAGGGCCCTGGGCAAGATCGTCTACGACCGATACCGCGCCTTTTTCCGAGAGCACCCGCCACCCACGAATCTTCAAACTGGCAAGAGTGGGCTGATGGCCGTCTACGCCAAGCCAGAGCCAGCGAGTGAGCCCTCTGAGACAGGCCCACAAGGACTTGCGCGAAAAGGGCTCAGCAATTATGCGGCGATGCACCATATTCGGAAAACGTTTGTCAAGTTTGGCGTGATTTCCATCTTCTGCCTCCCTGCCATGATCGACATCCTCCAGTTGACCTTTGTTGGGCGTGGTCTTTTCATGACGGCTTACATGGGCGACGATAATCTCGGAGCAGCATGCTTTGGATTGCTTCTTTCTCTCCTGCTTTCGGCTGGCGTCACGGGCTGGGTCGGGAGTGTGGGAAATTACTATCTCTGTAACGTAAGTTCACCCCAGTCTCTCTGTCAAATCATAAGACGTGCTGATTAAAACCAGTATGCCTATAACAACATGGTCTATTTCCATGTGCAACGGCTTTCTGGTGGCTTCATTCTCAGTTTTCTGGTAGCCGTTGTAGGCACCATAATCTTTTGCATCAAGACTTCTGTCGGTCCAGCATTTGTTTTCTTTGCATATCTCATGCTCATTTCCACATATCTCAACGTGCTTGGTTGGTGGCCTGCGCTCGCGATAATGACCTGGAAGATACCCAGCTAACACATCCGCTTAGGTATAATGGCCACTATGTATCAGCAGGGAAGTCCCCTCACATCCGGCCGGACTGTATTATGGCGGACAATCCCCATTCTCTTCCTCTCTCCTCTCATTTCGACCTTCCTGGACGGACACGACTTATTAGTCTACCTCACCGTTGGCTACGGATATCTGTTCCTCGTTCTCTTCCAGTATCGGAGACTTTGTCAAGAGTGGGTCGGTTGGATTCACCACGTCCCAAGCATTGCAGAAGATGACATTGTGTCTTGGTACACTGCCAAACTCAAACAACAGCAACCAACCACGAGCAGCAGCCAGTCCTCACTACGGACCATTTCAGATGATTCCCCAGAGGTTCACAGAAAACTCGCCTTGCGGAGTTTCAGTGAAACCGTTGCGTTATATCGCCAACGTCTGTTCAATGTGAACATCAAGAGACTGTGCCCCGGCACGGCTTCCGATCATTTTGTCCAGCGGGTTGGGAATGGGTTACGTTATATTGATTGGCTCCTTCAGATTGAGAACCGTGACAAGGAGCCCGTCGAGACCTTCTCAGTTGCATGGTTTGCTCAGCTGACTGAGGCTATGAAGAGTCGCCGACAGATGGCGCAGGGCTTGAAGGAACATAGCATATTCATGCTGTTTCGCTATGCTCGGTTTGATGTGAGCCCCGTTCTGTCGGTTCAGTTGCTTGGACAGATCTAACACCGCTCTCGTGCAGATTGGGCAGAACATCGGGCTGTTCCTTATCATCCTGATGGACCGCTGGGTCAGCATTGCCATGGCGGCCAACGCACCGCAGATCAGCCTCTTTTCGGACTTTACATCTAGATACGCCATTTGCTTCGCCATTTTGTTCTTCTGTTGCTCGGTGATGACACTTGATGTCACGCTTGAGAAATACTGGAAGGTGAACTACGAATTGTCAGAGGACAAGCTCTCCGACTACGATGATGCGATTTCTGTTGCCCGAAATTGGGAGAGGTGTGTATGCGCATTCTGGTTTTAAATCCGGTTTGACATCTAATCGACTGCATAGATATCGACAGAAGAACTACTTGATCGCACTTTTTCAGCTTGCTCGCAGGGTCCTGTTCATTTTTGGCTGTTCCACCCTCTTTGTGTGGCTACTGGTAGACAACGTCGACATGCTTGGGTTGTATTTCCTCTATGTCCTTGGCTACTCTTCCGTCATCATGTTTCAGGTCAGTGCTCCAAAGCTGGGTGCATCTTGGTCACGCCAGGGGCAGTCGTCTGGTTTGCTAACGAGGCAAATATAGTTCAACCGCTGTTTTACCACTAACATCCAATACCATGTCACCTCAATCTTAGGGTCGGCTGCTACTGGCTTTGTCACGGGTTGCGCTCTGCACGCAATCTACACACAAGACCCAATTATTTACCTCGATGTGATTGCTCTGGATGTCGCCGGAATTGTGGCCGCACTCTCAACTTCGATCTGGGCCTGGAGAAACACCAACGCAATGCCCGTCCCCGAGAACCTTTCGGCACACCCAAAGACCAAAGTCTGGACACAGCGCCGAATGACCGAAACAGAAGACCTGCCGGTAGCTCCGGGAGCGCCGTTGTGGAAGAGCCTTCCCGGTAGCCTGGTTTCAATCGGAGAAGCCACATCTGCCTCCCAGGAGATCTCGGATCTCCTGCAATCTGGAAAGGAACAGCACGCGGCTTCAACAGCTATTCCATCATGGTCGTCAACTCTTTTCAACACTGCACTCGAAATGTGGATAGGCAATCAAATTCATGTTATTGCTTGCCCCCGATCAGCCTTTATGGATGGCGGTTTGAATGATATCGCTTCCTACAGCAAACTTGAAGCCGATGTTTTACATGTCACCGTTGGAATTCTTGGAGAAATGGAGGCTGGGATGCTATCTTGGCAACCGGTTTCCATTCGTGTGTAAGCCAAATTCTGCCAAGAACGGGTTTTTGATCCATCTTTTGCTAACTTGGCGTCTTTTGCAGCGTTTGCGAGTCCATATTATTCCACACAGCGCGAGCCGTATTAGGCCTGACCTCCGCGCAAGCAGTCGAGGCGGAACACCTCTTGCCTGGATGCAACTTGCTTTCGAGTCGAATCGCCCTCCAGATCGCCACGGAAGATGTTTTTGGACTTTCAGTCATGAGGAGACACACAAATACGAAGGTCCTGAAGCACCTCTGCCTCGATATTAACCCCGACTCTAATTGGGACTCACTTGATCTTTTTGTCCGCGAAGCCATCGTTAGCCGCGTGGTTGGCAAACATCTCTGGCTGACCCCAGAGCTTTGCGAATGGATGCGAGCCAATGATGCGGACTTGCAAACCAGCGACTTCCACATCAAACTCTGCCTTGAGATCCACAAACAGTCGGACAAAAGATTGGCCATTAAGATGCAAAACTCCAATCTGGAAAGGCACTCAACTCTTCCTCTGGCCTCCCAGCAGCCCTTCCAGCCCTACGTTCATGGTAATTTTATTACCGAGGATCAAGGTTCTGTCGAACGTTTGCGGCAAACTTTAGGTGGCCTGCCGCTCAACATCACAAAATGGACGGCAATAATATCTGGGGCTGGGTCCAATATCGAAAGAGAGCTTTGGTACGCCTTCAGACACCATACTCAAGTCCGCGGGTTCTTCATGTGGTTTCTTCTGCTGGTGTGGAGGGGATGTTGGCATATGAAGAACGCATGGATTTATGCGATGCTGATTTATCAACACAATGCCCTGGTCACAATCTCGCGACTCGCCAAGAAAGGGGCCTCTCGCACCCTCCACAAGAATTCTATCATCGTCGAGATCCAACGCAAGACAATCACAGGCTTCGCCTCCAAGCTCGAAGACGACTCCTTGGTGCTAGAGATCTACGATGGCCATCTCCTGGAGCGTCCAAGCGATTTGAAACCGGCATCGACAGCAGTCTACGATGAAAACTGCCGTCTGGTTAGCCGCAGGGACAAGACTCAAACGCAAGAGATCATCACCACGTATACGCACACGGAACCGCATACGAGATATCCGGTGATCAAACACGTCTATGACGGCAATGTCCACAGACATTGCTTCTACGACAAGATTGGGCGAGTCTCGCGCGGGACGGTGAAGTTTGGGTCAACGGCGTACTTGTTCCACTACTTTTACAAATCAGGTTCCAAGGGCAGTCATGAAATCCTCAAGGCCGAGTTTCGGCTTTCGCACTCTTATTCGGCTGGCTGTTTGACGGTGTGTTGGGGGGTGCCGCTCCGCGATGACTTCTCAGACGATTGTGATTGGGTCCCTTCGAACCGAGTGTGCAGGGTTATTAGAGAGATGGGGAGCAAGACTTATGTCACCACCAGCGACTACCGGCACCGCCGAGACCCGGTGATGATGACTGTTCTTGAGGAAAACGATACAAAAGCCGCGGTTATCAGAGCGCCGCGTCTCTTTGACCACGAAGAGGTGCTCCTCCAGCGACCTTCCGATGTGTCGTATGAGAATGATGATCTCCTCCTCTACCACGGAAAGAGCCATATCCAGCGCATGGCGAGATTTGCAGGAAGAAAAATGGCATGGACTTCTCTCTTTGACCCCACAGCGTGGAGTTATTGGCAGAAACAGTCGGTTTTTCGCCGTGTGCCAACCTGGTGGCTTCGAACTGAGCTGTGGGATCACTGGCGAAAGAAGGGTGATATGGATGCTATCGCGGCCTGTTGGATGGACGAGCTGATCCTGCGCGAGGAACCTCTTCTCAAGCAATACTGGGCCGCTCGCGGCGCTGGACAGCTGTCAACGGCGATGGAAGCCCTGGACTCCCGCATCGAACAAGTTGTGGCGGCCGTGGAAATCGAGCAAGATGTGTCCGAGGTGTGCATGCTTCCGATCAAAGCCTCGGATCTCTACGCCATGGGCTTGGGTAAAGACGCCACTCAAGTAACCACACGGCCACAAGACTGCTTCAATGACACCAGAGACCGGATTTCAGTGATCTTCAACGACATCGGATGCTGGCCGGAGTCCCCTGGAGGGGTGTCAAACTGCCGGCGAGATCTTGTCAACGGCCACAGCACGATACGCAACCATGTGCTGGCCGAGTCAGCAAACGACTATGGCATTGCTCGATTCCAGGTTGAGAAGAACGTGCAGTCTCTCAAAGTGATTCCACTTTGGGGTCTGGATGACAAGACACCAAGTCATGGCGTCATCACCAATCTTCTTGAGTCCGAGGTCGATATAAAGATTGCCAATACACGTACTCGGCGCGATATAGCTGGGAAGTTTGTGCCCCTTCTCAAGCTTTTCGTCAAAGGCGCTCGGTCCCGGCATATCTCTAGGCCTGATTTGATTAGGTACAGCAATGCCATGCTCGCCATATTCGCGTACTTTGAGCACAAGGATTACAACAAGACGTGGAACTCGAAGGTTGTAGCTTCTGCCTGGGTGGAAGCCTGGCTGACAAAATATGATGACGCCAACATCAACGATCCGGCCGACAGTTTCGAGCTCGAGAGGCCATCCATGTCTGACTTCCGCAGCGCGCTCGCCATTTACACTTCTTACTTCTTCATCTTCTCTGTCCAGACGCCGGAGGAGTGCCCAAAGGTGTTCCAGAGCACACATCATGGTCTCAGTAGCCTTTTTGGTATGCTTCTGAAGCACCGACGTGGGGCAACCTTTGGAATCTGGGACCACGCCATCCTCTGGCGGGAGTGCTGTCTCAACATCAGCCCAGCCCAGTCATCATTGCCAATACCGGTGCAGTCCATGATTCTTTCTGGGATCAACTTGGCAATGCGGCTGGCTTATTTCCATGCGGATGTCGTGCTACCTTGCACCCCGGTCTTTAACCCGTCAGTCTTCCCCTTCTGTTTGTTGCGTGCATTTGGTGTGCTTTTCCTGACAGCGCTCTCTCTAGTGTTTGGGAAGCAGACCTCGGCACTGACGGAAACCGCGTCGAACACAGCAAGAAGTTCAGCCGCAAGATTGACCCAATCGTTAATGGTGTCAGCAACATGGAGGCCTTCCAACCCGTCGACGAGGTCAGAACCAAGACACCAACCGTCGTCATGCTCTCCAACGTACAGTTCATCAAGGATATCAAGACTGCAATCCGTGCCGCCGACGTCATCATCAACCAATACGGGTTCCAAGACTACCGCTTGCTCATCTATGGGGCCCGAGACCGGGAGCCTCACTATGCCATCGATATGGCAAAACTGATCGAGTCGTGTCGTCTCACAGACCGCGTCATTCTGAAAGGCTTTGGCAAGCCCCAAGAAATTCTCAAAGAGGCCTGGCTCTTCATGAACTCATCACTATCAGAAGGACTGCCTCTTGCAGTTGCCGAAGCCGCTCTCGCAGGGGTCCCAATCGTAGCAACAGCTGTCGGCGCTACAGCGCTTGTCCTCACCGACCCCGAAGACCCATCAATCTGCTACGGCGAGGTCGTCCCACCCAACGACCCAACAGCACTTGCCCGTGCCCAGATTGCCATGCTGGCAATGGCGGGTCCATGGGCCAAATTCGCCGGAGACGTTGATAAGCGCGGCTCGGTGCTCCCGGGTCTCTTGATGCCAAATTCCCTCACTCCACATGATGTCAGTTGGCTGTCAAAGCGTATGTACGAGAAAAGTGATGCACGAAGGTATCTCGGCATGCTCAGTCGGCAGGTGGTGCTGCGCGGGTTCCACGGCAAGAGGTACCTGCGCGAGCACGAACAGATGTATTGGATTCAGTGGCATCTGGCGCATATGCGGAAGGATATTTCGCTCGTTCCAGGATGGTCACCGCCGATCTCGCCAATTCCGGAAACTGATGGGGTCGATGGGTCGCACGCGGAAGGCCCCGCTGGAACAAGCGAAGGGTTGGCGAGGAACAAGAGTTTCCGGTGGCAGGAGTTCTCTTCGCCCTCGAGGGGTCAGAAGCCCCCCCATCGCATAAGGAGTAGAAGAAAGAGGTTGAGCAAGGTTAGAGACAAGGGAGAGGTGTCCGGTGTTGTCGAAGTCTGAGGACTAATTACCTACAGACGGAGTGATGCCTAGTACCTGGCGGAGTTGCCAAGTGACAAGGAAATTGGTCGGGCATATCAAGACCACGGAAGAGGTGTTGAATCCTACATCCAGGTTCACAGCAACCGTGTTGGCCGATGCACCTTGAGCAAGATGGTTGCTCCCAGTCTTTTGGCACACGAGGCGCCCCACGCACACCCATTCAGTACACCCCACCACCAGTCCAACCACGGCTTTTTTTCCAACTTACGACATCGATTCTCTTCCATACCGGATTAGTTTACATCCCGCCAGATCCTGCGCAACAGCAGTGCATGCAGCGAGCTCCACAAGTATGTCACTATGCCTACGGCAACAAGATGAAGGATGAATGGTACGGCCACGAGGCATGGCACCAGACGAAGCTACAGGCTTTGAAGCAAAAGTACGATAGAGATGGACGGTTTAGCTTCTATGCCCCTCTTGCATAGGTGCCTGGTAGGCAGATGAAGTAACACTCTGTTGGCAATTATCTTCTGCAACCAAGATGTAGCTACACCACCCCGTAAAATCCAATCCTAAACTACAGATAATACGCAATCTGTACCCCGTACCCCTGCCCCTGGGTCCACTCGACATGATCATACTCGCTCACCGGCACAAACTCTAGTCCCTCCACCGTGCCGGCCGGAGCGCACGGGCTCGCGTAGGTGAGATACGAGCTGCTATGATACAGCCAGCGTGCCGCGGGGCGTGAGCCGTCGACCTCGATGCGGCCGAGGCTGATATTGCGGCCGGTGCCGGGAGTCCACCAGACGGAGCAGGTCATCGGCCTCGTGTTAAGCGTGTAGACGTTCAGCTGCCGCGAGCCCCATAGCCGCGACCCCGGGCTGGGTAGGAAGAGGAGCTCTCACCGGTCGACGATCGAGGTCAGCAGGTACGTGTAGAAGACCATGGTCGACAGCTCGTGGCCGCCGTCCGTGTGGGACTTGTCGACCAGCCCGGACCGCGCGCAGTTCGCTGTGCTGGTTGCCGCATCGACCGTGAAGATGGACTCGGGCGAGATGGACGGGATGGTTAGTTGTCTTTGGGCGTGTTCGGGCGTTGCGACGGCGATGGCGAGGGCCAGGAGCGAGAGGCTGCCCAGGAGCGTCTTGGGGATGAACATGATGCGCGTCAGTCAACAAAGTTGCTGAGTTGGCTGTTGTGTGATTATACTTGTTATTGTTTGGGTGGCTTGACGACTTCAGATTTGATCCTGATAATATACTTTGCTGTTTATCACACACCGTCGAGTATTGAAACTTAAACAAGGGCAGGTCTGGTAGAATCAAGTGTTTAGACAAACCCTAACAGGAGGTTATATAAGAATTCGGCAAGGCTCATCGCAACCAACTTTTCATTCTTTACTGAACGACTTGATGCACATCACGCCAAGCCGTGAAGAGAATCACGACTGATCAAAATTACAACTTTCCGAAAGAATCTCAAGATTTTGCGTTCCTCTTAGCATGCCTAAGGTAGAGCAACGCCGTCCGCATACCTCAACATCCCCGAGATTCATGGGAGGGTATGCATTCCAATGCTGTTAAGAATTACCTCTGAGCATCCAGTGGACGGACAAAATCTCCATCGCAGCTTCGGGTCCAGAACCTGACTTGGAAATCTGCGGAATTTGCCTTGAGCCACACGGAAGTCGCCTTTGCATTAGTGTATCACGGGAGGCATTACGGGATACTCCACCAAGGCTGGGAGGATTTCAAGGGTTCTTCTGAGACATGAGTCCACGTATTCCGGGTAGATCCGCGAATGATCATGTTTCTTGGTACGACCTCGCTCGAATTATTTGACAGAAAACTGAGTTTTCCAAGTCATTAACCAGTGTGCCATACAAACAACCTACTTGTCGTTCGATTTGTGATCAAAGACAAACCGGCGAAACCACTGACAACGGACTGTGGATTGTGATGCAGAGGACAAAAGTCTGAAGGATAATACATATTTCCACATGGTTGCAAGAGAAAACATTATACAACATATACTAAACTAGGTACTTAGCTAGCTATTACACCACAAGTAATAACCCTAAACAAGAACCAGCTCAAAAAGACAAAAGGAAATCGCCGCTGGTATGTAGAGAAATTGACAAAAAAAGAAAAGGCGGCACAAGAGAGTGTTTCAACCAGCCGTTACGGATCCCGATTCCACAATCCCGTCCCGACCCTTGCATGAGCAGCATTCCCACCCATGGGTCCATCCTCATTGTCGCGTTCAGGCCATTAGTTTCAACCACCCCGCAACTCCAAATCTTGACGACAACTCCGGCCATTACCCAAATCATCAACACCGCCGTGGCATGATCAAATAGCCAACCACTCCTGGGTAGCAACCAAGATATGGTCAATGCTCCAGTTGGACTTCCGAACCACAACCCCTTCACCCCCATTCCCATGTCCATTGACACCGTGCCGGTGATCGTGACCACCCGAGTCACCTCCCTCCCTCGCAAGTTCCCACTCCCACTCCCTAGGGCCCACATACCTCCCGATCATATCATCCACTCTCTCGTTCCCGCCCTTCCCCTTCTCCTTCGCAGCAGCAGTCCACGTCTCGGGCGCAGCAACTTGAAAGCCCACCTTGCCCAGCGTCGCCTGCAATCTCGCATGCAAGCCTGCAAGCTCGTTCTCCGTCTTCACATTTCCCCACCCTTCCAACCTCTGATGCGCTCGCTTCAACAACTCAAACTGCCACGTCGCCGTCTTCGCCAACTCCTCTTCCATTCTGCCATCGTGAGGATGGAGCAGGGCGGCGTCGATCTCGCGCAGTGTCCCCTTGTGCAGCGCCATGGCACGCTCGACTCGTTTGTCGGATGTATACAGTGACGCCAGCATCTGCTCCATATCGACGGTGACGGGGTCCAGGGCACCGCGAGACCGCCGCAGATTGTAGCACATCCTGTCGCAGAGGTCGATGGCGGCGGGGATATTGTTGGCGGCAGCGTGGGCGTGCACGAGCTGCCGGCCAACACTGAGAACCCGCGTGGCGGTCCACGTCTTTTGGACCTCGCGAGATTGCCAAAGCTTGAGCAAGATGGCCTAAAGGTTACACGATTAATATGATTAGAACGCAATATGAAAACAAAAGCAACAATAAACATACCTCAAGCTCGCCGTAGTTCTGCTGGCTGCCCAACAACTTAACAATCCCACTTAGTTCTTCAAACTTCAGCCTCACGAGATCAATCTTGTACGCAGCAAACACAGCCAGTGCTTCAGTCGTAATCTCCTTGGACAGCTTCAAGTACCCCGCCAGCAGCGCCGCGTCCTTTGGTCTCGCGACATCAATTCCCGCCAGAAGCTCTGCCAGCTTGTACGCATAGTGCACACGCTGCAGGTCCCCGTAGAAGTGCTGTCCGTGGGCAAAGTGGAAGGTGCACTTTGCTACCTCAAGGGCGTCCTTGAAGGCGCCCGCCTCAATCAGTGCCTTCACCTGAGCATTGCCAGCCTTGCATGCCAGCGCCGCAAAGTCGACCTTGGCATAGTCGCGCCCGAGAGAGCCGATGAGAGCGAGGTAGAAGAGGCGGGTGTGGTCGTCGTGGGTTTTGAGGAATGGGGAGTATTTTGTCTTGAAGAGGTGGAAGAGTCTCTTGTCGAGGATGACAAGCAGGCTGTCTTGTTTCTGCTCGACCCAGAATGCGCGGAGCTTGGCGCTGTGCTCGAGGACGATCTCGATGGTCGTTTCAGTGGTGATGGTCACCCGCTTGTACTCTTCGTAGAGCGATACCTCAAGCAGTGTAGCGGCCATGACTTCCGAGTACGAACAGACAACCTTCTCCCGCAGGTGCTGCTCAAAGGAAACGAGAAAGACAAATACGGCTCTGCTGATGGACTTGGTGTCCAGCTGGACGATGATGTCCGCGGTTATCTCAAAGTCGGTAGAGAAGATGATGAGATGACGCAAACGTTGAATCAGCTGGGTGCCCTGCTTGACTAGACCGGCCAGGATGTAGAAAGATGCGAGAGTTGCCGCGGAATGGTAGAGCGCCATGGAGCCACAAGTTGCAGTGGTGATGCTGATGAAGGTAATTTGGAGCAGCTCGATGATCTTGAAATGCGACTCCTTGCCGCCAAGTTTCTGGTAGAGAATTATAATGTCCTTCAACTTGAGCAACGTCTTCTCATGCCAGCACCCAAACTCGATCTTGAGCTGCGCGTAGACCTCGAGACAGAGGACAAGGGCTCGGTCAATTGTGGTCGTGGTTATGGTTGTTGAAGAGCCAGACGTGATGATGGTGACGTAGACCTTCGAGAGCCGCTTCTTGACCGTTGTGATTGTTGTCTCGGTGGTCGTCTCAGTGGTCGTTTTGGTTGTGGTGATACGCTTGATGACTTCTTCATAGATGGTGACAGACTCATGATGGTGTCTCTCGTGTCTCTCGCAGATCTTCGCCAGGGCAATCATGGCGAGAACGACAATGTATGCCGACGCACCAAACACAACCGTGACTGTCTCGCGATACTTGACGGAGATTTCATAGAGAACACTCAGCTCCACCTTGGCATGGTACTCCAGCACGTAGATGTACTTCTCATAGATGAGCTGGATCACTTCGACGGTGAAGACAAACTCCTTGTGGTGATGATGGTGGACAAACGTCTCCCAGAGAACAGCACAGATGTTCTGCAGCTCAATCCAGCACTTCCTTTCGTGGTAGTAACGAACCAGGATGACAGCTGCCTCAAATGCATCGTGGTGGCAGTGCTTCTTGTGCTGGTTGAGCACCGTGACGATCTCGATGTAGTAGTCATACGCGTCGCTGCGTCCCAACAGCCGGCAATGCCCAGCAAGAGCATACAAGACCTTAATGGTCAGCTTGTGCGAGTGCCCAAGATCCTTGCGGTACTTGGCTAGAAGCTGAATGTATATCTCAATGACCTTTTCGTGGCGGTGGTGCTCCTCGTAAAAGTGAACGAGAACCGCGAGGGCCTCTTCGATCCTGACGTCGGTGATGTGTAGAGATGCGAGGCATGCGTGGAAGATGCGGAGATACACCCTCTCGGCCCTCTCGAAGAAGTGTTGGCGATGATAGCAGATTGCCAGACGGGTGGCAACAAGGATGCATTCCGAGATGAAGTGCTCCGTCAGCGTGATGTTGACCTCGGCTGTCAGAATGGCCTTCCATGTGATTTCCAGGGATCGCTTAACAACCGTCTCTGCGTGCCCCCAGTTCTCAAGCTTGATGTAGAGGTTGATCAGAGCCAGGCACGAGTTGAAGAAAACGGCGTCAACCTTGCCCCCCGTGCATCGCGTGAAATGCGTCTCAAATATCTCGCGCACCACTGTCTCGGTGACCTCAGTGGTCGTCTTCGTGGTTGTCTTGGTTGAGACTGTAGTTTCTGTGATCTCCTCCACGACTTCCGTGATCAAAATAGTCGTCTGCACCGCATCCTCATCCGTGACCTTGCCATGGCTCTTGAACCATCCCCACACCTTGGTAAGAACAGAGATGGCCACTTGCAACAGACCAAACGCCTTGAACAACACACCAACTTCTCTGATGAGAACAATAATCGTCTTCTCCTCAAATGCGTGGTGCTCGTACTCCACCCACAGACAGATGAGGATGTTGGAAGCTTCCTCGACACGCTTCAGTCTCTGCAGAAACTTGACGTACTCAATGGCGATTCTGATTTTGGTGATGTGCAGCTCGATGGTGGCCTTGATGCGGCAGATCTCCGAGATTTGCCTCCACAGCGTGATGTAGATCTTCTCAGCGAGGAACCACTGCTTCTTGGACTCGTAGAAGAAAGCAAGACGCAGCAAGATTGACACCCTACGCTCATCAAAGAGCTCTAGGTCTTCAATCGTCTCAAAGAAGAAGCTCGTGTACTCCTCGATGTCCTGCTCCTTGGTCTCCCCCTTCAGAACAATCTCGAGCCCCCCGAGATGTTCGCAGAGACCGCGGGCCTGGGGGGACTTCTTGCCAAAGCGGATGACGTAAATCTCGTAGAGCTCCTTGTAGATGACGGTGGCGCGGTACTCCTCCTTGAGCTCGACGTAGAGCGTAGCAAGAATCTCGTACCAACGAATGACGAGATCATGGGATGAGCCGTGCTTGCTTTTGCAGATCTCAATCATTTGAATGATCATCTCCTCCCGCCATGTCACAATCTCGGTGCGTGTGGTAATGGTGATGGTCTCGGTGTACTGGAGGAAGTATTTTGTGCAGGTCACGACCACGTCATTGAACCGAGACAGAATGTCTTTCCCAAGAGCGGCGGCTCTGTAGAAGAACCCTGCTCCGGCAATGGAGTTTTCAGCGTGCACATGGATGTTTCCGAGGATGATCAGGGTCTGCAACACGGCGATGTGCTTGTCGCCTAAGCAGGCCTGTCTGATCTTCAGGGACAGCTCATGGCGCTCGACCAGCCGTGTCACGGATACGCCCCAGTGGCTGCTTGATCTCTCCAAGACGGCAAAGTGGCACGAGTCAGGAAACACGTCATGAAGCTCCTTGGTCAGCACGAGTTCCCCATTGGCTCCGTAGAAGCTTGATAGACGGAAGTGTGACTGCCAGTGTTGGACGGCATAGTAGAGAAGCGCATTGGAGTGGAAGACTTCGTCCAGATACTTGTCGCCAAGAAGGTCAAAAGACGGCTCGTTGCTGTCTGTCAGAGTGAGCCTCGAGTAGAGCAGTAGAGCCAGTGTAAAGTGGCGATGCGCATCCTTGACTGATGGCAACAGCTTGCCCATTTGGGAGTGCATGTAGGCTCGAACCGACTTGCTCTTGAAATGCGCCCTGCCGTTCTCGATGACGACAATTTCTGAGCATGTGGACTTGATGTGCGTGAGGACATCAAGTTTGTCACCAAACCGACGAGTCTGGGTGTTGATGCGCAGAAGCTCGGTCAGCTCGGCGATCATCAGGGGCCTGTCTGCAGCCAACATGAATGAGAGCATTGCCTGAGTGACCTCGCCCTTCAGCGAGAGCTTCGAGACAAGCTTCTTGATCGTCTCATCCAAGCTGGCACTGACCCCATGAACAGCTTTGAGAAAAGCGTCCGGGGATAACGTCGATGGCTCCTTAACAAGGAGCCGGACAACGAGATAGGCCCACAGAAAAGATGTCTTGGCCTTGTCCGTGAGCCCCTGGACAGCCTTCTCACGGTCAACGAGACTCAGCTGAGCAAAAGGCTTGAAGCTAGCCAGGGACTGGCGGAAATATGCCTTGATATCGGCCTGCAGGTGCTGTGTGGTGAGAATCACATGACTGCATCCATCGCTGAGATGAGACATGGCCTTGGAGAGCGTGATTATGCGCACGGTGTTGAACTTGGCGACGCATTCGCGCAGCTTCTTGTGCAAGTCCAGTGGGCTCTTATCTCCAGTGACCTCGTGAAGACCATCGACAATGATGACCGAGTTGGCGCGGCGGTCATTCAAGGTGCGAAGGCCAGACTCAAGCGCAGCCCAGAGTGAGGTCTCAAGCTTCGCAGACGAGTGATGTTTATCGAAGCTCTCGAATGCGCCAACGAGCTTCTCGTAGAGGTTGACGTCGCCGACGTTCCGTTCAAGAAGCTGGAACAGGATGCTCTTGAGGAAGGATAAGGGAGTGCATTGGCTGGGGGAGTCGTAGGCTAGGAGGAGTCAGTTGGTGTCAGGGTCCGGGCGGTCAGGGCAAGACTTACGGAATGTGTACATCAGAGTCGCATATTGGACATGATCAAGGGGGCTCTGCAGCCGCTCCTTGATCCACCCTGCAAGGACCGTCTTTCCGGCACCCGAGTCGCCCGTGATGGTCAATGCCTTGTCGTTGCTCCGGAAGAACTCGACCAGGGGGTTCTTCATCCATTCGCACGTATCCTCGGCACGATCCAAGCTTGTGGTGATTTGGTCGTAAAAGCTGCCCTTGACGGACCGATCGCTCTTGAGCTGTCGGCGGACAAATTCAAGACTGAGCCCTAAGGCGCGATGGCCCAGCTTGAGCGACCACATCTTGGCCGTGATGAGGTCTCGTCTCCGCCAGATGTCACCCATGGCGTGTCCAAAAGTGACCTCGAAGTTGAGAGTGACAGAGTTGTTGGCGGCAAGATTGCTGATCGCCTTCCGATAGTAGACCGAGATATTGCCAACCAGCTCCACCACGTCACAGAACAGATGGGCTACGGTCTCCTTCACATCGCGCGAAGCATGGAAGAGGTCGTGAATCTGGCTGACATGCGAAATGAGCAGGGTCAGCTGATACAGTGCTTGGAAGGTGGGCATCAAAGCCTTGGCCTGGTGAGGCCCCAGATCGAGCAGGATCTGGGTGCTGCCTAGGGCTGTGATGGAAGCTGCCTCTGTGCCGGAGCAAAACTGGCCAATGTGAGAGCCGAGCCTTGAGATGTGGAGGCCAAAGAATTGTGCCGTCTTGAGAACTCGGTCCCAGTCGCTCCCACGCCGGGGCATGTGGATGAGACGCTCATCGGAGATGTATTCGAGGTACGACCGCAGATCCACCGTGGTGAAATACGTCTGAGTGTAGTCTCCCAGCTTGCAAATATGGGCTCGGACCGTTTGACTGGTCTCGGTGACACGGGTCAACTGGATGAAGGTCGAGGTGCTGTGGTTGTGAGAGGTTGTCGATACCACTGAGAGGGTCTCGTCTCCAATTGACGCGGTCTTCTCGGAGTCGGCAAAGTCGAGATCCGGCGTCGAAGGGACGGGGGCAACTGTCACAGCATCTGGATGCTTGCTGCCCTTGCGACCGCTTGACAGGCCATTGACTGACTCCTGGAGCCCTGCGCGGATGGTGTCCATGGCGGATCGAGCTGAAGTGTCACCTGGTTCTTGGTCAATGCTGCCGCCGTCGGAAAGAAGGGAGGACGACGCCGAGCTGCGCTTCCGAAGTTTCCTGGCTGGCCACACACTCCACGTCAGGACGGAAGGCAGAGGAAGAGCTGGGGGAGGGGTAGCTATTAGTATTCGTACCTGTCAAGCTCTTCCGCAGCCCCAACATAATCGAAGATGATGGATGAAGGAGTGCAGTGAAGAAGAAGGGTACGGGAACATGGACTCACAGGATCAGGTCAGGGGAGTCAGGAGTTGCCGTCAACGGGATGGTGTAGCCCGAGTTACTTTATGGGCGACCCCCAGATGAATATTGAATTGATCCCTGAGTTGCCTCCCAGCTGCCAAGGAGACCCAGATTCACGCGAGCACTCAGCTTCGACAAGGAGCGAACAAGGTTCCATATTCAGGGATGGTGATTGTGGCGAGCGTCGTCTGTATCCTGGAGATGACGGGTGTCGGGTGCATATTTCTACGGCTGCTGGAGTTCCGTTGAGAATTTTGCCTTTTGCAGAGGTGACAGAGTCCCACCGGGTGACCGGAAGTGTGTTTCGTCCAAGGCAGGAAGGAGCAGGTTGCGCCATGGCTCTGGAAGGCAGGAAGCTTGTTTTGCACTTGGGCTTTCTGAGGAAGTTGTGATGGATCGTTAACACATGACTGGCTGGCTCCCTCGGGCAGCCATGGCTGCTCGCGCTGGAGCTGATGTCGAATTGCACATATCGGAAAGCTGCATGAAATGGTGGCGAGCTGAACGGCAGGGTGTCAAGTGAACCGTGCAACGCGGAGGTCACAAATGTTTGTCGATCTCCTGGTCCATTTTGTTGCTAAGGAAAATCACCACACAATATTTCCGATTCCGGAAGTTCTCGACCTTGACCATTGGCAGCTGACCATCGTTAGCCCCATCCTCAGGTCCCAGGAATTGGTTGGTCAAGCCACACTCTAACCGCATACAGACTGGGGACCAGGAGGCAAGATGAGTTGCTGCAGCGCTAAGAGGGGGTTCAAGCAGGCCGTAGACAAGGGGCTCGTTTTGCGCGCTGCTGGAATGATTAGCGCCGGCAAGGAGCTTGGCGAAACAGTGCACAACTCTTGCTGGAGCGGTGCGGAATCACATCACAGAGACTTGCAAAGGTCGATGCACTGCAAAGACGGTCTGCCTAATGGGCTGCGAAAGGAAGCTGATTTCTCAAAACCACCAGGTACCTGGTAATTACCTTGCTCGAACGGTTTCCAATGGCTTAAAATCCAGCTTGATTCCAGGCAATCAAGAACAGTGGAGCAGGGGGCGAACCATCATCAAACAATGGAATTCACGTGGAAGGCAAGTACAAAGCCTAGACCCTGCGGCAAGCCCGGCGCCGGGAGGCCGGCTGAACTTGCCTGGCGACACTTGATCCCTGCCGGTTAGCCGCAAGGATTACCGGAAACATGGTCAGGGGCTGCAGATCATCGATATCTGATTCCAGTCCCGCACAGCTGGTCTGGGACGCCAAACTTCTAAAGACCACACGGAGCGATACCTGCATTGGAAATCAATGCATGCCGAAGCGCATTATGTCGGCTCAAGGGGCAGTCAAGACTGATACGGGGGCACTGACTGGTCAAAATACGGCCCGTACCTTGATAAGGACTCTTCACCCCACGTGCTGGAAATTGACATGGAAGAAAGGCGCCTCCACAGGCAAAAAGCCAACACTACACGTGTATACCTGTTCCCTGCTACCGGTAGTTATGGTGTGTTTTGCAGGTGAGACCTGGCCGGGGCGGTTGCGCAAAGTGCGTTCAAAAACAAGCCAAACAAGAACAATCGAGGATAGCCTAGCAAGAAAGGGGGGTGTGCAGCACCTCTGGTATCCGTGTCAGGCTATCAGCGATACGGTTACTGACCGATTCCTACTGTGGTGAACCTTGTGGCCCCGTGTTACTCATCACTCCAACCCATACATGTACCTACCTGTACATGTCCCTCGACAACATCTACCAGGTATGTTTAGTACATAGCCCACCCACCACTGGCGCTGATGGCCTGCCCTGATATCCACGAACTCGCGGGGCTCGCCAGCCAGGCGACCGTGTTCGCAATCTCCTGCACGGTCCCAACCCGGTTCCCCACGGGCGTCTGAGTCTTCTGCATCTCGACAATATCCTTGGGGATCTTGTCCAACATGTCCGTTTGCACGGGACCTGGGTTGACCTGGTTGACGGTGGTCCCGTTCTTGCCCAGCTCGGCTGCCCAGCTGCGAGTCAAGCCCTCCAGCGCTGCCTTGGACGCGGCGTACAGGCCGTATGACGCGATGCCGACACGTCCCGCGACGGAACCGATGTTGATGATGCGGTTGTTCGCGTCGCTCAGCCGAGGGAGGAGGGCCGCGGTCAGGAGAACGGGCGCGCGGACATTGAGGTTGAACACCTTGTCGTAGTCGGCGACTGTCAAGTCACTTAGACTCGCCATTACCTCCGTGCCGGCGTCTTTGACGAGGATGTCGATGCGGGCATCCGGCCCAAGCCAGTGGTCGAGTTCGGCCAGAACTGCCTGGGGCGCGTCGATGGTTGACAGATCGACCTTGCATCCTCTCGCCTTTCGGCCCGAGGGGAACTCTGGCATCTCGGCGATCAAGTCCTCTGCCCGCTTCGCGCTCGATTCAGAAGTGCAGACGAGCAGCACCTTGAGCCTCGTGAGAGGCTGGCTAATTTCACAAAGGACATGGACGCGAACATGAAACGGACGGGGCGTACGGACGCTCCCTGGCGGGCAAGTTCAAGTGCGATTCCGACGCCAATCCCTCTGGTGGCGCCCGTGACGACACCAACCTTTCCCTTGAGTGCAGCCATTGTCGTTGGAGGTTGATAGAATTTGTGAAGGGTGTAATTATATGTTGACCGTTGCAAGGGTATACTTACCTGATAAAAATGATGGAATAACAACCTGAGGACCCAGCCTCCAGCACAATTATAAACCCATCATCACCCCGCCGTGACTATGCCAACCTTAAGCTTGAGGGTCGGAGTTAGTGGTGCACTCCCTGATGCTATCGCCGATGAAACCGAATGCAACCGGGCCCGAGCTGGCCTGAACCGGACGAACCAGCTTCAAATTTGCGATGAAAAAATACCAGGTAGTACCGGCAGTTGGGAACAACCCTTGAATGCCGGTGAATCACGTCAAGGTCCCATGTCATCTCACAAAGGCTCGGCAAAGAACACGAAAATCCCTGTCTGTGAAATCCCGGTTTTCTTTTTCATTCGGTACCTTACCTGGGGTAGACCGTCTTCAATGGCTGCTGAGCATGTATTCTGTATTTACTAAGTCAGTTGATAACGTTAATTGGTATGTAAGTCGCACTAATAATATTCATATAATTGGCCGCCTGCGCCTCTTCAAGCGCTATACATTTCTCGGATTATGCTGGGACATGGTGATTATCTGTGTAGGTCAGTATGCGTTGACCTTTCCTCGGAGTCTGAATGTCGTTATTGTCAAGTGCTAACAGCCGGGCCCAGTCCCCATTTCATTGGTCAATATCCTGTAACGGGTGGATGCACGCACACAACGAAATATGCGCTCCCCCGTGCAGTAATTACTAATGCGACCAATAGCAATCGCTGGTAGTATCAAGAACCCCCATCGCCACTTGTCTTCCTGAGAACCGTCCGTTTTACATGATTCCTTGGGTACCTGAGTCTCCGCTAAGAGAATGAGCAAATAGGAGAGGCGATATCGAGATATAGCGTCCGCTGCTAATGCAGGCTAACTACCAGCTCGACTACTAATGGCGATTTGGACGAAGCGCATCAGCTGATTCTTCCAGCTGGCCACAATTTCCCCTCACCGCTGCGAAATCGCCCTCGTTTTGCGATTGAGGTTGCGAGGAGACCATTTTACGTTGCGGTGCTTGGCCATCCCATCGTCAACAGCTCTTCCCCTCTTGTTGGTGTACCGCAACATACGCCAAGCTTGCTGCCAAACTCGCTGTTCGGATCAACTGAAACATTCAACGGCACCTCACCTCAGTCCTTGATCATGGCCGACCCATCCGCCGGGCCCCTCGTTGCTGATGATGATGTACGGCGCGATGAAAGTCCCCACTTGCCACACCTTGTGCAAAACAGCGCCCCTGACCCAAATGACCCTACACTGTAGATCAGCGACGAGATTGATAATGTCGACGCTGCTGGAAGCGACAACACGTCCTTGCGGTCCACCATCCTGGACTATCGCAAGGAAAATGGACGGACATACCACACGTTCAAGGACGGATGTGAGCAATCCATCATCCATCAATGCCCCATCACTACTCCAGACTAACAAAACGGCCACGTGCACCTCATCCAGCTTATGCCCTCCCGAACGACGAGGTATGTCAATGACACCCTACTACGGCATGAATGTACTGGAAATAATCGACTAACACATTCATGAAGATCGAGAACGAGCGGCTAGGTCAGTCCACGGCAATGGTCAATCAGCCCGAAGCCACCCCCATGTCACTGACTCGGCACCTACAGACCTCCAGCACCACGTTTTTACCCTCACATTCGACGGCAAACTGCACATTGCACCCCTACCTAAGCCGCCAGCTCACGTTCTAGATGTCGGAACCGGTATGGGTATCTGGGCAATTGACTTTGGTAAACCCTCAATTCCACCCAAGGCACTAACCGCCCTGGTCATAACGCTGCAAGTACATGTACCCGTGCTGACATCAACTGGGCAGCAACGAGTATCCCGACAGCCAAGTTTGTTCCACTTCCGCAGACCAAATGTCTCGGCAGAACGGCACTGATGGAGTTTTGACGGGTTTTAGATTGTCGGAGTCGACCTGAGCCCTATCCAACCGCTGTTGTAAGTCGACTGCCTATCTATCAACCTGGGGTATCCGAAGGCATGCATTGAATACCATGGGATCACGACTAATAACCGTTCACTCTCTTTAAACAGTGTTCCGCCCAACGTCAGCTTCTTCGTCGACGATCTGGAGGACGAGTGGAACTTCCCCCAAAATTTTGACTACGTCTTTGCCCGCTTCATGACCGGTTCGATTCTCGACTGGCCCAAGTTCTTCAAGCAAAGCTTCGAGTACGCAAATCTCCTCAGACTATCCCCCCGCCCCGTGCCGTTAAAGCTCAATATTCCCCATAGCTAACCCTGCACCCGCTACAGCTCCCTCAACCCAGGCGGCTTCATCGAGCTCCAGGACATCATCTACCCCATGCGCAGCGACGACGGCACTCTGACCGAGGACTCCGCCTTGCACAAGTGGTCCGTCACGCTGGCCGAGGACTTCCGCGCTGCGGGTCGCAGGCTCGATTCTGCTCTCGAGTATGAGGCCCAGCTCGCGGAGGCGGGCTTCGTCGACATTGTCAGGGTGCCGTACAAGTGGCCCACCAACCGCTGGCCGCGTGACGCCAAGTACAAGGAAGTTGGTGAGTGAGATGCTGATTTCATGAGACGCTATCACCCTGGGCAGAGCATATTTGAGCTATCTGGGCTTCACTGACACAACATGCTCGCCTGTCTCTAGGGATCTGGGCCAACGAGAACGCACTCACTGCTCTACACGCCCTGAGCCTGGCCATCTTCACCCGTCCCAAGGGCGAAGGCGGCCTTGGCTGGACGGTGCCGGAGCTTGAGGCGCTCTTGGATAGCGTCCGAAAGGACATGAGCAACACTAGGATTCACGCCTACTGGCTGATGTATGTCGTTCCTTTCTTTGCCAGAAGATCAGGTGAAGGGTTTGCGAGGTGATGAGGTTTGACGCGCTGACCCTTTTGTAGTGACGTCATTTATGCCAAGAAGCCCGAGTGATTTTTGTTGATATGCGAGTTGGATGCGGTTGCTAGCATTGTTTGGGCTCCTCCTTTCTTTTTGCCTTTGTTTGTCGCTGGGTAAATCAGATGAGCTCCTACGGCAAGACTGTGGGTCCAGATTGGGGTTAAGTGAGCCATTCCATATTCACCGGACCGTTCCGCTTACCAGCCGTCAAGGCTTATTCCGACTTCATCTATAATAGACCGCTACCGTCTATCCCGTTGATATTATAATCCGCATTACCAAAAACGTTGGGAAAAGTCGCTCTCTCTATGTGTGAGATTGCTCAGAATGTTCGTCCCACTGCAAAATAACGACATAATACTCCCCTACCGACCGATCCAATGCACATCTTGTGCTCTCAGGCAATTGTCACCCTTCCACATGGGAGTGTAAAAAGAACGGGACGGCCAATACTAAAGGGGCTTGTGGTGTGCGGACGACTGTTACCATGACTCGTTCTCCAGGACCCGGATTACACCACTAGCCTGGGACTTCCCGTTCCTGATTCGTGCCAGATCAACCCCTGAGAGCGACCCAGACATCCAAAGTCCCCCGACGTACCCAGTCCAGCAGCGCGGTCGAGGGCCAGATTCGGATTCTGCACCAATTGTGCACTCTTGTAACCCTGATCTCTGGAGGGACAAAGGACCCACACTCCCATCATTCTGCAGTGGACGCAATGGCGTTTTGCGTGGGGGTGCTGTGGGAGACAGGCTGCAGCCGATGCCGCGGGCGGTTTCAGTCCGAAGACATGCAGGGGTAGCACCGTCGTACAAGCATCACATACGCGATGGCGTTGGCCGGGGCTTTTTGAGGGGTTGTGCCACATTCCTACCTGCTCATGCACACCCCTCAACTCGGGCGCGTCGAGCCATTCTCACGTTGTTCCATTCCGCGGCGATTCTCACCACTACCACCACCACCGCTATTCTCGACAGCGCCAGCCAGCTACTTGGCACAGTAAAGAACAAAAATGGCACCCCTTCAAACGCTACTACAGGCGACCGACTTCAGGAGCACGTTCCTCGCGAACCTGGTCCCGGCCGTGACGGCGGCCTTTGCCGTCCAGCTGGTATTTGGCATTCCGGCCGTTATCAGGCACAGCGACTTCTTCTATGACTTCTCAGGCGGCTGGACCTTCCTCCTCACTCTGACCTCAAGTTTATTCCTGCCCGCCCTGCGGTCTAACAGCCGTACCATCGGGGCCGACGTCTCCCTCGATGCTTGGAACTGGCGACAACTGGCCATGTCAGGCGGAGTGTTGGTCTATTCTGTCCGACGTGAGTTATCCCCGCTCTCTATCCTCTCAACCCCCTCCCTCAGCCACGCCCACTCTGTGTGAGTGAGTGACTCAAGCCGCGCCGAGGCAACGCTGACGCCAGGCTAAAAGTCTCCTCCTACCTCTTCATCCGCGTGCTAAAGAAGGGCCATGACTCGCGCTTCGACGAAACCAAGCACAAGCCCCGGCGTTTCTTCATCTTCTGGATGTTGCAGGCCGTCTGGGTCTTGCTCTGCTCCGCGCCCGTGATTGCCATCGACGCTGTCCCCTTGGCCGCGTTTGGTGGCATTCCGGACGTCACCGTCTCGGACGTCCTCGGCTTGGGGCTTTTTGCGCTCGGTTTTGCGGTCGAGGTCACGGCCGACCACCAAAAGTCCGTGTGGTACGATGAGAAGAGCAGGAAGATCCACGACGAGCTGTTCATCACGCGTGGTATCTGGGGTCGTAGGTGAGTGCCATATTTTACTTACCACTTGTATTAGACGTTGTATGCGCCGAGTGACACGACTGACATCCTGGCAGTCGATATCCTAACTACTTTGGCGACATCACGCTTTGGACTGGGATGGCGATAGCGGCAGCGGGCGTGCTGGCGAGGGAACCCATCCAGGTTGCTCTTGGTTGGGGTGGTCCTATTGGCCTGCTCAAGGCGGTCCTCATCCCATCCGTTGCACCGGCTTTTGCTGCTTGGGCGCTGCTCAGAGTCAGCGGGGTGCCGCTCAGCGAGGCGAAGTATGACAAGCTGTATGGTGACCGCGAGGATTACAAACAGTGGCGGAACAACACTCCGTTGCTCGTGCCCAGGATCTTTTGAAAGCTCTGATGCCTGCTAATGAACAGCTGATATTTAGAGAAGGTGGTACTTGGTGAAGTTTGTAAGGCGAGGTTCACGTGATATATTCCCCTGTTCGTCATTGGATTTCGACAATGAGATATCAGGTTCAGCATCGAGTTATCGCAGCCAACCAATCCTTGGCAAATATCCCAATTTTACATCAGTGAACAGTAAGGCCAGAGGGATAGTAGTCAGTTAATTACCTTTCCCCCAAACTACGGCCAGTCTCGGAGCATGGTGAGTAAAATGCTGGGATGAATGGTTCAATGCGTATCTTTCCGTTCTTGTACGGACTTGTGAGCAATCTGTTTGAAGCTCTTTTCCATACATAATAATGTGTCCAGTCATGCATGACAACGAGTGCCTGAACCAAGACCGTATTGGACACCGACGGCCTGCCTCGAAATGGCCACTGCTCTCTCTCTGGACTTCACAACAGTCCTTTCTTCTTCCAGGCTGCAACAGTACAAAATTTGTGGCAGACTGCATCCCTTCCAGGTCACAAACACTCCTCGTACATACCATCGATCATTCTCGAAACCTGGGAGATAGGTTCTTCCATCCTCTCGATACTAAAAAGCAAACGTGCTTATACGATGGCAAATCCCAGCAGCGGTTGTCTACAGGTTGTATCAAGCATGGCCCCTCAACCACCGCCCAGCGCGGTGTAACTCGTACACCTGTCCACCATTTCGGTGACCTCAGGATCATCTAGTACCACTTCTAATGATGGCGGCACTTCCAAAACATATTCCACGGACCAAGAGCTCTTTTGCGTCGACTTCGTGAACAGTCTTTGGGGCGTACCAGCAACCACCAGCCCGGCAACTAGCTGCGGCTTGGCAGGAAGCTGCGTGGACAACCACATTTGCCCCCACGGCTGCGGTTTCACACACTTGAATGCACCGCGCATAACATGGTGCGATCAGATACCCACCAAATCCCTTGTCATCATCGCGTTGCTGATAACTCCGATGCTAGCTCTGGACAGAATGCATTTTGCCAGGCTGCGCTGCTGGACATGCCTGGCATCGCCAGCCCATACCACTATGTCACCTGTGGACTTACCCCCCAAGAAACCGGCCGCTTCAGGCACGTTCCTGGGGGCCCGGAGGTCCCTGGAATAGTCTTTCCTGCGAGGTCAACCTTTTATCCATTCGTGGATTCAGGGCCACCCGAGACATCGCTTTCCGCAAGGCCAACACCATCTTCTCAATCACAGCCAACATGGCCAACACCGTCCTCGCCGTCGGAGTCTACATGGCCTACGCCATCTCCCCCGTCCGAGTCTGCGTGGCCAAAACCGCCCCCGCTGTCGGAGTCTACATGGCCAACGTCCTCTTCTCCACTCGTTTCCTTCACAAGATCCACAACAGTCTCGATAAACTTGTCCCGAATCCTACCAACCACGATGCAATCCACATTTCTAGACGTGGAATCCACGAGTAAACCCCCTTCCGCTTCATCGTCAAGTTCGAGCATTGCTGTGCCACTCCAGAAAGCACCCGACACGGCAGCGAGTCACTTCTCCTGGGCACCTGCCATTGCTGGTGGACTGGTGGGATGCGGTATGCTTTTTGGCATGTTTGGCGTTGGGATCTGGTTGCTAAAGAGGGAAAGAAGAAGGGAGTCTGCGTGCGGGGTTCTGTTGCGGAGCAGTGATTGAAGGTTGCCCTGGCCTTGTGTATACGGCACGGTGAGGTGTTTGGATGTCGGTGCCTTCGTATCTTAGTGGGTCATGCAAAGCATTTGGTCGGGAAGTCGCGAACACTCGGATCGTCATATCGACCGACCCAACCTGCTGCCGGTAGGTCGTGCCAATG
Source organism: Podospora appendiculata (assembly GCA_033675105.1). Classification (NCBI taxonomy): domain Eukaryota; kingdom Fungi; phylum Ascomycota; class Sordariomycetes; order Sordariales; family Podosporaceae; genus Podospora; species Podospora appendiculata. The sequence continues at coordinate 37,107 of JAULSO010000005.1, read as the reverse complement.
CGTGCCTACCTTACCTGTCTTCGAGCTTCTAGAGAAACACTTGCTTGGGCTTTGGGGGAAGGCGCTTTCCGTCATTTCGGGAGCGGCCTTTGTGTCGTGTCTGTTTGCCCCGATCTCCATCCGCGCTCACCTGCGATCGTCAGGCAATCTCCATCAAAAGGATCCGACGTCTGGAAGGAGTGCTTGGGTAGCTGATAGACAGGCAACTTCCCCAACTAGCCTATCTCCGAGCGAGTGGAAGGATGTTTGATCTTGAAAGAGGAAGGCGGAACTGAAAAGTCGTCTTGAACGCGGGTTTGAGGACCCACAAATGCCATCAACGCCTCGCGACGAGACGGTCGTACCTGCCTCTTACTTCCAGGTTCCAAAGAACAACGTACCTAGAACCGTGAAGGTCCAGCCAGATTTCCGCAACTAGGTACCTCCCTTTTCATGGTGCCAGCGCCCAAAGGCGAATCTACCGCTTCCTTCCTCCTCTGCTGTTCACTGTCCCCTCCACAACCAACACCACCGCGTCCTCTCCGCCGCGCTTCGCTGGACGTGTTCATTTTCCTCCTTTCTCCCTCCGAATTCTTTCGACCTCGGCTTTGTTCCGCCAAAGATACCAAGAAGCCTTTGCAGTGCCTCCCTACACACCCTTTCTTTGGTTGTTGACATCACCCCAATCCCCTCCGTCGCATGGAATGCACAGAAATCCAAATCATAACGGTGGCAAAGAGAACCCGCGTCTCGATGCTGAGGTTGGGGTTACGAATTGCGTCGATCATGGTCTCCATCGCTATATTCAGCGCAGGGGCCTTGCTTGACAAGACGCCATTCTTGACGCAAGTCGGTGATTCGCGCGTAATGGGCATATATCAGCTTGTCAGTTTCCCCTCGAACCTTATCGTCTCTCGACTCCCTGACCAAGACTTATTGAGCTTAGACAATTATTGCCGTAGTATGGGACATTGCGAATGCGATAATCATCATCAAACTCGCCAGAACCGCGTGCTTCTTTCCCTACAGGTTCTTTACCTACAACATGGACTGCTGCCTTATCTGGTTGTTGGAGCGTTTCGTCCACCCTGACCATGGCGGAAACATCTTAAGGCAGGATTTCCCGGCAATCCATGCCCTGGTTATGATTTTATTGTGTGTTTCCCCAACCCTTGACTGTTCCCAACTGGATGAAATATTCGCTTTCGCGTTCTTGGTTTCGACAAGCGCTAACGTCGGTTGAAAATAGGACAATGCATGTTGTGGGGATGATATGCAGCTGTGTCGAACTTGGATCAGCGACAACTCGGTCCGGGGCGTTGCATGCGCCAGGAACGGTCCAATACGTAGTTCGTCCTGGAGATGAAAAGAGGTACCGCAGCTCGCCGGCCGACCTGGTGTCAATACCGGTGGACGCTGTGCCTGAGGTTTAGGATCAGCCAGACCTGCGCGGGAATAGCAGAAGCGACAGCAAAACCAGCCGATATATCACAATCCAATTCTCGCGTCAACAACGTTCGGCAACAAACATAGATTTGATCGACGGAAAAATAACGGACAGCAGCGCACGCCTGGCTGAGGGTCAGCAAACCCAGTGTGGAGCATGAATAGGGCTGCAACGAGTCGTCGCGGGAACGCTGTCGACAGAGGCAGGCATAGAAGAGCCCTCGCTTGTTCAGAAACAAGGTTATGGAATCTTTGCATGGTGAGATTGAAGTCGTAGTGTCGACATGCCCCTAAGTCCGCTTTTTACACACAACTTATGTTTTAGCATGATCGTCTTAGTAATTAGGAGGTGCAGCGAAAACTGATATAATTATCTTGTCAACTAGATCATTGCCATGGTCGAGACTGAGATTTGATTGCACGCCTGCGCGGTGCGTGTATTATAGCGGTGTCGTTGTGTCGTGGAGTAGGGACTGGATGGGAGCTTTCGCGCACCGAGGAATCGACTTGTGGTCCCAACCAGTCTAGAACTGGTGATTATGACGCGCTATTTGATTTGCAATATGTTACACAACATGAGCTAAATCTTCTGACTGTTCTTCTTCTTTTTGATTGGATGGACGAACCCTGCTGATCTTCCCCGAAGTGGTTCAGCTTTCTGCAACTCGGCCGACCCCCTCCAAGCCACAAACCACACAGCCTGGAAAGCTTGGCAAGGGCGGCATAAAGCAGCTGAGGCAACCCAGCCCTCCTTGTCTTGCTGCCTTACACTCGAATCCCTGTGATGCGTATTTTGACCCGCAGACCTCAGATCCGTCCTCACCGGCGAGTCTGAAGATGGGTCCCGAAATCTTTGGCAATTCCACGCAGAGCGGCTCTCTGACATGGATCCCAAATCCTACGACACGTGGAACAGCAAACATCCCTCAAACATGCCTACTCACCGTCTTCCTTTGCATCTGGCGAGCAGTACATCTTAACCTCCCCGAGTTTGGCGAACCCACATTTCTCAAGGTCGGGTTCCAAACCTGGACCCTCTCCTGACGAAATGCAAGGACCATAGTTCCAACAGTATCCGTGTACTGCAAGACTAGCCGAGGACAGGATCGATGGCTTCGCTCCCCGATATTGTTGCCCGGGTATGGCCGTCAGAATACCGCCACTGTGGGGAGACGCTTTTGGCAGAGACACAGAACAGAGCAATGTCGGAATGCAGATTTCATCCTGTGGTATCCCAATCTCGACTTGACCGGCTCCCAGGTCAGCGAGCCAGTTGTCGACCAATTCCCATTCTGTTTTCTCCATCTCAACGTGGAATATCGCGATATCAACTATCAAGATCCGGACGCCACAAGCCCAACATGGAGGGTTGCCAGAGGCACTCCAGGTTCACCGTCCCACAACAGAAGAGTGAGAAACTGGCCTAAATTTGTTTCTTCGCGGTCGTTTGCCTTGCTTGCTCTTCTTCCTCTGACGGCATTGTACGGAGCGCTGCACTGCCTGGCTTGGAACGCGAATTTCCCGTCTAAGGCTGAAAAGCTTCTCTGGCATAATTCGTCAATTGTCTTGGTTAGCGGATGGGTTCCGGTTTGGATCTGCTACTCTCTCTCTTCCAGCACTTATGGAATCCAGTACATGTACGAGGACTCTACGCGGCGGTTTTCATATCGTGCAAGGAGGTGGCTCATATGGTTGGAGTTGACGATAAGGGCTCTCACGAGGGACTCATTCTTCGACTTGAAGATCCCTTCACCAGTTAGCTGGTTGGTTGACACGGCGTTAGCGTCCACGATTGTTATCTGCATAGTCGTTATGCTGGTGTCACGAGCTTATCTCCTGACGGAGTGTTTCATACAGCTCGTTCATCGTCCGCCAGGACCTGTATTTACTCAGGCGGATGGCTCGCCAACTTCCCACATCTTGGATGAAGGCGACAGAGAAGCTCGATGGCATCATCCTCTCTCAAATATGCTCACAAAACACAGCGCTCGCGTTCTTAGTACTTGTCAACACAAATTCAGGTAGCTATTAACACATGTATTTCTCCACGAACAAAGCCATCTATTTCACTGCCCATCAAGACTCCTGCAGATCCCACAACATCCTAAACACACTATCCTGCTTCGCCAACAGCCTCCCAGGCGAGTCAAACTCCAACACATGCCCATCCTGTAAAACCAGGATTTTGTCAAACTCGGCAACAGTCTTGAGCCGGTGGGCGACGACGATGGCAGTCCACTCCTTGAACTCGGTGCGGATCAGCTCGTCCACAAAGGCTTCGGTCTGCCGGTCGAGACTGTTCCCAATCGTCAGTGTCAACATCCCAAAGTTTCAAACAAAACAAGAGAATGGAACAAACCTGCTCGTCGCCTCATCTAACAGCAACACCCTACTCTTTCTCAACATCGCGCGCGTCAGACAAAACAATTGCCTCTGTCCCGCGCTCAACCAGTCGGTATCCAGATCCCCATCTAGCCCACCCTTCTCCTCAATGACACTCCGAATCCCCGTCTTCTCCAGCGCATCAAGGATCTCCTCATCAGAAGCCTTTCCAAGAGGGTCGAGGTTATACCTCACCGTCCCAGCCAGAAACATCGGATCCTGCGGCAACGCGACAAGAGACTCCCGCAACGCATTCAGATTCAGCGTTGCAGTATCAACGCCATCAACCACGACACTTCCACTCTCCGGGCTATAGAGTTTCAAAAGCAGCATGATCAACGTCGACTTGCCGCTCCCGGAGCGCCCACAGACCGCAACCTTCTCTCCGGGCCTGATGTCAAGATTGATATCCGTCAACACCGTGCGGTCCCCATACTTTGCATACAACCCCGTGACCTGAATCGCGCCCTTATCCGGCCACTCAGGCCGCGGCATATCAGGGCCGTCTTCTTCTCGGGGCGTGTCGGCCTCAAACTGCATAATGCGCGTGACCGCTCCAAGGCTGGTCTCAAGCTGTGTCCAAAATTGAATCAGCATGCTCAGCACGTTCCCAATCCCCATGACGCTCGTCAGTCCCACACCAAGCAGGCCGGGCGAGATGCGGTCCTTGAGCGCGATGGCAAGGCCCACAAGCAGAACTGCCAGCGCGGCGACGATCAGGTCCAGTGCTAGCGTCAGCCAGCGCTGGATGCAGAAGAGGAGGTAATAAGGGCGTTGGGAGTCGTCGAGGCGGGCCATGCTCTCGTCCTCGGCACGCTTCGTCCAGCCGTAGGCGCGAAGGGCGGCCAGCCCTTCGAAGGAGGAGATGAAGTGTGAGTAGAGGGGGGACTTTGCTTCGAGGTCGAGGAGACGCATCTGGCGCGAGGTGCGGAGGTAGAACTTTTGCAGGAAGAAGAGAACGAGGAACAGGACCGGGATGGAGAGCGCCAGCCAGGCGGAGGCAACGCAGGTTAGGATGATTTGTGCTACGCCGCTTAGGGCCTCTTAGGATCTGTTAGTATCTGTGATTTACCGAGATGAGGATTCAACTTACGTGTGTAAGTCATCACAAAGGAGCTAGGCATTGACATGTCGACTAGAGTCATGTCCTGGCTGAACCTGTTGACGATCTCTCCGGTGTCGGCCGTGACAAAGTAAGACATTGGGGCGCTGTTGCCGGATCGTTAGTCATGATGGTCGGTTATGTAAACACGTGTGAGGGCTTATTTTACTTACTGCATTGCCGCTTTCAGCACCTTCCTGTGCAGTAGCTTTGCTGAGTGTGAAACGATGAATATCATAAAGGTCCTAGAAACAGTTTGTTAGCGACACGAATGCGGGTTCGAAGACATCGGATCTATATATGTCGGGCACCTCACCAAAACTGAAGGCCCATAAATATTATGTTCAGCGTGCCAAACAGGACAAATATCCCGACGTAGTAACCAGTTCCATGAACCGGGTGCAGCTGGTCTGCCGATGTCCAAATATTGAGCCAAAGTGCTTTATGATCGATTTCATCTCGTTAGCACAATGACCGTGAATTGCCCAATCGTTCAAGCCAAGAGGAAAGAGAGAAAAGAGAGGAAATAGAGGCGGGACTCACGCTGGGCAGTGCTGAATCCGACATTTGCGAGGCCAAAGATGCAAAATATCGCAAAGTTGGCGTGGCCTAAGGACATCATGTACGCAATCAGCGCGTCGGCGTTCCGTTTTCCTCTGGATGGAACATCGTTGCTGTCGATCTCCTTGTCATGACTTTTGCCCTTCTGTGACATAATGGACTGAAGTTTCGTGATCAAGGCTTCCTTCTCGATGATCTCCTCTTCAACTTCCTCAGCAACCACAATCGCGGCCTGTTGGATATCTGACTTTTTCAACCCCAGGCCGTTGACATAGCCACCTTCAGAAGAGTTAAGCTGATCGAAGTTGCCTTTCTCGATGATCCGCCCTTCTTCGCTAAGGACGATAATGTGCTCGGCGTGGGGAAGGAGTTGGATATTGTGTGTTGCGAGAATAACGGCCGTGCGGTTCCGACGCAGCAAGCCCTCGGGGCCCAAGACAGCGGTAAAGCACTTCGCATAGGTGTCTGCGTCCAGACCCTTGAGGATGTCATCGAGAATAACGATGGGCTTGCGGTTGTATACGGCTCTCGCAAGTGCCTAATGATCGGTGTTAGCAAGATAATTAAGGTATATGTAAGAAGCTCTGTGGGGTCATGATAATGATCGTTGACTCGGGTACTCACCACCCGCTGCTTCTGCCCGCCACTCAACGAGACGCCTTTGCTACCAATAAGCGTATCGTCTCCTTTCGGCAGGTGCCCCAAGTCCTCGTTTAGCTGACAAGCTCGAATGACCTCGTCATAAAAGCCCTTGTCGTACTCCTCAAAGGCAAGAACATTCTGCTTGACAGTCTGATTCAAAAGCCAGGCTTCCTGGTCGCAGTAGGCAATCTCCGCTGGAATGGTGATCTCAACTGACCCAGAAAGCATGTATGCTTCACCCAAAAGCGCCTTCAGGAGGGTTGATTTTCCCGACGCGACGGGGCCGACTATCAGAGTTAGCTCGCCAGGCATGATATTGATATCCACGTCCTTGACAATTGGCGGGGCGTCTGGTTTCCACGCAAAACTGCCTTCCCGGACTTTGATGCACGGCTCCTCTGCGATTTCACCCTTCTCAGAGCTGTTATCACTCGTAGCGGCGGGTTCTCCGGTCGCAGATGGATTTTTGCCCACCGGTGAAGCTATCGTGCGGTAATCCTGTCTCTTTTCCTTGAGCAAAAACGCCTGCATCCGGTCCAAACAAGCGGAGGCTGACATAACGTTGGTCCACGCGCTGGTGAGATTCATGATAGGCCCAAAGATGATGTTGATCAAGCTGTATGAAGTAAAGGCCTGTGCGACACCGAACTGACCGCCGCCGGACACCTGTTGCACGATAGCGTAGACCGTGAAGGTAACCGCGGGCATCAGCACCGTCGATGAGATGCTCAGCAGAAGAGATCCGATCAGCAACTTGCGAAATTGGGTTGATTGCTCCAGCTCGTAGCTGCGCAGCTCCTCGATTTGCGTCCCTGCCTTCTCACTGAGACCCGCGACTTTGACGCCCTTCATGGAGCCCATGATGTTTGAGGTGATGCCGACACGTTTCTGGATTGCCGCCATCCACTTGCGCTGGCGCGGAGGAATTAATTGGCCAATATAGCCTGCTAGGCCGGTGCAGATCAGAACCAAAACAACAGGGGCAACAGCTGTTGCGCCAAGCTGGGTACTGAGGATATACAATGCAACGACAAGTTGGATGAGGTCGGGTATGACATTGACGAAGAAGTAGGTTGTGTTTGTCACTCTGTCGACATCCGTGCTCATCAATGACAAGGCCGCCGAAGAGTTGCCGCTCTCCGCTCTGATGGTGAGCATCATCTTGTAAATAATGGTGACGAGAGAACTGCGAAGCTTGGTCATGGTGCGGAGCGCTATGTGCATCCACCAACGTGAGGTAAGCTGCCAGATTGTATGTTAGAGCCTTTGATGGTATCAAAAGCTAGGCCATCCCGGTGACTGGGCAATGACCAGATAGAGCAGGAATTACGCTTACGGCGATACCGATATAGCACAATCCATAAGCCCCAACCAGACCGTAACCGTATTCGACGGGCAGAGTTTTGTGAAACGTGATGTATGTGATCGTGCTGTGAACAAGGTATGGCTGAGCGAGATTGAACCCCATCCATGCCAATTTTGGCAGAAATGCTAAGGCAAGTTCAGGAAGGAAAGTTCGGAAAACCGCGGTGGTGAACGAGTGCTTTTGGGTTCGATCGACTAAGAAGACAAATGATGGAAGTCAGGCTCATACACAGCACGGGTTCACCCATCAATATGATAGAAGTACATACCAGCGTTCCATGATCTCAACAGCCTTTCATAAGAAGCCATGCCTTTGAGATCGTCATCAATCGCGAAGAGATCATCCATGGCCAAGTTTCTGCTGTATCCCTCCCGGAACAGGGGGATCAACCACAGGAAGAATGTGCGACCCAAGAATCCCTGGCGCATTTCCAATGGGATCTGCTCCGGGGTAAGGGCTGTATTCTTCCATTTATGCAGAGACTCCAGAGACAGCAAGACAAGCCTCACAGCGAAAGTGGCTATGAAGATGGGAGCAACCACTCCGTTGTTGTCGATGAGCCATTGCGTCCGCACGCGGGGGATGTCTAGCACAACAGTGGACAGAAAGAATGCCTGTAGGAGAGTTGATGGACGGACTGTCCGGCAGTGCTCGAGGTCTGAGAGAATGAGAAGACCCAGAGTCGATACGAAGACCAAGATAGCCGACGGGATGGTAGTTCGAGTCGCAACGCCGCGGCCGGTTGTCCACAATACCAAAAGAGCAAGCTGGAGAGCAACCTGCACCGTATATGTGGCCTATTTGCGGATTAGAATGTGCGCTGTGGTCAACACAAGCTGTTCACGTTGTTCGTCAGAAGTATGGAGGTGGGAGACGCACCAGCTTTAGGGACCGTATCAAGGGCCAATTGACCGTCACTGGCCGTCTCCAGACTTCGCATGACCGAAGAGCAGCCAGTATCAAGATTATGATGCAGGGTGCTATGGAGAGAATGGACTCCTCGAAAACGAGGGTGAAGTCGAAGCTGTAGCATTCGCTGGATGGTCCAGAGTTGAGCACAGGGCCGAACGAGTCGTCGCCACTACATCGGATTACCATCGTCTGGTTTGCGACAACGTCCGACTCTTCCGGAGAGAATGGTGTTGTTCAAGCCGCTGATATATGGGCACGTGTCGCCGAGGACGGGACGGTAACAGCTTGTCGGTTTGGTGGAAGATTTGGACAATTGATCCCGGCTTACAACATACAGAATTTTAAACAGGACTTCAACATTCTAAATTCAAGAAGGGGCGAGAAAAGAGCTTTGGCTGTTCAGATATCGTACAGTACATGGCCGCGATTGATGCCAAGGCAGGGAGTGGGATCAAGCATTGCGACAAGTGCAAAGGGCGATCCTGGATACGAGAGGCGGTGACGATACCAGACGGGAGCCTGAGTACCTGTAGTGTAGCTGCGGGGGTGGAGACGGAAGGTCAGTCGCTTGACCGAATCGTGGCGGATTGGACCGGGAACTGCTTTAATATTTCCCGGACGGTTAGAGCGTAATTAGTCTAATGTTTTGTGTCCAGGGGAGAGGGGGGCTGTGTTGAAGATTGGAATTAAACAGGCCGATCAAACATCATTGCCGTCTGGATGATTCTTCTCGAATGGTAACTCGCGAAGAAGACAAGAAAACAAAGCGGATCAGCGCGCGGAAGAGAAGGATCAAGAAAAAGTCCACGTGGTGTCTGATTACCCGTGATGATCAATGAGTGCTTGGAAGCTCCAGTCCCCAAACAATGTTTGATCAAATGAATTGAGAGAGCAATATCCACGTACCTCTCATTCGGAGTCGGACAAACTCGGGCGCGCAATCCAACCTGAAGGATTGCCAATGTTCGAGCACGCTGTCGGAATGTGGCACGGCAGATTGGTCGGGAAAGTGGCAGCCATAGTCAGTTCAGACCCCGCACCGCCAAATTTTCCACCTTTGGCGGGTTTGGGAAATAGGTTCGAGGGAAGTCGCTGCTGCTGCTGCTGCTGCTGCTGCCTGGGTCGAGTTACGCTGTGAGGGCAGAGAGCAGTCATGACGCGGCAGGAGCTGTGACGACTGGCTGGATGACGTACCTCCAATCAGGGCAAGTGCTGCTGCTGTTTCTGCTTCCTTTTGCACGTTGCGCGACACTGAGACCCGCCTGCCGAAGTACCAATGTAAGGGACGCAGCGTGGGCAGCACCTTCCCAGGCTGAGGACCCAAACCTGAACAGACTGCCCGTATTTACTCGTGTTTCTTCCATCGTAGGAAGCTGGTTGTCCTTTTCCAGCCCGGAGTCTTATTTGAGAATTAGACTTGGCCGGCCATAACCTGTAGGGCCGTCTGACTGAAGTCCGGGCATGCTCGAGACTCGCGGCCGAACGGTTCGACGAATGCCCATTGATCGGGTCCGCGATGTGACTCTGTGGGCAACCCTCGGGCCCGACCGCTAAGGAAACCAAAACTGCGGGTCAGCCAACAACCGCTTCATCCCCGGTTGGGGCCATTTATGCGGCTCCAGAAGCGGTCTTCAACGCCCAACCATCCAAGAATGCACGAAAATTGAAGGCATATGGCATGGCGGCGTAAGTTATGACGTGTGCCCTCGCTCGGATTCGGACAATGTCTTTTTGGGCCACGTCGACGGCGCAGGGGACTACGACGGATACATAACGTGGCATGACCGCCAGACGGTGATTATCCTCTCGACCTGATGTTTTATTCCAGCCAGACTTAACTCTTTACGCTTGACTACTAGCACAAATCTCTCCCCCCAAGCGCTGTCACAGAACCACTCGAGAAACATGTCCACCTTCCAACCCCGCATTGCCGTCGCTGGGGGCGGTCCCTCGGGTCTCGCGCTGGGCCTCCTCCTCAACCAACGCGGGATCCGCACCACCATATACGAGCTCCGAAGCAAACCCACCCCCGAAGAGCTGGCCAAGCCCTCAGGAATGCTCGACCTCCACGAAGAGTCCGGGCAGAAGGTGATGCGCGAGTGTGGCCTCTGGGACGCCTTCCAAGCCGCCCTTGGTGATTGCGCCGAGTCAATGCGCATCCTCAATTCCGACGGCGTGGTCCTTCACGAGCACGACGGCCGGCTCGCCTCCCGCCCCGAAGTTCCACGTAACGCCCTCGCCAACATTTTCATTGAAAACATGCCCGCCGACATCATCAAGTGGGACTACAAGATCTTCGGCGCCAAGCGCACTCGCGACGAGGCCACCGGAGCGGTCGAGATTACGCTGGACCTCGGTCCAAACGGCACCGCAACATACGACCTTGTCGTTGGCGCCGATGGTGCGTGGTCGCGGATACGCAAACTGCTCAGCGACGTCAAGCCATTCTACAGCGGCGCACTGCTTGTGGCGGCGACGATGCGGCATGCATCAACAAAATACCCTCATTTCGTGGAGCTGAACGGCCCTGGGACGTTGATGGCGCTGGGACACCGCAACGGCATCTTGACACACCGGGGACCGCAGGACTCAATACGTGTGTGGGCGGCCATAAGCACACCAGACGAGAACTGGGCCTCCACGACCGGACTGGAGGGCAAAACACCTGCCGAGATCAAGGCACCGCTCCTCGAGGACCCAAAGCTTTTCCGCGACTGGGCGCCTCTGCTAAAGGAGCTTTTCTCAACTGCATGCGACGAGGAAACAAAGGATAACCCCGGCAGCGCGGCCAACATTCTCCCACTTTACATGCTTCCCATCGGATATCGGTGGGAACATCACACAGGCGTGACTCTCCTGGGTGACGCAGCGCATCTAATGACGCCGTGGGCCGGAGAGGGTGTCAATCTGGCGCTCTGGGACTCGTTGGACCTGGCATATGCGATTGCTGCCGTGCCGGAGACTGCAGATGCGGCGGCTTGGCAGGCTGCGCTGGAGCCGTTGGTGAAGGGCTTCGAGGATGTGATGCTCACGCGGGCGACGGAGAAGGCGGAAGAGACTGCAAGGAACAAGGATATCTGCTTGGGCGAGGATGGTGCTAAGGGCTTGGTGGCTGCCTTTCAGATGTACACGGGGATGGCGCTTGCGGCACAGGCTGAGGCGGCTGGCACCCCCGAGTCTGCTTCTTGAGGACAGATGGTTGGATAATGCATTTTGGATGCGACTGGGCGCTGGGTTGGACCCATTCAGGGGTAATAATATCTAATAATTTCCTACCCGTTTTGCGATTTTCCATCTATTTATAGTACTACAATCTCGCCACAACATGTTTAATTATGCAATGACTGCCAATAATGAGCCAAATGCAATCTGTACCATTGCATTTATTTTGCTAGTAAATAATTAGGGAATCTTGAGCATCAGTTGTGAACAATAAGGTCACGAAGCCAGTAATAGGTTGAGAGTAATGCTGTTCAGAAAGGCAGCAGCAACGCGGTCAGAGCGTGGGCCGAGGGCAAGAGCCACCCTGTGTGGGCCAGAGCATTTAGCTAGTTTTTGCAGCCCATAATTACGTAACTTGAAAAATCAACCGTGTTTCCATCGCCATACGGCCCTTTCTTGAGAGCGTGACCACGCGGCGCATTTTTGGGGCTCCGTCGGGATCTCTTGAAAGGGCCTTCTTCTACTTGTCTTTATATCGAAGAAAACACTCCTTTTTCTTGCATACGCGTACGCGCAATACTACCAGACTTCCTCGTCCGCCACTTCCCTGTCCACGTATGGCTTGAGGTTGCCGACATGCACCTTGCGAGGCTTCCTGCGTCATCTTCTCCATGGCCCAGTTCTACATTGCCATCCAAGAATCCTTGCGGGTTGGTGGATAGGTTCCCCATCCTTGGATTGACATGGACGCCATGCTAGGCATGCGAGGCCGCGATCGATTTTGGGTCGGCCAAATGCCCACACGGCCCGATTAGGTTTATAAGCATTGGTGTATGTGTCGGGGCGCCTCTGCTGCCAGCTTCCTACCCAATGCTCGTGCAGCCGTGGCTGCCCCGAGTTGGCATCCCAATACCCAAGGCCCACGGCGAGGACATGGACTTGAGACAGGGGCCCCGGTATCGTTGATGTTTCGAGGCCGGATGGGCAGCGACAGTGGCGTGGCTCGTATCAACATGACGGCCGACGACGTGCGCAAGATCGTTGGCAAGGGAGAATGGACGCTGTTGGATGAGCCCAGCGATCCGAATATTTTGTACGGGATGCTGAATGAGAAGTCCAGCATGCTTCTCGTCGCCGGCGGCTTGGGACCGACAGCTGCAGCTGCAACAAGAAGAACAACGATTCGAGCACCCAGCGCGAGCGGTTCCAGTACCCGCGTCCGGCAAAGGGAGAAACAAGCAAGACAACACTATCCCCGGCCCAACTGATCCAAGCACTGGCCTACGCCATACACGGCGAGGCAGCCGCGTTCAACTTTGACCACTTCACTATGTACGTCCTGTGCTGGGAGGTTCTATTCCAGCTGGTCGACGAATTAGGACCCCATTTCAGGCAAGCCTTCACACCGGCCGAATACGATGAGAACAATCTCTCCCGACTGCCAGACCTGGACGGGCTCATCTTTCGCGCGACGGAAGCAAACCCATCGAGTCTCCGTCCAGCGTGCAGGCTCTCGCCACATGCGTCTGTTATTCGACGAGGCGGCTCATGTAGTGCTGAAATGGGCAGCCACCGACAGGGGAACTCATGTCGCCGACCTTATGGTGGACTTCCAGTTCATACTCGGGACAACTTATGTAGAATTCGAGAGACCGTCTGACCCTGAGCGCATTCGCGAACTTTATCGTTGGTTTAGCCTGTGGCAGTTCAAGAGCTCGTATGAACGAGAGCGGAAGCTTGATTGGCTCCACGGGATAGACAGAACGATGGGTTCTGCTGCGAAAAAGAAAGATGAAGGAAGCGAGGGACCATGCTCCTCGAACGGTCTCATCTAGAGCAGCACGGGATGGCAAAGGCGATGGAGGGAGAATCTACCGTTGATTATGTTCGTATCAAGGAGGGGGGATGGTGATAACCAAGAGGTTGAGCGCGAGGTACTAGTAGTGCTAGGTATTTAACATCGGTACTAGATCATGTAGTTAGTCATATCTTAGAATGCAATAACGTTATCATATGAAAAGGAAACCCATTTTCTCTTCGCCCAGGACTTGATAAACACACAATTTCTTTACATCACGAATCCACATTGAAAAGCTTGAGGGGTGAAACCTGCTTCTCAAAAGGAATACCTGTTCAACTCGAGTTGCCAACGTTGAACTTTGACAGCATCGCTACCTCTTATATGGCCCCGTCACAAGAGCACCCAACAAGAGCACCCACAGCTGAATCACTGGCCAAAACCACTGCGGGGAAGGAGAATTGCTTCTCGAGCATACCTGGTCCTCACAAACAGCGGACTCCCAGGAGGTAGTACCAGTAAACATGGATAGCCCATGAATCCAAGAGCCACATCAATGGCAATCCAAGAGCCACTTTCACACCACGTGCAGGTCACGGTCCTCACCACTGTACTGATATTGTTCGGCGATATTAGATTCTCCGCTTCGCCACCTGATCTATGCACGTAGCCGGGCTCAACATGTGGACATATCGCTTTACGAGGCCATCCCAGCCCACAGCTACGCTCTCTCATCCGTGCAAGCAATTCCCCGTTGAGTCACAGCGACAGACAGGGCAGAAATTACCACATGATTCAAAAACCAGAGCCTTTCACATTGATTATGGCAGAGGTAGATACATCTGGTAATTACAGGCTGACTGCGCCGAGGGCGTCAAACACGGCGACGAGTCACTGCGCGGATAACCGCGTCGGGAGCCATCAGCACCGGCCTACTGCTTTGAGACATAGCGTGAGCCTCCGTTGACAGCTCAAGTCCTTCCATTGTCCACTCAAGGTTTCACGAGAATCGATATGCCCGGTAAAGGACATGCTTGCTCCAGGCGGCCAACGCCTCCAGCTTGGGATGGGCCAATAGCCATGTGAAGGAACGGCAAGTTGCTTCGGCCACGATGCAGTGAGGCCTACAGCCCCGCCCACTGCCGTAATAGGACGTTGTCAAATCAGGTGATGGAGGTGCAGCTTGTGCTACACATCCAAGGAAGATGGTTTCAGATTTGTTTTTGTTCAGATGACCAAAAGTCTCGTTGTAGGAGAGCCTGATGACAGCACCTGAAAGGGCTGAGACTTGCCGTCACGTATAATAGCCCAGTGTCCCCTTCATTCTCTTTCTCGGGCTTGACCAGACTTCAACGTCTTCTCCTCTTTCGTCCCCCAATCTTTTACACTACCTCCGTCTTCATTCTTCGGAATTTCCTTGCCTCCCAGAATTATCAATCTTATCTCATACGGTAGCCATACCTACCCCTGACAAAAGTTCTCACCATGGCCTCTCAAGGACTCGCCATCACGATCTCACGCTCCGATCTGGCCAACTTCCTCCCGGTCACACCTGCCAAAATCACCGACTTTGAAACACTTGCCTCATACAGCTGGTGGGACAAACCCACCCCGACCATTTCGGTCCCTGGTAAGTCGGACGGCACCCACCAAACAACCACCAACCCATCACGAAACCCTCTAACACCTACCTTGACGTTGAAGGCTCCCCCCCCCTCTGGTCCCCGCCATCAACAGCCCGCCGGCTGGAACCAGACTCAGGCGCCGTCTACATTGACCAAAACGCCGCTCGCTGCCCCGCGTCCCCTCTCGAGCCACTCTTCCGCGCCGTCCTGATCGAGAAGCCTGACTTCTCGCTCAGCGACGTCGACCTCGTGACAGACAGGAACAATGTCCGCAAGCTCTTGCGCTTCGTCCAGGCGTCATCGTCATGCAAACAGTTTCAGATCCGCGTGGAGGTAGTCACCGGGGATTATGGTGACGATGATAAAACCACCGCGCTATTCACGCGTGTCGAGCCCAAGACCATGGATTTCGTCCAGGAGTTTCGCGGATATGGCCGGAATTTTGAGAAGGCGTATACCAAACCGCCGTCGGCGTTTGGACGCGCGACGGGGTATTATAGGATCGCGGGATTCAACTTTGGCGGCATGAGGTGCGTCGTGCGGAGTGAGACGGATGCGTATGTCGGCGGGAGCAACATGAAGGTTCAAGGGGTGGATGATTCGTTGTCGGATGCGCCCGGGGGACTGTCACTTTCGGGGCCGGAGAAGATGGCCTCTGGACTCACCGTCCTGAGGTCAGGGGATAAGGTGAAAGTGGCTGCTTCGTCCACGCTCAAGATCAAGACCCGCGCAGCGAGTCGCACGCTTGACATGGACGACGTGTCACCCCAGCTGTGGATCTCGCAAACGCCCAAGCTGGCCGTGGGCTATCATCATGGAGGTCTCTTCAATAACGTTCAAGTCCGGGACATGACTGACGAGATCCTTCGGTGGGAGGCGGCGAACCAGGGGGATCTTAGAAAACTGGCAGGCTTGCTGGCCGAGATCATCCGCGTGGTGAAGCAAGCCGCGGATCGCCAGGCTGTGGTGGAGTATGCCGGGGGGTCGACTCTGCGGATTATTGCTAGCGATGGAAAGCCGGCTTTGCCCGAGGACTTGTACACCAAGTTGAGCGCGAAGAGTGAGACCACGCCAGAATCGGGAACCGCTTTCGTCAAAGCCGAAAAGGGCAAGGACAAGGAAACCGCCGCTGCATCATAAGGAACTTTCCGAGGCAACCTCCTCGCTGATCCCAGTCGACACCCCCTTTGCATCCGACATGGAATACGCCATCGAGAAGGGCCCACGCCAATTCTTCCGCCGTCTTCCCGGCACTCTCTCTTCCTACCGCCTTCTCTGCGCGCAGCTCAGGTCTCTCCCTCTCGACATCGCCATCAACAAAGTCCTCGGCGGCCGCGGCTTGACATACAAGAGCATCCTGGCCGACTTCAGACGCGGCAAAAGCGACTGGGATCCGGAGGAGCGAAGTGAGATGGGGGGGCTCAAGACGCTCTCGCGCGATGCCGCATTCCGGTTGGTCTACGTCCTGCTCGCCCGAGACCCGGAAACCGAAGACCGCCCCATGGCTTACAATGCCGCTTTCTTTGTCGTGTCCCATTTCGGAATATTTGGGCCCAGGACGCAGCAGATGGTTCGAGCGGCATTCGCGGACAGGTTCTCGATCACGTACAAGCAGCGGTGCATGATGGACGGTTACGCCAAGGCCAGCGAACCCAACTTGAAAGAAGAAGATGATGCTACTACTCCCGCGGAGTATGACTGGTACGGCAGTGACTCGGACGATGGGTATTACACCTCCTCTTGAAGGTCAGTGTAAGATTATGGCATGGGTATGTGGACGCTTCAGTTTGGAGAGACCGGTTCAGGGTTGATGACGGGCGATAAGTTGGGTATTGACTTCTATTATTCCATGTCCGAGTCTGTTCAAGCCGTCTTCATTGCTGCCCTGACCTGAAGATTGCTGCTTCACGCTGGTGTTAGAATTACCGTTTTTGTCGCAAAGAACCGTGACTGCGTGCCACCGATTTGGATGCCAGTTTGCCTCCTGGAAAACGGCTAGGACAGGGACTCCGCTCTTGTTTTGAAGGCGTCATACAACCCTGGGATTATTTCATGGCATGTCGAAACGTGACGCCGCTGCAGGTGAGGTCGGGACAGGACAGGGTGATTTCTCACTCACGTCGCCTCGACATCGTTTCGCTGGCTCTGAAGACGTGACCTACATGAGGCCTACTACCTAGTCCACGGTGACTGTTGCTCCCGGTTTCACACCCCCAGATTTGGCAGCGCAGTAGCCGCCGGTCTGATTTTCAACAAACAGCAGCTCACCGGGCAGATGACCAGAACGCAGGACCTCAAGCTGTTGATTGACCCCAGAGACCATAAGCGTCCAACCGGATGCCGACCGGAAGCCAGCAGCCGGCTTGGCATTCAGCTCCTCGAAAGCAGGTCGAACCTACTCGCCAGAGTTGAGAATAACAAACTTCTTGCTTGATTCAACCAACTCATAATTGAACCGCAATTAATGTACTCAAACGTTAATATTGTCATAGTATGCACAATTCCAACAACAACTCAAACGCAGACTTTAACGATGAATATACCATGCCACCTCAGCTGAGTGGCCGGCTCGGACTACATGCACATGTAAGTCAGCAACCGACGGATAGTTCGGCATTAACACAAACGATGCATGCAACGGCCGGTTGGTAAGCCAGACTATGATGTCCTGCATATGGGTGGTCAACTTGCGCAAAACTGCTCAGAATGATCAAGCACATGATCAGGAAAGCGGGACACTGAAGGATTGAGAGTGACCCCGGCCGCGCTCGGTCCTGCTCAGAGACAAGAAAGACAAAGACATCTTATGCAATGAACTTGCTCATGCGTCCCTCCAGATCATCAACACCCTCGCTTTGGTACCAGGCGATGACGGCGGAATTGGAATGAACTTGTGCTCAAAATGCCAAGAGACCCTTGCCTTACGTTGCTATTATACCGACTCCCTGATGGCTACATGTGGTGCTCTTAACCTGCTCCTATTGGAGCAATGTGCATCTGAATACGAGGATCTTGGACAGCGATGGCGGCTCGAGGACAGCAAGTTAACGGAGCCGTGAGTAAAAGGCGCTTTCCAACATGATGCAACTTTGCAGGTTGGTGATCGGTAATGGGGCCTGGTGAAGTCCATGTCGAGAGTATAAATACCTGAATGTTGGCATTCCCCTGATCCTTCAAGATATGGCTGGGGGTTTTAACACAACCACATTTAAAGCAACTCTCATCACATCACAAGTCCCCTCGGGTTATAAATCCCACCAGACGACAAATCTTTCAAGCACAACTTCTCCCACCAGCAGATATCTGTATTGTAACCAGACGGCCAACATGTTTTTAGGAACCACCACAGCCGTCCTCCTTGGTCTTCTTCTCCATTCCACCGCCGGGGTCTGGGCAAAGCCGCGCGACACGAGCAAGGTGCTTTCCATCGGCGTCGTGAGTTTGCGTTCCTCGTCCGGTTTGTACAGGTTTCGTTCGACTTAAGCCACCTCACAGGTCTTGTTTCCAGGCTTCCAGCCCCTGGATGTCGTCGGGCCTCTGGACATGATCTTTCTGGTGAGTATATCCCAGCCCAAGCACCCAAGCAGAAGATAATAAGAAACCACTAACATGAATGCGAACACCCTCAGCTATCCGGCGGCCAAAACATGACCCTCTCCACCATCTGGAGAGAGACAGGCCCAATCTGGGCGCGCGCCCCAGAGCTCGCCCACCCCGAAGCCGCCCCTCCCCCGGCCGAAGGCACGCTCCCCTCAACCTACCCGCTCGTGGGCCCTCACATCGTCGCCACGCACACCTTTTCCAACGCGCCCAAGCTCGACATCCTCCTCGTGCCCGGCGGCGGCGGCAACGTGGTGCTCAGCGAGAACAACGACACCGTGATCGAAGACTTTCTCGTCGCGCGCTTCGACGAGCTCGAGTACCTCATCAGCGTCTGCACGGGCGCCGTCAGCCTGGCCAAGTCGGGCCTGCTCAAGGGGCGCAACGCCACGACGAGCAAGTACGCGTGGTCGTGGGTGACGCAGTTTGGGCACGGCGTCAAGTGGACCCCCAACGCGCGCTGGGTCGAGGACGGCAAGGTCTGGACCAGCTCGGGCGTCTCGTCGGGCCTGGATATGACGTACGCGCTGTTCAAGAAGATCCTGGGCGAGAAGGCGGTCGATGTCGTGGTCAATGCTATGGAGTATACTCCGCATCAGAACCGGCATTGGGACGCGTTTGCGGTTGTGCACAAGGTGAGCAGCTGTTTGTCGAGGCTGGAGCTTCGAATACATGTAAACGCTTCATTTGAAAACTAACAAATCTTTGCAGGTTCCTGGAGCTGACACAACGCGGCCCCTGGGTGACTGTGTTGGACCCGTAGGATATGATTTCAAGTGTGCTCGCGACATTGGCAAGGTGCATTGATTCGCCTTGGGCTGAGCAATCTGGGGGGTCAATGGTGTGTTACCTGACAAATCACGGTTCACTGGATTACTCAACGTCGGGGCTTGTATGCTCTTCGTACTTTGCCGAAACCAGATCAGTAATCGGCATTTGCCCTACACATGCACACTAAGTCTACGCTGTTGGTCGATAAGCGGGAGGCCTGCTACCTGTATTTCCGGTTTATCGAGTGTATCTTACCTAGATTTGTCAGCGACATATACGGTGCCATTTCAAGTTGCGTTCTTCAGAAAGCCGAAAGAGCATGTCATATGGAAGCACATAAAGCAAGCTGGAGTTCCTGCAATGGGTGCCAGTGATTTGAGATCAACAACCAGAATATTCAATAGTGGCAATCACCAAGAGAACGCCAATACAAGCGGCACGACCTAATATATCAGCAGTTCTCTCAACTCCAGATTAAAGCCTGTCACTGTTCTCCTAACTTCCCGGCGAAGATTCCAACTCAGTTGAACTGATATACCCCGGTTACCAAAACAACTAAGCGGAATACTCCCATTTAAATTCATCACAATGCCTCAACGATTCCCATCCGTTGCACTTATCGGCGTAAGTCCCGATCCACCTCCATCAACAACATGACCATCCACCTCCTTACTTCTCATTGTTTCACGACATCACCTAACCAACAAACCTCCAGGCAACCGGCAACATAGGCGCGCCCATCCTCCAAGCCCTCCAACAAGCCCAACCACCATTCGAATCCATCACCATCCTAACCCGCGCCGCCCCGTCCAACCCATCCGCCTACCCGCCAAACGTGCACGTCAAAGTCGTCGACTACGCATCCAAAGACTCTCTCATCGCCGCCCTAACCGGCGTCGACGCGCTCGTCTCCACCATCGCGGCGGGCTCCGTCGCCGTGCAGAAAACCACCATCGACGCCGCCGTCGCCGCGGGCGTCAAGTTCTTCGTCCCGTCCGATTTTGGCGTGGCGAGCACCGACGCCCGCCTCAACCGCGACTTTGCCAACTGGGCGAGCAAGGTCGAGATCCAGGAGTACCTCGCCGGTCAGCCGATCGACTACGCTCTCATCTTCACCGGCCTGTTTCTGGACTGGGGCATGCACGGCTTCTTGCTGAATCTGAAGAACAAGACGGTCGAGCTGTGGGACGATGGCGAGGCTGTCCTGTCGCTGACGACTGTCGGGAGCATCGGCAGGGCGGTTGTCGCCGTGCTCGAGGGCAAGGCGGACGGCAAGACCGAGGTGAGAGTCAAGGATATCAACCTGTCGCAGCGGCACCTGTTTGAGCTTGCGCAGGAGGCGGTCGGGAGCGATGGCTGGACCGTGACGAAGCTGGATACCGAGGCCGCGTATGCGTTGTCCAAGGAGAATGTCAAGAATGGGCAGCGTGATGCTAGCTATGCGTTCCTGAAGCGGGCGATTGTGGGCGGGTATGGATCGCTGTGGCGGGCCGAGGAGGATGATAGTGAGAGGTTGGGGCTGATGGAGTGGACAGAGAAGGATGTTGTGGAGTTGGTCAAGAAGCTGGTGGAAGAGGAGTAGGAGGTTGGTGGTGATGTTGCTGACTGAATGCTAAGGTAACTGACCTTGCCGGTGATGTCTTGTCGAAGTGGGATGCGGATCAGTCTATTTTTCTAACTGCTCAACTTGAAATGTGCGAAGTATAGAGATGGAATCTCAGACGTTCACCAAAACTTGAAAGTAAACAACTGGGGCACGGGGTATGGATCCATCTCGACCAATGCCCAGTCAGGGTGACCTTCATAGCCCCCGAATCACGGCTTTCTTCAGTAGTGACCTACATACCTGTTTGTAGGTATAAGCTTGCAGATACACAATCATCAAGTACTTGTGGCTGTCAAATCACATGCTCCTCCGACAATACATGTAACGTTATGCCCAAGAGGTACCTCCAATTACCCTCTCCAAATTCCCGTCATGCGTTGGGCTACCGGACATGCATTTGGTGTTGAGTTCGCATTTTGGCCACCCGTGTTTGAGCTTGCGTACCTCGGATAGGAGGCTTTGCCAACAGGAATCCGAGCCCTTTCCTTCACATTGGGTGTCCCGGATCATGCTGCCATTGTCGTGCTAATTCCACGACCATCCGGAGTTAATGACTTATACCCGTCTCAAGTCCGAAGCCCTTCATCACAATCATGGTTCTCTATTTAATTGAGGACAATCCTTTGCATCATGTTGAGCAGTTTTCAACGTACCTGGGTCCTCCCTTGACTGTTAATTTTCACTGTCTTCTTCCAGTTCCCGAATTGCCAGCAAAGAAAAGAAAACGGTTTCCAGCGAATCCATCATGGCAGCTTCTCCTAAACCGCGAGTTATCCTAGGCCTCATGACCATTGGTCCCGACGAAGACAATGGAGCACGCATCACGAGCCTTGATGTCTTCAACGAGGTTCTGGACAAATTCCAGGCCCGAGGCCATACGGAAGTCGACACCGCTCGTCTCTATAACCTGGGAAAGCAGGAAGCCTTTACGAGGGAGGCAAACTGGAAGGCTCGTGGACTACAGATTGCAACCAAAGTCTACCCGCTGCCGCCCGGGACTCACAAAGCAGACATTCTCACCCAGCAGTTCGACATCTCGCTGAAGGAGTTGGGAACAGACTGCATTGACGTAAGTGTGCTCCGACTTTTGGCATGATGTTTGATGACAACGAAATTACAAGCTCAAATGTTGCTAATGACCCAACAACTAGATTGCATACCTTCACGCTCCGGTACGTTTGACATGAAAGCAACGTCAACTGACCCCACCAAACCTGACACCGTCTTCTCTTCTAGGACCGTAGTGTGCCATTCGCAGAAACGCTCGAGGCCATGGACAAGATGTACCGGGCAGGAAAGTTCAAAACGTTCGGCCTCAGCAACTACACGGCGTTCGAAGTCGCCGAGATCGCCATGACGTGCCACCACCGCGGCTGGGTGCGCCCAACCATCTACCAGGCCGGCTACAACATCCTCTCGCGCCACATCGAAGCCGAGCTGATCCCGGCCTGCCGCCGCTACGGGCTCGACATCGTGGTCTACAGCCCAATCGCGGGCGGCCTTGTCGCAGGACAGTACATGTATTCTGACAAGAGCGTCATACCCGCCGAGGGCCGGTTCTCCAACAAGTTCTTCAACGGCCTCGTGCGGGACAGGTACTTCAAGGACGCCATCTTTGACGCGGCGCGCGTGGTCCGCGAGACTGCTGACCAGCACGGGCTGGCGGCGGTCGAGGTGGCGCTGCGGTGGATGGTCCATCACAGCGGGCTGAATATCAAGGACGGCGGCAACGATGGCGTGATTATCGGGATATCCAGGCTGGAGCATCTGGACAGCAATCTGGATGACCTGCAGAAGGGCCCGCTTCCCGATGCTGTTGTTGAGGCTCTGGACTACGCTTGGAAGGTGGCTATGCCCGAGGCGAGCCCGTATTGGCATGGGACGCCTGAGTATACCTATGACACGGCTGCAGCCTTATTTGGGCTTGAAGAGGAGAAGTGATGTCGGTGGCGGGCCAGGATGGGTTGATGATATGAAGTTTAGCTATGCTGGCAACTGAATTCCCGAGACGCGTTTCGACACACCGTGATGGTTCAAGTTGCGCACAAATGAGGACCAGGAAACGGATTTGAATCGCCTCTAGCCTTACACTACCTGCATCTTACATGAACTACATTAGCTTGTGCTAGTACTTGGTAATTAGGTCAGGGATCTATGCTGTAATTAAACTTTCTTACCATTGTGAATAATGCTAACGTTATACAGACTACAGAGTATTCCAAACAAAGTTGCAACCCCTTGTTATTGTCAGAAGAGCTGCAAAATCAGGGTCAACGTAGTGGGTGCAAAGGTGTGTTGTATTGCTCTGCCCAGGCCTGAATCCCGGCGTGGGTCCGGCCCAGCGTTCAGTGCCCAAATGGCGGCGAAAAGTGGGCTGTGGCTGGGATCCATCCAGACGCCCTCTCAGGGGCCCTGTTGTGGCTACCCCTGAACCTTCCGTAATTCTGACAGTTATGTTCCCAAAGGCGCGGCGCGGCCATACCCGCAACATACACCAGACCTGTAAGAGGACTAGTGCTGTGGTTTATCCGTTCCCTTCCCCGCTATGTGGTGGATCGTCTGGTTCCGTGTGGGCACCAACACTCCACGCCAAGCGCGATTCTAATCTCACGGTGCCTTATAGCCGTGGTAGTGGGCCTCGAGTAGGCCCCTGATATTTACTGAGGTTCCGAATCTAGGTACCTTCACTGGTTCTCTCAAGTCCCACCTCCAGTTGCCACAGAATTCTAGTCCAACCACAGTTGACAGATTGAATAGTGCTGCTAGGTGCCTGGTATTCTCTTTGAACTTTTAGCAATCATTAGCATTGTCTGTTGGCATTCAAACTGGGCTCTGCCACCAATGGCCCTCGCCATGGTGACGACCATCCCCACGACGCAATTCACGCCAGACCCATCGTGCCTTGCAACCTCGACGCTATGGTTGACATCCAAACTGTGCTTCGAGGTCTCCTCCCCGCCTGCATCACAGCCAACCAACGACCTGAACAGCTACTTTGAGTGTTCCATGACGATGCTGGGCGAGCCGCCAAGGTACGACAGCGGGCTATACGTCACGGAAGACCTGCCATGCTACCCTTACGAATTATATCGCTACCCCGACACGGTCGCGCCAACAGCATATAAAAGTTGTCCGGTGAGCATGACGCCGGCTGGCACAGCCTCACGGACCGAGGATGGCGGACTCTACGGCGAGGTTTCCATCTACCAAATCTATTGCTGCCCGAGGTGAGTATTCCCGAAGCCTACCTACTTAGGATGGGAAGCTCTCATTAGCTGCACGAGGGTCGAATAATGCTGATCGAGTGCATTACTTATGCCGGGGATAGCGCTTTTGACTTTGTGCGTCCAACCGACGATGCGCACCCGTCGCCCACTGTCCTGGATGGAGAAACATACTATGTAAACCCAGAAACTAGCGGCTATTGCAAGGCGACATCCGTCGAGGCGTTGTACAGCAAGGCCATCACGCTGAGGCAAGCAGGCGACTCCGTCGGGCACATAGGCTCAGTGACGTGGGACAGCAGATCGGGTGACATCTTTGCAGAGGCTGCGACCCTGACCATAGTCGAGTACCCGAGCCAGACCTCGACGTGCTGGGGAGGCTGGTGTCCCACCTCCATCCAGGAAGTGCAAAAGAACACCACGTTTCCAGCCCAGATAACGGCAACCCCGACAGGCCCCTACGTCCCGCCACCAACACCGCCCCTGACGCGATTCAACCCGCCGTCATCGTGCGCCGCAGACGAGTCCAACATGTGGCTTCGAACCATGGCCTGCTCCATCCTCGCCCCCGACCGTACCCCAGACTGGCTGGAGTGCGCCATCACCCAGGTCGACAACCTAAGCGCTCAGGGCTGCAACATGGGCAGCGCCCCGAGGACATACGGCTCCGACGGTACAATGACCTGGTTCTCGGCGTGCGCCGAGGGATATTCCATCGCATCCACACACACAAGCAAGCCCTTCGACACAACCTACTACGACGGCCACAACCCGCTGCCCATCACGTCCGCGACATGGAACGCTGTCGCAACCACACTCTACTGCTGCCCGTCGGGAGACTACGACTTCAGCTATCTCAGCAGCCAGTCAACCTCGTCCACGACCCACGACAAGGCGTCCTACACCCTACTATTCTCCAGCTTCCCCGAGTGCGTCGCGACAAAGGTGTCGAACCTCGTCGGCAAGCAGCTCACCCTGACCGAGTCGTGGAGCTTCTCGTCGGCCGCCAACGCCGTCGGGACCGCGAACCCCTGGCCTGTTACTACAGCCGAGTGGGACATGCGCAACACGCTGTACGCCCATGTCCTGCCTGTCACGTACACCGTCTTCCACCAGACGCACACGTGCTACGAGGATTGCGATGGGTACTTTACCTCGTCGTATTACAACACCGATCCCAATGCGCCTACGGGCACGGGGGCCGGTGCGGCGAGTACGGCTACGACTACCAGTGGAGGGAGTAGCGCTAGATGGGGGGGCAAGTCTGGGGGCGCCGTTCTGTGGACCGTGTTTGCCGGGGTGGTCTTGGGCCAGGGGATGTTGCGGTGATTTGAGAGAGTCTGGAGAGAAGGATACTGGGGTCATCAATGTCGTTGACAAACAAGTTGCCGCCACTGCACGTTTTGTACGATCAAGGACTGGGAGTAGGATGCGGTTGACGGGCATGTATGGGTAAGATTCATAAAGATTAGAAGGAAACAGTTAAGGGACGGTGTCTAGTCTATTCAAAGAGTTTGTTGCTACAAAGGCTGACCACCAAGCAGTGCCGACAGTACCAGGCACCTAATTCAAGTACCTACCAGGTAGGCACCTACCTCCACCGCCTGGCCTTGGCCACTTCCCTTACATGTAAATAAACAACGCACTCGCTAACGTTACCACCAACTAAGCAAAATCCGTACCAAAACTCACACTAACCCTCGGCTGCTTCCCAAACGCGCCCTCAGCCGCCCGCTTCGCCGCCTCAGCCGGTTCATACCCAGCAAACTCCAACCTCACCACAACAGTCCCCTGCGAGACCACCTGGCTAGCCGCAACAGTATCAAGTCTCCCCAGCTTAAACTTTAGCAACTCCTTCACATTCTCCAACCCAACCACGCCCTCAGGCCCCTTGACAACCACGACCCTCGAAGCAGGCAAGGGGCCAGTATATGCACCAACGGTCTGTCGACTGGGCTGTACCTGCGCGTTCTGTTCCCGCACCAGCAGCGCGCCCAGACCAGCGGGCCGTCGCCGGTTCTTGTTCTTGCCCCTCACGTTGGCCGCGGCGACGCGAAGCAGCGTCTGCGCGCCGGCGGGGGCAAAGAAGATGACCTCGGCCGCGGCGGTCTGGATGTGCCGCGAGGGCGGCGGGAGGATATGGGCTGAGAAGATGGCGCCGAGGCGGAATTTTGCCAGCGCGGAGAAGAGCTCGGGGTATTTGATGTCGGCGGGGAGTTTGGTGATGAAGACTGCGCAGTTCTCGTGCGGTTCGATCGGTTGAGGGTTCAGGGGCTCTGGGTCTGAGGTCTGTGGTGCATTTTCGGATCCCCGGTTGGTTGGTGGTCGAGGGGGGGGTTGGGAGGTCGGAGAGGTGAAAGTGTCGAGAGGAACAAAGGTCGACGGATCGAGAGGCGTGAAGCGTGACATTTTGGCTGGGTACTTCACTGTTCCGTTAAGTCGAGAGATCAAGCGGTGCGATGTCGGTTGTGATGACTTTGAGATGACTTTGAAAAGAGACGGGTGTGTGATGAAAGAGAATGTAAGACAAAAGTTGAAGAAGAGATCGAATTCTGTTTAAATATAGATTGACTCTTGCGTGAGAGCCCATTTTCGATGCCTGTAGTATCACTTGGTGAAAGTCGATAGGTTCATATTGGTTGGTGATAGTGACTACCTGGTAGGCAGGTCCGTTGTCGGAAACCCACTCCTAGAGTCTAGTCCCTGCTGCTTTGTTTTGTGGTCTTTTTCTGTGGTCTGATGACACTGTGAAACTTGAATTCTATCTGGCCGCCTGGAGCTTGAGACAATGCACTTATGTTCTTTGGTCCATGAAGCACCAGATGCCTGACACCCCGTTTTCTTTGTCTACCAGGTAGCGAGTTATATCTTCAAGTCTGATTAGTAGTGAGTACTGATTAGCACCATGAGACACCTGATTCTGTAGCCTGCTTTCCTGTTTTCTGGAAGGCTTCTCAAGATTTGGGGGAATTCGCGCGCTAACTCGTCTCTTCGCGGCATTCCTATCAGAACACTAGAACAGGCTATCAAATCGATACACTACGGTAAACCACAGAACCCATGCTTGCGCTTTTCCAGTATGTTATTGCATCTGGTCATTCGGGCCGCTTCCTGCGGTTGGCTGTTTTGGCATTGATAATACCGGCATAAGTGAATCTAAAACCATGGAAAGGACGCTGCCTGTTCATAATGCGAGGGTAAACTTGAAACTTAACAAAGAAATGTTGAAGAAAAAGTAGAAAGGGCCAGGTACATGTAGCTGGGTACTATTTAAGTGTGGGGGGCGCCTAGTAGCGACGCCGAAGTAATTAGGTAGAGAAGATCACGAGACCGGGGGCTTTCAGGATGAACAGGGCTCCATCTCTATACGTAAAAGTTTATTCGTCGGACCGAATGAGGATTTTCTTGTTTGTGAGTCTAACAGATGGAGGTCATGTGTTCTGTCAAACCTTAATGCCGTTTAAAGTTGTCCACAATTTGCTTGTTGTACAAGAGCCAGGCCTAAACAAGAAGCGAGGCAGCACATGCCCTCTTTAAGATTCGTTGGAGAAGATATCTTGTATATACCAAGGTTAATAGGTTTCAAGTAAGTACCAGGTAGCCATATGGTGACATGGAAACATAAGATATGGCTCAGAAAGGCAGACTTGCCCTTTTTGTTCCATAGCTTGGATGCTATGGGAACAAATCATAGCTTCGCGTCATAAGCTTGGTCGAATTTACCGACGCACTTCCCTTCGCGCACTGCAGCTTTGACGTGATTAGCATTTATGACTTCATTCGCCATGCTGAATCAAATTCCAAGTCTGGGGCTAGCGCATGTGACCACACCTCACCCTGCCTAGGTACTAAGTAGGTGGTTTTCCAAACAAGTCTCTTTCAATGAACAAGTTTTCAGATTAGGCACCGAAACGAAATGACAACAAACCAACCAATAGTCACCAAGTGCACTTAGTTTTCTTTGCGTTCGAAACCGGCCCCCGATTCAACCTTACGGCTCACGCAAGACCCCTCTCCCAGCCTCCCTAGTAAACAAACCACCCCTGGAGTATTCGCTACCGAGCTATTGATTCTTACAAAACCCTATCCCCACTAACTCAATTCCCGCTCAATTTCTACGCGAGCCCATGATCCCATCACGGCAGCTCAGCCTTATTCTCCGGCGTCGGCAACTCATTATACACGGACGTTGTACTCATCTCAATAGGCGACCTCCCCTTGTGCGCCGCCCCATCCGCAAACTGTATTTCCCCACCCATCTGCCTGCCCTGCGGCTGCAAACTCGCGCCCTGCACATACCCCAGGTTCTGAACCCCCACCAGCGGCGCGCCAGACCTGTCCCCGCTATGCGCGGGGTTGTGATACGCCGGCGGCGCGGGGCTCGGTCTCGGCGACGGCTCGGCCTCGGGCTTCTCCAGCGCTGCTGCTACTGCGGCGGTCTTTCGTCGGTTCAGGAGATGTAGGTAGAATGCCCCAAGGGCAGCGATGCCGATCACTGCTAGGCCGCCGACCACGCCGCCTACGATTGGCCCGACGGGGGCGCCGGACGAGGACGAGGCCGCCGCGGGGGTTGGTGTGGCGGTTGGGGTGGTGGTTGTATCTGTCGGTGTGCTTGTCGGGTCGGAGGACGAGTCGGAGGTCGTCGATGTGTCGAGCGGGGGCTCGGCCGCGAGGATGGCCTTGCCGGAGAAGGCCTTTTCTTCGCAGTTGTACAGCGTGAAGATTGCGTTGGGCGTCGCGGTCGTTGCCCAGAAGTAGGTGACGCAGTAGCGCGATTTGTCGTCGTTGGGGCTGTTTGCGGTGGTTTGGTTAGATGGTTGGATCGGAGGGGAGTGTGAAATTGAGGGAGGTAATTACATACCAGCATATGGTCCCAGCGCTAGACGTCGAGCATTTCGGGTTATTGTAGTCCAGACACACGCTGGAGAAGCTCGAGGTCGTGCATTCGCTATCCACACAACAGTCGCGATAGTCGCCAATGTTGGTGCATGTCGTCCCGGCGTCGCATGTCATGGCGTTGACTAAGGAAAAGAAGTCAGTCAATTTTTTGAAAGCATGGATAGTCCCAAACTGGGTGCTGGCAGGACGCACTGCCTTCGCCTGTGAAGAAACCACAGGTGTTGGAGCCAACGGGTGCTTGGGAGTTGTCCCGTTTCAAGCCATGCCAGAACGGCTCCCGCGGCGCATCTGTCGGGCGATGTGATACCCGCAGATGAGACCACCGGTCCAGATTGGTATCTGAAGTCGCCGTGCCAGTTGGAGCGGCCGGCCTCGAGTCCGAATCGGCAGCAATGAGCCCGCGCCGTGTCGCGATAGTCGTCCCGAAGATGCTCGCAAGCACAAGGGCGAGGTTGAAACCCTGCGCAGCACCGCACGTCTTCATGTTTTCCAGTGAGGACACGGCACGACACTTTTGTACGGCCTGGCGTTGGCTGACCTGGAGCGGTGGTCCGCTGGGCTGACAGAGTGCGATCGTGGTGAAGATAGTAAGGCAGCGGGAAAAGGGGGGAAGAGGTCCAAGTCAGCACGGATCTGTCACGGCAGGATTGAGACTGCTGGGCCGCAATCGACTTCGCATTAATTATGAACCAGGTGGGTTCAAGGTATGCAGCAGGATCAGCAATAACTCCAATTGCGGAATGGCTTCTGCTTACATTCGCTGACAGCCCCCGTTCGTATCTGTGATGTTATCTTCTGATTGGGATTCCTTCTGGACGATCGCCAACTGGCTGATGCCTGATGGACCCTTGTAGCGCTGCCAAGCCAAGAAGGGCTGAGTTCATCTCTTTGCTGACAGCTGCGGTGGACTGCCAGGTTGGTTTGCGCTCGAGACCAGGATCAAGATAGAAGTGCGTCAATGCATGAGGATGAAACCAGCCCCCACCCAAGCTTCCGGGTTACATGACCAGTCTTGATGGTAGCCTTGCGACTCCATCCATGTTTGAGGACGTCATCCACTCTGGCCAAGCAGGTTATAATAACGAGGCGGGTTAAGGATATGCCTGATAGGAAACTATTGCCATCAAAAAGCAGCAATGTGACCTCGTACCATCGCTATCTCCTATGTCTTTTCGTGAATCAGGTATCCATCTTCCTATTCCTCTATACACCCTTTCGAGGCCTAATCTAACGACTAGGTCGGCTTCCGCCCATAGACGTATTTCACCCTCAGGTAGGAGTGAATGTTCTTGTTCTTCAGCTCTTTGCGCGTCTGCATAAGAAAGATCTGGTACTCGTCCTTTGGCCACTGGAGGATCGTGTTCCAGAGAAAGAAGGAGTATCCTGTGTGTGGGTATTGCCAATCAGCAGTTGAACATGGAAATAGTGAGATGTAGGGTCTGGAGAGGCCTTTTTGTTTGAGCATGGAAGGAGAAGAACAAAAGCTCACCTTCGAGATCGTTCTCCAATGTCAACTTCACAAACTGTCCGGTCTCGGCCAGATCGCGGTTCTGCGGCCAGCCGCCAACGGGTAGCTGGGATCAAGGGTTAGCTTGCGGGCCAAAATCAAGGCAAGAGGAGATGCGGAAGAAAAGCTTCAGGGCTCGAGGTGTTGCTGGGGATGGACAGCGTCGTTGCACGTAACAGTCCCTCCTGCAATTAGAAAGCCTCACCTTGTAGTCAGCCTCCTGGATATCAACAAACCCAGCCTCTTCCAAGCCCTTCCTCTGCAGCCCATCTGCAACAACCGTGAAGGGGCGTCCTATTTTCCTTCCGGCTTCGGAGCACATGCGGCCCCATGTAGCCAGGGCAGAGTCGGGCTCCACTGTTCCGTCATCGCTGATAAAGTCGACCTCGCACTCGCCGCTCTCCACCCAGCCGCCAGGGGCGCAAACGAAAAAGGCTTGTCTAAACAGCTCGGGCCAGTCGGCTATCGAACCGAACAAATAGCGCAAGTGGACGAAGTCGAAGTTGTTCTCGGGCCATGTCCATGGCTGTGTAGCGTCGTCAATCTCGAAGCGCACGTTTGGGGGGACCCATGTCGGTTGAATCGGGGACAAGTCTGTTCCGGTCACCGAGGCGCCAGGGTAGAGGTCGGCGAAATCACTGCGGGAGGCAATGTGAGCAACGTGACGACGAAGAAGACTCATGAAAGGGGAGGGGGGAGGGGGTTGGTTACATTGACCAGATGCCTGCAGCTTGGTCAGTTTTGTCTGTCAAAGTTTTCGCATGAGGAGAACCGAGGATTACAGATTACTTACCGGTTCCAGTGCCAATATCCAGTACCCTCTGTGCTCGGTGGTTAGCTACGTTCTTCTATGAAGGCGCGAAGAGGAGGGTTAAAGCTAGTCGTGCTATCATACGTGGATATTCTCCTTGATCGGCGCGAGAAAGAGCTTGCCGCCCAGGAGGAGGGTCAGGTAGTGATGCCTGGCAACGTGTGTCAATGGGCATGATGGACTGGAGTTGATGGACCGGCTCGTCTTACGTGATATCGACCGACTCATTTTGTCGCTCGTCGTTGGGCGCAAAGTATTCCAGGTTGTGTCGGTCGCTGTGGAAGGTTCGACCATTGATGGTCCGGTAGTTGAGGATGCTTGACGCTACTGATGCCGTGGAACTCGTGCTGCAAGATCACCGGACGCACGCATCGATCGTCAACTATGGTCCTCCATCTCTTGCATTGTCTTGTGCAACCGGGACCCTGGGCCGCGGTGGTCCTCGGTCTTCGGCATGGAAGCAGCGGGTGGGTAAGGAAGGCCAGGTACTGACTTCTCGTCGCCCAGGGCAGAATCGTTGTCGTCCTCGTCGTCGCCGTTGTCCACCTTCCGAGAGTTAGTTTTCGTCCGAGAGTTGGCCCGCGGCTTCTGGCACATCAAGGGCAGCTAACACACCTCCGCATCGGCAGGGATTAGGTCATCTTGAGGATGAGGTGGAGAGTTCGGACCCGCCGCAGGGGATTTGCTCCCAGATTTTGGCGACGCGCCGGGCGGGCTGGAGGCTTGCGCTGCCATGATGGGCGTTGGCGATGAAATTTGGCGACCAAAACGTCGAAAAGTTTCGACCGAAGGTAGGGCAGACTTATGGAAACAAAAGTACAAGTAAGAAGGATGAAGGTGGAACGGCGGCGGGCGGGCGGTCAGCAACCGGCGACGACGACATCTCCTCACCCCGGGTTTTGTTCGAAATTTGGCGGGTCAACCTCAGGTAGGCAAAAAGACCGAGAACTCCATCAATTGCGGCAGCAGCCGACCATCCGAAGGAGGGGTCCTGCCCGGTCTGCATGTAAAACCATGCCAAACCTGCCAGGCGACGGGGGGAAGGGGCAACGGGCAACTAGCAAGGTGGGTTTGACAAGCAGCGAAGCACCTGCTCCGCCGACGCGCAAGGGCAGTGACGAATGATGGTTTGACGTTGCGCGCTTGGGCTGCCGGGAACTGCTGCCGGACAAGTAAGCTAAGCCCAATAGGAGGGTCGAGAGCGACGGACACCACTGACCACATGGAAAACTGTTTGAGAACGCAGGTGCTTCTCCGGAGGGGCCGCGAAAATTGGACAGCGCCCGGACAATGGCACCTTGAAAGGCCATGAATCTCGTGCAAACGGCTTGGAGCGCTCGACCCCACGCACTTTAGTGCGCACATACCGGGGTTATCACCTCGGGTTTTAACGGACACAGAAGCGCTTCGAATCCTTCTTCTTCCATAGCATCCATCCACCACCTACGCCGCAAAGCGACATCAAATGCCGGGTTTTAAATCCTAGGCCGTGTGCGTTGTGGACTGCATTACCATGGCACTGGGCATCGTCAGCACCATACCTGCCTGCTATTTAGTAAGTCACGGCAAATCGTGCTCCCTCCGTTGAGGTTGCGTGGGGGTCGCTCGCCTGGATGCATCCATCATCACGGGGATTGCTGTCTTTTTTCATCATGGAAGCTAGAACTAATGCATCGCACCGCTGTCATGGCCGAGCACCAATGGACGGTTGGCTGTGGCCCGTTGACGGGGCGGGGCGCCCACAGATCCGAATTGCCCTGACTCAGCTCCCAATTCCCTGGGGGATAATCAGTGCATCGATAAGTGCACCTGGGAATTCCAACGGAATCAGGTAGGAAACGAGACACTGCAGCCATCCTGTTGAGCGTTGGGCTCAAGGATGCAATGCGAGCCTTGCACGCCAACGGACCGACATCCTCGACCGCGACTTCCCCGAAACCCAATGCTGACAGAAGGGCCGATAGAAAAACGTGGATGGAGTTATTGTTTGCTTTTTCGCACTTTCTTTTGTAACACACAAATAATTAGTAAAGCTCTAGATCCCGACAAGACCGGACGGTCTTGTCGAGGAAATTCATTTCCTTTCCGTACAGTTTCGCTTGTGCAATTGTAGTAATTATATCACAGTAGATATTTCAGCGCAGCGCACCGACTAATTGTTACGATCAGGAGAACCAAAGGGTCCTAGAGACGGTAGGGGTCAAAAGGTGAGTGCAAGGGGGTGTATGTAACCACGGAGCAAAGGGATAGTTCTCTCGACTGTGCAATGTATGCCTAAGAACTTATATTGATTACTGGTCTGGGACCTAATGTCGCCAGACCCTACTCGTTATATAGAAATGAAGAATGAGGACCCGAAGGTCTTCCGCCTCGGGTCCAACCCAGGACCCGGAGGACCCGACCCTCGGGTCCCTCGCCGTGACCCGCTGGACCCGACCCCCGGGTCCACTCTTATTCGTCCGTTACCGTGTGCCCCGTGAGTGGTCTTCCCGTCGTGGTTACTCCTTCTTGCTGCCTCAGGCAGACCCTCCCTGGGTTCGTGACACTAATTAGAAGTCGGGTATCCTGTACTTTGAATATGATTCCTTTATAAATAAGAATGCTGCAATTTGATATCTTGAAATCTGCTCTAGACGGTTGGACCCCACAACTGGCCACCCCCCACAACCGGCCACCGTCACTACCATCATACCCACACAACAAAATGCGCACAACATCGCCAACATGTCACGGTTCAACCCGTGCCAAGGGCAGGCAGTCAGGCAGACACGCAGGGACCCGCTGAGTAGGATGATCTGGCCAATCAGCGGGGCCCCGTAACCCCGTTCGACGGGGCTACGGGGCGACCCCGTGGGAGGACAACACGGGGCGGCCGGGACCCCGTGGGAAAAAGGAACGGGGCCCGGAGGAAAGGCTTCCTATATAACGAGTAAGGTCTGGCGGCATTAGGCCTCAGACCAGTAATCAATACAAGTTCTTAGGCACTCATTGCACAGTCTAAGAGAACACCTTTGTTTAGTGATTATCTACACCCCCTTGCACTTACCTTCTTGACCCTTACCGTCTTAAGGACCCTTGGTTCTCTGGATCGTAACACAACAGGCTAGATTTCTATACAAAAAAATGCAAGCTCAATTGTCCAAGGCCACGTGTATGCATTCAAGACCATTTTGTAACATTCGCTGGGCTTCTTCTACTACGTGCACCTCCCTAGCCGCCGTGGCCTTCTTCCTTCGCTTGGGGGCTTGTTGGCTCGCTTCCTGGGCGGCGATGATGTCGGGAATACACACAAATTGGTCATTTGCACCCTCTTTGACCCTCTTCTTCGTGCGTGACTTTGTGGCCTCTAGTTCAGTCGCCAAATACTGGATCTGACGCCTCAAAGCGGCTATTTCGGCGTTCTTCCTGTCTAGCGATTTGCCCGACTTGTTGGCAGGTGTTACGATCAGGAGAACCAAAGGGTCCTAGAGACGGTAGGGGTCAAAAGGTGAGTGCAAGGGGGTGTATGTAACCTGTCACAACCCCGCAACTGGTCGCCCGGGTGGGGCAGGATGGAACCAATGAGAGGAAGATGGAGCGGACTCTTGGAACGAGCCAATCATGTGGTGCTCTGTGTGCTCTGTGGCGTGGGCGCAGAGCCAACAGAGCAGGGTGCTCTGCGTGCTCTGTGGCGCAGGCGCAGAGCAGACAGAGCAGGGTGCTCTATGTGCTCTGCGTGCTCTGCACAGAGCAGACAGAGCAGACAGAGCACTTTGCATGCTTCACTTCTATATAACAAGTAGGGTCTGGCGACATTAGGTCCCAGACCAGTAATCAATATAAGTTCTTAGGCATTCATTGCACAATCGAGAGAACTATCCCTTTGCTCCGTGGTTACATACACCCCCTTGCACTCACCTTTTGACCCCTACCGTCTCTAGGACCCCTTGGTTCTCCTGATCGTAACACGTTGATTACTCTTCAGAGTGCAGGCCAGTGTATCTGAGCAAAGACCCAACATGTCGTCCACTTCCAACACTCCAGCAACAACCCCCACTGCCTTGCAGTTGAACACTTACATCTCGACCCTCAACAAACAGGTGGCAGACCTCCGTGCCCAATCGAAAGCCTCGCACGACGGCCTGACCACTGAGATCGAGACCCTCAAGCAGGTCAACATGGAACTCCAGGCAGCTAACAAAGCTCTCAAGGGGTCCAGCGGGGACGCCCAACCCAAGGTCAAGGCCAAGATCCACTCACCCCCGACTTTCGAAGGTCAGAAGGGAGAGCTCCAAGGGTTCCTCACTCAGGTGCGTGCCTACATTCACTATCACAATGGTCAATTCGACAACGAGGAAGACAAGGTGATCTTTGCCTCCTCGTTCCTCCAGGGACCAGCCTTGCGTTGGTTCGGCCCTGTGAAGGAAGACTACGTGAAGCACAAGGCAAACGACAGAGACGACGAGACTATCGAGATCTTCTCGTCCCTGGACAAATTCAGCGAAGCAATCACCCGAGTGTTTGGAGAACAAGATGAGGCTCGCAGGGCGGAAGAAAGACTTTCCCGACTCCGACAGACCAAAGCAGCAAGCGTGTACGCTTCCGAGTTCAGACAGGACTCAGTCAAGGTCGAGTGGGGAGAAGAAGCCCTGATGCACGCCTTCTACACCGGATTGAAGGACGACGTGAAGGACGAGCTGTCGAAGCTCGATCGCCCGGACGGGTTGAACGACTACATCGCCATGGCCATCAAGATCGACGATCGCCAATACGAGCGCAAGCGAGAACGACAAGGAGTCAGGACGTATCCCACTCCTCGCAATAAGCCCAACATTTCGGCTCGACGATGGAACCCGTCCACGGCGACCGGTACCCACCCCGGACCGATGGATATCGACGCGGCCGGACGAGGAGGTAGCCGACAGACCCAGCGCAAGCCAATGAAGTGCTACCGCTGTGGTAAGGAGGGACACGCCTTCCGGGATTGCAAGGGCAAGGCCCGGGAGGGATGGAAGGAGGTCCCCGAAGGAAGACAGGTCAACGGAGTCTCCAGGAAGGAAGAACACGACAAACTCTCCTGGACGGCCTGTTTCGACGACGACTGCCGAGTGCATCAAAGCAGTAAGGAGGACTCTGGATGGTATCCTGTCGAACCAAGGACCATCGCAGCAGCCTCTCGATCGTCGGGTGGTCATCAAGCGTACTACGAATCCGACCCCGAAGATCCGGAGGGCTACCCGGGGATTCCGGAAGAAACCCCATTCGACCAGATCGACTGGCAACACGGATGGAGAGACCATATCGATGGACCCCGAGAAGCTCGCCGCGTGAAAGGAGTTCAGTGGGAAGACGCCGACATTCGAATCATCGGAGAAGAGTCATTCCATCTCCAGGAAGGAGACGCCAACGAGGTGGACCCAGCGCACATGGACCACAATCAGATTGCTTGGTTCAACTGTGTGCACCACCCTTGCCTATGGCACCTGGCAGAAAAGCTTCAGGCGGACTTCTTCCCGGTGCGCGGCGGGGAAGGAAGGGAAGGTGCGATCCGGTCGCCACGCAGCGCCGTAGAAGGGGAAGGAAGGTCCATTGTGCACCGCGAAAACGACCAGTTGGGACTGCTACGCTACGTAGTCATGGCAAACAACGACACCCGACCACGAGCATGCCGGATGGGAGGACAGTTGGCGTTCTGTCCATCAAAAACCTGCAATCGACACTTGGAAGAGAAGGTC